>CM066031.1:222592310-227392310 GCA_033557465.1 Ichthyophis bannanicus
TCCCATCAGTTGCACGCCATAGAGCAGTATTGTCCAGGTTCAGGTATCATCCTGTGTTTGTATCTGCAGATGGAAGCAGGACATGGTCCCTTTATTCTAGAGTGCTTGATAGAACCCTTGCCCTCGCCCTCTCCCTTGCAGTGCACAATGCCAGATACAGGGCACATCATCCACTGCATTCAAGACCATCTAGGCCACCCTCATGCAGTTCTGAAAGGACACTGGGAGTGCATGTAAGGTGGCCCACAGTGAGATAAACCCCTTGAAAATGCATATGATACAAATGTGGCCGGGGCCAGTAGTCCAGACCAGTTGTAGAGCACAAAATCTACTATGGTGGTGCTGCAGCCTCTGAAGGCATACAGGTAACCAATTCCGGAAGCAGGCTAGCAGATGTCCATATGTACTACATATCTATGTAGCACATTTTGGATGGAGGAGGGAAGAGGGGGAGGCAGAGGAAGGGGGAGGAGGAGGAAGGGGAGGGGAGGAGGAGGAAAAAGAGGATGAGGTGGGGGAGGATGAAGGAAGGGGAAGGGAGGAGAGAGGAGGGAAATGGCCTGGGGTACAAATCTGAAGGGCCAACACAGATATGACACAGGACTGGGAGAATATGGCTGATAATTTCTGCCACAACCCCTCCTGCAAATCAGGGTCCAGGTTTGCAGACCCTAAGTCAAGTATATTGGACACCATTGGGACATGTGGGCATAGAAGGTGCAACTAGCACCTGGTTGGAGACAGGCGTCATCTATGTCCTTGCTAGTGGCATCTTTCATGGTCAGAAGCACCACTAATGCAGCCACACAAACTGCGCGTGGCTGATCCCACCCACTCTCTGTCCATTCCCATCCTAATCCTACCTATTTTCATGGTACTCAAGTAGCATAGGGTTTTTAGTGTGGATACCTTTTACAAAATGCTCCCAGCTACCGCGGACCAAGATGGGTATTAGACCATGCGTGCGGCTACCACGCTTTAGTAAATATGCCCTACAGAGTCCTATTGCAGATGCTTCTTATAGTCTATGGAAAGAAACACTTCCAAATTGATATCCTCTTTAAAAGAGCAATTTTACAAGGTATTTTGACATATAAAACAGAGTTTTATGCACAATAACAGGGCTTTTGAAAATTGCCCAACACATAATAATAATGATAATATGCATATCCATATGTATATATAGACAATACATGCATTATCTATTTAATTATTGCTTTCTAAAATTGGCATACCATCCTAGTAACAAAAGCCATTACACGTGGTTTATACTACAAATAAATACAATAGCAGAAGGAGAAATAAATACACAAGTAAAATAGATAGGTATAAAATTCATAAATCCCTCATCATCATCTACAGACTAATGAAAAATGTGTCATTCCAAAGTATTTAAGTATCCACCAGAAATAAAAGAATTGTAACCCCTTTCCTGAATATTAACAAATTCATCCCCTCTCTTAAAACTGGCTGGTAAGCTATTCCATCATTAAGGACTGGCCACACATGGAGGGTAATTTTGTTACCCCCTGTCTAGCTGATGCGTGACATATATGTGTATAGTCAGCCTATTTTATAATGTGAGGCATATTTACACCTCACTTTATAAAATCACTGCTTCCTCATCGTCCCCCCAGTTATGTCCAGATACATGGGTTATGCCCTGTCACCAGCAAATGAAGACTGAGAACCATTGGTTTTGATGATGTCACGCTATAAGGGATCTATGCAGATCTGTCCACACCAGTATCTCTCAGTCTTCAGCAGATAGTAATAAGCTTCTGTGCAGTCTGGACTCCATTGTAGGATAGATTCATTTGTGTCTTTTGGGGAAACTGCTAGGTACGTACGACCTAGATTGGCCACTGTTGGAAACAGGATACTGGGCTAGATGGACCTTGGTCTGACCCAGTATGGCATATCTTATGTTCTTATGTAAAAAACAATAATACAATTTAATTAAATCAGAGAAAAGGAAAAGTACTGCTCCACTGAGGATCCCTTGCTTTCAACAATTGTGGGCTGGTGGGATGTAGAACCTCATGGTCTGGGTCCTTCCCCCTGATTTCTCTACCTCAATACCTGGGGCAATCTTGTCCTCTTGATGGTACCCTGATCCTTCTCTCCAACTCTTGGGAAATGGTCCAGGGTACCATACTGCTATGGAGCCTGGCCCTTTAAATTTCTAAAAAAAAAAAATGTCGGGCAGGCTCCTACCTTATCCATAGCGGCAAGGGAGCACAGGCTGTAGTATGGTAAGGATTGGCCAGGTAGGCAGCAACTTAAGTGCTGAGTAAGGTAAGAGGGGCTGGTTAGCCAGCAGCAGAGAGTGTTGTTGAAGGTGCCCCAGCAAAGGACAGGACTTTGGAGGATCTATTCTTCCAGTGTATTCGGAAACCCTCAACATTCTTTCCGCTCCATTACAAGGATCTCATTTTGGCAGAATGAGATGTTCTGGAAGCCGGTTTACAGGTTGGCCATTCCATGTTGCTTTTGTACCCCCTGCTACCAGAGAAGGAACCTTTGCAGCTTCCAAAGGTGGATGCCTTGGTTTTCATAGCTACAAAAAAGACTACTATTCCAGTGGAGGGCAGGGCAGCATTAAAGGATGCCCAAGACTGGAAAGTGGAAAACGGTGTTGAAAATGTCCTTTGATGTCTCAACTCCGGCCTTGCAGGCATCGATTTGTGGAGCCTATGTGGCTTGAGATACTGTATGGGCTCAAGGATGTTCACAGGTCTAGAGGTTCACATTATGGTGCATTTCTGCATTCTTAATATCCTCCAAGGGGCCAGCCCTTTCAAGAGAGTAGTGGTGGAGGCAGAGACAATACAGCTAGGGTTCCAGGAGAGCTCAAGGATACTCAATGAGGAGTTGCAGGCCCAAGCAGTGTTGATCCCTGTAGGCGATCGTCTGTAAGTCTTCTACTCTGCTTGGATTCTAGAAGTCATTCGAGAGGGCTACTAACGGGTTGGTGCAGCCCCTCTTAGATGCCTTTATACAGTCATCCTGCAAGGTTCTGGCCAAGACAAAGGTGATCACAGACATGCTCGAGGTTGCTTTAATTCGAGGCAGTAGTTGAAGTGCCTCCTGAGGAGCACGAGTTTGGTAGGTACTCAGTTTACTTTGTGATTCACAAGAAGGAAGGGACTTTTCGATACATCCTGGATTTGCTACTTGCAAGTCAGGCCTTGCGAGATCCACATTTCCTCACAGAGACCTTGTGAACTGTCATAGTAGCTGTGAGAAAGGGCAAATTCCTCACATCCTTGGATCTCTCCAAGGCATACCTGCACATTCCTATTCATCCAGATCATCAGCGCTATTTGTGCTTTACAGTTCTGTTGGGGAATTTCCAGTTTTGAGCCCTACCCTTTGGCCTTGCCACAGCACCTCAGACCTTAATGAATGTGATGGTGGTTGTGGTGGCTGCTCTTCATCAGAAGGGGTGCTATTGCATCCTTATCTGGACGACTGGCTGATATGAGCAAAGTCGGTGCAAGAGAGTCAGGAAGCTCATGTAGAGGGAAAGGAAAATGTGTAGGCTGATTTTCTCAGTCGACATCGGTTGGACCGAGGGGAGTGATCTCTGGCGGACACTATGTTCTGACAAATAGTGAGGTGATAGGGGGTGCCAATCATGGATCTGATGGTGTCCGCAAGCAACACTAAGGTTCTTCAGCCGCAGGCAAGTGAGAGGATGACAGAGGGCCTGGATGCTCTGGCTCAGCAGTGGCCAAGTAGCGGTGACCTCTATGTATTTTCCCCTGGCCGCTGATAGGTTGGCTGCTTTAGTGGATAGAGTTTCACTGGGAGCTGGTGATCCTGATGGCGCCAGATTGGCCTCGGAGGCCATGGTATGTGGATCTAGTATGTCTCAAAGTGGACGGACCATGGCACCTGCTGCTGATGGATAATTTGCTATCACAAGGTCCAGTCTCATGCTGGATGTGAGTCGATTCTCGCTTATGGCTTAGATCGAGAGGGCTAGGCTGACAAAGAAAGGTTACTCTTCTCAGGTTATTTCAACTTTGCTTCGGGCTAGGAAGCATTCAATGACTTTGGTGTATGTTCATGTCTAGTGATTGTTTGAAGGTTGGTATGAAGCGAGGAGCCTCCATTTCCTCTCTTCTTCACTCCCCAAGGAGTGCAGGTGGGCTTGGATAAAGAGCTTGCCTTGAATTCATTGCAGGTTCAGGTGGCAGCATTAGCCTGTTTTTGGGTTCACGTTCAGGGGGTCTCATTAAGTTTATGGATATGGTGCATTTTTTGAGAGGAGTTAAACATATTTGTCCGCTGTTGCAGCAGCAGGTGCCATCATGGGACTTGAACCTGGTATTGTAGGTGCTGGTGGAGGCTCTATTCAAACTGCTCCATAGTGCTTCCTTGAAAGATTTTACCTTGAAGACTGTGTTCTTGGTAACCATTTGCTTGGCGCAGATGATCTCTGAGTTGCAAGCCTTGTCATGTAGGAAGCATTTCTTGCAGATCTCCATGGAAAAGGTCATGATTAGGCCGGTTCCTTCCTTTCTCCCTAAGGTAGTGTCGGCTTTTCACCTTAATCAAATGGTTACATTGCCAGTGCTCTCTACTTCTGAAGGAGGCTCTGAATCTGTCAAACTTCAGCTGTTGTATATTTGGCTGATCCTTTGGCAGTATCTGAAGCAGACCTGGGAGTTTAGGAGATCGGATCACCTCTTTGTTCTTTTTGGGGGTACTTGCAAAGAGGAGGTGGCCTTGAAGGTGTTGATTGAGAGGTGGCTAAAGGAGGCTATAGCTTCAGTTTATTTGCTTACGCATTGTTCTGTTCCAGAGGGTTTGCAGGCCCACACGACCAGAGTGTAGGAGGTGGCATGGGCAGAGTTTGAGCTTGTTCCTCTGATTGACATATGTAAAGCAGCAGTGTGATTGTCGCTCCATTCCTTTGTACGACATTACAGTTTGGATGTTCAGGCACAAAGTGATGCGCACTTCAGAGAGCAAGTATTGAAGCTGGGCTTGCTTGTCCTGCCCGTAGTTGAATACTGCTCTGGCACATCCTATGTGTATGAACTGGACTGGTGGGAAGATAAGGAAGGTGAAATTAGGCCTTGCTAATTTTCTTTCCTTGAGTTCCTTCCATCAGCCCCGGGGTTGTTTCACCTCTTCGAATGGTAGCTGCTCCACTGCCAAGCTACCTACCAAGGATGCCAAGGAGCTTGTGTACTAAAGTTTAGATCTCCAGCACCCAGGTCTGGCCTTCCTGGCAAAACAGGACTTCTCCCAGACAGGAGAGGACTTTGCTGCAGACTTATTCAAGGAGACCTCTGAATGCATGATACCTTTGGCGTTCGCCGAGTAGCTATCCAAAGGTCCAGAGGCAGAAGGTAAGGACAAAGAGGTAGCTGTGGTTTGAGAGGACTTCAAAACCCCTTTAATAAAAAACGACTGCCACCGTAGAGCCAAACTGAAGCCATCTTGATTCCTTCCCTCAGCCTGCAATCTGTTTTTTAAACAAAGGTACTTTGCATTCCTCACTATCTTGAAGATTTAAAACAATTTAAAAATATACCTTTCTCTGATAGGTAGCCCATGTAATTTCCATAACAAAGAGCGAGAACTCTCTTTCCTCCTAACAAAAAATCTAGCCACAGCATTTTGCACTATGTGCATCTTTCTCAACCACTTTCCCATTAACTCCACATATAATACATTACAATAATCCAAGATGCTTCCCTGTGGTGTCCCTCAAGGCTCTGTTCTGGCCCCCTTATTGTTTAATCTTTTCCTTACACCACTGGCACTTCGTATCCAGCAGACCGGTCTATCTACTTTTTTTTATGCGGATGACATAATTATCATTCGCCACACTAATCCGCTTCACCCAGATCTCACACCTTTGAACTCATGTCTTACTCTCGTCTCCAATTGGCTATCTTCAAACTGTCTCCACCTCAACTTCACCAAAACCTCAGCCATCTGGTTCACATTTGGAAGCCCCTGCCCCTCTCTTGCCTCAACCCTTAACCACTCTGCAATTCCTACTGTCTCCTCCTTCAAATACCTTGGTGTTCTCCTCGACTCAAACCTCACCTTCAAAGACCACATATCGCACCTACCTAAGACATCTTATTTCTTTCTCCAGCAAATTCGATCTATCCGCCCCTTTCTGTCCCCCTCAGCCCTGACCACCCTCACATTATCTACAGTTTTATCATGACTAGACTATTGTAACTCCATTTTGCTGGGGTATCACTAAAGTCCAACTTCGCTGGCTACAACTCATTCAAAATGCCGCAGCTAGAGTCATCTCTCATTCCTCCCACTATGACCACGTTACCCCTTTACTGCTTCACCTACACTGCCTCCCACTCGATTACTGCATCAAATTCAAGATACTAACCCTAGTTCACCGTACTCTTTACACACATACACCTCAATCCATTACTGACCTTCTCCACTTCACGACCCCCATGCGTAGTCTCCGCTCTCTTCATATCAATCGACTCCATCTTCCCCCACCGTCTCATGCACATCTACAATCTACCCACCACTCTGCCTTCTTCTTCTATGGTCCAGCTCTTTGGAATTCTTTACCCACCCCGCTTCGTCTGGAAGAGAATTACATTACCTTTTGGTCATTGCTCAAAACCCATCTCTTTGCCTCTGCATACAACCTTCCGGCTATACCCAGTTGACCTGGTTTATCTATGTTTATCTATGTCTACCTCTGTCTTTGTCTTCCCCACGCTCTATACTTTAACCCATTTCCTTCTATTTTCCTCTTTCCTGTCCCAACTATGTAGTTCTTTTCTCGTTATGGGGCTTGTGCCCATCCCAGCTTGATTTTGTACTATGTAAACCGCCCTGGTGTAACGAAGGGCGGTATATCAAATTAAATAAACATAAACATAATAGGGTCTGAACTACTATCTGCAATTCATAAGAACATAACATAAAAAGCTATATACTGGGTCAGACCAAGGTCCATCAAGCCCAGTATCATGTTTCCAACAGTGGTCAATCCAGGTCACAAGTATCTGGCAGGTTCCCAAAAAGGGAACAGCAAAGAGTGGAGCAGAGTAGAAATACCTCTTAAAGTCCAAAACAGCTTTATTGACCCCCTACACTTGCAGTATTTTGGCATGTATGCCTTCTTCAGGGGGTAGGATAGCCTCCAACAGAAAGTGATAAAAAAATGAGTAAAAAACATAAAAACATAATATACCAACATTAAAAGAATAATCTAATAACATAAGAGCAATAGCATCTAATGAACAAATAACTAAAAGTTAAAAAAATAAGTGAAAGATAAAAAGCAAATCATCAATTAATCAATAAAAACATATAATATGAATATATACAGGTACATGTAAAAGTGTAAACAAGGAGATGAAATAAAATAAATTTTAGCATCATAAGTTATGTCTACATCAAGAATAACAAACCATTGTGAATCTGTGGCATCCTAAGAAACCATTGAGATGAGGAGGAAAAAAAAATATATAAACCACCATATGTGTTGTTATTGTTATTGTGCTTTTAGTGAACAGGGCAGGATCAGGGAGAAAAAATGGAACATACTCTGAAGACTATAAGAATCAATTAGATGATCTAAAACAGTAAAAATGGGACTTTAATATCAAAACACTGATGTCCATCGTGCTAGCTATGGCCATTCACTTGTATTGATATAATAAGCCCCTATTGATACTAAAAGACTATTGCTCATCTTGGGACAATGTTCTAACTCAGACATATGTTTATAACAGTTCCAAATAGGAGCAATATGGACTCCCCAGTGTTAATCATCCACTATTTATTCAAAACTTAAAAGTTTATAAAGGCGGCGTTGAGTGAGTCATTCCCATGAAATGCATATCAAATGTAAACTACGTCTTTTAAACCAATCTAACCAGCAAATTTAACTGATCTGTTGTTTATACCCCAGGACGTAAACTCATAAGAGACTGTAAAACCTTAAACACAGATATCTTACTGCAGTGATACAAGCTTCAGTCAAACCAAAGTGAAACTGTGAATCAACGCCAATGTACTGAAGCCTCATTTTGAATCGGCAGAAGGGCATGAAACAGAACCAAGGGGTAACCAAAGAGACCTATTTGAAGATTTCTTACCCTTGTGTCACCAAGGGGGATCGAAAAGACAGTAACTTTATAGACCTCTATAATTCCTTATCCCCCAAATAAGGTCTGTTGTTGTTGCTGTTTTTAAGTGCCATTGAGTCGGTGTCAGTCTTCAGTCAGGCAGCTAATTGTTGATGGAGTGGCATCCATCGCTGCTGTTATTGTATTGATCCATCTCATTGCTGTCCTTACTCACCTTGTGAAGCATGTTGTCTTTCTCTTCACATGGTGTGTCCAAAGTATGAAAGTTTAAGTCTTGTCATTTGAGCTTCTAAAGAAAGCTTTGATTTGATCTCTAGTACCGACTGGTTTGTTCTTCAGGCAGTCCATGGTACACACAGTATTCTTCTCCAGCACCATAATTCAAAGACATCAATTTTCTTCCTGTTTATCTTTTTCACTCACTTAATGTTTAAGTTGCCAAATTAATTTTAAATTAAAAATTGCTGCCCTAGACACATTGGTGAGATGTCCATATCTTTTCTCTTTTTTCTTGATCATAACTCCTAAGGAATAAACTGCTTGAACCCAAGGGATTTGTACTTTATCAATCATAGGTACCTGTAGTATCAGCAGATTCTCTTTATCCATCCCCCATGATCAACACCAAAGCACTTCGTTCTAATCAATATGTAATCTCTTCCAAACATTCATTAAGGGTCTCCAAAACTTGCTTCTATCACTATCAAGGGGGACTAACAATTTATATCATCTGCGTAAGTATACATATTAACTCCATACTTACATATTAATTTTAACAGTGGCTGGAAGCAAATATTAAATAACATGGGCAAAAGAGGGGACATAAGAACATAAGATATGCATACTGGGTCAGACCAAGGTTCATCAAGCCCAGTATCCTATTTCCAGCAGTGGCCAATTTAGGTACCTAGCAATTTCTCCAAAAGACACAGGTTACATAATGCTTGTACTGGTTCAAGCAGTGGATATCCTGGGACCCCTTTAATAATGGTTTATGGACCTTTCCTTCAGGAACTTTGCCAAAGTGTTTTTAAACTCGGCTACATTAACAGCTTTTACTACATCTTCCGGTAACAAATTCTGGAGTTTGGTTACACGTTGAGTGAAAAAATATTTTTTCTTATGAGTCTTGAATAGGTTACTCTGTAGCTTCATTGCTTGTCCCCTAGTCTTTCTACATTTTGATGGCATAAACAATCAATCTACGTTTACCCGTTCCACTCCATTCGTTAATTTATAGACCTCTATCATATCTCCTCTCAGCCACCTCTTTTCCAGGTTGAAGAGCCCTAATCTTTTTAGCCTCTCTTCATAGGAGTATCCTTCCATCCCCTTTACCATTTTGGTGGCTCTTCTCTGTACCTATTCTAATAACGCTATATCCTTTTCAAGATATGGCAACCAGAACTGCACACAATATTCAAGGTGTGGTTACATGATGGAACGATACAGAGGCATTATAATATTCTTTGTTTTATTTTCCATTCCTTTCCTTATGATACCTAGCATTCTATTTGCTCTCTTGACCGCTGCTGCACACTGGGCAGAGAGTTTCAACAAGTTATCCATGATGACGCCAAAATCTTTTTCCTGGGTGGTGATTCCTAATGTAGAACCTTGCATCATGTAACTATAGTTTGGGTTGTTCTTTCCTAGGTGCATAACTCTGCACTTGTCCACATTAAATTTTATCTGCCATTTGGATGCACAGTCTTCCAATTAATCAAGATCCTCTTGCAATTTTGTACAATCCTCATGGGTTTTAACAACTTTAATAGTTTTGTGTCATCTGCAAATTTGATTACCTCACTCATTATTCCCATTTCCAGGTCATTTACGAATATGTTAAAAAGCAGTGGACCCAGCACTGATCCCTGGGGTACTCCACTATCCACCTTTTTCCATTGGGAAAATTGGCCATTTAGCCCTACCCTCTGCTTTCTATCTTTTAACCAGTTCCTGATCCACAATAGTACACTGCCTCCTATCCCATGAATTTTTAATTTCGCCAAAAGTATCTCATGAGGGACCTTGTCAAAGGCTTTCTGAAAATGCAGATACACTATATCAACCAACTCAGGTTTGTCTACCTGTTTATTCACACCTTCAAAAAAACATAACAGATTAATAAGACAAGACCTTCCTTGGCTAAAGCCATGTTGGCTGTCTCCCATTAAGCCATGACTACATGTTCAGTAATTTTGTTCTTTATAATGGTTTCTACAACTTTTCCCAGTAGTGATGTCAGGCTCACCAGTCTGTAGATTCCAGGATCACCCCTGGAACCTTTTTAAAAATTGGCGTTACATTGGTCATCCTCCAGTCTTCAGGTATTACAGATGATTTTAGGGGTAGTTCACAGATTACTAATAGTAGATCTGAAATCTCATATTTCAGTTTTTTCAACACATTTGGAGGTATACCATCCGGTCCAAGTGATTTGCTACTCTTCAGTTTATCAAATAGTTTTGATACATTTTCCCAGTGTATCGATATTTCTTTCAATTCTTCTGTGTCATCAGCTTTAAATACCATTTCAGTCATGGGTAACAGTCCTACATCTTCCTCAGTAAAGACCAAAGCAAATAATTCATTCAGTCTCTCCGCTATGGCCTTGTTCCCTCTTAGTGCCCCTTTTAACCCTCTATCATCTAATGGTCCAACTGACTCTGTCACATGGTTTTTACTATGAATATACTTGAAAAGTTTTTATTACACGTTTTTGCTTCCACAAAAAGCATCTTCTCAAATTCTCTCTTTGGCTGCCTTATCAATGCCTTGCATCTAATTTGCCAGTGCCTGTGTTGTTTCCAGTTTTCGTCATATGGCTCCTTTTTCCATTTCCTGAAAAATGCTTTTTTGGCAATAAGTGCCTCTCTGACCTCACCTTTAAACCATGCTGGCTGTTTTTTGGACTTCCTTCCACTTTTCTTAAAGCATAGAATACAGCTGGTCTGGGCTTCAAAGATAGTATTTTTAAACAACATCCATGCTTGATGTAAATCTTTAACCTTTGCATCTGCTCCTTTTGGTTTTTTCTTAACTATTTTCCTCATTTTATCATAGTCTCCCTTTTGAAAGTTATAATGTAGTACTGTAGATTTCCTTACCGTTCCTCTTCCATTTTTTAAATCAAACGTGATCATGCTATGATCACTATTGCCAAGTGGCCTCAACACCCTTATCTCTTGCACCAGATCTTGTGTTCCACTAAGTAGTAGGTCCAAAATGGTTTCCCCTCTGGTTGGTTCATGAACCAGCTGCTCCAATAAGCAGTCATTTATTTCATCTAGAAACTTTATCTCCCTAGCATGTCCTGCCGTGACACTGACCAGTCGATAATGGGGTAATTGAAATCACCCATTATTATTACTGTGCTGTAACTTTTGTTAGCTTTCCTGATTTCTTTGAGCATTTCATCATCCATTTGTTCATTCTAGCCAGGCAGTCGATAGTACACCCCCACTGTCATTGCCTTCCCCTTCCCCTTTTACATGGAATTTCAATCCATAGAGATTCTACAGTGTATTTTGTTTCCTGCAAAAATTTAATTCTTTGTGACTCAATGCCCTCTCTAACATAGAGTGCAATCCCTGCACCAATATGATCTGCTTTATCATTATGTTATAGTTTGTAACCAGGTATCTCAGAGACATGGTTGTCCTCCATGTATCTGAGATACCAATCATATCTAACCTCTTATTTAGTGCTATATATTCTAACTCACCAGTCTTATTTTTTTAGACTACTAGCATTTGCATACAAGCATTTTAGAGGTTGTATTTTATTCATATTAATCTGGCTTTTGGTAGGCAGGGGTAATTTGGAATCTTTAAGCTCTGTCTGCTCTGTACTCAAGGGCATTTGGGCTACTTTTATCTTTATTGGAACCTCTCTGCTGATGTGCCCTAATTTCAGTCTTTTGCTAGTATCCTTCAAGGATACATTGTTCTGAACCATGCACTCATGGGTGACTGTCGGCTTTCTCCTATTATCTAGTTTAAAAGCTGCTCTGTCTCCTTTTTAAAGGTTAATGCCAGCAGCCTGGTTCCATCCCAGTTAAGGTGGAGCTCATCCCTTCAGAAGAACCTTTCCTTTCCCCAGTTCCTAAGAAATCCAAAACCCTCTTCCTTGCACCATTGTCTCATCCACACATTGAGGCTATGGAGCTCTGCCTACCTTTTAGGTTTTGCGCATGGAACGGGAAGCATTTTGGACAATGCTACCCTGGAAGTTTTGGATTTCATCTTCCTGCCTAAAAGCCTAAATTTAGCCTCCAGAACCTCCGTACCACACTTTCCTTTGTCATTGGTCTCTACATGTACCAAGACAGAAGACTCCTCCCCAGCACTATCTAAGATCTTGTCTAGGTGGCGCGTGAGATCCACTACCTTTGCACGAGGCAGACATATTATCAGGCGATCCTCACATCCACCAGCCACCCAGCTATCTACATTCCTAATGATTAAATCACCAACTATAATGGCTGTCCTAACCCTTCTCTCAGGGGCATATGGCCTTGTAAAAACCTCCTCAGTGCGAGAGGGTTTTACATCACCTGGAGGACAGGTCCTAGCTACAGGATCACTTCCTGCCACAAGAGGGTGATGCTCTCCTTTCACATGACCTCTCTCTTCCATGGCAACAGAGATGCTGCCAGACTGGAGGTGGGACTTCAGTACTATATCCCTGCAGGTCTCGTCTATGTGGCTCTCTGTCTTCCTTACGTCCTCCAGTGATCAGACTTCTTCCCTGAGAGCAAAGAGCTCCTTGCACCTAGTGCACACATAAGACCCCTCACCAACTAGGAGAAAATTATACATGTGGCACTCAATACAAAAGATTGGAAAGCCCCCATCTCGCTGCTGGACTGCTGTCTGCATCTTAGTTTTAAGGATGTGTTTAGGTATTTAAGTTGTTTACTTACTAAAGTTTGCTGGGGATACTTATATTAATACAACTATTCCTAATACGTTGGATGGACTTTGTTCATCTCAAGCTTTATTAATCTTAGGTCCTTAATGTATGCCTGATGAGGATAAACAGTTGCACCTGACAGTGAATATGACACCTCCTTCCCTTTAAGAGGTTTAAGCGCCTATAAAACTACGATTATCCCAGGGGTGGGTGGGAGTCGGGGAGGGAGGGAGTTGGCTGCTACATAGTACCCTCTCCTGTGCTTCTAAGGTAATTTGTGACCAATTTCCTGGGTGATTCACACCGCCCTTGCTTGGATAGAGGGAGTCTTTTAAAATGCCCCTTTGATCTGTCATTTGGCTTTATCACCTATTTAAAACAATTTCACAGGTCTCTTGCCCTCTATCTAGAAGGCATCTTTGTAAACCTTTCTAGAAACAATTTATTGTGTTTCCTTTTATGCTAAGTTATTCTCTTATTTGATTTAAATTAAAGCTCTTTGCTGAAACTAGGCCCTAAACCAGAAACTCTCTGCTGGGTTTTAAATTTCACCAGAAAGCTCTCTGCTGGGTTTTAAATTTAAATTGAAAGCTACCGGTTGAGTTTTTAATTTAACTAAAAGCTCTTTGCTGATGCTAGGCCCTGACTGATTTAATAAATACAGGGGAATCTAATTTACACAGATTAATCAACTTTAATCTAAATAATTTCTTTTTCCCCAAGATTTAGAAAAATCCCCAGAAATATATACTTACAATTGCAGGTTTCTCTCCAGAAGTAGCAGTCCATTTTTGTAGTCCTTCAAGACTCCTGTGGCACCCCCAAAATCCAATAATGCTTTTACGACCTATACTTTCTCTATCTTACTCTAGAATTCTTTCTTTCGAAAAAAGATTTAATCCATGTCAGCACAATATCCCCCGTTCCAATATACCAGCAGCGATCAACCAACACCTCTGCTTCCACCAAATCGGTTGCTACTGACAAATCCAATGGACTCTATAATAATGGAATCCCCTTAGCCAAGAAATAATATACCTAATCTAATATAACTGTAAATAAAGTCTCTGTCTCACTTCCCACTTAAAAACATCCTTGGTTCTCCTCCAGTAGGAGGGGAATTTTAGAAGGGATGTCCTAGTGCAATCTGGGACATCTAAGCCAGAACATCTGAATAAAAGCAGGCATGTCCAGGTGCAGACAGAATTTCACAAACATGGATGTGCCCAATATGGACATCTGGGGGAGGGGGCATCTCCACAGATATCCCCTGAACCATATTTCAAAACCTAAATGGCTAGGATAGACTGATGGTTGGAGTAGTGCTCTAAGACTCAGAGAAGCAATGGTTCAAATCCCGCTGCTGTTATTGTGATTTTACTGAGGATGGTGGAGGGTTCTCTTCTCTACACCTTCTGGATGATTTTCAGCCCAAACAAGCACTTTTCAGATGTCTGTTCCTGCCTGGAGCAGGTTTAAATTTACAGGCGATGTCAGAAATCCATGATGTATCTGAGATCAGTCAGGGACATCCAGGCTACTGGGAATGCCCCGGCCATGCCTCCACCATGTCCCTGTTTAGACTTGGACATCATCACGCTGGGGACTTCTGTATAGCTGGCTTCTAAAATGGCTCTGGAGACATATCTATGCTCTGGACTTCTCTATGCCCGTTTTTGGACAACCAAAGCACAAATAGGGCTTCCAAAATGAACCCGCTAAATTATTATCTTCCAAAAGTCCTTCATCAGAGGGGCATTCTTGGGTTCATGGTTGGGATGTGGAGTGCACTTGCATGCCTACTTTGGGATTTCCTAACACATGCATATAGGTTTTCATGGAAAAAGTACCCATACAAATAGAAGATGCAAATCTAAACATGTAGGGGGCATATTCAAAATGGTTAAACCATGGTCAGTGGGATATGCAGTGGTGCTAAACCATTTAGTGCCTCTGATTATCCCCCCAAACCCAGTTTGAACACTCCGATATGGCATTCAAGGGGCGGAATGGGGGCGTAACAGGGGATTAACCAGTCAGCGGCAATATTGAGCCATTAGCGGGTTAACTCTAACTGGCAAAAGTTAGGACAGCTGAATGGCTGTCCTAAATTAGCTGGTTTTGCAATCCAGCCAGCAGCTGAATATTACTGCTGACCGGATTGCAAAACTGCAGTCCATCCAACCCAGAATTCAGTGCCGATGGCCAATTAAAATTTAAAGCGGCAATGACCAGCCATTTTCATTGGGCTACCTACCGCTACTGAAAATGTCCCCCCGTACGTTTTTCAATTTTCAGAAGAAAATTGCTGGGCTTTACACCTAAATGCATTCATTTTTTCACAGTTTGAATTGATAATGTATTTTGTTCTTCTGCATAGCAGAAGACAGCACATATTACACATGCAATCTTCAGGATCAAAATAAGTGATATTCTTTATATTTTTCCACCATCATGGAACCTGCAAGGGAAATTTGTTTTAATACCCTGTTGTGAAACAAAGCTGTAAATCTGAGCTAACATGCAAGGTGTGCTACATAGCTGCTCTCCACGCCATGACCCAACCTTAAGCCAACCCAGTCTGCTTGAGCAGGGTCATTTGATCAGATTATCACTCATCTAGAGTACTGTCGGTCAATAATTATGTTATAAACAATAACCATAATCTCCATGCATTGAAGTGACCTTTTCAACTCAATTCCAATTAGAGTGAAGGTCCTGATCTCCCAAATGTTACTGTCAAACAAGTTTTCAGTACGGTTCAATTAAACCATCTGACATTTCTTTTGAGATTCTTACATACAGTAGCTTAAGCCAGCGAAAAACCTTCTCTTCTGGCAGCTATGTAACTTTCTTATTTTGCCCAGAGCTAGGCAGGTGTGATCAAGGAAAAAAAAATATTAACAGAGAGGCCTTTCACTGGCAATGCAAGTGTTTGCCTGAGTGAAAACATTTTTCAGAACTACAGTACAAGCTTCTTTATTTAGCTCATGAAGGCAGAATTAAAGAGGCAGTGCCCTACTTTTAGCAAGATATTATGAAAGCATAATATAAACACCTTGCCAGACAAAACTGCCACTTTCCATATCTGCTCTGGTATTATCTGTTGGAGACATGTCAATGTGGTAATATTTTGCTTCTGACCCCAGTGTTAGAACATGTGACCTGGAGGAGGGGAGAAAGAGAAGAACAAATACTTTAGATGGATCTTTAGACATTATAGGAGAGAGCATACATCCTGTGTTCAACTATTCACATGAGTAGGTATATCTGTGATGGAAAATGAACCGTTGTCTTCCTGCATATATTTGCTGGGATCATCAGGGTGACAGGTTGTTGAGATGATGACAGACCAATGTTTCTCAAGCCAGTCCTGGAGTACTCCTGAGCCAGTCTGGTTTTACAGATATCTATTTTGTTCTATTCTTAGGCTTATATACTATCTTATTCCCCCACAAAGAGAACCAAATAGGTTTATATCCTTTAAAATACAGTACACATAGTATAAGATGTACAAAATAATTAAAACAATCACCGATGCGGACTTACCCACCCGAAAAAACTAGATATCCTAAAAACCAGATAGCCTAGGGAGTACTCTAAGGAGTATGTTTCTTAATCGGTGGTAGCGGCTTCCGTGCAATATCGGAGCCCCAGCCCCATTGAAGTCACACTCACTTCCATGCCATTATTAAAACATTCTTTTCCTTTCTGAATTTACAAGTGGACTCTAAGCCCAAACCACCATATTTCTAAGCTAGAACTGAACCAGCAGCAGCAGCCCCAGCTTATCTGCTTTAACCTGCTTTCTCATATCCCTGTCCTTGTTACTTCACACGGCTATATGCAGGATCTCATCAGTGAGTCAAAACTGTTTTGTTTAATATTTATTTAAAGTCCATGAGGGATCAGCTGTGTGCCCTGTATTTTATTCCGATCAGTCCTTGATAGAGAAGATCACTGATTACTCAGGAGGATTCGAAGAGTCTGAATACTGGTATGGTAATGTTCTATGAAAAGGGTGGAAGATGTAACCCCTACTGCTGGACCCAAGAGTACTTCCCAATAGAAGAACTTCTCCCATGTAGCTGATAGCCCTTTACTTTCTCATATGCCCTCATTTTCACCACCAGATGCAA
Source organism: Ichthyophis bannanicus (assembly GCA_033557465.1). Classification (NCBI taxonomy): domain Eukaryota; kingdom Metazoa; phylum Chordata; class Amphibia; order Gymnophiona; family Ichthyophiidae; genus Ichthyophis; species Ichthyophis bannanicus. The sequence goes on from CM066031.1 coordinate 222,609,475, forward strand.
CAAGAATCTAGACAACACATTCCAAATAAAAGTGCAGGGATGGAGGCACTTCTCTATTGTAGAAGATCAATGGCTTGCTAAATGCCTTCACCGTAGCAAGAACATCAATTGAGGAAAGATAGTAGGTCATCCTTCAAGTACTCCCATGCAAAACCAATCCGGCAGTGTGTCTTTCAGAGGAATCTGGTATTCTAGAGAATCAGCCTTCTATCGGAAGCAGTGGCAACAGCAGCAGAAAAGTCACAGAAAGAAAATCACTCTCATTCTGACCCTTGATTCCTTACTCCCATGAGGCTGCAGGTGAGTAGCTGTGAGCATTTGCAGCACCCTCTCAATCTCCAGTTCCTGCTCCTTGAGATGCCACCCCTACGACCACTGCATGATGCGCGCCAGCAATTTGCATTACAGGCCTGCCATATGAGACCCCTGCAAAACTTTCAGGTGATACCTTGGAGAGACATGTTCCCTGGCCTTCTGGAAGCAGGTGTTTGAGATAAATGCTGTAGATTGTAGGTCTTGCAGAATTCTAACAGTCTTTCTCCTGTTTCATTTTTGTTGCCAAGCCCATATTTTCCAATCACTTCACCTTCTTCTTTGTTCCCAACTTTTGCATTCCAGTTGTCCATGATTATCATTATATCTTGCTTACAAGTTCTGTCCATTATAGCTTGTATTTGTTCAAAAACATATCAACTTCTTGTAGTTGTTGGAGCATATACCTGAATCAATAGTTGTGTTGATGGGCATTCCTTATAGAAAAATAGAAATTAAGCATTCACTGACTGCATTGAATTTTATTACATTTATTCATTTATTTTGATTATTTTTCTATACTGCTTTTCAATAGTCAAAGTGATTTACATTGAACATTACAACATTAAAAGTATTACATTTAACTGATGACAGGTTAATAGTAGAGGAACAGATTAACTTGAATTAATAACTTATTTATAGCAGAGGACAATATTAGATATGCATTACAACTTTATAATGGACATAATGTACTCATTGAAAGTGGATAGATTTAATACCAGATTAATAGCTTAATCATATAGAGTTTCAAACAGAACATTTACTGAGAGTTGTGCTCAGCTACAGTTCTTGCAAGTTTCTTCTTAATTATAAATGTAACACCATTTCTTCTTTGTCTTTCATTTCTGGCATAGTATACCATGTGATCATCAGATGCAAAGTGTCCGATGCCAGTACATTTCAATTCACTGACACCTAAAAGAATGAGCATATTTTGGCTCTTCGCCTTATATTTCGAGAGGGGCCCTGTATAGCTTTCACAAGGGGGTGTAATTTAAGAGATCATCTTGTACACTCTGATACTCAGCACCGATGATATAATGAAGGGAATCGGGGTTCACATGAACTTTATGAACAATATACGTATGATGTGTAGTACCTCTATGAATGTTGCAGCATGGGTAGATACAAGCACTGGACGGCATTATCCTTTCAAACATAGAACAGATTGTCATACATCATGGACAATTTATATCACCGCGTGTCCCTTTAGTAAGGTTTATGTTGGGAAAACTTGTCGTATGGTACAAATCAGACTCAGCAAACACAAATCCAAATTAGCCAATTCTGTCTTAACTGCCCTTGTGGTTCAACACTGTTTGGATATGTCTCATCAATGGCAAGATTTATGCTGGCTAGTGATTGACTGTATTGAGAATTTGCAACAAGGAAATGCAGAATATCGCCTAGCAGGGGCGGATCTTCACTTTGGATACTCTGCAACCTCATGGACTTAATGAGATGCTTGAATGGCTCTCGGCGTTGTGATGTCATCAGACTTACATAATGTCTCCGATATTTAAAAGTCCATTTTAGCTGTGGTTGTTATTGTGAGCACCCAAGTTTGTTTTCATCTTTGTTGGTTGATGAGTCCTGAAGAAGTCTTATAAAACTTCTTTGGCGAAACTCAAGTTGACTATTTGTTTCTCAGCCTTCAACATCCAACATTCGGCTAAGTGTTTCAGCTTTTAAATGCATTTGAAAAATTGAAAACTCTTGGCATTTGGGTCTACGAAGGATAATGGTGAGGATGTTATGTTATTCCTGGCCTTATAAGCACTGGTTTAAAAGAACTAGTCAGAGTATGTCCCCTCATCTGAGGCCCTTTATAGTCATATATTTGCTGAATGTCAAAACATTTTGGCGTACACACCAAGTGTATGTGTTTGCAAGTTGTCGCAGGTGCTTTGGGAATTTAAATTTAGTTAATAATTGTTAAGCAGTCCCATTTTTGACTATTTAGGTCACACTAAGCCTTCACTTGGCTCCTCCCGCCCTGGAAGTGATGCGGCCATGCTCAGCCAGTTAACCAGATCTGCACATATTATTTAAAGCACGCTTAAGCGGCGCCTGTTCCTGGACCTTCATGCTGCTCTTCTCTGTACTGCCTGATATTGTATCTGCTCTGTGTTTGTCTCCTGCCAGATTGCCTCCGTGCCCTCTTGTAAGCCTTCACTTAGCTCCTCCCACCCCGGAAGTGAACGCAGCCATGCTCAGTCACGTAACGAGATCTGCACACAGTATTTAAAGCATGCTTCAGCGGCGCCTGTTGCCACAGCGGCATGCAACAGGGGTGCGTGCCGAAGAAGCACACCTAAGGAGCATGACGTGCTCCTTAGGTGCGCTCCTTGGGGCGACTCCGGTGACGTAGGCCATAAAGTTACCCGGAGAAGCTCCCTCTGGACATCCGTGGTTCTCTTCTGCCTTACCTCTTTCTTTTCTGCCTGGAAGCACCTCCCACTATTTCACCTTTTATGACCATTTGATCTCTATCAACTCTCTAAGTTTTACACCATCTATGGGTCCCTCTGCTGTCCCTATTCCTGTCATTTGGGGAAATTGTCCTCTCCCTTCTACTCGTTCTTGACCAAGATGTTTTACCAATCTACACCCCCTGCATTTCTGTCTCTCCCTATTCCCCTCCTCTCCCTCTATTAGCCACATCGTTCCCCTCTCTTAACTTCGGACTTCTGAACTGTCGCTCCATGAGATCTAAGACATGATTGATTCAGGATCTTGCAATACACGAGGTCTTGGATCTCTTACTTATTACTGAAACCTGGCTTAAGGATGGGGAAGACGCTCTTCTTGCCGGTACTCTTCCCCTTGGCTTCTCTGCAATCTTTGTTCCCCGCTGTCGTCGCACTGGTGGGGGTGTTGCAGCTCTTATTCGTTCCTCTATTTCCTTTCAACAAGCCTCCTCTCCCCTACTTCACTACCCAGAGGCCTTTCTTCTATGCCTCCATACCTCTCCACCCTTGCACATTCTCCTCCTTTACTCCCCTCCAGCACTACGCTCTCCTCTCTGAGATTCTCTGCTCTTGACTATCTCTGATCTCTCATTACTCTATCCACATCTTTTAATTGCAGGTGATTTCAATCTACATCTTGACTCCCTCTCTTCCTCCAGGGAGCATTCTTTCATCACCTTCCTTCAGGATCTGTCCCTCAAGCAACATATTATCCATCCAACCCACTGTGCAGGTCATACACTTGACCTCATCATTTCCCACTCTAACTCCATCTTCCAGCTCAGTAACTTCCATACAATCCCCCTTCCCTGGACTGATCACTATTGCCTTGTATTTCGCTGCCTTGTTCCATCCTCTGCCTCCTCCTCCTCTGTAGGTTCCCCCACCATTCCTTCTCCTACACGGATGCGCCTAAAACGTTGTATTACTCCCCTCACTCTTGAACAATTCCCATCCGCTGATTCTCTTTTCCCTGCTGCATTCCCTTCTCTCTCACCTAACTCGCAGGTCTCTTGTTGGAATTCCTCCCTCTCCACAGCTCTAGACCAAATAGCTCCTTTTCAACCCTGCCATTCTCGTCCCTGTCCTTCTCAACCTTGGTTCCATCCCGGCCTTCGCCTTCTCCATTCTCACTTGTGTCGAGCGGAGCGTCAATGGCGGAAATCCCATTCCCCTTCTTCACTACAATCCTTCAAACAGCACCACTCTCACTACCGGTCTCAGGTCCATCTTGCCAACCAAACCTATTTCTCTGACACAATCACCACTGCCCCTAACCAGACACATCGTCTTTATTCTGTCCTTAAATCCCTCACGTCCTTCCAGGATTCATCCATTCCTGCTCCTCTTACAATCACTCCCAGTCCTTCACAACTGGCATCCTTCTTCAATTCTAAAATTTTGAATCTTCGGGCATCCCTTCCGTATTGTCCTCCTTTGATATCTTCCCTCCCCCTCCCTCTCCTACTATTTCCTACTACTACTATTTAGCACTTATAGAGCGCCACGCACTCAGCGCTGCACAGCTATCCTACAAGAGGTGGCTAACATACAAGAGACAGTCCCTGCCCGTCAGAGTCATGCTCATTGGAGCTTACAATCTAGTTAGAACAGTACAGAGCATTAGTCAGTTCTGCGGAAGGTAGGGTGTGGTACAGTTTGGTACAGCTTGATCTAAAGTTTGGTCATAAACGTTAATGGGGGTTAGGGTAGGATGAGGATGGAAGTCAGGATCTGAATGCAATGGTGAAAAGGTGGGTCTTCAACCTGGATTTGAAGAGGGCCAGGGAGGGCGCCTGGCGCACAGACGCAGGAAGGCTGTTCCAGGCGTGTGGCGCAGCAAGGTGAAAGGAGCGCAGTTGGGAGCTTGCGGTGCAGGTGAAAGGCATTGAAAGAAGATATTTGTTAGTGGAGCGCAAATTTCGAGAGGGGACGTAGGGAGAGATAAGAGATATGAGGTATTGAGGGGCCATAGAGTGAATGCATTTATAGGTCAGCAGGAGAAGCCTGAATTGGATGCGGAATTGGACAGGGAGCCAGTGAAGTGACTTGAGGAGAGGAGTAATGTAGGCATGGCGAAGCTGGCAGAAGATTAGTCAAGCAGCGTGATTTTGTATAGATTGAAGGGGAAGGAGGTGGCTCACGGGGAGACCAGCGAGGAGTAGGTTGCAGTAATCGAGGCGAGAAGAGATTAAGGAGTGGATAAGCATTTTGGTAGTATGTTCAGAGAGGAAGGGGCGGATCTTGCTGATGTTGTAGAGGAAAAAGTGGCAGGTCTTAGCTACAAGCTGGACATGAGCAGAGAAGGAGAGAGAGGTGTCAAAGATAACCCCTAGATTGCGGGCCAAGGGAACAGGAAGGATAGTAGATCCATCCACATGGACTGAGAGAGGGGGGAGTGGGGAGGAGGAGTTGGGTGGAAAGACAAGGAGTTCAGTCTTGGCCATGTTCAGTTTCAATTGGCGATGAGACATCCAGGCAGCGATGTCCGAAAGATAGGCAGAGAACTTGGACTGGGTTGCCGGAGAAATATTAGGTGTAGAGAGGTAGATTTGGGAGTCATTGGCATAGAGATGGTACTGAAAGCCATGGGAAGAGATAAGCGTGCCAAGGCCTTGGGTATAGAGAGAGAAGAGGAGGGGGCCCAAGACAGATCCCTGGGGTACATCTACATGGAGCGGGGTAGGGGAGGAGGAGAAGCCGCCAGAGCATACACTGAATGAGCGATGGGAGAGGTAGGAGGAGAACCAGGATAGTACAGAGTCCTTGAAGCCAAGTGAGGAAAGGGTGGTGAGGAGAAGGTCATGGTCAAAGGCAGCAGAAAGGTCAAGAAGGATGAGGATAGAATAGAGGCCCTTAGATTTAGCCAGGAACAGGTCATTGGTGACTTTTGTGAGTGCCGTTTCAGTGGAGTGTAGGGGACGGAAGCCTGATTGTAGTTGGTCCAGGAGGGCCTGGTAGGTGAGGAAGTCGAGGAAGCGATGGTGGCCTGTTCGTTCTAATAGTTTGGATATGAAGGGAAGGAGGGAGATGGGTCGATAGTTAGAAGGGCATGTGGGATCAAGTAAGAGTTTCTTGAGGAGGGGTGTGACAACAGCATGTTTGAAGTCAGCGGGGTCAGTTGCAGTGGAGAGTGAAAGGTTGAGGATATGAGTGATGGAGGGGACAATGGTGAGGGAATGGAACACAGGAGATGGGTAGGGATAGGGTCTGATGGACAGGTGGTGGGTTTGGAGGAGGAAAGAAGAAGTGCGGTTTCCTCTTCAGAGATTGGGGGGAAGGAGGAGAGGGTGGCAGGGGGAGTATGGATGGGGGAGGAGAAATGGAGGGAGGGGAGGTAGATGAGGGGGTAGGGAATTGGAGGGTAATTTTGAGGATTTTGTCATGGAAGTAGTCGGCTAGGGTTTGGACAGAGAGGGAGGCGGGATCAGGGGTGGCGGCAGGGGGACCTTGAGGAGAGAATTGAGGGTGTTAAAGAGACGGCGAGGATCAGAGGCAAGGGAATTAGTTAGATGGATGTAGTAATCTTTTCTGGCAAGTGCTAAGGCTGACTGGAATGAGCCAAGCATGAATTTGAAGTGTAGAAGGTCTTCTGGGGAGTGGGATTTGGACCAGGCTTGTTCGGCAGAACGGGCACAGATATGTAGGTAACAGATTGTGGGTGAAAGCCAGGGTTGGGGAGTAGATCGTTTTACAGGACGTGAGGTGGGAGGGGCAAGAGTGTCAAGGGCTGAGGATAGTGTAGCATTGTATGATGATAATGTTTCATTGACGAACTCGGCGTATAAAATGGAGGAAAGAGATGGAGAAATGGTGGAGGAGAGAGTCAGGGGATTAATATTATGAAGGTTTCTAAATAGGTCGGAGGAGACAGGACGAGGTTGGGATGGCGGGAACTGAAGAGTAAATGTTAGTAGGTGATGGTCAGATGAGGGAAGGATTGATTTGCGGATGTTTGAAGGAGAGGAATTGGAGAAGAGTATTAGGTCAAGGCAGTGGCCGTGTAGGTGTGTGGGGGCAGTGGAGCAAAGTTGGAGGTTGAACGAGGAGGTAAGAGCGAGGAACTTTGAGGCATGGGGGTCGGAGGGGTTGTCGATGTGAATGTTGAAATCGCCAAGAATAAGAGTGGGGGAGGAGGGATCCATAAAGGCAGAAAGCCAGGAGTCGAAGTCGGTGAGGAAGGTTGATTTGGAGTTATCGGGTGGGCGATAAATAACAGCTATATGGAGGGGAAGTGGCGTGAGGAGGCGAATGGAGTGGACTTCAAAGGAGAGGGGGGAGTGTGATTGGGGTGGCAGGAGGAGAGTAGGAGGCCAACACCACCACCGCGACCAGTAGATCGTGGTGTATGGGAGAATTGGTAGCCCCCATAGCAGAGAGAGGCAATGGATGCGGTGTCATCTGGGGGGAGCCAGGTCTTGGTCAGGGCAAGAAGGTGTAGGGCATTAGAGATGAAGAGATTGTGAATAAAAGTAGTTTTTTTAATGACGGAGCATGCATTCCATAGGGCTCAAGTAAACGGGAGAGCGGAGGGGGGAGGAGAGGGATGTGGATAAGGTTGGATAAATTAGGTGTGGATTTCCTGTCAGAGTAGCGTGGGGGTCTATTTCTAGGGTAGTACCGAGATTTAGAGGGAGTAGGGTGTGGGTGGGTATGTCTGGGTGTATGTGCTCTCCAGCGGGAGCCTTTCACTCATGCCGCCACCAAAGATCAAAGGGCGATTGGCCCTTTAAGCGGCATGCTCCTCCTCCTACCCCTTCTCTCTCCCATACCTGGGATTCCTTCCACCCACTTACCACCTCTGAGATCATTACATCAATCTCTTCCTCGAATAAAACCACATCCTCTCTTGATCCCATTCCCTCAGCTTAGCTCCTCACTCCCTCCCTTGCTTTGCCTCCTCTTACCCTTATCATGATTAACACAAGTCTCTCCACTGGTACTGTCCCACACCCTTGGAAGCATGCACTCAGACATTCTATCCTCAAGAACTCCTCCCTTGACCCTCTTACTCCTGCTCACTACCGTCCCATTTCTCACCTCCCTTTTCTCTCTAAAATACTAGAAAAAGCAGTCTTCGCACAACTCTCTCATCACTTGGATACTATCAATTTTTTGCACCCTCAACAGTATGACTTTCGACCTGGTCACAGTGTGGAGACGGTACTTCTTGCCTTTCTAAATGAATTGCATGTTGCACATGACCGAGGTGACATTTTAGTGGCGGTATCTCTTGACCTTTTGGCAGCGTTTGACCTTGTAGATCACTCTCTTCTTCTCTCTCATCTTTGTGATGCTGGTCTTTGTGGTACTGTCTATCGCTGGTTTCATTCCTATCTTTCTTCTCGGTCCTACTCTGTCCTCTCTCACCCCTCCTCAACCCCCTCTTCTGCTCCTGTCCCTTTACACTGTGGTGTCCCACAAGGCTCCGTCTTTGCGCCTCTCCTATTTAATATCTTCCTTGCACCCCTAGCCCTTCTCATTCAGCAATCAGGGATCACAGCTTTCTATTACGTGGATGATCTTCTTCTTCTCCATCACACATTTCCTCTTCAGCCTAATCGTTCCCTGCTCAACTCATGTCTTTTCTCTGTCATTAACTGGCTTTCCACAAACTGCCTACACTTAAATCTCTCAAAAACTGTTGCTATATGGTTCCCCCACAGTAGTCCCTGTCCACAATTGGCCCCATCCTTCACTGGATCCTCTATCCCACTTGTATCCTGTTTTCATTATCTTGGTGTTCTTCGTGATTCTAACCTTTCCTTCCATGAACACATAACTTCCTTTTTCTACCTCCGTCAGATTCGAGCTGTTCGCCCTTTCCTCGCTCCCCAAGCCCTCACCACCCCGGTACTTGCCCTTGTTGTTTCTTGCCTTGATTTCTGTAATTCTGTCCTTTCCGGTATCTCTCAATTTCAGCTTCACAGACTCCAACGCATTCAGAACACAGCTGCCCATTTACTCACTCACTCCTCCCGCTTTGATCACGTCACTCCTCTGTTTTTGCACCTTCACTGGCTACCAGTTGATCACCGTATCCGCTATAAGCTCCTTACCCTTGTCCACCAGGTTCTTTACACCCACACCCCTCTATATTTATCTGACCTCATCCAATCACATACTCCCAGTTGTGCTCTCCGGTCATTTCATGTGAACCGCCTTCATCTCCCCTCTCCTTCTCAAGCTCACCTGCAATCCACTCGCTCCTCTGCTTTTTTTTTCATTGGTCCAACACTTTGGAATTCACTCCCTTCATCTCTCCGCCTAGAACAGAACACCCGTATCTTTAAAGCATGCCTCAAAACTCACCTATTCTCCTCAACCTTTGACCTCCCTACCCCTCCTGTGTGACCTTCCCTCATGCCCCTTTTGTCTCTGTTTCTTTTGTCTGATATGTATGGCCTATTACTTACTGTCCTATCAATAAGGTAATTTCCTTCCTTTTTCCTCGGCCCTCGGCCATGCTGTTGAATTTATTGTAATTGTACACCGCTTTGTTATTATATTGAAGAGCGGTATATCAAGTTTAATAAACATAAACATAAACATTGGAGTTGTGAGTACCTTTGTCGTGAGTCTTAAGTTAATGGGCTTGTCCTATAACCTCTGGACATAATACACCCTCCTTTATGTGGATGACATTGTCCTTCTTTTCCATACTTCACCTATAGATGTGGATATCACACCACTTAATGACTGTCTTACCCACTTTGCTTCCTGGCTTTCTTCCAACTTCCTCCATTTGAATCCTGACAAAACTTCTGCAATGTGGGTATCTTTGTATATTCTCTGTCCCACTATTGCTCCTCAGCTTGCTTCTATTCCTTAAGGCTTAGTTTCTTCTTTCCGTTATTTGGGTGTAACATTGGATTCTTCCCTCTCTTTTCACTAGCATGTGTCTTTCCTCATTCGTCGCTCCTTTTATGTACTTAGGCAAATTAGGGCAGTCTGTTCTCTGCTACCTCTGGCCTCGCTTATCACCCTACTCCTGGCCCTAGTTATAAGTAGATTAGATTACTGTAATGTGGCATTAGTGAACCTACCATTCTATCAAATTCAGCGCTTATAACTGTAGCAGCAAAGCGCAGACAAACCAATGATACCAGGAGTCTGTTCAGAAGGTCCAAATCATTTATTTGTGCACAAGTCTCGAACCAGTCAATTTCAAAATGGCTGAGCAAAGTTTTCAAGCATTACAACAACTTTTATAGACTTTTGTTCCATTCTAGGTATAGAAAAACATTTCATTGGTCCCGGTAACCTCCCGTACCTCCCGTACCTCTTCCATTGGTCCCGGTACTGATAAGTTTATCCAATTATGTCCCTTCAGTGGGCATGACACCTGCATGCCCCCCTTCTAGTCCCAATTACAATGGTCAGTTCATCAACTTCTTACTTTCACACTCTCAAGGCCATAGAACCAATTTGTGCGTGCAGAGGAGCAGGGTTCTGCAACTCATCTGTCAGCACTCCTAATTATTTCTTTGCAGATGTACTTTTTCTTATCAGTAACTTTTAAACATGTCTTTCTGTATTTTTCCATCTTTTCGGCTCTGCAGTTCTGCCTACCTAAGCTAATTCAATACTTCTACTGAGTTCTATCTTACAATAGCAGCATATTGGGGGATGTGCAATCCTATATGCCTCTCCACAGGCCTCATTTACAGGTCAAGCTAGCCATGCTGGCCTGCTTATGTTCAGACACCGTGGGTCACAGGCCTGCACCTGCCACATTCCCCCCTTTGATTAATCTCACCCTATTACTTAATAAGGTGTGAGAATTAAATCACTTTTATTAGAATCACATCATGATTGGAGGATTTCGACTAGGACTAGCTTTGTATAAAGCCATTATTTTAGTTGCGGTCTTCCGCTCTACTGTACTATCAATAGCATTATGAATGGAACGCATACAACATGGGATTAAACATGGTAATAAGAAGATAACAGCAACAAGGATTAGTACTAAAACAATGAAAGTCTTAAATCCTCCCAGCCAAGAGAAAAGATTAGCAAACCAGTTAGGAAATTTCAATGAGTGCCAAGTCTGTACTGGCACATAAGCATGTCTTTGCATATCTTTAGCAATTTCTTCAACTACTTGACCTTTATCATCTATTTTCAAACAGCAGTTAGTTAAATTCAGCTTACCACATACTCCTCCTTCAGCTGCTAACAAATAATCAAGTGCTAAGCGGTTCTGGTATATAGCAGTGCGCATCTGAGTACTTTGTCTAGCTAAGAGCGTAAGAGCATGACTAGTTTCATTGGTTATTATTTCAACTACTGCTTGTAAGCGAATAATACGATTAATCATATAGATTGGAGTACGATAACCATACATACCATCATCATTCCAAGTGGCAGGCCCATAATACTCAATAATTCTTTCTGGTGGCCAATCATCACCTTGCCACTTCTCCCACTTGCCTATCTGTAAGGCTTCTCTTTTCTGTCTTACTGCTCTTTTGTGTCGGTGGGTAGTGTATACAGGGTATCCTAATTGTTCTCCATGTTCAGTGTTCAAAAGAAAGAAAGAAGGTCTGATGGTTCCTAAGACACATGCTCCTCCCCAGTGTGGCGGGAGTTGCGCATATGCTCGGTTTCCACAGATCCAATATAGGCCAGGTGGGGCTTGCCAGGCTTGGACTTTGGCAAGGTTAGTCCATAGACCAGCAAGTTCAGGAAATCTGGCTAATGGGTTAGGAGGTTCAGGATGTCTGATTCCTGACCACCATGCTGTCTTTTTGGTCGTGGCATTATAGTACTTCTGGCTAAGACAGACCAGCTGTCCTACCTTCTGGGTGAACTGGGGTCCAGTTCTGGCATAGCAAAGACGTCCAACGATTGAGTGCGCTAACACCCACTCACTGGTAGTCTTGTGTAATTCAGTCTGATTGTAGATCATAGAATAATTCAATTCTTGGGCTTCCCATGGCCACTGATCTCCCATTTGGGTTCCGCCACAGAAATAACAATCTGTGATCTTAAGACTAGATACTACTGCTCCGGCTAATTCTAGAAATAAATTCTGAGAGGGGTGAGGGATCTCAAACTTATTTACATGCATGGCTTCATAAAAGGTATTATGAATATGATATTTAGATGACTTGTGGGCTTGAGTATTCAATCTGATATACACAATGGTCCCTGGATCTATTGCTCCTCCAGCAATACGTAAACCAAACTTGTATCCTTGTTTCCATGCATGGGGATTGTGTATACGTAAGTGTAAGGGGTTACAAGCATCTTTCTGACATTTATCATTTGTGGTTGGCTTGGTTAGAGTAGCCATCCGTTTATCTATTTTCTCATCAGTTATACCAGTGTTCCAGGTAGCATAAAAAACACATCCCCAATACGGGCAATAGTAATCTGCCGCTGTAGCAGTATTATAGCCTGATCCCATTTTACCTGTACACTTCCACCAATTTGTGGCACCTTCTGGACACATATACTTATGGTCATTTCGATACGCTTTCTCCCATGTACCACAGGTGGACTGACTATCTCTATTAATGGCATTACATGCATCAAAATTCAAAACAGCAGGTTTAGTAATGTCTTTAAGTGGTGGTGTAGCAGCTAGTATAGGTCCATCTGCATCCTTCCATCTTATTTCCAACGTGTAATAGGATGGATTCTGATGCGGATTATAGCATGCTTTGATTTTGCCATGAGTGCAAACATTTAGTTCAGTGGTGTTATAGATACACCGAGTTACTGTTCCCTTGCAGGTATAGTAAGAATGATAAAGCAAAGTCTGAGTTACTTTCAGTCCAGTTCTAGTAGAAGTAATGCAAGCAGTGCATGGAGGTAAAGCATAAGTCAGTTCAAAACCTCCAAAGAAGGCAACCAAGGCAAAGCAAAAACAAAGATACATGTTGATGTTGATTGGAGTTCTTCTGAATCCTCAGCTTGCTGATCTTGATCACGACGGTCTTTTATTCTTCGTCCCATTTGCTAATGAAGCAATTTAACGGGTGCTGAGTGTTGATTGAAGATCCTCAGGTTGTCCAGTACACATTAACCAACTTATTAGCAATTTCAGTTGGCTTGTGAAGTCTGGCTTAGTCAATGTAGTCTCAAAGTAGTGTGTCAAATCACACACAAATTGGGTTCGTTGAAACAAAGCTGTTGCTGCATGGAAAACAGCAATCCTCTTCAAAAGACTTGGCTACTGCAAAGCACTTGTGATGAAGTGTCTAAGCTGCTGGTTGCCGTCTCAGAGTAACTCGCAAGGGTGCATCAAGATGCTGCTCTGCTGTCCACTGCTCTGGTTCAGGATCGGCGGCGGGCTTGACTCTGCTGTGGTGGATCCAGGCGTCGATCTCGGCTACCTTTACTGCAGTTGGGGTAGACAGGATGACGGTGTACGGTCCCTTCCAGTGGGGTTCCAACGGTGTCTTCTTCCAATCTTTGATCCACACCGAAGTACCAGGCTGATAGGGATGCAAGGGTTCCGTCAAGTTGATAGGCAACTGGTCTTGGATCCACGTATGGAGAGTCTGCAGAACAAAACTAAGAGCTAGGAGTTCTTGTCTGGTTACTTCTGAACCAATCTGGGCTAAACTTCCTTTGACTCCCTGCACTATTGGTGGGGGTTTACCATACAGAACTTCAAAAGGGGAAAATCCTGTTGACTTTACAGGAGCTGAGCGTATTCTGAGTAAAGCTATGGGGAGCACTTGGGGCCATTTCAAGTGTGTCTCCTGACAAAGCTTGGACATTTGGGCTTTCAAGGTACGATTCATTCGCTCAACTTTCCCTGAACTCTGGGGTCTGTATGCAGTGTGGAGCTTCCATTGTATCTGCAAAGCTTTTGCTAACTGCTGAGTAACTTGGGAGACAAATGAGGGTCCATTGTCTGACCCTATTACTGCTGGGATTCCAAATCTGGGGACAATCTCTCTCATTAAGACTTTGGTAACTTCTCGGGCTTTCTCAGTTCTGGTTGGGAAGGCTTCTACCCACCCAGAGAAAGTACAAACTAATACTAATAGGTAATGGTATCCATTGGCTTTTGGCATTTCAGTAAAATCAACTTGGAGGTTGTGCATGGGGGTAACACCTCCTGACTGAACTCGGGGTGCCGTTATAAGGCCTTGCTTGGCATTATTTTTGGCACAGGTTAAACATTGGCGTGCTACTGAGGCTGATATGGTTGTCATCAGAGGGATGTAGAAATGTGGTCTGAGTGCTTTCTCCATAGCACTCTTCCCATAGTGGGTGGCTTCGTGGAAAGCTTTGACAAAGGATGGTCCTAACAATTCAGGAATTACTATTCGTCCAGGAGGTTGACTGCCCTCTTCTGGTGGCAGCTCAATCCATCCATCTTTCAGTACTCCATCTTCTCTGTTACAATAGTAATCCAATTCTTTGGTGGTATATCGTGGGGTCCATAGATTCAAAGGTACTGGAAACAATGCTGCTTGCATTGGCATAGCTTGTGGGGCAATCTGTCCTGTCATAGCTGCTTGTCGTGCTGAGGCATCTGCAAATCTATTTCCTCGGGCAACTTCTCCTTTTCCTGCTTGATGTCCTCTGCAATGCATGACAGCTACACGTGTTGGGGCCCATACTGCATCAAGTAACATCAATATCTCGGGACCATACTTGACTGATTTTCCTCCGGATGTGATGAGTCCTCTTTCTTTATAGAGAGCTCCATGGGCATGCAAGGTAGTGAAGGCATATTTGGAATCTGTATATACATTTAGCACAAGTTTTTCTCCTAACAACAAGGCTCTGGTAAGTGCTATTAATTCGGCTTTCTGGGCTGATGTGCCTGAGGCTAGAGCTGATGATTCAACTACTTCGTGTTGAGTGACGACTGCATATCCGGCACAGCGTCGTCCATCAAGGATGAGACTGCTCCCATCAACATAATAGATTTGGTCAGGATTGTCTATGGGCACATCTGTCAAGTCGGGTCGACTGGAGAACACAGTTTCCATGACTTCGATACAGTCATGTTCTGGGAGTTCTTCACTGATGGGTATCAAGGTGGCTGGATTCAAGGCATGGCTCACTTCAAGTTGTATCTGTGGGTTCTCACATAACATGCTCTGGTACTTCAACATTCGGGAATTGGTGAGCCAATAATTTGCTTTTTGTTCCATAAGGGCAAGGACTGCATGTGGCACAGTGACTCGTATGTTCTGTCCTAGTGTGAGTTTGTCTGCTTCACTCACTAGTAGCGCTGTAGCTGCAACTGCTCTCAAGCAAGGTGGCCATCCTTTGGCCACAGGGTCCAATTGTTTCGATAGGTATGCTACAGGTCGCTCCCAATTTCCCAATTTCTGAGTCAACATGCCTAAAGCATTTCCCTGTGCTTCATGTACAAACAAGTGGAAAGGTTTGTGGACATCTGGTAGTCCAAGTGCTGGTGATGACATCAATTCTTCCTTTAACGTCTTGAAGGCTGTATCCTGCTCAAGTCCCCACTCCAGTGGCGACTTCTCTTCTCCTTTTGTGGCTTCATACAGTGGTTTGGCAATTTGGGCAAAGTTAGGTATCCAGATTTGGCAATATCCTGCCGCTCCCAGAAAGGCTCTGACTTGCTTTCTGGTTGTTGGAGTTGGAATTCTGCATACTGCTTCTTTTCTTTCTCTGCCTAATCTTCTGCTTCCTTGGGTAATACGAAAACCCAAGTATTTCACTTCTTTTTGGCATAGCTGTGCTTTTGCTCTGGAAACTTTGTATCCAGCTTCATCTAGTAACTGCAAGAGATCTTTGGTGGCTAGTATACATTCACTTTCTGATATGGCAGCTATCAACAGATCATCCACGTATTGGAGAAGCACTCTCTTCCCCGGGGCTACTGGATAGCTTGAAAGGTCTTGATTTAGTGCAACGCTAAAGATGGTAGGCGAATTCTTGAATCCTTGGGGTAGTCTTGTCCAGGTGAGTTGGCCCCCTCTTCCAGAGATGGGGTCCTACCATTCAAATGCAAACAATATTTGGCTTACAGGGGCTAATCTTATGCAAAAGAATGCATCTTTCAAATCCAGTACAGTGAAATGGGTAGCTTCAGCAGGTATCAGTCCTAGAAGAGTGTAAGGATTGGGTACAACTGGATGTATAGTTTCAACTGCATCATTTACTCTTCTTAAATCTTGTACTGGGCGATAATCATCTGTCCCAGGTTTCTTTACTGGCAAAAGTGGAGTGTTCCATGGGGATTGACATACTTTTAGTAGGCCATACTCGAGCAATCTTTGTAGGTGGCGGTGAATGCCTTCAATTGCAGCTCTTGGGAGAGGGTACTGTTTGACGTGCACTGGTGTAGCACTAGGCTTGAGGGTTACAATCACTGGAGCTATATGCTTGGCTAGGCCTGGGGAACTGCCTTCTGCCCATACTCCAGGTGGTGCATCGAGGTTCTTTAAAGTTTGTTCAAAATAGGTGTCTTGGATGGAGTCATCAACGTAATACCTCCATTCTTCTTCTCGGGGCACTGTCAGCAGCATTACTCCTGCTGGTTTGGCTTGGGAATTCACTGTCATTTGCATTTCTCCTTGTTCAGAGAAAGATATTTGTGCTTGAAGCTTGGCTAACATATCTCGTCCCAGTAGTGGTACTAGACATTCGGGCATGTAAAGGAATTGATGAGTTACTTGCTGTCCTCCTAGACTGCATATTCAATTTTGAAGAAAATACTTTGTGGCTTTGGCACCAGTTGCTCCTATAATGGTGACTGCTTTTGTAGTGAATGGGGCTATCTTTTTGTCTATTACTGAATGTTGTGCTCCAGTATCAACCATAAAGTCCATAATTTGGTCTCCTATTTTTATTCCGACCATAGGCTCCTGGAGATCTAAAGCAAACTTGGAGCCCGGTCTGTCCTAATCCACGTCATTCTCATCATGGGCTGGTGTGGCCAATGCTTGAATGGCTCCTCCTCTCTCTCGCTGGAATTGTTCTCGATTGGCTCCTCCTCGGCTTCGGGGATAGCCTCGTCTTTCTTCTCGCCACTGATGACTGCTGTCGTCATCGTGCTGGGCGTCTTCGAGTTGCGGGCACGTATCTCTCCAATGTCCTTCCTCTCTGCAGTAGGCGCATTGGTTCACGCCTAGTCTCTGGGTCCGGCCTCCGCCTTGACCCCGCCCTCTTCCTCTGCTCCGTCGACTAGGGGCACCTCCCCTTTTCTGTTCCACTATGGCCGCAGCCAAAAAATCAGCTTTCTTCCTCATCTTTCTATCACATTCTCTCTGTCTTTCATTATCACGATTCACATACACTTTATGAGCGACTTCCAATAACTGTGTTGCATTCATGCCCGCAAACCCTTCTAATTTCTGTAATTTACGTCTAATGTCTGGTTGAGACTGGTTTACAAAAGCAGAATTCACCATGCATAAACTTCCTGGTGCCTCGGGATCATAGGGAGTATACATTCTGTATGCTTCAGTTAATCTTTCATAAAAATCTGCTGGGCTCTCATCTATCCCTTGGATAACTCCTGCAACTTTGGAAAGGTTCATAGCTTTTTGGCCCCCCCTTCTCAGGCCTTGTAAAAAGCCTTGGCGAAAACGGGCTAGGGCTGTGGATCCTTCCTCTGTATTTGGATCCCATTGGGGGTCTTCATTCGGGAATTCTCTCTGAGCTGCTTCCCGACGGTCTATTATATTCTGCCCCTGTGCCGGAGCTACAGGGTTTTCTGCCATCCACTCAATAGCTGCTTTTCTAATTCTTGCTCGTTCTTCTGTCGTGAATAGGGTGGTCAGGAGCTGACGGCAATCTGGCCAAGTGGGTTGGTGAGTTTCCATAATACTAGTTACTAATTCTGTCAGCTCCTGGGGCTTACTAGTATAGGAGGCATAATGCGACCTCCAATTTAATAAATCAGTTGTAGAGAAAGGGATATACACATAAGTTAGGGGTCCCGCTACCACTTCATCATTATCATTCTTTACGGGCATTCCCGGGACTTGCCGTAAGGGAAACATTTTGGCTGTAGTAGGTGTCTTTTGGGATCTAAGGGTTATTGTCGTGATTGCCTTTGAAGGAGTCACTTTCTTTTTCTCAACAGGTTTTGCTTTGGGTTTAGCTTTTACTGGCGTGCTAGTGCTAGCGCTGGCTTTCTCAATTACTTGTACACTGTCCTCCTCGTCTGGGGGATTCTCTCTTTCTCCTTCTTCTATCTCCGCTTCTAGCTCACTTTTTATGTCCTCCTCTTCTCTTTCAATTAATTCCTCCTCTTCCTCCCCTCCGGGAGGTGGATCTGGGGTTGGGTCCCGCTCCGGCTCCGGCCGTCTCTGGGGTTCTGGGGCAGGACGCCGGGCTACTCTTATTGGACCTGGGGTTCGGGGCTGCCTGAGAGGTATTTCTGGGGAATCAGGATCTACCAGGATGGGCTTCTTTCTGGTTTTCTTATCCTGCTCTTTCATTCTAGGCTGTTCCGTTTTCTGTCTAGAATCTGTTTTAGCTAACATTATTCTGCACTGTTCCTCATAACAGCGCTGCGCCCAGGGGGGCGGATCTTCACAAATACTTAACCAGGAATCTATATAGGGGTACTGATCGGGGTGCGCTATCCGCACTCTACGGTGTATTGACTGAATAATCTCTACATTGAACGTTCCCTCTTGGGGCCAGATGGGGTCTAGATCGGGCCACTCCCTAGTACACAAAATCTGCAAACGGGCTGCTGTCATTTTAATACCATAATCTCCTGAATATCCCTCTTTAAAATGTGTGATCATACATTCTAATGGAGTGTTTCTAGTAGACCCCACCCCTCCCATTTCGATGTGTGCGCGCAACAACAGACAGAAGGGAAAAGGTGGGCGGACCGTGGGTAAGGGGTCCGCACGGTCCTGGAAACGTATAGGGAGTACAAATAACAAGACAAGACGGCAATCGCTTCCCCCTTTTCGCGACCTGAACGCGGTCGCCCGGTCAGGAAATGCGCTACTCAGGGGTCCGCCTTCACTTGGTCCGTGCTGCCAGACCTCTCATTCACACTTCGTTCACACAATCATGCTAGCAACGTATCCCAGAATGCATTCGTTTCTATCTGTTCTGACTAGTCTTTTTCCCAATTACAAAAAGGATGAGGGTTTCACCCGGCGAATTCCCATGCGGGGTTACTCGGCTCTTCCTTGAGAGTTGATCATGCTCTCTTACCAATTCCCAATATCTCGAGATTACAAATTCCAAATTCCAAGTTCCAATGGCAGTACTGCTCTTTCTATCTCTGTCTAGACACCAAAATCAAAACTATACTCACCGGATCCGGTCCTCAAACTTCCCAAGCAGGCGCATGAGTTGGACCTCGGACTCCCCTCACTCGGGTTCGAGGCGTTGGCTCCAACCGGGCCCGGCACCCGCCGAGGTCCAACCAGCTCCCTCCGATACAAGGGACCGGTGGCGCCAGGGAGCAGCCCTCGTCGGAAGGGCGCGATCCCGGCAGGACCAAGCCTATAGAGGCGGAAAGTCGTGGTATATTGCCCTATATACACTTTGATTCCACAACTTCCCGGCCAACGCACCAAGAATATGTAGCAGCAAAGCGCAGACAAACCAATGATACCAGGAGTCTGTTCAGAAGGTCCAAATCATTTATTTGTGCACAAGTCTCGAACCAGTCAATTTCAAAATGGCTGAGCAAAGTTTTCAAGCATTACAACAACTTTTATAGACTTTTGTTCCATTCTAGGTATAGAAAAACATTTCATTGGTCCCGGTAACCTTCCGTACCTCCCGTACCTCTTCCATTGGTCCCGGTACTGATAAGTTTATCCAATTATGTCCCTTCAGTGGGCATGACACCTGCATGCCCCCCTTCTAGTCCCAATTACAATGGTCAGTTCATCAACTTCTTACTTTCACACTCTCAAGGCCATAGAACCAATTTGTGCGTGCAGAGGAGCAGGGTTCTGCAACTCATCTGTCAGCACTCCTAATTATTTCTTTGCAGATGTACTTTTTCTTATCAGTAACTTTTAAACATGTCTTTCTGTATTTTTCCATCTTTTCGGCTCTGCAGTTCTGCCTACATAAGCTAATTCAATACTTCTACTGAGTTCTATCTTACAATAGCAGCATATTGGGGGATGTGCAATCCTATATGCCTCTCCACAGGCCTCATTTACAGGTCAAGCTAGCCATGCTGGCCTGCTTATGTTCAGACACCGTGGGTCACAGGCCTGCACCTGCCATCTTTGTATATTCCCTGTCCCACTATTGCTCCTCAGCTTGCTTCTATTCCTTAAGGCTTAGTTTCTTCTTTCCGTTATTTGGGTGTAACATTGGATTCTTCCCTCTCTTTTCACTAGCATGTGTCTTTCCTCATTCGTCGCTCCTTTTATGTACTTAGGCAAATTAGGGCAGTCTGTTCTCTGCTACCTCTGGCCTCGCTTATCACCCTACTCCTGGCCCTAGTTATAAGTAGATTAGATTACTGTAATGTGGCATTAGTGAACCTACCATTCTATCAAATTCAGCGCTTATAACTATTGCAAAACACGGCAGCGCAACTCGTTTACCATGCCGGACGGTATGACCATGTCACTCCTCTTTTACTCCATCTCTATTGGTTGCCTCTCCATTATAGATTTAAGTACAAATTCTCTAATTCTGACCCACAGAGCAATCCATACTTCGACTCCGCTTTATCTTGCTAATCTCATATCTCTGCATACTCCACACCAGCAACTTCGCTCCATTCATGCGAATCGTCTTACCCTCCCGTCTCTTTCACAAGCCCATTTGGAACAGACCCGTTGTGCCGCTTTTTACTTTCTCAGCCCTGCACTTTGGAACACTTTACCATCCTCTCTCCATCTAGAACCATCATATCAGAATTTCAAGTCATTGCTCAAAACCCACCTATTCCAACAGGCATTTGAGATTCCTGATTGTTAGCACCACTTAAGTATTTTTCCTTTTGTACTTTCTGTCTTTGTTTGACCTATACTGTTTTCTCTACCTCTTTCCTATTATACAATGGCGTTCTTTTCCTCTTTTCTGCAGCATTTTGCTTTTATTGTAAACCACCCTGATGTCTTGACTTGGGCGGTATATCAAGTGTATCAATAAAGATAAAGATAAAGACAATTTTAGAATAGTAGCAAGCACATGATATTTCAATGTAGGGAGTTATGTGATATTGTTATGCCATTTTATTGTTATTTTTGTGGATGCCAATTCTGTTCTGTGTGTTCCCTGCTTGTCCAGCTGGTCAGAATCGGGACGTGCTTCAGTTCCACCCTGTTCTGATCCCACAGGGGATAGATGTGCCCTTGGGATCAGAATCAGGTCTGCCGGCCTGGACATGCAGGCCGTGCCCTGATTCAGACTGCCTGGCTGTCCAATGAATGTGCATGGAGCCACAGAGCAATGGCATCACATTGCCATGGCAACACTGCTCCATTCAGAAGCTGCGATCCACAGCAGACCCAACATTCTGCTTTTCCCTGCAGCCGAATCCACAATTGACCCTGCTGTGACCAGGACTGGGCTGTGGAGAATACCCTGCACCCCTCACTTCTGGTCCGCTGCCCAGCTCCCCAATCTGGCTTCAACTAGAGGGACTTATTCCACCTCCGAGGTGAAATAAGCCCCCGGTACAAATATCTGACCCCGGACATACAGAGCCGACCTTGGAATCAGCCCTGTACATCCAGGGTCATGGCACTGCCCACTGCCCGCCCTTGCTCTGCATGCAGCCCGCCCCCTACTGCCCACAAACAGAGCTCCCTGCACAGTTCAGATGTATGTGCAGGGAGCTCTGTTTCCAGAATGCAGGCCAGACATTTTGCAGGGCTGGACGTCTGGACCGGACGTCTAGACCCGCTAAACATGGTTCAGAATAACCCCCATAGTAAACAGCTTAAACACTTTGGTGCAAAGTAATATATCAAGAAAATAAAATCAAACAATCAATCAATCAACTTAATAGAAAAATAGCAAGAAATTTAAAAAAAGCATAGATCATAAAAAACGGAAAGGAAATAAAAGGAACTGAAGACACCACTAAGGACTCTTTGGCTTTGCCCTTTGGCAAAGGTCTGTCAGGCAGTGGCCCACCTAATGGTCCCTCCTTATGATGGCCATTGCAGTCCCCATTTGATGATGTCAGCTTCAGGGGGCATGACTTGCAGAGACAGCATCTTGCAGAAGCTGGAAATTAGAGAGGATTATAACAGCACAGCGTCAGCTTCTTGATTTTAGCAGTGCTGCTTCAAAATGGGCTCCTTTTTCAAACCCCCTTACGGAGCGGGTCCCTCCTTCTGATGGCTGCTGTGGTCCCTAATTGATGATGTTAGTTTTGGGATGCATGTCATTCATGATTACTACTGGTACACAAAGACTTACCTAATGAGACAAAGTAAAACACTTGCAATTACCCCTAACAAACTTTCTTTTTAGGCAACATCTCCATTTTAAATTTCCATATCCGATAGTGCTACCACACCGAAGTCTATACTAGTGAGTATTCTTGGTGAAGCGGTCCACTTCTTTTTGTTTCTACTCAGAATCGATATAGTCAATTTAAAGAGTAGGATGTTATTTAAGCATTAATCTGTTGTAATCGCTAATCCTGAGCCCATGACTTGTTGGGCTCAGTGTGCATGTGCAGTGGTCAGAGACCGACTTTGTGGTAGAATGATAGATGAGTCTTCAGCAGCAAATTTCAATCACAACTTTCCTGGCAGCTAAAGTTAAAACAAAAGGTTTATACAAAATGCATTTCAGATGGTTCTTTCAAGATGGCATTGATGGATTGAGACACTTTGCCTCAGCCTGCTACTGCTTTGGCATTTGTTTGCCTGAACACAGTTTTTCTTGTTCTAACATGATTAAACAAAAAAGAGGAAGTCAAGGGGAATCTCCTTGGCATTTCTCGTGGAGTTCAGATGGTGATCTCTCAGTTTGTTGACCCTGTTGTGACGTCATCTTCAGGGCAGATCCATGTCACCCAGGCTTGAAGTCTCTTTTAATCACAAGAACCAGATTCCAAGACTCTGAGGGTTCCTGCCAGACTGGTAGAGATGGTGATTGACTGGAACACTAGAGATCCTCTGCTGAAGTCTGATAGGATTTTGGGTACTGCCACCTGGCAGGTCTTGTGATCTCTCCCAAAAGTGATTCAGGATCTGTATGTGAAGCTCTGAAGCATAAGAAATGAAAGTATGCTAAATTCTTTAGAGTTTTGCAATTGCAAGTTGAAGGCCTACTTTGTTTAGGAGAGGATTTTAACTGTACACCCATCACATTGGTCAGATTTGAAGATAAACACCTCAATATCTGAATATCAGATCATGAGTCTATTTGTTTTCAGTTAGATGATTTAATAGAGTTAAGTTCCACAGCAATCTCTTAGTAACCCCCTCTTTCTAGAAAGACTGATTAAGGCCTAGTAGGATATTTCTTTTTAAAATTACGATAAAGGAATACATCTTTTCACAGCTTGGAATGCAGTGAAAACAGTTCTTTAGGGCTATATTACCTCAACTTCCATAATTAAAAGGCAAAAAGCAGCTAAGATCGCTAGAAAGGGATCATAAGCATTGCCTGAGTAACGCTCTTTGGCAATGATTGGTCGGAGCGCCAGGGAAGTTGGAAGCCTTGACAACAGAACATACAGCTTAGGCTAAACAGGCGGGATTTCTTATTCTGTAACTCGCCTAGGAGTGTAACTATAGGCAGGAGATAAATGGATTACAAATAAAAACAGTAATAAATAAGGCAAATAAAGTCCCTTCATGGCAGCTAAGTTATAAAAACATTAAAAAGACAATACATAGGATTAAAAATAAAGCAAATGTGCTAATCTCTAAATCTGATCAAATTGCTAATTGTTTGCCTACATATTGTAAGAAGTTGTACTCCTCCCACTTGGCAGTACCTCAGGATAATATTACCATTGTGGTCAAAATTATTGGCACCCTTGCATTTTAGGTATGTTGTGTACAATATCTTGAGAAATAATTGGAAATATTCCAACTGTATGTCATCATAACATTTTAACATATACATGCAGCCTATCTGCGACATCATTCGGTCCTTCAAGGTGAATTGCCTACTATACGCCGATGATGTTCTCCTGTTCATGCCATTCTCAACAGACAACCCTGACCTCTCCCCACTATCTGACTGCTTTAATGCAGTTTCAGGCTGGCTACAAACACAAAACTTACGAATCCAGCATAAGAAAACAGAAGTCCTATACATCACAAGAAATCCGAGTTTTAGCATCCCTCCCTACCTGAAGGTCAAGGAAGCGGAGCTTGTTACCAGACCCTCGATCAGATACCTTGGAGTAACCTTGGACCAACGTTTAGACATGAAAGCCCACATAAGTAATTTAGCAAGAGCAGTATACCACAAAATCCGGTCACTCAGACACCTCCGCTCCCTACTCGAACCGGACGATTTCCGGACAATTTACCAAGCCTTAATCTTACCACACTTTGACTACGCAAATGCCATACTCCATGGCCTCCCTAAAGCCACCCTACATCCCCTGCAGCTGGCAATGAACTCGGCGGCAAGAGTTCTCCAAGGGGCATCCAGCCATGACCACATTACACCTATCCTGAAACGATTACACTGGCTTCCCATCCAAGGCCGACTCACGTTTAAAAACCTGTTACTGACTTTCAAAATCATAAATGGCCTCTCCCCCCTATCACTATCGGAACTCGTTCAACGCCACCCTTCCAACAGAACTAGAAGATCAACAGCAGTCAATAAGCTAGTGCTCCCAAAAGAAGTAACTAACTGTATCCAGGCAACAACGAACAGGGCTTTCAGACTCTCTGCGCCGAGATGCTGGAACTCTCTCCCACCCAGCATCCGAGCAGTCACCAGTCTTGCACAGTTTAGAAAGGTGTTGAAACACCACCTCTTCCTACTGCATTACCCCGATGACGGCTCCTCTAGAACCGTCACATTGAGTTGACCAAAGCAGCACAAATGGTCGCCCTAATTACCAAGGCATATGTAAATAGTTACCTCCGTTCTTAATCCAAGTTGTACCACCTGTTTATTGTAAACGCGAATCATCCTTTTGAAATGCGTATGTTAAATGTTCTATGTGAACTGCACTGATGTGGAATAGCGCGGTATATAAGAGACTGTAAATAAAATAAATAAAAATAAATTAATAGTATGTTGAAAGATATTCAACTAAAAAAAGATGACTGTGCACCTTAGTAATTTCTGAGAAAAAAAAATATGACCTAGACAGGATTAATGACACCCTTCACTAATATTTGGTTGCACAACCCTTGGCAGTGATGACAGCCTCCAAACATTTCTTGTAGCCATCTATAAGTTTCGTACATCTATCTTTTGGTAGTTTTTCCTAGTCTTCATCTGTGGATTGTTCCAGCTCATGAATGTTTCCAGGCTTCCTTTTACCAATGGGAGATTTCAGCTCTTCCTAAAGGTTGGACTGAGATCACGACTCATTGCTGGCCAGTTTAAAACAGTCCATTTCTGCCTTTTTAACCATTCTTTTGTACTTTTGGATGTATGTTTTGAGTCATTTTCCTGCTGGAGGACCCATGACCTTTGACCCAGACCTAGCTTTCTGAAACTAGGTAGCACATTTTGCTCCAAAATACCTTAGTAGTCCTCTGACTTCATGATTCTTTTAATACGTTCCAGGCCTCCAGTGCCTGAGGCAGCAAAACAGTTCCACCACAATAAGGAACCTCCATCATATTTGACTGTTCACCGGCTGAATGAAAAATGCTAACTGGATTTTTTACCTTGTGAACTGTTAAAGTCAGGGCATAGTGTAACCAGCAACTTTCAGTTAAATTAAAGTCAGCTAGGGCATTGCATTACAGGCAATCTTTCAGTTGAATTAAACTTTTATCAGAGATGTTTACCAAACCTAATCCAGATCCTCATTGATCATCACTAATTGGACAAGCAGGATCTGGATTAGGGTTGATAAATGTCTTTCTTAGTGTACTTAGACATGGTTGCACAGAATTTCAGACACAAGAACATGGCAAAAAGAAAAGTCTTTGGAGTAAATCTCTACAGCAAGTGTCAATAGATTAACAAGGCAAAAAATACAGATAGCATTTTCCATACAGCTCCAGAGCAGACTTTGGGCCAATCAGGAAACAGGAATGAAGATCATCAGCAGAGTCAAGAGCAGGCTGGCGAGAGCTAGCATCCACTGAAACGTGATGACTATTCTGCAAGATACCTGTTTTTCAACCCCACGGTTACTGGTTTGTGATGAAACTGGTAGGAAAAATGAATTACAGATTTTTTTAGTGTTTTTTAATTAAAAATATCAACAAAATGTCCTATTTTGTGTCATAAGTAAATATACATCTCAAGTATATGTGTAACCAAACAAATTCAACTATTTGACAATAAATATATTTTATGACCATCTATTAAAAAGTCACTGTATATTTTCCATAACAGCTGCATTTAAGGGCTGGTCTAGTCTTCCACAATACTATAAACCTTATGGAAGAAATAACCCACAAAATGCTTTTTTTCAGCATAGAGACAGACCTTGAGAGGGAAAGGGTTCATATGTTTATTATACTGATATTAAAATTTTCTAAGGCAAGAAATGATGCTATGGCTAAATTCCAATTTACATTATGCAATAGTGTTAGATGGATTACTCATACCTTTTCAAGCATACAAAAAATATTCTATTCCATTATAGTTCACTGAGCATCAGTTACTGTGTATCTCTCTCTCTCTCTCTTTCTATCCACTAGGCAAAACCATTAAAATTCACCACAGGATGCCCTCTTTCACAGTGGGGTGCTTTTCCCCTAAAGATGTATTTCTTGAAGATATAATTTAAAATCTGGCTCTGTATAGCACTACAAAATGTACACAGTGCTGCACAGGCACATGTAAAAGACCAGCCCTGCTCATCAGAGCTTACAATCTAGTCAAGACAGACCACACGGTAGCAGTAAATATGGGCTACATCCAGGGGGAATGGTAGGGAAATACAAAGGAGATCAGGCAAGTTAAGATCCGAAAGCGGCAGCGAAGAGGTGAGTTTTCAGCCTGGATTTGAAAATGGTCAGAGAAGCTGCCTGATGAACAGACTCAAGTAGTTTGTTCCAGGCATAAGGAGCAGCAAGGTGAAAGGAGCAAAGTCTGGAGTTAGCCATAGAAGAGAAGGGCACCGATAGAAGAGCAGAGTTCCCAAAGAGGGGCGTAGGGAGAGATAAGAGTGAATGCTGCAGAGTGAATGCATTTATAGGTCAGCAGAAGAAGTTTGAAGTGGATGTATAGGAAGCCAATGAAGTGACCTGAGAAGAGGGGTGATATGAGCATCACGAGACTGGCAGAAGATTAGCACCGCAGCAGAGTGTTGAACAGATTGAAGGGGAGAGAAATGATTCAGAGGGAGACCATCAAGGAGTAGGTTACAATAGCCTAGATGGGAGGTGACAAAGGAGTGGATAAGTGTCTTAGTAGTGTGTTCAGAAAGGAATGGACGAATTTTGTTAGTGTTGTAGAGAAAGAAACGGCAGGTTTTAGCTATCAGTTGGATGTGTGTGGAGAAGGAGAGAGAGGCGTCAAAGATGACCCAAAGATTGTGAGCTGAGGAGACAGGGAGGAGAAGAGAGTTATCCACAGAGACTGAAGAAGGATATTCAATGCTGGGATAATATCCAGGCCCCAGCATTGAATATCCAGGTTGTCCACATTGCCAAGAAGCTAACCATGCAGCGGTGATATTCAGCCACTGCCCAGTTGGCTTCCACGATGAAAGTTAAGCCAACCTTTGTTCCGCCTTATTTTTGCCCCTTTGCCATAACCTTGCAGAGGCTCAATATCACCACTGCCCAGTTATGGCCGGGTGCCACCTCCGCAATGCTCCTGGAACACACCGAGTCTAACAGCATCGGGACATGCAGCAGCGGCACCTGGGAAGATTCAGCGGCATTAACCATATTAGTGTCACTGAATATCTTGGATAAGGGGTTTAACATGGTTAGCAGATCTGCTAACCGCATTAATCCCTTTGAATATCGGACCCTCAGAATATGTATATTTTAATTACACTTTCAAGAAACACATCTTCAGGGAATAGCACTGAGGTAAAGAAAGAAAATGGAAAAACAAGCATTTCAAAACCCTAAGAAACGTATATACTCTTCAAATTACTACTACTACTGGTCATTAGTAAAGCACTACAAGGCATATGCACTGCTGTATATATACGCAGAGATGTAAGAGACAGTCCCCACTCATCAGAGCTTACAATCGAATCAAGATGAAAAAACATTGAAAACTCAGGACTAGAGTATGACAAGATACACATGAGAAGCTTTAGGATCCAAAAGCAGCCTCAAAGAAGTGGGTCTTCTGCCTGGACTTGAAGAGGGCCAGAGAAGGAGCCTGACACACCACCTCAGGTAGTTTTTTCCAGGCATATGGAGCAGCAAGGTGGAATGACGAAGTCTGGAGTTGGCAGTGACAGAGAACGGCACAGATAGAAGGGATCTGCCAGAGGAGTGGAGTTCCCGAGGAGGTGTGTAAAGAGAGGAAAGATAGTGAGGAGCCGCAGAATTAATGCATTTGTGGGTAAGTTGGAAAAGTTTGAACTGGTTGCGGAGGTGACTTGAGAAGAGAGGTTACATGAGCATAGTGACACTGGAGGAAGATACGTCATGTAGCTGAGTTTTGAATAGATTGAAGGGGAGAAAGATGATTCAGAGGGAGACCAGTGAGGAGCAGACTACAATAGTCAAGACAGGAGGTGACTAGTGAATGGACGAGGGTCTTATTAGTGTGTGTAGAAAGGAAGGGACAAATATTTCCAGTGTTCTAGAGAAAGAAGCTACATGTTTTAGCTATCTGTTGGATGTGTGCAGAGAAAGTGAGAGCAGAGTCAAAGATGACTCCAAAGTTGCAGGTGAGGAAACAGGGAGGAGTGTAGTGTCATCCATAGAAATAGAGAAAGGGGGAAGTGGGGAGGTGGGTTTAGGGGAAAAGATAAAAAACTCAGTTTTGGCCATGTTCAGTTTCAGATGTCAATGAGACATCTAGCAGCAATGTCGGATAAACAAGCAGAGATCCGGGCCTGGATTCCTGGAGAGAATTTAGGTGCAGAAAGGTAGATATGAGAGTTGTCAGTATAAAGATGGTACTGAAAACCATGGGAGGAAAGTGCACCAAGGGACTGAGTGTAGAGAGAGAAAAGGAGATGTCCCAAGACAGAGCCCTGAGGTACACCAACTGAAAGCGGGATGGTGGTAGAGGAGGATCCACCAGAACATACACTAAAAGTGCAATGGGAGAGGTAAGAAGAAAACCAGGACAGAACGAAGACCCTAAATCCAAGCAAGAACAACATATCGAGGAGTAGGTAGTGATCAACAGTGCCAAAGGCAGCAGAAAGGTCAAGAAGGATGAGAATTGAGTAGAGGCCTTTGTATTTGGCAAGAAACAAGTTGCTGGAGACTTTGGTAAGAGATGTTTCTGTGGAATATAGAGAACGAAATCCAGATTGCAGTAGATCCAGAAGTGCTTGAGAGGAAAGAAAGTCAAGAGAACCGTTAGTTCAAGTAGTTTTGAAGCAAAGGGGAGGAGAAAGATAGGCCAATAACTGGAAGAGCAGGTAGGATTTAGTGAAGGCTTTTTGAGAAGAAGTGTAACCACAGCATGCCCCCTTTAGTTTGCTTTTCTCTGATCAGAGAAAGGCTGAACTTTTACAGAGCTCTGCTAGTGAGTGGATTTTTGCCTCCTGGGACATCTTACTGTGAGTTCTAGCTGTTTATTTACTTATTTACTGTTTGTCTAACTGTTGTTTGTTTAATTATTTAGTGTTTGTCTTAGTGGTGTGCACGTTTCAGCCTTCTCAGCTGTACTTACCTTGCCTCTCTCAACTGGGCTTTGTGTGGTAGCCATTTTGAATTAATCTCTCTCCCCAGAGCCTGTTGTTTGTTAAGCTTTTCCTGTCTTTGCCTGCCTGAGTGACTCCTCCCCCTGTGTGTGTGGTAGCCATTTTGAATTAATCTCTCTCCCCAGAGCCTGCTGTTAAGCTTTTTCCTGTCCTTGCCTGCCTGAGTGACTCCTCCCCCTGACCCCCTCCCCCTGAGGTATCCTGTAACCTTGTTCCTGTTTTCTCCACGTGTGCATAGGCTGTTTTAGTTTGCTTTTCTCTGATCAGAGAAAGGCTGAACTTTTACAGAGCTCTGCTAGTGAGTGGATTTTTGCCTCCTGGGACATCTTACTGTGAGTTCTAGCTGTTTATTTAATTATTTACTGTTTGTCTAACTGTTGTTTGTTTAATTATTTAGTGTTTGTCTTAGTGGTGTGCACGTTTCAGCCTTCTCAGCTGTACTTACCTTGCCTCTCTCAACTGGGCTTTGTGTGGTAGCCATTTTGAATTAATCTCTCTCCCCAGAGCCTGTTGTTTGTTAAGCTTTTCCTGTCCTTGCCTGCCTGAGTGACTCCTCCCCCTGTGTGTGTGGTAGCCATTTTGAATTAATCTCTCTCCCCAGAGCCTGCTGTTAAGCTTTTTCCTGTCCTTGCCTGCCTGAGTGACTCCTCCCCCTGACCCCCTCCCCCTGAGGTATCCTGTAACCTTGTTCCTGTTTTCTCCACGTGTGCATAGGCTGTTTTAGTTTGCTTTTCTCTGATCAGAGAAAGGCTGAACTTTTACAGAGCTCTGCTAGTGAGTGGATTTTTGCCTCCTGGGACATCTTACTGTGAGTTCTAGCTGTTTATTTAATTATTTACTGTTTGTCTAACTGTTGTTTGTTTAATTATTTAGTGTTTGTCTTAGTGGTGTGCACGTTTCAGCCTTCTCAGCTGTACTTACCTTGCCTCTCTCAACTGGGCTTTGTGTGGTAGCCATTTTGAATTAATCTCTCTCCCCAGAGCCTGTTGTTTGTTAAGCTTTTCCTGTCCTTGCCTGCCTGAGTGACTCCTCCCCCTGTGTGTGTGGTAGCCATTTTGAATTAATCTCTCTCCCCAGAGCCTGCTGTTAAGCTTTTTCCTGTCCTTGCCTGCCTGAGTGACTCCTCCCCCTGACCCCCTCCCCCTGAGGTATCCTGTAACCTTGTTCCTGTTTTCTCCACGTGTGCATAGGCTGTTTTAGTTTGCTTTTCTCTGATCAGAGAAAGGCTGAACTTTTACAGAGCTCTGCTAGTGAGTGGATTTTTGCCTCCTGGGACATCTTACTGTGAGTTCTAGCTGTTTATTTAATTATTTACTGTTTGTCTAACTGTTGTTTGTTTAATTATTTAGTGTTTGTCTTAGTGGTGTGCACGTTTCAGCCTTCTCAGCTGTACTTACCTTGCCTCTCTCAACTGGGCTTTGTGTGGTAGCCATTTTGAATTAATCTCTCTCCCCAGAGCCTGTTGTTTGTTAAGCTTTTCCTGTCCTTGCCTGCCTGAGTGACTCCTCACCCTCTGTGTGTTGTAGCCTTTTTGAATTAATCTCTCTCCCCAGAGCCTGCTGTTAAGCTTTTTCCTGTCCTTGCCTGCCTGAGTGACTCCTCCCCCTGACCCCCTCCCCCTGAGGTATCCTGTAACCTTGTTCCTGTTTTCTCCACGTGTGCATAGGCTGTTTTAGTTTGCTTTTCTCTGATCAGAGAAAGGCTGAACTTTTACAGAGCTCTGCTAGTGAGTGGATTTTTGCCTCCTGGGACATCTTACTGTGAGTTCTAGCTGTTTATTTAATTATTTACTGTTTGTCTAACTGTTGTTTGTTTAATTATTTAGTGTTTGTCTTAGTGGTGTGCACGTTTCAGCCTTCTCAGCTGTACTTACCTTGCCTCTCTCAACTGGGCTTTGTGTGGTACCCCCATCCCCCTGCTGAGGGTTCAGGACAGGGTACCTTGTAACTGCCCTCTTTAATAGGACTTATCTCCCCCCTCCCTCCCCAGCACCCACCCACCCCTGGGGAAATTGTAGTTTTATAGGTACTTGGACATCTTAGAGGAAAGGGGCTGCTCTCAGGTGCAGCTCTTAATCCAAATCAGTCATACACAGAGGACCTGTGATTAATTAGCTTCAGGTACACAGGGTGTATTAGGGGTATTAGATACACTTTTATTAGTATAAGCATCTACACCAATCCTTATTATATACCGATTTAAAAGACCTAAACACAAGCTTTAAACTCAGATGCAGTCAGAGGTCCAGCAACGAGATGGGGGTTCTCCAGTCTTTTGCATCGAGTGTCACATGTATGATTATCTCCCAGTTGGTGAGAGGTCCTACATATGCACTAAGTGCAGGGAGCTCTTTGCTCTCAGGGAACGAGTCCGTTCTCTAGAGGCTAGAGTAGCAGACCTGGAAGACATAAGAAAGACAGAGAAGTACATGGACGAGACCTACAGGGATATAGTCCTGAAGTCCCACCTCCAGTCTGGCAGCATCCCTGTTGCCATGGAGGAGAGAGGTCACGTGACAGGAGAGCATCACCCTGGTGTGGCAGGAAGTGATCCTGTAACTAGGACCTGTCCTCCAGGTGATGTAAAACCCTCTCGCACCGAGGACGTTTCTCCAGGGCCATGCCCCCATGAGGGGAGGGTCAGGACAGCTGTTATAGTTGGTGATTCAATCATTAGGAATGTAGATAGCTGGGTGGCTGGTGGACGTGAGGATCGCCTGGTAACATGCCTGCCTGGTGCGAAGGTAGCAGATCTCACGCACCGCCTAGATAGGATCATAGATAGTGCTGGGGGGGAGTCTGCTGTCTTGGTACATGTTGGTACCAATGACATAGGAAAATGTGGTAGGGAAGTTCTGGAGGCTAAATTTAAGCTTTTAGGTAGGAAGTTGAAATCCAGAACTTCCAGGATAGCGTTCTCCGAAATGCTTCCTGTTCCACGTGCAGGACCCAAAAGACAGGCAGAGCTCCGGAGTCTCAATGCGTGGATGAGACAATGGTGCAAGGATGAGGGTTTTGGATTTGCTAGGAACTGGGGAACATTCTGGGGAAAGGGGGGGCTCTTCCGAAGGGATGGGCTTCACCTTAATCAGGATGGGACCAGACTGCTGGCATTAACCTTTAAAAAAGAGATAGAGAAGCTTTTAAACTAGAAAATAGGGGAAAGCCGACAGTCACCCAGGAGCGCACGGTTCGGACAAAGGTATCCTTGAAGGATACTACCAAAAGCAGTGAGGTTCCAAAAGGGAGTATAGTAGCCCAAATGCCCTTGAGTAAGGAGCAGACAGAGCATAAAGATTCCCCATTACCCATGCCTACCAATAGCCAGATTAATATTAATAAAATACAGTCTCTAAAATGCTTGTATGCCAATGCTAGAAGTCTAAACAATAAGATGGGAGAATTAGAATATATAGCATTAAATGAGAGGTTAGATATGATTGCACTCTCAGAGACATGGTGGAAGGAGGATAACCAGTGGGACACTGTGATACCTGGATACAAACTATATCGTAATGATAGAGCTGAACAAATTGGTGGAGGGGTTGCACTCTATGTTAGAGAGGGCATTGAGTCAGAAAGGATTAAAGTTTTGCAGGGAACAAAATATGCTGTAGAATCTCTATGGATTGAAATTCCATTTATGAAGGGGAAGGTGATGGCAGTGGGAGTATACTATCGACCACCTGGCCAGAATGAACAAATGGATGATGAAATGCTCAAAGAAATCAAGGAAGCTAACAAAAGCCACAACAGAGTAGTAATAATGGGTGATTTCAATTACCCCGGTATCGACTGGGACAGTGTCACAGCAGGACAAGCTAAAGAGATAAAGTTTCTAGATGAAATGAATGACTGCTTCTTGGAGCAGCTGGTTCATGAACCGACCAGAGGGGAAGCCATACTGGACCTAGTCCTTAGTGGAACGCCAGATCTGGTGCAAGAAATAAGGGTGTTGGGACCACTTGGCAATAGTGATCATAGTATGATCATGTTTGATTTAATCAGTGGAGGACAGATAGTAAAGGAATCCACAGTACTACCTTTTAACTTTCAAAAGGGTGACTATGATAGAATGAGGAATATAGTTCGGAAAAAACTAAAAGGAGCGGTTCCAAAGGTTAAAGACTTACAGCAAGCTTGGGTGTTATTTAAAAATACTATCCTCGAAGCCCAGACCAGCTGTATTCCACGCATTAAGAAAAGTGGAAGAAAGTCCAAAAAACTGCCAGCATGGTTTAAAGGTGAGGTCAGAGAGGCTGTTGCTGCCAAAAGAGCAACCTTCAGAAAATGGAAAAAAGAGCCAAATGATGAAAACTGGAAACAGCACAAGCACTGGCAAGTTAAATGCAAAGCATTGATAAGGCAGGCAAAGCGGGAATTTGAGAAGAAACTTGCTACGGAAGCAAAAACACGAAATAAAGACTTTTTCAAGTACATTCGTAGCAAAAGGCCTGTGAGAGAGTCAATTGGACCATTAGATGATAGAGGGGTAAAAGGTGCAATAAGAGGAGACAAGGCTATAGCAGAGAGACTGAATGAATTCTTTGCTTCGGTCTTTACTGAGGAAGATGTAGGGGTGTTACCCAAGACTGAAGTGGTATTTAAAGGTGATACTGCAGAGGAATTGAGAGAAATATCGCTACACCGGGAAGATATATTACAACTATTTGATAAACTGAATAGTAGCAAATCACCTGGACCGGATGGTATACATCCCAGAGTGTTGAAAGAACTGAAATATGAGATTGCAGACCTGTTATTGGTAATCTGTGAACTTTCATTAAAATCATCTGTAATACCTGAAGATTGGAGGGTCGCCAACGTAACACCAATTTTTAAAAAGGGTTCCAGGGGTGACCCGGGAAATTACAGACCGGTGAGCCTGACGTCAGTACCAGGGAAAATGGTAGAAGCCATCATAAAGAACAAAATTACACAGCATGTAGATAGTCATGGCCTAATGGGAGACAGCCAACATGGCTTTAGACAAGGAAGATCTTGTCTTACTAATCTGATATGTTTTTTTGAAGGTGTGCATAAACAGGTAGACAAAGGTGAGTCGGTTGATATAGTGTATCTGGACTTTCAGAAAGCTTTTGACAAGGTCCCCCATCAGAGACTTTTGGCGAAGCTAAAAAGTCATGGGATAGGAGGCAGTGTACTATTGTGGATCGGGAACTGGTTAAAAGATAGAAAGCAGAGGGTAGGGCTAAATGGCCAATATTCCCAATGGAAAAAGGTGAATAGTGGAGTACCCCAGGGATCTGTACTGGGTCCGCTACTTTTTGACATATTCATAAATGACCTGGAAAAGGGAATAACTAGTGAGGTAATCAAATTTGCAGATGACACAAAGCTGTTTAAAGTTGTTAAAACCCAAGAGGATTGTGGAAAACTGCAGGAGGATCTGGATAAATTGGAAGACTGGGCATCCAAATGGCAGATGAAATTTAATGTGGACAAGTGCAAAGTTATGCACCTAGGAAAGAACAACCCACACTATAGTTACAAGATGCAAGGCTCCACATTAGAAACCACCACCCAGGAAAAAGATTTAGGAGTCATCGTGGATAACATGTTAAAAACCCTCCGCCCAGTGTGCAGCGGCGGCCAAGAAAGCAAATAGAATGCTAGGTATCATAAGGAAAGGGATGGAGAATAAAACAAAGGATATTATAATGCCTCTGTATCGCTCCATGGTACGACCGCACCTTGAATATTGTGTGCAATTCTGGTCACCGTATCTTAAAAAGGACATAGAGTTATTAGAAAAAGTACAGAGAAGAGCCACCAAATTGGTGAAGGGGATGGAAGGCTACTCCTATGAAGAGAGGCTAAAAAGGTTAGGGCTCTTTAACCTAGAAAAGAGGCGGCTGAGGGGAGATATGATAGAGGTGTATAAATTAATGAATGGAGTGGAACGGATAAACGTGGATAAATTGTTTACGCTATCAGAATATAGAAGGACTAGGGGGCATGTAATGAAGCTACAGGGTAAACTATTTAAGACAAATAGGAGAAAATATTTCTTCTCTCAACGTGTAATCAAACTCTGGAATCTGTTACCGGAGGATGTAGTAAGGGCTGTTAGTATAGCTGGGTTTAAAAAAGGTTTGGACAAGTTCCTGGAGGAAAGGTCCATAAACCACTATTAAAAAGGGACCCAGGATATCAATGCTTGGCCTAGTACAAGCACTGCAGAACCTGTGTCTTTTGGGGAAACTGCTAGGTACGTATGACCTAGATTGGCCACTGTTGGAAACAGGATACTGGGCTTGATGGACCTCGGTCTGACCCAGTATGGCATTTCTTATGTTCTTATGTTCTTAAAGGCCACAGGAACTGTTGCAGTGGAAAGCGATAGATTAAGGATATGACAAATGGAAGGGATGATGGCAGAAGAGATAGAGCTTAGCAGATGAGTAGGAATGGGATTAGAGGAGCAGGTAGTCAGTTTGGAGGAGGAGAAATGTATCCAGTCCACAACATGTACATGACATATCTTCCCACGAGAATTCCTGCTGATGTGTTTCTGGTCCCTGCGTATCGCCACAGTTAATAGCATGCCCCCTTTGGAGAGCAATAAAATGGCAGATGGGAGGAAACATAATTTCTCTGATGCAGAGAGTGACCTCCGGCTGTGGTTTCCCTCTCACACAAGAAGTAATCTAGAATATAACAGTAGGAAGTGTGTAACCAGATCGCATGAAAGAAGTCATTGAAATATCAGATAAAACACATTTTAAATTAATATCTGGTTTCTGAATTTAATGGTCAGTGTGCACTTTTTAGTGATAAACTCAAGTCATCAACATGATCTATATTGGAGATGAAAAATGTAAAAATATAAAATTATGATATGGGAGGTTTTTTCAGACCATTGATGTAGAACTGGAGAGTCAAACATATTGGAATAAAAACATAGAGCCATAGAAGACGGCTCCAAAAATACTGAGATCTTTTTCATCCCATTTATTTAAGTTGGTACACTTATATTTTCTTTTGAATGTACTGAAGAAGCTCTAATTTTGAGAGTGAGTGGAGGCTTTTTTGATTTATTGATGAAACAGTATGGGAAATGTCATTGACATTTTTTATATCATTTCAAAAGAATGCATATTCCAACCCTTCCGCTACCCTCCACTTCCCTTTGGAAGTTTTATACTGGTATCACCCGATCTTCTTTTGGTTCCATTGCCTTTACCTCACCATTTTCCTCCACTTTCTGGAAGTTTATCCTAGCCCTGTTCCATCAAATACCTTCTGGAAAGTTTTTCCTAGTCCAGCTTATTTTATGATTTTATTACCTATCCTGACCCCCTCTGGGATTTACCTTGAGCCTTGGACTAACAGCTGAAGCAAGAGGGAAGGAACACGAGGAAGCCGAATCCCCCGTGTTGGAGCTGCATATAGCGTTTTCTGTGTGAGGCTGCCATTGGAGCTCTTTTTCCCCCCACTGAGAACTGAGTGGGAATTGCGCTGGGAGTGAGGCTTCAGCCTCACCAACGACATCACTCCAAAACACCCAGGACCCTTTAAATTTGAAGCAACCCTGGTATTGGCCCACAGTCTCATGCCCAGAGGGGAGCATGTCCAAAGGGGGTCTTTTCCCTTTGATGCTCCGTCAGTGCCTTTTGAGGCCTTCAGGCCCTGAAGGACTGGGAGATGCCTAAAGGTGGGACAAAGAGGAAGATGAAGAATAAGGTGAAGAAGCCTACGTCTGGAAATCTGTCTTCTTCCGTTTCTGGTGCTTCCTTGAGTCCAATAGCCAGGACTCCTCCTCTCTCTTCTGCGGGAACTCTAGCCAAAGAGAATGGAATTGTTATTACTTCCTTAATGGGTTTGGCCAGCTCCATCACCACTGCAAGTCCATGATGATGTTATGCATGTATCTATTCATTTTCCCTCTTCCTCTATTTCTTTAGTGGCTCACGGAGATGCCCCATCAGAAGTGATTCTGCTAGACATCTGGAAATCAGTATCTTTGACAAATAATACATTGAAAGGTTTTACCGACCAAATTTTGAGGTTTTCTGAGCAAATTATGAAAAGTTTCAGATACAAGATGAGAAGACTGGTGGAGTTTTCCAAAGGGTTGAAAAGTTAGAGGTACAAACAGTTTCCTTGCAGTCTGCTACTGTAGCTGCTATTAATGATAGTTTGGTATTACATAAGCAACTTGAATTCTTTGAAAACTCCATTCAAAGTAAACATTTAAGGTTCTTGAATTTTCCTAAAACTTGTTTACTGGCTCCTGTGTTTTTAATGAGGAAAAAATTTAAATGTTGCATTTACAAGATGCTGATATATTGGTAAAATCTACCGGCTATTATGTTCCTACCAGGGTTTTGTCTGAGACTGAGGCCAAGGTTGCCCAGGTGGACTGAATAGGATTTGACAATTTTCCTTGAGTCCTCGATGGATGAAATCCCCTCCCCGGCTACTTTGATTGCCTCATTACTCCCAGAATTAGATAAAATTAATATTATGCAAGCTTATTTCCATGAAAGAGAAAATCTATTTTGTGGACAGAGAGTTATACTTTTTCTGGATGTCTCTAGGGCCATCCAGACTCGCAGGAAAAGTTGCCTTCAGCTTAAGCTAAAGGTTTTGGCTGCTGGTGGAACCTTCTTCCTGCATTTTCTGTATAAATGTTTAGTGGTCTATCAAGAGGTGAGATATGTCTTTGTGGAGCCTCTTCAGTTGGAAAAATGTTTTAAGTGATAAATAAGGACTTGGTTTGTCTAGTTAGTTCTCTGTTTTCTGATCTGTAGGGTTTTTTTTCTTTTTTGGAAAGTGTGGAGGAGTTATATCCTGACTTTTAATTTTGTTGCTCTAATCATGTTGGGTATTTTGGCTTTCTTGTGATGGGGTTAAAAAGCATTGTTCATTTTTCCTTTTTTTGTGAGTTTAATGGATGTTTACTGTATGCGTTTTCCTTATTGACTGCTTAATGTAAGCTAACATATCTAATTTTAAAAAAGAGGGAAGGAACACAAAGCTGATACCATTTGCAGGACATGTGTTCTTCAATTGGACCCCGGAAATGGCAGGTTTAAGGGAGCATGCACAATATTCATCTACTTCACTTATAGCTAACTGGTTCAATTTAGGTCTGAATTTTTCACTCCTGATGGGCTTAATGCTGAAATAAATTGGATCTCCTTGACCTAATGAATCTATCATAGGGAATATAGATTTGAAGCTGACGGTCTGAATACTGATTAGTTGCATCACAATAAAAGATGCCAGCACCGTGCTTTTCTCATTATGAGGCTTTGTAATGGGAGCCAAAGGTCCAAAGGAGTTGAAGGGTCAGCCCTGATGCAGTTCTAAATCACACTTACTATCATGTTGGCTGACATGTCATTATGGAATATTGCAGAAGAGAATTAGGCTGTATTTTAAATATATTTATGAGTTGTTTATGAACTGTAATTGAAGATATAAATTTAATATGAAGTCATAGGAAGACCTTTTATTTGGATCAATAAGTGACACTTTTAATAAGGAAGTCTTGGATACAATAAAATGGATCTATGATGAAAATTAAGAAGTCTACAGTCTACCTAGTGGATTTTTCTATGAAGTGCTCTCCTTTATTTTGATGGTCCAAAATGTTTATTTTAATATTTTAATAATGCAAGAAAAGATTCATGATTAGCTATTTTATGAAGTCCCAGTATATTATTATTTGGGGGGGGGTCACTTTTTAAATTTATTTTTATTTAGAGCAGGGCCAGCCCGTCCACTGGGCAAGCTAGGCAGCCGTCTAGGGCAGCTGACCTGGGTGGGCAGCTTTGTACCACTGCTTTGTTGCCTGAGGTAGACCATGTGCCTTGGCACACTTGACTTGTCACTTCTGATCCCCCTTCAATGCAACTTACTGTCAGAGGGGGATCAGAAGAAGCACATGGCCTGCTGCAGGACATGGTCTGCCGCAAGCAACAAAGCAACAAAGCAGCAGCACAAAGCTGCTACTTTTAAAATACTGCTGCTGATGCCCGCATCCCCCCAGGATGGAATTGGTGGCAGCAAGGCTTGGTGCAGGGGGGAACAGGGCGGCATGGCTGGAGTGTCTGCCTGGGGCAGCAGAAACCCTTGGGCACCCTTAGTGGGTGCAAAGAATGCCAGCCTCCAACCAGGGGCTAG
Source organism: Ichthyophis bannanicus (assembly GCA_033557465.1). Classification (NCBI taxonomy): domain Eukaryota; kingdom Metazoa; phylum Chordata; class Amphibia; order Gymnophiona; family Ichthyophiidae; genus Ichthyophis; species Ichthyophis bannanicus. The sequence goes on from CM066031.1 coordinate 222,649,281, forward strand.
TTGCACCTGCTGTGCCAGAGCACCACAAATGTGCAGTATGGACATTATTCCCATACAGTTAACAGTTCAAAGCCATCCCACACATATATCATCCTAGACAACTATGACCGACACAGTCCATAAGCAAACCAGGCATTCACCTAGGGCTGTGGCATCTGTGGGCAGCGATGTGCAGCAGCAATGACAGCAAAATAGAGCCCGAAAGCCACAAACATTAGAGCCCTCAGCATATGATTGTACCTGCTGGGAGAGTGGGCACACACATATGCATACAAAGGATGTTCAAGTATGCATGTAGGTGGTTCAAAGTGAGAAGGTTTCATATTCCAGTGCTCACCTGCTGCACACCAGAACAGGTCCCCCTACTCATGCAGCTGCAACATTTGTGCCCTAAATCCTACAGACATGGGCACAGCACAGTCTCTACACACGTTTCTCTGATTTGTATGCCCCACCCCTTTGCACTTTGGCCCATCTCTCTGAGCTGAGCATCAGGGTGCACATAGTCCCCCGTCAGTCTTCTCTGTCCTCCATTGGCCACTATGCTCTGTTGATGGGGTTGGGGGCCATGTATTGTTGTCTGTTCCCTCTGCTAGGGTATGGTGGGCTGCATCCACCAATTGCATTGCTATTTCTCCTCTCTCAAACATTGTACAGCATGGTTCCTTTTGTGTTGGTACACCCTTGTACTGCAGCTATCCCCAGGGGTCCCATTTGCAGCCTATCTGCTGTCTTGCATCTTTGGTTCCATGGCATTTTCAAGCTACACGCATTTGTCCTCTCTCATCTTGCAGGCATCTGCAATGTGCTCAAAACCTCAACACATCTCAGTACTGTGGCCTCAGAGACATACACCTGTCTGGTTGGGGGGGGGGGGGCATTGGTGTTTGCATCAAGTCACATGTGGAGAAAGAAGGTGAAAATCCCTCAAACAAATCCTCTCACCACAGTTGGTATTAGCTAACCCCAAATATCTGGTGCTATTAGCCAAATGCAGAGGGTGAATTATCCCATTAGAAAACTGGAGCAAGACCCTATGGGGGTTATTCTGAACTACGAATAGCGGGGATGGACGACCCAACGGGAAATCCATCCCCGCTATTCATGCCCTTGCCTGCCCCTGACTAACTTCCCCGCCGGTTGTGCGGGGAAATGAGAGGGGGGCAGGGAAGGGGTGGTCCGGGGGAGGAGTCTCAGTGGGCAGTGGGTGGTGGCTGGCCCTGGACATACAGGGCCGATTCAAATGTAGGCCCTTATGTCCAGACCCGACGAAATGTCCAGGGAAGATATTCCACCTCTGAGGTGGAATAGAAACATAGAAAAATGACGACAGAAAAAAGACCACATGGCCTATCTAGTCTGTCCTTCTATATCAACAACTACAACAGCCCCTTTTTTTCCTTTAGAGATCCTCTGTGTTTGTCCCATGCTGTTTTGAATTCAGATACTGTCCTCATCTCTACCACCTCCACTGGGAGACTATTCTACGGATCCAACACTCTTTCCATAAAGAAATATTTCCGCATATCGCTCCTGAATCTATCCCCTTTCACCCTCATCCCTTGGCCCTTCATAGCAGAACTTGCTTTCAATCAAAAGAGGCTCTCCCCCTGTGCATTTATGCCACAGAGGAATTTAAACGTCTCAATCATATCACCTCTATCCCGCCTTTCCTCTAAGTTGTACATATTAAGATCCTTAAGTCTGTCCTCATATGCTTTATAATGAAGACCACTAACCATTTTTTTTTTACGGCCCAGGGCACAGATGGGGCAGGGGGGGCCAGGGTTTATTCCCCACAGCCTGACCCTGGCCTTAGGAGGCCAAATCAGGGGTCAAGCAGCGGGGAATAAACCCTTTTTGATGACAGCCAGCATCATGGCTTTTAAATGGAGCTGTAGTGCCATGGCAACATGACGCCATGGCACCGCGGCTCCATTTAAAAGCCCTGATTGAGTTAGCTAGGTGCAGTCCTGCATGTGCAGGCTGGACAGAATCGCTGTCTATTCGTGATTCTGATCCCATGGGGAGGATCAGAATCGTGATCCCCTCTGTGCGTCCAGTTCAGACCGGACGCACAGAGGGATCTACATCTGTGACAGAATCAGGCCTTGTATTTCATAGTGTGTTGAAGTGATATGTAGACTGTGAGGGTGCCGTTCATGGAGGGTTTCTGTTGTTGGGCGACGGGTGTTGCTGTAGTCTCTCTTTCCTAGGCTTAGATGGACAGGAATGGGGTTATGGTTGGAGGTGAGGGCGAGTATGCCATAGAGAGCATTGGAAAGGAGATAAAAGATGGTGAGTGTGGGGATGGAGATGGCCATGTTGAGCTGTTGGGATAGTGGCCACCACTTTGTGTCACAATGGCTCTTTGTCTAGTAATAATTCCCTTGTGTAGCAGTGGCTATTCTTCCGTCTAGCTCTAGTTTGATTGTCGGGGCTAAACTGTACCCCAATTACTAGTTTCTATAACAAAGGGTACCATGGCCAATTGGTTCTTCGCTTAGGGATGATTACCCTGAACTGTTACACTTCGTATGGCAGGGTTACCTTCCGGTAATTGCTACCTTGTATTGCATAGGGTACTTTACACATTTAATACTTTGTATAGCAGAGTTTAACATGGTCAGATGCCACTATTTATCTCAGAGGATCTATTGACCAGCAGGCTCTACTCTGTATAGCAAGAGCTGTGTGGGTCAGTAGATCCCTCTTACCAATTTGGGCATTGAATTTTCTCAAACAGCTTCTGTGCTTCTATATGCATTTAAAAGCTTCTATCACAACTTTTAGCAGTGTTTCCAATAATTTACTACACAGATTAGGCTAATTGGCCTGAAGTTTTTGTAAAGGGATCACATGTACCTTTCTCCAGTCCTCTGGGACCACTCCCAACTCTAATGAAGCATTGAAAAGGTCAGTCAGTGGAGCCACTAGAATGTCCCCAAGTTCTTTCAGTATTCTCGAATGTATCCCATCTGGTCAAATCGCTTTGTCTACTGTTAGTTTAGCCAGTTCCTCACGAACACAGTCTTCTGAAAATTGTTCAAGATCCTTGTCACTTCTGTTCCTATTTATTTATTTATTTAACATTTCTTTTATACCGCTGTTCACAGTATTATAGCAGTTGACATGGAACTCAACTGCATAGTACATAAAACATTGTGTCTGTAACATATAACTATTTACAATGAGGCACAATACAACATGTGCGTCCAGGCCTCTGTGCGCCCGATCGGAATCAGGACACACAGCGGTAGACTTGATTCTGATCCTGCAGGAGCTAGATGTGCCCCGCAGGATCAGAATCAGGTCTAGGGTCTATACGAGCAGGACGGAACCTGATTCTGATTGGCCTGCACATAAGAACATAAGAACATAAGATATGCCATACTGGGTCAGACCAAGGTCCATCAAGCCCAGTATTCTGTTTCCAACAGTGGCCAATCTAGGTCATATGTACCTAGCAGTTTCCCCAAGGGACACAGGTTCCACAATGCTTGTATTGGTTCAAGCATTGATATCCTGGGTCCCTTCTTAATAATGGTTTATGGACCTTTCCTCCAGGAACTTGTCCAAACCTTTTTTAAACCCAGCTACATTAACAGCCTTTACTACATCCTCCGGTAACAAATTCCAGAGTTTGGTTACACGTTGAGTGAAAAAATATTTTCTTTTATTAGTCTTAAATAGTTTACCCTGTAGCTTCATTGCATGTCCCCTAGTCTTTCTATATTCTGATAAGGTAAACAATCGATCTACGTTTACCCGTTCCACTCCGTTCTTTCTTCATAGGAGTATCCTTCCATCCCCTTTACCATTTTGGTGGCTCTTCTCTGAACCTTTTCTAAAATCGCTATATCCTTTTTAAGATACGGCGACCAGAATTGCACACAATATTCAAGGTGCGGTCTCACCATGGAACGATATAGAGGCATTATAATATCTTTTGTTTTATTTTCCATTCCTTTCCTTATCATACCTAGCATTCTATTTGCTCTCTTGGCCGCCGCTGCAGACTGGGCCGAGGGTTTTAACATGGTATCCACAATGACGCCTAAATCTTTTTCCTGGGTGGTGGTTCCTAATGTGGAACCTTGCATCGTGTAACCATAGTTTGGGTTGTTCTCCCCTAGGTGCATAACCTTACACTTGTCCACATTAAATTTCATCTGCCATTTTGATGCCCAGTCTAACAATTTATCAAGATCCTCTTGCAATTTTCCACAATCCTCTTGGGTTTTAACAACTTTAAATAGTTTTGTGTCATCTGCAAATTTGATAACCTCACTCATTATTCCACTTTCCAGGTCATTTATGAATATGTCAAAAAGCAGCGGACCCAGCACAGATCCCTGGGGTACACCACTATTCACCTTTCTCCATTGAGAAAATTGGCCATTTAGCCCTACCCTCTGCTTTCTATCTTTTAACCAGTTCCTGATCCACAATAGTACACTGCCTCCTATCCCATGACTCTTTAGTTTTGCCATACGTCTCTCATGAGGGACCTTGTCAAAGGCTTTCTGAAAGTCCAGATACACAATATCAACCGACTCACCTTTGTCCACCTGATTATTCACTCCTTCAAAAAAACATAACAGATTAGTAAGACAAGATCTTCCTTGTCTAAAGCCATGTTGGCTGTCTCCCATTAGGTCATGACTATCTACATGCTGAGTAATTTTATTCTTTATGATGGTTTCTACCATTTTCCCGGTACTGATGTCAGGCTCACCGGTCTGTAGTTTCCCGGATCACCCCTGGAACCCTTTTTAAAAATTGGTGTTACATTGGCGATCCTCCAATCTTCAGGTATTAGAGATGATTTTAATGATAGTTCACAGATTACTAATAGCAGGTCTGCAATCTCGTTTTTCAGTTCTTTCAAAACCCTTGGATGTATACCATCCGGCCCAGGTGATTTGCTACTCTTCAGCTTATCTAATAGTTGTAATACATCTTCCCGATGTATCGATACTTCCTTCAATTCTTCTGCACCTTTAAATACCACTTCAGTCATGGGTAACAGACCCATGCCCGGCTAACTAAGTCAGGCTCCTGAATGGAGCCACTGTGCCATGGCGTCCCATTGCCATGGCATCACAGCTCCATTCAGGAGGCATGATCCCTGGCTGCAGACCCCACTTTCTTTTCCCTGCAGCCCAACCCCCAATCTGGCCTTCCATGGCCAGGGTCAGGCTGCGGGGAACCCCTTTCACCCCCTCACCTCACTTGCGCTGCCCGGGCCTGCCATCCCCCATCCAGTCTGCCAACCCCAGACGTGCAGGTCCGACTTCAGAATTGGCCCTGTATGTCCAGGGCCATGGACCACCCACTGCCCGCCCTAACTCTGCCTCCGCCAAGCCCCCTCCCAACTCCGCCTAAGCCTTACCATACAAACTCCTTGTTCTTATGGGGAGGCTTTTAACAGGGCCCGCAGGAGGGCAAATATTGGGGATGGACATTCCAAAGGATGTCCATCCCCATTATTTTTGGGACAGAATAGACCCCATTGTATATACGTTGTATTCTCAGCACCATTAACAGAGATAACTATATACATAGGATTGGCATTTGTGGAGTTTGATTGTATAGTGCATAGATCATTGCATCTTCATCTTGTAGCTATATACATTGTATGTAAGAAGAGTTAATTTGAGCAGCTTAGCGTAGGTTGGAATGAGATTTAATATGTAGTGTATGGGAATCTGAAGTGAGCAGCATCTTGCTGTGGATAGACTATGTGGTATTTCCGAAGGCTTCCTTGAAGAGATATGTTTTTAGTTTTTTTCTGAAATCATCTAAATCCTGTATGGATCTTGGTGTGGGTGATAGTGAGTTCCAATATGTAGGTTCATAGAAAGAAAAAACTCTGTGACAGAGCAATAGAGTGCTTTTTGTTTTTAGAGCTGGGATGGAGAGGAGGTTTTGGTGCTGTTGGCAATATAATCTTGTGTCCATGTTCCTTTTGATGAGTGGAACCAGGTAGGTTGCTAATAGATTGTGCATAGCTTTGAAGGTGGTCATTATTGTCTTATATTTCATTCTTGTTCCTACTGGGACCCAGTGTAGTTCTTTAAGTACTGGTGTAATGTGGTCATGTTTGGGGGTTTTGCTGATGAGGTGAGCTACTGTATTCTATGCTATCTGGAGAGGTTTAAGGGATAGGTTTGGTAGTCCTTGGAAGATTGAATTGCAATAATCTAGGTGTGGTGTGATGAGAGCCTAGCATACTGTACAGTTATGTTGTGTTTTTAGTAGTGTCCGTAGGTTGTGTAGGATTCTGATCTTCTGGTAGATAGAATTCTTTATTTTTTTTATATGGGTCTGGAAGGTCAGCTTATGATCCAGGGTGATTCTTAGGTATTTGACCTCTGATCTTACAGGTAGCAAAATGCCGTTGAGTTATATTTGGTGGGATGGAGTGTAGGAGGGGAAACTGCATATGAAGAGTACTTCCGACTTGTAATTAATGGAGAGTTGCTGATCTTCCAGCCATTTGGCAACTTCACTAAAGCATGGTTGTTTGGCAGTGTAGTCTGGGTTGGTGATATTGAATGAAGCATAAATCAATAAATCATCAGCATAAATGTAGTAGTGCATTTTATGCATCTGTATGATATGGCAGATTGATTGAATGTATAGATTGAAGAGTAAGGCAGAGAGCATGGAGCCCTGCAGAATGCCTTGATGCTGTTTAAATGGATTGGATACCTTGTTTCCTATTTTTACTTGCTGGTAGTGGTCAATTAGATAGTGGAAGCTATGTCCAAAAATCTTAAGATGAATCCTTGCTTGATATGTTCAAGCCCGTGGAGCAGTGTATTGATTAGTGATGTGAGTAATGTTTCCGCCCTGGGGTTGGTTCTAAACCCATGCAGTTGTGAGTCCAGTGGAGCAGATGAGTCTATGAAATCCTGTAACTGTAATTGAACAACTTTCTCGATTATCTTTGCAAGGAAGGGGATGCTCGTTATGGTTCTTTATGATGTGGGCAGGTTAATATCCACAGTGGAGCTTTTCAGGGTAGGTCTTATGGAAGCTGTCTTAAGTTTTGGTAGCATGATTCCATGAGAGAATGAGAGGTTTAGGATTTGGAAAAGGGTTGGTAGGAATTCATTTCTGGTCATCTTTATCCAGGAGATGGAGCAAGGGTCAAGTGGTGACGTTGTGGTGTTGAGCATTGAGAATAATTGTTCAAGCACTTTTGAGGATACAGAGGTGAATGTGGTCCAGCACTGTGTTCTGAGACTAGGGAGGAGTGGGGGGGCTGGTCTTCATGGGTTTTGTGGAGGTTAGCTTGTTCTAGAGGTGTGCGGCATAGTGTTCTCGTTGCATCTCTGTCTGAGGCTGGATTGACGGTGCACGTGTGAAAGATTTTCCAGTGGTGAACAATTCCCTGGGTTTGTTTAATTTCTTAAGCATCAGGTTCAAGTGATAGTCCCTTTTATATTTGTGAATTAGTTCATCGTATTCATTTTGTTTTGATGAGTATTCAGTCCAGTGTGATGAATTTTTTGTCTTTCTCCAGTGGCATTCAAGCTGTCATAGTTCATGTTTGGCCTTTTTGATGGCACTGGAGTACCAAGGGGCTGACACAAGCGTGGTAGGGTTTTCTCTCTATGGAACGGCTGCGTATGGTGCGATAGTATTGTTCCATCTGTCAACGAGTGATGTGAGTCTGTTGTGTCTGAGTCTAGTTTTGGGATTTTATTTATTTATTTATTTAACATTTTTTATATACCACCTTTCACAATCTCAAGGCAGTTTACATGGAAGAGAACTTTGTTTACATAGAACATTTTCAAACTATATACAGGTTTACATCGAACGGCATTTGGTTTACATGGAACTTTTCAAACTATATTAATAGCAGTGTTTACTGTTTTTACATCTAACTGTTAACTATTTACATAAGTTTGTGCTTGCTTTGTCCCTAAGATTGGTCTGTGAGGTGGAAGGCAGTCTGTTATGAAGATGGTGGACTGTGGAAGTATTCAGTAAATAGGTGTGTTTTCAAAAGCTTCCTGAAGGTAGAAACATCCGTGCTGGCTCTCAGGTGGTGGGGGAGGGAATTCCAGAGTAAGGGGGTGTAAAGTTCGAAGGCTCTCTTTAGGGTATTCTGGGATATTCCTGTGTGGGATGTGAAGCTTACAAGTGAGTTTTGATGCTGTGTTCTTCATGATCTGTTGTCAGGAGTTTTTCGGATTAGCTCATTTAGGCAACCAGCAGCAGATTGGTTATTTTGCTACTAATAGGTGATTTCAATATGCCGGATGTTGATTGACACATCCCTGCTGCAGTGTCATCTAGAAGTAAGGAGATCCTAGATTACACGGAGAACTAGTCCAACAAATGATAACAGAACCCACACGTGAAGGGGCCATACTGGACTTGGGATGATGTGGTCTAGCAGCTCCTGTTTGTTGAAATCCTTGAAGCTCTGATAAGTTTGAGCTTGAATAAGTTTTGAAGAGTTGCAGTTGAGTATTGGTAGGTTGAAGCTGATTGTATGGTGGTCTGACCATGGAATGGGTGTTAATTGACAGGTGATGTGGTGTGTGGCTGATTGGATTTTGTTTGGAACAAAGATCAGATCCAGGGTGTTTCCTTTCCTATGAGTGGGTGCGTTGATGATTTGTGTGAAGTTTATTTGTGGATGTGTTCTGAGGTCCAGCTCCTGGCCCTTCATTTCTGAACAGAGAACAGAAATATTTGTTAATCAATTCTGCTTTATCCTCATCAGCTTCTACATATTACTCCCCTTCACTCTTGAGTCTGACAATACCACTTTTGCACTTCCTTCTCTCACTAATATATCTGAAAAATGTCTTATCCCCCCATTTTATTACACTGGCTATTTCTTCTTCATTTTGTATCTTTGCTTTCCTGACTACTGTGCTAGCTTCTCTAAGTTTTTCCAAATATAGATGCCTGTCTTCCTCTCTCTGTGATCTCTTGTATTTCCTGAAGGCAGCCCCTTTTTTCTTCACCTTTTCAGCTACATTTTTGAGAACCATAGTGGACTCCTTTTCCTTTTACATTTATTTACCTAACAAAAAAGGTTTTTTGCCCTTAAAATGTCCCCTTTCAGTTTTGCCCATTGCTTTTCTACATCCCCGAGCTGTTCCCATCCCATTAACGACTCCTTGAGGTATTGTCTCATTTTGGGAAAGTTAATTTTCCTGAAGTCTAAGACCCTTGCTTTTGAATGGATTTTATCAGGCCTAGTCCTAATGCTGAACTACACCATCTGGTAATCACTGGATGCGTGATGATCTCCCACTATGACATCAGAAACACTTTTCTCATTGGTAAGCACCAAGTCCAGTATGGCCCCTTTATGTGTGGATTATGTTATCAGTTGTTGGACTAGTTCTCCATGTAATCTAGGATCTCCTTACTTCTAGATGACACTACAGCAGGGATGTGCCAATCAACATCCAGCATATTGAAATCACCTATCAGTAGCACTTCTCCTTTCATGGCAATCCCAAATCCAACAGATCATTGACACCACTTTCCGATAACCATGCAAACTGCAAATAATTGGCTCAAAATGCAGGTAGGTCGAGTCAATTAAATAGGTTCTATCTTGTTAACTATCCAGCATGCTAACCCCCTTCATTATAGTTCATTGTACCCAGTTAAGTTGTAAGTTATGATGTAAACCGCCTTGACAGAAGGATAAGACGGTATAAAAATCTGGTTAAATAAATAAATATTGTGTACGTCTTCTATTAAATATCCATCCACTTCTTCTCCCTGTGAGGGAGATCTGTATACCACACCAATGCAAATGGATTTCCCTTTCCACACCAATGCAAATGGATTTCCCTTTCCCTCTTTCTAGTTTAACCCACAGTGCCTCCTTGCTCCCTTTTAAGCCCTGCAATTCTATAGCTTTAATATTATTTTTTATATATAGAGCCACTCCTCCTTCCCTTCTTTCTACTCTGTCCTTCCTAAATACAGTATAGCCTGGTATAATTGCATCCCAGTAATGGTTGTCCATAAACCATGTCTCTGTAACCACCAATAAATCCAAGTCAGCCTCTTCCATTAAACCTCAACATCTGGGATCTTATTTCCTATGCTACGGACATTTATACGCACCACTTTCCAGATATTTCCCTTTTTATCAATTTCTACAGAGGTATTTAATGTTTCTCTTACCTGGGGGCTTTCACTTACCTGCAGGTTTTCTTCATCCATCCCCAACGAATCTAGTTTAAAGCCCTCTTCGGTAGGTTTGCCAGTCTGCTGCAAAAAAAATGCTGACCCTTCTTGGATAGATGGATACCATCTCTGCTCTGCAGTCCTTGGAACTTCATCCCTTGGTCCAGGAAACCAAAACGCTCTCAATGATGCTATCCATGCAGCCATGCATTCATCTCCAGAATGTGATCTTCTCTGCCTCAGCCTTTATCCTCAACAGGGAGGATTGAAGATAACAACACCTGCGCACCTATCTGCTTCACCATCTGTTCCAAAGCCATGAAGTCACTTTTGATGCACTCAGAGGGATACCTTGCAGTATCGTTTGTGCCAACATAGATGAGTAACATCGGATAATAGTCAGTAGGCTTGATGAGTCTCGGAAAACTTTACATAACATCTCGGATTTTGGCACCTGGCAGACAGCACACCTCTCTAGACATCAAGTTTGGTTGGCAGATGGACACCTCAGAACCCCTCAGAAGAGAGTCACCAACCACCACTACCCTTCACTTCCTTGTGGTCATTGCTTCTGCAACTTTGGGGTGCTCAAACTCTAATTCTTTCCTTTCCTGGGATGTTTTCACCTCCTCCACTTCCAAGGCTGCATACTGGTTCTTCATTTCAAGGGCTGGCGGAGTTGGATTGTTTATTCTGCAGGCTCTGGTGACTCTTGTCCAACTCTCTTCATTTTGTAGCCTCTCATCTTCACCTCTGTCAGACAGCTTGGTTGTTCCAAGAAGCATCTCATCAATGTACTTTTTCTCTGTCTCAAATGCTTCTCAGCCTTGCCACCTCTTCTCTGAGCTCCGGCACTTGTTTCATGAGGTCTTCAGCTCACAGGCATCCTGCACATGGAACTGATTCTTCGACTGGCATTGGGCTCTCTGCCTAGATAGAGACAGAAGCTGTAATGGGGCAACAGCTTTGGCAATATGATTTTTCCCAGCCATCTTTCAGTTGATGGAGCTTTGGTATATGTTGAAGTAAATGAGAGAAACCTACCAAAGCTCTTACAGTAACTTAAGAGAAAAAGCAGATTACCTCTTTTATGTGTTCTAACAGTGCTGTTCTATATCCATGTGTGCCATTAGAGAATGTAGCTTCGGCATATATTTTGGACTGTCAGAGAATTTGCATTTGGAAAGCAATCCCTGCTATACAGATGCATTACAATTCCTAATTAGAGAACAAAACCTCTCCCAACTCATACAGACCAATTTCAAGCATACCTTTTCTGGCCAAACTTACAGAAAAAGTAGTCCAGATTCAGCTTCAGGACTTCATAGATGCATCAGCCCCCCTGGACGAACACCAATACGGTTTCCGCCCATATCATGGTGTTGAAACGCTCCTTACAGTTTTAACAAATACACTGTCAAGAGGAATAGACAACTCTAAACAAACATTTATTCTACTATTCTTGGACATTACTGCAGCATTTGACAGCGTAAACCATCTATTAATGCTAAACAGACTACAACAAATTGGCATAAAGGCTTCAGTCCTCAATTGGTTTACTTCATACCTAAAAGATAGAACGCAAACTGTGAGGATTAACAAAGAAACATCAATAACTTTCAAACAGGAACAAGGTCTCCCCTAGGGGTCCGCACTATCTGCCCTTCTTTTCAATTTATACCTTCAGCCCATCTGTCTAATTCTAAAGAGATTCCGAGTATTCTACCACCTATACCTGGATGACATTATGTTTTATACAATTCACCATCCCAAACTCCCCCCAAAAAATACTATCGGGGTGTTTTAAAGAGATATCACAATGGCTTATAAACCATAACCTCTACATTAATTACTCCAAAACAGAAATACTGTATGTCACGAGAAAGCAAAATTTTGATCCACCAACATCAATCTGCCTACAGGAAACCAACATCACGGTAAAAAAAAGAGGTGAAATACTTAGTGGTCACACTGGACCAGGCCCTCAGTATGGAAACTCACATAAAAAATACTGTGAAAAAAGTACATTACAAACTAAAGATACTAAAACAGATCCGACCACTTATCCATCTACAGAACTTCAAATCTGTTATAAAAGCTATCATCACCCCTCACTTTGACTTCGCAAAATCCATCCTACAGGGACTATTAAAACAAACCCTTAGAAGGCTCCAACTAGCCCAAAATGTGGCAGATAGAGCAGTCCTAAACATTAGAGCCATAGAACACATCACACCTATATTAGCGGACTTACACTGGCTACCCATATGTAGCCATATAAGTTACAAAATTCTGGTCACCACCTTTAAAATAATACACAACATAGCCCCATCATTCCTGAAGAACCTAATCACAATTGAAACCTCAAAAAGGACCCAAAGAAGCAAATATAAACATAAATATGAGTGCACCCACCCTAGTATGATTGTACTGAAAGAGCAAAAACAATCTATGTTCATCCTTGTATATAGTTATGTTACGTTTTGATCCTCATCAATGTAAATAGTTATCTTTGTTCCATGTAACTGAATAAGACAATGTTTAATGTACTTTTCAGAATATATTTATTTGTAAACTGCACTTGATCATGTGGAAAGTGCGGTATAAAAATGTTTGTTAATTAAATAAATAAATAAATAACAAGAAAGTTTTGGAACAATGATATGCATACGTTTGAGATCACGTTTTTACAGGAAACATAGAAAACCTAAATCTGTTTTCATATCAGAGCTCTGTATGAATCTATTCATAGCCCCCGGCATTACTTATCACAGTGTCTGCCCCAGCTAAGCCCCTAGAGTGGTTTATCTGCTGTCACGTGTGTGTGTGTGTGTTAGAGAGGTAAGCTCTAGAGCTTGATTACAAGACAAAACATTTGCTAAACTGCAGGATCTATACACCTGTACACGAGAGGGTTGATACAAAAACAAGACATATTGATATGAAACAATAAACAGATACAAATCAAACAAATAAAGCTGGCAAGTAGCACAGACTTGCAATTAGTGAATTTAATAACATATGCATACATATACTCACACACACACGCAGACTTGTATCAGAGCATTTGAGGCTACAGGAGTCTCATCTTTAGATGCTCATAAATAGATCATTAGGAAGAGGAAGAATGTATGGGAGTAAGATAAAAGAAGAAGTAGGGAGGTTGAGGTGAGGGCGTGGAGAGGATGAGTGAGATGCCTACAATTTCACGGATATGCGTAATTGCATGGTCTTTCAGTACCATGCAATTATTACATCACAACTGGATCTTTTGTCACCTTCTCTTCAAACTTTATTGGTTGCCTTTGTCTTTCTTATATGGTAAACGCTCTGACCTTTGTAGCACAAGGAAATCAATACTGTACTATGCTCCAAGTAGAAGAGCCCTAAGATCCCACCATGTAACTTTTCTTTTTATGCAAGAATATTTCAGAAATGTGAAGTTTATTGAATGTCTACAGAATGAACAGAAAAAGATGGAGCTTGCTTGGGCAAGTGTGATGAACATCACCTGATATACTGCCCAGAACGGCACTACACTAGACATCAAATGGGAGTGTAAAAGGGGCTATCCCAAGGACACATGGTAAAGAGATGAAGGGTTGTGAATATAGGATATCATAATCAACAGATTACAGATTGGCAGAAGCAGAATAATATCTGAGTTTTACTGGTTTTTAGACATAAAAGGAATAACTTTTTAAAGTCATTTTTGTAGGCATATGGCCACATACATACATAAATAACCTCTTATAAAATAGAAACATGATGGCAGAAAAAGACCATATGGTCTATCTAGAATGCCCTTCCATATCAACTATTATAGTCCCTTTTTTCCTTTAGAGATCTTCAGTGTTTGTCCCATGTTTTCTTGAACTCAAATACTATCCTCATCTCCTCCACTGGGAGATTATTCCATGCATCTACCACTCTTTCCATAAAGAAATATTTCTGCATATTACTCCTGAGTCTATCCCCTTTCAACCTCATCCTATGTCCCCTTGTTGCAGAGCCTACTTTCATTTGAAAGAGGCTCTCCTCCTGTGCATTTATGCCATGGAGGTATTTAAACGTCTCTATCATATCTCCTCTATCCCGCCTTTCCTCTAACGTATACATATTGAGATATTTAAGTCTGTCCCCATATGGTTTATAATGAAGACCACTGACCATTTTGATAGCCACCCTTTGCACCAACTCCATCTGTTTATATTCTTTTGAAGGTGTGGTATCCAGAATTGCACACAGTACTCCAAATGAGGCCTTACCAAAGACTTATACAGAGGAAATATCACCTCCTTTTTCTGCTGGCCACAACTGGGCAAGTGGCATCCAGGCCTAGGCCATATTCCCTGCCCCTCCCACCTTCCCCTACTGCCCCCCTACCCTTCTCCCCTCCTTTTGCTCTGTCCCATGTTGCCTTGCTTAAGTCGCCCTTCACCGCTGACAGAATGCACAGACGACCAGTTTTGCCACAGCATAACCTTTAACAAACATATAACCAAAATTTACAGTGTACAATTCTCAAACATATATGCAACATTAAATTGCCTTAAACCTTTCTGACACTTATCCTCGAGACACACAGCCCATACTCGCCCAAGGGAGGTACCATCCAGCCCGCCCCTTGACCCAAAAACACTTCTTAACCATTGCTGTTATAACTGATACACATTATCCGTAATACGCTGTGTGGGGCAGCATGCTGTTAAAGCATTTACTATACCCCCAGTCACAGCAGCGTCCTCCTTCTCTGTTTCTGACCTGACCCATCAAAGGTCGGGATTGTTTCATACATAATATATGGCAATGAGGTGTCTCCCTCCCTCCCCCACCTCAAAGCGTGGGGAAGCACATTACCCGCTGATCCTGTTACAAATCCATCATCTCTGTCAGGGGGAGGACAATTTCCTTGTTGCCACTCCCCTTATACTCAACGGTACGGCTGTGCATTCAGTCCGATGGCCCTTAACTTCTGGCCACGCCCCCCGACAGCAACGCTACACTTGTCAGGGGACCCCACCCAGTACTCGGCTGTGGCCAAAAGCATTTCTACCATGTCCTGGGCCGTGCACAGAAAACATTCATGCTGATATCTGACAGATGTGCGCCTGCAGTGTGACACAGTCCAGGGCAACTTACATCTATGAGGTCATGCACAATGCAACTCCCCACCCCCTTGATTGCCTCCATGAAGCAAGCCAACCATCCGTTTGCCTTTCATCTTATTTTCTCCACTGCCCAGTGTGATATATTTGCCTTTTCAGACCCTTGGTGATATGATATGGGACCATATTACCTGAGTCCCAGAGAAAATGTCAGCCAGCTGCATCTTCCGGTTAATTTGACACTGTGGGTATTGGCCAGTTGTTCCTCCTCCAGATGCATCACTAAGACCCAAAACCTCCTGGCCACCCTCCTTCTTCGCATAAGGGATGGAAGGGATAGAACCATCCTATATCATTCCTCGCACCCCTATCCCGACAATTGACAGCTCTGCAGGATTTAGGCCCAAATTAAAGCCCTGCGGTCTGCTCCCATTCTCCTTTGCACCCAGTGGACATATGGATAGCCTCATATCCACATTTCCTGGGAACTGCACCTAGGGCAAACTATCGAAAAAAGAACACAAGAAAGGTCAGGTTAGTCACAGCAACATTCGTCAATCCCTAGCTTTCGAACGAGCATACAGGTTATAACGGTCAGAACGCCACCTGCCCACAGACATGATTTATTCCCTTGTCATGACAAGCCCAGCTGCCATGGTAGATGCCCCAATGCGGAAGGAATGAATGCCGTAATAGCCAACCTCAAGGTCTGCCTCTGCGATTACCGGCTCTTGCATCCTGGCGAAACATTGACCAACACTGCTTGCCTCCCATCGGGCATAATCATCTGCAATCCTCAAAAATCCACACCGGACACGTGAGGTCGCCTGACAGGATGACCATGACAATTTGGCCCCCCCTTTCGTCGGGTCCATCTTAGAGCTAGAGGTCTACGGTTAGGTGTGCGGTGACACTCAGCTGACCATCCCTTCATTATCCTTGCAATGATGAAATCCGACAAAGGGCTCCGTTCTGCCATTGTTTTGACAAAAGGGGTGATGGTCGTTAAGCCCGTTCTTACTGTGGATTTACTCCTGCCCCTGTAGCAGAATATCCAGTGAAGAATGGTGGTGGCCTTAAAGCAGTCCCCTCCCTGATGCTGTCCTGCACACAGAACTCCAAGAAGTGATCCCAGGCCTTCAAGTATATCAGCCTGGTACGCTCTGCCAGGAAACCCATCAAGAGGCTCCAAACTTCAGCAGGCCCAATGCCCAGACTACCTCTGGAATGGATGTCATGATTGTATCTGCCCCAGGAGCACTGGTCCAGAATTCTGCCATCTTAAAAGAAGAAAGGGCATCAGCAATCATGTTATGGAACCAGGAACATGAGGACAAAAGAAGCTCTTCTACCCTGAATGCCCCAGAGAATGCTAAGGATAAGGCGCATCTGAAAAGATAGGTCTCAAAGGTGTCCTAGCAGACTGCCATCCATGATGGCAAGTAGCTTCCTTGTGGGTGATCAGACGCCTGTAGTCTGGAGTGCGGCAACGGTCAGCAACCCTGCCCATCATACTTTAGCAATGACAAAATTAGCCAAAGGGCTCTTTCTCCCCATTGCCCAGGCGAAGAAAGTGACTGCCACCAGGCACATCTGTACCGCAGATTTCATCATGCTGCTGTCCTTGCATGATAGAATCCACTGGGGAGTGGAGCCCATCATGCATCAGTGACTGTCCCTAATCCCATTAAGACTACAGAACTCACAGAAATGCTCCCAGGCCTCCAAAATATTTCTGGCTGGTGCATTCAGCCAAGGAAGCCTATTGATAGCTCCCGCACTTCGGTGGGCCAAAGGCCCAGACTGCTGCTGGAATGGATATTCTGATGGCATGGCATCAGCAATATTATTGTAGAATCCCATAATACGCCATTTAATGGCTTAGCCTTCTGGCAAAACTCACCTGTTGAAATTGTGACCTGGAATTGATCACAGATGCGTCAGGGGGCCAGTTTTGCAATATACATCTGGGGGGCTTGGGGTTTGGAGTCTTAGCCACGCGAGTGGCAGTCCTTCGGTGCTAATGAGGATATCACATCCCTGGAGTTATTCCCCATGATGGCAGCCCTGTCTATCGGGGCCCCTCAATTGGCTAACAGGGTGATTATATTCCGCACCAATAATTTGGCAGTGGTCCAAGCAGTACACGAGATGTATGATAGGACGCTAGGGATGGTGGCGCTGCCCGGGAAATTGTTATGCTTTGCATTCTGCATAATATCACATTTAAGACAGAACATATTACGAGATTCTAGAATAACAATGCTGGAAATGTTCCGCAGACTCGTAGATCTTCATGTATGCTCTTATCAACCCTGATGCGGTGGTGCCTCTGCTTGACCCCCCCCCCTCCCCTTGTCACAAGATCCAGTCGATGACAGAAAATCTGCCTCATCGGGATCATCTTGCAGGTGAAACATAATAAACTGAGCAGAGATTGAAACTGCTCTAATTTAGCTTTCTGTTCTAATCTAGCTTTTTGCAAGCCTCTCATTTGCCCAATGGTGGTTTTTAATTTCTACAATTTATCCCTGGGCAGTCTAGACACTTGGGCTTGTATATCTAGCTCAATTCTGAGGAATGTGTCCTGCGAGTCCCACAGTCATTTCTGCTGCAAGAGGTACTCCAAACCACTGTGCGATGGATTCTCAGGAGTCCAAAATCCTTTTGCATTCCTCAAACCCAGCCCCCACAAACAGGAAATCAAGGTAATGAACAGTTGAGCCAGGCCCGGCTATTTCTTCAACCAGTCAAAGCAGGAATGAACTGAACTGCTCAAAATAGGCACAGGAATTAAGCAGCCCATGGAAATACATTTCTCATAGTAGTCCTCGCCCTCGAAGGTGAAAACCGAGTAGATGAAAAAGACTCTGGATGCACCAGGAGCAATCAGAATGCTAATACTATCTCCATCTTAGCCAGTTTTGTCTTTGGCCCAAATTCTGAATGATTGCTATGGCCTGGTCGATAGACGCATATCTCAGAGAACACAAAGAAGGATTGATAGGGTCACAACCGACTCACCCATGGGACAGAACAGGTTGTGTATCAAACGGATATAATAGGAAAACCTTCTGCAAAGCTATCCAATAAAGATGCGTGCCCAGTCCTGGTGAGGGTAGGACCACAGCTACGGATGCAAGCTGTCAAGCCTGCTGTGCGAGGGAGCCATGTCCTTCTCTGGGTCATTGGGGCAGTGGCTTAAAAGGCTTTCCCTTACTGGCAGATCTACACATGGAAACTGAGTGGCCAGCTCCACAGACCAAACAGGCATGCCAGGACTTAACATTAGTTCCATGTGCAGCTGCTGGCATTATACTGAGGGCAGTATCACCACCCTGGTGCCAGTCCTGGATATCGCCTATCTGGTTGCCGGATCTTTGAAAGGATATAGTGGAATTAGAAAAGGTATGGAGAAGAGCCACCAAAATGTTAAAGGGGATGGAAGGATAATCCTATGGGGAAAGGTTTAAATGGTTAGGGTTCTTCAACTTGGGAAAAGAGAAGGCTGAGGGGAAATATGATAGAGGCCTATAAATTAATAGCTGTTAGTGTATCTGGGTTTAAAAAAAAAGGTTTGGGAAGGTCCACAAACCATTATTAATGAGGACCTGGGAAAGTCACTGCTTACCCCCAGACATGCCTAGTGGAACCTGTGGCCTTCAAGAACCAGCCAGGTAACATAGTAGCATTGAATATGACAGCAGATAAAGATCAGTATGGTCCATCTAGTCTGCTCACCAAGGCGGCAAGAATAGGCACACCTGCCACTCCATGCAGGTCACACCTCCCTATGACTTTGTTTAGGGGTGTACCCACCGTGTCGTGTAGGTCACCCCTATTTGTTCAGATATATTATGTTTATTTTGATTTTATCTTATTGCTGTAAAGGGATCCACAGTGTCTGTCCCATGTCATTTCGAATTCTGTCACTGTATTTGCCCCCACCACTTCCATCAGGAGGGGATTCCAAGCATCCACCATCCTTTCAGTAAAGAAGTATTTCCTCACATTGCCTTTCATTTTACCCCCTTGCAGTTTCATGTTATGCTCTCTTGTTTTACAGCTTCCTCGTCTTTGTAAGAGATTTATTTGTTCATTAATACTCTTTAAGTATTTAAAGGTCTGAATCATATCTCCCCTGTCCCTCCTCTCCTCCAGAGTGTACATATTTAGGTCTTCAAATCTCTTCTCATAAGTCTTGTGATGCAGGCTCCAAATCATTTTGGTTGCCTTCCTCTGAACTGCTTCCAGACTTTTTATATCCTTTGCGAGATATGGTCTCCAAAACTGAACACAATATTCCAAGTGAGGCCTCACCAGCAACTTGTACAGTGGAATTAGTACCTCTTCCTTTCTGCTGGTAATTCCTCTCTGTATGCGGGCCAGCATCCTTCTGGCTTTTGCTACTGCCTTGTCACACTGTTTCGCCACCTTGAGATCCTCAGAAACAATCACTCTGAGGTCCTTCTTCTGGTCCATGCACACCAACCTCTTGCCCCTTATCACATACAGTTCCCCTGGATTTCTACTTCTCAAGTGCATGACACTGCACTTCTTCACATTAAATCTTAACTGCCAGCTTTTGTAAATCTTTCCTCATGTTCTCCACTCCCTCAGCGGAGTCCACTCTGTTGCAAATTTTTGTGTCATCTGTAAAAATACAGGCTTTTCCATTCAGCACTTCTGCAATATCACTCACAAATATATTGAACAGTACCGGTCCCAGGACCGAACTCTGGGGCACACCGCTAATCACCTTCCTTTCATCCAAGTGAGTTCTGTTTGCTGTCACCTTCTGTCATCTGTCAGTCAACCAGTTTCTGATCCAGTTCACCACCTTGGGACCCATCCCTAAGGTACTTGTGACTTTGATTGGCCACTGTTAGAAACAAGATTCTGGGCTTGATGGAACCTGGTTTGACCCAGTATGGCATTTCTTAAGTTCTTAGGTTAATTTATAACCTCTAAAGCAAACAGAACTGTTTTATTTAATCAACAATTAAACCCAAGATCTCGCCTCTTTCCAAGCTTTAAGTCACCAAATGATCACTGTCTGCCATCAGCTTTCCCTCTAAACAGTTGCAAAATCCAAATCCCTCATCTGGTCCCAACTGGGTTACCTATTCTCCTTCTGGGCCCTGGAGTCCTGCTATTAATCTGTTGTCCAACAGCACCATACATAGATACCCCCAGCAGGCCCACTTGATAAAATGTGAAGGCCCTTTGCAGTGATGTGAACTGTCCTGCAGATACATGATCCACAGACAGGTCTTAAACCTGCAACTCTCCAGTTATATGCACACTGCCTCAGTGGATTGAGCCATAGTACTGACATGTGCTAGCACAGTCACTGGAGGGTAGCATCACACTAAACCATTGATAGGGATTTTTTTTTTAATTAACCTATCCCAGAATGCAGTAAGATGAACATTCATAAACAAGACTGGATCTGAAAGCTTTCTGTGGAAGTAGGTCCACAGGGAAGCTCTGGACTCAATTACCTATTGAAATGGATGGGAAGGAGTCATGAGAAAAAGGCACAAGTTTGAAAGCAATGTTTCATGGGTCAGAGATATAGATATATATATATGTATATATATATATATATATATATATATATATATATATATATATATATATATATATATATATTAGTAAAGCTACAACACTAAATAGCCCAAGCCTGTGTATAGTCACCAGGGCCCCCCATGAGTGCTACCTGACCTCCCCTAAAGCCAGATGGATGTTCACATTGCACCTTTTCACTCTGGCTACAGTGAGTCGCCTCTTACCCACTGTACAGCCTTGATAAGAACATAAGACATGCCATACTGGGTCAGACCAAGGTCCATCAAGCCCAGTATCCTGTTTCCAACAGTGGCCAATCTAGGTCATACATACCTAGCAGTATCCCCAAGAGACACAGGTTCCACAATGCTTGTATTGGGTCAAGCATTGATATCCTGGGTCCCTTTTTAATAATGGTTTATGGGCCTTTCCTCCAGGAACTTTTCCAAACCTTTTTTAAACCCAGCTACACTAACAGCCCTTACTACATGCTCCGGTAACAAATTCCAGAGTTTGATTACACCTTGAGTGAAAAAATATTTTCTTTTATTTGTCTTAAATAGTTTACCCTGTAGCTTCATTAAATGTCCCCTAGTCTTTCTATATTCTGATAGCGTAAACAATCAGTCCACCTTTACCCGTTCCACTCCATTCATTAATTTATAGAGACCATGGTGTTGGTCAACTTCCCCCCCCCCCCAAGAACCTCCGTTGCAACTGAGAAGGTTCCCAGAACCACGTGGCAATACTAGATGGGGGGAGTAGGCATCGGTGTCGGCAAACAGCACTGTAAGTAAGAGTGGATGCTGGTCCTATCAGCTTTCCATGCTCTCGCCTAGCTGCAGAATTGAGCATAGGCTTGAAAGGACCGCATGTTCCTCCTTGACCCCTGGCCCCCCGGCTACCATCCAGCCACATGGCAGGCCATGTGCTCTCCTGCACTATGCTTCTCCCTGGCCATAAATAACCATCTGAAGCAAGAACTCACCATCTCAGAAGCACAAAACCATGCACCAGCAACCCTAACCGGACAGCCAGTAAGTAGATTGATTCCTAGGACAGGAGTGCCAGGCAGGAGAAAAAGGAAAAAGCATGGTTCTTCTCTATCTGAACCAGAGGGGCAAGAGGAAGGCCTGCCCCTCTGCCCCAACCGCACATTAACCCCTGCCCTCTTGTGCCCGGCAGCTGATAATCCAGCTGGCTGAGTCTTTCCTCTCTCTATGCACCCAAGCATCCTTCTGGCTTTCGCTGTCACCTTTTCTAGTTGTTTAGCTACTTTAAGATCATCAGAAACAATCATGTCCAGATCCTACCTCTTATGCTGTAGTGCTCCCTTGGAATTTTGCAGCCCAAATGCATGATCCTGCATTTTTTAGCGTTAAATCTCAGTTTCCAAATTCTTGCCCATTCTTCAAGCTTAGCTAGATCCCTCCTCATGTTATCTACTCCTTCCTGGGTGTCTACTCTATTGCAGATTTTAGTATCATCCGCAAAGAGGCAAATCTTACCCGACAGCCCTTCTGCAATATCACTAACAAAGATGTTAAAAAGAATTGGACCAAATAGTGACTGGAGAAGAAGCGCAAACATTGGCATAAATGCACATACTTTGAAGTTAGGTGTAGCGAGGGTGCAATCTGGACAGAATGTGGGCATTGTTCACAATGTATTGATTAAAAATTACCTTAATTGACATATGTACTTGCAGACTTTATGTGCATTCTTTTACATCTGCTGCAGAACAGGTATAAGTGTCCATGCCTGCTGTTAAGGAGCAATTCCTGTCCCTTCCACTATGTTTTATAAAGAGAAATAGGCCCATGTGTCTCTTTATAAAACAGGCTTCAAATAGGTGCCTGCTTGCCCTCTTATCCCAGTCACCCTGTTATACAAATACTCTCCAAGAGGGTAACTTGATAACAGGTCACCTAAGTTGGAATGCCAAGTAGGCTCTTATCTTCAGCTTACTTTATAAAGACACGTGAAGGCATATTTTAGAAATGATATCCAGGTGCAATCAGGGACATCCATGTGAAAATGGGCCTGAAAGGTCAGTCAGCCCAAGTTCAGCCATTATTTCAGAAATGAGAACACACCCAATAGAACATCTATATAGACATCCCCGCAACAGTATTCCAGACAGGGGACGTGTCCCCGATGGCTATTCTGCAAGCAGCACATGAAAAACTACAACACAAATGTCCACAAATTCCTGTTATAGGTCATTGTGTTTTTGGACAATGCTGGGAATACCAGACTACCGTCTCCTCTACACCCTCTTGGTTGTATACCAGCAAAATCAGCCCTTTTCTGATGCTTAATCATGGTATGGAGTGGATACAGATCTTAAATGGGCTTAGACATGCTGTCCATTTCTGAAATCAGATATGCATGGCTAAGTTCAGCGGACCACCCTGGACATGCCCTCACCGTCGCCCACTACTATATTTAGACATGCGCGCACCAGGGATGTCTCTAGATCCATCTATTAAAACGGCTCCAGGAATGTCTTTATGAAGTGGACATCTGCATGCATGTTTTCAGACATCCAAATCATGAATAAGGCTTCTAAAATGACCCCCTTAGACAACTAAAATGAATACACAAAGGTTTCAGAAATCATGGCTAAATTGCAATTGCAGACATTTACATTTTTCTCAGGAGCAGGTGTCAATGTTCATGTGTAAAATCTACACAAACAATTTTATAAAGTACATACATAAATCATGATGCCACCTGTGCTTCACCCAAAATCCACCCCCATGTTTCAGAGATGGTGTTGGCTTTAGACATGAACAAGGCCTTTGGTAGGTTGCATTTGCCATATCTGTTTGCAGTTTTAGAGATGCTAGGCATCCTTGGTTACTGTCAGGCAGGATTCAGGCCCTTTATTTGACTCCTTGGATATGGTTGTTACAGAATGGTACACTGCTAGATTTTTTTCCCTATCTAACATAACATGATAACATGAGGATAACATGAGGAAAGATCTACAAAAGCTGGAAGAATGGTCTAATGCTTGGCAGTTAAAATTTAATGCAAGGAAGTGCAGTGTCATGCACTTGGGAAGCAGAAATCCAAGGGAAATGTACACGATAGGGGGTGAGAGGTTGGTGTGCACGGACCAGGAGAAGGACCTTGGTGTGATTATTTCTGAGGATCTCAAGGTAGCAAAACAATGCGACAAGGCGGTGGCAAAAGCCAAGAGGATGTTGGGTTGCATACAAAGAGGAATTACCAGCAGAAAGGAAGAAGTACTAATGCCACTGTACAAGTCACTGGTGAGGCCTCACTTGGAATACTGTGTTCAGTTTTGGAGACCATATCTTGCAAAGGATGTAAAAAGACTGGAAACTGTTCGGAGGAAGGCAACCAAAATGATTTGGAGCCTGCATCAGAAGCCTTATGAGAACAGACTTGAAGACCTAAATATGTACACTCTTGAGGAGAGGAGGGATAGGGGAGATATGATTCAGACTTGTACATACTTGAAAAGAAATAATGAACAAACAAACCTCTTCCAAAGATGGGGAAGCTGTAAAACTAGAGGGCATAACATGAAGCTGCAAGGGGGTAAATTGTAAGGCAATGTCAGGAAATGCTTTTTCACTGAAAGTGTGGTGGATGCTTGGAATGCCCTCCCAATGGAAGTGGTGGGGCAAATACAGTGACAGAATTCAAAATGGCATGGGACAGACACAGTGGATCCCTTTACACCAACAGGATAAAATTAAAATAAACTTAACTATCTAAATTCTCAACAAACAGGGGTGTCCTACACGGAGCGGTGGGTTCACCCCTAAGCAAAGACATGGGGAGGAGTGGCCTGCATGGAGTGGCAGGTGCACCTATTCCTGCCATCTTCCTGGGCAGACTAGATGGACCATACCGGTCTTTATCTGCCGTCATTTACTATGTTACTATATTACTATATCTACAGGTACTGTGGTAACCATAGGGGTGCCCATTGTCTCCTACATTGTTTGATTAGCTAGGGAATCATTAGCCCAATATATCCAAACTTCTTCATCTAGCTGAGGCCTACGGGTTGCTTGAGGGAAGCATATAATCTCACTATATGCAGATGATATATATACTTTATTTGAGCCATTTGGACTTCTCCAAACCTGCTCTGATGCATACTTTGATGGGTTTTGACGCTGACTGAAGCGGTTTACCTACTTGGGTCTTTCGGTTTCTCATCATTTTAGAAATTATTTTCTTCTCAATTAAAAAAGGTTTGGACAAGTTCCAGGAAGAAAGGTCCATAAATCATTATTAAAGAGGACCAGGGAAATCCACTACTTACCCCAGGACAAGCACTGTAGAATCTGTAGACCTTTTTTAGAACCTGACAGGAACTTGTGACCTGGATTGGCCACTGTTGGAAATAGGATACAGGGCTTGATGGACCTTGGTCTGATCCAGTATGGAATTTCTTATGTTCTTAAGTAGTAAGTTTGGAGAAGAAGAGATGATGTGCAATTTCCTCCACAGTGACTTTTGAAAAAACAGAAAGAGTGACAAGGGTTGAAGGAAGAATTTGAGACTGAAGTGGTGGAAAGAGAGACTGAGGTGACCCAGTGGAGAACTCAAGACTAGTCTTGAGAACCTTGTGGAGGAGGTAGTAAGCCAAAGTCTGGGCAGAACGTGAAGGAGAAGTCAGAGGCAGAGGCACTTTGAGGAGAGAGTTGAGCAGGTCAATTGGACAGCGAGGGTCAGAAGCAAGAGAGTTTGCCAAATGGACATAGTACTGTAGCTTGGTGCATGCTATAGAAGACTAGAATGAGGTTAGCAAGAATCTGAAATGTATGAAGTCAGCATGGGCACAGGATTTTAGCCAAAGGCACTCAGCAAAGTGGGCACAGGAAAATAGGTAGTGGATTTTGAAGGTCAGCCAAGGTTGAGATGCAGTATGCCTCACAGGATGTGGAATGAGAGGAGCAAGAGCATCCAAAGCAGAGGAGAGTATAGTGTTATAGAAAGAAGACATCTCATTGATAGGCTCAGATAAGATAGTGGATGACAGAGGAGATGAAACAGCAGTAAAAAGAGAGCTGAAGGGTCAAAAGCCTGAAGATTCCTAAATATGTTGGTAAAGATTGGACAAGACTGGTGGAGGGTGTTTAAGAGTGAAAGTTAACAGATGGTGGTTGGAGGGGGAAAAACTGAGTGTAGAAGTTTGAGGTTGAGCAGCTGGAGAAAAAGACAAGTCAAGGCAATGACCATGCTGGTGATTTGGGGCAGTAGACATAGCTGGAATCTGAATGAGGAGATTAAGACAAGGAACTTAAGAGGCATTAATCAAAATGAAGCTAAAATCTCCAAGAATGAAGGTAAGAGAAGATGTATTGAGGAAGAAGAAAATCCAAGAGTCAAAGTCAGTGAGAAAGAAAGCGATGAACTTGTCAGGGGTCGATTAAGGACAGCTATCTGGAGAGGTAGTTGAGTAAATAGGTGGATGGAGTGCACTTTGAAGGAGTGAGAATGAGGTGGCAGAAGGGACTGAAACCATCAGGAAAAGAGAGTAGCAACTCAACACCAATGAAGAAACCAACCAGGCCAGGTATATGGGGAAAAAGATAGCCTCCATGACAGAGGGCAGCAACTGAATCAGAGTCTTGGGGAGAAGCTAAGTATCTGTTTAGGCAAGGAGATGCAGAGCATTAGAGATAAAGAAATGTTGAATGTAAGTTTGCTGGAGTCAGCATGGACATTCCACAGGGCACATGAGAAAAAGAGAGAGGAGAAAGGAAGGAGAGAAATATGAATAAGATTTGAGGGCTTGAAGTTCAACCTTCATAGTGAGTAAGAGAAATGTTTAGGGGGCCAGTATTGGAATTTTTATCCCCAAATGAAAAAAGGAGAAAGAGAAGAAGAGTATGGGGAAGAGGAGAAGGGGAACAACGGTTAGGAGGGTGAGGTGTTCTCATAGAGAATGGAGATGACGGCATGAGAGGAAGAAAATGTTGAAGCTCAAGAACAGATTATAAAGCAGAAGATAAAATGGATGGAGAGGTAAAGAAAGACGGGAACGGGCAATATGGACTAGAGGTGTGAAGTTGTTTTCATCAAGGGAAAAGACTGGGGTGGTAGGTTGTGTATTTTCAAATGCAGACTGGTTTCTTTCACATGCTGGAGAAGATGAAGGAATGTGAAGCTGCTGAAAAGGAAAAGGCGCTCTAAGATTGTGTTGTACAAAGGCCTGGCCAGGTTGCAGGAGCAAGGTGATTGACTGAGATCCAGACTGCACTCTTTGACTGAATCCTGATGCATTTGAAAGTGTGTTACCAATATCAAGTCCTAAAAAAATTGCTTACTTAGTAACTCTATCAAATGCAGCAGTAATAACGTATCATGTTTGATAACATTTTTGCATTGACCTTTGTATCTTGGGTCTAAAAGATTTGCAGCAGTATGAACCAGTTGCAAACAGACATTAAGTAACACATTACCGAGTAGAAGAGTGTCTTCTCAGCAGGTGAACATTTCTCAAAGGAAGATCATTTCCTTAATGAGTACTTTCAGGGAATTACAGAACTACATAAGAATGTAAAACATTTGAAATTAATATGATCAAACACATTGGAACAAGCACAAAAGGGCTTAAAAAAGCTTTGGCTTTCTCACCCACTATCACATATAGGCCATAAGAACTGATCAGTCACTTCTGTCAACCTCCACTTCTCCCCTTTCCCTTTTACGGAGTTGTAATGCTATAGACGGACAACCCACGGGCTGTATTATTTCAACCCCACATTAACAGTATTGTTTCTTCACTGACTTGACTAAGGGAGAGTTCAGCTCTTGAAAGATGGTCACAGATGTACTGATTTCGTTCAGTCAGGGCCATAGCTAGGAGTAGGACTGCGGAATAGCCACCCAGGGAGTAAAGCCCCCCAGGCAGACAAATGACTGAAGCACAAAGAGGAAAGCCCACAGTTGAAAAACCAGGCAGCAACCCAGGGCTGAAAAACCAAGAAGAAAGTAGCTTTCCTTCTACAAATCAGAGTGAGGGAATAGAAGGGAGGGCAAAAGGATTGGGAATTAGATCTGAGCATACAGAAGATGCAGAGTGAGAGAATGGAGTAGGGATCAGGATGAGGGTAGGAGGAGGCAAATCTGATTGATCTGGTTAGAAAAATGCCTGGTTATAGCCATGAGTTCAATAAGTGTCACTCACAACTTGTTTGTTGATCCTTATTTCTACATAATCAAGTCTGTTAACACATCAACCCACAATTCTTTGCTCAGGACGGAAACTGCAATCATCTCATGTTTTTCATTGTCTTACAGCTACACATTATGTTATGTGGTGTTATGTTTGCATACCCTCTTCTTTAGACATAGTCTAATCATCACATACTGTAGCTACCAGCAGCTATTTGGCGAGAACCATGTTCAGGTAGTGATGGTAATTTAAAACCATGTCTTGAAAAGCTTTTCAAAACAGAATGCTAGAGAGAAAAGATTCTTTTCCATTTTTCTAAAATGTTCTTTTTTTCCACATCTGTCCTTAGGGAAAAATCGGAAAAAATGGTTTTCTTTTCAGATTTCTAGGAGTTGTTTTTTCAGGTATTCACATTTTTATGGTTATGCAGTGTTGTACACATAGACATATGAGACAATCCCTGCTTTAAAGAGCTGACAATATGGGTATGAACAGGAAGTACTAACACATTTTACCATCAGTTGTTAACATGCATCAATATGATGTCATCATGAATGTTCATAGCTGATATAAAAAAAAATGCAAATCAGACACACTTTTCAAAGAGACTTTAAAATATACAGGGTGGCCCAAAAAAAGTGAGAACATCTCGTAAACTAAAAGCTTAAATAGTCTACTTATTTACCTTTTTTAGTATATAATGTCTTTATTTCAACAATTTCCGGTCACCATCTTTTTTTTAAATTTGTCAATCGTTTTCATCTGTCTTTTTGAATTTTTAAATAACTTATATGCTACGAGATGTTCTCACTTTTTTTGGGCCACCCTGTATATATACCAGTAGATAGGTACATGAAGATGGTAGCACAGAAACATCACCTAGGGGAAGTGTAGTTAGGGATTTGCACTAATACATCTGCAATGCAATTTGTGCATTTGACCATGAACATTTTTGCTACAATATAAGTAAAAAGCTGTTTTGTGTGTTTTTGCATCTCATTACATTATTAGCATAAATCTCACATTAGCTCTGTCATAAGCTGCTTTCAATCAATAATGCAGGCATTTAACAGGCATTAAAGTTTGTAATAGCACATCATACCTTACTATACTGACCCCATCATAAGGACTATTAGCACTGCAGTAGGCAGCCTCAGCAGCAAGGCCAAGGACTCAGTGGATATGGAGAATGACTGAAACCCCTCAGCCTTACGGACAATCTCTTCAGAACAAGGTAGTGGCATTTTGGTGGGGCAATGTGCAAAAATTCACACTTCCATTACTTATACTTAGTGCTTCTGATCTAGGGGTCAGATATTCAGAAGCCTTAGCTGGACAGCTAATGGAAGGCTGCCCAGATAAGAGTGTTTACTGTGGTGTTTAGTGGTATTATCCGAGTCGTGCCACTGAATATCTCCACAGACCGCTCCGGCACTACAGGTTCGTGCAGAGGGTGGTCCATGGGCAAAGCAAGGGTGGTACCATGGCTATCCAGATAGCGGCGCTTTTCAGTCAGCACTTATCCATGTAATTTAGGCCATGTGCAAAGTAGGCCTAAGTTGATTGAAAAATCACCACATATTCAGATAAGCCAGCTCTTATCTGGATAGCAGCGCTCAGTCTGGATAATCAGCAGCAGTCTTGTCAAAATTTTAAATTGCATTTCTGAGTCGGGTCCCTTGGGCAAGTCCAGGTATACGCGCCACTGCCAGTTCCCAGGCAAAACTCTCTAACGAAATGTCTAAATCAACCTCTCATTTACGAGTCCACTGTTTGTACATTCAAGTTTGGGGTAGGTCTCTTATGTTCCAACAGTATTGGGCTACTGAGATTCGCGTTCGGTCTTCAAATTTAAACCAGGCTTTGAGATAGTCGAGAACCACTTTCTCTAGGCCCTGCCTATGCAAAGAGGCTATATAATGATGCAATTGAATGTGTGCAGTGTTGTCCCCCAGGCAACTGAAAGCATTCTTGAAGATCGTGTAACAAGAGTAAATTGTTCCTCTCATTGACTATCTAAAGATGTGTCACTCCCAGTGAGGTCTACATATGGAAGAAGCGCGAATCAGATCCCAGAGGGAATGCATTGTTACTTTGGTTAGGCAGGTATCCAGGAGTGCCCATGGGTATGCCTAATATCCTGCAGAGAGTTGTCCACCCATTACAAACTCTTGTTAATGGTAGGCTGTCTCAGGCTTGAGAAGGCAACTGGGCCCTGGCAGTATGGAGGACAGAAGCTAGAGACAAAGGGGCATCCATGGCTGCCTCCATGTCCCAAAGTGTGAAGACGGACTGCTCCTCCATCCAGTCTCAGACATGACAAAGCATGCAGGCCAGGTTGTAATGCATTAAGTTAGGGAGATCCATACCCCCTCCCCCTATCCTTGGCCCCTGTAGATGAGCACTGGTCATTCTGGGCTGCCTCCCCAGACAGAAAAAGCTCTGTAAGTATTTTTCTATTTTGCATTTATCACAATGGCGCAGTTTGATAGGTAGTAGTTGCAAAACATAAGGAATCTGGGGGAATACTATCATCTTATAGGTTGTGATCCTGCCTAACAAGGATAAGGGGAAAGGGTTCCTGCCCTTTAATTTATCCCAAACCCACCTGAGCAGGGAAAGAACATTCATGTTATAAAGGTGATTTGAGGTGGTCGAGAGCCAAATTCCCAAGTATTTAAATTTGCCTTCTGCCCATTTAAGAGGGAACTGCGACAGCCAATTATTCCACAGCCAGCCGAGCGCATCAAGTGCTTCCAACTTAGACATATTTAACCGCAACCCTGCCAGCACCCCTAAACTATTTCTGATAATAAATTGAGTAGAAAGTCCTTTGGATCGGTTAATATTACAGGTAAATCATCCACAAATGCGGGGACCTTAAAGGAAATATTTTCTAATTTCACCCCTGGAATGTCATCTCTGGAGTAAATAATTTTTAAGAGAGGATCTAGGGAGAGGACAAAAAGTAAAGGTGATGGGGGGCAGTCCTGTCTCATACCTCTCTCCAAGTTAAAGTGAGAGGTATGGCCGCAATTTACTCCTACAGTCAATGTAGGGTGATGGTATAAAAAAGTCCTCTCTCAACCCATAAGCCCACAGAGTCTCAAAGAGATATGGCCAGCCTACCCTATCAAATGCCTTTTTGGCATCAAAGAGATGGGGCATGGAGCTGGTGAACTCGTTTCAGAAAAGCAATGATCCGGCAAATATTACTAACAGGGTATCTCCCCCATATAAATCCGGTTTGCTTTGGATGGATTAACTCAGAGAGATAGGGGGCCAGACATTCATCCAAAACCTTAGCAAAATGTTGTAAGTCCAAATTTAGAAGGAATATCGGCTGGTAGGACTCAGCCATATTTGGATCTTTACCTATCTAGGGCAGTACTACTACTGTATATATGCTGAATTTATGTCAAATGTTAGCCAAGTATTAAACATGGCCACTAAGAGGTCTAGTAATCTTGTCGATAACATTTTGTAATATCAACTCTATAGCTGTCAGGTCCTGGGGTCCTACAGAGAGCAGTTCCTGCTCGGTGGTTCTGCATCTACCGAGACTTGAGCTCCAAAGCATTCCTGTTGCCTTGGAGTAATTTGTGGGAGCGATGCACACTTCAGATAAGTTTGGATTCGTGTTAACGAAATATTTTTATATAAAGAGCGGTAAAAGTTTACAAAAGGTTCTCCAATGTCCTTTGTATCCAGACACAATAGTCCGGCCCCATTTTGTAGTGCAGTCACATATCTAGAGCCCTGACTCTATTTAAGACAATGCGTCAGCAGCTTTCCCGACTTGTCCCCGTACTGATAAAGGCAATGTTTATAATATTCAAGGGACTTCTTCACTGCTGGTGTATCACTGTGTTCAAGGTAGCCTCAGTAGCGAAGAGCTGTGATTTATTTGCTACTGTAGGACAGCAGGTCAATAGGCGACGATCCTGACATCTGTTCTAGACAAAGTATTCTCGCGGCTAGGTCTCTATGACATCTGGCTAGGTTGGAAATTATATCTCCCCATAACACTACTTTAGATGTTTCCCAAAAAAGCTCTGGTATCTCAACATGACATCCATTATGGTAATAATAGTCTTGCCAGCGTTCTAAAAGATATTTCTGAAATCCCTCTTCCTCATATAACTCTATTGGAAAGTGCAATGGGGCATATCCCACCCATGGGTCCCCCCAAGAACAATTCACCCACACCAGGGCATGGTCCAAAATCTCATATGGGCCAATAACAGCTTCCTCTAGTAGCTGGAAGAGAGGAGCAGAACAAATATGGGGTCTAATTGTGCATTGGTAATGTGAGCTCTTGAGAGGTGCATGTAATCATGTTCCTGGAGATGTAAGGCTCTCCAAACATCAAGGAGGTGTAGGCATCTGAGGAAGTGACCTAAGTGACATGACGTGTATATCCTTGCCCCACTGGCTCCTCCCGAGAGGTCCATGCTGGAGTTTAAGACCCCATTCCAATCACTACCTAAGATCAAAGGGTAGTCTGGCAATCCCTCTATTGTCGCTGCTAAGCCTGCAAAGAATTTGGGGTCTGGGGTGTTTGGGGCATATACTGCTCCCAGGACCACTGCCCAACCCCGCAATTCCCCCATTACTAAAACATAGATCTCCTGGATGCTTTGAAAACCCACTCCCCTAGTGATTAACAATGTGACGCCGCCCCTCCATCCCTGAGCGGAAGCAGCATAAACCTGGTCAATTTGGGCCTCCTTCAGTCTGTTAAGATCCTCCATAGATTGATGTGTTTCTTGAAACATTATGATCTCTCCCCTGTGTCCCCGAATGGCCCCAAGAATCTTCCTTCTCTTAATGGGGCCAGCTAGCCCACAAATATTCCAAATTAACACTCTCACCCTGAATCAAACAGGAAGGTAAAATTCAGTCCCGATCTATATTTTCAGTAATCTCCCTGAGAGTCCCCCCAGCCTAGGATCCCCCAGTGTAATCCAAGGATATGAAACCAAGATTTCTCAATCCACACACTCTCTATTTTTCCCCTTGAATCCCCATATGTTCCTAAGTCCTAAATAGATACCTATCCCTTTCCCCTGTATGTTAACTTACCAGATGTTAACTTCCCTCCCCCACCCTTCCCATCCACACTTTGATGTTAGGATCCCCAATCACTCTTTGATGTTAGGATCCCCAATCACTACTACCATCATTTATACCTATCCTTTCTCAGTCTATGCCCCTAATCTTTCTGTTCTTATGCTACTTCCTCCGGGCTATATTATTACTACCCACTGGCGAGGGTAGTCTCCCCAAGGTTATAAGTCCCTCTGAGGATCTTAGACTTTAGGAAGACTAACTTTACCAAGATGGGCCAATACCTCAGGGAGTTGTTAGTGGGATGGGAACAGCTGGGGGATATAGAAAAATAGTGGGCAAAACTGAAAGGGGATATTTTAAGGGCAACCAACCTTTTTGTTAAAATGGTAAATAAAGGTAAAAGGAAAAGGAGACCGCTATGGCTTTCGAAAGAAGTAGCTGAAAAAGTGAAGAAATTGAGGGAGGCCTTCATGAAATACAAGAGATCACAGAGAGAGGAAGACAGGCATCTATATTTGGAAAAGCTTAGAAAAGCTAGCACAGTAGTCAGGAAGGCAAAGATTCAAAAGGAGGAGGAAATAACCAATGCAATAAAATGGGGGGATAAGACATTTTTTCAGATATGTTAGTGAGAAGAGGAAGGGCAAAAGTGGTATTGTCAGACTCAAGGGTGCAGGGGAGAAATATGTAGAAGCTGATAAGGATAAAGCAGAATTGCTTAACAAATATTTCTGTTCTGTGTTCACAGATGAAGAACCAGGAGCAGGACCTCAGAAAACACCCACAAGCAGGAACAGAAGCAAGGGACATCTTGAACAATTTTCAGAAGATTGTGCTAGTGAGAAACTAGCTCAACTTAAAGTAGACAAAGCAATGGGACCGGATGAGATACATCCTAGAATAATAAGGGAACTTGGGGACGTTCTAGCAGCTCCACTGACTGACCTTTTCAATGCCTCGTTGGAGTCGGGAGTGGTGCCAAAGGACTGGAGAGAGACTTATGTGGTGTCTTTACACAAAAGCGGAAGTAAGGATGTGGTTGAAAACTACAGGTCGGATAGTTTAACTTCGGTGGTGAGTAAATTATTGGAAACGCTGCTGAAAGAGAAAATAGTGAGGTTTCTGGAGTCCAGCGGATTACAGGATCCGAGGCAGCATGGATTCACCAGAGGCAGGTCTTGTCAGACAAATCTGATTGATTTCTTTGACTGGGTGACCAGGGAGTTGGACCGAGGGAGAGCCCTAGATGTGGTGGATTTAGATTTCAGTAAAGCCTTTGACACTGTTCCTCACAGGCGACTTATAAACAAACTGAGCACCCTAGGGATGGACCCTAAAGTTACTGCTTGGGTTAGAAATTGGTTGGGTGGGAGGCAACAAAGAGTACAGGTAAATGGATCTCACTCTGAGGAGAAGGATGTTACCAGTGGTGTGCCCCAGGGATCTGTCCTTGGTCCGATTCTTTTTAATATCTTTCTTAGTGATATAGCTGAAGGGCTGTCAGGTAAGGTTTGCCTCTTTGTGGATGATACCAAAATCTGCAATAGAATAGACACCCAGGAAGGTGTAGATAACATGAGGAGGGATCTAGCTAAGCTTGACGAATGGTCTAGAATTTGGCAGCTGGGATGTAATGTTAAAAAATGTAAGGTCATGCATTTGGGCTGCAGCAATCCAAGGGAGCAATACAGTATAGGGGGTGAAGTACTTTTGTCCACTAAAGAAGAGCGTGACCTAGGTGTGGTTGTGTCTGATGATCTTAAAGTAGCTAAACAGGTAGAAAAGGCGACAGCAAAAGCTAGAAGGATGCTTGGGTGCATACGGAGAGGAATGGCTAGCAGAAAAAAGGAGGTGATAATACCTCTTTATAAATCTTTGGTGCGACCTCATTTGGAGTATGGTGTGCAATTCTGGAGACCGCACCTTCAAAAGGATGTGAACAGGATGGAGTCGGTGCAGAGGGTTGCTACTAAAATGATTAATGGACTTCATTATAAAGCATATGAGGACAGACTTAAGGATCTTAGTATGTACACCTTAGAGGAAAGGCGGGATAGAGGTGATATGATTGAGATGTTTAAATACCTCCATGGCATAAATATTCAGGGAGAGAGCCTCTTTCAATTGAAAGCAAGTTCTGCTACGAGGGGACATGGGATGAGGGTGAAGGGAGATAGATTCAGGAGTGATATGCGGAAATATTTCTTTACAGAAAGAGTAGTGGATCCGTGGAATAGTCTCCCAGTGGAGGTGGTAGAGATGAGGACAGTAACTGAATTCAAAAAAGCATGGGACCAACACAAAGGATCTCTAAAGGTAAAAAGTGGACTGTTGTAGTTGTGTTATGGAAGGACAGACTAGATGGGCCTTGTGGTCTTTTTCTGTCATCATGTTTCTATGTTTCTATGATAACTCAGTGGTATGTGCCAACAACAACAAAAAACAGAAATGAAGAGTGAAGTTTCAAGGCTTCCCAGATTCACATGAAATGCAAATTCAGTCCATGGTTCCCATGATATGGAAAATGAATGGTTCCCGACATCTGCCTGGTATGGCTAAAGGGTCTGCGTAGCCACCCCAAGGTTCCAGAAATTATCTTGCGGCTTTGTGACCCTCCTATAGAAGCCCTAGCACCCAGCAGTTTTGTCTACTCATTTTGTGCTGGGGTTCGGGACAAGGAAGGAGTCCAAGAAATTTTGGGCTGCCACTGGCTGTCAAAAGTCTGGGAGCCCCATTATGAAAAAATCATATTTTGGAAGGATATAACACAGCAAATTTCAGTATGGCCTCCAGTTTTTGGCAAACCGTAGCATGTTGTTGTTGTTATTAAGTGCCGTCGAGTCGGAGTCGACTCATGGCGACCCTCTGGATAGCTATCCTAAATTGTGTTCAGTCTTGAGTCAGGCGGCTCATTGTTGACAGACTGGTACCTGTAGCTGCTGTTATTGTAACGATCCATTTCATTGCTGGCCTTCCTCTTTTGCGCTGACCTTCTATCTTGCCAAGCATGATGTCTTTCTCTAATGATCTCTCTCATCGCATGATGTGTCCAAAGTACGAAAGTCGAAGTCTTGTCATCTGAGCTTCTAAAGAAAGCTTAGGTTTGATCTCCTCTAGTACCGACTGGTTTGTTCTTCGGGCAGTCCATGGTATACACAGTATTCACCGCCAGCACCATAATTCAAAGGCATCAATTTTCTTCCTTTCTATCTTTTTCACTGTCCAGCTTTCACATCCATATGATGTTATTGAAAATACCATGGCTTGAACAAGTCGAATCTTTGTATGGAGAGAGACATCTCTGCTCTTGAGGATCTTATCTAGGTCTTTCATAGCCATTCTGCCTAGAGCAATGCGTTGTCTGATTTCTTGACCGCTTGTTGCTTCTTTATTGATAGTTGATCCAAGTAGGTTAAAGTTGTTCACGATTTCAATTTCTTCTCCTTCAACGATGAACCTGTTGATTATGCCAGTTGTCATGATCTTTGTCTTCTTTACATCAAGGTGCAGGCCCATTTTGAGACTATGTTCTTTGATTGTGAGAAGCAAATGTTTCAGATCATCTTCACTTTCAGCTAGTAATGTGGTATCATCAGCATAGCGAAGGTTGTTGATGAGTCTTCCACCAATTTTCACACCTCTGTTGTCTTCATACAATCCTGCTTCTCTGATGATTTGTTCTGCATATAAATTAAACAGGTAGGGGGAAGGTATTTGCTAAAACAAGGCTGGCCACATCAAGGAGGGCACTCTCCCTGGCAGCACCCGCTATATGGAACTCTCTCCCAGACCACATAATATCAACCAAGAACCTCAAGGACATCAGAAAACTTCTTAAGACTGATCTATTTACAGTACATTTCAAGGACCTCACATAAATTTTCTACCTCAAGACATTGCAGGTTTTCACGATCCCACCCTCAAGACATTACAGAATTTCAATCCTAGCACGCCTCTCAAACAGCCCCATTTTGTATATATGTATATAGCTCATTATGTAAATAGTTCACCGATATAATCTAACGCACTGCCCCACACACTACACTTCTCAGTTCTCACACTGCATGCTACAAACCACACTTTATTAATGATTTTGATTGATGTGCCACACCGCCTTGATTTAACGATAAGGCGGTATACTAAATCCTTCTATATAAATAAATAAATAAGTATGCAGCCTTGTCTTACACCTTTGCTTATTTTAAACCATTCTGTTTCTCCTTGTTCCATTTGAACTGCTGCTTCTTGATCAATGTACAGATTGTGCAAGAGTACAATCAGGTGTTCTGGTATACCCATGCTTCTTAATGTGGTCCAGAGTTTCTCATGGTTTACACAGTCAAAAGCCTTGCTATAGTCGATAAAGCACAAATAGATATCCTTTTGGTATTCTTTAGTCTTTTCAAGGATCCATCTCACATCCGCAATGATGTCTGTCGTTCATCACCCTTTCCTGAACCCTGGTTGCACTTCAGGTAGTTCTTGTTCCAGGTATCGTTGTAGTCTCTTTTGAATAATCTTCAGTAGAATTTTGCTGGCATGTGGGATCAGAGCGATTGTGCGATAATTTCCACAGTCAGTTGGATCACCTTTCTTTAGTATTGGTATAAACACAGATCTTTTCCAGTCAGTTGGCCATGATGTTGTCTTCCATATTTCTTGGCAGAGCCTTGTAAGTACGGTAACAGCTGCATCAGATTGCTGTAATACTTCTATGGGAATGCTATCAATGCTTGGTGCTTTGTTCTTTGATAAGGCTTTCAATGCTGCTTTAACTTCTTCTTTCATCACCAATGGTTCCCGATCATAAGGTACAGGTTGAAACGGCTGTTGGTCCACTTGATCTTTATCATATAAAAACTCTGTATATTCCTTCCACCTTTTCTTGATCTTCTCAGCATCATTCAACATAGAACCTTGAGCATCTTGTAACATTCCAGTTCGAGGCTGGAACTTTTTCTTTAACTCTCGTAGCTTTAGGAAAGCCGATCTTGTTCTTCCTCTAATAGTTTCTGCTTCTATTTCCTTGTATGCGTTGTTGTAGTATTTTTCCTTGTCCTGTCTTGCTGCACATTGGAAATCTCTGTTAAGTTCTGTTATTGTCTTTCTTTCTCCTCTGGCTTTAGCTTCTCTGCGTTTCTGGGCAATTTTCAGAGTTTCTTCCATCATCCATTTTGGCCGTTTTTGCTTTTTCACCTTTTGTAGAGACTTCTCACTTTCTTCCAACACAACCTTCTTGATGTCATTCCATAACTCTTCTGGAGCTCTGTCATTTGTATCTAAAGCAGCAAATCGATTTTTCAGGCAGTCTTTAAATTCCAGTGGTATATTCTCAAGGTCAAATTTTGATGCATTCATGAGTGGTTTGCTCTTTTTCAACTTTAGCTTGAGTTTGCATACTAGTAGTTGATGATCAGTACTGCAGTCAGCTCCAGGTTTTGTCTTTGTTGATGTTACAAAACTTTTCCATCGTTGATGTCCACAGATGTAGTCAATTTGATTTTTATACAATCCATTGGGTGAAGTCCATGTGTACAGTCGCTGCTTGTGTTGCTGGAAGAAGGTGTTTGAGATGAATAAATCGTTGGTCTTGCAGAATTCTATCAGTCTTTCTCCAGCTTCATTTCTGTTGCCAAGTCCATATTTTCCAACTACTTTGCATTCTTCTTTGTTGCCAACCTTTGCGTTCCAGTCACCCATGACTATAAGGATATCCTGTTTGCATGTTCTGTCCATTTCAGCTTGTACTTGTTCATAGAACTAATCAATTTCATTCTCTTCTGCAGCTGATGTTGGGGCATATACTTGAATTATAGTTGTGTTGATAGGCATTCCTCGTAGACGAATAGATATTAAGCGTTCGCTGACTGCATTGTATTTCATTACAGTTCTTGCAAGTTTCTTCTTTATTATAAATGCAGCACCATTTTTTCTTTGTCTTTCATTTCCAGCATAGTAGACCATGTGATCATCTGATGCAAAGTGCCTGATGCCAGTCCATTTCAGCTCGCTGACACCCAACAGATCAAGTTGTACACGTTCCATTTCATTCTTGACCACCTCCAACTTCCCTTGGTTCATGCTTCGTACGTTCCATGTTCCAATGCGTAAGACATCTTTACAGCTTCTGACTCTCATTTCATGTGCAGCTACATCAGCAGTCAGACGTCCCGAGGGCTTTGATCCAACCACATCATAAATGTTGACTTTACTCTGAAAAGCCTTCAGCTCTTCCCCTGTAGCTAGTTGAGTGTCTTCCAACCTGGGGGGTCTCATCTTCCAGCATTATAGCACAATTTGTTTTGTTGTAACTATCCATTGGGTTTTCATGGCAAGATACAGAAGTAGATTGCCGGGCCTTTCTTCCGCGCAGTTTAAGTTTGGTGTTGTTGCCATTGTCACAGAAATGTGATCCTCCGCCGTCAACACTATCCCATTCTGCTGCTGCCCAGATGGGTGGTTTGTCTTGGTCTGGCACCTCAGCTGAGACCTGTCCATCTTGGGAGACCCTGCCAGTAGTTAAACTACCAATAGTTTAGCTCTCAGCATCACTGATGCACACAAGCCCTCACAGCACGACAAGCTGCAAACCGTAGCATAGGCCCTTCTTTTAGCATTCAACTCTATAGAGTAGTCCTCGTAGGCCAAACGTTTTGCACTTCCATTTTCCACACAGGATGGAGCCTTGGGTGTTCATCACGTGTAGCACCTTTTCTTTATGCAAGAAATTTAGACGTCGAGCCAAAACCACCTGGGGTTATGAATCTGAGGCCCGTATTTGCCCAACCCGGTAGATACATTCCATAATTAAAGGTTTGCAGTCATCTCTCAATTCCAATAATGTGAGTAGAAGGGTTTCTAGATAACCAAGAAGTTCACTGCCCTTCACCGATTCTGGTTTTGCCGATGAAACTGAGCTTTTTTCTTCTCCCCTGATTCTCGAGGTCATCAAGTTTTTCTTCCTGTTTCCCCAAGAGCTCTTTTAAATGTTGGAGTTCTTTGTGTTGCAGTGTATATCTTCCATTTGTGATATCCTCCTCTCCGCTTCTTGTAACTGGCTTCCGAAGGCTTGAAACGATTTTGCCATTGTATCAAATGAAACTAAGGTATGGCTGAAAGAACATACCTTAAAGATAAATTATGATAAAACTGAAGTTTTGTACACTACCAGGAACCCCTCTACTCTCACTTTACACAAAACCGAACTGACAATAAAAAATCAAGTAAAACACCTTGGGGTAATCCTTGATCAGTCTCTCAGCATGGAACCACACATAAAGCTAGTTGTTAGATCAATTTTCCTTAAATTATGGATGATCCAACACCTCTGCCCACTCCTTGACACATTAGACTTTAGATCTGTACTTCAGGCCTTAATCACTCTGCATTTTGATTTCTGTAATAGTATATTATATGATTTACCCAAGAAAGTCACTAATCAGCTTCAAATAGCTCAAAATGTGGCCGTTCGAATCACCTAAATACTTCATAATCTCCACTGGTTACCAATGATTGCGTTCAAACTCTATAACATCTCACTGTCATATCTCTCCTGCCTAATTAAGTCAACTAATGATGAAAGAAGAAGAAGAGAGTGCTCACAAAACACAATCATAGTCCCTACTGACTTCCGCAAGATGAAGCAATATACAAGCAATAGAGCATTCACTTACATTGCCCCCATGCTCTGGAATACCCTACCAGATACACTAAGATCTATCAAAGACCTCCAATTGTTCTGTAAGAAACTTAAAACACACTTGTTTATCGAACATTATGGGGACAGTCACAATTTTAGAGAAATTTATCTGACATAGAACCCCTCTAATAAATCTTCATCCATTCTCTTGCACCGCATTATCAATCACCACCTCTGATATCTGAAGTAGCCCATATTGAACATATCTTACCTGTAAATAACCATGTTGTAAATAATTTTTGATAAAAGATGCAATTCTCTTATTACTTTTTTAACCCAGTCACCTGTAACTATCTACTTTGATTATGGAGTGGAGGAGTGGCCTAGTGGTTGGGGCAAGGTACTTCAGGCCAGAAGGTCAGGGGTTCAAATCCCACTAGAGGACAGCAACCTTGGGCCGGAAGGACTGGGGTTTCTAGTCCCACAGGTGCTCCTTGTGGTCTTGGGCAAGCCACTTAACCCTCCATAGCCCATGTTCCCTATAAAGTAGTTATCTCCAAGTTAAAATGCCCTGTTCAATGTAATTTCAGTTTGTTCAATGTAAACCACACTGATGCAGAATAGCACAGTATATAAGAGAGTGTAAATAAATAAATAATTGTTTCACTATAGTTATAAGTCCTTTGTAACATGTTTTGTTCAGTGTAAACAACCCTTGATCGTGGGAAGGGGCAGTATAGAAGAAAGTCACAAATAAATAAAATAAATCAAGTCAGCCCATAATGGCATCAAATTTCCCCACAAGGACCCCGACTACTGCGGCTATCACATCCTCCACCAGTGCAGCCTGTCCTGGGGAACCAGGTAAAGCTGGAGGGCCCCATTTTGGCTACTAGCGCTGTAGGTTTTTCTTGGTCTTGTCATGCAGCTTTCATCATCTCCGCAGTATGTTTCTCCAGTCTAAAGACACTCAGGTGGATATCAAGACCGGCATATAGTTTCTAGGAATTATATTATTAAGAGATATTCAGCAGGGGCACTAGTAATGGCGGGGAATCCCAGAGAGAGCACAGCACACGTCTATATGCTGTCATCACATCACGTGCCTATCTCAAATCATGTTTAAAAAAATGATCAAAGACAAATTTTTAAAAAGTCTCTGTGGAAACATGGTCTCTTGTTTTCAGGTAGAGTACTCCTAAGAATAAATATAGCCCATCCTAAGCCATAAGCCCTCTATTCTGGTCTTCCCACTTAATCTTTCTTCATTTATTACCCCATACACCTCTGGCTGCAATCTTCATTCCGCATTTGAGAACAGACTGGCCATCCCATCTGTCTGAAGTGCTAAACTGAAGTCTACCAGACAGATCACCTTTTTCTTTCAAACCCATTTTCTTGGAATAATTTCCCTTCTTCCCTTCATGCTGAGCCCTCTTACAAAAAATTTAAAACCACCTTTAAAAAATCACCTATTTACCTTGGTGTTAGGAGATAGTGGAGGATGCTGGAGTGAACAGCCAGCCAGAAATTTATTTATTTATTTATTTATTTTGTCGGATTTCATATGTCATATCTATCCTCTAGTCTGTCTCTCTTTTCATATTCTTCTGTCCTATCATATGGTGGAGTTCTTTTAATTTTCTGATGTAACAACTGTAAACCACTTTGCAGTTTTTGAAGGCAGGATATCAAGAACTAATAAATCTTAAACTGTGAGCCATACAACTGTGAGCTCTAGCAGTCAAGCTCCTCCTCCCCCTTTTATAATACAGGTATGTGGAGCGCCTTCTGGGTGGGGTTTGACTGCCCAGGATGGTCTTGTTGAGATGCAGACTGTGGATGCTCAACCAAGGAATGAA
The DNA here is from genome assembly GCA_033557465.1 of Ichthyophis bannanicus. Classification (NCBI taxonomy): domain Eukaryota; kingdom Metazoa; phylum Chordata; class Amphibia; order Gymnophiona; family Ichthyophiidae; genus Ichthyophis; species Ichthyophis bannanicus. The sequence goes on from CM066031.1 coordinate 222,691,887, forward strand.
TGTCCGTAGTGAGGCCTTAGAGGTGTTGGGGAAGTTATGCGGGTGTTAACCAGTCTAATGATAAGTCCTTTCTGGTTAAAACATTTGGAATTAAGCACCAAAGATAACCCTGGGTGTGTTTCCAGTTGAGGGAGGAATTACCCCTTCTAGGAAAGTAAAATTGGAAGGCATATGGGAAGTCTTAACCAAGACTGAAAGGACTTTGTTGAATTCTATTACTCAGACTAGTGAATTGTCCCAGGCTACTACAACCAAACTAGAGGAACGAGACCTTTAGAACACCCCAGCTGGAACAGAAATTGGGCTCCTTGCACAGCTAGATGCAGATGCTACAGTGAGCTGGGAGTTCCCATATTAAGTATAATCTTGCGATACATACTAAAATTGAGTCACTGGAAAACCAAGTATGGAGCTGTAATTGAAGGTTGTTGAATTTCTCCCCACATCAACTTTTCTTTCCCCCCAGGAGATCGAATTGTGGAAAATCTATTTGGAAGAAGTCTTCAGAATACCCCAGGGAGAAACCATGAGCCTGATTCTGACCAGCGAATAGCGGGGCTGTACATACTGGTTTGACATCCAGCCCCACTAAACGCCAGACCGTATACTGCCTCCAGTGCTCACTGCACTGTACGTCCACCGGCGGCATGGTAAATGTGGGGTTTATAAGCCTCGGGTGAGGCAGCAGAAGCACCAGGAAGCCACACCAAACAGTGAATGGGGCTGCAGGTGAGTCCCCATCGCTTGATCCTTGCCGTGGTTGCCCCTGCTGAGGGTTTGGCAGCAGGGAAAAGACATGGCACCGGCACACCAGCAGGAGCATAGCGTGGGCTAGATGAGGTGCTGGATGGACATCTCATGCCTGGGAATCAGGGCAGTGCTGGGCCATCTAAGTGCCAAATTCTTCAGCCACGGGAATGTCTGGCTCCCGTGGTTGGTAGGTTTTGGGGCTGTCCATTTTTCAGTCATCCAGACAGCCCGGACATGCCCCTCACTGAATCAGGCTCTATACGGGTTACTAGGAGGTTCTACATCCCTAAACGAAAATGACAAGAGGGAGAAGGAGAAGAGGGAATGGACACGCTAGTCTTTATAGACAGTTTGGACATTTCTGCTTTTCTAGAATCTTTTAATAATAACGGGCCCTATTTTTGAAGACATTTACTTGGGTAACAGCCCATGCTACTTCTGTAAATGCCTTAACCGGGATTTTCCAAAGGCACCTACACGGGTAGTGCCTTTGGAAAATCCCAGTTAAGTCCCTAACATGCCTAGACGCTATCCGCTTAGCATCTGGGCGTGTTGAGGGCGTTCCGAGGTGGGGTGGGGATGGAGGAAGTGACTAATCAGGTAGCAGTGATTTTTGATGCTACCCAGTTAGCCCTTGGCACCTTATGATGTTATTGAATCTCTGTATGTAGAGATATGTCCCTGCATTTGAGATATCTCTGCATTTGAGAATCTTGTTTAGCCATTCTGCAAAGAGCAATGCATCGTTGGATTTCTTTCTGCAACTTAAATAGTGGATTTTGGAGATTGAAAGGACTTTGTTTTCTTAAGTTTACCTGTAAATGTTTCATTGGGGAAATAGATACACCTTTTTTATTCAGCTCAAGTGGAGTGTTTTCTTAAAAATAAAAATACTTGATTATTGATTTCATGGTACTAGTAGGCTTGGGTTGGATATGGATGATGTGCATTGAATATCATGGATGTTTCATTTTGCTTATTTAGATTATGTTCATGTTTTGTTTCTGTGTATTGTCCCCCTGCAAAGTAGGCTAGAATATTGGCATCTCTGATTTCTGTCTAATTTGAAGATATTTATTTTATTTTTCTGAGGATAGGAATTTCTCTGATTGCCCTAAGGTTTCTTGTAAATTTACTTATTTGTAAATGTGATTAACATTACAATAAAAATGGAGCATAAGAACTACCATACTGGGACACACTAAAGGTCCACTGAGCCCAGTATTCTGTTTCCTACAGTGGCCACAAGCACCTGGCAGGATCCCAAAAAGTAGCAAGATTCCATGCTACTTACCCTGGGGATAAGCAGTGGCTTTCCTCAATTACTGTACATCTTAATAGTGATTTTTTTATAACTTCCGTCAATTGAGACAGATAAGATCTTACTTTACTGAGATCCACTTTAGGGCACTTATGTAAGCCCTTGCTATGTCCCATATAGATTACTGTAACATTCTCTTCTTGGGTATATCAGTTAAACAGAAAGCAAAATAGCAGCTTTTACAAAACACTGCAGTTAGGCTGATTTTTAAATGTCATAACTATGAAAAAGACTCTCTATTATTACATCAATTGCATGGCTCCCTATAACTGACTGAATTAGTTTTAAATGTCTACATTTGGTTTTTAACCTTTTTAATGATTTAGCACCAGAACTACTATTTCATCTTATTTGTTTTCATAATTGCAAAAGTTCACTTCGCTCTGATGTACTCTTCTTGCTAGATTCTCCATCTCTGAAAGACATGCAATATAAAATATTATTTGACAAGCTGTTGAACAAAACGTAACCATGGAATGGAATCAACTGCCCATTGAAATCATATATGCCTTTTCAACATACTCTTAACACTTTTTATTTAGGATACGTTATTGTTTTTATGTTTTATATCTTATACTGTGATTTTCCGAAATATAATTGTTTAATATTAGTAATCCTCTCTGGACTGTTTGGGATTGCCCTTTGTTATATTATATGTGTGTTGTCAACTGTCTAGACCGACAAATACAGAACGAAAAGCAAAGAAAGTATCTGTTCAAGGGATCATTCAGAGACTGGTTCTAGTTTCTCAATTACTGATCACTGTAACAGGCTTATTGGTGTTAGCATACCGTCCATTCCTATGTTATGAGTACAATATCATTTCGTATAGGCGACAAAGCCAAGTCTTTTTTTTAGTTTCCTTTTTTAATTAAGATTTGGCTAGGTATTAGAAAATAAATTGCAGAAGAAAACAGCATCTTCACTAGAAAATAAACAATTTAAGAAATATATCATCCAAATTAAAAGAAAGTATGAATGCACTCAGGTTCACAAATGGGGAGAGAAATGAAAAACGCAGGCTTCATTATGTACAAAAAATGAGCGCATCTCAAATACCTCCTACAGTATTAATATTAGTTAGCCAAGAATCCGGGTTCTTCTACTTCTATTTCTGGATTTTTTTTTAGTGTAGAAAGGTTTAGAGATGACCTGATTCAATAAAAATCAGGTAATCTCTAAACCTCTAAAAATCTCTTGTCTTGAATTTTAATTACACATTCACGGGGACATTTTAAGAAAGAAACCATACCAAAGGAAATAACTAATGTACAAAGTGTCAAAAATTCTCTCCTAGTACCCAACATGGGTAGGGACGGATCAGGCAGGGTCATACCAAGGGCTGAGTGAGTAGTGGGGCCGCAGAGAGTGCAAGTATAGAAAGGGTGCTGACAGGGCCGGATTTACCTATACGCCATGTACGCCATGGCGTAGGGCCCACAGCTGGCAAGGGCCCACCCTGGGCCGGCCCACACACCGCAGGGCTTCAGAGGGAGCAGGGTAAGCTCGCGCAGGCCCCGGCTCCCTCTGTACAGCCGCCAGCGTGAAGAGCCTTTTCCTTCATGCTGGCGGCTGTATCTGTAAAGCCGCGATTGCTGGGAAAGGTTAAAGGCAATGCCCTTTAACCTTTCCCAGCATTCGCGGCTTCACAGATACAGCCGCCAGCGTGAAGGAAAAGGCTCTTCATGCTGGCGGCTGTACAGAGGGAGCCGGGGCCTCGCGCGAGCTTACCCGGCTCCCTCTGAAGCCTCTCAGACAGCCGCGGTGCTGGTCGGGGTGGCCAAGGACTGCATGGGCTGTGATTGGGGGGGGGACCTGGACTGGAAAAGGGCTGGGGGGGGGGGCTTGGACTGGAAAGAAATGGGCTGTGATATGGGGGGGGAACCTGAACTGTATATGGGCTATGGGGGGGGGGACTTGGACTGGAAATGGGTTGTGATGGGGGGGGACCTGGACCGGAAAAGGGCTATGGGGGGGTACGTGGACGGGAAAGAAATGGGATGTGATGGGGGGGGACCTGAACTGTAAAAGGGCTATTGGGGGGGGGACTTGGACTGGAAATGGGTTGTGAAGGGGGGGGGACCTGGACCGGAAAAGGGCAATGGGGGGGGCTTTGACTGGAAAAAAAAAGGCTGTGATGTGGGGGGAACCTGAACTGTAAAAGGGCTATGGGGGGGGACAATGACTGGAAATGTGTTGTGATGGGGAGGGGGACCTGGACCGGAAAAGGGCCATGGGGGGGGACTTGGACTGGAAATGGGTTGTGATGGGGAGGGACCTGGACCGGAAAAGGGCTATGGGGGGGGGGGGTAACTTGGACTGCAAATGGGCTGTGATGGTGGGGGGGGGGAACTAGGACTGGAAATGGGCTGTGATGGTGCAGGGGGACTCGGACTGCAAATGGGATGTGATGGTGGGGGCTAGGACTGGAAATAGGCTGTGATGGGGGGGGGGCTAGGACTGGAAATGGCCTGTGATGTGAAGGCTAGCACTGGAAATGGGCTGATGAAGAGCTAGAATAGGACTGGAAATGGGCTGATGGGAGAATGGGACTAGAAGGGAGTGGATGCTGGGTGGGTCTAGAACTATAAGGGAACTGATTTTGGGGGAGGACTAGAATGGATGAGGAATGAGAATGGAGAGGGGAAAAATATTTTGTGTGGAAGAAAAGTCTATGATGGGCTGGGTATTGGGAGAGTAGTAAGAGGGGCTTGAAAATGGAAGGGTGAAATTTAAATGGATGATAAAGGAATAAGGAAAGAATTGGGGGAAAGAGCAAAAGGGAAACAATCAGTATGTTAAAGCAGAAATAGAGAGAGAATGGAAAACATCTAAAAGAGAAGAAAGGACAAATGGATAGCTCGCAGAAGACACGAAGAAACCAGAAGAAAGTGACTGGAGCAATTGCAACTGAAAAAATGCCCAAACAGAAGGTAAGAAAAATACTTTTTATTTTGAATTTATTAACTGGAATATGTCTTTTTTAATGTATTTCTTGAATTCCGATGCTGATTTTGTCCGTATTGCCTCTTTATGTCAGGCAATTCTATACATCTATTGCCATTTCTGTTTTGGTAAGTTGATCTCGTTTTTATTTTTTCTGGGGGCCCACAATTTTTGTTGGCGTAGGGCCTCACTCAAGGTAAATCCGGCCCTGGGTGCTGATCTCATCACTGGACTTCCATGAAGATCAAAAAGAGATAGTTACGGCATGTGGCTGGGGCAAAGGAGAGCACAAGATTTGTTAGTCACACAGGGTGCATTTCTAACTTGCTATGGCCTTGAGATCAGGAAATACATTTATTATCACCCATGAAGTAACAGCACAGTTCTTAAAACACAATTTCAGGATCATATTCTTATCAGAGGCTTCTACAAAAGAAGCAATTAAAGCTGATCAATTGAAAGATTCAATCAAAGAGGTTTTGTAAATTGTTGTAAGAAATAGCACCCAATTTTGTTTTTTGGAGGGGGAATTTTGGAAGTGCAATCTGGGACATTTAAACCAGAATGTCTAAAAAGAATGTGAGCATGTCCAAGTGCAGACACGATTTCCTAAACATGCCCCAGACACGCCTACACCATGCCCATTTCACGGTTTGGACGTCCTTGCACCACGGACGTCTCCAGAGCCATCTGTAATTTGGACATCTGTATGCCTGTTTGCAGACTTCCAAAGCATGAATAGCGCTTTGAAAATAACCCACTGCTTGCATACTTTTTTTTAGATGCCCAAACTAAATGTGCGCTAACATCCTTAATTGTTATTGTTGTGTTTAATCTGCACCAAAATACGTTTTTTGCTGCAGGTGGTGCTTATATCCAAAGAATGCAACACGAGAGATTTCCCCATTCACATTATTTATTGATTAGCGCCCTGTTATACACAGACAAATGCCTTTAACTTCCCCACATGTCAGACCTGTAATGCAGTGTGCCTTGTGACTGTGTTTTTGGGGAGTGTCCATTATGGAAGAACTAGAAAGCCTCTAGCCCCAGGACAAAATAATTTAAGAAATTACCTTCCATTAAACCAGAGGTACCTGTAAGTGAAAACTTCACAGGGATATTCCAGACAGCAGGCTCACATTTGACAGATTGATGCTGGGAGGGTTGGGACCACACACCAATATGTTGTAAAATAAATAAATAATATGATGTGTCTTCATTCCAGTCATGTAAATATATAGTTCCAGAACAACGTACAAATAGAAACCTCTGCAATACTTCTGTAGGCTATTACTTTTAGACCCATAAAATAAATAGATGTGACCTTTGAAGGAAGGCAATACTGTATATGACTGCAAAAGTTCACATACATCATGAAACTCAGATAATTTGCCTGTCAATAAAAACGATCACACACTGCATGGAATCTACTTTTCCTGATGATCAATACAACTATTTGATCTGCAAATTATGGGAGCAATGTTCAAAAAGAAAGACATTTTTTAAATTGCCTCCTCTTCCCTCAGTGCGGGGAAAAATATGTGCTCTAAGCTTTTCACAGCTCAAGCCCAAGGAACAGTGCTGGAGCTGCCCCAGCCATGGTACATGCTGGAAAAGTTTAGAGCCAGCATTTAAAGTAAGTTCATATGTTCCCCTGTGCTGCTTGTTAAAGTATACCATTTGTATTTTGCTGACTTTTGGGTATGTTTATGGCAGTAGCAGCTTCCATGTGATATCGTACGGAAGCCGCTACCGCCATTTAGTAAACATGCCCCTTTGTATCCTATTTCTCTTATTTAAATGTTCTAAAATGCTATTTTAAGGCATACATTATTAACATTGTTAAGAAATCCTAATAAATAAATAATGCAACTTTCCTATTTATGGATTTGGCTACTATACATGTGGAAGCTGATTCCATAACGTTTATATCCAGGCCGCGGCACGTCCAACTCGGAGATGGGGACGTTTGAATCCCGATTCTGGTATGGATGTACCCGTGTGTCTGGAACTGGAGACGTAGACATATTAAACAGCTTGGATGTCCCCGCCCTCGCGATATTCTGAAAAGATGAAAGTCTATGACGCTCCCTCCTCCACCTCTACTGTTATAATGTACATCCTCTAAGCTGCTCCTCTCACTGACGATGCTGTGTTCATGCATATAACACATGAATACTGATCATACCTAAATGCGGATGCCAACAAGACTAAAAATACTAGTCTGTTGGATGCAGAACACTGCAAAGTAGGCTCAGTGCAGTCACTGATAGAATAACAACGAGTCTAATGTGATCTTTTTGTCCTGACATAGCTGCCATCAGAGCAAACATGGCAGTAGAAAAACTCCTCAGTCACTCGTGCATTGGGCATCTCTGCAAACAGTCTGTACAATATTAATTATGGACCAGTAGAAATAAGCAAAGGGTCTCTATAGCAAAATGTGAAAACATATCACTGGCAAGAATGAGGGACCAGTTAAACCAAACACCAAAAATGGGCCAAAACATCAACTTGCTCCAGAGTAAAGTGCTGCCTTCTTTTAAGCATAAGCTACATATCCCATAGCTGATGCTAAAAGAAGGGCTCACTTTACTCTAGGGCAAGTTGATGTTTGACCCCATGTTTGGCATTTTGTTTTACTGGTCCCTTATTCCTGACAGGAGTATGTTTCCACATTTTGCTATAGAGAACCTTTGCTGAGTTTTCTGACCCCATCACGCTGGAACCTGGTGATGCAGCAGTCATCCCTATGGTCCAGGTTCTGGCCAGGCATTCATATCCCCCCAGAATTGCAGCAGAGCACATAGATCCTCTCCTGCAACCCTCACACCACACACAAATACACGCTCTCACTTGCACTCACACTAAACATACTTCTGACCAAATGATTCCCTGCACCAATAAACAATAGCTGGTATAACATAATAGCATGGCGTCCCAGGACTGCAAATCTGATCTGCTTTTCTCACTCAAACAAGAATTCTTTTCATGTACAGTCCCATACTAGCTCTATATCAACAGTCCCATTTTCCAGAACATAGAACATGTTAAGGAACTCTAGAATAGCTCCATTGGTACAAGCAGCAGCCAGCAAAACACACTTTCTCCTCTCAATGTTTTTTTTTTTTTTTTAGTGCTATCAAGTCAGTGCTGACATCTGATGATCTAACTGCCTCTGGGTTTTCTTGGCAGTGTATCACTGGAAGTAGATTGCCAGGCCTTTTCTTCCAAGGCAATGGAGAGTAAATTGACTTGCCCAAGGTCACAAGGAATCAAACTCTTGATCTTCTGGATACTAGACAGTTGCTCTAATCACTAGGTTACTCCTCCACTCCCATGCACATTAGGGGCATATATATTTCCAAAAAACACAGGTTTCCTTTGTAAACTGCCTACAACAAAAATATACTGTCCTCTGGGGTCATCCACCAGAGATTCATGGACTAAGTAAAACAGCCACACCTGCTTTTCCACCTCCATAGGAGGACCCAAACACCTTCTCCATCCACCCAATGATCTTTTTGATTCCACATCATTCCCAATTTAACAGAACTGAACCAAACCCAAATTGCAGCTGCCCCAAGTTAGTTCTTCTTGGCAGGGTCTGGCACCTACCTCCAGACCAGAACAACTGACAGGAAGCTTAACATCCTTTGTTTCTGTAGGGGTGTTTAATATTGTTTCTATACCTTACAACCTTCCTTCACCTCTGCTTTCTTTTCTTTACACATGCATCTTGTGTCCCTCCAGACTGCAGACGCAACAGTTCAAAGCATACTTGTCACAACCGTTCTTCAATGCGGGACACTTTGAGCAGAGCAGAAACTTTTCTAAGTTCTGCCTTTATTCCATGTTTCTGCAGAAATAACTTAGATGTCTATGGGAAACGCTGAAGATACACATGGGCTTCTCCTGAATGCACTTTATATGTCTCTGATGCTGACCATGCCCCCATTACGCCCCCTCCCGCCCATATTATGAGATCTCCATGCTAGTTCAATAATACATGCATGACCACAGGGTTTCAGAATGCAGTCATAGATGTTTTTCCTAGGGCTCATTCATGTTCTGGAATGACCTCCATAAAGGGGCATTTTAGAAAGGACATCTAGGTGCTATCTCGGATGTACATTCCAAAGCGTCCCCAAAAATGGCCAGCACATTTAAGTTTGGCGGTGATTTCAGAAATGTAGACTTCCTTGTTATGGACATTATTGGGGGCATCTACATAGACATCCCCACAACTGTATCAGAGACCGGAGACATTTCCCAGACTGCCATTCAAGTAGTGGAAACATTTTGCAGCTTGACAACCACATAACAGTTATTCCTTAATCCCTTCTCAAGACACACACCCTAATATGCCCCTGTGCAGAACAGACATCCCTAGCATGGGATGTCTTTGGAGCTGGTTTGTAAAATTGATCCGGGGATGTCTCTATGATTTAGACATCTGAGTACCTGTTTTCAGATGTCCAAATCATGACTGAAGCTTCTAAAACGACCCTCTTAGTATTAGGCCGAACATTTTTCTAACCAGTCTGGTATTATTCATGTGGAGGGGCATTTTAGAAAGGATGTCTAAGTGCAATCTGGGATATCTAAGCCAGGATGTCTGAAAACAAAGCAGGCGTGTTCAGGTGCAGACACGATTTCACAAACATGGACATGAACGATATAGACGTCTTCAGGGGCATCTACATAGATATCCCCAGAATAGATTTTCAGGACATAAACATCAAGGAATAATCTAATGATTAGAGTAGTGCAATAGGACCAAAGTTCAAAACCCACTACTGCCGGCATTTTGATTGTACTGGGGATGATGGAGGGCTATCTTCTCGACTGGATGCTTTTCAGCCAAAATGAGCACTTTCCCAATATTTTCTCCAATTTGTTTTAAATGCACTATTCAGTAACTTCATGGGACAATTAAGGTGAAAATCAAGCCCTTAAGAATTAGTGAAATATCGCTGGCTTGAGCATCATTTGAATACTAAGATTGGAGGTTTTACGTACATTTAATTTTATTAATATAGTTTTATAGATATCCATACAAAGCGGAAACACATTCATAAACTCAACATTCCGTTTTACATTATTTTACAGTTGCCACTATTTCCTCCATTTCCCTTATGGGAGAGCGCATTATCTCTTGCTAATTCCGTCTGACCACAAATCATACACATTTCTGTGATGACCCACCGTTTTCAGAGAGATCATGGAATGTTAGTTTTACTAAAACTGCTAGAGCATGTTTTGTTCCGTCTCCCGGGGTTGCTGATGAACTCATCCCACCGACGACACCATCATGGGCTGACAATGAGTAAAAATATACCTTGAGGGTGGGATGCACTCAGTGGGGCATTCATGAAGGGGAAAACCCAAATGGGATTGTTCAGGACCAACCAAAGGACAGGGTGTTTGAGTATTAAGTGGTAACTAAAACAATGCAATTTTAGGTCGTTGAAGGTGCAATTGGATGGGTCTGTTTTTGGTATTCAGTTTGATGTTGATTTGATATTTATTGGATTGTTAGATTTGTAATTTTGCCCTTTCCTAGTGAGAGTGGGATAGGGTCAAGTTATGTTTCTAGATAATTTGATGCATTTATTATATTTGATGCATTTTAATGCATTTGCTATATTTTTTATCAATTATTTAATTTTGTACCTGTCTTTGTATTCTTTCTGGCTTCACGAAAAGCTGTCTGGAAATGTAAACTAATGGTAACATTGCTGACTGAGATAAATCTGATTTTAATGTGATAATTGGAAAAGGTTTTTTACCATCTGAACAGTGCATTTACAGTAGTGTGTTACTATTATTTTTTAAATGCAATTTAGTAAATAGGCCCTGATAGCTTTCACTGTTAGGATAATTTTCATTTTGCTGCTGAATCATTTTCCCACTTGTATAACACTAGAGCTCCAACCCTAACAGCTCGATTTACTTTTGAGAGCAGACTATTTAATACTTTAATTATTCCTGGTGCTGCGATATGGAAAGCTTCTTCTAATCATATTGTTGAAATTCCTTTTCAGCACTCCGAGCCCTCTGCTTGCCAGGCAGCTGCGCCATGTAATGAGTTTGTGAGATGCAGGCAGTTACCTGGGTGATATCTGTCAGGTATACTATAAGCTCCTATTGTCATTTTCCCCCTATGGCTGGCAGGTAACCATGAACCCACACTCAGTTATCTTTCGCTTTGCCTCTAAACTGACAGAGCAGCCCCTTGCTTGCCACTCAACAGATTCTGAGCACATACCAGGCTTCTTTTTTTAGTTGCATTAATTCAGTTCATGAAAGCATGGAATTAGCAGTGACCGTTAGCTAAGAAGACGCATCAAGCTTCTTCTGTCTTGGTGCAGCACAGTGATACTCTTGCACAGGGTCAGTGCAACACATTAAGTGAGGTAAGCAGCAGGCAGGGAGTGCTGATCTTCGGAAAGTGCCAAAACGCAGAAAACTAAAAAAAAAATGTGGAAATAACCACCAAAAATGAGAAATTCAAAAAAATTAGAAAAATAAAACAGCAAAACGTGAAAGAGACATTAAAAACCCATATGTTATCAAAAATTGCATTGCGGGTGTAGCTACAGGTCATCAGCTAATGAGGAAGTAGGGCACCAATTTATAGATTGCAGGGGGGGGGGCACCAGAAACCCCAGCACCAGCCCAGTTTCTGCACCTTCTTCCAGACATTGATGGTGAATGGCAACCTTGTCAAATCTGAACAGGGTCAGACACTTCATCAATGAGGTTCAAATATTGCATCCTGGCCCAGTATATCCTCTGGTATGGGTGCCCTCTTCTCTCCATCTTTTCCTCTCTATGGAACTCCTTCTAGAGGGCCAATTCAAACCATGCAGAAACAGCATCCCTGGCTTTCACCCACTACCAATATCCTTTGAGTCCCACCACCGATATCCTTCCTACTCCCATCACTAATATTCTTATGACACCATGACTAACTACCTTTCTCACCCTCCATCTACACCCAGTGTTATGTGCTCAGATACAGAAGGGGGATCATTGCAAACTGTGAATAGCAGGGGTGGATGTCCAGTTTGGAAGTCCAACCCCTGCTATTTGCAGGGAGCGAATTGCAACTACCAGGCTCCCCACATGTACAGCGTCATTGTGCAGGGAGCTGTGAATGGGTGCGGGAGGGGGAGGGCCTGATGAGGAGCAAGGGCGGGACCCTGACCCCGGACATACAGTGCCGATAGCGGTCACGGCCCTAGATGTTGGGGTTGCCTTCCTAGATAGGGAACTTATTCCACCACAGAGGTGGAATAAGTTCCCCCCCCCCCCCAATATTAGTGGCTGACCCTGCAGGACCCCCTGAAGAAGTGAGCAGAGGAGGGGGTTCCCGCAGCCTGATCCCAGCCTCAGAAGGCCCAATTGGGGATTGAGCAGTGGGGAACAGCAACTTAAGACAGTTGCAGCCGATCAGGGTGCCTGCATGGCATTCTGGTGCCATGGCTTTGGGACACCATGGCACCAGGGCTACATGCAGGCGTCCCGGCCATGTTGGATGTCAGCTGGATGTCCAGGCGCTAGGAATCAGGGCATGGCCTGCTCATTCGGGCCCTCTGCACCCGATTCTGATCCTGCAGGGAACATCTAGCCCCTGAGGGATCAGAATTGGGTGCATATCTGGACCGTCCTGATCCTGAACGTCCAGACAGACCGGACATATCCCAATCATTATGGGGCCCTAGGACACACAGAGAAACCCAGAGACCGACAGACTGAGTGGAAGACATATGCAGATACACAGACATGCACTACAGCCACTTACACATCACCTCTCCCCCATGCCAGTACACATGCATGCCCAAAGTATGACAACAGGGCACAAACAGGGGAGCATAGGGAGATACACAGCTGCAGGTCAAGGGGGGTGGATGGTATGCAGGGTCAGGAAGGGGAGGATTAGACATGAGCTGTGGGTCAGCTGATAGGCAATGGCAGGCACTATTGGAGGGAAGGGAATGTACAGTGGAGACACTCGGTGGACACAGATGCAAATAGATCAATCTCTTTCCAGTACAAGCTCCTCTAGTCACAATCACAAACTGCAGTCACAGCATGGACAGCAAAGTCCCTTATCTATAATATTCATGATTTATAACAGGTGTAGAGTGGGACATATTTTATCTTTATTTTTTTATTTTATTTAGACAGTTTTGTATACCGCCTTATCCTTCAATCAAAGCGGTCACAACACAATTGGGGGATACATTTAACACGCGGGGATATGAGACACATACACTAATACTTACAGGGAACATGGGCAATGGAGGGTTAAGTTGCTTGCCCAAGACCACAAGGAGCATCTGTGGGACTAGAAACCCCAGTCCTTCCGGCCCAAGTTTGCTGTCCTCTAGTGGGATTTGAACCCCCAACCTTCTGGCTTGAAGTACCTTGCCCCAACCACTAGGCTACTCCTCCCCCACATACATAAATAAAAATAAAAAAATAAATAAAGAATAAAAAAATAAAATAAAGAATAAAAATGTTCATGATTTATAACAGGTGTAGGGTGGGACATATTTTATCTTAGAGACTTGACTGCTCTACTATTGGTTGTCTTCTGTTTAATTTATTTATTTAACAGGTTTTATATACTACTTTATCATTTGAATTAAAGTGGTTAACAATTGAAATTTAAACTTGGTAATCTACATTAAACAGGGACATTGATAACTTTGATTTTTCAGAGGCAATGGAGGGTTAAGTGACTTGCCCAAGGCCACAAGGAGTGCTAATGGGAATCAAACCCTGGTCTCTGGGTTGCCAAACCAGTGTTCTTAACCATTAGGCTACTCCTCCACCCCATGTCAGCTTTAAGTCCATGTCATCTTTCCTGTCGTACATTGAAGCGTGGCAGAAGGTGATCCTGTAGCTAGGACCTGCCTCCAGGTGATGTAAAACCCTCTCTCACCAAGGAAGTTTCTCCAGGGCCATGTGCCCATGAAGGAAGGGTTAGGACAGCTGTTAAAGTTGGTGATTCAATCATTAGGCATGTAGATAGCTGGGTGGCTGATGGACATGAGGAGCCATGTCACCTAGACAAGGTCTTAGATAGAGCTGAGAAGGAGTCTGCTGTCTTGATACATGTCTGGAGAAAGGAGAGGCTCTTCCAAAGGGACGGGTTCCATCTTAACCAGGATGGAACTAGGCTGCTGGCATTAACCTTTAAAAAGGAGTTAGAGCAGCTTTTAAACTAGATAATAGGGGAGTGCATGGTTCAGAACAATGTATCCTTGAAGATACTAGCAAAAAATTGAAGTTAGGGCATATCAGCAGAGAAGGTCCAATAAAGACAAAAGTAGCTCAAATGCCATTGAGTACAGAGCAGAGAGAGCTTAAAGATTCCAAATTACCCCTGCCTACCGATAGCCAGATTAATAAGAATAAAATACAGCCTCTAAAACACTTGTACGCAAATGCTAGAAGTCTAAAAAATAAGATGGGAGAGTTAGAATATATAGCACTAAATGAGAGGTTAGATATGATTGATATCTCAGAGACATGGTGGAAGGAGGATGAGTGGGACACTGTAATACCTGGGTACAAACTATATCATAATGATAAAGCAGATCAAATTGGTGGAGGGGTTGCATTCTACGTGGAGAGGGCATTGAGTCACAAAGGATTAAAGTTTTGCAGGAAATAAAATTCACTGTAGAATCTCTATGGATTGAAATTCCATGTAAAAAGGGGAAGGGGGAGGTGATGGCAGTGCGGGTGTACTATCGACCACCTGGCCACAATGAACAAATAGATGATGAATTTATTTATTTATTTTTATTTAGCTGTATTTATATCCTGCTTTTCACTGGGTCAAGGCAGTCAATTGGGGGATACGAGGCACATACACTAATACTTACAGGGAACATGGGCAATGGAGGGTTAAGTGGCTTGCCCAAGACCACAAGGAGTGCCTATAGGACTAGAAATCCCAGTCCCTCTGGCCTGAGATTGCTGTCCCCAGGTGGGACTTGAACCCCCAGCCCTCTGGCCTGAAGTACCTTGTCCTAACCACTAGACCACTCCTCCCTCCGTGCTCAAATAAATCAGGGAAGCTAACAAAAGTTATAGCACAGTAATAATAATGGGTGATTTCAATTACCCTGCTATCGACTGGGTCAGTGTCACAGCAGGACATGCTAGGGAGATAAAGTTTCTAGATGGCCACTATTGGAAACAGGATGCTGGGCTTGATGGACCTTGGTCTGACCCATTATGGCATATCTTATGTTCTTATGTAAAGGGGCACTAAGAGGAGACAAGGCCATAGCGAAGAGACTGAATGCATTTTTTGCTTCGGTCTTTACTGAGGAAGATATAGGGATGTTACCCATGACTGAAATGGTATTTAAAGGTGATGCCACAGAAGAACTGAAAGAAATATTGATACACTGGGAAGATGTATTACAACTATTTGATAAACTGAATGGTAGCAAATCACCTGGACCTGATGGTATATATCTGAGGGTGTTGAAAGAACTGAAATATGAGATTTCAGACCTTCTATTAGTAATCAGTGAACTATCATTAAAATCATCTGTAATACCTGAAGACTGGAGGATGGCCAATGTAGCGCCAATTTTTAAAAAGGGTTCCAGGGGTGATCCGGGAAACTACAGACTGGTGAGCCTAACATCAATACCAGGAAAAATGGTAGAAATCATTATAAAGTACAAAATTACTGAATATGTAGATAGTCATGGCATAATGGGACAACACTTTCAGTGAAAACTCATTCAATTATTAACCTGTGTATCACAAATCAGTGTCTCTGTGAGTGCCACTCCAAAAGCCTCAGAAATAACCCACAAAGCACTACAATAGCAAAGACTATCAAAATAATCTCTTAAGTGTGTGCAGGGGTTTGTTACATCAACGGCTTAGGAGTATTGGAGAACCGACAGACTAAAATTTAACAGGCTATATCAAATTAATGATAAAAGTAGCTTAAAAATACTTAGCTCATTGATCGATGTAAATAGTCTCGGTCTCCATGAAACTTCATGCTTTTTTTTCTTTTTTTTCTTTTTTTCTTTTTGTCAATTTACAAAAAATTATTATTATTATTTTTTCGTAAAACACATCATTTTTTGCAGCTTGCTAAAACCTTTGCTGTTGTAAGAAAAGGCAATGTCCAGCAAAGGTTTTAGCAAGCTGCAAAAAATGATGTGTTTTACGACAAAATAATAATAATAATTTTTTGTAAATTGACAAAAAGAAAAAAAGAAAAAAAAGCACGAAGTTTCATGGAGACCGAGACTATTTACATCGATCAATGAGCTAAGTATTTTTAAGCTACTTTTATCATTAATTTGATATAGCCTGTTAAATTTTAGTCTGTCGGTTCTCCAATACTCCTAAGCCGTTGATGTAACAAACCCCTGCACACACTTAAGAGATTATTTTGATAGTCTTTGCTATTGTAGTGCTTTGCGGGTTATTTCTGAGGCTTTTGGAGTGGCACTCACAGAGACACTGATTTGTGATACACAGGTTAATAATTGAATGAGTTTTCACTGAAAGTGTTGTGTTTATCATTCATAAAACTTGGCCGTTTTGGTATATGGCATAATGGGAGACAGCCAACATGGCTTTAGCCAAGGAAGGTTTTCTCTTACTAATTTGTTATGTTTTTATGAAGGTGTGAATAAACAGGTAGACAAAGGTGAGTCGGTTGATATAGTATATCTGTTTTTTCAGAAAGCCTTTGACAAGGTCCCTCATGAGAGACTTTTGGCAAAATTAAAGAGTCATGGGATAGGAGGCAGTGTAGCATTGTGGATCAGGAACTGGTTAAAAGATAGAAAG
Organism: Ichthyophis bannanicus; assembly: GCA_033557465.1. Lineage (NCBI taxonomy): Eukaryota > Metazoa > Chordata > Amphibia > Gymnophiona > Ichthyophiidae > Ichthyophis > Ichthyophis bannanicus. The sequence goes on from CM066031.1 coordinate 222,708,760, forward strand.
CAGAGGGTAGGACTAAATGGCCAATTTTCCAATGAAGAATGGTGAATAGTGGTGTACCCCAGGGATCTGTGCTGGGTCTGCTACGTTTTAACATATTCATAAATGTCCTGGAAATGGGAATAAAGGAGTGAGGTAATCAAATTTGCAGATGACCCAAAATGATTCAAAGTTGTTAAAACCCAAGAGGATTGTGGAAAATTGCAAGAGGACCTTGATAAATTGGAAGACTGGGCATCCAAATGGCAGATAAAATTAAATGTGGACAAGTGTAAAGTTATGCACCTAGGAAAGAAAAACCCAAACTATAGTTACACAAGGCAAGGTTCCACATTAGGAACCACCACCCAGGAAAAGGATTTGGTCGTCATCATGAATAACAGGTTGAAACCCTCCACCCAGTGTGCAGTAGCAGCCAAGAGAGCAAATAGAATGTAAGGTATCATAAGGAAAGGAATGGAGAATAAAACTAAAGATATTATAATGCCTCTGTATCGCTCCATGGTACGACCACACCTTGAATATTGTGTGCAATTCTGCTCATCGTATATTAAAAAGGATATAGCGTTATTAGAAAAGGTACAGAAAAGAGTCACCAAAATGGTAAAGGGGATTGAAGGATACCCCTATGAAGAGAGACTAAAAAGGTTAGGGCTCTTCAATCTGGAAAAGAGACGGCTGAGGGGAGATATGATAGAGGTCTATAAATTAATGAATGTAGTGGAACGGGTAAATGTAGATCAATTGTTTATGCTATCAAAATATAGAAAGACTAGGGGACATGCAATTAAGCTACAGTGTAACCTATTTAAGACTAATAAGAGAAGATATTTTTTCACTCAACGTGTAATCAAACTCTGGAATTTGTTAGTGGAGGATGTAGTAAAAGCTGATAGTGTAGCTGGGTTTAAAAAAGGTTTGGACAAGTTCCTGGAGGAAAGGTTCATAAACCATTATTAAAGGGGACTGGGATATCCACTGCTTGACCCAATACAAGCACTGTGGAACCTGTGTCTTTTGGGGAAATTGCTAAGTACTTGTGACCTAGACTGCCACTGTTAGAAACAGGATACTGGGCTTGATGGACCTTGGTCTGACCCAGTATGGCATGTCTTATGTTCTTATGTTTTTAATTTATTGTAAATGCCCTGTATAACCCACAAAGGGTAGTATATCAAACTTGTAATAAACAATAATGATAAACGATAACATTTGGTACCACACCTAGCACATCCCGACCACTATGCGAAATATGTCCTGGATGTGTGGCCATTTGCGCCTTCCTAACTGCAGCCGAGAATGTCTCCCATGGTTGTTCAGAGATGGATGTGGCTACCACAGAGACATGCTGAACTAACTGGTTCTGAAATTGGGTTTGGCACATCCCTGCCTTGACAATGTCCTTGTCGGCTGTTTTGGACATCCATGTGACAAATATCTCCTCTAAAATAACCCCCATTATCTATCCAGGCCTGGAGGAGTGGCCTAGTGGTTGGGGCAAGGTACCTCAGCCCAGAAGGTTGGGGGTTCAAATCCCACTAGAGGACAGCAACCTTGGGCCAGAAGGACAGGGATTTCTAGTCCCACATGTACTCCTTGTGGCCTTGGGCAAGCCACTTAACCCTCCATTGCCCATGTACCCTGTAATATAGTTATCTCCAAGTTATAATGTCCTGTTCAATGTAAACCACCTTGATATCATGAAAGGCAGTATATAAGAAATGATAAATAAATCCATATAGCACCAATATTTGAGGCCTTTTACTTAGAAGTCCTGATGGTGCTTCTACGTATACTGTAAGCATATGTATACTCATACATATAATTTATACTAATATATTCAGCAGCACTATGTTTGGGTAGAGGAATTAAAGTATTTCACTACCTACTAAATGATTTGATTACTAAAATGAGTCTACTACCCAGGAGAGCTGGCACTCCTTGTGGCCTTGGGCAAGTCACTTTACCCTCTATAGCCTAGGAAGAAAAGGCCTGGCAATCTACTTCGTCATACCTTGCCAAGAAAACTCAGGGGCTGCTGGGTCACCAGGAGTCAGCATTGACTTGAAGGCACTTAAAAAAAAGTTATATTGAAAGGCTTTGCTCTCATTTTTTATCAATGGGAAAAATGCTTTGTACCTCTGCTCCTTTAGCTCCGTCTGTATTGTAGCAACATGGACTCAGAAGAAAACTATCTCTGTTAGTGGCTTAAGTTTAGGACAGTTCAATGAGGAGCTAATTGATGTTTCTTTTGCCTGGTGTTTATCATACTACATGACTGAGGCAGGTACATGACAAGGCTGGCCCCCCTTGAGCAACAGTCCAGAAAAGTAAGAAGCCAAGCATTCTTGCAGTTCACTAAGTCAGACAAGGTAAGATGTTCTGACATGAAACATTCAGTGGGAAGGTAATCAGCTCACTGTTTGGCCCTCTGGGCCTAAAATGTCCAGATGACCCCAGAAGTTAAGCCCTCCTGTTTCTCGTAATCTGGTTCCCGGCTAGATTTCCCACCTAAAAGCTGGAGACGTCATTTTCGGAGACTGCCCTGCCATGTCCTCTCCTCCTGAGCATGCAACACCCATTTTGCATATGTAGCAATTTGCTAAGTGTTGTTTCTCCTTTATCTGTCTGACCTAACATGCTTCTAGGAAGGAAACCATGTTCTTTGGAGTTAATTGGGTGAATGAACATAGCCGTTGACCAGGTTCACAGACAAGGGTGAAGGAAAGAACTGCATTTCTAACAATAGGTGGAGTTTAATATATGCTCTGGCGTACAAACAAGTCTGCCTCATCTTACAGATAAGGACTGAAAGCTGTTCACATGATTTAATTAGAAATGGGAGGACAGGCTTACTCTGTATTTGAAGAAACAATCAGTGCTGCTAACGTGTTAAGATGTCAGTGTGCACTATTTCTTCTTAGAAGTGGTTTGTTAAAAAAAAACTATTATGTGTTTTATTTGCATCATGTGTATTTAGGAATAAACATTTAGCAGTGATGAAGACTTACTAAAGTTTTGGACAGGGAATGCTGGAGAGGGAATGACGGGTAGAAGAACCTGCCTAGGAAAAGTGGATGGCTATGTTGATAAGCACAGGAATAATCTTTCATATCTGTCAGTCGTTTGAATCCAACAGTGGCTACCAACTCTTACCATTTGAATGCAATCTGGTCGTCTACATAAAATATGTGAGAGGTTTTAGTGTCTAAGATTTTGTAAAACAGTGACTGCTACTCTATCCAATTCTCATATATATATACTGCATCCGTCTACACATACGGACCCAAAGAAGTTTACATCAGGAACGGGTGCACGTCAATGTGGTACAATCCATACAGTTAAAATTTAGAAACTCCCAGTATAAACCTACCTAACAGACTTTACTTCTCTCTTCTAGTTACCTAACATTAAATCCATATAAATGGCATATAAATGAAATGCATATCACATAGAAAGCACGATAAAAGTAATATTGTCCTCAACAAGGACTGCATAATCTTATTCAAAAAATGGTAGGGGGCATATTCAACAGAGGCAGCCAGCACTGTTAAAGTGGCTGGCCATCGCCGCTTTAAATTATGTCCAGATAGTCAATGTCAGGGCTATATCCAGCCACCGGCAATGAATGTCCTGGCTGCCCGGTTAGCGTTTTAGCTAACTAATCAGCACAATATTCAGCCACTGGCCCGTAGCTCAACCAGCTAAAGTTAGACCAGCTTAAGCCAGTTTAAGTTAACCAGCCAGTGGCTGAATATTGCCACTAACCAGTTAACTCTAGTGCCACCACCTGGAGCACCCGCAGCCAGCTGGCATCGGGGTATATAAACTGGTTAGCTGGGGATATTCAGCAGCACTAAACGGTTAGCGATATCCCACTGACAGGTCAGCTAGCTGGTTAAATTGCTTTGAATATGCCCCCTGTATGTAACAGCGGTTGAAAATTCTGTATGCAATTTACTGAACATCACTTTTATTATTTTCCTAATTCTCATTACAACATTCATTTAACACTCTTTACATTGTATGATGCCCTTCATCAAACATAGCACATATTGTAACATGGTAACATTCAAGTAGAGCTGTTGACTAGATTGTAAGCTCAGAGGAGCATGACTCTGACGGGCAGGGACTGTCTCTTGTATGTTGACTACCTCTTGTAGGTTAGCTGTGCAGCACTGCGTGCGTGGCGCTTTATAAATGTTAAATAGTAGTAGTAGCTGTTCCTAATGACCATTGCCTTCCTTCTGAAACCCTCCTCCCAGGACACACAAATCCTATTTACATCAACGCAAGTTACTGGGTTATTTTCAGTGCCCTGGGTACAGTTCTAGGTTCAATACTGCAATATCAGCTCACTTCCTCAGCAGTATAACTACAAACAAGTATTAACCAATATGAATAGCAACTTCTGTACCCAACAACCTATGTATCTTTAGTCATCCTTGTTCCCAAGCTCATTAATCCTCCCTCCCCCTCCCTTCCTGCCCTTCCCCACCGATACCACCTTCAACCCTTCCCCCCCTTTCCACCCTCCCTTCTAACATATCCCTCCATGTGACTCTACGATCCATCCCCCATCCCTTCCGTCACTCATTCAGCTACTCACTCTCTCATTCATTCATTCACTCACTCACTCATTCACCACTTCCTTCTCTCTTGTCATCTCTACTGCCTGCTCCCTCTTGCTCTAATGATGCAAGCTTGGCACTATCACCCATTATGGTGAAATCTCTACAATACTGAGTTCCATATTTTACCAAAATCTTCCAATTTGTTTTTCCCCCAACATCTGGGCTGTTTTCTGCTCCATACCTTTTAATTCTATCATCCCCTGTTGCCACTCTTTTACTTCTGGGGGTTTATCGGATAGCCAATGTCTTAAAATGCATTGCTTCGCTATTATAAAGCCTTTGTCGTATAATTTCCTGTAATGGCTCATCATTAACCAGAGTTCAAGTACCCCATAGTTGCGGAATCAGTGACCAGAAGGAAACGAAGGGTAGTGGTGGTTGGAGACTCTCTTCTGAGGGGTGCTGAGGCGTCCATCTGCCGACCAGACTTGATGTCCAGAGAGGTATGCTGTCTGCCTGGTGCCAAGATCCAAAATGTTATGGAGAGTTTGCCGAGACTCATCAAGCCCACTGACTATTACCCAATGTTGCTAATCCATGTTGGAACAAATGATACTGCCAGGTATACCTCGGAACGTATCAAAAGTGACTTCATGGCTCTGGGACAGAGGGTGAAGCAGGTAGGTGCACAGGTGGTGTTCTCTTCAATCCTCCCTGTTGAGGGTAAAAGCCAAGGCAGAGAAGCTCGCATCCTGGAGATTAATGCATGGCTGCGTGGATGGTGTCTTCGAGAGCGTTTTGGTTTCCTATACCATGGGATGCTGTTCCAAGGGTTGCAGAGCAGAGATGGCATCCATCTGTCCAAGAAAGGTCAACGCATCTTTGGTAGTAGACTGGCTAATCTACTGAAGAGGGCTTTAAACTATATTCGTTGGGGATGGGTGAAGAAAGCCCCCAGGTAAGTGAAAGCCCCCAGGTAAGTGATACATTAAATACCTTTATGGAAATGGGTAACAGGGGTAACATATGGAAAGCAGTGTGTATTAATGCCCGTAGCATGGGAAATAAGATCTCTGAAGTTGAAGCTTTGGTGGGAGTGGCTGACTTGGATTTAGTGGCAGTTACAGAAACATGGTTCACAGAAAACCATGACTGGGATGTAACTATACCTGGCTATACTTTATTCAGAAAGGACAGGGTAGGAAGAAGGGGAGGAGGAGTGGCACTATATGTAAAAACTACTATTAAAGCTTTGGAATTACAGAGCTTAAAAGGGAGAGAGGAGGCATTGTGGGTTAAACTAGAAAGAGGGAAAGAGAAATCTATTTGCATTGGTGTGCTATACAGACCTCCCTCACAAGAGGAAGAGGTGGACAGAGAGTTAATTGAAGACATACGCAGCATTGCTAGGAAAGGGGAAGTGCTACTGCTAGGAGATTTCAATATGCCAGATGTTGATTGGCACATTCCTGCTGCAGTATCATCTAGGAGTAAGGAGATCCTGGATTCTCTACAGGGAGAACTATTCAGGCAATTGGTAACAGACCCTACACGTGAAGGGGCCATACTGGACTTGGTGCTTACCAATGGAGAAAGTGTTTCTGATGTTGTAGTGGGAGATCATTTTGCATCCAGTGATCACCAGATGGTGTGGTTCAGTATTAGGACTAGGGCTGTTAGAATCCATTCCAAGGTGAAGATCTTAGACTTTAGGAAGACTAACTTTGCAAAGATGGGCCAATACCTCAGGGAGTCGTTAGTGGGATGGGAACAGCTGGGGGATGTAGAAAAACAGTGGGCAAAACTGAAAGGGGGTATTTTAAAGGCAACCAACCTTTTGTTAAAAAGGTAAATAAAGGCAAAAGGAACAGGAGACCGCTATGGTTTTCGAAGAAAGTAGCTGAAAAAGTGAAGAAAAAGAGGGAGGCCTTCATGAAATACAAGAGATCACAGAGAGAGGAAGACAGGCATCTGTATTTGGAAAAACTTAGAGAAACTAGCAAAGTAGTCAAGAAGGCAAAGATTCAAAAGGAGGAGGAAATAGCCAATGCAATAAAATGGGGGGTTAAGACATTTTTCAGATATATTAGTGAGAAGAGGAAGGGCAAAAGTGGTATTGTCAGACTCAAGGGTGCAGGGGGGGAATATGTAGAAGCTGATAAGGATAAAGCGGAATTGCTTAACAAATATTTTTGTTCTGTGTTCACAGATGAAGAACCAGGAGCAGGACCTCAGAAAACACCCACAAATAAGAACAGAAGCGAGGGACATCTTGAACAATTTTCAGAAGACTGTGTTCGTGAGAAACTAGCTCAACTTAAGGTAGACAAAGCGATGGGACCGGATGGGATACACCCTAGAATACTGAGGGAACTTGGGGACGTTCTAGCAACTCCACTGACTGACCTTTTCAATGCCTCGTTGGAGTCGGGAGTGGTGCCAAAGGACTGGAGAGAGGCTCATGTGGTGCCTTTACACAAAAGCGGTAGTAAGGATGTGGTTGAAAACTACAGGCCGGTTAGTTTAACTTCAGTGGTGAGTAAATTAATGGAAACGCTGTTGAAAGAGAAAATAGTGATGTTTCTGGAGTCCAGCGGATTACAGGATCCGAGGCAGCATGGATTCACCAGAGGCAGGTCTTGTCAGACAAATCTGATTGATTTCTTTGACTGGGTGACCAGGGAGTTGGACCGCGGGAGAGCTCTAGATGTGGTGTATTTAGATTTCAGTAAAGCCTTTGACACTGTTCCTCACAGGCGACTTATAAACAAACTGAGCACCCTAGGGATAGCCTAAAGTTACTGCTTGGGTTAGAAATTGGTTGGGTGGGAGGCGACAAAGAGTACAAGTAAATGGAGCTCACTCTGAGGAGAAGGATGTTACCAGTGGTGTGCCCCAGGGATCTGTCCTTGGTCCGATTCTTTTTAACATCTTTGTTAGTGATATAGCGGAAGGGCTGTCGGGTAAGGTTTGCCTCTTTGCGGATGATACCAAAATCTGCAATAGAGTAGACACCCAGGAAGGTGTAGATAACATGAGGAGGGATCTAGCTAAGCTTGAAGAATGGTCTAGAATTTGACAACTGGGATTTAATGTTAAAAAATGTAAGGTCATGCATTTGGGCTGCAGCAATCCAAGGGAGCAATACCGTATAGGAGGTGAAGTACTTTTGTCCACTAAAGAAGAGCGGGACCTAGGCGTAGTTGTGTCCGATGATCTTAAAGTAGCTAAACAGATAGAAAAGGCGACAGCAAAAGCTAGAAGGATGCTTGGGTGCATACGGAGAGGAATGGCTAGCAGAAAAAAGGAGGTGATAATGCCTCTGTATAAGTCTTTGGTGCGACCTCATTTGGAGTATGGTGTGCAATTCTGGAGACCGCACCTTCAAAAGGATGTGAACAGGATGGAGTCGGTGCAGAGGGTTGCTACTAAGATGATTAGTGGTCTTCATTATAAAGCATATGAGGACAGACTTAAGGATCTTAATATGTACACCTTAGAGGAAAGGCGGGATAGAGGTGATATGATTGAGATGTTTAAATACCTCCGTGGCATAAATGTTCAGGGAGAGAGCCTCTTTCAATTGAAAGCAAGTTCTGCGACGAGGGGACATGGGATGAGGGTGAAGGGAGATAGATTCAGGAGTGATATGCGGAAATATTTCTTTACGGAAAGAGTAGTGGATCCGTGGAATAGTCTCCCAGTGGAGGTGGTAGAGATGAGGACAGTAACTGAATTCAAAAAAGCATGGGACCAACACAGAGGATCTCTAAAGGGAAAAAGTGGACTGTTGTAGTTGTTGTTATGGAAGGACAGACTAGATGGGCCTTGTGGTCTTTTTCTGTCATCATGTTTCTATGTTTCTATGTTTCTATTAGTTCCCCTCCCTCGAGCAAACACCACTCTGGTGAGAACTCCCTTCTATGAGGTCCACACACCATCAATTGATCCTGCACTCCTTTCCAAAAACTTTGGATCCTATCACATTGCCAAAAGTGGTGAGTTAACGTCCCCTTCTCTTTTCCACACAACTGGCATACATCTGTCGAGAGCAACCCCATCCTAGCTGCCCAGGCATTATGTACGTAGGTGCTCCATAAAAATTTATATTGAATTTCCTGTAAACGAACCGATTCGGAGACAACTTGATGCAGAATAGCGCGGTATATAAGAAATTGTAAATAAATAAATAAATAAATAAACGTTTATCCTTTGAAAAGCGTCTTGTAACATACCCACCGTCATATCCGGCATGCTATCCTGGATCCATCTCTGGGCCAGCTTCTCTAAAGCTTCCAACTCACCCCTTGGATACAACTCCTCACGCAGAATCCTTACAGATATAATTTGCCCTCTAATGCGACCAAGAAGTCCCACATGCCCCTACTATACAACACTGACCCATAAATTTTTGGAGACCTCTTACATAATGCCAGATTTGCAAATAAAAATAAAATGTTTTTTGTTCTATATTGTACCTCTTGGTCAGGGATTGAAAAGAGTCATAGTAACATAGTAACATAGTAAATGACGGCAGATAAAGACCAGCATGGTCCATCTAGTCTGCCCAGCACGATGGCAAGAGTAGGTGCACCTGCCACTCCATGCAGGCCACCCCTCCCCATGTCCCTGTTTAGGGGTGAACCCACCACTCCATGCAGGACACCCCTATTTGTTGAGAGTCCATTTCCATGGTCGTCTCCATCTTCAGCTGGCCGACATATACTACATATACTACTCCCTTTTGCGCCCATCTTTTAGAGGCTCCACCTTGTCGTCCTGGTTCAAAATCTACATTCCCCATTAGAGGGAGACAATCAGTACCTCTCCAATTTAGCCTTTTCTGTTGGCATAGCACTTTCCATGCCTGTTTTAGAGCTCTTATATACATTGATGATTTCCAAGCTGGGGGGAGGTCTCTGTTATCCTTGTATGGCAAGTACGCTCTATGATACGGCTCTGACATCAAGTCGATTAACTCCAATGGTAGAATGTCCGTCGAGCCTACTACTAAGTCCTTCAAAGGTCTAAGCAGACATGTTAGATTATAATTCCACAATGACAACAGCCCAGCTCCCCCTTCCTCCCTGCTTCTCATCATCACCAATAGCGGTATGCGAGTTTTTTTACCTCTCCAAATAAATTTAGCTATGTGCTTCTGCAGCACCAGCACATCACATCGTAATAACCATATAGGAAGATGGTGCAGCAAGTATACCCATCTGGGAATCTCTATCATCTGAATAAGAGCTATGCGACCCATGAGTGAAATTGGAAAATCTCTCCACTTCTGCAATCGAGCTATTGTCTTGGCTAGCATTGGTTTAATATTCACCTCATAGAATTTCGCTGTGTGGTCGGGTATTTGAATATCTAGATAGCGGAATTGTTCTGTGTCCATAGCAATGGGAATGTCCCCTGCCAGCTATTTTTGACTCTGCCTCCTACGTCTAAGGCTAGGAATTTATTTCTATTTATACGGAGCCCCAAGAACGATCCAAACCTCTCAATTTGCTGTAGGGCATGTTCCAGCGATCTTTGTGGGTCACATATACACAACTTTGATGCCTCCATTGCTCCACTCTATGCCCTTCACCTCCTCTGCCTTGATAAGGGAAAGTAACAAAGGTTCTAGTTGCAAGACAAACAGGAGGGGAGACAATGGGCATCCTTGGCAAGTGCCCCTCTTCAGAGAAAAGGTTTGAGAACATGTCCCACCACTAGTTACACAGGCCAAAGGATCCATATATAGTGCTTTTACCCATCCAAGAAAGGCCCCTTCAAATCCAAATCTAGCTAACACCTCAAACATATAAGGCTATGATACCCGATCGAAAGCCTTTTCTGCATCTAAACTGACCAGTATCAAAGGGGTATCTTGTATAATGCACTGCTCCATTCCTAGCAATACTCTACTGATATTCGAGAAAGCGTCTCTCCCCCTCACAAATCCTGATTGGTGACTGCCTATCATTCTTGGTATTATCTTTTGTAATCTAGTTGCCAAAATCGATGCCACAATCTTCATATCATAGTTAATTAATGAAATGGGTCTATATGAAGCTGGATCTTCAAGATCCCTTCCCTGTTTAGGTATTATAGTGATCGCCGCTGTTCGTATGTCTCTCAGAAAGGACCCCGTCTCCAGTGCCTCTTCATAAAGGGCCATCAATATAGGAGTAACTTGATTCATCAATATTTTATAGAATTCTGTCCCATACCCATCGGGTCCTGGAGCCTGTGGTTTCCCTGACTTAATTACTCTCTGTATATCTTCTCCTGTTATAGATTTATTCAACTCATGTAATTCTGTTTCAGTTAATTTTGGCAGCTGTTTCGCCTCCAGAAACTCTCGCTCTTGTGCTCTGTTCTCCTTTTCTGGCATATATAGGTCTTGGTAATACTGTCAAAATACTTGCAGTATCTTCTCCACTTCTTTCTGCTTCACTCCATCTCTATCCCTAATAGTGATTACCCCCTGGATGCCTCCTTTCTTTTTTACCAAATGTGCCAATATCCTCCCGGTTCGATCTCCATATCTGAACAACTGATGTCGATAATATTGCATTGAGTATATTGCTCTCTCTTGCAAAGCAGCATTTAGAGCTCATTGCATTTCCAAATAGGTCTGTATTTGTTGCGGTTTAGCAATAGTTCCCTTCTTAGCATCTTGAAGCCTTTGCGCTAGCTTTAGTATCGTTTTGTTAACTCATTTTCTTTCCTTTGCTGCATATGCTACTATGTGCCCCCATAGCACCGCTTTCCCCGCTTCCCAAAAGATCGCCGTTGTTATCTCTTGGGTCTCATTATATCTCAAGTATTCCTCCCAATTGTGAATCAAATATTGCCAGAATGTTTCGCTTTTCCATAAATGTCTGGGAAAAGACCATCTTTTCCCACTGGAAGTTCTCCCTTTTAGATCCATTGTTACCTTGGCATGATCAGACACTAAATTGGTTCAATCTCCACCCTAACCACTTTCCCAAAACTCTCTCTGGAGATTAGTATTTATTTATTTATTCATATTCTCTTATATACCACGCTATTCTGCATCAGTGCGGTTTACATTGAACAAACTGAAATTACATTGAATAGGGCATTATAACTTGGAGATAACTATTTTACAGGGAACATGGGCTATGGAGGGTTAAGTGGCTTGCCCAAGACCACAAGGAGCACCTGTGGGACTAGAAACCCCAGTCCTTCCGGCCCAAGGTTGCTGTCCTCTAGTGGGATTTGAACCCCCGACCTTCCGGCCTGAAGTACCTTGCCCCAACCACTAGGCCAATCAAACAATAGGGAGGAGTAGCCTAGTGGGTGGGACAAGGTACTTCAGGCCAGAAGGTCGGGGGTTCAAATCCCACTAGAGGACAGCAACCTTGGGCCGGAAGGACTGGGGTTTCTAGTCCCACAGATGCTCCTTGTGGTCTTGGGCAAGCCACTTAACCCTCCATTGCCCATGTTCCCTGTAAGTATTAGTGTATGTGTCTCATATCCCCACATGTTAAATGTATCCCCCAATTGTGTTGTGACTGCTTTGATTGAAGGATAAGGCAGTATACAAAGCTGTCTAAATAAATAAATCCAAGACCAAGACTGGTGTGCCCTCAAAAGATGTGTATAGTCTCTCCTCTTCATGTAAGATTCTCCACATATCAAGCAAGCCTCCCATTTTACATAAATATCCCACCCCTTTGTTCCTCCATTCACCTCTCTCGCTCCCTCTATCCCCCTGTGATTTATCTAGTGCAGGATCATGTGGGCAATTAAAGTCTCCAGCCAGTATCAGTGGTATCTTCGGCGCCCCCGTTATCTTTTGCAAAAGCAATTTGAAGAACTGATGGTCATAGATGTTCTGTGCATAGACATTCCCCAGAAATAGTTCCTCCCCCTGTATTCTGGCATGCAAAAACAAAAACCTCCCCTGCAGATCTATCTCCTCACTTATAATATCTATTGGGATCCCTTTTTTAATCAAAATCGCTACTCCTCGCTTTCTTCCGCCTGATGATGCCGAAAATATCTGTCCCACACAGTCTTTTTTTAATTTCTCATGTTCCTTTTCACTTAAATGGGTTTCTTGCAACATTGCTATTTGCGTCTTCCCTCTTTTTAGGGCCTGTAATATTTTTATTCTTTTCATGGGTGTGCTCACTCCCCCCACTTTCCATGTGGTGATCCGTAAATCATGCTTCACTCTTATCCTCTTTTAACATGATTATTTCTAGCTTCTCTACCATTTCCAACCGTTGCCCAGCTTCAACCCCGAACTCGATAGCATTAGAAGCAGTATTATATTTGCCCTTTTGTTTTCCAGGAAGTTTCTCAAATTGTGCTGTAACTATCCTACTTTTCTTGGCATTGACATTTTTTCCATTCTGCCTTCTCGTTCGTACAATTCTAACATTCATTCCCCATTCATTCCCCATTCACACTGCATCCTTCCCTCCCCCCCACACCCCTCCCCCTCCCCGCTGAGGTCTGATCCCGCTGAGGTCTGATCCCGATTGAGTGCAGCAGGGCTGCCCCGGGCTTCCCTTTTTACCTTCCACATTGCTAGCGTGAAGCAAATCTTCTTCTTAAACAGAGCCGCACAGATGGGGGTAAACTCCTTTCTTTTTTTCGCTACAGCAGCGGAGTAATCTTAAAATATTAGGAGTTTATGATTCTTCAGCTGTAAATCTCCCTTCATCCGATAGGCATGCAGCAATTGTACTTTATGTTGAAAATTGAGTAGTCTCATAATTACCACCCGCGGCTTCTGCTGATCTTCCCTCCTCAGTCCGATGCGGTGCACGCACTCAATTTTAAGTTCTCCCACAAGCGAAGTGAGGCCCAACTCTTTGGGCAGCCATTCTCCAAGCAATAGTAATAACATACTCCCCGTCATTGATTCTGGCACTCCCACCACTCTCAGATTGTTCCTCCTCAATCTGTTCTCCAGATCGTCTACTTTGGATTGGAGGGCTTCAATCTGTTTTCTCTGCCCCATGCGATCACACTCTTGTTGTCCTCCCTCATCCTCGATGTTCGACACTCGATGCTCCAGTTCTTCCACCTTCCTTCCAATCTCTGTCAGTGAGTCCCCCAGAGTTTCCAGTTTTTTGATTACCTGGTCAAATTTAGGCTCTAATAGTTTTGCAACCTCTTTTGCCAGGTCTTCTGTCGCAGATTCTGCACTTTCCGCACTTGGCAAAGCTGGCTGTGACATCGTGGAGGACAAGGCCCCGGACTCTCTCGGTCTTTTTTTTGTGGCATAGTCATAGATATTTCAGCTCATGACCCCCACTTCATGCCACTCATTTCCCTTCTCTCATTCCCTTTCAGCAGCTTGTGATTTTTGTGGGTGAATTTCAGTGAAGTTTAGTTTATTGCTCGGGGCAGCCCCGGAGCAAGCAGAAACCCGTCTTGCTCACTCACGCATCACATGGGATCCTCCTCTGTATGCAATTTAAGTGACAGAAGATTAGAAAAAGGGGGGATTTTCATCCCCCCAGGACTTTATACTGGGTGGGCTGGGGATGCAAAAAAATCAGATTGTTGACTGGTGGCATGGGGATTTCATACTGTACATGCTTTGCAGATGCAGGGATTTCAAAATGAGATCCCTGTACTTATTTTCACAAGTCCATCGAAGGCCCTCCCCCAATACCACCTCTTCTATCCAAGGAGGGTGGAGAACATTTACAAATAGCCCCTCTCAAGCAGACAGGATGGTTTTGTTCCAGAGGGCAGCTACTAAAACTAAACCTGCAGAGAATCCCTTTGAAAACTGTCCGCTAAAGTAACAATATTTAGTAACGTTACCACTGAACTCCCTCACTTGGTTTGCAGTTTGTCGTGCTGTGAGGTCTTCTGTGCATCAATGGTGCTGAGAGCTAAGCTATCGGTAGTTTAACTACTGGCAGGGTCTCCCATGATGAACAGGTCTCAGCTGAGGTGCCAGACCAAGACAAACCACCCATCTGGGCAGCAGCAGAATGGGATAGTGTTGACAGTGGAGGATCACATTTCTGTGACAATGGCAACAACACCAAACTTAAACTGCACGGAAGAAAGGCCCGGCAATCTACTTCTGTATCTTGCCATGAAAATCCAATGGATAGTTACAACAAAACAAATTGTGCTATAGTGCCGGAAGACGAGACCCCCAGGTCGGAAGGCACTCAACTAGCTATTGGGGAAGAGCTGAAGACTTTTCAGAGTAAAGCCAGCATTTATGATGTGGTTGGATCAAAGCCCTCGGGACGTCTGACTGCTGATGTAGCTGCGCATGAAATGAGAGTCAGAAGCTGTAAAGATGTCTTACACATTGGAACATGGAACGTATGAAGCATGAATCAAGGGAAGTTGGAGGTGGTCAAGAATGAAATGGAACGTGTACAATTTGATCTGTTGGGTGTCAGCGAACTGAAATGGACTGGCATCGGGTACTTTGTATCAGATGATCACATGGTCTACTATGCTGGAAATGAAAGACAAAGAAGAAATTCCCCTGGCCACCCTCTGATGGAACATCCCATTAGTGATGCTGAGGGCTAAGCTATCGGTGGTTTAACTACTGGCAGGGTCTCCCAAGATGGACAGGTCTTAGTTGAGGTGCCAGACCAAGACAAACCACCCATCTGGGTAGCATCAGAATGGGACAGCGTTGGCAATGAAGGATCACATTTCTGTGACAACGGCAACAATACTAAACTAAAACTGCACGGAGGAAAGGCCTGGCAATCTACTTCTGTATCTTGCCATGAAAACCCAATGAATAGTCACAACAAAACAAATTGCACTATATTGCTGAAAGATGAGACCCCTAGGTCGGAAGACACTCAACTAGCTAATGGGGAGGAGCTAAAGACTTTTCAAAGTAAAGCCAGCATTTATTATGTGGTTGGATCAAAGCCCTCGGGATGTCTGACTGCTGATGTAGCTGCACATGAATTGAGAGTTAGAAGCTGCAAAGATGTCTTACATATTGGGAGATGGAATATACGAAGCATGAACCTAGAGAAGTTGGAGGTGGTCAAGAATGAAATAGAACGTATACAACTTGAACTGTTGTGTGTCAGTGAACTGAAATGGATTGGCATTGGGTACTTTGCATGATCTACAATGCTGGAAATGAAAGACAAAGAAGAAATGGTGTTTCATTTATAATAAAGAAGAAACTTGCAAGAACTGTAATGAAATACAATGCAGTCATCGAACGCTTAATCTCTATTAGTCTACGAGGCATGCCTATCAACACCACTATAATTCAAGTATATACCCCAACAACAGCTGCAGAAGAGGATGAAATTGAAGAGTTCTATGAACAAGTACAAGCTGAAATTGACAGAACATGCAAACAGGATATCCTGATAGTCATGGTTGACTGGAACACAAAAGTTGGCAAACAAAGAAGAAGGCAAAGTAGTTGGAAAATGTGGACTTGGCAACAGAAATGAAGCTGGAGAAAGACTGATAGAATTCTGCAAGATCAACGATCTATTCATCTCAAACACCTTCTTCCAGCAACACAAGCGGCGACTGTACACATGAACTTCACCCAATGGATTGTATAAAAATCAAATTGACTACATCTGTGGAAGTCAATGATGGAAAAGCTCTATAACATCAACAAAGTCAAAACCTGGAGCTGACTGTGGTACAGATCATCAACTACTAGTATGCAAACTCAAGCTAAAGTTGAAAAAGAGCAAACCACTCATGAATGCAGCAAAATATGACCTTGAGAATATACCACTGGAATGTAAAGACTGCCTGCAAAGTTGATTTGCTGCTTTAGATACAAATGACAGAGCTCCAGAAGAGTTATGGAATGACATCAAGAAGGTTGTGTTGGAATAAAGCAAGAAGTCTATTTGTGCTTTATCGACTATAGCAAGGCTTTTGACTGTGTAAACCATAAGATACTCTGGGCCACACTAAGAAGCATGGGTATACCAGAAAACCTGATCATACTCTTGCACAATCTGTACATTGATCAAGGAGCAAAAGTTCGAATGGAACAAGGAGAAACAGAATGGTTTAAAATAAAGCAAAGGTGTAAGACAAGGCTGCATATTTTCCTCCTACCTGTTTAATTTATATGCAGAACAATTCAGCAGAGAAGCAGGATTGTATGAAGACAACAGAGGTGTGAAGATTGGTGGAAGACTCATCAACAACCTTCGCTATGCTGATGATACCACATTACTGGCTGAAAATGAAGATGATCTGAAACATTTGCTTCTCACAATCAAAGAACATAGTCTCAAAATGGGCCTGCACCTTAATGTAAAGAAGACAAAGATCATGACAACTGGCATAATCAACAGGTTCATCATTGAAGGAGAAGAAATTGAAATCGTGAACAACTTTAACCTACTTGGATCAACTATCAATAAAGAAGCAACAAGCAGTCAAGAAATCAGACGACGCATTGCTCT
Source organism: Ichthyophis bannanicus (assembly GCA_033557465.1). Taxonomy (NCBI): domain Eukaryota; kingdom Metazoa; phylum Chordata; class Amphibia; order Gymnophiona; family Ichthyophiidae; genus Ichthyophis; species Ichthyophis bannanicus. The sequence continues at coordinate 222,725,759 of CM066031.1, forward strand.
TGGCAGAATGGCTATGAAAGACCTAGATAAGATTCTCAAGAGCAGAGATGTCTCTTTCCATACAAAGATTCGACTTGTTCAAGCCATGGTATTTTCAATAGACAGGAAGAAAATTGATGCCTTTGAATTATGGTGCTGGCGGTGAATAGTGTGCATACCATGGACTGCCCGAAGAACAAACCAGTCAGTACTAGAGGAGATCAAACCTAAGCTTTCTTTAGAAGCTCAAATGACAAGACTTTGACTTTCATACTTTGGAAACATCATGCGAAGAGAGAGATCATTAGAGAAAGACATCATGCTTGGCAAGATAGAAGGTCAACGCAAAAAAAGGAAGGCCAGCAATGAGATGGATCTATACAATAACAGCACTATGGCTACCAGTCTGTCAACAATGAGACGCCTGACTGAAGACCGAACACAATTTAGGATAGCTATCCAGAGGGTCTCCATGAGTCGACTCCGACTCAACGGCACTTAACAACATTAACACCACTGAACTGGTCCTATATTTTTTGCAGGTCGTGATTTATTTTTTAATGAATATTACTACATAAAAGTAAATCCAAATAACGAAATAGAAAAATGAGCTAGAAATATGTTTTAAAGAAAGCACAAATGTTAACAAAAACAGAAATATAGTCTGGTCAATATTCAATAAAACATCTGGAGATTAAAGACCTTTCAATTATTCTTATGTTCAGTGATACTATGGCAATTATTTTGGAAGCTCTATTCATACTTTGGACATTTGGAAATGGACATAGAGATATCCAAAGCACAGAGATGTCTCCAGAGCCATTTTACAAGCCTGATCTGTGGACATCCCCAGTGTGAGGACATCCAAGTCTGAACAGGTGCATGGTGGAGGTGTGGCTGGGGTGTTCCCAGGAACTTGCAAGTTACTGCCTGATCTCAGAAACATCCTGGACATCTGGGGTCTGATATTCATTTGCAACGGCTATGCTCCTCTAGGCGCAGAGTCGTCGCTGCCAAACTCTAATCCCGGATATTCAATCCAGGGTCATATCTGGCCACCAGCATTGAATATCTGGGGTCACCGCACAATCGCACACAGCGAAAAAGTTAGCCATGCAGCGGCGATATTCAGCCGCTGCCTAGTTAGCTCTGGCAGTAAAAGTTAAGATAGCTTTTGCTGTGCCTAACTTTCACCTCTGAGGGATAACCGGGCAGTGGCTGAATATCGCCACTGCATGGTTAGCTTCTTCGCCATGTGCAGCTGTCCCCTGGATATTCAATGCTGGTGGCCAGATATGACCCTGGATTGAATATCCGGGGTTAAGGTTTGGCTACGATGACTATGTGCCTTAGAGGAGCATAGCCATCGCAAATGAATATCGGCAGTTAGCATCAGGGCGTATGGCAGCATTACTCGGGGATATTCGGTGTTAGTGCCACTGAATATCCCACTTAGGGGCTTTTACACAGTTTACAGCTCTGTAAACCATGTAAATGCCTTTGAATATCGGGCCCTGGAGTTTAGATCTGCTCCAGGCACAAATAAGCATTGGGAAGGTGCTTGTTTTGGCTTAAAAACATCCAGAGGGTGTAGAGAAGATAGAACTCCATTATCCCCAGTACTCAGCACAACCACGATGATAGCAGCAGTGGGATTTGAACCCTAGCTTCCCTGGTCCTAGCTCACTACTCCTTTTACTTTGGTGTTGCAGCTACGGAATTTCCTCTGAAAAAATTACCAGGAGCTAAGCTGTCATGCAGATCGAGACTCTCTAGAAGCCCCCGGGACCTGTGGTGCTTTGGTTCCCTGGTGCCACTCATCAGGACTACACTAGCTTTCTTGGGCTTATCTGTGATCACAGTCGCTGCAGACACTTTGCTATGTGACACCTTGACTTTACTCAGTCTCTTGAGAAGGGGAGGATCCCTTCCTGGTACTCACCTCACTGGCTGTTCTGGAGGTGCTTGTTACTTTCTCATGGCTTGAACCACTCTCAATCACTGATGGTCATGGGATACCAGAATTACCTTGCCATCTTATCACAGGTGAAAACTCAGCTCCTAGCTGTGAGTTGGAAGACACATCCGACTTGAAGAATGATTTATTGTACTACTGGCAGTTGAGTATCACTAGAAGTAAGACCTACTTTTGCTGACATTAATGGCACTGAACCTCCTCCCTCAATGGACAGGAGCACTCAGGGTCACAGTGAGTGAGACATGGCCTGTGATTTGTTTGCCCTCGTATCCTCAACTGCATACGCTGATGCTGTATTGCCGCAAAGCCATTCTTAACTCTTTTGCTCCAGCACATGAAGCTTGATGTAGTAGGCCACGGCCTAGACTTAGGCCTGCTCCTCACATTTGCCAGGTTTGGATTCTCCTGGCTGAAATCACTTGGGACCTCATTGCAAATGGCACCGGTCATCTAGGGCAAAGCATAAATGCACGATTTCATACATGTGCTCTGTAGCTGCCCTCTCAGGCAGTCCTATGCATGTGTCCATTAATGCCACTCTACTCCTTTTTTGGTGCCCAAGAGCTGGAAATATTGGCACTTTGAATTTTAAATGCCAAGGAAGATTTTTACAAGAGCTTTTTCTTCAAGAACAATAGAGTTGAGAAGCATCAAACCTCAAAAAATGTGCAAATCCACTCCCTGAAACTGCACACAGTCTGAGACCCCTCCGGCTGTCCTGTTGTGAACTGGGAAAAACTTTGCATGGAAAAAAGGTCAGAAAAGTACTCAATACTCCTCTTTATTCTGCCAACTTTTAGTTTTTATTCCAAAAAAAAGTCTTAAGGGTACGAACCCCATGTCCTACGTTGGCTGGATACCATATTTATAACTTCTACTGGCCAGGGGCTCACAAAGTGGTTCTCTCTTGTGAGCAAGACAGACTAGGGGCACAACTTTGAGGACAGTGGCTCCTTTTCCTGTACAGATTCACCTTTCTAAGGGTTTTCTTATTAGTTCTTGGGATAGGACCAGCAATAGCTGGAAGGCCTATGGCCAGTGGTGGGATTCAGTTGATTTGGCCCAGTTCGTGTGAAGAGATTCCTGTGGCAGCCCCTGTTCGCTGAACCAGGCTGAACACTATGTTGCAATGCCGGCTCTGTGAAGTCGGGATCCTCGCACCCGACAGTAGAGTGATAGCATCGGGGGGGGGGGGGGATCTCGGCATTGGGAGAAGCCCCCGATGCCATCAATCTACTGTGGGGAGGATGGCAGCAGTCCGGACGTGTGGTTCCCAAAATGTTATTGCATGCAGTGCTGCCAGCAGCAAATCCCGACTGCTGGCAGGATGGCCTGAACTGGTTCCCAGCTAGTTCGAATCACGCCACAGCCTATGGCACCATACGGCACTCACTCACACACAATGACTCAATGGAGTGGAGGAGTGGCCTAGTGGTTGGGGCAAGGTACTTCAGGCCGGAAGGTCAGGGGTTCAAATTCCACTAGAGGACAGCAAACTTGGGCTGGAAGGACTGGGGTTTCTAGTCCCACAGGTGCTCCTTGTGGTCTTGGGCAAGCCACTTAACCCTCCATAGCCCATGTTCCCTGTAAAATAGTTATCTCCAAGTTATAATGCCCTGTTCAATGTAATTTCAGTTTGTTCAATGTAAGCCGCACTGATGCAGAATAGCGTGGTATATAAGAGAATGTAATAAATAAAAAAATAAATAAATGACTCAATCCAGTCCAGATGATTTGTTCTGAAGCAAAGGGGGATTTACTGAAAGTCACTCAAGTCATTTACTGTACTTCCAAAAGACCTTATAGTCTGACAAGTTAGTCAGATCATTCTCCTCTTCCCCTTCGCGGCTCTGAAAGCCGACGCTGAAGGAGCTGATGCTGCAGGGAGGGCTCTGCCGGGCAGGCGAGGCCCCACGGGACGCTTGATTCTGCCACCAACACGGTGGCAGCAGCAGCAGCAGCCGGTTTGTTTGTTTTTTAATCTACCTGGGCTGATGCAGAATGTTTTTTGTGCGGGGCCCCCTGAAACATGGGGCCCTGTGCAAAAAAACATTCTTGCTCAATGGACGGGCCAGCCCTGCCTGTCATGGCTTTTAAAATGAAACTGGGAATCATGTATTTATTTATTACTTGTATGTAGCTCACGTCTTTCCAGGAGTAGTTCAAGGCGAGTTACAATCAGATACTGCAGGTACGCATCTTAGTTTGCAAGTCATGTAGTGAACATGAGTCTAGGGTACCGCTTGCTGACAAGGCAAAAGCGGAGTCCCGTAGTGCCCAGTTACGCCACTTCTTGCAGAACTGTTCTAAAGTTTTAGCAGCAAGTGGATATCTCTTAATAACTTTCTGTAATGCAGTCTGCTCTTGTACATCCACTTTTCTAGTGTAAGAATCAGTTTCTTTTGTCTTTTTCTTAAACATCCTAACTAGTCTACAATATCCTACTTATGCAAAATTTCCTACCTATGCAAAGTCTGCATCACCTGTCCGAATTACATTAAAATGGTAGCACGAGCAATTTGTTTAAGGTCCTGTATGTATGTTGGGGTTGAACACAAGCAGTCAAACAAAAATATAAAATTCCCCAAATAATCACAGGGGAAGCCCAGAAAAACCCCAACAGTTGCTAGAACTGGAAATGGGCTGAGTGGAAGGGGGGGGGGGCTTGAACTGCAAATAGCTGATGGGGACGGGGGCTTGGAATGGAAATGGGCTGAGTGGAAGGGGGGATTGAACTGCAAATAGCTGATGGGGAGGGGGGCTTGGAATGGAAATGGGCTGTGAGGGTAGGGAGCTAGGACTGGAAATGGGCTGAGTGGGGGGGCTAGGACAGGAAATGGGCTGATGGAGGGGCTAGGATAGGACAGGAAATGGGCTGTTGGGGGGTGCTAAGATTGGAAATGGGCTGTGGTGGGGTCTTGGATTTAAATTGACTCATGGAGGGGCTAGAACTGGAAGTAGGCTTATGGGGGGCTTGGATTGGAAATGGGCTGAGTGGAGGGGAGCTTGGATTTCACATGAGCTGATGGTGGGGCTAGGAAAGGACTAGAAATGGGCTGATGGAGGGCTGGGATTGGAAATGAGCTGACAGAGGGACTCGGATAGGACTGGAAATGGATGGGGGGAGCTAGGACTGGAAATGGGCTGATGGTGGGGCTAGGATAGGATTGGAAATGGATGGGGGAGCTAGGACTGGAAATGGGCTGATGGTGGGGCTAGGATAGGATTGGAAATGGGCTGATGGGGGGCTAGGACTGGAAATGGGCTGATGGTGGAGCTAGGACAGGATTGGAAATGGGCTGATTGGGGGCTAGGACTGGAAATGGGCTGATGCGGGGACTAGAAGGGAGCGGATGCAGGGTGGGGCTGGAACTAGAAAGGAGATAATGTTGGGGGAGGATTAGAATGGAATGGAGCTGGGAGAGTGAAATGGAGAGGGAAAATATTTTGTGTGGTATGGAAGACAAAACTACAATTGGCCAGCTATTGGGAGAGTAAGTGGGTATTGAGGAGGGAGGGGTAAAATTTGAGTGGATGAAATAGGAATGAGGAAAGAGCAAAAGGAGAAAGATTAGTATGTTAAAGCAGATGTAGAGAGAGAATGGAAAAAAAAGTAGAAGAGAAGAAAGGACAAATGGACAGCAGACGATGGAGAGTTAGCAGAAGACACAAAGAAACCAGAAGAAAGTGGCTGGAGCAATTGCAACTGAAAAAAAATGCACAAAAGGTAGAAAAATATCTCTTTATTTTCAAATTATTAACTGGAATATGTCAGCTCTGGGAAATGTGCATCATTAACGTCTACGCTTTGTTTAGTACAAGAGGAAATGAATTTATAGTTTTATTTCTACAGTGTTGTTGTACATTCCAAGTTTGGCTTTTGGGGTTCCCGGTTTAATTATTGTCTTCCTGTTTCTAAATTGTGATTCCTTGTTTGGTGATGGTCTATGTTCTGCATGTGTAACTGAGCTGAGGTATTCTGTTTTTGTAATTCCTATTTGACATTGCCACTTGTTCTCTTTCCCCAGTAGGAGATGTATTGGTAGTTTCTGAGATGTATTGGTTTAATATTTGCAGTGTTGCCTTTTGATAGGTAGGGTTTGGTGCTTTGTGAGTCCTGGTAGTGCTGTTATGATATGGCGGGTTTGCTATGGGTTCTAAATGGGCAGTGTTTGTAGTAGTTCCTAATGTGCCTGGCGGTTGGCACTGGATTATTGTAATGTAGAAATCTTTTAGTCTTTCTTTAGCCAGACACTCATTAAGAGTCATGTTTACTAAAAGTTAGTGTATGGTAACATTATGCAAATATTTATGCAAATGAGGCCCCTTATGCAAATGAGGCCCCGCACCGAGTCTTCGCGCATGGCCCCGCACCCCTCTTGGGCCGCCCCTGATGACAGGTCTTTAAAACGCTACTGACTGTGGAATTTAAATACTGGGCACTAGAGCAAGTAGTGGTTCAAATTCTATTTCTCCTGTTAACATTCCTTGTGACCTTGGGCAAGCCACGTGGAAGGTAATTTTCTAAAAGTGCACCATGGGTAGGCACCTATGTAGGTGCAATTTTATAAAGAAAAGTAAAAGCTTCATTTTCTTTATGACATATTGGTGTGTCAGAAAATGTGCTTACAATGTAGGTCAGGTATACTGTAAATTTTCATGCCTACTTTACACATGTACTGTACATCTTAAGGAATACAAAGGACCCTAAAGCTTTCCGCAAGCTCCAAAAACCTTATTTATTCAGAGAGCATTTCGGTGGTCTAGTTACCTGACACAGTGCATGCAAGGTCACCCATCAGCTTCGTTCACTGTAAACCCAGCATTCCTCATTATTACGCTTTAAACATAGTGCACGGGTAATCACCACTATGTAAATAGTTGCATAAATATCTTGCACTGAATGATACCACATTATTTTAAGGTCAACATTTAGTCATAATCTCATAGGAATGCTGCATGTAACTAAGTTCTTTCAAACTTCTTGCGAAACTTTATGTTATAGCTGTTATGTTCATCTAATACCTTGGCACCATGCTAGCATAGTTCAATGTAAGTTATGTTGGATGTAAAACTTACTGTAGCTGAGTTCTTTGTAAATCGTTGTGGTTTCGGAAAGGTGGTACATAAGTGCACATGAATGAATGAATAAATAAATAAATAAATGTACACGTGTAGATGAAGGCATTTTATAATCTAGGCACCAACTGTACATGAAAACTCCAACTGCACTCCAACCAGACTGTGTCTCCAGCTATGTCTACCTGCAAAATACATGCTTATATGTCAAAACGTGCATATACTGAGTGGTATAAAAGTCCACCTAGAAACAGAAACATGATGGCAGAAAAAGACCACATGGCCTACCAGTATGCCCTTCCATACCAACTACCATAGTTTCTTTTTTCCCCGTTAAGAGATCTTCTGTGTTTGTCCCATGCTTTCTTGAATTCAGATACTGTCCTCATCTCTACTACTTCCATTGGGAGACTATTCCATATATCTACTACTCTTTCCGTAAAGAAATATTTCCACATATTCCTCCTGAGTCTGTCCCCTTTCACCATCATCCTATGCCCCCTCCTTTCAGAGCTTTCTTTCAATTGAAAGAAACTTTCCTCCTGTGTATATATGCAATGGAGGTTTTTAAACATCTCTAGCATATCTCCTCTCTCCTGCCTTCCCTCAAAAGTATACATATTGAGATCTTTAAGTCTTTCCCATATGTCTTATGATGAAACCCACTGATCGTTTTAGTAGCCACCCTCTGCACCTATTCCATCCTGTTTATATACTTTTGAAGCTATAGTCTCCAGAATTGCACACAATACTCTAAATGAGGTCTCACAAAACACTTATACAGAGGCGTTTATTACCTCCTTCTTCCTGCTTACCATTCCTCCCCCTATGCACCCAAGCATCCTTCTGGCTTTTTCAGTCACCTTTTCTATCTGTTTAACCACCTTAAGATGATCAGAAACAATCATGCCCAAATTCCACTCTGTTTTCATTGACAGAAGTACTTCACCTTCTATGCTGTACCATTCCCTTGGATTTTTGCAACCCAAATGCATGACCTTGCAATTTTTAGCTAAATCTCAGTTGCAAAATTCTCGACAATTCTTCAAGCTTGGCTAGATCCTTCCTCATGTTATCTACTCCTTCCTGGATGTCTACTCTATTGCAGATTTTGCAATCGTCTGCAAAGAGGCAAACCTTAATCGCTAGCCCTTCTGCAATATCACTAACAAAAACATTATTAAGAAGTCACATATGCATAATAAGGACTTTATAAAAATTACCCTTTTAACTCCCATTGTTCCAGGTGCAGTGCTAGAAAGAAAACTGGTTATTGTTGTTAAGTATCATCAAGTTGGTGTCGACTTATGGCGACCCTCTGGATAGTTGTCCTAAAATGTACTTGGTCTTAAGTCAGTCGGTTCATTGTTGATAGAGTGGCATCTATAGCTGCCAACTTGCCAAGCATGATGTCTTTCTTTAATGATCTTTCTCTTCGCGTGATGTGTCCAAAGTATGAAAGTCAAAGTCTTGTCATCTGAGCTTCTAAAGAAAGCTTTGGTTTGATCTCCTCTAGTACTGACTGGTTTGTTCTTTGGGCAGTCCATGGCATATACAGTATTCTTCACCAGCACCATAATTCAAAGGCATTCATTTTCTTCCTGTCTATTTTTTTTACTGTCCAACTTTCACATCCATAAGCTGTTATTGAAAATACTATGGGGTATGTTTACTAAACCATCTTAATGTTACCGGCGCTAGTTGCAGCATTAATGTGAAGAATGCCATATAAGGTAGTGGGCGGTCCGGAGGGAAGGTTGCAAGGAATCGGTATCGTGCGATAGTGGGCGCTGTGGCACGTTAACGCGGGTTAACCCTAAGTTCATGCCAGCGCAGTGTTAGAAGCTATAAAGATCTAGCCCACTGGTTACTGCAATGACTGTGAAGGCAGAGGTCATGGGTTTGATCCTGCAGTGGTGTTATGTAAGAAGGCTGTCTGAAGCATTTCCTTTTAATTTAAATCAGTGCTGCCAGCAAAAACACTCTCACAGTGCCGTAACCTAAGGTGCTGCATAAGGCGCCCTATAAGGCACTCCATAGGGCACATTACAAAGTGCCCTGTCTGCCAAGGCACCTTATAATGTGCCCTATAGGGTGCTTTATAGGGCGCCTTATGAGGCACCTTAGGCTATGGCACTGTGAGGGTGTTTCTGCTGGCAGCACTGATTTAAATTAAAAGGAAAAGCCTCAGACAGCCTTATTAAATAACACCACTGTGGGATCAAACCCATGACCTCTGCCTTCGTAGTCATTGACATAACCAGTGGGCTACATCTCTATAGTATCTAGCGCACTGCTGGCTGGCTACAGAAAGACTGCAGATCACCACACAAACTGTCTGCTGTGGTTACCAGGATAGGGTAAACCCACCCGTACCCATGATGCACTGCACATGCAGATCAGCAGCCTACATCTGCTCACAAGATGGGGTATGCGCCTCTATAGCACCCCAACGTGGTAGTGGGAGCTGACCTTGTGTGTTACTGGCACAGAGTAGCTACAGACCATGACATTGTGTGGTTCCTGTGCTCACCCTGAGGGTGAGGTGGGGTGCCCAGCACCAGGTCTGCAGCACCTGGTTTGGCTGAGATAGGCTGTGCTGCAGGTCCCCATCAGCACCAGTGTGTGATAGGTCTTCTTTGCAGACACACCTAGGATATACCTGTGTCTATCTGTATGTCCCAGTCACATTTAGCCCTGGTGGACTATGATGCACCCAGAATAGTGCATATCCTGTGTGGTTGCCATGGTCACATGTTATAAGAGAAGGGTGACATTTGGACCCAACCTGCCCGTTCGGGACAGGATCTCCCACCAACAGATCCACATTCTACATCTCTGCAATGGCGGCAGTAGAGGGGACCATCAATCCCAGTCCTGCTGGGAATAGGCACCCTACAGGGCAGTCAATGCAGACATATACACATCACATAGGGCACTGGCAGATAGGCATTAGGCCTGGAAAAACCTCAGCTGCCCCCCACCAGTATCTGACATTCACCAGCAGAGAGCACCATCAGTCTCCACCCATTGCACCCTGCAAGGTGTTCCAGCCATACACCTGCTAACTGCAGACAGTCTGATAGCTAGTACATAGTGCACATTCCTGGAGGAACTGTGTGCACCCAAAAATGGGATGTGAGCGCACACACACAACAAGCAGGTATATCAGTGATTGGGCAAAAGAAAAGGAAACTCATAGATATCACTTGAGAAAAATGCTGCATAGCACTATGGGGGAACCTAGCCATGCCATGGTCACTGTTCAGTCAGGGTGAGAGTGACCTCCCAGCATGACATGCTGTGGCCACCCTGTCCATGCAGGTGGTGGTCAGGCAGTAAAATGTCAGCCATTGCCCTATGCCCTGTGCAGATGCATTCTGCCCAGGCTGCCCTGTCCGGGCCATACCCACAGTACCTTGCTCCTCATTATGCACATTGGCAGGCTAACACTGGAAACAGTGCAAGCATTGTGGGCTCAGTAAGGTGTAGGCTGCCACAAAGCACTGGATAGACATACACGCACTCCCACACCTATTTCAGCATTGTGCAAATATAGAGGTGGTTGGCAGCCCTGGCCACCACACCAGTCCTGGGCACAGTGCAGGCATTGCTATGGTACTCAATACTGTTAGGGCTACTCCCTGGGGTGGTACTCCCCGGGGTGGTAAACACTGTCAGAAACAAAAACTGAAACACACTCCACAGATATCAGAAAGGTTGCTATGATGAATCTCTGTTAACAAATTGTGTTTACATTAGGATTTGTTATCTGACATTAATCATAGCAACCTTTTGATATATGTGGAACATATTTCCAAGCATTGCTAAGGTATGCAGGTGCTAGTATTGGTAGATGCTGCTCCGCGCAGGGCCCAACAGCCTGACTCTCCATGAGCCGTTGGATAGTGGAGCCTGTGGGTGTGGGTGTTTGTTCCCCTGTTGGCCGCTGCTCTAGGGCAGAGGTTCCCAACTCCGGTCCTTGTGGGCCAAACACGGGTCAGGTTTTCATGCTGTCCCTAATGAATATGCATGGATAAATTTGCATACAATGGGGGCGGTGCATACAAATGCATCACAGGAATATTTATTAGGGACAGCATGAAACCTGAATGGTGTTTGGCCCTCCAGGACTCCAGTTGGGAAACTCTGCTCTAGAGATTGCACATGTTTATGGTCTATGTGCTCTGTAGGGTAAAATATAGGCGTTTATGGCATGTTTATTTTATCTGCAATAAAGGTTCCATCTTTATTACCAAGGTTTAGTACTGGGTAAAATATAGGGACATGGTCTGCAGGAGCCACAGATGGGACTTGAACCTGTGAGCTTCTGGCTGTGTGTACTGCACCAAACTGTTGTCACAGAGGCAGATCATTCCCTGGGGATACCATGACTGTTCGTCAGACAGACCTTGTCTGTTGCGGTGCACAGCACCCACCTAAACAGGGCTAGGGCTTGGCCTTGGTTTGCTGTGAGAAGATGCCACTGTCCCCTCCACCACCAGCTCCCCTCCGCCACCATGCTGACATGCCCTTGTGCCGGTGGTGCTGGTGGTGCTCAGTCCCAGGCCATCCAGTATGCCGGTAGGCGGCTGCCTATGGTGCTTGATATGGGGTAGGGGTGCCTGCATAGACATCCATGCTTCCCCCTGGCACCGCCTGCCAATATTATGTGCCCTTTGGGGTACTTACTGGGTAATGTCCCCTGGGACACTGTGGGACACACACTCGTGGACATAGTTGCCCTTGGACAGTTGCTGTCTTGCTGGTTTTCCGTTTCTACATTCCTATGTGTCACCTAGGCATCTGCCTAGTCCACCCTGTGCCCCAGCTGCCCCACTGCATGTCCCGCCTGTACCCCATTTGCAGCCTCACCATAGTGCTCTTTTGTACTTGGGCACTATGCTGTTGCTGCACATGTATCACTACTATCACTTTTCTTGGTCTCCCTGCCTTTGCTGTACATTGCTGACTGAAATGGTTTCTCTCTCCTGCAAATGTGCCTCTAACATGAGGTTTTCACTGGCGTTAATTTTCATACCCTGATTTCACAGCGTTAGTGTGCCTTGAGCCTCTCCCCACCCACTCTCTGCCCATTGACCTCTTCTCTCCGCCCCCTGGAATGACTTTCTCCACCCTCTGTGTGCCTTAACGCCGCTGGAGACGTTATCGCGCGATGTGACGTTATCATGCGGTATTGCACGATAGCATCACTTATCGCGCGATAACATCGCCACTGCAACGTTAACGCTCTTTAGTAAACATACCCCTATGGTTTGGACAAGTCAAATCTTTGTATGGAGAGGGACATCTCTGCTTTTGAGAATCTTATTTAGGTCTTTCATAGCCATTCTGCCAAGAGCAATGCATCATCAGATTTCTTGACTGTTTGTCATTTTTTTATTGATCCAAGTAGGTTAAAGTTGTCCACTATTTCAATTTCTTCTCCATCAATGATGAACTTACTGATGTTGCCAGTTGTCAGGATCTTTGTCTTCTTTATGTTAAGAAGCAGGCCTAATTTAAGACCATGTTCCTTGATCTTGAGAAGCAAATGTTTCAGCAAGTAACGTGGTATCATCAGCATAGCAAAGGTTGTTGATGTTTTCTATCAATCTTCACACCTTGGCTATCTTCATACTGTCCTGTTTCTCTGATGATTTGTTCTGCATATAAATTAAATGGGTAGGTAGCCTTGTCGTATACTTTTGATAATTTTAAACCATTCTGTTTTCCCTTGTTCCATTTGAACTGCTGCTTCTTGATCAGTTTAAAGGATGTGCAACAGAGCTATCAGGTGTTCTGGCATGCCCATGCTTTTTAATGTGGCTCAGAGTTTTTCATGGTTTACAGAGTCAAAAGCTTTGCTATAGTCAATAAAATACATATAGATATTCTTTTGATATTGTTTTGTCTTTTCAACTATCAATCACACATCCGCGAGGATGTCTATCATTCCTCACTCTTTCCTGAACACTACTTGTACTTCAGGCAATTCTTGCACCAGGTATGGTTGTCATCTCTGCTGAATGATCTTGAATAGAATATTGCTGGCATGTGGGATCAGAGCAATTGTGTGATAACAGTCAGTCAGATCACCTTTCTTCAGTATTGATATTAACACAGATCATTTCCAGTCAGTTGGCCATGATGTTGTCTTCCAAATTTCCTAGCAGAGCCTTGTAAGTATGGTAACACCTGCATCAGATTGCTGTAATACTTCAATGGAAATGCCATTAATACCCGGTGCTTTGTTCTTTGATAATGCTTTCAATGCTGCTTCAACTTCTTCTTCCATCATTAATGGTTCCTGAGCATAAGGTAGGGGTTGAAAGGGCTGTTGGTCCACTTGAACTTTATGATATAATGACTGTATATTCTTGCCTCCTTTTCTTGGTCTTCTCAGGATCATTCAACATGGATCCTTGCGCATCTTGTAGCATTCCAGTTCGAAGCTGGAATTTTCTCTTTAACTGTCATAGCTTTAGGAAAGCCAATCTTGTTCTTCCTCTAATAGTTTCTGATTCTATTTCCTTGCATACGGAAAAGAAAAATATTATCAAACAATTCCACAACTCGTACGGAGCAGTTTTATAATTGTGAAAAATTGACCTGAGGAATAATAAATTGATTGATTAATAAATTAAGAAAAAATTAGGCACAAAGCAGAAATTTGCATCCCCTTCCTCCAAAAATTATACCAGCCAAAAAAATGCATTGAAATAACTCTTATTCTATTATGAAAGTATGGGAACCCAAATTTGTTCTAATTATATTACTAATGCTTTTCTTCTTTGCAAGCCTTTTAGGTTCTGGTTGCTCATTTGAATATTATCTAATGAATACAGATGACAGAATGTGCAGAATCACAGTGGGGACTCTTTTACTAAAGGGTGCGTGCTGTTCAGTGAAGGTCTGGCACACTCTAAAGGTGCACATTAGACATGCATTGGCAGCCAGCGTGGGATCATGACAGTTAGAGCTGCTGGATTTGGTGCTAACTGTCCATGGTGTGTTAGGGTTGCAAGCAGGAGAGGTGGGGCAGAAAGTTGGGGGGGGGGGTGTTGAGTACTGTGCAGGCAGCACACCCATGCTACATGGTGGGCTAGTAGCGCAGGTGCGATGACCGCCACCTCCATCGGTGGGGTTGAGTGCACCACCTCTATTGTCATGTGGCAACTGGCAAGAACATGTTTTCAATGTTCCTGGCAGTTAATGCTGTGGTGTTACCCAAACAGGCCATGCATTTGCTTGTTAATGACGCATTAGATGCAACACCCCAGTGTTTCTGCACTATTGGTTTATATATTACTGCTGATACCTTACTAAACGTTTCAGTGAAAGCCAAACACTGGATTCACTTCCTAGAAATAAAACACTTCAAATCTGTAACCTTCTTGGTGTGTATACTCACATACTGCATTTTGATCAATATATTAATGGCACAGCTGTTACAGGCGACAGGATTTCCATGACAGCTTATATTTATAGAGGGCCACCAGACAGTGGCACACTGTGGGCAACAGCTCTTCTCTTCATGCAACTTGCATATAAAGAAGAGAGTCTCCAGAAAGATTTCATTCTGTTTTTTTAAGTGCAATATTGCTTCAGAACAGCCTTTTAAATCTGTGTTCAGGAGCCACACCTAGCTGCCCAATTTCCCAAGTTATATAACAGAGTTATATAAGAGCTCCATCTAATCGCGCTAGAGCAGTGAGTCTAGTATTAATTACCTGGATGGTAATGGATTTAGCCAAGGGAAGGTTTACTTCACCAATTTGCTCCATTTCTTTGAACACATGAATAAACGTGGATAAAGGTGAGCCAGTTGATATAGTATATTTAGACTTTCAGAAAGTATTTGACAAAGTCCCTCATGAGTGATTCCTGAAGAGATTAAAGAGTCCAGACAGCACTGCTGAATATTCATTCTGAAGGCCTGGGCATTATCCAGAGAGTGCCGGGGCAATCTGTTGTCAGAGCTAGAGTGGAATTCGAGATTATCCAGTTAGTGATGATATTGACTCCATTAACTGGATAACTAACTGCATAAAGACAGGCCAGAAAAAAAGAT
The DNA here is from genome assembly GCA_033557465.1 of Ichthyophis bannanicus. Classification (NCBI taxonomy): domain Eukaryota; kingdom Metazoa; phylum Chordata; class Amphibia; order Gymnophiona; family Ichthyophiidae; genus Ichthyophis; species Ichthyophis bannanicus. The sequence goes on from CM066031.1 coordinate 222,740,869, forward strand.
AATCATAATTTTACACAGTTTGCCATCCAGATAGGAGGCTAAATGTTGCCACTGTCTGGATAGCAGCATCAGTCATTGCTAAATTCAGATTTTTATATTTAACCTGTGATTTATCTCACTCAATATCTATATATAACAAAGGGGCATGTTTACTAAACTTGTGGTAATTTCATTCGCATTAGGTTCCGCGGTAAAGGTACAGATGCCCATATAAAGGCGTGAGCGGGGCATCATTATGCCAAGCCATGTCGGGTAACGTGCATTATAAGGCACGTTATAAGGCACGTTACAAGGCACCTTATTAGGCACAGTACAAGGCATGTGTCTTAACGTGCCTTGTACTGTGCCTAATAAGGTGCCCTGTAACACCTTATAACATGCCTTGTACTGTGCCTAATAAGGTGCCTTGTAACGTGCCTTATAACGTGCCTTATAACGTGCCTTGTACTGTGCCTAATAAGGTGCCCTGTAACGTGCTTTATAACGTGCCTTGTACTGTGCCTAATAAGGTGCCTTGTAACGTGCCTTGTACTGTTCCTTGTTCTGTGCCTAATAAGGTGCCTTGTAACATGCCTTATAACGTGCCTTGTACTGTGCCTAATAAGGTGCCTTGTACTGTGCCTAATTAGGAGCCTTATAACGCCTTATAAGGATTGTTGACAACTGTGGTGAGGGTACTATGGGCTGGCAGCATGGATCTGCAAAGATATGACTGTCACAGGCAAGCAAAATATCTACGATGGACAGGAGGGAACAACGAGGAATCAAACCCATGACCTCCACCTAGAACATCAGTGTACTAACCAATAGGCTATACCTCTATGGCTTGCTGCATAGCAATGGCTGGGTACAGAAGGACTGCAGGTCACCGCACAAACTGTCTGCTCTGTGTGCCAGAATAGGGTAACCCCACCAGCACCCATGATGCATTGCACATGCAGAACAGCGGCCTACAGCTGACCACCAAATGGGGTCTGCACCTCTCCAGTACTGCAGCGTGGTAAGATGGACTGACAGTGCGTGATACTGGCACAGAGTAGCTACAGACCATGCCATTGTGCAGGTTCCATGTTCACCCTGAGGGATAGTATGGGTGCCCAGCACTAGGTCCACAGTACATGTGGTGCTAGAGATAGGTCCTGCTGCACATCCCTAGAGCTGCCAGTGTGTGACAGGTGTCCCCAGCAGTGCAACTGAAGATCTATCTGTTCCAGCTGTGCTCTGCAGTCACATGTGGCCCTGTGGGACCAGACACCACCCAGATTAGTACGTACCCGGTGTTAAGGTCTGGCTGCCATGGGTAACTGTTATCAGGGCAGTGGGGGTGTCTCACATGAGGGCTATGTAGCACTGCCATTATGGGTCTAAGTGGTATGCACTCTATACCCCAAGGGGGCCTCAATCACCCCTTTTGTAGATGACGGTGTGGTGGGACAGGTGCCTGCACCCTGCAGAATGGCTGTAGTACCAGCAACCACAGTCCTGCTGGCAGATGACAGCCCTCCAAGGCTGCTGGGCCAGTGCCATACCTATGACCATTGCAGACCTGCAATGATACTTGCAGTAGGTTCATCTGCCCCATGCTACAGTCTGCCATTCATCAACAGACAGCACAGTCAGACTGCACCTGCAGCATCCTAAAAGGTGTTCCCACCATGCACAGGTGAACTGTAGACAGCCCACTAACCAGTCCATAGTGCATGCTCACAGGGGAACCCTGTGCACCCAGAGATGGGATGCACAACACAGACACCAAGCAGTTATCTCCATGATTGGGCCCCAGAACCAGGAACACACAGGCATCACTGGAAACAAATAACATGTGGTACTATGTGGGAACATAGACATTCCATGGTCACTGCTCAGTCAGAGTGAGAGTGACCCCCCCCCCCCCAGTGTGACATGCTGTGGCCACCCTGTCCATGCAGGTGGTGGTCAAGCACTACAATGTCCCAGCCATTGCCCTCCACCCTGTGCAGACGCATCCTGGCCAATCTGCCTTGTCTGGGCCATACCCACAATACCTTGCTCCTCATTATGCACATTTGCAGGCTAACGCTGGAAGCAGTGTGAGCAATGTGGGCTCAGTGAGGTGTTGGCAGACACAAAACAATGGAGAGACATACGCACACTCCAACACCTGACTCAGCATTGTGCAAATATGGAGGTGGTTGACAACCCTACCCGCCACACTGGTCCTGATCACAGTGCTGACATTGCTAATCTGTGCAGGGGGTAGTAGTAGTGCTCTGGTGATAACTGCAGCTCTGTGCTGGGGCCAACAGCCTGACACTCCATGAAGCTGTGGATAGTGGAGCCCTTGTGAGTGGGTGTCTGTACCCCTGTGCACCACTTCGTTGGGGTTTGCCCATGTTGTTGTTGTGGCTGCATTGTGGGCTAAAACTTTGGGGAGATGCTCTGCAGGATCCACAGATGGGACGTGAGCCTCTGCTCTTGGACATGCTGGCTGAGTGTACTGCACCACACTGTTGCCACAGCAGCATAGTAGTCCCTGGGGCTACCCTTACGTTCCTTGGCCAGACCTCTTCTGTTGCACTGCAAACCACGTACTGGTACAGGGCGTGGCCTAGGTCCACTGCAGGCAGGTGCCACTGCTTCCTCCAGCACAATCACCCACCCCCTCTGCCATGCTGCCATGACCATATGCTGTCGGTGCTGGTGGTGCGCCATCCCAGGCCATCCAGGTGGCAAGTAGGCGGCTGCCTAAGTTGTGGGTTCTGGGGTAGGGGTGCCTACATAGATGTCCACGCTTCCCTCGGCACCGCCTGTCACTGTTATGTGCCCCTTGGGGTACCTGCTGGGTAGTGTCCCCTGGATGGGACACTGTGGGATACAGACTCATGGGCATGTTTGACCCTGGTCAGTTGCTGTCTTGCTGGTTTCCATTTTATGTGTTCCTATGTGCCACCTCGGCAACCGCCTAGTCCACCCTGTGCCACAGTAGCCCCCACTGCATGTCCCGCCTGCAGCCCTCATGACCCATTTGTGCCATCACCATAGTGGCCTTTCATACCTGGGCACTATACTGTTGCTGTAAACGGAGCACTACTATCACCTTTCTTGGGCTCCCTGTCTATGCTGTACATTGCAGACACTTAAGTGGTTTCTCTCTCCTGCAAATGTGTATCTAATGCCAGGTTTTCAGTTGCGTTAAGATTCAGCCCTTCATTTCCCCGCATTAGTGTGGAAGGGGCCTCTGGGAGTGGGGGTTCTGCTGTGGATAACCTCAGGGGTATTGTTGCTGGGAGGAGTCAGATCGGGGGGTCTTCGTGCCATGGGAGAGTTTGTTTGTCGGGTGATCAGATATTTTGGGTGGGGGTAGGGAGGATTGGATATGTTGGGATGTCTTCTATGGGGGGAGGGGGGTTGGGGTTGGGGAGGGGATTGCATGGCTTGAAAATCATCAGAGAGAGAGATCAAGGTCAGAAGGAGGTGGTCAGAGGGTTATGGGGGAAATAGTGCTGCTGGTTCAGATGTTTATATATTTCTTTTGGATTTGAACAAATCAGGAGCAGAGATTGTAAGAAGCTGCCCCCATGCATAGGCGGGGGTATTTGTATGGTAGTTTTCCCCATATGCAGCTTCTGAAAAAAATCTGTGCTTCTGCCAGATGTGGAGAGTGATCAACATGCAGTCCTGCACCTATTTTACAAAAGGCTCTCCACTGGACAGAGCCTCTTGTTAAATACTGTGGGAATTCTCCATGGCCCAGCCTAGATGTGGAAATTCCCCTCTTCCCATCCTATCTGACATCTGCCTTCATGTCTCTCGATAGGCTATCCCTATAAAATAAAGTTCAGGCACATTGGTGAAACCCTATGAAAGACTTGTGCAGCAGCTGCTTATAATAAATCTGTTTAGCATAAATGTGCACAGTTTTATTTTCCAGTGCTTTGGATCTGGCAGATTTCAAGTATATTAAGTTTACTAGAAAAGTAAAGGCAGAATAAACAATGAAAATTTTAATTGCTAAATCAGAATCCAGCCAAGAATCCAGCCCCTCGGGAATAGGGATAGGTGTAGTAGGTAGGTGCGCCTGCAGTAGAACACGGAAACCATTAACATGGATAATGCATGCACTGTACATCTGAAAGACAGACTTAAATTTCCAAAATCTCTCACAAATTGAATTAGTATAGGCAAACCGCAAAAGGCTTCCGAAGCAAGTCAGTGTATTGTCACATTAGGAATAGATACATGGTGTCTTGACTTAGATACATCCAACATTAAAAATAATATTACAAATAAGTGCATATACTGTAACAGGCTTAGTAGAGACCTAGAGGAAATGAGGTTGAGTATCATGCACAGCCAGGTAAGATATACATATGCCGAGGACCTAGCCCTCTCTTCCTTTAATCGCTGATTGATGATGGTTATAAAGCATTGCAAGGTTCTTTAGTATTAATCAGTATGATTTGCATTCATTGAAACTGGCTTGAAGCAGAGATAAAACTGGCAAAGGAGTTATGCCAGACTGAGAGAAGGGTGTGGTGCAATGTTTTATTACAAATTTTACAGGGGTGAATCACTATAAAAGTGATATATCGGCAAGTCTAAGAGGCTTTTGCTAAAAGTATTTTGGAAAATGTACTTTATACTGAAAGGCCTTCATATATCTATCAAAAAAGGGATAACTTGGTTGGGGAGGGGAAGAGAGTATATCTCAAAGTCCTCCTGATGTCTCTACCACCCTTGCTGGCAGGCAGCATGCATGCATGGTGGCTGACAGCCTCATCCCTGTTGAGTACAGTCTCTGCTTCCTTGAGCACGCCGCAGAAGCCCATGGAACAGAAGGAAAATAAGCTCCCCTGCCCATGACCTCAGAAGTCCAGCAGCATGATGGGAAGGGAGAGGAGATCACTGCTGAATAAAATTGACCTTCCTAAGGGTCTTTCGGTAGGCCCCATCTCTATCCCTGTGGGTTTCTACCAATAACCCCATTTCTATTGAAAAATCTTATACAGGAAAGACCCTGAGAAAAGCTATGTGGGGGAAAGCAGCCAATGGGAAAGTGCCAGGGAGTGGGTAGTGGAAGGCAAGCTACAGTCACAAGAAGAAGGGGCAAGCCAGAGGAGCAGGGCCTATACTTCTAGTGTGGAGCAGTAGCCTAATGGTTAGGGCACTGGATTAGGAACCAACAGACCATGGTTCCATTCCTACTAGCACTCCTTGTAGCATTAAGCAACTCACTTAACCTTCCCTTGCTTCAGAGAAATCCAAGTAATCAATGTCCCCGTTTAATGTACATTACCAAGTTACAATATAAACTGCTTTGACTGAAATGAAAAAGGGTATAAAACACCTGCTTAATTAAAATTCTGAGTTGGAGGTTAGGACACAATAAGGAGAATCACTTTACTCTTGATGCAGTAGACTAATGGCATGCAAATTACTGTGTTGTTTAAAAAAGTCTGAAACAGAAAAATGGGCTTTTTTGCACACCTCAGCAATTCTTCACTTGCCAGTGAAGGAGCCAATCTCCGTTCAGAACTGAAAACAGAACAGGGATTGGCTCTTTCACTGACAAGGGGCCAATCGTTGCTCAGGTACAGTAAATGAATGAATGAATGATTGAATGTAGCGGACCATTCACAAAGGGAAACGGGTAGCTTTGGAGGACCTACGTAAAAGAAGAAAATAATTTTTGTTTCCATGTTATCATGATAATAAACACTTTGTTGTAAACCACCTTGAAGTTCCAAACAGACTGGTATATCAATTTATGCAAATAAATAAATAAAATATTAAAATATAAGGAGAAAAGCAGCAAAACATACCAGTAACATAATTAAAATAAAGGGTCCTACAGCAGTGTATACATCCAAGGGTGTTGAAAGAACTGAAATATGAGATTGCAGACCTGCTATCAGTAATCTGTGAACTATCATTAAAATCATCTCTAATACCTGAAGACTGGAGGATCGCCAATGTAACACCAATTTTTAAAAAGGGTTCCAGGGGTGATCCGGGAAACTACAGACCGGTGAGCCTGACGTCAGTACCGGGAAAAATGGTAGAAACCATCATAAAGAATAAAATTACTCAGCATGTAGATAGTCACAACCTAATGGGAGACAACCAACATGGCTTTAGACAAGGAAGATCTTGTCTTATTAATCTGTTATGTTTTTTTGAAGGTGTGAATAAACAGGCAGACAAAGGTGAGTCGGTTGATATTGTGTATCTGGACTTTCAGAAAGCCTTTGACAAGGTCCCTCATCAGAGACTTTTGGCAAAACTAAAGAGTCATGGGATAGGAGGCAGTGTACTATTGTGGATCAGGAACTGGTTAAAAGATAGAAAGCAGAGGGTAGGGCTAAATGGCCAATTTTCCCAATGGAGAAAGGTGAATAGTGGTGTACCCCAGGGATCTGTGCTGGGTCCGCTGCTTTTTGACATATTCATAAATGACCTGGAAAGTGGAATAACGAGTGAGGTTATCAAATTTGCAGATGACACAAAACTATTTAAAGTTGTTAAAACCCAAGAGGATTGTGAAAAATTGCAAGAGGATCTTGATAAATTGGAAGACTGGGCATCAAAATGGCAGATGAAATTTAATGTGGACAAGTGCAAGGTTATGCACCTAGGGAAGAACAACCCAAACTATGGTTACACGATGCAAGGTTCCACATTAGGAACCACCACCCAGGAAAAAGATTTAGGCGTCATTGTGGATACCAGGTTAAAACCCTCGGCCCAGTGTGCAGCGACGGCCAAAAGAGCAAATAGAATGCTAGGTATGATAAGGAAAGGAATGGAAAATAAAACAAAAGATATTATAATGCCTCTATATCGTTCCATGGTGAGACCGCACCTTGAATATTGTGTGCAATTCTGGTCGCCGTATCTTAAAAACGATATAGCGATTTTAGAAAAGGTACAGAGAAGAGCCACCAAAATGGTAAAGGGGATGGAAGGATACTCCTATGAAGAAAGGCTAAAAAGGTTAGGGCTCTTTAACCTGGAAAAGAGACGGCTGAGGGGATAAATTAATGAACGGAGTGGAACGGGTAAACGTAGATCGATTGTTTACCTTATCAGAATATAGAAAGACTAGGGGACATGCAATGAAGCTACAGGGTAAACTATTTAAGACTAATAAAAGAAAATATTTTTTCACTCAACGTGTAATCAAACTCTGGAATTTGTTACCGGAGGATGTAGTAAAGGCTGTTAGTGTAGCTGGGTTTAAAAAAGGTTTGGACAAGTTCCTGGAGGAAAGGTCCATAAACCATTATTAAGAAGTAACCGAAGATATCAATGCTTGACCCAGTACAAGCATTGTGGAACTTGTGTCTCTTGGGGAAACTGCTAGGTACATATGACCTAGATTGGCCACTGTTGGAAACAGAATACTGGGCTTGATGGACCTTGGTCTGACCCAGTATGTCACTTCTTATGTTCTTATGTTCTTATGTTTTTCAACCCATTCTTCAGAGCACACCCAGCCAGTAGAAATGAATATGTTAAGCCTTCAGGGCTTTTGCGCATTTCTCTGGGGGCAGATTCTCCAAATGGGTTAATTTATTCACACTATGATAGTCATAAGCCTCACTTCTAAGCCAGGATATGTGGAGGACGATCTCAGTCTCTCAAATTTACTGCTATTGCTCGGCGTAGTACTTGCATCGTGCCAAAAAGAGCTTCCCTCTGGAGTTCTTAAGATGTCACATGGATGGGTAATTATCAAGGTGTGCATTAAGGAGTAATAGTTAATGCCTTCATTAACATGGGATTTAAATGTCAGCGTGGCATTGTTTGTGCACATTCTTAAGTGCACATTTGTTAAACGCTAAAGTTCTTCCTGCATCTGGTACTTAGCTGTATGTACAGAAATATGAACAAAACCCAGCACTAACCTGTGTGTACAGTTTAGCATTTTTATTACATTGGCTTCCTGTTACAGTTTCTGTGTGAGGGGCAGCAACCCACCATGGACAGACACAGAATAGTCAGTAAGTGTCCTGGGGAATGTGCTTCAAAAAAAGAGTAGGAATTGGGCAAGGGGGCTGCTGCAAGCTTAGGAAGAGTGGGTTGCAGGGTCAAGATGATACCTGTTCACATTGGAGGACATTCACTAATGGAGTTCATAACCAACAGCACAGCAGATGTACATGCATAAATGTTTGTGTGTGTGTGAGAGGACAGAGAATGACAGAGAGAGAAAGAGAGAAAGTGTGTGTGAGTCTGTGTGTGCAAGAGAGAGAGAAAGAGAGAAGAGACAGAGAGGGAGAGAGCGAGATGGTGTGTGTGTGTGTGTGTGTGTGTGGTCCAGGAAAGAGGGTGTATGTGTTTGTGATTGTGAGAATGTGTGTCAAAAATATAATATGAATCTGAGAGAGGGAGAGATCTCATGTGAGACTGTGTGCGCCTGAGTATTAGAGAGGGCTTGTGTGTACATCTTTTCTGTGTCTGAGAGTGTGTCTGTATCTGTGTGTGTGTCTGAAAGAGAGGATGTGTGTGTCAGAGCAAAAGCTTTTTTGTGTATCTGTGTTTGAAAGAGAGTGTTTGTGTTGTGTGGGAAGTGTCAGAGAGCGCATGCGTGTTTATGTACAGGTCTCTAAGAAAAAGCACACATGCGTATGTCGGCATTAGTGAGAATGTGGGTGTGTGAGTGTCTGAGACACAGTCTACACCAATGTTAAGGCAACCAGAACTCAGAAGTTCTTAGTTATGCTGACACCATCGTGCAACATCATATTTCCAGCTACTTTTCATGCATTCTGGAGATTTTTCACATTGGGTCTGCAGTCACCGATAAGCACAGTGCCCAGTATCTGAGTGAAAATGTTCATTTCAGGAATGAGGTTTAAAGTTAACAAAATTTCATTTCATGTATTATACCTAGCAAACATTATTACAAAGGTATCTTGTAACGACATATAACATTTCAATTAGCAGAAAAATGAGTTACAAAGAACTTCAATATATATAATACCCATAAAATCAAACCATACAATCAGAGCCCCTTATAACCGTCCCTGCTCACCCCCCTCCCATATAGTTACATGAGGCCTCCATAATGGCTATTTAAAGAACATTTGTGCTACATTTCAGACATCCAGGACTTATTATGAATGTGAGTTTAGCTTGAAGAGAAATATCAAGACTAAGGGACATGTTAATTAAGTGTAGTAATCGTTTTTGCAGCTACCACACAGCATATATCAAAATGCAGTGCAGTAGCTGAAGAAACCTGTGCGGTATCTGCAAGAAGTTACTCTGTCCCCCCCAGTCGGCAGTGGCAACATGCTGATCCCTCCCATGGCCTTCCTTTGGGCCCCCTTGCAAAAGGGTGATTGTGCCATGGATCTTCTGTTCTGTGGTGGCAGTGACACCAGGGGAGGCCACTCCTCCTTTTAGCATTTCCTCCCCCCAAAAAATACCCTCTTGGGGGCTCTTCAGGACCCCACTGGAAACCAAGCTCCCAGATAACCAGTCTGCCCCCCCCCCCCCCAGAAGATAGGATCCTGGCTAACCATTTAGGACTCCCTCAGCACTTACTGTAAGTATTTCTGGTGGTCCAGCAGGAAGGGGGCAAGAGCAGTTCCCTAGCAATAAGATGTCGACATCTTGAGGTGGTGTTATCTTCAGCCATAATAGCAGCAATTTGGGCAGCCAGCACACGACAATTGCTTGCATGTTGTCTACCTCCTCTCACCACGCCTTTTTCCCACCCTGATCCCGCCTCCCCCTCATTTTCTTCTTGAGCGTGATGTCCTCCACCTCTGTCATGATTATTTTTCTTCTCAAGCTCTTCTAGAACCTTTTCAGTCTGGCTTTCGCCCCTTACATTCCACTGAAGCGGCACTAGCCTAGATCTCTAGTGATTTGTTCCTGGCCAAATCTAAGGGCCTCTTTTCCATCCATATCTTTCTTGACCTTTCAACTGCTTTTGATGCTATTGATCACCTCCTCCTTGAGACCTTGTCATCACTTGGATTTAGAGACTCTGTCTTGTCCTGGTTTTCATTGCTTTTTCAGTGTTTGTTCTAATGACTCCTCCTCTTCCCCTATTCCACTCTCAGTTGGATATCAAAAAAAAGTGTGGTCATTAATGCTGTTTATATATCCTTAAGAATTGATAAAGGGCTTGATTTACTGAGTCTTCCACCCTTCCCTCCCCATTCTGGGGGTAATTTATAAACAGGCTTATTTTGTGGCTATTTGTTCCCCCTCCGGATCCCATCTAACTTCCCCGCTCATTGTACGGGGAAGTTAGTTGGGGGCAGGGAAGGGACAGATTGGAGTCAGTGTTAGGGCAGGCGGTAGTCAGTTGTCGGCCCTGGATATACAGGGCCGATTCCAATGTCAGCCCTGTATGTCTGGGGCTGACAGCTTGGATGGGGATAGGGTTGCCAACTGGCCGGTTTTCAGCCGGCCTGGCCAGTTTTTCCATGGCCAGGCCGGCTGCCGGCGCAGAGGCAAAACCGGCCCTTGAAAAGCCGTTTTTTTTGCTCTGGCCGCAAGATCGGGAGCGGCCAGAGAAAAAAAACCGGCTTTTCTCCCAACCCGGAGGGCTTCAGAGGGAGCCGGGGAAGCCCGCGCGAGGCCCCGGCTCCCTCTGAACAGCCGCCAGCGTGAAGAGCCTTTTCCTTCACGCTGGCGGCTGTTCCTGTGAAGCCGCGATTGGTGGGAAAGGTTAAAGGCAATGCCCTTTAATCTTTCCCAGCATTCGCGGCTTCACAGGAACAGCCGCCAGCGTGAAGGAAAAGGCTCTTCACGCTGGCAGCTGTTCAGAGGGAGCCGGGGCCTCGCGCGGGCTTCCCCAGCTCCCTCTAAAGCCTCAGACCGCCGCGGATTTGGGGGGGGAGGCCAAGGACTGCCTGGGCTGTGATGGGGGGAGGGGACCTGGACTGGAAAAGGGCTAGGAGGGGGGAATTTGACTGGAAATGGGTTGTGATGGGGGGGGGGGGACCTGGACCGGAAATGGGCTATTGGGGGGGGGGGCCTGGGACTGGAAAGAAATGGGCTGTGATGGGAGGGGACCTGGACTGTAAAAGGGCTATGGGGGGGACATGGACTGGAAATGGGTTTTGATGGGGAGGGGGACCTGGACTGGAAAAGGGCTAGGGGGGGGACATAGACTGGAAATGGGTTGTGATGGGGAGGGGGACCTGGACTGGAAAAGGGCTATGGGGGGGGGGGGGAACTTGGACTGGAAGAGGGCTATGGGGGGGGGGGAACCTGGACTGGAAATGGGCTATGGCGGAGGGAGGGGGAACTTGGACTGGAAATAGGCTGTGATTAGGGGGACTTGGACTGGAAATGGGTTGTGAAGGGGGGGATCTGGACTGGAAAAGGGCTATGGGGGGCATTGGACTGGAAAGAAATGGGCTGTGATGGGGAGGGGGACCTGGACTGTAAATGGGCTATGTGGGGGGGGGCAGGGACTGGAAATGGGTTTTGAGGGGGTGGGGGACCTGGACTGGAAAAGGGCTATGGGGGGGGACATGGACTGGAAATGGGTTGTGATGGGGAGGGGGACCTGGACTGGAAAAGGGCTATGGGGGGGGAACTTGGACTGGAAATGGGCTATGGTGGAGGGAGGGGGAACTTGGACTGGAAATAGGCTGTGATTAGGGGGGCTAGGACTGCAAATGGACTGTGATGGTGGGGGGGAGTAGGACTGCAAATGGGCTGTGATGGTGCGGGGGGACTCCGACTGCAAATGGGATGTGATGGGGGGGGCTAGGACTGGAAATGGTCTGTGATGTGAGGGCTAGCACTGAAAATGGGCTGATGAAGAGCTGGAATAGGACTGGAAATGGGCTGATGTGGGGCATGGGAGAATGGGATTAGAAGGGAGTGGATGCTGGGTGGGTCTAGAACTATAAGGGAACTGATTTTGGGGGAGGACTAGAATAGATGGGGAATGAGTGGAGAGGGGAAACATATTTTGTGTGGAAGAAAAGTCTATGATGGGCTGGGTATTGGGAGAGTGAGGGGCTTGAGAATGGAAGGGTGAAATTTAAATGGATGATAAAGGAATAAGGAAAGAATTGGGGGAAAGAGCAAAAGGGAAACAATCAGTATGTTAAAGCAGAAATAGAGAGAGAATGGAAAACATCTAAAAGAGAAGAAAGGACAAATGGATAGCTCGCAGAAGACACGAAGAAACCAGAAGAAAGTGACTGGAGCAATTGCAACTGAAAAATAAAATGCCCAAACAGAAGGTAGAAAAATACTTTTTATTTTGAATTTATTAGCTGGAATATGTTTGGTCTGGGAAGTGTGTATTGATAACATCTTTGCGTTTTTGTTTAGTGCAAGAGGAAGTTACTTTATAGTTTTATTTCTCCAGTGTTGTACATTTCATGTTTGTATTTTGGGGTTCCCAGTTTAATTATTATCTGACCAAGGAAGTTAGCCTACACGTATCCTCGGTAATTTTTGTGGGTGGGGCTGGGGGCGGGGCAGGGGTGGGACTAGGGGCGGAGAATGGGTGGAGCATGGCGAGCCACAGGTGTCGGGTTTTTCTCGGTGAAAAAGTTGGTAACCCTAGATGGGGAACTTATTCCTATGAGGTGGAATAAGTTCCCAATGCAGCAGAGGATGGCAGGCCCGCGGCTGGGAAGGGGTGGCAGGAGGCAAAGGGCATTCCCTGCAGCCCGACTGGCCTTGGGAGGTCAGATCGGGGGTCAGGCTGTGGGGATAGTACTTTGAGAGCCGGCGGCCAGAATCACAGCTTTTCAATGGAGCTGCAATGCCATGGCAACCAGACGCCATGGCACCATGGCTCCATTGAAGAGCCCTGACTGAGTTAGCTGGGGAAAGCCTATACATGCAGGCCAGACAGAATCGAAGTCTCGGCTTGCACGTACAGGCCTGTTCACAATTCTGATCCCGTGGGGCTAGACATGCCCTGTGGGATCAGAATCTCAACTCCCTCTGTGCGTCCGGTTCCGGACAGACGCACAGAGGGCCCAGACATGCAGATAAGAATTGGGCTCAAAGCATTTAACATCTAAAGCATGTTTAGCACATACAAAATGGTTGTTCTAAAACTGCATGACCAAATAGGCACATATAAGTATATGCACCAACAAGATCACACGTACATACCCATATGCGCACCATGTGTAGGCATTCCCAGAAGTGCATTTCGGATAGAGATGGAGCAGGGGTGCACTATATATCCGTATTTTATAAAATATCCATGTGCTTGCATATTGTACAGACATATGTTTAGACCTTCTTTGTAGCAGCTCTAAAGTTTTGCTACAGAATTTGTATGCTATTAGGGATAGTTCTGAGAGCCTATCTTATAAATGTTCATAGGTGCCTACGTTGCTTTTATAAAAAAAAACTTCTCCTGCTCTTTAGCTCAATAAACAGTTAAGATTTAGATATAGAGCACAATTCAATATATTTGACAGAATGGACTAATCACCAGTTTGATCCTACTGTATCAGTCACTCACCATCGTATGTCATTTATGGAACGTCCCGCTTTGAGCCAGTGCTCCACAGTCAGAGCTGTTGCAGTCCCAGGAGCTAGTTTACTCTTGTATTCATTCAGCTTGAAACAGATTTTCTTTCTCATGCAACCTACATAAATAGGAGGACATATACAGACAATAGCATAAATTGCAAACATAGAACCACAACCCATGCGATAATGTACTTTAAACACCCTTCCATCCTTTAGATATTGCCAATGAGGTCCTTCTGTTGTAGACTGACACCAATTACAAGGCCTACAAACTGTATCCTTCTACTCCATAGAGTTTAGTCCAATCTTTCAAATATATTGAATTATTTGTTCTCCAATGCTGCTACCCCTATGGTAGGCAGACAACAGAGGTTCGGTAAACAAATTATGCAACCTGGCAATGCAATGTGGGCCTTTGAGTCAATGCTGACTCTTGGCGACCCAGCAACTCCTGGGTTTTCTTGGCAGTGTGACTGGAAATATATTGCCAAGCCTTTCTTCCAAGGCAACAGAAGGTTACGTGACTAGCTGAATACCACAAGGAGTACTAGTAAGGATCAAACACTGGTCTCTTAGTTACTAAGCCAGTGCTCTAACCATTAGGCTCAAACCTGTCAATTATTTTGAATTATTCTGGTAATTTTATTTGGCAGGGTAGAATATGGCATTACACCAATGGTTCTCAACCCAGTCCTCTGGGGCCCTGGGCCAATCAGGTTTTCAGGATATCCACAATGAATATGCATGAGATAGATCTACATGCACTGCTTCCATTGCATGCAGATCTATCTCATGCATATTCATTGTGGATATCCTGAAAACCTGACTGGCTTGGGGGTCCCAGAGGACTGGGTTGAGAACGACTGCATTCAGGGCCGGTGCTAGGGTTTCTAGTGCCCCCCTGTAACCTATAAATCGGCACCCCGCCCGCATTATTATTAATGTTGGCTGCGCCCTACCCTCCTTTTTCCCCAAACCACTTTGTAAACTCTTTTCAAGTGATATTAGTATTTCTCCTTTAAATCCAGTGTTGTAAGAAAATTGCAGCAAAAGAGCAATTGCATAGCCAAAATAAAAATAATTAGCAGTAAATATTTAGCATCATACAAACAGGCTGTGATAGCCCCCCCAAAAAATCTGATTCTGGTCATCTAACAACATAAACATTCTCCAGTGCCAGGCATATTGTGAACTAATATAAAACACTGCAAAAGTCACTGAAGATCCAGAAGGTCAAATCTACCATACCATACCAGCATACACTTACAAAACTCATACAAAACACTGCAATGGGCCCCAAAACATCCATACACCTATTTGAAAAGCTGTATAAGTCAAATTACTACAATACAGATACCTACGTACAAACTCCATATTAACAGAACACCTGGCCTTGGTCACACACTCAGAACACAGACTCTCACCAAGTACAGAATAAGTGACCACAGTCTAAAGTAAAAATAAAAATATGTAGACAAAAATTAAAATAAAACCCCAAGAAGCCCTACTGCACATGCGGTGCCACATCAGATAAGAGATGCAGTTCCCATTCTGTGTGCAATATGAAGATAGTGCAAAGTCCAATTACTAAATTGAAAATAAAATTATTTTTTCTACCTTTGTTGTCTGATGATTTTTGATCATACTGGTCTTGATCTGAGGTTTCTGTTTTCCTCTGTCTTCTCTTAGCTCTCTTTCTATGGCCTATAGTCCATCTGCCATTTCTTGTCTCTCCTTTTGCTTTCTTCATTTTCTTCCATCAGCCTTTTCCAGTCACAGTAACCCTCCCCTGTATCAGCCCTCTTTACAGCCTCCCCTCCCAGTGTCAACCCCCTTGCATTCCCAGCATTGCCACTAGTGTCTATTCCCTTCCAGTCCCCCTCTATCTCCATCGTCCAGCCCCTTCTAGTCCAAATACCATCCCAAGTATCAGCGAACTTCCAGTCCCAGTGCCTCCTCCCATGTCATTTCCCGTCCAGTCACCCTCTCCTCTGTCCTTCCCCCTTCCAAAGCCATCCCCAAGTGTCAGCTCCTTTCCAGCTCCCATCTTCCCTCAAGCCCCCTCCTTCCCCTCTTTCTGCTCCCTTCCAACCCCCCATGTGAGCTCCCTTTCAGACCCCACTTTCCCCCCATCAGTTCTCTTCCAACTCACTTCCTATTACCCAGCCACCTGCCAGCCCCAGCCCCAAGAGTCTGCTCCCTTCCAGCTCCCTCCCACAGTGTCTGCTCCCTTGTAGCCCCCCATGTCTGCTCCCTTCCAGCTCCTCCCATGTCTGCTCCCTTCCAGCTCCACCCCCTGTGTCTACATCCTTTCAGCTCCCTCTGTGTCTGCTCCCTTTCAGCTCCCCCTGTGTCTGACCCCTTGTAGCCCCCTCCCATGTCTACTTGCTTCCATCCCCCCAGTGTCTGCTCCCTTCCAGCCCCCCCTTGTCTGCTCCCTTGTAGCCCCCCATGTCTGCTCCCTTCCAGCTCCCCCATGTCTGCTCCCTTGTAGCACCCCATGTCTGCTCCCTTCCAGCTCCCCCATGTCTGCTGCCTCCCAGCCCCCCTCATGTCTGCTCCCTTCCAGCTCCCAGGTGTTTGCTCCCTTCCAGCTCCCCCTGTGTCTGCTTATTTATTTATTTATTTAAACATTTTTATATACCGCCCCTTCCTGTGATTAGGGGCTATTTACAATGAACAGAAGTGTTTACAAAGAACATAGAACACAGAACATATCAAACTATATTACAAGGTACTATTTACAAATCAGCTGTTCACATATACAGCAGAATAGCGGATGCTGAGGCAGAGCTATTTACAGTATAGGGTGGGAAAGGGAACGGGATAAGGGAGAAATACCCTTATAGCCCCCTATGTCTGCTCCCTTCCAGCCCCACCATGTTTGCTGCTTTCCAGCTCCCCCTCCCCCCATGTCTGCTCCCTTCTGGCCCCTTTCCTTTCCTTCCCTCCCCTTCTCTCTCACTGATTTGTCCTTCAAAAAAAGAAAGCAACCATGGGAACATTTCTCTGTTCCCGCGGCTCTGCTATCTTTTAAAGTGCTGGGTCCTGGAGTTTCTAAAGGCAGTAATGAGCATTTCCTGTTTCTTACGAGAAACAGGAAATGCTTGTTACTGCTGCAAATGCTGCAGTCCAGCAGTTTAAAAGAGAGCAGAGCCACGGGAACAGATAAATATTCCCGCAGCTGCTTTCTTTTTTAAAGCAGTGGGTGGCGGGTGGCTAGCAATGGTGCCCCCCTGCCGCCAGTGCCCACCTGCTGCGCTTACCCGGCTTACCGGGCATGCTTACTAAAGTACACTATCCAGTAGCACAGGGTTTAGTGTGCGATAAAAGTACCACACTTAAAAAAGCAACATGGAAACCTATGCTAAAATTCCCATGTTAACCAGGTAGCATGCGACGGGGTGGGGACTGAGTGGGTCATGGGCAAAATGGAGTTGTGGATGGAAATTTACCATTAATGTGGGCATTAGTAGCTCATGTTAACCATGCATGCTGCCCTTAGCATGGGTGCATTGAACGTCACCTTCATGAGTGGCATTAAAAGAGCCCAAGTGACAGCTTGTGTGGTGCTGCATCTTTGGGCGAATTGGTTCAAACCACTGTGACTTTTGCTTGCCTCTGCAATTTTATTTTGCCTAGCCTTTGCGTTGATTATACACTGCAATTTTATTTCGCCTTGCCTTTGCGTTGATTCTACACTGTGTGCAGAATTTATTAAATCGCGTGTGGTAGTATTTGAACTTGTTTGGCGGTATTTGATTTTATCTGGTTTGCTGGACAGGTGTTTGAGTTTTTTTGATTGTTTGGTGGTATTTGATTATTGGTGCCCGTATGATGAATTCTAATTTTTATGTATCAATATGTTTATTAGAGATTTAAGAATAAAAATCCACACATAAACAAAGAAGAAATGCCATCCATGAGGAAATATCTCAATATCAAAGATACAATTTCCAAAACACATTAACAACAGCAATAGCCCACATAAAGGCGAACTGATGCCCTGATCAATACAAAATAAAAAGAAGAACAAAAGAAATCAAGAGGTAATACAACCCCATATTTAACAGGCATTACAAAAATAGAGCTAAAGCAACCTCAACCCTTCCTATCAAGCAAAAAACTTTCTAACTGAGCAACATCAGAAAATACATAAGTACAATTCTGAAAAGCAATAATACACTTACAGGGAAATTTTAAGAAAAATGAAGCACCCAGTCCAATTACTCGGGGCTTTAAAGTCAAAAAGCCTTTCCTCCAGACCTGGGTAGATCTAGAAACATCAGGAAATATGTATAATTTGTAACCAAAAAACAGCTTCGCTTTGTTCTTAAAGTAAGCTTTCAAAACCCGAATCTTATCTGCAGAAGAGAGAAAAGTAGCCAGCAAAGTGGCTCTTTTCTCAATCTTATCAGATGAATCTTCCAAAAAAATTAGTTAAATCCTTATCAATATCTATAGAAATAACATCCAACCCACCTTCATCCTTGTTAACCCGACGTTTCCCAGCAGGGATATAATAACAAGATTGCACAATAATTTTCTCAGTAAAAAGTAAAACTTCCTGAAAGTACTTATCAAGTAGAATCTGAGGGGAAAGCAACGATGACATAGGAAAATGCAAAAAACGGAGATTCAGCGCTTTATCACTGTTCTCCAATGATTCCAATTTGTTCTGGATAATAAAGGAATCTTTAATAGAAGCAGAGCTAACACTTTGTAATTGTAAAAGTTGCTTATTTACCTCTGAAAAGGAATTTATCACCTCAGTCAACTGAGCATCCACCTCAGCAAACTTCCGGTTAGACTCTTGTGTATAAACACATAGGGAATCAAAGGATGTAGAAACCTTTACATCTATAGCAGTAATTGCAGTCCATAAATCCTTCAAAGTAATCTCATCTGGAGGGATAATCGAGGTTTGCACAACAGGCAGACCCATCACAGGATTAGGTAACGGAGTGGGAGAATAAGCAGGTAAAACAACCTTGTTAGTATCACTTACCAGAGTAGAAGAGAACTGAGGGATAGGAGGGAGAGGAGGAGTCTGCTCAACGGAGCTCAGAGACGCCCCTTCAGTAGGAGAACACGTGTCAGGAAGGGTTAAGAAATGTTTGTCTAAAGGCCCAAACACCTTACCCTCCCTGTGTGCACCAGACCCTTATCTTCCACTGACCTTTTAACCTTACGTTTCCCCATACTAAAACTAACAGCACAACAAACAAACAGATATTATACCTGAACACCAAGGACACCAATGGACGCCAAAAGGGCACCAAAGGGGCGTGGCCTGCCCCTTTGGTCACGCCCTTTTGGGCCACGGCCCAAAGGCCATAGGGCAGAGTTTTAAAGCCCTCAAGGACCCCACAGATAGTCCGGTGCCGGATAGTTGTTCAGTGCAGTGCCGGGGGAGCAAATGCACACTCCAGCTGCCAGGACCCGCACACACAGCACGCCAACGAGCTCCATCTACGCTGCACTCCAGGGCTCAGTCACCATGAATTCTAATTTTTAATTTTAGAACTGCATGTGTGGTTTTGGCTTCTCCAGTCCTTGTATTGCACATCATCCAGAGGTCTTCAGTTCCTGTTGATCTTTAATACTTTGGGACAGTGACAGTTTTGGACCATATTCAGCCAGTGTTTATACTAACTTAGCAGATTTGGCCTTCTTACATCCAGCCACCCCAGTATAATGAAGATGCATGTTCCAAAGTAAAGCAAAACCTACCACTTTCATGATGAATGGGAAATGGACTACTTCTTCATCATGGTGAAAGACAAGTGTTGTTGTCTAATTTGTAACGCCCCAGTATCCTTGCCCAAAAAGGGTAATCTGGAACGTCATTATAAGGCTCTGCATAGCAATAACTTTGATGCTGATTTTCCACCCAAAAGTGAAATTTGTAAACTGAAGCTCAAAGAACTTAAATCGAAATTGGCTACTCAGCAACAGTTGATGGCGAAGCCAAGGTCACATTCGGTCAATGCAACCATAGCATCCTTCAAGGTCAGCAACCTGATCGCAAAGAAATGCAAACCTTTCACTGAAGGGGAATTTGTAAAAGATTGTTTTCTTGAAGCAGCTGACAATCCCGCCGCTCCACCACTCCCAGGGCCCCGGGAAACCGCCAACAGACAACGCTAGTGGAGAAAAGCTTAAAAAAACACAAATCGCCCGCGGGGACCCACTCCAATCAAAAGACGCATCCGCATCCGATTGGTCCGCTCTCCTCCGTACCCCCACCACCACTCACTGAGGCGCGAGCAGGGGGCCGTGCTGGTCCAGGCACCCGGCTGCCCTCGTGCGCCGGGACTCTGCCCGCACCCTTACTTTTATTACTAGTCTTAGAATTACATTGTCAACAGTGGACTATTGTGATGTGCCTTATTTCTTAAACTAATGGTAGAACATAATGACAGCATAATGACTTTCACTGCTACTACTACTACTTATCATTTCTATAGCACTCCTAGGCATATGCAGTGTTGTACAAATACATATAGGAGAGATACAATTTGCTAAGATAAACAAACTGAACAAAGAAGAGACTAGGCAGATCTTTAGGGAAATGATTAAAACACACATGAGTATAGACAGGAACATAAGGGGGTCAGGATCCAAAAGCAGCCTCAAAGAGACGGGTTTTTAGCCTGGATTTTAGTAGGACCAGAGATGGAGCCTGATGTATCCACTCAGGTAGTCTATTCCAGGCATACAGTGCTGAGGGCAGAGACATTTGATGAGCAGAGTTGCTGAGGAGAGGTGTTTGGAGAGATCAGAGAGGAGAGGTAATGAGGAGCCACAGAATAATGCAACTAATCAGATGCTCAAGAACGTGATTTTTCATGGATCACCATTTTCCCATTTGTTTCTGTCAAAGGTACGGATGCATACCCAGACACACTAGTGCTACTCTAAGAGGTGGAGAATGAGAGGGACTGGGGACAAGCTGGAAGCCAATTGTGTTGGAACTCTTTGATATGCAGTCAAACATGCCTATACCTGCCTGACTTATCCAAATCCTATGGGCAATGATTCCACATTGGGCTGAAAGACAGCATAACATGAAGGCAGGCAACCATTTTCTCTGAGGCTTTCATAGAGAGAGAGAAGGAATTCTGTGGTAGTTTGCTGCAGTGCTTCTGCAAAAAATCGCAGAAGTTTAGAATCCATCAAAAAAAAAATCTGACAGCACACAGCATACAGGCTGTGTTACAAGCAGGGAAAAGTATGCTATTTTACCAAGTTTCTGGGGGCTGTTGACTAATCTTGGGGGGAAAGAGTGCTTACTTTCTGCCAAGTGAAAGTATAAGTAATGTGGCAGGGAAGGGAAGTGATACTGTGAGAAAGGGCAAGTGAGTGACACCACTCTTAAGCAAAAAACCCTAGTACCCAATCATAGTAACAAAAATAAAAACTCACCACCCAGATCTAACATGGAGACTGCTGAAATACTAACATAATCAAGAGTCTGAATATATGGAAAAAGGATCTTTAGAAATACACTCACCTCTGTAGTGATAAAACACCAACAGGAGGATAATCATTTCAATCATGGATCCCAATTGTGTGTCCATAAAAGTCCCACGTATATGCAATTTTTAAATACATAACCACAATATATAAGAATTGAAGTGAATCAAAAAATGTACTTAGCTTTTGCAGTGACCAATTAACGTGGTTTCAACTTCCCAAAAAATGCTCTGACGCTTATGTGCTACTAAGCAAGAGGTTGGCAGAGCCATGGACTCAATCCCCCTATACAGATTATGAGAAGTTAAAGCCACGTTCATTGGTGGACTGGAAAAGCTAAGAACTTTGAATGATTCACTCAGAGAAAGGTGTGGTAGATTACCAGCTGTCAATGGCTACAGGGAAGTGCACCAGTGTGTGTATGACTTTGGATTTAGCTTATGCCTTTTCAGTAATAGCTCATGGTGAGTTACATTCAGGTACTCTGGGTATATTCTTGTCCCCAGAGGGCTTACAGTTTGTTTGTATCTGAGGGCAGAGACATTTCAGTGACAGGTTAGTGTATTGTCTCACATGCAGAGAGACATTGTTATCTAGTATAATACGACAATGTTATCGATCCATCTCATTACTGGCCTTCCTCTTTTGCATTGACCTTCTATCTTGCCAAGCATGATGTCTTTCTCTAATGATATCTCTCTTCGCTCGATGTGTCCAAAGTATGAAAGTCAAAGTCTTATCATCTGAGCTTCTAAAGAAAGCTTAGGTTTGATGTCCTCATGTTCCCTGTAAAATAGTTATCTCCAAGTTATAATGCCCTGTTCAATGTAATTTCAGTTTGTTCAATGTAAACCGCCCTGATGCAGAATAGCGCGGTATATAAGAGAATATAAATAAATAAATAAATAAATAAATAAAAATAGTACTGACTAGTTTGTTCTTCGGGCAGTCCATGGTATATGCAGTATTCGCCGCCAGCACCATAATTAAAAGGCATCAATTTTCTTCCTGTCTATCTTTTTCACTGTCCAACTTTCACATCCATATGATGTTATTGAAAATACCATGGCTTGAATGAATCAAATCTTTGTATGGAGAGAGACATCTCTGCTCCTGAGAATCTTGTCTAGGTCCTTCATAGCCATTCTGCCAAGAGCAATGCATCGTCGGCTTTCTTGACTGCTTGTTGCTTCTTTATTGATAGTTGATCCAAGCAGGTTAAAGTTATCCATGATTTCAATTTCTTCTCCATCAACAATGAACTTATTGATTTTTCCAGTTATCATGATCTTTGTCTTCTTTACATTAAGGTGCAGGCCCATTTTGAGACTGTTTCCTGATCTTGAAAAGCAAATGTTTCAGATCATCTTCACTTTCAACCAATATTGTGGTGTCATTAGCATAGCGAAGGTTATTGATGAGTCTTCCACCAATCTTCACACCTCTGTTGTCTTCATACAATCCTGCTTCTCTGATGATTTGTTCTGCATATAAATTAAACAGGTAGGGGGAGAATATGCAGTCTTGTCATACACCATTCGGTTTCTCTTTGTTCCGTTCGAACTGTTGCTTCTTGATCAATGTACAGATTGTGCAAGAGAAAGATCAGGTGTTCTGGTATACCCATGCTTCTTAATGTGGCCCAGAGTTTCTCATGGTTTACACAGTCAAAAGTCTTGCTGTAGTCAATAAAGCACAAAGAGATATCCTTTTGGTATTCTTTAATCTTTTCAAGGATCCATCTCACATCCGCAATGATGTCTCTCGTTCCTCTCCCTTTCCTGAACCCTGCTTGCACTTCAAGTAGTTCTTGTTCCAGGCATGGTTGTAGTTTTTGTTGAATAATATTCAGTAGAATCTTGCTGGCATGCGGGATCAGAGCGAATGTGCGATAATTTCCACAGTCAGTTGGATCACCTTTCTTTATTATTGGTATAAACACAGATCTTTTCCAGTCAGTTGGCTGTGATGTTGTCTTCCAAATTTCTTGGCAGAGCCTTGTAAGTATGGTAATAGCTGCATCAAATTGCTGTAATACGTCTATGGGAATGCCATCAGTGCCTGGTGCTTTGTTCTTTGATAAGGCTTTCAATTTTGCTTCTACTTCTTTCATTACCAATGGTTCTGGATCATAAGGTACAGATTGAAACGGCTGTTGGTCCACTTGATCTTTATCATATAAAAATTCTGTGTATTCTTTCCACCTTTTCTTGATCTTCTCAGCATCACTCAACATAGATCCTTGAGCATCTTGTAACATTCCAGTTTGAAGCTGGAATTTTTTCTTTAACTCTTGTAGTTTTAGGAAAGCCAATCTTGTTCTTCCTCTAATAGTTTCTGCTTCTATTTCCTTGCATGCGCCATTGAAGTACTTTTCCTTGTCCTGTCTTGCTGCATATTGGAAATCTCTGTTGAGTTTTGTGATTGCCTCTCTTTCTCCTCTGGTTTTAGCTTCTCTGCATTTCTGGGCAATTTTCAGAGTTTCTTCGGTCATGCATTTTGGCCGTTTTTGCTTTTTCACCTTTTGAAGAGACTTCTCACTTTCTTCCAACACAACGTTCTTGATGTCATTCCATAGCTCTTCTGGAGCTCTGTTATTTGTATCTAAAGCAGCAAATCAATTTTGCAGGCAGTCTTTAAATTCCAGTGGTATATTCTCAAGGTCATATTTTGCTATATTCATAAGTGGCTTGCTTTTTTTCAACTTTAGCTTGTTTGCATACTAGTAGTTGGTTATCTGTACCACAGTCAGCTCCAGATTTTGTCTTTGTTGATGTTATTTATTTAGACAGTTTTGTATACTGCCTTATCCTTCAATCAAAGCGGTCACAACACAATTGGGGGATACATTTAACACACGGGGATATGAGACACATACACTAATACTTACAGGGAACATGGGCAGTGGAGGGTTAAGTGGCTTGCCCAAGACCACAAGGAGCATCTGTGGGACTAGAAACCCCAGTCCTTCCAGCCCAATGTTGCTGTCCTCTAGTGGGATTTGAACCCCCGACTTCTCGGCTTGAAGTACCTTGCCCCAACCACTAGGCTACTCCTACCTCATAGAGCTTTATAGAGCTTTATCATCGTTGACTTCCACAGATGAAGTCCATGTGTAGAGTCGCCGTGTGTGTTGCTGGAAAAGGTGTTCAAGATGAATAGATCGTTGGTCTTGCAGAATTCTATCAGTCTTTCTCCAGTCTATTGCCAAGTCCATATTTTCCAACTACTTTGCCTACTTCTTTGTTGCCAACGTTTGCGTTCCAGTCACCCATGACTATCAGGATTTCCTGTTTGCATGTTCTGTCAGTTTCAGATTGTACTTGTTCATACAACTCATCAATTTCCTTCTCTTCTGCAGCTGTTGTTGGGGCATATACTTGAATTATAGTTGTGTTGATAGGTATTCCTCGTAGACGAAAAGAGATCAAGCGTTCACTGACTGCATTAGATTTCATTACAGTTCTTGCAAGTTTCTTCTTTATTATAAATGCAACACCATTTCTTCTTTGTCTTTCATTTCCAGCATTGTAGACCATGTGATCATCTGGTGGTCTTGGGCAAGCCACTTAACCCTCCATAGCCCATGTTCCCTGTAAAATAGTTATCTCCAAGTTATAATGCCCTGTTCAATGTAATTTCAGTTTGTTCAATGTAAACCGCACTGATGCAGAATAGCGCAGTATATAAGAGAATATAAATAAATAAATAAATAAATAAATCTGATGAAAAATACCCAATGCCAATCCATTTCAGTTCACTGACACCCAACAGTTCAAGTTGTATACGTTCCATTTCATTCTTGACCATCTCCAACTTCCCTAGGTTCATGCTTCGTGTATTCCATGTCCCAGTATGTAAGACATCTTTGCAGCTTCTGACTCTCAATTCATTCGCAGCTACATCAGCAGTCAGACATCCCGAGGGCTTTGATCCAACCACATCATAAATGCTGGCTTTACTTTGAAAAGTCTTTAGCTCCTCCCCATTAGCTAGTTGAGTGTCTTCCGACCTGGGGGTCTCATCTTCCAGCACTATAGTGAAATTTGTTTTCTTGTGACTATTCATTGGGTTTTCATGGCAAGATACAGAAGTAGATTGCCAGGCCTTTCCTCTGTGCAGTTTAAGTTTAGTATTGTTGCCGTTGTCACAGAAATGTGATCCTTCACCGCCAACACTGTCCCATTCTGCTGCTACCCAGATGGGTGGTTTGTCTTGGTCTGGCACCTCAACTAAGACCTGTCCATCTTGGGAGACTCTGCCAGTAGTTAAACCACCGATAGCTTAGCCCTCAGCATCACCAATGTGATGTTCCATCAGAGGGTGGCCAGGGGAATGGGGAAGCTATAGAGTCCTTAGATTTTTCTGAATTTCTTAAAACTCCTAATGAAGCTAGCCCAATCCAGGCTACCCTGGTGGTTACTCTTTCCACCGCAAGTCTACAATATTTTAAGAAAAAAACTGATTTGTTCTATCGGCTAAAATAATGAATTTCCCAGATGTTACCAGGGGGACTCAGGTGCGGCAAAAAGCTTTCCGGTTTCTGAAGAGTATTGACTATTAGTGCAAGTTTCTTTTTAAAGTATCCATGTAAGTGCCCAGTTACAATATGTGTTTTTGGACTTACAGTTTAGAACTTTCTTAAAGATAAAGTGCCTGTTTAATGTCCACTGGGGTGGAGGGGGGTTGATATTTTCCTTTACCATGTTGGACTATATACTGATAAAAAAAATTTCTTTAAGTTGTGATGATAAATCCTAGTTTTTGTTTTTGATTATCCACTTGCCAAGCTGAGATTATCTTTTCTCCTGTGATGTGGGCTATAATAGTCTTTATATTTCTTGTATGCAGAATGCTTCTTCCTAATTGTTTTCTGTTGTTTGCTTGTTTGTAAACAATGTAAAATTTAATTTAAAAAAATGGCGCTAAGGCAGCTAATATAAGGATCTTTAATATTCCTAAGTCTCAGGTGGTTTCTCCAAAGGAAATGTATAAAACGTATACAGCAGGCATGTTCAACTTCGAACAGGTTGTGATCTACTTTTTCCAGCCAAAAGTGCCGGTGATCTACCATCATGAAAATTAAGTTTCAAATTCAATTTTAACCCAATAAAGTTGGAGGATTCCCCCCCCCCCCCATTTTAATGAACTTTCTGTCATTTACTTGGATGTGATCAGCTGTTAAGCAAATTAAGCAAAAACAAAACAGAGACGAAGATCCAGTAAGAACTACGAGGGGAAATGGAAAGTACATTTTTTCTTAAAGTTTTATTGAGTAATAACTTTCTTTAACGGTCTTAATAACTTTCTTTAACTTTTATTGAGTAATTTGTGTTAAATTTAGGTCAAGTATTGATCCAGGCTGATCTTGAACAATCTTTAATATTTCGCTCTTGCTCGTTAGTGAGACGTCTGAGCCTGCATTTCATCCACCAGCTTTTTGAAGTAGGGTGAATATTGCGTGAGGGCCCATCTCAGGGAATCCTGGAGATGTTCATCTGTCATGTTGGAACGTTGTGTACTCTTTGTCATTTTCAGATGGGAAAACGCAGATTCACACGAATGAGTTGAACCAAAACAGGAGTGTACAGCTTCACTGCATCTTCTCAAGTTGGGAAATTTGTCTCTAGGCACTATCTTCCAAAATGATTCTTGCTCAGCACAGGTCTTGAGCAAAATGCCATTTTTAAGAGTTAATATTTCGTTTTCAAGAGATGGCTTGTTTAATGAGTAATTTTTACTGATAGCAGCTGCAGTTTCTTTAATGTCCAAATCTACTTTGAATGGGTATGACAAGTACTCCACAACTGTTCCAATTTTTTGTAAGTCACCGAATCTATTTTCGAATTCCTGGATAACAGAACAGATTTCTGTCACATACTTCTCGTTCTGAAAAACAAAATTTGGATATTGTCCCAGATGGTCCTGCATATTAGGAAAATGATCAAAAGTGTTGTTTGCAAGGTCAGTCATCATTAGCTCAAATTTGCTCTTGTAGGATGAAACTGTACTCATCTCGCCAATGCATTTGTTTTTACCTTGTAGTTCAAGGTTCATATCACTTAGTTCGCCTGTAAAGTCAGCAAGAAATGCTAGATCACATAACCACTCCTCATCTTCCAACTCTGCTTGGTCATCTCCCCTCTCCTAAAAAAACCTTCTTATTTCATTCAGCAAATCACAAAATCTTTGCAGAAATTTGTGCCTACTTAGCCACCTTACATCTGTTTGCAAAATTATTTCCGCTGCCCCTTCATCAAGAGTAAGATTGAAAAGCCATCTTTGAAGTGATCTTCCACGAACTGAATTTACAGTTTTGAAAGTGATGTCCATGACAGTCTTTGTATTGAGTCTCTTGCTTGCCAAAACTTGCTGGTGAATAATGCAGTGGTAAGAAAGGAAATCTGGGAAGTCGTCATGCTGTGTACAGAGGGCTATGAAACCATTAACCTCACCTGTCATTGCTCTTGCTCCATCAGTAGTGATGGAAACAAGTCTATGCAATGGAAGATTACACTTTGTCACAAAAGAATGGAAAGAAGTGAATATTTCCTGACTGGTAGTTCTCCCTTTTAAAGAAATCATTCCAAGTAGTTCTTCTTTAACACTGAAGTCTTCAAAAACCATCCGGATAAAGACTAGTAACTGGGCTATGTCTCTTATGTCTGTAGATTCATCCAATGGGAGTGAGAAAGCAACACAATTTCATCCCAAAATCATCAATGTTGAGCCCCCGGTGATGGCCCCCCCCCCACATTTGATTCCCCCCCCCCCTGTTATATGTTCCACCGCTTTGACCCGGTGAAAAGCGGGATATAAATACAGTTAAATAAATAAATAAATTAAATAAATAAATTTGAAACATCCTCCAACAATTGTTCAGTTGTGTTTCCACACTTTTTTCTATTCGCCGCATGGCGGTGTTTCGTGACAATTGTACATCTTGAATAGCAGCTATGGCCAGTGGCTTGACCACGGCAGGTGCGGAGGGAGGTCACCTTGCTAATCGTACGGCTAGTGGCGGATCCCTCCGTGGGGGTACGGTTGTTGTTTAATATTGTTATGAGTGTTCAATGGTTTGAATATCATTAATAAAACTGTGATCAGTTAAGTCCAAGAGCAGTGTCTATTGAGTTTGTGGGTGAGCCTCTGTTGGGGTGGTGGTCGGGTCTGGGTCCGGGATGCTGTGCTGCGGGGGCTGGCTTATGTGACCAGGGGAGCATCGGGTCCGGCTGCCTGGTTAATGCTTTTAAGTAAATAAATGTCTTCCAGAATTCCTTTGTCATGCATGGAAAAGCTTCCTGCATTGCTTGTTAATTTTAGCATGCATAGCTGGGCTATAACATGCATGCTAGTGTTTACTGTATAAGCCTATATGTTACTATGACTGACACTACCGTTTCATTTTACCTATCCCATAGATACTAACAGGTTTGTATCAACTCTAGTTTGAGTTGGATTTGAACCAACACCATCCCAAAACAGATATCAGCCAGCAGTTCACACATCAGAAAACTATTTTTCCCCATCCATTGATCCATTTAGCTCCTTAGGGCATTACATAGTTTTTAAAGAGGGTTTTTATGTCTTTTAAGATATATTTTAAAAGTAATATATAAATGCTTCCATTGCAATGTATTCATTGGTCATCATATCGACAAGTTTTGATTCCATTTAAAAGCTTTACTGTGTTTAAAAATGGAAAAATATTTGTAGAATAACAAACACACAGGCTTCCACACTCCTACTCATAAACCTTAGACATCTAGTCCTAGTGTTATTAGCAAGAAAGCAAATGTTTAGTCAGCAAACTTTATGTCATGCCATGCCTTTCTAAAGCCAAAATATGGCATTAAATGGATGAAGAGCACAATGTTTTGCCTCTGTATTGGAACAAGTCTAAGTTATTCATCTTTTTATAAACGTGAATATCATATCATCAGGAACTTTTGTGGCTAGCTGCCATTTGCATCACAATGTCAAAAATGCTTCTTGAAGAAAACATTGGAAGACCATCTCTGCTACGGCACACACTCGAGGGTGAAATATTTGATAGAGCCAATGCAAGCTTCCAGTCTTGCCTGTTTGAACATTTTTCCCCTTACTTGAGAAAAAAGATACAATAGCAATTAAAGTCTTGACTGTGAAATGGTTTTGAAAATATTACACATGGTTTCTAAGCTCCTAACAATTTTCAGGTCAATATTCAAGGTCATAAGAACATAAGATATGCCATACTGGGTCAGACCAAGGTCCATCAAGCCCAGTATCCTGTTTCAAACAGTGGCCAATCTAGGTCATACGTACCTAGCAGTTTCCCCAAAAGACACAGGTTCCGCAATGCTTGTACTGGGTCAAGCATTGATATTCTGGGTCCCTTCTTAATAATGGTTTATGGACCTTTCCTCCAGGAACTGGCCCAAACCTTTTTTAAACCCAGCTACACTAACAGCCTTTACTACATCCTCTGGTAACAAATTCCAGAGTTTGATTACACGTTGAGTGAAAAAATATTTTCTCTTATTAGTCTTAAATAATTTACCCTGTAGCTTCATTGCATGTCCCCTTGTCTTTCTATATTCTGATAATGTAAACAATCGAACTACGTTTACCCATTCCACTCCGTTCATTAATTTATATACTTCTATCATATCTCCCCTCAGGCATCTCTTTTCCAGGTTAAAGAGTCCTAACCCTTTTAGCCTTTCTTCATAGGAGTATCCTTCCATCCCCTTTACCATTTTGGTGGCTCTTCTCTGAACCTTTTCTAATATCACTATATCCTTTTTAAATTACGGCGACCAGAATTGCACACAATATTCAAGGTGCGGTCTCACCATGGAACGATATAGAGGCATTATAATATCTTTTGTTTTATTTTCCATTCCTTTCCTTATGATACCTAGCATTCTATTTGCTCTCTTGGCCGCCGCTGCACATTGGGCCGAGGGTTTTAACATGTTATCCACAATGACGCCTAAATCTTTTTCCTGGGTGGTGGTTCCTAATGTGGAACCTTGCATCGTGTAACCATAGTTTGGGTTGTTCTTCCCTAGGTGCATAACTTTGCACTTGTCCACATTAAATTTCATCTGCCATTTTGATGCCCAGTCTTCCAATTTATCAAGATCCTCTTGCAATTTTCCACAATCCTCTTGGGTTTTAACAACTTTAAATAGTTTTGTGTCATCTGCAAATTTGAAAACCTCACTCATTATTCCACTTTCCAGGTCATTTATGAATATGTCAAAAAGCAGCGGACCCAGCACAGATCCCTGGGGTACACCACTATTCACCTTTCTCCATTGGGAAAATTGGCCATTTAGCCCTACCCTCTGCTTTCTATCTTTTAACCAGTTCCTGATCCACAGTAGTACACTGCCTCCTATCCCATGACTCTTTAGTTTTGCCAAAAGTCTCTGATGAGGGACCTTGTCAAAGGCTTTCTGAAAGTCCAGATACACTATACCAACTGACTCACCATTGTCCATTTGTTTATTCACACCTTCAAAAAAACATAACAGATTAGTAAGACAAGATCTTCCTTGTCTAAAGCCATGTTGGCTGTCTCCCATTAGGCCATGAATATCTACATGCTGAGTAATTTTATTCTTTATGATGGTTTCTACCATTTTTCCCAGTACTGACATCAGGCTCGCCGGTCTATAGTTTACCGGATCTCCCCTGGAACCCTTTTTAAAAATTGGTGTTACATTGGCGATCCTCCAATCTTCAGGTATTAGAGATGATTTTAATGATCGTTCACAGATTACTAATAGCAGGTCTGCAATCTCATATTTCAGTTCTTTCAACACCCTTGGATTTCAACGTTAAATGTTTTCTAAAATAAAACTTTATCTCACCAGGGTATTCTTAAACATATTATATCCCCTCACCTTACATAAGTTGACTCCCATCATGTAGAATAAAAGTCACTGCTTGTAAAAAAGGAAAAAAATGGAGGTCACACATATAGACACCAACTCGGGCCATTTTTTCTTGTGTTTGCTGCCTGTGGAGGGAGAACAGAGTGCAAGTAGAAGATGCTGCATGGGGGGAGGGGAGCTGTAAGGAAAGTAAGGGGAGATGCTGAAACTGAGGAGTGGAAGTAGAATGTAAAGGTAAATCTGGATCAAGAATGAGGTGGGAAGGGAAGCCTGAGCGACATCCTAGACCTGGTGGTGCAAAGGGAAGCAGGGCGAAAATGCTGGTCATCAGCATGAGGGTGGAAAGGGAAGGGTGGGAGTGGGAAGTAAGGGTGAAATGCTGGATAAAGGAGGGGTGGGAAGGGAAGTTAGGGTGAAATGCTAGACCTGGTGATGGGTTGGGAGGGAAACAAGGATAAAATCCTGGACTTGGAGGTGGGGGTGGGAAGGAAAGGGAAGCAAAGGGGAGATGTTGGACCTAGGTGTGGTGAAGGGAAAAGAAGCTAAGGGGGAGATGCTAGATACATGCGTTTTCTATAAAGTAAAGAGGCAGTCCTCCAATCATGTTCCTAGCAGAGAGAGTGGTGCAGCAATATCACAGTTTCAGTTGCCATGGAAAGGCAAGTTCTTCAGGATTCTCTGTGGACCTTCCCCTTCCCATCTCAAACCATGACATTACTGTACCACTCCCAGTGGTAGGAATATAAGTGGAGAACTTCCATGCATCTCAGAGGGAAAGTTGCTGGACATAGGGGAGAGATAGAAAGAGGAATCAAAGATTCTGGGTGTTGGGGGAGAATTAGAAAGGGTGGTAAGATGTTGGGCATGAGGGGAGAGATAAAAATGGAGAAATGCTAAGCATGGGGAGATATAAAAAGGTAATATACTAAGCATAAGGGAAGAATTAGAGAGGGAGGGAAGATATTGGGCATAGAGGAAAGAGATAAGAGGGGAGGTCTGGAGGACAGAGAGAGGGAGAGGAGATGCTGTACGTATACAGAAGTGGAGGAGAGTGTGAAATAACATTAAGTGAAAGACTGGGGAAAGAGATGGAAAGCTGCAAATAGATGCAGTAAAAAGAGGGAGCTTGAACATTGAAGGATGAGAAGGGAGAGGTGAAATCTGAGTGGATGGGGACAGAAAAATAAATAGAAGAAAGCTGAAAGTGAATCCATGCCAGAGATGGATGTAGGGAAGAAAGTGAAAAAGGCAAGAGAGAAAAGAAATGGCAAATGGACAGGAGACCCTGTGAATAGAGTTGAGAGACGACACAGAGGAAAGCAGAATCTAGGGACTGGGACTAATATAAGAAAAATAAAATTGATAGACAAGAAAGGTAGAAAAATTGTTAGTTTTAAGAATCTGCTTTCTTTATGTTTTGCGCAGTACAAGAGGAAATGCAGCACTGTTTCTATTTCTCCGGTGTTGCGTTGCATGCAGAGGGGCTGAGGTAATAAAGTGTGGTAGGCTTTCTGAGTTTTGCATATATAATTTTTTTGTATCATTTGAATGTTGGCAGTCAAGCACATTATTTTTCATAGCCGTGCACCTCCCAATGAACTTCTCTTTGTCTGGTTTTTTTTTTCACTCTTCCCCTTCAACAAAACTAGAAAAATGTTGCAGATCCTTCATGCCCTCAAAGGCATGAGACCCTCACTAACACTAGCTGCAGAAGAACAAGCTAATCTTTTATTCCTCATGCCTGGCATTAAAGCCCCAGCGTTAGAAGACTATGCACTCAGCCTTCAGGTATTTTGCATACTTCTTTACAACCCAGTTTAAAAGTTAACATCTTCATTACGATGGGAGTTAAATGAGCTGTGTGCTGATATTGGGTAGACATCAGGCAATAGTTCATTTACTACTACTACTACTAAACATTTATAAAGTGCTACAAGGTATACGCAGCGCTATACAACCACAGATAGAGACACTCCCTACTCCTCAGAACTTACATTCTAATCAAGACAGACAAGACAAAAGATAAGAAGAATAGAATAGGGAAGTGTAAGGAGACACAAGGAAACAAGGGATCAGGATCCAAAAGCAGCCTCAAAGAGGTGAGCCTTTAGCATGGATTTGAAAAGGGGCAGTGGTGAAACTTGACATAAAGACTCAGGAAGTTTGTTCCAGGCATAAGGAGCAGCAAGTCTGAAGTTAACAGTGGAAGACAAGAGCAAAGAGAGGAACAAGTCAGTAGAAGAGCAGAGTTCACGAGGAGGGGTGTAGGGGGAGAGGAGAGAGGAAAGGTACTGAGGAGCAGAAGAATGAATGTATTTAATGGTCAGAAGGAGGAGTTTGAATTGGATACGGAAATGGAAAGGAATTCAATGAAGTGACCCTGAGGAGTTATATGAGCATATTGAGGCTGGTGAAAGACGGGGAAGCTGTAAAACTAGAGGGCATAACAATAAGCTGCAAGGTGGTAAATTGAAAGGCAATGTCAGGAAATATTTTTTCACTGAAAGGGTGGTAGAGGCTTGGAACGCCCTCCCGATGGAAGTGGTGGGGGCAAACATGGTGACGGAATTCAAAAAGGCATGGGACAAACACAGTGGATCCCTTTACAGAAATAGGATAAAAACAAGATAAATGGTACCATCTGACTTCTGAAAAATATAACGTCTCAACAAATAGGGGTGTCCTACATGGAGTGGTGGGTTTACCCCTAAACAAAGACATGGGGAGGGGTGGCCTGCACAGAGCGACAGGTGCACCTACTCTTGCCATCTTGCTGGGCAGACTAGATGGACCATGCTGGTCTTTATCTGCCATCATTTACTATGTTACTATGTTTCTATGTTACTATGAAATATTAGACATAGAAACATTGAAACACGATGGCAGAAAAAGACCACATGGCCTATCTAGTCTGCCCTTCCAAATTAACCATTCGCACAACAGAATTCTGAATAGATTGAAGGAGAGAGAGAGATATGTCAGAGGGAGACCAGCAAGAAGGAGGTCGCAATAGGCGAGACGGGAAGTCATTAGAGAGTGAACAAAGGTTTTAGTAGCATGTTCAGAGAGGAAGGGGCAAATTTTGTTAATATTATAGAGAAAGAAACGACAGGTTTTATCTATCTGAGGGATATGTAAGGAGAAGGAGAGGGAGAAGTCAAAGATGACATCAAGGTTTCGAGCTGAGGAAGCAGGAAGTAGAAGAGCGTTATCAACAGAGATAGAGAAAGGAGGAAGGGGAGAGGAAGATTTAGGGGAAAAATAAGAAGTTCAGTTTTGTCCATGTTTAGTTTCAAATGGCAGTGAGTCATCCAGGTGGCAAAGCCAGAGAAACAGTCAGAGATATGGGTCTGGAGTGTCGGAGAAATGTCAGGTGTAGAAAGATAGATCTGAGAATCATCAGCATAAAAATGATACTGAAATCCATGGGAGGACATGAGAGCACCAAGGGACTGGGTGTAGAGGGAATGGGTCCAGAACAGACCCATTTAAAGCTCATAATAATGAAGGCTGAGCTCATGTTTTTCTAACACCATTGTGGTCAGTGTTAGTGAGGGTTTCATGCCTGTTTCTTCTCTTTTTCTGAAAGCATGGAAGACCTGCAACTTTTTTTAGCTTTATTGAAGAGGAAGGCTAAAAAGAAAGGCAGAGAATGGGGAGCTGAGGGGGGCTACATAGCTATGAACAGTAAAATGCTGGACTACTGACTTTAAAATGGTTCAATAAAATTATACTTATGAGCAGAATAATCATAATCTTTATGTGCAAAAATAGCCTCCCAGTAGCTCCAAGTGCCGATAACTTGTGCAGGGCCGGATTTACCTATACGCCATATACGCCATGGTGTAGGGCCCACAGCTGGCAAGGGCCCACAAAAATAGAACAAATTAGCTCTTTTTTTTTAAATAAAATTAAAAAAAAAACTGCTGGCTGCCGCCGCGGGGCCCCCTCTGCTGCCGCGGCAGCATGGACTGACCCGCGGGGGCCCCCTCTGCAAGCTGAATCCGTCGGTCCGTCGGTCCCTCCCTCCCTCCGTGCAGGCTGTGAGAGGCGCGAAGGGAGAGTGTCTCCCTCGCGTCTAGGGAGGGACCGACGGATTCAGCTTGCAGAGGGGGCCCCCGCAGGTCAGTCTATGCTGCCGCGGCAGCAGAGGGGGCCCCGCGGTGGCAGCCAGCAGTTTTTTTTTTAAATTAAATTTTACTTTAGGCCGATGGGGGGGGGTAGGACTGGTAATGGGCTTTTGGGGGGGCTGGGGCTGGGACTGGAAATGGGCTGGGGGGGTTAAGGCTGGAGGTGGGCTGATGGGGTTAGGACTGGTAATGGGCTGTGGGCTGTTGGGGGGGGTTTAGAACTGGTAATGGGATTTGGGGGGGTTAAGACTGGAAATGGGATGTGGGCTGATGGGGGCTGTCTGGTAATGGGCTATGGGGGGGCTAGGACTGGAAATGGGCTGGGGGTTCAGACTGGAGGTGGGCTGATGGGGTTAGGACTGGTAATGGGCTGTGGGCTGTGGGGGGGGGTTAGAACTGGTAATGGGCTTTGGGGGGTTAAGACTGGTAATGGGCTGTGGGCTGATGGGGGCTGTCTGGTAATGGGCTATGGGGGGGCTAGGACTGGAAAGGGGCTGGGGGGGTTAAGACTGGAGGTGGGCTGATGGTGTTAGGACTGGTAATGGGCTGTGGGCTGATGGGGGGGGTTAGGACTGGCAATGGGCTATGGGGGGCTGACTGGAAATGGGTTGATGGGGTTAGGACTGGAAGTGGGCTGATGTTTATGTTTATGTTTATGTTTTATTTCACTTGATAAAAACCGCCTTTCAGTGGCAAGCAAAGCGGTGTACAATAAAATCCAATTTTTTTTTAAAAAAGGCCGAAGCCAATGAAATAGAAAGGAAATACAATTCCTGGACAGAAAAGCAATAAAAGCAGGAAAGACAAGGCCAGAACATAAATAGAGACAAATCACAAGGAAAACAGAGGGTAGAACAAATGGGATTCACACAAAAGGGGAGGGGATATCAAACGCCAGGGAAAAGAGGTGGGTTTTCAGGTTTTGTTTAAATGTGGGGTGGTGAGGATCCAGGCGGAGTGAAGAGGGGAGGGAGTTAGGACTGCTAATGGGTTATAGGGGGGGCTTAAACTGAAAATGGGGTGATGGGGGGTTAGGACTGTAAGTGGGTTGATGGGGGGCTAGGACTGGTATTGGGTTGGGGGGTTGCTAGGACTGGAAATGGGCTGATGGGTGGCTAGGACTGGAAATGGGCTGATGCAGGGACTAGAAGGGAATGGATGCTGGGTGAGGCTGGAACTAGAAGGGAGCTGATGTTGGGGGAGGATTAGAATGGGATGGGGCTGGAAGAGTAAAATGGAGAAGGGAAAAATATTTTGTGTGGGAGGAATAAAAAATCTACAATTGGCCGGGTATTGGGAGAGTAAGTGGGGATTGAGGATGGAGGGGTAAAATTTGAGTGGATGAAATAGGAATGAGGAAAGAGCAAAAGGAGAAAGATTAGTATGTTAAAGCAGATGTAGAGAGAGAATGGAAAAAAACTAGAAGAGAGAAGAAAGGACAAATGGACAGCAGACGATGGAGAGTTAGCAGAAGACACGAAGAAACCAGAAAAAAGTGGCTGGAGCAATTGCAGCTGAAAAAAATGCAGAAAAGGTAGAAAAATATCTCTTTATTTTGAATTTATTAATTGGAATATGTCAGCTCTGGTAAATGTGCATCATTAACGTCTGCGCTTTGTTTAGTACAAGAGCAAATTAATGTATAGTTTTATTTCTACAGTGTTGTACATTCCAAGTTTGGCTTTTGGGATTCCCAGTTTAATTATTGTCTTCCTGTTTCTAAATTGTGATTACTTGTTTGGTGATGGTCTATGTTCTGCATGTGTAACTGAGCTGAGGTGTTCTGTTTATATAATTCCTATTTGACATTGCCACTTGTTCTCTTTCCCCAGTAGGTCATGTATTGTTGTTCTCTGAAATGTATTGGTTTAATATTTGCAGTGTTG
Organism: Ichthyophis bannanicus; assembly: GCA_033557465.1. Taxonomy (NCBI): domain Eukaryota; kingdom Metazoa; phylum Chordata; class Amphibia; order Gymnophiona; family Ichthyophiidae; genus Ichthyophis; species Ichthyophis bannanicus. The sequence goes on from CM066031.1 coordinate 222,777,712, forward strand.
CCTTTTGATTGGTAGAGTATGGTGCTTTGTGAGTCCTGGTAGTGCTGTTACGATACGGCGGGTTTGCTATGGGTTCTAAATGGGCAGTGTTTGTAGTAGTTCCTAATGTGTCTGGCAGTTGGCACTGGATTATAGTAATGTAGAAATCTTTTAGTCTTTCTTTATCCATACACTCATTAAGAGGCACGTTTACTAAAAGTTAGTATATGGTAACATTATGCAAATATTTATGCAAATGAGGCCCCTTATGCAAATGAAGCCCCGCACCCCCCTTGGGCCGCCCCTGCTGGGGGCCCACAATTTTTGTTGGCGTAGGGCCTCACTCAAGGTAAATCCGGCCCTGAACTTGTGTGTGCACAAATGTACAGTAGATGCTGCTACTAGTGTGCATCCATGTACACATGCTTCAGGCATGTTTTCCCATGTTAGCGCATATATGTTACATGCAATTCGCATCATACTTGGGTGCACAGTATTTTATTTACATGTGCATTAAAAGCTGTTCAATGAGCTTTAGGGGTATGTTTACTAAGTCGGGCTAATGGTTAACCCATGCTTTTTACAGCTAGGTCCTTTGCTCTTTAATGGCACCTAACTGAAAATAGCATAGGTTAACTATTAGCCCGGTTTAAGAAATATACACCTTAGTGTGTGGTTCTAATGTACAGTTTAATGCATCAACCCTAGAGTATAGCTTCCTGGGATTTCAATTTAATTGTTGTCTATATATTTCTGTTTTTAGTATGTAGTCCTTTATTCTGTACATGGTGAGGGTCTACCTATGTTCTGCATGTGTGACCAAGAAGAGGCATTCTGTTAGGATGGAGTTTCTATGTAGATCCAGCTTTAGGGGGTGCAATGGGAGCAACTGCCAAGGGCCGCCATGCCAGAAGGAGCCCCAACCTTGCTCAGAACTGAAGCAGACACAGACTGTGAATTTATTTATTTATTTATTTAGACAGATTTATATACCACCTTATCCTTCAATCAAAGTGGTAACATCACAATTGGAGGGTTACACTTAACATGAGGGTACTTAACAGCATTGTACAATGGACTTGTGAATTGGTTTTGATGTCCTCTCCCAAATTTGTGCCCTTGGTCTCTGCATCCCTAACACTGGCAATGTAATGACCTGTAGTGGTCTGGTATGTTCAGTTTTCGCAATAAGTATTGATGATTTAGGGCTCATTGCAATATTTATTTTTTATTATTAGTATTTGTTACCGCCTTTTGTGAGTCAAGGTGGTTTACATTGAACTGAACTGAACATTTACATTGAACAAGATAAACATTATTGGACATTAAACTTAATACATTTTTACATCTTTACATGAAAAAACAAGTAACTTGGGATGAAAGGAGAAGGGGAGAACTTTTTGCTACTGCTAATGTCCTCTGATTTTTATCAGGGTGTGGCAAGCTCATCAGTGGATTTATTCTCGTTGGTATGTTGAGGTTATTTTAATGAATTTTTTATGTTAAGGTGATTAGTTCACCAAAATGTTCAATGAATAAATATGTTTTTAGATGCTTGCGGAAGGCTACTGGATCCTTGGTGGTTCTTAAAGTTTCAGGAAGAGAATTCCATACTTGTAGTGCGTATAGTGAGAAGACTCTCTTGGATGTTGTAGATTTGCATTCTTAAATTTGTCTGGTACCATTAAGAGATCTTTGTTGTTGCTTCTCCTTTGCCTGTTGTCTGGCGTGGGTGTCGTCAGGGTCTTGAGGTAGGTATATGATTCGGCTTGTAGGGATTTAAATATTGTGTAGATAACCTTGAATTTAATTCTGCTCTCTATTGGGAGAACATAAGAACATAAGATATGCCATACTGAGTCAGACCAAGGTCCATCAAGCCCCAGTATCCTGTTTCCAACAGTGGCCAATCTAGGTCATACGTACCTAGCAGTAACTCTGGTAACCCGGAGGCCCTCCTCACCCTCCTTCACATCCTTTTCCCCAGCCCCCTTCTATTCCCTTATCACTTAACAAACACAGAGACACCTTAATATGGTACAACTTTGGTTGCAGCTTTATTTAATACATGTAATAACCAGCCCAACATGGGCAAAACATACTCAACCTCGCTATCCACCCCCATACTATTAGCAAGGCGGAGCATCCTCCTCACCGCCCCCCACCGCCTGCCTCGCTATGCTAGTAGCAAAGGCCGGCCCTCACACCCCGATACCGGGCCGAGACCCCCAACCGGGATGTCTCGCCCCACCCCGGGGAGCCCTTCGCTCACCCACAGCTCCTAAATCAGTTACCGCCCCGCCACCTCGGCGAGCGCTGGCTCTCTACCCCCAACCCCAGCTGCAACAACCGTATCCCTAACACCGCAGAGGGAGGGTGGGCAGGAAACACGCCCATTCCCTCCGAGGAGCCGCGCCGAAAGGCAGAGCCACGCGGTTCCTCGCTGGACCAAGCCCCGCCCTCTCCTCTCAGCGGCCAGTGGAATCACTCCTCCACTGCTGTGGAGCGATTCCCTCCTGGCCACAGGGCTCCACCCCCCCCCCCCCCCCCCCCCCCGCACCCCTGTCATGTGTCAGAGGCCGAGACCAGGCCCGGGCCCAGGTTACCGTCGGCCGCGGGACCCGGCCCAGCGGCCTCGGACATTAACTCTGGTAACCCGGAGGCCCTCCTCGCCCTCCTTCACACCCTTTTCCCCAGCCCCCTTCTATTCCCTTATCACTTAACAAACACACAGACACCTTAATATGGTACAACTTTGGTCGCAGCTTTATTTAATACATGTAACAACCAGCCCAACATGGGCAAAACATACTCAACCTCGCCCCCCACCCCCTTACTGGACGATGCCCCCACCCGCCATACTATTAGCAAGGCGAAGCATCCTCCTCACCGCCCCCGCCGCCTGCCTCGCCATGCTAGTAGCAAAGGCCGGCCCTCACACCCCGATACCGGGCCGAGACCCCCAACTGGGATGTCTCACCCCACCCCGGGGAGCCCTTCGCTCCCCCACAGCTCCTAAATCAGTTACCGCCCCACCGCCTCAGTGAGCGCTGGCTCTCTACCCTGCCACCGGCACGAGGTAACTACTTATCCTCGCATCGACCCATCCCAATAAAGCTGCGACCAGCCAACTACTCCAGCATCTCCTGCCAATCGTTTAATAAAAGATCCTGACCCACAGGAGATAGGTGCACCCCATCTGTATGGTACAGCCCCGCACATTTTGCATCCGCCCACGGGTGCTGCACCTGCCAGTCACCCGCCTGCTGCACCCTACGCCCAATCTGCTGATTAACTTTTGCTAGGCCTCGCGACCACCGCTGCTGAGACTGGCAGGCCGGCCTCTGGATAATATCAGACCATATAATCACCACTCCCGGCCAATCCCCCTGCAGCACTCTTATGTCCCGCTGCACCGCTCGAATGAGCTGTCGACAAGTCCAACTTGATAAGTCGTTGCCGCCCAAATGAATCAACACCCCAAGTGGGCGCTGCCGCCGGTCTGCCTGTCGTCGAACCAAAGAAGTTGCCACCACCGCATGCCGCGCTCTCCCATCCACTGCAACCGAATGTTGTGGGTTGCCAGGCCCAGATGCACTCCCAGAGGGCACAGCAAGGCCCTCTGCTCGGCCCAGTACACAAAGGAGTGCCCGACAATCCACCACTCGCCAGCTGTGCACTCGTCCGAACCTCCGTCCAGGGAATGAAGATGCGGCTGCCCTCCTGCAACATGAAACACATTATTAATACACCCCCCCATGCCCCCCCCCACTCCCCACCCAGATCACTCTTCACAAATGCTCCAGCTGAACATAACCCACATATGCCCCGGATCGCCATCCACCAATCCTTTGAATCACCTCCCCCTCCAGCCCAGCTGCCGCCGCACTCGTTGCCGCCCCAATCCTGAAGGAATGCAATGCGAACTGCCTCTCCGCATATCCCAACCGCCACAAAGCCAAGCGCAGCACCGCTGTGAATTGAAACTGTTTGACTGGCTTCCCATCCGCATGATGAAAAAATTGGCCGCAGCTGCTCATATGCCTTTCCTCACCGGGCATGAACACAGCCCCGGAGTCGCTTTCAGCAAGACCCTTCTGCCTACACCTTGTTGGTCAGTCTTTGAGCACTTGATATAAATCCTCACGGATGTCTCCTCCAAGACCACGTGCTGAACTTCCAAGCCACCCAAATCCTCCCGCCGTTTCGACCGTGGAACCAATTAGCTAACCCAAAAGGCCCTGAAGAAGGCAGTCACAAACAGAGCACGAAACAATACCACCTTGGACTCCGTCGCTGCCACCTCCGATAACACACCCCATATCCGCAAGAGCAGCTCATGCGATACCGGGCGCCGCCAATCCCGCCCTTGGGGCCTCTCCCGTACCCACCCCGCCAACAGCCGCTTTACCAAAAACGACGTGCTAGGGTTACCCCAGCCCGCCACCTTGCTGAAAAAGGAGAAACCCGCCAATGCTGTCCGCACCAACGATCGCGACCAGCCTTGTCCCTTCGCCCAAACTATGAACGAACCCCCCAGCTGGTCGTCTATTCTCCCGCCGCTCCAGCCCTTCCCCCGCAGAAAGGCCCAGACCTTGGCATATCCTCACCTATATGCTGCCCACGTACCTGGAGCCACAGAGGACCACAACAACCCCATCACTCCAGAGTCCCAATCTGCCAAAGGTGCTCCGGCACCGTCGTCGCTGCTTCATCCGCTCCCGGGGCCAATGCCCGGAACTGCGCCCACTGAAAACAAGACAAAGCATAAGCAATGGAATTATGCGAACCCGGCACATGACGCGCCCTGGCTGTGACATTGAGGCGCAAGCAGGCAAGCAACATTATCTGCATTAGCGCCGCCACTCTCAGACACTTGGGGGAGTGCCTGTTAATCACCTGCACCACTGCCGCATTATCACACCAGAACACCACCCTCCTATTTCTCAACCTCTCAGGCCACACCCAAAATGCCACCACTATCGGGAACAATTCCAAAAATGTCACATTATGCGTCAAACTACTCTCCACCCAGGATGCTGGCCAAGCCGCCGCACACCAAGAACCCTGACAATACAAACCAAACCCATAACTGCCCGCCGCATCCGAAAATAGCTGGAAATCCACATTCGACAACTCCGAAGATTGCACCAACGAGCAGCCGTTGAAGTCCGCGAGAAAAGCGCCCCAAAACCGCAGATCCTCCCGCATCCCTGCAGTCACTCGAATGCGATGATGCGGGCGCCGCACCCTCACCGTGGCCAGGGACAGCCGCCGTGCAAATGGCCGCCCCATCGCAATCACTCTTCATGCAAAATTCAAGTGCCCTACTAGCGCCTGCAACTCCTTCAATGTCACTTTCGAAGCTGACCCCACCGCAGTTACCAGCGCCTTCAGCCGCTCCACCTTATCTGCCGGCAAGCGAACCACTAATTCCACCGAATCTATCTCTATACCCAAGAAGGAAAGACACGTCACCGGCCCAAGCGTCTTCTCCACCGCTAACGGAATCCCAAATTCCGCCGCCATCGCCTGAAACAACCGCAACAAGGTTGCACAAGCTGCATTCTGTGCTGGACCCACAAACAAAAAATCGTCCAGGTAGTGTACGATAGAACGGCAACCCAACCGCTGAGCCAGCACCCAATGCAAGAACGAACTGAAGGCCTCGAAATAGGCATAGGAGATCACACAACCCATTGGCAGACACTTGTCAAAATAAAACTGGGCATCAAACTGAAATCCCAGCAATGGAAATGCTGATGGGTGAACTGGCAAGAGCCTAAAAGCCGATTCGATGTCCACCTTCGCCATCAAGGCCCCCATCCCGCACTGGTGCAGCAGATCCACTGCCACATCAAATGGAGCATACCGCACAGAACAGCACTCGGGCGGAATATGATCATTCACGGAGTCCCCCGGCGGGAAGGACAAGTTGTGTATCAAACAATAACGCCCTGGCTCCTTCTTAGGTATGACCCCTAAGGGTGAAACGATAAAAGGCGAAAATGGGGGATGATCAAATGGCCCAGCTACTCTGCCCAAGGCACATTCAGTCGCAATTTTACGACAGGCCACCTCGACCATAAGACGCACTGAGCCCGAATTATTGGCCACTACCCCCGAGACTTCACCCTGATACGGAATACGAAAGCTCTCCGAAAAACCCAACCACAACATCTGTGCCGCTTTGCCATGTCTACTCCTCCCATAACGCTCCAGCCACGGCTGCAACGCCTGTGTCTTAATGGGGGTAGGCGCCAACCCCCATTGCACACCCTCATTTGCTCCCCCCGCTGCTCCGGACACTCCCTTCCTATTACACTTCGCAGCCAAGTGGCCTCCCCCACATATAGAGCAGGCATGGCGGAACTTGCAATCCGGGAAGGGACAGGACGATTTACACAGGTACACTAAAAAAAAAATTTTTTAAACTGCCTCTAATGTTTCGATTGATTTTTACGTTTTTTGGTGCGCTGAATCCAAATCTGGTAACCAATTTGCTCCATCACGTACAGATTTTTTGCTACATTGGGTTAGCAGTTTGAGGTGAACGTTTCAGATTGACTGCGATCGAGATAAAAGTTTCTTGGATGAATTCTTTATACTAATTGTTTAGTAGTTATTCAAATAAGAATAAAGAAAATTGTAACAAGGCAGCACATAAGAATAGAGTAATGTCAACAAAACACACTGTGATGGTAGCAAAATTGTCTGCACTTAAAACAGCCACATACATGTGCACAAACATTGAGCATATAAGAGCGAGGTTAGACACAAAGCAAAGCAAAGAAATGTGCAAAAAATGTTGTACGGGTATGTATGTAAGAATAGAAAACGCAAACCGCACCATTGCAATACATGAAGACAAACACCCGATGGTGTGAAAATAAAATTCTAATAAATGAGATCCGACACTGTGGTAATAACTAGCACATTTTTATTTCAAAGTTTAGTAAAAACACGATATTTGTCAACAGAGTTTAGATTTTAAAGTCATTCTTGGGTCAATCAATCTCCTGGTGGGCCCGTTTCTTCTTCCCCCGAATGCTTCTCTTGGTGCGCTGCTTGGCGTATTTTTCATCTGGGGTTTCCCGCAGCAGCAACCAGAAGAAATCAGCCATCATAGTGGTGTTCCATCTTCCTTGGTACCTTCTCTCTGTGTCCTTGATGTCCTGGTGAAACCTTTCACCTTGTTCTTCACTGTACGCCCCCAAGTTTTCGGGAAAGTAGTTCACATGGGAGTGCAAGAAATGGACTTTCAGGCTCATGTTACAGCCTTGTTCTTTGAAGGCATTGAGCATCCTGGCAACAATATCCTTATAGTTCTCATCCCGCCTGTTCCCCAAGAATTTGAGAACAACATCCTTGAAGGAATCCCAGGCTTCTTTTTCCTTCTCAGACATCGTTTCAGCGAATGCTCCATCTGAAATGAGTTTCCTTATATCAGGGCCAACAAACACTCCTTCCTTTAGCTTTGCTTCAGAAAGTCGGGGGAACTTTGAGCAAAGGTACCGAAAGCACTCACCATCTTTTGGAAGGGACTTGATGAATTGCTTAATGAGACCCAACTTAATGTGGAGAGGTGGTAATAGAATTTTATCACGAGGTACCAAGCTCTCATGAAGAACATTTTTCTCACCGGGTCTCAAATACTCCCGAATTGGCCAGTCTTTTTCACCCAGTGTAGGTCGCGGGCCCAGCTATCCCACAAGCAAAGGAAGCAGGGATATTTGGTGAAACCGGATTGCTGCCCTAATAGCATGGATAGAATTTTAAAGTCTCCACAAATCATCCACTTATGCTCATCATAACGAATCTTCTGAAGAATCAGGGCCAAATTCTCGTATTTTTCTTGGAGAATAACAGAGTGAGCAATAGGAACTGAAGCGAATGTGTTGCCATTATGAAGAAGAACACCTTTTATGCTGTCTTTTGACGAATCAATGAACTGCCGCCATTCAGCAGGATCATACTTGAGTTTAAACTTTTCCATCACTCCGTATATATCGTTGCAAAATACCAAATCTTCCTCTTTGCTGAAATACTTCAAAAATTGTATCTCGCGGTTTGCGGCGGTACCAATAAAAAGTTGTTCTTGGTGACAATAGATTTTTCTGTTTAAGCCGAGAACCTAGCAGTTGGGCAGCATCTTTTGGGAGTCCTAAATCCCAGACTAAATCATTCAATTCAGCTTGAGAGAAAAGTTCAGGTTTCGGATCTGGTTCAGTTTCAAACTCGGAAGTACTGGACTCATCGGGAAAAGCCATCTGATGAGTCTCATCATGATCAGAACCGTCCACACAAATATGATCCAAAGATTTTGGTGGTTCAGGCACAGGTACTTCGTTGCTTGAGGCATAGGCCTAATTGCTGAGGGAAGGTTGGGGTAACTTATTACGTTCTTATTTTTTAAGTTGTATCCCTTCACAATGCAAGAGCAAAAATAGCAGTCACTGCTGTGGTCTCTTTGTTCACGCCACATCATAGGTATTCCGAAACGAAATGCTTGTTTTTTACCTTTCATCCATAAGCGTAGATCTTCCTCACATGTCTTGCACACTTTGTGAGGAGCCCACAGTTTGTCTTGATCGCCTAACTTCAAACCGAAATAGGCGAAATATACTTTTTTAATAAATGCAGAAATGTTCCTCTGCCGCTTTTTCACGGTATATTCCCCACAAATAAAACAAAAACTGTCCGGAGAGTTGACGCAACCTCTGGCTCTGTGAGCCATCACAAATACACAGCACTGCAAACTACAACTGTAGTGAACCACTTCGGAATAAAGCTGGATTACGACTGAGCAAACAAAAGGTAATAATGAACTTGCAAGAAACTGAAATTTGACAGGAACGTTCATGTCGCAACCACCGTGTTTGAGCGAGCGAACGAGGCGAGGTGAACAGGAAAGAACATGCGGCAGCGCGAGTACTGGATTTAGCCCCCCGCCTCCCAATTGTCCTGTTAATGTATAAAATGAATACAAAACACTCTAAAATATCATGAGGGAGTGTTTCTAGTTAGTTAACCATTACAACCTCTATTTTGGGCCAAGAAAATAAACTGCAGTCGGCTAAAAAGAAATTATGTGAACATTCCTTATATGGGTAAGAAATCTAATTTTGCAAGAAAACGTGACGTGATGGAACATTTTGGCTATTTTTCCTGGATTCAGCACCCCAAAATCTATAGGAATCAGTTGCAAAACTGGAGGCAGTTTTTTGGTAGTGTACCTGTGTTATTAAATCGCCAACAGAGGTCTCCCCCTGGCCCACTATTGGGCGATCCCGGTACCGCACCTGACGCCTGAAAGGACCGCAAGCCTGCGCCAAATTTTGCCCACCAACCTTCCCCTGTCCGCCGCTGCTACCTCCACCCCCTTTTTTGGCAGACATTTGTGTCAGCCATAAATTAATATCTCTCATCCCGCAGGACAACTGCGTATTCTCCTCCATCATGTCACGGAACTCCTCATCATAATTGAGCCAACCCCCAACCTTCATGCGCCTGAGATGCAGCCAGGATGGCATCAGCATATGCCAATAACTCACCATACAGATCCGGGTCCGAATGCCCACATACACTCGCCAAGCGCAAAAATGCTCGTGTCCAGTTCAATGTATTACGGGAGACCTTCCTCACCCTGCCCGCCTTCTCATCCTCCTTACGCTTCTTCCTGCTCTCTCCCGAACGCTTCCTTCCCTCCAAGAGCCGAAAGATATCAATGTACCTCCTCTTCCGAATACGCCGCCGCAACTTGCGCGGAACGCTCTCCCACAACTCCGCGCAACGCACACCTGAAGACACCGCTCTTTCCCCTCTCCCCCTTGCTGCCGCCGAATCATCCGACGAACTCCCGGAGGACAAGGAGGACGATGACGATGAACTACGCCTACAGCGACGCCCGTGCTTCCTCTTAGCCTTGGCCTTGCGCCCCACCGTAGCTGCCGCCCCACCCAATGCTCTCTCCCCACCCAGATTACCTGTATCCCCTCTACACTCACCCTTGGTGACCCGCTCGCTGGCCTCCGGCGCTGCCACAGCCAGACTGGCCTGCTCCACACTCTGGGCCATTGCCGCCGGAAAGCTCCCCGCACTCCCAGTCGCTGGCGCTCCACTCACCAGAACCTGCAGAGGAAGAGAAGTACCAACAGCAGCAGGACCCGTCCCATACCGCCCGCTCCCCAAACAGCTCCCTCCCCTTGCTGCCATGCTGAAGTACCTAAACCCCCTGCCGCCCAATGAGACCCATCCCATGCCGGCTGGACCCCACCACCTGGGAACCCCGCACTGGCCCACTACCCCCAGCTGGATCCCCATGGCTCCATGGTCATGGGCTGCCCTCCCCCATGTGGCACATTCATCAATCCACCCCCCGGTGCATACTGCATTACTTGTCCACCCTGATGCCACGGAACATACACGCTGTCCCCGGGCATACCAATTAGGACCCTTAATGGGCATACGGCCGCATCCTGTGCACCCCCGACCCCGCCCCCCCTTTCCCCTATCTCACCCCTGCTACCCACCTGCCCCAGGGCCCCAGCCGTCTCCGGCCTGCTCCCCCCTGCCACACTATCCCCGACGGACCCTGGCCCTACCTGCTCCAGGCCACAGGCCCCTGAAGTCGCCCCCCCTTCTAACCCAGAACTGGAAGCCCTTCTGTCCATCCCCCCCCATGCCCCTTCTACTTCCCCTACCCCGTGGACTAACCGCTAGGGTTGCCGGCCGGGCATTCTGCCCCCCTGCTCGTGCCCCCTTGAATGCACCAGCTCCCCGAGGCCCCCCACCCCTCCCCCCAGACTGTGCCCTCTGCCGCCCCTTTGATTCTTTCCTTGCCCGCACCATGCTGCAGCTCCCCACCCACGGTCAAAAAGCTTTTATTTTTGTTTTAGTATTTTTATTTTTTTATAAACTTAAAGGGCTGGGTTTTTTTTTTTTTAAACAAAACCCTCTGCACAGCCAAGCAAACGAACCCCCTTCTCTGAACTCCCCACGGTCCGCACAAACCAACACCCTTCACCGTGTCCCTCGCTCACCCGGTATCCTGCACAAGGCCCCAGCCGACTGTCCCTGCTTCACCGGGCCTCCTCCGCACACATGAGCCACCTGAAACACGCCCGTTCCCTCTGAGGAGCCGCGCCAAAAGGCAGAGCCACATGGCTCCTCGCCGGACCAAGCCCCGCCCTCTCCTCTCCGCGGTCAATGGAATCACTCCTCCACTGCCGTGGAGCGATTCCCTCCTGGCTGCAGGGCTCCGTCCTCCTCCCCCCCCCCCCCGCACCCCTGTCACATGTCAGAGGCCGAGGCCGGGCCCGGGCCCAGGTTAACATCGGCAGCGGGACCCGGCCCAGCGGCCTCGGACATTTTCCGAAAAAGACAGGTTCCACAATCCTTGTACAGGGTCAAGCATCGATATCCTGGGTCCCTTCTTAATAATGGTTTATGGACCTTTCCTCCAAGAACTTTCCAAACCTTTTTTAAACCCAGCTACACTAACAGCCTTTACTACATCCTCCGGTAACAAATTCCAGAGTTTGATTACACGTTGAGTGAAAAAATATTTTCTTTTATTAGTCTTAAATAGTTTACCCTGTAGCTTCATTGCATGTCCCCTAGTCTTTCTATATTCTGATAACGTAAACAATCTATCTGCGTTTACCCGTTCCAATCCATTCAATAATTTATAGACTTCTATCATATCTCCCCTCAGCCGTCTCTTTTCCAGGTTAAAGAGCCCTAACCTTTTTAGTCTTTCTTCATAAGAGTATCCTTCCATCCCCTTTACCAATTTGGTGGCTCTTCTCTGAACCTTTTCTAATAACGCTATATCCTTTTTAAGATACGGCGACCAGAATTGCACACAATATTCAAGGTGCGGTCTCACCATGGAACGAAATAGAGGCATTATAATATCTTTTGTTTTATTTTCCATTCCTTTTCTTATGATACCTAGCATTCTATTTGCTCTCTTGGCCGCTGCTGCACACTGGGCCAATGGTTTTAACATGTTATCCACAATGATGCCTAAATCTTTTTCCTGGGTGGTGGTTCCTAATGTAGAACCTAGCATCGTGTAACCATAGTTTGTGTTGTTCTTCCCTAGGTGCATAACTTTGCACTTGTCCATATTAAATTTCATCTGCCATTTTGATGCCCAATCTTCCAATTTATCAAGATCCTCTTGCAATTTTCCACAATCCTCTTGGGTTTTAACAACTTTAAATAGTTTTGTGTCATCTGCAAATTTGGTAACCTCACTCGTTATTCCCCTTTCCAGGTCATTTATGAATATGTCAAAAAGCAGCAGACCCAGCACAGATCCCTGGGATACCCCACTATTCACCTTTCTCCATTGGGAAAATTGGCCATTTAGCCCTACCCTCTGCTTTCTATCTTTTAACCAGTTCCTGATCCACAATAGTACACTGCCTCCTATCCCATGACTCTTTAGTTTTGCCAAAAGTCTCTGATGAAGGACCTTGTCAAAGGCTTTCTGAAAGTCCAGATACACTATATCAACCGACTCACCTTTGTCCACCTGTTTATTCACACCTTCAAAAAAACATAACAGATTAGTAAGACAAAATCTTCCTTGTTTAAAGCCATGTTGACTGTCTCCCATTAGGCCATGACTATCTACATGCTGAGTAATTTTGTTCTTTATGGAGCCAGTGGAGAAGCTTCAAAACTGGTGTGATGTGCTCTTTAATTGGTACTTAAGTTATTACTCTAGCCACTGCATGTTGGGCTAGCTGTAGTTGGTGGATTGTTTGTTTTGGAAGACCGTTTAGTAGTGCATTACAAAAATCCAGGTGCGGGAAGATAATTGCCTGTACTGTTGTTCTGAAGTCGCTTTTGGGTAGGAGAGGTCTTAGGTGTTGGAGCATGTTTAGCTTGTTGTATATGGCCTTGATTATGTTGCTCACGTATTTGTTAAAATTGAGTGGAGGAGTGGCCTAGTGGTTGGGGCAAGGTACTTCAGGCTAGAAGGTCAGGGGTTCAAATCCCACTAGAGGACAGCAACCTTGGGCCAGAAGGACTGGGGTTTCTAGTCCCACAGGTGCTCCTTGTGGTCTTGGGCAAGCCACTTAACCCTCCATAGCCCATGTTCCCTGTAAAATAGTTATCTTCAAGTTATAATGCCCTGTTCAATGTAATTTCAGTTTGTTCAATGTAAACCAAAATTTGCAGAAAATGTGTCGTATCTCTAAGGTAGGAGGGGATAGAGATACGACACATTTTCTGCAAATTTTGGATAATTTTGATGCTATGAAACAAGTTACCTGGTTGGCTTCTTTGGACGCAACAGCTTTATATACTTCAATACCACAAGATGAGGCTATTCGGGTTTTGGCGACTGTTTGGGAAGCGCGACCTAGTCCGCAACGTGTTCCGACTGAATTTTTGACTCATCTTGCTGAGCTTGCTTTGAAAAGAAATTACTTTGTCTATAAAGCAGAATTCTTTCTTCAAATCTCTGGTACCGCGATGGGTGCAACTTTTGCCCCTTCGCTGGCAAACTTATATATGCATTCATTTGAACAACAGTGGGTCTATTCTTCAAGGTTTGCCCCATTTATTTTAAGATGGTATAGATATATTGACGACATTTTTTTGATGTGGAGCGGTTCCCGCACCGCTCTGGAAGATTTTTTTGGTTATTTGAATCAATGCAATACTCATATTCAGTTTGAAATCAATATTCAGAAGACTACTCTCTGCTTTCTAGATGTTGCAGTTACTAAAGGTCTTGAGAAGTTTTCGACTACTGTTTACACTAAGGGAACAGACAGAAACACATTACTACATTTTGCAAGCTTCCACCCGCCCCATCTGAAAGAAAGCCTCCCTTACTCTCAACTATTACGATGCTGACGGATTTGCTCTTCAAATCAAGAATTCGAAACACAGGCCGGTATTATGCTGGCAAAATTTCGTGAGAGAGGCTATCCTTCTTCAGTTTTGAAAAAAGCCTATAAAAGAGCCAAGTTTAATCATAGAGAGTGGCTCTTGCGTCCAAAGAAGCTAAGCATGGACTCAGAAGTATCATCTACTGTGACCTGTGTTCTCCCCTATTCGGGGTTATCCAATCGGATTGTTTCTACCTTGCATAAACGCTGGAAACTATTTATGACTCATCCTATACTGGCTGACAGTACCCTTAGGGTAGCCTATCAACGGGGCAGAAATTTACGAGATCGGCTCTGCTCAGCAGTCCCTCGATCTCCTTTTACAAGTGAAGAATTCTCTCATAGAAGTTGTGGCCGCTGCTCATTCTGTAAATATATGGCTAATGCAATTCATCTCACTTCTGCTCTCCAGTCCCGACGTCTCTGTCAAGATACAGACTGTAATACCTCTTTTGTTATCTATGCACTTTGGTGCCCGTGTCTTAAAACATACGTGGGAAAGACAACTCGCCCTTTAAGAACTAGACTGGCTGAGCATAAATATAGTATTTCTAAAGCTCAATTGGAGACCCCATTAGTGCAGCATTGGCTTACTTCACATCATACTTTCGATGATATTCGATGTACAGTTTTGGAAGTGGTGCCGTTTAATATTCGACGAGGTGACAGAGGACTTCATCTACTTCAGAAAGAACAAAGGTGGATTTACTCCTTACATACGTTAGATCCGGGAGGATTGAACGATAAAATAGATTGGGCTCTGTTTTTTTAAGATCCTCTGACTGCTGCAGTTTCTACTTATCCTTCTCCTGGTTTTATTCGTTTGTGATAGTGTTAGATATTTGTATTGTGTTTTGTATTAAGTTGTCGAAAGTTGAAGAGTGACTGGTATAATTTAGCTGATTGGTACCTGGTTTTGAAAGCTGCTGACATCAGACGCTAATGTGAAGCATTGTTCGAGGAGGCATTCTGTGCCTAAAATGAAATGATTATTTATCTTGGTTAATTTTGGTTCCTGATGAAGCCTGGCGGCGAAACGGAGGCTTTCGTTGGACATTTGCTTATGGAGCAGTTTTGCTGAAAGATTCGTTGACTTTTTGCTTCCTAGCAGATAAGTAACAGATTATGCCTTGTATAATGGTGATTGCTGAATGTTAGTCTTAAGACTTTTGTCTTATTTTTCAGTGAACTCTCGTGGACATCATGCTTGGATATACTTTCACCTAAAGATCTGCATAATCTTTTCTGTTCCTTCTGCTTAGTAGAGATATGGACACTTTGCAGTAATGCGTATATTGTTTGTGGTGTGTTATGTGATTTATGGTTTTGGGTATGTTGTGTAAGTGTTGTATGAATTCCTATATGAAGTTATAGATAGGGTAAGTTATTTATTTATAGTACTGAATGGAATATTCGGATAAAGTATTTAAGAAGTTTATTGAGGTGAAGGACCTATGATGTAAGTGTCCACCATTTCCCTATGGTGATGAATTTCGCCAGATGGAGGGTGTATGATTCCTGAGGTCCGGTGAGAACCCATTGTTACTGTTTTGATTGGTGGTTTGGAATTTATGGAAACTTTTTTATAGCTGGTTTATATATTGGTAGTTTACTGAGAGGTGTTGATTTATATTTGAATATTTATTCAAGCCATTTAGTAGATTGCCTAACCACTAAACTATCTCTTAGGGGCTTGTTTACAAGGCTGCAGTAGCGGTTTCCGCCCGATATCGGAGCCGCAGCCCCACTGAATTCAATGGGGCCGCGGCTCCGATATTGAGCGGAAGCCGCTACCGCGGCTTTGTAACCAAGCCCCTTAGTGTTTATTAAAGTCAGTTAAAACATAGCTTGAAAGCAAAACTTTCTATTAATGATTAAAGTCAGGAAGGATAGAGCTAAACTGCAAAATTTTCTTGTAGTGTTTATTAAAGTCAGTGATGAAATAACTAAAGAACAAAACATACTGGTATTGCTTATTAAGGCAGGAAATTGCTTAACCATTAAACTCTCTGTTAGTGTTTATTAAGTTAGTTATTAAGTGATAGCTTAATAGAAAAATATTCTGTTATTGTTCATTAAAGTTAGTTATGACATAGCATAACAGCAAAATTTCTATTAGTGCTTTGTTCCCATTCCCACCCAATTCTCACTCATCCCAGGCTCAGTCTTTAATTTACAGGCATTCATACCATGGGTGCACATAACTCCACTATTGAGGTGGAGGTAATTGCAACTGCACTAATTGCAACATTGATAGATAGCATGTGACATGTACCCCTGTGCTACCTGCAATGCGGCCACCACGCCACTCTCCATCTCTAACAGGCCCATTCATCAGCCTGACAAACGAGTTGCAGCTATCGAAAGCACCAGCTCATGGTAACTGTCCTGTTCCCATGCTAACAGTTACCACAGACCTGAGTGCATGGTTACCGCTTTCCTAAACCAAGTGCATATTCCCCTAAGACGATAAACCGGTTGCTGCTCCAATGCTAACGCAAGTCTTAGCCACATGTGAAGACAACACTATAAAGCCTATGTAGTAGGGATGTACATTTTTTCTGGGTGCACAAAAATTGAAAGTGCGTGCAAATTACCTGTGCATGCGCATACCTACAAATCAACATGTATACAATAGATTGGTGCCCTTAAAAAAATGTTCTTGTATGCATACAATGCACACAAAAGGAACAAATGAAATGATTATGAAAAAATGCCCAAAAATCTGAAAACAAATTGTTTAACATGAGTAAGGTGGTCTTTTACTAAAGGGCATTAGCTGAAACCGTGCGTTCTGGAGTGCGCTGAATGCGCATTGGGACACGCATTGTCAGCTAGCGCAGGGCCATGACAGCACGGGGCGATTTCTGTGCTAACTCATGTTATGGTTGTGAGTAGGCAGGGTAGCGGTGGACAGTGGATGTGGTGTGATCCATGCAATTAGTGCTGGGTTCCCCCGTGCGCTAACTGCATTATGTTTGTGTTTATTTGGATTTTTTAATATGCCGCCTTTCCAAAAGACCAAAGCGTTTTACAATAGAACAATAAGCCCAAAAAAGGAGAGAAAGGAACTCCATCATTATGTCACAGTGAAAGGAAAGAGAGAACACAAAATGCATTGAGTTGGAAATTAGGTGGAGTTAAGTGCACCCATGCTAATGTGACGTGCGCTAAGGGACAGGACTCTGTAGTAACTGCTGAGGAAATGCTTTCCACACCCCCCACAGTTAACACAATGGTGTTGCACCTTACCCGTCATCATTTCAGCACTTTTGCTGCTTTTGGTGCAACAACCTAGCACCCTTTAGTGAAAGGGCCCCTAAGTGTTTCCTCTGATAGAGCAAATAGAAATTAAACCTGCAGTTCATTTGGTTGCAAAAAAAGTCCATAGGTAGCAAATAAGGAGAATCTCTATCATCTGAAATAGAGCACATTGGGAGAGGGGGGGTCATTCATTAGTGCACCTTAAAAACTTAAGACATGCTCGATTGATTTAACACACACATGACATGAAGGCACATTTTAGATGAAGATTGGAAATGAGCTGTTGCAGTCATGACGTACACTATTCAAGTGGTATTTTAGACAAGGCTCTGCTGAACGTGGCGCCTTTTCAAAAATGCTGAAATAAGGCAGTGTAGGAGTGCATGTGTCCAGTACGTGCTGATACATGGAGGCAGAAAATTCATTTTACAAATGCACACAGAGAAAGCAACAGGGAAACGTGGCCAACATAGTTGTGTACGTGCCGGATTTCACAATTTAAGAACAGTCAATAACAGATGCCGCTGTCTCTATCTATTCTCACGTTTCCCTTTTGTAAGGGGTTGGCTGAAACAAGCACTTTTTACAACTAAACATGGCATGTAAATCTTTACGAGAACAATTTAAGTCATATATGTGTATTCCCTTTCTGAAATGGGGAATACGTGTATAGATTTTTACCCCATTCAGGCCCTTCTCTAACCATGTACACATAGTAAGGATATCCACATGTAAATTCTGCCCTTTCTAAAACAACCATTGGCACGTGGATGCCATTTGCACATGTAAGTGTCAGTATTTACAGGCATAAATTGTGAATTAGGTTTCTAAAATCATTTCCTTGGTGTGTCTTAATTCATTGACTGGCATATTATGTCAATTTAGCACAAACTCAAAATTCTCTAGTAAAATGACTGTGTGAGACTAACAAAAACATAGTAAAAAAACAGGACAAATTTGGGAAAAAAATGAAAACTAACCAAATTTATCTTGCCTGTGTGCATTCTTAAAAGCCCACTGCAAAATAGAAGTGGTCTAGTGGATAGAGTAGGGGGTTGAGAACCAGAGAAGCTAGAGTACAAATTCTGCTTCTCCTGCCAATTTATTTATTTTATATTCTCTTATATACTGTGCTATACTGCATCAGTGCGGTTTACATTGAACAAACTGAAATTACATTGAACAGGGCATTATAACTTGGAGATAACTATTTTACAGGGAACATGGGCTATGGAGGGTTAAGTGGCTTGCCCAAGACCACAAGGAGCACCTGTGGGACTAGAAACCCCAGTCCTTCCGGCCCAAGGTTGCTGTCCTCTAGTGGAATTTGAACCCCTGACCGTCCGGCCTGAAGTACCTTGCCCCAACCACTAGGCTACTCCTCCACTCCAATACTCTTTTTCACACTCATGGTGCCTCAGTATGATAGGTTATTGAACCCCAAGGTAAATTTGGTTTTGTGTTGCCAAGGCTGGAAATATTTTGTATTTTATTTTTATTTATAAAAATGTACTTGACCATCCTTTGAAATTGGCCTATCAGCAGTGTGACATGATGGCATTTTTCCCCATTTCCAGAATGAGGCATGTGAGGGGTTCATATTTGTGTATCATAGGACATGTCAGGAGTATGCACGTGTATGTGTGTGTCAGTGGGGTATCAGGGGCTAGATGGGTGGGTGCACTGTTCCCTCTAAGCTGTGCGCATGTGCGCGCGCACACACCTCGCCGAGCGAGCGCACATACTTTACAACAGAGCGCACAAAAATTACAGCTCTGATTCTGATAGAAAACAACACAGATGTCTTAAAATTTAAAAGTTATGATTGTAATTACTAGAAATTTCCCGCTTCATGTAGTAATCATCTATTTTCATTTAATTTGATTAAAATCAATGTGGTGTACATACTGTATCCTGACGTGTAGTCAAATTTTAAAGTATATAACTCCGAGTGTCGTTATGTGGCACACAAAAATGTAACCTTCCTTCAAAAGCTGCACACAGCTGATATTTTATGCGCACACAGCCTACAGAAAATTAGAGGGAACATTGGGTGGGTGTGTGGGTGTGTCATGGAGAGCGTCATGGTCTGGTTGTGTGTTTCATGGGGAGTGTCACTGACTTCATTCATGTGTGTGTGTGTGTCACTCTTTCTCCCAGGCTTCCTCCATTCTCTCTTTCTCTCTTTCTCTCTCTCATGTAACCCCCCAACACCCTTCCCCCCAGTCTCTCTCTATGTCTCATGACACACCCTAGGTTTCACTCAGTCTCTCTCTCTCTCTCTCTCTCTCTCTCTCTCTCTTAAGCCCATCCCCCATGTTTCATCTAGTCTCTTTTTCTCTCATACCCCCATCCCCCTGCATCCAGTCTCTCTTAAACTCACCCTTCCTTGTCCCTGCATGCAGCTCCTTAGAAACAACGTGGCTCAGGCTTCCCCTATGGCAACTTCTTCTCTTGAATGGTGGAGCCTACAGTGGAGGAAGCTCTCAGGTAGGAGCAAATAGGAATAACTCATACACCCCCACTACCAATCAAGGATATTCTAAGGAGATCTGAGATGGTGAAGGTGTAGAGTGGTACTTTGAATTTAATGAATGGATTGAGGAACTGAGGAGGGGCTAGATTGGGAGCATACACTTTTCTTTTCAGTCAATGGGGGTGGGGTTTTATTGAGTATATGGGCTAGCCCCTTGGATTGCATACATGCAACCAGTGGCTCACTAACCCAGTTATTGCTCATCTGCGTTGTTTTGTAGGGGATAGCATTCTGTGTCAGCCAGGGCGTCTGTGGTTTCACTTCAGGGTAGTGTATCTGGATCTGGACAACTGTGTACCAAATTTTAAAATATAGCATTGCAGTTACCTAGCAGGAATCAGTCAGGCAGCTCATTGTTGACAGAGCCGCCTGACTGAAGACCAAACACAGTTTAGGGAAACTATCCAGAGGGTCACCATGAGTTAACACCGACTTAACGACACTTAACAACAACAACAGGAATCAAGAATCAGGACTCCTTAGGATGCACAGGAAGCTGGAGCTAGGAAAGAAATCTGGAGAGCTCTCAGGAAGAAAAGAGGAGAGAGGTTCAGAGAACAGCCAGGAATCGGGTGTCAGAATCAGAGCCTAGACATAAAGTAAGAACCGGGACCTAAATCAACAGACAGGAAATGAGGAGCTGAACTCCCACAAAGCTGTTGAGCCTGAAATCTTCTCTTGCGGCAGCCAATCTTATATAACCTAGTCCATCACGGCTCCACTCTTCTCCAAATCAATCATCTGTTCATAGGGGCATGTCTGTGTCCTGCTTCTCGAAGACAAATTATCACTGAGGAATCCAGATCACTTGTGCCCTGGTGACTCCTCTTCTAAACTTCTGCCCTCCATGCTCCAGGGTTGCCAGTCCAAATCTTTGCATGCCTTTCAGTATTCACCATCCTCTATGGGCCACATCCAGGACCATGGGTCTGGCTTATGGAGATAGGTTTGATGGAATTTTTGTATTAACTCTGCTGCATGCGCATAGTCCCCAGGTTTCACTCTTCTGATCTCGATCTTTCCTACTCAGTTACATAGCATAATTCTTCCTGGATGTTTGTGGTTAATTACTTGACTGTTATATCCATGGTGACGTTTTCTGGTCTAGAATCCTCTTTCTCGAAGGTTCCTCCTCATTCTTTCTGAATAAAACATCTACATTTCCATTTTGCAGCCCTGAGCTGTCTTGATTTCCAATAATTCCTTTTCCATATCTTTTAACTCTCCTCTGCTATTGTCAGCTTTTATAAATAATAGACACAGAGAGACAGAATATTTCCTGGATCCTGATATTAGCATGAAATCACCCCAACTGTTTTATTTAACACATTGGTCCTCACAACAAAGAGTGTTCTTGCATCTGAATCTATGATCAGGGGCAGTGCCATTAATCTCCATTAATAGATTAAAGACTTCTTGCTGCTCCCACGTTCATTATAAGTGGGCTATTTTTCTCAAATTCTGCCATCAAGAGAAAGGCCAACTTAGATAATCTTTTTTATAAACAAATGTAAACCCAAAGGAAGCATTGTACAAGTCATAAATGTGCCGTGTGCAACTTGCCAAATCTAGTGCGCCCCTCCACCCCCCACATCATTTGCCCTGTGCTCAGCATCTTCCCATCTTACCCACACCTCCATGGACAGCCGGCTTCCATCCCCCCATGCTGCCTTCCTGGCCTGAAATTGCCCCACCATCACTTTTCGTGTTCCCTTGGTGGCGGCGGCAGCAGCAGTGGAGTGGACCTCCAATTGAAAAACACACAGGTCTTTCCGACCAAGTTGGCCTGAACCCTCCCTCCTCTGATGTAGGCTCATGTCAGAGGAGGGAGGAACCAGACCAGCCATTCAAGCACGGAGTTGCAAAGACCCACATTTGAATGGCTGGTCTTGTTCCTCCCTCCTCAGATGCCAGCCTACATCAGAGGAAGGAGGGATCAGGCCTGCATGCAAGCATGGAGCCAGAAAGACCTGCGTGTGTTTTTTTTTTCAGTAAGAGGACCGCTGCTGCCGCTGCCAAGGAAACATAAAAAGTGATGGCAAGGCACGAGCAGGCAGCATGGGGGGGAGCCAAGGCCGGCAACCATAAATGTGCCCATATTTTTTGTACCATGTGCAACTGCACCTCTCACACAGGCCTAGATGTGGCACTGATTCCACTCACTATACATCTTTTGCTGCTGGCCAATCTAGAACTGTGGTGATTTTCTTTAGGTTCCTAGCTACTAGTCCAGTGGGTGAAATTACATATACAAGGAATCGAATTGTTTGTTAATCAAATGTACATTTGTCTGGATTTACAAAGAGTCTATGTATCGATAGATTAGGAAGAACTTACTTTTGGAGGGGATCTATTTTTAACATGGGCAAGCACTAGACATACAGGTCTGACTCCTAAGAGTTATCCTCATAGCAATAAATAATGCGTAAGTGTGCGCCTGACAATAATTTCTAAGTAGTCTGTTTCATGAATGACACTTTAAATATTTTAAACTCAATTATTTCAAGCATTTGCTAACACTATACCACATACACACAAAAACAACTCAATCATATTTAAAGAGGAATTATCCCATAGCTTAACTTAAACTTAACTACACGACTGCTATAAAACAAACATCTCAACACACATTATAGTATCCTGCAAAGTATTCTAAAACCTCCATCTACTAGAAGGAAGCATCAAAGGCTTTAACTTGCTTTATTAATATGGATTAATAAAGCATTTATTGGTAAAAGAAATAGAAGGATATGTGCTAAATCATGGTAATTATTTTGTCATAATATTATGACAAAATAATTACCACAATTTAGCACATATCCTTCAATTTTGTTTTGCCAATAAATCCATATTAATAAAACAAATAAAAGCCTTTGATGTTTTCTTCTATTCCACACTTTAAGAAAGGTAGAGAGGGCCATATGACTGCCAGCATGATTTTAAAATGAGGTCCCTAGAGTCTAGGCGGTAGATCAAGGGTTAATAAAGACAAAGAAAGAAAGGTCATAGAGGCTATTATACTAGAGGGGACTGATAAGTCTCTGGCCTTATAATGAAACTGAAAACTACAAGCACATAGCTTTCTGTTTGGTTACAAGGCCAGAAACTTATCAGCTCCCCCTCCCTCGTAGCTAAGAAAATATCTTTCAGATGTTCTGTGTTCAAGTTATTGTTCTATGTAAACTGCCCCTGATCACTGGAAGGGGCGGTATAAAAGAATTGCTCAAATAAATAAATAAATATATTCTTCTATATGTCCCCTTCCCAGAATTCGCAAAACAAAAACAACATAAATACAATAAAACAGCAACCGAAATGTGCACGGTGCAGAAAGTTTTGGTTTGTTTTCAGTTCGTTTGACCTTTTTCCATGATTTTCAGACATGTTTTCATTTCATTTCATATACTCCTTCAATTGAGGCATTCAATTGAAGGATTCAAAGAAAAAAATATTATACGACACGCATTGAAAACTCGCCTAATAAATTAAAAAACTGTTTTCTATTGTGCAACTTTGTTCAACTGAAACGGATCCTTCGTCTGGTTATTAGCTGGATCCTCAGCCAGAAGAATTAGCACATTATTTTGCTTCTAAAGTGCTTGATAGCCTTCAAAGTTTTGGTAATATAAATCACACTGCCCCTGATCATACAGACCCAAGCTGATGCTGGGTCCATATTACCTGGATATAAATGGTTCACTTTTAACCTGTCCACTTCTTTTACTCTGACCAAGACCATCTCCCCTACTCAGAGAACTGATTGTTCATCTGATCCCATCCCATCGAAATGGATTGGTGAACCATCTCTCGACTTAATACCTTATCCATGCTCCATTATCAATCAAAGCCTATCCACTGCCATAGTCCCAGCTTTTTGGGAAAACAGCAATTGTCTGTCCTATTATGAAACATCCAAAACTAAATCGTTTGGACCCATCCAATTATAGATGAGTATCAAACCTTTCTTATCTGTTCAAATTAAATGAAAAAACAGTTTTTACGCAACTTTGGTCCCAAGTAGAAACAATAAATACCATCCATCCTCATCAATTAGATTTCCACACAGCTCATAATATGAAAACTAGTGTCTCTCCTTAGTCAAATCCATAAAGCGTTTGACCATGGATTATATGCCCATGCCATAAAACTTAGACTGACAATGGCATTTAATCTAGATGACCATCACATACTTTTTTCCCATCTACATAATATTGACATTCAAGATTCTGCACTCAGTAGGTTGTTCCTTTGTAGTACAGATGTTGTTAAGTGCTGTCAAGGCAGTGCCAACTCATGGCGACCCTCTGGATAGTTGTCCCAAACTGGTTTCTGTGTTCAGTCAGACAATTAATTGTTGATAGAACAGAATCCATTGCTGCTGCTCTTGTATCAATCCATCTCATTACTGGCCTTCCTCTTTTACGTTGACCTTCAATCTTGCCAAGCATAGTGCCTTTTTCTAATGATCTCTCTCTTTGCCTGATATGTCCAAAGTATGAAAGTCAAAGTCTTGTCATCTGAGCTTCTAAAGAAAGCTTAGGTTTGATGTTCTCTAGTACTGACTGTTTATTTTTCTTTGGGCAGTTCATGGTATACACAGTATTCTTTGCCAGCATAATTTGAAGGCATCGATTTTCTTCGTCCTGGCTGCGCCGCAGGGCCCAGTCCCACAGCCGGCCTAGTAACCGGGTCCCCAGGGTCCGACCCTGCGGCGTGCATCCCTCGTTGTGGGGGGGGGGGCCTCGGCCAGGCAGGAGGCATGGCATCCACGCCAGAGCTCCACGCTGGTGACGTGGAGCCCGGCGATTGGACCGCGCATGCAGCTGGGGGGCGGGGCAGCGCAAGCAAGGGTAATCGCCGGCTGGCGGTTTCCCTCTTCCTCCTTGCTCGCGCTGTGTTCAGGTTTGTCGGTCTGGGCTCCTTGTTTGGGCCTTCGTGTGGGTGCGGGGGGTTGTCCGGGGGTGGTAGGCTTTGCTCCTGGGACCGGTTTTCGGGTGTTGGGGTGAGTTCAGGCTATTCTTCAACATAAAAAAAAAAAAAGGAAACAAACCGCCAAACGAAAGGGCATCCTGACTCGCCGTGTGTGCCTTGGGCCCTGTGCACGTAGTGGGGGGGGGGGGCTTGCCCTGCCGTTGCCTTACTTCAGGTTGGGCATAGGTGTGTTCCCCACAGTTTAGGCAGGTTCCGCTTGCTGGGGACGGTGGGGGGGCAAGGGGGGATGGGGGCTGTGTTGTTTATTCTATACAAAAAAAAAAAAATTTGCCAGTCCTTTTAAAAGGTACTAATCAATTTCTTAACCAGGGAATCCATTGCCTGGCAGCGTTGGGGCCCAGGTTGCTTCATGGCCCGGCGGTTTAGTGGGCGGGGTGCGGGGAAAGGGCCACAGGGCGTGGCCAGGGGGCAGAGAGCCGCGAGGCGTGGGCCCACGTCCTCGAGCAGAGGTAGGGCAGCGCATACCAATGTCCCGGTGCCCTGTGCCCTTCGTGGGGCCCACCAAGGGCGCGGGTGAGGCAAGTCCAAAGAGATCCATGGCAGGGGGGCTGCTGGCGTGGCCCCGTGGTCTCGTGCACCTGGGTTAGCGGCCGAGGGTGCAGCGCAATGAGTGCCAGGGCCTCAGCCGGTGGCGTCGGGTGGTGATGGGGTGCCGGTGGCACTTGGGGGCGGCGAGGCTCCTGGATACCCGGGTGTGGGTGGGGCTGGGTCCCTGGCGGTGCCGGCGGTTGGCCTGTTAGCGGAGGCTGTGGCTGACAGGCCTTCTGGCTTGTCACCTTCCACGGCTGAGGGGTTCCGGCGCACCGCACACCCTGGATTCTTTGGTCCTATGGGCCCGTGGGCATGTGGGGCTGGCCCGTGGGGGGGCTTGGGGCAGTGGGGGGGGGGGGCTGGGGCGGCTAGTTTGGCGATGGGCAGGGGGTGGCTGGGGGTGCCGCTGCGTGGGATGCCGGCGGTCTCGGGTCCTCAGCTTGGGGTTGGGGGGCCGGGCCGAGTGCGGCGCCTAGTACTCCTGGGGCTCTGGCTGCTGGTTTTTCTTCTTTCCCTTTGCAGGTCCCGCAGACTTTGACACCTTCGACGTCCATGGCTGACTCCGCTAGGGTGGCTGGCGCAGGTCCTTCGAGTCCCACAAATGAGTTGATTGCTGCGGCGCCCGGGATACAAGCTGGGAGTGTTCCGGAGGCCTCCCCCGGTGGTGTTGGTGAGTATGCGGGGGTCTCTGGCAGGGCCGAGGGAGGGGCCCTTGACTCAGTTTCGGGACCCACTGTGGCGAGGAAAGCAAAAGCTAAACGTAGGCGGGGGCGTCGTTGTCAACGGGCATCTTCTTCTTCCTCTTCCTCGACGACGTCCTCGGCTTCCTCGGGCGGCTCCGCTCCTGCGGTGGGCGAAAGCGGGACGGGCGTGGGGACCTCCGTCGTACGCTGCGCGGAGTTGTGGGAGTGTGTGCCATGGAAGTTGCGCCGTCGGATTAAGCGGCGCAAGTACATCGATATTTTCCATCTGCTTGACGGTCGGAAGCATTCCGGTGAGAGCAAAAAGAAGCGCAAGGAGGACGAGAAAGCGGGTAGGGTGCGCAAGGTCTCTCGCAATACCATTAATTGGACCCGTGCCTTTTTGCGCTTAGCGAGTGTCTGGGGTCACTATTTACCGGATCAGTACGGGGCCTTGTTGGCATATGCAGATAACATTTTGGCGGCGTCCCAGGCGCACGATGGGTGGGCCTGGTTGAATTATGAAGAGGAGTTTCGGAACAGGATGGAGGAGAACAGTCATTTGTTGTGGGGGACGAAGGACATCAATCTTTGGTTGACCCAGATGTCCGTGAAGGGTCGGGTTGGGGGAGCAGGTGGTGTGGTTGGAAAGGCGGGGTCATCACCGGTGCCGGCGGGGGGGCATTCCTTTCGGGCCTCCATTCCTACACTGCCCCAATCCAGAGGGAGTGCCGCTGGGGGGGACATTTGCTGGCGCTTTAACAAGGCGTCGTGCCCGTTCCCCGACTGCATATTCAAGCATGTCTGCACACAGGAGTCGCGGGAGCCCCTGCGGGGGGTAAGTGAGGTGGCGTGCGGGGCGTTGGTCCCTACCCCCATGAGAGTCGACGCGATGCGCCCGTGGTTAGTGGAGTACGGGCGGTCCCGGCGCGAGGGGGCGGCGGGTTTGCTCTTAAGTGGTTTTTCGGGGGGCTTTAGGATCCCTTTTCAGGGTGCGTCTGCGCGGGGGGGGCTCCGCAACCCTGGTTCCGTGAGGGAGCATGGGGATTTCGTGCGGCGGAAGATTGCTGAGGAGTGCGCGCTGGGTAGGGTGGCGGGGCCCTTCCCTGTGCCCCCCTTTTCCCCGTTCACGGTTTCGCCTTTGGGAGACGTCCCCAAGAAGGAGCCGGGCAAGTTTAGGTTGATACATAACCTCTCTTGCCCTCCAGGCGATTCTGTCAATGATTGCATACCTCGCGAGCTCTGCAAGGTGCCTTACGCTTCCTTTGACGCGGCCGTTTCCCTTGTGTGCCAATGTGGGGCCGGTGCCCTGCTCGCCAAAGTGGACATTGAATCGGCGTTTCGGTTGTTGCCGGTGCATCCTTCAGCGTTCCCTTTGCTGGGTTTTCGTTTTGAGTCGCAGTTTTACTTTGACAAGTGCATGCCTATGGGCTGTGCGATCTCCTGCGCTTATTTCGAGGCTTTTAGTACCTTCTTGCATTGGGTTGTGGAGCGGCAGTCGGGGGTTTCAAACATAGTGCACTACCTCGATGATTTCCTGTTCGTCGGGCCGGATCAGACCTCTACCTGTCCCACTCTCTTGGGGACTTTCCTGTGCCTGGCCGTTGACTTTGGTGTTCCCATTGCGGCCAATAAAACTGTGGGTCCGGTTACCCGCCTCACCTTCTTAGGCATTGAGATTTATACGGAGGCTATGGTCGTGCGCTTGCCTGCGCCGAAGATCGAGAGGCTCCGGGAGCTGGTGGTCCCGTTAAGACCTCCCTTTGGGTCATGCAGTCGTTGGTCGGGCATCTCAACTTCGCTTGCCGGGTTATGCCCATGGGGCGCCCCTTCGCGCGGCGCTTATCTTTGGCTATGGCAGGAGTGCACCTTCCTCATCATAGGATTCGGGTATCTGCGGGGATGCGTGAGGACTTGCGGGTCTGGGATGCGTTCCTGGCAAATTTTAACGACTGCTCCTTGCTCTAGTTGCCTGAGCTCTCGAACCTCGACTTGCATTTGTTTACGGATGCGGCTGGCAGTTCCGGTTTTGGGGCCTACTGTCACGGGGCCTGGTGTGCGGAGCCTTGGCCCGCGGATTGGGTGCGATTCAGCTTGACCCGGAACATCACTTTTTTGGAGCTTTTCCCGATCATTGTAGCCTTTTGGGTATGGCCAGACCGTTTGCGTGATCGGCGGGTGGTGTTCTGGTGTGATAATGTCGCGGTGGTCGAGGTCATTAACCGGCATGCACCTCGGTGCCCGAGGGTAGCTTTATTGATGAGGGTGTTTGTGTTGGCCTGCCTGCATCTGAATGTCACCGCCCGGGCTCGGCATGTGCCGGGCTCCCAGAATTCCATTGCTGATGCTTTATCCCATTTTCAGTGGGCGCTGTTTCGGCGATTGGCTCCGGGGGCGGACGAGTTGGCCTCACGGGTCCCGGAGCAGCTCTGGAAGGTTGGGATCCTGATGTAATGTCCTTTCTGGCCGTATCGGTAGCACGTAGTACATGGGCGATGTATCGGCGAGGATACTCACAGGTGAGTGCGTTTGTGAGCGCGCGGGGTTGGGCTGGGGGGGCGGTACCCGACGAGTTGGTGGGCCAGTTCGTGTTGTGGGCGAAGAGGGAGGGCTGGGCTCAGTCGGCGGTCACGGGGGCGCTCGCGGGATTTTCCTTCTTCTGTAAGGCCACTGGCTGGGGCAACCCTCGTGTATCCTTTTTGGTATGGCGGCTTCTGGCTGGCTGGGCCAGGGCGCAACCTGGGTCGTGGGATTGAAGGCTTCCGGTGTCTCACGAGCTTTTGCTGCAGATATGCGAGGTATTACCGCGTCTGGCGGCCTCGGGTTTCAAGTCTGTTCTGTTTCATGCGCGGTTTGCGACGGCGTTTTTTGGTGCATTCCGGGTGTCCGAGCTCGTCCTTAGGTCCGCAAGAAGGGGTGCTTTTGGTGGGCTCGATGTTGAGAACGTCCGGGTGGATTCGGCACAAGTATGGATCTTCCTACCGCGTTCGAAGACAGACCAGACCAGGAAGGGTGGATGGGTGTTAATGAGCGCCATCTCTCCCTTGTTATCCTTCCCGGTGCGCGCCCTGCGCAACTATTTGCAGCGGTGGCAGGCAGCACGTGGCTATTTTTTCATCCACGCTGACGGCAAGCCGGTGACTCCGTTTCAGTTTACGGCAGTGCTGCGTCTGGTGTTACGGTTCTTGGGTTGTGACGACCGGTGTTACGCTTCGCACTCATTACGGATTGGGGCAGCTATGAGCGTGGCTGCAGCGGGCCTGGACGCGCGGGTTATTCAGCGCATTGGTAGGTGGCATTTGAAGGCCTATGAAGGGTATGTTCGCCCGTCGGGTTACGGCGGCGCGGAGTAGGGCCGCGTGGTGCGTCCGGCTGCTGTGGTCTGCTGGGGGGGGTTCGGGGGGTACTAACATCTTCCCTTCCTATTTCAGAATTGCCTGCTGGTTGCAGTCCGCTTTTCTACTTTCAGATGGCGCATGCTCCGGAGACTGGTGGATCATTGGGCATTCATTTGTCTACTGGGCAGAGCGTTGGGCGGCAGTTCGGCCGTTGGGTGTCCACCTTGGTCTGGCCATGTCTGGAGTACGGCTGTGCTGGATGGGTCAACGCGGCATGCATTGGTGGCAGCTCTTAGCCCATGTTCAGATGGAGATCGGACTGCGGCGGCGGCCGGTTGGGCTGCTGATCCACCTGGGTGGCAATGACCTGGCGAGTTGGTCTTGCCGGCAAATTATCAGAACTGTGCAGAGAGACATTGCTCAATTGCGGAAGGTACTCCCGGGGGTTGCCATCATTTGGTCGGACATTATTCCACGTCCTGCTTGCTGGACTCAGCGGCGTCAAGGGGTCTGGTCAAGATCAACCGTCAGATTGGGCGCTGGGTTCAGCAGACAGGCGGGCTTCAGGTCTTGCACTCTTGGGCGGATGTTACTTGTGCCGGTCTGTATCGGCTCGATGGGGTTCACCTGGCCCCGGTGGGGCAAGACTTACTGTTAAACGACTGTCAGGAGGCATTGGAGTTGTGGTGCTGGTCGCAGCTTTCGGTGGTGGGGGCGGCACAAGGGTAGAGGTCTACCTTTGCCGGTGGCGGGGTGGCGAGCTGGTGCTCGCTGACCCGGCGGGGCATTTCAGGCTGATAACGCTTTCCACGGGAGCGGCACTGCTCCTTAGTTTGGGGGAGACGTCCCAGCTGGGGTCTCTGCCCGGTAAAAGGCAACCTTGAGCCAACCTTTGCTAATAACATGGCAAGGCGGGCGGTAGGGGGGAATGGAGGGGTGGATGACGAACCACTTTGCTAGAAATGGCTGATGGGGGGCATCATCCAGATGACGGGGGGGGGTCTTTTGTTCTAGTTGTGAGTGTTGAGTTGGCCCATGTTGGGCCGGTGTTCTAATACTGTTAATAAAGCTGCGACCAAGCAATTTGCACCAATATCCGATGCCGGCGTGTTTTGTTCAAGTGTGGAGGGGTGGTGGGGGGTAGAAGTTTTGGGCTTAGGCCAGGGTTGGGCATCCGGATACCTCGGTTAGTCCTGGCTGCACCGCAGGGCCCGGTCCCGCGGCCGGCCTAGTAACCGGGTCCCCGGGGCCCGACCCTGCGGCGTGCATCCCTCGTTGTGGTCGGGGGGCCTCGGCCAGATGGGAGGCGTGGCATCTGCGCCGGGGCTCCACGCTGGTGACGTGGAGCCCGGCGATTGGACCGCGCATGCAGCTGGGGGGCGGGGCAGCGCGAGCAAGGGTAATCACCAGCTGGCGGCTTCCCTCTTCCTCCTTGCTCGCGTTGCGTTCAGGTTTCCCTCCCCTCCCTCCCTTGTCTTTTAGGCTGGTGTGGGGGAGGACGTTGCAGCTGGTGGGGGGGGGGCATTGATCAGGGCCAGTGGTGCAGGGTGGCGAGCTGTTGCTCGCTGACCCGGCGGGGCATTTCAGGCTGATGCCGCTTTCCACGGGAGCGGCACTGCTCCTTAGGTTGGGGGAGACGTCCCGGCTGGGGTCTCTGCCCGGTAAAAGGCAACATTGAGCCAGCCTTTGCTAATAACATGGCGAGGCGGGCGGTAGGGGGGAATGGGGGGGGGTGGATGATGCACCACTTTGCTAGAAATGGCTGGTGGGGGGCATCATCCGGATGATGGGGGGGGGTCTTTTGTTCTAGTTGTGAGTGTTGAGTTGGCCCATGTTGGGCCGGTGTTCTAATACTGTTAATAAAGCTGCGACCAAGCAATTTGCACCAATATCCGATGCCGGCGTGTTTTGTTCAAGTGTGGAGGGGTGGTGGGGGGTAGAGGTTTTGGGCTCAGGCCAGGGTTGGGCATCCGGATACCTCGGTTACTGTCTATCTTTTTCACTGTTCAACGTTTGCATCCATGTAATATTATTGAAAATATCATGGCTTGGACAAGTTGAATTTTTGTAAGGAGAGATACATCTTGGCTCTTGAGAATCTTGTCTAGGTCCTTCATAGCCATTCTGCCAAGAGCAATCCATTGTTGAATTTCTGTCCTGTATGTCATTTCTTGATTGATTATACCAAGCAGGTTAAAATCATCCACTATTTTTATTTCTTCTCCATCCATGATGAATGTATTATTTTTTACCAGTTGTCAGGATCTTTGTCTTCTTCACATAAAGGTGCAGGCTCATTTTAAGACTATGTTCCTTGATCTTGATAAGTAAACCTTTCAGATCATCTTCACTTTCTATGTGTAATGTGGTGTCATCAGCATATTGAAGGTTGTTGAATCGTCTACCAATCCTCACACCTCTGTTAATTTCATACAGTTCTGATTCTCTGATGATTTGTTCTGCATATAAATTAAACAGGTAGTGTGAAAGTATGCAGCCTTGTCGTACATCATTCTGTTCCCCCTTCTTCCATTTGAACTGTTGATTCTTGATCAATGTAAAGGTTGTGCATGAGAACTATTAGGTGTTCTGGTGTATTAAAGAGGACCTAAGTTTCTCATGATTTACTGTTGTGGTCAACATTATTGGCACCCTTGCAGTTCAATCTTGGATTTAGTGGCAGTTACAGAAACCTGGTTCACAGAAAACCATGACTGGGATGTAACTATACCTGGCTATTCAGAAAGGACAGGGTAGGAAGAAGGGGAGGAGGAGTGGCACTATATGTAAAAACTACTATTAAAGCTTTGGAATTACAGAGCTTAAAAGGGAGAGAGGATGCATTGTAGGTTAAACTAGAAAGAGGGAAAGAGAAATCTATTTGCATTGGTGTGATATACAGACCTCCTTCACAAGAGGAAGAGGTGGACAGAGAGTTAATTGAAGACATACGCAGCATTGCTAGGAAAGGGGAAGTGCTACTGATAGGAGATTTCAATATGCCAGATGTTGATTGGCACATTCCTGCTGCAGTATCATCTAGAAGTAAGGAGATCCTGGATTCTCTACAGGGAGAACTATTCAGGCAATTGGTAACAGACCCCACACGTGAAGGGACCATACTGGACTTGGTGCTTACCAATGGTGAAAGTGTTTCTGATGTTGTAGTGGGAGATCATTTTTCATCCAGTGATCACCAGATGGTGTGGTTTCAGTATTAGGACTAGGGCTGTTAGAATCCATTCCAAGGTGAGGATCTTAGACTTTAGGAAGACTAACTTTGCGAAGATGGGCCAATACCTCAGGGAGTCGTTAGTGGGATGGGAACAGCTGGGGGATGTAGAAAAACAGTGGGCAAAACTGAAAGGGGATATTTTAAGGGCAACCAACCTTTTTGTTAAAATGGTAAATAAAGGCAAAAGGAAAAGGAGACCGCTATGGTTTTCTAAGGAAGTAGCTGAAAAAGTGAAGAAAAAGGGAGGCCTTCATGAAATACAAGAGATCACAGAGAGGAAGACAGGCATCTGTATTTGGAAAAACTTAGAGAAGCTAGCAAAGTAGTCAAGAAGGCAAAGATTCAAAAGGAGGAGGAAATAGCCAATGCAATAAAATGGGGGGATAAGACATCTTTCAGATATATTAGTGAGAAGAAGAAGGGCAAGAGTGGTATTGTCAGACTCAAGGGTGCAGGGGAGGGAGTATGTAGAAGCTGATAAGGATAAAGTGGAATTGCTTAACAAATATTTTTGTTCTGTGTTCACAGATGAAGAACCAGGAGCAGGACCTCAGAAAACACCCACAAATAGGAACAGAAGCGAGGGACATCTTGAACAATTTTCAGAAGACTGTGTTCGTGAGAAACTAGCTCAACTTAAAGTAGACAAAGCGATGGACCGGATGGGATACACCCTAGAATACTGAGGGAACTTGGGGACGTTCTAGCAGCTCCACTGACTGACCTTTTCAATGCCTCGTTGGAGTCGGGAGTGGTGCCAAAGGACTGGAGAGAGGCTCATGTGGTGCCTTTACACAAAAGCGGAAGTAAGGATGTGGTTGAAAACTACAGGCCGGTTAGTTTAACTTCGGTAGTGAGTAAATTATTAGAAACACTTCTGAAAGAGAAAATAGTGAGGTTTCTGGAGTCCAGCGGATTACAGGATCCGAGGCAGCATGGATTCACCAGAGGCAGGTCTTGTCAGACAAATCTGATTAATTTCTTTGACTGGGTGACCAGAGAGTTGGACTGAGGGAGAGCTCTAGATGTGGTGTATTTAGATTTCAGTAAAGCCTTTGACATAGTTCCTCACAGGCGACTTATAAACAAACTGAGCACCCAAGGGATGGATCCTAAAGTTACTGCTTGGGTTAGAAATTGGTTGGGTGGGAGGCGACAAAGAGTACAAGTAAATGGAGCTCACGCTGAGAAGAAGGATGTTACCAGTGGTGTGCCCCAGGGATCTGTTCTTGCTCCGATTCTTTTTAACATCTTTGTTAGTGATATAGCGGAAGGGCTGTCGGGTAAGATTTGCCTCTTTGCAGATGATACCAAAATCTGCAATAGAGTAGACACCCAGGAAGGTGTAGATAACATGAGGAGGGATCTAGCTAAGCTTGAAGAATGGTCTAGAATTTGGTAGCTGGGATTTAATGTTAAAAAATGTAAGGTCATGCATTTGGGCTGCAGCAATCCAAGGGAGCAATACAGTATAGGAGGTGAAGTACTTTTGTCCACTAAAGAAGAGCGGGACCTAGGCGTAGTTGTGTCTGATGATCTTAAAGTAGCTAAACAGGTAGAAAAGGCGACGGCAAAAGCTAGAAGGATGCTTGGGTGCATACAGAGAGGAATGGCTAGCAGAAAAAAGGAGGTGATAATGCCTCTGTATAAGTCTTTGGTGCAACCTCATTTGGAGTATAGTGTGCAATTCTGGAGACCGCACCTTCAAAAGGATATGAACAGGATGGAGTTGATGCAGAAGGTGACTACTAAAATGGTTAGTGGTCTTTATTATAAAGCATATGAGGACAGACTGAAGGATCTTAATATGTACACCTTAGAGGAAAGGCGGGATAGAGGTGATATGATTGAGATGTTTAAATACCTCCGTGGCATAAATGTTCAGGGAGAGAGCCTCTTTCAATTGAAAGCAAGTTCTGCTACGAGGGGACATGGGATGAGGGTGAAGGGAGATAGATTCAGGAGTGATATGCGGAAATATTTCTTTACGGAAAGATAGTGGATCCATGGAATAGTCTCCCAGTGGAGGTGGTAGAGATGAGGACAGTAACTGAATTCAAAAAAGCGTGGGACCAACACAGAGGATCTCTAAAGGTAAAAAGTGGACTATTGTAGTTGTTGATATGGAAGGACAGACTAGATAGGCCATGTGGTCTTTTTCTGTCATCATGTTTCTATGTAATCACTTAATGTCCAATATCTCCTAAAAAAAAAAAGTGGTCATTGAAATGGCTTTGGACTATATATCCACACATATTTGACAAGTAAAAGAATCAAATAAAACAAAGTCAATTAAAAAAGGAAATAGTAAAAAAAAACTGGGACAGTACTAGGACATGATTACTGGCACCCTTATAAACAATTCTAATCAGTTTGAACAGAAGAACCACATTTCCTCTACAGGAAAATAAGACACACCTGTGATCATTTGTCAGTACTCACATGACTTGGATCAACCAATTAATGATGGCTCTAATGTTTAAAATGGTCACATTCACTTCCTGTTTCATTTTCACAATGGTGAATATGAGAGAGCTGCCTGAGATCATCAGAAAAGCCATTATCACCAAACATCAAATTTCAAAGGGGTACAACACCATCTCCAAAGACCTTCAGATTCCTGTGTCTACAGTTCACAATGTTATTAAGATGTTTTCTGCTCATGGAACTGTCAAGAATCTCCCAGGATGTGGTGGAAAGAGGAAAATTAATCCAAAAGGTCTTTGAAGGTTATTGCAAACTGTTGGAAAAATACCATGTACAACATTCAAAGAGGATAAGGCTGACTTGGAGCAATCTGGAGGGGTGGTTTCAACCCACACCATATGCCGCACACTAAATAAAGAAGGACTTCATGGGCGATGGCCAAGGTGCACCCCACTGCTCAAAGACAGACATAAAAAGGCATGCCTGATCTTTGCCTAAACCTACCTTGAAAAACCACAATCCTTCTGGGAAAATATTCTGTGGACAGATGAAACTATACGAGCTCTATGGCAATGCAGACCAACGATACATTTACAGGCAAAGAAATGAAGCTTATAAGGGAAAAACACTCTTGCTACAGTTAAATGTGGTGGAGGTTGTAGGGCTGTTTTGCTGCCTCAGGAACTGAAAGCCTGGAATGTATTACAGAATCATGAAGTCAGAGGACTATCAAGATATTTTGGAGCAAAATGTGCTACCCAGTGTCAAAAATCTAGGTCCGGGTCAAAGGTCATGGGTCCTCCAGCAGGACAATGACTCAAAACATACATCTGAAAAAACAAAAGAATGGTTAAAAAGGAAAAAATTGGACTGTTTTAAACTGGCCAGCAATGAGTCCTGATCTCATTCCAATCGAGAACCTTTGGAAAGAGCTGAAATCTGCCATTAGTAAAAGGAATCCTGGAAATATTCATGAGCTGGAACAAATGGCAGTTGAAGAATGGGAGAAACTACAAGCAGACAAGTGTACGAAACTTAAAGATCACTACCAGAAGCATTTGGAGGCTGTCATTACTGCCAAATATTAGTTAAGGGTGCCATTAATCCTGTCCAGGTCGTATTTTATTTATTTATTTTATTTATATTTCTATACCGCGATTTCCTAAAGGTCAATTGTGGTTTACAATGAACAACAATGAATTGCACAGAAGTACAAATTCAGTTTACATGTAACAGTGTTAACTATGTACAATAACATTAAACGATATAACCAATAACTACTGTATATACACAGAAATTACTACGTCTTAGTTGCACAGACATTTTTTTTTTGTTGTATACCTTTGAACATACTATTAAAATATTATGATGGCATACCATTGGAATATTTCCAATTATTTCTCAGATATTGTATACAACAATATTGTTTGCATGTAAACCGCACTGATTTTAAAGAGTGCGGTATAAAAAAGATATTAAATAAATAAATATAAATAAATAAATAAAATAAAACATATCTAAAATGCAAGGGTACCAATAATGTTGACCACAACTGTACACAGTCAAAGATATGCTTTTGGTATTCTTGTCTTTTCAAGGATCCATCTCACATCTGCAATGATGCCTCTACTTCCTCAACCTTCCCTTCAGGTAGTTCTTGTTCCAGGTATGGTTTTAGTCTCCACTGAATGATCTTGAGTAGAATCTTGCAGACATGTGAGATCAGAGCAATTGTGCGATAATTTCCACAGTCAGTCTGATCACCTTTCTTCAGTATTGATATGAATACAGATCTTTTCCAGTCAGTTGGCCATGATGTTGTCTTTCAAATTTCCTAGCAGAGCCTTGTAAGTATGATAACAGTCGCATCTGATTGCTATAATACTTCAATGGGAATGCCTTCAATGCCTGGTGTTTTGTTCTTTGGTAATGTTTTCAATGCTGCTTCAACTTCTTGTTTCATCGCCAATAGTAGAAATGTCTGTTGGTCCACCTAATCTTTATGATATAGTTACTCTGTATATTCTTTCCATCTTATTTTGATCTTCTCAGCATCATTCAACATGGATCTCTGAGCATCTTTTAGCATTCCAATTCAAGGATGGAATTTTCTCTTCAACTCTCATAGCTTTAGGAAAGATGATCCTGTTCTTCCTCCTATAATGTTTGATTTAATTTTCTTGCATGTGTCATTATAGTACTTTTCCTTATCTCACTTTAATTAGTGGAGCAGAACAAGACCACAAAACCAACAATCATGCCAGTCCCTTGGTCAGACCACCATGTGATTGAATTCACCATGACCCTGAATAACCCCACCCAACGTAAAGAAGATGAAAGAGCAACCAGACGGTTTAAAACATTCAACAAAGACTCATTCATAAATGAAATCACTCCACAACTTCAACAGGAATACGACACCCTTGACCTAAACATAGAAAAATGGAACACTATAATATCTAACGAAGCATCTATCACTGTAAATAGTTGGCTACATTATATGTACAAAGTTTCCCAAAGTTTAAATCCTTGTTACTTTCCCTTTGTATGTAAACTCAGGACAGTCCATTACTGTCCGAGAGTCATTTTGTTCACTGTAAACCGCACTGATAATAAAGAGTGCAGTATAAAAGATCTGTTAAATAAATAAATAAATAAATAAATAAAATAACATCTGCCCCAGCGAGCACAGAACCACAAACACGCAAGAGATCCAATGCTCCATGGTACTCAAATGAAATCAGAATTGCAAAGCGCACACTCAGAAGACTGGAAAGAAAATGGAGACGGAACAAATCACATAACCTCCTAGCCCAATACAGAGCCAAGCAACTGGAATATAATAATCTAATAAATGAGTGAAGACAGCAGCACCATACCAACCTAATCATGAAATCTACTAATAGACCAAGAGAACTCTTTAGCATTGTCCAAAAGCTCACCAAGGATGACACACAACAAAGTACACACCACCATGACCCACAAAAATATGCAGATTACATGAAGTCTAAAACCACCAACCAAACATGCTCTAATATACCACAAACAAATGATTACAAGATTTAAAAAAGCATGGGAGAGCTTCAGCATACCAACAAAGCAGCAAGTAGAAGACATTATATCTGGACTAAACACAACAACTTCACCGTCAGAACCATGCCCAGTGGTGTGGCTCAAAGCTACTTAAAGCCAACTCTCTCATCACTTTCAAAAAATTGTCAAAGATTCACTCCAACAAGGATACATGCCGCAACCTCTAAAGCACGCAATGATATGACCAATACTCAAAAGTAGCAATCTGAGCCCATCTGAACCAAAATCATACCGTCCCATCTCCAGCCTGCCATTCCTTGCTAAAATCATAGAAAAGGCAGTGCAAAGACAACTTCAGGACCATATTGACATAAATGCCCCACTAGACATCCATCAGCACGGATTCAAGCCCCAACACAGCGTGGAAACTCTACTCATCTCCCTCTTTGACAATCTCCTAAGAGACATTGACAACATAAAAAACGGCTTCTTGCTAGTGTTTATGGATATTTCGGCGGCCTTCGACACTGTTTCCCGCACTAAGCTACTGCATCGCTTACAACAGATAGGACTATGTAAGAACACCCTGAATTGGTTCACATCATACTTGGAAAGGCGAACACAAGTCAAATGCGACCAAAAGAAATCACTGCAATTCCCAGTCATGCAAGGAAAACCACAAGGCTCAGCCCTATCATCAATGGTCTTTAACATCTACATCCAGCCCATATGCAACATCATCAAGCACCATAAACTACACTATCACATTTATGCTGACGACATCATGCTATACGCTCCAATCAACCTACTAGCACTAAATACCACAACAATAACCAAATGCCTCGAAGACATGAATGACTAGCTCATAGCCAACAACTTAAAGGTCAACTATGATAAAACCGAGGCAATGTTTGTCACCAGGAACCCCACCTTCATACCTCCACAAACTATCAACATCTTAGACAAACATATAGTACTCAAAGAAAAAGTTAAGTATCTAGGCATCACATTGGACAGAGCGCTGAACCTGAAATCCCATATCACCAAAACCGCAAACAAGGCCTATCAATGTTTGAGGACCATCAGACAAATCAAACCAATACTCCATCAGGACCACTTCCGCACTGTGTGCCAAGCACTTATCACACCACTGCTTGACTATGGAAACTCACTATACCAAGGCCTCCCTTAGCAGACACTACACCCACTACAGATGGTGCAAAACACCACAGCACGCATCATTACAGACACTCCAAGGACAGAGCACATCACCCCTGTCTTACAACAACTACACTGGCTCCCAATGCTGGCAAGATCTAAATACAAAACAATCATGATCATCTTCAAAATCTTTCACCATCTCTCAGCCGATGTACTCCAAGACGTTATATCAAGAGATATCAGCAATAGACCAAGAAGAACCAATAACAACAACATGATCGGCACACCTGCAGGCTATCACAAAACCAAGCAAACAACTTTAAAAAGAGCTCCATCACTACTGGCGTCCACACTATGGAACTCCCTCCCAACAAGCCTGAGGGCACTGGATGACATCACAGAATTCCGGAAAGACCTCAAAACATTGTTATTTATTTAGTATACTGCTACTTTCAGCGATCAGCAGTGGTTTTTTGATTACAGATTGGAAATTGTCAAATCATGACAGGAAATTTTTGAGGTATAAACACATTGATTAGACAGGAAAGCACAGCACACAGAGAACTATTTTACAGGGAACATGGGCTATGGAGGGTTAAGTGGCTTGTCCAAGACCACAAGGAGCACCTGTGGGACTAGAAACCCCAGTCCTTCCGGCCCAAGGTTGCTGTCCTCTAGTGGGATTTGAACCCCCGACCTTCTGGCCCGAAGTACCTTGCCCCAACCACTAGGCCACTCCTCCACTCCATTTATAGAATCATATGGACATTTAGACAACAGCCCATACCCAAACAGAAACACAACCACCTCCACCAGCTAGGCACACACTCATCCTACCTACACACACAAGATTATTATATACATCATTAAACACCCTCTTGTTAAATGTTACCCTTCAATTGTACTGTCTAAATAGTGTTAAGTAATTGTTCTGTCTAAATGTTAAATGCAACCCTCCAATTGTGATGTGACATGACCACCTTGATTGAAGGATAAGGTGGAATACAAATCTGTCTAAATAAATAAATAAATAAAATAAATGCACATTTGAAATCTCTGTTATGTTTTGTGATTACCTCTCTTTTTCCTCTGGCTTTAACTTCTTTGAATTTCTGGGCAATTTTCAGAGTTTCTTCAATCATCCTTTTTGGCCATTTTTGCTTTTTCACATGTTTTAGAGACCTCGCTTTCTTCAAGCACAACGTTCTTGATGACACCTCATAACTCTTCTGGTACTGTCATTTGTATCCAAAGCAGTGAATCAATTTCTCAGGCAGGTAAGCAGTTTTTAAATTCTCTTGGTATATTCTCCTGGTTATATATTGCTACATTCATGGTTGGCTTGCTCATTTTCAGCTTTAACTTGAGTTTTATACTAGCAGCGGGTGATCTATACCACAGTTAGCTCCAGGTTTTGTCTTTGTCAATCTTATAGAGCTTTTCCATCATTGGCATCCACGGATTTTTTTTTTTTAGTGCTGTCAAGTCAGTGCTGATTCCAGGCCATCCAGCTGCCTCTGGGTTTTCTTGGCAATGTATCACCAGAAGTAGATTGCCAGGCCTTTTCTTCCAAAGCAATGGAGGGTAAAATGACATGTTTGGCCTCCCAAAAAACACACTAAACACGCTGCAGTTAGCGATGAACACTGCTGCCCGCATCCTCAATGGTGCATCAAGGAACGACCACATAACCCCTATCTTAAAGGAATTACACTGGCTCCCAATATCCTGCAGGACTACATACAAAGCATTACTCATAACATTCAAAGCCATTAATAACTTAGCTCCCCTAGCAATCTCCACTCTCATCACACACATCCCTAACACTAGATCTAGAAGATCAGTCGCAGCTAATACTCTAATCATCCCGACTGACTTTACAAAATGTACACACTCAACTACTGCAAGAGCATTTGCTTACTTCGCTCCCAATTGTTGGAATGA
Source organism: Ichthyophis bannanicus (assembly GCA_033557465.1). Classification (NCBI taxonomy): domain Eukaryota; kingdom Metazoa; phylum Chordata; class Amphibia; order Gymnophiona; family Ichthyophiidae; genus Ichthyophis; species Ichthyophis bannanicus. The sequence goes on from CM066031.1 coordinate 222,818,748, forward strand.
CCTTCCACCTACCATAAGAGAAATTAAAGACCTCAAACAATTTAGAAAAGCCATAAAACACCACCTGTTCCTTTCATACTTCTCTCTCAATACCTGACCCCAACTTAGCCTAAACCCCATTACAATCCAATGTTGAAATGCTCTATTCACTCCCTGTATAACAAGAAGATTACCATTGTATATAGTTAAATAATTTTATGTACAAAGTTTTCCCCTATGTTATATCCTGTTAGACTTCCTGTTACATGTAAACTCACGACAGCCTGTTGCTTTCTGTGAGTACTTTATGTTTACTGTAAACCGCGCTGATGATAAAAGTGCGGTATATAAGAGCGTTAAATAAATAAATAAATAAATGTCCAAAGTCACAAGAAGTGATAGAGGGAATTGAGTCCTTGATTGACTAAGTGCTAGGCAAGTGCTCTTACCACTAGGCTACAACTCCACCACTCAACAGCCATAGTCAATTTGATTCTTGTCCAATCCATTGGGCAAATTCTACTACTACTGCTGTATTTGTCTAGCGATACAAGACATATGCTGAGCTGCACAGACACATGTAAAAGACAGTCCCTGCTCATCAGAGCTTACAATCTAGTCAAGAGGGACAACACAGTAGCTGTAGACACAGGATACATCTAGGGGGAATGGTAAGGAAACACAAAGGAGATCAGGTGAGTCAAGATCTGAAAGCGGCAGCAAAGAAGTGAGTTTTCAGCTTTGATTTGAAAAGGGTCAGAGAAGGTGCCTGACGTATAGACTCAGGTAGTTTGTTCCAGGCATAAGGAGCAGCAAGGTGAAAGGAGCAAAGTCTAGAGTTAGCAATAAAAGAGAAGGGCATAGGTGGAAGCGATTTGCCAAAAGAGCGGAGTTCTCAAGGAGGGGTGTAGGAAGAGATAAGAGAGGAAAAGTAGTGAGGAGCAGCAGAGTGAATGCACGTATAGGTCAGCAGGAGAAGTTTGAACTGGATGTGGAAATGAATAGGGAGCCAATAAAGTGTCTTGAGAAGAGGGATAATATAGAGCATGACAAGGCTGGTGGAAGAATAGTCATGCAACAGAGTGTTGAACAGATTGTAGGGGAGAGAGATGATTCAGAGAGAGACCAGCAAGCAGTAGGTTACAATAGTCTAGATGGGAGGTGATTAAGGAGTGGGTAAGTGTCTTAGTAGTGTGTTCAAAAAGGAATGGGCGAATTTTGTTAATGTTGTAGAGAAAGAAATGGCAAGTTTTAGCTATTAGTTGGAAGTGTGTGAGAAGGAGAGAGGAGTCAAAGATGACCCCAAGGTTGTGAGCTGAGGAAACAGGGAGGAGTAGAGTTATCCACAGAGATTGAGAAAGGAGGAAGGGGAGAGGAGGATTTAGGAGGAAAAATAAGAAGCTCAGTTTTGACCATGTTCAATTTCAAGTGGCGGTGAGACATCCAAGCAGCAATGTCAGAAAGGCAGGCAGAGATCTGGGCCTGGATTGCTGGAGATATTTCAGATGTAGAGAGGTAGATCTGGTAGACATCAGTGTAAAGATGGTACTGAAAGCCATGGGAAGAGATGAGTGCACCAAAGGACTAGAATGGACCCAAGACAGATCCCTGGGATACACCAACGGAGGGCGGGATATCAGTAGAGGAGGATCCACAGAACAAACATTGAAATTGTTATGGAAGAGATAAGAAGAGAACCAGGATAGCACAGAGACCTTAAAACCAAGCGAGGACAAGGTATCAAGGAGAAGGTTGTGGCCAACAATGTCAAAAGCAGCAGAAAGCTCAAGAAGAACGAGGACTGAATAAAGGCTCTTGGATTTTGCCAGGAACCGATCAATGGAGACTTTGGCAAGAACTTCCCTTGGTTCATGCTTCGTACATTCTATGTCCCGATATGTAATACTATTAATTGTTTGTATAGAGCTACAAGGCATACACAGCAATGTATATATAAATGTAAGACACACCTCCATTGCCTCAGGTACACTTAGAATGTGAGCCCTTTGGGGACAAGGGATTAAAAAGTACCTGTTAGTATATACATGTAAACCGCTCTGATGCATAAGTAAAGGGCGGTATATCAAATGCCTAACTATAACCATACCCATAACAGTCCCTGCTCATCAGAGCTTACAATCTAATCAAGACCAAAAACATCACAAAACTGGGGACTAGAGTATGGTAAGATATACATAAGTAGTGGAAAAGAGAATGAGGAGCATCAGGATCCAAAAGCAGCCTCGAACAGTTGGGTTTTTAGCTTGGATATGAATAGGGCTAGTGAAGGAGCCTGACACACAGACTCATATAGTTTGTTCCAGGCAAATGGAGCAGCAAGGTGGAATGAACGAAGCCTGGAGTTGGCAATGGCTGAGAAGTGCCCAGATGAAAGGGATCCACCAGAGGAGCAGAGTTCCCAAGAAGGGATGTAAAGTGAGGCAGGCAGCAGCAGAGGAGGTGCAGCCACCCATGTGTGCGACTGCCTACCCTGGCCTGCCGCCTAGCTCACAGGCCAGCCCTGCTGGGGAGGGGCAGTGGACTTACACTTCCCAGTTCAATCCCAGATGCAGAGACGTCAGCAGGCATGTGCATGTTTATTCCTGATCAAGACACTTTATTGGCTCCCTATTCCTGATCCAGGCACGAATAGGTATTGAGGAAAGGCTTTCCAGTCTTTTGCAGTGAGTGTCACATGTATGATTTTCTCCTAGTTGGTGAGAGGTCTTACGTGTGCACTAGGTGCAAGGAGCTCTTTGCTCTCAGGGAACAAGTCCGTTCTCTAGAGGCTAAAGTAGCAGACTTGGAAAACATAAGACAGACAGAGAGGTACATAGACGAGACCTACAGGGATATAGTCCTGAAGTCCCACCTCCAGTCTGGCAGCACCCCTATTGCCATGGAGGAGAGAGGTCACGTGACAGGAGAGCATCACCCTGGTGTGGCAGGAAGTGATCCTGTAACTAGGACCTGTCCTCCAGGTGATGTAAAACTCTCTCGCACCGAGGAAGTTTCTCCAGGGCCATGTGCCCATGAGAGAAGGGTTAGGACAGCCGTTATAGTTGGTGATTAGATCATTAGGCATGTAGATAGCTGGGTGGCTGGTGGACGTGAGGATCGCCTGGTAACATGCCTGCCTGGTGCGAAGGTAGCGGACCTCACGCGCCACCTAGATAAGGTCTTAGATAGTGCTGGGGAGGAGTCTGCTGTCTTGGTACATGTCGGTACCAATGACATAGGAAAATGTGGTAGGGAGGTTCTGGAGGCAAAATTTAGGCTTTTAGGTAGGAAGTTGAAATCCAGAACTTCCAGGGTAGCATTCTCCGAAATACTTCCTGTTCCACGCGCAGGCAGGCAGGCAGAGCTCCGGAGTCTCAATGCGTGGATGAGACAATGGTGCAGAGATGAGGGTTTTGGATTTGTTAGGAACTGGGGAACATTCTGGGGAAAGGAGGGGCTCTTCCGAAGGGATGGGCTTCACCTTAACCGGGATGGAACCAGGCTGCTGGCATTAACCTTTAAAAAGGAGATAGAGCAGCTTTTAAACTAGATATTAGGGGAAAGCCGACAGTCGCCCAAGAGCGGATGGTTCGGAAGAATGTATCTTTGAAGGATACTACCAAAAGCAGAGAGGTTCCACAAAAGAGTAAAGTAGCCCAAATGCCCTCAAGTATGGAGCAGACAGAGCTTAAAGATCCCAATTTACCCATGTCTAACAATAGCCAAATTAACATGAATAAAATACATTCTCTAAAATGCTTGTATGTAAATGCTAGAAGTCTAAAGAATAAGATGGGAGAGTTAGAATATATAGCACTAAATGAAAGGTTAGATATGATTGGAATATCAGAGACATGGTGGAAGGAGGACAACCAGTGGGACACTGTGATACCTGGGTACAAACTATATCGTAATGATAGAGCTGATCAAATTGGTGGAGGGGTTGCGCTCTATGTTAGAGAGGGCATTGACTCAGAAAGGATTAAAGTTTTGCAGGAAAAAAAATCTGCTGTAGAATCTATATGGATTGAAATTCCATATAAAAGGGGGAAGGCGATGGCAGTGGGGGTGTACTATCGAGCACCTGGCCAGAATGACCAAATGGATGATGAAATACTCAAAGAAATCAAGGAAGCTAACAAACGTTACAGCGCAGTAATAATAATGGGTGATTTCAATTACCCCGGTATCGACTGGGTCAGTGTCACGTCAGGACATGCTAGGGAGATAAAGTTCCTAGATGTAATAAATGACTGCTTCTTGGAGCAGCTGGTTCATGAACCGACCAGAGGGGAAGCCATATTAGACCTAGTCCTTAGTGGAACACCAGATCTAGTGCAAGAGATAAGGGTGTTGGGGCCACTTGGCAATAGTGATCATAGCATGATCGCCTTTGATTTAATTAGTGGAGGAGGGATAGTAAGGAAATCCACAGTACTACCTTTTAACTTTCGAAAGGGAGACTATGATAAAATGAGGAAAACAGTTAAGAAAAAACTAAAAGGAGCAGTTGCGAAGGTTAAAGGCGTACATCAAGCTTGGGTGTTGTTGAAAAATACTATCTTGGAAGCCCAGAGCAGCTGTATTCCACGCTTTAAGAAAAGTGGAAGGAATTCCAAAAAACTGCCAGCATGGTTTAAAGGTGAGGTCAGAGAGGCTGTTGTTGCCAAAAAAGCATCTTTCAGGAAATGGAAAAAAGAGCCAAACGACGAAACCTGGAAACAGCACAAGCACTGGCAAGTCAAATAAATGCAAGGCATTGATAAGGCAGGCAAAGAGAGAATTTGAGAAGAAGCTTGCTGCGGAAGCAAAAACGTGAAATAAAGACCTTTTCAAGTACATTCGTAGCAAAAAACCTGTGAGAGAGTCAGTTGGTCCATTAGATGATAAAGGGGTTAAAGGAGCACTAAGAGGCGACAAGGCGATAGCGGAGAGACTGAATGAATTCTTTGCTTCGGTCTTTACTGAGGAAGATGTAGGGATGTTACCCATGACTGAAGTGGTATTTAAAGGTGCGGAAGAATTGGAGGAAATATCGATACATCAGGAAGATGTCTTACAACTATTAGATAAACTGAAGAGTAGCAAATCACCTGGGCTGGATGGTATACATCCAAGGGTGTTGAAAGAACTGAAATATGAGATTGCAGAACTGCTATCAGTAATCTGTGAACTATCATTAAAATCATCTCTAATACCTGAAGATTGGAGGATCGCCAATGTAACACCAATTTTTAAAAAGGGTTCCGGGGTGATCCGGGAAACTACAGACCGGTGAGCCTGACGTCAGTACCGGGAAAAATGGTAGAAACCATCATAAAGAATAAAATTACTCAGCATGTAGATAGTCACAACCTAATGGGAGACAGCCAACATGGCTTTAGACAAGGAAGATCTTGTCTTACTAATCTGTTATGTTTTTTTGAAGGAGTGAATAAACAGGTGGACAAAGGTGAGTCGGTTGATATTGTGTATCTGGACTTTCAGAAAGCCTTTGACAAGGTCCCTCATCAGAGACTTTTGGCAAAACTAAAGAGTCATGGGATAGGAGGCAGTGTACTATTGTGGATCAGGAACTGGTTAAAAGATAGAAAGCAGAGGGTAGGGCTAAATGGCCAATTTTCCCAATGGAGAAAGGTGAATAGTGGTGTACCCCAGGGATCTGTGCTGGGTCCGCTGCTTTTTGACATATTCATAAATGACCTGGAAAGTGGAATAACGAGTGAGGTTATCAAATTTGCAGATGACACAAAACTATTTAAAGTTGTTAAAACCCAAGAGGATTGTGAAAAATTGCAAGAGGATCTTGATAAATTGGAAGACTGGGCATCAAAATGGCAGATGAAATTTAATGTGGACAAGTGCAAGGTTATGCACCTAGGGAAGAACAACCCAAACTATGGTTACACGATGCAAGGTTCCACATTAGGAACCACCACCCAGGAAAAAGATTTAGGTGTCATTGTGGATACCATGTTAAAACCCTCGGCCCAGTGTGCAGCGGCGGCCAAGAGAGCAAATAGAATGCTAGGTATGATAAGGAAGAATGGAAAATAAAACAAAAGATATTATAATGCCTCTATATCGTTCCATGGTGAGACCGCACCTTGAATATTGTGTGCAATTCTGGTCGCTGTATCTTAAAAAGGATATAGCGATTTTAGAAAAGGTACAGAGAAGAGCCACCAAAATGGTAAAGGGGATGGAAGGATACTCCTATGAAGAAAGGCTAAAAAGGTTAGGGCTCTTTAACCTGGAAAAGAGACGGCTGAGGGGAGATATGATAGAAGTCTATAAATTAATGAACGGAGTGGAACGGGTAAACGTAGATCGATTGTTTACCTTATCAGAATATAGAAAGACTAGGGGACATGCAATGAAGCTACAGGGTAAACTATTTAAGACTAATAAAAGAAAATATTTTTTCACTCAACGTGTAATCAAACTCTGGAATTTGTTACCGGAGGATGTAGTAAAGGCTGTTAGTGTAGCTGGGTTTAAAAAGGTTTGGACAAGTTCCTGGAGGAAAGGTCCATAAACCATTATTAAGAAGTGACCGAAGATATCAATGCTTGACCCAGTACAAGCATTGTGGAACTTGTGTCTCTTGGGGAACTGCTAGGTACATATGACCTAGATTGGCCACTGTTGGAAACAGAATACTGGGCTTGATGGACCTTGGTCTGACCCAGTATGGCATATCTTATGATCTTATGATCTTATGAAAGTGTTTGTTTTCACCTTAAAACATCCAGAGACTGTGGAGAATTAAGTGACTAGCTTTTGATTACAAAGTACCACACTGGAATTTGAACCCTGGCCACCCAGCTTTCTAAGCAACTACTCTAACCAGTAAGTTATTAGATGTTTGATTTCCAAAGTATTCTCCTAGGTACGTTTATATAGACATTTGATACACGTGCATATCAGGCACATCCATATTTCTGGAACTGTGCCTGAGCTTGCATGTTTCTGCCTTTCTTTTCGGACGTTATGGCTTTGATGTCCCAGATTGCATTTGGACGTCCCATTTGGAATGTGTCTCCACAGGGGGTGAAGTACTTCTGTCCATGAAGCATGAACGTGACCTGGGAGTGGCTGTTGTTATTTTATAATCTTAAGTTAGCTTAACAGATAGAAAAGGCAACTGCAAAAGCCATAAGGATGTTTGGGTGTATAAGGAGAGGAATGGCCAGCTGGAAGATGGAAGTGATAGTGCCTCTGTAGAAGTCTTTAGTGAAACCTCATTTGGAGTACTGGTGCAATTCTGGAGACCCTACCCTCAAAAGGATATAAATAGGATAAAGTTGGTGCAGAAGGTGACACCAAAAATGGAGAAAAGCTAAAATAAATTATTTCTACATCTATGGAATCTCCATCTTAAGTGGATTCACTTTCAGTTTATTTCTATGTACAGAGAGATTTTTCTAAAAACTTTAATTTGATTACAATGGGGCCCCTTTATCTAGGTACCAAGCTTCAGATGCAGCTGGGAAGTTACCTGCATACATCTGGAACTTGATCCCTTCAACTCTTATCAACATAGTAACATAGTAAATGATAGCAGAAAAAGAATAAAGTGGCCCAAGATGGTTTCAAGTGACACCCCTTAAAGGTTATACCCATTTGCCTTTGTTTAGGGTTGGAACTTATACACTATAAAGGTTATTCTCCATACCTTCATTTAGGGTTGGAACTTCTACTCTATAAAGGTTATCCTCCATGCCTTTGTTTAGGGTTGGAACTTCTACTCTACAAATGTTATCCTCCATGCCTTTAGGGTTGGAACTTCTACTCTATAAAGGTTATCCTCCATGCCTTTGTTTAAGGTTGGCTCTATAAAGATTACCTCCATGCCTTTGTTTAGGGTTGTAACATCTACTCTATAAAGGTTATCCTCCATGCCTTTAGGGTTGGAACTTCTACTCTATAAGGGTTATCCTCCATGCCTTTAGGGTTGGAACGTCTACTCTATAAAGGTTATCCTTCATGCCTTTAGGGTTGGAACGTCTGCTCTATAAAGGTTATCCTCTATGCCTTTGTTTAGGGTTGGAAATTATAAATGTTATCCTCTATGCCTTTGTTTAGGGTTGGAACTTCTACTCTATAAAGGTTGTCCTCCATGCCTTTAGGGTTGGAACTTCTACTCTATAAAGGTTATCCTCCATGCCTTTGTTTAAGGTTGGCTCTATAAAGATTACCTCCATGCCTTTGTTTAGGGTTGTAACATCTACTCTATAAAGGTTATCCTCTATGCCTTTGTTTAGAGTTGGAACTTCTACTCTGTAAAGGTTATCCTCCATGCCTTTGTTTAAGGTTGAAACTTCTACTCTATAAAGGTTATCCTCCGTGCCTTTGTTTAGGTTTGGAACTTCTACTCTATAAAGGTTATCCTCCATGCCTTTGTTTAGAGTTGGAACTTCTACTCTATAAATGTTATCCTCCATGCCTTTAGGGTTGGAACTTCTACTCTATAAGGGTTATCCTCCATGCCTTTAGGGTTGGAACGTCTACTCTATAAAGGTTATCCTTCATGCCTTTAGGGTTGGAACGTCTGCTCTATAAAGGTTATCCTCTATGCCTTTGTTTAGGGTTGGAAATTCTACTCTATAAATGTTATCCTCTATGCCTTTGTTTAGGGTTGGAACTTCTACTCTATAAAGGTTGTCCTCCATGCCTTTAGGGTTGGAACTTCTACTCTATAAAGGTTATCCTCCATGCCTTTGTTTAAGGTTGGCTCTATAAAGATTACCTCCATGCCTTTGTTTAGGGTTGTAACTTCTACACTATAAAGGTTATCCTCTATGCCTTTGTTTAGAGTTGGAACTTCTACTCTGTAAAGGTTATCCTCTATGCCTTTGTTTAAGGTTGAAACTTCTACTCTATAAAGGTTATCCTCCATGCCTTTGTTTAGGTTTGGAACTTCTACTCTATAAAGGTTATCCTCCATGCCTTTGTTTAGGATTGAAACTTCTACTCTGTAAAGGTTATCCTACATGCCTTTAGGGTTGGAACGTCTACTCTATAAAGGTTATCCTCTATGCCTTTGTTTAGGGCTGGAACTTCTACTCTATAAAGGTTATCCTCCATGCATTTCTTTAAGGTTATTATTTCCGTTCTGTAAAGATTACCTTACATGACATTTTTTAGGGTTGTTTCTGCTGCTCTATGCAGGTTACCAAATGTGTATTTAGAAGTGCAAAGCATTTCACTGCTGTTTTGAGCTGAAACGTACAATGCTTGGTTTCCAACTTCTTGCCTTTGAGGGGTAATCTGTGTATATTCCATTTCTTTTTAAATTCTGTTACCAGTTTTATTTCTACCACTGCCTAGAACCTTTCCATGAAAAAGCATTTCTTAATGTGCAGCTGGATCTACCTGCTTGCAGCGTCACATCATGTCTCTTAGATATACAGCTTCATTTACTTTGAAAGGATTTGTTTCAAGTATTTAATCATGCGTATCATATCTCCTCTGTCTATCTTCTCCAGTAGGATATATATATTTAAATCCTCAGGTTTCTTCCAACAACATTGGAAACAGCCACACTTTTAAACCAAACATCAATGGCAAGTGGGAAGAGGCGTGTAGAACAAAATCCATGCAAAATACAGGCAAGCCAGTCAACAAATGCTGGAAAGCAATAAGCACAAATGCTCGAAGCCTAGCCAACAAAGTTCCTGATCTGGAAGCCCTAATGGTGAAAATGGACTTGGAAATTGTGGCGATTACAGAAACATGGTTTAACGAGTCACATGAATGGGATATAGCCATAGCCGGCTCTAATTTATTTAGGAGAGATACAGAAGGCAGAAAAGGAGGAGGAGTAGCCCTATATGTCAGAAGCAATATTAAAGCTGCTGAATTTCAGGGAACATGGGGAAAAGAAGAAGCGCTGTGGATTGCGTTGGAACGAGGAGATAGCACTATCATCCATGCTGGTGTAGTCTACAGGCATCCAACTCAAACTGAAGAAATGGATAGAGACTTGATTATTGATATTGAAAAGGTAGCCATGAAGCCATGAAGCCATGAAGGGGGAAGTGATCATATTGGGTGACTTTAATTTACCTGATGTGGATTGGAGTATTCCTTTTGCAAATCTGGAAAGAAGTAAAAAAATTGTGGATGCCTTCTAAGATGCATTGCTTAGAAAAATGGTGATGGAACTGACCAGGGAAAGTTCAATGCTGGATTTAGAACTCACCAACGGAGAATGTGTGTCGAACATCCAGGTGGGTGCCCATGTGAGTAGCAGCGATCATCATGCGGTGTGATTTGAGATAAAAGCCAAGGCAGAGTCCCCTCACAGCAAGCTCAAAGTCCTAGACTTCAAAAACGCTGATTTCAGGAAGATGGTCAAGTGCCTGAAAGGAGTTGGCGGGGTGAAAGGAGGCAGGGGAGGTGGAATTGCAGTGGGCAAAACTAAAGGAGGCAATATAAGGGCAACAGATACATATGTAAGGAAAGTAAATAAAAGCAAGAGGAAAAGGAGGAATGGCTGCATAAATAAAGGCAAAAAACACAGCTTTCACAAAATTCAGAAGGTCGCAACAGAGGAACACTTAAAAGAATACAGGATAAAGCTAAAAGAGACAACAAAAGAAATAAGGATAGCAAAATTAAAGGCAGAAGAAAAGATAGCTAACGATCTAAAGCGTGGGGATAAAACATTTTTCAGGTATATTCGGGAGAAGAGGAAGATTAGAGTGGAGGAGTGGCCTAGTTGTTGGGGCAAGGTAATTCAGGCCAGAAGGTCGGGGGTTCAAATCCCACTAGAGGACAGCAACCTTGGGCCAGAACAACTGGGGTTTCTAGTCCCACAGGTGCTCCTTGTGGTCTTGGGCAAGCCACTTAACCCTCCTTAGCCCATGTTCCCTGTAAAATAGTTATCTCCAAGTTATAATGCCCTGTTCGATGTAATTTCAGTTTGTTCAATGTAAACCACACTGATGCAGAATAGCACAGTATATAAGAGAATGTAAATAAATAAAATAGAGGTGAAATTGCAAGACTCAAAAGTGCTGAGAATGGATTCGCGGAATGTTACGATGAAAAAGCAAAAATGCTAAACAAATACTTCTGTTCTGTTTTAACCTGATACCATCAATCTCACCCCTCACTCACCCCTCACTTCCCCTCCCTCAAATCCCTTTTGGAGGGCACACGCACCCAGACTTATCCACCCGCACCCTGCTCCCTCTAAATCTCTACACTTCTCTAGAAATAAAGCCTCATGTTACTCTGACAAGAAATCCTCCCGTAACTTATCTAATTTTATCCATATCCCTCTTCTTCCCCCCTCCGCTCTCCCATTTTCGTGCGCCCTATGGAACGCTTGCTCAGTTACTAACAAACTTTCTTTCATTCATGACCTCTTTATCTCTAATGCCCTGCACCTTCTTGCCCTTACCGAGACCTGGCTCCCCCCAGAAGACACCGCATCCATTGCTTCTCTCTGCTATGGGGGTTACCAGTTCTCCCACACACCTCGATCTACTGGTCATGGTGGTGGTGTTGGTCTCCTACTTTCTCCCTCCTGCCAATTCCAACCTCTTCTGCCACCTCAGTCACCCTCTCCCCTCTCCTTTGAAGTCCACTCCATTCGCCTCCTCACACCACTTCCCCTCCATGTTGCTGTTATTTATCGTCCCCCCATCAAATCCCAATCAACCTACCTCATCGACTTCGACTCCTGTCTCTCCGCCTTCCTGGATCCCTCTTCCCCCACTCTTAATCTTGGTGACTTCAACATTCACTTGACAACCACTCTGACCCCCATGCCTCAAAGTTCCTCGCCCTCATCTCCTCGTACGACCTCCAACTCTGCTCCACCACCCCCACCCACCTACACAGCCACTGCCTTGACCTAATACTCTTCATGAATTTCTCGTCCTCAAACTTCCGCAACTCAATCCTTTCCTCATCTGACCATCACTTCTAACCTTTACTCGTCAGCTTCCGCCATCTCAACCTCACCCTGTCTCCTCTAACCTATTCAGAAACCTCCACAATATTGATCCCCTGACTCTTTCCTCCACCATCTCTTCTCTTTCCTCCATCTTATCCTCCAAGACCGTCGATGATGCACTATCCTCCTTCAATGCTATATTATCCTCAGCTCTTAACACTCTTGCCCCACCCACCCCACATCCAGTCAAACGATCTACTCCCCAGCCCTGGCTTTCGCCCACAACCCATTATCTACGCACCTGCGCGTGTTCCACCGAGCATGCTTGGTCGAAATCCCACTCCCCGGAGGACCTACTACACTTCAAATTCATGCTTGGCTCCTTCCAGTCAGCCAGAGCACTTGCCAAACAAGACTACTACATCCACCTGACCAACTCCCTTACCTCTGATCCTTGCCGTCTCTTTAATACCCTCAACTCTCTCCTCAAGGTCCCTCTGCCCCTGGTCCCGCCCTCCCTTTCTGCGCAAACCCTAGCCGACTACTTCCATGACAAAATCCATAAGATTACCCTCCAATTCCCCACCCCCTCATCTACCTCCCCCCTCCCCAATTCTCCCTCCCATCCGTACTTCCTCTGCTACCCTCTCTTCCTTCCCCCCTGATCTCTGAAGAAGAAACCACACTCCTTCTCACCTCCTCCAAACCCACCACCTGTTCATCTGATCCTATACCTACCCATCTCCTACACCCTATCTCCCCTACCATTGTACCCTCCATCTCTCATATCCTCAACCTCTCACTCTCCACTGGAAATGTCCCCATTGACTTCAAACATGCTGTTGTCACACCCCTCCTCAAGAAATCCTCATTCGATCCCACATGCCCTTCTAACTATCAACCCATCTCCCTCCTTCCCTTCATATCCAAACTGCTAGAATGAGCAGTCCACCGCCGCTGCCTTGACTTCCTCACCTCCCAGGCCCTCCTTGACCTCTACAATCCGGCTTCCGTCCCTTACACTCCACTGAAACGGCCCTCGCAAAAGTCTCCAACGACCTGTTCCTGGCCAAATCTAAGGGCCTCTACTCTATCCTCATCCTTCTCGATCTCTCCGCTGCCTTTGACACCATTGACCACAATCTTCTCCTCACCACCCTCTCGTCCCTTGGCTTCAAGGACCTCGTACTTTCCTGGTTCTCCTCCTACCTCTCCCATCGCTCATTCAGTGTATGCTCTGGCGGCTTTTCGTCCTCCTCCCCTACCCAGCTCCATGTAGGTGTTCCCCAGGGATCTGTCTTGGGCCTCCTCCTTTTCTCTCTCTACACCCAAGACCTCAGTGCGCTTATCTCCTCCCATGGCTTTCAGTACCATCTTTATGCCGATGACTCCCAAATCTACCTCTCTACACCTGATATTTCTCCAGCAACCCAGTCCAAGATCTCTGCCTGCCTCTCCGACATTACTGCCTGGATGTCTCATCGCCGATTGAAATTGAACATGGCCAAGACTGAACTCCTTGTCTTTCACCCAACTCCTCCCCTCCTCTTCCCCCTTTCTCAGTCCTTGTGGATGGAGCTACTACCCTTCCTGTTCCCTTGGCCCACAACCTAGGGGTTACCTTTGACACCTCTCTCTCCTTCTCCGCTCATATCCAGCTTGTAGCCAAGACCTGCCGCTTCTTCCTCTACAACATTGGCAAACTAGATTATTCCAAGAAGACTTGTACTATGTCTATTCATGACCAATAATAGCAATGAATCTTGCATATTCTCTACTGGCACTAAATTTGGGCTGCAGCAATCCAAGGGAGCAATATAGTATAGGGGGTGAAGTACTTTTGTCCACTAAACAAGAGCGGGACCTAGGCGTGGTTTTGTCTGATGATCTTAAAGTAGCTAAACAGGTAGAAAAGGCGACGGCAAAAGCTAGAAGGATGCTTGGGTGCATACGGAGAGGAATGGCTAGCAGAAAAAAGGAGGTGATAATGCCTCTTTATAAGTTTTTGGTGCGACCTCATTTGGAGTATAGTGTGCAATTCTGGAGACCGCACCTTCAAAAGGATGTGAACAGGATGGAGTCGGTGCAGAGGGTGACTACTAAAATGATTAGTGGTCTTCATTATAAAGCATATGAGGACAGACTGAAGGATCTTAATATGTACACCTTAGAGGAAAGGCGGGATAGAGGTGATATGATTGAGATGTTTAAATACCTCCGTGGCATAAATGTTCAGGGAGAGAGCCTCTTTCAATTGAAAGCAAGTTCTGCTACGAGGGGACATGGGATGAGGGTGAAGGGAGATAGATTCAGGAGTGATATGCGGAAATATTTCTTTACGGAAAGAGTAGTGGATCCGTGGAATAGTCTCCCAGTGGAGGTGGTAGAGATGAGGACAGTAACTGAATTCAAAAAAGCATGGGACAAACACAGAGGATCTCTAAAGGTAAAAAGGGGACTGTTGTAGTTGTTATGGAAGGACAGACTAGATAGGCTATGTGGTCTTTTTCTGTCGTCATATTTCTATGTTTCTATGTTTCTAAATGCAAACCTTGCAGTGATCTTGCTATGGAGGGTTGGTTGACTTGCCCAAGGTCACAAGGAATGTCAGAGGCATGTTACCCAACTCTCCATTGTCTCAAGTACAAATTTAGATTGTAAGCACTCCTAGGGAAGGAAAAAAAAACCTACTGTACCAAAATATAACTCGCCATTAACTACTACTACTGGAAAGTTGTGAGCTAATTTACATACAAGTAAATAAATAAACAAATAGATATTCCATTCATATAATAAGATGGTTGATAGCTTACATTATCAAGACCAGAATGTTTAGTAATTCTCTTGTGAGATGACAGCGATAGCAGTGTCTTTTAATAGGGATGCATGTTTCAAAATGAAATGAAGAATGCAATGACACAGGATTACTTCATTTTGTTTTGTTTCAAAATGTAACAAAATTGCAACATAATTTGTTCTTTATTTCATTTTGCTTCTTAAGAGTTTAGTGTGCATTATTTATTAAGAGTGCATGCTAAAACCAATAATATAGTGAAACAATACAGAAAATGAAATAAGAAACCCAGAATCCCCCCAACTTGGACCAAAACAAAAAAATGGTGTGGAGACACTTCTGCTGAGCCCACTTTTATCTCACATGATGCCCTACCTATCAAAAGATAGTACTGCAAATATTAAACCAATACATCTCATAGAAAACCAATACATTTCCTACTGGGAAAAGAGAACAAGTGGGACTGCTACACAGAAAGTGCATGAACAGAATATCGCAGCTCGGTCACATACACAAAACACAGACATATAGTCACCAAATACAGAACAAGGGATCACAGTTTTAAAATAAAATTTGCGTAGACAAATGCTAAACTGGAAATCCAATGGAACCAGACAGCATCTCAAAGAAAGAAGAAATGGAAATGCATTTCCTCCTCTACTGTACAAAATCCAAAAGATATCAGATGCACATATCCAAAAATAATACCTCCTAGAAAAGAATGAGCAGATAAAAAACTGTACAATCCTTGGGAAAACAGGGGGATGACTACAGCAGTCAGAAAGCCCATGGAGTGCAGGGCTTGAGGTTCCCCAACCCTGCACTTGCAGAATACCTCACTTCAGTTACACAGAGCAAAGGCAGACCTTCACCAAATACAGAACACAGTTAATCACATATTAGAGATGTACAGACAAGAAGTGAAATTAAATCTCATGAAACCACTCTGTACGCAGTGCAAAATTTGAGAACTAGAAATGGAAAGGCATTTCCTTCTCTGCTAAGCCACCCCGTCATTATTCTTGTTGGGAGTTCTCCCCCCCCCCCCCCCAAGAATAACGCATAGAGCTCTTAAACCTCAACATCTCCCCACAAGAATGATGGAAGCTCAGTCATCTCACCCAGAACTGCACAAATTACTGTGTTCCAAGAGGAAGACTTTTTGGCCAGCCCTGTCTTTGAACTTACACCCCAAAACAATGAGAATTTGTAGTCCGAAATTCTGCCCATTGAAAACAGTGCTTTGAATCCCTAATGCATCAGGATAAGATTATTTGAAATCCAGCACTGCCCTTAAATCTCCCTCCTGGAACTGAGCAATATGAGCTCTGTCCACTTGACCAGTGCAATCTCCCCTCCAGCCCCCTCGCAACAGGGCTGGCGCTACCCGGTAAACCAGGTAAGTATGAGGGTGCCGGTGTTCAGGGGCGCCATGTCAACACTGCAGCTGTGATTGTACAATCGTGTTCAGCCTGTCCCATGGGCTGAAGAAGAGAAGAAAATCTTGGCCAGCAACAGAGTGGTGTTCTACTCTTCGGCCCGTGGGACAGGCTGTTCCCCCAGGTACTGAATACCATTGTGCAAACACTGCAGGACTGGATCTAGGCATGTGCAAGCATGATGGGTCCCTCTGAACCGGAGGTCCCGCATCAATCTCATACAGCAGCCACATAATGCTTGGTCTGTGCCAACCCCAACTTACTGCTGCTTCTGTCACAGTCTGCCTGTGGCCAACAAGCTCCAGTCTCCAACACAGCAGTGCCAGCTCTGCGTGCTGCCCTACCGCCCCCCCCCCCTCCCTGGGCAACACCAACATGATGATGTTTCCATGCTGTTCAGAATGCCATCACAGATGTGGAGCAGTGGAGAACTGCTAGATCTCCTCTTCTGCCTCCGTCTGTGACCCTGGCTTCATCCATGCGTGCAACCACAATACATGGCGAGCCCAAGCCAACTGATGGAGCCCGGCTGACCAAAGGATTGTTGCACAAACCCAAAAATGTGCCACAGACTGCAGGGAAAGCTGGTGAGACTGTCCCACAAGGAACCCAGCTCAGGTTCAGATAACAAGGTTCTGCTGCTATTTTTTGTATTTTGAAATGTCAGTTTTCTGTATTCCTTTGGCTGCTGAACTTCTTAAATGGGATGAGGACAGTGGATCTCACCAGGGGAAGATGTGTATTTTTGAACACTGCACAGTGCAAAAGCTGTTAAGCATATGTGAACTGGAGGGCCATTTATAGCCCACAGGGAGAAAAGGGTGGAAGGAAAGGCCAGATCTCTCTCATGGCATGCTACTAGGTTGATATATTGCCTTTGTGTCCCAGTCAGGCAGCCAGGCACAGAGAACAGAGGGAGTAGGGAGACCTCTGGTATAGCAAGTTGGTTGGTCAGAATCAGACTCACAGTGCACCACAGCACAGGGCATGAAGCTAGTGGTTAGCATAATTGCCAGTCCACTACAAGGAGCACCACCACTGGCTCTCATGGGAGGTTACAGAGGGCTCTTTCCACTTTCATCCAGCCTGGCTGCAATGCCAGCAGAATCTTAGCATGTTTCACAGTGGCAGCTGCAAAGCTGTGCTTTTAGAGAAATCCCAAAGCCCAGTCAAATAGTGTTTCTCACATTTATGCTGCCACCGTCGAGTGTTGGGACTGCCGACATCAGCTCTGGAATTGAGTCCTGCCTCTTAGTGCTCACTGTGGTTTCCTTGCAGCTTACACACAGGGATAGCAATGGCTTTCCCCAGGTCTGTCTTATTGACTTTTTCTCCAGGAACTTGTCTAAACCTTTTTTAAGCCCAGCTACACAAGCTGCTTTTATCATCTCCTTCTTATTTACCAGATTTATAACAGAGTTGCACAACCATGGATGCAGAGATAGAGCAGTTGTAATATCTGTGGAACAATAACAGGTGGGAGAAGAGGCAGGAAAAGCTAAGTGGTTGTTACCTTCTCTGACCTCTCACAGCTCTGTTAATCCCGCCGGGGCTGATGGGAAATCCCATCAGCCCCGGCAAGATTAACAGAGCCGCGAGAAGAAAGGGAAACTCTCGCGGCTCTGAAAGCCTGCGCTTTGGGAGGGACTCGAGAGCTGATGCTCGAGGGAGGTTCTGCCGGGCAGTCGGGGCCCCGTGGCGTTGACGTTTGATTCTGCCGCTGCCACGGCGGCAGCAGCAGCAGCCGGTATTTTTTTTAATCTATCTGGGCTGGTGGGGGGAGGGGGGTTAGTACTGGTAATGGGCTGGGGGGGTTAGGACTACTAATGAGCTATGGGGGGGACAAAGACTGGAAGTGGGCTGATGGGGGAAGGGAGTTAGGACTGGTAATGGGCTATGGGGGGTTAGGACTACTAATGAGCTATGGGGGGACTAAGACTGGAAGTGGGCTGATGGGGGGAGGGGGTTAGGGCTGGTAATGGGCTATGGGGGGGTTAGGACTACTAATGAGCTATGGGGAGACTAAGACTGGAAGTGGGCTGATGGGGAGGGGGGTAGGACTGGTAATGGGCTATGGGGGGTTAGGACTACTAATGGGCTATGGGGGGGAATGATACTGGAAGTGGGCTGATGGGGAGGGGGTTAGGACTGGTAATGGGCTATGGGGGGTTAGGACTACTAATGGGCTACAGGGGGAATAATACTGGAAGTGGGTTGATGGGGGGAGGGGGGTTAGGACTGGTAATGGGCTATGGGGGGTTAGGACTACTAATGGGCTACGGGGGGAATAATACTGGAAATGGGCTGATGGGGGGGTAGGACTGGTAATGGGCTATGGGGGGCTAGGACTGGAAATGTGCTGATGGGGGGTTAGGACTGGTAATGGGCTATGGGGGGCTAGGACTGGAAATGGGCTAATGGGTGGGTTAGGACTGGAATGGGCTGTGGGGAGGCTATGACTGGAAATGGGCTATGGGGGTTAGGACTGGTAATGGGCTATGGGGGGGCTAAGACAAAATGGGGTGATGGGGGGCTTAGGACTGGTAATTGGTTAGGGGGGCTTAGGACTGGTAATGGGCTATGGGGGGGCTAGGACTGGTAATGGGCTGAGTGAGGGGGGCTAGGACAGGAAATGGTCTGATGGAGGGCTAGGATAGGACTGGAAATGGGCTGTTGGGGGGGCTTGGATTGAAATGGACTCATAGAGGGGTTAGAACTGGAAGAAGGCTCATGGGGGGCTGGGATTGGAAATGAGTTGATGGAGGGACTCGGATGGGGGAGCTAGGACTGGAAATGGGCTGATGGTGGGGCTAGGATAGGACTAGAAATGGGCTTATGGGGGGTTAGGACTGGAAATGGGCTGATGCGTGGACTAGAAGGGAGCGGATGCTGGGGGAGGATTAGAATGGGATAGAGCTGGGAGAGTGAAAAAATATTTTGTGTGGGAGGGAAGACAAATCTACAATTAGCCGGATATTGGGAAAGTAATTGGGGATTGAGGATGGAGGGGTAAAATTTGAGTTGATGAAATAGGAATGAGGAAAGAGCAAAAGGAGAAAGATTAGTATGTTAAAGCAGATATAGAGAGAGAATGGAAAAAAACTAGAAGCGTGAAGAAAAGACAAATGGACAACAGACGATGGAGAGTTAGCAGAAGACATGAAGAAACCAGAAGAAAGTGGCTGGAGCAATTGCAACTGAAAAAAAATGCACAAAAGGTAGAAAAATATCTCTTTATTGAATTTATTAACTGAAAATATGCCAGCTCTGGGAAATGTGCATCATTAACGTCTGCGCTTTGTTTAGTACAAGAGGAAATTAATTTATAGTTTTATTTCTACAGTGTTGTTGGGCTTTTGGGGTTCCCAGTTTAATTATTGTCTTCCTGTTTCTAAATTGTGATTCCTTGTTTGGTGATGGTCTATGTTCTGCATGTATAACTGAGCTGAGGTATTCTGTTTATGTAATTCCTGTTTGACATTGCTACTTGTTCTCTTTCCCCAGTAGGTGATGTATTCTTATTCTCTGAAATGTATTGGTTTAATGTTTTCAGTGTAGCCTTTTGATAGGTAGGGTCTTGTGCTTTGTGAGTCCTGGTAGTGCTGTTATGATACGGCGGGTTTGCTATGGGTTCTAAATGGGCAGTGTTTGTAGTAGTTACTAATGTGCCTGGCAGTTGGCACTGGATTATAGTAATGTAGAAATCTTTTAGTCTTTCTTTATCCATACACTCATTAAGAGGCATGTTTACTAAAAGTTAGTGTAAGGTAACATTATGCAAATATTTATGCAAATGAGTTCCCTTATACAAATGAGGCCCCGCACCGAGTCTCCGCACATGGCCCCACACCCCCCTTGGGCCACCCCTGCTAACAGCTAGCTCAGTCTCATGCATCGGCTTCAGCAACAGGTGGAAAATAATCACTGAGCTGCAGAACTCACACTTTCTGCAATAGTACACTGCATCCAAAAAATAGCCAGGTAGCAAAAAAAGGCACTTTTCACAGAGTTCCCAATAAAGATGACGGTTCCCCATGACAAGACGAGCATAGCACAGCCGTTAGAACTACTGCAGGTGTGCAGACAAGAGCAATACGGCAGCGTGGTAAGTGGAACTTGTAATTTAAAGCCTGGCTGAAGGAATTTTTGGCAGGATGCAGCCAAAACTGAGAGTCCTGGGCCCCTAGACACCCCCCCCCCACCCACCCCATAGCACTCTCCTGCTCCTTCTCCAGTGCCAGCCACTCTGCCATCAAGCTGTTTCTAGCCCCGGCCCCCTAAGGTGCCTCTGGGCCTTTAAGGCCAGCTCCACTTCCCAGCACACACTGCAGACCTCCTCACAAGCAATGGGTCTACTCCGGCAGCTTTATTGAGGCTCTGGAGCAGGACTCGAGCTCTGATCACTGCTGCTGCTTCTCCATGTCTCCTCCTACCCCCGCCCCCCTTCACAGTACCCTGCAGCCTCTCTCTCGCTTCCTGCTCCCCCCCCCCATCCCCAGGCCAGACGTGGGGCCTGTTTGAGAGAAGGGCCATGTGCGGGCAACATGCCCATACATACTTAGGGCTGGCCCTGCATATTCATGTGTAGTTGGAGGAGTAATCTTAAAAATATGCATGTGGAAAAAATGGATAGAGGAGCCCGGTAGCTTACATGTGTAGTTCTGGTTTTTCAGAATGCTCACATGTAAATGCTGAGACATACATCTACATCCCAGCCATTTTGAAACCCGGACATGTAGATGCCACTAAGGAAGTACAAAGGACACCAATTTCATTGCCTTTCAATTTGGAGGGGGAAACAAATATTGGGTGGTTTAACGGGCATATCCACAGAGTAGTACTTCATATTCATGCCAAGTTTCATCCAAAAGTGGTTGCCTGCATGCAATGGGCTGTTGAGTCAGTGCTGACCCAGGAGCCCCTGGGTTTTCATGGCAGTGTGACCTGAAGTAGATTACTAGGCCTTTCTTCCAAGGCAATGGAGAGTTAAGTGACTTTCCCAAGGCCACAAAGTGTGCTAGCAGGAATTGAACGCTGGTCTCTTGGTTAGCAACAAGTGAAGTTCAGCAATGTGATCTCTAGCTGTTCAAAGATGACCAAGTGTGAATGCACTTCTCAGCAGGTCACAGTCATTCTGCTTTGTAATTTAATTGTGGGTGATGCTGGATGGATGAGGTACCATATGCATGTGTTTGCATCTGAGCGCCCTAGGGATGGACCCTAAAGTTACTGATTGGGTTAGAAATTGGTTGAGTGGGAGACGGCAAAAGGTACAGTACAGGTAAATGGAGCTCACTCTGAGGAGAGGGTGGTTATCAGTGGTGTGCCGCAGGGATCTCTCCTTGGTCTGATTCTTTTTAACATCTTTGTTAGTGATATTGCAGAAGGGCTGTCGGGTAAGGTTTGCCTCTTTGCATATGATACCAAAATCTGCAATAGAGTAGACCCCAGGAAGGAGTAGATAACATGAGGAGGGATCTGGTTAAGCTTGAAGAATGGTCTATAATTTGGCAGCTGAGATTTAATGCTAAAAAATGCAGGGTCATGCATTTGGGCTGTAAAAATTCAAGGGAGTAGTACAGTGTAGGGGGCGAAGTACTTCTGTCCATGAAAGAAGAGGAGGGCATGGGCGTGATTGTGTCTGACGATTTTAAAGTAGATAAATAGCTAAGCAAGAAGGTGATAGTGCCTCTGTATAAGTCTCTGGTGCAACCTCATTTGGAGTATTGTGTGCAATTCTGGAAACCACACCTTCAAAGGGATATAAACAAGTTGGAGTCGGTGCAGAGTGTGGCTAATAAAATGGTTAGTGGTCTTCATTATAAAGCATATGAGGACAGACTTAAGGATCTTAATATGTATACTTTAGAGGACAGGCAGAATAGAGGCAATATGATTGAGAGGTTTAAATACCTCTGTGGCATAAATGCACAGGAGGAGACTCTCTTCCGATACAAAGCAAGCACTGCTATTAGGGGACATAGAATGAGGGTGAAAGGTGATAAACTCAGGAGTAATAAGCGGAAATATTTATTTACGGAAAGAGTGGTAGATCCGTGAAAGAGTCTCCCAATGGAGGTGGTAGAGATGAGGATAGTATCTGAACTCAAAGAAGCATGGGACAAACACAGAGGATCTCTAAAGGAAAAATGGGGACTGTTGTAGTAGTTCATATGGAAGGGCAGACTAGATAGGCCATGTGGTCTTTTTCTGCCATCATGTTTCTATGTGTTTGTTATTTCAGACACTTTAGCATATATTTTCCATTTCCAGTTTTCTGTATGATACAGTAAATGGCTCATCTGTTAAAACCAGTTTCTTGTTCATAATATAATTTTTAGTTTTCCTACTACCAGCGAAGTACAGCATGCATTAATATGGAAGAATTTTGTTTTATTGTATTAAGATATACTTACCTATGTTTTTATTTATATATTGCTTTATAGTAGTTTGGAGTTGTGTCATACTATGCCTGTTTCCGTTTTATGCTTTTTTAATATTGCTAGAATTCTATATTTTATATTTCATTGTGAACCAGTTTGGTATTTTGTGGAAGATGGTGCATCAAATAAATAAACTGAACTGAACATAATGGAAAGGACACGGACAAGGTCCCGGTGGACGCCGGTAACCTGGGGATCGGCCCGGGTCCGGCGTCCTGCGGCGTGGCTGGGGGGGGGTACGTCACGGGCCCAAGGGAGGACGTGCTTGACGCGGCGGCGTCATTTGAATTCATTGGCTCCGCAAGAGCGAGGAGCGGAGCCAATGAAGCGGCCCCTGCACGCCCGAGGCCTTAAAAGGGGGGGGGAGTCTGGCGGCTCCCTCCTCTTCAGCGTCGGGCGTGCAGAGGGACAGCTTCCCTCCCTCCCTCCCTTTGGTTATATGGTGGAGGTGAGGGCGGTTTGGGGTGTCGCAGCTGGGGGTGAGGTGGGATCCCGGAGGTCTCCGGGGTCCGGAGCCTTTAGGTCATACTTGGGCGGGGGTGGGGGTGCCCCCGACCCGGATAAGCCCTGCTGGCCTTTGCTAGTCACATGGCAAGGTCGGGGAAAGGGCGGTAGCAAGTTGGCCGGTGCCAGGGCACGGCCGAAGCAGAGGCAAGGTCACCTTGCTAGTCATATGGCG
The DNA here is from genome assembly GCA_033557465.1 of Ichthyophis bannanicus. Taxonomy (NCBI): domain Eukaryota; kingdom Metazoa; phylum Chordata; class Amphibia; order Gymnophiona; family Ichthyophiidae; genus Ichthyophis; species Ichthyophis bannanicus. Next base: position 222,841,993 of record CM066031.1, read on the forward strand.
GGTGAGGTTTGGCTCCGCTTTGGGGGATTGTTAAGATTGTTATGTTTGGAATGTTAATTGTTTATGAATATAATAAAGCTGCGACCAGTTGGTTCTTCCACATTAAGAAGGCTATGAGTGATTTGTAAATGGGGGATAAAGGTGGGGTGGGAGGGGGGGGTAGTAAAGATGTGTGGCGCAGGGGGGATAGGATGCCGGGTCCGATCTACCAAGGTTACTGAATTTTCTTTTCTGTGAATTTGGATGGTTATTTATAATGCTTCTCATTAGGACTATTAAAACAAAAAAATGTACATTCTAATTGATGAGTTAAATTCAAGTAACTCTGGCTATTAACATGTATTTACAAGTGAAATAGGATGAAGGGAACAATTTATTTTATTAGGCTTTCATCTTTAAAAAAACAAATTGCTTTCTATCTAAACATTAGAAAATGTCCATTTCATTGTGGGCAGTTTGATTCAGATTTTGGGATTCTCCTGTACTCTGCAATCTCATTAACAAAGGTGTTGCTTCCGTGCTCTAGTGTAAGAAAGTTGACCAACTCAATTGTTTCCTGAGATGTAAAATTCTTCTTCCTCAAAGGTACTCCCTTTGCCGTGGCCTGCTGATGGATTGCTCAGTGCAAGAAATGACATGAAGTGTTTTAGTTTCGTTAATCTGATGGGAAGGTGAGAAACCTCTGGAATTTGTTAGTTTTAACTGCATCTCTTTTAGACAGAATGTTGGCTGCATTCACGAGAAGCCTTTAAGCAAAACAGCCTGAGCAGCCCTATTACTATGTTTTTTATAGAATGAAAGAAAATACTTAAGATTTTGCATTAAAGGGACTTGAGAAAGGTGAGCCTGCGGTTAGCGCTCTCTAAAGTTAGTTTACTTTATATACATTTTTTAATGTATTAATTTATTTTTGAAGAATTCACAGATTAAAATAAATCCTTTGCCTCTAGCTTAGAGAAGATAGGATGTGCATATATAATTGAATTGTTAAGAAAATCATTCGCAGTCAAATGAACCGGTTAATCAATGGAAAGGAAGGAAAGTCTGCTACATTTCAGTGGCAGGATAAACGATAAGGAATGCAGTTTTCTGTGTTGCCTTGCGGAGGGTTCCTGGTTTACACCTGGGTCAGCTAGGGCTGGAGGGAGCCACGGTTGTCACAATATTTGGAAAGAAGGTGTTCTGGCCATCAATAAGGGTGACTTCTTAGCCAGATTTAGAGCCCATGATGCAGGATTTCAGAAGGAGCTCTGAATGTAACGTGTCTTGAGCTACCAGAGCAAAAGGCATGGAATAAATCCAAAATCCCTTCCCCTATTTATGCATATAGATGCTTCTAAAATAAGGACTTTAGTCTGTCAGAAAAATGATATAAAAATAAATTAAATAAAATATATATGGAACTCAATGACACTGGAGCTAAAAAGAGAGCTAAACTACAAGGCATTTCGCAAAAACCTTAAAATCTAACTTTTTGGGCAAATTTTTAATTATTTGTTGTACTCCACTTTGAATTATCCTTGGTGATGGAAATCAGTACATAAGTGATATAAATAAAGAAAGAAGCATATAAATAAATACATAAATAAATTTCTTCATTGTTTTATAACTTGGCCTATACCACCTGTCTAGCAAAAATTGCATTTTTATCAGCACTCCCAAAATATTAGCCATTTTTATAAAGGCGCCATATTATGATAGTAGGGCTAGATTGACCTTATTTTGGAAAAATACTGCCACGGCTTCAGGGTCAGTTTGCAATCTATCTGGGGCCCTTGTCATCCTGTAGACCACACTAAACCATTCTTTAGAGCAACTCATTGTGTCCTTAATATTAGACTGATCAAAATCCCTTCTCTTAGCTAGTCCATGATAATCTACTCTCCTGTGGCAGATACACGTTTTTATTTGTTTTATTCTGCAGTTTGCACCATCTGTGCACTGCTTTACGCAACTCACACCTTAATAAGTTCAGCTCTGTATCAAACCAAGGTGCACACTGCTATGCTTGTTATGAGAACACCATTTTTAATGGGGCTATAGACTCAAGGGACATGGTAGCCAATACATTCCATTCATCAACTAAACTATCAACATCCATCCGTCACCTTTTCTGCAGCTTTGAACCACAAGATTCAAGACTACTTTTCTGGATCGATTTTACCTCTACACTCCATAATACCCCTGATTTCTCGCCCACCATTAAAAACCTCATTACCAAGGAATATGGCATTAAATACTAATCAGACTTTCAATAATTTCAACTCACTCATGTATCCGTTTTCAAGAAGATTCTCATGCAGAAACAGTAAACAAAGTCTGTAATCATAGTTATCTGTACACTGAGGGTCACTCTAAAAGGTTTAGTCAAGGTTTGCCTGCAGACATGCCCATGGATGTCAAAATTACAGACACATCTCCTTAACCATTCTACAAATGCTGTTCACATCACAGATGCCTCTAGTACGGGGACGTTCCAGTAGGCATGGGGGTGTGGTGGAGGCATGTCTGGGAAGGGGCAATGGATTTACATGTCCCCCTTCTATCCCAGAAGCAGCAGAGCCGTCTGCAGGCACGTGCATGTTTATTCCTGCTCTAGGCATGAATAGGTATCAGGAAAATGTTTGCTTTCACCTTAAAACATCCAGAAAGCATAGAGAATTAAGCGACTAGCTTTAGATTACAAAGTCCCACACTGGGACTTTGTACCCTGTTTACCCAGCTCTTAAGCCACTTTTCTAATCATTATGCTATTAGACATTTTGGTTTGGAAATACTCTCCTGGGGACATCTATATAGACATTTGATACACATGCCTATCGGGCATGTCCATGTTTCTGGAATTGTACCTGAACTTGCACGTGCCTGCCTTTCTTTTTAATAGAAAAAATCCTCTTTAAGAGCCAAAAAACAGAAAATATATAATGAAAACCCCCCAAATCAGGCACAAGAAAAAACACACACTTCAAAAAAAGAAAAATGAAGAAACAAAGAAAAAAGAGCTTCCAAAAGAAACCACCACTACAGTCTCTTTATAGAGGAAAAGACCTCAGCTGCCCTCTTGTAAAACTGAAAGAAGAAAAGAGGGTGAGCTAGCTAGAAGGCAGAATACCATCCGACTTAGCTCAAAACATCAGCGGTCAAAAACCTCTATAGTGAGGAGAAAAAACTCTCTATCAGTCCAGAAATATCTTCACAGTCCCATATCTTCACAAAGTTGAGAATTTCATTATCATCTCCACCCACCATAACTAGTAAAACAATGCTTGGTATACATGTGGAGTTAGCAACCCACTGCAGGCATGGAAATATGCTCAGTAAGCCTTGTTTATTTATTTATTTTGAAACAATTTCTATACCGCAATTTCCAAGGATCAATTGCGATTTACAAATAACGACATTTTGAGGAGTGCATGAACAGCTGCATTCTTAAGTACATGGAACAGAGGAAAACTATGTACATTAACTGAATTCGATGAGTTGCATGCCTAACCATGACAGAAACAAAAGCAAACTCAATTTAACTATTTACATTTCAGTAGTAGAGTGGCGTATCTTGGATTAGAGGTGGGAAAGGGAGGGGGAAATTGTTAGAGTATTATGTTGCTCGACAGTGCCAAACTGGAAGGTAAATAAATGAGTTTTGAGGTTCTTTCTGAAGGTTTGTAGGTCGCTTTGTTCTCTGAGGTGGTCGGGGAGAGTGTTCCAGAGGTAAGGTGCCATGTGACAGAAGGCCTTGTTACTAGTTATTTGTCTAGATTTCCTAAAGTTACTTGGAATCATAAGTTTGTTTTTGTTTCCCTTGCGTTGGTTGCAGTTGTTATTTTCTTTGGTGATAAGTATGGAAAGGTATGATGGGGAAATGTGGTTGATTAATTTGAATGTTGTGACAAGAATTTTGTATTTTATATGACTTTGTATTGGTAGCCAGTGGAGTGCATAGAGTGTTGGTGTGATATGTTCGGTGGAGTTGGTGTTCGTGACTATTCTTGCTGCCACATTTTGAGCTAGTTGAAGGTATTTTAAGTCCTGTTTTGTGATGCCTTGCAGAATAGTAGTCGCATAATCAAGGTGTGGCGTGATCATTGCCTGTATAACTGATCTAAGGTCATTAAGGTGAAGTAGAGGGCGGAGTTGTTTTAAAAGTTTGAGTTTATAGTATATCTTTTTAGTTGTTTGCATAATGTGGGATGTAAAGTTAAGGGAACGGTTGTTGAATAAACACGCGGAGTGGCTATAACTAAAGTTAATATAAAGTACCCAAATGAAGAAGTACTTAGCTTTAGCTCCAGTTTGGTATGACAGAACCCAAATGGAGTGTCCCAGCTATATCATAGAGCCCCGACACTGGGTGTTTCGCCTTCACGGCTTCTTCAGGGAGCTCTTATCAAAGACGTTGCCAACCCTAAGAAATAATAAAAATAAATCAGCAAAGAAGCTCTCACCATCAGAATATTTTTGGTCTGAAAATAAATCCTTACACAGCAAATACAAAAGAGCTACAAAAACAACAGTTCTAAGCCCGCTGTCATGCAATCAAGCATGGAAAGCTGCGAACACCGTGCATGCGCAGTGAAACAGCAAATCCCTAATGACATGTGGAGTCCCGCAATCATGTACTAATGAAAAATGTTAGCGAAAGCTGTGCTATTCTCAAAATAATGAGACCAAAAATACAAAAGAATTCAGATCATAAGGAAGACGCTTGCAGCTCTCCATGCTTGATTGCCTATTTTTAAAAAAGGTTCCAGGGGTGATCCAGGGAACTACAGACCAGTGAGCTTGACATCTGTACCAGGCAAAATGGTAGAAACCATTATAAAGGAAAAAATTGCTGAACATGTAGATAGTCATGGTTTAATGGCAGAAAGTCAACACAGATTTAGCCAAGGAAAGTCTTACCTCACTAATCTGTTATATTTTTTTCAAAGGTGTGAATATACAGGTAGGTAAAGGTGAACTGGTTGATAGTGTATCTGGATTTTCAGAAAGCCTTTGACAAGGTTCCTCATGATAGACTCCTGCAGAAATTAAAAAGTCATGGGATAGGAGACAGTATACTTTTGTGGATTAGGAACTGGTTCAAAAAATAGAAAACAGAGTGTAGAGCTTTTTTTTAAGTGATGTTAAGTCAATTGCCTGAGAACTATTCAGGCAATTGGTAACAGACCCCACACGTGAAGGGGCCATACTGGACTTGGTGCTTACCAATGGTGAAAGTGTTTCTGATGTGGTAGTGGGAGATCATTTTGAATCCAGTGATCACCAGATGGTGTGGTTCAGTATTAGGACTAGGGCTGTTAGAATCCATTCAAAGGTGAGGATCTTAGACTTTAGGAAGACTAACTTTTCCAAGATGGGCCAATAACTCAGGGACTCATTAGTGGAATGGGAACTGCTGGAGGATGTAGAAAAACAGTGGGCAAAACTGAAAGGGGATATTTTAAGGGCAACCAACCTTTTTGTTAAAATGGTAAATAAAGGTAAAAGGAAAAGGAGACTGCTATGGCTTTCAAAAGAAGTAGCTGAAAAAGTGAAGTAAAAGAGGGAGGCCTTCATGAAATACAAGAGATCACTGAGAGAGGAAGACAGGCATCTATACTTGAAAAACTTAGAGAAGCTAGCAAAGTAGTCAGAAAAGCAAAGATTCAAAAAGAGGAGGAAATAGCCAATGCAATATAATGGGGGGGATAAGACATTTTTCAGATATGTTAGTGAGAAGAGGAAGGGCAAAAGTGGTATTGTCAGACTCAAGGGTGAAGGGGAGAAATATGTAGAAGCTGATGAGGATAAAGCGGAATTGCTTAACAAATATTTCTGTTCTGTGTTCACAGATGAAGAACCAGGAGCAGGACCTCAGAAAACACCCACAAACAGGAACAGAAGCGAGGGACATTTTGAACAATTTTCAGAAGACTGTGTTTGTGAGAAACTAGCTCAACTTAAAGTAGACAAAGCTATGGGACTGGATGGGATACACCCTAGAATACTGAGGGAAATTGGGGATGTTCTAGCAACTCCACTGACTGACCTTTTCAATGCCTTGTTGGAGTCGGGAGTGGTGCCAAAGGACTGGAGAGAGGCTCATGTGGTGCCTTTACACAAAAGCGGAAGTAAGGATGTAGTTGAAAACTACAGGCTGGTTAGTTTAACTTCGGTGGTGAGTAAATTACTGGAAACACTGCTGAAAGAGAAAATAGTGAGGTTTCTGGAGTCCAGCGGATTACAGGATCCAAGGCAGCATGGATTTACCAGAGGCACGTCTTGTCAGACAAATCTGATTGATTTCTTTGACTGGGTGACCAGGGAGTTGGACCGAGGGAGAGCCCTAGATATGTATTTGGATTTCACTAAAGCCTTTGACACTTTTCCTCACAGGTGACTTATAAACAAACTGAGCACCCTAGGGATGGACCCTAATATTACTGCTTGGGTTAGAAATTGGTTTGGCGGGAGGCGACAAACAGTACAGGTAAATGGAGCTCACTCTGAGGAGAAGGATGTTACCAGTGGTGTGCCCCAGGGATCTGTCCTTGGTCCGATTCTTTTTAACATCTTTGTTAGTGATATAGCGGAAGGGCTGTCGGGTAAGATTTGCTTCTCTGCGGATGATATCAAAATCTGCAATAGAGTAGACACCCAGGAAGGTGTAGATAACATGAGGAGGGATCTAGCTAAGCTTGAAGAATGGTCTAGAATTTGGCAGCTGGGATTTAATGTTAAAAAATGTAAGGTCATGCATTTGGGCTGCAGCAATCCAAGGGAGCAATATAGTATAGGGGGTGAAGTACTTTTGTCCACTAAAAAAGAGCGGGACCTAGGCGTGGTTACGTCTGATGATCTTAAAGTAGCTAAACAGGTAGAAAAGGCAATGGCAAAAGCTAGAAGGATGCTTGGGTGCATACGGAGAGGAATGGCTAGTAGAAAAAAGGAGGTGATAGTGCCTCTGTATAAGTCTTTGGTGAGACCTCATTTGGAGTATAGTGTGCAATTCTGTAGACTGTGCCTTCAAAAGGATGTGAACAGGATGGAGTCGGTGCAGAGGGTGGCTACTAAAATGGTTAGTGGTCTTCATTATAAAGCATATGAGGACAGACTGAAGGATCTTATGTTGCACACCTTAGAGGAAAGGCGGGATAGAGGTGATATGATTGAGATGTTTAAATACCTCCATGGCATAAATGTTCAGGGAGAGAGCCTCTTTCAGTTGAAAGCAAGTTCTGCTACGAGGGGACATGGGATGAGGGTGAAGGGGGATAGATTCAGGAGTGATATGTGGAAATATTTCTTTATGGAAAGAGTAGTGGATCCATGGAATAGTCTGCCAGTGGAGGTGGTAGAAATGAGGACAGTAACTGAATTCAAAAAAGCATGGGACAAACACAGAGGATTTTTAAAGCTAAAAAGGGGACTGTTGTAATTGTTGATATGGAAGGACAGACTAGATAGGCCATGTGGTCTTTTTCTGTCGTCATGTTTCTATGTTTCTAATGCTGACTCCTGGTAACCCAGCAGCCCCTGGGTTTCTTGGTAAGGTATGCCCAGAAGTTGACTACAAGGCCTTTTCTTCTGAGGCAAGGGAAAGTAAAGTGACTTGCCCAAGGTCACAAGGAATGCCAATGGGAATCAAACCCCAGTTTTCTGGGTATTAAGCTGCTGCTCTAATCACTAGGCTACTAAAGGCCAATTCTCTTACTAGAGAAAGGTGAAAAGTCGAGTACCTCAGCGATCTGTGCTGGCCCTGCTGCTTTTTAACATATTTAAAAAGCAGCAGGCCCATATTTCTTTGGGACCCAAACCATATTTCTTATATGGGCCTGCTGCTGGGAATAATGAATGAGGTAATCAAATCTGCAAATGACACAAAATGATTCAAAGTTGTTAAAACACAAGAGGATTGTGAAAAATTGCAAGAGGATCTTGAGAAACTAGGCATCCAAATGGCAGATGAAATTTAATGTGGACAAGTGCAAAGAGTTTCATCAGCATAAAGAAAACCATGGGAGGAGATCAGGGCACCAAGGGAACAAGTGTAAAGAGAGAGGGAGAGAAGAGAATAGATCCCAAAACAGAGCCCCGATATACACTGACTGAAAGTGGGATAGCAGTGGAGGAAGAACCACCAGAGCATGCACTGAAAGTTCAGTGGGATAGAGAAGAAGAAAACCATGTAAGAACAGTGTATCAAGGAGAAGGTGGAGATCAACAATATCAAAAGCAGCAGATAAGTCAAGAAGGATGAAGACTGAGTAAAAGCCTTTGGATCTGGCCAGAAACAGGTCATTGGAGACTTTAGGGCCGTTTCTGTAGCATGTAGAGGACAAAAGCCAGATTGCAGTGGATCCAGAATGGCTTGAGAGGAATGTTGAGACAGTGGCGACGAACCACATGTTGAAGTAGTTTGGATGCAAAAGGGAGGAGGGAGATGGACTGATAATTAGAAAAGGTAGGATCCATTGAAGGTTTTATGAGGAGTAGTGTTACCAAGCATGATGTCTTTCTTTAATGATCTCTCTCTCCACATGATGTGTGCAAAGTATGAAATTCAAATTCTTGTCATCTAAGCTTCTAAAGAAAGCTTAGCTTTGATATCCTGCAGGTTTTTACTTTGGGTAGTCCAGTGAATACACAGTATTCTTTGCCAGTACCATAATTCAAAGACATCGATTTTCTTCCTGTCTGTCTTTCACTGCCCAACTATCAGATCCCTATAACATTATTGGAAATATCATGTCTTGGACAAGTTGAATCTTTGTATGGAGAGAGGCATCTATGCTCTTGAGAATCTTGTCTAGGTCCCTTATAGCCATTCTGCCAAGAGCAATGTGTCATCATATTTCTTAACTGCTTGTTGTTTCTTTATTGATTATTGATCCAAGCAGGGTAAAGTTGTCCACTATTTCTATTTCTTCTCCATCAACGATGAACTTATTGATTTTACCAGTTGTCAGGATCATTGTCTTCTTCATGTTAAGGTGCAAGCCCGTTTTAAAAATATATTCCTTGATCTTGAAAAGCAAATGTTTCAGATCATCTTCACTTTCAACCAGTATATGGTATTATCAGCATAGCAAAGATTGTTGAATACTGTGTATTCCCTGGACTGCCCAAAGAACAGACCTACAGGATATCAAAGCTAAACTTTCTTTAGAAGCTCAGATGACAAAACTTTGAATTTCATAATTTGCACACATCATGTGAAGAGATAGATCATTAAAGAAAGACATCATGCTTGGCAAGATTGAAATAGAAATAGTGGACAACTTTAACCTGCTTGGATCAATAATCAATAAAGAAATGACAAGCGGTCAAGAAATATGATGACACATTGACCTTGGCAGAATGGCTATGAGGGACCTAGACAAGATTCTCAAGTATGATATAAAGGTTGCTGATGAGTCTTCCACCAATCTTCACACCTCGGTTGTCTTTATACTGTCCTGCTTCTCTGATGATTTTTTTCTGCATATAAATTATACAGGTAGACAGAAAGTATGCATCCTTGTCATACACCTTTGCTAATTTTAAGCCATTCTGTTTCTCCTTCTTCTGTTTGATCTGTTGCTTCTTGATCAATATAAAGGTTATGCAAAAGAGCTATCAAGTGTTCTGATATACCCATGCTTCTTAATGTGACCCAGAGTTTCTCATGGTTTACACAGTCAAAGACCTTGCTGTTGTAAATAAAACACATAGATATCCTCTTAGTATTATTTTGTCTTTTCAAGGATCCATCTCATAGCCACGATGATGTCTCTCGTTCATCGCTCCTGCTTGCATTACAGGCAGTTCTCATTCCAGGTATGGTTGTAGCCTCTTCTTAATGATCTTGAGTACAATCAATGATTACTGACTGTTTTGTTGTATAATAGTTACACTGTTTCAGACGTTCATTGTAAAACAGACATCAGCCTATTATATTGTTGTTAAATGTAAACCGCACATGATCTCTGGAAGGTGCGGTATATAAGCGACTGTTAATTAAATTAAATTAAAATCTTGCTGATATGTAGGATCAGAACGATTGTGTGATAATTTCCACTGTCAGTCAAATCATCTTTCGTCAACATTGGTATAAACATAGATCTTTGCCGGTCAGTTGGCCATGATTGTGTCTTCCAAATTTCCTGGCAGAGCCTGTTATGTATGGTAACAGTTGCATCTGATTTCTGTAATACTTCAATGGGAATGCCATCAATGCCCAGTGCTTTGTTCTTCGATAATGCTTTTAATGCTGCTTCGACTTCTTATTTCATCACCAAGAGTTCCTGATCATAAGGTACAGGTTGAAACAAGTGTTGGTCTACTTGATTTTATGATATAATGACTTTTCCTAATATGGTTAAATTAGACTTACCAAGGCTCGGTTTGGCAATGGTTCTGTTCTTTCTTACAACCCGTTCTTTTTCAGTTCACACTGGTACTCAGTCCTCAATTGCTTTTCCTCTCACTTGCGGTGTTCCACAAGGTTCTGTTCTTTCTCCGCTTCTGTTTAATATTTTTCTGGCTCCTCTATCCCTAGTAATTCAACAGTTTCCTGTATCATTCTATATGTATGCAGATGATATTATCCTACTGTTCCATACTTCTCCTTTGACATTAGACATTGCCCAGCTAAATCTCTGTCTTTCTCGGATCTCTTCTTGGCTATCTGAAAATTTCTTGCACCTGAATCCATCAAAATCCACAGCCATGTGGGTTTCCCTGTCTGGTTCTTGCCCCTCTTTGGCCCCTCTGATTGATTCTACCCCCCTCCCTCTTGTGTCATCTTTCCGTTACCTAGGTGTAATTCTCGACCCCACGCTATCCTTTCATCAATATCTCACCTCCCTTACACGTAGATCTTTTGCCACCTTACGTCAGATTAGAGCTGTCCGCCCCCTTCTCCCTGTGTCCTCCCTAGTCACCCTTGTCTTGACCTTAGTTGTTAGTCGTTTGGATTACTGTAAAGTCTTTCTTGCTAACCTCCCAAAGTACCAACTGCTACGTCTACAACGCATTCAAAATACTGCTGCCCGTCTCGTCACTTTTTCACGCCATTTCGACCATATCACACCCATTCTTCTCCGGCTACATTGGTTACCTCTTCGTTTCCGTTTTCAATATAAGTTTCTTATCCTCATTCACCGTGCTCTTCATACTAACACCCCTCTCTATCTTGCTGATCGAATTTCCCTTCACACCCCCTACCGTCAGCTTCGTTCCCTTCATGCAAATCGTCTGTCCCTTCCTTCCCCGTCACAGGCACACCTTGAACAGACCCGCCACGCCGCTTTTATCTTCTTAGGTCCAGTACTTTGGAATGCTCTACCACCGTTTCTCCGTTTAGAACCCTCATACCCGCAATTTAAAACACTACTAAAAACCCATTTATTTCAACAAGCCTTTCATCTCTCTCTCCCGATGGTCCTCCCTGATGTCCTCTCACTTATCTGTTATTATGTCCACCTTGTCCATCTGTTTTGTTCAGTTGCGTCCTTTTGTCTAAACATGGTTTAGTTTGTCTCCCCCTTTTTGGGCCTTTTATTATACTTGTTTTTTTAAAAATCCTGTTAATTTATGTTTTAATTATTGGCCCTTTAAATTGTTTGTACAGTTTTGGTTTTTTGTCACTTTATTTGTCTATGCCTTTATTCTTTATACTTGCTTTTCTATTTTACTTTGGCGTTCTTTTCACTGTTTGTGCATTGCTAACCTTTTTATTGTACACCGCTTTATGTTACGACGGAAAGCGGTTTATCAAATTTTAAATAAAGATAAAGATAAAGATAATTGTAGTTCCTGGAGTGGAACAGTCTAGTCCCATAACCTCTGGGTTCCCAATCCAATCCAGCAGCTTGGAGACTGAGAAACTCCACCTTTTTTGTGACATCATCTGTATAAGTCTCCGGTGCCAGCCCCATGCCACCAGTAACCTATTGACAAAGAAGCCTCACCGGAGAAACAAGTAAGCCAAAAGACTATAGTAAACATTATTGATAACAGTAAAATAGCAATTGAGGGCAAGAAACTCCCAACCCATTATAGCGCTTAAGAGAAAGTGGGAGCATTCCAACCCCCTGCGTGAAGTAAGGCACAGACCCAACATAACCAAGAAGCAAGCCCAGCTTACCTGTGAAACTGAGCCAATCCGGACATGTGTTTGCCCAGGAACTCTAGGAGGGATATGGGACTAGACTGTTCCACTCCAGGAACTACAATTAGCAGGTAAGTCTAATTTAACCTTCCTGATCGTGTCCCAGTCTAGTCCCATAACCTCTGGGTCCATACTAGAGCAGTGAAAGACACTTACACACGGGAGGGACCTGGCAAACCAGCCTGAAGAACCGCTGATCCGAAGGAGGTCTCCTCTGCCATCTGAACATTCAGACGGTAGTGCCTAGCAAAAGTATTGAGGGACGACCAAGTCGCCGCCCTGCAGATTTCCACTGGCGAAACTAAACGAGCCTCCGCCCAGGAGGCAGCCTGAGCCCGCGTAGAATGTGCTTTTACCCCATTTGGCACGACTCTGCCCTTCAACACATAAGCCGACTCAATGGCTTCTCTAATCCAGCGAGCAATAGATGCTTTAGAGGCCGCTTCACCCTTTTTTGGCCCTGCGAAAAGCACAAAGAGTCTGTCTGACTTCCGAAAGGACTCCGTCCTTTTGAGATACTTCCGTAAAGCTCTTCGGACATCCAACAGATGAAACCGAGTAGCTGAAGAACCACCGCTATCCCCGCGCAAGACCTGCAGGGAAATCGCCTGGTTAATATGAAATGCCGAGACTACCTTCGGGAGAAAAGCCGGCACCGGCCGCAACACCACTTTAGACGGAAAGAAGGAAAGATAGGGCTCCCTACAGGAAAGAGCCTGCAATTCGGAAACACGCCTAGTCGAGCACACCGCCACGAGGAAGGCCACCTTCAGAGTAAGATCCTTGAGTGACGCCCTAGCCAGCGGCTCAAAGGGCTCCCCCACTAAGGCCTCCAAAACAAAGGGAAGACTCCATTTGGGAAAGACTGGACGGGTCGGAGGCCTAGCAAGAGAAACCGCTCGGAGAAACCGTTTTACATCCCGCTGGACCCCCAGCGACTGACCCGCCAGCCTGCCTCTGAAACAAGATAAAGCAGCCACTTGGACTCGCAACGAAGCCGCTGCCAACACCTTTTCGAAACCATGTTGCAAAAATTCCAGGATTTGCGGGAGGGAAGCTCGCAACGCTTGGTAATGCCGCTCACCACACCAGGCCTCAAAAATCCTCCAAATGCGGACGTAGGACAACGAAGTGGAACGCCTCCTGGACTTGACTAAGGTAGAGATAACCACCGGAGAATACCCCCGGGAGGTCAACCGTGCCCTTTCAAGAGCCAGGCCATAAGAGAGAATCGACCCACGTGAGGCATGACCAGCGGCCCTTGAGTTAACAGATCCACTCGGTCGGGGAGACGCCAGGGCTTGTCCACCAGCAACCGCACCAGATCCCCGTACCAAGGACGCCGTGGCCAATCTGGCGCAATCAAGATGACATGGCCCCGGAAGCCCTCTACTCTTTGTAGAACCCGGCCGATCAGCACCCACGGCGGGAAAACATACAGAAGCTGCTCCTCTGGCCAGATCTGCAAGAGAGCATCCAAGCCCTCCGACATCCGTTCCCTGCGTCTGCTGAAGAAACGGTTGCACTTCGCCGATGCAAAGGTCGCCATGAGATCCAACACTGGCCTGCCCCACCTTTGGACCACCATTTCGAACACTTCGGGATGCAGGACCCATTCCCCGGGATCCACTCTCACCCGGCTGAGGAAGTCGGCCTCCACGTTGTCTACCCCTGCGACATGGGCTGCCGAGAGGTCCAGAAGGTGAGCCTCTGCCCAGGTACACAGAGCTTCGGCCTCGGACTCCAGGGACGCACTGCTGGTGCCGCCCTGCTTGTTGACGTAGGCTACCGCCGTCGCGTTGTCCGATAGCACTCGGACCGCTTTCCCGTCGAGAAGCGCCCGGAACTCCTGCAAAGCCAGCGACACCGCTCTTAGCTCCAACCGGTTTATCGCCCAGGTGCTTTCTTGAGCGTCCCAAAGACCCTGAGCGAAGACTCCCTGGCAGTGAGCTCCCCAGCCCAGCAGACTGGCATCGGTCATCACCGCCACCCAGTCCGGTGATTCGAGGGGCTTCCCTCTCTCGAGCGACTGGGGGAGCAACCACCAGAGTAAGGACTGACGAACATCCTCCGGACACGCTAGTTTCCGGGAGAGGGAGTCTCGCTGGTGTGACCACCGGCGAAGCAGAGCCCTCTGTAAGGGCCTCATGTGAGCTCTCGCCCATGGTACCGTCTCTATCGCCGCCGCCATGGTGCCCAACAACTGCAGGTAATGCCACGCGGATGGCGCCCGGAGCCTGAGGAATCTCTAAACTCGATTCCGCAATTCCAAGGCCCGTTGGTTGGTAAGAAACACTCTTCCGTTCCGCGTATCGAATCGCGCCCCCAGATATTCCAGATTCTGGGAAGGCTGTAGATGGCTCTTGGACAGATTGACAATCCAACCGAGGCTCTCCAGCAAGCCTACTACCCGGGCCGTGGCCCGCACGCTGTCGTCGTGCGATTTCGCCCGGATCAGCCAATCGTCCAGATAAGGATGCACGAGAATGCCTTCCTTTCGCAGAGCCGCCGCCACCACCACCATGACCTTTGTAAAGACTCGCGGGGCGGTTGCTAGTCCGAAGGGCAACGCCTGGAACTGAAAATGTCTGAACGGGACTGCAAATCTGAGAAACTTGTGATGCTCCTGCCGAATTGGAATGTGGAGGTAAGCCTCGGACAGGTCCAGGGAGGTGAGATACTCCCCCTGTCGCACCGCCACTATGACGGAGCGCAGGGTTTCCATGTGAAAGTGAGACACACGGAGACAGAGGTTGACTCCTTTGAGATCCAGGATCGGTCGAACACCTCCGTCCTTCTTTGGGACAATAAAATAAATGGAGTATCGACCGCACCCGTACTGATCTACGGGCACGGGCGCAATCGCCCTGAGGTCCAGTAACCGCTGTACCGTCTGCCTTAAGGCTGCCCGCTTTGCCACAGATCTGCCGGGGGAGAGCACAAAGGAGTCCCGCACGGGACGTAAAAACTCCAGAGCGTAACCTTCGCGAACAACTTCCGACACCCACTGATCCGTCGTAATGTGGGCCCAGGCGGGAAGGAACTCCCGCAGACGTCCTCCCACGGGGGTGGTGGGCAACTGGGCCCCCCTCACTTCATTGTGGCTTTTTAAGGTTAAGGGAGGAGGAGGCATTAAGACCGAAGCCTCGGCCCGCTCCCCGAAACCCCCGGAAACCCTGGGTTCGATAGGGGAAACGCCCCCTCTGTCCTGGAGAACCTCTTTGGGAACGAAAGCGACGAGAGTCCCGCAACTGCCCCCTGGAACTCGATGCCCCCTGAGAGGCCCTGGGCTTGTCCTCTGGCAACCGGCCGCCCTTGGACTCCCCGAGCTCCTTGACCAGCTTGTCCAAGTCCTCGCCGAACAGCAGACGCCCCTTAAAGGGCAACTTGCTCAACCGCGTCTTGGACGACATGTCTGCGGACCAGTTACGTAACCAGAGATAGCGCCATGCTGCCACCGCCGACGCCATACTCTTGGACAGCCCCCGCATAAGGTCGTACTGGAGGTCCGAGAGGTAAGCGGCCCCTGACTCCAGACGTGCCGCTTCGCCTGCCAAAAGAGACTCCTGGCCTTCCTGCACTTTCTGAGACCAACGCAGGCAGGCCCTAGACACCCAGGCGCCACAGATGGCCGCCTGCAGGGAGAGAGCATTAACATCAAAGACTTGCCTGAGCAAGACATCCAGTTTTCTATCCTGAACGTCCTTGAGCGCCGCGCTGCCCTCCACAGGAATGGTAGTCTTCTTGGTCACTGCTGAAACCGCAGCGTCCACCCTGGGAGGTTGAAACACCTCCTTGTCCCGGTCCAATAAAGGGTACAAACGGCCCATCACTCTGGCGCCTTTCAAGGGCGCTTCGGGGACATTCCATTCCTCCTGAATCATCTCCTGAAACACCCTGTGCACCGGGAAAGCTCTGAGTTTTCCGGAACACCTGCAGCAGCGGATCCTCCAATGACTCGTCCTCCGCAGCCGCAGGCTCCGGCATGTTGAGTGCTTTGAGCGACTCTACAATGAGGGATGGCAGTTCCTCTCTCCAAAAAACTCGCACTACCCTAGCCTGATCCTCCTTTTCAGGGATCTCGCCCTCCTCTAACTCGTCCTCCAAACTTACACTGTGGGCGCCCTCATCTGACAGAGGGCTCTCCAACAGTCCGGAGAGGTCCCCTAGGATATCGTCGCCCCGAGCATTCTTGCTCCTAACCGGGGAGATGGACCGACGCGGGGACACCGGACGTTTACCGGCTCCACTGGAGCCGCTCGGCAAACCTGCCTGCAACAAACTACTAAAAGCAGAATGCTGAAGTGCCACAAACTGTTGAGAAAATATGGCAGAGAGCTCATTGGGCAACACCATGGGAGAAGCCGGCGTGCCCAAACCTGAAGATGTTCCTGGCAGCGGCTCCTCCTGCGCCAGGGCCGGCATGCGCGAAGGCGAAGCCTCTGGCCCGGGTCCGGGCGCCGGAGCTGCCTGAGAGGGGGGGTTATCCAGCTCCCGAGCCTCCCCCGCACACTCTTTGCAGACCGCTGCACTTGTGCCCTTCCGTGTCCCACACACAATGCAAAGGGGTTTGGAGGGCATGCTGAACACTACTGTCTCAATAGAAAACCTGGGCGAAAAGAGAAGGGCCCGGGACACCCGAAAAAATGCAGCTCCAACCAAAAAACGCTGAGGGCACAGAGGGGGACCCCAAAGCTGAAAACTGCTGTGCTGTGAAATCATGGAGTATGCCTGCACCGTTATGCTGCAAAAACTCTCCCTAAGGAGCTGAACAGCCCAGTAGAACAAAGCCCGGCAATCCCAAAAACAAAAAATATCCGGCCCACGCAGAAAACCGCGTCATCGCCACGAGGCAGGGCCGCGAGGAAAAAAGAGCGCGAAAGCACGCTGAGAAAAATAAACAGAGCCGCGGTCCCTGCCCGAGCACAGTAACACCCCTCAGGCTCGGAAGACGGCCCCGCAGGTGCTCGTGAGGCTCCCGACCAGCCAAGGGAACACCCCCCGTCCCCCCCAAGGCAAACTCACCGGAGCGGTCCTGGACAGCGGTAGAGACAGAGAAGGGGGGGTAGGAGCAGCCGAACGCGCTAGCAGGCACAGTCTTCCGCGTGGCGCCGGCTCTCCCCGAAGACAGAGTTACCCCTCCGGAGCTTGACCGGGCCACTGCTGTGTCTCAGGCAAAACTTCCGAAACAGCCGGCTATAGCAATGAGCTCTGCCCCGAAGAAAAGTCAGGTGCAGGAGGGAGGGAGGGAGGAGAGGAGGAGGGAGACGGAGGACTCAGAGCCAAAGAGCTGGAGTGCTCCCAATTGAAAGAAACAGACTGCAAAATTAACTAACAGCTAAATTAAGCCCATAAACTAAGGTGACCCAATTGTTTCTCCTGTGAGCCCGGGACCCCCGGGCTCCCAACTATCCAGCTGCTTGGAGACTGAGGTGACTGGTGGCATGGGGCTGGCACCGGAGACTTATACAGATGATGTCACAAAAAAGGTGGAGTTTCTCAGTCTCCAAGCTGCTGGATTGGATTGGGAACCCAGAGGTTATGGGACTAGACTGGGACACGATCAGGAACATATATTGTTCCCTTATCATCCCTGCCACTGTCAACTAAAGCACAAGGCACTAAGAGCTCCTTTTACTAAAGCCTGCTAAAGCTTTGCACTTTATTTACAAAACTAAGTGCAAAGCCTCACCGTTAGCTGTTGGCCATGATCTGCCTGTTCCCAGCAACTAACGTTCTGGTGCAAAAAGAGAGTTCACCTAACGACTCCATAGAGGAGTCGTTAGGTGAACTTATACTATGTGCCATTATTTATTTATTTATTTATTTATTTAACAATTCTTATATACTGCGCTATTTGTTATCAGTGCGGTTTACATTCAACAAAGAGTATTCAGATCAGAATAGACTGATTGAATTTACATTATAACAGGGAATAGAACTTGGAGAACATGGGTAACTATTTACATACTGACATATAACAGAATGGATGAGGAGTCCATAAAACTATATACATAAGATATGACATAATAGATGATACATGATCTGAAAGTACTAACTGTGTTCACATGCTACTGTGCTCTCCATACCCACATTCTGCCCTCTGTATATAGTTATCCCTGTTAAACCCAAGTTGTAATTCCTGTTCTCTGTAAGTGCATTGCATGCTCCGCTGCATTGTATAAATTGTTGTTACCTGTAAACTGCACTGATTTTAAAAAGCGTGGTATAGAAATAATTTAAATAAATAAATAAAATATTTCTTAAGAGGGCAATAGTTCACCCTCATATAAAAACTAAGGAAAGAATTTGGTTAAATTATCTAACTATAGGCCAATTTCTAATTTGCCTATTTTTGTTAAATTAACCGAATGTGTTGTTTTTCAACAACTTCAAGATTTTATTGTGGATAATAATTTATTGGATGAATATCAGTATGAATTCTATTCAAAGTATGCGCCTGAGTCTACTTGTGACTCAGTTTGATACCTTGCTGAAGGGATTAGATGCTAATCTCTCATATTTATTCATGTTTTATATATTTTCAGCATTTGATGTCATTTCACATGATATTATTTTAGACTGATTAAATACATTTCTTGTTAATGGAAATGTTTTCAAATAGTTTTATTCTTATCTATCCAATAGATCTCAATAGGTTAATTATAAGGATCATTTTTTTTAGCTATATGCCCCTGAAAACAGGTGTCCCACAAGAATCTATGCCTTCTGCAATTTTATTTAATTTATATTTAAGACTAATATGATTTTTATTGGAGATTTGAAAATGAATTATCATATCTATCCTGATGATATTTTGGTATTTATTCTGGTTAATGGAGATTTAGCATCAGTTATTAAGGCAATGTAGTTTAATTTGTTGGCTATTACTGTTTGGTTAAAAGAGAATCAGCTTCTCCTTAATTGAGCAAAAATGGAGATTCCGTTTGTTGATCCTTGAAAACTGGGCAGATTTTCTGAGTTCTTTCCAATTAATGGGATGCACAGTAAATACCTGCAAAAACTAAGGTCTATTATTTAGGAGTTTGGATAGAGTCTGATTTGTCTATGAAAGCCCATTTGTAAACTGTATTGAAGTCTAGGTTTTATAAACTTCATGTTGTGAAGATTTTAGCTTTGTGTTACTGCAAGATCTGACCATAGTCTTTCAGATGTTAATCTAATCTAATCTACCATAGATTATTGTAATTCTGTTTTTATGGGCATTCCTAAACAATATCTCAGGGCATTGCAGTTGGCTCAGAATGCCGCTGTTAGAACTGTTTCTGGTTTCTCAAGGAAAGATTAAGTTTTAACGTTCGAAAATTAGTCTAAAAATGTATTGAATTAGCCCAGTAAAAAGGTATCACCTTATTTTCATTTTTGTTTTTCTTTTTATTTAACTACCCCTCTTTAGCAAAATTGAATTGGCTATCTGTTATTTATTTACTTGAAATTTTTATACTGCATTTTCCAGCAGATCGAATGTGGTTTACATTTCATTATACAGAACAGTGCATATTCAGTTATATAAAACAATTATCTATGTACAGTATATATTCAGATAGATAGAACCATTAACAGTATACATTATGGTAGCAACAGGCAGGGCCGGCCCGTCCATTGAGCAAGAATGTTTTTTGCACAGGGCCCCGCGTTTCAGGGGGCCCCGCGCAAAGAACATTCTGCTTTTTTTTTTTTTAAATTACATTTTAAAAAAACCCTGTCTCTGGCTGCTGCCGCTGCCGCGTCCGTCGCAGCAGCGGCAGAATGGAGTGTCCCGCGGGGCCCCTTCTCCTCGTTGAGCCCTCTGCAAGGGCTTTCAGATTCGCGAAGGGAGAGTGCTCCCTCGCGTCTCTGTAAAGCCCGCAGGGGCTAATGGGAAATTTCCCATCTGCCCCTTTAGACGCGAGGGGCTGATGGGAAATTTCCCATTAGCCCCTGCGGGCTTTACAGAGACACGAGGGAGCACTCTCCCTTCGCGAATCTGAAAGCCCTTGCAGAGGGCTCAACGAGGAGAGGGGGCCCCGCGGGACACTCCATTCTGCCGTTGCTGCGACGGACGCGGCAGCGGCAGCAGCTAGAGCCAGGTTTTTTTTTTTTAATTTGCGGGAAGGGAAGGGAAGGGAAGGGAAGGGGGGGGGCTGATGGAGGCTGTCTGGAAATGGGGTGAGGGGGGGGTTAGGACTGGAAATGGGCTGGGGGGGTGTTAGGAATGGAAATGGGCGCGGGGGGGGGTGTTAGGACTGGAAATGGGCGGGGGGGGTGTTAGGACTGGAAATGGGCTAGGGGGGTTAAGACTGCTAATGGGCTGGGGCTGATGGAGGCTGACTGGAAATGGGCTGTGGTGTAGGACTGGAAATGGGCTGGGAGGTGTGGTTAGGACTGGTAATGGGCTGGGGGGCTGATGGAGGCTGTCTGGAAATGGGGTGATGGGGGGGTTAGGACTGGAAATGGGCTGGGGGGGTGTTAGGACTGGAAATGGGCTGGGGGGCTGATGGAGGCTGTCTGGAAATGGGGTGATGGGGGTGTTAGGACTGGAAATGGGCGGGGAGGGGGGTTAGGACTGGAAATGGGCTAGGGGGGTTAAGACTGCTAATGGGCTGGGGCTGATGGAGGCTGACTGGAAATGGTCTGGGGGGTAGGACTGGAAATGGGCTGGGGGGGTTTAAGACTGGTAATGGGCTGGGGGCTGATGGAGGCTGTCTGGAAATGGGGTGAGGGGGGTTAGGACTCGAAATGGTCTGGGGGGGTAGGACTGGAAATGGGCTGGGGGGGTTAAGACTGGAAATGGGCTGGGGGCTGATGGAGGCTGTCTGGAAATGTGGTGATGGGGGGGTTAGGACTGGAAATGGGCTGGGGGGGGTTAGGACTGGTAATGGGCTGTGGGCTGATGGGGGCTGTCTGGAAATAGGGTGATGGGGGGTTAGGATTGCTAATGGGCTATGGGAGGGTTAGGACTGCTAATGGGCTATGGGGGCGCTAGGACAGGAAATGGGCTGATGGGGAGGGGTTAGGACTTGAGGTGGGCTGATGTGGTTAGGACTGGTAATGGGCTGTGTGCTGATGGGGGGTTAGGACTGGCAATGGGCTATGGGGGCTGACTGGAAATGGGCTGATGGGGTTAAGACTGGAAGTGGGCTGATGGGGGGGTTAGGACTGGTAATGGGTTATAGGGGGGGCTTAAACTGAAAATTGGTTGATGGGGGGCTAGGACTGGTAATGGGTTGGGGGATTGCTATGACTGGAAATGGACTGAGTGGACGGGGAGGCTTGAACTGCAAATAGCTGATGGGGAGGGAGCTTGGAATGGAAATGGGCTGTGAGGGATGGGAGCTAGGACTGAAAATGGGCTGATGAAGCAGCTAGGATAGGACTGGAAATGGGCTGTTGGGGGAGCTAAGATTGGAAATGGGCTGTGGTGGGGGCTTGAATTGAAATGGACTCATGGAGGGGCTAGATCTGGAAGTAGGCTCATGGGGGGCCTTGGACTGGAATTTGGCTGAGTGGAGGGGAGCTAGGATTTGACATGGGCTGATGGTGGGGCTAGGAAATGACTAGAAATGGGCTGATGGGGGGCTAGGATTGGAAATGAGCTGATGAAGGGACTCAGACTGAAAATGGATGGGGGAGCTAGGACTGGAAATGGGTTGATGGGGGGCTAGGACTGGAAATGGGCTGATGCAGGGACTAGAAGGGAATGGATGCTGGGTGAGACTGAAACTAGAAGGGAGCTGATGTTGGGGGAGGATTAGAATGGGATGGGGTTGGGAGAGTAAAATGGAGAGGGGAAAAATATTTTGCGTGGGAGGGATGAAAAATCTACAATTGGCCGGGTATTGGGAGAGTAAGTGGGGATTGAGGATGGAGGGGTAAAATTTGTGTGGATGAAATAAGAATGAGGAAAGAGCAAAAGGAGAAAGATTAGTATGTTAAAGCAGATGTAGAGAGAGAGGATGGAAAGAAAACTAGAAGAGAGAAGAAAGGACAAATGGACAGCAGACGATGGAGAGTTAGCAGAAAACATGAAGAAACCAGAAGAAAGTGGCTGGAGCAATTGCAACTGAAAAAAAAATGCACAAAAGGTAGAAAGATATCTCTTTATTTTGAATTTATTAACTGGAATATGAAAGCTCTGGGAAATGTGCATCATTAACGTCTGCGCTTTGCTTGGTACAAGAGGAAATTGATTTATAGTTTTATTTCTACAGTGTTGTTGTACATTCCAAGTTTGGCTTTTGGGGTTCCCAGTTTAATTATTGCCTTCCTGTTTCTAAATTGCGATTCCTTGTTTGGTGATGGTCTATGTTCTGCATATGTAACTGAGCTGAGGTATTCTGTTTATGTAATTCCTATTTGACATTGCCACTTGTTCTCTTTCCCCAGTATTCTCTGAAATGTATTGGTTTAATATTTGCAGTGTTGCCTTTTGATAGGTAGGGTCTGGTGCTTTGTGAGTCCTGGTAATGCTGTCAGGATACAGCGGGTTTGCTATGGGTTCTAAATGGGCAGCGTTTGTAGTAGTTCCTAATGTGCCTGGCGGTTGGCACTGGATTATAGTAATGTAGAAATCTTTTAGTCTTTCTTTATCCATACACTCATTAAGAGGCACGTTTACTAAAAGTTAGTGTTTGGTAACATTATGCAAATATGTATGCAAATAATGCCACTTATGCAAATGAGGCCCCGCACCGAGTCTCCGCACATGGCCCCGCACCCCCCTTGGGCCGCCCCTGGCAACAGGCAACTATGTACATTGACATTAAGCTGGGAGGTCAGTGTAATGGTGTTAATACTATTTACATATGTTAATACGGTGTATTACATTGTTTCAGTTATGTTTTATCTGGGTTGAGCCATCGTGTGTATTGTTTAGTGGCATGGTTGTGGCGGGATTTTCATCTCCATTTATGTTTCCAAAATGTAGGGTGAACAGATGGGTTTTAAGTTTCTTTCAGAAGGTGGAGAGATCATCTATGGATCTTATGCTAACTGGTGTCGCACCCCCAGGTGCCCTACCGGTGAGGCCTTGGTACTGCCTGAGGACTCCCCTGAGGGTGGTAGTTGTACCTTCTTTATAAACCACAAAAGACACTTGTGTTCCAAACTCAGGGTTTTATTCCCCGTCCGTGAGGTATTTTCTCCTTGGCAAAACAAAGCAAACAACCCACTTCGGGCATATAACAGAAATCAAAAGGTTAAACAAAAATAGCTTACTTCAGCTTAAATGCAAAAAGAAAAGAATTAAACATTCTCAATGTTTTTCACAAGCTTTCCTTTTTGCTGCCAGAGCACAGCTCATTCACATGGTTTTCTGTGAGACATGTTTTCCAGCCCACACCTTGTGACTCTTACTCAGGTTATCTTCAACCCTTTTTACCTCAAAGAAAACTCTGGGTCAATTACCGAGACTGAGCATTCCATGGGCTCAGGAACTGTTGCTAACTCTGTATTCTCATATTCCATAGATTCTGGTTCATTAACACTCACGTTTTTAAGGTCAGCTGTTTCAAAAGGATAATGTAGGTTTTCCTCGTCAAGCAGGAAGTTATGCTGTCCTTCTCTCTCAAAGCCTCCCTGGGAACTACCATATACTTTTGCATGAGGCTTATGAGAACTCAGCCCCTGCAGGTAATCATAAGGACATTCAGGAACTTCCCTGGCTCTGCTGTTAGAGTGATTACGGTAGACTCTGAGCGTGCTCGGGTCTAGCTTTTGCCTCACAGCTGCCCTGGATTGCACTGCTCTATACGGAGGTTGCTCAAACTCTGGGAGTTTAAAGTGGATACTAGAATCTTTAGCTTTTCCAAGTAAGTGAGCTTCTCTTCTCCTGGGTTTTCTAGCACAAGGGAAGGGATTATTTCCAAAGCTTATTTCTGGGTGGCTTTTTCTATTGCTGCAGGGTTTTACCCACTCGGGTAGAAAACAGCCACTATCAACACTTCTGGCTTTGTTACCTTGTACTGCCACTCTCCCATATCTCTCGTGCTCTTCACACATGCATTCAATATCTGGCTTCTGCCTTCCAAATGTTTCACTCTGGGTTTGAGACTCACTCAGACCTTCGTGTGGGCTTGCATGCTGTCCCAGTAATTCAGACTCTCTTTCATTCCACTTCCATACATTTCCCAGCTTCTGCTGCGCTGACCGTTGTCTCCCTTGCTGTGAGACTTGCTGGTTCACCTCCTCTCCCTCTCTAACTATTTGGGAGCGTATTATATCTCTGTGTTTCTGGGCTCCACCTCTACCCAGCTGATTCCTATCAGGCCAAGCAAACTCCCTTTGCTTGTTATCTGGATGTGTCTTCTCAGCCCTTACCCACGTGTGCCTAGGTTGTCTATAGCAACCATCTGACAGTTTTTTGTTTATACTGTCATGTCTCCTCTGATCACTGCTGCTGATTTCCATTTTCTCAGGCTCCAATAGGTCCACCTTGTGACACTGGGAGATTTTTCCAGAGAACAGGAGAGAAATGGGAGAAAGCTCTGTTGTTGGTCAATTTTGTGGAATTTCTGAAATCTGATGGTATAGTTCATTATGTTTTTATTACAATCACACTGGTTTCAAGTGTTATTATCCTTAGAGATGAGGGTGGTGAAGTGGTATGGATCAATATCTTTGATAAGTTTGAATGTAGTTACAAGGATTTTGTACTGCATGCGGCTTTGAATTGGGAGCCAGTGAAGGTTATGTAATACTGGCGTAATGTGTTCTGTTAAGTTGATGTTTGAAGTTATCCTGGCTGCGATGTGTTGGGCAATCTGTAGTTGTCTTAGGGATTGTTTCAATAGACCATGTAGTACGATATTGCAGAAATCGAAATGGGGGGTGATAATGGCGTTGATAACTGATTTAAAGTTATGGGGGTGAAGGAGTGGATGGCGCTGTTTCAACATTCTAAGTTTGTAGAAAATCTTTTTTGTTGTTTGTTTTATGTGTGATAGCATATTGAAGAAGTTATCTAGGATAACTCTGAGGTATTTTACCTCGGTTTTGATGGCTGTGTTTA
The DNA here is from genome assembly GCA_033557465.1 of Ichthyophis bannanicus. Lineage (NCBI taxonomy): Eukaryota > Metazoa > Chordata > Amphibia > Gymnophiona > Ichthyophiidae > Ichthyophis > Ichthyophis bannanicus. Next base: position 222,867,138 of record CM066031.1, read on the forward strand.
CATCTTGGAATGAGGTATGTGTTGGGGGGATGAAGCTTTGCTTCCTATTCATGCAAAGTGCTTCAGTTTTGCTGAAATTGATTATGAGATTTTGGGATGAAAGCCTGTCTGCCACTTCTCTAAGGCAATTTGTGATTTGTTGCGTTACCGGGTTAGTGATGTTGACAGGGAGGTATATCATAATATTATCCACATAAATATGGTAATTTACTTGGAATTTCTTGAAAATTGAGCAGATGAGCTGTAGGTATATGTTAAACAAAAGGGCTGAGAGGGCTGAGTCTTGTGGGAGGCCTTGTTCTTGGTTATAGTAGTGTTCAGATATGTGTGAACCCATGCGTACTTGCTGGGTTCTGTGCGAAAGGTATGAGGTAAACCATTGAAGTACTGTGCCTTTTATACCTATCTGTTGTAATCTGGTGAGCATGATGTGGTGGTTTTTACTGTCAAATGTGGCAGTGATGTCTAGGAAGAGGAGGAGGAAAGCCTGTTTGTTGTTATCAATACCCTGTGAGATACAATCGAACAGGACAGTAAGGAGGGTCTCTACTCCATGATGAGGATGAAAACCATATTGGTGTTCATCTAGGGGTGCAAAGGTATCAATATGGTCCTGAAGCTGGACTTGTACTACCGAGCTTAGCCAGGAAGGGGAGGCTAGATATGGGTCTGTAAGATAAAGGGTTGTTTTTATCCAGTGTGTTATTTTTCAGGATAGGGCGTATTAATGCATGCTTGAGGAGGGGAGGTATGCAGCCCTGTTGTAGAGAGAGGTTCACAATTGAGAGGATGAGCAGAGAGTAACTTTTGAAGTTTTAACTTTAATTTTTAAAGTCTTACATGGTGAAGCTCCTATTTATCTGCAGTCAATTGTTCAATACTATCAATTTAGGAAAGCCTTAAGAGTGGCAAATCAAAACTTATTAATAACGCCTTCTGTCAAGTTAGTGGAGAGCTGAAACTCATACTAGAGCATTTTTGTGTTCTGCATCAGTATTATGGAATTCTTTGCTCAATTGCCTTTTGAAAATGACTATTTGAAATTTCATAAAAGTGTGAAAACAATGCTAACTTTGTGTTTAGTGAATTTTTGTAATTGTTTTTTGTATATTTTAATTTATGTTTTTATGATTCTTATTTCTTATGTTTATTTGTAAGCTGCCTAGGATAATGATAGGCAGCATATAAGATTTTTTTTTATAAATAAATAAAAATGAATACAAAGCATGCTCTTTCAACAGTGCACCACACTCTAGCCATGTTTGAATCCAATCCATCATGGTCATCAAGGGGGCATAGCTCAAAAGCCATGGGGCAAGCAAAGTGCAGTATGAAGTAAAGTGCTTTAATTTTACAGATAGCTTTCACTGGTCACTTTTTATGCTGTACCCATTTTTTTCACAAAGTGAGTAATGTTACTATTTTATTGTGCTGTGTTCATTTGCATTGTATACGTTTTAATTTTACATTTTTGATACGTAGTTTTTATTCTAGTTTTTATTTCTTTATTTATTTGGCATTTTTGTAATTGAGATACAAGTTTGTTAGTATACTGTCTGTTTTCTCTTTTCCATTTTAGTATTCATTGCAGTTGGGTGACCTCTGTCTTTCCTGTACAGGTATTCATTCGCATTGAATTGAGCTTACCTACTACTCTGAGTAAATTGACTACCTGTCTAACAGCAATTCAAGAATGAGCAAAAACCAGCAAACTCTATCTGAGCCTAAGTAAAACAGACCTCCCATGTGTCCTAAACAGAAGTGATGAGGTACTCAACATCAAAATCCTGTTTTGAACCTACAAAACCCCTTAAATCACAAGTCAGCAACCTTGAGAAACTGCTGGACTCGACACTCACTTCAGTCCCCTCATTCAGGCAGCCTTCAAATGCTGCTTTTGTCACCTGCAGAAACTATGCAGTCTTTGTACGTCAAGAAGTCAAATCTGGTTCAAGCTGTGATGTCACAGCTGTAATACTGTAACGCGCTGTATATTGGTCTGACTACAAAAGGTCTGCATCAGCTCAAATTAAGTAAAAATGCATACCATGGCTGACAGAACATCACAAACAATGAGCCTGATTCAGATAGGGGCATGTACAGGCCGTCCAGATGGCCCCAAGCAAGAAGGACCCATTTGGACCCGATTCTGGGCTGTGGGAACAAAATATTCCCACGGTAGCCAGAATCAGGCATGAGAACAGCCCAGCGTGCCCATGCCACCTGCGGGGATGCCCTCCCCACAGGCGCTCCCAACTCCTGCGTCCTTGGCCCCCTTTTCCCCACAGTCCAACCCAATATGGCCTGCCGTAGCCTGGATCGTACAGCAGGGATCCCCCCCCCCCCCTGCATCTCGCCCCGGCCCCGGTCGCTGGGTTTTCACTGCTTATTCCACATTTGAGGTGGAATAAACAGCATGTCCCCATGGGCCCGGCAGAATGTACAGGGCCATGACCTGAATCAGCCCTGTATGTTCTGCTGGGCTGGCCTGCCCCCGTTCCACCCTGATCTCGCCCTCTCCCACTGCCCCTCAGCCCTACCCATCCTGATGCACAGGACTTACAAGGAGAACTGGAGAGGGAATTGGGTCCCGCAACCCGTATTTCAGAATTGAGCCCAGTGTGACCATTTCACATTATTCCTGCAAAATCATCACTGGCTAGCAGCATTTATTGTATTATTTATTTGAAACACATATGTCTTCTTTACAAATCTAGGTGTGGGCATTTACACTAAATCTAGAGCTGGCATAAGTGCTCATGCGTAGCTTCGCCATACATATCTTATGACTTATGCCCCTATTTAATAAAGAAAAGTAGGCACCATATTTCTTAATGAGATAGGCATGATTTGCACGTGTTGGAACTTGCGTTCAACTAGGTGAACCATCCCTTGAACAGAGATTGAAGTCTTAATGGGAATCTAGAGCTGCAACTGGAAAGTGCGGCAAGGACCAGAGTTTCACCACCAAAAGAGAACTTTCATCTTACTAGAGATCTTGCATAGCCTTCTGGCTGCTACATACAACTTCCTGCTCCTGGCAATGCCCTTTTAGTTTGATTTTGACCAATCTGGTTCACTGGGAGGAGTGTCTATCTTTTCCCTTTCGGATTTATCTACCTTGAACTACCTCAGGGTAGGCGTGACCTAAATACAAGTAAATAAATAAATGTATTTTTTTGAAAGAATTTCTCTTCCGCATTATCAAGCAGGTAACAGTTTTGCATACACATTATAAATCCATAAAACAATAAACAAAATAGAAAAACAATAAAACACAAATCAAAACCATTGGTCCAGGTTGCCTTCAGTGTCCAAACTACCACTTCTATTCAGCTCTGAACCTTCATTACCTATCTGTTGCCTGTCCAAACTCTGCTAGTGCCTTCTCTAGACATCAGTGGTGTACCAAAGGCAGTGCAGTGGTTCAGTCAACCCCAGGTGCCAGCCAGGAGGGGGCACCCCCACCAGGCCCACGCTATGGAAGCAGTGTGGCAAGCATACCTTAAAGATGGGTGGCTTGCTGCGCTTCCTCAGATCCAGGCCAGCTCTTCTCTCCCAGCTGAAGTCACATGTTTGTGAGACTTTGGCTGGGAGAGAAGAGTCGATCTGGATTGGAGGCAGTGTGGCAAACTGGATTGGAAGCAGTGTTGCAAGCTAACCATCTTTAAGGTATGTTTGCCATGCTGCCTCTAAAGTGTGGGCCCTGCTGGAGGGTTGCATCATGCCATGCTGCAGAGCAGCTTGCAGTAGGGGGTGCTGGCTGCAAGGAAGGGGTGCCCGCCCTAAGTACAAAGCGGGCTGGGAATGCCACTGCTTGACATCATGACTTGCCAGACCTATTCTCTTGATCTCATGGTCAGTTGTGTGTTTAGGATATCAATAATAAATATGCATGAGATAAATTAGTATACAGTGGATCTCCAGTGTATACAAATATATCTTGTATATTTTCATTATGCATACCCCAAATATTTGACTAGCCAAATGGCCCTAGTTTTGACAGTTTCAGTGGCCACCATATAATGCAATTTAGAAATTTCATGTAAATTAATTTTCTTTTCTCCTTTGCATACATTTTCTTAAATGCATTTATAGCTTCTGGAGTATGCACTGTAGAACTTCAGATTCAACAGGACTTTTTCTTCAAACTTCTAGATTTTGTGCCATTTTTTCATTATCATGTTGCCTTATTCTTCTCCAGCACTTCATCTTCTTGTTACTTGCAGACTTAGTGGAAGGGTGTTGACTTTATCCCTTGTGGTTGTACATAGTTGCTTTTTTATGGTACACTGGGCTGAAGTCCCAAAATGTAACACCCACACTTTCTCCATCCAACAGGGCATGCAGTTCCTGAGGACAACAGTAGATTTATTCCAGCCTCTGTTCAATGGGTGATACAAAGGGTCAAGCTGTCACATATTTCTATAAAGATCCTCTTCCTCTTTCCCTTCGATCCCCATTGAAAACAGTCAACTCTGTCTCTCTCTCGTTTTGCCTCTCCCTTTTGCCATCTGAATTTTTAACACTATGACCAACAATTTTCAAAGAATGCAATCTGTCTCATTTCAAATCAAACAAGCCAGAATGCAAGTCTTCTACTGCTGCAAAGCACAATATTTTCCTGGTTACTAGGGCAATGAGATGGTTACAGGTACATCATATTAGTAAACAGAGCAAATTATGGAAATGGGGAGAAGCACCACTATTAATAATGTAGTTAAAACTCAATGCCAGTACCAGCATGAGTGCAAAGCACATTGTGACATCATGTCTGCTTTGAAAGTGTCTTCATAATTAGGTTTGTTCTGCAGCACCAAATAGAATTTCTTCTCAAATGTGCAAATTCCATTTCCTGGTCATTCTTTCTTTCCCTCTTCTTAGCTGTCTCCTCTGTCTTCTCTGTCTCACAAACCTGTGCCACGTGCTAGGATCTTTCGCTTTTCATAGGAGATGCATATTAGGCCCCTTTGTCTCCTAGGAGTTAAATCTTGTCCTGCTATGTTGCTAAATTCTCAAAAAAAATCGGAGTTCATGAAAATGTCAATTTTTTTCTAGATTTTCTCAGTGACTTCATATTGACAAATAGCTGAATTTATATACCAAAGCTGTGCTGCCGGATATGAATGCTGCTTTCACCTAAATGCTTGAGTGCACCTAAATTCCTATCTCATTTCAAAATCAGATATATATGTTAAGATGGCCCAGAATTCCCCTTACTCACTTTCAACAGCTGGGCAGACCTCAGAGAATATTCGGAAAATTATAAAGCGTTAATGGGAGGCCAGTCAAGTTTCAGTGAGCAATTAAATCAAACCTTCTTACTGCAGAAGAAGGTAAAAAGTACCCTTCATTTTGAGTCGTTTTTTCAGCAATGAAATATATTTCTTCTTGGCTCCAAATATGGTGACAGGCTCAGAAATGGTGTACTAGTTCTTTTCCCTACCATATAGCTATCTTGTAATACTCATAGAAACAAAGAGGAACTGTGGGTCAGTCATCACCATTTTGAATGATGGTGCAATATGGCAGGAACAACTGGAGATTCCTCCTGCTGTTTATTTTCTGGGGCGACTTCAGAAGGGAGAGAGGGTTGTGTGGGATGGGAGTTTTCCTAGTGTTTGGGCAGAGGGCTGTTTGGATGGATTCACCAGAGGCAGGTCTTGTCAGACACATCTGATTGATTTCTTTGACTGGGTGACCAGGGAGTTGGACCGAGGGAGAGCCCTAGATGTGGTGTATTTAGATTTCAGTAAAGCCTTTGACACTGTTCCTCACAGGCGACTTATAAACAAACTGAGCACCGTAGGGATGGACCCTAAAGTTACTGCTTGGGTTAGAAATTGGTTGGGTGGGAGGCGACAAAGAGTACAAGTAAATGGAGCTCACTCTGAGGAGAAGGATGTTAGCAGTGGTGTGCCCCAGGGATCTGTCCTTGGTCCGATTCTTTTTAGCATCTTTGTTAGTGATATAGCGGAAGGGCTTTCAGGTAAGTTTTGCCTCTTTGCAGATGATACCAAAATCTGCAATAGAGTAGACATCCAGGAAGGGGTAGATAACATGAGGAGGGATCTAGCTAAGCTTGAAGAATGGTCTAGAATTTGGCAGCTGGGATTTAATGTTAAAAAATGTAAGGTCATGCATTTGGGCTGCAGCAATCCAAGGGAGCAATATAGTATAGGGGGTGAAGTACTTTTGTCCACTAAAGAAGAGCGGGACCTAGGCGTGGTTGTGTCTGATGATCTTAAAGTAGCTAAACAGGTAGAAAAGGGGATGGCAAAAGCTAGACGGATGCTTGGGTACATACGGAGAGGAATGGCTAGCAGAAAAAAGGAGGTGATAATGCCTCTGTACAAGTCTTTGGTGCAACCTCATTTGGAGTATAGTGTGCAATTCTGGAGACCGCACCTTCAAAAGGATGTGAACAGGATGGAGTCGGTGCAGAGGGTGGCTACTAAAATGATTAGTGGGCTTCATTATAAAGCATATGAGGACAGCTCTCACTTGCTTTGCAGTTTGTCGTGCTGTGAGGGCTTGCGTGCATCAGTGATACTGAGAGCTAAACTATCGGTAGTTTAACTACTGGCAGGGTCTCCCAAGATTTATTTATTTAACTGTATTTATATCCCGCTTTTCACCGGGTCAAAGCGGTGGGACATATAACAGGGGGGGGGATCAATAGTGGGGGGGGGCCCATCACCGGGGGTTCAACATTACATAGAAACATAGAAACATGATGACAGAAAAAGACCACAAGGCCCATCTAGTCTGTCCTTCCATAACAACAACTACAACAGTCCACTTTTTACCTTTAGAGATCCTCTGTGTTGGTCCCATGCTTTTTTGAATTCAGTTACTGTCCTCATCTCTACCACCTCCACTGGGAGACTATTCCACAGATCCACTACTCTTTCCGTAAAGAAATATTTCCGCATATCACTCCTGAATCTATCTCCCTTCACCCTCATCCCATGTCCCCTCGTCGCAGAACTTGCTTTCAATTGAAAGAGGCTCTCTCCCTGAACATTTATGCCACAGAGGTATTTAAACATCTCAATCATATCACCTCTATCCCGCCTTTCCTCTAAGGTGTACATATTAAGATCCTTAAGTCTGTCCTCATATGCTTTATAATGAAGACTACTAATCATCTTAGTAGCAACCCTCTGCACCGACTCCATCCTGTTCACATCCCTTTGAAGGTGCGGTCTCCAGAATTGCACACCATACTCCAAATGAGGTCGCACCAAAGACTTATACAGAGCCATTATCACCTCCTTTTTTCTGCTAGCCATTCCTCTCCGTATGCACCCAAGCATCCTTCTAGCTTTTGCCGTCGCCTTTTCTACCTGTTTAGCTACTTTAAGATCATCGGACACAACTACGCCTAGGTCCCGCTCTTCTTTAGTGGACAAAAGTACTTCACCTCCTATGCTGTATTGCTCCCTTGGATTGCTGCAGCCCAAATGCATGACCTTACATTTTTTAACATTAAATCCCAGCTGCCAAATTCTAGACCATTCTTCAAGCTTAGCTAGATCCCTCCTCATGTTATCTACACCTTCCTGGGTGTCTACTTTATTGCAGATTTTGGTATCATCTGCAAAGAGGCAAACCTTACCCGACAGCCCTTCCGCTATATCACTAACAAAGATGTTAAAAAGAATCGGACCAAGGACAGATCCCTGGGGCACACCACTGGTAACATCCTTCTCCTCAGAGTGAGCTCCATTTACTTGTACTCTTTGTCGCCTCCCACCCAACCAATTTCTAACCCAAGCAGTAACTTTAGGGTCCATCCCTAGGGTGCTCAGTTTGTTTATAAGTCGCCTGTGAGGAACAGTGTCAAAGGCTTTACTGAAATCTAAATACACCACATCTAGAGCTCTCCCTCGGTCCAACTCCCTGGTCACCCAGTCAAAGAAATCAATCAGATTTGTCTGACAAGACCTGCCTCTGGTGAATCCATGCTGCCTCGGATCCTGTAATCCGCTGGACTCCAGAAACCTCACTATTTTCTCTTTCAACAGCGTTTCCATTAATTTACTCACCACTGAAGTTAAACTAACCGGCCTGTAGTTTTCAACCACATCCTTACTTCCGCTTTTGTGTAAAGGCACCACATGAGCCTCTCTCCAGTCCTTTGGCACCACTCCCGACCACATTGATGATTTTGGGATGAACATAGAGACTGACAGGATAGCACAGTTACTGGTCTGGAGTTCTTGAAGAGAAATAGGGGGGATTCCTATTCAGAGATGTTCTTGGAATAGGACGGTTTTTAGCTGCTTTTTGAATGATGGGAGATCACCGTTGTTCCTGATGTGGCTTGGTAGAGAGTTCCAGAGGGATGGGGCATAGAGTTCAAAGGCTCTGTTGCAGGTCCGTTGTGTTGCCTTGGTCATTTTGTGGGGGACGGCAATAGAGCTGTTCTAGGATTGTCTGGTTGTTCTGCTGTGGGTTGGGCGAGGCAGTAGGGTGCGGAGTGGGGTGCCCTGTGTTTGGTGGATGGTTTTGTGGGTGAGTAGAAGAGCTTTGAAGGTCTCTCAGAATTGGGGTGATGTGGTCCCGTTTCTTTGCATTGTGAATTATTCTCCCCGTGGTGTTTAGGGCAGTTCAGAGGGGATTGGTTTGTGTGGCAGGTAGGCCATGGTAGATTATGTTGCAGTAGTCCAGATGAGGGAGTGTCAGAGCTTGCATTACTGTCCTGAAATCCTGCGGTTCGAGGAGAGGTCGGAAACGTTGTACCGTTTTTGCCTTGTGGAATACAGTTCGAGTGGTCTTGTTGATTTGCTGCTTAAGGGTTAGGGCTGCAAAGATGGACAGGTCTCAGCTGAGGTGCCAGACCAAGACAAACCACCCATCTGGGCAGCAGCAGAATGGGACAGTGTTGACGGCGGAGGATCACATTTTTGTGACAACGGCAACAACACCAAACTTAAACTGCGCGGAAGAAAGGCCTGGCAATCTACTTCTGTATCTTGCCATGAAAACCCAATAGATAGTTACAACAAAACAAATTGTGCTATGGTGCTGGAAGATGAGACCCCCAGGTCAGAAGGCACTCTACTAGCTACTGGGGAAGAGCTGAAGACTTTTCAGAGCAAAGCCAGCATTTATGATGTGGTTGGATCAAAGCCCTCGGGAAGTCTGACTGCTGATGTAGCTGTGCATGAAATGAGAGTCAGAAGCTGTAAAGATGTCTTACGCATTGGAACATGGAACGTACGAAGCATGAACCAAGGGAAGTTGGAGGTGGTCAAGAATGAAATGGAACGTGTACAACTTGATCTGTTGGGTGTCAGCGAACTGAAATGGACTGGCATGGGACACTTTGCATCAGATGATCACATGGTCTACTATGCTGGAAATGAAAGACAAAGAAGAAATGGTGTGGCATTTATAATAAAGAAGAAACTTGCAAGAACTGTAATGAAATACAATGCAGTCAGCGAACGCTTAATCTCTATTCGTCTATGAGGATTGCCTATCAACACAACTATAATTCAAGTATATGCCCCAACAACAGCTGCAGAAGAGAATGAAATTGAAGAGTTCTATGAACAAGTACAAGCTGAAATTGACAGAACATGCAAACAGGATATCCTGATAGTCATGGGTGACTGGAACGCAAAAGTTGGCAACAAAGAAGAAGACAAAGTAGTTGGAAAATATGGACTTGGCAACAGAAATGAAGCTGGAGAAAGACTGATCGAATTCTGCAAGACCAATGATCTATTCATCTCAAACACCTTCTTCCAGCAACACAAGCGGCGACTGTACACATGGACTTCACCCAATGGATTGTATAAAAATCAAATTGACTACATCTGTGGAAGTCAACGATGGAAAAGCTCTGTAACGTCAACAAAGACAAAACCTGGAGCTGACTGTGGTACAGATCATCAACTACTAGTATGCAAACTCAAGCTAAAGTTGAAAAAGAGCAAACCACTCATGAATGCAGCAAAATATGACCTTGAGAATATACCACTGAAATTTAAAGACTGCCTGCAAAATCGATTTGCTGCTTTAGATACAAATGACAGAGCTCCGGAAGAGTTATGGAATGACATCAAGAAAGTTGTGTTGGAAGAAAGCGAGAAGTCTCTACAAAAGGTGAAAAAGCAAAAACGGCCAAAATGGATGACGGAAGAAACTCTGAAAATTGCCCAGAAACACAGAGAAGCTAAAGCCAGAGGAGAAAGAAAGACAATCGCAGAACTCAACAGAGATTTCCAACGTGCAGCAAGACAGGACAAGGAAAAGTAATACAATGACACTTGCAAGGAAATAGAAGCAGAAACTATTAGAGGGAGAACAAGATTGGCTTTCCTAAAGCTGAGAGTTAAAGAAAAAGTTCCAGCCTCGAATTGGAATGTTACAAGATGCTCAGGGTTCTATGTTGAATGATGCTGAGGAGATCAAGAAAAGGTGGAAGGAATATACAGAGTTTTTATATGATAAAGATCAAGTGGACCAACAGCCGTTTCAACCTGTACCTTATGTTCGGGAACCATTGGTGATGAAAGAAGAAGTTGAAGCAGCATAGAAAGCCTTATCAAAGAACAAAGCACCAGGCATTGATAGCATTCCCATAGAAGTATTGCAGCAATCTGATGCAGCTGTTACCGTACTCACAAGGCTCTGCCAAGAAATATGGAAGACAACATCATGGCCAACTGACTGGAAAAGATCTGTGTTTATACCAATACTAAAGAAAGGTGATCCAACTGACTGTGGAAATTATCGCACAATCGCTCTGATCCCACATGCCAGCAAGATTCTACTGAAGATTATTCAAAAGAGACTACAACCATACCTGGAACAAGAACTACCTGAAGTGCAAGCAGGGTTCAGGAAAGGGCGAGGAACGAGAGACATCATTGCAGATGTGAGATGGATCCTTGAAAAGACTAAAGAATACCAAAAGGATATCTATTTGTGCTTTATCGACTATAGCAAGGCTTTTGACTGTGTAAACCATGAGAAACTCTGGACTACATTAAGAAGCATGGGTATACCAGAACACCTGATCGTTCTCTTGCGCAATCTGTACATTGATCAAGAAGCAGCAGTTCGAACGGAACAAGGAGAAACAGAATGGTTTAAAATAAGCAAAGTGGCTAAAGTAAGACAAGGCTGCATACTTTCCCCCTACCTGTTTAATTTATATGCAGAAGAAATCATCAGAGAAGCAGGATTGTATGAAGACAACAGAGGTGTGAAGATTGGTGGAAGACTCATCAACAACCTTCGCTATGCTGATGATACCACATTACTGGCTGAAAGTGAAGATGATCTCAAACATTTGCTTCTCACAATCAAAGAACATAGTCCCAAAATGGGCCTGCACCTTAATGTAAAGAAGACAAAGATCATGACAACTGGCATAATCAACAGGTTCATCGTTGAAGGAGAAGAAATTGAAATTGTGAACAACTTTAACCTACTTGGATCAACTATCAATAAAGAAGCAACAAGCAATCAAGAAATCAGACAACGCATTGCTCTTGGCAGAATGGCTATGAAAGACCTAGATAAGATTCTCAAGAGCAGAGATGTCTCTCTCCATACAAAGATTCGACTTGTTCAAGCCATGGTATTTTCAATAACATCATATGGATGTGAAAGTTGGACAGTGAAAAAGACAGATAGGAAGAAAATTGATGCCTTTGAATTATGGTGTTGGCGGCGAATACTGTGTATACCATGGACTGCCCGAAGAACAAACCAGTCGGTACTAGAGGAGATCAAACCTAAGCTTTCTTTAGAAGCTCAGATGACAAGGCTTCGACTTTCATACTTTGGACACATCATGTGAAGAGAGAAATAATTAGAGAAAGACATTATGCTTGGCAAGATAGAAGGTCAACGCAAAAGAGGAAGGCCAGCAATGAGATGGATCGATACAATAACAGCAGCTACGGGTACCAGTTTGTCAACAATGAGCCGCCTGACTGAAGACCGAACACAATTTAGGATAGCTATCCAGAGGGTCGCCATGAGTCGACTCCGACTTGATGGCACTTAACAACAACAACAACAACAACATGAGGACAGACTGAAGGATCTTAATATGTACACCTTAGAGGAAAGGCGGGATAGAGGTGATATGATTGAGATGTTTAAATACCTCCATGGCATAAATGTTCAGGGAGAGAGCCTCTTTCAATTGAAAGCAAGTTCTGCTACGAGGGGACATGGGATGAGGGTGAAGGGAGAAAGATTTAGGAGTGATATGCGGAAATATTTCTTTACGGAAAGAGTAGTGGATCTGTGGAATAGTCTCCCAGTGGAGGTGGTAGAGATGAGGACAGTAACTGAATTCAAAAAAGCATGGGACAAACACAGAGTATCTCTAAAGGTAAAAAGGGGACTGTTGTAGTTGTTATGGAAGGACAGACTAGATAGGCCATGTGGTCTTTTTCTGTCGTCATATTTCTATGTTTCCAGGTAGTAGGGACTCACAATTTACACTTGGAAGACACCAGGGAGGGGAAAGATTATGTTCTGACACTTGGGAGAGAAGATGCTATGAAGGAAGGGTAACATATATGATACTTGGAGGAGGTATAACTTCATATTCCTTTAGGCCTCTCTCAAGCAGCAGCCATGAGCATTGTCTGGTGTATTAGCTTGGCAGTATTCTCAATGAAATTTGGCCAAGGTGGTTGCTGTAAAAGCTCTATTCGTGCTTTGGACATCTAAAAATGGGTGCACAGACATCCAAATCATGCAATCATCCCCAGAACCATTTTACAAAATGGCTCCAGAGACATCCCCAACATGGGGATGTCCATCTAGGATGGGGCATGTCAAGGGAATGTCTGAGATTGTTCTGAACATGTATGCCCAATTTCAGAAATGCTGGACACATTTCCACCCTTCTCCAAATCTATATCTGCTCCAGGGCACAAATAGATATCAACGAAGTGCTTGTTCTGCCAGCAAAACATCCCAGTACTGTCCACAACCATAAAGAGAGATGCTAGGAACTGGAGGGTAACTTGCCTGTGATGTTCACACTGCAGAATGGCAGGCTGGTCTATATCCTCTATCTACAATAGCACTGCAGAGAAGGCTATGTAGACATCCCCAATGATGGGCAAATCGGGTACATACTTGTTTCCAAAATCGTGCCCAAACTTACACAAGATGTGCCCTCATTAATGCCTGCTCTGCCCGAAACAAAATCCAGATACTAACCGACTTCATCAATGAAAATAACCTTGACATCCTCTGCATAACAGAAACATGGTTCACAGATTTAGACACAGTCCCCTTAAACCAGCTTTGCCCCCCCCATACTCAATACTAACCTCAAAGCAATCATCAATCCGTCCTCTCATAAAAAGCACCAAGCTCGATCCAACATGCCCAGTCTTATAGACCTATATCCAGCATTCCGTTTGTTGTGAAGATCCTCAAAAAATTAGCACTCACACAACTTCAAGACCACCTTACAGAAAATGCCTCACTCGATCCACATCAGCATGGATTCAGACAATATCATGGGGTTGAAACCCTTATTACCTCCCTGCTAAACACCCTCATAACAGGATTACAAAAGCAGAAAAATGGCTTACTTCTCCTATTGCTAGACATTGCCTCGGCCTTCAACTCCATCCCTCACAACCTGCTACTTCAAAGGCTAGCAAAAATCGGACTCCAAGGGATCACTCTCACCTGGTTCCAATCTTACCTAAAATCTTGAAAGCAGCAAGTCAGAATGAACAGAAAACTTCAATCCCATTCATTCAACAAACAGGAGTTTCCCAGGGATAAAGCCTCTCATCCCTCCTCTTTAATATTTATATACAGCCAGTTTGCCAGATCTTCAACAACCATAACATTCAAAATCAAATTTATGTTGACAATACAATGATCTTTACATCTATTAACCTCCTCTCTCCTGACCTCACCAGCCTCCAAAACTGTTTTAAAGATGCAAAGGAATGGCTCACTCAACATAAATTACACATCAACATTGAGAAGACAGAAGCCTTATACGTAACCACTTACCCAACCTTCTCTCCACAATCATTGAGACTAGACAACACAGAAATCAGAGTCAAATCTGAGATCAAATACCTTGGCATAACACTCGACCAGCAGCTAACTTTCCAAGCACATATAAAGAGAACAACATCTACCATTTACCAAAAACTAAAAATCCTGAGGAACCTCCGCCCCCTTCTCTCTACAGACCTATTCCATATTCCAGGCTCTAGTTACACCTCTCCTGGACTAATGCAATGTCATTTATCAAGGCCTCCCCAAACATACCCTCCACAAGTTGCAATTGGCCCAGAACATGGCTGCATGGATAATCACCGGAGTCTCTCGTCACGACCACATCACCCCATTGCTTATACAGCTTCACTGGCTTCCCATAACTACCAGAATTAAATTCAAAGTCATTACCATAACATTTAAATCCTACACAGTGAATCTGCAAGCTGCCTTCTGCCTCTACTTGCCAAATTCAAAACTGAGCGGTCCAGAAGAACCTCCACCCTTAACCTCCTACAGATTCCTACCCAGAAGATCAGGAGCAAGCAATCCACCTGCAACCGAGCCTTTTCGTTATTTGCCCCCACATTATGGAACTCCCTTCCACCAGCAATAAGAGAAATTACAGATTTATCAGAATTCAGAAAGAAGCTCAAAACATACCTCTTTCTGAATGAATACAGCACTTATATGCATTCAAAAACCCAGCCACCTTAAATGCACTCTAAGGACACAATAGACAAATATGTAAGTTAACCAATACAACTAGCAGAACCATAACTGTAAATAGTTGATGTTAAACTATGTTGTACTGTTTACTGTTCCTGTTTCATGTAAAACAGTGTGCTGAACAGGCCCCTGTTACACATTTGTTAATTGTGAACCGCTTTGAATTGTAGAAAGGCGGTATAGAAATAAGTTTAAATAAATAAATGTGCTGGACTTTTTGGCCTCGACATCTCAGAATGCACCTAGATGTCATTTCTAAAATGTGCCTTCACACTTCTTGAGATGGTTTTTGCTGTTATCTTCTCTACCTTTTTGACCATTTTAAGATCACGAGATTCAATCTATTCAAGATCTCACTCTAGTTTTGTGCACACCACAGCTTGGATCGCATATTAACGAGCTATTGTGTATGCCTTTTTATGCTTCAAAGCTCATTTATTATGCCAACTCCTTTCGTAAAACAGAAGACTTTCTTTATACTTTTTCTAAACTTTGGCTATCCATTTTGAGTAGGCATATCTATCTTTTGGAAATTTATTAAATGGGTACCAAATTTCCTAGTAGCCGAAACATGGCTGGGAAAAATTGAATCACCAAAGCTGTCACCACTATTACTACTTCTGTCCAGACAGATACCCTTATCCACAATAAGGAACTGTTTCAGTGCGAAACAAGCAGTGTAACTGAGAAATTAGGTTTGCAGGCTAAGAAGCCTCTGCAACAACAACTACTACATTGATAAAATACAGAGAGGAAGGAAAATACAGAGAGCAAAATGGCAGCTGGGAGCAGGCATAAATGTCAGTGTGTAAAGTATGTGTGTCGGCTTGTCTTTTATAAACTGTGCATGCAAACTGCAACTCTGCCTAAGTTCTGCCCAAATGCCTCTGCTGAGCATATCTACTCTAAACTCACATACAGGTACGCACCTAATTGCATCATGTGTACTTTTATGTGTGACCTAATTCTATGAGGACTTTTACACATGCATACTGCCATAAACATGCAAACGTTATTCTATAAAATGACCTCCATCAAATGACAGCTATCCAATGCTCCATGTTGGCATAAATGATTAGGATGTGCCTTTGTTTTGAAATGAAAGCGGCAATAGTGCTCCCTATTGTGTAATAGGGGGCACTATTTTTAAAAAATGATATACAGATGAAAATTTTTTTAAAAAAGAGCCACAACGAAATTTTGTGGCTTGCACATCTCTACAAATGATATTGCTATCTAACCATGGATATCATGGGTTTGGGAAAGAGGGTGAAGCAGATAGCTGCACTGGTGGTGTTCTCTTCAATCCTTCCAATCAAGGATAAAAATAAGGCAAAGAAGCTCAGATTTTGCATATAAATGGCTGCACAGCCTCAATAAGAGTGTTTTGGTTTCCTGGACCATGGGATGAAATACCAAGAACTGCTAAGCTCAGTTGGTATTCATAAGATATGCCATATGCCATACTAGGTTAGACCAAGATCCATCAAGCCCAGTATCCTGTTTCCAATAGTGGCCAATCCAGGTCACAAGTACCTAGCAGTTTTCCCATAAAGACACACAGGTTCCACATGCTTGTATTGGGGCAAGCAGTTGATTTCCCGGGTCCTCTTTAATAATAGCTTATGGACCTTTCCTCCAGGAACTTGTCCAAACTTTTTTTAAACCCAGCTACACTAACAGCTTTTACTACATCCCCCGGTAACGAATTCCAGAGTATGATTACACATTGAGTGAAAAAAATATTTTCTCTTATTAATCTTAAATGGGTTATGTAGCTTTATTGCATGTCGCTAGTCTTTCTACTTTTTGATGGTGTAAACAATCGATCTACGTTTACCCTTTCCACTCCAGTCATTAATTTATAGACCTCTATCATATCTCCCCTCGGCCATCTCTTTTCCAGGCTGAAGAACCCTAACCTTTTAAGCATCTCCTCATAGGGGTATCCTTCTGAACCCCTTTACCATTTTGGTGGCTCTTCTCTTCTTTTCTAATTCCACTATATTCTTTTTAAGATACGGAGACCAGAATTGCACATAATATTCAAGGTGCGGTCACACCATTGAACAATATAGAGGCATTATAATATCCTCTATTTTATTCGCCTTCCTTTACTTATGATTCCTAGCATTCTATTTGCCTTCTTGGCCGCCACTGCACACTGGGTGGAGGGTTTGAATGTGTTATCCACGATGACACCTAAATCTTTTTCCTGGGTGGTGGTTCCTAATGTGGAACCTTGCATCAGTAACCATACTTTGGATTATTCTTTCCTAGGTGCATAACTTTGCACTTGTCCACATTAAATTTCATCTGCCAGTTTAATATCCAGTTTTCCAATTTATCAAGATCTTCTTGTAATTTTTCATAATCCTCTTGGATTTTAATGACTTTGAATAATTTTGTGTCATCTGCAACTTTGATTACCTCAGTTATTATTCCCGTTTCCAGATCATTTACAAAAATGTTAAAAAGCAGCAGACCCACCACAGATCCCTGGAGTACTCCACTATTCACCTTTCTCCATTGAGAAAATTGGTCATTTAGTCCTATCCTCTGCTTTCTATCTTTAAACCAGTTCCTGATCCACAATGGTATACTACTCCTATCCCATCACTTTTAATTTCGTCAAAAGTCTCTCATGAGGGACATTGTCAAAGGCTTTCTGAAAATCTAGATACACTATATTGACTTGCTCACCTTTGTCTACCTGTTTATTCACAACTTCAAAAAAATAAAACAGATTAGTAAGACAAGACCTTCCTTAGCTAAAGTCATGTTGGCTTTCTCTCATTAAACCATGACTATCTGCATTTTCAGTAATTTTGTTCTTATAATGGTTTCTACCATTATCAGACCACTCAAAAAGCCAAACATTCATTATTAACTATCAGTAGTGGGGAGTAAAGCGGTATTAATAGGGGTATCAATACAATTCTCATTATTTGGGATATCATCGGTAAAGCTCTCAGTATTGGAAGTATCTTTGGACAAATGTACATCAATATAACAGCTATAGCTTTCAGTACAGGGGAAGTCAACTCAACAGTGCTATGAGCTCTGAGGAGACCTGCAGACGTTTTGGTACCGCAGTATCTCTAAAATGATCAATTTGGGCTATCTGTGGTACACTCCAAAAAGTCTGAATTGTGAATCTGTAGTATTTCCCGTACTGTTGTTCCTACAATGCTCTCGGTACTGGGATTATCTGATGAATTTTAAATATTACGTTTTTATTAGAGCTGTCAGTACTGAAATGCCTAGACAGCTTTCAAAAGATATTTATAGAGTTTTCACTAATGGTGTCAATGTTCCAGTGAATATGCATGGGAGACCTCTGCCCATGCTGCTGCCAGTAGGGGGCAGTGCTGCGATATATTTTTAGTCATGAGGAGCAGGCTGAAAACACAATATCACGGCACCTCCCCCTACCGGCAGCAGCATGGTTTCCTATGCAGCTTCATTGAACGTTGATTGGTATATTGGTAATATATTCAGTACTGATGTATTTGCAGAACTTTCAGTATTGGAAGTGTCCAGAGAATTCTTTACACTAGGAGTGCAAGCACGCGGAGGCCAATTTAGAACTGGGAACATCTGGACATCCAAAATCTGTATGGGCCAGTTTAGAACCCAATTGTGCACCCACGGGAGCTAGATGTTCCCACAGGAGCAGAATTGGGGCATGTAGACAGGCTGGATGGGCCCCAATTCCACCCTGCTGCATGCCCAGCAACAGCCATCTGGGCTACCGTATGCTCCTGCATGGAGCTGCAGTGCCATGGTGTCCCATCGCCATGGTACCAGGACGCCATGCAGGAGTTCCGATTCCCTGCAGAAGCTGAAGAATGCATTTCCCTGCTGCCTGATGCCTGGAGGGACCTACTGAGGCTGGAATCAGTTGGTGGGAAACCTCCTGGCTCAGTTCACCGGGGCAGGGGTGTCCTCCACTGACACTCTCTAACCTTGGGGCAACTTTTTCCACCTCCGAGTAGAATAATTTCTCCATTTAACTCTGCCTCCCCAGATGAACAGGGCCGCTACCAGAATTGACCCTGTACGTCCAGGGTCAGAGTCCCGCCTCAGCTCTGCCCAGACTCCTCCTCCAGCCCTCCAGCCCGTCCAGAGCTCCTCGCACAAAGATGCAGAATGTGCAGGAAGCTTCTGGAGAAGAATTGGCACACGGCAAATAGCGGGAGATGTATGTCCAAACCAGACATACTTCCCCACTATTCGCTGTGCAGAATGACCCCCATAGAGTTTTCCTAGCATAAGAAATAGCCATGGAACCATCAAATTGCAGTATCTCTAAGTTTTTATCATTTAACTTCAAATCTCTGTCGAGACCTTCATTATTTTCACACTAGAATGGACAATTTTTTATTTTATTTATTTATTTAGCATACATTTATAACCCGCAACTTCCAGAGTTCAGTTGCGGTTTACAATAAAACAACAATCCACAAAGCAAAAGCTTAGTTTTACATTGAACATTTTGTAACAATAAAAGTAAATGTAAACAGCATGAACTTATGCATAATAGCAAAATTGGCTGGTAAATTATATACAATAAACTATATACAAATATATGTTGTGGGTACTTTAGAATTGAATCATGGTGTTTTTATAATAGTGTATTGTCTGTTAAGTTGTTAAGTTGTTGGAAATAGTATAGACAATGAAGGCTACATTACTACTACTTAAAATTTATATAGCGCTACTAAAATTAGAACTAGAATTATTTCCTGATCCATGTAGTTCATAGTCTAGGTAAAGAAAAAAGACAAAATGTTCATAAACTAAAGAGATGTTTTTGGAAATGTATTTATTAAACATTGTTAAAATCGGCCCAGAATGCTAAACTTTTCTGCCAAACAGCCCCTGGCGAAGGCTTGAAAACAGAATACCGCACTTCAGTTTTTGGAACAATTTAAAAAAATCAAACTGATTAGCTGATTCATTTTGATGTGTGCATGAGATGCACATTTTATGAATAGTGGGGTGTTGTGATATACCCTAAGGTTAAAGGCAAAAATTCAATGTGTGCCTTTGAGTAAGTCCTGAGTCCTAGTAATCCAGAAGCTCCTGGGTTTTCTTGGCAGCATCACTGGAAGTAGATTGCCAGGCCTTTTTTCTGAGGCAATGGAGAGTTAAGTGACTTGCCCAATGCCACAAGGAGTGCTAGTGGGAATTGAACCCTGGCTGTTTGGTTATTAACCCAATGCTCTAACCACTAGGCTACTCCTCCACTCCTAGGTTAAAGACACCCTTCCTCAAAAGGCAGACCTCTTGAATTCAATCAGAGTCTTAGTGCTGCATATTTCCATATGATTCATCATAAGCCTCTTAAGTATAACCTACGAACTGGATTCAAACCTTCTTAATAGTGTACTAAAAAATCGCACAAGCTTAGGCTGTTTTTCTATTCTCTTTTTTGTTTTACTAAATAATGTTTATTTTGTCTCTGCTCTTCCAGCATTGCAGCACAGCACAGCCCCCGGTGCTGAACAGTCATTGATGCAAAACATCCTGTTTGAATATGATTGGGTGAAACAAGGCCCCTGCAGAATTATAGTTGTTTTAAAAAGACTTTTTAAGTGGTATACAAAAATCCATTCCTTTGACCGAGTGATTAACATTCTTTACTAAGGCAACACACGACTGAGGCTGTGATCCATCATCCTACAGAAAACGTCAGCATGTGAATTCTTGATAACGCATACATTGGTATGATTTTGGAAGCCAAAGCTGATAGCTTTTAGCACCTTATATTATAGTATATTTTGTGTCTTAATATTTGTATTTTATTTTTCTAATTTGGGGGGGGGGGATTGGAGGGATTATGTAAACTACTTTAATTAGAGCTGACCTCTATAAATGGAAATAAATAAAATGAAAGAATGTGACATTTTCCATCTGCAAGAGGCAAGTAATTAAGGCCCAGATGGTGTGGGTGGTGATACACTGTGCAGTGTGTATAGGCCTGTCTTGAATTTGGGTGTGTATGTACTCGTATACACTGTAATAAGGGTGATGCTACTGCTCACAAGTTTTGAACTTGGCTGACTCAGTCATTCTTCCAAAACATAGAAACATAGAAACATGATGACAGAAAAAGACCACAAGGCCCATCTAGTCTGTCCTTCCATAACAACTACAACAGTCCACTTTTTACCTTTAGAGATCCTCTGTGTTGGTCCCATGCTTTTTTGAATTCAGTTACTGTCCTCATCTCTACCACCTCCACTGGGAGACTATTCCACGGATCCACTACTCTTTCCGTAAAGAAATATTTCCACATATCACTCCTGAATCTATCTCCCTTCACCCTCATCCCATGTCCCCTCGTAGCAGAACTTGCTTTCAATTGAAAGAGGCTCTCTCCCTGAACATTTATGCCACGGAGGTATTTAAACATCTCAATCATATCACCTCTATCCCGCCTTTCCTCTAAGGTGTACATATTAAGATCCTTCAGTCTGTCCTCATATGCTTTATAATGAAGACCACTAATCATCTTAGTAGCAACCCTCTGCACCGACTCCATCCTGTTCACATCCTTTTGAAGGTGCGGTCTCCAGAATTGGGTAACTATGTTGGTTTGCATCTGCCTTTTTCTATACACATGCATTTTGACAGCCTGAATAAATTATGTGTTAGTGTTGTGTTCTCGTAATAGCCTGTTTTCTTTAACCTTCACATTTTTGACTCTTCTGACTCTTTTATCTCAAGGTTCCTTGACTTAGCCTCCTCATTTGGTCTCCAGCTATGTTCTTCTGCTCTCATTCACTAGCACGGCTACCACCTTGAGGTAGTCCTTTCTTCCAACTGTTCTTTCTCAGGCTTTTCCATCTCTGTTCTCCCTCTCCCTGACCATCATCTGATAACGTTCGCCCTTAAACACCCCTCCTGCTCAGAAGTCTCATCCAGTCACCACCAGCACCTTTAGAAATGTACAGGTTATTTATTCTTGTACCATCTCCCACACTGTCTCTTTTCCTTGCTTCTACAACCTTATCGGAGTCTGATGATGAGGCAGTTTCTCCTTACAACACAATGCCCTCTTAGGCTTTGGACATTCTGTTTAAAGTATGCCAAACTCTAACTTTGGCTCACCTCCAGTGTTTGCTTTCTACATACCTGCACCCATTCTGCAGATCATCTCTGACTAAAATCCCACTCCTACACTGATTTTATACACCTCCTTTCAATGTGCTATTACACTCACCAAGCAAGATTATTATATCCAACAAACACTTATGCTTCTAATTTCCACTGGCTCTGACCACACTCACCTCTCTCTTCAAAATTCCTCTGCCTTCCATTTTCCCTTCAATTTCTGCCGGACTTTGGCTAACCTCTTCCATAGCAAGATTCACAATATTAGTTGTGAATTCTCCAGCTGGTCAGTGTCCCCGTCACACTTCATTCACTTCTTTCTTCTGGCTTCTGCTATACTTTGGCTCTTTTCAGAGATCACAGAGAAGGAACTGCCCATCTCTTCTTCTAAACTCACTACTTGTTCTTCTGAACCCATTTCCATCCTCAGTCCGATCTCTTCAATCATCCCCTCTGCCTTTCAAATCCTTTATCAAATGCTTGCTACTGCAACTATTCTCTCTTCCTTCACAAATGCATTAATCAGACCTTCACTGGACCTGACCAATCCTGAAAATTTATCAATCTCCTTCCTTTATTTTGTATCCAAACTGCATGAATGCACCATTTGCATTGTCTGTCTTGAAATTTTCCATCTCAAAATCTTCTAAATTCATTCCAGTCTTGCTTTCCTCTACAGTCCACAGAAACCACTCTTGCTAAAGTCTCCAGTGACCTCCTTTATGATCGAAGTGAAAGGTCTACTCTATCCTCATCTTCCTTTTCCTATCCACCATTTTTGACACTGTTGATCATTATCTGCTCCTTGACACATTGTATTCAATTGGATTTCAGGACTCTGCTATATCTTGTTTTTTTCTTGCCTCTATCATTGGGCATCTATCTGGGCGTCTTCTGGTATCTTCCACCACAGCTGTTCCTCTATTTGTTAGTGTTCCTCAAGGCTCTGTCTTAGATCTCTTCTCTCAATATCTTTTTGCTCTCTTTAATCTCCTCTTGTTGCTTTCACTATCAATTTTATACTGATAATGCCCAGATCTACTTCTCTGCATCAGAAATTTCTCCAAGACTCCAGCCTAAAATTTCAGCCTTCTTGTCTGACATCTCCACCTGGATGTCTCACCATCACAGTAAACTTAACATGGTGAAGGCAGAACCTCATATCTCTTCCCCACCTCACTTCCTCTGTTCCCTCTTTTCCTTTCTCTGTGGATGGCACTTTCATCCTTCTAGTTCCCTCAGTTTGTAACCTAGGGGTCAGTTTTGATGCCTCTTTCCTTCTTTACACCACATCCAAAACCTTGCCAATGGATGTTGTTTCCTCCTTTTAAACATTGCTAAAATCCATCTCTTTCTTTCTGAACATGCCACCAAAATGTTCATCCACTCTCTTATTACCTCCATCATGGACTACTGCAAACTGCTCCTCTCACATCTCCCATAGAACCATCTATTCATAAGATAACTGCATCACGTATCTTCCTTCAGCATCACTGTGACGGTGTAACCCCTCTCTTCAAGCAGCTACATTGACTCCCCATCCGCCTCCTCCTATAGTTCAGGCTTGCTAACTTACAAATGCATTCACTCAGCAGCAAATCATTACTTCTTTCTCTCTCCCCCTCTTCCTCATGGACTCCATTCATCTTGAAAGTCGTGCCCTTCTCCTCCATTGAAAACTCCTGCCTCCGCTCTTTCAACCCTACCGCCTTGTTTCCTTTTAACAGACTTCCTGAGCCGGTGCATTATGCTTCTTCTCTGGCCTCATTCAAATCCAAACTAAAAACTCACATTTTTTAAATTGCTTTTATATTTTGATCATGTTTCTATAACACGTTCTTTTAGATTCTCATTTATGTTGTCCTAATTAGATTGTAAACTTTGTGAAAAGGGACTTTCTCTTATGTGTCTGTACGGTGCTGCATATGCCTTTTGGCAGCACTTTAGAAATTGTAAGTAGTAGTAATAGCAGTGGTTTTACATAGAAATATAGAAACATGATGACAGAAAAAGACCACATGGCCTATCTAGTCTGTCCTTTCATAACAACAACTACAACAGTCCACTTTTTACCTTTAGAGATCCTCTGTGTTGGTCCCATGCTTTTTTGAATTCAGTTTCTGTCCTCATCTCTTTCTTTAAGAGACCAGGAGAGACATGTTCAAAAGTATTTCCATAGGTAAAATAATGCTTTACCTACAGACATGAACTTTCATTAAATTACTCACCCGATATGCAGTTAAAGTTATATACGGACAGCCTGCATTTAGGAAAGTTTACCCAGATTGAGAAGATGCATTCTGGGGTCTGGTTGGAGAGAGGTTTTCACTTACACTATGCTTATACTTTAAAATTTTAAGGATATGCACATAAATTAACCTGACAATTTGTGCATACTAAAGATCGGGTGCAAATGTAAGCATAGTTTCCCTGGGGTAGTTTTCAGCACAGAAGTACAAGCATACCTTTGCTTTGAAAATTCAGCAATATGCTTATAAAGATGAAGTGATTTGCCATTTGGCACTGGGTTTTATTTACTAAACTGTACAAAAATGTAGAGTGGGCCAAGAACAAGTTAAGCACAGATCAAATCCTGAAAAATTAAATTCCTTCCCAGGAATGTCTGATCAAGACAAAAGTATTCAATAGAATTATAACGATGGACATATTGTAGGTGACAGGAATAGTGAGTAGAATAAATTATGTGTTCTGGCCTTCCCTTTAGGAGGGGCCATTATGGTATAGTCCTTGATTTAGTATAGCCCCCTACTGAAGAATCTGAGGAATGAGCGTTAAAGAGGAATGTGAGAAGAAGTAAGTCAATTTCTTGCCTCTGAACTGCGGTGGACCACACAGGTGGGTGCTACTGGCTTTATACTCTACATGTGGAGTGGAGAGTATCTCTATGTTCAGGGAATAAATCTCTTACTCTTGGACCTGTTCTCAGGAGAAGAAAATACTGATCTAAGTTACAATGGGAGCTGAGACCCTAACAGTAAACAGAGTATTGAATAGATTTCTGTTGGTACTATAGTAGAGGAGAAGAACAAAAGAATAACTGAGGCACAGCAGACGCGGCGCTCTCCTACTGCCCCCCCTTACCCCCTCTCCCAAGCCCTCTTACCCCACCACATAATAATCATGCTACTACAATGTTGGCATAACACCGGTCGCAGCTTTATTAACTTTTACCATATCCAACAAAAATTCCAAACAATCAACTTAAACCTCCACTTCAACAGAAATGTCTCACCAGCAATGTGGGTAGCAAAGTGATGTCATTTCCGTTTCCACCGCAGAGAGTCCACGGCTACCAACCTACCACCCCTTCTTCCGACTTCGCCATATTATTAGCAAAAGCCCCACCGGGGTTCTCCGGGTCGGGGGTACCCCACCCCCGCCCTACTAATAGCTAAGGCTCAGGACCCCGGAAACCTCCAGGATCCCGCTTCCCCCTCCAGCTGCAACACCCCTTAACCAGTCCCCTGCCCCGCTTGCTGGATGGGAGGGCGGGTCGTCAGCTGCTTTCCCACCATCCTGCAAGCTCCAAGTGACGGTCCTGCCGGCTCTCCCGCTTTACTCCCTCCTTCCTGCGTGCCCCGTCACTCCTGATTGGCTCCCGCCGCTGACCCTCACCCGCATGAGCCAAACAGTTCAAATGATGCCGCCAGGCCTCCCGTAGTCCTCCTTCCCATGCGGCACGCTGTGGAGCCGGATCGCCACGCACCACTGGCCCGGTTACTGCCAGCCACAAGGTACAGGCCCCGCGGCCTTAGTAATAACCGAGGCACAGCGGATGCGGTGCTCTCCTACTGCCCCCCTTCCCCCCTCTCCCCAGCCCCCCATTCCCCCCACCCCCTTACCCCACCCCGTAATAATCACGCTACTACAATGTTGGCATAACACCGGTCGCAGCTTTATTAACTTTTACCATATCCAACAACAATTCCAAACAATCAACTTAAACCTCCACTTCAACAGAAATGTCTCACCAGCCATATGGGTAGCAAAGTGATGTCATTTCCGTTTCCACTGCAGACAGTCCACTGCTACCAACCTACAACTCCTTCTTCCAGCTTCACCATATTATTAGCAAAAGCCCCACCCCCGTCCTACTAATAGCTAAGGTTCCAGATCCCGGAAACCTCTGGGATCCCGCCACCGGCTCAGATGATCCCTAGATCTCTGAGCCGTCCCCCCCAAAGCTGCGACCAGCGTAAATCCTGCCTCAGAAGATATTCCAGTGCCTCCTGCCAGTCATTGAGGAGCAAGTCTACACCTACCTGGGATAAATGCACCCCATCCTGCTAGTATAAACCCGCACAGGCTATCTCCACCCAAGGGTGCTTTATCTGGTAACCCCCTTGCTCTAACACCCAGCGACTGATCTGGCGATTGACATTTGTCAAGCCCCTAGATCATTGCCGCTGCTCCCAACAGACAGGCCTTGGAATGATATCCGACCATAACAAAATTACATCCGGAAACATTTTCCATACTGTTCCCATGTCCCATTGTGCTGCCCTTGTCAACTGTTTATAGATCCAGGAACCCAGGTCGTTGCCTCCCAAATGTATCAAAATCATCGCAGGCCACTCTTTCATTCGACTGTGGTGCCGCAGCAAAGGCAAGAGCTGCGTCCAACGCAGACCGCGTTCACCCATCCATATGACCACCATCTCTGTCGCGTCCTGTCCAATATTAGGCCCCACCGGCTGCACTGCCACTCGTTGCTCTGCCCAGTGCACAAAGGCGTGACCGATTAATCAGCAAGTACCGGGATACCTTTCCCCATCTGCAAAGAAAATCAACAGTTAGCAGCCACCCCGGAACACCTCTCCCCTTTCATAGCCTCATATAACCTTGAAATGCTTGTGAGCGCCATCGCCCTATACGTTGGATCTCTCCATGAGGCAACCCCGCTGCCGCCACGCTAGTTGCGGCCCCAATATGGAAGGAATATGGAGCAAAACAATGAGGATCCACACCCAGGTGCTGCAAAGCTAACCTCAGCACTGCCGCAAACTGAAAGCGTGTCAACAGGCTAGAATCCTCGTGCAAAAATAACCGCCCCTCACCCGCTGACCGCACCCTCAAGTAGTCCCTTAACGATGTCACCAAGCATGTCGGGGAATTTCTGATTGCCCTTAACACAACCCAATGACCTTTACCCAACTGGTCCATCTTGGACTTTAGGAGCAATACGCGCAGCTCCCCTTCCAGGAGCCGAACCTGATGCTTCCCCAAACCATCCTTACAAGATGCCCGGCGGGAATCTGCTACCAATTCTCCCACCCGGAAGACGCCAAAAAATGCCAGGCAGAAAACTGCCTGAAACAGCCGAGCTTCATAGGGGGAGCGCGTCACTCGTGGCAATACTGCACAGAGCCGCATCAGCAAGTCATGCGTGATTGGTAGCCTCCCATCCCGTGGAGTCGGCTGGGACTGCTCTCACCCCAGGAAAAGCCTATGCATCAGGAACCCTCCAACTTCGAATCCCCAACCCACCGCTCGCGCAAAAATGGTAAACCCTGCCAGATGCATCCGCATCATCGCTTTCGACAGCCCCGCCGCCTTCGCCAAAATCACATACTCCACTATCAACTGATCGGACACCTGTCCCGTCTGCCAACCCCGAGTCAAGAGGAAGTCCACCACTCTGTCGCATCCTCACTGATACGACACCCATGTAGCTGGCGACACCAACCTCTGCAGCAGCCTCAACATCTCCGCAGGCCAAGCCTCCATAAGTGCTCCGGGACCATTGCTCCCTCGGCGTCTGCTTCCGGTGCCAGTGTCCTGAAGAGGCCCCACTTAAAACGAGAAAGAGCATCAGCAATCCTGTTAGTGCTACCCGCAATATGACAGGCCTTAACCGATGCATTCAAACGCAAACAGGTTAAAACTATTGCTCTCATTAGGGTCGCCACCTGCAGACAACGCAGCATATAATGGTTAATCACGCTAACCACCGCCTCATTGTCGCACCACCAAATCACTCTGCGATTACTCAACCTGTCTGGCCACAGCTCCAATACCACTAAGAACGGGAACAGCTCCAAGAAGGTGATATTGGTAGTCAGCCCTCATCGTGTCACGCTTGTGGCCAGGGTGCCGCACACCACACACCACCAAAGTAGATGCCCAATCCTCCACCACCTGCCGCATCCGTAAACAGTTGCAGGTCCACATTAGAGATCGCCGCCTCCATCAAAACCGATGTTCCGTTGAACTCCTGCAAAAACACATCCCAGACTCCTAAATCTGCCCGAATACTCTGCGACAACCTGATACGGTGATGAGGCTTCCGCACTCCAGCCGTAGCCGCCAATAAACACTGCAAGACCACCCTACTCATCAGTATCACCCTACACGCGAAATTCAAAGAGCCAATTAAGGCCTGCATCACCCGAAGCGTGATCTTGCGTGACCCCAACACATTGGCTACCAACACTTGCAACCGCCCCACCTTCTCCCCCCCAGTAAGCGCACAACCATTTCCACTGTATCCAGCTGTACACCCAAAAAAATGATGCTTATGGCCGGACCCTCCATTTTGTCCGCTGCCAAGGGCACCCCCCATACACGTGACAATTCCACAAAGCCTTCCAGAAGTTCCTGGCACTGCCACGACTGTGCCTTGCCCACGAAGAAGAAGTCATCCAAGTAGTGCACCACGTTCACGCATCCCACCTTTTGAACCACTGCCCAATGCATAAATGTACTAAAAATTTCAAAGTATGCACACGAAACCGAGCAACCCATCGGCATGTATTTATCAGAATACCACCTCCCCTCAAAACAAAACCCCAACAAGGGAAAGGCCGACTGATGGACCGGCAGCAATCTGAAGGCTGATTTGATGTCCACCTTTGCCATTCAACTCCCCATGCCACATCTGCGTACCAAGTCCACCGCTGCGTCAAAGGACACATATCGCACCGTGCAGCACTCCCTTGGAATCCGATCATTCACCGATGCTCCTGTAGGGAAGGACAGGTTGTGAATCAGCCTGAACGTCCCTGGTTCTTTCTTTGGTATGATCCCCAACAGTGAAACCACCAAATTCTCAAACAGCCGGCTCTCGAAGGGCCCAGCAATTCTTCCCAACTCCAATTCCTTCCGCAATTTGTCCTGCACGATACGGGATAACTGGATAACCGAGACCACATTTGGAGCCTGTACCAACTCCACTGCCTCTAGCACTGGTATACGAAACCCTGAATTAAAACCTTCCTCCAGCACCACCTTGGATATCTCCGCAGCCAAGGCTGTAAGGCTTCCAACCATATCGGCGTGGAAGCCAACCCCCCCAAGTCCATGCTACTTGGGAGCCAGGAGGGTGGAGGAGGGAGTTCCTCTTTTGGTGCATTTAAGCACGGAATGCACCCCACTACCGGCAGAACATGCGTGCCGAAACTTGCAGTCGGGAAATGGACACAATGACTTGTTAAATCGCCAGCAAATATCTCCCGCACCATCACCCCCTGAATTTTGCGACACAGAGGCCTCCGTGGCCCAAAAGGAGCACCCCATCCCCGTAGTCCCCCCTCCCCCCCATTTTGTGCCCCCCAAGTCCCCCCCGATTCCCCCTGACCCTCTGGTTCTGGCCGACATTTGGGTCAACCACAAACTAATATCTTGTGTCCCCCAGGACAACGATTTATTTTATTTCATTTTATCCCAAAACTTCTCAACGTAGCTGAGCCAGGCCCAACCTTCATACGTCTGAGCTGCTTCCAGAATAGAATCAGCATAAGCGAGCAACATTTCATATTGCTCTGGATACTGGTGACCCCATACACTTGACAACCTCAAAAAATTCTTTGCCCAGTTAACCACATTACAAGAGACCCGTTTGATCCTTCCTGCCTTCTCGTCTTCCTTTCTCTTCTTTTGGCTCTCGCCTGACCACCTCCTCCCCTCCAGTAAACGGAAAATGTCTATATACCGCCTTTACGAATCCTCCACCACAAGGCCCGTAGGACCCCTTCCCATAATTCAGAAAATGACGCCAATGTAGGGGTACTTCCGCTCGCTCCAACCCCTTCCGCAGCCTGAACCCTCTCCTGGCGGGCCAATTCCTTCCCCAAGGTAGACGACGAGGACTCCCCGGAGGATGACGAGGAAGTATCGTCCCCCTGGTGCCGCCGACAAGAATGCTTTCTCTTCTTTCGCGCCTTTCCTTCCCCCCCCCCCTTTGTTCGGCCCCTCCCTCTTTGCCATCCCCCCATCGCACCCAGCCAGCAACTCACCTGCCACCTCAGTCATCTTCCCGCCAGCCAGCGTCCCTACCATCATCTCTGGTTGATGCTCAGGATTCTGCTGGCTCAGCATCACCCCATCAGGATCCACCGCTGCATCCATGCTCATTGCTGGTCATGTCACCCCAATCTCCACTTGCACCGGACCTCCTGCTCCGTGTCCACCTGGCTGCTGACACACTGTAGATGCCTGTGGAGATACAAAGGGAAACACAAGGGGGAGAACAGACGCAGGCCAGGCAAGTTGCCAAGCTCCTAGCCATTCTGCCCTTGATGAATCCTGCCCCCCTCCTCTCCAATAATCCCATGCCATGGGTCCGCACATAGGGTAGTACCCCTCTTGTCTCCAAGGCCCGAACCGCAGGCCCAGTATAGCCTGTACACCTGGGCTGGCTTGCCAGCCCCCCCTTGCCCACTTAAGCCATTCCCCCACACCTGAGAAGGAGGCACCTCCTGCTCTTGCCCGCCCACCATCTCCTCCAGCGGTACTGCTACCCCAGTGGTACCGCTACCCCAGATGCACCGCCCTCTCCTCCCTGCGCCGCACCAGCAGGCATCCCACGCCCTACACACCGTGCCTCCAGAGCTCTAGCCGGACCCCTACCTCTCCCAGGCAAACTGGGAACCTCACCTCGCCGCCCATCAGTCCTCCTGGCCCTAACGGCCCTTTCTGACGATGCCTCTGACCCGCGCCTTCCCCTACTCCTCCTCCCCCTCCGATCTTCCATGTGTGGATTACTCCCAGCCCTCTGTGGAGGCCTGTCTTGGTGCAGCGCTGCCCTGCTATGTCCCCCAGCCCTTCTCCTTCTTAACGCCTGGCCCCTGCCCATCGGCATGCTGCTGCTATTAATCTTACTTTTATTTTCTTTCTTCTGGTTTTTTTTTTTGTTGTTTTTTTTGTTTGCAGCTCTCACTTGCCTGAGTTCTAGCTGCTCTCCCAACTCCACCGAAACACCTTCTCACTCCCTGCGTCCAACTGAGTTCCCGGCTACCTCCGTGTGCCTGACGCTGGAAGTCCCCGTCTCTCCACCTGCTCTCCTCCCTGGCGCGCTCAGTGTGCCCAACACTCGACACCCCTGTCTCTCCACCAGCTCTCTTCACCGGCGTGCTCACACGGGTACTCGACCGCTTCCGACACCTTCAAAACGCCAGCTGCTGTCCCACCATCCTGCAAGCCCTGAGTGATGGTCCTGCCGGCTCTCCCACTTTACTCCCTCCCTTGTGCGTCCCCCGTCATTCCTGATTAAACAGGGAAACAGACCAACATATATTTTTGTCGGAATATGCACCTTGAGGAACAATTGCTCTCGAAGTGTAAAGTTCCTTTTTATCTTTTATAAGTGGAAATTCCACTAATTAGGCCCTGAGAGAGTGACCTCCCAACACCTTTAAAATACAGCTAACTTTAAAATAAAAAACTACTTAACTTGGTGGAGTATTATATAGAGCTTGGTACTACACTTCCCATGAGTCTTTGGGTCCTTAACAGTTGATCTTGTGACCACTTTTGAGGGTTTAAATGGGTTCAATTTTCATGAGTATAGTGAGCGACATGGTTTGAGAAAGGGCCAGGAATGCCTATGGCCAGAAACACAACGTTGGGTTACGAAATTGAGATGGACATTCTCGATAGTGTTGCCACATTTGGATTGTTACATTTGAGCTGCTACATTTGAATTGCTACATTTTGAACTGAAGAGAAACATTGAATGGAGCTGGATCTCTGACATCCTTTCGTCTTGATCTAGGGCTTGTATCTAACAGAGGCCTTTAAAAATTGAATGGTGAATGAAGGAGTTTGGACATCCAAGCTTGTTGCTTCAGTTAAGTAGTTTTTTATTTTAAAGTTAGCTGTATTTTAAAGGTGTTGGGAGGTCACTCTCTCGGGGCCTAATTAGTGGAATTTCCACTTATAAAAGATAAAAAGGAACTTTACACTTCGAGAGGAATTGTTCCTCAAGGTGCATGTTCCGACAAAAATATATGTTGATCTGTTTCCCTGTTTGTTTGGTATGTAATAGTGGGAGATAGTTTTAGGTTATTTAATAGTCTTCCGTCATTCCTGATTGGCTCCTGCCGCTGACCCTCACCCACGGGAGCCAATCAGTTCAAATGACGCCGCCTGGCCTCCCGTGGTCCTCCTTCCCATGCGGCATGCTGTGGAGCTGGATCGCCACGCGCCGTCGGCCCTGTTACCGCCGGCCACAAGGTACGGGCCCCCTGGCCTTAGTAAATACCAAAGTAGGTCAGACCAAAGGTCATTCAAGCCCAATATCCTGTTTCCAAAAGTGGCCAATCCAGGTCACCAGTACCCAAAAACTAGATGGATTCCATGCTGCTTATCCAAGAGTAAGCAGTGGATTTACACACTCCACTTTAATAATGGTTTATGAACTTTTCCTCCAGGAACCTGTCCAAACCTCTTTTAAACCCACTTACACTAACAGCTTTTACTACATCCTCTAGTAACAAATTTCAGAGTTTGATTATGCATTGAGTGAAAAAATATTTTCTCCGATTAGTTTTAATGTGTTACATTGCGTGTCCCCTAGTCTTTCTACTTTTAGCCATCAACAAACAATATATTTCATTCCAATGTCTCAGGTGAAAAAAAAGGGGGAAAAATTCTACCTGGGTTATCATACAGTATAATTATACTAAATTTTAAAAAAGATCTCAGACAAAATGAATTTGTTAACATAGACATAGAACATTTCAGCCCTTAGCATTCACTTGTTGCATCAATGATCCTATAAAAAACTCCTTTAATCAAATTAATTATTCAGTTTTAAAGTTTTGAATTTTATAGTTGAAATATATCATAAGAATCAATTAAATATGTTTTTCTGTGCCACAGAGCATGTGCCAAAGCTTCATAAATAGGGTCCTACATGCAAACACTAGCTTGAGTGGCTGTTACATCCTACACATGCTAAACAATCAAGGGTAGATAGTGAGTTTTTTTCATTTTGTCACAAGATACTCTCCCCTTAGTTATAAATTTCAACGTATAATTCAGAAGCCTTTAGCTGTAGTTCAAGTGGTTCCAGGCTCAGAGTGTAAAAAAGCCAGGTGTGTATGGTCACACTGTCATAATCTGACGGAGATTCTCAGTCCAACTCGATTGAATTCTCCTATGGCTATTCCATCAGTGCAATTAGGTCACCATCCATGTGGTGAATGTTCTATTTGTGAGGTCTCTTTGGATATAGCAAGTTTCACACATGGGGGGGCAACAGTATATCCTTCGGCATAGTATGACATGCACGTCCCGCTATGTAATTTATGCTGTGTAATGTCCATACAGGCTTCTTTATACAGGCAAAAGTGTGTGTTTTTTAAGATAAGGATGAGAGCATAGAATTAGATTACAATGTGCCTATTGAGAAACACCTATAGTTCAACATTGTTTGGGTCTTGGGCATGTTTTCACAGACCTTTGTTGTTTTTACATTGATCAAGTTCAACAGGGGGCAAAGGGCTACACTATGATCGGTTTCTCATTAGGTGTGAGTAAAACATAACCCTGGTAGATCGGACCCGGCGCCCACCCCTCCAAATCCTCATCCCCCCCCTTTTTTCCCCCACAAAATACACAAGGAACTTCTTAATGGGAAAACCAACTGGTCGCAGCTTTATTATATTTGTAACAATTGAACATGACAAACCAGAACAATTCTCTTAACAATCTTCCAACAGCGGAGCAATACCTCACCAGCCATATAATTAGCAAAGTGACCTCGCATCCACTTCGGCCGTGTCCTGCCCCCGGCCAACTTCCTACCGCCCTTTCCCCGACCTCGCCATGTGAATAGCAAAGGCCAGCCAGGGCTTATCCGGGTCGGGGGCACCCCGCCCCCACCCACATATGTCCTAAAGGCTCCGGACCCCGGAGACCTCCGGGATCCCGCCAGCACCCCCCCCCCCCCCCCCGCTGCGACACCCCTACAAAAACCCCAACCGCTCTCCCCTTTTTAACCAGGGGAGGGAGGGAGGGAAGCCTGCCGCCCGGAAAGGAGCAACCACCAGCCAACCCCCCTTCTTAAAGCCTCCGGCACCAAGGCTTTTTCTCATTGGCTCCGCTCCTCTCGCACCGCGGAGACAATGAGTTCAAATGACGCAAAAGTGTCATCACTCCACGTCCGATCAACCCGCTCCCCCCCCCCCCATCCAACCTCCCGGCACCGGGCCGATCACCCGGTTACCATCGTCCTCTGGGACCCTGCCCACGTCCTCTCTGTAACCCTGGTAGATCGGACCCGGCGCCCACCCCTCCAAATCCTCACCCCCCTCCCTTTTTTCCCCCCACAAAATACACAAGGAACTTCTTAATGGGAAAACCAACTGGTCGCAGCTTTATTATATTTGTAACAATTGAACATTACAAACCAGAACAATCCTCTTAACAATCTTCCAACAGCGGAGCAATGCCTCACCAACCATATAATTAGCAAAGTGACCTCGCATCCGCTTCGGCTGTGTCCTGCCCCCGGCCAACTTCCTACCGCCCTTTCCCCGACCTCGCCATGTGAATAGCAAAGGCCAGCCAGGGCTTATCCGGGTCAGGGGCACCCCGCCCCCACCCACATATGTCCTAAAGGCTCCGGACCCCGGAGACCTCCGGGATCCCGCCACCGGCACAGGTAACATTACCTTCCCTGTGCCGCCCCCCACATGCAAGCTGCGACCAGTCAACCCCCTGCTGTACCACACATTCCAAGGCCTCTTGCCAGTCATTTAAAAGCAAATCGACACCCACAGGGGACAGATGTACCCCATCCGGCCGGTACAACCCAGCACAAGTAACCTCCACCCAGGGGTGTAAAACCTGAAACCCACCCTGCTCACATATCCAGTGCCCAATTTGTTGATTTATTTTTGTAAGACCCCGCGACCAACGCCGCTGGGCCTTGCAAGCAGGCCTTGGAATAATATCGGACCAAATAATATCGGACCAACCCCCTGGAACATGCGCAGCACCATGGCCAAATCCCTCTTCACTGCTCTGATGAGCTGCTTGCACGTCCATGCTGTCAGGTCATTGCCACCTAGATGTAACAGTACCAACTTCGGCCTGGGCTGTATTCGATCATGGTGCCGAAGCAAAGGCATGAGCTGTGGCCACCGCAGCCCACGCTCGCCCAGCCATAGTAGCGACACCCGAGCCGGATCAAGTCCCAAATTAGGCCCCAAAGCCGCACAGCCACTCGCCTACCAGCCCAGAAAACGAATGAATGCCCAATCATCCAACAACTCTGAGCATTTCCGACCCCATCTGCAAAAGAAAATAAAAGTTAAACCCCACATTAAGTGCCCCCCGCCCAATTCATCATAAGCAAACGTAACCCCGGAAAGCCTGAGACCGCCATCTCCCAATATTCTGTATTTCCTGCTGCGACAAACCCGCAGCAGCAGCTCTGGTGGCAGCACCTATGCGAAAGGAATGAGCAGCAAAGACGTCCGAGCATTCACCCACAAACCTCAGCGCCATCCGCAGCACCGCTAACACTTGAAAACGAGTCAGCACCTGCTCATTCTCATGGATGAACAACACCCCTTCCAATGCCGGGCGCATCCGTAAGTACTCTCGCATCGCGGCTACGGGGCAGGTGGGCAAACCCTCAATCCCGCTCAACCGCACCCACAAACCTTTCCCTTGCTGATCCGTCTTAAATTTAGCCAATAAAACTCGTAGCTGCCCCCCCTCGAAGCAAACATGCTGCCTCTGCACAATCCCAACCACCACTGCCTTGCGTGAGTTCGGAACCAATTCCCCCATCCTAAAGGCACCAAAGAATGCCAAGCTAAAGACCGCCTGAAATAGTACGGCCTCATGCGAGGACACAGCCACATGAGGCAGCGCCCCGCATAAATGCACCAACAACTCATGCGTTATCGGCCTCCGCGCATCCGCAGGCGTCGGCTCTGCCCGCCCCCACCCTTGCAGAAGCTTACGGGCAAGGAATCCATCCTCAGGGAAGTCCCAACCCACTGCTTTCACGAAAAATGCAAAGCCCGCTAAGTGGCTGCGCACCGAAGATCGAGCGAACCCACGCTCTTTCGCCCAAACTACATATCAGCCCAACCACTGAGTGTCCACCGCCCCACCCCGCCATCCAGAACTATCCAAAAAGGAAACTACTTGTTCGCATCCTCGCAGATATGCTGCCCACGTTCCAGGAGCGATTGATCTACGCAGCATAACCTTCATCAGGGGAGGCCAAGACTCCATAACTTCCAAGGGACTCCGCATCCTTTCGCTTCCGCTTCTGGCGCCATTCTCCGAAATTGCTCCCACTTGAAATGGGAAAGAGCATCAGCAATCTCGTTAGAGTGCCCCGGTATATGTCTAGCCCTTATTAACACATTCAAACGTAAACATGCTAACACCACTTCCTGCATCAGGTTCGCTACCTGAACACAACGCGGCATGTAATGATTAACCACACTTACCACCGCTGCATTATCGCACCACCACACCACCCTTCTATTGCGAAATCTATCAGGCCACAACTCCAAAGCCACTAGCATGGGAAAGAGCTCCAAGAACGTTATGTTACTGGTGAGTCGCAACTCGTG
The DNA here is from genome assembly GCA_033557465.1 of Ichthyophis bannanicus. Classification (NCBI taxonomy): domain Eukaryota; kingdom Metazoa; phylum Chordata; class Amphibia; order Gymnophiona; family Ichthyophiidae; genus Ichthyophis; species Ichthyophis bannanicus. The sequence goes on from CM066031.1 coordinate 222,903,848, forward strand.
CCATGCCTGAGGCCACCGCTCCGCGCACCATGACCCTCCGAAATAAATACCCAAACCTATGCCCCCTGCTGCATCCATGTGCAATTGTAAATCCTCACTAGTAACCTCTGCCTCCATCAACACCGTAGTCCCATTAAATTCCTCCAGAAAAACGGCCCATATCTTCAAATCCACCTTGATCGCCTTCGAGACCCTAATATGGTGATGCGACCGGCGAACCCCAGCAGTAGCAGCCGCTAACTGACGCAAAAATACCCTTCCCATAGGGATCACCCTACAAGCAAAATTTAACAAGCCGATCAACCCTTGCATCTCCTTTAAAGTTAATTTTGAGGACATCAAAACATTAGCCACCAAGACCCGCAATCCCCTAACCTTGTCCTGTGGAAGACGTGCTATCGTGAGCTCAGAGTCCAGCTCTATCCCTAGGAACGTGATCCTCGTAGTTGGGCCCTCCGACTTCCTTTCTGCTAACAGCACCCCCAATTCCTGTGACAACTCAAGAAAACCTTCCAGCAACTCGTGGCACTCCTCAAATTGCGCTGACCCCACAAACAGAAAGTCATCCAAATAGTGCACAACATTTGCATTACCCACCTTGCGCTCAAGCGCCCACTGTAGGAAGGAACTGAATTTCTTGAAGTAGGTGCAAGACACTGCACAGCCCATGGGCATGCATTTATCGAAATAAATGCCTTCCTCAAAACGAAAACCTAATAAATAAAAGGAGGCCGGGTGCATCGGTAACAGCCGAAATGCAGATTGAATATCCACCTTTGCCATCTCTGCCCGAGGACCTGCTTTCCTCACCAACTCAACAGCCTTATCGAATGACACGTATCGGACAGTACACAATTCCCGCAGGATGTGGTCATTGACTGACTCACCCAAAGGACAGGACAAGTTATGGATCAACCGAAATTTCCCAGGCTTTTTTTTTTAGGTATTATACCTAAAGGCGAAACCACCATCCTTGCGAATGGCTGCACCGGAAATGGGCCCGCTACTCTCCCTAGCTGCAACTCCGCTGCTAACTTCTCCCGCACCATCGGCGCGAAGCGCCAAACCGAAAGGGAATTCCTCGTCTGTGCCCCCGCAACCTGCCCACAAACCGGAATCACAAAACCAAACTTAAAACCCGAGTACAAAACCTCCCTATCCCTTCTCCTGGGATAATGACTTAGCAACCCCTTTAACACCTCAACCTTAATTGGAGTGGGAGCAAGACCAAGTAGCTCCTCATTGCTTTGCAACAGGCACCGGGGCCAGAGAGACCCCTTTTTTAAGGCACTTTGTTGCTGGATGGGCCCCACCACAGATGGAGCACACGTGTCTAAATTTGCAGTCCGGAAATGGACACACGGTCTTGTTGAAACGCCAACAGACATCCCCTGCTCCGCTTCCGACCGCTCGCAGCTGTACGCCTTTTCCTCCCCCACGAAAGGAACGACCCACACCCGCATTACTACCCATTGCACTTTTTGCCCCACTCCCCCCGCCCACACTTACCTTGGCCGACATTTGGGTCAACCACAAGTTAATATCCTGCATACCCCAGGACACCGCTCTATTCTCTTCCATCTTGTCCCTGAATTTCTCGTCATAGTTTAACCATGCCCACCCTTCGTGCATCTGTGATGCTTCCAGAATTGAGTCAGCATACAACAACATCTCATACTGCTCCGGGTGATGCTGACCCCAAACACTCGCTAAACGCAAAAAAGCTCGGGTCCAGTTCACTACGTTCCGAGAAACTTTCTTGATGTGCCCAGCTTTCTCATCCTCCTTCCGCTTCTTCCTACTTTCCCCCGAGCGCTTCCAGTCCTTTAAAAGCCTGAAAATATCAATATAACGATGCTTCTTAATTTTTTGCCGCAACCTCTTCGGAATTCCCTCCCATAACTCTGAAATAGCCACCGCGGTAGGAGCGTCCTTTGCTAACCTCCCACCCGATACACCCTTGCCCGTCCAGCCTGGATGCCTACCCTCCTCGGACGATGACGACGAAGATGACAACTCCGAGGACAATGACGAAGATGCCGATGAGCTCGACCTACGATGCTTCCTACAGGAATGCCTACGCTTCTTACTGCATTTTCCTTTCTGTTTCTCCTTCCCCGAACCTTCTCCAACCCATCTACAGCAGCCTCCTGCAACTCACCTGCCGAGCTTGCAGCTGACGCCACCACCACAGCAGGACTCCCGACTGCCGTGCTAAGCTCTTCATGTTGCCGCAGTCCATCTTCATCTCTGGACGTGATCCCCACTGCCAACCCCCTCCGCGCTGCCACAGTTTCCAGATCTGCGGGCACAGCTCTCATCTGTCCTCCTGCTTCATCATATCTTGCGGCTTCTCGCGCAGCTGCCTGCGGATACATCAGTGAACCCTGTGGAGACATAATAGGAAAAGGAGGGGGGGGAAACAGCAGGGGGCCGTACTGGTTGCCAAGCTTCCAGCCATTCAGCTCTGGAGGAACCTTGACCACCACCCAGCCAATGCGCCCAGGATGGCTGTACACCCCACGACCCGAAGCCGCCATGACCTGCTTGCCAACCCATGGGGGACGCCCTGCTTCTACCATCCAAATTGTGGGAACCCGCAAGCCCAGCCATCGGCACCATCCCTCCCTCACCACTGCACCAGCTATCAAAGTTAGCAGTGCCCTGCACCTGTTCCGCCCCCAGATCCACAACTGCATCTCTGCCTCCCATGACCGCCCCGAGCTCTGCTCCCATTGCAGGCTCCACCTCCCTCCTGCCCCCCATACTACCAGCCCTCTGCTGGTCTGGCCGTCTTGACCCCCTACCTCTTGACCCGGAACCCCTTTTCTCAGGCACCGATGAAGGCCTACCCCGCCCTCGAGGAGGCCCTTCTTCCCTCGCCCGACTCAAACGCGAAGGCCACGGGCACCCACGCCCAACGCAAAGGCTCTCACTGTTTACCGTCACTCCTCCCACCCCTGATAGCCCCTCCGCTGCCATGCGGTCTTGCTCAGCCTGTCCCCGTCTGCCCCCCCATTTCTTGCAAGGCCCCCTGGCCCCTGCCTTCTCCTTTCCATGGGCCATAATCCCCCCCGAAGCTACCTACTTCCCGTAATAGACTGACCCCCACCACACAAAACACCAGTGCAACAGATGAAGAACAAGAATTCTGTTTGTTTGTTTGTTGTTTGTATATAGATACCCCAGGCCCCAGCAAGGTTACGCGGCTTTAAAAAAATTAGTTCACCTTACTCTCCCAGCACACCGGCTTTAATCTGCCCGGGCCACAGCGCAAAGCAACACCTGGCGCACCGCTTCTGCTCACCGCACCGCCTCCGGACCTCACAGCAAAGACCGCCTCCGCTCCACTGCTCACCGCCGATGTTCCTCGCTGTGCACTCTCCAACCCAGCAACGTCGCCAAAAGCAAAGGCAAACTCACGAGCTGCACAAGCTCAAGTGAGTAAAGCCAGTCCGCCGCTCGCCTGCCGCCCAGAAAGGAGCAACCGCCAGCCAACCCCCCTTCTTAAAGCCTCCGGCGCCAAGGCTTTTTCTCATTGGCTCCACTCCTCTCGCACCACGGAGCCAATGAGTTCAAATGACGCAAAAGCGTCATCACTCCGCGTCCGATCAACCCGCTCCCCCCCCCCCCATCCAACCATACTCTGGCAGGGTCCCGGCACCGGGCCGATCACCCGGTTACCATCGTCCTCTGGGACCCTGCCCGCATCCTCTCTGGATATGTCATCTGAACACAGTTAGCCCTAATGTCCTAAATGCCCAGATTGATTGGAATCTCTGCTAGGATGTCTGTTTTTGTAGGGTGGATGGCATTATTTTAACATCTTCTTGGTGTGACTATGTTTTTTTTCTTTGTATTGGGACTGTTTAGGTTTTTTGGAATAAGAAAAAATGTTTCTTATGACCTGGGTGGTATGTGTTTGTTTTCTAATGTTTGATCTCTAAGGTGTGCTTGTATTAGCAAAGAGCCACATTGTGAGTCACTGACACGATTGCACTTTATTTTAAGATTGGGAATTTGAAATTTTGGATCGTAATAGTTAAGATTATTAGGGAGTTTTGCGAATGTTTCCTCATATATTCATTTGGGTTTCTATGAGGTGTTTATGGGCAGTTTCTCTAATAACTGCTTTAAAGTGGCGGCTTTGATTTTTAAATGAATAGCAGCCTTTTTTTGAAAATTTTTGAAGTGTGGCTCTTTAAATCTTTATGAAGTGATAAGGAGTTCATCTATAAAAGCTGTGCATCTGTGTGGCATTTGTTAGCTTTTGAAAGCTTTTGCCTAACAAATGCTTGTGCCGGTTGTCGGTCCTTTAAGAGTTTGCTAAGAACGCTAAGGTATGGCTATATTTCTGAATGGATATGAAGATGTTATGTTTGTGTGAGTTTAAATATGGTAATGTCATCAGCTAGATAGTTTGCATGTATATTCTTTTTGTATGGAATCACTAAGTCCATTCGGTAAGTTAGTTGTTTTAGGAGAGTCTGTATGTATTCATGGTTTCAGATCGAGGTTTACTATGGAGTAAGCTTTTTGGTGAATTTGGTCAGTATTGCCAGTTTTTATAGTTCCAACAAGTTTAAAATTGGCGATTTAATTAGAAAAAAATGTTCTTTTAAAAAAGGTTAGGAATTGTCCATACTTAAATTATACTGTCAATTAATGGAATAAATGATGGCTAGATGATGAGTTGCTGAAGTACGTAGATTTTGCAGATTTTGTAGATAAGATGTGAATGGGTTTAATGAAAATTATTGACTGGTCTCTCTTGCCATGGTAGTTATATTTCTAAGGGGTAACTTTAGGAAGGGTTTTTACTAATCACAATGCCTTCTATCCCTCACAGCACAATCTTTCACGAGTATCTCTAGCCCCCTGAAGAAGCACTGGCAAAACGCCAAGAATGGCGTCATAAGTGGTGTTGGGGAAACTCTAGTGTTTGCTCGCAGTACCCTATTTATGAAGCTTTGGCACATGCTCTGCAGGACAGGAAGGCATATTTGATTGATTCTTATGATATATTTAAAGTGTAAAATTCAAAAAATGTAAAATTGAATAATTCATTAGATTAAAAGAGTTTTTAGGATCATTGATGCAACGAGTGAATGCTAAGAGCTGGAATGTTCTATGTCTAACTTAACAAACTCTTTCTTGTCTGAGATCCTTTTTCTCCTTTTTTAAAATTTAGTATAATTATACTGTATGATAACCCTGGTAGAATTCCCTCCACACACACTTTTTTTCACCAGAGAAACTGGAATGAAGCATATTGTTTGTTAATGTTTGCATCTTCTTCATTCTGTGATTTACTACTACTACTGAGCATTTGTTTTTGTGCTATAAGACATATGCAGTGCTGCATACATAAATGTAAAATACAATCTCTGCTCATCAGAATTTACAATCTAGTCAAGACAAACAACACAGTAGCTTGAAAGACTAGAAAAGGGGACTGTTACTTCTGGAGAGAGATCTGCAATTGTGAGAATATACTTCTGGGAATTTTCTGAAAGGAATTCTTTTTATTAAAGCTAATTAATCTGTGAACCCACTATTTTTTGTTAAATCAGTCAGGGCCTAGTAGGAGCAGTTTAAGTTTACATTTAAAACACAGAAGAGAGCTTTCTGGTTAAATTTCATACCTAGCAGAGAGCTTGTAGTTTAAATGTAATAGTCACTCAGGGCCTAACATCAGCAAAGTACTTTTAGTTTAAATTTAAAACACAGAAGAGAGCTTTCTGGTTAAATTTAGAACCCAGCAGAAAGCTTGTAGTTTAAATTTCATAATACGTTAGAGCCTAGCAGCAGCAAAGAGCTATAATTTAAATCAAATAAGAATATAGCTTACCTCAGCAGCACAGGACAGGGTACTGTGTAGCAGCCCTCTTTTAATAAGTGTTATTTCCCTCCCTCCCTCCCCACACCCACCCACCCCTGGGATAATTGTAGCTTTATAGGTGCTTACACATTTTAACAGACAGGAGGTGCTCTCAGGTGAAGCTCGTTACCCAAATCAGTCATGCACCAAGGACCTGAGATTAATTAAGCTTCAGGTGAACAAGGTATATTAAACGTATTAGGTACAGTTTTATTGGAAACGCATAGTAAGTAAAGAACTTAAAGATCTAAATAAAAACTTAACACTAAGATGCAGACAGCAATCCAGCAGCGAGATGGGGGCTTTCCAGTCTTTTGCATTGAGTGTCACATGTATCATTTTTTCCCAGTTGGTGAGAGGTCTTACGTGTGCACTAGGTGCAAGGAGCTCTTTGCTCTCAGGGAATGAGTCTGTTCTCTAGAGGCTAGAGCAGCAGACTTGGAAAACATAAGAAAGACAGAGAGGTACATAGACAAGACCTACAGGGATATAGTCCTGAAGTCCCACTTCCAGTCTGGCAGCATCCCTGTTGCCATGGAGGAGAGAGGTCACGTGACAGGAGAGCATCACCCTGGTGTGGCAGGAAGTGATCCTGTAACTAGGACCTGTCCTCCAGGTGATGTAAAACCCTCTCGCACCGAGGAAGTTTCTCCAGGACCATGTGCCCATGAGGGAAGGGTTATGACAGCCATTATAGTTGGTGATTCAATCATTAGGCATGTGGATAGCTGGGTAGCTGGTGGATGTGAGGATCGCCTGGTAACATGCCTGCCTGTTGCGAAGGTAGCGGACCTCACGCGCCACCTAGATAAGGTCTTAGATAGTGCTGGGGAGGAGTCTGCTGTCTTGGTACATGTTGGTACCAATGACATAGGAAATTGTGGTAGGGAGGTTCTGGAGGCTAAATTTAGGTTTTTAGGTAGGAAGTTGAAATCCAGAACTTCCAGGGTAGCGTTCTCCGAAATGCTTCCCGTTCCACATGCAGTACCCAAAAGGCAGGCAGAGCTCCGGAGTCTCAATGCGTGGATGAGACAATGGTGCAAAGATGAGGGTTTTGGATTTGTTAGGAACTGGGAACATTCTGGGGAAAGGAGGGGCTCTTCCAAAGGGATGGGCTTCACCTTAACTGGGATGGAACAAGGCTGCTGGCATTAACCGTTAAAAAGGAGATAGAGCAGCTTTTAAACTAGATAATAGGGGAAAGCCGACAGTTGCCCAAGAGCGGATGGTTCGGAAGAATGTATCCTTGAAGGATACTACCAAAAACAGAGAGGTTCCAAAAAAGAGTAAAGTAGCCCAAATGCCCTCGAGTATGGAGCAGACAGAGCTTAAAGATCCCAAATTACCCATGTCTACCAATAGCCAAATTAATATGAATAAAATACAGTCTCTAAAATGCTTGTATGCAAATGCTAGAAGTCTAAAAAATAAGATGGGAGAGTTAGAATATATAGCACTAAATGAGAGGTTAGATATGATTGGAATATCAGAGACATGGTGGAAGGAGGACAACCAGTGGGACACTGTGATACCTGGGTACAAACTATATCGTAATGATAGAGCTGATCAAATTGGTGGAGGGGTTGCACTCTATGTTAGAGAGGGCATTGAGTCAGAAAGGATTAAAGTTTTGCAGGAAACAAAATCTGCTGTAGAATCTCTATGGATTGAAATTCCATGTAAAAAGGGGAAGGCGATGGCAGTGGGGGTGTACTATCGACCACCGGGCCAGAATGAACAAATGGATGATGAAATGCTCAAAGAAATCAAGGAAGCTAACAAAAGTTACTGTGCAGTAATAATAATGGGTGATTTCAATTATCCCGGTATCAACTGGGTCAGTGTCATGGCAGGACATGCTAGGGAGATAAAGTTCCTAGATGACATAAATGACTGCTTCTTGGAGCAGCTGGTTCATGAACCGACCAGAGGGGAAGCCATATTAGACCTAATCCTTAGTGGAACACCAGATCTAGTGCAAGAGATAAGGGTGTTGGGGCCACTTGGCAATAGTGATCATAGCATGACCGCCTTTGATTTAATTAGTGGAGGAGGAATAGTACGGAAATCCACAGTACTACCTTTTAACTTTCGAAAGGGAGACTATGATAAAATGAGGAAAATAGTTAAGAAAAAACTAAAAGGAGCAGTTGCAAAGCTTAAAGACTTACATCAAGCTTGGGTGTTGTTGAAAAATACTATCTTGGCAGCCCAGACCAGCTGTATTTCACGCTTTAAGAAAAGTGGAAGGAAGTGGAAGTCATTGTTTACTCTCCCTCACCCCTTTGTACAACATCACAATCCACCTCTTAAGTGACCGTTTTCCCCAGAATACCTCAAAATGCACCCTATTCTATCCTTAATCCTTTTCCTCCTTACCTCCTGGTCCACCAACATCTCACACGAACTCACCCACCACTCCAACCATATACCAATCCTTCTCAACCACTGCAGAAGACCATCTGGAAATCACCAACATCCTTTTACAAGAGCCAACACCAACCACTCACATCTTCTACACATCCCTCTACAGAACCTTAAGAAGACTCAAGCGGAAAAACTCAATAGCCAACGATTATTGAAATGCGCCCTAATAAATGCTAGGTCGATTCGTTCAAAATGGCCTGCTATCATTGATCTGATAACCCTCAACAATCTCGGCATCCTAATGATAACCGAGTCATGGCTATCTGACTGTGATAATGCCCTAGTCAACCAGATGACACCCCCCGGATACTCAATATTTGCCTGTCATAGGTCCCACCAGAGGGGTGGGGGCACACTCATCATTACCAAATCTGAACACCACTTCTCTTTGAATAACTCCACCAGCTCTACCTACCTGGACATAGTCTCCATTTCAAATTGGCAATGCTCAATTAACCTCCTATACAGAGCTCCATCTTCATCAACAGATGATTTATCATCAATAATCAACCTAGCCTGTAACCCTCATAACACACGCTCCCCAACCTGGATGATCGGAGACTTTAATCTGCCCTCACTACAAGATGTACATTTGTCTGCCTTTCTCGAAGCAATGAATGAACTGGGATATACACAACTCATAGAAGAACCAACTCATAACAAGGGCGGCAAACTCGACCTGATCTTCGCCCCCCAATCTACAAAACCCACCCAAAATATCATACAATCCATTACACCTGTACCCTGGTCAGACCATCACCTACTACTATTCAACATACCTGCTAATGACCTATGCAATATTAGCAACAAAACGGTTACCCCCCCTAGTCTTAGCACATTGCGCTTCCGACCCCTCGACAAGGACAGTGCCCTCAAGACGATCCTACCATTACTTGACAATGATTCCTATAATCCTGATGAACTAGTATCCACCTGGAATAATGCCATCAGAGCTGCTGCCTGCATCCCTTCCACCAACAAGAACATATCGAAACGCAAACACACTCCATGGTACTCCCAAGACCTCCGTGCTTTGCTCATCCACCTACGCAAACTAGAAAGACAGTGGCGCCACAGTCGGACCCCTGAAACACTTTCTGCTTACACTACGCATTTACAAAGACACCGACAAAAAACCATGGAAAAGAGAAAACAATACCACTCAGAATTATTGAAGCGTTCATTGAACAGACCTCACGATCTATTCAGCATTGTAAAAGCCATAACAGGAGATCCAACTCAAGATCACCCACACATGCCTCAACCGCAGGAATACTCTAATTATCTTCAGTCGAAGATGATCCAAACCAGCACAAGCACCAACATCATACCTACCTCTACCCTGGTGACAACCCCCCAGACAAATCTCCTGCTGAATTTCACTGCAACCTCTGAGGAGGAGATCATTGACACCATAACTTCCATCAACCTCACCACTGTCCCTAATGATCCCTGCCCCGCAAGCTGGATCAAAGAACTACGTCACGACCTCAACCCAACTATCTGCAGAATCCTGAATCAGTCCTTATCTACAGGATCATTCCCCCAAAGCTTAAAACACACGTCTATCCGACCTCTACTGAAAAACAGCAAACTCGACACATCTAAAGTAGAATCCTATAGACCAATTTCGAGCATTCCTTTGCTTGCTAAAATTATTGAGAAGGTGGTCCTGCGACAAATTCAACATCACGTAGACACTGAATCACCTTTAGACACCTCCCAACATGGCTTTAGAGCAGCCCACGGTATTGACACCATCCTCACAACCCTCTTCAACAATCTAGTCACAGGCCTTGACAATATTCACCAAGGATTTGTCTTGATATTCCTGGACATAGCGGCCACCTTTGACTCCGTGAACCATGACACACTACTACTCCGACTTAAAGAAAAAGGGATACAAGGCTCGGCACTAGCCTGGTGTAAATCTTATCTCTGCAACAGATGGCAACAAGTCAGAACAGGATCCACAACATCAGAGCCTTTCCCCCTGAAACAAGGTGTGCCTCAAGGCTCATCCCTATCTGCTCTGTTCTTCAACATTTATATGCAGCCTATCTGTGCTTTAATCCGCTCCTTCAACGTCCACTGTCTTGCCTACGCTGACGATATCCTCATCTACTCACCGTTTACAATTGACAAACCAGACTTCTCTCCAATATTGAGATGTTTTGAAGCAGTTTCAGATTGGCTTCTAACTCAAAATCTCCGGATCAACAATAGCAAAACAGACGTCCTATTCGTCACAAGAAACCGGAGTTTCACGCCCCCCCCCCCCTCACTCCAGATCAATAATATAGAATTGAAGACAAAATCCACAATCCGATACCTAGGCATCACCCTCGACCAACGCCTAGATATGTCAGCCCATGTTACAAACACCACAAAAGCAATTTAACACAAGATCCGAACACTAAGACACCTTCGCCCATTACTCGACTTCTCTGACTATAGATCAATATTCCAAGCTCTAATCATCCCACATCTCGACTTTGCGAATGTCATCCTACATGGACTTCCACAGTCAACCTTAAACCCACTCAGACTTGCCATGAACTCAGCTGCAAGGTTTCTAGTTGGTGCATCAAGGTCAGATCATATAACGTCTATCTTGATAAACCTACACTGGCTGCCACTACCTGCCAGAATCACCTACAAAATTCTAATACTAACCTTCAAAGCCCTCAAGAATCAGCCCGCTACACCCATCAACGCACTTCTCCACCGTACCACAATCAAAAGAATAAGAAGAACTCCGCAGATGAACACAATTGAAGTCCCCAAGTTTCTAACAAAATGTACAAAGTCAACAGCCAACAGAGCATTTTCTATTTTTGCACCGATTGCCTGGAATGCCCTCCCAGCAGAACTCCGAGCCATCCAAAACCTAGTGGTGTTCCGGAAGGCCCTAAAACACCATCTGTTCATGCAGCACTACCCAGCCTCCCAGTTTGAAAAGCACCCACCCACCCCTCGGACCCCCAACCTAACCCCACCCACTGAACACCCCCCCCCCCCACTGATAATGGCTAACCAGCTTCCCCCTCCCCCACCCCGTCACATGTGTACTAGTACTCGTACAGTCTCCTTACATACCCACTGAGATTAATTGTTACTGTAACATGTACATAAGCTGTATATAGTTCCCCCCTAGTTCCTCCAAGTTTTGAATATCCTGTTCTATGTAAGCTCAATGTGCCATTACATTGTAGTTCATTTGTTTTTACTGTAAACCGCACTGATTATAATAGCGTGGTATATAAGAAATATAAATAAATAAAAATAAAAATAAAAGTCCAAAAAACTGCCAGCATGGTTTAAAGGTGAGGTCAGAGAGGCTGTTGTTGCCAAAAAAGCATCTTTCAGGAAATGGAAAAAAGAGCCAAACGACAAAACCTGGAAACAGCACAAGCACAGGCAAATCAAATGCAAGGCATTGATAAAGCAGGCAAAGAGAGAATTTGAGAAGAAGCTTGCTGTGGAAGCAAAAACACGTAATAAAGATTTTTTCAAGTACATTCGTAGTAAAAAACCTGTGAGTCAGTTGGTCCATTAGATGATAGAGGTGTTAAAGGGGCACTAAGAGGCGACAAGGCGATAGCGGAGAGACTGAATGAATTCTCTGCTTCGGTCTTTACTGAGGAAGATGTAGGGATGTTACCCATGACTGAAGTGGTATTTAAAGGTGCGGAAGAATTGAAGGAAATATTGATACATCGGGAAGATGTATTACAACTATTAGATAAACTGAAGAGTAGCAAATCACCTGGGCCGGATGGTATACATCCAAGGGTGTTGAAAGAACTGAAATATGAGATTGCAGACTTGCTATTAGTAATCTGTGAACTATCATTAAAATCATCTCTAATACCTGAAGATTGGAGGATCGCCAATGTAACACCAATTTTTAAGAAGGGTTCCAGGGGTGATCCGGGAAACTACAGACCGGTGAGCCTCACGTCAGTACCGGGAAAAATGGTAGAAACCATCATAAAGAATAAAATTACTCAGCATGTAGATAGTCATGGCCTAATGGGAGACAGCCAACATGGCTTTAGACAAGGAAGATCTTGTCTTACTAATCTGTTATGTTTTTTTGAAAGTGTGAATAAACAGGTGGACAAAGGTGAGTCGGTTGATATAGTGTATCTGGACTTTCAGAAAGCCTTTCTCAAGGTCCCTCATCAGAGACTTTTGGCAAAACTAAAGAGTCATGGGATAGGAGGAAGTGTATTATTATGGATCAAGAACTGGTTAAAAGATAGAAAGCAGAGGGTAGGGCTAAATGGCCAATTTTCCCAATGGAGAAAAGTGAATAGTGGTGTACCCCAGGGATCTGTGCTGGACCCGCTGCTTTTTGACATATTCATAAATGACCTGGAAAGAGGAATAACGAGTGAGGTTATCAAATTTGCAGATGACACAAAACTATTTAAAGTTGTTAAAACCCAAGAGGATTGTGGAAAATTGCAAGAGGATCTTGATAAATTGGAAGACTGGGCATCAAAATGGCAGATGAAATTTAATGTGCACAAGTGCAAAGTTATGCACCTAGGGAAGAACAACCCAAACTATGGTTACACGATGCAAGGTTCCACATTAGGAACCACCACCCAGGAAAAAGATTTAGGCGTCATTGTGGATAACATGTTAAAACCCTCGGCCCAGTGTGCAGCGGCAGCCAAGAGAGCAAATAGAATGCTAGGTATCATAAGGAAAGGAATGGAAAATAAAACAAAAGATATTATAATGCCTCTATATCGTTCCATGGTGAGACCGCACTTTGAATATTGTGTGCAATTCTGGTTGCCGTATCTTAAAAAGGATATAGAGTTATTAGAAAAGGTTCAGAGAAGAGCCACCAAAATGGTAAAGGGGATGGAAGGATACTCCTATGAAGAAAGGCTAAAAAGGTTAGGGCTCTTTAACCTGGAAAAGAGACGGCTGAGGGGAGATATGATAGAAGTCTATAAATGAATGAAAGGAGTGGAACGGGTAAACGTAGATCGATTGCTTACCTTATCAGAATATAGAAAGACTAGGGGACATGCAATGAAGCTACAGGGTAAACTATTTAAGACTAATAAAAGAAAATACTTTTTCACTCAACGTGTAATCAAACTCTGGAATTTGTTACCGGAGGATGTAGTAAAGGCTGTTAGTGTAGCTGGGTTTAAAAAAAGTTTGGACAAGTTCCTGGAGGAAAGGTCCATAAACCATTATTAAGAAGGGACCCAGGATATCAATGCTTGACCCAGTACAAGCAATGCGGAACCTGTGTCTTTTGGGGAAACTGCTAGGTACATATGACCTAGATTGGCCACTGTTGGAAACAGGATATTGGGCTTGATGGACCTTGGTCTGACCCAGTATGGCATATCTTATGTTCTTATGTTCTTATGGCATGTGATACATCTATGGAGATGGTAAAGAAACACAAAGGAGACTAGTTGAGTCAAGATCCAAAAGTGGCAGCGAAGAGGTGAGTTTTCAGCCTGGATTTGAAAAGGGCCAGAGAAGGCGCTTGATGATTTGTTTTGCTTGTACGTGTTTCTACTTTTTGAAACGTAGAAACATGACAGCAGAAAAATACCATATGGCCTATTTAGTCTGTCCTTCCATATCAACTACTATAGTCTCCTTTTTCCTTTAGAGATCCTATTTGTCCCATGCTTTCTTGAATTCAGTTACTGTCCACGTCTCTACTACCTCCACTGAGAGTGGTCTTCAGAATTGTACACAATACTCCAAATGAGGTCACACCAGAGACTTACAGAGATACTATCACATCATTTGTTTCTGCTGGGCATTCCTCTCCCTATGCAGCCAAGCATCCTTCTGACTTTCGCCATTGCCTTTTCTACCTGTTTAGCCACTTTAAGATCTTCAGAAACAATCACACCAAGGTCTCGCTCTTCTTTTGTGGACAGAAGTACTTCACCCCCTACACTGTACCTCTCCCTTGGATTTTGCAGCCAAAGTGCATGGCCATGCATTTTTTAGCATTAAATCTCAGCTGCCAAATTCTAAATCATTCTTCAAATTAGCTAGATCTCTCCTCATGTTATCTATTCCTTCCTGGGTGTCTACTCTATTGCAGATTTTGGTATCATCCACAAAGAGGCAAACCTTACCCGACAGTCTTCCACAATATCACTAACAAAGATGTTAAAAAGAATCAGACCAAGGACAGATCCCTGTGGCACACCACTTATAACATCCTTCTCCTCAGAGTGATTCCATTCACCTCCCACTCAACTAATTTCAAACCCAGTCAGTCACTTTAGGGTCCATCCCTAAGGAGCTCAATTTACTGATGTTGCCTGTGTGGAACAGTGTTAAAGGCTTTACTGAAATATAAGTACACCACTTCTAGGGCTCCCCCTCAGTCCAACTCTTTAGTCACACAGTCAAAGAAATCTATAGGATTTGTCTGACAAGACCTGCCTCTGGTAAACCCATGCTGCCTCAGATCCTGAAATCATTTGGACTCCACAAATGTCACTATCCTATGTTTAACAGTGTTTCCACAGAGCAGTAGGTATACCCCTAAATAAAGTCATGGGGAGGGATGACCTGCAGGGAGCAGCAGGTGCACCTACTCTTGCTGCCTTGGTGGGCAGACTGGATGGACCATGCTGGTCTTTAGCTGCCATCATATACTGTGTTACTATGTTAATTTACTCATCACAGAGGTCAAACTAGCTGGCTTTTCATTCTCAACCTCATCCTTACTTCCACTTTTCTTTAAAGGGACCACATGTGCCTTTCTCCAATCCTGTGGGACCACTCCTGACTAAAGAAGCATTAAAAAAGTCAGTCAATGGAGCCACTAGAACATCCCCAATTTCCTTCAGTATTCTTGTATGTACCCCATCTGAACCCATTGTTTTGGCTAGCTTTTTAAATTTTTTTTATTAGTGCTGTCAAGTCAGTGTTGACTCATAGTGAGCCAGCTACCTCTGGGGTTTCTTGGCAATGTATCACTGGAAGTGGACTGCCAGCCTTTTCTTCCAAGGCAATGGAGGGTAAGGTGACTTGTCCAAAGTCACAAGGAGTGCCAGTGGGAACTGAACCCTTGATCTTCTGGGTATTGGGCAGTTGCTTTAACCACTAGGTTACTCCTCCACTCCTAGTTTAGCTAGTTCCTCACAAACAGTCTTCTGAAAATTGTTCAAAATCCCCTTTACTTCTTTTTCTGTTTGTGGGTGTTTTCTGAGGTCCTGCTCTTGGCCCTTCATCTGTGAACACAGAACAAAAATATTTGTCAATGGCTTCTACATATCTGAAAAATGTCTTGTCCCTGCATTTTATTGCATTGGCTATTTCTTCTTCTTTTTGTATCTTTGATTTCCTGACTACTTTCCTAGCTTTTCTAAGTTTTTCCAAATATTTATGCTTGTCTTCTTCTCTCTGTGACCTCTTGTATTTTAGGAAGGCCACCCTCTTTTTCTTTACCTTTTCGGCTACTTCTTTTGAGAACCATAGTGGCCTCCTTATCCTTTTTCCATATTTTCCTAACAAAAAAGGTTTGTTGCCCTTAAAATATCCCCTTTCAGTTTTGCCCATTGCTTTTCTACATCCCACGGCTGTTCCCATCCCACTAATGACTCCTTGAGGTATTGTCCCATCTTGGCAAAGTTAGTTTTTCTAAAGTCTAAGACCCTCACTTTTGAATGCATTTTATCAGCCCTAGTCCTAATACTGAACCACACCATCTGGTGATTGCTGCATACAAGATGATATCCCATTATTACGTCAGTAACACTTTCCCCTTTGGGAAGCACCAAGTTCAGTATAGCGCCTTCATGTGTGGGTTCTGTTACCAGTTGCTGGAATAGTTCTCTCTCTAGAGAATCTAGGATCTTCTTACTTCTAGATAACACTGCAGCAGTGATGTGCCAATCAACATCTGGCATATTAAAATCACCTATCAGTAGCACTTCTCCTTTCATGGCAGTACTGCGTATGTCTTCTTTTTAAATTTAATTTTCATATAAAATACACACATCCCACAACCCCTTTTGACTTAACCTTACACTTAAACCCCACCCCCTCCCCCACCACCACCACCACCATCCGGCACATGAATCACAACATATACTTGTTCATAAATAGTTCCCATATAGCTTGAAATTGGGAAAGTTTATTTCTCTGTATAGCAGTCAATTTTTCTATCACATAAATGTCTTGCATCCAGGACCACCATACTTCTAAAGTGGGGATTCGGATTCTCTTCCATTACAAAGCTATCTCAAATCTTGCAACTATAACACACTGTTTTATTAACTTCCCCTCCATTCCCTCTCATCCTTTTTCCCTGAACATCAAGGAGAATATTTGTTAGGCACCATTCTACCATATGTCCCGCCATCCCCCCACTTCTTGCCGTAGTTGCTCCCAAAACTTTACTACCATTGGGCAAAGCCAACACATGTGTCTATAGTCCCCTTGCTCTAAAGAGCCCCTCCAACAATGAGGACTGCCCTTTCCTGTCATTTGGTGCAGGCGGACCGGAGTGAGATACCATCTGTAGACCACTTTATAGTTATTTTCTAGGTGGCTCGCTGATAACAGGCTCCTCCCATACTTCTAAATATTCCCTTCCACTGTTGTTGGTCGAATTTTTATCCTAAATCTTCTTCCCATTTCTCCTCGTAGCCTGACTTCCCTGCTCTTTGGCCCTTCACTATAAGTCTATATATAGTTGATAGAGGTCTCTTCCTTGTCCCCTTCTCCCAACACAATACCTCAAAATCTGACAGTCCTTGCCCCAGTGGCTGTTGTCATGACTTGGAAGATAGCCAATGACATACCTATAAATAAACATAAAAATCCCGCCGTTGCAGCCCATATTTGTCCCTCAATTCTTCAAAAGAGGCTACCTGGCCCTCCTCACAAAATTAATATAATATTTGTAAACCCTGGCCCTCCCTTTGGATAAATAATGGATCTGCGATACCCGGGGAAAAGGCAGGATCATATCACAATGGTTGTAGCAGTGAGGGTACACTTTGGAATCGCTGCACTTCCCTCCTGTGTCTCCAAATCTGCTCCATTATCCTTATGAAAGGGTTACTAGACAATGGCATGGCTTTAGCCAACCAAGGGAGAAACTGGATTGGAACTCTCCTCACCCCTACCTCTGCAATCTGGACCTACTTGCGGGTGGTACCTTCCTTCTGTGCTACTATATTTGACATCTGAGCAGCAAAATAGTACCACCACAGATAGGGGAACTGCCAGGCCCCTATCTTTCTTGGGTTTGTACATCACTGTCCTAGCTATTCTGGGGGGTCTGTGGTTCCCTATATAGTGGAAGACCTTGCGCTGGGCCAAGGGGATGTCTTTGCATGGCACTACTATTGGTAGCATTTGAAAGAAATATAAAATCTTGGGCAGAGTAGTCATCTTAACGCAGGCCACTCTACCAAGTCATAACAGAGAAAATTTCTTCCAATCCTCATAGAATAACTTACGCCATAAGGGGATATAATTAAGTCAATAGAGCTGGGAAATTTCCACACTCAGTTGTACTCCTAAATAGCGCAGAGTGTCCTTTGCCATTTGAATGGGAATAGACGTTGTAGCCTTTTGACATCTTCTTCAAGTAGAGTTCAGTTCAGGATTTCAGTCTTATCCATATTTAAAGGTGAGGTCAGAGAGGCTGTTGTTGCAAAGAAAGCATCTTTCAAGAAATGTAAAAAATGACAAAAACTGGAAACAGCACAAGCACTGGCAAGTTAAATGCAAGGCATTGATAAGGCAGGCAAAGAGAGAATTTGAGAAGAAGCTTGCAGTGGAAGCAAAAATGCATAATAATGACTTTTTCAAGTACATTCATAGCAAAAGAACTGTGAGAGAGTCAGTTGGACCATTAGATAATAGAGGGGAAAAAAGGCACTAAGAGGGGACAAGGCCATAGCGGAGAGAATGAATGAATTCTATGCTTCGGTCTTTACTGAGGAAGAGGTAGGAATGTTTTTAAAGGAGATGCTGCAGAAGAATTGAAAGAAATATTGATACACAGGGAAGATGTATTACAACTATTTGATAAATTGAAAAGTAGCAAATCAACTGGACCAGATGGTATATATCCAAGGGTGTTGTAAGAACTGAAATATGAGATTGCAGACCTGCTATTAGTAATCGGTGAACTATCATTAAAATCATCTGTAATGCCTGAAGATTGGAGGATTGCCAATGTAATGCCAATTTTTAAAAAGGGTTACAGAGGTGTTCCAGGAAACTACAGACTGGTGAGCCTGACATCAGTACCGGGAAAAATGGTAGAAACCATTATAAAGAACAAAATTACTGAACATCTAGATAGTCATAGCTTAATGGGAGACAGCAAACATGGCTTTAGACAAGGAAGATCTTGTCTTACTAATCTGTTATGTTTTTTTGAAAGTGTGAATAAACAGGTAGACAAAAGTGAGTCAGTTGATATAGTGTATCTGGACTTTTAGAAAGCCTTTGACAAGGTCCCTCATCAGAGACTTTTGGCAAAATTAAAAAGTCATCGGATAGGAGGCGGTGTACTATTGTGGATCAGGAACTGGGTAAAAGAAAGAAAGCAGAAGGTAGGGCTAAATGACCAATTTTCCCAATGGAAAAAGGTGAATAGTAGAATACGCCAGGGATCTGTGCTGAGTCCGTTCCTTTTGGCATATTCATAAATGACCTGGGAAAGGGAATAACGAGTGAGGTAATCAAATTGCAGATGGCACAAAACTTTTCAAAGTTGTTAAAACCCATGAGGATTGTGGAAAATTGCAAGAGGATCTTGATAAATTGGAAGACTGGGCATCCAAATGGCAGATGAAATTTAATGTGGACAAGTGCAAACTTATGCACCTAGGAAAGAATAACCCAAACTATGGTTACACGATACAAGGTTCCACATTAGGAACCACCACTCAGGAAAAAAATTAAGGTGTCATCGTGGATAACATGTTAAAACCCTCCGCCCAGTGTGCAGCAGCAGCCAAGAAAGCAAATAGAATGCTAGGTAGGAAAGGAATGGAAAATAAAACAAAGGATATTATAATGCCTCTGCATCATTCCATTGTGCGACTGTAATCTTCATGGCTAAAACAATACATAAGCCTACTTATGCACTCATCATTGCTCATGAAGTATTTGATACTTTTCTCATGCAATCTATGCCAAGCATGCAAAACTGTCCTGAAGATCAGTGTGGTCATTTAAATGTGGCCATTGTGTGGCATAACCACATGCAATGGAAATTGTTACTTTCCAGCAGCCCTAGAAGGGGTTCATTTTTTCTTTGTCTTCTAGAACTGACTGCAATTCTGTAGGAGTCTTTTATGCAATATTATGCCCTTGTCAACGTATATATATTGGGAAGACGATTCAGGAAATTAAATCAAGAATTATAGAACACTGTTCTTCCATTCCAATTAAACAGCTGACAGTACCTTTGGTCTCTCATTGGTTGGGAGCCGCACATGGCATCAGTGATCTGCGCTTTTTTGTTATTGAAGCCAACAGAGGGACACGGTATGTTAACTCAGCACAGTGGCTGTTATAATGGGGAAAATCTTATATTTTCAATTAAAACACCTTTGTACCTCATGGATTAAATTCTGATATGGAATGGGGATGCTTTTTATGATCTGGTTTGCTTCTTTGTTGTTTTTATTGTACATTTTTTTGACAGCAGCTTAGACAGATGGGTTAGCCTTTAAATGTAAGGCCCATGCGCTGGTATCTTGCAGTGTTATTCAGATACCACAATGAGCAGAATGCAAAGCTGGGTTTGTGCATATCGATGTGTATACAGTGTTTTGAGTTTTTATGCTATTAGCTTAGAATATTTTGGCTTTTGTTTTCAGTTAAAACCCTGAAGAAGCCCTCTTTGACTGGGTGAAACCTACTGGTCAGGTCGGCCTTGGGTGTTGTTGCATGTGCATGAGTCCTATAAAGATGCCATGTCAATTGTTCCTTTGCAGATAAGTACCAGCAGAGTATATTTCTAGTCCAAGATACTGTCGTCTATAAGTCTTGCATGTTTTGGCAGAGATTGTATGAGAAAAGTATAAAATCCTTCATGAGCAATGAGAAGTAATCGGCTTACTACTCTTTTAGCCATGAATGTTTTTCAGCTAAGAAGGTATGATAATAATTGGCACATTGCATTTTGAGATATATATAAAGCAGTTTCAATATAAAACTTAAGAGCAATACAAATTATTCCAACTCATTTTCCCATATTTTATCCCATCTGTAACGGGCTCATCGTAGGACTATTTGTTTGTAAAACTCAGGTTCTAGAAATCTTTCCCAATATGGCTCTGGAAGCAGAAGTAGCTTCCTGCATCCCCAGCTAGAATCTCAGTAGAATCCAACACATTTTCAGAACAAATCTTTGGCTCATGTGCTGGGAAAGGTCACACCAGAGCAGTCTTAGTACTTAGGAGGGGGATACTTAGCCACAGCTGTTAACCGTTCTAATGCAACTAGCCACCACTGCTCCAACTTAAACCTGGTTATTCAATGCTGAGGTCTTACCTGGGTCCAGCACCGAATATGCAGGTTGCCCGTACTGGCAGGAAGTTAACCGGGCGGCGACGATATTCGGCTGCTACCCGGTTAGCTTCCGCTGCGAAAGTTAGGCCAGCCTTCGCTGTGCCTTTTTATTTATTTATTGAACAGGTTTTTATACTGCTTTATCACTTTAGTACTTTACTTTCACCACTTTGCTGTAAATGGACAGCGGCTCAATATGGCCACCGCCCAGTTATGGCCGGGTGCTGACCCCGAAACTCCCTGACGCCAGCTGGTTAGCATCGGGGCATGCAGAGGCGGCACCCAGGGATAGTCAGTGGCAGTAACCATGAATATCCTGGACAGAGAGATGAATGCGGGTAGCACATCTGCTAACCATGTTAATCCCTATGACTATCCTCCCCTAGGTAATGCACTGTTACACATACATGGAGTGCAAGAGTGGCCTAGTGGTTGGGGCAAGGTACCTCAGGCCAGAAGGTCAGAGGTTCAACTCCCACTAGAGGACAGCAACCTTGGGCAGGAAGGACTGGGGTTCCTAGTCCCACAGGTGCTCCTTGTGGTCTTGGGCAAGCCACTTAACCCTCCATAGCCCATGTTCCCTGTAAAATAGTTACCTCTAAGTTATAATGCCCTGTTCAATGTAATTTCAGTTTGTTCAATGTAAACCACCTTGATATCATGAAAGGCAGCATATTAGAAATGTTGAATAGATATGAATAAGCAAAAGCAGTCTAGACATCATAGGAAAAAATATTATTATAATAAAGATTTAATATTCACCAGTAAGAGGGTAATTTTATATCAGGGTGCCCAGGTTTAGAGGCAAGAAGGTGCCTATTTTGAGCTTAATTTATAAAGACATGTGGAGGCCAATTCTGATGTGTGTATCCCCCGCCTGTCCAGCCAGTCAGAATCGGGACGTGCTCCAGTCACCCGATTCTGATCATGCAGGCTGTACCCTGATTCTGGCCACCTGGATGTCCAAGCAACTCCCACTCTAGCCCAGCCTGGTTCCTGCACAGAGCAGCAGTGGCATGGCGTCCTGTTGTCATGCCACCATGACTCCATGCCGGAGCCGCGATCGTCGGCAGCGATGGAAATGTTCTTTTCCCTACAGCCCAACCCCTGATCGGTCCGCCATGGCCAGGGTCGGGCTGCGAGAACTCCCTGCACCCCCTCACCTGCCTTCCCAACCCTGGTTCCATTGTCCTCCTCCATTTAGGGAGACTTATTCCTCTAAGGTGGAATAAGCCCCCCCCCTACAAATGGCTGACCCTGAATGTACAGGGCCAACCTCGGAATCAGCCCTGTACATCCGGAGTCATGGCGCCAGCCACAGCCTACCCTTGTTTCGCCTGCGGCATGTCCCCTCCCACCCACAAACAGAGCCCCCCACACAGCTGAGATCTACATGGGGGGAGCTCTGTTTCCTGGATGCAGTCCTCTCGGAGGGGGAGTCAGAAGTGGCAGGCCATGTGAACCGAAGCACATGGCTTGCCACAGGCACCAAAGGGGTGGTACAAAGCCGCTGTGCCGCCCGCCATGGTCTTCTGCCCTAGGTGGCTCCTAGCCCGCCTAGTAGATGGGCCAGCCCTAAATGTTAGTGCATACTTTATGCATATATGCATGTACGTATTTTATAAAATACATGTGTAAATCATGGCTGCACTCATGCTCTGCCAAATTCCTCCTCCGTGAGCATCTACTGTGCAAGTACACACCATCTTACACTACACATATTTCTAGGTATGACCTAAGAGCCCATTTATGTGTGAAAATGACTTATAAAATTACCCTCTAAATGTTGTTCCACTATTTATTTGAATATCTTAGAGGGGTGAGGTTTAGAGGGAGGGTTAAAATTGCCAATCCCTGCCTATGCATGCAGATTAGCGCACAACTTTCTCCATGGATCAATAATAGGGATATGCATTCATAAGTGCACATTGAGTTTGTTTGGGCACCTATAAAATTTGAAGTGCACTCAAATTGCTTGCACACGTGTATACCCACAAATTAACATGCTTACAATCAATTTGTGCACTTAAAAAATGTTCTTGCATGCATACAATGCATGCCTAAAAAACAAATATGTGAAACAATCTGAAAAAGTGCCCAAAGATCTGGAAAATTTTGTTTTAAATCAACACAAACCAAATTATTTTTTTGCCTATGCACACCTCTTCTTGAGAGAAAATGTTTCCTGCTGTGGACTTTTGTGGTGCTCACAAGGTAGAGCTGCTGCCGTCCCTATGCTGTTTGGGATTTTTGGATGAGGTGGTTAGGAAGTTTTTAAACATGGCATCGGCAGAAAATCAACAAACATGATAAGAAGTGCTGGGATTCACTCAAAATGAGCAGATGTAAAGCACAAACTAGTTTTGCACAACAGAAATAATTTGGCATTGAACTCTGTTCGCAGCTCAAAGCATGTCAGTGGGTAGCAATTACTGGATCAGGCTTCTGCAAAACATGTCAGACCACCAAAGGAGTCAATTCCAGTAGCTAACCAAAAATTATGAACTGAATGCACCTGGAGAGTAAGCCACACTTACCTCAGGACCCAAGCAGGTGGCTAACAGAAGGACTCAGAACCATATCCTTTAGCTGAATTGCAAATCTCCAGCACACACTCCAAGCATTTGATTCGGTTAAATAAATGTGGCAAAAACAGAGGCATAATAGTTAATAAATACTATGGGTCTAATATTCCAAGGCATTTACATGGTTTACAGACACGATTTGTGTTGCTGAATATTCCCGAGTAATGCCGCTACTGTATAGGTCCCGATGCTAACCGTTTAACATCGGAGCATGTCGGGGAAGTTCCAGGGCAGAGCAGAGGTGGAGCCAATCACAAACTGGTCAGTGGTGATATTGAGCCGCTGCCCAGTTGCAATCTGCAGTGGAACCCAGGCGCAGGAAACCCTGGCCTAATTTTCACTGTGTATTGCTAACCGGGCAGTGGCTCAATATCATCTCTGCCCGGTTAGCAACCAGGCTCGGTGGTGACCTCGGATAATCAATGTCGTGGGTGGATATGACCCCAGCATTGAATATCCAGATTTTACGTTCAACGCCGGCGGCTAGCCACTGTAAATGCCCTAGCACCGGCACTGAATATCAGGCCCTTAAAATGTTATAACCCGCCCGCCCAGTCCTGAAAAAGAATGCCAGAGTGCCATAGAAGCTAGGGGCCTGATATTCAGTGCCGGCGGCTAGCCCGATTACAGCAGCTAGCCACTGGCGCTGAACATTAAACCTGGATATTCAATGCCAGGGTCATATCTAGCCCCAGAGCTGAATATCTGGGGCCACCGTAGAGCCTGATTCCTAACTGGGTGGTGATGAAATTGAGCTGCCGCCTGGTTAGCAGTAAGTGGTGAAAGTTAGGCCAGGGTTTCCTGAGCCTGGTTTGTACTGCAGATTGCAATATCGCTGCTGACCAGTTTGCAATCGTCTCTGCCTCTGTTCCACCCTGGAATTCCCCCAACATGCCCTATGTTAGTGTCGCTGAATATCCTGCTTAGATCAATACAATACATCATACAAAACTACAAAACAGGCAAACACACTTACAACAATATATCAATGAAAAAAACAAGCAAAAATAAAATGACACTAGCTGTAAACCTTACCAGCAGCTACAAATTAATGTGTTATGGGAAGAGCCATGTTTCCACGAACTGATGAAAACATAGGTAACACAGTCCATGCCTACTTGCACTCAGGAGGTCACACCAAAGGGGTGGAGTGATAAATCAGAATGACTAGAAAGGCTCCAGTGCTGGAGATCATGCTAAGACAACTTATCCTTCAACGCTGTCATGCCAAGCTGTAATCATGAGCATTGAAGATGTTACCATGTGCTCTTTGCTAAACAGGCCGCCATTGAAGCTGTCACAGCAAAGGAGAGGCTGACAATCGCTTCAGTATACCCAGAACCGCGGCCGGATTTATGTTTTTGGCACCCATATGCAAGACCAGAGAGCAGATCCCAGACAGTAGGAGTTGACGGGAAAGGGGGTGGGTGTCAGAAAGCCGGAAGAGGAGCAGAAAGCGTCATGCATGCCACAAGAGCACCTCTTTAAAGCAGTGCATACACATGGGCCTAATGCAAGCTGTAGCAGGCTCCTCTTGCCCGGATATTTCGCACATTCAAAATTCAGCTAATGACTTTTTTGCCTGGTAGGGAGCAAACATAAAGTTTAGCATGTAAAGTACATTCATATATGCATATTTTATAAAATAAATATGTAAATCATGACTCCACCCAAAGCGCTTCCCTGAACTAGGGTTGCCAACTGGTTCCAGATGCTCCAGACAGGTTTGATCCAGTCCTGGGTTTACCTCATTGCATGCAGGGATATGTAGTTTTGATTTCTCCATTACACTCCATAAGAAAAGGAAAACTGCAAGTCATCTACTCTAAAGTTACATACAAGCATGGGGCAAACACACAGGATCTCTAAGGGAAAGGAAAGGACTGTAGAACTTAATAGTTTATGTTTATTATTACATTTGATATACCGCTCAGACCAAAGCATCAGAGCGGTTTACAATACAATATTAATGTTACGGAAAATATGAAAAGAATGCCATTTATAAGATAGGACAGAATAAGAGACACAGTGTTAGACAAAGGAATAGAAGAAGCAAAGGGAAGGAAACGGCAGATTACAACCACGATATACCATTAAATTCACAGTCGGTATGGAAGGGCTGATAGGGAAAAAAATAAAACTTAAAGTGTATAGCAGGACTAAGAGGCCCGCAGGGGAAAATAGGAATTCTGTATATATCTATATATGGAAAGGAATGTGCTGTGCTAAGACAAATTGATTGTTCTACACGGAGACAACTAACATCTGTGAAGTTACTGATAAGCTGTAGTGGGCCTCAGGGGATGAGTTGATGACGTATGTATATGTTTCTGTTAATGTATAAAAGACAGACAGCCTCTCTAACCTGTGGAATAAACTTACATACTACTTATGTGTGAGTGTGTGTGTTTGTTCCCCTGGAATTCCAGAGAAGGTAAGGTGATTCCTCAGCCCAGAGGATTAACGGACGTCCCGAAGGTAAGTGGTATATAGTGCTGGGAAAGGAATAACCCACACTAACAATTTGGTGTCCAAAATGAGGATTTCCCCGTTGCACTGGGATTTCCATACTTTCTAAATTGACGTCGCTTTGGTAGCTCGTCTCGGGAATGCGGTTTGGTAGCGCTATGCATAACATGCGCTTTGGTAGCGCTATGCATAACAGGGATGTCCTGCTGGGCCTGTGGTAATACCCTTTTCCTTCTCTGTGGCTTGTGTGATTGTGTGAGCTTGGCAAGATGCCCCTGCCTCAGCCTGAAGCGATAGCGCTAGTGACGGTTGTTGGCAGAAAGCAAGTGGCCAAGCGTGCGATTGTTGGATATTAATTAGAGGATGGGGGTTCCCAAGGTAAGGGGACCGCTCCAGAATCTGCGAGGGTGCGTGCGCAGCCAAATGTTGTGATAAGGTTTAAAACTGCATCCTATTCTCGCCGTACCCCGGTCCATCCAGGCACAACCCCGGCAGATGGGGACACGCCGAAGGAATACGTAGACAGAGTGGCAGGGAGTTATTATACTAATCCCTGGGAGGATAATATGGCGGGGTGGGCAGAAGGTTTACATAGCTCAAATCCTTTTCCCAGGGAGGGTAGCTTCTCTGCCTGGCATTTAGATATGATTCGGGGATTGTGTCTGGGGGATAAGAAAGCTTTTCCCTTTTATTCCGGAGACCCGAAATGGCCAAAATCTTATATGAAGGAATGTGGTACTGTATGGATACAACTGGCTCCTTATTATAATGGTCAGCACCTACCGGTGCTTGACTCGCCCCGGGAACTGCCTCCGAAATCACCCCAACCCAAGGTGTCCTCCTCCCGGGTGGCCACGGCCCCTCTGCCGTATCAGCCCATTTACCCCTCCCTGGTTGGATCGGCCACCATTGTAAAGTCAGCCAGAGACTCTGATTCATTAGAGGACATTGTTCTGGTGGCGGCTGCTTCTACCGCGCACCCCCCGGTAGTAATGGTGGGGCGTGCCCCCACCCACCGGGAATTACCTATATATAAAATGTTTCGGCAGATATGTACCACTTATGAGGCTGTGAGTGGCAAGGTGGAGGAGCCTGCCGGTTCGCCTCCACTGCCGCCCGTTGCCGGGCTACCTTCTCACTCAAGCCCATGCTTGACCAAATCTGGGCCCGCCCCTGCTGGGTGGGATGCGCCCAGGGACAACATGTATCGCCAATTGTGTAAGACATCTTCGGAGGTCTCTACCGGGAGTTTGAGGACACGAGCAGGGGCCGGAGGGTCCACTGCCGCTTCCCCTTCCATCCCTCTTGCCCCGCCGGAGTCCCTTATTACCCCCCCCTAATTCCCCCCTTCCGATGCCTTCATCTGAAGATCGGGGGGGGGGGAACAGGAACAGAGTAGGGCTAGGGCTCATAGGGATGGGCTTAGCCCTCATACCCCTTTCATAAGCTGGATTCAAATGACGTGAGAACTTCTAATAGTGATAGAGTGACAGGAGACCCTACATCTAAGGGCCATATATACACCCAGTATCCTTTTCTAACTATTGGTAACCAGCTTGTTGTTAAGCGCCTGGATCCCACCATCCTTTCTTCTATCTTACAGCATGCCCCGAACCCCATGAAAACGCCAGCTGCCACTGTGCACTACTTGCAATGTATGACTCGTGGTTTGCAGTGCACAGAGCAGGACTACCGCCTCATTATTGAGGGTGTCCTGGGGTATGATGAAGAAAACTCATTTGATTTTTCGAAAGTTGTCACTGGCGAATCCTTATGAGACGCCGGATGATTCTAATTATCCCCTTCGATATCCCGATGTGATAAAAAAGATGTGGGACAAAGTGTTAGAATAGTTTGATCGTTTATTTGGGGCGAAACAGAATCTTGCTGCATTTATTATTTATTTTATTTTATTTATTTACAATCTCTTATATACCGCACTATTCAGCATCAGCGCGGTTTACATGGAACAAAATGCTCAGTACAGTTAACATGTATGAGTTTACAGATAACAGGGAACAAAAACTTGGATAACCGGGGAAAACTATGTACAATACTTACTATATGGGGTAATAATCAAAGAGGTTGTATGATATACTGTACATTTGTCTGGGAATGGTATCGGAGTATATTATTGCTCTAGGGGGTGCAGTTATGCTCTATAAGGTACTTGTTAAAGAGGTGGCCTTTGAGGGCTTTCCTAAACTGTGGTAGGTTCTTAATAGCTCGGATCTCATGGGGTAATGCGTTCCAATATCTTGGGGCACTGAGATTGAAGGCCCTGTTGGCTGTTGATTTGGTGCAAACAGTAAGTGCCTTCGGGACTTTTAGGGAGTTTATAGCCGTGGATCTTCTTGCTCTATTTGTGGATGTGGAATGGATGAGGGAGGTTAAGGATGCAGCTGAGAGATTGTGCACAGCTTTAAAGGTGATTGTCAAGATCTTGAAAATTATTCTTGCCTGAATGGGTAGCCAATGTAGCTGTATCAGCAGAGGCGTCACATGGTCGCTCCTGGAGGCTCCGTGGAGGACTCTTGCTGCCGCATTCATGGCTAGCTGAAGAGGGTTTAATGTAGATTGGGGAAGACCTTGTAATATGGCATTGGCATAATCAAAATGGGGTATGACCAAAGCCTGGAAGATTGTCCGAAAATCAGTTGGTTCAAGTATGGAACGTAGGTGCCTAAGTGAGCGGATCTTGAAGTAGACTGATCTGACTATGTTTCCTATGTGGGCCTTCATATCCAGGCGTTGATCTAAGGTGACTCCCAGGTATCGTATTGAGGATTTAGAGTTCAGCTCAGCTTCTTTTACTTTAAGATATTGCGGTGGGGTAAAGTTGGGGTTCCTCGTAATGAAGAGTACTTCCGTTTTCTTATGTTGTATTCTGAGGTTTTGGGAAAGAAGCCAATCAGATATTGCATTGAAACAGTTCGTCAATGGGGATAGGTCCAGATTCTCAGTAGAGAAGGGTAAGTAGAGCAGGACATCATCTGCGTATAACATGCAATCAACATTGAAGGACCAGATGATATTACAAATTGGTTGCATGTAAATATTGAACAAGAGCGCCGAAAGGGAGGATCCTTGTGGGACTCCTTGACATCTATTGCATGCGTGCAGGAACCAGGGGAAGGAGTTTCACAGTTTGTGCGAAGGTTTCGTAAGTGTTGGAAGGAGGAGGCAGGTTTATCACAGGAAGGCCTGATGGCTTTGATGTATATTCAGACGCTGTTTGGGGCTATGCGCCCCGAAGTGACTGTAGCATGTAAGTGAATGATAGATGCTTGGTTTAGCATGACTCCGGCAGTATTAGAGAAGGTAATATTAACGAAGGAAGCGGTGGGATGCTTTGTAGATATGGATGTTAAGAAAGGTAAAATTTCTCATGCTTGGCAGCAGGATATTGGTTGCCAGCAATCCTACCCCGGGGGATATCAACTCCTGGGGCCTCAGTGGTCGCAATCTCGGGGGTGGAGAGGATAGCGGGGCCGGTTTCGAGGCAGGTGGAGTGGCAGGGAATATCTAGGAATCAGATTTGTTTTCATTGTAAGCAACAAGAACATTGAAAAAATGAGTGCCCTTACATGGCAGGTAGCGGCCCTGTGCCGACTCAGGGGGGGTGGGCCATGCCCCCTCCCACAACGCCATCGGCACTACTCCCTCCCCCATCTAGTAGCCCCGCAACCCCTGTTATCCCTATTACATGGCAACAGCCCCCGCAACGCCCATAGGGCTGCCCTGAGGCAACGGTTCCAATCTGGGTTCAGTTAACGGGTGGATGGAAGGAGCCCCCTTGTTGTATGTTGTGCGTTAATGGCCAGCAAGTCTCCTTCGCAATCGACATGGGAATGACTTGCTCTACATTGCATGCCTCTGTTTGTAGGGAACCCTTAACACCAGGTCCTGCCTCAGTTGAGATAAATGGAACCTCTACCCCCACATGGATTACACCCCCATTGTCTGTCTCTGTGCTTGGTAACAATACCGTTCTGTTTACACATTCATTTACAATTATTCCCTCCTGTCCAGTGAGTCTCCTGGGGCGGGACCTGTTGTGTCGCTTAGAAGCAGTAACTATTAGTAATTCAGATGGCTCTTTTGCCTTGCACTCTCCTTTTTTATTAAATATGATTTCTACAGAGGCGCATGTGTTGTCTAAGGTTCCTCCTAAACTCTGGGCCAACTCCCCAACTGACGCCTGTACGCCGTACGTGGCACGTTTGAAGGATCCTCAAGCTGTCGTCTATATTCGACAGTACCCTTTGTCTGGCCCTAAGGAAACTGCTTTGTAGTCCATGATCCAGGATTTTGTTGCAGCAGGTATTGTAGTTCCTACTGTTTCTACTTATAATACTCCCATGAATCCCATCCCTAAGGGGGATGGGTTCCGTTTTACCCAGGATTTATGGCCGTAAATCAGCTTGTTGTCCCACTGGCACCGGTGATGCCCGATATTGCCGGGCTACTTACTCTTATTCCTACGGAAGCCAAATGCTTCACGGTTATTGCTTTAGCTAATGCCACTAGATCCCATCGTGCAGCCTCTTATGGCTTTCACACATGCAGGCAAACAATATACCTGGACTCACCTGCCACATGGATACATTGATTCCCCGGCGGCGTATTCTCTTGTTCTTAAGACATCAATTGAAATGTGGCATCTGCCTTGTTCCTCCACCCTTCTCCAGTATATGGATGATTTGTTGTTATGTTCTAAAACAATCACAGAATGTGAAAACGACTCTGTATCCTTGCTCTGCCATCTAGCCTCCCATTGACACAAGGCTTCTCTAAAAAAGCTCCAGTGGTGCTTTGAGCGTGTTACCTACTTGGGGTTTGTGCTGTGCCCTGGGCGCTCTCTCCTTCCCGAATACAGGCAATTATAAAATTATCTCCTCCAACAACAGTGACACAAATGCTGGCTTTCCTTGGATTAGTATCCTTCTGTCGCGCTTGGATCCTGGACTGTGCTTATTGGGATTCCATATTGCGAAGGGCTACTTTGCAGTTACCAGGCTCTGCATCTATTGAATGGACCGAAGAAATGCTTTCTGCATTTGCTACTTTGAAAAAGCTGCTTATCTCGGCTCCTACACTTGGACTACCTGACTATGGGAAAATGTTTTACTTATATGTAAGAGAAGAGGGAGGAACTATGGCAGCTATTTTGGCTCAAGAGCACGGGGGGGGGGGGCGGAAGGCGCCCAGTCGCATATTTATCGAAAAAAATTGCCCCTCCAAGTACAGGGTATGCCTGCATGTTTGCGAGCCCTGGCGGCTTCGGCTATTGCCATACAGATGACTATCCCGATTACCCTGTCTCATGAGACTATTCTGTTTTCTACCCATTCTGTTTTAAATGTGTTAAAGAACCTTACGACGCAACACATAACAGCCCAGCGCCTTAGTGGGTATGAGGTAATTTTAACAACTACTGAAGGGTTGTCGGTTAAACAGCAATCCGCTGCCTTTACCCCGATGCTGGCCTTGCAGGCCTTAATGCGCCCAGTAGATGATCCGAGTTGCCCCAAGAAGAACATGATTGCTTAAAGTTGATTAACTTTGAGACGTCAGTACGTCCTGATTTGCCCTCCTCCCCGCTCCCGGACGCTCCACATATATTTGTGGATGGGAGCTTTGTCCGTCCTGCAGACAACACCTACATTGCTTCTTATGCCATTGTAGAACTCCCAAATATTTTGCATGAAGCCCAGTTATTACCTTATGGTTCTGCACAAGCTGCAGAATTGGTAGCGCTTACTATAGCCTGTGAATTATTTGCTGATAAACGTGTTAACATTTATACAGATTCCAGGTATGCCTTTGGGGTGGTGCATGATTTTGGTCTCTTATGGGGGCATAGGGGATGGAAAACGGCAGGCGGTAAACCAATTTCTCATGCACAATTGGTTAATGAACTGCTGGCCGCCTTATGTAAACCCAAAGAAGTCGCCGTTATTAAATGTACTGCACACAGATATGACACTTCTATTGCCTCTCAAGGTAATGCCTTAGCTGATCTTGCAGCCAAACAGTGTGCACAAGCCCAAATTGAATTCTTACGTAGTAATAATATCTCTCAGGGCATGCCGACAGTTTCTTACTGTTTGTCTGATCCTCCATTGTCTGAATATTATGTTTCCCCTCTTGAACATTCTTTTCTTCTGCACCACTTGCAGGCTGCTGCAGATCCCGAGGATATTATGTATTGGGAACAGCATAATATGAGTTTAAATTCAGCACAGATTTGGCAGGAAAAAGGGGGTGAAGAGGACTACCGAAAGCGGAAGCCCCTCTCTTAATTGGTCAAGTACATGGGGTAGGGCATAAAAACAGAAAGACGGTTCTTAAGGAGTTACAGGAAATATTTGTTTGCAGAGGTTTGCCTCATTTAGTGGAATCACAATTGAGTCAATGCTTAGTATGTGCTAGGAATAATGTTCAGCAGGGAAAAGCAATAGGACAATTGCAACATCTACCCCCACCGCAAGGCTCGTTTCAGGCCCTACAAGTAGATTTCACATGTATGCCACAATCGATAGGGGGTTATAAGTATTTGTTGGTCATTGTAGATAGGTTTTCAAGTGGCCAGAGGCTTTTCCCACGACCAAGGAAGATGCTAGAACAGTAGCAAAAATTCTCTGTAAGGAAGTTATTCCCCACTTTGGGTGTCCCCTTTCTATAGATTCTGATCAGGGACCAGCGTTCACCTCTAAGGTGTTACAACAAATTACTCAGATGTTTGCCATTGATTGGAAATTTCGTGTCCCATATCACCCACAGTCAACAGGGATAGTAGAACAAATGAATCAAACAATTAAAGAAAAATTTAAAAAGGCTACACAACACGCCCCAGGAAGGTGGCCAGTGTATCTGCCAGTTGTATTGGCAGAGATTAGGCTAACCCCTGGGGCATCTGGATTCTCTCCTTTTGAAATTCTGATGGGACGACCCTTACCCTTACCCTGGAAATGGCCCGAGGGAACGGTGATAATGGCGGATGACTTGTTGCTGGCACAGGAAGAATATGCTACACAGCTAGCTAAATATTTATGCATGGTGTCTGAACAAGTGTACAATGCTTTCCCTTTTCCTTCTACAGAACCGACGCACCCATTCCGCCCGAGAGACCGTGTGCTGGTAAAGCTGTTTCATAAGAAGGGCCAGTGGGATCCGCCGTTTGGAGATCCGGAGGAGATTATTGCAGTTACTTGCACAGCCATGCTGACTGATAAGCATCCGACCTGAGTACACACCTCACGCGTCAAGAGTGCACTGGAGGATTCCTGGAAGACGCCTGACTCGCCCCAGCCATGAAGTCTGCCTTGCTGGCCCTTTCTTGTTTATTATTGATCTCGGTTTATTTATTTATTTATTTATTTAACAGTATTTCTAAACCGCCTTATCTTAATAATCAAGGTGATATCACAGCAAGCAATCAGGTAAAGTGTGTGTGTTGTACATGCAGTGAGGATAAAACTTAGTTGTGTGAGGGATGTGTTGGGTGCTTGATTTGTTTGAGCTATATACAGGGTGGGCTATTTACAGTGGTGCTAGAATCATATTTTATATATATTCAGTTGTTTGGGAGGATTGGAGTGCTGTTATCCATTCTCTTAGGTTATGTGATGTGACCATAGTGCTCTATGAACAGCATGGTTTTCAGTTGTTTTCTGAAGTCTTTGAGGTCTGGAGTTGCCCTTAGATCGTCCGGTAGATTGTTCCATATTGTTGGAGCAGCCATGGAGAGAGCTCTGTCTGTTGTGTCCTTGCGTGTGTGCTTGTACTCATTTGGGGTGCTGACTTGGTTGCGTGTTTGACTTCTTCTGGGACGTGCGCTGGTTTCCGGTTGTATGAGCAGGTGGAGGCTGTTGGCTGATGTGTGTTCTTTTATCTTAAATAGGTTTATGATAGTCTTGTATCTGATGCGAGCAATGATTGGGAGCCAGTGTAAGTCCTTTAGTGTAGGTGTGATGTGCTCCTGCCTTGCGGCTCCGGATATGATTCGAGCTGCAGTGTTTTTGTGCCAGCTGTAGTGGTTTGAGAGCTTGTTTTGGTAGTCCGAGGTATATCGGATTGCAGAAGTCCAGTATTGGGGTTATCAGTGCTTGACAGACTGTACGGAAGTGTTCTGGAGCGAGGAGTGGTTTCAGTCTCCTGATGATTCGCATCCTGTAATATGCTTTTTGGATTGTTTTGTCTATGTGTGGTTTGAGGTTGAGTTTACTGTCCAGAGTAACCCCAAGGTATCTCACCTCCGATCTTATCGGTATCGTGGTGCTTTGTATCTTTATGTTTGGTGGGTGTGTGAAGCTTTGGTTTCGAGTGATGATTAAAGCTTCAGTCTTGTTGTAGTTTATAGCTAGATTGTTGTTTTGGCACCACTTCGCCATTTGGGTAAGGCAGTCTGCTATCTTAGAGAAGTCCGGGTTTTCGATTGATATCGGGGAGTATACCATTATATCGTCTGCATATATTGTGTATTGGATGTTGTTCTCTTTCATAATGTTGCATATTGGTTGGATGTAGATGTTAAAAAGGAGTCGGTTGTCATTGCGCTGACTACATACTATTTTACAAACGAAGGACCTTGTACGCAGGCACATTGGACAGAGAACAATGCAAATTGGATTCAGGCCCTGCAGAGCTCCACCACTTTTATGTACTCTTATACACCTGTTTCCACGGTGGCTGATGTACCCAAGCGCGCCACCACCGACCTCCAGTTAATAATGTCTGCTTAACTGTCCTTCAGAAGACTGTTTGGCTGTTCTTAAAGTGGGCCTATGCAAAGGGAGGATTGATAGGGAAAAAAATAAAGCTTAAAGTGTGTAGCAGGACTAAGAGGCCTGCAGGGGAAAATAGGAATCCTGTATATATCTATATATGGAAAGGAATGTGCTGTGCTAAGACAAATTGATTGTTCTACACGGAGATGACTAACATCTGTGAAGTTACTGATAAGCTGTGGTGGGCCTTAGGGGATGAGTTGATGACGTATGTATATGTTTCTGTTAATGTATAAAAGACAAACAGCCCCTCTAACCTGTGGAATAAACTTACATACTACTTATGTGCGAGTGTGTGTGTTTGTTCTCCTGGAAATCCAGACAGAGAAGGTAAGGTGATTCCTCAACCCAGAGGATTAACGGACGTCCCGAGGGTAAGTGGTATATAGTGCTGGGAAAGGAATAACCCACACTAACAAGGGCAAACTGGATAGGCCTTAGGATCTTTGTCTGTCATCATTTTTCTCTGTTTCTATATTTAAATCATACTCTATGTCTAATGCTGTCAAAAATCACAAAAAAAGAGCTTCTAGATATTTGACAGAGAGCCAAATGTGTAGATGCTTTTTAAAAATTGAGGGGATGTATTCCCCTTGTAAACTGGGGAGCACACAACTATACTTTGGGCTCATCCAAACCATGCCCCCTTAAAATCTCTTCATGGTGTGGATCTCCAAGGGAAAACTGCAGCTTTCTAAAATCACTATTTGCACATGTAGCCAATCTACACATGTAAATGCTGTTATTTATACAAGGATACGCTTCTAAAATAACCTCCTAAATCTATTACTAACATAGCCCTATCTAGGATTATTTATTTAAAAGGATTTATAGCCCGCACCAACACTGAGGCAGGTAACAAAAAATATACACAATAACATAGCAATAAAATCATACAAAATAAAATAACACAATATAAAATTAGAACTGTATACTAATGGCGAATGGAATTCTGAGGGAAGCCACCCAATCTTTTTTACTTAGGAAGCAATAAACGCACAGTTTAAACCTTTGCTCAAGATTTAGGAAAAGTGATCGCATTAATTGCATTAAAGAAATTTAAAGTGCGCTTAAACTTAAAGCATTGCTTTTTCCAGAAAACCTTAGCAGATTATTAAATACTTTTAGACGTGACAATGTTATCAACGGGTACTCTTCTCTTCTATGCCTTCTTGTGTTTCACCATTTTCTTTTTTTTACCAATTAACATCTTTGGAATTCTATTGTTGTGCCATTCGTTCCCTAACCTATTGTGTCTTGAATTTACTACTACTACTCCTGAACATTTATATAGTGCTACAGGGCGTCTTGGTTGGTTTTTACTTGGTTCCATTTATCTGGCTTTTGTAAACCGCTTTGATGGTTATGTGCCCTGAGCTGGTACCTCACTAGTTCCACTCTTAAGCCCAGGGCCAGCACTACCATTAGATGAACTAGGCAGTTTCCTGGAGTGCCAACGGTGCAAGACCTGAGAATTGCCACCACCACTGCCGCTCCTCTCTGGCATCAACAACAGTGGCTGCAATGACTTGAAACAGCACCAAAACACTTACCAAAATCTCCAATGCTGTTCCTGTGTCCACCCCTTCTGATGCAGACTTCCTGTTTACATGGGGACAGAAATGGCTGGACCACATCTATGGAGAACTACGATCCATGCATTGGAGCTACTCTCTACATTTTTTCCATTATGCCGATCAGCCGCTTCCACCCCCATGCAAAAGGAAGTTTACATCGGAGGGGGCGGAAGCAGGAACAACACTGCAGTGTCAGAGGTTTTGGCAAGCACTGTGGTGCTCTTTCAAGTCAATGCTGCCACTGCTGTTCTGCAGAGAGGCAACAGATGCAGCAATGGGGACAGGACCAGGAGGTCAGGAGTGCCTAGAATGAGGTTGGCCTGTGGCACCTCATATTCTTGCACCAGCCCTGAGAAATGTTGGACCAGAAAAAATGTATAGAAAAGGTTAAGATATTTGTAGCCATGGTGATTTAGGAGCCCTTTTACTAATGGGTGCCAGGGTGTTGCATCCAATGCACCAAAAGCACCAAAGCCATGGCATGTTAGGTGCAACAGCATTGCATTAACTGTCGGGGGCGTGGAAGGCATTTCCCCAGCAGTTAATGTGGAGCCCTGTCCCTTAGCACAGGGCACATTAACGCGGGTGCACTTAACGCCACTAATGCCGTTAGCACAGGGTGTGAACCCGGCCCACTCTCTGCCCCCACTCTCCGCTGACTCAGGATCCTAACGTCGGTCACACAGTTAGTGCGGGAATCGTCCTGCGCTGTCAGGTCCCTGTACTAGCTGGCAATGCGTGTCCCAGTACGCATTCAGCATGCACCAGAACACACATCGTCAGCTAACGCCCTTTAGTAAAAGACCCCCTAAGCCCCGTAACAGAGGGACTGTTGCCGTCTTAGGGCTGATAATGTCTTCTATGCAACCAAGAAACCCCAAACCAGTTTCAACAAACTAATTATTTGATAGCATCATTCAACCAATTCTTCTGTAAGGGAATGAGATTTATATATAATAAGAGACAGAATCTCCTTAAAATCCTGCACCTTCAGTTCTGTACTGCGCTTTGCATCCATAGAACAGGTGCCGAGCAGAACTAGGATATCTCACTTTACAATACAACATGCTTAATCTGATACCGACATGTCTTCAGTCACAGCAGCACAGACTCTCTCCACTGCCACCACTGGCTTCTTTGCTGTGGTTGTTTAAAACAAGCATAGCTCTGAGGGAGAATATGTGATTGCTCTGCATTTCTTTTTAGGAAAGACTTTTGGTCTTCAAGAGCCTCAGCAGTGGTGGATTTCAACTAATGCTACTCCTAGTTACTACAGGGAAATGTCATTACTCTTGTCATTAGCGAAAAACATGTCATATACTTTCCACTATGCAGACTTTGTTGCATTTTCCAAAGTGCAAGCATGGCTTTTTTTCAGCTGGTATGCAATGGCACACCATACCAGCACCTTTTTTTTTTTGCCTTCCCTGAATCCCCAGCCCTGCCAAGTTAGATAACTGAGGGGGGGGGGTCCACACCTCACCTCCTCTGCTGCCCTTACTGAGTAGGAACCTCAACATCCAGGGCACATTTGTAGCTTGATAAAGTCCTGCTGGCACCTTTTTTTCTAGGAGTGTAAGTATGCATGTTTAAAATTACCCCCAAAAATCATGTACCTGTTTACAGCTGCTGTTCAGTGTGCATGGTTTTTCCATGAGATATTCCATATACCACAAGTCTGGCCAAGTCCTGTTGTTCAGGGTCAGAATCAGGTGTGTGCAGTGGGGATGCCCATGCCTCTAGACCAGTGCTTCTCAATCTTTATTCAGTTGGAAAGGAAGGTCGCACCACCACCCTATGTCACGGTGACACCTGCCCATGCAAGACTTCAGCATCCTTCATTACATGCCCAGATCCTGCAGTTCTCCACATCCTCCTGCGTGACCTGCTCTGGGACTGACAGGGAATGTGTGGGAACTCGGGAGGAGGGGCGGGCTCATGCTCGGAGGGGCCCAGGGGACTTCTCTGGGCTGCGGGAGATCCCAGCATGCTGGTTCTGTCTCAGACATCACCGGTCGAATGCTTTCTACAGGAACTCCTGTTACAGGCAAGCAACTACGCTTTCTACCTCTAAAGGTCTGACCACTCACTTCCATATAAGGGTCTTCATATATGAACTACAGGGCTTAAAGGCACACACAGTACCTAAGTACCTAGGCCAACTGGGGGGGGGGGGGCAGCAAAATCCATCTCTTTGCTGCTAAACTACTTTTCTTTAACTATATTTTTTACTTTCCTGCCACCTTATGGCATTCCTTTCATTCCTTTCTATTTTTAGTTTATAAGCCTCCTTGCCATTATTTAGAAAAGTGGTATATAAAGTTTTAATAAACATAAACATAAATCTGATGGATCAATAAAGAAGCAACAAGCAGTCAAGAAATCAGACAGTGCATTGCTCTTGGCAGAATGGCTATGAAAGACCTAGATAAGATTCTCAAGAGCAGAGATGTCTCTCTCCATACAAAGATTCAACTTGTTCAAGCCATGGTATTTTCAATAACATCATATGGATGTGAAAGCTGGACAGTGAAAAAGATAGACAGGAAGAAAATTGATGCCTTTGAATTATGGTGCTGGCAGCGAATACTGTGTATACCGTGGACTGCCCGAAGAACAAACCAGTCAGTACTAGAGGAGATCAAACCTAAGCTTTCTTTAGAAGCTCAGATGACAAGACTTCGACTTTCATACTTTGGACACATCATGCGAAGAGAGATCATTAGAGAAAGACATCATGCTTGGCAAGATAGAAGGTCAACGCAAAAGAGGAAGGCCATCAATGAGATGGATCGATACAATAACAGCAGCTATGGGTACCAGTCTGTCAACAATGAGCCACCTGACTGAAGACCGAACACAATTTAGGATAGCTATCCAGAGGGTCGCCATGAGTCGACTCCGACTCGACGGCACTTAACAACAACAACAACAAACATAAATCTGATGGACAATGCTCGCACATGTGACACACCACCCATGTGACTCTCACAAATCTTTGGTCTGACACAGTATAGTAGCTCTTATGCAGATAAATGTAAATATACTCTGCATCCACAAAAGCCCTACCTCCCCCTTACCTGACAACAAGTGCAGATCAGAACTAGGACATTTCTCCATGGAAGTCACCATACAAAAAATATTCAGATTCTCGTATCATCTGAGTAATAGCAACATAAATCTCTCCACTGCCATGCACATTGTCAAATATAACACCTGAAAAAAGTCCCCATGGAACACATATATACAGTAACAAACCTTCCACAGGCATTAATTCCTATGATCCAAACAGCAAGAACCCTGCCTATGAAAAGGCAGCACAACAGCATTGTATTGAACCCCAGTACACCTACTCCTGATAAAACAGAACAAGTGGCGCTACTACAGCTTTCTATGTAGAAACTGCACACTAAGAATACTGCACCTCGGTCACACACAAAATACAGACTCTCAAATACAGAACAAGGGACCACAAATTAGGAATAGAAATATGAAGATAAAAATTGAAATGAGAACCTGAAGAACACTGGAGAAATAAAACACAATTGCATTTCCTCTTATACTGAATAAAGTACAAAAACATCCACAATTCATATTTCCCAGAGAAAACATATTGATGTCAATAAATTCAAAATACAATATTTTCTACCTTTGTTGTCTGGGCTTTTTATTTTCTTAGTCACAATAGAAACATAGAAATATGACAGCAGAAAAAGACTACATGGCCTATCTAGCCTACCTTTCCATACTACAATAGCCCCCTTCTTACCTTTAGAGATCCTCTGTGTTTGTCCCGTGCTTTTTTGAATTTAGATACTGTCCTCATCTCCACGACCTCCACTGGGAGACTATTCCATGCATCTACCACTCTTTCCATAAAAAAATATTTCCACATATTACTTCTGAGTCTATCCCCTTTCACTCTCATCCTATGTCCCCTCGTAACATAGCTTGCCTTCAATTGAAAGAGACCCTCCTGTGCATTTATGCCATGGAGGTATTTAAAAATATCTATCATATCTCCCTTATCCTGCCTTCCCTCTAAAGTATACATATTAAGATCTTTAAGTCTGTCCTCATATGCTTCATAATGCAGACCACTAATCATTTTAGTAGTCACCCTCTGCACCAACTCCGACCTGCTTATATCCTTTTGAAGGTGCAGTCTCCAAATTGCACACAGTACTCCAAATGAGGTCACACCAGAGACTTATCAAGAGGCACTATCACCTCCTCTTTTCTACTGGCCATTCCTCTCCCTATACACCCAAGCATTCTTCTAGCTTTCGCTGTCGCCTTTTCTACCTGTTTAGCTACTTTAAGTTCTTCAGACACAGTTACTTCTAGGTTCCGCTCTTCTTTCGTGGACAGAAGTATTTCACCACCTATACCATACTGTTCTCTTGGATTGTTGCAACCCAAATGCATGACCCTGCATTTTTTAGCATTAAATCCCAGCTGACAAATTCTAGACCATTCTTCAAGCTTAGCTAGATACCTCCTCATGTTATCTACTCCTTCCTGGGTGTTTACTCTATTGCAGATTTTGGTATCATCTGCATGAAGCAAACCTTACCCAACAGCCCTTCCGCTATATCACTAACTTATCTGAAAAATGCCTCATCCCTGCATTTTATGGCTATTACTTCTTCTTTTTGCACCTTTGCTTTCCTGACTACTTTGCTAGCTTCTCTTTCCTCTCTCTGTAATCTCTTGTATTTCATAAAGGCCTCCCTGCTTTTCTTCACCTTTTCAGCTACTTTCTTTTGAGAACCATAGCAGCCTCCTTTTCCTTTTACATTTATTTACCTTTCTAACAAAAAAGTTGGTTGCCCTTAAAATATCCCCTTTCAGTTTTGCTCGCTGTTTTTATATATCCCCCAGCTGTTCCCATCCCACTAATGACTCCTTGAGGTATTGTCCCATCTTGGCAAAGTTAGTTTTCCTAAAGTCTAAGACCCTCACTTTTGAATGGATTTTATCAACCCTAGTCCTAATACTGAACCCATACCATCTGGTGATCACTGGATGCGACATGATCTCCCACTGTAACATCAGAAATACTTTCCCCATGGGTAAGCACTAAGTCCAATATTGCCCCATCACATATGGGTTCTATAATGTGTTGCCTGAATAGTTTTCCCTGTAGGGAATCCAGGGATCTCCTTACTTCTAGAGAACTTGGCAGCAGGGATGTGCCAATCCACATCCGGCATATTGAAATCACCAATCAGTAGTGCTTCTCCTTTCGTGGCAATACTGCATATGTCTTCTATTAAATCTTTGTCCACTTCTACTCCCTGTGAAGATAGTCTGTATATAACTCTACTGCAAATGGATTTCCCTTTCCCTCTTTCTAGTTTAAACCACAGTGTCTCCAGTCTTCCTTTTAAGCCTTGCAATTCTATAGCTTTAATATTATTTTTTACATATAGTGCCACTTCACCTCCCTTCTTCCTACCCTGTCCTTCCTGAATAAAGTATAGCCCAGTATAATTACATCCCAGTCATGGTTTTCTGTGAACCATGTCTCCATAACTGCCACTAAATCCAAGTCAGCCTCTTCTATTAAAGCCTCAACATCTGGGATCTTATTTCCCATGCTATGGGCACTTATACACATCACTTTCCAGAGGTTTCCCCTATTTACCCATTTCTGCAGAGGTATTTAATGTTTCATTTACCTGGTGGCTTTCTTCGCTTACCTGGGGGCTCTCTTCACCCATCCCCAATGAATCTTGTTTACAGCTACACTGGCTACCTATTCATGGGAGAATCACCTTCAAAACACTTCTATTAGCTTTCAAGGCAATCAAAGGTATTTCCTCCGCCTCATTCACACATCTTATCCACATTGTACCCCCCAACAGATCCAGAAGAGCAACAGCTGTCAACCTGCTAATCACACCAAAGGCATCGGCAAAGTGCAACAAGACAACCACAAACAGGGCGTGCAGTTTATATATCCCCAAATGCTGGAATACACTACCCCCTGACATTAGGGCCATAAACAATCTATATCAGTTCAGGAAGGCACTCAAAACCCACCTCTTCCTCCAATACTTCCCAGCCAGCAATTAAACCTAGATACCCCTCTCAATAAATGACCCACTCTAGACCCCTCTAGAAATGCCCTCATACTCATTTTCTGATTTTTACCTATCCTTGCTGTGTAAATAACTTATGTACATA
Organism: Ichthyophis bannanicus; assembly: GCA_033557465.1. Lineage (NCBI taxonomy): Eukaryota > Metazoa > Chordata > Amphibia > Gymnophiona > Ichthyophiidae > Ichthyophis > Ichthyophis bannanicus. Next base: position 222,946,329 of record CM066031.1, read on the forward strand.
GTTTACCCTGTTATCCAAGTTTGTATCCCTGTTCGATGTAAAACCTGACAACTTGTCGTTATGGTAGTTATGTTATGATGTAAACCGCGCTGATACCGAATAGCGCGGTATATAAGAAACTGTAATAAATAAATAATAAATAAATAAATAAAGCCCTCTTCAGTAAGTTAACCAGTCTGATGCTGAAGACACTTTAGCCCTTCTTGGACAGATGGACACAATCTCTGCTCTGCAGCCCTTGGAACATCATGGTCCAGGAAACCAAAACATTCTTGATGACACCATCCACGCAGCCATGTATTCAGTTCCAGGATGCAAGCTTTTTCTGCCCTTGGCCTTTACCCTCAACAGGGAGGATTGAAGAGAACACCACCTATGCACTTATCGGCTTCACCCTCTGTCCCAGAGCCAGGAAGTCACTCTTGATATGCTCAGAGGGATACCTGGTAGTATCGTTTGTACCAACATAGATGAGCAACATCGGAAAATGATCAGTAGGCTTGATGAGTCTCAGCAAACGCTCCATAACATCTTGGATTTTGGCACTTGACAGACAGTACACCAGAAGAGAATCATCAGCCCTCACTACTCTTCGCTTCCTTGTGGTGACTGATTCTGCGGTCCCAGAGGACTGGGTTGTGAACCACTGAACTAGTCAGTTGTAGCATGTAATGATACTTTACTTGGGAAACTGGGATAGAAAATAAAAATGATATACAGGTTCTATTCATAGAGATTGTAGAGGCAGATTCAGACTGTGACAATGCAGGTTACTGGTGATTTAGATAATCTTACAGCCCTTCTCCCCTCCTCATGCAGGCTCAGGAGGATACGACTAAGCAATGTCTTCTTAGTTGTCTGGTGTGAAGGACAACCTTCTACTGGTCTTCATAGCGGGTCATTCTAAAATGATTAGTTGTGGTTGGATGTCTGCAGACATGCACGTGGACATCAAAATCACAGACACACCTCCATAACAATTTCTCAAATGCCATTTGCAGTTGTCTCCAATACAGGGATATTCAGGTAGGCACAGGAGTGTCTGGGGAGCAGCAATGGATTTACACATCCCCGTTGGATCCCAGAAGCAGCAGAACCTTCTGCAGGCATATGCATGTTTATTCCTGCTCCAGGCACAGGCAAGTATTTGTGTTCACCTTAAAACATCCAGAGTATAGAAAAGATGGAGAATTAAGTGACCAGCATTAGCTTATAAAGTCTTATACTGGGATTTGAACCCTGTCCACACAGCTCTGAAGTCACAACTCTAACCATTATGCTATTAGACATCTTAGTCCTGAAATGCTTTTCTGGCAATGTTGATATAGACATTTGATACACGTGCATATCAGGTGTATCCACATTTCTGGAACTGTGCCTGAACTTGCACGTGCCTGCCTTTCTTTTCAGACGTTCTGGCTTTGATGTCCTAGATTGCACTTGGACATCCCATTAGAAATGTGCCTCATAATGTATATGTTTGAATTTTCAAAAGGCTAGGAAGACGTGCAAAACCTTCTGCAATCCCTCCCCTAGGAATTCCTCTATTCCTACTGCTAAAAAATGTGTGCATACATGTGTCTGTACATACAGAGAATAATGGTATAAATTCCCATTCAGTAAAGGCGTATCTGGGGTCTATTTTATAAAGTGAAATAGGGGCATACTTTAGAAAATAGAGGCATAAGGAGGCACCTCAATCTAGTCGCAGAAGTTACGCCTGCTCTAGAGCAGTCGTAAATGCTGATGCCTAGATTCTTCAGAAACGCACATAAGTTATAATATTTTATAACTTACGTGTGTAAATTTAGGCTCCATCCATGCCTGGTCCCTGTCTAGATACAATACAGTAGGAGTTATGCACGCACTTACAGAATAGTGACTGCCTAAAGGCTGCATGTATAGGGTTACTGGATTTTTGGAGAGCAAATCTGGGATGCCTGGGTAAAACTATGCTGGGCTGGAAGGGGCAGGGATCCACCCTCCTTGGACATCTTTTCTTCATATATTTCAAAAAGTCCAGTCTAAGTAGAATTCAGTCATTTCAAAAGTCTAATAAAGACAGGAGTAGCATTTCTCGAGCTATAAGGGCTCATACATAGATATATGCTTAAACTTTATTGTATATATATAGAGAGAGAGAGAGAGCAACATAGTATATTATGGCAGATAAAGACCAGTATGGTCCATCTAGTTGGCTCAGTAATTTGACTAGAGTAGGTGGACCTGCCACTCCATGCAGATCACCCCTCTAAGCCTTTGTTTAGGGGTGTACCCGCTGCGCCGTGCAGGTTACCCCTCTCTATTTGTTGAGATTTAAGAAATAGTTAACTTTATTTTGATTTTATCCTCTTGCTATAAAGGGATCCACTGTGCCTGCCCCATGCCATTTTGAATTCTGTCACTGTATTTGCCCCACCACCTCCATCGGGAGGGCATTCCAAGCATTCACCACCCTTTCAGTGAAAAATATTCTAGATATTTCTAAAATTCTTCCTCTTCTTTCAGAAAAGAAGTTAATTTTACATCTCCTATCAGGATCAAGAAGCAGCAAGTCTTGGACACCACCTCAAAATTGGGGACAATTCCCAAAAATCAGGGACATCTAGTAACCTTATGGGTGTAAGTGCGTAGTGTTCCATGCATCCCTTATAAAATCAGCCCCATTTGGAGGGTAATTTAGTAAGAAATCATTTCCATGGGTACATAGAAACATAGAAATATGATGACAGAAAAAGACCACATGGCCTATCTAGTCTTTCCTTCCATATCAACAACTACAACAGTCCCCTTTTTACCTTTAGAGATCCTCTGTGTTTGTCCCATGCTTTTTTGAATTCAGTTACTGTCCTCATCTCTACCACCTTCACTGGGAGACTATTCCACGGATCCACTACTCTTTCCGTAAAGAAATATTTCTGCATATCATTCCTAAATCTATCTCCCTTCACCCTCATCCCATGTCCCCTCATAGCAGAACTTGCTTTCAATTGAAAGAGGCTCTCTCCCTGAACATTTATGCCACGGAGGTATTTAAACATCTCAATCATATCATCTCTATCCCGCCTTTCCTCTAAGGTGTGCATATGTTTTAGCATAGAAATGGTTTGGAGCATTACCCTCTTCAGTGTGTAAATCCAAACCTTGTCCTCAGTCTAAAATATTTCATCCATTGTTGTCTAAAATATTTTTAAAAAGTCCCCACAGCAGGACTTCTTATAATCTGTTGGCCTTTAAGAAAAGAAGAGTGTAGAAATCTCTATATCAGGCTGTCTCTTGATAAAAAGATTAAGAGTAGGTATCCCCAAGGGTACTACATAAAAGAATAGGATTCTGGTATATTGAAAAACAGAGAGAAAATAGCAGAAATGACCACTGCCAAGAAAACAAAGGTTCTAGCTGGATCAGGAAGAGGAAAAACCTCAAGGCCTAAGCGGGAGCGGCGACATCCAAATGCAGGTGTCAAAAGGACATTTGAACCTCAAAGGCATCTTCAAATAAAACACTTTATTGCTGATCATCAAAATTAAGTCTGTAGGGCCCGACATTTGAAAAGTATTTACACGGTTTACAGCCCTGTAAACTGTGTAAAAGACTCTAACCGGGTTATTCAGCGGGGGTTAATACCATCGAAAATCCCTGGTCTCCCCTACACGTCCCGATGTATCCGCTTGGCATCGGGGTGTGACGTGGGTGTTCTGGGGAGGAGCAGAGGCAGTGACAGTCCATAGCCGGGTAGTGGCGATATTGCATGCTACCCAATTAGCGATTTGCAGCTAAAAGATAAGCGTAGCAAAAGCTTGCCTATCTTTTATCCACAGGGGCTAACTGGGCAACATGCAATATCGCCGCTGCCCAGTTAGCTACTGCGGCTGGGCAGCTGTATGCCAAACCCAGATACTCAATGCCAGGACCGCATATGACCCCAGCATTGAATATCCAGGGTTAAGAGGGTCAGCACAGACAGCTATGAATATTGGGCCTGAACAGTTTACAAAGCAGGTAAAAATAACAAGAAAATTAACAGGGGAAGAGGTCATTTAAAGTCCGCAAACAATCTTTGTTTCAAGTCATGACATGAAGATGTGAAGTAGTAAAAATTGCCATGGCGTTTAGAACATAAGAAGTGCCTTATTGGGTCAGACCAAGGTCCATCAAGCCCAGTATCCTGTTTCCAACAGTGGCCAATCCAGGCCACAAGTACCTGGCAAGTTCCCAAAGAGGTACACAGGTTCCATGTTTACCCGTTCCACTCCACTCATTAATTTATAGATTTCTATCATATCCCCTCAGCCATTTCATTTCCAAGTTGAAGAGCCCCAGACTTTAAAGCTTCTCCTCATAGAGGTATCCTTCCATTCCCTTTACCATTTTTGTGCTGTTCTTTATACTTTTTCTAATTCAGCTATAGCCTTTTTAAGATATGATGACCAGAAATGCATACGAAATTCAAGGTGCAGTCACAGCATGGAAGGATACAGAGGCATTATAATATCTTTGGTTTTATTCTCCATTCCTTTCCTTATAATTCCTAGCATTCTATTTGCTTTCTTGGTCGCTGCTGCACACTGCGCAGAGGATTTCAACATATTATCCATGATGATGCCTAAATCTTTTTCCTGGGTGGAACCTTGCATCGTTTAACCATAGTTTGAGTTGTTCTTGTCTAGGTGCATAACTTTACACTTGTCCGCATTAAATGTCATCTGCCATTTAGACAACCAATCTTCTAATTTTTCAATGTCCTCCTGTAATTTTTCACAATCCTCTTGTGTCTTAACAACTTTAAATAATTTTGTGTCATCTTCAAATTTGATCACCTCACTCAATATTCTTGTTTCCAGGTCATTATTGAGTAAGTTGAAAAGCAGCAGACCCAGAACAGATCCCTGGGTTACTCCACTATACACCTTTCTCCATTGGGAAAATTGGACATTTAGCCCTACCCTCTGCTTTCTATCTTTTAACCAGTTCCTGATCCACAATCCTACACTGCCTCAAATCCCATGACCTTTTAGTTTTGCCAAAAGTCTCTGATGAGGGACCTTGACAAAGGCTTTCTGAAAATCCAGATACACTATATCAACCAGCTCGCCTTATCTACCTGTTTATTCACACCTTAAAAAAAAATACAACAGATATTTTTAGCAAACGTCTGCAGGAATTGTTACCGCCCTGACATGACAGCTAGAGCGCACTATTTCACATGCTAACTGTATGCTGTGGAATGGGACAGGATCAGAGCAGAGAGTAGACATGTCAGTCAGTGACAGCTAATGTGCAGGATGCTGCCACGCTCTAGCTGTAATGACAGTTAATGTCACCTCACTTAATGCCACTGCTAGGAGTCAAAGCTGCATTTTACCAGCTTCCAGCAACTGCGACAGGAGCGAAGAGAAAGCGTTCCTGCCTCATTCCCACTCGACCACCAAGGAGCCCCTGGATAGGTCCCAGTGAGGCTTAAGTGGGTGGGGAGAGGATCTGGGGTTGGGCCTTTTTGGGAGGGGGGGAGCATTCAGGAGTGTGCGGTTTTCGGGGGAGGCCTTGAGAAACATAGAAACATCAATATGATGGCAGATAAAAACTATACAGCCTATCCAGTCTGCCCATCCATACAACTATTAAGCTCTAAAATCCCTTCTTTTATATCTGGGATCCTCTGTGTTCGTCCCATGTTTTCTTCAATTCAGATACAGTCCTTGTCTTCACCATCTCCACTGAGAGGCTATTCTGTGCATCATCCACCACTCTTTCTGTACAGACGCATTTCCTCAAGTTACTCCTGAGTCTATCCCCTTTCAACTTCATCCTATGCCCCCTCATTTCCGAGCTTTCTCTAAATTGAAAAGGCTCTCTTCCTATGCAGGTATATCACAGAGGTTTTTAAACATCTCTATCATATCATCCCCCACCTTTCTTCCAAAGACTACATATTGAGATCTTTATGTTTGTTCCCTTATGCTTTACAATGAAGACCACAGACCATTTTAGCAGCCAAGTTCTATACAGAATTCATCCTGTTTATATGCTTTTGAAGGTGCGGTCTCCAGCACTGCACACAGTACTCCAAATGAAGAGACTTATACAGAGGCACTATCACCTCCATCGTCATGCTGCTCATTCCTCTTCCTCTATGCTAAAGCATCCTTTTGGCTTTCACTGTAACCTTTTCTACCTGTTTGGCCACCTTAAAATCAATGGAAACAATCACCTTCAGGATCTGCTCTTCTTTCATGGGCAGATGTACTTTAACTCCTGTTCTGTGCTACTCTCTTAGATTTTTACAGGCCAAATGCATGACCTTGCATTTTTTAGCATTAAATCGCAGTTGCCAAATTCTTGAGCATTCTTCAAGCTTCACTAGATCCCTCCTCATTTTATCTATGACTTCCTATTGTAGCTTGTGGTATCATCCACAAAGAGTCAAACTTTACCCAACAGCCCTTCTGCAATATCACTTACAAAAATGTTATAAAGAATCATACCAAGGACTGATCCCTGCAGAACATAACTGATAATGTCCTTCTCCTCGGTATAAACTCCATTTACTAGTACCCTATGTTGCCTCCCACTCAACCAGTTTCTAGCCCAGTCGGTCATTTTAGGGTTCATGCCTAGAGTGTTCATCTTCTTTATAAGTCATATGTGCAGAACTATGTCAAAGGCTTTGCTCAAATCCAAGTACCCCATATCTAATGTTTTCACTCAGTCCAACTGTCTGGTCCTCCAGACAAAGAAATTAATCAGAGTCATCTGACACAACCTGCTTCTAGTAAAACCACACTGCCTTGAAGCCTGTAATCCACTGGATTCCATAAACTTCACTGTCCTCTGTTTTAGCAGTGTTTCCATTAATTTACTTACCACAGAGGTCAGACTAAACATCCTGAAGTTCCCAACTACCTCCTTACTTCCGCTTTTGTGTAGAGGGACCACTTCCATATGCACCCTTCTCCAATCATCTGGGACCACTTTCAACTCTAAAGAAGCACTGAAAAAAGTCAGACAGTGGAGCTGCCTGAATTTCCCTAAGTTATTTCAATACTCTCAGATGTATCATCCAGCTCCATTACTTTGTCTACTTTTAGTTTAGCTAGCTCCAAGATCCACATCAATTCCCTTCCCATTTCTGTGTATTTTCTGAGGTCCCCACTCCCAGCTCTTCATCTGTGAACACAGAACAGAAATATTTATTAAATAATTCCACTTTATCTTCATCAGCTTCTAGATATTCCTCCCCTTCATCCTTTAGTCCTTTTGCACTTCCTCCCTGTCACTAACATATCTAAAAAAAGTCTCCCCCCCCCCTACTTTGCTATATTGGTTATTTTTTCTTTCATTTTATTTATTTATTTAACAAGTTTTTTATACCGTCTTATCATAAAATCAAAGTGGTTTACATCATAACTCAAACCAGTACAGAGAACCCATATTGAAACATAGGGAGGGGAGTCATTGTAGAGATGTTCGGATTAAAACATATTTACAGTGCAAACATATGTACAAAGGTAAATGATATTTAGACATGAATCATGAGGGGGGGAGGGTTAGCTGTCTTTTATGACGTGGTCAGTAAAGAGGAAGGTCTTGAGTTGTTTCCTGAAATCCTTTAAGTCCATGGTAGTCCTTAGTTTCTCTGGCAGTTAGTTCCAAATGGCAGGTGCAGATAGTGAGAGCGCCCTCTTTGCAGTTGATTTGTTGGCTTTAGTGCATGAGCTAGGGGTTGGAATAATGTTTCTGGTGCTCTGTCACCTTGGTCTGTTGTTTGAATTTGTACATATCAGGTCCTTTAGAGATCCTGCTGACAAATTGTTCTTGCTCTGGAATATGATCAATGCTGATTTGTATTTGGCACGTGAGGTGATTGGTAGCCAATGCAGCTGATTCAAGAGGGGCGTTATGTGTTCATGCTTTGCAGACCCTGTGATGGAGCAGACCGCAGTGTTCTGGGCTAATTGCAAAGGATGGGTGTTTTGAATTGGGAGTTCTTGGAAGAGGGAATTGCAGTAGTCCAGTATGGGAGTAATTACAACCTGACAGACTGTGCATAAATGGTCTTGACTGAGGAGTGGATTGAGTCTTCAGATAGTGGCAAGCTTGTGGAATGCATTCCTGGAGGTTCTGTTGATGTGGGCTTGAAAGTTGAAGTGGTGGTCAAGGGTGATACCAAGGTAGTGAACTTCCTCTTTTATTGGGATCGGAGTGTCATACAGGTTGATTGTGGCTGCATTCCCAGCTTCTCTTAGCTCTTCCAAATATTGTTGCTTGTCTTCCTATTTCTATGGTCTCCTGAATCAGCATCAACTCAACAGCACTGAACAACAGCAACACTCAGGGACTGATTCTATATAGCAAGTGCAGAGAATTATGCTCTAGAAATATGCATAAGACCCTATTCCAAACCATTCCAAAGAACATAAGTCGGTGAAGGGGCACTTCCACACACTCTTTGAACAGTTGCTATTCTGCAAACGTGCACAACTCCTAATGCACATATTGCCAGTTGAGATGTGCTTGGAGGCAGGGCCCAATTTCACACAGATAACTTAGAGAATACTATGATTTTTGCACATCCAACCAATCTAGACATGGGCAATTGCACCTTCTCTAGGGAAGGTGTAATTGTCATGACTAGGTTAAGGCATGTCAGTACAGTCCTATTTATTAAGCAACGTATGCATGTACTTCACTTTATAAAATAGGCCCCAGATATGCACATGTTTACATGTGTTGATTGCATCAGAGTTTATAAAATTACTTTCCACATGTTTGAGTATTGTGGTGCTTTCCAGGTGGGGATGGTATTGAAAGGGGTAGGTGCACTGAAGGGGTCAGATCGGGGTGGGGACCTTGATCAGTGGGGGGTAAGAAGCGGGGGCCTCACATTGAGGAGGCTGATTGGGACTTGGGGGGAGGGGCTGGAACATTGTCGCTTGTTCCTTGCCTTGTTTTTGGTCACCAGGCAGATAGACTATTACCCAATGAATCAGACATTCCTTGGTAAGGAGCTCAGATGGACTCCCAAAGTTGATAATGACAAAAAATGCACACCTCATCTCAATGGGTAAAATTGCTACAGTATTTTATATAAAAAAATAAAAATATTTTTTCAAAGGGGGAAGAATTTGATGGCTTTTAACCTTCTTGAAAACATTTGCCCCTATGATAATTCTAAGTGATTTCCATCTTTTAGGCTATTAAAGCTTGCTGTTGTTTACTATCGGGAAGTACCATCATGCTCCATACGTTCTTGTGGAGATTAGAAATCACCAGCCCAATATTCAAAAGCACTTGTCTATACAACGATAGCTGCTATAATCCATACATTTTCATCAGCACAATACGGATAGTGCCAAGAGTATCTGATGCACTAAGTAAACAATTAGCCATGCTCCCCCGCCTTGCCACATCCATAATCAGGCAACTTCCCTTCTCAACCCCACGCAGATATTCAGCATCTCTCCTTCCCTACTCTCTCCACTCAAATGTCCAGCATCTCTCTTTCCTTCCCTCCCCCCAAAGTATCCCATATCCAGCATCTCTCACTCCCCCCCCCTTCACCCAGGTATTCAGTATCCAGCGAATCTCTCTTTCCCGCCCTCTCTTCCAGGTATCCAGCATCTCTCTTCTTCCCTTCCCCCCTCTCAAGATATGCAGCATGTCCCCCCTCTTTCTTTATTTCCCCCAGGGTGTGCAGACCACCACTGCCGGCCCCAGCACCCTACCTCCATGGGATTACAAAAAATCAGACTTTGGGAGGGCAGAAACAGAGCTTGGTTTTTTTAGTACCGTCAAGTCAGTGCTGACTCCTGGCTGGCGACCCAGCTGCCTCTGGGTTTTCTTAGCAATGTATCACCGGAAGTAGATTGACAGGCCTTTTCTTCCGAGGCAGTGGAAGTTGTAAGTGACCTGGCCAAGGTCACAAGGAGTGCCGGTGGGAATCAAACCCTTGATCTTCTGGGTACTAGGCAGTTGCTCTAAAAAAATCAGACTTTGGGAGGGCAAAAGCACAGTATAGTACAGCCATTTAAAGCCGCTGTCAATGGCAGGTCTTCCAGTATCTGAGTGCATACACCTGTGTGCTCAAGATCTGCTGCATCCCACCCACTCTAACACCAGGATGGGTTGTTGAAGGCCTTGCATACACAGATACTGAAAAGCCATCCGCTGAGAGCGGTTTTAAAGGGCTGTGCCGTGCTGCACTGCTTCTACACCAACGTCTGATTTTTTTGTATTCCTGCAGAGGTAGGGTGGGGAGGGGGGCAGCAACAGTAGCTGTAGAGGGAAGGGAAGAGAAAAGAGATGCTGTGCTGCTACCCCCTTAAGACTGCTGTCCTAGGTAGTGCCTAGTATGCCTAGCGGTAGGACCAGCCTTCTCACCAAGCCCACAAATTTTCTGCCTTGGCAAGTAGCATGCATACCTAAATTTATAGGTATGCGTGCAAATTATAGTATGCTGTGCACTCTTCCTATGCTCTGCCTGAACTCCACCCCTGTGCATACCTATCAGAAAAAGTATACACTATTGTGCCAAAGCAGGTACTTTTGCACCAACTGGAATTTGATAAGAGCTTGTATATGTCTATATGTGGGCACACACATGTGGAAATGACTCCTATTTTATAAGCACCGATGTTCAAACACTACACATACAGATCCTGATATTCAAAGCGATTAACGTAGCTAGTAGAGCTGCCAACTGCCTTACTCGCGATGAATGGGATATTCAGAGGTACTAACATGGTTTGTGCTATTGAATATCTGTGGCTGCTGGCCCTACGTACCCTGATGATAACTAGTTAGCATCAGGACATGTCAGGGGAGTTGCAGGGTGTAGTGGAGGCAGCACCACTCACTATCCAAGCAGCAGTGATATTGAGCCTCTACCCAGTTCGCAATATGCAGTGAAAGCTAGGCACAAGAAATCCTAGCCTAACTTTCGCCATTTATCACTAACTAGGCAGCGGCTCAATATTGCCGCTGCCTGGTTAGCGAGCGGCAAATGCAGCTAACCCATATATTCAATGCTAGACCCAGATATGATCATGGCATTGACTATTCTGGTTTAACTTTCAGCACCGGTGGCTAGCCACGTTAGCAGTGCTGGCCGCCAGTGCTGAATATCGGGCCTACAGATTATGCATCTCACTGTGTCATGTAAAATCTGAATATAACAGCTCAGCAAAACATATAGCACCTGATATTTGAAAGGCATTTACATGGTTTACAACCCTCCCCTCTCTTTTGCAATATTGCTGTTGCCCAGTTAGCTACTGTGGCTTCTGGCTTTTGTGGTGATCTCTGGATATTCAATGCTGGGGTCGCATATGACCCCGACATTGAATTTCCTGTGTTAAGGGTCAGTGGGCAGGGCTATGCGCCATAGGGGTGCATAGACTGTCCAAATCAATATCGAGCCCATAAACTATATATGAAGTTGCTGATATTCAGGACTTAAACATATACTGCCTGACATTCAAACAGGCTGCTGTGGTACTTAAATATAACCTGGACACTCAGCGACCGCATCCAGACAGTGGCTGCGGCTGAATATCTGAATTATGCGGTCATTCTGGCCTTATCTGATGAGCAGCAATTTTCAGCTGCTTTCTGGATAAGTCCAGCAGAATGTTGCCACTCTCTGGATAGGGTCGGCACTTATCCAGATAGTGGCACTGAATATATCTCTCACCATCCTTTCCTAAAAATTGGCCTCTTAGCTTATACATATAAGCGGAGCATCTACGTAGGCTTGTATATTCAGTAGCCCTGATTAAATATATGAAGTTTACTTAGGTCTACGTGGAGTGTAATACAATTATATGAAAAGATTACTCCATACAAACATATACCAAAATTCTTAGTGATACTCCACTAAAATTTAATATATCATTCTTATGCGGTTTAAAAATCCACAAATATAGTCTCAGACTTTAATAGCGCTTAAAACGATTGACTCGGTGAAACAGCGCTGTAATTGCATCAATGACTATTGTGGACCGCCAAGTTTTATTTTTTAATTTTTTATATGTGAATATCACCAATTCTCCACCACCGATTTATGTTGAGCTATAAAAGAGCTTATCTTTTGTTGACGTATTTTCCAAAATGAAAAGCTTCCCGTCTGCTATATCATATTGTAACTTCTTCTCTACGCCTCCTTGGCGCCTAAATAGCGTTTCACTCCTCACCAGAGTTTCTTCAGGAGGATCTCAAAAAAATACAGATATGACAGAAAAATAGCTCAAAGTTAACTATGAAAACATATCATTCGTGACTATAATATTAAAATTAAAACCTGAAAAATCTTCTGCATGACATTTGCCAATTTAGTAAGAAAAAAACAATATCAGAATATGGATAGAGAAGTTACAATATGATATAGCAGACGGGAAGCTTTTCATTTTGGAAAATACGTCAACAAAAGATAAGCTCTTTTATAGATCACCATAAATCGGTGGTGGAGAATTGGTGATATTCACATATAAAAAATTAAAAAATAAAACTTGGCAGTCCACAATAGTCATTGATGCAATTACAGCGCTGTTTCACCGAGTCAATGGTTTTAAGCGCTATTAAAGTCTGAGACTATATTTGTGGATTTTTAAACCGCATAAGAATGATATATTAAATTTTAGTGGAGTATCACTAAGAATTTTGGTATATGTTTATATGGAGTAATCTTTTTATATAACTGATTAAATATATAGCATCACTGTATATAGGTAGTGAACAATTAGCTTAATAGTTAGAGCAATGAGCTATGAGCCCATTGTTACTTCTTGTGATCATGGACGCGTCGCTTAACCCTCCATTGTCTTAGATGCAAACTTTGATTATAAACCCTCTAGGAGGAGGGAATTACCTACCATGCTCGAACGTAACTCGCCTTGTGCTACTTAACCAAAAAGGACATGAGTTACATCCCTTCCCCTAGGTATAATTTGAAAAGTCTATATTAGACTTTTCAAATAATTTCCTGGATGTTCTGCTGAAAATTTAGCCCATTAAGTGTATCACCAGCACTTTGATCCCACACCTCTGACCTTTTCTTAACCCCACCAACGAGGAGAATTTACATGTTAACGCAACACGGAAGTGACTTCTAGTCTGAATTTTCTGATGGCTTTACCCTGATGTGTAACTCACCTGCCCTTAGGCCAGATGACATCTCAAAGCAAATTGAAGCTTGTACTTCTGTTTTCTGTATCCGTCTCCTAACTGAAGTGTGCTGTTGGGATGAAATTACTCAAGATCTTGGGAGTTGGAGGAGAAAGAGGTTAAGAATCTATAACAGAGGTTTCTTGAAAAAAGTGGCATATTTACCAATATCGTAATATTTTCCCGAGGAAAAATTAAAAGTCTGATAAATTCACCCTTAAGTTTTGTACTGTAAACAGAAGCACATTTTTGATAAAATAATACTGCCACTGCTGCTATCTGTCTCCTCCTCCCAAGATGGAACTGGTGGCAGCTTGGGGGCCGGCAGCAGCTGAGGGGGGGGGATCATGAGACCAGGGTTTCTGCCTAGAGTGGCACAAACCCTTCGGCCAGCCCTGCCACTACCCTTGTAGCTATGCAGTTAATTTAAAATATCAAAAGGAGTTTGAACCCTACTGGCACTCCAGGCGGCCTTGGGCAGATCACGTAACCCTCCATCAGACCTGCTAACTGCCCAAAACATGTTCATAAATATCCCCCCAGAGCACTTAAAAAAATACCCAGTTATATCAGAGGTGGTGACATTCGCTCTCTGGAAAGCATCAATCTTCAGCTGCTAACCCAATAACTAAACCAGTTAAAGTTAGGTCACCTGAATAGCTGCCCCAGCTTTAACCGGTTTTCTCTAGCCGGTTAGCAATTGAATATTGCTGCTAACTGGTTAGCGATGCTGCTGTCCAGAGAAACTGGAGATTCAGGGGCAGAGATTGGCTAAGTTCCAGTGCTGAATGTCCAGATTTAATTAGTGCGGCAGTAGTTAGACACTTTAAATAGCCTAGCTGCTTCTGCTGAATACCCCCCCCCCCCCCCCGTCCTTAGATGATAAACTCTCTGAGGACAGGGAAATATATACTATACCTGACTTTTAGTCTTGAACAAGTACTGGAAAGGTGTGAGCAAAATACTAAGGGGTCTATTCTGTTCTGCGAATAGCGGGGATGGGCATCGCATCCCCGCTATTAGCTCCACTTCCGTCCCTGGCAAAAGCCTCCCCATACGAAAAAGGAGTTTGTATGGGGAGGCTTAGATGAAGGTGGGAGGGGGTGTTGCAGACTTGGAGTGAGGGCCGGCAGTGGGCAGTCTGAGGCCCCGGACATATAGGGTCAATTCTGAAGTCGGCCCTGTACATCCGGGGCCTCGGATCTAGATGGGGGATGGCAGGCCCGGGCAGTGGAAGAGAGGTGAGGGGTGCAGGAGGTTCCCTGCAGCACGATCCTGGCCATAGAAGGCCAGATCGGGGGTCAGGCTGTGGGGAACAAAGACTGTGGTCGGTGACGAGAGATCGCGGTTCCTGAATAGAGCCGTGGTGCCATGGCAACGGGACGCCATGGCACCGCGGCTCCATTCAGGAACCTGATTGAGTTAGCCAGGCAGGGGTCTGTATGTGCAGGTTGATCAGATTCGGGTCCCGGTTTGCACGTAGAGGCCCAAACCTGATTCTGATCCTGCAGGGCACATCTAGCCCCTGCAGGATCCGAATTGGGTCTGCCTCTGTGTGTCCTGATTCCGATCAGATGCACAAGGGCCTGCATGTACTCAATGGAAAGTGCCTCCACATAAATAGATTAAACCACTTAACTAAAAGGCTAATGGCTGGATATCGCCTACTACCTATAGAGTGGCAGTGATCACTGCTCTCCATTATCTTGCAAGCCAGATAGTGATCCTGAATATCCATCTACATATAAACCCCACGGCCAGTGTTTAAAAAAATGCTGACCATGGAGTTTGCATAATGACCTGGACATTTCTAACCAGATTCCAGTTCAAATAGTTACTACTACTACTATTAGTTGGTTCAAGCCTTTTATGCAAAAAGCACCACAAGTACGCTGTCCATTCTTTATCAGTTTTTGCGCTTTCAGTGAGACAGTTTCCAGGATCATAAAGGCCCCTATTTACTAACCTGTAAAAGCTGTTTAATGTTGGAATTACTGTGTGCTAACAATGTAGTATACATGATAGAGCATGAACACAATACCTCTGACACAACCCCCCCTTCTTCCTAAATCCTACCAAATGATATACCACTCTAAATCAGCCCAGAGATGTAAATACTTTATACTTAGAATTCCTAAGCACATTTATGTACATATTTTAAATTTGTGTATCTTCATCTATGTATATAGTTCTACTTCATTCTTTGTAATTGAATATGCACTTGTTATCTGTACGATTCAAAATGTTGTTATTTGTAAACCATGATTGATCTTTTGGAAAACGCAGTATAAATTTTTTAAATAAATAAATAAAATGATAACTTCCCCATTCAACAGCTAAAGCGGAAGAGGGCAGGGTCTGCATCATGCAAGAGTGCAACTAACTACATTCTACGTTATCTACCATGCAGTTAACATGCAGTAGCAAACTTTGCTCTGCATTAACTGCATGGCAGTCCTCACCAAAATGCTGCTGAGGTTTTGCATCTAATGCACCTTAAGTTTTGCGGTTAATGTGCATTAGGTACAAAACATTAGCACACGTTAGTAAATAGGCCTAAGATACCCCTCTAGCACATCATTTGACATATTAATATACATTTTTTTAATCCTATCAGGCTAAAACTTAAAGCTGCTATACATTCCCCATCCACACCCCCACTCTACCCTTTGTCCCAGTACAACCAGCACCAGAGAAAAGGGACTGAATGTTTACCATATACCATAGAAGAGCAAGTCCTCTACAGTCTATGTTCAGATTAACTGCACCATCTAGTGTTGAAAATGCTCCCATAGCTAAGTTAAAAAATTGTTCTTCAAGAGATTCTCTCATAGCATGCTTTAAAAGAAAAAACAAACCTCACAGAAAAAAACAATTCAACGAGTGTCGTCACAAGCACAGAGCTACAAACCAAAGAATTAAGAAAAATATTAGTAAAAAGCTATTTTATTATTTACATTATTCTATTAAAACAACAATCATATACAAAATACAAAAATAATTTTTTCAAAGCAATTTATACTGGAATACTTAGGGTTATATTTACTAAACCGTCTTAACATCGCAGCGGTGGTACTATCACGCGATAAGTGACGTTATCGTGCGATACACTATCGCACGATAACGTCACTTATCGCGCAATAACGTCACTTATTGCGTGATAACGTCACTTATCGCGCGATAACACAGCTGCGGCGTTAAGGCACCCTAACGCTGTGAAATCCGGCTCTGAAGGGTGGAGTAAGGCTTCCCACAGGGCGGAGAGAAGGGGTCAATAGGCGGAGAGTGGGCGGTGAGTGGCTCCTTGCACACTAACGCCGTGAAATGAAGGGCAGAAAATTAGCGCGAGTGAAACCCTCGCGTTAGGCACATTTGCAGGAAAGAGAAACCATTTCAGTCGGCAATGTACAGCAAAGCAAGGGAAACCCAAAAACGTGATAGTAGTGATACATCTGCACGGAACAAAAAGGCAAATATACATAGAAAATGACCTGAACCACATTTAAAATCCCAATAACCAAGCTGGCCAATAGTGATATTAATGAGAAACATAAAGAAACACTACTGAGAAAGCATAAAAAAGAAGATATCATGTTTGGAAGGGTCTATGCTCTGTCCCCCTACAAGGTGAATGATCCCACATTGAAATAGCAGTGATCAGCGTTTTCCCTTTATATTGGGCAGGTTTGTTATGGCATGCACATATGCCACAACAGCAGGGTGGGCATGTAGGAAAGGGCAACTGTACAGATGCTGGAAATGGGATACAGAGGGCTGCAGGCGGCACATGCTGTGGTGCAACTGGGGCACAGTGCGGACTAGGCAGATGCCTAGGTGGCACATAGGAATGCTGAAACTGTAGAGCAGCCAGACAGCAACTGATGAGGTTCCAACATGGGCACAAGTGTGTGTCCCACAGTGTCACAGGGGAGATTACCCAGCAGGTACCCCCAAGGGCACATAACATTGGCAGGAGGTGAGGGGGGGAAGCACGCATGTCCATGTAGGCACACCTACCCGAGAACCCACACCATAGGCAGCTGCCTACCGGCATACTGGATGGCCTGGGACTGCGCACCACCAGCACCACTGGCATAATGGCATGGCAGCATGGTGGCGGAGGGGTGCTGGTGACGGAGGGGGCAGTGGCATCTGCCCACAGCAGACCATGGCCTAGCCCCGTTTAGGTGGGTGCCATGCAATGCAACAGACAGTGTCTATCTGACAAACAGTAATGGTATCCCCAGGGAATGAACTGTCCCTGTGGCAACAGTGTGGTGCAGTACACACAGCCAGTGTGTTCAGGAACAGAAGTTCAAGTCCCAGCTGTGGCTACTGCCAACCCTTTCCCCATATTTTACCCAGTACTAAACTGTGGTAATAAAGACGGAACCTTTATTGCAGATAAAATAGACATGCCTAAAATGCCTATATTTTACCCTACAGAGCATAGACACCATAAACATGTGCAATCCCTAGAGCAGAGTTTCCCAACTGCAGTCCTGGAGGGCCAAACACCATTCAGATTTCATGCTGTCCCTAATAACTATGCCTATGCTGCATTAGTATGCGCCACCCCCATTGTATGCAAATGTATCTCATGCATATTCATTAGGGACAGCATGAAAACCTGAACAGTGTTTGGCCCACAAGGACCAGAGTTGGGAACCTCTGCCCTAGAGCAGCGGCCAACAGGGGCATAAACACCCACACCCACAGGCTCCACCATCCAAAGCCTCATGGAGAGTCAGGCTGTTGGGCCCTGCGCGCAGCAGCATCTCCCAATACTAGCACTTGCATACCTTAGCAATGCTGCCCTAAACTTGGGAATACATTACACATATATCAAAAGGTTGCTATGATTAATGGCAGATAACAATTCCTAAGTTAAGCACAATTTGCTGATAGAGCTGCATCATAGCAGCCTTTCTGATATCTGTGGAGTGTGTTTCAGTTTTGGTTTCTGACAGTGTTTACCACCCCGGGGAGTGACCCCAACAGTATTGCGTACCATAGCCATGCCTGCACTGTGCCCAGGACTGGTGTGCTGCCAAAAGTCTCTATATTTGCACAATGCTGGCATAGATGTGGGAGTGTGTGTCTGTCTATCCAATGTGTTGCGGCTGCCTACACCTTACTGAGCCCACACTGCTTGCACTGTTTCCAGTGTTAGCTTGCCAATGTGCATAATGAGGAGCAAGGTACTGTGGGTATGGCCCAGATAGGGTGGCCTGAGCAGGATACATCTGCACAGGGCATAGGGCAATGGCTGGGACATTGTAGTGCCCGGACAGGGTGGCCACAGCATGTCCTGCTGGGAGGTCACTCTCACCCTAACTGAGCAGTGACCACGGTATGGCTAGGTTCCCCCATAGTACCATATAGTGTTTCTCTCAAGTGATGTTTATGGGTTCTCTTTTCTGGGGCCCAATCACTGACTTATCTGATTGGTGGGTGTGCTCACATCTTCTCCAGGAACATGCACTATGGACTAGCTAGCAGACTGTCTGCAGTTAGTATGTGTATGGCTGGAACACCTTGCAGGGTGCAGTGGCTGGAGACTCATGGTGCTTGCTGCTGGAGAATGTCAGATAGTGGTGGGGGGCAGCTGAGCATTTCCAGTCCTACTGTCTGTCTGTCATTACCTTATGGATGTGTACAGATCTGCATTGACTGCCCTAAAGGGTGCCTGTTCCCCAGCAGGACTGGGGAAGATGGTCCCCCTCTACTGCTACCATTACAGGGATGTAGAATGTGGATCTGTTGGTGGGAGATCCTGTCCCCCACCCTGAGCCCCAGAGAGCGGGTTGGGTGGTGCTACATAATCTGCCTATGGGTACAAACACCCCCTTCCACTTAAATCATGTGATCATGGCACCCACACAGGATATGCACTATTCTGGGTGCATCATAGTCCACAAGGGCTAGACGTGACTGGGAAATACAGATGGACACAGGTGCATCCTAGGTGTGCCTGCAAGGACTACCTATCACACACTGGTACTGATGGCAACCTACAGCATAGCCTATCTCAGCTAAGCCAGGTGCTGCGGACCTGGTGCTGGGTGCCCCACCTCGCCCTCAGGGTGAGCACAGTACCCCCACAATGTGTCGGTCTGTAGCTACTCTGTGCCAGTACGACACACGATCAGTTCCCCCTACCAGGCCGAGGTGCTATGGGGGTACATACCCCATCTTGTGATCATCTGTAGACTGCTGATCTGCATGTGCAGTGAATCATGGGTACGGGTGGGTTAACCCTATCCTGGTAACCACAGCAGACAGTTTGTGTGGTGACCTTCAGTCCTTCTGTAGCCAGCCAGGGGTTTGTTAGTAGCTATAGAGATGTAGCCCACTGGTTACTTCACTGACTGTGGAGGCAGAGGTCATGGGTATGATCCCACAGTGATGTTATTTGATAGGGCTGTCTGAGGCATTTATTTATTTAGCTGTATTTATATCCCGCTTTTCACCAGGTCAAAGCGGTCAATTGGGGGATACATTTAACATGAGGGGATATGAGACATATACACTAATACTTACAGGGAACATGGGCAGTGGAGGGTTAAGTGGCTTGCCCAAGACCACAAGGAGTGCCTATGGGACTAGAAATCCCAGTCCCTCCGGCCTGAGATTGCTGTCCCCAGGTGGGACTTGAACCCCCGGCCCTCCGGCCTGAAGTACCTTGTCCTAACCACTAGACCACTCCTCCCTTTTTTAATTTAAATTAGTGCTGCCAGCAAAAACACCCTCACGGTGCTGTAACCTTAAGGTGCCTCATAAGGCGCCCCATAAAGCACTCTATAAGGCATCCTATAAAGGGCCCTATAAGGCGCCTTATAAGGCGCCCTATAGGGAACATTATAAGGTGCCTTGGCGGACAGTGCACTTTATAATGTGCCCTCTGGAGTGCCTTATAGGGCGCCTTATGCGGCACCTTAGGTTACGGCACTGTAAGGGTGTGTTTGCTGGCAGCACTAATTTAAATTTAAAAAGAAAATGCCTCAGACAGCACTGATTTAAAGTAAAGGGGAATGCCTCAGGCAGCCTTACTCATTAAGCCCACTGCGGATCAAACACATGACCCCTGTTTTATCAGTCAATGTATTAACCATTGTGCTATATCTCTGTTGCTGTGCTTGTAGGTCAGCGTGCCTAATTAAGGCTAACGTGCGTTAATGTGCCATGGCTCCCTCTATCGCGTGATAACGGACTTTATCGCGCGATAACCCGAAATGCTACCTTAAGACCAGAACGCCCACTACCTTATATGGCATTCGTCACAGTAAGACTGCACCAACGCCGGTAACATTAAGACGGTTTAGTAAACATACCCCTTAATGTTACCATAAGTTAGTCTATAACAAAAATTGACAATACCAGCAGAAGTTGGTGATTCCATAAACACACACACACACACACATATATATATATATATATATATATATACCGTTTATTTATTCTAAAAATGTATCATAAAAAATATACATCACTTATCCAAACTAAGTTTCATGAAACAACCAAGATTTTCATAACATTTCACAATCTACTTATTATTTACAGAAATTGGCAATTCCTTAAACACATATATATATGTTTTGGGGGTTTACGATTATATATATATTCTGTTTACTTATTCTAAACATATATCATATGAAATATGCATCACTTATCCAAACAAGGAAGCCAGCTGCCAATCACTGCCCTTTACAACGGCATTAAAACCGCCGCAGCAGAGGCTCACAAACGATCGGGGTAATCTGCAGGAATCAGCTGTGTGTTTTTAAGTGAGCTGAACCTCAAGGAAGCCAGCTGCCAATCACTGCCCTTTACAACGGCATTAAAACCGCCGCAGCAGAGGCTCACAAACGATCGGGGTAATCTGCAGGAATCAGCTGTGTGTTTCTAAGTCAGCTGAACCTCAAGGAAGCCAGCTGCCAATCACTGCCCTTTATAACGGCATTAAAACCGCCGCAGCAGAGGCTCACAAACGATCGGGGTAATCTGCAGGAATCAGCTGTGTGTTTTTAAGTGAGCTGAACCTCAAGGAAGCCAGCTGCCAATCACTGCCCTTTACAACGGCATTAAAACCGCCGCAGCAG
Source organism: Ichthyophis bannanicus (assembly GCA_033557465.1). NCBI lineage: Eukaryota > Metazoa > Chordata > Amphibia > Gymnophiona > Ichthyophiidae > Ichthyophis > Ichthyophis bannanicus. Next base: position 222,967,592 of record CM066031.1, read on the forward strand.
AGGCTCACAAACGATCGGGGTAATCTGCAGGAATCAGCTGTGTGTTTCTAAGTGAGCTGAACCTCAAGGAAGCCAGCTGCCAATCACTGCCCTTTACAACGGCATTAAAACCGCCGCAGCAGAGGCTCACAAATGATCGGGGTAATCTGCAGGAATCAGCTGTGTGTTTTTAAGTGAGCTGAACCTCAAGGAAGCCAGCTGCCAATCACTGCCCTTTACAACGGCATTAAAACCGCCGCAGCAGAGGCTCACAAACGATTGGGGTAATCTGCAGGAATCAGCTGTGTGTTTTTAAGTGAGCTGAACCTCAAGGAAGCCAGCTGCCAATCACTGCCCTTTACAACGGCATTAAAACCGCCACAGCAGAGGCGCGCCCGCGCCTTGCGGGCCCGCGCCTGAGGGCCTCACCAGAGGGCCCTTTGGCGTGGCCCTTAGGCATGACACGTAGGCGAAGGGGAAAGATTTATATATCTGGAACACGACAATTAAGTGTCAGAAAAATAGGAGCAAACAACTAAACGCAAGTATAGCCCACTAGAGGTTAGTTTATATGCATATAATGCTTTTGTTACCAGTCTGCCTTATCTGCACACAATGTCTCCCTGTAATCTTACAACAGCAATTCATCCAAAACAGTTATACTTGGCTACCCCCTTTCACTTGGTTAGTTTCATATAGATATATTTTCATAATACCACAACACAGGCATTATGGTAAATATAGTTACCCTGCTTCAAAAAAGCAATCGCACTTAAGTGGAAGCTCTCATGTCAAAGCAAAAGTAACTCAACCTTCACCTAATTCAGATAAATCAATTAATATTGAGTTAGTAAATGTCAGATCCGTATGCAACAAGATCCATACTATAGTAGATCATATAGAAGAAGCTCAACCAGATGTGCTCTGCATCACAGAGACCTGGTTAAATCCAACTGATAATGTAATTCTCAATCAGATTGTCCCAGACTCATACTCTGCTTATAGTAGCTATCGTTCTGTCAGACGTGGAGGAGGTGTCCTTTTAATTGCAAAAAAGAGTTTAAGATTCAGAGTACAATGTATCTTAGAATTGCAACAATGTAATTCTATTAACATTGAGAACAAGCACATGGCTATCAGTTTACATTATAGAGCACCAAAAGCGTCTCCTGCTGAACTGTCCTCAACGCTCGAGACTATTTGTGCCATCACTTCACCTTGCAAGCCCTCCATAGTACTAGGTGACTTCAACCTCAAGTCAATTAACTGCAGTGACTCCGAGGCCTTCCTTCAAGCAATGTCTTCACTGCAGTTCACCCAAATAGTTAATGCACCTACACACATATATGGTTATTCACCTGACCTCATCTTTGCATCCAATGATCTAACTTTAAGTGGTCTAATTTCAACTCCTACTATCACCTCAGTTCCTTGGTTAGATCATTACTTAATTAGGATAAAGATTTTATTACAAACAAAAAATAGTAATACGAGCCTAGACAACAATTGCTTTCACAGACGGTTCAAGAATTTTGACAGGGATTCATTTGTACAAGACACTTTACCTCATCTGTCCTCAGATTCAGTGGAACTCGAGACACAAGTAACCAAATGGAACTACATTATTTCCAATGCAGCCAGAATGACGGACATGAGACCAAAGAAACAAAGGATTAATAGGCTCCATCACAAGCCATGGTATTCAATAGATATACGTCAGATGAAAAGAGAGCTCAGAAGAATAGAGCGTAAATGGAGAATAAACAAGACAACAGTTTTAAGGCAACTATACTTAACAAAACAAAAGCAATATGACGAACGTATTAAACACTCTAAAAAAGAATACCACACAAACATAATAAATTCTTCCATCAACAAACCTAGAGAGCTTTTTGAAATCGTGAAGAGTCTAACAAAAGAACAAAAAACAGAAGGTGAAGCTCAAATTGAACCGCAGAGTTATGCAGACTATATAAAGGAAAAATTTCACTCTAAGGAAAAAACAATATGTAGATATAACTTAAATTTAGACTCGATTTCCAGGATCTGGGATACATTCTATTCTCCTTCAAATGAGCAACTCTCCCACATCATTTCTTCTATAAATACAAGCACTTCTCCCACTGATCCATGTCCAGTATCATGGATTAAGACCACAAAGTCAAGTTTCATTCACATCATACACAACATTGTGCAAAATTCCCTCACGCAAGGTATGTTACCAGAGCAATTAAAGCTTGCCACTGTTAGACCAATACCGAAGAAGACATCGCTAGACAAGAACAACCCGGCTGCTTACCGGCCTATATCCAGTATACCATTTTTAGCGAAGATCATTGAAAAGACAGTACAACTGCAACTTCAAGAACACATTGATGTTCACGCGCCTTTAGATGACAACCAACATGGTTTTCGCCCAAACCATGGAGTTGAAACCTTAATGATTTACCTCTTTGACAGCATACTCCGTACCATTGATGACATTAAGAAGGATATCATAATGATTTTCATAGACATTTCTGCTGCATTCGACTCTAGATCACAAAAGGTTATTAGAAAGACTAGAAGAAATTGGTCTATATGGCACCACATTAAAATGGTTCCATTCCTATCTAACAGAGAGACATTTACAAGTAAAGATAGGGCAAAAAACATCTCAACCCATAAAAATTATACAAGGTGTACCACAAGGTTCAGCTCTCTCATCTCTTCTTTTCAATATTTATATACAGCCTATATGCAACATTCCAATGAAATATGGCATTAAATATACTATTTATGCTGATGACATTATGATATTCACAGCTGTCTCTATTGATAACCCAGATTATTCCAGCATTACAGAGTGTCTCTCAAACATGTCTACTTGGTGTAAAAACAACAACATGGAAATCAATTTTAGCAAAACAGAAGCTTTGTTCGTAACTCGTAACCATGATTTTGCACATCCACCTGACATCATCAAAGATAACTCAACTATTCCTATTAGATCAAATGTAAAATATCTTGGTGTGACTCTGGATAATGAATTGAATCTTAAATCACACATAAGTAAAACTATCAGAAATGCCTACTACAGAATGAAGATCATCAGAAGACTAAGGCCCCTTCTCGAGACCGTTCACTTTCGAAATGTTTGTCAAGCATTAATTACCCCATTATTTGACTTCTGTAATCCTATATACCTGGGTTTTTCTAAACAGTCTCTCAAGCCTTTACAGCTAGCGCAAAACACCGCTGCAAGAATAATTTTTGGATTATCTAGTAAAGAGCATATAACTCCCATTTTAAAAGAGCTTCATTGGCTACCCATAGCATCTCGTATTAAATATAAAACAATAATATATATTTTTAAAATCAAACAACACTGTTCTGCAGAAAGTCTGACTTCTCTCATTCAGTCAGAAATCAGCAACAGACCAAGAAGAAGAGAGTCTTCCAACAGAGTCAGCACCTCAAATGATGTTAGAAAAACACGTAAGGTCACCTCAGAGCGGGCATTCTCTTTTGCGGCACCTACCATCTGGAACTCTCTACCTTATGATTTAAGAGCAGCTCAAGACCTCAATGACTTTAGGAAACAACTGAAAACGGTCTTGTTTATTGAATACTACGGTCATGTAAACAATTAATTAATGTTTTGGAATAATCAGTCATATATATGTTGTATATTAGCTCACATTATAGTATAGCTCACCATGTAGATAGCGCAACTTAATCCAAGACACTATGTCATATTTTTATCAAACTATGTACATATTTTCACTGATTGTTTTCACTTTCGCTTTTGTGTTTTTCGTATGTTAAACCGCTTTGATTACATGATAAGGCGGTATAGAAATCCAATTAAATAAATAAATAAATAAATAAAATAAATAAAACACACATAAGTTTCATGAAAAAGACAAAACTTTCTAACAATCCACAATCTGCTTGTTATTCATTAACCACAAGAGGAAAATATTACTCCTAAACCACATACACTTATCCAGATTTTGTTGTTGTTAAGTGCCATCAAGTCGGTGTCGACTCATGGCGACCCTCTGGTTAGTTGTCCTAAACTGTATTCGGTCTTCAGTTAGGTGGCTCATTGTTGACAGACTGGCACCCATACTACTGCTATTATAGTGATATCCATCTCATTGCTGACCTTCCTCTTTTGCGTTGACCTTCTACCTTGCCAAGCATGATGTCTTTCTCTAATGATCTCTCTCTTCGCATGATTTGTCCAAAGTATGATAGTCAAAGTCTTGTCATCTGAGCTTCTAAAGAAAGCTTACCTTAACCCTCCACTGCTACCACTTACACAAGTGTTCCCAGGGCCCTGTCCACCCTTGTGGGAGTGGCATGTGTGCCCAATCACAGAGGGGATTACAACATGTGTCACTACACTGGCCTCTGAGTATCCTTTACCAGGGTTCCCCAAAGCCCCTGTGTACAACCAGTGTACTGGTACTGCTCCCTGACCAGGCCATCTACAGGTTTTTCACACTGCATCCCAAACCTGGGACAGGTGTTCAGGTACTGGTCCTTTACAGGGCAAATGTTGCTGCTCTGTATGTCTCTCTGCAGTGTATGCCACTACATATGGGGCTTCATGGACACTACCTAGTTGCTCTCACTATCATCTCCACATCACCTATATCCCTTACCAGTCCTCCGGGCATCAGCACATTGTGGCTACCAGCTTGACCCTGCATATGCTACCTCACATACCTGTCATTCACTTCTGGCCCCTTAGAACCATTTCTGTTCTGCAGCTGCCCTCTTACTACACCCTTCAAATGCCCTCAATGCCCCTACTCCATGCTCTGTGCCTCCACTATTGCTACCACATCTCTTCATCACTTTTCCCCAACCTGTATCGCACTACCCCGTCCCTTCTCATCCATGCCTGTTTACACCATTCCTTTCACTCTGCTACCCAGCCCCTCCTCCCCTCTCTTCCACTCTCCCTAACCCCCTTGTCCTGCCTATCTCATCCACACCCATTCAGTACCTCCCTCTTTTGAGCCCACTCTCATCATCTGTCATCGACCCTATGGCACCACTCGTAGAGCATGAAGCCCTGGTTGGTGTGTTGTGCTGTTTGTTGCATTTGTGTGACTGTTGCATAGAGCCACCTTGTCATACCATACATCAAGTTCTAGCTCTGGAATAGGTGGTGATATGTGGTGAACATGGACTTAGGTGACACCATACTGGGGAATGGTCAGCTGCAGGTGCTTTACCTCCCAATCCTGTGCTGGCAGAAGGGGCATATCCTACAGCAGTGCAAGCAGCCAATGTTTGCAATATGATTTCCCTGCTGTTTACTTCTGTATATATTCATAGCCAGCAGCATGATTTATTTAGCAGGTTTTTTTAGACCTCTTTATCATTTTACTCAAAGCAGTTTACATCAACTTAAACTTGGTAATGTACATTAAACAGGGACACTGATAACTTGGATTCTTTTGAGGCAACGGAGGGTTAAATGATTTGCTTAAGGCCACAAGGAGTGCTAGTGGGAATCAAACCCTGGTCTCTTGGTTCCCAAGCCAGTGCTCTAGCCATGTTCAATGGCACCAGGCCACAGGGTACATTAACAGGAGCAACACCCCCATAACATGCAAAAGCTGGAATTGCCCCCACAACAGGCTTGTCCAACACAAGGAGTGGAGAAATGGCAATATTTTATGTGCAGATTTGATTCTCGTGGTTTTGCTTTTGCAAAATTCCCCTCATTGGTCTTAAACTGTGACCCATGCATTTGCAAGACATCCTCTAACTAGGGGAGTTCTTGTGTCCCCTTGTATGATGTCTGCAGCTGCATGCTGTTCTAGGATGGGGCCCGAAGTGCATTTTGAACTGTTTAATCTGGCAGGGTCAGTGACCCAATGCATGCTGTTGTCCACAGTGACTGCCATGGGGCATCACCACTGTTTGCATGTGCACTCCCTCAGCTAGGCCTGTGCCAGGTACGCATTTCTGACCTACTGTTCTGCCCATCCATCTCTGTCCTCCCTGGAACTCAACCTTCTATTGGCTACTCACCTCTGCAAGCAGAGCTGGATTCCCCTCCAGATGGTGGTAGCCAGACACAAGTTGGCCCTGCGGTGGCCCCAGAGGTACAGCACCCCAGGGCCATACAAGACATAAATGCGCCCTATGCAAATTGCACATCTGGTGCCCCTCCCCCCAGTCACAGATTTGTCATTTACCCCATGCCCAGCAGCTCCCCATCTTACCTCCATATCCAGCAGGCTCTACTTCGCTCTGCCTGCCCTTGCCCAGCCACCACCACTTTTCGTGCTGCCTTGGCAGCAGCGATGGCAACAGCAGAACAAACATCCAATTGAAAAAAACCACGGGTCTTTCCAACTCCGCTCTTGCATGCAGGTCTGATCCCTTCCTCCTCTGAAGTATGCTCGCACCAAAGGAGGGAAGGACCAGACCAGCCACTCAAACGCAGGTCTTTGCAACTCCACACTTAAATGGCTGGGCTGGTCCCTCCCTCCTCTGATCAGGGCATACATCAAAGGAGGGAGGGATCAGACCTGCATGCATGCAATTGGGCGTCTGCTCTGCTGCTGCCATCACCGCCACAAAAGAAAAGTGTTGATAGCAGGGTAAGAGCAGGCAGCGTGGGGGGAGCTGAGGTCAGCAGCCCCAAATGCGCCTCTATTTCTTTGCACCCTCTGTGGCTGCACTGCTCACACAGGGCTAGGTATGACGCTGCAGCACCCTCTCCCATCTGAGGACCATTCTGGCTAGGGCCTCGGACTCTGTGGGGCTAAAGTTGCCTGTTCTCCTTGCCACTATGCTGCTGCTGTGTATTTGCCCAGCCAAAGGGGGATCCTGCACATACAGTATGCATTCACATATGCAATATCATAACCGGTTATGGGCTCTATGGTGGAGGCCACTGGTACACTCGGCTATCCGCTGGTGGCACATTTTCTATAGTTTGCGATTATCGCATCACTATCTGGGTAGGATGGGGTATTGACCTTGCCTGCCTTTCCATCACAGTGCAAGTATGGGCTTCCCTCTGTGCCCTGCACTTCTTAATCCATGCATTTTGCATTTACGTCCACCTTGCACAAGTATGTCGAATATCAGCGTTTGCTTCCCATCCACATAACCAGATTTGGCCACTGGTAGTCAATCTCCCATATCTGCCATTTTCCATCTGTGCCCATGTGTCCAGCAGCTAATTCGCAATTCATGCCCGTTTCTGTGTGGATTTCTTTAGCTGGTTATCAGCTCTTTCTGTGCCTCTTGCAAAATTGGGCCTATTGAAGTTAGTGAGAAAATTGTGTCCTTTGTTAGAAGAGAAGTTGCTTCAAATGACTTTTATAAGAACATAAGATACACCATACTGGGTCAGACCAAGGTCCTGTTCCCAACAGAGGCCAATCCAGGCCACAAGTACCTGGCAGGTTCCCAAAAAAGTACATAGAATCCACATTGCTTATCCCGGTGTAAGCAGTAGATTTCCCTGGTCCTCTTTAATAATAGTTTAGGGACTTTTCCTCCAGGAAATTGTCCAAATCTTTTTAAAACCTAACTACATTAAAAGCTTTTGCTACATCCTCTGGTAATGAATTCCAGAGTTTGATTACTCGTTGAGCGAAAAAAAAATTTCTCCTATTAGTGTTAAATGGGCTATATTGTAGCTTCATTGTGTGTCTCCCAGTCTTTCTACTTTCTGAAGGAGTAAACAACCAATCTATGTTTACCCATTCCACTCCATTCATTATTTTATAGACTATCATATTTCCCCTCAGCTGTCTTTTTTTCAAGTTGACGAGTCCTAACCTTTTAAGCCTTTCCTGCTAGGGGTATCCTTCCATCCCCTTTACCGTTTTGATAGCTCATCTCTGTATCTTTTCTATTTCTGCTATATCCTTTATAAGATACGGCGACTAGAACTGCACACAGTATTCAAGGTGCATTCACACCATGGGGGCAATACAGAGGCATTATAATATCCTTGATTTTAATCTACATCCTTAGGATTCCTAGCATTCTATTTGCTTTCTTGGCTGCCGCTGTGCTGTACTTGCCTGTTTGGATTACTGTAATGGTTTGTGGAGTAGCGTGGAAGAGTAGCCTAGTAGATAGAGCGATGGCCTGGTGACCAAGAAATAGGAAGTTCATTCCCACTAGCACTCCTTATTGCCTTGGGCAAATCACTTTAGCCTCCATTGCCTTGGAAGAAAGGCCTGACGATCCATTTCTGGTCACACCTTGCTAAGAAAATCCAGGGGCTGCTGGGTGGCCAGGAGCCAGCAGTGACTCAGTGGCACACATTGCATTATTTTCAATGGTTTGCATTTGGGCTTAGCTGATATGTTATGAGAAGACTCCAGTCAGCCCCGAATGTCACTGCAAGAATGATTTTAGGTGTTGCCAGCTGGTATGCAGCCACTCCTCTATTGAGACACTTTCACTGGCTGCCAGTACGAAGCCATGTTCAGTTTAAGGCATTAACTGTGGCTTTGCACGTATGACATGAAATTGGTCCCATTCATTTGTGAAATGGATTGGTTTAGTATAATCCTAGTAGATCTTTATGGTCAAGTCAAGGAGGACAGGCTGTGATTCCAATGGTGAAACAGGCAAAAAGGTGGACACTTGGAAAAGGTTTTTTCTATTGAAGCATCTTGTATTGATATATATATATATATATATATATATATATATATATATATATATATATATATATATATACTGGGACAGACACAGTAGATCCCTTTACAGCAACATGATAAAATCAAAATAAACTTGACTAATTTCTCAACAAACAGGGGTGTCCTACACAGAGCAGTGGGTTCACCCCTAAAACAAAGACATGGGGAGGGGTGGCCTGCACAGAGCGGCAGGTGCACCTACTCTTGCCATCTTACTGGGAACTATCACCAAGAAAATTCACTCTATAAGTATATTCAAAATATATCTTTTAAAATGATTTTACTTCTTGCCTACAGGTCTCAGATAAACGGTAGTATTGACACTCTTTGCATGGGTAAGAAAAACTCCCCAATTTTGTGTCCGTTAACATCAATGACCTTCGGCTTTTTTTCTTTTTCTGTTGCACGCAGTTTAAAAATTCTTAATGTACAAACACTTATCTTATGTAATATGTGATCCGTATAATTTTCTTTGTCCAACTTTAATGAGATAACCCCGACGCCTTAACAATTCAAGCGCTTTGGCGTTTCTCCAAAAAAGGGTTCTTCAAGGGGATCAATGCTCAATGTCATTTAAAGACTTTTTTCCAACCATTTGTTGCATTTTCGAATGTTTCGCTCTGATGACTCTGAAGCAACATAAACAATAATGATTTACAATATCTAACTATTTATTTTATATCAAAAATGTCTTCGTCATTTTTTTCAAAACATCATGGCTTAATCAGACATCATGGCTTAATCTTACTGGGAAGACTAGATGGACCATACTGGTCTTTATCTGCCGTCATTACTATGTTACAGTTTAGGAAGGCAGTGAAGCACTATCTCTTCCTCATGTACTACCCGGTAGACGGTACTACAATAGCCCCATCCACGATCTAGACTGGGCTATTCAACTGAATCTGTCCCTACAAGACTACAATTGAATCTGATCCTACAAGACTCCCATGACTACGACTTCCCATGCCACCTAGATGTAAATAGTTACCCCAAGTTATCCAAATTTTACGACTTCCCATGACTACGACTTCCCATGACGCCTAAATGTAAATAGTTACCCCAAGTTATCCAAGTTTTAGTACCTGTTACTTGTAAGCACAGTAAAGCCAATGCAATGTGTACGTTTTATGTTTTATGTAAACTGCAGTGATGTTGAATAGCGCGGGATAAAAGAAATGCAAATAAATAAATAATAATGATAATGTTACTATGTATGTTACTATGTATTTGGAATACTTTATCAATAGGGTCAGAGAACAGGATTATGTAGTTTTTAGGAAAAATCTGAAGCCATGGTTATTCTCCTCTTGATAATAAGGAGATCTGTTGGTGGGTAGATTTTAGCTCTTATTCAGGTATGGAAGGCCTATGTTAGAAGATTTTAGGGGGCATTTTCAAAGCATTTCAGTCAATCAACAGAACTGCTCACCAGCTGAAACACAGTCACCACAATATTGAGCAGAACTAACTGGTTAGTGCCACTGAATATCCCCAAAATCGGGGTAGTCTGTAGGCGGAGTGGGGGCAGTGACAGCCACTATCCAGTGGGGGGCAATATTCAGCCTATGGTTGGATAACACTAACTGGTTAAAATTAGAACAACCATTCACCTGTCCTAACTTCAAAACCTTAAGCTATCCAGTTAGCAAATGAATATCACCACTAATCAGATAGCGCCACCGGATATTCAGTGGTGGAAACCAGATATATTCTGCTGCTGAATATCCGGTTTTAATTAAAGCGGCAGCAGCTTGGTGCTTTATTTAGCCTAGCCGCTGACACTGAATATGCCCCTCATAGATTTTATTCATGTATTGAAGGACTGTGTTAGAACATGATTTTGGGACTGGGGCTTTGGGCTCCTGGGGTTGGGAATTTTCATTGTCCGTCTTCATTGTATCATTGTATTATATGATATTATTTTAATGTCTATTTAATGTAAACCGCTTTGGACAATTTATGCCAGTAATGTGGTATAAAATGAATATGTGTGAGATAGTAACATAGCAAATGACATCAGATGAAAACCAAACTGGTCCACTGAGGACTCGATGCAAAAAACTGTGTGTTAGAACACTGTGCTAAACGCCAATATTCAACATTCTAATGCAGGTGCTAAAAAATATTTTTACTCCCGATGCAGTAAACTAATGGCATGCATATTACTGCTGCATTAAAAGTGTGTACTGTCATAAAAAAACAGCACACACTTCAGTAGTAAGATGCAGCCACTAGCTGTATCTCAAATACATATTTCCTTTCCTGTCAGTGCATGAGTGGGGATTTGATCAGGCAATGACTGGAAGGGGAGAAACACAGGCCAGATTCCTGAACTCTTTTCTCCTCTCAATCCCCTCCCCCTGACCCTGTCGACCATCCAGATCAGGTGATGGTCTGGTGCCCAGGTGAGCCGCCCCCATATCTCTCATCCCCCCCCCCCCCGACTCCATTAAACATGCCATTGATAACCCCACCCTGAGCCCACAAATGTCCCTGGTGGCCCATGGCTACCACCTTGTCACACTGCTTTGCTACCTTGAGAAGACACTATCATCCTGAGTCTGACTCCTGGTCATTGCACATCAGCTCCTTAACCCCTCCTCCCCATCATGTATCTCTCCGTTGAATTTCTGTAGCCCCAAATGAATTTCCAAAGTATGCAAATGTATCTTATGCACATTCATAGTGGGTATCCTAAAAAACGGACTGACCGGGGGGTCCCCGGGACCAGGTTTGGGAAGGCCTGATACAGGAGGAGGAGGAGGACAGAGACTGTTGCCAACTGCCCCCTCTCCCCCAATGTGTTACATGTAGCCTAAAAATGAGTGGCTCTGAGGTCCCAGTGCCTTCAGTTACTTGTTTTTCACAGGTTCTGAAGAAAACCCTAAAAACAGCATCGTGTTAGAGGGGACACCTGAGAAACCATTCCTTAAATTATTTTATGAAAATAAGTATTTATCTCTGAAAGTAGCAGATTAGAGAGTAGGAAACTCCCCTCAAGAGATGGGTAGCACAACACTTTTCAAAATAGATATGCAACTAAGAAAAGATTGAATGAAGAAGAGGAGAACTCAATCACTAGAAAGCTGTAGTCGCAATAAAATCTATGTCAAAATGGGGTCAATTTCAGAAACCTAACCACATAAATGAAGTAATGTGTTTACTTTGGCATGTCTTCTACATGTGAGAGAGAAGTCTATAACAAAACCACAATATGTGATACATTGTAAACCACAAAACTATAAATCCTCTTACATACGTATTATTTTACTGCTGTAGCCAAATAGAGCTTTTGGACAGACTGCTCATATCTAACAGTTCTAGGAGGAGCTCATCATAAGGATTTCCTAACTTTTAAATGCCTAGAATGGTAGAAATATAGCAGGCAATAACAAAAATGTACAAAACTGAAGGGATATTTTAAGAGCAATGAACATTTTTGGTAGGAAAATAAATAAAAATAAGAGGAAAAGGAGGATGTTATGTTTCTTGAAAGAAGTAGCTGAAAAGGTAAGGAAATGAAGTTAGGCTTCATAAACTGCAAAAGATTGCAAAAAGAGAAATAACACTATCTGGAAAAGTTAAGGGATGCTCAGAAAGTAGTCAGGAAAGCAAAGATGTAAATGAAAGAAAAAATAGCCAGTTCAGTAAAATGGTGGGATATAACTTTTTTTCAGATGTTAGTGACAGGAGGAAATGCAAAAATGGTATAGTCAGACTCAGGAGTGAAGGGGAGGAATATGTGAAGCTGATAAGGATAAAGTGAAATTGCTTAACAAATTATTTCTATTTTGTGTGGAATCTCAGAAAACACACAGATATGAATGGAAGCAAGGTAGATCTTGAACAGTTGACAGAAGATTGACTTTGCGAGGTGCTAGCTAAACTAAAAGCAATGTGGCTGTTTGGGAGCCATCCCAGAGTATTGAGGGAACTTAGGGAAGTTCTGGCAGCTCCACTGTTTGAGCTTTTCAATGCTTTTTTAGAGTAGGGAATGGTCCTGGAGGACTTGAGAAGGATGGATGCAGGTCCATACCAAGCCATAAATGCACCCTGTGCAACTTGCAAACCTGGTGTGCCCACCCCCCCCCCCCCCCCCATGACATCAGACGTGTGTCATTTGCCCCATTCCCCCATGCCCAGCATCTGTCCTTCTTAATCCATAACTCTTCATGTCCAGCCGGCTCCCCCGCCCATGTGCTCCCTGCCCTGCCTTCCCTTGCCCCACCGCTACATTTTCTGTTCCCTTGGCGGCGGCAGTGGTGGCAGTGGAGCATGAGGGTCTTTCCAACTCCACGCTTGCATGGCTGGTCTCCTCTGACGTATGATCGCAGAAGTGTGTATCGGAGGGGGGCAGAAGAGGCTGAAGGTTGTGAGCAGAAACCGTGAGGCAGTGCCGGCAACTTAAAGTAAGTGCTGCCTCTTGGTTCCTAAACTATTATTCCATTGCAAGCCCCGGAGAAGGCCGGTAGCAATGGCAATAGGGGCAGGGGGGCCCCAAGGGGGAGCAGCAAGATTGGAGGAGCCCACTAGATGCCTCTAATCCTTTCACTGACCCTGACTACCTTTATTTGTTTTCTGCTGCTTCACTTGAGATAGACCTTGTCAAACGAATCTGATTAACTTCTTTGACTAGGTGACTAGAGAGCTGGATTCAGGTAGAGTTCTAGATGTGGTGAACTTGGATTTCAGCAAAGTCTTTGACATGGTTCTATATAGGCAACTATAAATAAACTGAAACTGGGGTTCTAGAAAAATAAAATCCCCCCAAAAATGACCCGAAGATTTTCAGTGGGAGAGTTCCAGCTCCTGCAGCATGGAAACACTGTTACAGTGAGCCGTAGCTGTTATAAAATTGCTCCTTTCAAATGTCACTGTCCTGTCCTCCTCCCTCCCAGTCACAGACGAGTTAATAGGATAGGGTGCACCCTAAATTGACTTTCTGGTTAGAAACTGGTTGCGTGAGAGGCCACAAATGGTATTGGTAAATGGTAAATGGTGTGCCATGGGCTTGGTCCTTGGTCTGATTCTTTTAACATTTTTAAGTGATATTGTGGAAGGGCTTTTGGTTAAGTTATATAAGAACATAAGATCATAAGTTTGCCTCTTTATGGATGATACCAAAATGTACAATAGGGTGGACACCCTGGAAGGCATTTATAACATAAGGAAGCATCTAATGAAGCCTGAAGAATGGCTGAGCAACAGGCAGTCACAATTTAATGCTAAAAATTGCAGGGTCATGCATTTGGGCTGCAAAAATCGAAGGGAGCGGTACAGTGTAGGAGGTGACGTACTTCTGTCCATACAAGAAGAGCGGTATCTGGGCTTGATTGTTTCTGATGATCTTAAAGTGGCTAAACAGGTAGAAAAGGCAACAGCAAAAGCCATAAGGATCCTTGGTGCATAGGGAGAGGAATGACCAGCAGGAAAAAGGAGGCGATAGTGTCTCTGTGTAAGTCTCTGCTGAGACCTCATTTGGGGCACTATGAGCAATTCTGGAGACCGCACCTTCAAAAAGATGTAAACAGGATATAGTCTGTGCTGAGGGAGGCTAATAAAACGGTCAATGGTTATCATCATAAGACATATGGGGACAGACTTAAATATCTCAATATGCACAGCATACTTTGGAGGAAAAGCAGAGGAGGGGAGATACTGTATCATAGAGATGTTTAAATACCTCCGTGGCATAAATGTATAGGAGGAGAGCTTCTTTCAGTTAAAATGAAGCTCTGAAATGAGGGGGCATAGGATGACAGTGAAAGGGGATAGATCAGGAGTAATCTAAAGCAAACCTTAACAAATTTTCTTGGCATCTAGAAGCCAGCTTAAATATTTAGGAGCCAGCCACGAAGACCTCTGTGCTAACTTTGATCCTTATTTTGGATGTGGTGGTTTCTAGTTAATAAGCACTAATAACTGCCAATTATGAGGGAATAGTAGCGTGCGGGACTTTAGGAAGAAGTGATTTTGTACCTTTTCATTCTGGTTTAGTCAGAAACTCACATAAACCATATAAATGCTCACAAAGTCCTGAAATTCATGATATCTTATCTCAGGCTTTGACAACTATTCTTGGAATCTAGGCACCAGCTTAAACATTTAGAAGCCAGCTGCCGAGACCTTGGTCACAGTGCTCTCCCACCCCACCCTCCAAAAGGTGTATCCCAGCTCTTTTTTTAAGGCTTGATTTACTGTTTTCCCATTTTCTATGGGAAAATAAAACATAATAAATTAAATTCTTAATGTGCCATTAGACAGTGCCAACAGAAGACAGCCACCTTTCTCCTCCTACTCAGCCCAGCAGCACTCCCAGGAGGGAGAGAGCCGCCGACGTCCCCAGCGCCACCTCCAGCCTGCTCCTGCTGCCCAATCAGGGCAGCTCCAGAGCAATAAAAGGAGCGCCTTCCCCGCTGATAGCCTGTTCAGCCCAGCAGCGCCGCATGTCTGTTATAGCTACATACCCTTCCTACCTGACTGATATTACTGCACATCTGTGTACCTACCTGGGATAGCTCACCTTACTTGCTCTCTCACCGGCCAGCCCACTTTCCTCGGCCATATACAATTGGGGATACAAAGAATGGCCTCCCCCCTCCTACAAAGAATGGCCTCCCCTGCACAAACTACCTCGACACGATCACTATAGCCAATAAACACTGCTCCATCAACCTACTGTACAGAGCCCCATCAGCCTCCCCAGATGACCTCTCAGCAATAATTGACCTAGCATCCAAAATACATAACCCAAACACCATACTGGATACTTGGCGACTTCAACCTGCCATCCCTGCAAGACAATCAAGCATCAGCCTTTCTCGAAGCCCTCAAGGAACTAGGATACAAACAGCTGGTCAACAATCCTACCCTTGCGAAAGGAAATATATTGGACCTGGTTTTTGCCCCACAGTCAGCCTTCGACGCAGCCCTGGACCCAGTGCTATCCATTACTGCGGTACCATGGTCAGACCACAAACTAATCCACTTCCAAATACCCGTGCACAACAACCGATGGAACGCCAGAAATCTGGGAAGCACCACCAGAACACCAGCACGAAGGTTCCGACCTTTCAACAAAGAAATTATACTAACAAAAACCCACCCGCTCCTCGCCGCGACAGCACCCAACCTCGATGGCTTGATCTCCAGCTGGAACACTAGCCTCAGCGCTATTGCAGAACACCCACCATCTAACAAACCTCCGAGGAAACGAGCAACCACACCCTGGTACTCCACGGAGCTACGGTCCTCACTCACCCACTCAAGGAAGCTGGAAAGATGATGGCGGCGATCACACTCCACGGAAGACCAAAGGGCATACAACCTGCACCTTGCAAACCACCACGAGGCAATAACAGAGAAAATGAGACAATTCCACACAGACACCCTAAAACGATCACTAAACAAACCACACGACTTGTTCAATCTAGTCAAGAACCTTACAAAGGAACCAGCCCCTGACCACCAAGACGGGATCCACCCGCAGGAATTCGCCGACTACTTACAATCAAAACTATGCCAGACAGATAAGTCTACAGCACCTGACATTGCACGTGAGTCAACCGATCTAACACCCCTGACCATCTTCACCACCCCATCCAAGAAGTACATTGAAGACACTATTGCTGCAATCAATACCACTACGGCACAAACCGACCCCTGCCAGGCCTTCTTGATAAAAGAACTACGTTGTGATCTTAGCCCGTTCATAGCCAGGCTTATGAATCTATCCTTCACAACAGGCTTGTTCCCCCAATCCCTCACACACACGTCCATCAGACCCCTGCTGAAAAACAGCAAGCTCGACCCCCAGAAGGTAGACTCATACAGACCTATAGCTAGTATACCACTACTGGCCAAGATAATTGAAAAAGAAGTCCAAAGACAAATACAAGGCCACATCGAAACCTGCTGCTCCACTGGACTCTTGCCAACACGGTTTCAGGGAGTCCCACGGTGTTGAAACTCTCCTTACCACCCTCTTCAATAACATAATTGCTGGAATTGACAACATCCATCAAGGGTTTGTTCTCATCTTCATGGACATTGCCACTGCATTCGACTCAGTAAGCCACGAACATTTCCTGGGGCGACTAAAGGAGAAGGGTATTTGTGACACAGCACTAGAATGGTGCAAATCATATCTGTCTAACAGGTGGCAGCACGTACGATTCGGGGCCTCAACATCAGAATCGTTCCACCAGAGGCAAGGCGTTCCGCAAGGATCCTCCCTCTCTGCCCTGATGTTTAACATATACATGCAGCCCATTTGTAATCTCATCCGATCTTTCAATGTCGATTGCTTGATATATGCTGATGATGTACTGCTCTACATGCCGTTCTCAATGGAACAACTGGACCTCTCCCCACTGACAGACTGTTTCAACGCAGTATCCGACTGGCTCCAAACCCAAAACCTCCGGATTCAACACAAGAAAACTGAGGTCCTCCTTCATTATGAGGAACCAAAACTTCACCCCGCCTCCTCATTTAAAAGTTAAGAAAGCAGAGCTACAAACCAAATCCTCAATCCAATACCTTGGTGTCACTTTAGACCAACGCCTGGATATGAAGGACCACATAAGCATCACGGTAAGAGCAGTCTACCACAAGATTCGAACACTCAGACATATACGTTCCCTGCTAGAGCCGGATGACTTCCGGACAATTTATCAAGCATTGATTATACCACACTTCGATTATGCAAACGCAATCTTACAAGGACTCCCACAATCCACCCTGAACCCGCTCCAGCTTGCGATGAATGCCGCGGCGAGAGTTCTACATGGGGCCTCAAGGAGCGACCATGTGACACCCATCCTCAAACACCTCCACTGGCTCCCTATACAAGCCAGGCTCTCTTTCAAAACCCTACTACTGACATTCAAGGCCATCAATGGGCTCTCCTCCACCTCACTCATGGAGTTTATCCACACCATCTCCCCAAATAGATCCAGAAGATCTGCAGCAGTCAATACCCTAGTAATCCCAAAGGCATTAACCCAATGTACCCAGGCAACAGCAAGCAGGGCCTTCAGATTCTGCGCACCGAGATGCTGGAATGCCCTCCCACCTGGTATCCGGGCTATCCCTGAGCTAACCCAGTTTAGAAAGGCACTTAAGCACCACCTCTTCTTCAAATACTACTTGGATGACAGTATGTCAAGCAGCCACCCCCCAGCGAGTACAGCCACAGCAACACACCCAGCAAGCTACCCATGACAAATGATTACCGACTAACATGTCTTGACGTGATGCCTGTATGTAAATAGTTACCCCAACGTTATCCAAGTTTCTAGTACCTGTTCTGTGTAAACGCAGTACAGCTTGCTGCACCGTGTACTTCTCTGTTTCATGTAAACCGCACTGATGTTGAATAGCGCGGTATAAAAGAGAATGTAAATAAATAAATAAATACTCCTATCAGCCCCAATGAGTATGCTGTCAGTAGTATATTGATGACCCTTGATAGCTGCAACTGAGGCAACCTCTTTTTTAACTTCACATATCACTATGGCCTGGTAATACGTGAAGCAAAAAAAAAATCTCTTGAAGCCCTCGCACCCTGCCTTCGCCCACTCTGTCTCTCATGCAGCCCCCCCCCCCCCCCAGCCATCACCCAATATCTGTCTCTTTCATTGCCCCCTGACTCCAGTCATCATATAATGTCTGTTACCATTTCTTCACAGATGCCGCACCGTTTCTGCACTCCTCCACCGTGATCAGCCGCACGGTGGAAAATGCTTGCTCCTAAGCCAGGATATGTGGAGTGTGATCTCAGTCTCTCCGATTTACTGCTAATACTTGCCTTAGTGGTTGAATTCATGCCAAAAAAGAGCTTTCTTCTGGAGTTAATAGTAATAGTAAATGATAGCAGATAAAGACTGGCATGTCCCATCTAGTCTGCCTTGTAAGGTGCTTTTACTTTGAGTTGTAACTGCCGTTCTGTGCAAGTTACTCCTTCTCTGTGCCTTTACTTTGGTTTGTATCTGCCGCTCCATTCAGGTTACCCTCTCTCTGTGCCTTTTTTAAAGTATATAAGTCATTTAAGTTTTACTATATGATGTAACATGTACAGGCAACCATCAAGGTGTGACTGGCAATTCCTCTTAATCAGACCGGTGATACCCAGTTCAATGGGAAATATTTCTGTATCTGCCACATTTTCTCATCTCTGGCTGCATTTTTAGGTGCTTGGGGCTCTTCTTTCTCTCCACACAATTCACAGAGTAATCGCTTGGAATTAGCACCTCTATTACCAATGCCATTTCGGTGTTTCTCTTTGTGTTGGTGTAAGGGATGAAGATGTGTATATCATATTGGCTCTGTGCATTTACTACTGCTACTACTACTGAGCATTTGTATAGCGCTACAAGTCGTATGCAGCGCTGCACAGATATGTAAGAGACAGTCCCTGCTCATCAGAGCTTAGAATCTAGTCAAGACAGACAACACAGAAAGTGTAGACAGGGATAAAACAAGGGGGAAAGGTAAAGAAACAAGGAGATCAGGTGAGTCAAGATCCAAAAGCAGCAGCAAAGAGGTGAGTTTTCAGCCTGGATTTGAAAACAGTCAGAGAAGGTGCCTGGCGTACAGACACAGGTAGTTTGTTCCAGGCGTAAGGTGCAGCAAGGTGAAAGGAGCGAAGTCTGGAGTTAGCAATAGAAGAGAAGGGCGCAATAGAAGAGAAGGGCATTTGAAAGGAACAATTCTCTATCAGCTTGTTTCATTGTATTAGTGTTTCTATGCTACAGGTGCTGGAACTCCCTCTCCTACTGAAATTCATTGGGTCATTTTGGGGGGATTTTATTTTTATGGAACCTCGAGTCCAGTCTGGCTCATTTTCAAATCCGATGTGTCTTTCCCTGGTTTTTCCTCCATGCCAAATTTGGTCCCATTCCATCAAGCTTTTACAGAGTTTTTTTGCCCTCAGGGAGATAGAGAGGTATTTTCAATTTCTTGGGTATAATTTCCTTCCAAAATCCCATTGGGTTTCAAAGAACAAAGAAGCATAAGGAGTTACAAGTTTAGCAATCCCAGCATGCTTAAATTTCATCTACCTGAAGATATACAAATCAATTCATAATGTCAGTAAATCTGGCTGCATAAAGCAGAGACATTCTAACAGCAAAAAAAGTTCTGGGTGGAGAGTCAGTGACATCACCGAGCAAGATGGCCACTTGAGTTCTGTTCCTGTCGACCCACAGCAAAATTAGTTTGCAAACCCAGATTCTGCCTCTTTCTGTGCTGATTAGCCCACAGCAAAGAAGTGTGGATATCTTTGGGATGGCAGCAAAGGCAAAAAAACTGGATCTCGAAGACCTCGCCTATGTGGGTGCCCCACTGCCGCACAAACAGAAAAAGTGGCTGCATCAGGGGAGGCAGCTGGCAGGAAACTCCAGCTCAAAAACATCAGATGCTGATAATGCAGAGGCTCCAACAAAATCCCTTGCTGTGGGGATGGATTGTGACAGGGCTTTCCAGGAGGAAGAGTTCGCCTAGTCTCAGGAGTTAAAACTTGATCTATCACAGGTGCATGCTGAGGTGGTGGCGGGCATAGAAGGTCTAAGTTCAGAACTGGGAAACCTGGGCAAATGGGTAGAGGAGGTGAAGGAGCGCCTTGAAGACCAGGCAGAGGCCATAGGAACTCTAGAAAATAAAGTAGAGATTTTGGATTAACTCAGAAAGGATCTGGAAGATAAAGTTAAGGACCTAGAAAACAGGTCCTGATGCAACAATTTGCGGCTCAGTGGCATCATGAAGAAGAATTCATTCAATGATTGCAAGGCTGTTGTTCAAAAACTGTCTCAAGCGCTGATGCAATAGGCTCGAGTAAATCACGAAAACCTGGATCTTCGGATAGTCCAGGCCCATAGAGTGGGGAGATTGCTGGAGCCTCCTAATAACAATAACCCCAGAGACATTGTCGCATGATTTCATGATTTTGGGGTAAAAGACCATGTGGCAACCCCTGACGCATACTCAGGGGCCTTTCACTTGAGAGTCCAATACTGTGGAAGTTTATGCAGAGCTGGCACAGGCAACTCTACAGAAAAAAGGGAATATGTGCAATGTAATGCTTAAATTACACCAGGAGGGCATCCAGTACAGTTGGACCTTCTCATTTGGTCTAACTTTCACAATCCGGGGGAAGAGAATGAGAGCTTGCGATGAGGCAGCATGCTGGAATATCAGGACTGGAACTGGAGCCCAGAATAGACAAGTGGTTCACAAAGAGCTTCCAAAGTGGCAGAGGGTGCCCCATGGCAGGAGACACTTATGGAGGCAATCTGGAGGTTGTGGCAACGACCAGGAAATAGACAAACAGACTTTACTTGATTGTTTCCAGTAGTGACCTTCTTTTATTTCAGTGGTACTCTGCCTTGCCACACAGGCTCATGATGTGGATGGACTGAGTTAAATGTACCACTGGTAGCCTGATGAGGGTGAGGCACACCATTTGGGAGTCATGAGGTCTACTGGCAGGGTTATGTTTACCCAGCAGGTCAGTTTATTCTGTTTAGTTCAGTTTTCGACTTTGTTAACTCATTTTAGGGTATTGTTCAGTTTTCAACTTTGTTAACTTGTTTTAGAGTATTTTCCGGGGGGGGGAGGGTAAAGATTATGGATTTAGATCATTTTGAATGTGTGTATGAATGGGGAGGCGGGGAAGTTAGGGATTGTGGGAATAGCGGAGGGTCGGGGATTAGGGTTGAGCTATCGGCGTTGATGATGGTGACTTGGGCTATCCTGGTAGAGGGGGTTGAGAGGAAAGTGGGAAGGAGTGGGAGGTGGAAGGGGGGTTAGGTGGTGGGGTGAGGTGGGGGATGTTGTTGAGCTGGGTGTACTAGAAGGGGGTGGGTATGAGAATGGGTGAGCTTAAAGTAATAATGTCAAAGGGCTTAATTCCCTCTTCAAATGTCAAAAGCTTTGTAAGAAAATGACCCGGCAGAAAGCCGACATATTTCTACTGCTAGAGATACATCTTTGCAAGAAACATGAGAACTTGGTGACCACTAAAGGTTACACCCCTGGCCTTTATGCTTCTAATTTGGTGGAGCAAAAAAACA
Source organism: Ichthyophis bannanicus (assembly GCA_033557465.1). Taxonomy (NCBI): domain Eukaryota; kingdom Metazoa; phylum Chordata; class Amphibia; order Gymnophiona; family Ichthyophiidae; genus Ichthyophis; species Ichthyophis bannanicus. The sequence continues at coordinate 222,989,325 of CM066031.1, forward strand.
GGAGAGTAGCAATCTTTGTGGGCTCAGCTTAAGAGCAGAGATTGGAGAAATAGTGAGGGATAGGGCTAGGAAATACCTTCTGGCTCACCTGAAGATATGGGAAGAGTGTTTTTGGGTAGCATCCATGTATGCCCCCAATGGAAATTGGGGGAAGGTTGTGGAATTGGAAGAGAAGATGGATAATTGGGGAGAGGGCCTGTTGATCTGTGGAGGCAATTTCAACTTAACATATGACCCCGGGAAGGATAGCACAGGTATGGCTGAAGGACAACGGGCAGATAGGACTCAGCTCAGGAAGTTCGTATGGTCTTTGGACCTGGTGGATGCGTGGCATTTTTCCACCCAGGGAGGTGACCATTTACTTTCTTTTCCTCGGTGCACAGGTCATATTCAAGAATTGACATGATCTAGGTAGGAAAGGAAGGGGTTACTAGAATTCAGGGTTCCAGTATTGATGCTATAATGTGGTCAGACAATGCTGCTGTAGAAGTGTGACTGAGGGTATGGGGGGAGGACATGGGGGTAAATTTTGGTAACTAAATGACTCTCTCTTAGAAGATTTAAGGGTGATCCAGGAAGTGGAGAAGTTAATCCATGAATATTTTGCTATGAATGATAACAGGGAAGTGTGTTGGGGTGTGGTATGGGATGGATCCAAGACTGTGTTGAGGAGGGTGTTTAATAATGTGGGGGGCCAGGATAAAAAGGGAATGAATCAAACAAGCATACACACTGCGCTCTCAGTTGCTGCAGTTGGAAGACACTCATGCCTGATCCCCCGTGGGGTCAATTTCAGAGGCAGGTGTTAGCAGTGAAAGCTCTATTGATTGGCACACCAGGAGTACATCGAAGGTGGCATTCAGCTGGTAAATATCTCGCGCAGCAACTGAGGTGCAGGAAATTGCAGTCATATATAATGACAGTTCAGGGGCTGGGGTACCATTATTCACTCAGGGGACAGGATGCTGAAGGAGTTTGTAAATTTTTTTCAATGCATCTATGGGGTGCCCACTACCCCTCCTAAAGACCACAGAGTGAGCTATCTTGACTTAGTCCCTCTTCCCATTTTGGATCAGGAAGCAAGGGAGGCACTAGATAAAGATATTAATGCCAGGGAAGTGCTACAGGTTATTAAAACTCTTAAAAATGATAAAGCCCCTGGGTTGGATGGCCTCACGGCCTGTTTTTATAAGAAGCTGGGAAGCTCTTTGCAGGACCCACTAGTGCGGCTATTCAATTTACCTAGGGAGGGAGGGGGCATTGGTGGATACTATGGGTTGGGCAGGTATTTCCCTAATCCCCAAGGAGGGGAAAGACCCACAGGTGTGTGCGTCTTATTGGACGATTTCATTGTTAAACATAGATGCAAAACTACTCGCCAAGATCCTGGCCCTACGACTGAACAAGGTGGTCCTGAACTTGATCCATGAGGATCAGGCCAGCTTCATGTCCAGGAGGCAGGCTACTGACAATATTCATAAAATTCTCAATCTTATCTGGGTAGTTCAACGCAAACAGGAGCCAGCACAGTTAGTATCACTTGATGCTGAAAAAGCATTTCATCATGTCTCTTGGGATTTTATATTTCACATATTAGAAAAGATGGGCTTTGGGGAGGGTTTTGTGGGATGGGTGCAGGCCCTATATCGCAAGCCTTGTGCCTGTGTTAAGGTAAATGGGCATTTTTCCCTTGGGACATAGTATGAGACAGAGGTGCCCGTTGTCACCTCTAATTTTTGTGATTACAATGGAATCCTTGGCAGCATGGATCAAGCTCAGCCATGACATTCGGGGAATATCAGTGGTGGGTCAGGATTATCGTGTTTCACCATTTGTTGATGATGTCATCTTGACGGTTTCTCACCCTAACATCTCCCTTCCTTTACTTATGTGGAAATTGAAAGAGTATGGAAGCTTTTCTGGGTTTTGCTTAAACTAGGACAAGTCTATTATTCTCAATCTTACAGTTCCGGAAGATCTGTGGCATTGATTACAGGCGTCCATGCCTTTCCAGTGGGCAGAAAAAAATTATCCATTATTTGGGGGTACGCATGGGGCATGACCACAAAGACCTCTAAGCCCTGATTTATAAAAAATCTTGTGCATGAGGTTGACTCTCTTTTGCTTAGTTGGGGCGGGAGGTTCCTTTCTTGGCTGGGCAGAAACACAGCTGTGAAAATGTTGCTCCTCCCACGTTTTCTGTGTTTCTTTCAGGTCTTCCCTATTGAAGTTTCCATTCGGTTCTTGCAACGGGTACAGAAACAAGTAGTTCGATTTGTTTGGAAAGGCCGGACTCTGAGGGTGGGATTTTACAAAATATTACAAGGCTGCACAACTGGAGGTTATCCACTCCTGTTAAGGGATAAACATTGGCAGTGTATGACCATAGAGGGTTCGCTGACTGGCTCTGAGCCATTGGATGTTTTAATGTGGCAAAGGGGACATAGGTGGGGACGGATCCCTTTTGTTTATTTCACCATGAGTGTGTAGAAGCAACAAAGACGAGTTCTCATGGTGGGCAAGAACGTGTCTGTCATAATGCCACTGGCAGCATGTTTTGGGCAGGGGGAATGTTCGGGACGACAAATTTTACAGCACTGGGAATTGAAGGGCCTAGTTTTGGTCTCCCAATTGCTTCAGCAGGGGGCAGTTTGGCCTTTTGAAGGAGTGAGGGATCTTTATCTGTTGGAAGAATGTGACCGTTATATTTATCTTCAGGTCCAGAATTTCTTGCAACGAAAGGAGGTCTGAGAGGAGTTATGGAAAGAGAAGGTGTGGTTAGAGGGGTTGTGCATTTTAAGGAGGAAAGGAGTGTTATCTCAGCTTTATGGGACTCTCCATGGGAGGGATAGATAAACAGGTTTATATGGCCAAGTGGGAGGAGGACTTGAGAGTAACCTGGGAGATGGACATCTGGGATGAGATAGTGAGAGGGGTGATGAAACTGTCAGTAGTAGTTAATCTGCTGGAGAATGGTTATAAACTTCTTCTCCAATGGTACCTAATACCTGTATGGCTTTTCCAAGCATGAGTTTTGGGGTATGGGAATTGCTGGAAGCAGTGTGGTGATAGAGGTACTTTCTTCCACATGTGGTGTAAATGCCAGGTAGTACTAACCTATTGGGATATAGTTATAAAAATTATGAAGGAGATTGGGGGTTGGCATTAGCCACACCAGCCAGTGCTTTTTTTGTTTCACCAAAATATCAATATGGTACCCCGGCGATTCCAGTCTTTAAGAAGGGACGGGTTGAGACTGTGGAACATCAATGGTGGAGATGGTTAGAGTGCTAGGGGGATTCAATGGGAGGTGGAGATGGAGGCGCCCAGTGATTAAGGGGGAAGTCCAATGTTTACAAGTGATTGATTGTGATAAGTTGCTTTAGGAGAAAATATAAGGGGCATATGAGGGGAGTGAGGGGAGGGGGAGGAGGGGATTTTGCTTGTTGTTTATTGTACTTTAATGGTCAAGGTTGACCTTGTGTATTGCATTGTTTTTTTATGTTATGAAACTTAATAAACTTCTTAAATAAAAAAAAAGTACTGGGCAAACAGGAAGTCGATATCGGGCATCAGAGGGGGCAGAGGCAAACAGGCCCATGGTGCCGAAGTTTGGTGCCGAAGTTAAAGGTATGTGCCATAGGGCTATTTGTAGCCATTGATGCTGCTGCAGATCCCAGAGAAGGATGGCAGCAGTGGCAACGGGCACCAGAGTGGGGGAGGAGGGTGCAACTGATGAAGTTCACTTAGGGCACCTCATCTCCTTGCGTCAGCTGCAGGTAGATGCAGTAAAGACAGGGGGATAGTATAGCAAGAGGGAATGAAATCTGGGTGGGTGGCTAGAGAGACAGAAAAATTAATGGAAGAAAGCGGAAAGAATAGATCAATGTCAGAGATGGATGTAGAAGAAGATAGGGGGAGAGAAAAATGATAAATGGACAGAAGACCCTGCAAAGGAAGTGGAAACAGAGTAAAGCAGAAACCAGAAACTGGGACCAGCACAATTAGAAAAATAAAAAGATAGAAAAAAGAATTTTACTTTTAATTTAGTGATTTGAATTAGTCCGTTTTTGAAATTTACATTTGCTATTTTTATATTTTGCACTGTAAATCGGGAAATACATCAGTTTCTATTTCTCTGATGTTACATTGCATGCAGAGTCTGGCTTCTTAAGGTTTCAGTTTAATTTTTGTCTAAAATATTTCTATTTTTAGCTCGTGATTATTTATTCTACACTTGAGGGTCTATCTGTTTTCTGTGGGTGTGAAAGCATAGAATGTCTGTGTAGGATTGATGTGCAATAATCCAGAGTTTTTATAGGTTGTGGAAAGGGAATGTTATGTTAGGATTCAGAATGTTCAGAGACCAAAGTTAGAACCAGGGCCGGTGCTACCATTAAGTGAATTAGGCAGTTGCCTAGAGCATCAGCACTCGGGGGGCACCCATTGCCGCCATGGTTGCACCTCTCCAGGACCAACAATAGCTGAAAACATCCCCATGGAGCTTACCTTCAATGTCACAGAGCTGTTTGCTTCTTCCTCTCCATATCTCAATGCCGACTTCCTGTTTGCACAGGAAGTCAGCATGAGACGGTGGAGAGCAGCAGAAGCTTGAAGGTAAGCTCCATGGGTATGTTTGCGGATACTGTCGGTCCTGGAGAGGTGCGACAGTAGTGTCAATGGAGACCATGTGGGGGGGAGAGGCACAAGGGATGAGGTTCCCCTAGGGCACCTCATCTCATTTCACTGACCCTCTTGAGAACAAAATCATTTAGTTTAGCTTTGGGAATTGTGGTGTCAGCTTTGGGAATTTGAATGTTTTGCATAGTGCAAGAGGAATTGAGTTTCTGTTTCTATTTCTCCAATATGGCATTGCATGCAGAACTTGACATGTTGGGGTTTCCAGTGCTGTGTTTGCATGTTTGTAGTTCCTTATTCAGTGTTTGTTGAGGCTCTGTCTGTGTTGTGTGTGTGACCATGATGAGGGATTCTCCTAGTGTTTCAGTTTGTTCTTCTGTACCCACTGTTGGGGATGTTTCTGTGAATGCTGAATATGTTTTACAGAACCAGGTATGCAGAGATTCTCTCCCCTCAGTTTTTCACTGTGTATTTGTGTGGCTGTTTGTTATCTTTAGAATGGGTTCCAAAATGTCTGATTTGACAAAGTAAACATGATGATTGTGCCTTGGGAAGTGATTCAGTGTTTCTTGGGTGCATAATTTGGAGAGGAGACTATCTGGAAAAAATAATAGGGTGTTCCTCCATAAAGGTTTGCCAGGAGCCGGGTAAGTGTTTGCATAGCACTGAGAGTGATTGCTTGAATCCTGAGGAGATGGGCCACCAAGTATCGAAAAGGTTTAGGGACAAAGGAAAAAGAGGACATTTTCCTTCTTCTTCATCTAGGCAAGGGCTGGAATTCAAGGACAGAGTTGCCAGACTTACCCTGCTGAGGTCCTGTGACCAAGAGGCTACAGTTTAAAAAAAGAAGTTCAGTGAGTTTGAGAGAAGAATGATACCTAGTCGTGAAGATCTGCCTGAATAAGGTGAGCACTCACACTGAAGTGGCTAAACTACCAGGACAGAATCTCTTCAGTCATGGGTGACTGCAGGGCTGAAGAACCAGTATTTGCCCCGCAACCTCTGGTGGCTCAGGGAGCCAAAACTTAAAGAGGAGATTTAGTGAATTTGCTTACCCAGATGTCCCCAGTGGATTCCAGGAGACTGGAGAAGTAAGGAAGAGGAAGCAATTAAAAGTGTTATGGGAGGGAGTGAAGCGTCTTGTAGGTTCAGAAGCAGGGGCAGCGTGGATGTGAGTCCATATGACCCTAGATCAGCACCAGGATGGACAATTTTCCAGATTCAAAGAAGAAAAGAGAAGAGGGGGACTTTGGCTTTGAAAGCATGCAAAGAATTTCCACCAGCTTGTTTACAAATTATTTGTTTCTGTGAAAAGAAGAATTTGTCTACTTTTATCTCATCACCCAGTAAAGAGCTTGGGGGGAGGGGAGGCATATTTACAGCCTTTTAGCCAATTAGCAGACTTCTAGCTGGCTAAAATGTGGTCAGCACTATATTCAGCAGCACTAACCATATCCCCACAGACTGTGGAAAACTGGGGCAGTCTGTGGGTAGATCAGGGGCAGTGACAGTGGTTATGTAGTTAGTGGTGATATTCAGTCACTAACCAGATAGCTTAACTGGTTAAAGCTAGGGCATGCAAATAGATGTTCTAACTTTAACCAATTAGCACTACCTGCTAGTAGCTGAATATCACCACTAACCAGATAGAGCTGCTGGTGTCCGCTGAGCCCGGATATTCAGCGTCAGAAACCAGACATGTTCCGTCACTGAATATCCAGGTTTTGTTAACGCAGTGGAGGCTAGCTGCTTTAATTGGCCTAGCTACTGCCACTGATTGAATATGCCTCCCTTTGATTTTATTCAGCCACAGGGATTGAATTTCTTTTCACTGAGGAAATAGATTATGTACAAAGAGAGAAAGAGTGTCAACAGAGAACATAGGTCCATGGAGCTGACGGAATCCTCCTTTCCCCCTCCCCCATCACTATCAAGCTTGAAGATACTGTAAGGGGTATGTTTACGAAGCCAGGCTAACCTGGACTCTCTGCTCCTAGGTCCCACTGAATAACATGGGACCTAGGTACAGATAGCCTGAGTTAACTGTTAGCCCAGCTTAGTAGACATACCCCTAAGAGAGTCTTTCCCTTCACCTATTAGCCATCTTTCCTTGATACAAATTTGAGAAGGCGGCAACAGAAGGGTCTTTACAGGTACTACACACAACTGCATATCATCCTGATATTCAATGCCAGTTTATTTGGGTATCTTGTGTGTAAAAGTCAGGTTGTTTTATGCAGGCTTCAGATTACACAATTACAAAGCTCTGCCATTGGATGCCTTACTGAAACGAACCTCAGAGTGGCCCAGTAGAGAAAGCCAGGGTTTAGGTGCCTCTAGGGTTGCCAACTGGCCGGTTTTCAGCCGGCCTGGCCAGTTTTTCCATGGCCAGGCCGGCTGCCGGCGCAGAGGTAAAACCGGTCCTTGAAAAGCCGGTTTTTTGCTCTGGCCGCAAGATCGGGAGCGGCCAGAGCAAAAAACCCGCTTTTCTCCCAACCCGTCCAAAAAAAAAAAAACCTTTCCCGGGGCGGCCCACACACCAGAGGGCTTCAGAGGGAGCCGGGGAAGCCCGCGCGAGGCCCCGGCTCCCTCTGTACAGCCGCCAGCGTGAAGAGCCTTTTCCTTCACGCTGGCGGCTGTTTCTGTAAAGCCGCGATTGCTGGGAAAGCTTAAAGGCAATACCCTTTAACCTTTCCCAGCATTCACGGCTTCACAGAAACAGCCGCCAGCGTGAAGGAAAAGGCTCTTCATGCTGGCGGCTGTACAGAGGGAGCCGGGGCCTCGCGCGGGCTTCCCCAGCTCCCTCTAAAGCCTCAGACAGCCGCGGTGCTGGTGGTGGTTGGGGGGGAGGGAGGCCAAGGACTGCATGGGCTGTGATGGGAGGAGGGGACCTGGACTGGAAAAGGGCTATGGGTGGGGGGGACTTGGACTGGAAAGAAATGGGCTGTGATGGGGTGGGGGGGACCTGGACTGTAAAAGGGCTATGGGGGGGGGAGGGGACATGGACTGGAAATAGGATGTGATGGGGGGGTCCTGGACTGGAAAAGGGCTATGGGGGGGGAACTTGGACTGGAAAAGTGCTATAGGGGGGGAACTTGGACTGGAAATGGGCTATGGTGGAGGGAGGGGGAACTTGGACTGGCAATAGGCTGTGAGTAGGGGGGCAAGGACAGCAAATGGGATATGATGGGGGGGGACCTGGACTGGAAAAGGGCTATGGGGGGGGGACTTGGACTGGAAATGGGTTGTGAAGGGGGGGACCTGGACCGGAAAAGGGCTATGGGGGGGCATTGGACTGGAAAGAAATGGGCTGTGATGGGGAGGGGGACCGGAACTGTAAAAGGGCTATGTGGGGGGGGGGACATGGACTGGAAATGGGTTGTGAAGGGGGGGGACCTGGACCGGAAAAGGGCTATGGGGGGGGGAGCATTGGACAGGAAAGAAATGGGCTGTGATGGGGAGGAGGACCAGGACTGTAAAAGGGCTATGGGGGGGAATTGACAGGAAATGGGTTATGATGGGGAGGGGGACCTGGACTGGAAAAGGGCTCTGGGGGGGGAATGGACTGGAAATGGGTTGTGATAGGGAGGGGGACCTGGATTGGAAAAGGGCTATGGTGGGGGGGGGACTTGGACTGGAAATGGGCTATGGTGGAGGGAGGGGGAACTTGGACTGGAAATAGGCTGTGATTAGGGGGGCTAGGACTGCAAATGGACTGTGATGGTGGGGGGGGGCTAGGACTGCAAATGGGCTGTGATGGTGCGGGGGGATTCGGACTGCAAATGGGATGTGATGGTGGGGGGGCCTAGGACTGGAAATAGTCTGTGATGGGGGACTTGGACTGGAAATGGGCTGTGATTGGGGGGGGGGGCTAGGACTGGAAATGGTCTGTGATGTGAGGGCTAGCACTGGAAATGGGCTGATGAAGAGCTGGAATAGGACTGGAAATGGGCTGATGTGGGGCATGGGAGAATGGGACTAGAAGGGAGTGGATGCTGGGTGGGTCTAGAACTATAAGGGAACTGATTTTGGGGGAGGACTAGAATGGATGGGGAATGAGAAAGGAGAGGGGAAAAAATATTTTGTGTGGAAGAAAAGTCTATGATGGGCTGGGTATTGGGAGAGTAAGAGGGGCTTGAGAATGGAAGGGTGAAATTTAAATGGATGATAAAGGAATAAGGAAAGAATTGGGGAAAGAGCAAAAGGGTAACAATCAGTATGTTAAAGCAGAAATAGAGAGAGAATGGAAAAGAGAAGGAAGGACAAATGGATAGCTCGCAGAAGACACAAAGAAACCAGAAGAAAGTGACTGGAGCAATTGCAACTGAAAAATAAAATGCCCAAACAGAAGGTAGAGAAATACTTTTTATTTTGAATTTATTAACTGGAATATGTCTGGTCTGGGAAGTGTGTATTGCTAACATCTTTGCGTTTTTCTTTAGTGCAAGAGGAAATGACTTTATAGTTTTATTTCTCCAGTGTTGTACATTTCATGTTTGGATTTTGGGGTTCCCAGTTATCTGACCAAGGAAGTTAGCCTACACGTATCCTCGGTAATTTTTGTGGGTGGGGCTGGGGGTGGGGCAGGGGTGGGACTAAGGGCAGAGAATGGGTGGGGCATGGCAAGCCACAGGTGTCGGGTTTTTCTCGGTGAAAAAGTTGGTAGCCCTAGGTGCCTCTGGGTCACCAGTTGCTCTTCTCGGTCACAGGTCTATGGCTTCCAGCTTTCACTAGTGCTTTATATTTTCCTGTATGGCTGGTCCACTGGGTATCTGCTCCAGAAGCTCATGTTTCACTGTGATGATGGGGCCTGCGCAGTATGACAGATAATTATCCTATATATGGGGGGAGGGGGGAGGCAATGCTCATTCTACTTTGCCACTGCCTCTCTACTCTCCCTGCTGTGCCCCTAAAGGACAGAATCTCTCTAGGGTGCCATAAACAGCACTGAGGGAAATTAGTCTTATAGGATAGTTTTCTAAGGCAGGCCTTATTTCAAAGGGTTAAATGTATAGGCTCAGATCTTCCCAACTAATCTTTCTGAGACATAAGCGGGAGAGGACTTGCCTGCTTAAGGCAAGAGGGTTTTAACCTGTTTAGCTTCTTAGCACTCCTTTTGATTTGAGCAGCTATGGTCGGTGTAAAGTTACAGAGAACCCAGAGTTTTAGGTGCTGCTGGTGTGCTAAAGAGCCTCCTGCCCTAGGGGTAGACAAGAGAGGTATGCGGAGAGCAAGCTGTGATATCTAGATTCCACACATGGTTCAGTTGGGTGGCAGACCCCACTTACAGGGGCCAGAGCGTGAGCTCAGGCTGGAAGTGATACAATTCCTATAAGGCAAGGGGCGACAAACATTAAAAGACAAAGTGTAGTGTAAAATGGTCAGCAGCTAAAAACACCAAGGGTCTCCATTAGATATCAGTCCCTGCAGCGTTCAGAGTCAGACATGATATACCGTGAGTTAATTAAGACAGACAACTCTTCTTAAGAAACAAGGGTTCTGAAGGAATTACAATTACAATACACCGTAACCAGCAGGACCCGTCTGAAGCATATAACCTTTCAGGACAGGGAGAGATCATACTGAAGGGTAGGCAATAGGATTTTCTCTGCCTAAAGGTCAGAAGCCTTTCCTGCATTTGGTTGTTTTGGATAGTTAGATGTCTGCTATTCCATGGTATTTGTGAGGGGGGGGGGGAGGAGATGCTTGTCACTGTTGGGTCAAACTGCAGCAAGAACTTGGCTGCAGTATAATATGCCTTAAACTACATAAGATAAGTGTGTTCCAGAAATGAACCCTAGCTAATTATAACCATTTGCATTTGGCATCTTTTTGTTGTTGTTCGAACAAGATTCCAACATTCTTTATAAATTCAGCACTTCAAAAGCATCCATGCAGCCGCCTCTGGAGTGAACGGGCACATTGCCTCTTGCTGCTTCCTAAGGGGAACAATATGATCATCCAATTACAGCAAGATAAAGTATGCCCTAGGGAGTTAATGTCACACTCTCAGTCTACAGCAAAGCTGGAATTATAATTCCTTGCTGCACCTTCTTGACATTTCAGCCCCATGTTAGGACCTATTCGTGGTTGATATATCCAACTTTAACTTGGCTTATAATTACCCACAGTTAGGGGATAATTTTATACCTGTTCTCACGAGTGAAAAGTATGCACATACATTTCATTCCATGAACTTTGCCGGAGTGTCAAAGTAGAAGGACGCAAATGCTTTTCATTTGAACATTATCCCCCCACACACTTACACTTAAATCTAATTAGTTTTATTGACTTGATATTCTGTTGACTGACATAACATCAAAAAGAAGTACAATTATGACACATCAAACACTAGTAATAAAATATATCCCTCATTCATAGAATCACATTTTTCCCTTACTCCCTTGTCCATCCACCCTTTGAAATGCTCAACTCTGTGCTCATGGCTTATGCATGCATACGATCACACTGAGAATTCGTAATTCTAAGTAAAAAGCCTCACCCAAACTGGGTCCTCTTTAATAATGGTTTATGGACATTTTCTCCAAGAACTTGTCCAAACCTTTTTTAAACCCAGCTACACTAATAGCTTTTACTACATCCTCCAGTAACAAATTCCAGAGTTTGATTATGCATTGAGTGAAAAAATATTTTCTCTTATTAGTCTTAAATGGGTTACATTGTAGCTTCATTGTGTGTCCTCTAGTCTTTCTACTTTTTGATGGCATAAACAACTGATCTATGTTTACACGTTCCACTCCATTCATTCATTTATAAACCTCTATCAGATCTCCCCTCAGCCATCTCTTGTCCAAGTTGAAAAGCCTAACCTTTTAAGCCTTTGCTTCCATCCCCTTTACTATTTTGATGGCTCTTCTCTGTACCTTTCTAATTCTGCTATATCCTTTTTAAGATATGGTGACCAGAATTGCACACAATATTCAAGGTGCGGTTGCACCATGGAATGATACAGAGGCATTACAATATTAGCATTGTATTTGCTTTTCTGGCTGTCGCTGCACACTGGGTGGAGGGTTTCAACATATTATCCATGATACATATATTTTTAAACCCCCACATCAACCCCACCCCAGAAATGCCCTCTCTTCCCCATAGCGGGAAAAAATAAGAGCCCAATTGCACTGTCTGCATACTTTTACCTGCAGATAAGGAGGGCAACTTTATGAAAACTCATGCCCACATGCCTTTGGAAAGAGATTTTAAAATTGCCCTTTAAAATGTTATCTATTTGATCTATTTTGCAAATATTAAGTCTAGGAGCTAGGTAGCAACCAATGAAAGCTCAGCACCAATTACCGAAACCTCACAAATCTCCTCTGTCTGAAACCATACGAACTCATGACCAGCCTGTAAATTGTATATATTGTTATTGTATATAGTTACCGTTAGCCAAGTTGAATTTCCTGTTCATATGTAAACACAAAGTACTATTGGAAATGTGTATGTTCGTTGTTTATTGTAAACCGCACTGATGCTGAATAGCGCGGTATAAAAGAGACTTTAAATAAATAAATAAATAAGTACATTCTGGCTGAAATCCCACAATGCAACTTTGACTTTGTGTGATTATATGTAGTTCCCCCGAATACATTCTCTTCCCAGGATCCGAGAGTCAGTGTGGATAGAGGACTCAGTCTCCTCATTAACCATTAGCGGCCATCTGGGATGGATATGGGGGGGGGGGGAGAGTTCTCTTCTAGTGCCCTACAGACCCATTGTCAGCCTCCCCTTCTTAGACAAAGTAATTGAAAAAACAGTACAACTCCAGCTACAAGACTATATCAACACATTCACATCCCGCAACCTCCAGCAGCATGGGTTCAGACCCAATCATAGTGTAAAAACCTTGCTCACTTCCCTGACAAACACAATAATTAAAGGTATAGAAAAAGCAGAACAAAGATACATCCTAATACTTCTTGACTTATCAGCAGCTTCTGATTCCATAAACCACAATAAACTTACAGAGCAACTTCTAAAAGCAGAAGTCAAATACCTCGGAGTCACCCTAGACCAATGATTAAACCTGCAAACTCATATCAAGAAAACCACCAAAACAGAATACTATAAAATGAGGATCCTGCAAAACATATGTCCTCTGCTAGACCCCAACCACTTCCACACAGTATGCCAGGCAATAATAACCCCTCACCTGGACTACTGCAACTCAATATTCCTAGGCCTCCCAAAACACGTGCTAAATTCACTTCAATTAGCTCAAAACATGGCAGCCCCTTTAATTACAGGTACAAGGAAAGACCACATCGCCCCTGTTCTCAAGAAACTATACTGGCTTCCAATAATAGCACGCATCAAATATAACATAACAATCAACATCTTCAAGACCATACACAACCAATCAGCAGTCTACAGTACCTACAAACTCTAATACAGAGGGTCCCCAACACCACATCAAGAAGGCAACCCAATCAAAACCTGCTCAATATACCAACACACAAAAGCAAAAAGCTCCCAGGCAACATGCAACAGAACATTTTCCATATATGGTCCTTCAATCTGGAACACACTACCAAATAACTTAAGAGCTATCGATAACATAACTGAGTTCTGCAAGAAACTAAAACATACCTCTTCCAGGAATTCTTTGGAACAGATACCTAATAAAGACCTCCTCTTCCCCTTCAAGCTGCCACAAACCCCTCTCCTCCCCCTCCCACTATCCAAACCCCTACCCAAATCATGGACAGCAAACATCCCCTACCTAAGCCACAGCTGGAGTAGGATGCATACTATTGTCAAAGTTATATTCACCAAATGTTTAATATAAGTTCTTAATGTTCATCCTGTTCCTACCTATCCTAATGTTCATTGTAAACCACTTTGACTCCATGAAAAGCAGTATAGAAGAAATGTTAGATTAAATAAACACAACAATATCACCACAGACACCTTTCTCTCCAAACACTTCTATCACGCACCCTAAAGAAAATACTATCCAGTCAGTTCTTGGATGAATAAAAAAGGGTTGAATATGTAAAGGGACTTATACATTTAGTGGTGGCTTCTAAACATGTAAGTCCCCTATCCATGAATTTTCAGCAGCACTTTATAGATAGTGCTACTGAAAAGTCTCTGACCGCTTCAGCACTAGTGGCAGGGTAGAGTGAGGGTGTTTTGCCATCTATATAGATAGAGGCAATATTCTGCCTCTATCTTACTACTACTACTACTACTACTGAGCATTTGTATAACATTGCAAGATATACGCAGCACTGCACAGACACAGGTAAAAGATGGTCCCTGCTCATCAGAGCTTACAATCTAGACAAGACAGACAACACAGTAGGTGTAGACAGGGATACATCTAGGGGGAATGGTAAGGAAACACAAAGGAGACCAGGTGAGTCAAGATCCAAAAGCGGCAGCGAAGAGGTGAGTTTTCAGCCAGAATTTGAAAAAGGCCAGAGAAGGAACCTGACATACAGACTCAGGTAGTTTGTTCTAGTCATAAGGAACATCAGGGTGAAAGGATCGAAGTTTTGCATTAGCAATATAAGAGAAGGGTACAGATAGAAGCGATTTGCCAGAAGAGTGGAGTTCCCAAGGAGGGGTGAAAGGAGAGATAAGACAGGAAAGGTAGTGAGGAGCTGCAGAGTGAATGCACTTATAGGTCAGCAGGAGATATTCGAACTGGATGCGAAAATGGATAGGAAACCAATGAAGTGACCTGAGAAGAGGGGCAATATGAGCATGACGAGGCTGGCGGAAGATTAGCCATGCGGCAGAGTTGAACAGATTGAAGGGGAAAGAGAAAATGCTATCCTAATTAAACTGCATAGCTATATCATAGCGGCTGAATATTGCCACTATACAGGTGGAGGCCAATTCAAATCTGTGCATCCCCAGGCCATCCCTGCACGAACAGAATCATGGCATAGTGGCATAGTACCCCGATTCAGGCACACCGGACATCCATCCACATCCCCAACAAGCTTAATTCAAATCTGTGCATCCCCAGGCCATCCCTGCACGAGCAGAATCATGGCATAGTGGCATAGTACCCCGATTCAGGCACACCGGACATCCATCCACATCCCCAGCTAGCTTAGCTTGGCTACTGCATGGAGCCGCAGTACTATGGCGTCATGTTGCCATGGCACTGAGGTTCCATACAGGAGCTGCATTCCCAGCAGCAACCGTAGACTCTTCGTTCCTTGCAGCCCGACCCCCAATTGGACTTTCCATGGCCAGGGTCAGGCTGCAAGACACTTCCTGCACCCCTCACCTGCTTTTTGCACCCCAGCTCTGGCTCCCTGGGGACTTATTCCACCTTTTAAATGGCCGACCTCGAACCTACTGGGCCAACCCCCAAATCGGTCCTGTATGTCTGGGATAGGTGTCACACCTCCGGCCCGCCCTCCCACTTCCCTTGGCCCACCCCTTCCCGCCCTATACAGAGCTCCCAGCACATCTCTGCTGTACGTGCAAGGAGCTTTGTGGGTGGAATCACCATCCAAGCATTTAGCAGCAGTGAGTGCTGTCTATTCAGCACCTCCACCTATCCGTATAGTAGAACTGAATAGATGTTTTATTTTAAGTGCCATGGCCAATGTTGAAAAATGTTCAGCACTGCTACTAAATATTAACCCAAGAGTCTTTAATTAATGGCTGAAAGCAAAAAGAGAAATTGGTGTAATTTACATTATAAAGTATTAAAGTAAAAGAAGGTTAGAATCCTAACTTTCTCGTCTGATGCTATGGGCTTTTCTCTCTTCTGGCTAACATAGGGTGCACTCTTGTTCAGGAAGACTCAGGTCCAGCATTAGGGGAGTGTAACAGGGTAATTGCTCTGGGCCTCCAGGCCACAAGGGGGCTCCAAGCCTCCTTGAAGCTGAAAACGGCACAGTCTGTCAGTGAGCTTTGGGGGCCATTCCCAAATTTCTACCCTAGCCCTCAACATGTATAAAACCAGACCAATCTTCTCTTCTTATTGATGAAGAGGCTTTCCTCCAGTCCTCTTAAACTTCAGGGATAAGCCAAACAATCTTCAAAGAACATTCTTTCCAAACTCCTCCAACTCTTCTTCTAGGTTCTGGGAACCTACTTTAGGTTTCTGTATGGATGAATCCCAAATTACTCATATCATTTCATTTATTATATTTATGAATCAGTTTGCAAAGCCCAAAGGGGTTATAACAATAGATAAATATAATCATCATAAAACTAATGGACGTGCAGGCTAGGACCCGATTCTGCCCGGCTGTACGTCCCAGCGACTACCCATGTAGCAGAGTCAGGCTCCTGAATGGAGCCACAGAGCCATAGCGTCCTGTCACCATGGCACCGCGGCTCCAGTCAGGAGCCATGAATGCCGGCTGCCACAGATAAATTCCTTTCCTCGCAGGCAGACCCTCGATACAGCCTCCCATGGCCAGGGTCCAGCTGCGAGGAATTTCTTCTACCCCTGCCTCACCTGTCCATGCTGGCCGCCAAAGAAGCATCGCATCCAGGGGGACCTTTGAGATGGAATAAGTCCCCCATCTAGTTCCAAGGCACTGAACATACAGGGCCAAACTCTGAATCAGCTCTGTAAGTTCGAGGCCGCAGCCCATCCATGCTGCGCCCTTACTCCATCTCCAGAACTCCCCCTCCCACCCCGTCTAGGCTTCCCCCTACAAACCCGCTGTTTGTACGTGGAGGCTTTTGCGGGGCCGGCATCAGAGCAAATAGCAGGGATAGACGTCCCAATGGAACATCCATCTCCACTATTCACAGGATGCAATGACCCCAAAACTTCTGAATGGGGCCTTCTAAATTCAGGGATGGCCCAAGGATCGGTATTGTCACCAGTGCTTTTTAATCTGTATCTTCGTCCTTTACGTAAACGTTTGTGAGAGCATGATGTCTATATTAGGTAATATGCATATGCAAATGTCATCATTAGGGGTGTGCACAGCCAAAAAAAGTTTGGTTCATGTTCGTTTTAAATGAATTATCCTGATTTTGGGCATTTCTTTGTGTTCCTATCACTTATTCATTCTTTGCATGTGCTAGAACATTAAATGTGAAAATTGTGTGGAGTTTAAATATTTAGGCATCCAAACAAACCGAATGCATGCTCAAGGATGCACACACTTACCCAGATCTCATTAAGCAAGGAACTCCTTCATTTCATTTATTGATAATTGGCTGTCTGCCTTTTAGCCAGGGACCATAAGAGCAGTTTTCAAACAATAATAGGATACAGTCACAATAAAATGAACATAAAATTATAATGAAACAGAGTATTACCAGTAGACATGGGGTAGGACAACAATTTTTCACCAATATGAAATGGCTAATAATATTCAATAAAGTACAACAAACAATTAAGCATAGATAGCTTCAGCCTTTCTGTTAAGCGAAAAAGATTTCTTAAAAGCCATTTGGCAAAATCCATTTTTAAAAGCTCTTAGTAAAGCTCTCAAATCATATTAACATAGGGGTATGTTTACTAAACAGCGCTAATGTCGCAGCTGTGAGGTTATCGCGTGATAATTGATGTTATCATGCAATAATGGCGCATTACCATGCGATAACGTCTGCTGTGGCAGTAAGGTGCGCCGAGGGTGGAGTAAGGCTCCCCAGAGGGTGGAGTAAGGCTCCCCAGGGGCGGAGAGAAGGGGTCAATGGGCGAAAAGTGGGCGGTGAGTGGGCGGGGAGAGGCCCCAGGCACACTATCGCCGTGAAATGAAGGTCCGAAAAATAGCGCGAGTGAAAACCTGGCATTAGGGGCAAAAGTGAAGGAGAGAGAAACCATTTCAGTCAGCAATGTGCAGCAAAGGCAGGGAGACCAAAAACAGTGATAGTACTGATACATGTGCTGCACCACCAGATAGTGCCCAAGTACGAAAGGGCACTATGGTGTGGCTGCACATGGGGTACAGGGAACTGCAGGTGTGACATGCAGTGGGGCAGCTGGGGCAGCTGGAGCATAGGGCAGGCTAGGTAGATGCCCAGGTGACACATAGTGAAACAGGAATGCAATATCAGCAACTGATCAAGGTCAAACATGCCCACGAGTATCTGTGTCCCACAGTGTCCCAGGAGACAGTACCTAGCAAATACCCCAAATGGAACAGAACATTGGCAGGCGGTTCCGGGAGGAAGCATGGATGTCCATGCAGGCACCCCTACCCCAGATTACAAACCATAGGCAGCCGCCTACCTTCACACTGGATGGCCTGGGACTGCGCACCACCAGCACCACCGGCATAAGGGCATGTCAGCATGGTGGCAGAGGGGTGTCGGTGTTGGGGGGCAGTGGCATCTGCCCACAGCAGACCAAGGCCAAGCCCTGTCTAGGTGGGTGCCGTGCACTGCAAAAAACGTCTGACCGTCTGACGAAAAGTAATGGTATCCCCAGGGAATGACCTGCCTCTGTGGAACAGTTTGGTGCATTACACCCAGCCAGTGCATCCAGGGGCAGAAGGTCACAAGTTCAAGTCCAAGCTGTGGCTCCTGCAGACCATGTCCCATATATTACCCAGTACTAAACCGTGGTAATAAAGAAGGAACCTTTTGTGCATATAAAATAAACATGCCATAAACGCCTATAGTCGACCCTACAGAGCACATTCACCATAGACATGTGCAGTCCCTAGAGCAGAGGCTCCTAACTGCAGTCCCGGAGGGCCAAACACCATTCAGGTGTAATGCTGTCCTTAAGACATATGCTTGAGATGCATTTGTATGTACCGCCCCCATTGTATGCAAATGTATCCCCTGCATATACATTAGGGACAGCATGAAAACCTGAATCATGTTGGGCCCACCAGGACCGGAGTTGGGAACCTCTTCCCCAGAGCATTGGCCAGCTCCACTATCCAAAGCCTCATGAAGGGTCAGGCTGTTGGGCCCTGCACAGAGCAGCATCTACCAATACTAGAACCCACATACCTTAGCAATGCCGTCATAAACCTTGAAGCACGTTCCACATATATCAAGCGGTTGCTATGATTAAGGTCAGATAACAAGCCCAAAATGAGACACAATGTATTAACAGAGATCCATCAGAGCAACCTGTCTGATATCTGTGGAGTGTGTCTCGGTTTATGCCTCTGACAGTGTTTACCACCCCGGAGAGTGACCCCAAAAGTATTGAGTACCATAGCAATGCCTGCGCTGTGCCCAGGACTGGTGTGGCGGCCAGGGCTGCCAACCACCTCTATATTTGCACAATGCTGAAATAGGTGTGGGAGTGTATGTATGTCTATCAAGTGTTTTGTGGCTGGCCACACCTTGAGGAGCCCACGATGCTTGCACTGTTTCCAGTGTTAGCCTGCCTATGTGCATAATGAGGAGCAAGGTACTGTGTGTATGGGCTGCACAGGGCATATGGCAATGGCTGGGACATTGTATTGGCCGACCACCACCTGCAGGGACACGGTGACCCTGTTGGTGACAGGTCCTGTCCCCCCACCCTGGTGCCGAGAGGGTGGGTCGTTGGTTCTGCCCCCTGATCGGTGGGTTCAGACACCCCTTCTGCCCTATAGGGTGCAGTAGGTGATGGCAATGAGGTCAGGGTGTTTCTGCTGGCAGCACAGATTGTACAGATGTGTCAGACTGTTACATGCAGCAAAAGAGCTTGCCACAGACAGCCATATCAGATGAGACCCCTGAGGGCTTGAACTCATGACCTCTGACTTGTTGGTCATTGTATTAACCAGTGGGCTACAGCACCATACACCTTTTCACAGCACTGCCATGAAGTTAAGGTTACCGCATGTAAACAGTCAACATGCCCCCTATTGGGCGGTACACAGTGCATGCTACGTGGACGCCGGCACGCCCACCTCCCTATATGGCATTGCGAACGTTATCGCTGGGAGTTTCGCCGGTAACAGTAGGATGGTGTACACATACCCCATCGCAAATATCAGTGTGTCCACCAAAAAAAACATCTCCTCAGCTGGAAACCTAAGGTACCCTGTAAAGTGCCTTAGCTGTGGGTCTACCTGATCCCGGTAAGCACAGCTGACATTTACTGGGTTGACCTCCAGTTGCTGTGTAGTCAGCCCATGCTATAAGAAAAGGCATAGCATACTAGTTAATGCGATGCCCCGAGTCACTGCTTATGGGTTTGAATCCCCATTCCACCAACAGCAAGATGAGTGTTAGTAACAGTCAGACAAATCTCTACAATCATTGACACAAGCCTAATACACTATAACCTTTGTCCCGTGCCTCTAAGGAGAGGCGTGCCAGTGCATCGCCGAAAGCAGATCATAAGACATCTAAAGCTGAGGCACACCAGATGCGGTCCAGGCCAAACAGCATAAGTCATGCAATGCTGTAAACTAAAGGCAGCCACCGTGGCCACCAATCTCCATAGCCAACGTGTAGTCATGTGGCTGCAGAGATAGTTTTCCGTGTGGCGTCCATGACATGTACACGTTGTGTGCACGGCATAGTAGGGAGCGGCACAGCATATGCACGACACAGTGCATGCGTGGTGTGCGTGCGTGCATCACCAACACATGGGCATCCCCCAAAATGGCGACGCGATCCCGCAAGCCAGCTTTTAGCCGCCGCGACCTATGACAGCTGGCAGCCTAATCTGCACCAGGCAGCTGCGCCTCTTCCCAGGCGTCTCAAAACGCCAGGACTTGGAATGCGTCAGTAGGGCATGGATATGCATCACAAGGCGCTTCAACCGTGTAGCAGACTACCCACATGAGGTAAGTGTATGGGAACAGGTCACTAAATGGAAGGTATGCAACACAATATCCAGCAAGCAAAACACATAAGATATGCACTACATGTGTGAAACACATGTATGTGGGCAAACCTGTGATCAAGCTATCTGTGTATGTTGCTGTGTGCACGTATGCCAATCCCCAGGAGCCACAGACACGAAAGCAGAGGTGCAGAGGTCAGCGTGGTGTGATGTAAGCTGCTCCTGTTGCAGTGCACACCTCTGCCCAACCCACATGAGTTGCAGCCCCCATGACAGAGCTATATTAGGAATCCATGTGCCATGGTGGCTGCTGCTATGACACATTACCAGCTCTGGCCAATCCCCAGGAGACATCGGACCTGATCACAGAGGTCAAGTAGTCACCATGGTGCACTGGTAGCTGCTGCAGTCGGAGTACCACAGCCCAGCCCCATCCCCAGGAGGCACCATATCAGATGACAGAGGTCCAGCAGTCATCCTGGTGGTGTGTTAGTTGGTGCTGTGTATGTGTGGAACATCACCCTTGGCCGCGAAGGCTCCCAGACCTGCGCACAGAGGTATATCAAACATCCTGGTGTCAGGGTGGTTGCTGTTGTTGCAGGTTCCAAGCTCTGCCCTAACCCCAGGAGGCATCAGACCAGACTACACAGGTCTATTCTACATCCTGGTGCTATGGTGTTTGCTGTTGTTGCAGGTTTCCAGCTCTTCCCTAACCCCAGGAGGCATGAAGGACTAGAAAGGGGGACTGTTACTTCTGGAGAGAAATCTGCAACTGTGAGTATATACTTCTGGTAATTTTCTAAAAAGAATTCTTTGTATTAAAGCTACTTAATCTGTGAACCCACTGTTTTTTGTTGGATCAGTTAGGGCCTAGTAGTAGCAATTAAAGTTTGTATTTAAAACACAGAGCAGAACTTTCTGGTTACATTTCATACCCAGCAGAGAGCTTGTAGTTTAAATTTAATAGTCACTCAGGGCCAAGTAACAGCAAAGTACTTTTAGTTTAAATTTAACACACAGAAGAGAGCTTTCTGGTTAAATTTAGAATCCAGCAGAGAGCTTCTAGTTTAAATTTCATAAGAAGTTAGAGCCTAGCAGCAGCTAAGAGCTATAATTTAAATCAAATCAGAATTTAACTTACCTCAGCAGCACAAGACAGGGTACTGTGTAGCAGCCCTCTTTTAATAAGTGTTATTTCCCTCCCTCCCCTGGGATAATCGTAGCTTTATAGGTACTTACACATCTTAAAAGACAGGAGGTGCTTTCAGGTGAAGCTCATTACCCAAATCAGTCATACACTAAGGACCTGAGATTAATTAAGCTTCAGGTGAATAAGGTATATTAAACGTATTAGGTACAGTTTTATTGGTATAAATACCCATAGCAACCCCTAGTAAGTAAGAACTTAAAGATCTAGACACAAACTTAAAACTAAGATGCAGACAGCAGTCCAGCAGCGGGATGGGGGCTTTCCAGTCTTTTGCATTGAGTGTCACATGTATGATTTTCTCCAAGTTTGTGAGAGGTCTTACGGGTGCACTAGGTGCAAGGAGCTCTTTGCTCTCAGGGAACAAGTCCGTTCTCTAGAGGCTAAAGTAGCAGACTTGGAAAACATAAGACAGACAGAGAGGTACATAGACGAGACCTACAGGGATATAGTCCTGAAGTCCCACCTCCAGTCTGGCAGCAACCCTGTTGCCATGGAGGAGAGAGGTCACGTGACAGGAGAGCATCACCCTGGTGTGGCAGGAAGTGATCCTGTAACTAGGACCTGTCCTCCAGGTGATGTAAAACCCTCTCACACTGAGGATGTTTCTCCAGGGCCATGTGCCCATGAGGGAAGGGTTAGCACAGCCGTCATAGTTGGAGATTCGATCATTAGGCATGTAGATAGCTGGGTGGCTGGTGGACGTGAGGATCGCCTGGTAACATGCCTGCCGGGTGCGAAGGTAGCGGACCTCACGCGCCACCTAGATAAGGTCTTAGATAGTGCTGGGGAGGAGTCTGCTGTCTTGGTACATGTCGGTACCAATGACATAGGAAAATGTGGTAGGGAGGTTCTGGAGGAAAAATTTAGGCTTTTAGGTAGGAAGTTGAAATCCAGAACTTCCAGGGTAGCATTCTCCGAAATGCTTCCTGTTCCACGCGCAGGACCCAAAAGGCAGGCAGGGCTCCGGAGTCTCAATGCGTGGATGAGACAATGGTGCAGAGATGAGGGTTTTGGATTTGTTAGGAACTGGGGAACATTCTGGGGAAAGGAGGGGCTCTTCCGAAGGGATGGGCTTCACCTTAACCGGGATGGAACCAGGCTGCTGGCATTAACCTTTCAAAAGGAGATAGAGCAGCTTTTAAACTAGATATTAGGGGAAAGTCGACAGTCGCCCAAGAGCGGATGGTTCGGAAGAATGTATCCTTGAAGGATACTACCAAAAGCAGAGAGGTTCCAAAAAAGAGTAAAGTAGCCCAAATGCCCTCAAGTATGGAGCAGACAGAGCTTAAAGATCCCAATATACCCATGTCTAACAATAGCCAAATTAACATGAATAAAATACATTCTCTAAAATGCTTGTATGCAAATGCTAGAAGTCTAAAGAATAAGATGGGAGAGTTAGAATATATAGCACTAAATGAAAGGTTAGATATGATTGGAATATCAGAGACATGGTGGAAGGAGGACAACCAGTGGGACACTGTGATACCTGGGTACAAAATATATCGTAATGATAGAGCTGTTCAAATTGGTGGAGGGGTTGCGCTCTATGTTAGAGAGGGCATTGACTCAGAAAGGATTAAAGTTTTGCAGGAAACAAAATCTGCTGTAGAATCTATATGGATTGAAATTCCATATAAAAGGGGGAAGGCAATGGCAGTGGGGGTGTACTATCGAGCGCCTGGCCAGAATGACCAAATGGATGATGAAATGCTCAAAGAAATCAAGGAAGCTAACAAAAGTTACAGCGCAGTAATAAATGGGTGATTTCAATTACCCCGGTATCGACTGGGTCAGTGTCACGTCAGGACATGCTAGGGAGATAAAGTTCCTAGATGAAATAAGTGACTGCTTCTTGGAGCAGCTGGTTCATGAACCGACCAGAGGGGAAGCCATATTAGACCTAGTCCATAGTGGAACACCAGATCTAGTGCAAGAGATAAGGGTGTTGGGGCCACTTGGCAATAGTGATCATAGCATGATCGCCTTTGATTTAATTAGTGGAGGAGGGATAGTAAGGAAATCCACAGTACTACCTTCTAACTTTCGAAAGGGAGACTATGATAAAATGAGGAAAAGAGTTAAGAAAAAACTAAAAGGAGCAGTTGCAAAGGTTAAAGACGTACATCAAGCTTGGGTGTTGTTGAAAAATACTATCTTGGAAGCCCAGACCAGCTGTATTCCATGCTTTAAGAAAAGTGGAAGGAAGTCCAAGAAACTGCCAGCATGGTTTAAAGGTGAGGTCAGAGAGGCTGTTGTTGCCAAAAAAGCATCTTTCAGGAAATGGAAAAAAGAGCCAAACGACGAAACCTGGAAACAGAACAAGCACTGGCAAGTCAAATGCAAGGCATTGATAAGGCAGGCAAAGAGAGAATTTGATAAGAAGCTTGCTGCGGAAGCAAAAACGCGAAATAAAGACCTTTTCAAGTACATTCGTAGCAAAAAATCTGTGAGAGAGTCAGATGGTCCATTAGATGATAAAGGGGTTAAAGGAGCACTAAGAGGCGACAAGGCGATAGCGGAGAGACTGAATGAATTCTTTGCTTCGGTCTTTATTAAGAAAATGTAGGGATGTTACCCATGACTGAAGTGGTATTTAAAGGTGCGGAAGAATTGAAGGAAATATCGATACATCGGGAAGATGTCTTACAACTATTAAATAAACTGAAGAGTAGCAAATCACCTGGGCCGGATGGTATACATCCAAGGGTGTTGAAAGAACTGAAATATGAGATTGCAGACCTGCTATCAGTAATCTGTGAACTATCATTAAAATCATCTCTAAAACCTGAAGATTGGAGGATCGCCAATGTAACACCAATTTTTAAAAAGGGTTCCAGGGGTGATCCGGGAAACTACAGACCGGGGAGCCTGACGTCAGTACCGTGAAAAATGGTAGAAACCATCATAAAGAATAAAATTACTCAGCATGTAGATAGTCACGACCTAATGGGAGACAGCCAACATGGCTTTAGACAAGGAAGAACTTGTCTTACTAATCTGTTATGTTTTTTTGAAGGAGTGAATAAACAGGTGGACAAAGGTGAGTCGGTTGATATTGTGTATCTGGACTTTCAGAAAGCCTTTGACAAAGTCCCTCATCAGAGACTTTTGGCAAAACTAAAGAGTCATGGGATAGGAGGCAGTGTACTATTGTGGATCAGGAACTGGTTAAAAGATAGAAAGCAGAGGGTAGGGCTAAATGGCCAATTTTCCCAATGGAGAAAGGTGAATAGTGGTGTACCCCAGGGATCTGTGCTGGGTCCGCTGCTTTTTGACATATTCATAAATGACCTGGAAAGTGGAATAACGAGTGAGGTTATCAAATTTGCAGATGACACAAAACTATTTAAAGTTGTTAAAACCCAAGAGGATTGTGAAAAATTGCAAGAGGATCTTGATAAATTGGAAGACTGGGCATCAAAATGGCAGATGAAATTTAATGTGGACAAGTGCAAGGTTATGCACCTAGGGAAGAACAACCCAAACTATGGTTACACGATGCAAGGTTCCACATTAGGAACCACCACCCAGGAAAAAGATTTAGGCGTCATTGTGGATACCATGTTAAAACCCTCGGCCCAGTGTGCAACGGCGGCCAAGAGAGCAAATAGAATGCTAGGTATGATAAGGAAAGGAATGGAAAATAAAACAAAAGATATTATAATGCCTCTGTATCGTTCCATGGTGAGACCGCACCTTGAATATTGTGTGCAATTCTGGTCGCCGTATCTTAAAAAGGATATAGCGATTTTAGAAAAGGTTCAGAGAAGAGCCACCAAAATGGTAAAGGGGATGGAAGGATACTCCTATGAAGAAAGGCTAAAAAGGTTAGGGCTCTTTAACCTGGAAAAGAGACGGCTGAGGGGAGATATGATAGAAGTCTATAAATTAATGAACGGAGTGGAACGGGTAAACGTAGATCGATTGTTTACCTTATCAGAATATAGAAAGACTAGGGGGACATGCAATGAAGCTACAGGGTAAACTATTTAAGACTAATAAAAGAAAATATTTTTTCACTCAACGTGTAATCAAACTCTGGAATTTGTTACCGGAGGATGTAGTAAAGGCTGTTAGTGTAGCTGGGTTTAAAAAAGGTTTGGACAAATTCCTGCAGGAAAGGTCCATAAACCATTATTAAGAAGTGACCGAAGATATCAATGCTTGACCCAGTACAAGCATTGTGGAACTTGTGTCTCTTGGGGAAACTGCTAGGTACATATGACCTAGATTGGCCACTGTTGGAAACAGAATACTGGGCTTGATGGACCTTGGTCTGACCCAGTATGGCATATCTTATGTTCTTATGTTCTTATCAGACCAGACTACACAGGTCTAGTCTACATCCTGGTGGTATGGTGGTTGCTGTTGTTGCAGGTACCCAGCTCCCCTACACCCCCAGGTATCCGAGGCCGCACCACAGAGGCTGCATCAGCATCCAGGCATCATGGTGATGGCTCCTGTTGATGTGGGGCGGGCTGCCCAACACCGAGGTGAGTGCTGGACTGCACTGAGGGTATGGAGACACACCCCCTGTAGACCTGAAATGCAACGCCCCACATGCCATGTTGCTCTCATGGTATGCCAGGAGATGGCAGGTACATGGCATGGGGTTGCTGTGAGGCGGCACACAGGGCACATAGGTGTCACACCACACATGCCCAGCCTCATGCCCACACATGCAGGCAGTGCTGCCAACAGCTAGTATGGGACCCTCGGCCCATAGCAGGAGTGACCCCCATTGCACATAGACATGTGTGCCATGTGGCTCACAATGGGCAGGGATACAGGGCCCTAATGTTTACAAACATTGCTTATCCCCCCAGGTAGAGGACTTACAGAAGAAGGGCAGAGAGATCCGGCTACACTGCCCTGGATACCCCCGCCGCATGCAGCGGGAGGCAATGGCTGGGGGTGACGGTGAGTGTCCCAGCCTATGCAGTGCGCCACACCATGTCCCAGTGGCACGCCAGCCTGTGATGACACATACAATGTGTCTGTGCCATAACAAACGCATGATGCCCTGTTCATTTCTGCCTTCTCCACAGAGGCTGCAGATGCTGGGGAGGGGACCTCTGCACCCACACCACCTGGTGGCAGCCCCCCCCCCCACGACCCCTGGAGGCACCAAGATGGAGGATGCAGCTGCAGCAGCGGAGGACACCATGGCTGTGAGAGAGGAATACATGGAGGGTGAGGAGGGGGAGGGGGAGGGTAGCGGGGAGAGTGAGAGGACAAGCCAGGGTGGGGAGGGCAGGGGGGACATGGAGGGTGGGGAGGGGGAGCCTGTGCACGAGGGCGGATGCAGGTCACCACAGGACACTGGGGGCCCCTGCCACCTGCCCCATGTGCATGGCCAAGGTGTCAGGCCGGGTGTGGGACCCACACACATTGCCACACACAGGGCCCATGCAGATTCCACCACCCAGACCACAGCCACATGGTGTGGCTGTGGTGGCAAATGTGTGGGCCTCCTGTGTGTAGCGATGGGTACCGTTAGGTGGACCCTGACTGACCATGGCCATGCCATCAGGCAGCTGACAGCTTCTGTTGAGGGTTTGGCTGAGGTGATGCACCGCCAGCATAATCATGGCATGTTCACGGCGCATCCCCAG
This sequence comes from Ichthyophis bannanicus, assembly GCA_033557465.1. Lineage (NCBI taxonomy): Eukaryota > Metazoa > Chordata > Amphibia > Gymnophiona > Ichthyophiidae > Ichthyophis > Ichthyophis bannanicus. The sequence goes on from CM066031.1 coordinate 223,016,491, forward strand.
CCATACCCCCATGGCAGGCCCCCGGGTGTGTGATCCACATATATAGCTGTGGCCATCTCCCAGTGTCTGCAAGGTAGTTTAGTGGATGCACAGAAGGCAAAGGTGGCAACCCTAACAGCCAAATGTTTCCCCACTAACATGTGAGATGGATGTCCATGTTGTGCTAATGCAAAATTGTGAACCAGTTTTACTGTTGACCCGCCTGTGGGAGGGTGTTGTTGTGTTGAACGTTTTAATGTTTGTATGGCACCTACCAACACATATTTGGATTAAAACATTGTGTAGGCAGCCTAATCTTGCAATGGTCATGTGTCCTTTGTATATACATGCTGTAGTGGTGAGTGAGACACCTGTGTGCATGTCCCAGTGTGTATTTGTGCAGCATATATTACCCCTGCCCCACAATAGGCTATGTGTAGTGCAATGTGTGCTGCCAGATGTATCCACCGATGGCATCATGATGTAACCATGTGCTGCACCGTCCAACAGACATGGTCACATGCACGTTGTTATGGATAGTCAGTCTGTAGCAGGAATGCAGCACATGATAGGATGGTGAGGAGGTGTGGATGTGGTACACATGATGCAGCGTAGTTGTGATGTATGCGGGGATCCACGTGTCTGACAGTGCGTCAGTCGGTGGGTTTCACCATGATGGGGTCTGGTGGGGTGAAGGAGCAGCGGTGCACTACAAGCGCTGGAGGGGGGTAAACCTCTGACAGCAGCTAGGTATATCTGTACATTGTGTCTGTCCGCCAAGCATGTGCGGTTAGTATGCCACGGTGACCCTGGTGTGTATCTGACAGACGGGTCACCCATGTAGATAGCCTGATGTGGATGATATGCGGGGACAGAGGGGAGATATGCCCCACAATGTTGGTGAACCAGCAGACATATCCAGCAGGTGGCAGGGGGAGGGAGGGTGTAACCCCAGGCATATTTATGGCCGTTAAGACATGTCACGGTGCTGTAGGGCACATGTGACCATGGTAACCCCAATTGGGACAGCCCACTCATGGAATCCCCGACAAAGAAAAAAGGACACGTGCACATCGGTGAACAAAGGTAATGTGCCATTTAATGTGGAGGTCAGTCCAACTTACAGTCACACACCTACGGCCTGCGTGACCGCCCATGCTCCCGCCCCTGCCCCCTCCCATGACCCCCCACTCTCCTTGCTGCTGATGCTGATGCTTCTGCCGCCTATGGCGCCGCTGCAGGCTGCAGGATATGTCCTGCCATGTCCTTGAGTGCATCCGCCACCCGGCCTATGCCAGCTGCGATATCCACGGCAGTCCCTCGCAGCTGCCATGTTTCCAGGCTGTGCTCCCTGACATCCCTGCGGAGCCCAAACACTGCCCGCATGTGGGCCCACAATGCCTGGCATTGGGTACGCTGGACCTGCTCCTGGCCACGCATCTCAGCCCGCATAGCAATCAGTGCCTGGCGAGTGCCTTTGGGAGGGGAACAAGGTGACCTGTGAGACACCCCCTGTGTTGCCTAGAACCCAACATGTATGACCTGCCCATTCCCCACTGAGCCACACTAACCACCCCAGACATGGCCAGGGTGGCATATGTATGTGTATAGGCCCACTGCCATCATGCTTGTGTGTGGCCCCACCGCTGTGTCTGGGGGTTGGTGTGCCACACCAGCACATGCAACCATCCTGCCAGTTGCCTACCTGCGGCATCCCTGCATGCTGACGTCATATGTGCCAGCAGCTCCTGGAGAACGACATGCATTGTGCCCATTGTTGCAGTGGATGGCCTTGGCGGTGGCAATGTGGGGCTCACTCCCACATCCTCGGGCCCCTCGCCAGCCACTGTGGTGCCTGTGTACCCGCTCCGTTGGGGTGGCCACCTCCTCAGGCAGCACATCGGCCCATGGGGTGTCTGGGGCGTCGCTGATGGCAGCCTCTGCATGCGGTGCCTCGTCGACCTCCGCTGGCTCAGGCTCACTGCCATTGTCCTCCTCAGCCATCTGGATGGTACCTGGGGGGGTGGAACAAGGTACACAGTAGATATGGGGTTGTCACAGACACAGAGGTAGAGCACATATTTACGTAGACATATTTACATAGAAATATGGACATATTTAGGTATACACATATTTGCTTATGCACTCCTTGCTTTCCTCTGTCCCTCTCATTTGGTCAGCCCTAGGGACAGGAACACATCTGCTTGCTCTCTCGTTACCCCTGGTTCCTCCTCCACCACACATTGTATGCACAAAACTAACCCACTGGAAGAGATTGCCCCATTGTATAAACCAAATCTGGGGTGCGGACATCCAGGTCTGACTGGGAGCGTTGGGTAAGCATATGTGGGGCACTCCCAGACCCTGGATGTCCTCACCAGATATCAGATATGTCCAGGACATCCTGAGCTATATCCACACCTATATCTGTCCAAGGCATGAATGGGTATGAGGAAAGAGCTCATTTTGTCAGACAGATATCTGGAAGGTGTTGGGAAGGGGGTTTGATTCTATCCCCTATATTTTCCATGAACAAACACTAACAGGGAATGTGGACTCCGGTGTCTGTTTTCCTAGGTTCAGCCACAACTGCTCCCAGGACATGAGCCTGCACCGCCCCATGACATGCCTTGCGTGTGCATGGTAGATAGCTGTATGTGTGCTGCATGTCTCAGACATACCTGCCTGTGGGTCAGCCGTGTCCAGTGCCGGGGAGATGCCATGGATGTAGATGGGGCCTAGGCACTCAGCAAGCTGCTGCTCCAGGGGCATGAGGCTTGGGATGAAGGGGCCGCCCCCGCCAGTGCCGCTAGCATGTTGGCGTTCTGCAGTCAGGTGTGCACAGACCCCCCGCCTGATATCATTGAACCTCTTACGGAGGCTGTCAAGGTTCCTTGGTGGCCCCCCCCCCCGCCTGTGCCACGGCCCCATGCACCTCCTCCCACACCTGGGTCCTTACGCTGACAGTTGTGCATGAGCTCATGCGCCCATACAGCTCCTCATAGTGTTTGAGGACACTTGCGAGCAGGTTGTGGTTTTCCTGCTGGCTGAATCTTATGGCCCTCTTCCTCTCCCCATCTGGCACAGGTGTCCGCCTATGCTTGCCTGTGATGTGCCCCTCGGGCTGCTCCTGGGTGGGGTCCGACATACCCGATGGGCCAGCAACCTCAGACTCCAGATGACCCATCCCTCCTGTCTCTGGGGACTGCGGCCCTGGCGTTTCCCCGGACACCCCACCTATCATGTCCAGCCGCAGCATGTCCCTGCTCTCCCTGTCCTCCCTCTGCATCCCGTACCTGTCTGACCTCCTATGGCCCTTGCCCCCTCCTCCGTCGCCTTCACCAGCCCTCACCACCATAGCCACACACCAGCCCTGCCTACTGTCACCCCCACCACGCACCAACCCAGCCACTTACCACCACCACCGCCGGCCAGCCTTGCCACTCGTCTCTCCCACCACTCACCAACCCAGCCACCTACCTCCCCCACCGCTCACCAGACATTCCACCTACCTCCCCCACTGCTCACCAGCCCTGCCACTCTTCACGCCTAACCTGCCTCTGACCCTCCGTTCGCTTCACCACCAATAACGCCCACCATCAACCTCACTCGCCTGCACTAACCCCTCAGCATGTACCAGGTATGCACATTAATATATGGATCTTTGGATGTCTGCACATGTGTGCGCGTGTTGCACATGTGCATAGGCAATGCATAGGGTACGTATGTGGAACCGTGCACCACACATGCGTAAGATGTGTACGTGTCTGCGCGTGTGCGGTGGCTGGTTCTGCACCCATCCCATGGGCACCTGGGGTCAGCAGAACCATGCGCCACATATGTGCAAGACATGTACGTGTCTGTGCATGCATGTCAGCTGTCTCCGCTGACCTCTGTTGCCTGTGGGATGGGCGTGGTACTGTGTGCCACACATGCACATGTAGACTACGTATTTGCATAGGGGCGTACGCATATGCAGCATCAGCTCACATCATACCATTCGTTATGCCTTTTTTACGGCTTGCGTGTATCCTAGCACAGCACACGCGCAGACACGTACATGTCTTGCGCATGTGCGGCACATGGTTCCGCTGACCCCTGGCACCTATCAGATGGGCACAGAACCAGCCGCCACACACGCGCAGACACGTACATGTCTTGCGCATGTGCGGTGCACGGTTCCGTGTACGAACCCTAAACATCGCCTATGCGCATGCACAATGCGCGCACATATGCGCAGACTTGCAAAGATCCATATATTAACGTGCACACCTGGTACACGCTGAGGGGTAGTGCAGGCAAGCGAGGTTGATGGCGGGCGAGGTTCAAGGCAGGCGCTATTGGTGGTGATGCGAACAGAGGTTCAGAGGCAGGTTAGGCGTGGAGAGTGGCAGGTTTGGTGCACGGTGGGGGAGGAAGGTGGCTGGGTTGGTGAGTGGTGGGAGGGATGAGTGGTGGCCTTGGTGAGTGCTGGTGGAGGTGTGTGGCTGGGTTTGTGATAGGTGAGTGCTGTGGGAGGTAGGTGACACGGTTGGTAGGTGAGGTAGGTGGCAGGGTTGGTGTGTGGTGGGGAGGTGGGGAGGTGGGGAGGTGGCTGGCACGGTTGGTGTGTGATGTGTGGCAGGGTTGGTGGGTGGTGGGTGTGGTGTGTGGCTGGGTTGGTGAGTGGTGGGGGAGGTGAGTGGCTGGGTTAGCATGCGGTGAGGAGGTGAGGGGGGTTGAGTTTATAGTGTTGATTATGGTGGGCTGTGTGGTTGCTGCATGTGCACTGGGAGGTGTGCAGGGGCTGCAGTTGCCTGACAGGGGAGATGGTGTCCATGGGGCTGAGGCATAGGGCATGGGTGCAGTCCTGCTGTAACACAGACCTGCAGCTGTGGGGGCAGGCCAAGCAGGGGCTGTGCTGGCACGGCGCAGGAGGCGTGCCGAGTTGCAGCCTCACCAGCCTCGCCTCTACAGGCCCAGGACCCAGCTCCAGGACATGCGTGAGGACCAGGTCATCTCCCTCTACCGTCTCAGCACAGGAGCTATTAGGGAGCTCTCAAGAATGAAATGGAACGTGTACAACTTGATCTGTTGGGTGTCAGCGAACTGAAATGGACTGGCATGGGGCACTTTGCATCAGATGATCACATGGTCTACTATGCTGGAAATGAAAGACAAAGAAGAAATGGTGTTGCATTTATAATAAAGAAGAAACTTGCAAGAACTGTAATGAAATACAATGCAGTCAGCGAACGCTTAATCTCTATTCATCTACGAGGATTGCCTATCAACAGAACTATAATTCAAGTATATGCCCCAACAACAGCTGCTGAAGAGAATGAAATTGAAGAGTTCTATGAACAAGTACAAGCTGAAATTGACAGAACATGCAAACAGGATATCCTGATAGTCATGGGTGACTGGAACGCAAAGGTTGGCAACAAAGAAGAAGGCAAAGTAGTTGGAAAATATGGACTTGGCAACAGAAATGAAGCTGGAGAAAGACTGATAGAATTCTGCAAGACCAATGATCTATTCATCTCAAACACCTTCTTTCAGCAACACAAGCGGCGACTGTACACATGGACTTCACCGAATGGATTATATAAAAATCAAATTGACTACATATGTGGAAGTCAATGATGGAAAAGCTCTGTAACATCAACAAAGACAAAACCTGGAGCTGACTGTGGTACAGATCATCAACTACTAGTATGCAAACTCAAGCTAAAGTTGAAAAAGAGCAAACCACTCATGAATGCAGCAAAATATGACCTTGAGAATATACCACTGGAATTTAAAGACTTCCTGCAAAATCGATTTGCTGCTTTAGATACAAATGACAGAGCTCCGGAAGAGTTATGGAATGACATCAAGAAGGTTGTGTTGGAAGAAAGCGAGAAGTCTCTACAAAAGGTGAAAAAGCAAAAACGGCCAAAATGGATGACGGAAGAAGAAACTCTGAAAATTGCCCAGAAACACAGAGAAGCTAAAGCCAGAGGAGAAAGAAAGACAATCGCAGAACTCAACAGAGATTTCCAACGTGCAGCAAGACAGGACAAGGAAAAGTACTACAATGACACTTGCAAGGAAATAGAAGCAGAAACTATTAGAGGAAGAACAAGATCGGCTTTCCTAAAGCTACGAGAGTTAAAGAAAAAGTTCCAGCCTCAAATTGGAATGTTACAAGATGCTCAAGGTTGTATGTTGAATGATGCTGAGAAGATCAAGAAAAGATGGAAGGAATATACAGAGTTTTTATATGATAAAGATCAAGTGGACCAACAGCCGATTCAACCTGTACCTTATGATCGGGAACCATTGGTGATGAAAGAAGAAGTTGAAGCAGCATTGAAAGCCTTATCAAAGAACAAAGCACCAGGCATTGATAGCATTCCCATAGAAGTATTGCAGAAATCTGATGCAGCTGTTACCGTACTCACAAGGCTCTGCCAAGAAATATGGAAGACAACATCATGGCCAACTGACTGGAAAAGATCTGTGTTTATACCAATACTAAAGAAAGGTGATCCAACTGACTGTGGAAATTATCGCACAATCGCTCTGATCCCACATGCCAGCAAGATTCTACTGAAGATTATTCAAAAGAGACTACAACCATACCTGGAACAAGAACTACCTGAAGTGCAAGCAAGGTTCAGGAAAGGGCGAGGAACGAGAGACATCATTGCGGATGTGAGATGGATCCTTGAAAAGACTAAAGAATACCAAAAGGATATCTATTTGTGCTTTATCGACTATAGCAAGGCTTTTGACTGTGTAAACCATGAGAAACTCTGGGCCACATTAAGAAGCATGGGTATACCAGAACACCTGATCGTTCTCTTGCGCAATCTGTACATTGATCAAGAAGCAACAGTTCGAACGGAACAAGGAGAAACAGAATGGTTTAAAACAGGGGTCTCAAACTCAAATTGCTTTGAGGGCCAAATGAGGACTTGTAAAGTAACCCGGGGGCCGCATAAGACGTGGGGCCTCATTTGCATAAGGGGCCTCATTTGCATAAATATTTGCATAATGTTACCATACACTAACTTTTAGTAAACACGCCTCTTAATGAGTATGGATAAAGAAAGACTAAAAGATGCAGAAATAGGAAGACAATAATTAAACTGGGAACCCCAAAAGCCAAACTTGGAATGTACAACAACACTGTAGAAATAAAACTATAAATTAATTTCCTCTTGTACTAAACAAAGCGCAAACATTAATGATGCACATTTCCCAGAGCTGACATATTCCAGTTAATAAATTCAAAATAAAGAGATATTTTTCTACCTTTTGTGCATTTTTTTCCAGTTGCAATTGCTCCAGCCACTTCTGGTTTCTTCGTGTCTTCTGCTATCTCCATCGTCTGCTGTCCATTTGTCCTTTCTTCTCTCTTCTAGTTTTTTTCCATTCTCTCTCCCTACATCTGCTTTAACATACTAATCTTTCTCCTTTTGCTCTTTCCTCATTCCTATTTCATCCACTCAAATTTTACCCCTCCATCCTCAATCCCCACTTACTCTCTCCCAATACCTGGCCAATTGTAGATTTGTCTTCTCTTCCAGACAAAATATTTTTCCCCTCTCCATTTCACTTTCCCAGCTCCATCCCATTCTAATCCTCCCCCAACATCAGCTCCCTTCTAGTTCCAGCCCCACCCAGCATCTGCTCCTTTCTAGTCCCTGCATCAGTCCATTTCCAGTCCTATCCTAGCCTCACCATCAGCCCATTTCCAATCCTAGCCCCCCCATCAGCCCATTTCCAATCCTAGCTCCCTCCCCTCACAGCCCATTTCCATTCCAAGCCCCCCTCCCCATCAGCCATTTGCAGTTCAAGCCCCCCTTCCACTCAGCCCATTTCCAGTCCTAGCAACCCCCCCCAGCCCATTACCAGTCCTAGACCCCCCATAGCCCATTACCAGTCCTAACCTCCCCATAGCGCACTTCCAGTCTTACCCCCCCATCACCACATTTTCAGTCTTACCCCCCCATAGCCCATTACCAGTCCTAGTCCCCCCATAGCCCACTTGCAGTCGTATCCCCCATCACCCCATTTTCAGTCTTACCTCCCCTCATAGGCCATTACCAGTCCTAACCCCCCAATCAGCCCACCTCCAGTCCTAACCCCCATCACCCCATTTTCAGTCCTAGCCCCCACCATAGCCCATTACCAGTTATAACCCCCCCAGCCCATTACCAGTCATAACCCCCCCTGCCAATAGCCCACTTCCAGTCCTAACCCCCATCTGCCCATTTCCAGTCCTAGCCCCCACCATAGCCCATTACAAGTCATAACCCCCCCCTGCCAATAGCCCACTTCCAGTCCTAACCCCCATCTGCCCATTTCCAGTCCTAGCCCCCACCATAGCCCATTACCAGTTATAACCCCCCCAGCCCATTACCAGTCATAACCCCCCCCTGCCAATAGCCCACTTCCAGTCCTAACCCCCATCTGCCCATTTCCAGTCCTAGCCCCCACCATAGCCCATTACCAGTCATAACCCCCCCTGCCAATAGCCCACTTCCTGTCCTAACCCCCATCTGCCCATTTCCCGTCCTAGCCCCCACCATAGCCCATTACCAGTTATAACCCCCCCAGCCCATTACCAGTCATAACCCCCCCCCCCTGCCAATAGCCCACTTCCAGTCCTAACCCCCATCTGCCCCTTTCCAGTCCTAGCCCCCACCATAACCCCCCCCCCCCCCGCGCGACAGAGGAAAACAAAAAAACCCCAAAACCCTGGCTTCTGCCGTTGCCGCCGTGGCAGCGGCAGAATCAATTGTCAAATTTAAAAAAAAAAAAAAAGACTTCTGCTGCTCAAGCAGCAATATCACCTGTCCTGCGGCCCCTTCCCCTGTGCCCGGAGATCCGAATCTGCTCTATCAGCGGCGTGCTTTTCAAGCCGCGAAGAGTATTCCCCTCTCGCACGGTTTCAAGCCGCGCGAGAGGGGAATACTCTTCGCGGCTTGAAAAGCACGCCGCTGATAGAGCAGATTCGGATCTCCGGGCACAGGGGAAGGGGCCGCAGGACAGGTGATATTGCTGCTTGAGCAGCAGAAGTCTTTTTTTTTTAATTTGACAATTGATTCTGCCGTTGCCACGGCGGCAACGGCAGAAGCCAGGGTTTTGGGTTTTTTTTGTTTTTCTCTGTCGCGGGCCGCACAAAGTTGTCTCGCGGGCCGCATGCGGCCCGCGGGCCGCGTGTTTGAGACCCCTGGTTTAAAATAAGCAAAGGTGTAAGACAAGGCTGCATACTTTCCCCCTACCTGTTTAACGTATATGCAGAACAAAGCATCAGAGAAGCAGGATTGTATGAAGACAACAGAGGTGTGAAGATTGGTGGAAGACTCATCAACAACCTTCGCTATGCTGATGATACCACATTACTGGCTGAAAGTGAAGATGATCTGAAACATTTGCTTCTCACAATCAAAGAACATAGTCTCAAAATGGGCCTGCACCTTAATGTAAAGAAGACAAAGATCATGACAACTGGCATAATCAACAGGTTCATCGTTGAAGGAGAAGAAATTGAAATTGTGAACAACTTTAACCTACTTGGATCAACTATCAATAAAGAAGCAACAAGCAGTCAAGAAATCAGACGACGCATTGCTCTTGGCAGAATGGCTATGAAAGACCTACATAAGATTCTCAAGAACAGAGATATCTCTCTCCATACAAAGATTCGACTTGTTCAAGCCATAGTATTTTCAATAACATCATATGGATGTGAAAGCTGGACAGTGAAAAAGATAGACAGGAAGAAAATTGATGCCTTTGAATTATGGTGCTGGCGGCGAATACTGTGTATACCATGGACTGCCCGAAGAACAAACCAGTCAGTACTAGAGGAGATCAAACCTAAGCTTTCTTTAGAAGCTCAGATGACAAGACTTCGACTTTCATACTTTGGACACATCATGCGAAGAGAGAGATCATTAGAGAAAGACATTATGCTTGGCAAGATAGAAGGTCAACGCAAAAGAGGAAGGCCAGCAATGAGATGGATCGATACAATAGCAGCAGCTACGGGTACCAGTCTGTCAACAATGAGCCGCCTGACTGAAGACCGAACATGGTTTAGGATAGCTATCCAGAGGGTCGCCATGAGTCGACTCCGACTCGACGGCACTTAACAACAACATGAGGATCTAAGACCTGACCTTGAGCCCCTGACTGATCGGTCACATGCCATACCAGGTTTGGTCAAGCTCCTTGGTGCCCTACATTTCTTTGCCTGTGGCTGTTTCCAGTCATCTGTGGCCACAGTAGGTAGAATGAGTCTCCATTAGGTACTGCGTGCCATGATCAGCCAGGTGGGGAATTACATTGCAATTCCCAACACTAGGCAACAGTGGGAGACCCTCAACCAGGCCTTTGAGGCATTTTCCGGGATACCACACGTGATGGGCGCTATTGATTGCACACATGTTGCCCTGGTCCCACCCAGAGACAGGGAGGCAGTGTTCCACAACCGCAAACACTACCATTCCCTGAATGTTCAGGTTGTATGTGATGCAAATATGCATATTCTGAATGTGGTCCCTAGGTTTGCAGGGTCCACCCATGACTCCTATATCCTGCAGCACTCGGCACTATTCAGACAATTTGAGGCAGGACAGTATGAGGACTGTATACTGCTGGGTGGATATTTCTCATCTCTGAAATGCACATGGTGATCCTCTGACTAACCGTATGTGTACATGTCTGTCTTTGAGGTATATACCTAGCTGTGTGTGTGTCTAATCTGTCTGTGTGTGATCTAACATTGGGGGGGGAGAGTGCCCTCCAGCTCTTCCTTGCTATGGTGCCGTGTGTTGATGGCAGAATGAACGCTAACATTTGTGACATTTTCACATTGTGTTTTTCTGTTGACACAGTACAACACACATATATGGTTCATGTATATCAACAGTGTAGTGTTGTCTCTGCCATCCTGTCTAGCCAACTCAGGTACCTGTGCGTGTACCACCTGCTGTGTGTGGACACTATCATGACCCTCACATGCTTCCACATGTGTGCATCTATGCCCTTGCCCAGGGGTCACTGCATGTGTGTGGCTGATGTGTTCAGGGCTGGCGCTACTACCTTTCTGCCTCAGGTATCTGGTCATGTGTTTAGTGTCATTACAGATTATATTGATTGCAATCCTTACACCTACCCCTTGTTTTGTGTCTCAGGCCTTCAGGTGCTGCTGCATAGTTGTGGTGTACCATCATGTGATGTCATATATTTGTGTCATAATTGTTTGTGCTTTTGTTTTGCACATACATGCTTTTGGCCATGTGTGTGGACAACAGCTCCTGGTTTAACATTCCACATTTCTTTCTGCAGGTGATGCAGGATATGGGTGTCGTCCCTGGTTGCTGACTCCAGTGCGTGAACCACGGACATGTGAAGAGATGAGGTACAATGAGGCCCATGCCTCCAGCCGCTCTGTCATAGAGCGCACCTTTGGCGTTTTGAAGAGTCATTTCAGGTGTCTGGATAGGACCAGCGGGGCCTTACAATACAAACCCCAGACTATGGCAGAGATCATTATAGCCTGTTGCATCCTGCACAACATTGCTCTCAGGCACGATATCTCTGTCCAAATCAATGAGGATCTGGAAGATGATCCTATGTCCCCTCCTGTACGTGGCCGTGGTGACACACATTAAGGCATAGTGATCAGGCGGCAGGTGATGGAGCAGCTCTTCTCTGCATATGTTGCAACATACATTTGTTTAGATATATGTGTACTACTACTTCTAGTGAGCATTTGTATCGCAATAGCAGTCAGACGCAACACTGCACTGACATATGAGACAATGCCTGGACATCAGAGCTTACAATCTAGTCATGACTCAAAAACAGAAGATGTCAGCAGGGCACAACAGCAGGTGGAGCTGGATTATGTGTGTCAGGATTAGTAAGCTTGGGGGAGGTGGTAAGTTGTCACACATGATTTGTAGCTGCTTGGGAAGGGGGCTGCTGTACAGCCACAGGTGCCATCCATTGGGTACAGCAAGGTGAAAGGAGTATAGTCTGAGGTCAACAATAGGAGAGCGGGCCATAGATGGGACCAGTTGCTTAGATGTGTGTGGTTCACATTTGGTAATATGAGGTGATTGATTGGATTGTATGCTCTGATGAGCAAGGAATGTGTGTTACTTGTTTCCGTATAGCGCTGCATATGGCAGGTAGCACTATATACATGCTTAGTTGTAGTTGTAGTTGTATTAGTGGTAGTTGAGATCATTAAGGAAAGTTACTGCAAAGCCACAGTGTAACTGCATGTATAGGTCAGCAGGAGAGGCTTGACATGGATGCCGAGATGGATAGGGGGCCTGTGAGGTGTCCTGACAGGGGGAGTATTATTGCCATTATGCATCTGGTGGTAGATTGGCCCTGCAGTGCAGTGTTGCATATTTCAAGGTGGACAGAGATGATTCAAAGGCAGACCAGCAAGGTGTAGGTTACAGTAGGCAAGCCGGGAGGTGATTGAGGGGTGCATTGGCATCGTAGTTGTGTGTTCAGGGAGGACGGCTGAAATATAGCTGATGTCATCTAGAAAGAAACCGCAAGCCTCAGCTACAGGATGGGTATGTGTGGAGAGAAGGAAAGTGGAATCCAAGACAACCCCTACATTGAGGACCCTGGAGAAAGGAAGGTGTGCCTAATGACACACAGATGCTGTAATGGGAGGGGAGGGTTTAGGTGGAAATATGGGATATCCATTCTTTGCCATTGTCAATTTCATGCAGTGGGGTGAAATGCTGCCAGCAATGTCAGGTGGCAAGCAGACATCGGGGTGTGGTTTGGCAGAAATAGCTCAGACGTGGAGAGATATATTTGCAACTCAGTAGCACACAGCTGGTAATGTAAGTCAAGGGATGAGATAGCCACACCAGGGAACTAGATGTGGAGTGAGGGAAAGGATGAATCCCCTGAATATATCCCTGTGGTACAGGAACTGCCAGCGGGGTAGCAGAGGACATGGAGCCACCAGAACACACACTGAAGGGGCAGTGGGAGATATATGGGGGGGCGCAGGATAGTACAGAGGCCTTAGAGCCAAGCAGGGACAGGATAGCGAGGAGACGGTTGTGTTCAACAGTTTTGGAGGCAGCAGAGAGGTTAGGAAGGGGACGGACAGAGTACGGGCCCTTGTAGTTTGCCACACACACTTCACTGACAACTTTAGCCTAAGGCAAGTCGGTACAATGTGATGGAGAACAGCCAGTCTGTAAAGGATCTTGGGGGGTATGAGAGCTGAGGACGTGAAAGTGGAGTGTGTGTTTCACAGCTCCAACATGACATATGTATGTTTCTCTTGTGTTTATCAATCTACAGGACATCCTGGGTGACCCTCCTGGTGCTGTGGTGCAGTGGCAGATGACTGTATGCCATTCAACATGCAGTAGTCTGGGGTAGGTGGACCTACAGGTAATTTGTCTATGAGGACAATCAGGAGGAGCACATGTCTGAAGTAATCTGTCATAGTGCACATATGTTGTTATTCACCTCTTTGCCCTGCACCCCCATACCCCTTATGTTGCTGTTGACACACATATCCACATTTGTTCCTTCCCAGTTTGTCTTCTCCAGCACTGTCTCTGGGGCACATCCAACAGAGCTGCGTGTGTCTGCAGGTCCTAGGTGTTCTGGTGGTGGGCTGCACATACACCCTTCCCCGACATTGTAGCATCAGCCAATAGCAGTGTATCATTGCATTTGACAAGCCTTTATCTCCACTAATCTTCAATTGTGCACATACAGGCCGTATGCTACTGGTGGCACGCTCACCTTAGCATATTGTGTGGTTGTGTGTTTTTGGGTTGGCTGTGTGATGATACAGTGTGCAGGCATTTTGCATTATCATGTGGTGTGAGGGGTCTGTACACCTGTGGAGCAGTGGTGATTGTGCTATCTCTACCTTACTGCTGTTGACCTTGTGAACATTGTGGGGATGTGTTATGTGTTGTCAGCTGACCTATCTCTTGTGTGCTGACAGACCACTGCACAACAGCATTCATGTATCACAGATGTCACCATAATTTTGACATGCATCAACAGTGGCTGGACATGGGGACATGGTAATTCTACACATTTCGATGGCATCTTCTGCCTTCACTGTGATGTGCTGTGGCCTTTACCAGCCTCAGAGAATCCCGAGTAGACACTTGCTGCAGACACACGGTAGGTTACACCTTGGGTCTTTTGGGAATGACATCAGCCTTTACAAGTTAGTGTTTTGCTGTTTGTTTCATGGACCTTTCCTGTTGGGTCTCTGTTTACCAACGCTGATGGACATGGGGTGGTGCTGCCAAACGCCTGTGTAACATGGTCATGGACATGACCATATCCATATGACACCCTCATCTGCGGTTCCATTTCCAAATGTCCACAACATGCACTGTGTTCTGTGTTGTGATCATGCTATGTTTGCCTGTGTGACATTTCATTACATACAAATTGATGTTTGAGACCTTGCAATGTGCCCTGATGTTGCGAGCAGCATACCAAGACATTGTTTCTCCTTCTTCTGACACAGGGAAAAGGACACACACACAGCACATCTACTACAGTTCATCCGCAGTCACCATCACCCACCTGTTGGAGGACACAACAACACCATGCAACTATCCCTGGGAGATGGTGGCATAGGATGTTTGACCTCTGCGAGTGGGACGCATGCCTAGGATAGACATTATTGTTGGACAGCTACTTTGAGCATAACAGACCTGTCCAACACACCATTGCTACCATGCTCTGTCTGGGTGTCGTGTTCATCGCAGGAGATACACATGACCTTTCCAGTACTGTGTCATATTGAGATGTCACACTTGACTATGCATGATCTATGCATGGAAGGACAGACTAGATAGGCCATGTGGTCTTTTTCTGTCAGGTTTCTATGTTTCTATGTTTCTATGATCAGGGTTTCAAGGACAGTCTTAACGGGACTTGTTGGGTTGCAGACACCCTTTGCACTGTGGACACTGTGTACTGGTCCCTACGTGTGCAGCGGGGACTGACATTGTCACGGTATGTTGTACATCCATCTGACATTGTGTTGGTGTGTGTTGCCCATGTGTGTGACCTGCACCACAGGATATCCTCATCTGTTTAGTTCAACAGGAGCATACAGCCATGTGTGTGGCACAGGGAAAACATTGTAGAGGTCCTCTTGTCCATGTCGGCCTACCCTCCGCTTGGACATGACACAGTATTTGCCACCACACCACTTTACTGCACACCGACATCTTGGATTGATGTTTGCCCTCACCAAGGGTGTTACAGTGCATGTGTGGCATCACTGTATCATGTTTCAACGTACACAGTGCATGTGCATGTGACTGAATATGTTGGTGCAACACAGCATGTGGCAGTATGGCTTCTGTGCGGGTTACTGGACCATGTTTCTTTCAATCTCTATATACAGGTTATGGTGTTTCTTTACTGTAGAGACGTGTCTCTCCACATTGATTTACAAACCTAGCATTGCATGTCTGCACAGTCCTATTTATCCACTGAGGTTGCGGCACTCACATTGCCCCATTATATTTGGATTGTGGCAGTGTGGATGTTCATTTTCTTCCTTCATATGTGCATTCCATGTACCGTGATATATGTGTACAGACACTGTATCCACACCACCTATTGCAGGGGACCTTCTGCATAGTGCTATCTGCATGTTTCTGAGGTTCGTTTTATTTGAATTCTCTGTGTTCATGTGCCTCTTGTACCTGTTACCATATCCTCATTTTGCATTTGGCGCGTGTTTTAGGTTACATTGGTGCCGCTTTGATTCCTATGTCAGGCATTATGTGACAGCTGTAACATATATTTCGATATCTGTGTTTACCCTTGCTTACTTTTAACAACGTATGCTGTTTCATTTTTGTGCCTCCTGTATTGGTGGACAGATTTTTTGGGGGGACAAATCATGACTGATGTGTGTTGGGCCCTCATCATGCACCGCCTACTGTCTACATGCACACATATGTGACTAACATATTCCATCACTTGTGCATTGCCTTTCCTTGGTGCTCTGTGCAGTGTTAGGGTTACATCTGTGTTTGGGCCATACCTTTCTTGCTTGTCAACTTGGGGCACCTTACTGCCCTTGGCCACCATTTCTTGAGTCACCTATACATCCTTGGGGCATCTTTAGCGACACCTTAGATTCCAGCAGCTTATGGGCCACCTTATATGGTGCCTTGGAGGTTGCCAACCTTTTGTCCCACACTCTAGGGCACATTATGACCCGCCTTGGCTGACGTGGTGGTTTATGATGTGCCATCTGGTGCGCCCAAAAGGTGCATTAGGTTACGGCACTGGGGTGCGGATATTTTTGGCTGGCAGCACAGATTGTTGGCATGTGTCTGACTGTTACAAGCAGGAAAAGGAACTGCCTTGGGCACCCTTATTCATTGAGCATGGGGGGGGGTGGAGGGCCAATGGTACCCTGCAGCATGGGGGGGTGGGGGGCCAATGCATAGTGCACCTCATGCACCTACTGCACATGCGCATCATCTGTAGCCAGTCCAGTGGCTTTTCTGTGACATGTGGGTTGCTGCCCTGCGAAATGTGTTTTCATTTTTTTTCCTGTTATCCAACCACCTTGATATTATGATAGGCGGTATCTACGCCATGTCTAATGATTAACCAAAATAAAAATATGTGTTGGACATACATTTGTCTGTGCTGCTGCTTGACAACACTGACACACATATTTAGTGATTTCCTGGTCAGGTATATGGCCCACCTGTGCTCACTTCCTTGTACGGTGCCAGCTGTCTATCTGCCAGCCGTCTGGCACATCACTGGGTGTTACGGGTTCCCATACACACATTCCCTTTGATGTAATATCTTTGCAGTGTGCTTGCTGTGGTTGTTTGGGCTAGTGGTTATGGACATGTCTTGGCACAACATAGGCTGCAGGTTTGATTCCCAGATGGGTATTTTGTTTTTTGGAGGGGGGTTGTGCTAACCTGATCATGAACTGCCTGCAGGTTCGTCACCTCTCCACACACCCTTCCATCTCTTCACTGTTCACCACAGTGTGCCCTCTGTGCTGCCTTTCCATCACATATTAGCTGTTACATATGGCTCTTTCTTTGTACTGTCCATGTCGGCCATCCACTTGGGGCCTTGGCATTGCTGTTGTTCAGCTGGTCTGGGCCACACCTGTTTTCAGGTTCAATTCTCACATGCTCCTATTCTGTTCCCTATTTTTCCCTGCTCCACAGAGCATTCCCTGCCGCCCTTTGGGTTTAGGTTCTTTCCTCTTTTGCATGCTGTATCCACTGCATAACATTTCATTGTGTGTGTGCATGTAGTTATATGTGGCTCTCGTCCCAATTACAGACTGTGATCTGAGCTGTAGACACCAGTTCTGCATGTACATTCCATCATGGTTACTGTTGGGGTTGCCCTATCCTGGCAGACAGCAGGCTTTTTGTGTGGTGCCCTGCAGTGTTCTTGTATGCAGCCTTTGCTATTGAACTCATGTTGGTAGTATAGCCTACCGGTTTGTGCATTGACATTTGTACTAATGGCCATGGGTTTGATTCCTCTTTGTTCTCTTTAATTTTTATGTCTGCCTACACAGCTACTTTTCATTCCTGTAACAGTCATATCTGTGCAGATCTGTGCTGTTGGCACATTATACCCTTATCACAATTCCCAAACATCCTTCTGTCCATCTATGTGTGTCTGCCAGTTGTGTGGTGTCCTGCCCTAATGTGCAGGCTGCTACCCCATGTTCTGCACTGGTACACATTTCTGCATTGCGGCTCTTCCTGCTTGCCTCTCCTGTGTCTGCTCTGCATGGCACTGCTACTCCTCTGTCCTCCTGTCATTGCACCTATCCTGCCACCTCTACCTCCTCTGCTGGACACGTATTTCCATCCTCTGCCATACACAGTCATTGTTGCATGGTACATTACCATCACCCTGTGCATCAGTACAGCTGCCCCCTATATGTTTGTACACTTTACCAGCTGCTACATGGGCTTCATGCAGATTTGTCTGGTCCATCAACTCTTCTCTACTTCCTTCCATCACTTGTGCATTGCCTTTCCTTGGTGCTCTGTGCAGTGTTAGGGTTACATCTGTGTTTGGGCCATACCTTTCTTGCTTGTCAACTTGGGGCACCTTACTGCCCTTGGGCACCATTTTGTGAGTCACCTATACATCCTTGGGGCATCTTTAGCGACACCTTAGATTCCAGCAGCATATGGGCCGCCTTATATGGTGCCTTGGGGGTTGCCAACCTTTTGTCCCACCCTCTAGGGCACATTATGACCCGCCTTGGCTGACGTGGTGGTTTGTGATGTGCCTTCTGGTGCGCCCTAAAAGGTGCATTAGGTTACGGCACTGGGGTGCAGGTATTTTTGGCTGGCAGCACAGATTGTTGGAATGTGTCTGACTGTTACAAGCAGGAAAAGGAACTGCCTTGGGCACCCCTATTCATTGAGCCCATTGAGGGATCAAACTCATGACCCTTGCTTCAGCAGTCATTGTTATTAACCAGTGTGCTACACCTCTGTTCCTGTGGTGGCAGGTCAGCGCGTGATGTTAAGGTTAACGCGCGATAACGTGCACAGCTCCCTCTATTGCGTGATAATGGACAGGCGCCCTCTATCACGCAATAACCCGCCATTGTTACCTTAAGACCGAAACGCCCACTACCTTATATGGCATTCCTCACGTTAACGCTGCAACTAACGCCGGTAACGTTAAAACGGTTTAGTAAACATACCCCTAAGAGAAATTAACCACAAAAAACTACTCCAACCATATAAAGGAAAAAACTATTTTATGTACATATGTTAATGTCAAAAGCAGCACATTTGTTTTGAATCAGTCTGACTGATTTTCTAATACGGACTTACAAAGTGAAAAGTGAGAGATGATATTTATGCCGCTGGTCACCCCATGATCACTTTAAAAAATGCATTAGTCACAGATACATAAAAGAGTTGTTAAAGGATGAGAACACAAATCCAAAAAATGTACAAAACTAAAAAAGAAACAGGCTCGCTGAAACTCTACACTTGCGATACCTTCATTAACCCAATCATTAAAAACAATCCATTAGTATCAGATACTAAATTTACATTTTAGCAAAGCAGTTAAGTGTCCAAAGAAAAGAACTTGCCTGAAGCAGCACCAGAGAACCTCATACCATCCAGGCCAGCACTAAACAACCCTTCCCGCCAACCTATGAACTATTTAAATTGCCATTTGGGTACCAAAAGCACTTAAGGTGAAACGGGACCAGACATGAATCAAAATCAGCATTAAGAGACCACATGAATTAAACAATATAGAGAGCGGTGCTCACCTGACCATAAAATGATAAATTGAATCTTACTTTAATAAATATGTGGCCAGACCATACGAGACAAAAAAGGAAAACCTAGCAGATTATGGCTGATGAATTGACAGGAATGCGCTTACTTAAACCCCAACTGGAAAAGTTGTCATCCAAAACCCTGCAAAGCCGAGAAGGAGAGATGGAACTTAATAATTGTAAAATTTGGAAAACGAGAGAGTGACACGACAAGTATATAAACTGGAGTACAATCAACCCTTAAAATCACAAATGATAATGTGTCAGACATATCAAGGATCCTAACCAGGGTAGAGCTGCAATCATACAGTCCCCACACTGAATCATCAAGGGGATTGTATTTCTATTAATGCGCCAGAGATAAACCATTCAAAAACAAAGAATAAAAGAGAAGTAAAAAAGGAAGTAAGAAAGCCAGGATGACTGCCCATAAAAGCAATAAATAATGAAAATACATTAAACAATCTCATTTTCAAAAGAACTGATAATAAATACTACAAAGGACACACTAGTAAAAGGCAAATAAATAAAATGGGGAAAAAATAAAACTGCCCCTATAAAATGCCAAAGACTTTGAGTCCAATTCAGCAAGGGACACATTCAGGCTGTCTGGATGGCCAAGAAATGCACCCAATTCTGCAATCTCAGGAGCCAGTCATTCTCAAAGTTAAAGAATCGGGCACTTAGACGTCCCAGCATTCCCCCGATTCCCCGGCGCAGGATGTCCACCCAGCACTCTATCTAGCCAGCCCTATGCTCCTGCTGGAGTGCCGGTGCTGTGGCGTCCCATTGCCATGGCATCCGGATGCCCAGATATGATCAGATATGATACGACCCTCAGCAGGATCTGCCCTGGTGGGGATCGGGCGGAGGGGGCCTCACCTGCAATGGCTCCTATGCTGGTGGGAGGCTGCAGGTCCCAGTCACCAGTGTCACTGTTGCTTATTCCACCTCTGTGGTGGAATAAGTAGCACGTCCTGCATCCACCCACCGGATGTACAGGGCCATGACCTGAATCGGACCTTTAATTCTGGATGCTTCTGCCTGTTCCCACTCCATCCTCTCTCTGCCTCTGGCCCTCCCCCTCCCACCCCTGTCCAGTGCTCCCCACAAAGCGGCTCTGTGTGTGCAGGGAGAACTTGAGTCAGCATATGGTCCCAGGTAATAGCGAGGCTGGATGTCCAGCCAAGACATATATCCCCACTATTTGCCTGGCAGAATCAGACCCATAAGAAAACCATAAAAAAACAATAAAACCATAAGTATAACAATGTAATGAATATAATACATAAAATGAATAAGATGGACATTGGGGAGGGGGAATGCGGAAGAGAAAGTGGAAGAGGGAAAGAGGGGAGGGGCAGGAAGTGAGATGGGTGGGGAAGGAGAGGGGGAAGAGGGGAGGGGAAGGGAAGGGATGGAGGGGAAAGACCGTGAGGGGAGAGAGAAAGAAGGAAGGGGGGAAGAGGGAAGAGGGAAGGGAGATAGGGAGAAGGGGGGGAGAGGGAATGGCGGAGGGGGAAAGAGGGGAAGGAGAGGGGGAGGGAAGAGAGGGGAGGGTGGCAAGAGGAGGAGAAGGGAGAAGGGGGAAGGGAATGGATGAAAGTGGAATTACCCACAAATTCTGTTGTAATGAGCGTAATTGTCAAATTGGACAGTGTGGGATAATCAATGAATGTAGATATAGAAGGCATCCTGTGTAGTAAATTTTATGCATCAGACAAAATTTAAATTTTTATTCTACTAATTACTGTATTAGTAACTTTTTCTGCTCAGTCAGAAGGGAAGTGTCATGATCCTTGGCTTTATCGAAAGAAAGTAACCTAACACCATGCATGTATCTTGAACAAGCTGCATTCGTTTGAGATTGCAGTTAGTAGAACCTGCCAGAAGAGAATTACACTTCTGAAGTCTGGTATGCACCAAAGCATCTGGTTAAATTTCATACCCAGCAGAGAGCTTGTAGTTTAAATTTAATAGTCATTCAGGGCCTAGCATCAGCAAAGTACTTTTAGTTTACATTTAAAACACAGAAGAGAGCTTTCTAGTTAAATTTAGAACCCAGCAGAGAGCTTGTAGTTTAAATTTAATAGTCACTCAGGGCCTAGAATCAGCAAAGTACTTTTAGTTTAAATTTAAAACACAGAAGAGAGCTTTCTGGTTAAATTTAGAACCCAGCAGAGAGCTTGTAGTTTAAATTTCATAATAAGTTAGAGCCTAGCAGCAGCAAAGAGCTATAATTTAAATCAAATAAGAATATAGATTAGCACAAAAGGCAAAACAGGGTCAGTACTCTTTGAGCAGCAAATAGTCTTCTAGAGACCTTTACAAAGAGACCTTCTACCTAGGGGGCAAGAGACCTGTGAAACTTTTTTCAATAGGTGTAAACACCAGGTGGCAGATCAAAAGGCCATTTTGAAAGACTCAGCCAAGAAAGGACTGTTAATCATCCAGGAAGTTGGTCACAGCTTACCTCAGCAGCACAGGCATAAATAGCTCAACCAGAGCTCTGTGAGCCTCGGTCTTGAAAGACTAGAAAAGGGGCCTGTTACTTCTGGAGAGAGATCTGCAACTGTGAGTATATACTTCTGGGACTTTTCTGAAAGGAATTCTTTTTATTAAAGCTAATTAATCTGTGAACCCACTATTTTTTGTTAAATCAGTCAGGGCCTAGTAGCAGCAGTTTAAGTTTACATTTAAAACACAGAAGATAGCTTTCTGGTTAAATTTCATACCCATGGCCTAATGGGAGACAGCCAACATGGCTTTAGACAAGGAAGCTCTTGCCTTACTAATCTGTTATGTTTTTTTGAAAGTGTGAATAAACAGGTGGACAAAGGTGAGTCGGTTGATATAGTGTATCTGGACTTTCAGAAAGCCTTTGACAAGGTCCCTCATCAGAGACATTTGGCAAAACTAAAGAGTCATGGGATAGGAGGCAGTGTACTACTGTGGATCAAGAACTGGTTAAGAGTTAAAAAGCAGAGGGTTGGGCTAAATGGCCAATTTTCCCAATGGAGAAAGGTGAATAGTGGTGTACCCCAGGGATCTGTGCTGGGTCCACTGCTTTTTGACATATTCATAAATGATCTGGAAAGTGGAATAACGAGTGAGGTTATCAAATATGCAGATGACACAAAACTATTTAAAGTTGTTAAAACCCAAGAGGATTGTGGAAAATTGCAAGAGGATCTTGATAAATTAGAAGACTGGGCATCAAAATGGCAGATGAAATTTAATGTGGACAAGTGCAAAGTTATGCACCTAGGGAAGAACAACCCAAACTATGGTTATACAATGCAAGGTTCCACATTAGGAACCACCACCGAGGAAAAAGATTTAGGCGTCATTGTGGATAACATGTTAAAACCCTCGGCCCAGTGTGCAGCGGCAGCCAAGAGAGAAAATAGAATGCTAGGTATCATAAGGAAAGGAATGGAAAATAAAACAAAAGATATTATAATGCCTCTATATCGTTCCATGGTGAGACCGCACCTTGAATATTGTGTGCAATTCTGGTCACCGTATCTTAAAAAGGATATAGAGTTATTAGAAAAGGTTCAGAGAAGAGCCACCAAAATGGTAAAGGGGATGGAAGGATACTCCTATGAAGAAAGGCTAAAAAGGTTAGGGCTCTTTAACCTGGAAAAGAGACAGCTGAGGGGAGATATGATAGAAGTCTATAAATTAATGAATGGAGTGGAACGGGTAAACGTAGATCGATTGTTTACATTATCAGAATATAGAAAGACTAGGGGACATGCAATGAAGCTACAGGGTAAACTATTTAAGACTAATAAAAGAAAATATTTTTTCACTCAACGTGTAATCAAACCCTGGAATTTGTTACCGGAGGATGTAGTAAAGGCTGTTAGTATAGCTGGGTTTAAAAAAGGTTTGGACAAGTTCCTGGAGGAAAGGTCCATAAACCATTATTAAGAAGGGACCCAGGATATCAATGCTTGAACCAATACAAGCATTGTAGAACCTGTGTCCCTTGGGGAAACTGCTATGTACATATGACCTAGATTGGCCACTGTTGGAAACAGAATACTGGGCTTGATGGACCTTGGTCTGACCCAGTATGGCATATCTTATGTTCTTATGTTCTTATGCAGTTGAATATTCATTCATCCCTTGTCCATATATGGCCTAACAGACCTGGTGTGTCTTACTTTCATGAATGGGTACTTACTACCTTCAATATATGCTTGAAAAGGGACAGAATAGTGTAAAGGATTACTCCTAGTGATCACAGCAAGTCCTTTGTGGATCAGGAACTGGTTAAAAGATAGAAAGCAGAGGGTAGGGCTAAATGGCCAATTTTCCCAATGGAGAAAGGTGAATAGTGGTGTACCCCAGGGATCTGTGCTGGGTCCGCTGCTTTTTGACATATTCATAAATGACCTGGAAAGTGGAATAACGAGTGAGGTTATCAAATTTGCAGATGACCAAAAACTATTTAAAGTTGTTAAAACCCAAGAGGATTGTGAAAAATTGCAAGAGGATCTTGATAAATTGGAAGACTGGGCATCAAAATGGCAGATGAAATTTAATGTGGACAAGTCCAAGGTTATGCACCTAGGGAAGAACAACCCAAACTATGGTTACACGATGCAAGGTTCCACATTAGGAACCACCACGCAGGAAAGAGATTTAGGCGTCATTGTGGATAACATGTTAAAACCCTCGGCCCAGTGTGCGGCGGCGGCCAAGAGAGCAAATAGAATGCTAGGTATGATAAGGAAAGGAATGGAAAATATAACAAAAGATATTATAATGCCTCTATATCGTTCCATGGTGAGACCGCACCTTGAATATTGTGTGCAGTTCTGGTCGCCGTATCTTAAAAAGGATATAGCGATTTTAGAAAAGGTACAGAGAAGAGCCACCAAAATGGTAAAGGGGATGGAAGGATACTCCTATGAAGAAAGGCTAAAAAGGTTAGGGCTCTTTAACCTGGAAAAGAGACGGCTGAGAGGAGATATGATAGAATCTATAAATTAATGAACGGAGTGGAACGGGTAAACGTAGATCGATTGTTTACCTTATCAGAATATAGAAAGACTAGGGGACATGCAATGAAGCTACAGGGTAAACTATTTAAGACTAATAAAAGAAAATATTTTTTCACTCAACGTGTAATCAAACTCTGAAATTTGTTACCGGAGGATGTAGTAAAGGCTGTTAGTGTAGCTGGGTTTAAAAAAGGTTTGGACAAGTTCCTGGAGGAAAGGTCCATAAACCATTATTAAGAAGTGACCGAAGATATCAATGCTTGACCCAGTACAAGCATTGTGGAACTTGTGTCTCTTGGGGAAACTGCTAGGTACATATGACCTAGATTGGCCACTGTTGGAAACAGAATACTGGGCTTGATGGACCTTGGTTTGACACAGTATGGCATATCTTATGTTCTTATGTTCTTTAAGGGAATGGATATATCAGCCATCTTGGGAACGAAAGAAGGTGGTTTAACCAATCTACTTAACCAGGAAACTGCACATTTAGATACATTCTTATTTAATGCAATAGTACATGGATCTTGAAAAGTTAAGTCCTAAGTATGATGTCTAATTAACATTTGTATATCATCCGCGAAGATATATGGACTAAAGCCCAAACTTTGGATTAGGGTAACTAAAGGAGCCAAAAATGCATTATAAAACTTTGATGACAAAACTGACCCCTGCATTCTGTGCCTTCTGTGACAAAAAAGGGGCAAAAACCCCTTTAAGTCTAAGGGTTATATACTACAGATGACATCACAATAAATCTTCATTCAACCTCCCACATTCCAAATGAGGAATATCTTTTTGCCTAAAGCACTCCCATTCACAGTTCTCCAACTAGATGGTATATCTGAAGCTACAAAATCCACATACCATCAGATGTAATCTCTGAGACTGCAACACACTTATTTTTATTTTTATTTTGTTTTTAAAAACTTGGCAAGGGGCTTCTCTTACTCACTTATATATGTATAAATGTATGTAGGCTATATTTCTCAAACCAGTCACAATCAATCACCCCTTTGTTTTTCCTCACTCATATCACCTAGGGCACTGGGTACAACAGTAGGTAAGTATCTGTGATGGTTCCTCCCGCAAGTCTGTGGAGTCAATTCAAGAGGCAGAGGTGGAGGTGGATAGGACCACAGGTGGAGAAGCTCTATTATTTAATCTAGCAGTTTGAGAAGTGGTGGGATAAAACCAATTGCTTTCTCTATTCCGCATTATCCATATCCAAACAATAGAGTGTGCTAAGGATGTGAATTCAGTTTAACATACATTAACCTATGAATTGACATGTATTGTCAATTAGTGCATGTTAAAATGTTTTAATAATGAAGTAAAAACAAATTTAAACTAATGTGCCAAACAAATCGGGAAAATGTCTGAAAGTTAGGGAAAAAATCCCCAAAGAAACCAAAAAAGAAGCCAAAACCTTTTTGCCCAGTGCACATCCCTGGGATGCAGTTTTAAAGCAATTTACAGCAAAAAAAATGTTTAGAAATTACAAACTTGATTTTCAGCAGTGGCAAAGACTTGAGATTTCTTAGCAAAAGCATGATCCTCATTCAGTAGATCAAGTCCCTTTCCTGTTTGTTTAGAGACAGACTGCAAGCTCATTCAAGTGAATACACAGTCTCTGGGACAGCATACGTAACTGCAACCCATTAGAAGACTGAGTAATGGAGCAAATAAGGGAGGCCAGCAGCTGTTGAAAAGGGGTCCCTGGACTGATTTCCAGAGTAGCTGAATCCATCATCAGTTAGCGAAAAATCTGTAGATTGCTTTCCTGGTTGGGAGACTGTTCTCCTGCATTGACTGTGCCTCTCTGCTGCGGTGTGAATATAGTTAGTTCTCACATAATCAGCAACTGTGGGAAGGCACTCCTGGACTCCCTCCTGGATTTGGATGTCATTCTTATGCTGGAGTGGAGAAGCAACCATTCCCATGAAAGAGGGAGATTTCAAATTTACTAGTTCAAATGAGAAAATCTCACACACAAAAGATCACAGGCTGCAGGCAACATACTGCTCAGAGCTCTCTAGAATTGCCTAACATAGTGAATAATATAGAAAATGAGGGCAGAAAAGAGCATGTGGCACATCCATTCTGTCTACCTTTTGGGAACATGAGAGGTCCTTGTGACCTGGGTTGGCCACTGTTGGAAACAGGATACTGTGCTTCATGGACCTTTGTTCTGACCCAGAATGGCATCCCTTATGTTCTTATGTTATTTCCCCAGTTACCCTTTCCACATTGCTAAAGAAAATTCACAGCAGCCAGCCATAGAATGTGAGCACCTGCAAGCTTTCTCCCTGGTACCCTATCATCAGAGGGAGAAGAGCATATATGTGGTTCCCTCCAGGACACACCTTTCACACGCCTTACCTATAAAGCTCCATAATAATTTAAATAGCTAACAGTACTAATGTGACTGGTGCTCAAACAGCCAACCTCCTAGATTTTCTGTGTAGCCTGCCAGACAGACTAGTACTTTGCAAGTATTGTAGGATTAACAGCCACTAGGAAGCAAAGGATAGTGGTCATTCATGACTCCCTTCTGAGGGCTACAGAGGCATCCATCTGCCATTCAGACATGATGTCCTGTCTGGTGCCAAGATCTGAGATGTTATGCCAAGATTTCTCAGGTCTACTAACTATCTGATGCTACTCATCCATATTGGTGCAAATGATGCTGCTAGGTTCCCAGCCAAGTGTATCAAAAGTGACTGTGGGTTTGGAAGAGAAGGTGAAATAGATAAGTGTTCAGGTAGTATTCTCCTCAATCCTCCCTGTCGAGGGTCAATGTCAAAGCTGAGAGACTCCCATCCTGGAGATGAATGCCTGAATGTGTGGATGGTGTCAGAGAGTGTTTTGGCTTCCTGGACAATGGCATGATTTTCCAAGGGCTGCTGACCAGGGATGGTATCCAGCTATCAAAGGTCTTCCACAACAGACTCCCTACTGAGGAGGGCTTTAACTTAGGATTGTCAGGGATGGCTGAACAAAGGCCCCAGGTAAGTAAAAGCTTTCAGGTAAATAAATCATTAGAGTAGTATAGGAAAGAGAAAAAAGGGCAACAAGCTTGTACTGTGATATCAATGCTTAAATGTGGTTTGCTAGGTCATACTTTCTGCTCTATCCCCTTTTAGCAACTCAAGATCCTCTGTATTTATCCCAGACTCTCTTAACCCCCATTACCCTTTTAGCAGCTCCTAACTATCCTGCTTGTACCATGCTTTCAGTGAAAAATTGTACTCTAATATTTTTCCTCAGTTTGCTATCTGAGATATTCATATCCTCACCTTTGAGGTGTGTTTCTTGTCTATTAATACCTTTTAGGTATTTGAATGTTTCAGTCCTATCTCCCCTGTCTCATTTCTCCCTTAAGATAACTTTAGATTCTAAATCTCAGTTCATAGGGCTTCTGATGCAGACCTCACATCATTTTGGTAGCCATTCTTTAGACTGCCTCAGTCAGTCTATGCCTCTCTGGAGGTAAGGCATCTGAAAGAGGATACTGTACTCCAGGTGAGATCTTACCAGTGGCCTATGCAATGGCATAATCCCTTCCAAATGGTCAGCGTCTTGTTACACTGTATCCCTATCTTGAAAACATTGGGGGGGGGGGGGGGGGATGTTCAAAGGCATTTATGTGGTTTGCAGACCCAATATAGTAAAAGCTTGAGGATGAAGTAAAAGCCGTTAGTGTAGTTGGGTTTAAAAGCGGTTAGCACAACTTCCTGGAGGAAAAGTCCATAAACCATTATTAAAGTGGACTGGGAAATCCACTGCTTATCTTTGGAATAAGCAGCATGGAATATATCTACCTTTAGCAACCTGACAGATACTTGTTAATTGGATTGACCACTGTTGAAAACAGGATACTGGACTCAAAGGACCTTTGACCTGACCCAGTATGTTATTTCTCATGTTTTTATGGCCTAACAATTGATCTTTGAAGCACATCACTAGCCACCTTTCTTTCCTCAGAGTCAATTCCGTTTATCTCTACCCTCTGACATCTATCATTCGACCAGTTTTCTTTCTTTCTTTCAGTGACGGCCTATACGGCCTATCCGGAATACACGGTTGCCTTTGGTTTCCCCTCTATTATGCTATTGTGCTAGTAGCATCATATTGTGTTAGTTTCCAAACTGTTGTTTGCATCATTGTATTACTGTATGTGATTTTCTTCTCTGAATAAAAAGATTTAACCATAATCCATTCTACCACCTTGGGTTCTATTATAGGTTGCTCAGTTTATTTTATGTGGGTCAGACCAAAGGTTGTGCTAAAATCCAAGCAAATCATATCTAGTACATGGCTTTGATGTAATTTTCTAGTCACCCAATTGATCTGATTTATTTGGCAAATCCATGTTGCCTCAGATCCTACAATGGGTTGTAACATAGTAATGTGGAGGCCCGTTCCGATATGTCCGGACGGCCCGGAGATACACCCAATTCCACTCCCGCGAGGGCTAGATGTTCCCATGGGAGCAGAATCACATCACAGTGGCTGGACATCCAGCCACTTCCCTGGCTAGCTCAGGCACCCTGGATGTCCAGCCACTTCCCCAGCTAGCTTAGCCAGGCTGGGGTCAGGCTGCAGGGAACCCCCTGCACCCCCTCACCTCCTTGTCGCCCCAACATCACCACCATTCCCCAACATCCAGAGGGACTTATTTCACCTCCGAAGTGGATTAAGTCCCCCATCTAACTGGCCACCACCCACCCTCGCTTATCCCCCAGCCCACCCCCTCTCACCCACAAACATCGCAGGGAGCTCTGTTGCAACAGGACCAATTCAGGCATTTAGCCGGTCTGGACATCTGGATCAGACGTCCAGACCTGCTAAATGAGTATCGGAATGAGGGCCATAATATATGATGGCAGATAAAGATCAGTATGGTCCATCTATTCTGCCCATTAAGGTGGCTAGAGTAGGTGTACCCACTGCTCTGTGCAGGTCACCCCCCTTTATGCCTTTGTTTAGGGTTGTACCCACCACTCTGTGCAGGTCACCCCTCTCTATTTGTTGAGGCATAAGAAATAGTTCTTTATCTTTATTCAGTTTTAATATACTGCCCAACACGCGAGAATCTAAGCGGTTTACAATGCAAGTTAAGTGCTTCTTAAAAAGAAAACAGAACGCCAATGGTCAGAAAGGAAAGGAATAGAGAGAAAGGTAAGAGAGGTAAGAGATAGGTGCCTTGAGATGAAAGGAAGGGGCAGAACATCATTGCGGGAGGGAGGCAGGAGAGGAGAGAGGCGGTGTGAGATCGAACTTAAGTTTATTTTGATTTTATCCTCTTGCTATAAAGGAATCCACTGAGTCTGTTCCATGCCATTTTGAATTCTGTTGCTGTATTTGCCCCTACCACCTCCATCGGGAGGGCATTCCAAGCATCCACCACCCTTTCAGTGAAAACGTTATCTCCTGACATTGCTTTTAAGTTTACCTCCTTGCAGCTTCTTTTTATGCCCTCTAGTTTTAGAGCTTCCCTTCTTTGAAAAAGGTTTGTTTATTCATTAATACCCTTTCATATCTCACCTGTCCCTCTTCTATACAGAGGCCCATTGCAGTTCCCACACATCTGGCTGTGTTGGATGGGCAAATACTGGACATGCAGGAGATGGGCCTGATTCTGCCGCCACAGGGCCCGGACATACCCGCAATGGCAGAATCTTGGGCATAGATGTTCAGGTGCTCCCCATATGCCGAGCAGATCGGCATACAAGGAGCTGCCCATCCCGACAACAGAAATCCACTACTGCAGCAAGAGAGCAATGGCATCCTGGTGCCATGGTAACAAGCCGTCTACAGGACATCTCTGAATGCCATGCTATACAGCTGCCCCTGCAGTCCATTGTCCAGCTGCCACAGGCGGCCGCTGCAGGGGTACTACTGGACCAGCAGACCATGATGCAGGGCCATGCAGCACGCGATGTGGGGGACACCCACGACTTATTCCACTTTCAGGGAGGAATAAACCAGGTGTGTAAGTGAGTGACGGGGTACGTACAGAGGCATGACCTGAATTGCCTCTGTATATCCCAGCAGCAGGCACCTCCCCCACTCTGTCCCAGCACCGCCCCTCCCGCCCCCATTCAGCGCTCCTTGCATAAACACAGTGTACATGCAGAGAGCACTAGGACCGGAATATGGTTGCAGCGGAGGCCACAGGTTGGACATCCAGACCACATGTCAAACCCCTCTATTCTAGGTACAGAATGCCGGCCACAGTATTTAGGTCTTCAAGTCTCTTCTCATACATCTTCTGGAGCAGGTTCCAAATCATTTTGGCCACCATTCTCTGAACTGTTTCAAGTCTTTTTATATCCTTTGTGAGATATGGTCTCCAAAACTGAACACAATGCTCCAAGTGAGGCCTCACCAATGACTTGGACAGGGGTCACCTACAACTTTTACAGGGGATTCAAAATGCTTCACTTATTTATTTATTCGTTCATCATTTGATATACCACATCTCCCAATAAAAACATCAAAGAGGTTTACAATAAAACAGTCATAACAGATGGTACATATAAAAATCTCCACTTGGGAGGGAATGTAGTTACACAACAATGAAGAAGCATAGGATCTAATTAAACACAAGAAGGAAAGTGTATTAGTTTAAAAGGCATGGTAAAAAATTGTTCAAAGGGTCATCTAAAAGTCCAGGAAGGCCTGTTCAAAAAGCTTGGTTTTAAAACCAATTTAACCTTTGGTAAGAAATTTCTGAGTGCACATAGGGTGAGAGTGGGTTCCATAATGTAGGGTCAGTATAGATAAACCAAGCGTGACGTGACATTTCAAACCATTGGTGACAGAAATGATAAAAGATTTGCCTGACATGATCTCAAGTTATGTAAAGGAACATAGGGAATTAAAACTAAATTTAAATGGCATCCCTATAAAAAGTGCACAATAGACTAACATCAATACCTTAAACTGTATATGATACATAACTGGGAGCCAGTATTGTTCTGACAATAGAGGAGATGGTTTTGGTCTGATGGTTTTGTCTTGCATTGTAATTTAATGTCGATATTTTGAAGAAGTTGAAGCCTTTCTAAATGAACCAGAGGAACTGCTATCAAAAGTGAATTGCAGTAGTCAAGTTTATTTAGAACAAGTGCAGGAATCAAAACCTTAGGTTTTCCTAATCATGGTGGATATATGTGGAATAAAGGTCAAGTCACAGTCGAGCAAGACACCCAATGAAAAATAGCATTTTTAAGAGGAATATAATTGCTTAAGATGGAAGGCCTAAAGAGTGGAAGGACTTTATTTCTTGTGAACCAAATAGCCTCAGTTTAAGCTTGAGTTTGTGCAATAATATCCCATTTTTCCAACCAAGAATTTACATTATTCTGAAAATGCAATGTCCCAGTCATCATTAGCTATTACAATTTGAATGTCATCCATATACTACATGTATATGGATGGCATGCCCAGTAGGGTGTTGCGCTCGGGGGTGAATGTCTGTTGGAGCCCCTAGTTGGTCCCAGGTTCATCTGCAGCACTGGCGGGTGAGACTATTTTTGGTGGTCGCGTCAGTACTCTGGAATACCTTGCCTTTGGCACTCAGGTTGGAGACAAACCTGTTGTTATTTCGGAAGGCATTATAAATCTTCCTGTTTCCGTGAGGATGGGCAGTGGTTTTTTGTTTTATTTATTTTTTTGGCAGGTGGTTTCAGGATCAAGATGTTAAGCACTTCTCTTCTTAAGGGGTAGGGATGCTGCTGGGTGGGATCAATGGGGTTGTATTTTTATTTTATTGCAAACTGCTGTGAATGCTTTAGCAAACAGCGGTATATAAATGTTTCAAAATAAATAAATACATATAGACACTCATCCACAAACTCTGCATAAGTGTGGCCAAGGAGCTAAAAAAATGTTAAATAATGTAGGGGAAAGAACAGAGCCCTATGAGACTCCCCCTGGTGACACAAATCTAGCAGAGAACTGCCCATTCATCTATTCCTTAATGGAAAAGTTGGAGAAATATGAGTGAAACCAATCAAAAGCAGAGCTGGTAACTGTAGTTTCCTTTAGCTTTAATAACATCAGAGAATGGTCAACCAAGTCAAAAGTTGAGCCCAGATCTAATTAGATTTATAGTGTGTCCTTATGTGCATTGAGATGTATAAGGATTTCATTATACATTGATGCCTGTGTGGATTCACTACTACTGTATGTCAAGACCTGAAACCTGACTGCGTAGAGAAAAAAAAATTAGTAAAATCACAAAGCTTCAATACTTGGGCAAATACAACTTTTTCCATGATCTTAACAATAAATGCTAAATTGGAGATAGACCGAAAATTAGCCAAGATTGTAGGATCCAAATTTACCTTTCTAATGATGGGATGAATGACTGATTCCTTCCAAGGTCCTGGGATCAGGTCTTGGGATAGGCTGGAATTAATCAAGTCAAGCAACTCTGGGGCCAAATACTCCAAAGAATCTTTCAATAAAGGGGAGGGAATTACATCTGCAGAAGAAGTAGAGGGATTTTGTATGAGATAATCCTCTTTAAGATTACCCTTGTTAATAAAGAAAAAACGAAAAGAGTACTCTGATTAGGGTAAGGGGTCCATTTTCAGATTAGATTGAGGTTGAGCACAAGAGGACACATCAATAGATTAGCGAATGACTTTAACCTTATAAAAAAAAAAACCCAAACTGGTCCAGGTAACAATTCCTAAAGTTACTATTAGAATTGATAGGTGAGGAAAGTAACTTAAGTATCATGTGAAGTAGCTGCCGAGGGAAATTTCCTTGGCTGTGGATTTTTCCACAAA
Organism: Ichthyophis bannanicus; assembly: GCA_033557465.1. Classification (NCBI taxonomy): domain Eukaryota; kingdom Metazoa; phylum Chordata; class Amphibia; order Gymnophiona; family Ichthyophiidae; genus Ichthyophis; species Ichthyophis bannanicus. The sequence continues at coordinate 223,049,634 of CM066031.1, forward strand.
TGTACTCAGTAAAGCTAACTTGACTCTTGTCTTTCTGCCACCAGTGTTCAACCCGATGGGCCAAATTCTTATTTTTTACCAGGGGCAAGACAAGACTTCGACTTTCATACGAAGAGAGAGATCATTAGAGAAAGACATCATGCTTGGCAAGATAGAAGGTCAACGCAAAAGAGGAAGGCCAGCAATGAGATGGATCGATAAAATAACAGCAGCTACGGGTACCAGTCTGTCAATAATGAACTGCCTGACTGAAGACCGAACACAATTTAGGACAACTATCCAAAGGGTCGCCATGAGTCGACACCAACTCAATGGCACTTAACAACAACAAGAGGGGCAACCTTATTTTGGGTCTCAAAGAACAGAGTATTCCAAAATACAATTTTCTGCTCGAATGGAAGAGAAGCAATATTACCAGAGAGATCAAGACATTCCTGAACAAATGCATCTGTATCAATATCTAAATATTGGAGGGGGGATATGCAGTGGTGGCAGATAGCCATTCAGATAGCCATTCACCACTGAATTTAAAACCCAAATATTCTAACCCTGCATGGAATAGCTGGGTTGCCCAGACTGCCAGGAACCTAACCAGGCAACGATGATATTCAGCCACTGCCGGTTAGCTTCCATGGCAAAGGTTAGGCCAGGCTTTACTGCACCTGACTTTCACTATATGTCAATAACCAGGCAGTGGCCCAATATCGCACTGCCTGGTTATCAATGGGAGCTACCCCCCTCCCCCCCCCCCCCGGAATGCCCCGATGCAGCAGCATCTGTGCTATTCAGATTTTATAACCGCGTTAATTGCTTTGAATATACCCCCTCCCCCCTCTAGGGTCTTTAAATAGGACCGAAGTGCAAAGGGAAAAGCCTATAACCTTCCTTTAAGATATAGGAATCAATAAAGGCAGTGTAACAAGGTGCCATCAGTAGCAGAAAAAATAAGGTCCTTTAATACGAGTTGGGAGACAAGAATAACACAAAGCTAAGTGAAATTCTTGTTCATGACCCTTTAGGTGCTCATCCATGTATATATTGATATCACCCATTAATAACAATGCACCTGCAAGGAAGCACACATTGGATGTAAATAGCAAAAATTCATCAAACGCTAAAGAATTTGAAAAGGGCGTACAGTAGACTAATAATTTATTGGTGGTCAGCTTTTTAATTTTATAAGCATGATCTCAGAAAAAATAAGGGAGCGCAACTGTAATTGCCTGCAATGCAAGGGATCAGAAAAAAACAGCACCACCATGGTCATACATTTTAGTGGGGAATCTAGATAGGGATTCTTAAGCCCATCTAATCTTCCAATGTGATCCTTGGTACAATGCTATAGACTCCACTTTGATCTCATATCCTTTTACTATTGTAAGCAGGGGTAAAGAATTCCCTTATTATGTCTTAGTGATTTCAGAAACTCAGCTATTGCTGTTTATGTCTGCAAAATATAGGAGTCTGTATGCTAATGACCTTTTCCAAAGATATAGGAAGAGTAGCCTAGTGGTTCAAGCAACTGCCTAGTGCCCAGCAGATCAAGGGTTCTGTTCCCACTGGTACTCCTTGTGACTGTGGGCAAGTTACTTTACCCTCCATTGCCCCAGAAGAAAAGGCCAGGCAATCTACTTCAAATGATACATTGCCAAGAAAGCCCACAGGCAGCTGGGTTGCCAGGAGTCATCCCTAACATGACAGCACTAAAAAAAAAAGAACTCTAAAACCCTTTGAACAGAAGGCATTTTGGTGCATTCCCTCTACCATTTTTTTGGATGGAGGAGCCCCTGGGCTTGGAAAGTGGGTCTTTGGGTCAAGGAAGCCAAGGTTGAGAGAGAATTGGAATTTGTAAGCTAAAGATTCTAGGAGGACTCAGTAATCTAGAGAGTTGAAGAGCTTCAAGGAACCACATGTGAAGATGAGTGAGCCAGTATGGATACTGCAAGGGGAAAGGTTTGTATAAAAGTAGGAATCTACAAAGGGGAGAGCGAAGTAAAGAAACTAGCACTGGAAGACCTGCACCCATCCAAAGGCAGGCAAGTGGGTTATCACCTAACCCTAGAGTCCACCACACCTGCAGAGCTAGAGCCTGGCTGTCTTCACCTGTTTTGCTTGATATACCACAGAACTGTATCCTGATGTTTGTCTGTTTCTGTTTGAGCCATTCTAAATGTATGGTTCTGGTTAGTCATACAGTTTCACCTTTGCCCCTCTATACAGCTGGCTGTTGCTTAAGGATTCTAGCAAGCTCTGAAAATCTTAATGTGATCTGTATTATTAACAATGATGGGGTTCTCTCCTTGTTCCTTGTCGGGAACTAAGAATTTCCTTCCCTCAGAAAGGGTCCCTCTTGTAGCCTTCTTCCCTGATGTAGGATCTCTCGTAGGTTTCTCTCTCAGCTTCTGTGTAATGTTTCGCCATTAAAAGACTCTGTATCCCCTCTAGGATCACTTTACTCCAGGCCTACATGACTTAAACCTGGAATATACCATTAGAGTTCTTGTACTAGGTTTGAAGATTTGATCACGTCCTGCCTTTACTGGCTGATCAACATTGGATCCAGATCTCAGTCAAGATTAAATTTAAATTACTGACATCTTCATTTTTCTTTTCATTTTTATTAAATTTTCAATTATATAACCAAGAAACAACTTCTTGTTCAAAACATCAGAAAGGAAAATCAATAAACAAATAGGAAATACACTACATAATGTGATCCTTTCACTCTTTCTACTCTCCATCCCTCCCTTATCGAGAATTTCCTTAGAACTCACCAACCATATGGCCTTTGCTTATTTGGCCCTTAGCCTTTGTAAAGCTCTTCCTCCAAATTTGAGTTCAGAATTATTGTTTAATTGGGGGATTCCAAGAAGGCAGAGTGCAGGGTTTGATCTTCTGACACTCCTGGTTTATGGGGAAGAAGAAAGGAAAAATGGGAAAATTGCCTCCTCCTGCCCATCAAACTATCTCTTCATTGCTTGGTAACATTTTGGATACAATGGATGCCTTTCTCAAGTGCCAAGACCAGCAGCCAGTCCTCTTAGAATGGAGTTCAGAATTGGTGGTGTCTGGGTCAGAGGGCCTGGCATCATCTTTGGACACTGATGTTACACTCTCCCCTGAGATGCAGACACCTCTGGACCATCCGACCAGTGTTTCCACCACAGTGGCCACAGCTAGAAATCCTCCTCCTTGCAAAGAGTGCAAGATATGACCATTGGAGAGGCAGACTCTGCCTGAGTGTTTGGGTCAGCTGCAGCTTGGTGAACTGCAGAGAATTCAGGTTAATGAGGATTCTTCAGCATCCCCAAAGCAATTGGAGCTTCTGGTTCATTCTCAACATGAATATGCTCAGGTCTTGCTTTCAGATGCCCCTCCTAATCCTGGTTTCTCTTTAACCCAACCTGAGAAGTTTACTCTTAAGTCCATATGGAGTGCCATCTCTCAACTGGGTGAGGCATTGGTGCCACAAATACAGGTACTATCCTCTAAAGTTCAAGTTAATTCAGTTTTGATCAAGGAAAGTAGAGATTTCAGCAGTTAAACACTCATTTAAGGTCTTAAATGCTAGGGTACAACGTTCAGAAGAAATTGACCGTGCTATAAAGATTTATTTTTTTTGAGGTCTAATCTGAAGATCCTGGAAAATCATGAACATTCTGCTAATGTACATGTGACTAATTTTCCCAGGACCCCTTGGTTTCTGCCAAGGATATTTAAAAAAAATATATATGTTGAAAGTGAACTTTTGCCACCTCTTGTTCATATGTACTTTTTATCTATGGCTAAGAAAGTTTCAGAAACTCTCAAGTTGCAGCCCCACAGATGGATATTCTAAAACATATCTGAGATTTTGGAATCTTTGGAAGTAGGAGTTGTGACATCTTCATCTTTGAATGTCACCTTTGCTCTCACAGACTGGCTTTTGAAACTTTACTTCAAGAAGAGGAATGTCCTATTTAAGGATTTGGCTGTTTGAATTTTTCCTGATTTGGTTAACGAGATACCAAGGAGAAGGAAGGAGTTCCTGCTGCTTAGGCCTGGAGTCTTCCAATTGGGAGCGCTCTTTTTTTTAAAAATGTCCTTGTAAATGTTTAGTTAAGCTTTGGTCTGATAATTATATTTTTCTTGAGCCCTCCCATTTGCTTTTCTTTATAAATTCAGAAAGGTTAGAAGCTTTCCAGGGCTCGGGCTCTTAAAGTTCTCAATTCAAATGATGCTGGTTGCTGTTTCCCAGCGCTATTTCCTTAATATTCTTTTTGGGGGGGGGGTTGTTTTGGATTTCACCCCTTGATATATTTTTTCCAATAACCTTTCATTTTCTGTATAAGCGTGTTAATGCTTGGAGTATTTGAAAAGTTGAAAAATAAAAAAGAATTACTGTTTAGTTGATTCAAAGCAGGAATGAAAACATGGCTATATATTCAGATTTTGGGGAATCCGATGGTTTATTTTAGGGGTGTCCAACCTTTTAGCTTGCAGGGCCACATGAGCAATTTTTAAAAAGGTCACGGGCCAGAGCAGCTGCCCCCACCCCTGGGTCAGCTCCTTTCCAGCCTCCCCCCCCCCACCCCATCAGTTCCTTTCCAGCCTCCCCCCCCCCCCCGTCAGCTCCTTTCCAGCCTTCCCCCCCATCAGCTCCTTTCCAACCTCTCTGCCCCGTCAGCTCTTTTCCAGTTTTCAGCCCTATTTTGCCCCCTCTGTCAGCTCCTTTCCAGTTTCCAGCCCTCTTTTTCTCTGTGCAGCTCCACTCCATTCCCATTCCTGCAGCCCCCGAAGCTCCATTCTTCTCTCCTTGCTTCTGTTCATCTCTCCTTCCTGCTGCCTCCATTCCGCTCCTCCTCCTGCAACCCCTGAAGCTCCGTTCCTCTCTCCTTGCCTCTGTTCATCTCTCCTTCCTGCCGCCTCCATTCTGCTTCTCCTCCTGCAGCCCCTGAAGCTCCGTTCATCTCTCCTTCCTGCCGCCTCCGTTCCGCTCCCGCTCTTACGGCCCGTATCGGCTCTGTTATGCTCCTTTCCCTTCCCAAGCAGCTGCCAAAGCCGTAAATTAAAAGAAAGCGATGTGGACACTTCTGCAATTTGGAGCCCCTGAAACTGCGTTCCGCGCTCTAGTGTCTCTTCCGTTTTGAGGGCGGGACACAGTTTCAGGGGTTACAAAGTGCCGGAAGGGTCCGCTTTGCTTTCTTTTTCATTTAAATTATCGCTATGACAGCTGTTTGGGGAGGGGAAAGTGAATAATGGAGCTGATACGGGCTGCAGGAGAGGGAGCGGAACGGAGCTTTGGGCTTTTTTGGGGATTTTTTTAAACGTGAGGTGGCTCTTTTGGGGGCATTTTCGCCGATGGGTAGGGAGGTTGGCTGGATCGGGCCAGATAAAAACGCCTGGCGGGCCGGACTCTGGCCCGCGGGCCGTATGTTGGACACCCCTGGTTTATTTGGTCTCGGTGCTAGTGGCAGGCAAGGAAATCTTCTTTTCATTTTATTTTATGAGTTTTACTTTAGTTTCTTCATTGATATTTCTATTTCTTTTTAAATCTATATTTAGCCCTTTTATACTCCTTCTTTGCTTTCCCTTTGGTTTAGATTTTACAGATTTTTTGTATGTCATTTTGCTGTGCCCCGAAATGTGGTCTATCAAATAAACTGAATTAAACTACTAAGAAAACCCTAGGTAAGAACTTTAGAGTCCATCTAATCTGCCCAATGTGATCCTTGGTACAATGCCATAGACCTCACTTTGATCTTTATGGTTTCCTTTGTTAACTGGGAAGGTCACTATACAGGAAGCCTAGGATGCAACTGATAATTGACTTTCAAACTGACATTCAAATGGTTAAAATCCACATATGGTTACACTGAGCGAAATCCTACGGCAGCTCACACATTCCTGCTCCCATTATTCTATGAGATCTTGAGCCAAACTCTCACAGACAGCAAGCCCCAGGTGAACCATCTCTCAAAAAGAAAGTATAGACAGACACAGATCCAGGATTAACACACTTCAGAACAAAAGGGTAGCGAAGCCACGAGGGAAAATTAAGCAGAAGAGTGTGAAATCTTTTGAAATGATGGCAGCTCCTTTTGGCGTGTCTGATGATTCAGGAACATGCCGTAACTTGTAAGAAATATCACATCATTCAGGCTTCTCATAAACCTAGTCATGAGTTAAGTTCCATAACTAAATGAAAACTTGCTAATGTGTATCCTGAGAGACAAGCAAGTTGAACGCATGATGTAGACATTTTATTATCATTGTATGGCACAGGATTAATTTAGGTCATGATCATTATCCTTTTACTTATAAATGGACTTTCTCTTGGAAGTCTGCTTATCAAAGCATGTTAGGCTTTTGCAGTGAATGCATGACATTAGCTGCAAAAGCTATGCATTACTTGTTGGGGGCATGCATAGCATTTGCCTAACAGATAATGCACCAAAATTGCAGAGAGCATGCCATGACGCCTTCGTGGATGCAGTTAACACCACCCATTGGGGTGGTATTATAAACACCCGCGCTGTCTGCAATTTTCCCAGTTACCACATGCTGTCTTAACCGCATATTGCAGACAAGCCCGCTCTCTGTCCATCTCACTCTCTCCAGCAGTTAGTGCGGGATCTGCAGATATTGCAGCACAAAAAATCGCTGTGTTATCTGCAATTTCCCTGCATCATCTGTTAACGCATCCAGATAGTGTGCACTATCTGACAGGTCAACAGATAACGCCACTTAGCAAACCTGTCCCTTAGTGTGTTTAAAAGCAAAGAGTTACAGGAAATAGGGGAACAAAGGTAAGGTGCTAGCTTAAAAGTGTAAAAGTCTAGATAGCCTACTAGTGCATACTCAGAAACAAATCTTGATCAAAGAGATCAGATCAGCAAACACATCTCTCAAAGCAGAGCTCAACAAAAAAATGTTTAATGGACCTTCAAAATATAAGGCAATTTTCTGGTTAGATTACCAGTATAGCATCTGAGCTGAATGGATGAACCATCTTGGCAACGACTTTCAAAACATAGTTGGGAGCTATCAAGTTTTTCTGAAGTGCAAATAAAGCGGCTATCAAGTTTCTATAAACTATGTGAAATGGACTTTAAAATTTAATGCCAAGATTATAAGAAGTTAAGAAACTATATATATATATAAAAACGGACCAATGATGAAATTGAAGGTGCTATATTGGTAATCTAACCAGAAATTGCTTTACATTTTGATGGTGCATGTGGTAGTAAGGCATGCAGTGGGAAGGGATTTTCAATGAAACGCTGAACAGACAGCAGTTTAGGGAAACCAAAATTAGCTTTTTTTCTTTCCCAGCTTGTTAAACTTTCACAAAGCTAAAATGCGGGGCAGACAGCTGTCCAGGGAAAGCAAAGTTTGCTTTTATACTCTCCCAGCTTGTTTGTTCTCCACAAGCTGGTTCTCCTGGCTTTTCCTCCAGCCCCAGTTAAAGCTCCTATCTCAGAATACCTTTGCACAGCTTGCCTTGGAAGGACTTCTGGCTCCACAGGCCTCTCTCCCTCTTGCAGCCTGCTGGGTTCTTAACCTGTAAGCCATGCGCTCCCAGCCCTGAACTCTGGGCAGCAGACTCTCTTAAAGGGGACTGTTAATAATTTCTTTGAAGTGGGGCGGGTAACAATCCATAGATCCCATCACACACCTCTCCCCCTCATCTCAACCATGCCCTGTTCAATGTCCACCTCACCCGGGACCCCCTACGCATGAAAGGAAGTTCATGTTCAGGTGAATCTGATCAGTCCTATGGCGGACCTAAAACTGGAAGGGTTGGAAACTCAAAAAGCACTGCATAATACAACTGTTGGACTCTTTATGTTGAGTCAGCCACTTTAGGAGCTGGTGGTCCATTACCAGTGTAAACGTTTGGCAGAGCAGGTAGTGCTTGAAGGTCTCAAGCGCCCACATGGCAGCCAGGGCTTTCTTCTCAATCACTGCATAATGCTGCTCCTGAGGAAGCAGTTTCCTGCTGATGAATGCTATCAGATGTTCTTCACCTCTGATTTCCTGGGCCAAAATGGCTCCTAGGCCCACCTCTGAGGCATCAGTTTGCATAATAAATGGTAGAGAGAAATCAGGGCTAATCAGGATGGGTTTAGAGCACATGGCCTTCTTGAGGCACTGGAAGGCCAGATCCAGGTCCGGTGACCACTGAATCCATTTTGGAAGCTCTTTTCTGGAGGACATTTGTTGACGGCTCTGCCATCTCTGCAAAATTAGGGATGAATCAGCGGTAACAGCCAATCAATTCAAGGAAGGCATGAACCTCTTTCTTCGATTTTGGGTTGGGGACCTGGGCAATGGCATCCACATTCCATAGCTGAAGTTGTATCCGCACATTCTCGATTAAATATCCCAGGTATTCAATATCCCAACCTCCCAGAAAACATTTCTTGGTGTTGGCCATCAACTTAACTTTCCGTAGGCTGGTCAACATGACTTGTACTTGGGTTAGATGGGTGGTCCAGTCTCTACTGTAGATAACGTTGTCATCAAGGAATGCAGCCTCATACTCCTTGTGAGGTCTCAGTAGGTGGTCAGCTAGGCATTAAAATGTGGCAGGAGCCTTGTGTAATCCAAAAGGCAGTACTGCAAACTGGAACAAACCTTGTGGTGTCAAAAAAGCAGTCTTATCCTTGGCAGCTGAAGTCAAGGGCACCTGCCAGTATCCCTTGGTCAGATCCAAAGTTGATATAAAGCTTGCACCACTGCGTCGCTCGATTTTTTCATTTAATATGGGCATGTGATATGCTTTCAGTTTAGAAGCTGCATTGACCATCCAGAAGTCAATGCAGAACCTGATGCTTCCATCGAGTTTAGAAACCAAGACAATGGGTAATGACCAGTCACTCGTAGACTCATCTATAACTCCCAGGTTAAGCATCTCTTCCAACTCCTTGGTGACAGCCTGTCACCGGGCCTCCGGAATCCGATAGAGTCATTGCTGGATAACCACCCTACGGTTACTAACTTTATCATATCAAATGAGGTGGGTTCATCCCAGGCAGATGGAGAACACCTTTAGGATCCAGTGGATCAAAACTTCTAGATCTCTTCTCTGAGCAACAGAGAGCTGATCTCCAATCATGACTTGAGCTGGATCTGACGGGGATAGAATTTCCTGCCCAAAATCTTCTCCCTGTATCACCATAGCCGTCATTAGAGTCCACTTTTTCAATAGATTAATATGGTAAATTTTGGCTTTCTTCCATTTATCTGCCTGGCAAGCTTGTAGCTAACAGGCCCCACTTTCTCTTCCATCTCATAGGGCCCTTGCCATTTACAGAGTAACTTGCTCTTGGATGAGGGCCCAAGACTAAAGCAGTGTCTCCCAGTTGGAAGTTACAATGCACAGCTGCCCGATTGTAGCCCCTGGCCTGCTCAGCTTGGGTTTTTTCAAGACTGAGTTTGGCCACCTCTCCAGCTTTCCTCAGCTGGTCTTGCATTCGTATAACATACTCCATCAAATTACACCAAGCACGGGGTTCTTCTTCCCAGGTTTCCCATATCATGTCTAATATGCCTCTTGACCATCTTCCAAAGAGCAACTCAAAAGGCGAAAACCCCATGGAACTCTGAGGTACCTCCTGGATGGCAAACATTAAACAGGGTAAGAGAATGTCCCAGTCTTCCCATCCTCTTCCATAAACCATTTTAACATCCGTTTCAGAGTTTTGTTGAATCGCTCAACAAGGCTATCCGTCTGTGGGTGATATACTAATGTTCAAACCATCTTGACCTTCACCAAGGCACACACTTGCTTCATTAACTTGGATACAAAGGATGCTCCTTGATCTGTGAGGATTTCACTGGGTATTTCCACTCATGAGAATACTTCCCAGAGTGCATTCGCAATCAGTAGTCTTCATATTCCTTAGAGCAATGACCTCTAGGTATCGGGTAGTACATAGTCTAGTATGACTAAAATATACTTGTTGCCTCGGGTTGTTCACTCCAAGGGGCTTACCGGGTCCATGGTTGCTCTTTCAAATGCGGTTTCAATGATAGGCATAGGCATTAGAAGGGCAGGATGGACTCTGAAGGGGTTATGAAGTTGGCAAGTGGGGCATAACTGCCAATATAACTGCACCTGTTTATGGACTCCAGGATAGAAAAATCAGGCTAAAACACTTCCTGTGATCTCCACTTAATATTAAAAAACGCCAACTTAGCTTTTAGACAGATATTTAGATCAACCTCCAATGGGCTTCTGGGAAAGGACTCCCGCTGTGGCTATTTCACGTTTTCTAAACAGTGGTATAGTTGCTTTCCACCAAATTTTTTCACACAAAGCCGCCAAACCTTTTCACTCAAGCTGAGTTCTAGCCTGAAGAAGAGTCGTGAGGAATCCAAGATCTGAAACATGGCACTATGTAGCTTGTGCTGGTGTTTATGACGCTGTTCGCTGCCTATGAGAGTGAAAAGGTTTGGTGGCTTCGTGCAAAAAATTTGGTGGAAAGCAACTATACCGCTGTCTAGAAAGCGTGAAATAGCCACAGCGGGAGTCCTTTCCCGGAAGCCCATTGGAGGTTCATCTGAACATCCGTCTAAAAGCTAAGTTGGCATTTTTTAATATTAAGTGGAAATCACAGGAATTGAGTCTCCCAGTAGTTCACTGGATGGGTGAAACTTGAGTTAGCAATAGCCCATTAAAACGAATAAAAGGAATATTTGCTACAGGAGAGGAATTCCTCTTAAGGCAAATAGTCCGACAAAAATAATAATTTAGTTAAGTATGTTAGTAGGGGATATGATAGGGAATTTGTTTACTTAATTTATAGGAGAGGTTAGAGGAGCAATGGACAGCTCTCCATCAGATATCATTGGAGACGGAGATCAGTACTGAAAGCCTCCCTAGAGCATCAGGATTGGAGAACTATGACTCAGCTCACGGAAGTCCTGATGCCCTTCAAGGATATCACAGAGAAACTAAATTCAAGAAGGGCCACTCTGGGTATTCTCTTCCAAATAGCTTCATCTCTGGGATAGTGAGTATCTCAGAGGTGAAGTTAGAGGTTTTGACATCAGAGGGGTTAGTGTTGTGGGACTTTTTGCATGCAGAAGCGGTAAAAAGTTTGAAACCCCTCACCAGGAAGGAGGCTTGCATGCCAGCCATCCTGTGTGACCCACTAATGAAAGGAAGTGCAATGCACTCATGAACTAGAGGAATAAGCTGGTGATTTGTGTGGGGGAAAGGCAGCACCAAAGGCAGAGGGGCAGTGGGGGTGCAGCAGGCGAAAGAGTAAGCAGCACTGGCAGTATGAGCGCCACCAGAGTACTTTAGGATTGCACTGCTGAGAATGGGAGACTTTTTCCAACTTTCCTGATGCTGGGTGTTTTCTGGTGCTGGTAGCTCCCGCCTCCATTCCCTTGATTGGCATCATCATCATCATCAAAATGGACCAAAACTGCCTTAAAGAGGTGGGTCAACTGCCGGATAAGCCAACTGTCAAAGGGCCACACCTAAGGACCCTTGGTGTGACCCTTAGTGTAGCCCTACTAAATACTAAATATCAGAAAATATGAGATTTTTGAGGAGTACGGTAGGGAAGAGCAGGTTATGTGTAAATATGCTGGCCATAAGGTATCATTAATTTCAGAACTGTGATCATTTGTATGGGTTATGTGAGTTTCTGACTAAATGTGAATTAAATGGTACAATATTACCTCTTCCTAAATTCCCACAGGTTACTATTCCCCCATAATGGACAGTTATTAGTGCTTATTGACTAGAAACCACCACATTCAAAATGAGGATCAAAGTTAGCACACTTTGGAGCAGTCTTCACAAACGTTTGCTCCCCACTATAGAGGCATGTGCGGAGCTTGTGTGCTGGCATTTCAGTGTCTTTGTATTTCTCTTGATCCACTTCCGTACCACAGTAGACACATGTGTCTTTATAAAATACTAGCATAAATCAAAAGCTATGCTTTCTATATTGAAGGTACCAAGTATCTGCTACGTACTTTCCTGTGCCTGTTCTGCTGAGCACGTTGGCTAAAATCCCGTGCCCATGCTGATTTCATACAGATCAAATTTTTGCTAAACTCCTTCCAGTCTGCTATTGTACTTGCCAAGTAAGAGTACTATGCCCATCTAACAAATTCTTGCCTCCAGCCCTCACCTTTTCCTTACCACATTCAACTCTCTCCTCAACCTGCCTCCATCTCCAACCCTCTCCCCCTTCATTTCTGCCCAGACTATGGCCAACTACTTTCTTTTCAAGGTTCACAAGATTACTCTTAAGTTCTCCACCAGGTCACCTCCATCTCCTCATTCCCTACTTCATTCTCAAATCCTTCCTTCAACCCCAGCACCCTTTCTTCCTTTTCTAAAATCACAGAAAAGGAAGCTGCACATCTTCTCTCCTCCTACAAGCTCTACCTATGGCTCTAATCCATTCCTACCAGGATACTCGGCTCTATCTCCCCTGCTATCATCCTTTCCATCTGTCATATCCTCAACCTAGCCCTTTCCACTGCACCTGTTCCTGCTGCTTTCCAATATAATGTAGTTGCACCACTCTTCGAAAAGCATTCACTGGACCCTACCTGCCCTTCCAATAATTGTCCCATTTACATCCTCTCTTTCTCATCTAAACTATTCAAACATGCTGTTCACCTCCACTCTTGACTTTCTTTCATCTCAAGCCATTCTGGATCAACTCCAGTCTGGCTTTCATCTTCTACATTCCACAAAAGTGGTCCTTTCCAAAGTCTGCAGTGACCTGTTCGTGGCCAAATCCAAGGGCCTTTACTCAATCCTCATCCTTCTTGACCTATCTGCTGTTTTTTAAACTATTAATCACCACTGATACACTGTTCTCATTTGGATTTTGGGACTCTGTTCTATCTTGGTTTTCTTCTTATCTCTCCCATTGCATTTTTAGAGTATACTCTGCTATCCACTGTCAGTTAGTGTACCTCATTTCATTAGCCCCCTATCCATTTCCACATACAGTAACTTCTCCTGCACTTATTCTGCAGCTTCTCATTGCATTTCCTCTCTTATCTCCACCTACGCCCCTCTTCGGGAACTCTGCTCATCTGCTAAATCACTTTTAACATTTTTATAAGTGATATTATAGAAGGGCTGTCAGCTAAGTTTTGTCTCTTTGTGATGATACCAAAATCTGAAAAAGGGTAGACACCCTGGAAGGTAACATGAGGAGGGTTCTAGCAAAGCTTGAAGAATGGTGAAGAATTTGGCAGCTGAGATTTAATGATAAAAAAGCAGGGTTATGCTTTTGGGCTGCAAAATTCCAAGGGGGCAGTACAGTGTAGGGGCTGATGTACTTCTCTCCATGAAAGAAGAGCAGGACCTTGAAGGACTACCAAAAGGGATTGCTACAGCTGGAAAAAAATCTGCACTTGTATTTATCTTCTGGGAAATACTCTAAATCTTGGGAAAAGGGAATTCTTGGGTTAATGCTGATAAATTTGTGCATCTTAGTGAGTGAGTGAGTCAGGTCTTAGTACCACCAGAGAGCTTTTAATTTAAATCACATCAGAGTTTAGTTTAGCATAGAAAGTAAAACAGAGTAAATAGTCTCAGGGTAGAAAGAAAGAAATTGGTTTCTAGAAAACTTTCTATTTAAATCAAATCAGAGTATAGCTTAACATACAAAATAAAATAGAGTAGATAGTCTCTGAGTAGAAAGAAATACCTTTGTTTCTAGAGACCTTTACAAAGAGGCCTTCCAGAGAGAAGGCAAATAATCCGTGAAGTTGTCTTAAAAAGATGTTAAAGCAATTGACATATCAAAAGGGTTCCAGGGGTGATCCGGGAAACCACAGACTGATGAGCCTGAAGCCAGTACCAGGCAAAATGGTAGAAACCATTATAAAGAACAAAATTACTGAACATGAAGTCATGGTTTAATGGGAGAAAGCCAATATGGGTTTATTTACACAGTTTTGTATATCACCTTATCCTTCAATCAAAGTGGTCACAACACAATTGGGGGATACATTTAACCTACTGTTACATGTAAACCGCACTTGAAACATGGGAAAGAGCGGTATATAAATAACTGTTAAATAAATAAATAAATAAATAAATAAATAACACAAGGGGATATGAGACACATACATTAATACTTACAGGGAACATGGGCAATGGAGGGTTAAGTGGCTTGCCCAAGACCACAAGGAACACCTGTGGGACTAGAAACCCCAATCCTTCTGGCCCAAGTTTGCTGTCCTCTAGTGGGATTTGAACCCCTGACCTTCTGGCCTGAGGTAACTTGCCCCAACCACTAGGCCACTCCTCCCTGAAAAAAACAAAAGTTTTGTCATCACACTTTAGCCAAGGAAAGTCTTGTCTTACTACTCTGCCACATTTTTTGAAGGTATGAATAAACAGGTAAGCAATGGTGAGTTGGTTGATATAGTGTAAGTGAAAGGCCCCCTCTATCAAACCAAGGGCTGTGTGAATCACCCAGGAAATTGTTAAGACATTACCTTAGAAGGACAGGTCAGGCACTGTGTATCAAGCCAGCTTTTATTTAGTCTTCTTTCCCTCCCTCCCACCCACCCCAGGGATAATCTTAGCTTTATGGGCTCTTATATCTATTAAAGGGAAGAAGGTGGTAAAATTCACTTTCAGGTTCAGCTGGTTATCCTCATCAGGAATAGATTAATTAAGGACCTGAAATTGATTAATCTTGAGGTGAACAACATCCATTACATATATTAGGTATAGTTGTATTAGTAGACGTATCCCCAGCAAACGTAAGTAAGAAAACAAATTAAAAAGCTAAACAAAACCTTAAAACTGATGCAGACAGTCCAGTAGTGAGATGTGGGCTATCCAGTCTTTTCCATTGAGTGTCACATGTATGATTTTCTCCCAGTTTGTGAGGGATTTTATGTGTGCACTAGGTGCAAGGAGCTTTTTGCTCTCAGGGAACGAGTCTGATCTCTGGAGACTGGAATAGCAGACTTGGAGGACATAAGGAAGACAGAGAGGTATATAGATGAGTCCTACAGGGACGTAGTACTCAAGTCCCACCTCCAGTCTGACAGCTTCCCTGTTGCCATGGAGAAGAGAGGTCATGTGACAGAGCATCACCCTGCTATGGCAGGAAGTGATCCTGTAGCTAGGATCTGTACCCCAAGTGATGTAAATCCCTCTCGCACTGAGGAGGTTTCTCCATAGCCATATGCCCATGAGGGAAGAGTTAGGGCAGCTGTTATAGTTGGTGATTCAATTATTAGGCATGTAGATAGCTGGGTGGCTGGTGGACATGAGGATCGCCTGGTAACATGCCTGCCTGGTGAAAAGGTAGCAGAGCTCAGGCACAACCCTAGATAGTGCTGGGGAGGAGTCTGCTGTCTTGGTACATGTTGTTAACAATGGCATAGGACAGTGTGGAAGGGAAGTTCTAGGGGCCAAATTTAGGCTTTTAGGTAGGAAATTAAAATCCAGAACTTCCAGGGTAGCTTTTTCTGAAAAGCTTCCCATTCCATGTGCAGGATCCAAAAGCGGAGCTCCGGAGTTTCAATGCATGGATGAGACAATTGTGCGAGAATGAGGGTTTTGGATTTGTTAGAAACTGGGCAACATTCTGGGGAAAGGAGGGGCTTTTCCAAAGGGATGGGCTTCACCTTAACTGGGAAGAAACCCAGCTGCTGGTATTCACCTTTAAAAAGGAGATAGAGCAGCTTTTAAACTAGATAACTGGGGAAAGTTGACAGTCGCCCAAGAGCACATGGTTTGGAAAGATGTATCCTTGAAGGATATTAGTAAAAGAAAGGAGTTAGGGAATCACGACAGAGAGGTTCCAATAAAGATAAAAGTAACCCAGATGCCCTTAGGTACAGAGCAGACAGAGCTGAAAGAATCCAAATTACCCCTGTCTACTGATAATCAGATTAATATGAATAAAATGCAACCTCTAAAATGCCTGTATGCAAATGCTAGAGGTCTAAAACATATGAAGGAAGAATTAGAATATATACCACTAAATGAAAGGTTATATATATGATTGGTATCTCAGAGATCTGGTGGAAGGAAGACAACCAATGGGATGCTGTGATACCTGGATACAAATTATATTGCAATGATAGAGTAGATCAAATTGGTGGAGGGGTTGCGCTCTTTGTTAGAGAGGGCATTGAATCACATAGGATTCAAGTTTTGCAGGAAACAAAATTCACTGCAGAATCTCTATAGATAGAAATTCCTTGTAAAAAAAGGGAAGGCGATGGCAGTGGTGGTTTACTACCGATCGCCTGGCCAGAATGAACAAATGGATGATGAAAAAAAGAACTCAGCGATGCTAACAAAAGTTACAACACAGTAATAATAATGGGTGATTTCAATTACTCTGGTATCAACTGGGTCAGTGTCACAGCAGAACATGCTAGGGAGATTAAGGGGTATGTTTACTAAACTGCGTTAGTGCAATTCGCGTTAGGAGCCGCGTTAGTGGAAGGAAAGCCAAAAAAGGACATGGGCGGTACATCGTAACCGATAACGCGCAGTTGCACGCAGTATTGCGCGCCGCGCAGCAACAATCGCTACAGCACGCACGCTACTGCGCGCAAGCTTAAGACAGCGTGCAGACACCAAAATACAGAAACAGAGCTGTAGCACAATGGTTACTACACAGACTGCTAGTACAAGGGTCATGGGTTTGATTCCCCAGTGTGCCTAATGAAGAAGGCTGGCTGAGGCATCATGTGCAACTCTTTGAAGGCCTACTATAATATTTTATCCACATTCTGCAGCTGGGTTAATGTTTGCATATGTCAGGAAAATTGTACCCGTAGTATCCAATATGTTCCAATAGTGACGTTCCCTCTGGCATGGTCATGTATGCTATACCATTTGATAGGAATATATAGGCAGAGGTTTGGATCCCGAAAGTACTGGGCTTGGCCTGGAAAGGGTTAAGTAGTGGGCTTTGAGGAAGGTTACTTGTACCTGAATAGTGCTGCCAGCAAACACACCCTCACAGTGGCGTAACCTAAGGTGCCACATAAGGCACCCTAGAGGGCACTCCATAGGGCACATTATAAAGTGCGCTGTCTGCCAAGGCACCCTATAATGGCAGAACTAATATACAATAAAAACAGACAATGCCTAAGACAGCCCTATTGATGAACCCCACTGTGGGTTTAGGACCCATGACCTCTGGCTCCATAGGCAGTGTAGTAACCAGTGGGCTAGAGCTGCTAACAAACAACTGGCTGGCTACAGGAGGACTGCACGGCACCACACCCACATTCTGCTGTGGTTACCAGGATAGGGTTAACCCACCCGTACCCATGATGCACTGCACATGCAAATCAGCAGTCGAGAGATGGGCACAAGAGCGGGTATACACCCCCACAGAACCTCGGCCCTGTAGGGGGGACAGACCGTGTGTGGCACTGCCACAGAGTAGCCACAGACACACACATTGTGCGGGTACAGTGCCCACCCTGAGGTTGAGGTGGGGCCCCCAGCACCAGGTCCACAGCACCTTACATGGCTGAGATACGCCATGCTGCAGGTCCCCATCAGTGTGTGATAGGTAGCTCCGTTAGACACACCTAGGATACATCTGTGCCCTGCTGTATGTCTCAGTCATGTCTAGTCCTTATGGGCAATGATGCACTCAGAATAGTGCATATCCTGTGTTGGTGCCAAGGTTACCTGCTGTAGGTGAAGGGGGGGGTGTATGGACCCACGGGCAGATCATCTACCACCACACAACCCACCCTCTGGGGCTTAGGGTGGAAAACAGGGTCACCCACCAATAGATCCACAGTCTACCCCCCTGCAATGGCAGCAGTAGAGGGGACCAGCAGCAGCAGTCCTGCTGGGGAACAGACAGAGCGGTACACATCCATAACGCAATAGCAGACAGACGGCAGTCCTGGATATGCTCAGCTGCCCCCCACCATTATCTGACATTCCCCAGCAGCAGGTCTCCAGCCGCTGCACTCTGCAAGGTGTTCCAGCAAGACACATAGTAGCTGCAGACAGTCCACCAGCTAGTCCATAGTGCATGGTCCTGGAGAAGATGCATGTACCCAGAACATGTCAGCATACACACCAAGCAGATAAATCAGTGATTGGGCCCCAAAAGGAAACCCATATATATCACATGAGCAAAATGCTGGATAGTACTATGGGGGAACCTAGCCATGCCGTGGTCACTACTCAGTCAAGGCGAGAGTGACCTCCCAGCAGGACATACTGTGGCCACTCTGTCTGTGCAGGTGGTACCGGGCACTACAATGTCCGATCCATTGCCCTATGCCCAGCGCAAATGCGGCCAGGCCAGGCCACCCTATCCAGGCTATTCCCACGGTACCTTGCTCCTCATTATGCACATTGGCAGGCCAATAATGGGAACAGTGCTAGCAGTGTGGGCTGTGGAGGGTGTTGGAAGCCACCACACACTGGATAGACAGACACACTCCCCACACCTATGCCAGCATTGTGCAACTATAGAGGTGTTGGGCAGTCCAGGCCACCACACAAGTCCTGAGCACAGTGCAGGCATGGCTATGGTACGCAATACTGTAGGAGTCACTCCCCAGGTTGGTAAACACTGTCAGACACATGACCTGTAGCACATTCCACTTACATCAGAAAGGTTGCTATGATGCAGCTCACTCAGACACTTGTACCTATCCTAGGAATTGCTATCTGCCAGTAATCCTAGCAACCTTTTGATAGATGTGTACCATATTCCCCGGTTTAGGGTGGCATTACTAAGGTATGCAAGTGCTAGTATTGGAAGATGCATGAAGAGCCCACAGTCCTGCCTCTCCAGAAGGCTGTGGATAATGGGGCCTGTGGGTGCGGGTGTGTCTGCCCCTGTTGGCTGCTGCTTTACGGCAGAGGTTCCCAACTCCAGTCCTGCGGTGCCAAACACTGTTCAGGTTTTCATGCTGTCCCTCATGAATATGCATGAGATACATCTGCATACCATGGGGGTGGCGCATAGAAATGCAGCACAGGCATCTTTATCAGAGGCAGCATGGAACTGGAATGGTGTTTGGCCCTCCAGGACTGCATTTGGGAGGCTCTGCTCTAGGTAATGTGCATGTTTATGGTGTCTGTGCTCTGTAGGGTAAAATGTTGGTGTTTTGGGCATGTTTACGTCATCTGCAAGAATGGTTCTGCCTGTATTAGCACGTTATAGTAGTGGGTAAAATATGGGGACTGGGTTGGCGGAAACCACAGCTGGGACTTGAACCTGTGATCTTCTGCTTCTGAATACAGTGGTTCTGTGCACTGCACCACCATGTTCTCACAAAGATGGCGCATTCCCTGGTGATATCATGACTGTTGGTCAGACAGGGCCTGTCTGTTGCAGTGCATGGCACCCACCTACACAGGGCTAGGCCACGGTCTGCTCCGGGCAGCTGCCACTACCCCCTCCACCACCAGTATCCCTCAGCCACCATGCTGACATGCCCTTCTGCTGGTGGAGCTGGTGGTGCGCGGTCTCAGGCCATCCAGTGTGCAGGTAGGCGGCCGCCTATGGTGCGTGTTCTGGGGTAGGGGTGCCTGCATAGACGTCCACACTCCCCCCCTAGCCCCGCCTGCCAGTGTTCCGTGCCCTTGGGGGTTGCTGTTGGGTACACTCCCCTGTGACGCTTTGGGAAACACATTCGTGCCCATGTTGAGCCCTCATCAGTTGCTGTCTGGCTCTACTGTTTACGCATTCCTATGGGCCAACTGAGCATCACCCTAGTCCCCACTGTGGCCCAGCTGCGCCACTGCATGTGCCGCCTGCAGCCCTCTGTATCCACTTTTCAAGCATCTGCCCGGTTGCCCGTTCCGACATGCCCGCCCTGATGTTGCAGGACATGTGCACGCCATAGGAACCCTGTCCGATGGTGGGGAAATCCCTGAGCAGCGCTATTTCACTGTGGGCCCATGCACCTTGTATGGGGACGGAGTATGGACCCTTCCACGAATTATATCTGTTCTATGGAGCTTACTTGGGGGGGGGTTGATGTTTCTCATTGCTACCACTATTGGCCAGCTTGGTTGTTGTTTTTTTCCAGTTTGTTGGGGTCATTTTCGGTGTTTCTGTGCCCTTTTGTTCTGTGCACATGTATCACACTTATCACCTTTTTTTGGTTTCCCTGCCTAGGCTGTACATTGCTGACACGTAAATGGTTTCTCTCCCCTTTAAAGTGCTTTTACCGGTAGGTTTTCATTCGCGTTGGAATTCAGCTCTGAAAATCAGCGCGTTAGCCTCTCCCCGCCCACTCTCCGCCCATTGACCCCTTCTCTCCGCCCTCTCTGCACCTTCTGCGGTGTTTTACTGTGCCGCGGAGCATTACGCTCGTTAGCGCGTGATAGCGCGTGCTATAGCGTGTTTACGATCGTTAATGCGCTATAGCGCGCTAACGATCGTTAACGTCGTACAACGTGCGTTATTCACATTTACCGCAGTTTAGTAAACATACCCCTAAGTTTCTAGATCAAATAAATGACTGCTTCTTGGAGCAGCTGGTTCATGAACTGACAAGAGGGGAAGCTATTTTGGACCTAGTTCTTAGTGGAACACAGGATCTGGTGCAAGAAATAAGGGTGTTGGGGCTACTTGACAATAGTGATCATAGCATAATTGCATTTGATTAAATAATTAGAAGGACAGCAAGGAAATCCACAGTACTACCTTTTAACTTTCAAAATGGAGAGTATGATAAAATGAGGACAATAGTTAAAAGACTAAAAAGAACAACTGCAAATGTTAAAGATTTACATCAAGCATGGGCATTGTTTAAAAATACTATCTTGGAAGCCCAGATCAGCTGTATTCCATGCTTTAAAAAAATGGAAGGAAAGCCAAAAAACTGCCAGCATATTTTAAAGGTGAGGTCAGAGAGGCCGTTGTAGCAAAAAAAAAACATTATTCAGGAAATGGAAAAAGAAACCAAATGATGAAAACTGGAAGCAAAATAAGCACTGGCAAGTTAGCTGCAAGGCATTGATAAAGTAGGCAAAGAGAATTTGAAAAAAAGCTTGCTTTGGAAGCAAAAATGCATAATAAAAACTTTTACAAGTACATTTGTTGCAAAAAACCTGTGAGAGAGTCAGTTGGATCATTTAGATGATAGAGGGGTAAAAGGGGCATTAAGAGGGGACAAGAACATAGCGGAGAGACTGAATGAATTCTTTGATTCGATATTTACTGAAGTTGATGTAAGGAAGTTACCCATTCCTGAAATGGTATTTAAAGACAATGCACTGGAAGAATTGAAATAATATTGATAAACCGAGAAGATGTATTACAACTATTTGATAAGGAGAGTGAGGGGTAGTTAGGCGAAGTTGCCTGTGCTGTGAGTTGCCTGCAATCTACGTAGTGTGTGATTCCCCACCTCTCATCATCACATGGGGACCCGGCAATGCTATTTAGATTACCGCAGCTGTTCCGCCGGTGAGAGCAAGAAGTTAGTTGGGCGAAGTTGCCTGTGTTGTGAGTTGCCTGCAATCTACCCAGTGTGATTTCCCACCTCTCATCATCACATGGGGATCCGGCAATGCTATTTAGATCACCGCAGTTGTTCCACGGGTGCATGCCCTTTTGATCGTGTGACCAAAGGGGTATGCCACTTTGGTGCCCCTTTGGTGCCAATTCGGGGCCTATCCTGTGGTTTTAGCCGCAAGAGATGCCGAAGAGTTGGGGCAAGAGAAAAGTTAAGCTGCCAGAGCAGAATGTGACTATGGTAGTGTCAACACCTAAGCTGGTTATTGGCCCTATGGATCATCATTTTCGACAAGCAAAAGAAGGTAGGACAGGTTTCCTTTCCTTCATGCTGGACACTTCTGGTGTCTCGTTTAGTCCCATCACCAGAACTCCTCCACTGAATCCTGGTTTGTCACCAGTGGAAGGGGTATGTCTATCCTTTCCAATGGGGCTGACTGAAGCTAAGGAGTTCGCTTCTCCCAAGCCCCAGATTTTACCTTGGGAGCAAAAGGTTTCGTTGGTGCCTATTCAAATGAATGGAGTTTCAAGTAATCACAGTTTATCTAAGTTTCAGCCATCAGAGGTGACTTTATCTAACATCTGGAAAATGGTTTCAGACACAAATGCTTTGTTACATGGCTTTATTATTAAGTCTGTACACTTCTCAGAGCAAGTAGTTAAAAATGTTTCGGAGGTTGATTTGTTTGCAATCTCTGCTACATTACGATTGGATAAGGCCGAGGTTTTGGCTGAAATGTTTCAATCAGTGAATGTGCGGCGCTTGAAAGATAGTTAAATATTATATAAACAAATTGAGTCCTTGGAGAATATGTGTCGTGCTAAAAATCTTCGTTTACTTAATTTTCCTATAACTCGTTTTTATTCTCCATTATTGATGCTTGAGAACTATTGCAAAGAGATGTTGTTATTGTCTGATGTTGATGAGATGATTGTTTCAAATGTTTATTTATCTACCAGTTCGTAGTGTGGTCAGAGAGGGGGATTTGGCACAGGTGGAAGATGAGTCTGTTTTTGATTTAACAAAATTTCTTGAATCTACTAATGAGGTTATCTCTTCCCATGCCACTTTAATTGACTCCCTGTCCACAGTTTCAGATAAAATAAGAATTCTGAAAAGTTTTTTTTTCAAAAAAGGAATTTTTTTTTCATGGTCAGAATGTTTCCATTTTTCCTGATGTCTCGAGAGCTACTCCACAGAGGAGGAAGTCCTTCCTGCAGCTGAAGTCTCGGGTTTTGGCTGCAGGGGGGATTTTCTTTCTTTGCTTTCCATATAAATGTTTGGTTACAGTTAATGATATTAGATATGTGTTTACTGATCACTCTCAACTTGACTCCTTGCTTGATAATACGAGTAGATAAGGTAAAACTCTGGTGAATTACTTATTTTAATTTTTCTTCTGTATTGCTTTGTCTTTATTTGGTAGGATTTGGTGTGGAGTGTAGTCTGTTTTATTAGATTTCTTCTTCTCCAACTGACTCTCCTCTCCAAAATGGGGGCTAAAAAACTTTTGTAGTTTCATTATTATTATTATGTTTTGTTTCTGAAGAATTGTGGGTATTTTCTTCTATATTCTGCTTTGTATGCATATGATTTTGAAAAAAATAAAACAAACTATTTGATAAACTGAAGAGTAGCAAATCACCTGGACTGGAACTGCAATATGAGATTGCAGACCTACTATTAGTAATTTGTGAAATATCATTAAAATCATATCATTGGTGAACGGCCAATGTAAAGCCAATTTTTAAAAAGGGTTCTAGGGGTGATTCAGTAAACTACAGACCAGTGAGCCTGAAGTCAGTATCAGGCAAAATGGTAGAAACCATAGTAAAGAACAAAATTACTGAACATGTAGATAGTCATGGTTTAAAGGGAGAAAGCCAACATGGATTTAGCCAAGGAAAGTCTTGTCTTACTACTCTGCTATGCTTTTTGAAGGGAAGGGATGAGTAGCCTAGTGGTTGGGGCAAGGTACTTCAGGCCAGAAGGTCAGGGGTTCAAATCCCACTAGAGGACAGCAACCTTCAGCCAGAAGGACTGGGGTTTCTAGTCCCACAGATGCTCCTTGTGGTCTTGGGCAAGCCACTTAACCCTCCATAGCCCATGTTCCCTGTAACTATTAGTGTATGTGTTTCATATCCCCACATGTTAAATGTATCCCCCAACTGTGTCATGACTGCTTGATTGAAGGATAAGGCAGTATACAAAAACTGTCTAAATAAATAAAAATAAAATATCAATAAACAGGTAGGCAATGGTGAGTCAGTTGATATAGTGTATCTGATTTTTCAAAAAGCTTTTGGCAAGGTCCCTCATGAGAGACTTGGTGAAATTAAAAAGTCATGAGATAGGAGGCAGCGCACCATTGTGGATCAGATAGAAAGCAGAGGGTAGGATTAAATGGCCAATTTTCTCAATGAAGAAAGTTGAATAGTGGAGTACCTCAGGGATTTGTGCTGGATCTGCTGCTTTTTAACATATTCATAAATGACCTGGAAATGGGAATAACGAGTAAGGTGATCAAATTTGCATATGACACAAAATTATTCAAAGTTGTTAAAACCCAAGAGGATTGTGAAAAATTGCATAAGGACCTTGATAAATTGGAAGACTGGGTGTTCAAATGGCAGATGAAATTTAATGTGGACAAGTGCAAAGTTATGCACCTAGGAAAGAACAACCCAAACTATAGTTACACAATGCAAGGTTCCACATTAGGAACCACCACCCAGGTAAAAGATTTAGGTGTCATCATGGATAACACGTTGAAACCCTCAGCCCAGTGACGGCCAAGAAAGTAAATAGAATGCTAAGAATTATAAGGAAAGGAATGGAAAATAAAACAAAGGATATTATAATGCATCTATATCATTCCACCTCGAATAATGTGTGCAATTCTGGTTGCCATATCTTAAAAAGGATATAGCGGAATTAGAAAAGGTACAGAAAAGAGCCACCAAAAGTAAAGGAGATGGAAGGATACCCCCTATAAGTAAAGGCTTAAAAGGTTAGGACTCTTCAACTTGGAAAAGAGACGGCTGAGGGGAGATATGATAGAGGTCTATAAATTAATGAATGGAGTGGAACGGGTAAACACAAATCAATTGTTTATGTCTTCAGTATATAGAAAGACTAGGGGATATGCAATGAAACTATAGGGTAACCTATTTAAGACTAATAAGAGAAAATATTTTTTCACTCAATGTGTAATCAAATTCTGGAATTTGTTACCGGAGGATGTAGTAAAAGCTGTTAGTGTAGCTGGTTTTAAAAAAGGATTGGACAAGTTCCTGGAGGAAAGGTCCATAAATCATTATTGAAAGGGACCCGGGATATCACTGCTTGACCCAATACAAGCATTGTGGAACCTGTGTCTTTTGGGGAAACTTCTAGGTATTTGGAAACAGGATACTGGGCTTGATGGACCTTGGTCTGACCCAGTATGGCATATCTTATGTTCTTATGACCTAAATATGTATACTCTAGAGGAGAGGAGGGACAGGGGAGATATGATACAGACCTTTAAATACTTAGAGTATTAATGAAGAAACAAACTTTTTTCAAAGACGGGGAAGCTGCAAAACTAGAGGACATAACATGAAGCTGCAAGAGGGTAAACTGAAAGGCAAAATCGGGAAATACTTTTTCACTGAAAGGGTGGTGGATGCTTGGAATACCCTCCCCGTGGAAGTGGTGGGGGCAAATACTGTGACAGAATTCAAAATGTCATGGGACAGGCATAGTGGATCTTTTTATAACAACAGGATAAAATGAAAATAATTTTGTCTCTGCTATCTCTCAAATAGGGGTGACCTGCATGGAGCGATGGGTACATTCCTAAATAAAAGCATGGGGAGGGGTGACTTTTACAGAGCCGCAGGTGCACCTACTTTTGCCACCTTGCTGGGCAGACTAGATGGACCATGATGGTCTTTGTCTGCTGTCATATACTATGTTACTATGTTACCCTTCCTCGTGAACTCCATTCTTCTATTGGCTTGTTTCTGTCTTTGCACTTTTCTTCCACTGCCAACTCCAGACTTTGATCCTTTCACCTTGCTGCTCCTTATGCCTGCAACAAACTTTTTGAGTCTGTACATCAGGCTTCATCTCTGCCCCTTTTCAAATCCATGCTAAAGGCTCAACTCTTTGAGGATGCTTTTGGATTCTGATCCCTTGTTTCTCCTTACCCTCCCTATAATTCCCTTTTTCTTCTCTGTTGTCTTGTCTGTCTTGATTAGAATTAAGCTCTGATGAGCAGGGACCATCTTTATATGTGCCTGTGCAGTGCTGCATATGCCTTGTATAGCTATGTAAATGATTAATAGTAGTAGTAGTAGTAGTAGTAGGTTACCAGTGCTTACCAAGCTGCAAGGAAGGGTTATGAGCACAATGGATAAGGTGGTGTCGGAGATCTCACATCCTGGCAACAAACAGGTGGGTAGCACTCTGCTGCAATATAATATGCCCAGTCAGTCACCCAAGGACCTGTGATACATGGATTGGTGGCACCGGTCTATGTTGCACATGCATTAAAGCCCACCCCTGGAGGTCACAGATATGCACTTCCCTGCTCTACAACAACACCTGCATCCAAATGTGTGTGGGAAGCCATCATGGCTGCCTGTACCCTTCCAAAGGCATGGCATGGGGGTTAACTAACAAATGGAATGTCGTCACTTTCTTGGGCTTTAAGCTGTTCAGCTGCCACTATTTGTAAATCAAAGCTCCAATATTTAACCCTTGACTAACTTAAAGGATCCATATGCTAATAGCAACCGGGTCTCAGAGTCTACTATGGCTATACACTGAACCTACTTGTATGGTACACTGAGATGCCAAGAACACATCAATGACCCGTTAATGTTGCTCTTACGAAATGGCTTTCTTTAATTGCTCAACTTATTTATCATTATTATTTTTCTTTATCATTATTACTTTTCTTTCTTTTTCTAAAAATGTCGGCCTACACCACCCACATGGTAAACTAGCTTTGGTATCCTTAAACTTTCCAATCAGTAAAACTCAGTAGAACTCTCCTTTCACACAGAATTCATTCAAAATGCAATCTTCTCGGGGAGTGGTTAACATGAAGAAAGATCTACAAAAGCTGGAAGACTGGTCTAATGCTTGGCAACTACGATTTAATGCAAAAAAGTGTAGTGTCATGCACTTGGGTAGCAGAAATCCAAGAGAAATGTACACGATAGGGGGCGAAAGGTTGGTATGCACGGTTCAGGAGAAAGACCTTGGTGTGATTATCTCTGATGATCTCAAGGTGGCAAAACAGTGCGACAAGGCGGTGGCAAAAGCCAGGAGGATGTTGGGTTGCATACAAAGAGGGATTACCAGCAGAAAAGAAGAGGTACTTATTCCACTGTATAGGTCACTGGTGAGGCCTCATTTGGAATACTGTGTTCAGTTTTGGAGACCATATCTTGCAAAGGATGTAAAAAGACTGGAGACTGTTCAGAGGAAGGCGACCAAAATGATTTGGAGCCTGCGTCAGAAGCCTTATGAGAAGAGACTTGAAGACCTAAATATGTACACTTTGGAGGAAAGGAGGGACAGGGGAGATATGATTCAGACCTTTAAATACTTAAAGAGAAATGATGAACAAACAAACCTCTTCCAAAGACGGGGAACCTGTAAAACTAGAGGGCATAACATGAAGCTGCAAGGGGGTAAATTGAAAGGCAATATCAGGAAATAAAGAAAAATAATAATGATAAAGAAAAATAATAATGATAAATAAGTTGAGCAATTAAAGAAAGCCATTTCGTAAGAGCAACATTAACGGGTCATTGATGTGTTCTTGGCATCTCACTGTACCATACAAGTAGGTTCAGTGTATAGCCGTAGTAGACTCTGAGACCCGGTTGCTATTAGCATATGGATCCTTTAAGTTAGTCAAGGGTTAAATATTGGAGCTTTGGCATGGGGGTGGCACCTGGAGCCAGTCAGCCAACATGACACATTTACATTGGCTGAGGGGACCCAGGTGGAAGGTGTAAAAACAGCTGAGCAGCCAATCAGAACAGTGGCCCAAGGCAGCTGGGAGGGAGGCAGAGGAATGGTTGTTCATGCCACCAATTGCACATACTCAGGTACCATCCCATGGTGATTAGCATTTGCAGCTCTGCTGTCAACATGATAGCATTCAACAGAGATGAGAGAGATGGGAGGTGCAGCCCAACAGCAGAATTGTTGTGACAATCTGGGAGAGAGACATAGCCGCACCTCATGTCTCCCCTTTTCCCAATGCCAATCAGTGACCCTAGCGACTCATTCTGCCCACGGTCCTGTGCACATGTGGCCCTATACCCCTGTGACTGTTGTTTACCTCACATACACTGTGATGGTAGTGCCATTTCTTGCAGCCTTGATCAGTCTCACAAGGTTCATGCACAGTGGTTTGTGGCTTCCCTTCCTGCCCAGCCTCAGTGTCAGCAGCATATGAGCAGCAAGTTAGATGTTTTCCACTATCCTGCAGATGATGGTGCTTTAGGCAATGGTCTGCAAGCCTCAGGGATGATGATGAAGGGAGGGTGATTAGGGACAGCCAGGAGTCAAATCCGGGAACATCAAAAGCAGACATGCAACACATCCAGAAGCAGGAGGAGCATAACACCAGAGTGGACAGACCAGCAGAAGCAGAGATGCAGCAAGACTTGGAAGAGGAAGGTGCAGATGAGCGCTTTGAGGAGACAGGGCTGCGCAATGAGCTACAGGCTTCCAATGTGACAAGTGACCCACCTAGTGAAAAGGCATCACCAGCTGTACCAGATGAAGGCCACTGGCAGAGCTGTCACAAATTCCAGCTGATCTGTTGTAGGGAACACTTCCTACAGCAAAATGAAGGTCACCTGACAATGGAGAGGAAGCGAACTACCGTCTTTCAGGGCATTTTGAAGGTGAAGCAGGAAAGGAAGAAGAGAGAAAATCGTACCCTGCAAAGGTTGAATAACATCAGCTAGACCCTTGACACCCTTGTATCACATGTGGATCTTCTAGTTTCGCACCTAACCCAATTGCAGAAGCTCACTGGCAATGTGCCCTCTATCCCTGCCCCTGTTTTCATTGTCTCTGTACCAACCTATACAGATGGCAGAGGTCACAAGGGCCTGGCCTCACAAGACCCATGAGCCATCATGCAGCAACATTCTTGGTATACCACCATGGGGTACATGGTCTCCCCTAAGATTTCCCAACTTTCATTCTGCTATTGGATAGGGTGAGAAGAGGATGGGGGATGACGTTTGAGGAGGATAGCTCTTCAGAGTTCTCCAACAGCAGTTTGAATGCATCAGCCATCTCTACAGAGTCTGTACCCATTCCTGAGGGACAGGGCAGGAGAGAACAGAAAAAAGGGAGAGGATGTTGAGTGACCCATGTTTCAGCCAGTGCTGTCACTATCCCTGCTGCAGCATATCCACATTGCCATTTCACATTGCTCCATAGGCCTTGCCCCGCTAGCAATACATTGGTGCATGCTTTTTTATTCTGTTGTAACCCTCATACTCAGGGCACCTTTGCCAGGGTCTATACCTGTGCCATGTTGTGGCCTACCCTTCCATGGGTTGTACTTTTCAGTTCCCCATATTTACCATTCTCTGACCTCCAGTGGCAGGTGGACTCATATCTCCTTGCAGTCCCAGTTCCCAGCAATGGGCAAGGTAGTGGGCCCTGGAGATCACACCCCCCATCACCTGGCCCCTTTCTATAAGATGCCATCAGTAGAGCAGCCCCAATTCCTGGTGCGGAAAATTGCCATTTGTGCCCTGCTGTGTCATCAATGCAATTCTACCTTCTGCAGGATTCCTCCTTGCATTCATTTTAAAGCCCAGGGTGTGATTTTTCACTCTGGGATCTCACAGTTTGGTCTGCCTTCCCTCAGCCCCCTCCCCAGCCATTTTGATTCTCAGTACCCATTTTCTAGCTCACATTTGTTGCTCCATGCTACGACCCCTTTTTGGCTGTGCCATCCTAAATGTTGGCGCCACACACTAGTACATGGGGGAAGGTGTTATTTACCGAGAAACCAAACACTGGTGATTTCCCCACTGCTGAAGAGCTCATGAATGCCTGATAGCACCAGGATGTAGGCATCATGGAATGCACTCTGGAAAACAAGGAAACACATCGGTTATTTCACCCTTGTTATTGTAGATCATTTGCATATTCGTGGAATGGTATGACTTTCTAGTCCTGCATGTGGCTTCCTGTGCCCACGGGGGATGCAGAGCAACATGTGTGCAGTCTATGATACCCAGCACCGCAGAAAAGTTGGCTATCTAATGGAAGTTTAGTATGGTCTGTTGTTGCTGCTGAACCATTGCTGGGAAAGCTGAGGAACTGCACCATCCTGGGGAGGAACAATGTGAGGAATTGTATGAGACACAGAGACACAGCCAATTGGCTGATGCCTGCCATAGCAGTCAGCATGGTCTGGAAGCTGCTGGTCGCCAGGAATGCAAGGGCTATTATGACCTTCATGTGCACAAGGATGGGATGGCCTCTCTGTGTGTTGACATTGAGGTCTTATTCTAGCTCCTGATACAATTGGTGTATGGTGGGTTTATCAAATCAAAACCGTGTCAGGCACTGTTCATCAGTGAGCACATGTACTGGGCTCTTGGACAGTATACCTTCTGGTATGGGTGCCCTCTGTGCAACCTCCTACACTCCCTCTTCAGCTTCTCCTCAGTGACTATGGTGAACCAACTCTTCACCCGCTACATTGCTGCCCATGGGAACCACTACCAGACACCCCTCTCAACCACCACCAGCACCTGTACCTGTGTGCTACCACCACCAACAAGCAGTACTCTGTGCTGTGTGAGACACATAAGAACATAAGAACATAAGACATGCCATACTGGGTCAGACCGAGGTCCATCAAGCCCAGTATCCTGTTTCCAACAGTGGCCAATCTAGGTTATACGTACCTAGCAATATCCCCAAAAGACAGGTTCCACAATGCTTGTACTGGGTCAAGCATTGATATCCTGGGTCCCTTTTTAATAGTGGTTATGTATTAATGTATTAATCCACGGACACAGGTGGATATGTAAAGATGCACACAGACAATGAGACCTGTATTGTTGCAATCATTCACCCTCCTCAGCTTCTTCACTCCTGCACACAAAGATACACACACCGACAAGTGTCACTTGTGGAGACTCAGGAAGCAGGGGTCCAAGGACAGCAGGAGGAGAGGCCATGGTGTACCTGTAGCTGGGAAAGGGGGTGCAGGAGTATAGCGGTGCCTATCAGGAATGGGCCTGCAGGGATGGTCATACACAGTGCAGGTTTGGGACACAGGGAGTCACAGGGCATGTCACACAGCAGGCAAGGATAAAGGGCAGACTCCTCTCTCTCTCCTTGCTTGACTCCACGCTCTTCCTAGCACAATTGTATTCATGGTCAGAATAGACAGCAAAGTCCTCTACCTGTTCATGCTTTATAACAGGTCTAGGCCGTAACTTCTGGCTACCTCACCTGGCACATCTGGAGCACTATACAAAATACACTTTGGATGTCTGCCCAGTTTTGTAATCACAATTTATATGTCCCTGCCAATCGCATGTCTACATCGCTCATTTCAGATGTCCAAGCCACGTCCATCTCTTGCAAAATTACCCCCATAGTGAGTGATGTTGAATATATGTATAATGCGCTCACCACCACCACCACTATTTAGTTTGGGCTTGCTATCCCACCCAGGGTAGGTGTCCTCCCCGTCCCTGTGCTACATGGACATCCTTACACTGGGGATACCTATATACCCAGGGTCCAATATTCAGCAGTGGCAGCTAGCCCAGCTAATGCGACTAGCTACTGGCACTGAATATTAAACCCAGATGTTCAATGCTGGGGTCATATCCTGCTCCAGCGTTGAATATCCAGGGTTGCCGCATAGGCAGCACACCAACCGGTAGCGATAGGCTGCTCACTAACCAGTAGCAATAGGGTTTCCTGTGCCTGTCTTTCACCTCATATCATTATCTGGGCAGAGGTTCAATATTGCCACTGCCCGGTTAGTGAGCAGTGTCATCTCCTCTCCACTCTAGAATGCCTTCAACACACCTGGTGCTAAGCAGTCAGGATTGGAATGTGTAGAGCCTGCAGCTGTGTTAGTGCCACTGAATATCCCATTCACCACAATCAACGTGGTTAGCAGCTCTGCTAACCATATTAATCGCTTTAAATATTGGGCTCCCAGTTTCTAAAATGGATCTAGTCTTGGAGAACTGCCAAGATGGGCTGCTGCTTCTGGGAAGGAATCTGCACTTGTAAATACTGACCTGCTAGGAAACACTCTAATTCTTGGAGGAAAAAGGGAATTCTTTGGGTTAAAGCTGATAAAATCTGTGTATTTTAAAACTCAGTGATTATTAAGTCATTTAGGGCATAGTATAACAAGCCAGATTTCAGTTAGCATTTATTTCTCACCCACCCACCCCAGCTTTCACCCACCTGGCATAATCCTTGATTTATAGCCTCCTAAACCAGTTAAGGGAGAAGGAGTGATTTTACTCATTTTCAGGTTTAACTGGTGATCTGCAAATTATTAGGTTTTAGGAGTAGATCAATTAGGTCCTTATAGTTTATCTTTAGGTGAACTCTAAACAAAGTCCCTTATACTTATTAGATAGAATTGTATTAGTCCAAGTATCCATATTCTCCTTGCAACTTTAATCAACTGGACAACTTTAAATAGCTAAAATACATTTTTTAATCTAAGATGCAGACAGCAGTCAGGCAGCAAGATGGGGGCTATCCAGCCTTTTGTACTGAGTGTTACATATATGATTTTTTTTCCGAGTTGGCGAGAGGTCTTATGTGTGCACTAGATGCAAAGAGCTCTTTGCTCTCAGGGAATGAGTCCAATCTCTGGAGGCTAGAGTAGCAGACTTGGAGGAGCTGAGATAGACAGAGAGGTATGTAGATGAGACCTACAGGGATAAAAAAGAGAAGTCCCACCTCTAATGTGGCAGCCTCTCTACTGCCATGGAGGAGAGAGGTCACATGAAAGGACAGCATCACCTTGGTGTGGCAGGAAGTGATCCTGCAGCTAGGACCTGTCCTCCAAGTGATGTCTTCACACCAAGAATGTGTCTCCAGGGCCATGTGCCCAAGAAGAAAGGGTTAGGATGGCAGTTATTTATTTATTTATTTACATTCTCTTATATACTGCGCTATTCTGCATCAGTGCGGTTTACATTGAGCAAACTGAAATTACATTGAACAGGGCATTATAACTTGGAGATAACTATTTTACAGGGAACATGGGCTATGGAGGGTTAAGTGGCTTGCCCAAGACCACAAGGAGCACCTGTGAGACTAGAAACCCCAGTCCTTCCGGCCCAAGGTTGCTGTCCTCTAGTGGGATTTGAACCACCGACCTTCCAGCCTGAAGTACCTTGCCCCAACCACTAGGCTACTCCTCCACTATGGTTGGCAATTTGATCATTAGGCATGTAGATACCTGGATAGCTGGTGGGCATGAGGATCGCCTGCTAACATGCCTGCCTGGTGCAAAAGTAGGGGACCTCACGCACCACCTGGACAAGGTTTTAGATAATGCTGGTGAGGAGTCTGCTGTCTTGGTACATGTTGCTACCAATGACATAGGAAAATGTGGAAGGGAGGTAGGGCTTTTCTGAAAGGATGGGCTCCACCTTAACCAGGGTTGAACCAAGCTGCTGGCATTAATCTTTAAAAAGGAGATAGAACAGCTTTTAAACTAGATAATGGAAGAAAGCCAACAGTTGTCCAAGTGCACATGGTTTGGAATCATCTATCTTTGAAGGAGACTGGCAAAACAGGGAAGTTAGGGCATCCCCATAGAGATGTTCCAATAAAGGTAAATGTAAACCAAGTGCCTTTAATTAAAAAGCAGACAGAGTTGAAAGACAAACTTTAAAATGCCTCTATGCAAATTCTAGAAGTCTAAAACATAAGATGGGAGTGTTAGAATATACAGCACTGAATGAAAGGTTAGATATAATTGGCATCTCAGAGACCTGGTGGGAGGAGGATAACCAACAGGATACTCTGATACCAGGCTACAAACTATATCACAATGAAAGGGTAGATCATATGGGTGGAGAGATGGGGCTATATGTTAAAGAGGACATTGAGTTAAATAGGATAAAGGTTTTGCAGGAAACAAAATACACTGTAGAATCTCTATGGATAGAAATTCCATGTAAAGAGGGGAAGGGAATAGTAGTGGGAGTACTACCATCCACCTGGAAAGAATGAACAGATGTTGAAATGTTAACAGAAATTACAACACAGCAATAATGGGAGATTTCAATTACCCCGGTATTGACTGGGTCAATGTCATATTAATACATGCAAGGGAGATAAAGTTTCTAGATGAAATAAATAACTGCTTCATGGAGCAGCTGGTTCAGGAACTGACATGAGGGGAAGCTATTTTAGACCTAGTCCTTAGTGGAATGTAGGATCTAGTGCAAGAGCTAATGGTTTTAGAAAAAGAAAGAAAAATAATAATGATAAAGAAAAATAATAATGATAAATAAGTTGAGCAATTAAAGAAAGCCATTTCGTAAGAGCAACATTAACGGGTCATTGATGTGTTCTTGGCATCTCACTGTACCATACAAGTAGGTTCAGTGTATAGCCGTAGTAGACTCTGAGACCCGGTTGCTATTAGCATATGGATCCTTTAAGTTAGTCAAGGGTTAAATATTGGAGCTTTGGCATGGGGGTGGCACCTGGAGCCAGTCAGCCAACATGACACATTTACATTGGCTGAGGGGACCCAGGTGGAAGGTGTAAAAACAGCTGAGCAGCCAATCAGAACAGTGGCCCAAGGCAGCTGGGAGGGAGGCAGAGGAATGGTTTTGGGGCCGTTTGGCAATAGCGATCATAACAGGGTTCTGCATTATCTGCGCTATTATTTAATATTTACTTACAACCAGTTTGTAACATCTTTAAACGTCACAATGTTTATTATCATATCTACGCTGATGATATAATGTTCTACCTCCCATTTGAAATCCCACACCCACCTCTTCAAAAAATAACAGAATGTTTCAATGAACTAACTGAATGGCTCAAAGAACAAAATCTACTTATCAACTTTACTAAAACTGATATATTATTCATCACTAAAAATCAAACATACATACCCTCAAACACGATCACACTAGATACTCATGAAATAAATACAAAAAAAAATAACATATTTAGGTGTGATACTTGACAATAATCTAAATATGGATTCACATATAAAATATCTAACTAAAAAAATACATTACAAACTCAAAACACTAAAACAATTAAGACCATTGATTCATCTACAAGACTTTATTAATATAATTCATGCTATCATCACCCCACATTTTGATTTTGCAAACACAATACTTAATGGCATTTCAAAACAAAATATTAAAAAGATACAAATAATTCAGAACATAGCTGCCAGAATGATTATGAATATAAGCCCACTTGAACATGTTACACCAATTTTGGCTGAACTTCATTGGCTACCTATTTACTCCCGAATCAAATATAAAATTCTTGTCACTACATTTAAACTTATAAATAATCTTGCACCATCGGCACTCAATACACTGATTAATATAGACATCGATAAACGATCCCAAAGAAGCAGAAACTTAAATACCTTAACAATACCAAAAGATTTCACAAAAGCCAGAAAACAAACAAATAAGAGAGCTTTCTCACACTCTGCTCCAATTCTTTGGAACAATCTACCTGACAACATTCACCTGCTATCTGAAATAAAGGAATTTAGAAAAAAATTAAAAACTCACTTATTCATATTACACTACAATACACCCTCAGAACAGAATACTCAAATAGATACAG
This sequence comes from Ichthyophis bannanicus, assembly GCA_033557465.1. NCBI lineage: Eukaryota > Metazoa > Chordata > Amphibia > Gymnophiona > Ichthyophiidae > Ichthyophis > Ichthyophis bannanicus. The sequence continues at coordinate 223,084,968 of CM066031.1, forward strand.
GCTAACATTTATACATTATTATTACATACTCTATTTTCAAAATAAATATCACTAATACACTATTAACCATACCACACTCTCATTCACATGATGATTATAGATTTAAACTAACAATGTATATATGTTCTAATATGTTATACCTTTAATGTTACAACATTCCTTGTAAATTATAATTATCTGTTCTATGTAAACTGACTTGGTATATTACATACCAATTAACCTACTGTTCCATGTAAACCGCACTTGATACTAGGGAAAGAGCAGTATATAAATAACTGTTAAATAAATAAATAAATAAATAAATAACTTCATCACATTTGATTTAATAAAAGGAGGAAGAATAGCAAGGAAATCCATGGCACTAGCATTTAACTTTCAAAAAGGAGACTATGATAAAATGAGGGACAAGGTTATGAAAAAACTAAAGAGGGAAACTGCAAAGGTTAAGAGTTTACATTGGGCTTGGGCATCAGCGCCATACCTAGCCCTATGCAAGTGGTTCAGTTGCACACTGTGCAAAGAATTAGGAGCGCATTTCGGGCTGCCGAACTCGGCTCCCCCTATGCTTCCTGCTGTTGCCCTGCTGCTGCTGCCACCACTTTTTGTTTTCTCACTGGTGGTAGCACCAGGAGCAGACTTGACTTCAAATTAAAAAAAAAAAAAAAGCACGTGGGTCTTTCCAATTCCACACTTGTACGCAGGTCTGATCCCTCCCTCCCTGCTCTGATGTTGGTCATGTCAGAAAAGGGAGGGACCAGGACAGTCAGTCAAATGCAGAGTTGCAAAAACGTGCATTTGAATGACTGGTCTGGTCCCTCCCTCCTCTCTTGAGATCCTACATCAGAGCAGGGAGGGATCGGATCTGCATACAAGCGTGGAGGAAAGACCCGCATGTTGTTGTTGTTTTTTAAATTTGAAGTCAGGTCTGCTCCACTGCCGCCAGCACTGCCATGAAAAGCAAAAGTGGCGGCATCAGGGCAAGGGCAGGCAGCCAGTTGGCCAGAGGTATGGGTGAAATGGAGGGGATCGCACCAGATGTGCATGTCCCACAGGACACAATTATGGCTTGGTATGCCCTGCTGGGCATTATTTAAAAATACTATCTAGGAAGCCCAAATTAGGTGTATCCCATGATTTTAATAATGTGGAAGGAAGGCCAAATGACAGCCAGCATGGTTTAAAGATAAGATGAGAGAGGCCATGAAAGAATCTTTCAGAAAATGGAAAAAAGAGCCAAATGATAAAAACAGGAAACAACATAAGTACTGGCAAGTTAAATACAAGTCACTGATAAGGCAGATAAAGAGAAAATTTGACAAAACGCTTGCCGTGGAAGCAAAAATGCATAATAAAAACTTTTTCAAGTACATTTGTTACAAAACACCTGTAAGAGAGTTAGTTGGGCCATTACATGATAGAGGGGTAAAAGAGGCACTAAAAAAAAACAAGGTCATAGATGAGAGACTAAATGATTTCTTTGCTTCATTCTTTAACCTGAAATGGCATTTAAAGATGATGTATCAGAAGAATTGACACAAATTTTGATAAACCAGGAAGAAGTATTACAACCATTTGATAAACTAAAGAGTAGCAAATCACCTGGACTGGATGGTATACCTGGTGTATCCGTGGATGCTGAAAGACTTGAAATATGAGATTGCAGATCTACTATTGGTAATCTGTGAACTATCATTAAAATCAACTGTAGTACCTGAAAATTGGAGAGTGACCAATATAACGCCATTGTTTAAAAAGGGTTGCAGAGGGTGATCTGGGAAACTACAGACCAGTGAGCCTGATATTCATACCAGGCAAAATGGTAGAAACCAATGTAAAAAAACAAAATTACTGAACATGTCATGGTTTAATGGCAGAAAGTCAACATGGATTTAAACATGGAAAGTCTTGTTTCATTAATGTCATATTTTTTTGAAAGTGTGGATAAACAGGTAGATAAAGGTGTGCCAGTTGATATAGAGGGGCATTTTAGGAGATCCATCCAAGTGCAATCTGGGACATCTAAGCTAGAACATCTGAAAAAAATTCAGACATGTCCAGGAACATAATTCCAGAACCCAGGCCTCTAAGCTAGCATAATGATCAGAGAGGTGTATTAGGAAAGGGGCAGCCAGGATTCAAATCCTGCTGCTGCTATAATGATGGCTGAGCCGACGGGCCCCGGTCCCGCGGCTGGCCGGGTAACCGGGTTCCCGGGGCCCGACCACATGGCAGCCCTCTTCGCGGCGGTGGGCCGGGGGGGGGGGAGAGGGGGGGCACGGGCAGGCTTGCGTGCCTGCGGGCCCCTCACGTCCTCCCCGTGGCGTCCGCGGATTGGCCGCATGGGCGGTTGAGGGGGCGTGGCCTGTACGAGCAAGGAGGGATCGCCGGCTGGCGATCTCCCTCTTCCTCCTTGCTCGTGCCGGCGAGAAGGTTGGCGCTGCGGGGAGAGCTGGTGAGTTGGGCCTTGGCTTCGGGGCCTTGTTTTCTGGGCGGGATTTTTTGGCCTCCCCTCTGCCCCCGAGTGCTGGTCTTGGCCGGGTTGGCCGGCTTTGATCGCGGCCGTTTTCAAATTTTCGCGGCGCACCTTGCGAGTGCCTGCCGCTTGGCACGTGGGTAGGGGAGAGGAGGGGGGGGGCTTCCCGGTCTTCCCCGGTTCGTTTAGCGGGGCGCTGGGTCCCCTCTTGCAGGGTCACCTTTTCTCCCTGCCGCTTCTGGGGGGGCCCCCGTTTGCTGCTTCAATAACATAATAATACAAATTAAAAAAAAAAAAAAAAAACACAGACAGAGACCACATACCTCCAGGCTGCTGCGGCTAGAGGGTCCTGAGCTGCACGTGCCCTTTGGGGGTGGGCTTCTGTTGCCTGGGGTACCCCTTGCTCATGGCCCGAAGGGTTCCATCGCGGGGGGCGGCCAAGGGGTCACGGGGGGCGGCCCAGGGGGCGCGTGGCACTACTAGGGGGCGCGGTGGGGCACGGCCCATGGGCCGTGGTCGGGCCCCGCGTTCTATGACCTCGACGGCCCGGGTCCTCTCGGGGGTCCGGCAGGGGCGAGGGCGCAGCCGGGTGGGCGGGGCTCGGGGCCGTGGCGGAGCGGGCGAGTCTCCTGCGCCCGTCATCGGGGTCGAGTGTGCCTCCCCGGTTGAGTTGGTCCCTCCTGGGGGGCGTCCCGTGGGGTTTCCTCGCCGGTTGTGCTAGCAGAGCCCGAAGGTACGGATAGTCCGGGTGCTGGCGGGCCTGGGTCATCGGGGGCCCCGATTCCCAACCGGTCCTGGGAGGTGGGCGCGGGCTACCCTCCGCTCGCCTCCTCTCCCTATGGGGAGGGGGGTCCTACCCCCAATCCCTCGGTTCCCCTTCCACCGCATGGCTTCTTCGCCCCTGCGGCCTCCTGGGCTTATGGTGCGGTCCCGTGGGGGGGGGTAGTGTCGGGGGGGGGGGGTGGGGGGGGGGCTGGTTTGGCGAGGGGCGTGGTGCGGCTGCGGGAGCGGCGGCCTGGGAGGCTGGTGGGTTGGGGCCTTCGGCTCGTGTGTGGGGGGCCGGCTCGCCGGTGGCTCCCGGTACCCCTGGGGTCTCTGCTGCTTGTTTTTCTCCCTTTCCTCCGCAGGTCCCGACGACTTCGACACCGGCCATCTCCATGGCTTCTGAGGACAGGCAGGCCGGTGCGGGTCCTGCGGTCTCCACGGCAGAGCTGGGTCCTCCGGTGCCCGGCGGGTCCTCCGGGGGTACTCTCGCTGCCTCTTCTGGGACGCCTGGTGAGTATATTGGAGGGGCCGAGGTGGGGGGAGGGGACTCCGCTTCGGGCTCCGCTGGGGTGGGCAAAGCCAAGGGGAAGCGCAAGCGGGCGCGCCGCTGCCGGCGAGCGTCCTCTTCCTCTTCCTCCTCGTCGTCCTCTTCGGCTTCTTCGCGCGGCTCAGTTCCGGGGGGGGCGGATGGTGGGGCGTCAGGTGGCGCCCCCGTTATACGTTGTTCCGAATTGTGGGAGGCCGTACCGCGGAAGTTGCGCCGGCGGATTAAGCGCCGTAAATATATTGACATCTTCCGTTTGCTCGATGGTCGGAAGCGCTCCGGGGAGAGCCGGCGGAAGCGCAAGGAAGACGAAAAAGCGGGCAGGGTGCGTAAGGTTTCTCGCAACACCCTCAACTGGACCCGCGCTTTCCTGCGTTTGGCGAGTGTGTGGGGGCACTACTTCCCGGAGCAGTACGGGGCTTTGCTAGCCCATGCTGACAATATATTGGCGGCGTCCCAGGCCCATGAGGGGTGGGCCTGGTTGAATTATGACGAGGAGTTTCGTGATCAAATGGAAGAGAACTGTCAGTTGCAGTGGGGAACGAAGGATATCAATCTGTGGCTGACTCAGATGTCTGTAAGGGGTCGGGTTGGGGGGTCTGGCCCGACGGTCGTCAAGGCTGGGCCATCCCCGTTGGGGGCTGGTGGGCGCTCCTTTCGTGCCCCCGCCCCCGTTTTGCCGCAGCAGAAGGGGGGCGCCATCGGGGGGACGTTTGCTGGCGCTTCAACAAGGCGTCCTGCCCCTTTCCCGACTGCAAGTTCAAACACGCTTGCTCCTTGTGTGGGGGTGCGCACCCGGCTGCTAAGTGCACCCGCAAGGGTCCCGTGGGGGCCCCTGCGGGGGGTAAGTGAGGCTGCGGCGGTCTCGGCCCGGACCCCGGTACGAGTCGAGGCTATGCGTCCGTGGCTCCTTTTATACGGGCGATCCCGTCGGGGCAGGGCGGCCGGTTTGCTTCTTGGGGGGTTTCCCGGGGTTTCCGCATTCCCGTTCTGGGGGCGTCCGGGCTCGGTGGAGCCCGCAATGCCGCCTCCGTTCGGCAGCACCGGGAGATTGTGCGGCAGAAGCTCTCGGAAGAGTGTGCGCTTGGCCGTATCGCGGGTCCGTTCCTGGAACCCCCCTTTTCCCCGTTCACTGTCTCGCCATTGGGGGTGGTTCCCAAAAAGGAGCCGGGCAAGTTTCGATTGATCCACAATCTTTCTTGCCCGCCGGGCACTTCGGTAAATGACCTTATTCCCCGCGAGCTCTGCACCGTGCGCTACTCCTCTTTCGATGCTGCCGTCGCCCTGGTACGGCAGTGTGGGCACGGTGCCCTCCTGGCCAAGGTGGACATTGAATCGGCTTTCCGTTTGTTGCCGGTGCATCACTCGGCCTTCCCTTTGCTCGGGTTTTGCTTCGAGGCACGGTACTACTTCGACATGTGCATGCCCATGGGCTGTGCTATTTCTTGTGCGTACTTCGAGGCTTTCAGTACCTTCTTGCATTGGGTGGTTGAACGGCAGTCGGGAGCCTCAAGTATTGTCCACTACCTCGATGATTTTCTTTTTGTCGGGCCTGAGCGGAACCCCACCTGTTCCGCCCTCTTGAGCACCTTTCAACGTGTAGCTGCCGCCTTTGGCGTCCCCATCGCTGGGGATAAAACGGTCGGCCCGGGCACTTGCCTCACCTTCCTTGGCATTGAGATTGACACGGCTGCCATGGTGGTTCGTTTGCCGCCGCCGAAGGTTCAGCGCCTTCGGGAGTTGGTGGCTGCCGTCGGCTCTGCCTCGAAGGCCTCCCTTCGCGTCCTGCAGTCGCTGGTTGGTCATCTCAACTTCGCTTGCAGAGTCCTTCCCATGGGGCGCCCCTTCACGAGGCGTTTATCCTTGGCTATGGCCGGTCTGCGGCTGCCTCACCATCGGATCCGAGTCTCCGCGGGGATGCGGGAGGATCTGCGGGTGTGGGACGCTTTTCTGGCTGGCTTTGACGGGTGCTCCGTCCTTCAGTTGCCGGAGCTCTCCAATCTTGACCTGCAGTTGTTCACTGACGCGGCGGGTGGTTCTGGTTTTGGGGCCTTTTGTCATGGTTCCTGGTGTGCTGAGCCTTGGCCCGCTGCTTGGGTGAGCTCCGGGTTGGTCCGGAATATTGCTTTCCTGGAGCTCTTCCCCATCGTCGTGGCCCTCTGGGTATGGCCGGACCGTTTGCGGGATCGACGGGTGGTCTTCTGGTGTGATAATGCTGCGGTCGTCGAGGTCATTAATCGACATTCTCCTCGGTGCCCCAAGGTGGCGTCTTTGATGAGGGTCTTTGTGCTAGCCTGCTTGCGCCTAAATGTCACCGCCCGGGCCCGGCATGTGCTGGGCTCTCAGAATGCCATTGCTGACGCTTTATCCCGTTTTCAGTGGGTGCAGTTTCGGCGGTTGGCTCCAGGGGCGGACGAGTGGCCCTCTCGGGTTCCGGAGCATCTCTGGACGATTGGGACCCTGACCTAATGGCTCTGCTTGCGGCGTCGGTGGCGCGCAGTACCTGGGTGTCTTATCGCCGGGGCTACTCTCAGGTGAGTGATTTTCTGGGAACGCACGGCTGGTCTGGGGGGGCGGTTTCGGATGGTCTCGTTGGCCGTTTCGTGTTATGGGCAAGAAAGGAGGGGTGGGCTCGGTCGGCGGTCACAGGTGCGTTGGCGGGTTTTTCTTTCTTTTGCAAGGCTGCGGGGTGGGGGAACCCCCGGGTTTCCTTTTTAGTCGGGCGGCTCCTCGCCGGTTGGGGCCGTGGGACGCCACAGTCGCGGGATTGGCGGTTGCCGGTCTCTCATGAGCTTTTGGAGCGGATCTGTTCGCTGTTGCCGCGGGTGGCGTCCTCGAGCTTCGAAGCAGTGTTGTTTCAGGCGCTGTTTACGACGGCCTTTTTCGGCGCCTTTCGGGTGTCCGAGCTGGTTCCTAGGTCGGCGAGGCGGGGGGCTTTTGGGGGGCTTGACGCGCGGCACGTCTGGGTCGATCCAGCGCGTGTCCGGATCTTCCTTTCGCGGTCCAAGACGGATCAGTCCGGACTAGGGGGTTGGGTCCACCTATGTGCTATTTCCCCCCTCTTGTCTTGTCCCGTTCGGGCTTTGCGCGCATACGTGAGCCAGCGTCCGGAGGCTGGTGGCCAGTTCTTCGTCCATGCGGATGGCCGTCCGGTGACCCAGTTCCAGTTCACGGCTGTGTTACGCCTTGTTCTGCGGACTTTGGGTTACCCCGAGCGTAGTTATGCTTCGCACTCGTTCCGGATAGGAGCGGCTACTAGTGCGGCGGCTGCAGGTTTGGACTCACGGGTGATTCAGCGCATCGGCCGATGGCGTTCGGGGGCCTACGCGGGGTACGTTCGCCCATCTGCCCCTAACTGAGCGCCCTCGTGCCGATGCCCTTGGTCGGTGGCTCATTTGAGTCGTGCTGTGGGAAGTAAAGGGGGGGGGTCGGGGGGGGGGGGTACTAACCTTTTGTCTTCCTTTTCCAGAGTGGCGGGCTGGTGGTAGTCCGCTCTTTTCTGCTTTCAGATGGTGTGTCGGTGGGTGACTGGTGGATCATCGGGCACTCCTTTGTTTACTGGGCTGAGCGTCGAGCGGCGGTTCGGCCGTTGGGTACCCACCTTGGCCTCGCCGCTCATGGAGTGCGTCTGTCCTGGCTGGGTAGCCGTGGCATGCATTGGGGACAGCTCCTGGACTGCGTTCGCATGGAGCTGAGTCGGCGGCGGCGGCCGGTCGGGCTGCTGCTCCACCTTGGGGGCAATGACGTCGCCTGTTGGCCCTGCTGGCACCTCATCATGACGGTTCAGAGTGACATTGCCCAGTTGCGTGTGGTCCTCCCCGGAGTGGCCATCATCTGGTCGGACATTATACCCCGCCCGGCCTGCCGGACCCAGCGGCGCTGGTCGAGGGGTCTGTGCAAAATCAATCGTCAGATTGGGCGCTGGGTAGAGCTGACGGGCGGGTTCCAGGTTCGTCACCCTTGGGCGGACCTCGCTTGTGCGGGCCTGTACCGTCTTGATGGGGTCCACCTTTCCCCGGTGGGGCAGGATTTACTTCTGAACGACTGGCAGGAGGCCTTGGAGTATTGGTGCTGGTCGCAGCTTTCGGTGGGGGGGGCGGCGCTAGGATAGCGAGCTACCTAGCGCCGGTGGCGGGGTGGCGAGCTGGTGCTCGTCGACCCGGTGGCTCATTTCAGCTTTATGCCGCTTCCCAGGTGAGCGGCTCGGCTCTTCAGGTTGGGGGGAGACGTCCCGGCTGGGGTCTCAACCCGGATATAGGCAACCCCTTCAGCCAGCCTTTGCTAATACGGCGAGGCGGGCGCCAAGGGGTTGCGGGGGGGGGGGTGGGTTGGATGGTGCCCCCGCTTTGCTAATATGGCTGGTGGGGGGGACACCATCCGGAGGACGGGTGTGGGGGGGGTGTGAGGTATTCTGTATTGTTCTGATTATTGTGGGCCCATGTTGGGCCGGTGTTTTACCGTTAATTAATAATAATAAAAGCTGCGACCAAGCATAGTTTGCACCAATACCTGAAGTCTGTGTGCTCTGTCGGGGGTGGTGTGGTTCTGCGGGTGGAGGGGTGGGGGGGGCTGTGGCCCGGGTCGGGCATCCGGATACCTCGGTTATGATGGCTGAGCCGACGGGCCCCGGTCCCGCGGCTGGCCGGGTAACCGGGTTCCCGGGGCCCGACCACATGGCAGCCCTCTTCCCGGCGGGGGGCCGGGGGGGGGGTGCGGGGGGCCACGGGCAGGCTTGCGTGCCTGCGGGCCCCTCACGTCCTCCCCGTGGCGTCCGCGGATTGGCCGCATGGGCGGTTGAGGGGGCGTGGCCTGTACGAGCAAGGAGGGATCGCCGGCTGGCGATCTCCCTCTTCCTCCTTGCTCGTGCCGGCGAGAAGGTTCCCGCCCTCCCTCCCTTCCTTTAGCAGGGTTGGGGGGGGGGCGTGTGTCTGTTGCAGCTGGGGGTGGAGGGGCGTGTGGTGGGAAGGTGAGCGGGGTGGCGAGCTGGTGCTCGTCGACCCGGTGGCTCATTTCAGCTTTATGCCGCTTCCCAGGTGAGCGGCTCGGCTCTTCAGGTTGGGGGGAGACGTCCCGGCTGGGGTCTCAACCCGGATATAGGCAACCCCTTCAGCCAGCCTTTGCTAATACGGCGAGGCGGGCGCCAAGGGGTTGCGGGGGGGGGGGTGGGTTGGATGGTGCCCCCGCTTTGCTAATATGGCTGGGGGGGGGGACACCATCCGGAGGACGGGGGTGGGGGGGGTGTGAGGTATTCTGTATTGTTCTGATTATTGTGGGCCCATGTTGGGCCGGTGTTTTACCGTTAATTAATAATAATAAAAGCTGCGACCAAGCATAGTTTGCACCAATACCTGAAGTCTGTGTGCTCTGTCGGGGGTGGTGTGGTTCTGCGGGTGGAGGGGTGGGGGGGGGCTGTGGCCCGGGTCGGGCATCCGGATACCTCGGTTACTGAAATTGCACTGAGTACTGGGGATGATAGAGGGCTTTCTTCTCTATACCCTCTGCATATTTTTCAGCTAAACCAAGCACTTTTCAGATAGCAGGTCTAAAGTTAGGCAAGATGTTTCTGTGATCAGACAGGGATGTCCTGGTCCCTGAGAATGCCCCAACCACTCCTCCAGGTTCCTGGGAAAGCCCTGGCCATGCCTCCTCAATACCCCTGTTCAGATTCTGACGTCCCCACAGCTGGCTTCTAAAATGGCTCTGGAGACAGTCTCTGTCCTTTGGACATCTCTATGCCCATTTTCTGACATCCAAGACACGGATAGACCTTCTAAAATAAGCCCCATAGTGTATCTGGATTCTCAGAAATCCTTTGACAAGGTCCTTCAATAGAGACTCTTGGGGAAATTAAAAAGTCATGGGATAGGAGGCAGCTTACTACTGTGGATCAGGAACTGGTTAAAAAATAGAAAATAAAGAGTAGGGCTAAGTGGTCCCATTTTTTCAATGAAGAAAGGTGAATAGTTGAGTACCCCATGGATCTGTGCTGGGACCACTAGTTTTTAACATATTTATAAATTATCCAGAACTTGGAATAACAAATGAGGTGATCAAATTTGCAGATGACACAAAATTATTCAAAGTTATTAAAACACAAGAGGATTGTGATTGGCATTCAAAGGGAAGATAAAATTTCATATGGACAAAAGCAAAGTTATGTACTTAGGGAAGAACAACCAAACTACAGTTACACAATGCAAGGTTCCACATTAGGAACCACCATCCAAGAAAAGGAATTAGGGGGCATGTTTACTAAACCTTCTTAATGTGTGCTCTGTGACGTTATCGCGTGCTAAGGTACCTTAGCGCATGATAATGGCGCTTTATCAGGCACTCAGGTACCTTAGAGTGCGTTAACGCGCGCAGTGGCGCAAATGAGCGCTGAAGGCGGGGAAAGGCTCCCGGAGGGCGGAGGAAGGCTCCCCAGGGGCGGAGAGAAAGGGTCAATGGGTGGAGAGTGGGAGAGGAGAGGCTCCCCGCACACTAACGCTGTGAAATCCGAGGCTCAAAACTAACACCAGTGAAACCCTGGCGTTAGAGATGATTTAAAGGGAAGAGAAACCATTTCTGTCAGCAATGTACAGCAAAACCAGGGAAACCTACAAAAAAGTGATAAGTGTGATACATGTGTATGGAACAAAAGTGCAAATAAATATTGAAAATGACCCCAACAAAATATAAAAAAAACATAACCAAGCTGGGCAATAGTGATGTTAATGGGAAACATCAAAAAGCACTCCTGAGAAAGCTCCAAAAAAAAGATATGAATTTTGGAAGGGTCTACGCTCCATCCCCATACAAGGTGAATGATCCCACAGTGCAATTGCGCTCATCAGGGTTTCCCCCTCCATTGGACAGGTTTCCTATGGCATGCACATGTTCCACAACAACAGGGCAGGCATGTCGGAATGGGTAACTGGACAGATGCTGGGAAAGGGGACACAGAGGGCTGCAGACGGCACATGCTGTACTGCAGCTGGGCCACAGTGCGGACTAGGGTGATGCCTAGGTGGCCCATAGGAATGCTGAAACAGTAGAGCAGTCAGACAGCAACTGATGAGGGCCCAGCATGGGCACGAGTGTGCTTCCCACAGTGTCACAGGGGATAGTACCCAGTAGGGACCCCCAAGGGCACATAACAGTGGCAGGCGGTGCTGGGGGGAAGCGTGGACACCTATGCAGGCACCCCTACCCCAGAACCCGCACCATAGGCAGACGCCTACCCGCACACTGGATGGCCTGAGACTGCGCTCCACCAGCACCACCAGCAGAAGGGCATGTCAGCAGGCTGGCAGAGGGGCACTGGTGGTGGAGGGGGCAGTGGCAGCTGCCCAGAGCAGACCGTTGCCTAGTCCTGTGTAGGTGGGTGCCATGCACTGCAACAGACAGGCCTTGTCTGATGAACAGTCATGGTATCCCCAGGGAATGTACTGTCACTGTGGCAACACGGTGGTGCAGTGCACACAGCCAGTGTGTTCAGGAGCAGAAGGTCACAGCTGTGGCTCCTGCTAACCCAGCCCCCATACTTTACCCACTGCTAATACAGACAGAACCTTTATTGCAGATGACGTAAACATGCCCAAAACACCTACATTTTACCCTACAGAGCACAGACACCATAAACAAGTGCATTACCTAGAGCAGAGTCTCCCAAATGCAGTCCTGGAGGACCAAACACCATTCAGATTCCATGCTGCCTCTAATAAAGATGCCTGTGCTGCATTTCTATGCGCCGCTCCCATGGTATGCAGATGTATCTCATGCATATTCATGAGGGACAGCATGAAAACCCGAACAGTGTTTGGCACACCAGGACTGGAGTTGGGAACCTCTGCCGTAAAGCAGCAGCCAACAGGGGCAGACACACCCGCACCCACAGGCTCCATTAGCCAATGCCTCCTGGAGAGGCAGGACTTTGGGCCCTGCGTGCATCTCCCAATACTAGCACTTGCATACCTCAGCACTGCCACCCTAAACCTGGGAATACGGTACACATTGTCAGACGGCTGCCTGGGTGAGAATGTTCACAGTCTTGGCAAGTGCATATATCAATATGATTTGCAAGGGATTGTGGGCAATGCAGTCCATTCACACCAGACACAGCTGCTCACAATAATTAGTTGTGCTTAAGGGTAAAGCCAATAAGATATTTATTTATGGGGTTATTTCTCCCAACACAGATATGCTTGGTAGCACATAAATCAGGTTACTTGCTTTCAGTGTTAAACTTGGAAAAACAAAATCAGGAAAACAACATTTGAACTTATCAGGCAATCAAAGCAAAAGAAATAAGACCTGGTTGGTAACAAACTGGTCTTTTCTGTAGGCTTTAGCTAATATTTTCTTAGCAGTGTATCAAACAACAAACAGAAATCCACAAAGAAGGGAAAAACTGTTCTTTTCAGGTTAACTTCTTATATCTTCCCACATAGATTCAGAAGTGATTCCCTCAGAGCTCACAAGCAATTAGGTAAGGCTCAATTGCTAGCAGTTACCCAGCTGAAACCCCTTAGCTGGCTTGCTTTCTACTGCGTGCCTAGAAATCCTGCTCAGGAGCTTTTCTGAGTAGATTAAAGAACAAGTTTGTATTTCTTTGTGATGGTTGTTGTATTTTATAACAGAAAATCACCAAAGGAGTTTAGACAGAGAGCAATCCATGTAAACACACCCTTCATCTGCAATCACTCCCCCTTCTTCAACAATCATGGGTTCAATATCCTGGATTGGCACAGATGAATTTCTCAATGGAGCACTTTCAGGAGAATACTTGTTTCCCTGCTGTCTTTCAAGGTTATAGCTAGGGCATAGATCAGTGTTCATACCTGAGCTCCCATTGCTGTTAGAGTTCCTCTCTATATAGCCTGGCCAGTATGTAGTCCAGTTCCTATGTCCAGCCTTCCAATCCAGATCCCTGGACACTGGGTCTCGCTTCACATACCTTCTGGCACGGGTCTTAGGGTCCCTTCCAAGTGCAGCCGTCTCCCTCACAGGTACCGTCTGGAGATTCCTAGCTCTGCAGCACCATTCCTCTGGCTTTCCCCAGTCCAATGGTGTATGCTGGCCCTTGGAATGCCTTCCAGTATACGTACTGCTATGAACTCCTTTAGACCTCCCAAAGGCTTTTCTCCTCTTTCTTCCAAAGGGTTTCTTTCCCTCTCTGTCCGTCCGGTTTGGCTTCTGCTTCTGATGATCCTTCAGATGAAACTGAGGATAATTCTCTGGATATCCAAGTTGATCATGAAGATGATGAGGATGAGGATGAGGATTCTCTGTAGAATAAACTCTACCTTTATTCTGCCTAGATGAGTGCTCCACCTTAACACAGCGCAGCTGTGCTGAATCAGGCCCTGCCCTTTGAGATGAGTGCTTAGGGATTACCTCATAGCCCTCCTGATTGAACACACGTTTCCCCACTTCAGCTCCTCTAATGGCTGTTGGAAACCTGGTGCATTCTGGGACTGGTAGTCTTTTATGGGAAAATTCTGTTTTCTTATTTCTACCAGAACTGACAGGTTGCTTGTTCAGAGTCACTTCACCTTTCCTATAGCTCCTTCCTGAGCTATGATAAGCTTCCTTATCACAACATCTATCAAAAGGTTGCTATGATTACTGGCAGATAGCAATTCCTAAGTTAAGCACAATTTGCTGATTGAGCTCCATCATAGCAACCTGTCTGATGTCTGTGGAGTGTGCTTCAGGTCTGGTGTCTGACAGTGTTTACCACCCTGGGAAGTGACCCCAACAGTATTGCGTACCATATCCATGCCTGCACTGTGCCCAGGACTGGTGTGGTGGCCAGGGCTGCCAAACACCTCTATAGTAGCACAATGCTGGCATAGGTGTGGGAGTGTGTGTCTGTCTATCCAGTGTGTGGTGGCTGCAAACACCCTCCACAGCCCACACTGCCAGGACTGTTGCCAGTATTGGCCTGCCAATGTGAATAATGAGGAGCAAGGTACCATGGGTATAACCCAGACAGGGTGGCCTGGCCAGGATGCATCTGCACAGGGCATAGAGCAATGGCTGGGACATTGTAGTGCCCGGCCACCACCTGCACAGACAGGGTGGCCACAGCATGTCCTGCTGGGAGATCACTCTCACCCTGACTGAGCAGTGACCACGGCATGGCTAGGTTCCCCCATAGTGCTATACAGCATTCCTCTCATGTGATATTTATGGGTTCCCTTTTGGGGCCCAGTCATTGACTTATCTGCTTGGTGTGTATGTTGACATCCCAGTTCTGGGTGCATGCATCTCCACCAAGAACATGCACTATGGACAAGCTAGCAGACTGGTATATGTCTTGCTGGAACACTTTGCAGGGTGCAGCGGCTGAAGGCTTGCTGCAGGAGAATATCAGATAGTGGTGGGCTTCAGCTTAGCATATCCAGGCCTAATGTCTGTCTGTTATTGCTTTATGGATGTGTACAGAGCTGCATTGACTGCCCTTTAGGGTGTCTATTCCCCAGCAGTACTGGGGTTGATGGTCCCCTCCACTGCCACCATTGCAGGGAGGTAGAATGTGGATCTGTTGGTGGGAGACCCTGTTTATCACCCTCAGCCCCAGAGGGTGGGGTGGTGGTACATAATCTTCCTATGGGTCCATAAGGGCTAAACCTGACTGAGAAATACAGATGTAGCCAAGGTGTGTCTGCAGAAACTACCTATCTCACACACTAGCACTGCTGGGGACCTGCAGCATGGCCTATTTCTGCTATGGAGAGTGCTGTGGACCTGGTGCTGGGCGCCCCACCTCACCCTCAGGGTGAGTACAGTACCTGCACAATGTGACGGTGTGTAGCTACTCTGTGCCAGTAACACACACGGTCAGTTCCCCCTACCAGGCCGAGGTGCTCTGGGGGTGCATACCCCACCTTGTGATCATCTGTAGACTACTGATTTGCATGTGCAGTGCATCATGGGTATGGGTGGGTTAACCCTATCCTGGTGACCACAGCAGACTGTTTGTTTGGTGACATGCGCTCCTTCTGCAGCCAGCCAGGGGCTTGTTAGCAGCTATGGAGCTGTAGCCCACTGGTTACTTCACTGCTTGTGGAGCCAGAGGTCATGGGTTCTAAACCCACAGTGGGGTTATTTGATAGGGCTGTCCAAAGCATTGTCTATTTTTAATGTACATTAGTGCTGCCAGCAAACACACCCTCAGAGTACAGTAACCATAAGGTGCCTCAGAAGGCACCCTATAAGGCGCCATATAAAGCGCCTTCTGAGGCACCTTATGGTTACAGGACGTATAAGGTGCCTTATAAGGTGTCCTATGGAGCGCCTTATAGGGTGCCCTATAGGGGACATTATAGGGTGCCATGGCGGACAGTGCATTTTATAATGTGCCCTATGGAGTGCCTTATAGGGTGCCTTATGCGGCACCTTAGGTTACGGCATGTGAGGGTGTGTTTGCTGGCAGCAATAATTAAAATACAAATAAAATGCCTCAGAAAACAATACTTACATGTCAAAGCTGATGCCTCAGCCAGCCTCATGCATTAGGCACACTGGGGATCAAACTCATGACCCCTATATCATCAGTCAGTGTATTAACCATTGTACTACACTTCTGTTTCTATGTTTGGATGTCTGTGCGCCTACTTAAGATTACCACGCGGTAGGCGCTTCGCCCGATAATGTGCGCATTATCGCGTGCTAATCCCGTTTTGCTACTTTAGACTGAAACGCCCACTCCTTATATGGCATCCTGCACACTAACGCCAGGCGCACATTAAGAAGGTTTAGTAAACATGCCCCTAGGTGTCATTGTGAATAATATGTTAAAACCCTCTTCCCAGTGTGCAGTATGTGGCCAAGAAAGCAAATAGAATGCTAGGAATCATACGGAAATGAATGGAGAATAGAAAAAAAGGATATTATAATGCCTCTGTATCATTTCATGGTGCAACCGCACCTTGAATATTGTGTGCAATTCTGGTCATCATATCTTTAAAAAGATATAGCAGAACTCAAAAAGGTACAGCCAAGAACCACCAAAATAGTAAATGGGATGGAAGTATATCTCTATGAGGAAAGGCTTAAATGTTAGGGCTCTTCAACTTGGAAAAGAGAAGGCTGAGGGGAGATATGTTAGAGATCTATAAATTAATGAATGGAGTGGAACGGGTAAACATAGATCAGTTGTCTACTCCATCAAAAAGTAGAAAGCCTAGAGGACACACAAAAAAGCTACAATGTAGCCCATTTAAGACTAATAAGAGAAAATATATTTTCGCTCAATGCGTAATTAAACTCTGGAATTCATTACCAGAGGTTGTTATTAGTGTAGCTGGGTTTAAAAAAGGTTTGACCAGGTTCCTGGAGAAAAAGTCCATAAACCATTATTAAAGCGGATCAGGGATATCCACTGCTTACTCCTGGGACAAGCTGCATGGAATCTGTGTACCTCTTTGTGAACCTGGAAGTACAAAGGGGCGAGAAAGTGATACAAAAAGTCCTTTATTATTATAAAAGTCCATGTTGGGATAGTTAATAAAGGACTTTTTTTTTTTTTGCATTCTTTTTCGTGCCCCTTTGTATTTCCTGGTTTCCAGCAAGATTGGCATGTGTTTGGTTGTGCTTCTTTGGGAACCTGACAGGTATGCTGACATGGACTGGTCACAGGATATTGGGCTTGATGGACTCTTGGTTTGACACATGATTAAGGCATATCTTATTTATTAATCTGTTTTTGTTTACCACTTTATCATTTTTTAGTCAAAGCAGTTTACATTGTAACTTAAACTTGGTAATGTACATTAAACAGGGGCATTGATAACTTTGATTCTTCTAAGGTAATGGAGGGTTAAGTGACTTGCCCAAGGCCACAAGAAGTGCTAGTAGGAATCAAGCACTTGTCTCTTGGCTCCTAAGCTAGTGCTCTAATCACTAGGCTACTCCTCCCCTCTGTCTTATGTTCTCCCAGTTTTCAGAAGTCCAAATCATTAGCAGAGCTTCTAAAATAACCATCCCACCCACCTACATACATACACACACATAATGTTTGGTGATATTCGATAATGTTTTACCACAAGTTAATGACTCCCATGGCAAATTAAGCTGCAGTAGAATACAATATTTTATAGTACCTTAATAACAACCCCCCCCCCCCACACACACACACAGACATACACACACACACACACATCCTTAGTCTCCAAGGGGTTAGATTTAGGAACAATACCAAGAAATATTTCTTCATGGAAAGGGCAGTGATGTATACAATGGCTTCCAGATGGAGATGGTGGAGACTAAATCAATAATAGAATTCATTAAAACACAATAGAAGCACATTTGCACATCCTGTTGTAAAGAAGTGAAGAGATAGTAAAAAATCACCTGGGGTCTCAGGCTTTGCACCAGGAATTTATTTACATTCTCTTTTATACCATGCTATTCTGCACCAGTGTGGTTTACATTGAACAGGGCATTATAACTTGGAGATAACTATTTTACAGGGAACATGGGCTATGGAGGGTTAAGTGGCTTGCCTGAGACCACAAGGAGCATCTGTGGGACTAGAAACCCCGGTCCTTCTGGCCCAAGGTTGCTGTCCTCTAGTGGGATTTGAACCCCCAACCTTCCAACCTAAAGGACCTTGCCCCAACCACTAGGCCACTTCTCTACTCCATGAATGGAGTTGGGCAGACTATAAAGACCTTTGGGTTTTTTTATCTAATTTCATGTTATGTGTTTCTGTGTGGGACAGTGCCAAACGTTTTGCTGATATCCAAGTACATCACAGTCAGTGAATGCCTATGATCTAATTCTTTGTTCAGTCAATCAAAGAAATCAGACAGTTTTGTCTGACATCTCTCCCTCACTAAGCCATGCTGTTTAAATCTTGCAACTATCCTTCAGTAGTAATTCCATTAACTTATTCGCCACTGAAGTCAAACTGACTGACTTGTGGTTACCAGCTTTTTCTCTATTGTCAATTTTATGAAGGAAGACAACATCCTTCCTTCCATCCTTCCTAATGTAGCACCTTTGGGCTAGCTTTGAAAGGAACAATCATCTCTAACTGACGTAATTGTTGGCTACCACTTGATCAATACATGGAATAGGAAAATTAGACTGCCTCAAAAAATACAAAATGGATAAGAAAACGTTAACATTGGGCCTGCATCATAAACTAGATTTCAGAATTTAAAATATCCTGTTTTTCAGTCAGCATTAAATTGAGTTTACAAAGGCCAAGCTTAATTTCTAGCAAGAATGTTGCAGATAGAAGAAACTGTGAATCAAAGTTCACATTTCTGAGAGTCAAACAACTCATACCATCCTCGGCGGTCAGGTTTTAGCCCACATCATAGTACTGAGACCTCCCTCCTAGGGATTCTGAATGAAATAGCAATTAGTTTGGACAACCTTCATGATGTTCTTGTAATTCAGCTTGACCTACACTCAGTCTTTGACATTATCAATCATACTCTCTTGCTTTATCACTTACAAGAATCAGGAATAAGACACGTTGCCCTGAACTGTTCCGCTTTTATTTATCAGGTCACACCTTCCAGGTCGTTATTCATTGCCAGAAATCAACTTCATTTCTTCAAACATATGGGGGTATGTTTACTAAACTGCGTTAGTGCAATTCGCGTTAGGAGCCGCGTTAGTGAAAGGAAAGCCAAAAAAGGACATGGGCGGGACATCTTGAAGGACTGGAAAGGGGGGCTGTTACTTCTGGAGAGAAATCTGAAATTGTGAGTATATACTTCTGGGAATTTTTCTGAAAGGAATTTTTTTTCTTTTAAAGCTAATTAATCTGTGAACCCACTATTTTTTTTGTTAAATCAGTCAGGGCCTAGTAGCAACAGTTTAAGATTCAATTTAAAAACACAGAAGAGAACTTTCTGGTTACCTTTCATACCCAGTAGACAGCTGTAGTTTAAATTTCATAGTCACTCAGGGCCTAGCATCAGCAAAGTACTTTTAGTTTCAAATTAAAACACAGAAGAGAGCTTTCTGGTTAAATTTAGAATCCAGCAGAGAGCTTGTAGTTTAAATTTCATAATAGGTTAGAGCCTAGTAGCAGCAAAGAGCTATAATTTAAATCAAATCAGAATATAGTTTTCCTCAGCAGCACAGGACAAGGTACTGTGTAGCAGCCCTTTTTTAATAAGTGTTATAGGATTAAAGTTTTGCAAGAAACAAAATTTGCTGTAGAATCTCTATGGATTGAAATTCCATGTAAAAAGGGGAAGGCGATGGCAGTGGGGGTGTACTATCGTCTGCCTGGCCAGAATGAACAAATGGATGATGAAATGCTCAAAGAAATCAAGGAAGCTAGCAAAAGTTACAGTGCAGTAATAATAATGGGTGATTTCAATTACCCCGGCATCGACTGGGTCAGTGTCACAACAGGACATGCTAGGGAGATAAAGTTCCTAGATGAAATAAATGACTGCTTCTTGGAGCAGCTGGTTCATGAACCGACCAGAGGGGAAGCAATATTAGACCTAGTCCTTAGTGGAACACCAGATGTAGTGCAAGAGATAAGGGTGTTGGGGCCACTTGGCAATAGTGATCATAGCATGATCGCCTTTGATTTAATTAGTGGAGGAGGGATAGTAAGGAAATCCACAGTACTACCCTTTAACTTTCGAAAGGGAGACTATGATAGAATGAGGAAAACAGTTAAGAAAAAACTAAAAGGAGCAGTTGCAAAGGTTAAAGACGTACATCAAGCTTGGGTGTTGTTGAAAAATACTATCTTGGAAGCCCAGACCAGCTGTATTCCACGCTTTAAGAAAAGTGGAAGGAAGTCCAAAAAATTGCCAGCATGGTTTAAAGCTGAGGTCAGAGAGGCTGTTGTTGCCAAAAAAGCATCTTTCAAGAAATGGAAAAAAGAGCCAAATGATGAAACCTGGAAACAGCACAAGCACTGGCAAGTCAAATGCAAGGCATTGATAAGGCAGGCAAAGAGAGAATTTGAGAAGAAGCTTGCTGCGGAAGCAAAAACGCGAAATAAAGACCTTTTCAAGTACATTCGTAGCAAAAAACCCGTGAGAGAGTCAGTTGGTCCATTAGATGATAAAGGGGTTAAAGGAGCACTAAGAGGCGACAAGGCGATAGCGGAGAGACTGAATGAATTCTTTGCTTCGGTCTTTACTGAGGAAGATGTAGGGATGTTACCCACGACTGAAGTGGTATTTAAAGGTGTGGAAGAATTGAAGGAAATATCGATACATCGGGAAGATGTCCTACAACTATTAGATAAACTGAAGAGTAGCAAATCACCTGGGCCGGATGGTATACATCCAAAAGTGTTGAAAGAACTGAAATTTGAGATTGCAGACCTGCTATCAGTAATCTGTGAACTATCATTAAAATCATCTCTAATACCTGAGGATTGGAGGATCGCCAATGTAACACCAATTTTTAAAAAGGGTTCGAGGGGTGATCCGGGAAACTACAGACCGGTGAGCCTGACATCAGTACCGGGAAAAATGGTAGAAACCATCATAAAGAATAAAATTACTCAGCATATAGATAGTCATGACCTAATGGGAGACAGCCAACATGGCTTTAGACAAGGAAGATCTTGTCTTACTAATCTGTTATGTTTTTTTGAAGGAGTGAATAAACAGGTGGACAAAGGTGAGTCGGTTGATATTGTGTATCTGGACTTTCAGAAAGCCTTTGACAAGGTCCCTCATGAGAGACTTTTGGCAAAACTAAAGAGTCATGGGATAGGAGGCAGTGTACTACTGTGGATCAGGAACTGGTTAAAAGATAGAAAGCAGAGGGTAGGGCTAAATGGCCAATTTTCCCAATGGAGAAAGGTGAATAGTGGTGTACCCCAGGGATCTGTGCTGGGTCCGCTGCTTTTTGACATATTCATAAATGACCTGGAAAGTGGAATAACGAGTGAGGTTATCAAATTTGCTGATGACACGAAACTATTTAAAGTTGTTAAAACCCAGGAGGATTGTGGAAAATTGCAAGAGGATCTTGATAAATTGGAAGACTGGGCATCAAAATGGCAGATGAAATTTAATGTGGAGAAGTGCAAGGTTATGCACCTAGGGAAGAACAACCCAAACTATGGTTACACGATGCAAGGTTCCACATTAGGAACCACCACCCAAGAAAAAGATTTAGGCGTCCTTGTGGATACCATGTTAAAACCCTCGGCCCAGTGTGCAGCGGCGGCCAAGAGAGCAAATAGAATGCTAGGTATGATAAGGAAAGGAATGGAAAATAAAACAAAAGATATTATAATGCCTCTATATCGTTCCATGGTGAGACCGCACCTTGAATATTGTGTGCAATTCTGGTCGCCGTATCTTAAAAAGGATATAGCAATTTTAGAAAAGGTTCAGAGAAGAGCCACCAAAATGGTAAAGGGGATTGAAGGCTACTCCTATGAAGAAAGGCTAAAAAGGTTGGGGCTCTTTAACCTGGAAAAGAGACGGCTGAGGGGAGATATGATAGAAGTCTATAAATTAATGAACGGAGTGGAACGGGTAAACGTAGATCGATTGTTTACCTTATCAGAATATAGAAAGACTAGGGACATGCAATGAAGCTACAGGGTAAACTATTTAAGACTAATAAAAGAAAATATTTTTTCACTCAACGTGTAATCAAACTCTGGAATTTGTTACCGGAGGATGTAGTAAAGGCTGTTAGTGTAGCTGGGTTTAAAAAGGTTTGGACAAGTTCCTGGAGGAAAGGTCCATAAACCATTATTAAGAAGGGACCCAGGATATCAATGCTTGAACCAATACAAGCATTGTGGAACCTGTGTCCCTTGGGGAAACTGCTAGGTACGTATGACCTAGATTGGCCACTGTTGGAAACAGAATACTGGGCTTGATGGACCTTGGTCTGACCCAGTATGGCATATCTTATGTTCTTATGTTCTTATCGTAACCAATAACGCGCAGTTACGCGCGTTATTGCGCACCGTGCAGCAATGATCGTTACAGCCCGCTACTGCGCGCACGCTTAAGATAGCGCGCAGACACCCAAAGACAGAAACAGAGCTGTAGCATAATGGTTACTACACAGACTGATGGTACAAGAGTCATGGGTTCGATTCCCCAGTGTGCCCAATGAGTAAGGCTGGCTGAGGCATCCTGTGTAACCCTTTGAAAGCCAACTATAATATTTTAGTCTGCAGGCGGGTTACAGTTTGCATATGTCAGGAAAAGTGTACCCTTCCTATGAAATATGTTCCAATAGTGACGTTCTCTCTGACATGGTCATGTATTATATACCAGTTGATAGGAATATTTAGGCACTCCCTATAAGGCGAAGTGTAAGGCGCGCCCTATAGGGAGCGCCTAAATATTCCTTTCAAATGGCATATAATACATATAATATAGGGCGAAGTGTAATGTGCGCCCTATAGGGTGCCGCATAATGTGCACCCTATAGGGCAGCGCGTAAGTCACGCCCTATTGGGCACCGCATAAATCGCGCCCTATAGGGTGCCGCATAAGGCACGCCCTATAGGGTGCCTATTGAGCTACCCTAAGGTGACAGTACCCTGAGGGTGGTTCTGCTGGCAGCACTAATATACAGTAAAAATAGACAATGCCTAAGACAGCCCTATCAATGAACCCCACTGTGGGTTGTGAACCTATGACCACTGGCTCCATGGGCAGTGAAGTAACCAGTGGGCTAGAGCTGCTAATAAACACATGGCTGGCTACAGGAGGACTGCACGGCACCACACCCACATTCTGCTGTGGTTACCAGGGAGATTACATACCACCACACCCTCTAGGGCTCAGGGTGGGGGACAGGATCTCCCGCCCACAGATCCACTTCCAACCCTCTGCAATGGTGGCAGTAGAGGGGACTCGGGATCAAACACCCTACAGGGCAGGCAATGCAGAGCAGTACACACCCGTACAGCAAGAGCAGACAGACGGAAGGTCTGGAAGTGCTCAGCTGCCCCCCACCATTATCTGACATTCCCCAGCAGCAAACCTCCAGCCGCTGCACCCTGCACGGTGTTCCAGCAAGACACATACTAGCTGCAGACAGTCCGCCAGCTAGTCCATAGTGCATGGTCCTGGAGGAGATGCATGTACCCAGAACGGGGATATCAGCATACACACCAAGCAGATAAGTCCATGATTGGTCCACAAAAGGAAACCCATATATATCACATAAGAGAAATGCTATATAGCACTATGATGGAACCTAGCCATGCAAATGGTCACTGCTCAGTCAGGGTGAGAGTGACCTCCCAGCAGGACATGCTATGGCCACCCTGTCCATGCAGGTGGTACCGGGCACTACAATGTCCGGCCATTGCCCTATGCCCTGTGCAGATGCGGACAGGCCAGGCCACCCTATCCAGGCTATTCCCACAGTACCTTGCCCCTCATTATGCACATTGGCAGGCCAATACTGGAAACAGTGCTAGCAGTGTGGACTGTGGAGGGTGTTGGAAGCTACCACACACTGGATAGACAGACAAGCACTCCCCACACCTATGCAAGCACTGTGCAACACTAGAGGTGTTGGGCAGCCCAGGCCACCACACCAGTCCTGGGCACAGTGCAGGCATGGCGATGGTATGCAATACTGTCGGAGTCACTCCCCAGGTTGGTAAACACTGTTAGACACAGGACCTGTAGCACACTCCACAGACATCAGAAAGGTTGCTAAGATGCAGCTCACTCAGGAAATTGTACTTAACCTAGGAATTGCTATCTGCCAGTGCTCATAGCAACCTTCTGATAGCTGTGTAACATATTCCCAGGTTTAGGGTGGCATTAATACGGTATGCATGTGCTAGTATTGGGAGATGCACGCAGAGCCCAAAGTCCTGCCTCTCCAGGAGGCTTTGGATAATGGGGCCTGTGGGTGCGGGTGTGTCTGCCCCTTTTGGCTGCTGCTTTACGGCAGAGGTTCCCAACTCCAGTCCTGCGGTGCCAAACACTGTTCGGGTTTTCATGCTGTCCCTCATGAATATGCATGAGATACATCTGCATACCATGGGGGTGGTGCATAGAAATGCAGCACAGGCATCTTTCTCAGAGGCAGCATGGAACCGGGATGGTGTTTGGCCCTCCAGGACTGCATTTGGGAGGTTCTGCTCTAGGTAATGTGCATGTTTATGGTGTCTGTGCTCTGTAGGGTAAAATATGGGTGTTTTGGGCATGTTTATGTCATCTGCAAGACCGGTTCTGTCTATATTAGCCCATTCTAGTAGTGGGTAAAATATGAGGGCTGGGTTGGCGGAAACCACAGCTGGGACCTGAACCTGTGACCCTCTGCTTCTGAATACACTGGTTCTATGCACTGCACCACCATGTTCTCACAGAGATGTTGCGTTCCCTGGTGATAACATGACTGTTGGTCAGACAGGGCCTGTCTGTTGGAGTGCACTGCACCCACGTGAAGGGGGCTAGGCCACGGTCTGCTCTGGGCAGCTGCCACTGCCCCCTCCACCACCAGTATCCCTCAGCTACCATGCTGACATGCCCTTCTGCTGGTGGTGCTGGTGGTGTGCGGTCTCAAGCCATCCAGTGTGCAGGTAGGCGGCTGCCTATGGTGCGTGTTCTGGGGTGGGGGTGCCCGCATAGCTGCCCACGCTTTCCCCCAGCACCGCCTGCCAATGTTCCGTGCCATTGGGGGTACCTGCTGGGTACTATTCCCTGTGACACTGTGGGAAGCACACTCTTGCCCATGTTGGGCCCTCAGCAGTTGCTGTCTGGCTGCTCTACTGTTTCAGCATTCCTATGGGCCAGCTAGGCATCACCCTAGTCCCCACTGTGGCCCAGCTGCTCCACAGCATGTGCCGCCTGCAGCCCTCTGTATCCCCTTCTCCAGCATCTGACCGGTTGCCCGTTCTGACATGCCTGCCCTGATGTTGCGGGACATGTGCACGCCATAGGAACCCTGTCCGATGGTGGGGAAGTCCCTGAACAGTGCTATGTCACTGTGGGCCCGTGCACCTTGTATGGTGACGGGGTATGGACCCTTCCGCGGTTTATAAATACATAACTAACATAAAGAAATACATATATATCTGTTCAATGGTGCTTACTCGGGGGGGGGGTGGGGTTGATGTTTCTCATTGATACCACTATTGGCCAGCTTGGTTGCTGTTTTTTTCCAGTTTGTTGGGGTCATTTTCAGTGTTTCTGTGCCCTTTTGTTTTGTGCACATGTATCACACGTATCACCTTTTTTTGGTTTCCCTGCCTAGGCTGTACATTGCTGACATTTAAATGGTTTCTCTCCCCTTTAATATGCCTTTAACGGCAGGTTTTCATTCACGTTGGAATTCAGCTCTGAAATTCAGCACGTTAGTGTAATGGGAGCCTCTCCCCGCCCACTCTCCGCCCATTGACCCCTTCTCTCCGCCCTCTCTCCGCCTTCTGCATTGTTTTACTGTGCTGCGGAGCATCACGCGCGTTAGCGCGTGATAACACGCGCTATAGCGCGTTTACGATCGTTAATGCGCTACAGCGTGCTATAGCGCGCTAACAATCGTTAATGTCGTACAACGCGCGTTATTCACGTTTACCGCAGTTTAGTAAACATACCCCATGGTGTACCTCAGGGATCTATCCTCTCCACCACTCTTTTTAAGTTCTTCATATCCCCATTAGCTCTATTCATCCAAAATATGAACATCAGTTCTTATTTCTACACCAATGATATTTAGCTTGTTAAAGCTCACGACACTTGGGCCCCTCAATTCCAGACAGAATTTGATTCCAAGCTGCAGTCTATGGTGGGCTGACTCCAGTCACATAAGATGATCCTCAACCCCAATAAAACAGAGATGCTCTGGATTTCTCATAATTCCAATCCTCTCCCCCTCTCCTGCTTACATTCCACAAATTTCTTCTACCCTGATCTTTATTAAGATCTCTATTCTTGCTCTTGGAGTCCTTCTGGGTGACTGACTAACATTTCACCTTCCCTTTCAAAAACTGTTCAAAGCTGTTTCTTTGCTCTAAGATGGATAAGATCAATGAAACCTTATCTTAATAAAAAGGTTTTACAAACAATTATTCACTCTTTGGTGCTAACTAAACTAGATTATTGTAACTCTTCTCTCAGGTATATCTCAAGCTCAAGCAAAACATCTACAACTCATACAGAACAGAGCAGAAAGACTTATCTACAATGCAAAACGAAATGACCATATCACTCCTTTGCTCCGTGAGCAACATTGGCCTCCTAGCATTTTTCGAATCAAATTTAAACTTCTGCTGACACATTGAGCTTACTATATTGGCCTGCTACCTACTTATGTTCACATCTCATTCTCTACTGTCCTTCCCGTACCCTTCATTCATCAAAAACCAATCTCTTAGTAACTCCCACAAAACGCCCGCTACATCTAGATGTCTATCGGTCTGTTGCCTTCTGTTTTCAAGCCCCTTACCTGTGGAACACCATGACCACTGTACTTCGGATGCAATCCTCCTATATAAAGTTCAAATCTGGACTGAAGACCTGGCTTTTTAAACAGACCTCTGAATAAATCTTCCTTCTTTTGGTTCCTGAAGCGAGATACTGATTCCCCCCCCCCCCCCTTACCCCTTTCCCATTGTTTCCTGTGCAATTATTTGTTTAGCGGTTGTTGTTGTTCTTGGATTGAAATTGTTGTGCCACTCCTCTGCCCCCTCCCTTAATGTTTCACTGCTTGTCCCCTAGGGGCCTGTCTACTAAAGGGTTTTTTCCATTTTGTGCCTATGGGGAAAATGCTTAGTAGACAGGTCCTTATGTCTTGTTTTGTACTTGTAGTCCCTGCAGCCAAGAAACTAAGTATTATTTGTAAACCGCTATAATGTACTAAACCATTAACGGTATGCCAAATCACTGTAAATAAATAAATTAACGGCCTGAGCAGTCAAACCAGGAAACTACCAGGCGGATAATGGAGACCATGTGCAAGCAGCAACGCTATAGCAATGTCCCTCTTTCTGGTGAGATTTAGTCAAATCAGTCTCTCCACTCCAAGTTAAGGAAACAAAACTCCACATTTTTCTGGGACCCTATGGTGGTCAAGTCAACACTACAACAATCCAAGATGCTGGTAGCAACGTTTAGATGAGATAGGTACATATTTCAGTTTAGTTCAACGGTCCTCTGCATAATCCCTTGGTACAAAGTAGATTTATGCTGTCCTTCTCCTTCATACCAGAGACTCCAGTGTTTAGAACCTCTCTTACTGTAGTATCCTGAAGGCCCTGGGCTCTGTTAGCTCATTCAAGGTCCTTCCCCTGTAATGACAAGGATCTCTCTCATGCAGGTTCTCTTCCGGACTCTCACCGGGCTATGTGCCCTCTCTCTTTTCTCCTCCTGTATGATTCCATTTACCTCACTGAAGGCCCCACTGATCCTTATTAGTTCAACGATTTTAGGCCAGCTCACTAAAAACGAAGAGCATCAATGGTGTATGCCCTTACTAAACCAATGGCTGTTTTACAGATAGTGGCAGCAATCTTCCCAGTTGCAGGACAGCTTCCTGAGGTATGCCTTCACCATGCTCCTTGTTCTCTTACTTCCATATTTTTCTGCCACTTGTTGAGGCAAACAGGCTGTTTGCTCCCTAGGGTTCAAAAGATACTTTCCCTTGGAATGTCTGGATATTTATATTCCCACTAAGCACCTCCCAGTCCCTCCCCTTGGGCTGGGCTGCTACTGCTCCCTTGTAAGTCTTCCAGACAAACTTCTATTCTATTCTAGCTGCAGAGCCCAAACCTTCTCCTGTTTGTACCTCAGCAATTGCACAGAAGAGGTAAGAAGGAAACTTTAATGATGCCCAGGTCATATGCGTTTGGTACGAAAGATGCATTTTTATTAGGCTGAGGGAATGAATGATCTTTTACTGAACCTTCTGGTTCTCTGCTTGATGAGCTGACCTATGCACCATTGCTTGACTTTCGTAGAATAACCACTGATGAAATACAATTGACAGAGGATGACTGCGAGAACTTATAGTTCAATCAAAACTCTTCAATACCAGAATGAATTCAATCAGCAAATAGGGATTCTGAGTGAGCATGATGAAAAATCATACCAAAAATCAATAACAGTGGGAAAATCCCTTTGCTGGTTCACTGAACTTAAGTTTTTGATTAAGTTCCAGCCACAGACTTTGCTTGTAACAATGTCCCACAGGAATGTTAGTAGCATGTATCATATACCTTATTATCCCGATGAACCTCGGGGAGATTAGTCAAACAGCATAGTAGTCTTTTATGAAACAACTAATGTGATTAGATGCTTAAATGTAAGATATGTTATTATTACTCACAGGGTTACAAGTTTTCAGTGTGCTTAATAAAACAATACACAAAGGGGTTGTTGTTGTGGGGCACTTTTTTTTTACCAATTCAAGCAATTCTGTGCCCTTTCCTTGTTACTTTTGGCATGCAATCAGGAAGGTTCTCATTAGGAGTAATTTAGTTATATTACACTTTGTGCTCCCAATCATCTCCCTGGGAAAATCTTCATTGAGGATGGAGGAGGAGGAGGAGGAGGCATAGGAAAGGGTTTTTAGCGCTTTGCTAACCAGCTAGTGCTGACAATTATGAGTACTTTTAAAAAGCCGTAAAAAAGAATTCTTTTCAGAAAAGGAAGAACGTGTGCAAGATGTAAATCGTTCTCTAGAATGTGCAAACCACAGCGGCTCTGCTACACCTCACACCTGCTCAGGGACAGACAACAGACAAACACTAAATACTCTTCTGCAAGGCATCCTGACTAGGCTGTTGTTGTCAGGAACAAGCCCTTGGAACTTCCAGAACAGGGCAGCAAAGGGTCAAAGAGTGTTGCCATCTAATTTATGGGCCTGTTTACTAAGCTGGAATAACATGGCAGTATGTGTTAAACACTGAAGTTGGTGTTTAATGCAAAATATTTGCAATTCTTGTGCAAGTGCTGCCAGCATTACAGGGAGAAAAAATTAAGGTTGAACATGAAGAAAATATTAATAAGCAGCTCATTAAATAAAGTAACATGGCGCACAATGACCTTCATGATTTGCATTATTCATTTGAAAATTAACTACACCCCAAAAAATGTAATTAAACTTTTTCCTGAGAGCATCAACAGATTAACATGGCTGACAGGAGGGCCAGCTCAAGGGTCTCTGCTGCCCCAGGCATAAGCCCTGGCCATGCCCCCTCCCCCACCCAAAGCTAAGCCACGCTGCTGACCCTGGGTGCCGCCAATTCCAGCAGCACAGAGGGGCAGCCTAGCACAGAGACAACAGGGGCCCGCCACTGTGCTGCCGTGGGCTGCTGCCGCCAGCAGAGGTCTGCCGCCATAAACAGTCGCCTAGCCTGCCTAGTGGAAGGGACGGCCCTGGCTGACAGTGCTCTTAGAGCACCTCTTTCCCTTTCCCGCAGATGCCCTGAGTGGCCTCTTCTCTTAGCATTAAAATGCATACCCTCTAAAAAGAAGCTTCATTCTTGGCATAGGGCTCCAATCCCTCCCAACAGAGGTGTGATGAAGTTCCACCCTCGGGCAGGAAGCCTCCCCTCACTGGACTTTGGAATAATTTATCACCCCTTGTCCCCTTCAGTGGCTGCAGGACAAGTGTAGGTATTCAGGAACAGGAGCAATTCTTGATTGTTCCTGTTTGCTGGCAGTGGAATTCAAAATGGCGCAGGCTGACCTGTGCCTCATCTTTGCCCTGTGTAGAGTTATTTGAGAACAGGATGGATATGTGAGAAGTCCCAAAAGGTGGCTATTCTAAGCCTATTTTATATAAGCAACATAAGTACATATGTGCCTTTCTTAGAGTCCCAGAACCACCCCAATAATGTCCAAATTCTGACACATGCACATTTACACCCTCTCTGAAGTTGGTATTAGTGTGTGCCTGTATATTTTATAAAATATGCATGCCAAAAATACATAAATGCATAGGGAAAAAATCTCTATAAAATGAATTTATAACTAACTTCATCAAAAATAATTTTAACAAATGAATTTGAATAAAGCTTAATAATATCTAAAAAAAAATGTATTTGCATAAGAAAAATAATTTTCATTAAGACTTTATCCAGTTATGTATGACTTTATCGCTTTTTCAAAACAATGAACAAAGAAATGTTTGTTGTGTGCCCCAAGCTCTTATGTTGATCAATATAAAATAAGGCAGGAGCTCATATTAAAGTGGGGCATGCAATCAACCTTTTGGCACCATCAAATCCATCATCAGTGCTGTCTCATTACAGAGTATGCTTTGTTTCAAGAATCCAAATGAGGTCACTAAAAGAAGCAAATATGAATAGATAATTGGAATTAAACTTACAGGGCCCAATACTCAAAACAGGATATTAGTGCTGCTGAACATATCCCTGGATACTGCCACTATATGTCTCGATGATACACAGCATCGGGGCGTTCCAGGGGCAATACCCATCGGTAACCGGTCAGCAGCGATATTGAGCCGTTGCCCAGTTGGCGACCCATGGGTAAAGACAGGCATAGCAAAACTTAGGCTATCTTTACCCATGGGAGCAAAATGGGCAATGGCTCAGTATCACTGTTGACTAGTTAGCTTCCGGGCTATGCGACTGACCTGAATATTCAATGTTGGTGACTGTATATGGTCCTGGCATTGAATATCCAGGTTTAGCATTCAGTGGGCTAGGCGCTGTCATCGCACAAGCTGCCACCGCGGAATATCGGACCCACCTTCTTCTAAGCAAAACTCTTCATAGAGTTTGAAGATAGAGAGATGCTGTTGTTAATTCTTTGTTGCAGTCTTTCCACATCTTCTCTCACATACAAATTGTCAACATAACCTCTGTCTCTTGACCATGCTTTTACCCCTTCCGGATTGCTGCAGCATAGACAAGTTATTTAGTGGGGGCCACGGATTTTGTCCTGGACAGACCTTCAGCAGACCTCTGATGGCAGACTCAAGGGAATAGTGGTTGGGTTGGAAAAGGGAGGAAGCATTTTGAGGAGAGTGGAAATTTCCTTACTAGCTGGAGGTGAACTTGGGTTTATCTATTTGCCCCTGGGGCACTCTCATGCATTGCCTCAAGCCATGATCACATGTCGGCACAGCAAGGAACATGCATGCTTTCACAGCCATAACACACATTCCGGTGGGCTTTCGTAAAATTCAGCATTCATCTATTACATTTTAATATCCTTGGGAATTAATTTGCTTTAAAATAGCATATTTTTTTTAAATGCTACCAAGTCAATGCTAGCTCCTGGTAACCCAGCAGTGTCTGGGTTTTCTTGACAGGTATGGAAATAGATTGTCTTCCAAAGCAATAGAGGATAAAGTGGGACTTGAATGCTGATTTCTTGGATACTAGGCTGTTGCACTCAGCGCCTTCCTAGTCCTGTGTGAGCAGTTCAGCCGCACAGGGCGCAAAGGCTTAGGGGGCACGTTTTGGATGCCTGCTGTGCCCTGCTGCCACCACTTTTTGTTCTCTCAGCGGCAGCGGCGACGGCAGCAGCTGAGCAGATCTAAAATAAAAAGCCCCAAACCACACGGGTCTTTCCGGAGGTCTGGTCCCTCCCTCCTCTGATGCGATGTCAGAGCAGGGAGGGATTAGATCTTTTTAAAGCGAGGAGTCGAAAGACCCGGGTGGGGTGTTTTTATACATTTTAAAATTACTTCGGCAGCAGCAGGGGAAGAGCAGGCAGCAGCTGGATGGATGGATGAGAGGGGGGGGCGTGCGCCCGATGTGCAAGTGGCACAGGGAGCAATTCTGGCTCAGTACGGCCCTGATTGCACTAACCACCATGCTACTCCTCCACTCCAAAATGGCACATTAATTTGCTCTTTTAGAGGCCTATTTACTAAGCTGCCTTAGCTTTATAACTCAGGTTATATTACCGTAAAATAAGGGATGTCCAGGAAAGAATCTTCAGAAAAACGCCAGGGATGTTTATGTCTCTGGTTGGATTCAGGAACCTAGACATCCCTGATGCGAACATGCACACGAGCAGCCACATAGATATCCCCGTTAGAGACTCTTGGGTTGTTAATTGCACTTCAGGGAAGCTAGCAAAAGAGGACATCCAGCGGCATAGCAAAGTGAAAACATTCCCCATCAGTGTTCGCTGACATACTGTACAATACAAGGGGGTATTAGCGTCGTTCCTTCGCCACACCTTCTAGACCTTTGCCTGACAAACAAGCACTTTTCAGACACCTTTTTGTGCCTGGAGCAGATTTAACTTTAGATGCGATTCAGGATGTCCAGGGCATTTCTGAGATCAGGCGAAGACATCCAGGTTCTTAGGAATGCCTCAGCCGTGCCTCCACCATGCCCCCTTTCAGACTTGGACTTTCACAGACCCGGCTTCTAAAATTGCTCCAGGAATGTCTCTATGATTTGGGCTTCTGCATGCCCATTTTCACCTATGATCACACCTGCTCTTTCTACCTGCCTAAGTCTTTCCTGCAGAGTTTGCAACTACATTCTTTTAGTTAAGGAGATTATAAAGAACTTTTAGATTTTTAAAGATAGTTGTGTGTATGTGGACTATATATGGATTTGGTATCACATGTGGATGTTGCTTAAAAAGTTTTAAAAAATGTATGGCTTTTGGGAAATGATGATGCAACACTCAGAAGGCATTTTAGGGCCTTGGAATGTCTTATGACATTTATGCAGTCCCGTGTTACCTATACTAATTTTTTTTATAAACCTACCACATAAATCATTTATTGCTTTTACTTGGAATATTTGCTTTATGAAATTTGGCAATCAGTGACTATTTTCAGCAGTACTGGTGAAGGTATTTCCAATTCTGCTATTGTTTTGATGTGATTATTGTGTGTGCAGAAGATTTTTTTGTCCTGTGGATTAAGTAAGTCGTTCCTAAATCTGACTTTCAAGCAATTCAAAAATTATATTTTTCAATCTTTAGGCATAGAAACATCTTTGAATACCCATGGATATTTTCTTAATCCATTTAAGTATCAGTTATAAATATAGAAAAAATAGAAGCATGATGGCAGAAAAAGACCACATGGCCTATCTAGTCTGCCTTTCCTTATCAACTACAATAGTCCTCTTTTTACATTTAGAGATCCTCTGTGTTTCTCCCATGCTTTTTTTAATTCAGAAACTGCCTTCATCTCCACCACCTCCATTGGGAGACTATTCCACTCATCTACCACTCTTTCCATAAAGAAATATTTCCGCTTATTACTCCTGAGTCCAGGGCCGGATTTACCTATACGCCAACTACGCCGTGGCGTAGGGCCCACAGCTGGCAAGGGCCCACAAAAATTGAACAAATTGTTAGCTTTTTCTAAATTAAATTTTTTAAAAAACCGCTGGCTGCTGCCGCGGCAACATGGACTGTCCCACGGGGCCCCCTCTGCTGCTGCGGCAGCATGGACTGTCCCGCGGGGCCCCCTCTGCCCGGCTGAGCCCCTCCGTGCCGGCTTTGAGAGGCTCGAAGGGAGAGTGTCTCCCTCGCGTCTCTGTTAAGCCCGCAGGGGCAGATGGGAAATTTCCCATCAGCCCCTGCGGGCTTAACAGAAACGCGAGGGAGACACTCTTCCTTCGCGCCTCTCAAAGCCGGCACGGAGGGGCTCAGCCGGGCAGAGGGGGCCCCGCGGGACAGTCCATGCTGCCGCGGCGGCAGCGGCAGCGGCCAGCGTTTTATTATTTTTTTTATTAAAGTTTACTTGAGCCGATGGGGGGGGCTGGGACTGGAAATGGGCTGGGGGGATTAAGACTGGAGTTGGGCTGACACGAAGAAACCAGAAGAAAGTGGCTGGAGCAATTGCAGCTGAAAAAAAAAGGTAGAAAAATCTCTCTTTATTTTGAATTTATTAATTGGAATATGTCAGCTCTGGTAAATGTGCATCATTAACGTCTGCACTTTGTTTAGTACAAGAGCAAATTAATGTATAGTTTTATTTCTACAGTGTTGTACATTCCAAGTTTGGCTTTTGGGATTCCCAGTTTAATTATGACGTCAGGGCCAACAGCGCGCAGCTGATCCAGCGTGCTCGTTTTTATCTTTTCTGGGGGCCCACAATTTTTGTTGGCGTAGGGCCTCACTCAAGGTAAATCCGGCCCTGCCTCAGTCTATCCCCTTTCACTCTCGTGCTATGTCCCCTCGTAACAGAGCTTGCCAGTAATTGAAAGAGACCCTCCTGTGCATTTATGTCATGGAAGTATTCAAATGTCTCTATCATACACCCCTATTTCTCCTTTGCTCTAAAGTATACATATTAAGATCTTTAAGTCTGTCCTCATATGCTTCACAATGAAGACCATTAACCATTATAGTAGCCACCCTCTGCACCGACTCCAACCTGCTTAGATCCTTTTGAAGGTGCAGTTTCCAGAATTTCACACAATACTCCAAATGAGGTCGCAACAGAAATTTATATAGAGGCATTATCACCTTCTTTTTTCTGCCATTCTTCTCCCTATACACCCAAACATCCTCAGGCTTTTGCAGACACCTTTTCTATCTTTTTAGCTACTTTAAGATCATCAGACACAACTACACCTAGGTCCCGCTCCTCTTTTGTGGACAGAAGTAACTCACCCCCTACACTGTACCGCTCCTTCAGATTTTTGCAGCCCAAATGCATGACCCTGCATTTTTTAACATTAAATTTCAGTTGCCGAATTCTAGACCATTCTTCAAGCTTAGCTAAATCCCTCCTAATGTTATCTACTCCTTCCTGGGTGTCTATTCTATTGCAGATTTTGGTATCATGAATAAACAAGCAAACCTTACCCGACAGCCTTTCTGCAATATCACTAACAAAGATGTTAAAAAGTATTGGATCAAGAACAGATCCCTGTGGCACACCATTGGTAATTTCCTTCTCCTTAGAGTGTGCTTCATTTACCAGCACCCTTTCTCACCTCCCACTCAACCAATTTATAACCCAATTAGTAACCTTAGGATCCATCCCTAGAGTGCTCAGTTTGTTTATGTCACCTGTGTGGAATGGTGTCAAAGGCCTTACTAAAATCTAAATATACCACATCTAGGGTTCTCCCTTGGTCGAACTCCCTGATCACCCAGTCAAAGAAATCAACCAGATTTGTCTGACAAGACCTGCCTCTGGTGAATCCATGCTGCCTCAGATCCTGCAATCCATTGGACTCCAGAAACCTCACTATTCTCTCCTTTAGTAGCATTTCCAATAATTTACTAAGCAGAGTTTAGACTAAGTGGCCTATAGTTCTCAATGTCATCTTACATCTGCTTTTGTGTAAAGGGACCACATGCACCTTTCTCCAGTCCTCTGGCACCACTCTTGACTCCAAAGAGGCATTGAAAAGGTCAGTCAATGGAGCCGCTAAAACATCCCCAAGTTAAAATGTAGACTGTTGAATGTTCAATGTTTACTCTCTTTATGTTTTTTGTTCTCTGTAAAACAGCTATATCTATACTGTTACAAGTTGATTTCCATGTAAACCATTTTGAAATGTAGAAAGACGGCATATAAAACATTTTAATTAAATAAATAAATAAGTTCCTTCAGTATTCTTGGATGTATCCTATCTGGATCTGAGATGGATCGATACAATAACAGCAGCTACGGGTACCAGTCTGTCAACAATAAGCCGCCTGACTGAAGACCGAACACAATTTAGGATAGCTATCCAGAGGGTCGCCATGAGTCGACTCCGACTCAACGGCACTTAACAACAACAACAACAACATCCTATCTGGACCCATGGCTTTGTCTACTTTTAGTTTAGCTAGTTCCTCACAAACACAGTCTTCTGAAAATCATTTGAAGTCCTGTCACTTCCGTTCCTATTTGTGGGTGTTTTTGAGGTCTTGCTCCTGAACACAGAACAGAAATATTTGTTAAGCAATTCTGCTTTATCCTCATCCGTTTCTACATATACCTCCCTTTCACCCTTGAGTCTGACAATACCACTTTTGCCCTTCCTCCTCTCACTAACATATCTGAAAATTTTCTTATCCACACATTTTATTGCATTGGCTATTTCTTCTGCTTTTTGTACCTTTGCTTTCCTGACTACTTTGCTAGCATCTCTAATTTTTTCAAATATAAATTTCTATGCCAAGAAATTTGAAAGAACATCATAGCCAACTGACTGGAAAAGATCTGTGTTTATACCAATGCTAAAGAAAGGTGATCCAACATACTGTGGAAATTATCGCACAATCGCTCTGATCCCACATGCCAGCAAGATTCTACTGAAGATTATTCAACAGAGACTACAACCATACCTGGAACAAGAACTACCTGAAGTGCAAGCAGGGTTCAGGAAAGGGCGAGGAACGAGAGACATCATCGTGGATGTGAGATGGATCCTTGAAAAGACTAAGGAATACCAAAAGGATAGCTATTTGTGCTTTATCGACTATAGCAAGGCTTTTGACTGTGTAAACCATGAGAAACTCTGGGCCACATTAAGAAGCATGGGTATACCAGAACACCTTATCATTCTCTTGCAAAACTTTTACATTGATCAAAAATCAACCATTTGAACGGAACTAGGAGAAACAGAATGGTTTAAAATCAGCAAAAGTGTATGACAAGGCTGTATACTTTCCCCCTACCTCTTTAATTTATATGCAAAACAAATCATCAGAGAATCAAGACTGTATGAAGACAACCGAGGTGTGAAGATTGGTGGAAGACTCAACAACAATCTTCGCTATGCTGCTGATACCACATTACTGGCTGAAAGTGAAGATGATCTGAAACATTTGCTTCTCACGATCAAAGAAAATAGTCTCAAAATGGGTCTGCACCTTAATGTAAAGAAGACAAAGATCATGACAACTGGCATAATCAACAGGTTCATCGTTGAAGGAGAAGAAATTGAAATTGTGAACAACTTTAACCTACTTGGATCAACTATCAATAAAGAAGCAACAAGCAGTCAAGAAATCTGATGACGCATTGCTCTTGGCAGAATGGCTATGAAAGACCTAGACAAGATTCTCAAGAGCAGAGATGTCTCTCTCCATACAAAGATTTGACTTGTTCAAGCCATGGTATTTTCAATAAAATCATATGAATGTGAAAGCTGGACAGTGAAAAAGATAAACAGGAAGAAAATTGATGCCTTTGAATTATGGTGCTGGCAGCGAATACTGTGTATACCATGGACTGCCCAAAGAACAAACCAGTCAGTACTATAGAATATCAAACCTAAGCTTTCTTTAAAAGCTCAGATGACAAGACTTCGACTTTCATACTTTGGACACATCATGTGAAGAGACAGATCAATAGAGAAAGACATCATGCATGGCAAGATAGAAGGTCAACGCAAAAGAAGAAGACCAGCAATGAGATGGATCGATACAATAACAGTAGATACGGGTACCAGTCTGTCAACAATGAGCCGCCTGACTGAAGACCGAACACAATTTAGGACAACTATCCAGAGGGTCGCCATGAGTCGACACCGACTCGACGGCACTTAACAACAACAACAGCAACAACATTGATGGCTATCTTCCTCTCTCTTGTATTTCATGAAGGCCTCCTTCTTTTTCTTCACCTTTTGAGAACCATAGCAGCCTCCTCTTCTTTTATATTTATTTACCTTTCTAACAAAAAGGTTTGTTGCCCTTAAAATATCCCCTTTCATCTTTCCCACTGTTTGCCTACATCCCCCAGCTGTTCCCATCCCACTAGCTTTCAGTTTTTGGACTTATAAATCTAAAACATCTAAAAAAGGCACATTTAATTGAGGAATTTCCTAATTAGCACTGACTTCTGCATCCATATTTAAAAGAAAATCTCCTAAACTCTGGTTTCATTCTCAAACAGCCTATGAAGATGCCAACCAGAGGAAGCATAATTTCACGCCTGCTGAGACAGAGTAGGCCATGCATCCAATCTTGACCTAACAGGGCACTTGGTCTGACAACATCAGTGCCAATGACAAAGAACTAGCAGGCTATTGCCAGGCAGGTAAATTTGGTACACCAGAGTAACTGGGATGTGGAAGATGTGAAAAAGAAGTGATGGGTCTTCCAGAGGAGGGCAAAGAGGAAGCAGTCAACCAATGTCCAGCTTTCTGCCTCTCAGAGGATAGACATGACTGCA
Organism: Ichthyophis bannanicus; assembly: GCA_033557465.1. Classification (NCBI taxonomy): domain Eukaryota; kingdom Metazoa; phylum Chordata; class Amphibia; order Gymnophiona; family Ichthyophiidae; genus Ichthyophis; species Ichthyophis bannanicus. The sequence goes on from CM066031.1 coordinate 223,122,749, forward strand.
TAGAGCAGTGTGTGCTATAGTCCACTGATGAGGTTGCTATCACTGGGAAGGCAGGATTGGACTGTGCAAGGCTTACCAAACATTCTAGTAAATACTATATTGGGTACTACAGTGATACTCTTTTTTGCTAACGCTTCATTCTCACTTTTAGAGCTCATAGTCAACTAGACATGGATTGCACACAAGGTCTTACCTGCCCATGTAGTGTGGCAGTAATATATTAGTCCTGTCATTTTAAAGGCATAGATATCTGTCCTTCCTTTCTTTTCTTGAAAAGACTGAGTGGTCTTTGTTCATCCTCCACCTTATGCTTTCTCCTTCAACATCTCTACTAGCAGGGATATACCATCCATAGGTGGATATGTTCTCCAACAATATTGCAATGCATTGAACAGTTTCTAACTATGACTATACAGACCTAGTAGGGAAAAAGTGTGCAACCTAAGCTGAGATGGAAAAGTTATGTGAGGCAGGAGGATGAGGTTTTAAGGTCTGGTGCTTAGCAAATCATATACATACGGCTTCTGATTTTTGGTTAAAAAGGAAAGCTTCAATACAACCCTCCTGATAAGGACATTGGGATTTTGCTATAACCAAAAAATCCCCCAAATCATCTCCCCCATCGGCTCGATGACATCATCAATAGCTGCTGTTGTGTCCTCTTCCAGCAGCAGGAACTTGTATCTTTGCTCCAGCTAATCTTATTCATCAGCTCTCAAGAGGGTTTTAAACATGAGAACAGGCATTTCCTGCATTCTCACAAGAAACAGGAAGTTTCTGTTCTCATGTTTAAAAACCCTCTTGCAAAATTGGGGAAGAAACAGAAAGGAAGAGTAGACACAGGCTCCCACAGCTTTGTGCAAGGTAAGGGATTAGAACTTGGACAAAGTAAGACTGATACTGGCTCTGAGAAAGGAGGGGGAGGGGCCTGGAAGAAAGGGGGCTGATGCTTTATCTGGGGATGGAAGAAGGAGAGCTTGGAGAAGAAGGGCTGATGCTATTGTTAGGGGTTGGAAAAAGAAGGAGTTAATAATGGGGCTTGGAATAAGAGGCCAATGCTATTGCTGTAGCTTGGAGATGGGGATCTGATACTGTTTCTGAAGATGGAGCTTGGAGATGGGGATCTGATACTGTTACTGATGCTGGAGCTTGGAGAAGGGGGGCTAATATTGGGGCTGGGGTTTAGAGAAGGGGGATGATGCTATTCTTGGGGCTAAGAAAAGGAGGGCTGATGCTGGGGCTTGTAGAAGGATGATGGTGCTGATGTCTGGGTTAATGGGGACTGATGCTGGGACTAAAAGAATGGACTGATACTGGGTTATTAAATGGAATCCACCTTAAAAGCCAGACTTTTTTTTACAATATATATGCACCAATAAGCCTCTATTTTTTCATACTGGGAAAGCACCCAATTGCTAAATGGCCAATTTTCCCAATGGAGAAAGGTGAATAGTGGTGTACCCCAGGGATCTGTGCTGGGTCCGCTGCTTTTTGACATATTCATAAATGACCTGGAAAGTGGAATAACGAGTGAGGTTATCAAATTTGCAGATGACACAAAACTATTTAAAGTTGTTAAAACCCAAGAGGATTGTGGAAAATTGCAAGAGGATCTTGATAAATTGGAAGACTGGGCATCAAAATGGCAGATGAAATTTAATGTGGACAAGTGCAAAGTTATGCACCTAGGGAAGAACAACCCAAACTATGGTTACACGATGCAAGGTTCCACATTAGGAACCACCATCCAGGAAAAAGATTTAGGCATCATTGTGGATAACATCTTAAAACCCTCAGCCCAGTGTGCAGCGGCGGCCAAGAGAGCAAATAGAATGCTAGGTATCATAAGGAAAGGAATGGAAAATAAAACAAAAGATATTATAATGCCTCTATATCGTTCCGCGGTGAGACCGCACCTTGAATATTGTGTGCAATTCTGGTCGCCATATCTTAAAAAGGATATAGAGTTATTAGAAAAGGTTCAGAGAAGAGCCACCAAAATGGTAAAGGGGATGGAAGGATACTCCTATGAAGAAAGGCTAAAAAGGTTAGGGCTCTTTAACCTGGAAAAGAGACGGCTGAGGGGAGATATGATTGAAGTCTATAAATTAATGAACGGAGTGGAATGGGTAAACGTATATCGATTGTTTACGTTTTCAGAATATAGAAAGACTAGGGGACATGCAATAAAGCTACAGGGTAAACTATTTAAGACTAATAAAAGAAAATATTTTTTCACTCAACGTGTAATCAAACTTTGGAATTTGTTACCAGAGGATGTAGTAAAGGCTGTTAGTGTAGCTGGGTTTAAAAAAGGTTTGGACAAGTTCCTGGAGGAAAGGTCCATAAACCATTACTAAGAAGGGACCCAGGATATCAATGCTTGACCCAGTACAAGCATTGTGGAACTTGTGTCTCTTGGGGAAACTGCTAGGTACGTATGACCTAGATTGGCTACTGTTGGAAACAGGATACTGGGCTTGATGGACCTTGGTCTGACACAGTATGGCATATCTTATGTTATGTTCTTATGCCTCAAAAATAAACCACTAAAATTACAAAAGGCAAACACCTAGGATCAGACGATCTAGTTATATGACAGCATAATGTGATCTGTTTCCTTTGCATATAATGCTCACAATTATTACTTTCCAATTATTCAACTGAAAGAACTCAATACAAATGAAAATAAAACAAGTTAAATGAACTATGACTATATAAAATAAATTAAAATCAAATTCTTATTATAAAACTTAGGGGATAGTTTGCAAAAATGCGAGTGCTTACTACCTGTTCAGCTCCAAAAATGAGTGTGGGTGTGGTGATGGACCCTTGCTAAAAAATTGGAGGCTTGCTTGGCATGTCCCCATTTAGCTAGCGGGGGTTCCACGCTACCCCCACGCTAAGTTGTTTGACATGATCAATGTGGCTACACTTACTGCCACACATTGGGTGCAACACTGCCAGTTAGCATGTGTTAAAGATGTCCATGATAACTGTGATGTGTACTCTGGGCCCCTCAACCACCCAGTCTCCACCCCAGCCCTTGCTAGGTGGTTAGTATGGGATTTTTAGCAAGGCTGCATTTTTGGCATATGGTAAAGCTTACCACAGTGGAGGAGTAGCCTAGTGCTTAGAGCAACTGCCTAGCACCCAGAAAATCAAGGGGTTGATTCCCACGGGCATGCCTTGTGACCTTAGGCAAGTCATTTTACCCTCCATTCCCTTGGAAGAAACAGTCTGGTAATCTACTTCTAATGATACATTGCCAAGAAAACCCAGAAGTAGCTGGGTTGCTAGGAGACAGCACAAAAAAACGTTTACCGTGGTGCATGCTAAACCCCACTCTACCTGTTAGTGCACTGTAACAAACATGCCTCTTAGTCCCCAGAATACTAAGAAAATAGCCATGCTTTTAACTTTTTCCTAAATTACAAATAGGAAAATGCTCTAGAACAAGTGGAGGCCAAGTAATCCTGAGAAAATCATAATAAACACCCAGGGACATATTCCTTCAACCAGTGCACAAGATGCTAGGGCTTCCTTATGCCTAAGGCACACAAGATAAGACAACGCTGGAGTGATGAGATCATATGTTTTATTTTAATGGACATGAAATTGCATTTTGAATCACTTGGAGTCTCCTGCCAGTAGATTTAGAAAGGCCTGGTTTCATGGATTACAATAATCTCACCTACTGGCAAAAACCATATAGATTACCAAAATTAAATTGAAAGATGCAAAAGGCATACTTGGTAGGGATGTGATCCGGGCCAAGGCATTTGAGGCACCAGTCGTGCTTGCCGGTGATTGAAATGGTGCCAGAACACTTTGTGCGCTTCTTAAAGCCACCGGTGGGCTTCTCCATGTTGTGGGAGGGTAGGCCCAAGGGTAGGCTTCAAGGGACAAGGAAGGTCCTGAGGGGAAAATAGGAAAATATCTTTTGTTTTTGTTTTTCTTTTATATTCTCTTGAAGAGAGGAAAGAAAAAGGAATAAAGGGTAGAAAAGAAGAAATTGGCACTTTCCTCTGAAAAGCACTTTGTCTTTTTATATTCTTAATGAGATACGGCCTCCAAAACTGGACACAGTATTCCAAATGAGGTCTTACCAATGGCTTGTATAGGGCCATAATGACCTCCTACTTTGGGCTGGTTATGTCCCTCTCTATGCAACTTCTGGCTTTGGCCACCACCTTGTCACATTGTTTCGCAGCCTTGAGATTTTTAGAGACTATCCCTCAAGGACTTTCTCCTGGTCCGTGCACATCACCCTCTCACCCCCTATCACATACTGCTCTTTTGGATTTCTGCACCTCAAATGCATCACTTTCCATTTCTTTGCATGAAATCTTAACTGCCAAGCATTGGGCCATTCTTCCAATGTTTGTAGATCATTCCTCATGTTGCCAGCTCCCTGTAGGGTGTTGACTTTGTTACAAATCTTCATGTCATCCTCAAGAAGGCAATCTTTTCCTTCTAACCTCTAACCTGGTCTGCTTTGATCAAAATATCATTCACAAAGGCCAACAGCACTGTCTCAGTGCTATGATTCAAGTGTCATAATTAAGCATGTGCAGGCAAACAAAGTCTGTTTCATTTCATTTCATTCGCTTGTATTTTTTTTGTCACTTCCTTGGTTTCGTTAATAGTGAGCACTATCACTTAACAGCATGCACTATTGCTCAGCCGTGCACACCGTTGAGCATTGCATTGTTTCTCAACTTTCTCTCCCTATATCAGACATAAACTCATCATGAAGATCTGCTGATTTCCTTCAGCGTTAAAGTGAGCAACTATTCCTAGGGATGCGCATTAGTTTAAAATGAAATGGGAAGGGTCAAAGATATTTCCCATTTTATTTCATATTATTTTTAAATGAAAATGAAATAGGGACCACTGAAATTTTGTCACTTTCTGGGGTTTGTTAATAGTGTGCACTATTAACAAAAGTCGGGAAATGACAAACTTTCAGCATGTCCCATTTTCCCTTTCTATAGTTGAGGCTGAACAAGACAAGGAAGAGAAAGCTGGACCATCACAGCAGCAGGAGCAGGAGTGGCCCAGACCTAGCCAAAATGGAAGCCTTTCTGGAAGAGGATTTCCTCTAAGAAGCTGATCTCAGGGCACCAAGTGTTTGTATATTAAGCAGGGGTCAGCCCAACAAAAACATATTTTCCTAACAGAATCAGAAGTTAAGAGGGTTCGATAAACTCAGCAGTATTCATCAGGTTAACCCTGATAATAGATTACACAGGTACACTATCAAAAAACTGCCTCCAGTTTTGCAACTGATTCCTATAGATTTTGGGGTGCTGAATCCAGGAAAAATAGCCAAAATGTTCCATCACGTCACGTTTTCTTGCAAAATTAGATTTCTTACCCATATAAGGAATGTTCACATAATTTCTTTTTAGCCGACTGCAGTTTATTTTCTTGGCCCAAAATAGAGGTTGTAATGGTTAACTAACTAGAAACACTCCCTCATGATATTTTAAAGTGTTTTGTATTCATTTTATACATTAACAGGACAATTGGGAGGCGGGGGGCTAAATCCAGTACTCGCGCTGGCGCATGTTCTTTCCTGTTCGCCTCGCCTCGTTCGCTCGCTCGCTCAAACACGGTGGCTGCGACATGAACGTTCCTGTCAAATTTCAGTTTCTTGCAAGTTCATTATTACCTTTTGTTTGCTCAGTCGTAATCCAGCTTTATTCCGAAGTGGTTCACTACAGTTGTAGTTTGCAGTGCTGTGTATTTGTGATGGCTCACAGAGCCAGAGGTTGCGTCAACTCTCCGGACAGTTTTTGTTTTATTTGTGGGGAATATACCGTGAAAAAGCGGCAGAGGAACATTTCTGCATTTATTAAAAAAGTATATTTCGCCTATTTCGGTTTGAAGTTAGGCGATCAAGACAAACCGTGGGCTCCTCACAAAGTGTGCAAGACATGTGAGGAAGATCTACGCTTATGGATGAAAGGTAAAAAACAAGCATTTCGTTTCGGAATACCTATGATGTGGCGTGAACAAAGAGACCACAGCAGTGACTGCTATTTTTGCTCTTGCATTGTGAAGGGATACAACTTAAAAAATAAGAACGCAATAAGTTACCCCAACCTTCCCTCAGCAATTAGGCCTATGCCTCATAGCAACGAAGTACCTGTGCCTGAACCACCAAAATCTTTGGATCATATTTGTGTGGACGGTTCTGATCATGATGAGACTCATCAGATGGCTTTTCCCGATGAGTCCAGTACTTCCGAGTTTGAAACTGAACCAGATCCGAAACCTGAACTTTTCTCTCAAGCTGAATTGAATGATTTAGTCCGGGATTTAGGACTCCCAAAAGATGCTGCCCAACTGCTAGGTTCTCGGCTTAAACAGAAAAATCTATTGTCACCAGGAACAACTTTTTATTGGTACTGCAACCGCGAGACACAATTTTTGAAGTATTTCAGCAAAGAGGAAGATTTGGTATTTTGCAACGATATATACGGAGTGATGGAAAAGTTTAAACTCAAGTATGATCCTGCTGAATGGCGGCTGTTCATTGATTCGTCAAAAGACAGCATAAAAGGTGTTCTTCTTCATAATGGCAACACATTCGCTTCAGTTCCTATTGCTCACTCTGTTATTCTCCAAGAAAAATACGAGAATTTGGCCCTGATTCTTCAGAAGATTCGTTATGATGAGCATAAGTGGATGATTTGTGGAGACTTTAAAATTCTATCCATGCTATTAGGGCAGCAATCCGGTTTCACCAAATATCCCTGCTTCCTTTGCTTGTGGGATAGCCGGGCCAGCGACCTACACTGGGGGAAAAAAGACTGGCCAATTTGGGAGTATTTGAGACCCGGTGAGAAAAATGTTCTTCATGAGAGCTTGGTACCTCGTGATAAAATTCTATTACCACCTCTCCACATTAAGTTGGGTCTCATTAAGCAATTCATCAAGTCCCTTCCAAAAGATGATGAGTGCTTTCGGTACCTTTGCTCAAAGTTCCCCCGACTTTCTGAAGCAAAGCTAAAGGAAGGAGTGTTTGTTGGCCCTGATATAAGGAAACTTATTTCAGATGGAGCATTCGCTGAAACGATGTCTGAGAAGGAAAAAGAAGCCTGGGATTCCTTCAAGGATGTTGTTCTCAAATTCTTGGGGAACAGGCGGGATGAGAACTATAAGGATATTGTTTTATTTATTTATTTATTTAGTATACATTTGTATATTGTTGCCAGGATGCTCAATGCCTTCAAAGAACAAGGCTGTAACATGAGCCTGAAAGTCCATTTCTTGCACTCGCATGTGAACTACTTTCCCGAAAACTTGGGGGCGTACAGTGAAGAACAAGGTGAAAGGTTTCACCAGGACATCAAGGACGCAGAGAGAAGGTACCAAGGAAGATGGAACACCACTATGATGGCTGATTTCTGCTGGTTGCTGCTGCGGGAAACCCCAGATGAAAAATACGCCAAGCAGCGCACCAAGAGAAGCATTCGGGGGAAGAAGAAACGGGCCCACCAGGAGATTGATTGACCCAAGAATGACTTTAAAATCTAAACTGTGTTGACAAATATCGTGTTTTTACTAAACTTTGAAATAAAAATTTGCTAGTTATTACCACAGTGTCGGATCTCATTTATTAGAATTTTATTTTCACACCATCGGGTGTTTGTCTTCATGTATTGCAATGGTGCGGTTTGCGTTTTCTATTCTTACATACATACCTGTACAACATTTTTTGCACATTTCTTTGCTTTGCTTTGTGTCTAACCTCGCTCTTATATGCTCAATGTTTGTGCACATGTATGTGGCTGTTTTAAGTGCAGACAATTTTGCTACCATCACAGTGTGTTTTGTTGACATTACTCTATTCTTATGTGCTGCCTTGTTACAATTTTCTTTATTCTTATTTGAATAACTACTAAACAATTAGTATAAAGAATTCATCCAAGAAACTTTTATCTCGATCGCACTCAATCTGAAACGTTCACCTCAAACTGCTAACCCAATGTAGCAAAAAATCTGTACGTGATGGAGCAAATTGGTTACCAGATTTGGATTCAGCGCACCAAAAAACGTAAAAATCAATCGAAACATTAGAGGCAGTTTAAAAAAAATTTTTTTAGTGTACCTGTGTTATCTGAGTTTTGAGTGAACAGGCATTGGGTGGTTTGGGCTCCTGTGCTTTGATGGCAACAATTATTGAAAGTGTGATTATAAGCTACTTGTGATTGGTTGTTGCTGGATGATGTCAGCATTTGGAATTAGTTCCTTTGTGTAGCTGCTGAGTTTAAAGCGCATAGGCTTCTAAAGGTTTTGCTAGAGGCTTGAAGGCATGCTGATCAGTCATGAGGTGAATATTCAGCTCAGGAAGATTGGTTTGCTGAGTCATGATTCATATGATCTTTAGCTATTTATGTAGGTGATGTTTAAAAAGGAATTGCAGCATGTGATTGTTTGCTTTTTGTTTTCAGTTTTAACACTGGAATACACACTCCCTGGGACAGCTTAGTTGCAAAACGCTGTCATCATCTGAGAAGTTTGAAATATCATGTCAAGACATTGGAAAAGCACACTGAAAATGTAGATTTTTGTATTTTTAAAGTATTTATAAAGAGTTTGTTGAGGATAAGTGATACTATTTTCTACAGTTTTATATGATTGCACATAGATATGAATATGGAAGGCTTTTTTGACCAATGATGGTTTAATTTGACACAAATAATTAAAATGGACTGCTCTATTAAAAGCATAGATCCAAATTTGACTACTTTGATACTGAGGTCTTTTTCTATTTTTGTTCAATTTATAGAGAAGTTTTTGTTTTTTGAGGAAAGATGACAATATACTGCTTTCTTATTTGAATATCAGTGGATAAACTTTGGTTTGATATATTATTCACTGTTATTGGGGGGAGGTTGTTTCACTATTCAAAAAGAGGGTTAGAAAGGTTCCTGGAGGAGAAGTCCATAAATCACTAAAAGCCAATGTTTAGATCTGGGAAAGTTACCGCTTATATCTCTAGGTATGAGCAATAAGGAATGAATATACTTTTTGGGATTCTGTTCGGTTCTTGTGACCTAGGTTGGCCACCATCAGAGAAAGGAGGCTGGGTTTTATAGATCTTTGCTCTGACCCAGTATGGCACATCTTTTGTTCTTACCTGGATATAGCTGATTTCCAAAAACAATTGAAGACCCACCTATCAATTACATAGCATTAAAGATAATGAACGACTCACAACCACACCACCTCAATACCACACAATGCCTAGTACAAATGGTTACTTTGTAAATAGTTCTACAATGTTGCACTGTACTTGGTTACATGTCTTATGATTGTTACTGTTTATTGTAAAATAGTTCAGAAGGACCTGTTCCCTATAAAACTGTTGAGTTCATTGTAAATCACCTAGATAAACATGAAAGGCGGTATATAAATAATGTCAAATAAAATTAATAAATAAAAATGACTTCATAACTGAGACTTAACATATCTGTTCCAATGCTTGTACATTTTAATTAACTTCTTTAACCATAGGTAATGCTTTTACAAGAACCAATATAGTGGCATAGCAACCAATATAGTAGTTGGACTATATAGTTTGAGACTGAGAACAGGGCCAAAAGTATGGGGAAAGTTTGGGGAGAGACCACTGAGTCCATGGCAATCTTCATTTCAAAAGTGATATAAACAAATGTGATATGTTATTTTTACAATGTAATATAATTCTTGTATTCTATTCATTCATCACTCTGTAATATAATTTTGTATGTAATGACTTTCTGACTCCCTTTGTTGTATGTCTGCATCCTGGAAGGAGAGACTACATGGCTAGTAATACGTAGCCTGTCACAGGTGTGGAAGTACAAAGAAGTGGAATGATTTCCTTTACTTGTATCTTGCTTAAATTTATGCTCCTATGTAATAATGTCATTTTCACGCAAGATTGTGTTTTGCTTTTCTTGTTTATTTATGTGAAATCCATAAATAAATAATAATAAAAAAAAAAGAAGTGGAGTGAGACAGTATTAACCAATGAGTTATAGACATGCTGGAAGAGGGAGAGGACATAGTGTACTATAAAAGAACTGTGAAACAGAGGATAGGTGTGAATGCTTAGTCAAGCGTTCACCCTTCTTGAAAGAATGTAATGTGATTAAAGTAACTCTTTGCTTCACTGAGGAGTCTGTTATTGTGTAAAAAGTTATGTTTTATTACAAAAGTAGTTCCATTCTAGAACTCCTTGTCTACACACCAGACACATTTATTTATTTATTTACATTCTCTTATATACCACGCTATTCTGCATCAGTGCGGTTTACATTGAACAAACTGAAATTACATTGAACAGGGCATTATAACTTGGAGATAACTATTTTACAGGGAACATGGGCTATGGAGGGTTAAGTGGCTTGCCCAAGACCACAAGGAGCACATTACCATTGAAGTCCATTGCCACCTTGTAGATGGGGCTGGCATGGCAGCTGGACAATGACACATTGTTAAGTCCCGGTGAATGAACAGCTTTCTTGTTTCTGTTTATTGCTCTTCCAGAGTCAATGCTGTTTTTGCGGAGGTGCTCACTGGGAGGTGCAATCTTGGCAGATAATGGGGCATATAACCCCTAAAGATAGTAAGACACAAAGGATGTTTGGCAGAAGAGGGCTGGCTGATTGCAGAGGTGAAAGGGGAAGTAGTGGAGACCAAACCTGCCATGGTGTTGACAAGGAGTTTTGCTGTAGCTAGTTCTGTGCTGGAGAAAGTGCTTCATTCCCCAAAGCTATAACCATGGTTTCAACTCTTGAAAGCCTATAGAATGTTCTGACTTTGGTTGAACAATCTACTTCTTCCTCAACTACCATTACCACAGACACACATTCTTAAGATATAGGACCAAGAAACTAGCATGCTTCCACCAAGTTGGGAGAGTCAATAAATCAGAGCAGAGAGTGTGCTTCTCAATTGTCATCAGAGCTGATGGGCCTGATTTTGGAAAAAAATGTTCATTGTAGACCTGAGATATGGAAAATTCTAAGACAGGACTCAGTAAATCCCAGGCTCCAGGTCACCATGATGACAAGAAATGTTCCCCTTGTGCCCAGGACTTTAATGCCCTGTTTTGTTTAGTTGGGGGAGGGGGGGTTGGTGGGGGGGTAGCAGGCTGTTTATTTGTTTGTATTCCTGCCACTGTGGCAGAAACGGGAGCTTTCTCCTCTCTGCACTACTCAGTTTACAGCAATTTTTGAGTCACATGGTGCAAGAACTCCCATATTGGTCTAGCAGTCTCAAGCTACTGTCCTGGTGATAGCCATAGAATGCAAGGTGAGCATCAAAGCCAACTGGCCTAATGGAAAGTCTGGAAGGGAGCTGGCTGGTTGGTTAGCTAGCTAGTTAGCTGGGGCAGTGACTGTGAAGAGTCACTAACTAGGTAGTGGTGGTTAGCTGGGGGGGAGGGTGTATACAAGGAGATTTGGGAATGGGGGGCTGGCTATACAAGGAGATTTGGGAATGGGGGGCTGGTTGTTGTGATGGTCTGTTGGGATGATGGAGATGGTGGCTTACGGGAGGAAGAATGGTGGGACAAGAAGGCTAAGAGAAAGTGATTGGTAGGATGGGGCAAGGATAGAGGGAGAGAGAGAGAGAGAAATGTAGTGATGGCAAAGTGAGGAATGAAAGAGAAAGACTCAGTGATTATAGGTTGGAGGGATTAGAGAAAGAGAGATTGGGTTCAGAGGAAGGTTGCAAGCTGTGTACCTCTGCCAATGCCCAGCAGTAGTGCATTAAGGGCCTTGATAAGATAGGTGAAAAGAGAATTTGAAAAGAAGCTTACCATCAGGGGTGGTTCTATCATTAGGCCAACTGAGGCGGTGGCCTCAGGCGGCAGTTTCTAGGGGGCAGCACTCCAGCTGTGTTGCTGTTTCCTAGAAACTGCCTAAGGATAGAACCACCAATCTTCCAGCAGGGCCAGCGCTATCCGGTAAGCTGGGTAAGTGTGGCATGAGGGCACCGGTGGGGGGGAGGGAGGAGGAAGTCGAGGTCACTGCTGCCGCCACCGCTTCTGCTTCCAAAAGAAAGCAACCGCGGGAACATTTCTGTGTTCCCGCGGTTCTGCTAATTTTTAAACTGCTAGGTCATGGAGTTTCTAAAGGCAGTAATAAGCATTTCCTATGAGAAACAAGAAATGCTTATTTTTGCCTTTAGAAACTCCATGACCCTTTAGAGATCCTATAGAAACATAGAAACATGATGACAGAAAAAGACCACATGGCCTATCTAGTCTGTCCTTCCATATCCCTGCCTCCAGCAGTTTGAAAGTTAGCAGAGCTGCGGGAACAGAGAAATGTTCTTGCGGCTGCTTTCTTTTTTTTTTTTAAAGAATGAATCAATGAAGGGGGGGAGGAGGGAAAGGTGCCAGAGGGGAGCAGACATGGGGATCAAGCTGGAAGGGAGCAGAGCAGATATGGGGGGGGGAGCTGGAACGGAGCAGAGCAGACATAGGGGGGAGCTGGAAGAGAGCAGTCCTGGTGGGAGAGAAGGAAGGAAGCAGACAAGGGGGGAGAGCTGGAAGGGAGCAGAAAGGGGGGCTGGAAGGGAGCAGAGAAGACATGGGGGGCTGGAAGGGAGCAGACATAGGTGGAGCTGGAAGGGAGCAGACACTTGGGGATGGGGCTGGAAGGTGGTTGGGTAATAGGAAGGGGGTTGGAAGAGAACTGACAGGGGGAAGGTGGGGGCTAGAAGGGAGCTGACATGGGGATTGGAAGGGAGTGGAAAAGAGGGGAATTAGGGGGCTGGATGGGAGCTGACACCTGGGGATGGCACTGGAAGGCAGATGGACAGAGGAGAGGGTGACTGGAAGGGAACTGACATAGGACGGGGCACTGGGACTGGATGTTCGTAGATACCTGGGATGGTATTTTGACTAGGAGGGGCTGGATGGTGGGGAAGGAGGGGGACTGGAAGGTAATAGGCACCAGTGGCAGTACTGGGAATGCAAGGGGGCTGGCACTGGGAGGGGAGGCTGTAAAGGATGCTGATACTGGGGAGAGTTACTGGGACTGGAAAAAGGCTGATGGAAGAAAATGAAGAAAGCAAAAAGAGAGACAAGAAATGGCAGATGGACTATAGACCATAGAAAAAGAGCTAAGAGAAGACAGAGAAAAACAGAAACCTCAGATCCCGGACTACCGTGATCAAAAATCGTCAGACAACAAAGGTAGAAAAAAATAATTTTATTTTCAATTTAGTGATTGGACTTTGCACTATCTATATTTCATACAGTATGGGGTAACTGCATCTCTTATCTGGTGTGGCACCGCATATGGAGTCTGGCTTCTTGGGGTTTCATTTTAATTTTTGTCTACATTTTTTTATTTTTGCTTTAGGTTGTGGTCACTTATTCTGTAATTGGTGAGGGTCTGTGTTCTGAGTGTGTGACCAAGGCCAGGTGTTCTGTTAACATGGTGTTTGTATGTTGGGATCTGTACTGTAGAATGTTTGTTGTTGGTGAGATGACCAGAATCAGATTTTTTTTTTAATATATTGAGTTCTGTGGGTGAATGTCCTACCTCAGCTCTGCACCCATTGTTGAGGAGGGGGTTCTGTGAATGCAAAATATATCTTCAAAAAGAAAAAGCAAGCACCATAACACATTTTATAACAACAAAATACAAATGAATTATAATTTGGAGTTATAAACTTTCTTTTTATTTCCTTGGGGTGCGAACATCTTGCATTTGCTCCACATTATCTAATCAGCTTTTTGGTTTCATTCAGTCCCTGTCTGGAATTTTGAGAAAGATCCCCTTCCCTCTTCAGGGGGCGGGCGCCATCTCATCCCTCGCCTCAGGCAACAGATTGCCTTGAGCCGCCCCTGCTTGCCATAGAGGTAAAAATTCATAAAAGGTTTTTCAAGTACATTCAAAGCAAGAAACCTCTGAAAGAGTTGGTTCGATCATTAGAGGTCAGTTCTGTAGGTGCATGTCCGGGCTGTCCAGACGTCCGGAAATCTGGACGGCCCAGAGATGTACCCGATTCTGCTCCCTCAGGGGCTAGACAGCCCCATAGGAGCAGAATCACGGCATAGGGCCTGGACATCCAGGTCGTGCCCCGATTCAGGCACCCTGGATGTCCAGAGCGCTGCCTGGCTAGTTCAGCCTGGCTCCTGCATGGAGCCGTGGTGCTATGGCGTCTCATTGCCATGAACCGTGGCCCTATGCCAGAGCCCCAGTTGTCAGCTCTGCATGAAATGGCTTGTTCGCTGCTGCCCAACCCCCAATCAGGCCTTCTGAGGCTGAGATCAGGCTGCAGGGAACCCCCTTCCCTGCTCACCTTCTCTCCTGGGCCCTCTGCTGTCCACCACAAACCTCAGGGGAACCTATTCCACCTCTGAGGTGGAATAAGTTCCCTGTGTAGATGGCTGACCCTGAACTACAGGGCCAACTCTGGAATCGGCCCTGTACGTCTGTGGCCAGGGTCACGCCTCTGGCCCACCCTCACTCCTCCCTAGGCCTGCCCTCTTCCTCCCTTATACTGAGCTCTCCGCACATCTCTGCTGTACATACAGGGAGCTCATTTGCTGGCATAGCACACAGGCATTTAGCGGGGAACGTACATCTACTCTGGACGTATATCCCTACTAAACACGGGTCAGAATGACCCCCTTAGATAACAGAGGGGTAAAAAGGGCACTTAAGAGGGATATGTTCATGGCAGCCTTGTTTTCCTTGAGTGCCCCTACTTGTTTTAGCCTTTACTGAAGATGATTTAAGTACATACCCACCTTTTGCCTTTACTGCGGATGTTTTAAGTACATACCCATGCCAGAAATAGTATTTAATGGTGATGATACAGAGGAACTGAAACAAATCACAGTGAGGGTGGACGTTGGAGCAAATTGACAAAGTAGCAAATCAACTGGACCATATGTGCAGACCACGGAGTACTGAAAGAACTCTATAAATGAAATTGCAGACCTGTTATTATTAGTAATTTGTAATCTATCATTAAAATTGTCTAGAGTACCTCAAGACCTCTCTTTATCTTTATTTTAATGGAGTTCTTTTCCTCTTTCTTATTTGTTTTTATGAAAGCCAATTTGTTTTTAATTAAAGAAAAGCAATAAATAAAGTTTTAATGAACCTTAAGACTGGAACATGGACAACATAACACAAAATTTTAAAAAGAACTTCAGGAGTAATATAGGGAACGATAGACAGGTAAGCTGACATCAGTGGCAAACAAAATGATAGAAAGCTATACTTAATTTATTTATTTATTTATTTATTTATTTAACAGTTTCTTCTATACTGCCCCTTCCAGAGATCAGGGGCGGTTTATATTGAACAGTGAACAAAAATTTGTATACTTCTGTATACTTTACATGGAACAAGGTTTTAACTATATACAAGTGTAATTACAGGTAACATACTTTTATACGTTAGTTGGAACAGTGTTTTTAAACTATATACAGGTTATAATACATGGAACATAACATAACTAATTACAAGTAGTTATTTACAATAGCGATATATCAGACAATTTGGGGGAGTCTTTTGCATGTTGGGTGGAGTATGTAAGGTTTCTTGTGTTAGTCGTTTGTTCTGTCTTTTAAAAGCAAAATTACTGAGCATATCAATAAACATAGTTTAGTAGGACAGAACCAAAATTGATTTAGTCTTTCCTCCCCAAGTTGCTACATTTTTTGAACATGCAGAGCAAGACGAGCCAGTTGATCTAGTCGTGTGTCTGCACTTTCAGAAAGCATGTGACAAAGTCCTTCATGAGAAACTCCAGTATAGGAAGCGATATGGTGGATTAAGACCTGGCTAAAAGGAAATTAAATGTTTTCTCAGTGGAGAAAGGTAAATAATGGCATACCCCAGGGATCTGTATTGGGACCGGTTTTGGGGGGGGGGTCAGATTTGTAAGTAATCAGGCAAAAGAAACAAGTGCTGCTGCCACACAATATTCAAGGTTTTAAATTTCAAACAGAATGTGACCTCCCTGGTGGTCTAATGGGTCCAGGACAGGAGTTATATCCATTTGCTCCTGTCCCCTCCAGCATCAGGTTCAAAATGGCACCAGGCAACACCTAGTGGTAGTCTTGCCACTAGGAGTCAAGCACAATCTTTGGGGGCTTTGCTAAGAGGGTGCTGTTCAGGAGGTATTATCTTCTTGTGCCACTATGACTGAATGGGGTTTTTTTCCCGTAGGGAGACGCATTACATGCATTGAAAGATAGCGTGAGCATATTGTGCCATCTGCTGAGGCATGGGCCCATGCGGTAGTAGGGGGCAATTTATCCAATTGAATTCATTTTGCGCATCCAAACAAACTGTCATCAGGATTTGCCCTTATTGTGGTGGTTGTTTAGTTTTGTGCATACCATGACAGTCATGGCCATCACTTCTAAGTCAGAGTATGTGCAGTATGATCGCAGCCTCTTAAATTTACTGCTGCCGCTCGCTGTAGTACTTGCATCGTGCCAAAGAAAGCTTCCTTCTGGAGCTCTAGTAATTTGTCAAGATGTGACTGGAAGTTCTTCTTTATCAGCCTGTGGTTCCCAATATGATGGGAAATATTTCTGTATTTTTCTGCCACATTTTCTTGGTCTCTGACTGCATTTCTTGCTACTTCAGGATCTTCTCCCTCTACGTGACTCACAGAATAATCACTAAATGCAGGGAAGATGCTGGTTACAACCCCTCCATTTATCACACAGGTTTTGCATTTTAGTTTTTGCTCCTTATGCATAGTAAGTGCAAGAATCTACCACACTTTCATAAAGATACCTCTTAAAATGCACCTAGGGAAAATAATCCGGACTATAACTATATGATACTAGGAGTCACCACCGTGGAATTCACAATGGATAACGTGCTGGAATCTTTGCCTCCCTGTGTAACAGCGGCCACAGCATCATATGATCAACTGGTTCATGGTTCGTTCGGAGTGGATCTGTTGTGGTACTTTGTGTGTGTTTCGCTGACTAGCTGTGCAAGACTCTTTGTTATTGTGTTTGCTGTTATGGCTCAATGTGATTGATGTGCTCTGCTGTGTTGTTGTGTGTAGTTCAGGTCAGATGTAGTGGAGAAGGCTTTCCTATTGTTGTTTGAAGTGAACAGTTTGTTGTTTAGCTGCTTGTGTCATACGTCGTGAGGCATTAGCGTGATGCGTTAGTTTTGTGGTACAGTTTTGTACATGCTGTGTTTGGAGAATCTGAAGCTGTCTCTGCCTGGGGATTGCGGTTGGTGGTTCCTGCTGTTTGTTTGTTTGTAGCGATTATGTTGTTGCTATTATCTTCATCCACGCCTAAGAGCCACACCAAAGGGCTGCTACGGGCCTGATTGGCTTTGCAGAGGTGATCGGGGAGGGGCTTTCCTTCCTGCTCACCTCCCCAATGCCAATCAGGCCAGTATTGTATGCGGCAGGTCTTTTCCACGCCTGGAGGTGCCTTTGAATCTAAATGACATCAACATTTTAAATTTAATTAACATTAAATTTCATCTGCCATTTGAACGTCCTGTCTTCCAGTTCATTAAGGTCCTTTTGCAATTTTTCACAATCCTCTTGGGTTTTAACAACTTTGAATAGTTTTGTGTCATCTGCAAATTTGATAACCTCACTCATTATTCCCATTTCCAGATCATTTATGAATATGTTAAAAAGCAGCGGACCCAGCACAGATCCCTGGGGTACTCCACTATTCACCTTTCCATTGGGAAAATTGGCCATTTAGCCCTACCCGCTGCTTTCTATCTTTTAACCAGTTCCTGATCCACAGTAGTACACTGCCTCCTATCCCATGACTCTTTAATTTTGCCAAAAGTCTCTGATGAGGGACCTTGTCAAAGGCTTTCTGAAAGTCCAAATACACTATATCAACCGATTCACCTTTGTCTACCTGTTTATTCACAACTTCAAAAAAAATAGATTAGTAGGACAAGATCTTCCTTGTCTAAAGCCATACTGGCTGTTTCCCATTAAGCCATGACTATCTACATGTTCAGCAATTTTGTTCTTTATGATGGTTTCTACCATTTTTCATGGTACTGACATCCGTCTCACCGGTCTGTAGTTTCCCAGATCACCCCTGGAACCCTTTTTAAAAATTGGTGTTACATTGGCTATCCTCGAAACTTCAGGTATTATTGATGATTTTAATGATAATTCACAGATTTGTAATAGTAGGTCTGCAATCTCATATTTCAGTTCTTTCAACTCCCTTGGATGTATACCATTCAGTCTAGGTGATTTTCTACTCTTCGGTTTATCAAATATTTATCAAATAGTTGTAATACATCTTCGCAGTTTATTGATATTTCTTTCAATTCTTCTGCTGCATCAGCTTTAAATACCATTTCAGTCATGGGTAACAACCCTACATCTTCTTCAGTAAAAACTGAAGCAAAGAATTCATTCTCCACTATGGCCTTGTCCCCTCTTAGTGTCCCTTTTACCCCTCTATCATCCAATGGTCCAACTGACTCTCACAGGTTTTTGCTATGAATATACTTGAAGAAGTTTTTATTATGCGTTTTTGCTTCCATACTCAGTTTTTACTCAAATTCATTCTTTGCCTGCCTTACACAAAAGCGGAAGTAAGGATGTGGTTGAAAACTACAGGCCGGTTAGTTTAACTTTGGTGGTGAGTAAATTATTAGAAACGCTACTGAAAAAGAAAATAGTGAGCTTTCTGCAGTCCAGCAGATTACAGGATGTGAGGCAGCATGGATTCACCAAAGGCAGGTCTTGTCAGACAAATCTGATTGATTTCCTTGACTGGGTGACCAGAGAGTTGGACTGAGGGAGAGCCCTAGATGTGGTGTATTTAGATTTCAGTAAAACCTTTGACAACATTCCTCACAGGCGACTTATAAACAAACTGAGCACCCTAGGGATGGACCCTAAAGTTACTGCTTGGGTTAGAAATTGGTTGAGTGGGAGGCGACAAAGAGAACAGGTAGATGGAGCTCACTCTGAGGAGAAGGAAGGTACCAGTGGGTGTGCCCCAGGGATCTGTCCTTGGTCCAATTATTTTTAACATCTTTGTTAGTGATATAGTGGAAGGGCTGTCGGGTAAGGTTTGCCTCTTTGCAGATGATACCAAAATCTGCAATACAGTAGACACCCAGGAAGGTATGAATAACATGAGGAGGGATCTAGCTAAACTTGAAGAATGGTCTAGAATTTGGCAGCTGGGATTTAATGTTAAAAAATGTAAGGTCATGCATTTGGGCTGCAGCAATCCAAGGGAGCAATATAGTATAGGGGGAGAAGTTCTTTTGTCCACTAAAGAGGAGCGGGACTTAGGCGTGGTTGTGTCTGATGATCTCAAAGTAGCTAAACAGGTCGAAAAGGCGACAGCAAAAGCTAGAAGGATGCTTGGGTGCATACGGAGAGGAAAGGCTAGCAGAAAAAAGGAGGTGATAGTGCCTCTGTATAAGTCTTTGGTGTGACCTCGTTTGGAGTATAGTGTGCAATTCTGGAGACTGCACCTTCAAAAGGATATAAACAGGATGGAGTCAGTACAGAGGGTGGCTACTAAAATGGTTAGTGGTCTTCATTCTGGGGAAAGGAGGGGCTCTTCCGAAGGGATGGGCTTCACCTTAACCGGGATGGAACCAGGATACTGGCATTAACCTTTAAAAAGGAAATAGAGCAGCTTTTAAACTAGATAATAGGGGAAAACCGACAGTCGCACAAGAGCGCATGGTTCAGAAGAATGTATCCTTGAAGGATACTACCAAAAACAGAGAGGTTCCAAAAAAGAGTAAAGTAGCCCAAATGCCCTCAAGTATGGAGCAGACAGAGCTTAAAGATCCCAAATTACCCATGCCTACCAATAGCCAAATTAATATGAATAAAATACAGTTTCTAAAATGCTTGTTTGCAAATGTTAGAAGTCTAAAAAAATAAGATGGGAGAGTTAGAATATATAGCACTAAATGAGAGGTTAGATATGATTGGAATCTCAAAGACATGGTAGAAAGAGGACAACCAGTGGGACACTGTGATACCTGAGTACAAACTATATCGTAATGATAAAGCTGATCAAATTGGTGGAGTGGTTGCACTCTATGTTAGAGTGGGCATTGAGTCAGAAAGGATTAAAGTTTTGCAGGAAACAAAATTTGCTGTAGAATCTCTATGGATTGAAATTCCATGTAAAAAGGGGAAGGTGATGGCAGTGGGTATTGACCTCCTGGCCAGAATGAACAAATGGATGATGAAATGCTCAAAGAAATCAAGGAAGCTAACAAAATTTACAGCACAGTAGTAATAATGGGTGATTTCAATTACCCCGGTATCGACTGGGTCAGTGTCACGGCAGGACATGCTAGGGAGATGAAGTTCCTAGATGAAATAAATGACTGCTTCTTGGAGCAGCTGGATCATGAACTGACCAGAGGGGGAAGCCATATTGGACCTAGTCCTTAGTGGAACACCAGATCTGGTGCAAGAGATAGGGGTGTTGGGGCCACTTGGCAATAGCGATCATAGCATGATCGCATTTGATTTAATTGGAGGAGGAGGGATAGTAAGGAAATACACAGTACTACCTTTTAACTTTCGAAAGGGAGACTGATAAAATGAGGAAAATAGTTAAGAAAAAACTAAAAGGAGCAGTTGCAAAGATTAAAGACTTACAGCAAGCTTGGGTGTTGTTGAAAAATACTATCTTGGAAGCCCAGACCAGCTGTATTCCATGCTTTAAGAAAAGTGGAAGGAAGTTCAAAAAACTGCCAGCATGGTTTAAAGGTGAGGTCAGAGAGGCTGTTGTTGCCAAAAAAACGTCTTTCAGGAAATGGAAAAAATAGCCAAAATGACAAAATAGCCAAATGACGAAACCTGGAAACAGCACAAGCACTGGCAAGTAAAATGCAAGGCACTGATAAGGCAGGCAAAGGGAGAATTTGAGAAGAAGCTTCCTGTGGAAGCAAAAACGCATAATACAGATTTTTTCAAGTACATTGGTAGCAAAAAACCTGTGAGAGAGTCAGTTGGTCCATTAGATGATAGAGGGGTTAAAGGGGCACTAAGAGGCAACAAGGCGATAGGGGAGAGACTGAATGAATTCTTTGCTTCGGTCTTTACTGAGGAAGATGTAGAGATGTTACCCATGACTGAAGTGGTATTTAAAGGTGCGGAAGAATTGAAGGAAATATCGATACATCGGGAAGATGTATTACAACTATTAGATAAACTGTAGAGTAGCAAATCACCTGGGTTGGATGATATATATCCAAGGGTGTTGAAAGAACTGAAATATGAGATTACAGACCTGCTATTAGTAATCTGTGAACTATCATTAAAATCATCTGTAATACCTGAAGATTGGAGGATGACGAACGTAACACCAATTTTTAAAAAGGGTTCCAGGGGTGATACGGGAAACTACAGACCAGTGAGCCTCACGTCAGTACCGTGAAAAATGGTAGAAACCATCATAAAGAACAAAATTGCTGAACATGTAGATAGTCATGGCTTAATGGGAGACAGTCAATATGGCTTTAGACAAGGAAGATCTTGTCCTACTAATCTGTTATGTTTTTTTGAAGGTGTGAATAAACAGGTAGACAAAGGTGAGTCGGTTGATATAGTGTATTTGGACTTTCAGAAAGCCTTTGACAAGGTCCCTCAGAGACTTTTGGCAAAACTAAAGAGTCATGGGATAGGATGCAGTGTACTATTGTGGATCAGGAACTGGTTAAAAGATAGAAAGCAGAGGGTAGGGCAAAATGGCCAATTTTCCCAATGGAAAGGTGAATAGTGGTGTACCCCAGGGATCTGTGCTGGGTCCGCTGCTTTTTGACATATTCATAAATGACCTGGAAAAGGGATTAATGAGTGAGGTTATCAAATTTGCAGATGACACAAAACTATTTAAAGTTGTTAAAACCCAAGAGGATTGTGGAAAATTGCAAGATGATCTTGATAAATTGGAAGACTGGGCATCAAAATGGCAGATGAAATTTAATGTGGACAAGTGCAAAGTTATGCACCTAGGGAAGAACAACTCAAATTATGGTTACATGATGCAAGGTTCCACATTAGGAACCAGCACCCAGGAAAAAGATTTAGGCGTCATTGTGGATAACATGTTAAAACCCTCCACCCAGTGTGCAGCGGCGGCCAAGAGAGCAAATAGAATGCTAGGTATCATAAGGAAAGGAATGGAAAATAAAACAAAGGATATTATAATGCCTCTATATCATTCCATGGTGAGACCGCACCTTGAATATTGTGTGCAATTCTGGTCGCCATATCTTAAAAAGGATATAGAGTTATTAGAAACGGTTCAGAGAAGAGCCACCAAAATGGTAAAGGGGATGGAAGGATACCCCTATGAAGAAAGGCTAAAAAAGTTAGGGCTCTTTAACCTGGAAAAGAGACGGCTGAGAGGAGATATGATAGAAGTCTACAAATTAATGAACGGAGTGGAACAGGTAAACGTAGATCGATTGTTTACATTATCAGAATATAGAAAGACTAGGGGACATGCAATGAAGCTACAGGGTAAACTATTTAAGACTAATAAAAGAAAATATTTTTTTACTCAATTTGTAATCAAACTCTGGAATTTGTTACCGGAGGATGTAGTAAAAGCTGTTATTGTAGCTGGGTTTAAAAAAGGTCTGGACAAGTTCCTGGAGGAAAGGTCCATAAACCATTATTAAGAAGGGACCCAGGATATCAATGCTTGACCCAATACAATCATTGTGGACCTGTGTCTTTTGCGGAAACTACTAGGTACATATGACCTAGATTGGCCACTGTTGGAAACAGGATACTGGGCTTGATGGACCTTGGTCTGACCCAGTATGGCATATCTTATGTTCTTATGTTCTTATTATAAAGCATATGAGGACAGACTTAAGGATCTTAATATGTACACCTGAGACGAAAGGCGGGATAGAGGTGATATGATTGAGATGTTTAAATACCTCCATGGCATAATTGCACAGGGGGAGAGACTCTTTTGAATGAAAGCAAGATCTGCTACCCGGGGACATGGGGTGAGGGTGAAAGGGGATAGATTCAAGAATGATATGCGGAAATATTTATTTACGGAAAGAGTGGTGAATTCGTGGAATAGTCTCCCAGTGGAGCTGGTAGAGATGAAGACAGTATCTCAATTCAAAAAAAGCATGGGAGAAACACAGAGGATCTCTAAAGGGAAAAAGGGGACTGTTGTAGTTGTTGATATGTAAGGACAGACTAGATAGGCCATGTGGTCTTTTTCTGTCTTCATTATTCTATGTTTCTATGTTTCTTATCAATGCCTTGCATCTAACTTGCCAGTGCTTATGTTGTTTCCAGTTTTCGTCATTTTTCCATTTTCTGAAAGATGCTTTTTTGGCTACAACAGCCGCTCTGACCTCACCTTTAAACCATGCTGGCAGTTTTTTGGACTTCCTTCCACTTTTCTTAAAGTGTGGAATACAGCTGGTCTGTGCTTCCAAGATAACATTTTTAAACAACACCCATGCTTGATATAAATCTTTAACTTTTGCAGCTGCTCCTTTCAGCTTTGTCTTAACTTTTTTTCTCATTTTATCATAATCTCCCTTTTGAAAGTTAAAAAGTAGTACTGTGGATTTCCTTGCTATCCTTCCTCCATTTATTAAATCAAACACGATCATGCCATGATCACTATTGCCAAGTGACCCCAACACTCTTATCTCTTGCACCTGATCTTGTGTTCCACTAAGGACCAGGTTCAAGATGGCTTCCCCTCTTGTCAGTTCATGAATCAGCTGCTCCAAGAAGCAGTCATTTATTTCATCTAGAAATGTCTGCAATATTTGGCCTGCTGTGACACTGACCCAGTTGATACCGGGGTAATTGAAATCACCCATTATTATTATTGTACTGTAACGTTTGTTAGCTTCCCTGATTTCTTTGAGCTTTTCATCATCCTTATGTTCATTCTGGCCAGGCGGTCGATAGTGCACCCCTACTGCCATTGCCTTCCCCTTTTACATGGAATTTCAATCCATAGATATTCTACAGTGTATTTTGTTTCCTGCAAAACTTTAATACTGTATGACTTAATGCCCTCTCTAACATAGAGTGCAACCCCTCCACCAATTTGATCTACTCTATCTTTGCAATATAATTTGTACCCAGGTATCACAGTGTCCTACTAATTGTCTTCCTTCCACCATGTCTCTGAGATACCAACCATATCTAACTTCTCATTTAATGCTATATATTCTAATTCTCCCTTCTTATTTTTTGACTTCTAGCATTTGCATACAAGCATTTTAGAGGCTGTATTTTATTGATATTAATCTGGTTACAGGTATGCAGGGATAATTTGAAATCTTTAAGTTCTGTGTGCTCTGTACTTAAGGGCATTTGGGTTACTTTTGTCTTTATTGAAACCTCTCTGTCAATATGCCCTAATTTCAGTCTTTTGCTAGTATCCTTCAAGGATACATTCTTCTGAACCTTGCGCTCTTGGGCGACTGTTGGCTTTCCCCTATTATCTAGTTTAAAAGCTGCTCTTTCTTTTTAAAGGTGAATGCCAGCAGCTTGCTTCCATCCTGGTTAAGGTGGAGCCCATCCCTTCAGAAAAGCCCCTCCTTCCCCAGAATGTTGCCCAGTTCCTAACAAACCCCAACCCCTCATTCTTGCATAATTATCTCATCCATGCATTGAAACTCCGGAGCTCCGCCTGCCTTTTGGGTCCTGCACGTGGAACGGGAAGCATTTCAGAGAATGCTACCCTGGAAGTTCTGGATTTCAGCTTCCTACCTAAAATCCTAAATTTGGCCTCTAGAACCTCCCTCCCACATTTTCCTATGTTATTAGTGCTATCATGTACCAAGACAGCAGACTCCTCCCCAGCACTAAAATCTTGTCTAGTGGTGTGTGAGGTATGCTACCTTTGCACCAGGCAGGCATGTTGCCAGGTGGTCCTCACATTCACCAGCCACCCAGCTATCTACATGCCTAATGATCAAATAACCAACTATAACAGCTGTCCTAACCCTTCCCTCATGGGCATATGACCTTGGAGAAACCTCCTCAGTGTGAGAGGGTTTTACATCACCCAGAGGACAGGTCCTAACTACAGGATCACTTCCTGCCACACCAGGGTGATGCTCTCCTATCACGTGACCTCTCTCCTCCATGACAATAGGGATGCTGACAGACTGGAGGTGGGACTTCAGTACTACATCCCTGTAGGTCTCATCCATGTAGTGGAGGAGTGGCCTAGTGTTTGGGGCAAGGTACTTCAGGCCAGAAGGCCAGGGGTTCAAATCCCACTAGAGGACAGCAACCTTGGCCTGGAAGGGCTGGGGTTTCTAGTCCCACAGGTGCTCCATGTGGTCTTGGGCAAGCCACTTAACCCTCCATAGCCCATGTTCCCTGTAAAATAGTTATCTCCAAGTTATAATGCCCCGTTCAATGTAATTTCAGTTTGTTCAATGTAAACCGCCTTGATATCATGAAAGGCGTATATCAGAAATGTTAAATAAATAAATAAAATGTACCTCTCTTTCTTCCTTATGTCCTCCAAGTCTGCTACTCTAGCCTCCAGAGATCAGACTCGTTCAATGAGAGGAAAGAGCTCCTTGCACCTAGTGCACACCAACTGGGAAAAAATCATACATGTGACACTCAATGCAAAAGACTGGAAAGCCTCCATCTCACTGCTGGACTGCTGTCTGCATCTTAGTATTAAGATATTAATTGAATTTCTTAGCCCTCAATATTTTCAGTAAACCACAAAGGTGGACTTGGGGAAAGCCACTGCTTATCCCTGAGGGTAAGCACCATGAAATCTATCTAATTTTTGGGTTCCTGCCAGGTGCTTGTAAACTGGATTGGCCCCTGCTAGAAATGAGGTATTGGGTTTGATGGACCTTTGGTGTAATCCAGTTTGGCAGGTCTTGTATTGATATCTTAAGTGAAATCTTATCATATAATTTCTGAAAAAGTATACCTCATCTTCCACTAATGTGTTCACTGTACCTTTGATATATGAAGTCATTTAAGTCGGAAACATTCTATCCAATAATAGTTTCCCCAACATAACAGGGTATGTCAGATCCTTCAGCCCTCCCATGACTTTTTAGGGTCTTTGGGAGAATAATTTTCAGTTTTTTATACGTGGTAAAATTCCTTTTAAAAATTGACACTCCATATACAGTGCAGTTAAAATCACAATGCTGTTTACAGTGGGTGTATTTTTAGCTGTGTCCAAATAGGAGTAGGATTAGTCCAAGAGGGGGTAAGTATGCTTGGGACTTCAAAGAAACTCAAAATGTATGTATATATGCTTTTCCCCACTGGCTGGATTTTCAAAGTTTTGTCAACTTTCACACATAATGTAGCTTGTGAAGTTTACTGCAAACTGCTTTATCCATTTGTATAATAGTGAGCCAATTTGCATATACTTGAATATGTTGCATTGTTGCCATAATGGGCTTTACTTTGTCAAACTCGCTTGATAAAAATAATTCTGTAAATTTAAGGGAAGCACCTTGCTTTGGGCATTTCATGATCTCCTTGGAATATTTTTGATCTGTTTTGTAATCGTGTTCAGTTTGCTTTGTTTCCTTGGGCTTTGTAGTTGCTTGATGAAAAGGAAAAAGGAACAAACCTGTGAATGGAGACAAACGTGTCAGGGAAAATATGCAAAAAGATTTTAATAGCTGGGATCTAATCCTGTGTGAATGGTTGATATGCCAACTTATTACCCTGCTTGCCAAGTCTTATTCCCATGTTTGCCAAGTCAAACAAACTTCACAAATGCTGAGCTGCTTCGACAGAAGCTGTTTGCCAGGATTTAGTAAGAATGTCTGCGAATGTTTGACTATCTGGATTAGATATTGCTCTATGTTTTGAAATATGCCACCTTCTCTCAGGCTTCATGGCAAGTTCTGCCATATTTGTGAAAAGAACATCATGTCTGACAAATCTCTCGCTTCCCATCTTGTTCTCTGGAATAGCCTACTTGTTGGCCTTTCTGGCACTGTCCTTTTAGCTTCTCTAAAATACTGACACTCAAATTATTTTCTATCTTCCTAGTCCCTCCCATGTTACTCTGCTACTTTATTCGTTGTATGAGCTCCCAGTAAAGTCACATATAAATGTATCCACAGCCCAGTTTCCCCACTGTTACTCTTAACCAGCAACTATATTCCACCATATTCATTTCATTCAGTGTCTCATGCTCTCTGTTTTGCCCCTTGCATTAAAGCTTTCTTTTGCTTTTGTGTTTTGTCTCTTCTTATTCCCTTCCTACGTCCCCAAATGTTGGAATGCGCTACCACCCGACATTCGAGCCATTGTAGACCTAACTCAATTCAGGAAGGCAATCAAATTTCACCTCTTCCTCCAATACTACTCAGCCAGCAACAGAATCTAACTAACCTCGCCTAAGAAAGTATCCATTGTTAGTGCTGAATAGTCCCAACTTCCCTCCTGCAGATTATCCACATACTTCCCTCATTTGATTGTGGCATTCAATATGGTTCTTTGTAATTATTTCATGTACATAGTTCAACCCTGTTAGCCAAGTTGGTACTCCTGTTCCATGTAAAACCAAACAGCTTGTTGTTCTGGTCGTTTTTGTTATACTGTAAACCGCGCTGATATCGAATAGTGCGGTATATAAGCAACTGTAATAAATAAATAAATATCCTCCTACCTGCCATCCGAATAGTATCTGGCCTGGCTGTCTTTAGGAGAACGTTAAAACCACATTTGATCAACTTGGCTTACCCTAGTGCTTAGGTCCTCTGTTTTACCCATTACCCTGTTATTCTGTAAAGTACATTCTCCAAGCCTCTCTTGTTTCCAAATAATGCAGACAAAAAATTATAATGGCACCCCCCAGAACACAATCAAAATCAAAAGATCAAAAGTTGGCTTCACAAATTACATAATCAGTTAAATATATAACTGTATATGACCAGATGAATTACCTAGCACTGCCTGGGAAATTAAACATGTAGTAGCTGACATATTGGAAAATGGTCAAAGTGAAATACACTTTGTAAAAGAACATATTTTTATTACAAATCATTAGGCTATGCAATGTTTTTCTTTTTGAGTTAAGAGTATGTAGTGCCCCACTCAGGTAAAGGAGAATATTCACCACCAAGGCAGAAGTACCATAGTCATCGCTGGCTCCCTAGCCCAGGTGGAGACATGGAAAACGGGGGTTCTCGTCTATAAGAAGGTCAGATAGTGACAATAAATCCCGTAATCGAGGCTCCAGCTTCCCTTCAGATTTCTCCATTATGAGAATAATCTTGATTCCAAAAGTGGTTACTGGGAACAAGTAATTATGTTTTACTGAATAAATAAATTCAGACAGTAAGGATAGCGAACAAGCAATTGCAGGATGACTGGCACCAGAGCATGCTGTTGGTGGCAGCGTTGGCATTATACAGTCCCACTAGTACTCCTCCCTTGATTGAGAGAGGCAAGGCAGGTTTCAGATGGTGAGACATCTTTGAAGTAGCTGTTGTGCTGTAGAGGTCTGAAGGGTTCAGGTCTCACTGATCTATGCTGAATTTTATCTTTCCAGCACTTGATTCAGTGACACATGGGCCACAGTCTGGTTTGAGGCTTAGTCGTTCGATTTCACTGCTTGAAGACTCATCGTTAAACCTGCTCAGATTCCCTTGCAATGGCACTTATCCTCCAGGGTACAGTTTAAATATGCATCCCTCTTGCACATCCGAGGGTGCTCTCTGATTGGGCGGGCTGGCACACATGTTCTTTGACATCACTGTATGGCACACTTTACATAGCCATAAGGTTCGGTGAATTCTGAGTGCCTACAACTAGACGCTCGGCTATATAATAACCCTCTTAGTGGCAGATCCTGAGGATTTTTGTATATTCAATGCTGCACATATAATGGTGCTGAATGTATTTAAGTGTCTTAAATAATGATGACTGCAAGGATTAAACATTGGTGCATTTTTCCTTGTGCCCAAGAATTGGAGTATGCTGCTGAAAGAGAAAATAGTGAACTTTCTGGAGTCCAACGGAATACAGGATTGGAGGCAGCATGGATTTGCCAGAGGCAGGTCTTGTAAGACAAGTCTGATTGATTTCTTTGACTGGGTGAGAGCCCTAGATGTGGTGTACTTGGATTTCGGTAGGGCCTTTGACACCATTCCGCATGGGCAACTTGTGAACAAACTGAGCACCCTAGGGATAAACCCTAAAGTTACTGATTGCGTTAGAAATTGGTTGAGTGGGAGGCAAAAAAGGGTAGAGGTAAATGGAGCTCACTCTGAGGAGAAGGAGGTTACCAGTGGTATACTGCAGGGATCTCTCCTTGATCTGATTCTTTGACATCTTTGTTAGTGATATTGCAGAAAGGCTGTCGAGTGGGGTTTGTCTCTTTGCAGATGATGCCCAACTGTAAAGCGGAGAAGAACCACGACCACACCAAGAATATCTTCAACAGTCATTTTATTATGGACTCGACTTGGCCAGGTTTCGGCACTAGGCCTTCATCAGGGGTCTAAAAGCATAAAACAAAGGGAATTTGTACAAAACAACAAATCATAAATTTACAAAAAGCACACAATAAATACATAGACAAAAATTATGCTTAGTTAAAAAATACATTACCAGTATGTTGGGAGGAACCGTCTCTGAAGACAGATATAAGTAACAAGTAATCACTTTTCCAAGTCTACAACGTAAAGCA
Source organism: Ichthyophis bannanicus (assembly GCA_033557465.1). NCBI lineage: Eukaryota > Metazoa > Chordata > Amphibia > Gymnophiona > Ichthyophiidae > Ichthyophis > Ichthyophis bannanicus. The sequence goes on from CM066031.1 coordinate 223,152,435, forward strand.
TAAATGCATAAGACATACACCATACTCTTTCAAACCTACAGTATAGATCATAAGTACATAAAAAGTGCAAAAGGAATAACCAAACGGTCATCACTGTAACTCAAAAACATTATAAAACAATTAAACTGGGGTGTTAAAATAATAAGAAGACTGTAACTGAAAATAAATACAGAACAGTTAAAGTAAAATATAGTAAATGCAGTATGCTTATCTGTGCATGTGCCTTAAGCTATGAGATACATTAAATATGTTACCATAGATACATAAAAGTTCAAAAAACAGTCATCATTGTGACTGGAAATTTATACAAAACAGTTAAAGTGTAAACATGACTGCAAAAATGTAACTGGAAATCATTATAAAATTGTTGAAATAAAATGTAATATGTAATGCATGTTTATCTGTGCATATTGTAAATATTTGTTAGATGCACATAATCCCACCGCACTCACTCCCCGCCCTGTCCTGACCTTCTTAAATGTACCTTATTGAGTTATACTGTAAACCACTTTGATTGAAGGATAAGATGGTATATAAAACTGGTTAAATAAATAAATACCTTAAACTATAATGTAGATTGGAAATCAGTAACGGCTCTGCATCTATCTTTAAGGAAAACCGAATGTCAGAAGGTAAGCGTTACTAGCCTCTAATCTGTGGTAATTACACTCAATGAATCAAATGTATAATTGCTAGACTTCCATTGCACGGCTAGTCAATTACAAAAACTTGGCCAAGTTGGGTCCATAATAAAATGACTGTTGAAGATATTCTTGGTGTGGTTGTGGTTCTTCTCCGCTTTACAGTTGGACTTTGTCTTCTTGCAGAGAACATACCCTCTCTTCTTTGTTTGTCTTTGCAGATGATGCCAAGGTCTGCAGTGGAACAGACACCCAGGAAGGAGTAGATAATATGAGGAGGGATCTAGCTAAGTTTGAAGAATGTTCAAGAATTTGGCAGCTGAGATTTAATGCTAAAAAATGCAGGGCCATGCATTTGGGCTGCAAAACTCCAAGGGAGCGGTACAGTATAGGGGTGAGGTATTTCTGCACACAAAAGAAGAGCGGGAGCAGGCGTAATTGTGTCTGACGATCTTGAAGTAGTTAAACAGGTAGAAAAGGTGACTGCGAAAGACAGAAGGATGCTTGGGTGTATAGGAAGAAGAATGGCCAGCAGAAAAAAAGGAGGTGATAATGCCTCTGTATAGATCTTTGATGCAACCTCATTTGAAGTATTGTGTGCCGTTCTGGAGAATACACCTTCAAGAGGATATAAACAGGTTGGAGTTGGTGCAGAGGGTGGCTACTAAAATGGTTAGTGGTCTTTGTTATAAAGCATATGAGGATAGACTTAAGGATCTTAATATGTACACCTTAGAGGAAAGGATAGAGGAGATATGATAGAGATGTTTAAATACCTCCATGGCATAAATGCAGAGGAAAAGAGCCTCTTTCGATTGAAAGCAAACTCTGCTATGGGGGACATAGGATGAGGGTGAAAAGGGATAGACTCAGGAGCAATATGCAGAAATATTTCTTTACGGAAAGGGTGGTAGATGCGTGAAATAGTTTCCCAGTGGAGATGATAGAGATGAGGACAGTATCTGAATTGAAAAAAGCATGAGACAAACACAGAGGATCTCTAAAAAAAAAAAAAGGGACTATTGTAGTAGTTGATATGGAAGGGCAGACTAGATAGGCCATGTGATCTTTTTCTGACTCATGTTTCTAGTTTCTATTGCAGATTTGAGGGATTCAAAGAGGATAAATCATATTGCTTTCATAATAACAAATTCAAATCTATTTTTTTTTGTCATAAAGCAACACAATGAATGACAAATGTGGTACCTGTATGCTTGTTTCTTTTCAAGATGCATGGAATGCCAGGACTGAACCACAACCCCTTCTTAATAAAAATAATGCCATTATTCTTAAAATCAGAACTTCTGATAGGGGATAATGGTTATGACCCTCAAGGGTAGGGGTTGCAAACATGAGGGTAGATAACTGCCGAGGGTTATGGCTTAGTCCGGGCATTCTGTCTGAACCTATCCTCAGATCAGGGCCAGCCCAACCATTAGGCAAGACTAGGCAGCTGCCCAGGGCAGCAGCTTATGAAGGGCAGCATAGAGCAGTAGCAGTCGAAGCAAAACAATGGAGCCTGACTATCACACAAACTCAAATAGCCATCAGTGTATTCTTTTATCTGCAGAGAGATTGGGAACACACATACATACAGAGCAAAGTTTAGTGTTTAAAAGTTTGTTGTCCAATTATGCTTTCAATAATTGAGAGGAGAGGAATCGCCTAATGGATAGAGCACTAGCTTGATAACAAGAGAGGAGGGTTCAATTCCCACTCATACTCCTTGTGGCCCTTACTTCAGAAGAAAGGCCTGACAATCTACTTCCAGTCATACTGCCAAGAAAACACAGCTGCTGCTGGGTTGCCAGGAGTCAACACTGACTCAAAGGCACACACAATTGGGAGGTGTGGTGTTGGGATGATCACTATTGTTGGATTTAATTATGAAAATTGTGCTGTTATACAGTGTTTTAGGATGGCTGGGCAGAGGTAGGGCGGAGGCAGAGAGGGCAACAGAGTGGAAAGAGAGAGTAGGTCAAGGGACAGCGATAATGTGGGAGAGATGCTGGACATGGAAAAAGAGAAGGGAAAATACTGGCCACTTTGGGGGAGAGAAGAGAAAGAGAGATGGTGGCCTCTTTGGGGGTCAAAAAAAGGGAGATGATGGTCACCTCAGGAGAGGGAAGAAAATGGAGATACTGGCCACTTTTGGGGGATTAGGAGGAAAATTGGAGATGCAGGACTATGGGGGTGGGGGGTGAGAGTGGGGGAGGGACACACAACTCATGGTTTTCCTAGGGCATCATATAAAGTGTAGCTATTCACCTATAACAGGTGTTCTCCTGGGAGTGCAGGAATCAATCTTCACATATGGGTGACGTCGGTACCTACGGAAACCAGTTGCTTCTCCCCAGCTTTCAAAGAAAGCCTTCGGAAGATGCACCACACATGTGTGGTCCCCTTCCCACCCAAGGCTGCCATCTTGCCTCAGTAGGATGACATAGCTCAAAGGTAAAAATGATACAAAAGCATCTCCACGGGGAGGAAGGAGGGTTGTAAGGACTTATTCCTTCTGTCCCTGAGTAACTACGCTTTCTCTGGGAACAAGCAGAAAGTCAGTCCTCACATATGGGACTCTCTAGTTACATGCTACTGAAAACCTGTGAAAAGCCACGGGTGACCAGAAAAGGGTGAGCCTTGAGCAGCAGCATTGAGTTCTTTAGAAGACAGACTCCTGAGTGGTCCAAGTGTCAAGTGAGAAACCAGCATTGCAGTAGCCTGAACACACAATAGAATAGATGACGAAGTACTGTCTGACCAAAGGCACTATCCCTATGGGACTCCCTCTCCAGGCAGTAATGAGCTTCGAAGGTATGGACTGAGGACCAGGTGTTGGCCCAGCAGATTTCTGACAAAGAAATGGAACCCAGGTTTGCTACGGATGCCGCCATGGCCCTGACGCTGTGCACCATGAACCAGCCCTCCAGCGAGTGCCCAGCCTGCTCATAGGCGAGAGCAATGCAGTCTGCCACCCAGATAGACAGTCTGCTTGGTCACCACTGCCCCCAACCGACCGGGGGAATAGAAGACAAAAAGCTGTGAGGCTTTGCAGTGGTCCTGGCTATGTTGGAAGTAGAAGTACAGGGCCCTCTTACAGCTCAGAGTATGAAGGATGGCCTCTGCCCTGCTGAAGTGAGGCTGCAGAAAGAAGGTGGGGAGCACCACCTCCTGATTGAGGTGGAAAGAGGACACAACCTTGAGAAAGAACTTGGGGTATGTGTGGAGCACAACACTGTTTTTATAGAATCTCGTGTAAAGTGGATCTGTCATCAATGCCTGGAGCATGCTGACCCTGTGAGGTGACATGAGTGTCACCAAGAAGACGACCTTCCAGGAAAGATACAGAAGGTGGCAGGTAGCCAGGGGCTCAGCACCACGGTGAGGTGGTGGGTGGACAGGAGGCTTGGACAGCAAGAGACCCCATAGGAAGTGAGTCACACGAGGTTAGATGGAAAGGGGCTTGCCCTCAATAAGGTGGTGGTGCACTCAGGTAGACTCAAACGGAGTTGGACTTCAGTCCTACCTGGAACAGGTGAAGCAAATATTGCAGCACAAGCTGCACTGAGCAGAAAAACAGGATGACCCATCGCTCTGTGCACCACACTGAGAATCTGCACCATTTGAAGACATAAGTCTGTCTTGTGGAGGCCTTGCAGAAAGCTAGGAGGACCTCCTCCACCTCCCCTGAAAGGCTGAAGGGAGGCAAAGCTATCCTTTCAGCAGTCAGGCCGTTAGCATCAGGGACCGCAAGTTGGGGTGTAGGAGGGAGCCTTCATCCTGCGACAACAATTCCATGGCACTTCCCAGGGGGATCAGGGCCACTGTGGATAAGTGAAGGAGCAGTGGGAACCATGGTTGCCTAGGCCACCAAGGGGCTAGTAGTATCAGAGATGCCCTGTGGTGTTGAACCTTCAACAGGGTCTTGACAATCAGCAACATGGGTGGGAAGGCATAGAGGAGGCCCTCAGTCCACAGGATAGGGAAGACATCTGCTGCCACCCGGGATGGATACAGTATGGCTGCCTGGAGCAGAAGTGGGGCAGCTGGGTATTGGACTGGTGAAGAGGTCCATCTATGGAGTCCCCCAGAGCTGGAAGAGCCAACAGGCCATTCTGGCATCTAGCCACCACTTGTGCAACTGGAGATCCCTGCTCAGTCTATCTGCCAGGGCATTGTACTGGCCTGGCAAATATACCACTCATAGGAGCATCCCATGCCCCCCTGCTTGTTGACATAGAACATTGAGACTTGATTGTCCATCTGGACCAGCAATGACTACTGCTGCAGGTGGTGATGGAAGGCTCGGAGGGCCAGGAATATGTCTCAGAGCTCCAAGAGGTTGATCTGCTGTAGACTGTCCATCCGCAACTAACTGCCCTGAGTGCAGAGGCTGTCGCAGTTGCCTCCCCAGCCTGAGAGGGAGGCATCGGTTGTTAAGACCCTTTGGGGGGGCAGGGGTCTGAAAGGGCATCCTGGCCAGGAGGTGCTGAGGGGCTTGCCACCAGACAAGAGAGTTGACCAGTTGGCGAGTCACCACCAACTTATCCCACAGACAACCCATGGCCTGGGTCAACAGGACTGGAGGCCCCATTGTGCCACCCTCATATGAAGACAGGCATCTGGGGTAACATGGACTGTGGATACCATGTGACCCAACAGTTGGAGCAGAAGGCGCGTGGACCCCAAGCGTTGGAGCTGCATGGCAGCAGCTAGTGCCCTGAGCTGGTTGGCCCTGTCCCGAGGGAGGAAGGCCTTGGCCTGGACGGTGTCCAGTCTTGCCCCTATGAACTCCAGGCACTGTGTTGTAGGATAAGGAAGGTGCACATTGTGGCATGATATACCTCTGCTGCTGTGCAGCCCCTTATGAGCCAATCATCCAGGATATGTGTGTATGCATCCTTTAGATCCAAGGAACATAGTCAGTCTTCCAGCTGGAGGTATGGCAGCAGTGTTCCAAGGGAGAGCATTTTGAACTTCTCCCTCACCAGAAATCTGTTTAGGTCCTGCAGATCCAGATTGGGCCAGAAGCCCCTGTCCTCTTGGGTACGAGGAAGTACCGTGAGTAGAATCCTTTGCCCTCGAGGTGTGTGGGTGCCAATTCTACAGCCTTGTCTTTGAGAAGGCCTGCAAACTCTTGCAGCAGTAATGTCTGGTGGAGGGGAATCCTGGTGGGCTCTCCCGGGAAGAATTGAGGGGGTGCCTGTGCCAAATGGAGAAGGTAACCCTCCTTTACTATCTGCAGGGCCCAGGAATCGGTGGTGATGGATAGCCACTGGTGGACATAGAGAACCAGACGTCCATAGACTAACTAAAGTATATAGTTTAAAACCCAGCTTAAAACGAACATCATCTCTTTCACCATCCACTCTACCCTTCCTGTGCTAGGTTGCTCTGGATAGTGTTGTTCTAAGCCATCAGAGTTCTAACTCTATGAGGGGTAGAGTGGATAGGAAAGCTTCTTTATAGTGCAAAGAACTAAAGGGCTATTTGTTAAGGAAACTACCTTTTTCATGTGCAGCCCTGTTGCTAACGAAGTGAAGACAAACCAAACTATGCAGTAGGGAAGAAACTAATTTTATTTGCATTCTACTTACATCTAACATTTCTTCACTGTCTATATAGTATTTTTCCATTAAGCTCTTCTAATGAAATTGCATTTCAGGCTTAGGGGGTAATTTCTATGGTGCTTGAATATGTAAAAGAGCCTTCTATGTATGCATAAGTAGATTTTTAGAAAATTGCCTGATATGCGAAGTGTAATTTTAGAAGATGTCCAAATCAAATCGGGGACATCAAGGGTGGAACATGCAGAAACGTACCAGGGACATCTATGTCTCTGGACGATTTTAGGAACATAGATGTCCCCGACATGGACATCCACACCGGCGGCCACACAGAGGTCCCCCTTAGGAAAGCATTGGGCAAGGACATCCATCTCATGCATGCTAGCATAAGAGGACATCCTGCGGCATAGCAAAATGAAAAGATAAGTCCCAATCCCCTTCCAGTGTTCATTGACCTATTGTAAAATAAAGGGGGTATTAGTGTAGCTCCTTCGCCATATTCTCCAGATGCTTTCCTGGCAAAACAAGCACTTTTCAGATGCCTGTACGTGCATGAAGCAGGTATAACCTTAGGCGTGACTCTGGATGTCAAGGACATTTCTGAATCAGGCGAGGATGTCCAAGTTCTTGGGAACGCCCCAGCCACGCCTCTGCCATGCCCCCATTCAGACTTGGATGTCCTCGCACAGACCCGGCATTTAAAATGACTTTGGAGATGTTTCTGTGCTTTGGACATCTCTATGCCCATTTTCAGATTCCAAAGAACAAATAGGTCTTCCAAAATCACCCCCACAATGTGGAAACGAGGGCTCCTTTTACTAACACTTAGCATGTGCTATCTGCCACAGAGCCCATAGGAATAAAATTGGCCATGCAGCAGAAAGCATGTGCTTAGTGAACAGGGCCCTAAGTACTTTGAATGACTGAAAATTAACATTTCAAGTATAGTTCATTACTGCCAAAACAGTTAGCAGTCTTTCCCAGTATAAGCAAGGCACCTCTCATTCATATAAATTCCTGGGTATATGTGGACAGTCCTTCAGAGCACCATGAGCACTCAGACTGCATCCTCTTTTATAAACAATTTGTAAAGGAACTATACAGGATGGGCTTGCCCAGCCAGACTAACTCCATAGGAAATCATTCTCCTTAGAGGTTTTCTCAGTTCTCACCTTTTACCTTAGTTAGTGGTTTGTATTCTGTAGGATCTATACAGCAATTCTAGGCTTTTATGAGTCTTTTATCTTGAACACTCTGTTGAAGTTTTTCCTTCTCCCTCAGTAGCATCCACAGATTTGTCCACTACCAACCACCCGCACAGGCACAGGTTTGCTGACTTCAGCTAAGGAAATCTCCTTTAAACTTGACAGCTATTGGCTTCCTCAATTACAAAGTCTAGAGAGCATTCTCATACTCTCCTCTAGCTTAGGACTTTAACCACTGTGGTCTAACCAGTCCTTTTCAGGTTAATAAAACACAAATGTGATTCATTAAATCCTCTTGGGTTTTTATAGCTAATATTAGTCCTGGTTTAGGCATTTGGCAGTAGAGGAATAGCCTAGCGGTTAGAGCAGTAGCTTGATGATCAAACAGCCATGATTTGAATCCCACTGGTTCTCCTTATGGCCTTAGACAAGTCATTTTATCATCCATTCTCACAGAATAAAGGCCTGGCAATCTACTTCCAGTCACACCTCGCCAAAAAAACCCAGGAGCTACTAATTCAGAAGTGAATGGACTGCACACATTACAATTGGCAGGCTTGAAAGAAACTACTGCAGAAAAATTATTCTAAGGGGTATGTTTACTAAGCAGTCTTAATGTGCGCCCGGCAATAGTGTGCAGGCTGCCATAAAAGGAGTGGGCGTGTCGGTCCTAACGTAGCAAAACGGGATTTTCATGCGATAACGTGCGCTGAGCACATTATCGGGCGAGACGCCGCTAAGCACGTTAACGCGCGGTAATCTTAAGTAGGCACGCTGCCATGTAAACGCACAAACAGAGGTGTAGCACAATGGTTAATACACTGACTGAGGGTACTGGGGATATGAGTTCAATCCCCCAGTGTGCCTAATGAACAAGGCTGGTTGAGGCATCTCCCTTTATGTTTAAGTAGTGCTTTTTGAGGCACTGTAGTATTATTTTAATTAGTGCTGCCAGCAAACACACCCTCACAGTGGTGTAACCTAAGGTGCCACATAAGGTACCCTATAAGGCACTCCAGAGGGCACATTATAAAGTACACTGTCTGCCAAGGCGACCTATAATGTCCCCTATAGGACACCTTATAAGGCGCTTTATAGGGCACCCTATAAGGTGCCTTATGGGGCACCTTAAGGTTACAGTACTCTGAGAGTGTTTTTGCTGGCAGCACTAATGTACATTAAAAACAGACAATGCCTTGGACAGTCCTATCAAATAACCCCACTGTGGGCTAGAACCCATGACCTCTGGCTCCACAGGCAGTGAAGTAACCAGTGGGCTACAGCTGCTAACAAACCCCTAGCTGGCTACAGAAGGACTGCATGTCACCACACAGTCTGCTGTGGCTACCAGGATAGGGGCAACCCACCCGTACCCATGATGCACAGCACATGCATATCAGCAGTCTACAGATGATCACAAGATGGGGTATGCACCCCACAGCACCTCAGCTTGGTAGGGGGTGCCGACGGTATGTGTTAGTGGCACAGAGTAGCTACAGACCGTCACATTGTGTGGGTATAGTGCTCACCCTGAGGGTGAGGTGGGGTGGCCAGCACCAGGTCCACAGCACCTTCCATGGCTGAAATAGGCCATGTTGCAGGTACCCATCAGTGCCACTGTGTGTGATAGGTAGTTCCTGCAAACACACCTAGGATACATTAGTGACTATCTGAAGTTGTCAATCAGGTCTGGCCCTTATGGGCTATGATGCACCCAGAATAGTACATATTCTGTCTTCATGCCCTGGTAACATGATGTAAGTGACAGGGGTTGTTTGGACCCATAGGCAGATTATGTACCACCACCCACCCCACCCCACCCCACCCCACCCTCCATGGCTCAGGGTGGAAGACAGGATTCTCCCACCAACAGATCCACATTCTACCTCCATGCAACAGTGGCAGTAGAGGGGGAACAGCAACCCCAGTCATGCTAGGGAACAGACACCCTACAGGGCAAGCAATGCAGAACTGTACACATCCCTAAGGCAATGACAGGAAGACAGTAGGCCTGGAAATGCTCAGCTGCCCCCACCACCATTTGACATTCACCAGCCACTGCATCCTGCAAGGTGTTCCAGCCATACACATATAACTGCAGACAGTCTGCTAGCTAGTCCACAGAGCATGATCCTGGAAGAAATGTGTGCACCCAAAGCTGGGATGTGAGCACACCCACCAAGCAGATAAGTCAGTGATTAGGCCCCAGAGAAGAGAACCCATCTAGTTCACCAAAGAGAAATACAACATAGCACTATGGGGGAGCCTAGCCATGCCGTGGTCACTGCTCAATCAGGGTGAGAGTGACCTCCCAGCAGGACATGCTGTGGCCACCCTGTTGGTGCAGGTCGTGGCCGGGTACTACAATGTCCGAGCCATTGCCCTATGCCCTGTGCTGATGCATCCAGGCCAGGCCACCCTGTCCAGGCTATACCCACAGTACCTTGCTCCTCATTATGCACATTGGCAGGCCAATACTGGCAACAGTGTGGGCTGAGGAAGGTGTTAGCAGCCACCACACACTGGATAGAGAGACACACATTCCCCACACCTATGCCAGTACTGTGCAACTATAGAGGTGTTTGGCAGCCCTGGCCGCTGCACCAGGGTGGTATATACTGTCAGACACCAGACCTGAAGCACACTCCACAGACATCAGAAAGGTTGCTATGATGCAGCTCAATCAGCAAATTGTGGTTAACTTAGGAATTGCTATCTACCAGTAATCATAGCAATCTTTTGATAGCTGTGTACCGTATTCCCAAGTTTAGGGTGGCATTGCTAAGGTATGCAAGTGCTAGTATTGGGAGATGTACGCAGGGCCCAACATCCTGCATCTCCAGGAGGCATTGGATAATGGAGCCTGGGGGTGCAGGTGTGTCTGCCCCTGTTGGCCGCTGCTTTAGGGCAGAGGTGCCCAACTCCAGTCCTGGTGGGCCAAACACTGTTCGGGTTTTCATGCTGTCCCTAATGAATATGCATGAGATATATCTGCATACCATGGGGGCGGCACATAGAAATGCAGCACAGCCATATTTATTAGAGGCAGCATGGAACCTGAATGTTGTTTGGCCCTCCAGGACTATATTTGGGAGACTCTGTTCTAGGTAATGCGCATGTTTATGGTGTCTGTGCTCTGTAGGGTAAAATGTAGGTGTTATGGGCATGTTTACTTCATCTGCAATAAAGGTTCTGTCTGTATTAGCACGTTTTAGTAGTGGGTAAAATATGGGGATTGGGATGGCAGGAACCACAGCTGGGACTTGACCCTGTGACTTTCTGCTCCTGAACACACTGGCTGTGTGCACTGCACCACCGTGTTGCCACAGAGACAGTGCATTCCCTGGGGATACCATGTCTGTTTGTCAGACAGGGCCTATCTGTTGCAGTGCATGGCACCCACCTACACAGGGCTAGGCCATGGTCTGCTGTGGGTAGCAGCCATTGGCCCCTCCACCACCAGTACCCCTCTGCCACCATACTGACATGCCCTTCTGCTGGTGGTGCTGGTGGTGCGCGATCTCAGGCCATCCAGTGTGCGGGTAGGCGGCTGCCTATGGTGCAGGATCTGGGGTAGAGGTGCCTGCATAGCTGTCCACGCTTCCCCCCAGCGCCGCCTGCCAATGTTCTGTGCCCTTGGGGGTACCTGCTGGGCACTATCCCCTGTGACACTGTGGGAGACACACTCGTGCCCATGTTGGGCCCTCATCAGTTGCTGTCTGGCTGCTCTACTGTTTCAGCATTCCCTTGGGCCACCTAGGCATCACCCTAGTCCGCACTGTGGCCCAGCTGCACCACAGCATGTGCCGCCTGCAGCCCTCTGTGTCCCCTTTCCCAGCATCTGTCCAGTTGCCCCTTCCGACATGCCCACCCTGCTGTTGCGGAACATGTGCATGCCATAGGAAACCTGTCCAATGGAGAGGGAAAACCCTGATCAGTGCACCTTTACTGTGGGCTCATTCACCTTGTATGGGGACGGAGCATAGACCCTTCCAAACTTCATATCTTTTTTTTGGAGCTTTCCCGGGCCTGTAGTTTGACACTTCTTCCCTGTCACCACTTTTGTGTAGAGGTACGACATCAGCCATTCTGCAGTCTTGAGGAACTTCTCCTGTTTCCAAGGATCTGTTGAAAACATCCTTTAACGGCCCTGCAAGAACCTCTCTGAGCTCTTTCAGTATCCTGGGATGTATCCCATCCAGTCCCATGGCCTTGTCCACTTTCAGTTTTGCAAGTTGTTCTAACACCTCATCTTCTGTGAATGGTGTGGTATCTACTTCATTCCCATTTTTATATTTGTGAGTCACGGGTGGTCCTTCTCCAGGATTTTCTTTAGTAAAAAACAGAGTAGAAGTATTTGTTTAGCAATTTTGCTTTTTCAATGTCATTTTCCACGAGTCCATTCGCAGCACTTCTGAGTCCTGCAATTCCACCTCTGATCTTCTTCCTTTCCCGAATATACCTGAAGAAAGTTTTGTCGCCACACTTAACATCTTTATCCATCTTTTCCTCTGCCTTTGATTTTGCTATCCTTATTTCTCTTTTTGTTTCTTTGACTTTGATCCTGTATTCATTTCTGTGTTCCTCTGTTTGCAAGCTTTTAAATTTTGCGAAAGCTGTGTTTTTTGCCTTTATTTGAGCAGCCACTTCTTTGGAAAACCAAATAAGTTTTCTTCTCCTCTTGTTTTTATTTACTTTTCTTACCTATTTATCTGTTGCCGCTTTTATTGCCCCCTTTAGTTTAGTCCATTGCAATTCCACTTCCCTTATCTCCTTCCACCCTGTCAATTTCTCCTTTAGGTACTCGGCCATTTTATTGAAGTCAGTGTTTTTCAAGTTTAGGACTTTGAGCTTGCTATGATTGGACTGCACCTTGGCTTTTATCTCAAACCACACCGTGTGATGATCGCTGTTGCTCACAGGGGCACCCACCCAGACATTCGACATGCTATCACCGTTGGTGAGCACTAAATCCAGCGTTGAGCTTTCCCTGGTTGGTTCCATCACCATTTCTCTAAGTAACGCATCTTGGAGAGCATCCACAATTGTTTTGCTTCTTTCTAGATTTGCAGGAGTTATCCAATCCACATTGGGTAGATTAAAGTCTTCCGATATGATCACTTCCCCCTTTGTGGCTATCTTGGCATTATCTATAATCAATTCGTTATCTAGCTCTTCAATTTGAGTTGGAGGTCTGTAGACTACAGCAGTATGGATGACAGTGCCATCTCCTTTTTCCAACACAATCCAGAGTGCTTCTTCATTTCCCCATGCCCCCTGCATTTCAGTAGCTTTAATATTGCTTTTGACATACAAGGCTACTCCTCCTCCTTTTCCATTTAGTCTGTCTCTTCTGAATAGATTTTAGCCAGCTATGGCTATATCCCAATCAGGCCACAATGTCCAAGTCCATTTCCACCATTAAGGCTTCCAGGTCTGGAACTTTGTTGGCTAAGCTTCGAGCATTTGTGCTCATTGCTTTCCAGCATTTAACTGGCTTGCATGTATTTTGCATTGATTTTGTTCTGCCCACTTCTTCCCACTTATTTTTGATGTGTGGTTTAAAAGTGTGGCTGTTTCTGATGTTTTTCTGCTTTTGCAGGGAGTGACGTCCAGAACTTGACCTTCCCAATCCGTCACCCCCTTTTTCTAGTTTAAATGCATATCCACATACTGCCTGAATTTTTCACTTAGGATTCTTTTCCCTGCAACAGAGAGATGTAGTCCATCAGCACAGTACAGTCTCTTGTTGGTCCATCTGTTTCCCCAGTCACCTATAAATCTGAATCCTTCCTCTTTGCATCAGGTCTGGAGCCATTCTTTAAAGCTGTTTATGCGATGTAGCCTTTCTGCCCCCTTAACAAGAACAGGTAGAACTTCTGAGAATGCTACAGTGTTAACAATGGGCTTTAGTTTCTCCCCCAGAGTTTGAAAGTCCCTTTGAACTGTAGTGGCACTGTTTCTAGCCAGGTCATTTGTACCCAAGTGGATGACAACATCAATTTTGGAGTGCTCGCTTTCAGCGCTAAGGACATCAACAATTTGGTTTGTATTCTTGCTAGCTGAATAGACTGGGAGGCATTTGACTAACTTGTCTCCTTTGAATTGTGTTCCCAAGTTGGTGCCTCTGATGATGGAATCACCAAGTAGTAGTAGTTTTCTGTTCCTTGAGTTTTTCTTCATATTTGGTGCTTTATCAGGAGATTGGGCATTGACTGTTTCATTTAAGGGCCCTTCATCTTTCCTGGATTGGGCATCCTCATTAACCAAAGCAGAGAAGGCATTTTGCAGTGATATCTCATGATGTACTGGGTGTTTCTGGATTACAGGATGCAATCTACCAGAGCCCACTGTGATCCATTTGTTCCTGGGGTGTTTGATTCTTTGTGGGAGCAGTGGTGGACTTTGTTCAGTTTGTATCCTAGAAGAGGTGCGCTTCATTGCAGCCAGTTCCTCCCTCAGTAGAGTCAATTCTTTGTGCATGGCAGCTAGGTCTTCCCTTAGTAGAGTCAATTCTTTATGCATGGCAGCTGGCCTGAGGCACATAGGACAAGCTCTTAGGCTCCAAATGATTCATCTTGGAATGAACGTAGCACAGTTATTGCACTGAATACACGACATGCTGATTAAGTAGTCCTAGAAGGAGAAGAGGAAGAAGAAGAAGAAAATGTGTGATCAAATTTAAGTTGATAGCTGGAGTGAAGGCACTAAGGAAATCTATTGCATCAGTATTTAACTTTCAAAAGGCCAACTATGATAAAATGAGGAAAATGGTGGGAAAAAGCTAAAAGAGGTAGCTGTAAAGCTTAAGAGTTTAAATCGTGCATGGATGTTTATAAATACCATCTTGGAAGCCCAGACCAGATGTATTTCACATATTAAAAAAGACAGAAGAAAGGCCAAATGACTGCCAATACAGTTAAAAGGTGAGGTGAAAGAAGCTATTATAACCAAAAGAATATCTCAAAAAATGGAAAAAGGAGACAAATGAAGAAAACAGGAAACAGGATAAGCACTGGCAAGTTAGATGCAAAACATTGATAAGGAAGGCAAAAAGAGAATTTGAAATGAAGCTTACCATAGAGGCAAAAACTCATAATAAAACCTTTTCAAGTACATTCACAGCAGGAAGCCTGTGAGGGAGTCAGCTGGATCATTAGATGATCACAGGGTAAAAGGGGCACTCAGGGAGGACAAGGCCATAGTTGACAAACTAAGGGATTTATTTCAGAAGGCCTATTGGTGATGTACATGTGTATAATCAGGCATGTACACGATACTCCCTATGACACCCACAGTGAAAGTTCACGTCAGACACCTACATCACCACATAAGTGGTCACTTATGCGTGTAATTCACTAAAATATCCACATTTACACATATGCACATGTGTATAAATGTAGGTGTGTCTTATAAAATCACCCCTCTCAACCTTCCATTGCCTCAGGTACAAACGTAGAGCGTAAGTATGTGGTGACAGGAAAAGTCCTATCGTACCTGATTGTAACTCACCTTGAATTTCTTAGAAAGGCATGAGCTAAATCCAATTCCCAGTCATATAAGATAGACTATCTCAATGACATAAATGGAAAACTATTGCATTGTTAAGGAATTTCTAGAAGAAAGGATTGCGGTTGAAAGCTGCAAGGGGACTTATGAATACCAAAAGGGTTTTTTTACAGCAGTGATGGTGAAGGCATGGAATGGCCTCCCAATGGGGTGGTGGAGGCAAGAATAGCCAGAGAATTCATGAAAGGATAGAATAGGCACAAAGGCTCTCTAATTGTGACAAAAGAGAAAAATTGGAGATCAGGTAGTCAGAAGTACTGCAAAAGAAAGGAAAGATGGCTCTACATTTCTCTAAGTGCCAAATATAAGTGACTCTAGTCCTTAGTTTATATACTGTATGCACTCAAATTTTGGGGTATGGAGGTAATAGATTATATGGTATTTAGTACTTATTAAGAGTTTATAAGAAAAGATAATGAAATTATTCATGTTATGGGTTAGATTAGGCAGAACAGAGATAATTAGGGTGAGTTATTAGATGAGATAAATCACACCCTGAATTGCCATATAGAGAGCGCGGTTATGTTTATGTTTATTAAAATCTTGATATTCTGCCTTAGACATGGTTTAGGAAATTAGAAGGCTAGACATTTGCTTTTACTATACTGTAACACATGTACTTTTTGCCAAATTGGAGAGAGGCATTTCCAGAGCAGGAAAGAGAATCAGTTCAAAAACTAATGTATGTACACAGGGCCAAACTTACACTATATTGGACTCTAGGAAAACATGCATTTTTGGGTCTCTACCATGGACCCCCATTTACTTCTTTTCATTCACTTTTTTCCATTCCCTCCTTCCCCCCGCCATGATCTTCATTCAGCATAGGGGCTATGAAAGTGAAGGCTTCCAGCAGAGTGGCCTAGTGGTTAGAACAGTGGGCTGAGAACCAGGGAAGTTGGGCAAGTTATTTTAATCCTCCACTGCCTGTGGTATAAAGCAGGGACACCAAGGGTGGCCCATCCCAAACAGTGAGAATACAGGCCAAAAGGTGAGATTTACAGGTGAGGTATAAATTTAGAAAGATTTAATTCTCAGAAAGCTTTTACAAATGGAATAAAATGATCTTATGCTTTCTTTGGCACCTTTGAAAGAATATAGACAAAGTGGAGACAGTGTTATGGTAGGTTTCAAAGGAAGTTGCCCAGGTATTAAATAGTTACTTGGGTAAATTCATCAGGGTTTAAAACTAGCCCTTCTATTTAGAATACATATAAGTACATTTATAGCAGAGGACTTTTCTAACCCAAATTCTCAAAGGGAAACTATATTTGTACGGCATGAGCCCCACCAGAGAAGGACAGCTATTAAGATAATGAGTATTAATTTGCAGGGTTTTGAAACTGTGATCTATGTATTTGTAATATGGAATATATATGAGCTTTCAGGAGTATTGGTTGTGTATAGATCACCTGAAGCAAATGGGGTTTTGGTTGATCTTTTCTTGCATCTTATTGAGGAGACTTTCTTATCAGTGGACAATTTAATAGCTTTAGAAGATTTTAAGATGTATGTTGAAAATCCATCCCAAACTTGGGAATGTCATGTTCCTGAGACTATTCTTGATATGGGTTTTAATCAGAATTTAAAATGCACACATGATAAAGGTCAAACTTTGGATTTGTCCCATTGTCAGACCATAAAAATGATATGGAGTCAATTGAGGATTGGAACAGGGATAACAGGATCTCCGTTTTCTCAACTGAAGTAGATGAGGATTAAGAGATAGAAGTCCTGAAATATTTTTATGATATTTGAGTTGGAATGAATCACAAGAGCAGAAAAGTAGAGTGCTATTGATGAAATGGCTCTTTGGAAAGAAGTGAAAATACAGAAGGAATGTTACATGTAGCTCCATAGTTTTCTACTGAGTTAGGGACGACTTTGAAAGGGGAGGGGAGAAAGGTGGAAAAGGTCTGGCGAAAAACAAGATGCTTACTTAAAAAGATCAAATGGAAATCTCAAGTGAATAGCTATGGGTTGAGATTAAAAAAGTGAAGCAGAAATATTTAACTTCACGAGTATATCTTTAAATAGACCACAAGAACTGTTTTCATTAGTGGATGAAGTAGTGAAGGGTGCTTCTAAACCTTTTAGTTCTACTCTTCGTTCTGATGAGTTTGCGACCTTTTTATTCTTTCCAACCCAATAGAAGATGGAAAGAACTATGCAAAAGGGGTTGAGAATGTCTGTCTGGAGGCAAAATAACTCTCTGAAAATTTAATAGAACGAGATGAAATTTGGCAGGTGAAAAACCCAATAAAAGGACACACCGAGTTTCAAAATAGGCCAGATTGGACTCGGGTTCCAGAAAACTAAGCTCCTCCCCCATTCTAGTGCATTTCAATGGGAGAAGGCGTTCCAGCTTCTGTAACATGCATACAGTGAAACATAGCAATTAAAGAACCACCTTTCAAACTGGCCTTCCTTATTCTCCATTCTCCCAATCCCTCAAACTTCCCCATAACCCAAAAATACCCCCAACACTGCTCCACATGCTTTCTAACTGCCCCTACAATCAATAAACTGTAATAGCCTCACCGCCCCTCAAACTGCCCCCAAATCTACCTACACAACTGTCCCTCTAGTCCCAAACTGTCTTCACTCATGTTCTCAGCTCAGTAGAAAGGAGAAACAAATAACAATTCCCATCCACTGGCACTTCTTTTCATTTGCCCCCTGACTCAATTAAGCCTTAGGGATCCACCCTCCACATGTTCTGAGGCACTGACTGTTGAGCACTCAGCCTGCTTCTAGGAGGCATAAAAATGGGAAAAGTTCCTCTCTAAAGCTTGCACTTTTATGACCTTTGGGACCTCCTGGCTCCTCCCCTGGTTTTCCATTACAGGTGCTCAGTTAGAAAATTCCTATATCACAATTCTTAATGTTGCTTATGGATGTGCATTCATTTGAAATGACATGGGACATATCAACAAAATTCCCTATTTCATTTCATATTGTTTTCAATCTGAAAACAACACTAAAAAAATTGAAATTTGTTTTCTCCACCAGTTTCATCACAGGCTGGCCTCAATGCTGAGGTTGGAAGTCAGGAATCTTGCAGAAGAGTCATCATGTTCCAATGGAGGCTAGGTTTAGTCAACCTGCTCTTAACTCTGCTAATGATCTTCCTTCCTGATTGACCCAAATATTTAGCCTAGTTAAATAAATAAATAAATAAATAAGGCTGTCTGTTCTGGAGCTCTGAAAAATCCTAACTGGATTTTTTGCCTTGTGACTTTATTGACTCCAGTTGTAGAGATTTACTCCAAAGATTTTTTTTTGCCATGTTCTTTTTCCAGAAATTCTCTGAAATCATGTAACAAGCTACCCATATTACATGACTACATAAATGACCAAAACATTGACATCATTTGCATCAGTGAAACTCGGTTCTCTGTGGAAGACAACGTGTTACTAAACCAACTAAATACATCTACCCACAACATACACAACTGCCCCAGTTCTGGAAGTAGAGGAGGTGGTGTCTGTATCTTAACAAATAAAATCCTCAACTTCACCAATATAGAAACTTCCTCCACACACAACCTGGACATGATTACAATTGGAAATAAAAACCTTACACTCTGTCTCATTTACAGAGCACCCAATGGAACCACAGAAGAACTATCCACAATAATACAGGCAATGTGCAGTCACTCATGAAGTAACCAAATCTCATCCTCCTTGGCGACTTCAACTTAGTATCAGCTCCACAGAAACAAGCCTCAGCTTTCACTGAAGCTTTGCACTACTTACAATACACACAAATTATCAACAAACCCACCCACAACAGAGGAGGAACTTTCAACCTCATGTTTATACCTCTCCACATGACAAATATGTCTATGCTTGATAACTTCCAAATTGAACCAATTCTATGGTCACACCACAATATCATAACCTTCAAACTACCAAACACCAACACAAGCAGTCTGAAGCATGACTGCATCCCACTGAGCAGAAGATTTCCCTCATTCAACCCCAAGACCATCGAGCAGCAAGTTCTTCCCCTTCTAGCCATCAACTCTACCGAGTCCCATCTTGAAGAACTCATCAACAAATGGAACTCTGCCTTTTCCTCAATAGCTCACATTCCCACCAACACCTACAACAGCACGCGTCAACACCTCACCCCCTGGTACTCCTCAACACTAAAGGCTCAGAAACACTACTTATGCATACTCGAGCGTAAATAGAGGAAAACCAATAATCAACAATATCCAACACTATATCTACAGGAACTAAGGAAATACTGTATAGCAACTAACAACTCCAAATGTGAGTATCACACCAATCTGATCATGAAGGCCATCAACAAACCCAGAGAACTGTTTGACATATCCAAATCTCTATCCAAAGGTCCCACCTGCACCTTCCACAACAATCAACTCAAACCCCACCAAATCTCCCTACATCTACAACTCTCGCAAAAAGTTGACAACCAGTCAGAGATCTCTCTTCCTGACCACAACTTTCAGACTAGCCCCAAACCATATGGAATTCTTCCACACCATCAGCCATAAGCAACTCAAATCCATAATCAATAAGATAAACACCACCACTTCCCCCTTATATTCATGCCTGATTTCGTGGATCAAAACCTCCAAATGACAACTGATACCATATACTGCACAAATGATTAACATCTCTCTCTCACTAAGGCTTCCTACCTTCCCTACTCAAGCAATCCTCCATCAGACCCATACAAAAGAACACTAACCTTGACTCTACCTCCCCAATCCCTTACAGACCAATATCTAGCATCTCATTTACAGCCAAAATCATTGAAAAATCCATCCAGCTACAATACCACATAAACAGCCAGGCCATTCTAGACCAGCATCAATATGGATTCTGACCATACCATGGAGTGGAAACTCTCCTCACCTTGCTACTTGACACACTCATCAAGGGTACACAAAACCCTTCCCAAAGATTCATACTCCTTTTTCTTGATCTATCAGCAGCCTTCAACTCCATCCCTCACCAGCTTCTAATTAACAGGATCTAGGATATAAGTCTTCAAGGCACCACTATCAAATGGTTTCAGTCATACCTCACTGATCGCACACAACAAATAAATATTGGACATTTGCAATCTCACCCATTCCCATCCAAGCAAGGCATCCCAGAAGGCTCATCACGCTCATCAGTACTATTCAACATCTACATCCAGCCACTCTGCAACGTTATCCATAGTTTCAATGTCAAATACCAAACATATGCAAACCAAATCACGATTTTCACTCAGTTCTCACTCACCTCCCCAGACTACTCCCTAATGACAAACTGTTTCATGGCAATATCACAGTAACTCCAGAACCACAACCTGAACGTTAACATAAACAAAACCAAAATCCTTTTATATTATAAGGAACAACTTTTTTACCTCCACCAATCATTAAGTTTGGACCTACAGATATCACTGTGAAGACTGAAGTAAAATATATAGGATTTATCCTAGACCAGGGGTCACCAACCTCCAGGGGGCCGCGGGCCGCACAGCCGACTACCGGCAGACTTGCGGGCCGCACCCCACTCCTCCCCCCCCCCCCCCGCGCGCGTGCGCGCGAAAAAAAACCCTGCTCATACCTGTACTTTTATTTTCCCATGTCAGCTCCCTCCCTTCTTCTGCAGCTGCGGCTCCCTGCCTCTTAGGGAACCGCGGCTGTGCTTGTAAAATCATCGCGGAGCCCTTCCTGTCTTGACGGGCTCCGTGCAGCATTGTCCCGCCTCTAAAGGAAGTTGTTTACCACTTCCTTTGGAGGCGGGACAATGCTGCACGGAGCCCGTCAAGACAGGAAGGGCTCCGCGATGATTTTACAAGCACAGCCGCGGTTCCCTAAGAGGCAGGGAGCCGCGGCTGCAGAAGAAGGAGTTGGTGAGTTTGCCTTGGCGGGCCGCACCGGGGTAGAGTCTCGCGGGCCGCACTGAGGGACCTCGCGGGCCGCAGGTTGGTGACCCCTGTCCTAGACCAAGGCCTGCAGCTATAGTCCTAAATGAAATGCACCACTAGGTCCATTTATCACAAACTAAGGGGTATGTTTACTAAACCGTCTTAATGTTACCGGCGTTAGTTGCAGTCTTACTGTGACGAATGCCATATAAGGTAGTGGGTGTTCCGGTCTTAAGGTAGAATTTCGGGTTATCGTGCGATAAAGTCTGTTATCGCGCGATAGAGGGAGCCGTGGCAGGTTAACGCGCGTTAGCCTTAATTAGGCGCGCTGACCGGCAAACACAGCAACAGAGGTGTCACACAATGGTTAATACATTGACTGATGAAACAGGGGTCATGAGTTTGATCCCCCAGTGGGCTTAATGAGTAAAGCTGTCTGAGGCATTACCCTTTACTTTAAATCAGTGCTGTCTCAGGCATTTTCTTTTTTAATTTAAATTAGTGCTGCCAGCAAACACCCTCACAGTGCCATAACCTAAGGTGCCGCATAAGGCGCCCTATAAGGCACTCCAGAGGGCACATTATAAAGTGCACTGTCCGCCAAGGCACCTTATAATGTTCCCTATAGGGCCCCTTATAAGGCGCTTTATAGGGCAACTTATGAGGCACCTTAAAGTTACAGCACTGTGAGGGTGTTTTTGCTGGCAGCACTAATTTAAATTAAAAAAGGAAATGCCTCAGACAGCCCTATCAAATAACACCACTGTGGGATCAAACCCATAACCTCTGCCTCCACAGTCAGTGAAGTAACCAGAGGGCTACATCTCTACAGCTACTAACAAACCCCTGGCTGGCGACAGAAGGACTGCAGGTCACCACACAAACTGTCTGCTGTGGTTACCAGGATAGGGTTAACCCACCCGTACCCATGATGCACTGCACATGCAGATCAGCAGTCTACAGATGATCACAAGATGGGGTATGCACCCCCACAGCACCTCGGCCTGGTGGGGGAACTGACTGTGTGTGGTACTGGCACAAAGTAGCTACAGACCGACACATTGTGGGGGTACTGTGCTCACCCTGAGGGCGAGGTGGGGCGCCCAACACCAGGTCCACAGCACCTGGTTTAGCTGAGATAGGCTATGCTGCAGGTCACCATCAGTGCCAGTGTGTGATAGGTAGTCCTTGCAGGCACACCTAGGATACACCTGTGTCCATCCATATTTCCCAGTCACGTTCAGCCCCTGTGCACTATGATGCACGCAGAATTTTGCATATCCTGTGTGCGTGCCATGGTCACATGATTTAAGTGAAGGGAGGGTGTTTGGACCCATAGGCAGATTATGTAACACCACTCAACCCGCCCTCCGGGACTCAGGGTGGGGGGACAGGATCTCCCACCAACAGATCCACATTCTACATCCCTGCAATGGTGGCAGTAGAGGGGACCATCAACCCCAGTCCTGCTGGGGAACAGGCACCCTACAAGGCAGTCAATGCAGATCTGTAGGCATCCATAAGGCAATGGCAGACAGACAGTAGGCCTGGAAATGCTCAGCTGCCCCCCACCACTATCTGACATTCTCCAGCAGCGAGCACAGTGAGTCTCGAGCCACTGTACCCTGCAAGGTGCTACAGCCATACACATACTAACTGCAGACAGTCTGCTAGCTAGTCCATAGTGCATGTCCCTGGAGGACATGAGTACACACACCAAGCAGATAAGTCAGTGATTGGGCTCCAGAAAAGCAAACCCATAAATATCAGTTGAGAGAATTACTATATAGCACTATGGGGGAACCTAGCCATACCGTGGTCACTGCTCAGTCAGGGTGAGAGTGACCTCCCAGCAGGACATGCTGTGGCCACCCTGTCGGTGCAGGTCGTGGCCGGGTACTACAATGTCCGAGCCATTGCCCTATGCCCTGTGCTGATGCATCCAGGCCAGGCCACCCTGTCCAGGCTATACCCACAGTACCTTGCTCCTCATTATGCACATTGGCAGGCCAATACTGGCAACAGTGCTAGCAGTGTGGGCTGAGGAAGGTGTTAGCAGCCACCACACACTGGATAGACAGACACACACTCCCCACACCTATGCCAGCATTGTGCAACTATAGAGGTGTTTGGCAGCCCTGGCCACCACACCAGTCCAGGGCACAGTGCAGGCATGGCTATGGTATGCAATACTGTTGGGGTCACTCCCCGGGGTGGTAAACACTTTCAGAAACCAAAATTGAAACACACTCCACAGATATCAGAAAGGTTGCTATGATGCAGCTCTATCAGCAAATTGTGCTTAACTTAGGATGTGTTACCTGCCATTAATCATAGCAACCTTTTGATACATGTGTAACGTATTCCCAAGTTTAGGGCGGCATTGCTAAGGTATACAAGTTCTAGTATTGGGAGATGCTGCTGCGCGCAGGGCCCAACAGCCGGACTCTCCATGAGGCTTTGGATAGTGGAGCCTGTGGGTGTGGGTGTTTATGCCCCTGTTGGCCGCTGCTCTAGGGCAGAGGTTCCCAACTCCGGTCTTGGTGGGCCAAACACTGCTCAGGTTTTCATGTTGTCCCTAATGCATATGCATGAGATACATTTGCATACAATGGGGGCAGCGCATACTAATGCAGCACAGGCATATTTATTAGGGACAGCATGAAACCTGAATGGTGTTTGGACCTCCAGGACTGCAGTTGGGAAACTCTGCTCTAGGTATTGCACATGTTTATGGTGTCTGTGCTCTGAATGGTAAAATATAGGCGTTTCAGGCATGTTTATTTTATCTGCAATAAAGGTTCCGTCTTTATTACCACGGTTTAGTTCTGGGTAAAATATGGGGAAAGGGTTGGCAGGAGCCACAGCTGAGACTTTAACTTGTGACCTTCTGCTTCTGAACACACTGGCTGTGTGTACTTCACCACACTGTTGCCACAGGGACAGTTCATTCCCTGGGGATGCCATGACTGTTCGTCAGACAGACCCTGTCTGTTGCATTACACGGCACCCACCTAAACGGGGCTAGGCCATGGTCTGCTGTGGGCAGATGCCACTGCCCCCTCCGCCACTAGCACCCCTCCGCCACCATGCTGCCATGCCATTAAGCCAGTGGTGCTGATGGTGCGCAGTCCCAGGCCATCCAGTATGCTGGTAGGCAGCTGCCTATGGTGTGGGTTCTTGGGTAGGGGTGCCTACATGGACATGCGCACTTCCCCCCCCCCTGCACCGCCTGCCAATGTTATGTGCCCTTGGAGGTATCTGCTGAGTAATCTCCCCTGTGACACTGTGGGACACACACTCGTGCCCATGTTGGACCCTCGTCAGTTGCTGTCTTGCTGCTTTACAGTTTCGGCATTCCTATGTGCCACCTAGGCATCTGCCTAGCCTGCACTGTGCCCCAGCTGGACCACAGCATGTGCCGCCTGCAGCCCCCTGTATCCCATTTACAGCATCAGTACAGTTGCCGTTTCCTACGTGCCCACTCTGCTGTTGCTGCACATGTGCATGCCATAATAAACCTGCCCAATCTAAACGACAGAAACCCTGATCAGCGCTATTTCAATGTGGAATCATTCACTTTGTAGAGGGACAGAGCATAGACCCTTCCAAACATGATATCTTAATTTATACGCTTTGTCAGTAGTGTTGCTTTATGTTTATCATTAATATCACTATTGGCCAGCTTGGTTATTGGGATTTTAGATGTGGTTCTGGTCCTTTTATATGTTTTTTTGCCTTTTTGGTCCCTGCACATGTATCACAACTATCACTTTTCTGGGTTTCCCTGCCTTTACTGCACATTGCTGACTGAAATGGTATCTCTTTCCTGCAAATGTGCCTTAACGCGAGGGTTTCACTGGCGTTAGTGTTCAGACCCGGATTTCACAGCATTAGTGTGCCTGGAGCCTCTCCCCTCCCACTCTCTGCCCATTGACCCCTTCTCTCCGCCCTCTGGGAAGCCTTACTCCACCCTTCAGACCCGGATATCACAGCGTTAGTGTGCCTTAACGCCGGCGCTGCGTTATCGCGCGATAAGTGACGTTATCGCGTGATATTACCACCGCTGCGACGTTAAGACGGTTTAGTAAACATACCCCTAAGAATCCTCAAAAATCTACATCCCTCCTAAACCCAGGAAACATTTGCAGAGTCTGCCTAACTATGATAACTCCCATTCTTGACTGCTGTGATTCAATCTACCATTGCCTGCCTAAACACACACTATACTCCTTACAATTAGCGCAGAACACAGCTGCCAGAATCATTCACAGAATCTCTCAGCAGGCACACATCATACCAATCCTCCAGCAGCTGCACTGGCTTCCCATTTCACTTTGAATCAAATACAAAGTTCTTAACACTCAGAAAATAATACATGAGCAAACTACGGACTCCTTACAACACCTCATAAAAAAACAATAATTCCAGGCAACGAAGAAGCTACACCCACAACCAATGTTCCCTCTAATTTTCTGTAGGCTGTGTGCACATAAAATATCAGCTGTGTGCAGCTTTTGAAGGAAGGTTAAATTTTTGTGTGCCACATAATGACACTCGGAGTTATATACTTTAAAATTTGACTACACGTCAGAATACAGTATGTACACCACATTGATTTTAATCAAATTAAATGAAAATAGACGACTACTAAATGAAGTGGGAAATTTCTAGTAATTACAATCAAAATTTAAAAGTTATAAGACGTCTGTGTTGTTTTGTATCAGAATCAGAGCTGTAATTTTTGTGCGCTCTGTTGTAAAGTATGTGCGCTCACTCGGCGAGGTGTGTGCGCGCGCACACGCGCACAGCTTAGAGGGAACAGTGCCCACAACCTACTGGAGATAAACACTATAAAACTTAAAAATAATCAATATACCTCCAATAGGACCTTCTCCATCTATGCACCTATATTATGGAATGCCCTACTACCCCAAATAAGATCCATCGATGACACTGGAGACTTTCAAAAGAAACTAAAAACTCACTTAAACTGTGAGGCCTACGGTACCGACCCAAGCAAACAGTCTTATTCTCAGTGACATTACTTAGATCTTTCGGCCCTGAAAAACCACAAACTCACGATGCATTGTATATAAATTTAAATCCTGCTTCTACCCCTACCCCAATCACTACAAAGACCTACCCCCTCCTCACCTACATGATTGCTAACCCTATGCTTTTGTATTTAAGTTTAAGCTAAATTCTACTTTACGTTTCGCATGATGTTAAATGTAACACACACTACTGTTAAGGTTATCCAGTTAAATTGCACTGGAGTTCCATGTAAACCATCTTGACTTGCAGAAAGATGGTTTAAAAATGATGCTAAATAAATAACTAACATAAAAGTATGCTATCAGAGATGATTACTAAGCCTAATTCAATTGCTGGTTGTCCAATTAGTGGCAAACAATGAGGATCTGGTTTAGGCTTGATAAATGTCTCTGATAGCATACTTAGGGGTATGTTTACTAAACTGCGCTAACGTGATGCGTGACATTATCGCACGATAACCAAGCAAGAACATCACGTATCGCATGATAACATCTCCTTCGGCGTTAAGGTGCGCAGAGGGTGGAGTAAGGCTCACCAGAGGGCGGAGTAAAGCACCCAAGGGGTGGAGAGAAGGGGTCAATGAGCGGAGAGTGGGCGGGGAGAGGCTCCATGCACACTAACACCGTGAAATGAAGATTTGAAAATTAGTGCCAATGAAAACCTCGCACTAGAGGCACATTTGCAAGAGAGAGAAACCAGTTCAGTCAGCAATGTACAGCAAAGGCAGGGAGACCCAGAAAAGTGATAGTAGTGATACATGTGCAGCAAACAAAAAGGCAAAAACCATATATAATGCCAGAACCAAAAGTGAAATCCAAAACACCGAGCTGGCCAATAGAACAAATAATGACAAACGGTAATGAACACAACCTATAAAGAATAAAAAGGACGAACCCACATTTGAAAGGGTCAGTTCTTAGTCTCCCTACAAAGTGAATGTTCCAACATAGAAATAGTGCTGATGAGGGATTTCTGTGGTATGTATGGGGTAGCGTGCTTTTGTGGCTGTCACATGTGCAGCAACAGCAGAGTGGCCACGTGGGAAAGGGCACTATGGTGATGGTGTAAATGGGGTACAGGAGGCTGCATGCATCACATGCAGTGGGCCAGCTGGGGCACAGTGTGGACTAGGCAGATGCCTACCTGGCACATAGGAATTCAGAATCTGAAAAGCAGCAAGACAGCAACTGACCAGGGTCCAACATGGCCACGAGTGTGCCTCCCACAGTGTCCCAGGGGACAGCACCCAGCAGGTACCCCCAAGGGCACAGAACATTGGTAGGCGGTGCCGGGGGGGAAGTGCTGATGTCCATGTCACCACCTCTATCCCAGACCCCACACCATAGGCACCCGCCTAGCAGCACACTGGATGGCATGGGACTGCGCACCATTGGCATAAGGGCATGTCAGCATGGTGGTGTAGGGGTGCCGGCGTGGAGGGGGCAGTGGCAGCCGCCCACAGCAGAGCAAGGCCAAGCCCTGTATAGGTGGGTGGCATGCAGTGCAACAGATAAGGTCTGTCTGAGGAACCTGCCTCTTTGGTAACAGTTTGGTGCAGTGCACACAGCCAGTGTGCTCAAAGGCAGAAGGTCACAGGTTCAAGTACTAGCTGGGGCCCCTGCAGACCATGTCCCAAAGGTTTACCCTAAAGAGCACATACACCATAAACTTGTCCACTTCCTAGAGCAGAGGTTCCCAACTCCAGTCCTGGAGGTCCAAACACCATCTAGGTTGTCAGGATGTCCCTAAGAAATATCCATGAGATGCATTGACATGCACTGCCCCCATTGTATGCAAATGTATCCATGCATATTGTCATGATGTGGGCACTGATAAAGTTGTTTTGAAGAAAAGAAATCATGTTTCTTTAGAGGAACTAGATGTGCAGTTACCCCCAGGCACAGCTAGAGGGAGCAGGAACAGACATGCCGCACTTAATGAACCTAGGCTCTCTGATGACCTGCAGCTGAAAAGGAACCAGGAAGTCATCAGTAACCGTTCACTTTATAAGCCAGAGCAGAATGCTTCTGGACAGAAGGAGAAAGAGGAAGGGAACAGGGAGAGAGAAGAGCTGGTAGTAGAAGAAGGAGAAGGAGAAACAGCAGAGAAGCCTGGAGGCTACCAAGGAGATAAGCCTGATTGCTGTGAAGGAAGCAAAGCTGGGAGCTGGAGGAGAAACAGACCTCACAAGGTGGGAAGCCAGAAGGCCCAAACTGATCCTGTTGTACAAGGGGAGTTTGGTGGAAGTTACCCTAAGGTGAGAGCGTCTGCCACGCCTAGTTCCTATACTTTGCCTGGAGATAGAATAGAGAGAAGAAAGCCAAGAACCAGAGAGAAAGGTTCTGACAGAAGCTTATTATCTCTAGAGGATCATTGCCCAGTTTCACCTGTTCAGAGGGAAAAGCACTTTTATAGGCAACAGAAGTTTTTACCCAGAGTTAGAGGAGAATCCAACAGCAGTTTTATTCCACTGCCTAGAAGCACACCTCGGTATCCGGTTGGCAGGCAGAAGTGCAGCTACCAAGGGAGAGGTGCAGGAAAAAGAAGCACTGTGGATTTTATCTCACCAAAGCCAAGGTATGAGGCATTAAATATTGACTGTGATAATTGTGCTACTAAAAGCTCTACTAAAACAAGTATTCCTTCTATGAGATACAAGAATCAAGACTGGTTTAGTAAACTACCACCAGCCCTGAGAATCCCTGGCTATAGGAAGCCAGATTCCCAAGTTTTAAACTACCATGCTGAGATAGACAGGGACAGTGAACGCTCCTTGAATGAGTACAGGGGAGAAGAATCTATGGAAGTGGATTATCCCAGCACTGTTCCCTCACCTATGCCAGAGTTAATGGAATGTGATTGGTGCACTGCCTATGCTCCAAAGTCTGTATGCTCCAAATACCATAGAAGAATAAGTGAAATATAATTTAATGTTTCTTATACTGAATGCTACTATGGAAAAACTTGCCTTAACTGTGAAGTAACAGTTAACTGCTCAGTGTGAATATTGGTACCTTTTAAGACAAAGGACTGTTTCTGTTATCTGGAATTATCTCTTAGTTGAACCTTGCTTTAAACGGGGAATAAAAGCCTTTATTACCCACCACCTGGTCTCTTTGATCATTAACGTCTCTACATAGTGGCGTAAAATCTTTGTGTCACCGGGAACCCTGTGACAATATTCATTAGCGACATCCAGGAAACCGGAATCGTGTTTGGCCCACCAGGACCGGAGTCTGGACCCTCTGCACCAGAGCATCAGCCAACAGATGCACAAACACCCACACCCGCGGGCTCCACTATACAAAGCCTCATGGAGAGTCAGGCTGTTGGGCCCTGAGTGGAGCAGCAGCTACCACTACCTGCCCCTGTATACCTTAGCAATGCGGTCACAACCATGGAAACACGTTCCATATATGTATCAAAAGGTTGCTATGCTTAATGTGAGACCACAAATCCTAACTTAAAACAATTTGGTAAAAGAGATTCATCATAGCAACCATTCTGATATATGTGGAGTGTGCTGCCATATGTGTTTACGACACTGTCTACCACCCCGGAGAGTGACCTTAAGAGTATTGCATTCCTACGCACTGCCTGCACTGTGCCCAGGACTGGTGTGGTGGCCAGGGCTGGCAACCACCTCTATCGTTGCACAATGCAGAAATAGGTGTTGGAGTGTGTATATGTCTATCCAGTGTTTTGCGGCTGCCTACACCTTACTGAGCCCACAATACTTGCACAGTTTCCAGCGTTAGCCTGCCATTGTGCATAATGAGGGGCAATGTATTGTGGGTATGGGCCAGACAGGGCAGTCTGGGCAGGATGCATGTGCAGAGGGCATAGGGCAATAGCTGGGATATTGTAGTGCGCGTCCACCACCTGCAAGGACACAGTGGCCACAGCATGTCATGCTGGGAGGTCACTCCCACTCTGACTGAGCAGTGACCATGGCATGTCCAGGTTCCCACATAATGCTATACACTGTTTCTGTAAGTGATATTTGTGAGTTACCATTTCTGGGGCCCAATCACTGACAAACTTCCTTGGTGTGTGTGCCAGATCCCACGTCTGGATGCACATTGTTCCTTTTGGAACATGCACTATATATGTGCTAGCAGACTGTCTGCAGTTAGCATGTGTATGGCTGCAACACCTTGCAGGATGCAGCATGTGCACACTGACTGCCCTCTGCTGGTGAATGTCAGATTGTAGTGGGGGACAGCTGAGCTGACCAGGCACACTACCTGTCTGCCAGTGGCCCTGTTCCATGTGCAGATCTGCATTGGCTCTCTGTTTGCCAGTTGGATAGGGGTTGCTGGTCCCACAGTCCGTCATCGTGTACCTCCACTGCCCCGATTGCAAACAGTGATAGTATGTGTCTGTTGTTCACAGGTCATGTTCCCTACCCTGACTCACAGAGGGTGAATTTGCTATGTATATCTTCGTCATGTGAGTCTAGACACACCCCTGCTCCAAAAACAGGTGTCCATGGCAACCTCACTGAATATGCATTATGTTGTGTGCATCATGGTCCACAAGGACTACACATTACTGGCAAATAGAAATGGACATAGAAAACTCCTAAGGCTGTCTGCAAAGAATACCACCCACACTAGCAGTGATGGTGAATTGCAGCAAAGCCTGCCACAAACAACCCGGGTACTGTGGACCTTGTGCTGGCCATACCACTTTACCCTCAGGGTGATCACAGAACATGCACAATGGCATGGTCAGTAGGTACACTGTGCCAGTAACACGCACGGTCAGTCCCCCTACCCAGTTGATGTGCTGTGGTGAGCAGATGTAGGCTGCTGTTCTGCATGTGAATTGCATCATGGATACTCTTGATGCTATCCTATGCTGGTAGCCACACCAGACAGTGTGTCTGGTGACCTGCACTGGTTCAGTAGCTAGCCATAGTTTAGTTACAACCAATAGTGATGTAGGACAATGGTTAATACACTGACCTCAGTGGGAGAGGTCATGGGCTCAATACCTCTGTGGGCCTGTATATTTATTTAGTGGTGTGGGCTGCAGGTTGCTAGATTTGCTGGTGAGCTATATACAAAGTTAGTCCTTTAGTAAAACTGTCCGAGGCTACTCCCGTTTATGCCTGTAACAGTCTGACATAGATCTGAAATCAGTGTTCACACCCCAAAGCACCCTCACCTCAGTTGGCCAACCTAAGGTGCCCTGTATAGTGCCTTAGTTGTGGCCTTACAGTATCCCAGTAAGCAGCACAGGAATTGTGTGTAGATGACCTGGTATTCCTATGTAGCAGCCATTGCTATGTTAAAAGGCATAGCACAGTGGTTAATACAGTGTTTTCATAGCCAGTAGTGATGGGTTTGATACCCCAGTGTGCCAACATCAAGATAAATGCCTAAGACGTGTATCCTAGCAAGAATAGTCAGACACATCTTTGCAATCTGTGTCTGCAGCATAAAACATTTTCACCGTAGCCGTGAATCCCAAGGTGCCTCACAGCATGGCGTGGCAGAAAGTGTGTCATGAAGCGGCCTGGACAAACGGCAGAAAGCCTGCTACACCATGTATCTTGGCGGCGCCACTGTTGTTCGCTGTGTACCGGGCATGGCACTGGCACGTAGCTAGTGCACCGTAGTGATGCACGGCAGCATGCGTTGATGCATGGCAGCGCATATGCGATATGCGTACACGCGTCAGCAAGGCATCTGAGAAAATGGCGACGCGGTCAAGGAAGCCTGCCTTCACCTGTCGGGAGCTGCAACACCTTGCAGCACTAATCTGCGTTTGGCAGCAAAAATTATTTACCGGCTCCTCCAAACGCCAGGACCTCTGCTGCATTAGGAGGACATGGGAGCGCGTCACGAGGCGGTTCAATCGTATTGCGGACTACCCACGTGAGGTAAGTGTATGGGGATAGGTCACACAATGCAAGGTGTGCAAAACAATATCCAGCAATGAACACACATCATACATGTACAACATGGTATAGACACCAGTCTGTGGGCCAACCAGTGCTGAATGTAGCTGCGTATGCTGCTGTGTGTAAGTATGCCCTATCACCAGGAGGCTGTGCACCTGATCACAGAGGTCTAGTTGTCATCCTGGTGGTATGGTACCTGCTGCTGTTGATGTGTTTAAATCCACCCTACCCCCAGGAGGCCTTAGACCTGCCTAAAGAGATCTGTTAAACAGCATGCTGATATGGTAGTTTATGCATTTGCAGGTTCACACATCTGCCCTATCCCCAGGAGGCCCAGACCTGATTACAGAGGTCTGTAATAAATCCTGTTGTTATGGTAGTTGCTGCTGTTGATGTGTTAAAATCCACCCTATCCCCAGGAGTCCTGAGACCTGATTAAAATGGTCTGTTAGTCACCCTGGTGTTATGGTAGTTGCTGCTGTTGATGTGTTCATATCCACCCTACCCCCAGGAGTCCTGAGACCTGATTAAAGTGGTCTGTTAGTCACCCTGGTGTTATGGTCGTTTTTGAAGTTGCAGGTTCACACATCCGCCCTACCCCAGAAGGCCTGAGACCTGATTACAGAGGTCTGTAATAACTCCTGTTATTATGGTAGTTTATGCATTTGCAGGTTCACACATCTGCTCTATCCCCAGGAGGCCCAGACCTGATTACACAGGTCTGTTATAGATCCTGTTGGCATGGTAGGTGCTACTGTTGATGTGTTCAGATCCATCCTACCCCCAGGAGTCCTGAGACCTGATTAAAGTGGTCTTTTAGACATCCTGGTGTTATGGTAGTGGCTGCTGTTGATGTGTCAAATCCACCCTACCCCCAGGATTCCTCAGACCTGATTACACAGGTCTGTTATAGATCCTGTTGGAATGGCAGGTGCTGCTGTTGATGTGTTCAGATCCACCCTACCCCCAGGAGTACTGAGACCTGATTAAAGTAGTCTGTTAGTCACCCTGGTGTTATGGTATTTTTTGGAGTTGCAGGTTCACACATTTGCC
This sequence comes from Ichthyophis bannanicus, assembly GCA_033557465.1. NCBI lineage: Eukaryota > Metazoa > Chordata > Amphibia > Gymnophiona > Ichthyophiidae > Ichthyophis > Ichthyophis bannanicus. The sequence continues at coordinate 223,185,338 of CM066031.1, forward strand.
ATACCCCCAGGAGGCCTGAGACCTGATTACACAGGTCTGTCATAAATCCTGTTATCATGGTAGTTTATGCAGTTGCAGGTTTATACATCTGCCCTATCCCCAGGAGGCCTGAGACCTGATTACACAGGTCTGTTAGTCATCCTGGTATTATGGTAGTTGCTGCTGTTGATGTGTTCAAATTCACTCTACCCCCAGGATTCCTGAGACCTGATTACACAGGTCTGTTATAGAACCTGTTGGCATGGTAGGTGCTGATCTTGATGTGTTCAAATCCACCCTACCCCCAGGAGTCCTGAGACCTAATTACACAGGTCTGTTATAGATCCTGTTGATATGGTAGGTGCTGCTGTTGATATGTTCAGATCCACCCTACCCCCAGGAGTCCTGAGACCTGATTAAAGTGGTCTGTTAGTCACCTGGTGTTATGGTAGTTTTTGCAGTTGCAGGTCACACATCTGCCCTATCCCCAGGAGGCCTGAGACCTGATTACAGAGGTCTCTAATAACTCATGTTTCTATGGTAGTTTATGCATTTGCAGGTTCATACATCTGCCCTATCCCCAGGAGGCCCAGACCTGATTACACAGGTCTGTTATAGATCCTGTTGGTATGGTAGGTGCTGCTGTTGATGTGTTCAGATCCACCCTACCGCCAGGTGCCCTGAGACCTGATTAAAGTGGTCTGTTAGTCACCCTGGTGTTATGGTAGTTTTTGCAGTTGCAGGTACACACATTTGCCATACTCCCAGGAGGCCTGAGACCTGATTACACAGGTCTGTCATAAATCCTGGTGTCATGGTAGTTTTTGCAGTTGCACTTCACACATCTGCCCTATCCCCAGGAGGCCCAGACCTGATTACACAGGTCTGTTATAGATCCTGTTGGTATGGTAGGTGCTGCTGTTGATGTGTTCAGATCCACCCTACCCCCAGGAGTCCTGAGACCTGATTAAAGTGGTCTGTTAGACATCCTGGTGTTATGGTAGTGGCTGCTGTTGATACGTTCAGATCCACCCTATCCCCAGGAATCCTGAGACCTGATTAAAGTGCTCTGTTAGACATCCTGGTGTTATGGTAGTGGCTGCTGTTGATGTGTTCCAATCCACCCTACCCCCAGGATTCCTGAGACCTGATTACACACGTCTGTTATAGATCCTGTTGGTATGGTAGGTGCTGCTGTTGATGTGTTCAGATCCACCCTACCCCCAGGAGTCCTGAGACCTGATTAAAGTGGTCTGCTAGTCACCCTGGTGTTATGGTATTTTTTGCAGTTGCAGGTTCACACATTTGCCATACCCCCAGGAGGCCTGAGACCTGATTACAGAGGTCGTCATAAATCCTGTTGTCATGGTAGTTTATGCAGTTGCAGGTTCACACATCTGCCCTATTCCCAGGAGGCATGAGACCTGATTACACAGGTCTGTTAGTCATCCTTGTGTTATGGTAGTTGCTGCTGTTGATGTGTTCACATCCACCCTACCCCCAGGAGACCTTAGACCTGCTTAAAGAGGTCTGTTAGTCATCCTGGTGTTATGGTAGTTGCTGCTGTTGATGTGTTCACATTCACCCTACCCCCAGGAGACCTTAGACCTGCTTAAAGAGGTCTGTTAAACAGCATGCTGTTATGGTAGTTTATGTAGTTGCAGGTCACACATCTGCCCTATCCCCGTGAGGCCTGAGACCAGAATACATAGGTCTGTAATAATTCCTGTTGGTAAGGTAGTTGCTGCTGTTGATATGTTTAAATCCACCCTACCCCCAGGAGACCTTAGACCTGCTTAAAGAGGTCTGTTAGTCATCCTGGTGGTATGGTATTTGCTGCTGTTGCAAGGTTCACATATCTGCCCTATCTCCAGGAGGCCCATACCTGATCGCAGAGGACCATTATAGATGCTGGTGTTAGGGTACCTGCATCTGTTGGAGTTTCACAGCTGTGCCCTAACTCCAGGAGGCCCCAGATCAGATCACAAATGTCAATAGCTCAGCTAGGTGTGGTGGTCCATGCTCCTGTTGCATTCACCCACAACTGCCCTATTCACAGGAGGCCTTAGTCCTGACCATAGAGGTATAATAGAAAGCCTGATGTCTTGGTAGTGGCTCCTGGCAATGTGTTTAGGGCCACCTACTTCCCTCTCTATCTCAGAACACATGACACATGTTTTGTAAAGATATCATGGTGCCATGGCAGGTGTGTTGGCTGATGTGTGTAGGTTAGGCAAATACACAGGTGTGTGCCGGACCACACAGGGAGGTAGGAAACACCTCCCCTGGAGGCCAGCATGCCTACCCCACACAGTACCCTGTCCTGTGCTGCTGAGGTAAGCTGTGACCAACTTCCTGGGTGATTAACAGTCCTTGCTTGGATAGAAGGAGTCTTTCAAAATGGCATTTTGACCTGCCTCCTGGTGTTAACACCTATTGAAAAGGTTTCACAGGTCTCTTGCCCCCTAGGTAGAAGGCCTCTTTGTAAAGGTCTCTAGAAGACTTTATTTGTTGCTCAAAGAGTACTGACCCTGTTTTGCCTTTTATGCTAAGTTATATTCTGATTTGATTTGATTTAAATTACAGCTCTTTGCTGCTGCTAGGCTCTGACTTATTGTGAAATTTAAACTACAAGCTCTCTGCTGGGTTCCAAATTTAACCAGAAAGCTCTCTTCTGTGTTTTAAATTTAAACTTAAACTGCTGCTACTGGGCCCTGACTGATTTAACAAAAAACACTGGGTTCACAGATTAATTAGTTATAATACAAAAAAGTCCTTTCAGAAAATTCCCAGAAGTATATACTCACAATTGCAGATCTCGCTTCAGAAGTAGCAGTCCTTTTTTCCAGTCCTTCAAGACTGAGGATCACAGAGCTCTGGTTGAGCTATTTATGCATGTGCTGCTGAGGTAAGCTGTGACCAACTTCCTGCGTGATTAACAGTCCTTGCTGTCCTCTCTCTCTCTCGCTTGCTCCACAATACACCTCTCCTCACCTGCTATAGTCCTGACCTCACTCTCGCCGCGCCTGCTCCACACCTCACCTTCTGTCTCCCTCACCTACACAAACACCTCAGCGTGTACCAAGAGTGCATGTGTATTTATGTGTTTTTTTACGTCTGTGCATCCTTGTGTGCATTGCGCATGCACAGCGGTGCGAGCTTGGTGGCTGCGCTTGTGCATGCGCAGGGGAAATGCGGAAGTTGCGTGTGTGGGGACACCACATTGCGCATGCGCTGTACATGTGTGAGCGTGGGACGTGCGCATGTGCTGCGTGCCATTACGCGCATTTGGCAGGCCTCACGTCACATGCGCGGAACGGCACTCATCACATGGGTCCCGCGCATGTACCTTCTGCATCTCCCCTGTGCATGTGCAATGCGCACAGCAGCCACGCTCACACCGCTGCGCATGCGCAACATGCGCAAGGACACGCAGATGTAAAAAATAAAACATAAATACATATGCACACGTGGTACACACTGAGGGATTTGTGTAGGTGAGGGAAATGAGGCATGTGGTGTTGGTTGTTGGTGAAGCAAGGAGAGTGTCAGAAGCAGGTTTCGTGTGGAGAGTGACTAGGTTGGTGAGTGCTGGTAGAGTTGTGTGGCTGGGTTGGTGAGTGGTGGGTGAGGTGAGTGGCTGGGTTTGTGTGAGTTAGGGGAGGTGAAGGGGGTTGAGTGTATGATGGGCTTTGTGGTTGCTGCATGTGCACTGGGAGGTGTGCAGAGGCTGCGGTTGCCTGACGGGGGAGATAGTGTCCACGGGGGCTGAGGCACAGGGCATGGGTGCAGTCCCGCTGCAACACAGACCTGTGGGGCAGGCCAGACCTGTGGGGCAGGCCAGGCAGGGGCTGTGCCGGCATGGCGCAGGAGGCGTGCGGAGTTGCAGGCTCGCCAGCCTCACCTCTACAAGTCCAGGACCCAGCTCCAGGACATGTGTGAGGACCAGGTCATCTCCCTCTACCGCCTGAGCACAGGGGCTATTAGGGAACTCTATGAGGATCTGAGACCTGACCTCGAGCCCCTGACTGGTCGGTCACATGCCATACCAGGTTTGGTCAAGCTCCTTGGTGCCTTACATTTCTTTGCCTCTGGCTGTTTCCAGTCATCTGTGACCACAGTGGTTGGCATGAGCCGCCCCACCTTCTCACGCTGTCTCCACCAGGTACTGCGTGCCATGATCAGCCAGGTGGGGAATTACATTGCCATTCCCAACACTAGGCAACAGTGGGGGGACCCTGAACCAGGTCTTTGAGGCATTTGCTGGGATACCACATGTGATGGGAGCTATTGATTGCACACATGTTGCCCTGGTCCTGCCCAGAGACAGGGAGGCAGTGTTTCGCAACTGCAAACACTACTATTCCCTGAATGTTCAGGTTGTATGTGATGCAGACATGCATATTCTGAATGTGGTCCCTAGGTTTGCAGGGTCCACCCATGACTCCTATATCCTGCAGCACTCAGCACTATTCAGACAATTTGATACAGGACAGTATGAGGACTGTTTACTTCTGGTTGGGTATTTTGCATCTCTGACATGCACATGATGATCCTCTGACTAACCGTATGTGCAGATGTCTGTCTTTGGAGTGTACCCCTAGTTGTGTGTGTGTCTCATCTGTCTGTGTGTGATCTAACATTGGGGGGAGGAGTGCCCTCCAGCTCTTCCTTGCTACAGTGCTGTGTGTTGATGGTAGGATGCACGCTAGCATTTATGTCGTGGTTACAGATTATGTTGATTGCAATCCTTACACCTACCCCTTGTTTTGTGTGTCAGACCTTCAAACGCTGCTGCATAGTTGTGGTGTCCCATCATGTGATGTCATATGTGTGTGGACATCAACTCCTGCTTTAACGTTACACATTTCTTTTGGCAGGTGATGCAGGATATGGGTGTCGCCCCTGGTTGCTGACCCCTGTGTGTCAACCACGGACACGTGCAGAGATGAGGTACAATGAGGCCCATGCCTCCAGCTGCTCCATCATAGAGCGCACCTTTGGCGTTTTAAAAAGTTGTTTCAGGTGTCTGGATAGGACCGACGGGGCCTTACAATACCCAGACTAGACTGTGGCAGAGATCATTATAGCCTGTTGCATCCTGCACAACATTGCTCTCAGGCATGATCTCTATGTCCAAATTAATGAGGATCTGGAAGATGATCCTTTGTGCCCTCCTGTACGTGGCCGTGGTGACACACGTGAAGGCACAGCAGTCAGGTGGCAGGTGACTGAGGAGGTCTTCTCATGTAAGTACTGCCTATGTTGAAACATACATTTCTTTAGATATGTGTGTACTACTACTATTGGTGAACATTTGTATCACAATAGCAGTAAGACGCAACACTGCACTGACATATTTATTTTATTTATTTATTTATTTACAGTCTTTTTTTTTATACCGCGCTATTCGACATCAGTGCCGTTTACATGAAACAGAAACTTATACGGTGCAGGGGACTGTTCCATATTTACAATAAACAGGTGATTAAAACTTGGATAAACTGGGGTAACTATTTACATATAGGCTGCACCCAAAGGCTGGATAAACTGGGGTAACTATTTACATATAGGCTGCACCCATATGAGAGACAATGCCTGGCCATCAGAGCTTACAATCTAGTCATGACTCAAACACAGAAGATGTGAGCAGGGCACCACAGCGGGTGGAGGTGGATTATGTGTGTCAGGCTTAGTAGGCTTGGGGGAGGTGGTAAGCTGTCACACATGATTTGTAGGTGATTGGGAAAGGGGTTGCTGTACAGCCACAGGTAGTTAGTCCCAGCCTTTGGGTGCAGCAAGGTGAAAGGCGTGTAGTCTGGGGTCAGCAGTAGGTGTGCAGGCCATAGATGGGACCAGGTGCCTAGACTTGTGTGGTTCACATTTTGTAATATGAGGCAATTGATTGGATTGCATGCTCTGCTGAGCATGGACTGTGTGTTACTTGTTTCTGTATAGCGCTACATATGACAGGTAGCACTATATACATGCTCAGTAGTAGTTGTATTAGTGGTAGTTGAGATCATCAAGGAAAGGTACTGCAAAGCCACAGTGAGACTGCATGTATAGGTCAGCAGGCGAGCCTTGACATGGATGCGGAGACGGATAGGGAGCCTGTGAAGTGTCATGATAGGAGGAGTTTTATTGCCATTATGCGTCTAGCGGTAGATTGGCCATGCAGTGCAGTGATGCATATTTCCTGGCAGACACAGATGATTCAAAGGCAGATCAGCAAGATGTAGATGTAGGCAAACCGCGATCTGATTAAGGGGTGGGTTGGCGTTTTAGTTGTGTATTCATGGGAGACTGGGGAAATATAGCTGATGTCATCTAGAAAGAAACTGCAAGCCTCAGCTACAAGCTGGGTATGTGTGGAGAGGAGAAAAGTGGCGTCCAAGACAACCCCTACATTGAGGACCCTGGGGAAAGGAAGGTGTTCCCACCCACACACAGACGCTGTAATGGGAGGGTAGAGTTTAGGTGGAAATATGGGATATCCGTTCTTTGCCATTGTCAATTTCATGCAGTGGGGTGACATGCAGCCAGCAATATCAGGTGGCAAGCAGACATCGGGGTGTGGTTTGGGAGAAATAGCTCAGGCATGGAGAGATATATTTGCAACTCATCAGCACACAGCCCCTGGATATATCCCTGTGGTACAGGAACTGGCAGCAGGGTAGCAGAGGACATGGAGCCACCAGAACACACACTAAAGGGGCAGTGGGAGAGATATGGGCGGCGCAGGATTGTACAGAGGCCTTAGAGACGAGCGGGGCATGGTAGCGAGGAGACAGTTGTGTTCAACAGTTTTGGAGGCAGCAGAGAGGTCAGGAGGGGACAGACAGAGTATGGGCCCTTGTATTTTGCCACACACACTTCAGTGAGAACTTTAGCATGAAGCGAGTCGGTACAGTGTGATGGAGAACATAAGAACATAAGATATGCCATACTGGGTCAGACCAAGGTCCATCAAGCCCAGTATCCTGTTTCCAACAGTGGCCAATCTAGGTCATACGTACTGTAAACGGGGGTGCTTGTTGTGAAAGTTCCACGATCTTGGCAAGGACATGAATTTACTTGACTTGCAAAGGATTGTGGGTCTTGTAGTTCCTTCACACAAAAACTAGCCATTTAACAAGAATAAAGAATTGTAGTTGCTCGAGTGTAAAGCAGGAAACAGATTTTATTTATGGGGTGTTATTCCCTCGCACAGATATGCTTGGTAACATCAACAGGATAATTTCTCCAGGAGTTTTATTCAGGAAACAAAACAAATAAGGCAATTGAATTACTTATGCAACAACTTAGTAAAGACCTTGATGGAACAGAAAAGGTCTTTCTTCTAGCCCCTGCTAATAAACTTTCTTAGCAGTGCTGGAATGAAAAATAAACCCAAAAGGAAAATTCTCTTTATCAAAAAAACCAGCTTTCTTCCTTGCACACAGAGAGGAAGCTTTTTCCAAAGTCCCACGTGCACTTGTGCCTTGCTCTAATCACAGGTGCTTAACCAGCTGCAAACCATTGCTGATCCACTCTCCACGTGGCTACAAATTTCCCCAAAGCTTTCTCTCAAAGAAACTTTTCTGGGAAGTTAAAAATCAGTACAGTTCCTTTTGGTGTTTGATCCTTATCTGAGGATTACATTAGAACAGCAGCTTAGAAAGAAAACAATCCATACATTCAACTTCCTCATCTGATATTTCCCCTTGTTCTTGAAATATCATAGGATCACTTTCATACACTGGCTCAGAGGATTTCTCTAACTGATCTCTACCAGGACAGAAACTGTTTCCCTGCTGTCTTCCTTGTGCAAAGCTAGGGAACAGATCAGAGTTCATACCTGAGATCACGTTGTCATTAGGTTTCCTCTCTGGGTATTTTGGCCAGTAGGTAGCAAAGCTTCTGTGCCCAGCTCTCCAGTCAGCATCTCTGGACTTCAGGTCTTTTTTCCCATACCTCCTTAAATAGGTATTAGAGCTCCTTCTTTCTGTAGATGCGGCCATCTCCCTTACAGGTGCTGTCCGAGGGTTCCTGGCTGTATATCTCCAAGCCTCTGGCTTCTTCCAGTCCAATGAAGAATGCTTGCCCCAGGAATCTCTCTCAGCATACGTACTGCCTTGGGCTCCTTTCTTAGACCTTCTGGACATCTTGCTGTTCTTCCTTCTGTTCACGATCAGTCTCTCCTTCTCCAGCTCCCGTTGCTGTCCTTGCCACCATTGCTCTCCTTGCTCCCTGTCTGAAGAATTTCTTCTAGCTTTAAAGTGCCTAGATGGCTGTTCCACCCTAGCACACTGAATTAAGCCCTGCCCTAGGAAATGTGTGATTAGGGATTACATCATTGCTTCTCTGATTAGGCACACATTTCCCTACTTCAGCTCTCCTAGAGGCTTTCTGTAAACCAGTGCATTCTGGGTCTGGTAGTCTTTTAGGTAAACACTCTGTTTTAGTGCTTTTACCAGCCAACACAGGTTGCTTATTCAGAGCCAATTCACCTCTTGTATCATTTCTTCCTGAACTATGATAAGCTTCCTTATCACAGTACCTAGCAGTTTCCCCAAAAGACACAGGTTCAACAATGCTTGTACTGGGTCAAGCCAGTCTGTAAAGGATCTTGGGGGGTATGAGAGCTGAGGACGTGAAGGTGCTGTGTGTGTTGCACAGCTCCAACATGACATATGTATGTTTCTCTTGTGTTTCTCAATCCACAGGACATCCTTGGTGACCCTCCTGGTGCTGTGGTGCAGTGCCAGCTGACTGTATGTCATTCAACATGCAGTAGTCTGGGGTAGGTGGACTGAATAGCAGTGTTGTTTTGCAAAACACCGAAAAGGGTGAACTTGTATAATACACTAAAACAAATAATATATATACTCTTCAATTATAGTGGATGGTATCGCAGCAAATAATTCTGACTTACATTACACAACCAAGATGATACTCTACTAAAGACACTGACCTTGGTCTGTAGACTCAAGATGTCATAACGCCGATCGTGAGAATCCTCTATTACAAAACCAAGAAATGTAAATACATGCTTATACCTGCATAAGATGAGAGCTAACAACATATTATACAAAAAAATAAAATTAACTAAGGATTAAATTTTAAAAGAAACTATCATACACGCTAGAGACACGAAGCGTGTGATACATGATAGAAAAACAACTTACACTTTTAGCGGAAAAAATACTTTAAAGTGAACCCTGTTGTAATCGGTGGTGTTATAAAGGTTATTATATAAACGCTTCCTGTTATCATAATAGAGGATTCTCACGATCAGCGTTATGACACTGCTGTTTCTTTAACAGTACAGCAACTAAGGTTATATGTTATAGTTGATGAGATGTGAAGAGTTAATAGTTGATTTAATACACTTACTCTCAATTGCAGTAAAGATACACTATACTTGACTACTATTCAGATGTTTCACATTAGCAAATGATGCAAGTAAGTGGATTTTTTTTTTAATTTATATGGGTATTCATTTTTTCAGTTTTTTAATTGCTATGTTTGTCTTTTATAACTTATTGATTCATGTTGTTCACTTTTATCGGTTTCTGTCCTGCGTTTACAATTTCAATTTTTATATGGAAGTTTTATTGTTATTTATATCATTTGACTATTTATATATATCTGTTTGGAAATTATGCATGGGGCTTATTACATTATTTTATCTTTTATTTGTATATTTATTCAGTTCTATTTTATGTTTTTAAGCTGTATACCCCCTGAAGAAGGCGCTTCCGCCGAAACGCGTTGGGGTCTCTGTGAATAAACGACTTCTTAACCATCCTTTGACAACTCTGGTCTCTTGCTTTTTGTGTATCCTGGTTGGTTTGCAAGAGCGCTGCTCCTTGTTGTGTTGCACATGTATCACAGATATCGCCATAATTTGGACATGCATCAACAGTGGCTGGACATGGCTGGACATGGGGACATGGTTATTCTACACATTTCGATGACATCTTCTCCCTTCACTGTGACGTGTTGTGGCCTTTGCCAGCCTCAGAGGATCCTGAGCAGACACTTGCTGCAGACACACGGTAGGTTGCACCTTGGGTCTTTTGGGAATGACATCAGCCTTTACATGTTAGTGATTTGCTATTTGTTTCATGGACCTTTCCTGTTGAGTCTCTGTACACCAACGCTGATGCACATGGGGTGTAGCTGTGCAATGCCTGTGTGACATGGGCATGGACATGGCCATATCCATGTGACACCCTCGTCTGCAGTTCCATTTCCAAATGTCCACAACATGCAGTGTGTTCTGTGTTGTGATCATGTTATGTTTGCCTCTGTGACATTTCATTATGTACATATTGATGTTTGACTCCCTGCAATTTGGCCTGATGTTGCGAGCAGCATACCAATACATTGTTTCTCCTTCTTCTGCACAGGGCAGAGGACACACACAGCACATCTACTACAGTGCATCCGCGGACACCTTCACCCACCTGTTGGTGGACACAACAACACCATGCAACTATCCCTGGGAGATGGTGCCATAGGATGTTTGACCTCTGCGAGTGGGACACATGCCTCGGATGGACATTATTGTTGCACTGCTACTTTGAGCATAACACGCCTGTCCAACACACCATTGCTACCGTGCTCTGGCTGGGTGTCATGTTCATCGCAGGAGACACACATGACCTTTCCAGTACTGTGGCATACTGAGATGTCACACTTGACTATGCATGCCCATAGTTTCAAGGACAGTCTTAACGGGACTTGTTGGGTTGCAGACACTCTTTGCACTGTGGACACTGTGTGCTGGTCCCTACGTGTGCTGCAGGAACTGACATTGTCGCTGTATGTTGTACATCCATCTGACATTGTGTTGGTGTGTTTTGCCCATGTGTGTGACCTGCACCGCAGGATACGCTCATCTGTTTAGTTCAGCAGGAGCAAACAGCCATGCGTGTGGTACAGGGGGCACATTGGAGAGGTCCTCTTGTCCATGTCGGCCTACCCTCCACTTGGACATGACACAGTATTTGCCACCACACCACTTTACTGCACACCAACATCTTGGATTGATGTTTGCCCTCACCAAGGGTGTTACAGTGCATGTGTGGCATCACTGTATCATGTTTCAACGTACACGGTGCATGTGCATGTGACTGAATATGTTGGTGCAACACAGCATATGACAATATGTCTTCTGTGTGGGTTACTGGAACATGTTTGACCTTTCTTTCAATCTCTATATACAGGTTATAGTGTTTGTTTACTGTACAGACGTGTCGTTCTACATTGATTTACAAACCTAGCATTGCATGTCTGTACAGTCCTATTTATCCCCTGAGGTTCCGGCACTCACATTGCCCCGTTATATTTGGAGTGTGGCAGTGTGGGTGTCCATTTTCTTCCTTCATTTGTGCATTCCATGTACCATGATATATGTGTACAGACACTGTATCCACACCACCCATTGCAGGGGACCTTCTGCATAGTGCTATCTCTGCATGTGTCAGAGGATCATTTTATTTGAATTCTCTGTGTTCATGTGCCTCTTGTACCTGTTACCATATCCTCATTTGCATTTGGCGATTGTTTTGGGTTACATTGGTGCCGCTTTGATTCCTATATTAGGCATTATGTGACAGCTGTAACATATATTTTGATATCTGTGTTTACACTTGCTTACTTTTAACAACTTATGCTGTTTCATTTTTGTGCCTCCTGTATTTGTGGACAGATATGCTTTTGGGGACAAATCATGACTGATGTGTGTTGGGCCCTCATCATGCACTGCCTACTGTCTACATGCACACATATGTGACTAAGGCATTTGGGGCGTGCGGCAGCATGTGGGGGGTGGGGGGCTAATGCATAGTGCACACCATGCACCTAATGCACATTATCTCTCCTGCCCATCATCTGTAGACGGCCCAGTGACTTTTGTGTGACATGTGGGTTGCTGCCCTGCCAAATGTTTTTTCACTTTTTTCGCTGTTATCCATACACCTTGTAAGGCGGTATCTACCCTATGTCTCATAGCTAACCAAACTTAAAATATGTGTTGGATGTACATTTGTCTCTACTGCTGCTTGACCACACCAACACACGTATTTAGTGATTTCCTGGTCAGGTACATGGCCCACCTGTGCTCACATCCTTGTAGGGTGCCAGCTGTCTATCTGCCAGCTGTCTGCCACATCACTGGGTGTTATGGGTTCCCATACACACATTCCCTTTGAGGTAATATCTTTGTACATTTCTTGCAGTGGTTGTTTGGGATAGTGGTTACAGACATGTGTTGGAACACCATCAGTTGCAGGTTTGATTCCCACATGGGGCTTTTTTTTAGGGTTGTGCTAACCTGACCATGAGCTGCCTGCAGGTTCGTCACCTCTCCACACACCCTTCCATATCTTCACTGTACACCACAGTGTGCCCTCTGTGCTGCATGTCCACCACATATTAGCTGTTACATATGGCTCTTTCTTGTACTGTCCATGTAGGCAGTCTGCTTGGGGGATTGGTATTATTGTTGATCAGCTGGTCTGGGCCACACCTGTTTGCAGGTTCAATTCTCACATGCTCCTGTTCTGTTTTCTATTTTGCCCTGCTCCACGGAGCATCCCCTGCCACCCTTTGGGTTTAGGTTCTTTCCTCTTTTGCATGCTGTATCCCTGCATAACATTTCATTGTGTGTGTGCATGTAGTTATATGTGGCTCTCGGCCCAATTACAGACTCTGATCTGAGCTGTACACACCAGTTCTGCATGTGCATTCCATCATGGTTACTGTTGGGGGTTGCCCTATCCTGGCAGACAGCAGGCTTTTTGTGTGGTGCCCTGCAGTGTTCTTGTATGCAGCCTTTGCTAATGAACTCACATTGGTGTAGCCTACTGGTTTGTGCCTTGACATTTGTGCTGATGGTCATGGGTTTGATTCCTCTCTGTTCTCTTTCATTTGTATGCCTGTCCTATACAGCTACCTTTCATTCTTGTAACAGGCAGATCTGTGCTGTTGGCACATTATTCCCTTGTCACAGTTGCTTCTATCCATCTATGTGTGTCTGCCAGCTATGTGCCGTCCTGCCCTGATGTGCAGGCTGCTACCCCATCTCCTGCACTGGTACACGTTTCTGCATTGCGGCTCTACCTGCTTGCCTCTCCTATGTCTGCTCTGCATGGAACTGCTATTCCTCTGTCCTCCTGTCATTACACCTATCCTGCCACCTCTACCTCTTCTGCTGGACACGTCATCCATCCTCTGCCACACACTGTCATTGTTGCATGGTACATTACCATCACCCTGTGCATCGGTACAGCTGCCCCCGATATGTTTGTACACTTTATCAGCTGCCACATGGGCTGGACGCAGATTTGTATGGTCCATCAGCTCTGATCTACTTCCTTCCATCACTTTTGCATTGCCTTTCCTTGGTGCTCTGTGCAGTGTTAGGGTTACATCTGTGTTTGGGCCATACCTTTCTTGCTTGTCTACTTGGGGCACCTTACTGCCCTTGGCCACCATTTCCTGAGTCACCTATACATACTTGTGGCATCTTTAGCGGCACCATAGATTCTGACAGCTTATGGGGTGCCTTATATGGTGCCTTGGGGGTTGCCAACCTTTCGTGTCGACCTCTGGGGCACATTATGACCCACCTTGACTGATGTGGTGGTTTATGATGTGCCTTCTGGTGCACCCTAAAAGGTGCATTAGGTTACGGCACAGGGGTATGGGTATTTTTAGCTGGCAGCACAGATTGTTGGAATGTGTCTGATTGTTACAAGCAGGAAAAGAAATTGCCTTGGGCACCCTTATTCATTGAGCCCACTGAGGGATTGAATTCATGACCCCGCTCTCTGCAGTCATTGCATTAACCAGTGTGCTACACCTCTGTTGCTGTGATTGCAGGTCAGCGCGCGAAGTTAAGGTTAACGCGCGATAACGTGCCACGGCTCCCTCTATCATGTGATAATGGACAGGCGCCCTCTATCGCGCGATAACCTGCCATTGCTACCTTAAGACTGGAACGCCCACTACCTTATATGGCATTCGTCACAGTAACGCTGCAACTAACACTGGTAACATTAGGACGGTTTAGTAAACATACCCCTTAGACATGGTTTCACAGAATTTTTGACACAAGAACATAGCAAAAGAAAAATCTTTGGAGTAAATCTCTATAGCAGGAAATAGATTCCCAAGGCAAAAATCCAGTTAACATTTTCCATACAGCTCCAGAGCAGACGAACATTGGGTCAATCAGGAAACAGGAACAAAGATCATAAGCAATGTAGCAGACTGGCTAGACCTAGCCCCTATGGAAAGGTGATGGCTCTTCTGCAAGCGGCCTGCCTTCTAACTCAAAGGTCACTCTTTCAGGATCAGCCTCTGACTGTGAGAAAAACAGCCAGTTGGGTTTTTGATTTGCCTGAAACCTCTAGTAACCTTTCAGCTATGTTTTTCATTTGGGCAGCAACCACAGCTACCTCTTTAATTAACAAAATTGCTCTGAAAATAAAAATTTATAAAAACAAAATGAAACAAAATGACAATTTATTAAAACAAAACCATATAAAATGAAAAAAATCCTGCAAATAAAACAGGAAATGAAACAAAATGACATTTTTTGGCCTGCATACGCCTAATGCTGCTTCCAGCACAGGTCTATGTCTAAAAGAGCATCTCAGGTTTAAAAAAAAAACGTAGCTCTTGTTGCTAGGAATTAGTAACAGCTGTGTCACATCACTTTGCCTTCATAAAGTGAGTCCAACACAAGCAGGCAATAAAGAAATATGATCCAAGGAGCAGGACCATATACTAGAATCATGGGGCATCAAGAAACAAAAACCAGGAGCACGAAATTAGGAACAAGAAAAAGATAAGAATCTGAAACCATCAAGAAAGGATATAATCCTTATAAAACACTAGCACAAGTGGTAGGTATCATTCCTTAAGTTCCGGCATAGACATTTACACCAAATCTAGAGCTAGTATAAATTCCCTCACCTAGATTTTTCAAGAACACACATAAATTAAAGTATTTTATAATCTACACATGTACTTGAGGACTCCGCCCAATCTTTGCACATGGGCACACCCACCAGCAAAGTACCACACCATCATGAAATATGTGTACTTTTAAGCTGGTCGGTATTTCATAAGAGGTCATTAATGAGCATATGTGGTTATATATGTATGTTGATGATTAAATAACCCCCACTTAGGTGCATACTTGGTGCCTAAAAGTATTCACCCCATTCTAAAATGACCCCATATTGGCATATATGCATGAAAAGACTTTATAAAATTACCTCATTATGACTGGCTCACTAATGTCTGCTAGGTAATGGTCAGAAAAAGATTGAAGGTTAAACGTTTTATTTAATTAATACATTTGTGATTAATGGATAGATTTCAAAAATGAAATTTGGTTAACGTCAAAAGTTTATTGATTGATTTAAAAGCTTTTTTGTAATACTTTACTGGATGATATCCATTCAAAGACAACATACAATCAGAATAAACTTAAAGGCAATATACCCCCCATCCTCATCCCATTAAAACAGCTAACCCTTCTTACCACCATAGGAACCAGATTAACAGACTCATTCAGCCCACCAACACCCTCAAACAAATAACCATTTTCTTCCAGCTACCCCACACAGCCCTTGGAGACTTGGAAAGGTTTGCTCCACTGGCCAACTAAATTTAAGCCACTTTGAGAACAGGTTGAATGGCTTACGTATGTCTAATAAATTATATTGAATTCAACTAAATTAAAATTTTTGTGTATGAGTTCACAGAAGGGCATATTTACTAACGAGCACACCAGTAGTGCCACAAAACTAGCATAGAGACCCAAACTACCTTTAGGGGACATGTATATCCCTACCTTTGCTGTTAGAGCATTGCTAATGTGCCATAATAGGCTGACTGGCATGCAGGTGTACTTAAGGCCACCCCCTAAGAAGGCGTTAAATGTGCCCATGCTAAAGGCAACATTTGCACTTAGCATGTGCCCATAACACCCATGCTAACTGATGTGCCATCAATGTCCAGCCCCAACCCCACCAGTCCCCACCCAATTGGACCTGGTGCTTACCAATGGGGAAAGTGTTTCTGATATTATAGTGGGGGATCATCTCGCATCCATTGATCACCAGATGGTGTGTTCCGGTATTAGGACTCAGCTGTATGGTAATGTAGTGTGCAGTGTGAAGGGGTTTTCTTTACAACACAGGCCAGACAGCAGTTCAGGGAAAACAAAGCAGTTTTTATTCTGTCCCATCTTGTTGAACATCCACAAAGCAAAACCCAGAACAGACAGCAGTTCAGGAAAAACAGAAGCAGTTTTGCTTCTGTCCCAGCTTATTAAACCTCCACAAGCTGGTTCTCCCAGCCCATTTTCAGCCCCAGTTAAAGTTCCTACCTCAGAACTTTGCATGGCTTGCCTTGGAAGGACTTCTAGATCCACGGACCTCTCTCCCTCCTGCAGCCTGCTGGGTTCTTAACCTCTTCCAGTGAGCTACGCCCTTCCAGTCCTGAACTCAGGGCTGCAGACTCTCTTAACGGGGACTGTTAATAATCCCTTTGGAGAGAGACGGGTAATATTCTATAGACCCCATCACACACCCTCCCCCTCAGCTCAACTATGCCCCGTTAAGCACCTGCTTCACCCAGGACTCACACCCGGGAAAGGAAATCTGCATTTAGCTAAGTCCAACCTTCCCTTTGGCGGATCCGAAACTGGTAGGGTTGGAGACTCAAAACCTTCCGCATAATATAGCTGTTGGTCTCCTTATGTTGAACCGGCCACTTGAGGGGTTGGTAGTCCATTAATCGCATAAATGGATGGCTGAGCATATTGTATTTGAAGGTCTCAAGCACCCACTTGGCAGCTATGGCTTCCTTTTCAATCACCACATAATGGCATTCCCAAGAAAGCAGCTTCCTGCTGATGAATGCTATGGGATGTTCTTCACCTCTGACTTCCTGGGCCAAAACAGTTCCTAGGCCCCCTTCTGAGGCATCAGTTTGCACAATAAATGGTTGAGAGAAATCAGGGTTAATCAGGATGGGTTCAGAGCACACGGCCTTCTTGAGGCACTGGAAGGCCAAGTCCAGGTCCGATGACCACTGATTCTGTTTGGGAGATCTCTTCCAAAGGAAATTGGTTAATGACTCTGCAACCTCACCAAAATTAGGAATGAACCGACAGTAATAGCCAATCAATCCAATGAAGGCACAAACATCTTTCTTTAATTTTGGGGTAGGGATCTAGGAAATGGCATCCATTTTCCATAGTTGAGGTCATATTTGCCCATTCCCAATTAAATATCCCAGGTTTTGAATGTTATGACCTCTCAGAAAACATTTCTTTGGGTTGGCCGTCAGTCCAGCCTTCCACAGGCTAGTCAACATGGCTTGTACTTGGGTTAGATGAGTGGTCTAGTCTCTGCTGTAGATGATGATGTCATCAAGATAGTTAGCTACATACTCCTTGTGTGGTCCCAGTAGATGGTTGACTAGGCATTGAAACATGGCAGGAGCCCTGTGTAATTCAAAGGGCAGTACTATAAACTGGAACAGACCTTGCAGTGTCAAAAAAGCAATCTTCTCCTTGGCAGCCAGAGTCAAGGGCATCTGCTAGTATTCCTTTGTCAGATCCAAGGTTGATAGAAAGTGTGTACCAACAAGTCGCTCAATTAGCTCATCTACTCTGGGCATAGGATACGCTTCCAGTTTAGAAGCTGCAGTGACCCTCCAGAAGTCAATAAAGAATCTGATGCTTCCACAGGTTTAGGAATCAAGATGATGGGTCACTCATAGACTCCTCCATAACTCCCAGGTTAAGCATCTCTTCCAGCTCCTTGGCGATGGCCTGTCACTGGGCCTCCGGAATCTGAAAGGGTCATTGCCAGATAACTTCCCCAGTGTCAATAGCAATATCATGACAACTGAGGTGGGTTCATCCTGAGTGGATGAAGAACACCTTTAGGTTCTGGTGGATCAAACCTTTTAGATCTCTTCTCTGGGGAGCAGAAAGCTTGTCTCCAAGCAGGACTTGAGCTGAATCCAACTTTGGGCTGCTCGAGCTCTGGTTCTTCCCTTCCCTTTCCTGGGATACTTAGTAGTCCTTTAGAATGAAAATGAGTGAGCTTCTAAGGTAACCTCTTTTCAAATTCCTTGGTGATTCACACCGCCTTGGATTTGATAGAGGGAGCCTTTCAAATTGACCTTTTGGATCTATCACTTGTCTATCATACCTACTTAAACAATTTCACTGCTCTCCTGCCTCTTAATTGGAAGGCCTCTTTGTGAAGGTTATTTCTGTATACTCAAAGAATATTTACCCTTTTCTCCTTCTTGGTAAAGTTATGCCTTAACACACAGTGCTTGTTTTAAGTAAAAGCTGGCTTGCTACACAGTGCCCTGACTGATATTATAAAACACAGAACTTTAAAATAGACAGAGATTTTATCAGCTTAAACGCAATGAATTCCCTCTAACTCGAGTCTGAGAAACTCCCAGCAGTTAAATACTTACAACAGCAGGATTCTTCCCAGCAAAAGAAGCTCTTCTCAGTAGTCTATGTTTAAGGTAGAGATTTTGCAGTAACCCTATGATAATTTTGGCAATAACCATCCAGTAAATGCAAAATCTTATCACAGCTTAGCAAATGAGGCTCTCTATGTTTCTAAAGGTATGAAGGGATAGAAGGTTGTAAAATATGAACATTTTCCTGGATTTTATGAAGCTTAAATTTAAAATAAGTCTAGAAGAACAATTGACATCAAAAGATATTTCCATGAAATTTAAAATTTTGTAACATTGTATGGTCTTCATTTGAAACAATCTCCAAAGAGAGGATCGAGACCACCATTTCAGGACTCAACACACCCATTCCCTCCTTGATCCATGCCCTGTGACCTAGATAAAACAGTCCAAACAGGAACTAAGTCCAGTAATTGCCAACATAGGGGCTTTTTAACAAAGCCGCGATAGCAGTTTCTGATTGTTATCAGAGCCGCGACCCCATTGATTTCAATGGGGCCGCAGCTCCGATAACAATCAGAAACCACTACCGTGGCTTTGTAAACAAGCCCCATAGTCAATGAGTCCCTCAAACAAGGACTGATGCCAAGTAGCCTCAAGTTGTCCATTATCCACCCGACCCTCAAGAAACCAGAACTTGACCCAATGGACCCGGTCGCATACTGACCAGAGGCAAACCTCCCTTTCATTGCTAAAATCATGGGAAAAATAGTTCAACAGCAACTACAGGACCACCTGGACAAAACCAACACCCTTGATCCACAGCATCATGGATTCAGACCCCCACATGGGGCTGAAACCCTCATGATATCATTAATAAGCACTCTGAGCAAAGGAATACAGACCAAACACATAGGATATATCCTGGTCTTCCTGGATATATCACCTGCATTCAATACCATCTCTCATAGCATCCTCCTGAAGAGAATGCGTGAAACAGGCATTCAAGACATGGTCCTACAATGGTTCAAATCCTATCTAACCGACAGATACCAACTAATTTCAACCCATACCGCCACATCTTCCCCATTCCAACAAATTCAAGGCATACCATAAGGCTCTGTGTTCTCGGCTATGTTGTTTAACATTTACCTGCAACCACTCTGTCCCCTAATACGAGCCCATTATGTCAATTTCCACATATACATGGATGACATTATGCTCTATGGCCCCATCATAACTATGAACCTGACAAATATGCAGTAATGATATCGCCGAATGGCTCCAGGCGAACAACTTTGCACCAACCTCAAAATGACAGAAGCTTTTTTCATTAAAAAAGACTATACCTTCATCCCTCCCCCCCCACGCACCTCACTTTGGCATCAACTCAAATAAAAGTACAACCCCACATAAAATAACTAGATATCACTCTTGATCAAACACTCTCCCTCAAGCAACAGATTGCAAAAACAGCAAAGACAATATTCTTTAAAGCCAAGATGCTGCAACGCCTCAGACCACTTATAGACCCATAGGACTTCAGGACAGTCATATAGGCAATGACTCTCCCCACCTGGACTATTGTAATGCAATTTACCAAGGTCTCCCGACCACCAATCTCAACCCACTTTGGACAGCCATCAATGCAACAGCCAGGATTATCCATAGAGGTAGGAAGTATGACCACATCACCCCCATTTTGAGAGAGCTTCACTTCCTCACCATTGAGGCACGGCTTAAGTATAAAATTTTGGTACTAATCCATAAAGCAGTTCATCAGCAATCATCCTCTCATATGAGTACCCAAATACAACGACTGATCTCCAAAATACCAACCCGCCAGGCCACAAGCAACCTCCTGTCAGTGCTGCACCAAAGATCTAAATACAACCAGCAATACTACCCTCATTCAGGAAACAATTGATGACACATTTGTCAAAGAATACCTTAAAATGGAATAGAGTCCCACTCAGCAGACTCATGTTCACTCTAACCATTAAACAAACTGATACTCCAAGCCAGAGTATCTCGTGGATAAGTCACTTAGACCTGATACATACCAAATTCGTGAATGTAAATATTTTTACCCTTCCATGGTGATGGATTCCCTCCCCCCACTCGGTGAGATACCATTTCCTGTTAATTGTAATCCCTTGGGTTTGTGTATTGTAAACCGCTTTGACCCAATGAAAGGCGGTATATAAGTTCAGACAAATAAATAAATGAATATATATGTGCAGGGTAGACATTTAGTGGTGCTCTACAGGTAGTTAGTTATTCATTACTCTATCAACAGCACTCTACATCTCATCATTTGCTAATCCATTGTGATTTAAAATTTATAATAAAAATAATTTATATTGCTCAATTAAAAACTTTCTTCCCAGGCTGCAGGTACATATTTTAAGATAATTTTTGCAGACGGTTTTCTAATGAGTGCTCCCTCATGATTTTGACTCACTTGCTACATTTTCTGCTTGAGAGGTATAGTATGCATTCTTAATTAAGCCATCAGGCCCTGTATATTGTGCCATCCACCTTTCAATCCTTTGAGAAGATTTACTTAGATTTAGACTAAGGACCACCTGTGCACTTGGGCACTTTGGGAAGCAAGTGTCCTCCAGTGTGTTTAATCAGTTGTAACATTTCTTCCAGTTGGTACCAAGATACCAAAGTTTTGTTTTGTTTTTTTTAATGTGCTTTGCCAGGTCTTTTTTGGTCTTCGTATCCTTCTTTTCCTATCTGCTGGTATCCATCACATTGCAATTTTGGGGTGTCAGTGATTATGCAGCCTTCACTTACTTACAATATCATGAAGCCTCTGTGAATCTCTTCTTAGTAAAATCCCCTCATTTGTAATATGTTTGAGATAGTGACACCAATGATTCCTTGTAGGCACCGTTGATAAATATATTCAGTTTTTGTGCTGTCTTTGTAGTGATTTTCCATGTTTCATATACATTGCTCGCAGTTGACAGGACAATATCTTTGTAGAGCTTAATTTTCATCATGTTGATTATTGTTGTTGCCCATATTTGATGCATCCACAAACCTATAACTGACATCCCTCTCAATGTTCCCATCACTGGACATAATGCTGCCAAGATAAGTGAAGATGACCACATTTTCGATGAGTATTGGTTAATGGTTATTGGTGATTGGTGCACAGGCTCGACCACCAACTTGCACAATCTTGGACTTTTCATTGCTGATTCTTAATCCAGTCTTCTAAGCAGACTTCTCCAAGCTGGTAGTCAGTTAAGTAATGATCATTCGCTGGATGCCAGCATTTCTCCATATAGCAAAGTCTACAGAAGAAAGAAAAGTGGCAAAGAGTATGCAGTCTTGTCACACACCAGTGACAATATTGAAAAGTCTGTGGTTTCAGTGTCTGTCTTTCCATAGCACCTAGAGTTCAGGTAAATGTTCTTAAATATACTGATGCACCATTGGGGGATGTCATATATTATTGCAATGCTCCAGATTGATTCCCTATTCACACCAATGAATGCTTTCTTGAAGTCAATGAAATTTATTGACAGTGGCATTTGTAACTCATGGATTTGTTCAATGATATTCCACATTGTAAAAATGTTCTCATTGCATGACTGCCCACTGCAAAAACCTGCTTGTATTTCTTGCAAGGCGGCATCAAGGTGGGAAGATAAGGGAATATATTTGAAGCTTGATCACTTATCATTCTAATAAATGGAGTCCATGCAAATCCATTATGTACTTTAAACAATAATATCATCTGCAAATTTCCTGCTCACTTACCTTTTCATCCTCACTACTATCTGGATGGACATGCACGGCTTTCCTCCATGAAAACAAATTCAGGTAGCCCAGTCCATCAGGAGTAGCACTGAAACCACAGAGAGAAAATTGTATTACATGACAAGAAGGAAATACTTTTACTGTCACAGCACATAATCACAAAATAACAATCTGTGCTGATTAAGTGATAATTGATGCCAGTGATGAGTCTCCCACATGACAATTAAAGATTCATTTAGTGCCATATGGCAAGACCCACTTAAAAGCACCTTTAACACTGATTATCACTATTATGCTTAAATTATAGCATACATTTTAAGGAAAGTGGTGTTTTATAGAAGTTCAGAGCCTGCTGTATTTGCCAGAAGGTGGCTTCATTGTTTCTGGTACAGAAGGAAGTTGAGCGGTGGCTTACCAAGGCAAAGAGAAAGCTGCGCATTCCAGGAATAGCATATTTTAATTGGGTTGAGGTTTCTGCCCTCCATTTTTTTCTGGTTTTGAAAGGGATAATCTTTAGCTACTCTGAATTTTAATTGGTGATTTAAATTGAATTTTTTTCTGTAATCGTGTTGTATTTCCAGACATTGGAACAGCTAAAACAGCTATTTGAGGTTTGTAATTAAAAGCAAGAGAAATCCACTGGAACTATGTGAATTCTTTTGGTTTATTGTGATTTATAATAATTATTTAGATGCATCTACTTCTTTCATCCAAAAAGAAAGATTCCAACCAGTTATTGCACTTCACAAATATACACACAGCGACCTCTGGGGTAAGTGGCTACTGGGTCAGTGCCCCTACCAGAAGAACACATTTCCTACCTGCATAGACAAGACAATTTAATCAAGACTTTAAGACTTGCTATTTAAAATTCCAGTTTAGAGCTTTGATTTCTAGCTGCTATACTACCTGAGGGCACATTTACTGAAATGCGCTGAACTGGCATTTAGTAAGTCCCGTGTTAGTGCTGCTGAATATCCCAGCGATTAATGCAGTTAGCGGGTCTGCTAACCATCTTAATCACTTTGAATATCCCCTCTCCCCCCCCCTCCCCGAGCTTTACTCAGAGTCATAACATTTAAAGTAGCAGCAAGTACTATCATGAAGGTTTCTAACCACTATGACTGAGTCTGTTTTAGATTATTTGGCCCCATAACATACTTTCCATTGTGAATTAGACAAATGATCCACTGAGTGGTCAATACGGTTCTTTGGAAGTACCCAATAGATCCAGATGGGGAGATGTATTCCCTGTTCTTCATTCTCAAAAGAAAGAGGGGTGCTCCGCATGCGCTGTCCTCCAGAAACTTGTCAAAACCTATCTGAACACAGCTGTACTATTGGCCTTAGCCACATTCTCAGGCATCAGTTCCACAGCTTAATTGTGCCTTGACTGCAAAAGTACTTTCATAAATTTCCTTTAAATCTCATGACTGGAATGGACACTGAACAGACACATGAGGGGTAATTGTATAGTAAGATGCCATCATGAGAACTCCAAAAAGTCACCTATTTTAAGCCTTTTCTATAAGGGCTAATATAAGATGCTTCAGTCAGGAAAAACCGCACCATAAACAGACATGATATGAGAAGTTAAGGTGTTTAAGATCATTGCAGAATAGCTCCAGTGATAAGTGCTTGAATGTTAAAAAGCTGTTGATGTGAGAGACTCTAATTGAATGGCATTGTGCTTTTCATGGCGTGGTAAAGTGAGCTGGTTTGCAAAAAAGCTGCTGGTAAGTATAAGAAGAGATGTCTGGATTCAGTACTAGAGTTAGGAGACTGTAAACCAGGGATGGTCAACCTATGGCGCATGCACCAAAAGTGGTGCATTGCAAGATTAGAAGTGGCACATTGCACCCCAGTGATGAAATACAAAAGCAAGCCTACTCACACAAAACGTATTAACCAGTAACCAATTTGTAGAAATAATTTATAACAGAAATTCAAGTAACTTATAGCTTGAAATGAGGTTTACTGAGAATACATCTAAAACTTGGCAATTATTTTTAGTGATTTTATTATTTCATGCACATCTTTTGTTGAATGTCATCTTCTTTCACATTAATCTGTTTTCAGTTAAAAATGTTCAGTGAGTAAGACTAGAAACAATTGCAGTGAACACCCGTCTCACACTGCGTTTATGAGTTGCTATATATTAACTACACATAGGGGTATGTTTACTAAACTGCGTTAGTGTGATTCACGGTAGGATCCGCGGTACAGGCAGAAACACCAAATAAAGACATGGGCGGTACATCGTTATCACCAACGCGCGTTACCAGGCGCCATAGCCTAACGATCATTAGAAAACATCGTGCAGAGCGCTACGCAACGCACGCCCATAAGGCGTCTGATAAGGTGTCTAGCCAGGCATCCAGAACAGTAGCACAATGGTCAATCGACTGACTAATGGTGCAAGAGAAGTGAGTTCAATCCCCCTGTGGGTCCAATGAGTAAAGCTTGCTGAAACATCACCTTTTACTCAAAATCAGTGCTGTATGAAGCAGTTTGTCTGTTAATTTTAATTAGTGCTGCCAGCAAACACACCCTCACAGGGCCGTAACCTAAGGTGCCACATAAGGCACCCTATAAGGCACCCCAGAGGGCACATCATAAAGTGCACTGTCCGCCAAGGCAACCTAGAATGTGCCCTATGGGCCACCCCACAGGGCGCAGTATAGGGTCCTGCATTGGGCACTGTATAGGGCACCTGATGAGGCAACGTAAGGAGACAGCACTATGAGGGTGTCATGCTGGCAGCACCAATTGAAATTAAAAAAAGAAAATGCTACAGACAGCGCTAACAAATATCCCCACTGTGGGATCAAACCCATGACCCCTGGCTCCACAGGCAGTGAAGTAACTAGTGGGCCACATTGCTAGTGCTACTAACAAAGCCCTGTCTGGCAGATGAAGGACGTCAGGTCACCACACAAACTGTCTGCTGTGGTGGCCAGGATTTGGGTTAACCCACTCATACCCATGGTGCACTGCAGATGCAGATCTGCAGTCCATAGATGAACACAAGATGGGGTATGCACCCCCGCAGCACCTCAGCCTGGTAGAGCGAACTGAGCGTGTGTCTCACTGGCACAGAGTACCTACAGACAGTAATCCAACAGGTTGCCGTATACAGTGCATGAAAAGGTGCCTAGCAAGGCATCCAGAGCTACAGCACAATGGTTAATACACCGACTAATGGCGCAGGGTTCATGAGTTCAGTACCCCTGTGGGTCTAATGAGCAAAGCTGGCGGAGACATCACCATATACCTTAAAGTGGTGCTGACAGAAGCAGTTATTTTGTTAACCTTAAGTAGTGCTGCCAGCAAACACACCCTCACGGGGCCGTTACCTAAGGCGCTGCATAAGGCACCCAATAAGGTACCCCAGAGGGCACATCATAAAGTGCCCTGCCCGCCAAGGCACCCTAGAATGCCCCCTATGGGCCACCCCAGAGGGCGCATCAAAGGGTGCCGCACAGGGCACGTGAAAGGGTGCCTGATGAAGCAACGTAAGGAGACAGCACTGTGAGGGCGATGTAGCTGGCAGCACCACTGCAAATAACAAAAGGAATATGCCTCACACAGCCCCACCAAGTAACCCCACTGTGGGCTCCAACCCATGACATCTGGCCTCACAGGCAGTGAAGTAACTAGTGGGCTATATCGCTAGTGTGACTAACCAATCCCTAATAACGATGCGGCCAACCTATGGAGTATAACTGTCAAATGGTCAAAAGTCCCACACCAGATCAACAACAGGTTCTCTACGTACAAACCAAGAATGCCTATCAATCAAACAAACCAAGGTCTCAGCAAACAAGGGCATATGGCAAAGACGATCAAGACCAAGGTCAAGATCATTACCAAAAACAACAAGCCCAAAAACATCACCGACCTTGTCAAACACTGATAGCTACTGGCAAAATCCAAGGAAACACTCAACATACTATGAATACATGGAGACAGACTAGCCAGATGCCGGTTCCCCCAGCACTAACAAAGCCCTGTCTGGCAGATGAAGGACGTCAGGTCACCACACAAACTGTCTGCTGTGGTGGCCAAGATTTGGGTTAACCCACTCATACCCTGGTGCACTGCACATGCAGATCTGCAGTCCATAGATGAACACAAGATGGGGTATGCACCCCCACAGCACCTCAGCCTGGTAGAGGGAACTGACCGTGTGTCTCACTGGCACAGAGTACCTACAGACAGTAATCCAACAGGTGCATGAAAAGGTGCATGAAAAGGTGCCTAGCAAGGCATCCAGAGCTACAGCACAATGGTTAATACACCAACTAATGGCGCAGGGGTCGTGAGTTCAATACCCCTGTGGGTCTAATGAGTAAAGCTGGCGGAGACATCACCATATACCTTAAAGCAGTGCTGACAGAAGCAGTTATTTTGTTAACCCTAAGTAGTGCTGCCAGCAAACACACCCTCACGGGGCCGTAACCTAAGGCACCGCATAAGGCATTGCAGAGGGCACATTATAAAGTGCACTGTCTGCCAAGGCACCACATAATGTCCCCTATGGGGGACCCCATAGGGTGCTTGGAAGGGTGACTCATAGGGCATGTTATAGGTCACCTGAGGAGGCACCCTAAGGAGACAGCACCATCGCCAACACACATCTGAGCCATGCTGCAAGGCGACCTACCTGGTGCTGCCCGTGGACCCCAACCACCCTGCCTCCCACCCCATCGTTGTCACCCCAACACCTGTCCCCCATTCTGCCACCTGTCCAAACCAGACTGTAAGATGCGATGAGGAGGGTGGCAGCACGACATGTCCCCCCAGCACCCACCCCCACCGTATACACATCAGCTACCATCCCCAACACCCCACAGACACAGATTGAAGCATGCAGAGTCAACAGTGACCATGCAACGTCCCCAGTGACGTGTCAATGTTCCACAACAATGCAAAGGTGATCCCCCCAGCTGCAAACAACGAAACACCCAGACACTTCATGTCAGCGACGGTGTGTCAGTCTTCCCAGTGACAGTCAACATAGCAGGCCAAGAAGGTTCAAAAAAGGCCTGTGTCCAACTTGCAGAGGTCCATCTCCCAGTGGCAACAACACCCAGGGACAGTTTCACAGAGGTGCTGTGTCCAAACAAATGTGGCAGATGGGGCTCCAGATGAAGTGTGGTAGATGTGCCCTGTTTGTTGGCCGTGTCCTGTGTGGAAAGGGGTAGAAATAAGGGAAGGGAAGGGCACACCCACACCTACCATCAGGTCAGAAAGGACACATTGACATCAGAATATATGCATCATAAATGCTTAAACACTACAACATGACACGACCAAAAAACACACCATAGTGCACACCAGGACACAATCCCAACATGGACATGTGAATGCCCATGTCACACAGGCACCCCAGAGGTCTACAGCATGTCCAGCAGTGGTGGTGCAGAGAGACACCACAGAAATGCATGTTGCTACTAACAGGCCAAATGCAGCATCTGCACGTGGCCGATGTCCCAGAGGAGGGAAGGTGAAACCTACCTGAAAGGTATAGCATTGGACTGATTGGGAAAGCCAGAGTCTGGCAAGGGCACAAGGGGCCACAGTAGAGGCTGCAGACGTCAATGAACTGCGTCCATCACCACAACCTCACGATCAGCTGTTAGTGGAGCATGGCCGAGGAAGGCTCTGCTGCATGGAAACATAATGGTGGCGTGAAGTGTCCTGCCAGCAAACATGAGACACGTCAGGGAAAAATATATGACACATGCACACAATGTACAGAAGGGCAGAAGCAGAAGGGCATAGAGAGATGGATGAACATCACTGGACAGGTGGCAAGACACACACATCCCAAAGACACAGAGACACACACCATGAGACAAGGTAAGCATGCCGCAAGCTGCAGTTGGCTGGACTGCGGACAATCAGGGACAAGTGGAGACATGGGTGCACCGAGGCTGTCTAATGCAACAATGGCAGTGAGGTCTTTATGTGTTCCTAAGCATTGCAATGCCCTGTGTCTGGAGACACACACAGCCTGGTAACATGTGCACAGGTACAGTATGTAGACCCCCAAGATGTGCACAGGCAATGGTCACATGTGTGTCAAACGGAGCATATGGTGGATGGAGTGTGAGGCCAAAGACATGTGCAATACCAGAGGAGCAGTGGAGAGGGAAACACATATGTGTCATGTGGTGCTGCCACCACAGCACACTAGCTGTATGTCCACCCATCCCAGTCACCCTCATGTTGCTGTGACATACACACAGTCCTTAAATGCACCACAGCATTGGGCAGTATCGGCAGCCTATCCCTGGGAGGCAGGAACACAGCCGCCTATCCTGGGGAGCCGAAACACAAGAGACAAATAGAGACATGTCATTACAGTGCCGTGAAACACACATACCAGCTCACACATGGTGACCCATAAGCACATCCCCCCACATGCAGAACTTACAGGAGAAGAGCTCCTCAATCAGATGTTGCCTGGCCACCATCCCCTCACGTGTGTCACCACGGCCATGTGCAGGAGGGCACACAGGATCCTCCCCAAGATCCTCATTAATATCAACTGGGACATTGTGCCTGAGAGCAATGTTGTGGAGGATGCAACAGGCCAGAATGATCTTTGCCACAGTCAGGGGTCCGTACTGTAAGGCACCACTGGTCCTATCCAGACACCTGAAGCGACTCTTTAGAATGCCAAAGGTGCGCTCAATGACTGAGCGGCTGGGGGCATGGGCCTCATTGTACCACATCTGTGCACCTGGCCCAGGGAGACGCACAGGGGTCAGCAACCAGGCACGACACCCATATCCTGCATCACCTGCAAACAGAAACGGCATAAAGTCACACGTGAGATGATGGACCTATGGAATCACTGATGTAGCAATGCCCAACTGGACAGCAGAGAAGCATGGACACACACATATGACGTCACAGCATTGCACACGATGGCAGTGCACCAGAGTCTGATGCTGGGAGTCCCAGAGCATACTCGGAGGGGCAGAGATGCGCAGTTGTGCAAGTCTATGACCGTCATGATACATTGCACACAGGGCATAGGCCAACGGAACACATCCCCGGGGGGACCAGGTGGGAGTGGCAGTGGAGAAAGGCCAAAGTGAACAGTCATGCAGCATACATGTGTGATAGCAGGTGCGCCCACAGCTCAAGACACGTGTCATCCCCTACATGGTGAATGAGAGGAGGCCCCATACACACTGTACACCATGTGGATGGTTCTGTGCCCCCAATCCTCCCCCTCCCCCCCCCAGATGGCACATGCACAAACCTGTGGCACATGGGGTGGGAATGGGACACACCCCACAGGCAGACATATGTACAACTGCCCATGCAGTATGGCCTAGGCAAGGTGCAGGAGCCATGGCCAAGCAAGAGGTATTGCATGCATCCAAGGAGGGGACACACCATACGCGTCCAGAGTGCCCCTGTACACGGGAGCTTGTTAAGTGAACAGCAGAGGCAGGGTACAGCCCACACCACATGTGTGCAGGGACACCCAGATGAGCACTAACACACACATGGTAGGCAGAGAGACGTGTGGCAGCGCACAGAGGTATGTGACCACATTCCAGGTGACAGGGTGTGATGTAGTGTCAGGTCCAGAATAGGCTGCACCAGGAAATAACACCACAATGTCAGGCATGCAGAGGACACAGTGACAATGGTGCCCCGCGAATCATATACGGTAGGTGCACGTACGATATGGTTAATACCTACCCAGCAGGACGTATTCCTCATATTGTCCGGCCTCAAACTGGCCGAACAGTGCCGAGTGCTGCAGGATATAGGAGTCATGGACTGACCCTGGGAACCGTGGAACCACATTCAGAATCCGCATACTTGCATCACAAACAACCTGCACATTCAGGGAATGGAAGTGTTTGCGGTTGCGGTACACAACCTCCCTGTTGCAGAGTGGGACCAGGGCAACATGTGTGCAATCTATTGCTCCCATCACGTGTGGTATCCCTGCAATCCGCTGGAATGCCTGTCCCAGGGCCACCCAATGTTGCCTACTGTTGGGAATGACAATGTAATTCCCAACCCGGCTGACCATGGCACGCAGTACCTGGTGGAGGCAGCGAGAGAATGTTGGCCTACTCATCCCACCCACTGCGGCCACTGAGGATTGGAAACAGCCAAAGAGGCAAAGAAATGTAGGGCAGCCAGGAGCTTGGCCAATCCCGGTATAGCACGTGACCGGGCAGTCAGGGGCTCGAGGTCAGGTCAGAGATCCTCATAGAGCTCCCTAATAGCCCCTGTGTCCAGCCGGTAGAGGGAGATTACCTGGTCCTCCCTGATGTCCTGGAGCATGGCCCTGGGCCTGTAGAGGCATTGCAGGTGGGGCCATGCCTCAGCATGCCTACGGCGCCGTTGTTCTCCCACACCCACCTGTGGACCCCCCACAGCTGCAGGCCTGAGTTGCAGCGGGATAGCACCCATGCCCAGTGCTGCAGCCCCAGGAACATCATCTCCCTCCTCCGGAAAGCGCAGCCCAGCCAGCTCCAGCAATGCAAATACTGCACCACCTGCATTCATAGTATGAGCCATTATAGACACAGGATGGAGGACAGGTGGTTGGGAAATAGGGTGTGGGGCGGGGATGGAAATCACACTAACGATACACACCTGGTGAGCCAGAAAGGTCCATCACAGCCAACACCCTGTACACATCGACGCAGCGTGCGCGGGAGCACACGTTCCCGCAATGCTTCCAATGAAAGGCATCTACGTGTGTCCCTGTGATGCAGCAGGGTGTAAAGATACTGCGAAGTACACCCCATTCCAAATTTGGAAGACACCAAGGTGGTACAGGCAAGCAAGACGCGTTCCCACGCGCGTACACGCAGCGTGCAATGTACGTCTGATGTAATGTGTGCCACGCAAATCGCATTATCCCCAAACGCGCGTGTTAGCGTGCAGACAAAGAAAATAACATTACAATCTCATAGAGCATTTGATTTACTAAGCAGCAGAAACCATGATGGTGGTAGGAGGGTGCGTGTATTCTGCAGTTGTGTACTGCCAGGGCTAATACGGAGGAATACTAGAATGCTGCGATTCGTGCACAGTAACGCATGTAGTGTACATCACCACGGCACGTACATGCGTGCGTACGGGGAACGCGCGTTGCATGGCACGTACACAACACATGTAGAGCCACACCCAAGATATACCTATAAGTATTGTGAGCACAAAATGGCACACACCTCAGCACACATAACCAAACAGGTATGGAGTGCAGGAGCCAGGGCATTGAGGAGGCTGGAGTGGAGCAAACAACAAACACACCAGTGCCAAACCCTGATGGAGATGATGAGAGGCCAGGCCCATCTGGGGCACAGCAGCACCCAAGTGAGGAGGCCATTGGCACACAAGGGCAAAGACGGCGCAGGACCCCAGTGCCAGAGGAGGTCAGGAAGAGGGCAGTGTGGTTCAGCCAGGAAGAGAATGATCTCCTCCTGGCAAGCATCCTTGAACACTATGACCTGCTCTTCGGACGCCTCAGCGCAACTACTATAATTGCCACACGCGCCAGGGCATGGGCGGAGGTGCAGGCAGTGGCAGCAACTGCTGATGGCCCCCATCGTGACGTGGAAAGTCTACGTAAGCACTACTGTGACATAAAGCGCAACATACGCAATGAGCTCGCCAGGGAGAGGCGAGGGTCACAGGGCACTGGAGGGGGCCCAGCACAGGTGGCCACCTTAAGTGATCTTGAGCGGCACCTGGCAGACTGACTGTGGTCTATGTACATCCATGGCCTGCCCCCTGCATTGGACACAGCGCACCCACGTGCCGGTATGTGTGAGAGTGAGCTGCACCAGTGGGAGAAACCACACGCACATGTGTAGGGGTGGACCAAGGGTGTGGTGGGGGTGGCATGACGTGACTGTTTGGGAATCAGGGGGCGGCACAGGCATACAGGCAGCTGCTGGTTCATGACCCATGGGGGGGACATGTCTACGGTGGGCAGGGGGCGGCACAGCACAGTGGATGGGTGCGGGGGCAAGGAGGACAGGCCCACAGTACCAGCAGAGGCTGCCAATGTGTTGCAGGGGATACGGTGCAGGGTTGGCGGAGGCAGCAGGGCCACACGGGTAGTAACATGGCCAACGGGACAGCACAATGCACCGGTGCCAACCATGGTCAGTGGTTGCAGGGCTGAAGGTGGTGATGGGGCTGCATGGGGTATGTGGCAGCGTGCAAGGGGGGAGGGGGCCATGGCACTTGCAGGGCACAGGGCCCACCGGCATGGATAGAGAACGAATGTTGGGGGGACACAGGGGCCCTGGCCCAGATCCATGCGGCTCACCCACACACATGTGCCCATAGGGGGGTGGGACAGGGTAGACAGGCAGTCATGCCTCATCTGACCTATGTAACATTGTGCCCTACAGGTGACATTTGCTCCATTGATGCACCAGAGGAGGCGCCAGAGGACAACGAGCCTGGGCCATGCACCCTGATGGACCCTGTGCCAGAGGTGGGCCAGGTGGGAGCAGGTGGTCCATCCCCACCCCCAGGGGAGGACAGCAGGCAGGGCACACAGCCTGCACGGGACGGTGCACCACCCACCAATGCAGCCACAGGGGAAGTGGCTGTTGAAGATGAACAGCGGACCAGGCAAGAGACGCTGGCTGCAGTGTCTGAGGTTATTGGGCAGATGCAGGCGCACTCAGCAGCGGCACAGAGGGATGCAGAGGGTGAGTGTCCAACTGTGTTAGGGTGGCAATGCCTCTGTACAGGTGGTGGATGGTTCCCTGTTTCACAATGCACTACCTGCTGTCCCCACAGGTATACGGCATGTACTGTGAGCGGTGGTCAGGGAACAGCGCCGCCAATGCCGTGCATCACAGTGCCTGCAGCGCACAATGTCGGGGGTCCTGGCAGGGGTGCAGGACCTGGCCGCATCGGCACAGCGCATGGCTGCCAGCCTGGAGCTTCTTGTGGCAGACAGAGGGCCGACGCCACCACCACCGCTGCCACCACCACCACCACCAGCGGCAGCAGTAACGGCAGCAGCAGCGGCGGCGGCGGCGGCAGGCATGCCACCATCAACATGGGGTGGGAGGGGGCCGCGCAAGGCATGCAGGGGGAGGGGGGAAATAAACTGCTGCACAAGCGGCTGTAGCTGATGCCATGTATCCTGTGTTGCTTTTGTGGGGCCACTACACACAGAGCCCCCTTCCTGTCCACCCCATGTCACTACCCAGTGCCACTAACGCAACTGGCCTGTGTCCCCCCGTCCCCAGCTGTGTCCACCATGGGTAGACATCAGACCGTGTACCGTGTCACGCTGGCACCCCTTGCCCCTGGCTAAGGGGGGTGTGGGTTACCATAGGGCCGCTTCACGGTCTGTGTATCACCAACCTCTCTCACCTATCGGTAGTCAGTGCTTGGCGGTATGTGTGCATCTCACAGGGGACATGTAGTCAGGCTGCCAAGGGGCAAGGCACAGGACAGATATGTATGTAACACAATGGTGCATGATCCAGGTTTCAGGGACACAGAGCATGCCACAGAAACACACATATCCCAGAAATGAGTGTGTCTTGGGCCACCATAGTGCGGGATACACCGGTCCGTAGCAGTGGGGATAGCTTGTCCCCCTCTAGCCCTGCTGCCGGTGGCTGGTGACAACAGGTGCCGTCATCGCTCACGACTGCAGAGCCCCACACCAGCAACAGGTACCGGTAACCTACGAATATGATGCAGGGTAGCGTTAAGCTCTGTTAGAGAGGCCATGTTCATACCCCTGTGCCCTCGCCCCTGCAGCAGGGCCTTGGAAGCCGCATCTCTGTCTCTAGCTGTGAATCTGTAGCCACGATGACTGCCCCCCCAGCATCAGGGGGTGATCAGGGCCACCCAGCCTGGGCACTGTTGGTACCCCTCCCTGGTGCACCCCCTCACAGGACAGGCATGTCCCATCCATGTTCCGCAGGATCGGGAGCATCGCACTGGGCACAGTCCATGATAGTGCCCCCCACTATTAGGTGTGCCACAGCCTCCCCAAGCTGCATAGGCCCCAGGTCGTTGTCCCTCACACTGTCCCCAGCTATCAGCGTCCCAGGTGAGCATGGTACCCCCCCTGTGTGTGGCTGCCAACCCTCCCGTGGACACACTATGTCCCACTTAGTGGCCCCAGCTCCTGGGGGCTCCGTGGCCCTGCCCTGCTCTTTAGTGGACCAGCCCCTCCAGCCTGTGGCTGTGGTATGGCCTGTGGCAGTCTGGCATCCCGCTCCCCCTTCCCCTCGGCTGCTGCCGCTGCCCTCAGCCTGTTCCCTGCCCTGGCTCTCCCTGTCATATCTTGGCCCCGGATGCCACGTCCGAGGCTCTGGCTACAGCCGCCACCCCCCCAGGTGGTGACAATAGGCCTGCCCTCCCGCACCTGCATACGTGCAGCATGCCCTGCCCATGGGGCTCCGTGTGCTGTGCAACTCCCTCGTCTGTCCAACACGGGGACTCTGTGGTGTTGGCCCGGTGGAGGCCATTGCCCTCCTGGGGGTGTATATGTCATCCCCACCCTGCTGCATGTATGAGGGGGCCATGTACAAGGGTGACCCCCAGTCACATGGCCCCCCCATACCGCTGATGGGCCCCCGTGCCACAACGTCCACTGCCCTGTGCATGCTGTCTGGCCTGTCCCCACACCCAACCCTGGTAGCACACTGGTAGGGCACTGCTGGTACTATGTACACCCCCATGCCTGGGGTCTTGCGCTGTGTACCATGGGGGTGTCCCAACCCCGTAGGTCATTCCCCTTGGCCGCTCTGACAATCCTGATGTACTTGGGCTGGGATAGGTGCACTGTGTGTTCCGCATGGGTACCCACATGGCACACTGCCACCACCCCAAGCTGAAACAAGCCGTTAACTGCACATATCACAGCCTTCGGTTCAACATGTGGCCCGGCCCCCTCCCCCATCGCATCCCCGCTACCAACTGGCCACTATGGAACCCCGGCGACCCCTTGGTGCGCCCCCCTCCACAGGTTGCCACCCCTTCCCGCCCCCACACCACCCTGTACACACATGGCCACCCCATCTGCCCACACCTCTCTGCCCCCCGATATGGCCCCCTGGTACCTGGTGAGCCCCGTCGGGTACATTCAGCAACCCACCTGTTGACAGTCACATCATCCACACTCTACTCCACTGCATCCACGCACCCAGCACCCTTTGGCATCCCCAATACCTCCCTCCACCCACACTCCCCCCTCCCCTCCTCCTGATGGGCCAAACCCCCCTACCCCCCACCCCTCCCATCCCACAATGGGTACCACTCCAAACCCTCATTCCCCCCCCCCCTCCTTGTGTATCCCCCTACCCTGCCACCAACAGCTGGCCACCCCCTCCCTCCATTTTGCATACCCCCCCAGGTCTCCTCATGTTGCACTATCTGTGCTCGACCACATGCACCCACATTACTGCTCACCCACAGATACCCTGAGCTCTCGAATAGTGTCCCTCATGCTCAGTACATCTGCACATGTCCATTTTCATGACATGGCCAGTCTAGCCGCTAACACACAATAGTTATGGGACAGAGCAACTCACAACATTTGAGGGGCCCAGTCATCCCTGTCGTTGGTGGTTGTGGCAGGCCATGGCATGGGCCATCACAGGGCGGGTGTGCCATGTTTATCCCCACACTACACACCCCGGGAACCCCTGTCACCTGGTGGCTGGCCAGGTGCGCCACCGGCAACGCGCTCCTCCAGCACATGCAGCCGGTCAGCCACCACGGTCAGGGTTGCCAGGACCTGCCCCATGATGAGGGCGTGCTGCCTCTGGGCGTGTGCCTGGGCACGCACAGCCGCAGTCATGCACAGCCCGCACATGCAGCCGCACAGACACACATCTCCCCTTGTCTGTGTGGCTGCATGCACGGTGCGCCTGTCAACAGCCATGTGTGGCAGGCACACGTCCAGGAGGTGTGCATCTGGGTCATCATGGGGCAGGTATCTGGTGCCCCCATTGCCCTGTGGTGGCCCGTGCTGATGGGGACTGCCTCAGCTGCCACCCCCATCCCTGCCCCCACCCCATCCCCTTCCCCCCCGGACCCAACCTGCTCCCCCCTACCCCACCCACCTGGTCCCCCTCTGGCCCCTGGCTCCCAGATGCAGGCACCCCCTCCTCCCCCTCTGCCCTCACCCGCCCCTTCTCCCCCTGCCCCTCTGCCTCCTTCCCCGCCTCCCCCACTCCCACCTCCCCCTCCTCCCCCACTCCCACTACACCCTCCACCTCCATCTCCCCCGCTCCCACCTCCCCCTCCTCCTCCCCGTCCCCCTCCTCCCCCTCGTTGTGGGCTGCAGCACCCTCCAGGTTGTCCCCCCCGCCGTTGTCATCAGGCATGGGCTCCGGGGCGTGGACCTCCTCCTGGCCTCCATCACCGCCTTCATCCTCCATCCCCTACGAAGCACGGGAACCTCGCCCTCAGCTCATGTGTCTTCTTCCGGAGATCCTCCACCTGTTGGGTTGATAGCACATATTGACATTAGCGGACAGGAACCCTTTAGTGGCCCACGATGCAACACAGATATATCTCTGTGTGTCACAGGTGCCCGCCCCTATTGTCTGGTTCATTCATGCCCATGCATTTGCCAGGGCCTCCCCCATGTGTGCACTGTGCCAGGCCATGTCTGGCTTGGACCCTATGTGCCCTGTGTGTGGGCCCATGCGACCCAGACAAAGCGCACCTCTGTGGGCCATCTCCACACATCTGCCAGTGTCCATCAGCCAATGCCGGGATGGGAGGTGGGCCTCTGCAGTGCACCCTGCTGCATCCTGGGGATATAGTTGAGCCCTGTGAACCCAAACAGGGGCAGTCAGCATATCACCAGGATGGGGGATAGGGCTCTGCAGTGCACCCTGCTGCATCCTGGGGATATAGTTGAGCACTGTGAACCCAAACAGGGGCAGTCAGCATAGCACCAGGATGGGGGATAGGGCTCTGAGGTGAGGCCTACTGCATCCTGGGGATACAGTTGAGCCCTGTGAACCCAAACAGGGGCAGTCACCATAGCACCAGGATGGGGGATAGGGCTCTGAGGTGAGGCCTACTGCATCCTGGGCATATAGTTGAGCCCTGTGAACACAAACAGGGGCAGTCTCCATAGCACCAGGATGGTGGATAGGGCTCTGCAGTGCACCCTGCTGCATCCTGGGGATATAGTTGAGCCCTGTGAACACAAACAGGGGCAGTCACCATAGCACCAGGATGGGGGATAGGGCTCTGAGGTGAGGCCTACTGCATCCTGGGGATATGGTTGAGCCCTGTGAACCCAAACAGGGGCAGTCTCCATAGCACCAGGATGGGGGATAGGGCTCTGAGGTGAGGCCTACTGCATCTTGGGGATATGGTTGAGCCCTGTGAACACAAACAGGGGCAGTCACCATAGCACCAGGATGGGGGATAGGCCTCTGAGTTGAGGCCTACTGCATCCTGGGCATATAGTTGAGCCCTGTGAACACAAACAGGGGCAGTCACCATAGCACTAGGATGGGGGATAGGGCTCTGAGGTGAGGCTTACTGCATCCTGGGGATATGGTTGAGCCCTGTGAACACAAACACGGGCAGTCACCATAGCACCAGGATAGGGGATAGGGCTCTGAGTTGAGGCCAAGTGCATGACACTGCACTTTTTCACATTAAATCGTAGTTGCCAAGCATTAGACCAGTCTTCCAGCTTTTGTAGATCTTTCCTCATGTTAACCACTCCCTCAGAGGAGTCCACTCTGTTGCAAATTTTTGTGTCGTCTGCAAAAAGACAGACTTTTCCATTCAGTCCTTCAGCAATATCACTCACAAATACATTGAACAGTGCTGGACCCAGGACCGAACCCTGGGGAACCCCGCTAATTACCTTCCTCTCATCTGAGTGAGCTCCATGTACAATCACCTTCTGTCATCTGTCAGTCAACCAGTTTCTAATCCAGTTTACCATCTTGGGACCCATCCCCAAGCTACTGAGCTTAAGAACATAAGAACATAAGAACATAAGAAATGCCATACTGGGTCAGACCGAGGTCCATCAAGCCCAGTATCCTGTTTCCAACAGTGGCCAATCTAGGTCATACGTACCTAGCAGTTTCCCCAAAAGACACAGGTTCTGCAGTGCTTGTACTAGGCCAAGCATTGATATCCTGGGTCCCTTTTTAATAGTGGTTTATGGACCTTTCCTCCAGGAACTTGTCCAAACCTTTTTTAAACCCAGCTATACTAACAGCCCTTACTACATCCTCCGGTAACAGATTCCAGAGTTTGATTACACGTTGAGAGAAGAAATATTTTCTCCTATTTGTCTTAAATAGTTTACCCTGTAGCTTCATTACATGCCCCCTAGTCCTTCTATATTCTGATAGCGTAAACAATTTATCCACGTTTATCCGTTCCACTCCATTCATTAATTTATACACCTCTATCATATCTCCCCTCAGCCGCCTCTTTTCTAGGTTAAAGAGCCCTAACCTTTTTAGCCTCTCTTCATAGGAGTAGCCTTCCATCCCCTTCACCAATTTGGTGGCTCTTCTCTGTACTTTTTCTAATAACTCTATGTCCTTTTTAAGATACGGTGACCAGAATTGCACACAATATTCAAGGTGCGGTCGTACCATGGAGCGATACAGAGGCATTATAATATCCTTTGTTTTATTCTCCATCCCTTTCCTTATGATACCTAGCATTCTATTTGCTTTCTTGGCCGCCGCTGCACACTGGGCGGAGGGTTTTAACATGTTATCCACGATGACTCCTAAATCTTTTTCCTGGGTGGTGGTTTCTAATGTGGAGCCTTGCATCTTGTAACTATAGTGTGGGTTGTTCTTTCCTAGGTGCATAACTTTGCACTTGTCCACATTAAATTTCATCTGCCATTTGGATGCCCAGTCTTCCAATTTATCCAGATCCTCCTGCAGTTTTCCACAATCCTCTTGGGTTTTAACAACTTTAAACAGTTTTGTGTCATCTGCAAATTTGATTACCTCACTAGTTATTCCCTTTTCCAGGTCATTTATGAATATGTCAAAAAGTAGCGGACCCAGTACAGATCCCTGGGGTACTCCACTATTCACCTTTTTCCATTGGGAATATTGGCCATTTAGCCCTACCCTCTGCTTTCTATCTTTTAACCAGTTCCCGATCCACAATAGTACACTGCCTCCTATCCCATGACTTTTTAGCTTCGCCAAAAGTCTCTGATGGGGGACCTTGTCAAAAGCTTTCTGAAAGTCCAGATACACTATATCAACCGACTCACCTTTGTCTACCTGTTTATGCACACCTTCAAAAAAACAGATCAGATTAGTAAGACAAGATCTTCCTTGTCTAAAGCCATGTTGGCTGTCTCCCATTAGGCCATGACTATCTACATGCTGTGTAATTTTGTTCTTTATGATGGCTTCTACCATTTTCCCTGGTACTGACATCAGGCTCACCGGTCTGTAATTTCCCGGGTCACCCCTGGAACCCTTTTTAAAAATTGGTGTTACGTTGGCGACCCTCCAATCTTCAGGTATTACAGATGATTTTAATGAAAGTTCACAGATTACCAATAACAGGTCTGCAATCTCATATTTCAGTTCTTTCAACACTCTGGGATGTATACCATCCGGTCCAGGTGATTTGCTACTATTCAGTTTATCAAATAGTTGTAATATATCTTCCCGGTGTAGCGATATTTCTCTCAATTCCTCTGCAGTATCACCTTTAAATACCACTTCAGTCTTGGGTAACACCCCTACATCTTCCTCAGTAAAGACTGAAGCAAAGAATTCATTCAGTCTCTCTGCTATAGCCTTGTCTCCTCTTACTGCCCCTTTTACCCCTCTATCATCTAATGGTCCAATTGACTCTCTCACAGGCCTTTTGCTACGAATGTACTTGAAAAAGTCTTTATTTCGTGTTTTTGCTTCCGTAGCAAGTTTCTTCTCAAATTCCCGCTTTGCCTGCCTTATCAATGCTTTGCATTTAACTTGCCAGTGCTTGTGCTGTTTCCAGTTTTCATCATTTGGCTCTTTTTTCCATTTTCTGAAGGTTGCTCTTTTGGCAGCAACAGCCTCTCTGACCTCACCTTTAAACCATGCTGGCAGTTTTTTGGACTTTCTTCCACTTTTCTTAATGCGTGGAATACAGCTGGTCTGGGCTTCGAGGATAGTATTTTTAAATAACACCCAAGCTTGCTGTAAGTCTTTAACCTTTGGAACCGCTCCTTTTAGTTTTTTCCGAACTATATTCCTCATTCTATCATAGTCACCCTTTTGAAAGTTAAAAGGTAGTACAGTCAAACCTCGGTTTTCATGATTAATCCGTTCGAAAAAGTCTGACTAAAACCGAAACGTATGAAAACTGAAGCAATATTTCCCATAAGAAATAATGTAAATCCAATTAATCCGTTCCAGACACCCAAAAATATTCACAAAAAATACATTTTATAGAGAATAACTATATTTTTACATACAGAAAACAATGAGAAATAAATATAAATGACTAATGAAATGGATAAATGAACATTTAACATCACTGAAAGCAAGCTAAGTACAGTACTGTACAGTGCAGTATGTTAACATCTGGCCTTAGCCACCCCTGACAAGCTGCTGTGCCCAGCTCTCTTCGGAATCACATTGAATTCAGCCCATTAAAATACCTTTACATTATCTGCTCAATGCTTCAGAATGGCAGAAAATCTTAATGATATAGCTTCAGACGTACCCTGCAAGAGAAAGAACTGCCTCCCACATTCATGCAACATCTCCTGCTTACGTTGACAGCTTTTCTTCCCTGCTACCGGGACAAAATCTCAGTCAAAAGACGTTGAAAACCGAAGCAATGCATGAAAACCGAGACAAAATCTCAGTCAGAAAAGACGTTGAAAACCGAAACGTATGAAAACCGGGGCAAATGAAAACCGAGGTTTGACTGTACTGTGGATTCCTTTACTATCTGTCCTCCACTGATTAAATCAAACATGATCATACTATGATCACTATTGCCAAGTGGTCCCAACACCCTTATTTCTTGCACCAGATCTGGCGTTCCACTAAGGACTAGGTCCAGTATGGCTTCCCCTCTGGTCGGTTCATGAACCAGCTGCTCCAAGAAGCAGTCATTTATTTCATCTAGAAACTTTATCTCTTTAGCTTGTCCTGCTGTGACACTGTCCCAGTCGATACCGGGGTAATTGAAATCACCCATTATTACTACTCTGTTGTGGCTTTTGTTAGCTTCCTTGATTTCTTTGAGCATTTCATCATCCATTTGTTCATTCTGGCCAGGTGGTCGATAGTATACTCCCACTGCCATCACCTTCCCCTTCATAAATGGAATTTCAATCCATAGAGATTCTACAGCATATTTTGTTCCCTGCAAAACTTTAATCCTTTCTGACTCAATGCCCTCTCTAACATAGAGCGCAACCCCTCCACCAATTTGTTCAGCTCTATCATTACGATATAGTTTGTATCCAGGTATCACAGTGTCCCACTGGTTATCCTCCTTCCACCATGTCTCTGAGAGTGCAATCATATCTAACCTCTCATTTAATGCTATATATTCTAATTCTCCCATCTTATTGTTTAGACTTCTAGCATTGGCATACAAGCATTTTAGAGACTGTATTTTATTAATATTAATCTGGCTATTGGTAGGCATGGGTAATTGGGAATCTTTATGCTCTGTCTGCTCCTTACTCAAGGGCATTTGGGCTACTATACTCCCTTTTGGAACCTCACTGCTTTTGGTAGTATCCTTCAAGGATACCTTTGTCCGAACCGTGCGCTCCTGGGTGACTGTCGGCTTTCCCCTATTTTCTAGTTTAAAAGCTTCTCTATCTCTTTTTTAAAGGTTAATGCCAGCAGTCTGGTCCCATCCTGATTAAGGTGAAGCCCATCCCTTCGGAAGAGCCCCCCCTTTCCCCAGAATGTTCCCCAGTTCCTAACAAATCCAAAACCCTCATCCTTGCACCATTGTCTCATCCACGCATTGAGACTCCGGAGCTCTGCCTGTCTTTTGGGTCCTGCACGTGGAACAGGAAGCATTTCGGAGAACGCTATCCTGGAAGTTCTGGATTTCAACTTCCTACCTAAAAGCTTAAATTTAGCCTCCAGAACTTCCCTACCACATTTTCCTATGTCATTGGTACCAACATGTACCAAGACAGCAGACTCCCCCCCAGCACTATCTATGATCCTATCTAGGCGGTGCGTGAGATCTGCTACCTTCGCACCAGGCTTGTTGACAAGCCTCCTATGTTGACAAGCCTCCTATGAGGAACAGTATCAAAGGCTTTGCTGAAATCCAGGTAGATGACATCCATCGCATGCCCCTGATCTAGTTCCTTGGTCACGCAGTCAAGGTGGTATGGTTGGTATGGTACAGCACACTGGGCCGCTTGTGCTAACATTAGGGATTGCTATGTGCCAGTTATCTTGGCAGACTTTTACTATCTGTGTACCGTATTCCCTGGTCTTGGGTGTCAATGCTAGGGTATGCATGTGCTAGTATTGGGGGATGCACACAGGGCCCAACATCCTGCCTCTCCAGGACGCAGTGGCTAATGGGGCCGGTGGGTGCAGGTGTTTCCACCCCTGTGGATCATTGCTCTTGGACAGGGGTTCCCAACCGCAGTCCTGGTGGGCCACACCATGTTCGGATTTTCATGATATTACTGATGACTATGCATGAAATACATCCAGACACCATGGGGGCCATGCATCGACATACAGCACAGGCATCTTTATTGCAGACAGCATGGCACCGGAATGTTGATTGGACCTCCATGACTGCCTTTGGGGGACTCTGCTCTCGTTAATGCGCCTGTTTGTGGTGTCTGTGCTCTGTGCGTTAAAATGTAGGTGTTGGAAGCATGCTTATTCTATCAGCACTACAAGGTTCCATCTTACCGGTTTCTTACTGGTAAAAGGTATAGGGGGCGGAGTTGGCAGGGACCACAGCTTGGGATTGAACCAGTGACCTTCAGCTCCTGAGCATACTGGCTGTGCTTACTGCGCCACAGGGGCAGATTGTTCCCGGGGAGTTACCGTGACTGTTTGTCCTTCTGAGTCTATCAGTTGCAGTGCACGGCACCCACCTGGACCGGGCTGGGCCATGGTCTGCTGCAGCCAGGTGCCTCTGCCCCC
Organism: Ichthyophis bannanicus; assembly: GCA_033557465.1. NCBI lineage: Eukaryota > Metazoa > Chordata > Amphibia > Gymnophiona > Ichthyophiidae > Ichthyophis > Ichthyophis bannanicus. Next base: position 223,228,708 of record CM066031.1, read on the forward strand.
TCCACCATCTTTACGCCCTCCGCCACCGTGCTAACATGTCCTTCTATTGGAAACAGCCTGACACCTGCATGATTTGTAGCCCTCCCCGGCGGCATTTTCTGGACTCTGCTCTCGATAATGTGCCTGTTCATGGTGTCTGTGCTCTGTGCGTTAAAATGTAGGTGTTGGAAGCATGCTTATTCTATCAGCATTACAAGGTTCCATCTTACCGGTAAAAGGTATGGGGGCGGAGTTGGCAGGGACCACAGCTTGGGATTCAACCAGTGACCTTCAGCTCCTGAGCACACTGGCTGTGCTTACTGCGCCACAGGGGCAGATCATTCCCTGGGAGTTACCGTGACTGTTTGTCCTTCTGAGTCTATCAGTTGCAGTGCACGGCACCCACCTGGACTGGACTGGGCCATGGTCTGCTGCAGCCAGGTGCCACTGCCCCCTCCGCCGCCAGTACCCCTCCGCCTCCATGCTGCCATGCCCTTCTGCTGGTGGTGGGCAGTCTCGGGCCATCCAGTGTGCGTGTCGGCAGCTGCCTATAGTATGGGTGGTGGGGTAGGGGTGCCTAGATGGACGCCCACACTTCCCCCCAGCACCGCCTGCTACTGTTCTGTGCCCTTCGGGGTGGCTGCTGGGTACTGTCCCCTGTGACACTGCGGGGGACACACTCATGCCCATGTTGGGCTCTCAACAGATGCAGTCTGGCTCTACTGTTTATGCATTCCTAAGGGCCACACTGAGCATCACCCTGGTCCCCACTGTGACCCAGCTGCACCACAGCATGTGCCTCCTGCAGCCCTCTGTATCCCCTTTTCCAGAATCTGCCCAGTTGCCCGTTCCACCATGCCCACCCTGCTGTTGCAGGACATGTGCACACCATGGGGAACCTGTTCAGTAACAAGGGGATGCCCTGATCTGCACTATTTCACTGTGGCATCATTCACCGTCTATGGTGACAGGGCATACACCCTTCCACAGTTGATATCTTTTTCTGAGGCTTTCTCAGTGGTAGTTTTGGCTGTTTCCCATTGCTATCACTATTGGCTAGCTTGGTTATGTTATTTTCCTCGTTTGTTATGGTCATTTTCACTGCTTATTTGCCCTTTTGTTCCGTGCACATGTATCACACTTATCACGTTTTGTGGGTTTCCCTGCCTATGCTGTACATTGCTGACGCTGAAATGGTTTCCCTCCCTGCAGATTTGCATCTACCGGCAGGTTTTCAATCGCGGTAGGATTCAGCCCTTGAGTTCACCGCGTTGGGGTGCCTGGAGCCTCTCCCCGCCCACACTCCGCCCATTGACCCCTTCTCTCCGCCCTCTCTCCACCCTCTGTGGTGTTTTACCGCGCCGCGGACCCTTAACGATCGTTAACTACTGTTGACGCGCGTTATGATACGTCAACGATCGTTAACGTCTCATAACGCTCGTTGACAGTGATTAACGATCGTTAACGTTACATAACGCTCATTGACAGTGATTAACGATCGTTAACGTTACATAACGCGCGTTATGTAACGTTAACGCACGTTAGTAAACATACCCCTTAGTGTTCTGCCCTTATCAGGCACATTGCACAAAGGGGATTTTTGTATAGGAGTCATTCCATAAATGTGCACGTTTGATACTTATTTGATCTTGAGGCGCCAGGCACCAACAGTGGCTGCAGTGCATCGCACATTTTGACCAGTTTACAATTGATACTCGTGTGATAGAGTTGTGCTTCGCTCTTTGTGAACATTGAAGTTTTGTATTTAATCTTTATTTTTACAGTCAGCTACCTATCACAGTGCAAAAGAAAATGAGCAAAAGAAAAGCAGAAATTGAAAGTAAGTATCAATTTAATGAAGAGTGGGAAAATGAGTTCTTATTTATTGCGGGTCCATCAGGAAAACCATTGTGCGTTGTTTGTGAAACATTCTCTTAGATAATAGAAGGCATGATCTTAATAGACACTATAACAAACATCAGGCTCAAATAGAAGAAAAACTGACGTTAGTGCTTGGGTCTGAGTTACGGAAAAAGAATGTGATTAAGAAAAAGGATGAAATAAAAATAAGACAAAATATATTTGATAAAGAAGTTGTGAAAGTTTGGTGATGAAATTGCCTTTGCATTGGATAAAAAACAGAAGCCTTAATCTGATGGAGAAGAAATTGTTAAGCCTTGTCTCTAAATATTTGCAAGAAGTATTAGTGATAAAAATATTGAAAGAAAAGTAGATGAAATCACTCTGTCAAAGCAGTCACAAGACGCACCTAAGAACTTTCCCATGATGTATCTGAGCAACTGAAAGACCTTGCCCATTCTTGTACTTTCTTTTCTTTAGCTTTGGACGAATCTGCTGACATAAGTGATGTAATCCAGTTAAGCATTTTTATAAAAAGAACTGATGATAATTTTAACTTGGTCTTGAGTCACTTCAGGGAAAAACAAGAGTATCAGACATATTTGACAAAGTAAAGTCATGTCTAGAATATCTGTCCTAGATTCCAGCAAACTCATCAGTGTTTGTACTGACGGAGCACCATCAATGATAGGTAAAGTAGCTGAGAATGCAACTTTGCTTGAAATCTTTTTAGCTCATCCTGTACTAAAATATCACTGCATTATACTCCAAGGGTCCGATTTTCAACTGGGCAATGCTATGCACCGCATCGGCACATAGCCCGCTTCCCTTCCGCCTAACTCGTATTTTCAATGCCAGGGTCATATGCAGCCCTGGCATTGAAAATCCGGGTCTCACCACACAAATTGGAAGCCACAGGAACTAGCCGGGTAGCACTGATTTTCGATGTTACCCGCGCCTGAAAGACAGACAGAGAAAAACCTTGCCTATCTTTAAGGCACAGAGGGCTAAGCAGGTAGCGTTGAAAATTGGTGCTACCTGGTTAGCCCTTTCCACCACCCCTGCTCTGGCCCAGAACGCCCCTATCATGCCCCAAAGCTAACCGCATAGCATCTGGGTATGTTAGGGACTTATCTGGGATTTTCAAAGGGCACTACCCGTGTAGATGCCCTTCAAAAATCCTGGATATGCATTTACATGGGTAACTAGGGTAGTTACCTGTGTAAATGCCTTTGAAAATCGGACCCCAAGAGTCACTGTGCAGAAAAACTTTAAATTTGCAGCATGTTATGCTACCGGTTGTGAAATGAATGAATAAAATTAGAACAAGAGGATTAAACAGAAGAGAATTCAGAGAATATTGTGAATTCTAGAATTTGGAATATGGTGATCTCATCCTTATGTTTATGTTTATTACATTTGATATACCGCTCAGGCCAAAGCATCAGAGCGGTTTACAATATTACATAAAAGTTACAGAAAATATGAAAAGAACGCCATTAATTAGATAGGACAGAATAAGAGATACAGTGATAGTTAAAGGAATAAAGGAGACAAGAAGAAATGCTCCACATAGCATCTGAAGAGGTAGATATCATACCACCAGGTGTTTAAGCTCCCACTCACAACCTCCACTGTCGACATCACCCCTCCACCGCTCCAATCTCCACAGCAAGCAGAACCAATGTAGCAGCATTTTAAACGGCCCCGCACGGTCCTACGCCTAAGGGCCTCGCCAAAGGGCCCTCTAGCGAGGCCCTCAGGCGCAGGCCTGCAAGGCGCGGGCGCGCCAGTGGAAGTGACGGTTTTAAAGCCGTTAAAGGCTGCTGGTATGGGTAGGCTGAAAGGAAAGAGGTGGAGCTCCCGCTCACACACCTCCGATGCTGGCTGGCTGCTGCTCTCCCCGTCTCTGCGTGCCAGTGGAAGTGACGGTTTTAAAGCCGTTAAAGGCTGCTGGTATGGGCAGGCTGAAAGGAAAGAGGTGGAGCTCATTGTAAGGTGTGCTAGCTTTCTAGAGGACAAGTTCTTAGTAGATTTTGGAAAGTGAACAAAAGGGTTCATAATTTTCTAGAAGAAAAAAATGAGGTGCCTGAGGAAAGAGCCTTTTTATGTGATAACAAATGGTTATTTGATTTAGCATTTTTAGTTGATGTTACCAGCCATCTCAATGATCTAATCTGAAACTGCAGGGCAAGAACAAATTGTTTCCTAGTCTTAGTAAATGATATCAGTGTATTCAAGATGAAGTTAAAACTGTTTACCTCTCAGTAGGAAAACGAGGATTTGAGCCAGTTTCCACTTTTAAAAAAAGAGTGAATGTGCTGAAGTTAATAGCAATTTTACAGAATATATTATCAGATTATTGCAAGAGTCATTTGAAAGTCATTTTAGTGATTTTGCTAAAGAAGAAGACTGCATACTCACATTTATAAATCTATTTTCATGTGGAGCCCGATTCTGAGAGGGATACGTCCAGGCCGTCTGGATGTCCCCAAGGAAGACGGGCCTTCTTCATGGGTCAAAGAAGACAAAAAGCAACGTCAAAAGGGTGGAGCAAACCACTCTTCCCAATCATAGAGTGAACTACTATAGAAGCACTTTAATCAAAAGCTGTATACACCAACCAAGGGGTGGTTAGTGTATACGGCTTTTGATTAAAGTGCTTCTATAGTAGTTCACTCTATGATTGGGAAGAGTGGTTTGCTCCACCCTTTTGACGTTGCTTTTTGTCTTCTTTGACCCATGAAGAAGGCCTCAGGCTGAAACCTTTTAGATGGGTCTGCTAATAAAGTCTTTTGGATACTCTCCCTGTGTTTGGCCGTGGTTCTTGGCTTCCGCTTCCTGTTACTGTACCCTCTGCAGAAGACCTTCTTCTCCTTTTGTTTGATCATTACCCTGTGAACATTTTCCAGAACTAAGAAAATTTGCCCAGAGTTATATCTGTCGTTTTGGAACAATGTACAGATGCAAAAAAGCATTTTCATCCATGGATTAATTAAAACAAACTGGTTGATTCAAATTTGAAGAATTCTCTGCTGCTCTCAGTAACTAATTTAACTCTAAACATTACAAGCTTGGCAAAATCAAAACAGACTCAAAAGTCTCATTAAAATACATAATGTTTATCTTGTCTTTATATTAAATCATTTTATGTAAAAATGCTAAATATGTTCAGATTAACATATTTTTAAAGAACTGAATTGGGGGTACAAGTGTCGTATGGCGCAACTGAACTAGTGCATGAAAAAATTGGTGCATGGAATGCAAAGGTTGGACACCCTTGTTGTAGACAGTATAGAGACAAGTGACTGTCAACCGAGTACCTTTGCGGAAGCTTTCATTAAAAACAATTGTCATGCTACAATGTTGCTTTTACATCACTAACATTCTGCCACTTTTTTGACAAGAAGTTATAGACTCTCATGATATATTTTGGATATATTGTTTCAAAGCCATGGCAATAAAATAATGAGTCTATGGAGCATTTTGCAGCTCTGCTTTAGAAAACCATTGTTTTAATAGAAGCTGAGATTATTTTGTTATTAATGGGTGCTCATGCAAATATGAACATTTAAAACTGAGGGTGAGAGGCAGATGAAGAGAAAAGAGTGCACTGTGGCTGAAAGAGTACCGGAAAAGAATTAGAGCCGAGGTCGTTTTCTGTTTTAGAAAAACATTTTCCAATAGTAATAAGTAATTGAAAGATGCAGAAAATACTCTTGTGAGCTTTAAAAATTTGATTTAAATAATAGGGGACCCTACGTTATTTTTGTTAATTATTCTACAAAGGCAACAGAGGAGCCTATGGAGGTCATTCAGGAACGTGGGTTGCAGGGCTGCACATCCCACCGGCTCAGTTTTCCCACTGGCTCTCCCTGTATGTCCTGTGCATCAGGACGGGGAGAGCCAGCAGGGGACGGGAGGGGGTGGAGTGGAGGCGGAGCAGGGGCAGAGTGGGGGCGGGCCAGCCTGGCAGCACATACAGGGTCGATTCTGGTCACGGCCCTGTACGTGTTGATAGGCCTGTGGGTACATACTGCTCAAAGGTGGTATAAGCAGCACCAACCAGGTGATCGGGCAGTGAGGAAGATGGGGGGGGGGCGGACTTTTGCAGCCGAGGGATCCTGCGGGGAAGACATCTTTACAGGCAGTGGCATGTCGGGCTGTCCACGGACATGCCAGGCTGCCCTCAGTCCCGATTCTGGCTGCCGTGGGAACATTTTTCTCCCACAGACCAGAATTGGGTCCAAATGGATCCATCTTCCCTGGGGCCATTCAGACAACCCAGACATACCTTATATGGGAATCGGGCTCTATGGGGGTTATTTTAGAAGCAAATTGTGTAGATTGGAATACACGTGTAAGTGCCTTTTAGAAAACTGCTATTGACATATGGAGATCCACATCATGCAGAACTTCCAAGGGGGGGCATAGTTTTGGGCATGGCTAGAGCAAGCCAGAAATCTACATGTGCATTTTCCTTTTTACAAAAGGAATCCGCATATATGGCAAAAAGTTTCCTTGTTGGGTTTCACACCAGTTCAGAAGCATACATAGCTTTTCAAAAAGTGCCCATTTCAGGACTTTACGTGAGGGATTATGGGAATAATTCTCCTTTATCCTCCATTCTTTATTACCTCCTACATAATGTAAAAGAAAACAATTGCACTCTCTCTACTTAATTGGTAGCATTTGTAGGTATAGTTTTCCAAACTGACTCTTATACATGTAAAAGTTGCAAAATCGTCACTTCCATGCATAAGCTGCCAACTTGGTGCCATACAGTTTTACCATATATAGATTTATAAAATGGCTCCTCCCACTGTGCGGGGAGGCATATCTGCATGTGTTCCTACACATCCTTATATGTAGTTACAAAAAACTGCATTCAGCAGAGTCTCTTCTAGATACTGCCGAAAGTGAGCACGTCCCAACCTGAGCATCTCAATTCCAATCTCTATATGCTATGCAAAATGGGCCTTTATGTATCTTTATAAAATAGACCCAGATCTAACTGCAATAATGCACAGATGCCAATGCACAAATTTACCCTTGCTCTGTAGAAGATGCAAATTTATGCATGTATTCTGTAGGACCTAGTCATTAAAGTACAGTAAATGTTTGCACTTACAACACCTTAGGTGCAAGATCTAGCACACTGTGAATGCAAAAGCTGTGTGCTAACTAGCGGGGCATGATCAGCAAATGCCATGCAGTTACAGCAAGGCACACACCACACAGGCCCATGTTAAATGCATCAGCACATAGCCACAATGTTGTCAAAAGTTCTCCAGGCACAACTCATCCCTCCAATATCAGGTCCCCCCTCCCCTGTACAACCCCCCTATGTCATCCACCCTCCCCATTGACAATGCCCACCTTTCCACAAACACTCCCTCGATGTCAGATCCTCCCTGGTACATACTTCTGTCCCAGATGTCAGACCCACCTTGCACATTCCTTCCACCCCACAACGACTTAAACAGTTAGAGGGTCATTCTGTTCCGCAAATAGTGGGGATGGACGTCCCATCGGGTCATCCATCCCCGCTATTCATCCCCCTGCTGGCACCGTCAATACCCTCTCCATATGTACAGCAGGTTTGTATGGGGAGGCCTAGACGGGGGCGGGAGGGGGAGTTCTGGAGGCGGATCAAGGGCAGGGCATTCGCAGGCCATGATCGCAGATGTACAGGCTGATTCAGAGGTTGGCCCTGTATGTCTGGGGCCTCGAATCTAGACAGGAGACTTATTCCACTTCAAAGGTGGAATAAGTCCCTCTGGGCAGAGGGGGATCATAGCGCAGGACCCAGGGACACAGGTGAGGGGGCGCAGGGCGTTTCTTGCAGTCCAACCCCGGCCTTGGAAGGCTGGATTGAGGGTAGGCTGCGGGGAACAGGCATCCAGGTTCAGCGGGCCAGGATCATGGCTTGTGAATGGAGCCACGTCGCTCCATTCATGGGACCAGCTGAGTTAGCTGGGTAGTTGCTGAGACGTATGACCAGACAGAATCAGGTCCAGGCCTGCAAGACAAGACACTAGACCTAATTCTGATCCCACAGGGGCTGTGGGATCAGAATCAGGTCTAACTTCGAACACCTGATTCGGTCCAGTCGTACGGGGGGCTGGACATGCATGAATGAAATTGGCCTCTATGAGCTTGATTTTTAATGCACTGCTGTTTTTAACATGGGATAGCCATTAGCACAGATCTGCACTAATGGTTGTCATATTTTAAAACACGCACTAACTACTTAATGCATTTTAGTAAACATCTCCTGTATCTATAAACATACAGAGCAATATTTTAGCAATGATTTCTGTAGGTCTGGTGAGGCTATCTTATAAAATATTGCAGTTTGTGATTCTACCTGTGCTTTACCCAAATTGCATGCTCCAACATACCTACACATGGGTATGTGCCTTTGTATCATCAAGTGTATTTATATGCAATTTACATACATAAAACAGGACTTATGTTAGAGTGACCAACTGCCCAGTTTTGGACTGGACAGTCCAGTTTTTAAGCCATTTTTGCAGTGTATGGTTGCAATTTGTAACCGGACGTTGTTTTGTCTGCTCAGAAATGATGGGCCAATCCAATTATAGCTTTTTCCCATATTAACCTGCTGCACAGCCACAGAGAAGCAACACGTGCAGCGGGAGCATTCAGTGTATGGTGGTGGGTGCTTTGCTGCACAGTGTACCCACCATTTTGCCACTTTCTTGCACCAGTCACACACTACATGGATGCCCCTGCTGCCAGTTGCAATTTCCCAACTCCATATCCATCCTGTCACAAGGTTCCTCTCATTAGCACACACCCCACTGTCCTACTGCGGCCCTTCTACTTAATCAGTTCCTCAGAAGCCACCAGTCCTCTGGCATGATTGGTTCTATTCTCCAGCAAGTATCCCCAACTCTCCAGTAAAACTTGAGCCTGAAGCCCCTACCATACCTGTACACAGCACTGGGATGGACATGACTTTGACTGCAAGCAGTGAACAAGCCACTCTACCCTCATTCCTAATCCTCCCTTGCCAGCCCTGACCTCTGACAATTGTGGCTGCTCTGGTCACCACAGGCAGTTCTGTTGCTTCCCCCGTCCATTCCCCTCCCACTTCCATGGGCAGCTCTGGGTGACTGGCTGCCCTGCTCTACCTGGCCTTCAAAAACTGCAGCTGCTCCTCTCTCTCCCATCCTACCACCATGGGCAGCTCTGTTGCTGCTCTTGTCCATCTCCATCCCACTGCCATGGGTGGTTCCATGTATCTGGCTGGATAGTGCATAATGGGACTGTCTAGGGATTGATTTACTACTCGTGTCTTTTTAATACTTTGCATAGAGCCTAATTTGTATTATTTATTTATTTTTATATGGGGGTGGGGGATTATTGCTTTGTATTAATTTCCTTATTGTTGTCATTGTATGGATAGTTTTGATTGATTTAATGTTGTAGCACACTTTGGGATTAGATGTAAGACCTGTGAAAAATTAATAATTGACTGAAAAAGTTGATGCATAATTAATATATTCTTTATATGTTACAATATGTTACATACCCTCTTCCTCTTCCTCTTCAGAAACATTAGAAATAATCAGAACAAAACATCAGTACAAAATGCAAAAACACAAAACATCAATCCAAAAGGTATACTGCTAACACTACATGAGTAGACTATAACCCAAACACCTGAGAACACAAGTAGATTTTTTTTCTCTCAAAATGTCAATAGGTCAGTCTCTCTGTGGATCTGATCAGGCAATTCATTCCAGAATGTAGGACCAGCAACCAAAAAAGTTTCCTGGTTTCTGGTTTTCATTCCTGTGACCTGATGAAAGGAAGGGATGGTTAAAAGGTTTCTTTGAGAGGAACATAAGGAATGTGGGCTCTGTTGGTTTGTGTCTTAAACTATAAGGTTGCTAACTTAAATTTAATATGCTCTTTTTTTAGAAAGCCAATGAAGGATTTTTAAAAATATAAGGAAATATTAAATGATAACCAAAGCCCACGTCATGGTACTGAAACCCTTTTGGTAATATTCTTTGACTCTGTTTTGCAGGAGATGAATAATGACCAAGCTGTAGTTATCATTTTTTAAATATATCTGCCATCTCTGATAAGGTGTTCCCTCCAACACTTTAAGGTGATTGGCAGAAGTGGGAACAGGTCTTGATGTTCTCTGCTGGTTCCACTCTTTTTTTACATGGATATAACTACCAGATAAGAGGCTCTGATGGTGTCTCTACTTGATGCTCTACCTCCTGTGGAGTGCCACAAGGGTCAGTATTGTCTGCCAACCTGCTTCAATATTCGCATGTGACCCTTATACAATTTATTATGCAATCTGACATCAATTACTGAAGAATTTGTTACCGGAAGATGTAGTAAAAGCTGTTAGTGTCATCATGTAAAAGTATACATATTCTTATTACTGCGCTTGCTTTTATGTTCATCAACTCCTTTGGTAATATTATAAAAGCCCTTTTATGTAGGTAAAAGAGGGTTTTATGCAGGCAATGTTTATAAAATTACCTCTATACTGTAGATTTCCACCAGCTTATTGAGTCCCTGATAAACTTGCATTGGATTCACTACTGTTGGAAATCTCCCTTGATGGTCCATAAAATTAACTACTTAGAATAAGAGATGAGTTGATTTTTCAGTCACTGTAATAGTAGTCCAAGGAGGAATAGAGAACCTCTTCTTTTAGATTATGATATGCAAGCAAACCTTTACATGTCAAAAATTGGTCTAGATTGAAAAAAAACACGTATCCACAAGAGAATCTTGACCATATCCAATTGTAATTAAAAAGAGAAAGAGAAGGGTATAAATATAATTACAAGAGTGTGGCATGAACTGTTGATCTTCCATAATATTATTTTGTTTTTTTTAATTTAGCATCTTCTACATAAAACTCACAGAACTGAGAGAACCAATTTAATCAAAGTGTTCTTCATCCTTGCCCAAACTCCTTATTAAAGACACTCTAGGGTGATGCAAGAATCTTCTCAGATGTTGCATAAGTCAGAGAGAAAGTCAGCTCTAGGGGTGCTGATCATAGTTTATAATTGCTTCCTGCCTTTTCTTTTCCACCCACTGGAAGTCTTGCAATTCCTAATGGTCTGGCAACAGCTTGTTCTACCACTCATCTGATATCCCATGAAGCTGATTCATTTTATTTCATTGCAAGTCTTGTTTTTAGCTTATGTTTGTCGACTACTCCTTTTGGGTCTGTAGGCAGCATCTGGATAGTGCTGAGTTGGATAAAACCCTCAGACACAAAGGAAGAATTTCTCATGCAAGAGCTCAATGACATATCGAGGCTCAGCAGGACACCAGTCCACGTCCTTCAGACAACCCTTCAAATCAATGGCAGAAATTCAAATTATGGTCCCCTAAGCAACAATTTTTAAAGGGCCCCCCAGAGAGGGGGACGTCTACTTCAGAAAATACAGGGGAAACTGTGTGTGCCTCCTTTTTCCTTTAGGCCCCGCTACACTGCAGGGGTCACTTGGGCAGAATTTATGCCATTGCTTCAAATGTCCATTTATCAATGACCAGAGCCACAGAAGAGTTAACAAAGATATTCATAAGACCTTAAACCATCAGAGGTTCGGTAGGATAGGTTTTCACCACTATAAAGTAGTAATGGAGTAAAAATAAAATAAGAAAAAAGATTGATATCTGAGGGACCCTTTCTTAGGCTGGTAGTGAGAGGTTGCCATCAGTATTTCTTTTGTAATATTGTTCAGCTCCCTCCTACAGTATTTTCAGCTGTCTGTCTCTTGCTCTTCCTCTGCCTTATTATCCCTCCGTCCCACCCCACAGTCAATCCACCCTCTGGCTAACAGTCTCATGGCTTTCCTGTGCTCATTACTGCTATTACTCACAGGTGCCCTCTTATCCCCTGAGATCTTTCTCCTGCCTATCCTTTATATATTTCTTCTGACTTTTGCCCTCCTCTCCATCTCTTTCTAATGGCTACACATCACTTTCTCTTTCTATAGTTGACACTCCCTAATCTTCTCCCTTCCTACCAACAATTTCAAGCCCCTACTCCTTATCATCCCCTCTTTATCAACCTCATTTCTCCCATCTTGTTATCTACCTTATCATCATCTCTTGAGCTTCACCATTTTCTTCCTCTCATTCAGCCATTTCCTCTTTTTCTGAAAGAACCTCACCCTCATTACTGCCATTCTGCCTCAAATTCTTATGCTCCTTCTCCTTCTGTCATCTGGAGATATCAAACCCAACCCTGGCCCCCCTAGACATTTGTCACACTCCCAGGGCAGATCCTCACGCAACTGCTCAAACTGTATTCACATCCTTCTTAACTCCTCCTCCTCTCTCCCTTTCTCATGCACCTTGTGGAATGCACACTCCATCTCTAATAAGCTTGCCTTGATTCATGATCTCTATCTCTGATGCCCTCCATCATTTTGCTCTGAGACCTGGCTCCTCCCAGAAGACTCAGCTTCAGTCGCTGCCCTCTGTCATGGCAACTATCAATTCTCTCACACACCTTATCCCACTGGTGATGGTGGTGGTGTTGGAGTTCTACTCTATCACTCCTGCCAATTTCAACACCTCCTTCTGCCTAAATCTCACTCCTTTCCATCCATTGCAGTCCACTCTATCCACTTTTTTTACTCCACTCCCTCTCCAGATAGCTGTTATTTATTGACCCCCTGACAAGTCCACCTCTACCTTTCCCACTGACTTTGGCTCATGGCTTTCCTTCTTTCTGAATTCATTTTCTCCCTCTCTTATTCTCAGGAATTTTAACATTCATGTTGATAACCCCTCTGACTCTTATGCTTTAAAGCTCCTTTCCCTTACTTCCTCATTCAACCTCCAGCTTTGCTCTACTGCCTCCATATACCAGCATATTTATTTTTTATTTATTTTTTATTTAATTCTCTTATATACCGCGCTATTCTGCATCAGTGCGGTTTACATTGAACAAACTGAAATTACATTGAACAGGGCATTATAACTTGGAGATAACTATTTTACAGGGAACATAGCCACTGCCTCGACCTTGTCTTCTTTTCTAATTGCTTACTCTCAAACCTCTGCACCTCAGTTCTTCCCTTATCTAATCATCATCTGCTACGCTTCATTCTTTATCACCCCCTGCCTCAATCTCCCCCATTCTCCCCAGCCTCTTTAGAAATCTTCATGTTGTCGATCTATCAGCTCTCTCCACTACTGCTTCATCACCTCCTTCTTCTACTATGTCATCTGAGTCTGTTGATGAGGCAGTAGCTTCCTATAACCCTGTACTTTCTTCTTCTCTGGATGCTCTTGCTCCATCCATGCCATGTCCTGTGAGGCATACTGTTCCTCAGCCCTGACTGTCTTCGACTACTTGCTATATACATTTCTGTGCCCACTCAGCTGAGCACATTTGGCTCAAATTCCACACCCTTGTGGACTTTCTACACTTAAAATTCATGTTTGCCTCTTTCCAGTTAGCTATAGCACTCACCAAACAAGGCTATTATGTCCACCTGACTAACACTCTTGCCTCTGACCCTCGCCATCTCTTTACAACTCTCAACTCTATCCTCAAGGTGCCTCCACCTCCAACCCCTCATTCCCTTTCTGTCCAAACTTTGGCCAACTATTTCCATGACAAAGGCCCCAAGATTACACTCCAATTTCTCACAAAGTCAGCTTCATCCCCTCTTTCACCTGTTTACTCCCAACTCTTCCCCTCAACTCTGCCACCCTTTCTTCCTTTTCTAAGATCTCTGAGGAGGAAACCACACACCTTCTTTCCTCCTCCAAAATCACTAGCTGCTCCTCTGATCCTATTCCCATCCATCTCCTAAACTTCTTCTCCTCCACTGTCATCCCTTCCATCTCTCATATTCTCAACTTATCACTCTCAACTGCAATTGTTCCTGCAGCCTTCAAGCATGCCATGGTCACACCTCTCCTCAAGAAACCCTCATTAGACCTTAGCTGTCCTTCTAATTATTGACCCATCTCCCTCTTCCCCTTCATTTCTAAACTACTTGAATGTGTGGTTCACGCCATTGCTTTGACTTTCCTTTCAAGCCCTCTGGATGCACTGCAATCTGGCTTTCATCCTTTACATTCTACTGAACCATTTTTGCCAAAGTCTCCAGCAACCTGTTCCTGGCAAAATCCAAGGGCCTTTACACAGTTCTCATCCTTCCTGACCTTTCTGCTGCTTTTGACACTGTTGACCACCATCTTATCCTTGATATCTTGTCCTCATTTTGTTTTAAGGGCTCTGTGCTATCCTGGTTCTCTTCCTATCTCTCCCATCACACTTTCAGTGTTTGTTCTGATGGATCCTCCTCTGCTGCTATCCCACTCTCAGATGGTGTACCCTAAGGGCCTGTCTTGTGTCCACTCCTTTTCTCTCTCTATGCCCAGTCCCTTGTAACGCTCATCTCCATGGTTTTCAGTACCTTCTTTACACTGATGACTCTCAAATCTACCTCTCTACACCTGAAATCTCTCCAGCAATCCAAGCCCGGATCTCTGTCTGCCTATCTGACATTGCTGCCTGTATGTCTCACTGGCATTTGAAATTGAACATGGCCAAAACTGAGCTTCTTACTTTATCCCCTAAACCCACCTCCCCCTTCCTACTTTCTCAGTCTCTGTGGATAACACTCTACTCCTCCCTGTTTCCTCTGCTCGCAATCTTGGGATTGTCTTCGACTCCTCCCTCAACTTCTCCACACATATCCAACTGATAGCTAAAACCTGTCATTTCCTCCTCTATAACATCAGCAAAATTCAACCCTTCCTTTCTGAACACACTACTAAGACACTTATCCACTCTTTAGTCACCTCCCATCTAGACTATTGCAACCTCCTCTATACTGGTCTCCCTCTGAATCATCTCTCTCCCCTTTGATCTGTTAAAACTCAGCTGCATGGCTAATCTTCCACCAGCCTTGATAAGCTCATATAATCCCTCTTCTCAAGTTGCTTCATTGGCTCCTTATCCATTTCCATATCCAGTTCAAACTTCTCCTACTGACCTATAAGTACACTCATTCTGCTGCTCCTCACTGCCTTTCCTCTCTTATCTCTTCCTATACCCCTCCTTGGGAACTCTGCTCTTCTGGCAGATCACTTCTATCTGTGCCCTTCTCTTCTACTGCCAACTCCAGACTTCAATCCTTCCACTTTGCTGCTCCTTATGCCTGGAACAAACTACCTGAGTCTGTATATCAGGCTTCATCTATATCCCTTTTCAAATCCAGACTCAAAACTCAACTCTTCGAGGCTGCTTTTGGATCGTGATCCACTTAATCTCCTATGCGTTTCCTTACCATTCCCATAGATGTATCCTTATCCTCAGCTGCTGTGTTGTCTAACTAGAATGTAAGCTCTGATGAGCAGGGACCATCTTTTACATACGTCTGTACAGCACAGCATCCACCTTGTAGTGCTATACAAATGATGAATAGTAGTAATAGTAGTTGATCCCTCCTACTACCTTTGTTACAAGCAATCTGACTCTGCAAATTAAGGTTTATTTATTTATTTATTTTATTTATTTAGAAGGATTTAGTATATCGCCTTATTATTAAATCAAGGCGGTTTTGGCACATCAAACAATCAATAATAGTGTGTGGTCTTAAGGTGACAATCTTTAGATATCAAAACCTGTGTTTTCTTAATTTTGTTTAAATCAGTTTCACTATGTGATACATTGAGAAAGTGTTTTGTTGATACATAAAGTTTTTCTTTGATGTTATTTTGTTGCTCATACAGTGACAACAAATACTCCATTGAACAATACAGGGTGACCCAAAAAGTGAGAACATCTTGTAGCACAAAAGTTATTTAAAAATTCAAAAAGACAGATGTAAATGATTGACAAATTTAAAAAAAAAAGATGGCGACTGGAAATTGTTGAAATAAAGATGTTATATAGCTAAAAAAGGTAAGTAAGTAAACTATTTAAGCTTTTAATTTACGAGATGTTCTCACTTTTTTTGGGCCACCCTGTATAGTAACTTCACTATTTCTTCTTCAGCAATAAGCAACTTTCTTTTCACTCTTCATTCATCCACTGACTTGACTCATACAAATATGCAAAAGAACTCCCAATGCTATCGGTGGCACCAAAGCGTTTCACTCCTGAATGAGTTTCATGAGGGAACAGCCGTGAAATGTAGAGGAGAAAGTTAACACATGCATACATCTACCAAATTTTGGTCGCATGTATCAAAATATCCTAAAACATAAATATAAATACAAAAAACTCCTTCCACCAACATACATACTATAAATAAACATGAAACCATTACAAAGCCTATGAAAACCATCCAATTGCGTACAATGTTAAATCCAAAATTACCATCGCATACAAATTTAGCGGCAAAGCAGTGCAAATCACTCACACTCCACTACTAAAAAATCAAATATTTTACCTAATGGAATATTTGTCACTGTATGAGCAATGAGTGATAAGTGGACTGGAGTGCTTGTATAATTTTTTTTTTTTTTTTGCACTGGAGAGTTTTTCTTAAACTAGCAGTTTTTCAATAAAAGTTTCTTCTATTTTACTCCTCTTGCAAGTTGAATACTGTATATCATATAAATATCTTTTTAAACAACAGTCCTTTATAATTTGGGTGTTATGCTGTTTTGGTTTTGTACCAATGGATTCACCCGAAGCATCGTGGCGTGAGGCTTTGAGTTTTTCTTACAGTTATATCAAAGAATTGTTGAAAGAATCAGATGTCTTTTTGAACTAGTTGATGATTTGCCCATAACAACGTCCTGGACTGTTTTATTACAAACCATTAAGCAACTGGTGCATTCTGAATTACATCGGACTTCTTTAATAGAGTATATTCACCACCAACAGATTTCCCACGGCTTTAGGGTTAATAAGGAGCCACAGATGTTTTTGGAGGATACAAACTTTTTAGAAAAATGGAATAAAGTATCAAACAAATGTGCTTTGAATCTTATGATCCTTATGTTGATACTACCAAGAGTCATACTTAAGATCCAAGATTCCTTTGAAGGTTACTGAGTCGCCTGATGAATATACAGGGCAATCTGAGCAATTGAAAACACAGATCGATAAATTTAGAACTAAAATTAAGAAAGTAAAAATGAAGAAACTTTCCCGAGACAATGCTGACTATAAAACTGGTTAGATATATATATCTGTGGCAAAATCCTAACCGAAAATCCCAATGTAAGGTTAGGTTTGATTTTAATTCAGAAGATTTATCTGACTCAGAAAGACACTCTTCCAGAGATAATAACAACTTTTTTAGGCCAAGGACAGTGATGGAGAGCCCCCATAATCGGTGGCATGCGCGAGACAACTTCTCAATATCTGTGGACTCGATTGCAGAAAACCCCAGATCTAGTTAATTTGTCACGAGTAGTTTTAACATCAGCACTAATACAGGTGCTTTCTAAGGGGTTATCTTTTGTTCTAGAGACTCATTTTGATTCATTTCAGTTCCGCATCGCTTTAGAAAAGTTTGTTTGAAAGCTAACATTACGGGCCTATTTTGATTCGGCTAAGAACAATAAAGTTGTTCTGCAGGAGGATTCCTCTGTTGAAGTGAAACGCATTGCTTTACCATTTAAGTCTGTTTGGATTCCTCCTAGCCCGCTGCATGCAACAATTACAACATTTAAACAGCTGGTTCTGAAAGATGTCAGCACTTTGGAACATTTCTTCTATAAGAAAACCACCTTTGCTTTGTCTTGGACTGAGCAGGAAACTTTGGACCAATTGCATGCAATGTCAAACCTAGTTATAAAAAAAGCTGATGGGGAGGGGGGGTTGTGGTAGTAATGGATTATGATTTCTATATGAAGAAGTCTCTCACAAGCTTTGCTGACTACTGATCCCACTTCTGTTTTGAGGGAAGGAATTAAAATTTTGACTGAGAGAGCTTTAAATTGTAAATTCATTAACAAAAAAGAATTGAAATTTCTTAATGTTGATGATCCTAGAATGCCTTATTTTTATATCTTACCCAAAATTCATAAGAATTTTCAGAGCCCACCGGGTAGGCCGATTATTTCATCTAATGGTTCTCTTTTGGAGCCTCTCTCCATTTATATTGATTCTTTTCTTCATCCTTTACTGATTAGTATACCCTCTTATATTAAGGACACAGCTCATTTTCTTACCATTTTAGAAGGAGTGGATGTGGGTGATGATCAATCTGAGGTTTGGTTGGTAATTTTGGATATTTCATCACTGTATACAAATATTCCTCAGGAAGGAGCTTTGAAGGTCATTGACTAACAGTTACAGGCTCATTCCATCCCGGACATACACCCCCTCTGTACGTCTGGTTTGACCGGACTTAGAGGGGGTCACTATTCTGATCCCGCGGGGCACGTCTAGCCCCACAGGATTAGAATCACAATCAGGCCTGTACGTGCAGGCTGGCACTGCGATTCAGCCCAGCCTGCATGTACAGGCACTGCCCGACTAACTGGTATCAGGTTGCTATGGCACCGTGGCTCATTTAAAAGCCACGATGCCGGCCGCCAAAACAAATGGTTTATTCCCCAAAGCCTGACCCCCAATTTGGCCTCCCAGGACTGTGGGGAATATTCTTTGCCCCCTGCTGCCCTTTTCCGGCCCCGGGCCCGCCAATCCCCAACATCCAGGGAAGTTATTCCACCTCAGAGGACATCAGAGGACATTAGAATCGGCCCTGTATGTCCGGGACCGGCAACCACCCACTGCTTCTTGATGCCACCCCTGATCCTCCCCTTTCCCACCCACATCTAGCTTCCCCATACAACCGGCGGTGAACTAGATGCTGGTGGGACGGGACACGAATAGCGGGGATGGATGCCCGATTGGGCCATGGTTGCTCCCTTGATGGCTAATTTTTATATGCCAATCTGGGAGCAGCAATGGCTCTCTCAATCCCCTTTTAAAGATCAAATTATGTTGTGGTGTCGTTATATAGATGATATTTTTCTTGTCTGGAAGGGAAATGTAACGATGCAACTAACTTTTTATGAATGGGTGAATAAATGTGATCGGCATATTCAATTTTCCTTTCTTTAATATAAATTAAGCATTTCATTTTTGGATGTGTGCGTAATTAGGGAGAATAACAATGATGTATCGTAAAAGTACTGATTGCATCACCTACCTTTATTATTTCAATTCTCACCCAGTAGCTTTGAAAAATGCAGTTTTTTGCAGTTTATATGTTACCATCAAAACTGCACCAGATTAGAAAAATATTGGAAACAATCCAGGACTTTAATTTCATATTTTTGTGATAGAGGATATCCTAGCTCTGTGTGAGAAAGGCTTATAAATGAGCCACATGTAATAGCTGGAAGTTTCTACTGTCTTCTCAGGGGTTGGATAAGTTCAAGAGTATGGACACACCATTTATCCATTTTATAACCCCTTGTTTGCCGTTGAGATATCGGATAAAAACAAAAATTAAACAGCGACATATGTCTGTGTTGCGAGTAGTTCCTGGTTTACAAGAAAGTCAAACTTGATTTGTGTTCTCTCAGGGTCGGAATCTTAAGGACCTTATTAGCCCTACTTGACTGAGGAAAGTACCTAATGTAGTGAGCTTGTTGACTGGACATCAACAGTGAGGTAAATATTCAGTTTGTTTGGTGATGCTGGTCACTGAAGAGTTTATATGTCATAGGAAAACTTATCTAGCTCATGTGCTTCTTCATGTGTGGCAGTCTACTTAGAAACATAGAAACATGATGACAGAAAAAGACCACATGGCCTATCTAGTCTGTCCTTCCATAACAACAACTACAACTTCATGTGCTTCTTCATGTGTGGTTTATGGTATATTTTGCTCTTGTAATAAGTTATATATTAGCAAAACTATCTGGCCATTTTACATCTGATTGTTGGAACATAAGAGCTGACTCACATGGGACGTTCTTGAAACTCCCTTGGTAAAACATTGTAAACTGTTTGGACACGGCTTTTTTGGTCTATAGTGTTTTTGTTTGGACCAGGTTGCCTGCCTTTTGGAGGAAGGTAAGCTGGATCATAGATTATTGCAATGTGAACAATGCTAGATTCATCATTGCAATACTGTGGATCCTAATGGTCTTAATGCCAGCATTGATTGGTCTGTGTGCTGATGATTTATGAGATCATGTTTTGAATTTCTGTTGGGTAGGGAGGGTGGCTTTCTATATGTATATTTTTGTCAGATCTCTTATTAGTAATCGTTGGAGGTTTCTTGCTGAATTGAGAATCTGGCTCTCTAAAAGTTTAAATGGTGGTTTGGGTTTTGGCATTAAAATTGCGCCAGTGCAGCATTTTTGTGATCGATTGATTTTCAGTAGTGGAGTTTGAGTGAGTCCCGCTGTTTTGCTGCTACATTTGTATGCGATGGAAACTTTGCATTTAACATTGTGTGTAATTGGATGTTTTTTATAGGCTTTGTAATGGTTCTCATTTTTATTTATAGTATGTATGTTGGTGGAAGGAGTTTTTTGTATTTAGGCTTATTTTTGTTTTTGTTTTAGGATATTTTGATACATGCAATCAAAATTTGGCAGATGTATGAATGTTTTAACTTTCTCCTCTACGTTTCATGGCTGTTCCCTGATGAAACTCATTCCGGAGTGAAACACTTTGGTGCCACCGATAGCATCAGTGTTCTTTTGTATATTGGTACGTGTCAAGCCAGTGGATGAATGAAGAGTGAAAAGAAAGTTGCTTTTGGTTATTGCTGAAGAAGAAATTGTGAAGTTACCATGTTACCTAATGGAGAATTTGTTGTCACTGTATGAGCAATGAGCAATTTTTTGGAAGTGGAGTAAAGACCTTGTTTAATTTTTTATGCACTGAAGAGTTTTTCTCAAAAGAACAGTTTTTCAATAAAAGGGTTTTTTCGATTTTACTCCTCTTGTGAGTTGGATGCTATATATCATATACATAGCTTTTTAGTCCTTTATAATTTGGATGTTGTGTTGTTCTTCAAACTTGAAACACTATGCGGTGTCTTTTAAATGATGTTCGTTCACACGCCTCGGGTATACATCTGATCTTCAGATAAGTGGGCATATATTAAGTTACTCATTGAACTTTTGAATGGAATAAAATTTGCAAAGACACTTTATTACGAAGTTTTGGAACGGCATATTGATATGTGGCAGTTCCATAAATTGTGAGACCTGATGGTCCGATTTTAAATTGATTAAAAAGGAAGATCCACTATGAGGGAGGTTTTCCTCTCATGGTAGATGATCCGACAAAAAAATTACAAGTTCATATACTTCATGGTTTTGGGGAGTCATGGATAAAAACAAAAGTAGGTGAATGGTGGGTTTAGAAAATCATCTTATTGTAGGATTTTGTGGTAGTGATTTTGTAGGGCTTAATTTAATTAGTTCTTCAATTATAAGCAACATTTAGAAAGAAAATATTTCCTCTGTCTCAATCATTAAATAAGATTTTCCTCTAATATTTCGTAAACAATGCAAAGTGCTAGAAGATGATTACTTGACTTATGCAAGGAGACTTTATCCATTGGTAATATTTACTTTCTTAAATTTCATGTGAGCATATTATGAAATATAGGGGAAATACATTTTCTTTTAATCCAAATCACATAAAGGATTTTCTTCAGAAAATATTAGCAACTAGTTTTCTTGCACCTCTGAAGAAAAATCCCTATATCCGCAAGTTTTGTTGGTTAGTTGAGTCTTTGTAACTGAATGTACTGGGCATGTAGCTTTTCATGAATCATTCTCTTTCTTCAGGTTATAACTGTTCTTAATGATTTGCCCTCTATTGTAGATTTTGACTTTAAGGCATATTTTTCTAATTCTTTCTTTCATTTAATAATTATTTATTGTTTCATATTTAATACATGCTATAATAATTTTCTCTTTCATTATTATAAATATATGTTAAATGTTCATAACTTTAAGAAAAGGATTCAGGAATGTTCACTAAAGGTTAACCTGTGTTAATGAAAGTTAACACGCATTAAGTGCTGCCGTGGCTTATAGAAATGAATGGGTCATGGTGACACTTTATATGTGTTAACTTTCATTAGCACATGTTAACCTTCAGCAAAAATGTGACTTAGATTTCTGCTCTCCCAGAATCAGTCATTAAGATACAAAAATTATCCATCTATACTTAGAAACTCCCTTGGAGGTACTTAAAAGTCAATTTTTTTATAGAGGTCACTAACATGAAATTGCAAAAGGTGATGATCTGTTCATAGAGTAGAAATAAAGAAAGTCACAGCTGAGGGTAATGTATGTCGGAAATCAGAGAAGACATCTTCACTTCATTCAAAGTACATATATATATATATATATGTACACTTTGAATGAAGTGAAGATGTCTTCTCTGATTACATTATATAATAAGAAGGAACAGGAAATGAATAGATTTCACCCATTGTCCCTAACAGATTTAAAGAATCTTAGGGGCATATTTACTAAGCTGCAATAAGGTTTTGCAGGTATCACACAAAGAGAATAGAAATCAATGGGAGATACATACAACGACAGTGCGCTATCTGTTGGGACATGTACAGTATGGACCCAGCAGATACCACACTGATTAGGACCATTACAGGCACCAGCAGTAATCGTGCTTAATACAAATGCACTAAATGCCATTGTCATCCTCCACATTAACTGTGCTGTGCAGACATGCTCACGCTCTGCCCCATTCTACCCACTTCCGTCCCTGTCAAGTGCTAAGCAGATAGCATGGAATTAACCCTGTGCTGTTCCCCATGCATGCTGTCAGCATGATCCAATAGTGCTTGCTCAAGCACATGTGAACAGATAGTGCAGCTTATGTAACATGCCCTTTAGCTATTTATCTTCATTTAACAAAATTGATCGACTGCTATCCACCATGGGGGTTATTCCGAACCACAAATAGCAAGGATGGATGTGCCAACGGGATGTCCATCCCCGCTATTCGTGTGACTGCAAACCCCCAAATAACTTCCCCGCCGGTTGTGCGGGGAAGTTAATTGGGGGCGGGGAAGAGGCGGCCTGGAGGCAGAGAGTGGGTGGGCAATGGGCGGTCGCCAGCCCTGGACAAATAGGGACGATTCTAATATCAGCCCTGTACTTCTAGGGCCGGCAAATTGTCCAGGGAAGTTATTCCACTCCTGGGATGGAATAACTTCCCTGGATGCTTTTTTTTTCCTAGTGTCAGGGTGCGGAAGGGCTGGGGGGGGCACAAAGTTAATCCCCCTCAGCCTGACCCTGGCCTTAGGAGGCCGGATCAGGGGTCGGGCTGTGGGGAATTAACTTTGTGGGAAGTGGCCAGCATCGCAGCTTTTAAATGGAGCCACAGTGCTATGGCACCACGGCTCCATTTAAAAGCGCTGGCTGAGTTAGCCAGGCTAGCGCTGTACGTGCAGGCTGGGACTGAATCACAGTCCCAGCCTGCATGTACAGTGCTGTTCGCGCTTCTGATCCCGTGGGGATAAATATGCCCCATGGGATCAGAATCGTGATCTCCTTTATGCGTCCGGGTCAGTCCGGACATACAAAGGAGATTTATGTCCTGAATGGAATCGGGCCCCATAAGACTACAGTAAAACAAATAATATCAATCACAAATAAACCAACCCAAGATTTCATTCACAACACAAACCCCTACAATCTTTATTTGAAAACCTGAGTCAACAGCCAGGCTTTAAGTGATTTCCTCAGCTCTAGGTAAAGTAAAATCTCCCTTATCTAGTCTGGACCCTTGCTTCTTTTACATTGTGAAGCTTTGCTCTGAAGAAGAGGACCCAGATATCTCAAAGTCTTGATCCAATTCCAATCTATCATTTTATTTCAGCCTTGATATAGTTCTTTCCACAATGACGTCATCCACTTCCATGGCAGATCATCTGCCTGCTCAGAATAAAATGTACTTGACCTATTTGCCTTTATTCATACATGGTGAATGCTAGCCTTGTTTTAGATTACAGTCCGTCTATCTTGGAAATAAGCAAGTATTTGTCTCCTCTTAACCCCTCAACCAGGAAAAATACATGGCACCCAGCAAACCGCTGCCTGGGGAATTTACTGCCCCTGCAGCGATGGCTCAGCACCGATCACCTCGGGCATCAGTGATCGCTCTCTAAAGTCTGGCAGACACCGTTGGTCCAGAAAACAGCAGCAAGCCCTAATGCTAAAATCAGAGCAGCTCAGCTCTGTGCAGCTGAGCTGCTACTGTTCTGGCTGGAAGGTACACCGCTGCGGATCCCCATGGAGGTGTATCTTCCCATCAGAACAGTAGCAGTTCAGCCGCACGTTGACACAACTGAGCTGCTCTGGTTTTAGCAGGAGGGTTTGCCATTGTTTTCCCAACCTGCAGTGTCTGTCAGACTTCAGAGAGCGATCACTGATGACGGGACGGAGGTGATCCGTGCTCTCCCTGATCATCTCCGGCACCAGCGATCACTCTTTGAAGTCTGACAGACACTGCGGGTGTTTCTTCACTGATAGAAACATCTGTGATTCCCCCTGCAAGTTGATGTGAAGGTCCTGGAAAACATAGAACTGTTTGTTCTTAGAGCTCAGGCCATGCCAGAGGTGATCGGTGCTGAACCATCGCTGCAGGGGGAAGTCTTCACTTGCTTCCCTGGGCAGAATGAGACACCGAGTTAACTCGGCTTCCCCATTTGCTAAATGGCAATGGAAGGATGAGTTAACTCAGCTACCCCAATTAAGAGTTTAAAGAAATTTAGCTTAGATCCAGATGTTTTTACTTGTTTTCATTCTGTCTCCAAACTTTCTTTTATCTCAAAAAGCCTGAAAAAATTGTCTTTGGGCAATCTTGCAGCTATTGTGAGAACACTCATGTGTTACATCTCCGGCAAGCCAGTTTCCATCCAGGCTACAGCACCCAGTCTATTTTGGCAGCAATGCGAACAAGATCCATTCTTAACTGAAGACAGAAAAAATTGCTGTCAATGTTTTATTTGATCTCAGTGCAGCCTTTGATCTAGTTGACCTTCAGCTATTTCATTATTTCTATTTATTTTTTTATTTTCTTTATTGCCTTTTTACCCACCTATCAAAAGCTTCTAAGTGGGGATAACAAAAGTACATTCATAATAAGTTTTTAAAACATTCAACAAACAGTAAAAGAATGATCATCACAGGTTAAATGCAGTTTGAGAGAGATTTGATTTAGACTTCTTATGGAAAGCCAGGTAATCCTGAATAGCTTGCATGGAAGCATTCCATAACTTTGGCGCAACAACTGAGAAAGCATGAGATTGTGCTGTTTCATTATGAACCATGAAGAGGGGTGGTACTCTCAGCAAACCTTGAGAAGCTGACCTCAGAGTTCATAAGGGATTGTATTGATGCAAACATGAATATAACTCATGTTTAACAAGAGAATGCAAATGTTTGAACACTAGACTTAAACATTTGAGCTGAAATTAATACATGTGGGCTACAAAACTCCAAGGGAGGGGTACAGTATAGGGGGTGAAGTACTTCTGGCCATGAATGAAGAGCAGAACCTGGAGATGATTGTTTCTGATGATCTTAAGGTGGCTAAGCAGGTAGAAAAGGCAATGGTGAAAGCCAGAAGGATGCTTAGGTGTATAGGGAGAGGAATGGTCAACAGGAAGAAAAAGGTGATAGTAATTCTATATAAGTATTTGGTGAAACCTCATTTGGAGTATTGTGTCCAATTCTGGAGACTACACCTTCAAAAGGATATAAACAGAATGGAGTTGGTACAAAGGGTGTCTACCAAAATGGTCAATGGACTTTGTCATAAGGCATATTGGAACAGACTTAAAGATCTCAATATGTATACTTTGGAGGAACGGTGAGAGAGGGGAGGTATGCTAGAGACATTTAAATAACTCTGTGGCATAAATGCACAGGAGGAGAGCCTCTTTCAATTGAAAGAAAGCTCTGCAATGAGAGGGCATTGTATGAAGATGAAAGGAGATAGACTCAGGAGTAATTTGCATAAATATTTCTTTATGGAAAGAGTGATATATGCATGGAATAGTATCCCAGTAGAGGTAATAGAGACAAGGACTGTATCTGAATTCAAGAAAGCATGGGAGAAACACAGAATCTTTAAGGAAAAACATGAGACTGTAGTAGTTGGTATGAAAGGGCAGATGGATAGGCCTTATGGTTTTTATCTGCTGTCATGTTTCCATGTTTCAGAAAAGGCAGTCAGTGCAGCTCAAATAGCATGGGCTGGATATGAACATATTTTCTCAGTTCTCGAATAACCCATTCTGCTGCATTCTGCATGAGTTGCAATGGACATATTGCATACTGAGGTAGATCCAAGTATGTAGTGTCACAGTAATCTAGATGGTATAGAACCAATATTTGCACCACCATTCCAAAATCTGCCAAATCAAGATATGACCATAGTGAGCATACTAGTCATAATTTCAAAAATACATTACATACCACATAAGCTACTTGCAGTTTGAAAGAGAACTATGAGGATATTACAACTCCCAAATATCAAACTTTCTTCCTTATGGCAATTGCAAATCCAATAAACATCACAGTTGATGGAGGAATGTAATTGGCATATTTGTTAACAACCCTGCCCTCTGTTTTACTAAAGCTAATGAGAAAAAGAAAACAAAAAGAGGAAAGCGACCTCCGCAAACAAGAACGCCAAAAGGAAGATGCAGAGAGAGACTACATCCACACGAGATGGTCTTCTATTAAGATACTTTATTGAAGACTTGGCCAAGTTTCAGCAACTATGCCTGCATTGAGGATCAACAAATAGTTCAGCTGATGCAATATAAAGCAATAAAACATCAAAATAAAAAGCCAGGAACAAAGAAGTGTACAACAACATTTACTGAAAGGCCAGTTATTGTATCCATCCTTTTGGAATCCTATTAAAAAGCTATAGAGCTTTTAAGAGATGATATCCCCACATCCATAATGAACTCTTTGAAAATAAGAATATTGCCCTCATATAGTATATCCTAAACTCTAAATCAATCTCATGCAGCAGCTTGCACAATGGAAACAAATAATAATATGGGAAGAATGGCATCCCATCTTATACCATGAGGAGACTCATTAGGGAGTCATACCTGCTGATTCCTATTACCTAAAAGAGACACAAACCAGTGGCGCAAGTTCTGCCCAAGTAGCCCCCGCAATTCAGATGGGCCAATGCAGGAAGGCGGCCACACAGAGGCAGTACAGCAGTGTGGCAAATTTATTTTAACATGTTTACCACGCTGACTCCATTCTTGTAAGTCTGCAGCAGGCCCAGCAACTGTTACCTACAGGGCTGAAGTCTCACAATAACAGCTGCACTGGGAGACTTCAACCCAGCAGGTAACAGATGCTGGGCTTGCTAAAAACTTGCAATGGTGGTGGAGGCAGCACACCAAACATAATAAAGTAAGTTTGCCACCACCGTCACCACACGAAGGAGGGGCCATCACTGCAACAATGGGGGGCTGAATGGGGGCAGCATGTCACTATGACAATGGCAGACACTCAGCAAAATTTTGCTTTGGGACCCCTCATTGGAACTTACGCCACTGACACAAACCATTGTGAAACAGCTTCAGATAAATCTAAATTGGCAAGGAGGATCTTGGGCACTACAGAATCAAATGCTTATTGCACATCAATAAACAAAAAAAAATGCCATCTTCCTACTTTCCTAACCCTGAAGAATATGATCAATGAAAAATAGGAGCAATGAGCTCCTCAGTAGCTAATCTCTCAACTCTCCAAGCAGGAGACATGGGACACAGCACTTGACTGGTTCACTTCATATCTCAACAATCGAACCTTTAAGGTCAACATTGGTTCCTCATATTCATGGGCCCAAAATCTTCTTTGTAGTGTCCCACAAAGTTCCATGTTACCTCTCTTACTTTCCAATCTAGTTCTTACTCCCCTTTGCTCCCCTAGTAACACTTCTTCAA
The DNA here is from genome assembly GCA_033557465.1 of Ichthyophis bannanicus. Classification (NCBI taxonomy): domain Eukaryota; kingdom Metazoa; phylum Chordata; class Amphibia; order Gymnophiona; family Ichthyophiidae; genus Ichthyophis; species Ichthyophis bannanicus. The sequence goes on from CM066031.1 coordinate 223,256,484, forward strand.
AGCTATGGGCTGAGTGGCTTCTGCTATGCTGATAATATCCATATTGGCCCCCATGCAGAGACGCAAATAGCGGGGTTAGACATCCAGCCCTGCTATTCATCAGGACCACATGCTGCCTCCAAATCTCCTTGCATGCACAGAGCCAAAGTGCAGGGAGAGCTGGATGGGGATGGGAGGGGCATCAACTGATCAGAGAGTGGGCAGAATAGAGGTGGGCCTACGACCACAGACATACAGGGCTGATTCAGGTCATGGTCCTGTACGTCCAGCTTGCAGGAGATGGACAGGGGACTTATTCCACCTCAGAGGTGGAATAAATACCCCCTCTTGTGGAGATCGGGTCCAGCAGTCACCAGCACAGACGTGAGTGGCAGCAAGGGGATCCACTCCACCCAATCCTGGCCCTGGCAGGGTCCGCTGGGGGCCGGGCAGGGGTAAAAGCAGATTTGCCATTGGTGTGGGGTGTCGGGGCTCCTACTGGGTGTCCCGATGCTATGGTGACAGGACACCACAGCACTGGTGCTCCAGCAGAAGCATGGGACTGGCTGTGCGTGCAGCAGGCTGGACATCTCCTGCAGCAGAATCAAAACACGTCCGGCCATCTAAGTGCCCAATTCCTCACCCGTGTGAACATTTAGCTCCCACGGGTGCAAAATCGGGTACAGATTTGAGCGGTCCATAATTTGGACATCCGGACAGCCCGGATGTGCCTCTTCCTGTATCAGACTCATTGTGACTTTTTCTGAACCTTCTGACTTAATCTCAGCCCTCTTATTTATTTATTTATTTATGTATGTATTTATTTATTTATTCACTTAGAGCGCCTTAGGCTAGCAGCACATTGATCAAGGTGATGTACGATAAAACATTTACAATAAAATCATACAACACAGCATTTAAAAGCAAGACTGATATTCTATTACAGGGCCCATCTGATTATATCTGGATGCTATTGCCCAGTAGATGGTTTGAAACAAACTCACAGCTAGAGTTACTATGTGCACTACCGCATTAGAACACACTAATGCTTTTAGCATGTGTTAGTTTACTGCAAGCCCCATTTCATGCAAGAAGACCTAGTTACTAATAAACAGGGTTATTTTAGAAGCTGTAACTATGATTTCCATGTGTAAACTCAGGCATTTACACGTATAAGTGGTGATAGGGCCAAATTTACACATGGATGTCCTTACTATGTAGAAATTGCAAGGGGGCATTTCAGGGGCATGGTTAGGGAATGGAATGAACCTTATATGTGTATTTCCCATTTCACACTGAGATACATGTGCATAATTGCAATTGCCTGCATTGGGATTTACAGCTGCTCCCTAGCACGAAGAGGATGTTGATTGTTTTTGTCAACCACAAAGGAATTCTTCTGCAGGAATTCATTCCCAAAGGACAAACAGTCAATGCAGATTACTACATTGGTGTGCTGCAGGGTATGCGGGACCATGTGAGGCACAAACGTCCTGAGTTGTGGACCACTGGGAATTGGATGATCCGCCATGACAATGCCCCAGTGTACACGTCCATCAACATGCAGCAGTTTTTGGTCCGAAAAAACATGGTTGCTGTCCCTCCCCCTCTCTATTCTCCTGAGTTGGCCATCTGTGACTTTTTTTCTCTTCCCTGGAATGAAAATGAAGCTCAAAGGATACAGGTTTGACACCATTGCGAAGATTCAGGAAGAGACAAGGACAATGCTGAAGAGTCTGAAGAAAGAGGACTTTCAGAAAGCATTCCAACAATGGCAAGACCGCTGGGATGGATGTATCAACTCCCAAGGGACCACAGAGAGAGCAAAGGCACTCGCAGTATGTAGGAAACAGAAACAAAGGAAGCGAGTGGTGTACGGAGGTCACAGGTGCCTTTATTGGTAAAAAAAAGACCCCTACACTTTTTGGCAGTTGCCTTCCTCAGAGGGTATACAGTTATGCACACTGCAATAATCCTTAGGTGAACCCCTATTGCACAAATATATCTCTGTACTACAGCCTTGCCTTCATTATCCTTGCCTATACTGTTAGGCGTCTCTTCTCTGCCATGTATATCGCTGTACATGTATACCTCCGTAGGCCACTCACTTCCTATGTTTCTGCTTCAACTCCCAAGGGGACTACTTTGAGGGGAGATGGTGGCCACTAAAATCTCAGGTTAGTGTATCATTTTTTATGGGATCAATTTGGGAACTTTTTGATAGCACCTTGTATTATTGGTTGGCTCGCTTGTATTTTGGATGGATTTTGTTCCAGACTCCTCTTCCCTCTTGTCATTGATGTGTGGATTAATATGATGTTTATTACCAATGTTATGATGTTCTTGCTGGAAGTGACATCCTGAACTTGTTTTTTCCCATCCGTCACCCCCACTAGCAGAATGGCAGGCTGGGGACAAATCCCCTGTCTAGAAAACCATTGCAGAGACGTCTATGTAGTCACCCCCGACAATGTCCATATTGGGTACATCCACATTTCTGAAATCATGCCCAAACATGGATGTGCCTGGCCTTTTTTGAAATGTTTTCACCTTGAAATCCCCGATTGTACCTGACATCATTTCTAAAATGTACTTTCACATGTCTAATTCTGAGTTGCTTAAACATATTAGAGCAGATTTATTATGGGAAACCTTTTACACAATTTCCCTCAATGAGGTTCAAAGACAATTTTAAAAAATGATCAGAACTAATTGTAGAGTCATGTTCCTTATCCAACATTTCTTTTTAAGGCTCGTCCCATTAAAGTAGTACATTGTCTTACATTTTTTGTAACAAGATCATTTGTGGAAGCATTTTTCCATCTGTGCTACATCATACAATGTTAACTCCAATTCCAAAAGACAGAGCAGAGAGAGGGAGTTCGGTAGCAGGAACTGTACTGGGGGGGGAGGTGCTGAATGGAAAGGAGGACTGTGCTGGGCTGGGGATCTGCTGATCAACTAAGGTATGTGTGTTGGGGCCTAGGGGGTTCTGTTCTGGGGCAGAGAGAAGTCTGTGCTCAGGCAGGGGGACGGGATGCCGGAGTGAGTGGCCATCACTTTTGTATAAGGATTTTTCCACCAGGCCCTGCATTCCATGCCTCAGCTGGTAGCATGTATGCACCCATGCTATCTGCGGAGACATGGAATATGGGTATGCAGTATGGGGATCATTTCAGAACATGAATAAAGGGCTTGTATATGTGGCAGGGATGTTTATTTTATTTATTTATTTTATTTAACAGGTTTTTATACCACCCTATCATAGGATTCAGAGTGGTTTACATATAAAATGAACCAAGAGGAAATTTACATAGAACAAGGATACTAAACTTGGATGATTATATGGGGTTACAAATTCATTACATGTGTAGTCACAGTGGGTGAAATACCATGAAATAAATAGAGCAATTAGATATTATGGGTTGAGGGATACGTAGTCTGGGGGGTACATATCAAGGGACGGTTTATGTGCCGAAAACAAACCCGACCGTATTCTGAAACAGTGATGACATGCAAGTACATGCGCTGGCACGGGGATCTCAGAACATGGGCAGGAGAGGGCAGAATGGGGTCATGGTCAGCTACGGAGACATAGAAAGCATATTCAGAAAAGGCCCATGTACGTATCAAATAGAAAATATTCTGCTGTGCTCTGCAATGTGTCCCGTATAGAAGAATGGTTATGACAAGTATGTTTTAAACTGGTGTGACTGTAGTCTGGAAAAATACTAGATGTAGTCTTAAGGTACAGGCAGCAGAGGTGAGGGAATGTTGTAAGGTAAAGAAACATTTCTAAACACCCTTTCAGAAATATTAAGAAGAGCAATAGTGTTTATTCAGGCTATGCATCTATGTGCTGTTTGTGCTAAAGGAGTCATTCCATGGGATCCTAACAAGTCTCATGTTCAGAAAAATGGTACTGCTAATGCAGGGGTAGTGTGGACATGAGCACAGAAAGGATTCCTTTTTGGGTGAGAAACTGAGATCATATTTGTAGTCCTGGTACTCCATGTGATTATGTTATGTCATAGCTGTTATGTATAGGTTCAGGGCATCTTTTGGGCAGAATCATGTATTTGTGATAGAAAGTGAGAGTGTGTGTGTGTGTGTGTGTGTGTGTGTGTGTGGTTTGAGGGGTGCATGGGGGGATCTCATGTGCTCATCTGCAATTCAGGAGGGACATGAAAGTCTGGCCAGTACCTGGACCACATGGATAACCGCAGCATCACCAGGTGCCAGTATGACTGAGCAGTCAAACTCAGAGAGGGTCAACTATAGCTAAATGTCAAAACATATCTCCTGTCGATAATAAGGGACCCTCAGAATAAGGACACTCAACAGTGAAAACAGCACTAATGCATGCCATAATGCACATTTTGTGGAACCAATGGTGTTGCTGTTGAGCATGTGTTAGTGCTGTTTGCACTTCTGAATGCCCTTATTCTGAGAGTCCCTATTATTGACAGGGATATGTTTAGATATTTAGCCATAAGGAACCTATGCTGATTCCTTCTGGATTATTTTACAAAGGTACTCTAAATGGATCAGATATTGCTGGCAGTGTCATAGAGGCAGCCATACATCCACTGTGCCTGGCACTGGGAGACACAACTGATATAGTGTCAACATTCCCCAGATAATCCCTACATCCCTACTGAGGCCTGGATCAATGAGAGCTGCAAGAGTGGTGATATATCTGGAGTCTGGCTACATGGTGTGATGGCATAAGGATCTCTCCTCCCATGCCCACACAGCCCTGAGAGGGGAGCAGTGCCACAAGGCTGGTGGTGGGAAGGCACACAGGGTTGCCCCACAGATAGCAGATTTATACAGACTGACATATGCCACGATGGGACAAGTGTAACTGCTGTGAAAAATGCCAGTACCCAGATAGGTGGGCCTCCGATGCTATAACCAGAAGGCCCTACTACAACTGCAACAACTACTACTGATCATTTGTATAGCGCCACAAGGTTTACAAAGCACTGCATAAACACATGTAACAGATGGTCCATGGTCAGTGGGGCTTAAAGTCTTGACGGGACAGACAATACAGCAGCTGTGAACAAGATACATCCAGGGTGAATGGTCAGGAAACACAAGTGAACTTAGACGGATCTGATTCAACAGTGGCACTGATGAGGTGAGCGCTCAGCCCGGATTTGAGAGGGGCCAGGAACGAAACATGACGTTCAGATTCAGGTAGTTTGTTCCAAGCATATGGAGCAGCAAGGTGAAGGAAGCGACATCCAGATTTGGTAGTAGAAGGGGAGGGCACAGATAGAAGCAATCTGGCAGAAGAGTGGTGTTCACAGGAAGGGGGTAGGCAGGGATAAGAGGGGAATGGTAGTGCAGAGCAGCAGAATGAGTGCACTTCTAGGCCAGAAGCACAGAAAGAGCATACATTTGTTGCTCAGCAATATTGTGCATCCTTTGGGGATCTGCAATGTTAGTTTGGGATTTTATGCACTTGGTGAGGGTCCATCCCTAGCAGTTTAAGGCATGTTTGTAGAGATGACCAGGGCAGGAATCACTGGCGCCAGTTCCTAATGCCACATACCATTTGATGCAAAGTATATCCTGACATATATGTTCAAATTTACATTCTCGTATACCATACTGGGGTGCACTGGGCCTACTTAGCACTTTTCAGGGCATGAGGGGGACTGGAATATGATCTAGGTTGCAGCAGTTGTCATTTCTCATTGGTATTTATGTCTAGTGTGCAACAGCAGACTACTGTCTGTGATGAGCAGTTCAGGAGATGAACATTTTTCCTGAGGGGTGTGGCATCTGCGGGTATATCGCGGGGACAGGCAGGATCCAAAACACGTAATGCTTCAAAATATGGTGGACACGGGGATGTCAAAACCATTTATCTGTGTTCGAGGCATGGGGCCAGCTGAATAGCGCTTGCACACACCTGCCGAACACGTCTGTCTCCTGGATTCTGGCTCCATGGGCACATCCAGACCCGCGGATGTGGAATTAGGCTCAAATGGGGCCCGTTTTTTATTTAGACATATCCGCAGGCCGGACATGCACGTTCTGGAATTGGGCTCTAAATGTCTGCCCTTTACTTTAATGCAGGGCATATGGTGGGCATGTCCTCTGCATTTATCACCCAGGCTTTATACTTACTCCCCTTAACGTTTGCAGTTAAGGTGTGGTAAGTGCAAAACACACCCCTACTTGTATAATTTTTATTCTTATAAAGCGCCTTGAACTTGATAGGTATAAATGGTCTAAAAATGTTTAAATTAAATTGCTTTTTTTTGTACATAGTTTCAGGAGCTCTGATTGATTGGGGAGATAGTTCATACTTTCTATTACATAAACAAATACCTATAGATATCAGAGACATTTCTGGACTTTCAATACTGAAGCCAGATCCAATCTTATGTGTGGTCTCTCTGTGGCTTTGTACTGTATCTGTTATTGGTCCAGATCCTAAAACATATAATCCCACACTCTCTCAGTTGACGGAGTAGTGCGATTGCCCAGTAGGAGACTCAGAACGATTTTTATAGAGATAGAGCTTCAAGTTTTTATAATGGAGGAAGGAGGGGCCAAACGTTTCCTTAGGTACTTCTGCATAGGTTTAAAAGGTCTTAATCAGCAGTCTTTTTAAGAAATTCTCCCAGGAGGAAGGAAAGAGTGTGCAACGCAATAGCAGAAGGAGGCTAAGAGAACCAATAGCAGGCAAGAACAGCAGTAACAAGAATGCTACATGAACTGGGATCATCAAAGTACTGAACAAGTAAGATGCTGTTGTTGAGTAAACATCATGTTGGGTCAAAACTTCCAAACTACTCCAGAGTTGTGTTTTTTATGAGAAAGAGTAGCAGAACTCGGAGAGTTTTAGTTGTGGGCAGGAAAGTGTAATTGTAAGTAACTGAGTAGAGAGAATCCCACTAATGCCCATTCACTTGGGAGGGCAAAACATATTTACTGGCTTCGATTTTAGTATGCCGGTGGATGGCTAGGCTCTGAAGAGCTAGTAAGAATATTATTTTTATTAGTGTGTGCTATTCAATGCTGAAAATAGGTTTGGTGTGAACAGTCTGCTCTCTTAGTCAAGGAAGCAGAGAAAAAGGAAACATACACTCTTTGAACTTTCAGAATTGCATCTGATATGAATAACCTGATTGTTGTATTTGTCTGGTGTTATTGCTATCTCGCTTTGAAGTAAAAGCCATTGAGAACAGCCGTCACTTGTATGAGAGCATTATTCTTGAAAACTGGAAATGCCCAAGTGATGTGTTTTTCTCACCAATGAGACTAAAGCTAACCACTTAAATTACTGAAGTTTAAAATTTAGATGTGAAAAGTCCAACTGGCCCTTGAAATTGCCATTGAAAAGCAGACTGCATTTGTAGCCCAGAGGGACAAGTCAGTGACTGTCATAGTACTTATTAAGCAGTAAGCAATAAAACAGTAGTTACTGGATCAATCTCTTCAGACACTAACTGCTAGCCTAGTTCTGAAACAAATTCTGCAAAGTAGCAAGGGGAAGATGATGCAAGAACAAAAACCAAAACCCACTGTCCATCATGATGCAGGATAAAAGGCAATGATTTGCACATTTATAAAAGGCAATGATTTGCAGTAGGATATACGGTGCAAGGGTGCAGCTTGTTAAAAAACACAAGCCAATTATTTTTCCCACTTGTGAGCTGTGACACACAGAAACTAGTTCTGCCAAAGCAGAGTTAAGTCATTCACCCAGGTCTCTGTGATGACTGCCAGGTCATGGCATTTATCCAGAACCAAATTATGGATGGCAGAGATATTATTACCCACCAACCTGGCATTCATGAGCATCACACTCCCAGATCCTGTGATAATCTGACTGGATTAGTCAAAGTATGCACCCAGAGTACTCTGGGATACTAATTAGCATTAACATGCTGGTTAAAGTCCATTCTTGTTGGGAAGAAACAGATCAAGATTTTCTCTTACTTAACATCTCCAGACAGAGCTGTCCAATTTTCTTAATCTGTCTGTCTCTACTTTCCCTCTTCTAAATACACTTTGCATCCTTTTTATTCTTCGAGTCAAATACTTTCATTGTAAATCTTCCGTTTTCATTATTGCATAACATTCCTAGGATAGACATCCTCCATCTAGTTGAGGCTGCTGCCATTCCAGGATATAGTGTTCCACCTAGGGGTCAGAGAGAGACAGACAGAGCAGCCGTCTGAAGATCTGCTGTATCATATTCTCCTTAAAGAGAATATGATAAAAACCCTTCATAATGATGGGTTTTGGGGAAATACTTTGGGGCCTATTTACTAAGCATTTTCCCCACAGGCGCAAAATGGGAAAAAAAACTTTCAGTAGACAGGCCCCTTTATCTCAAAGTTCTTAACACAAAGTAATTTAACCGTATTCCTAAAATATAGAAAAAAAATATAAAACCTTAAATAATGACTTTTTTTTAAAATATGAAATAATTGCTTGAAGGATCCATGTTCCTTAAACTATGTGCCCTCTTAGAATAAATAACAGAGCTTTTTTGAGGGGATACCCACTGGTACTGAGAATTGGCACCCAGAACTGGCCCCAGAGTTGGTTCAAGGTGTTGGCACCCTAGGCAAACCTTAAGCCCTACACATACACACACACACACTCACACACCCTGGCTGTCAAAATCTATAGTTTAGCTTTGAATGGCCTGCTTTTATCACCCCCATGAAGGTGCTGCCTTGGGCAACTGCCAAATTTGTCTTGTGGTTAAGTCAGCCCTGCTGGCGCCTTTTTCATTGCCTGCTAAAACTGACTCAAGGTCCTCATGTATTAATGAATGAACCCTGCATATGAGTACCAGCACTTTTTGCTTGGAAAAATGCACTGATAATAATATTTTTTCTCTCTCTCTTGAGTATTTATGTTCTAGATTGATCTCTTGCTTAAAAGAGTACGATTCTAGACTTTTACATATACAGTTAAATGGACCTTTGAACTAAGCCTGGCTAAAGCTTACAGGCCAGCTAAGCCAGTGCTAGCAAAAGGTGCTGAGTTTTTTAAAAAAGGAGGATCTAAAAAATAAAATGTTGTCTATAGTTCCAAAAGACTTTTTCTTCGAGCCTGAAGAAAAAAGGAAAATTGATTTTATTTACCCTTTGACGTTCTACTTCTACCAGCCGAAGGACCTGATAGCTGAAATGCACCATAGCTGACATGACAATTTGCTAAGACGGCATCCTTGTGCTCATTCCCGCGTTCTGCTTTATCTTCGTAGCATATTTCTTAATACATAATGTACTCATAAGCACGCATACTCGTCTGTCATGAGAACCTGATTATTCTTTTTAGTAAAGCAGTTGCCTTATTGGACAAATTGGTGTAATTTTTTTAATTGGCTGGCAACCTGATTTCTCAGTGGACTGCACAAAAATTGTGTTATGGTACATTGAAACCCTGAGCTAAACTGGCAGTACACACTGCAGATTCTTTCAGAGATGAAGTGCGTTAAAGCATGTGCTATTCTTGAAAATGGTTCTCTCTAGATTTTTGCTTCTCCTTCACGAATGCAAATTGCTCAAAGTACTTCACATTAGTTTTCCAGGAATAGTAGCAAGAAGTCACCATTTTTCCTTTCACCCTAGGCACGGCTGGTGCTACCTATTTTTGCTCCACTGTGCAAGTAATTACTGTGCTGCTCCTCCCCCTCCCCCCCCCAGCAAAAATGGCATAGGTAGGTGGCACCTTATAGATAACACCTTATAGACTAACCAATAGACTAACCCTTATAGACTAACCAATTTATTGAGGCTCATGCCTCAATAAATTGGTCATCTATAGGGTGCCATCTGCCTGTGATTTTTGTCTCAACAATAACTTAATAATTGTATGAGTATCTGGACATCATTTACAAGTTCAGTGGGTTATAGAAAGGCTACCAGATTTTTACATCACTTCCCTCCAGCACCAACTACCATATACACGAGAAAGTACTATAAAACCCTGCAAGAAGACTAGGTCCATAGCAAACTTGCCATAACATAATACCAAGATGAAAGGCAGTACTACCAATATTAAACCAATACATCTTAGATTGCACCAATACCTTTCTTACTGGGAAAACACAACAAGTAGAGCTTCTTCAGATCTCTACAGAGAAACTGTATGCTAACAGAATGCTGCACCTCAGTCATTCATGCAAAACACAGACAGACCCTCACCAAATACAAAACAAATCAAAGGCAGAGTAATGGGGTGGGCCACGGGGCCAGGGCCCCACCAATATTTTGCCCAACTCAGCATCAGCAATTAAAGAACTTAAGGGCAAGGCTTGAAATTGCTGTGTTTGGCCCCTCCAACCAAAAAGGTGTTCTGCTGCCTATGAAAGAAAAACCACAAATCAGAAACAGAAAGACAATAATTGATCGGGGAACCCCAAGAAGTGAATCTCCTGCACTGATGGCAACATAGGAGAAATAAAAATAGAAATACATTTCCTCTTGTACTGAACAAAACATAGCCATGATCAATACGCATTTCCCAGAGCTAACATATTCCAGTTAATAAATTCAAAATAAAATACTTTTTTCCTTCCTTGGTTGTCTGGGCATTTTACTGTATGCTTTCCCAATCTCTCTTCTGCTACCCTCTGTATTCTCTTATCCCTCTTTCCAGTGTCTGATATCCATTTGCCATGTCGCTATGCTCCTCCTGTCTTCTTCCATTCCCTCTCTAGATCTGTCTCTGACATATTTATTTATTTAACACTTTTTCTATATCGCTTTATCCACTGCTCAAAGCAATTTACATTGTAACAGAACATATTACATAGAACAGGAAAACAAACTTGGAAATAATAACATAATCTATTACAAACATGGGAGAGAACTTATAAGTGTTTGGGATAGATTAGCTAATTAGTAATTAGTCAGGGCATATTGTCCAAGAGGTAGTAGTCTTTGAATATGTATGTCTTTAAGGTCTTTTTGAATGTTGATGCATCTGTAGTACTCCTTAAACGATCAGGGATAGAGTTCCATAATTGCAGGGCATAGAGAGATAAAGCTCTTTTCGAGGTGGTATATGAAGTTTTTGTGAACAGCAGTGAAACATGTAGTAGATTCTGTGAGCTTGTTCATCGATTGATCTTTCCCTTTTAGCTCCTTCCTCCATATCTTTCTTTTTTTCCCTCTTTAGCCGCTCAAATTTCACCATTTGTCCACCTCTCAGAGCCCAGCATTTCTCCCTCTATCCATCTCTCATCATCTCCATCCATCACTTAGAGTTCAGCATCTCTGTCTCCATCGACCCACCAGAGCCATCTCTCTGTCATCCTTCTTAACTCAGCATCTCTGCTCTCTCTCTCTAAGTCCCCCCTTCCCCTCCATTTAGTATCTCCCCATCCCCTATGACAGCAGTAGTTTCCTATGACCAAAGTAGATTTCTGAAGCTCATCTATGTGCAACTGGCCTTTAAAGCCTGAAACTGCACTTATACACTGCATGCCCAGATTCTCAAATGATAATAGTCTCCCCTCATCAACTAGTACAAAAGTTATATCCAAAAGGATTCCACAAAGTCAAAGCATATTGCATTTCTCAGAGTTTTTCCCACATAAACAGAACTAGTTAATGCTTACAGATGCAAACAAATGGACTACATCTGAATCATCATTATCCCTGAGATGAGTCCCAGTGCAGGTCTGCCATAGTCCATTACACAGCAGGCCCGATTCAGATCGGGACATGTTTGCCCTGTCCAGATGTCCAAAATCTGGATGGGCTGGATTTGCACCCAATTCTGCACCCACAGGATCTAGTTCCCACAGGAGCAGAATCAGGTGCAAAGGGCCTGGATGGGCAGGATGTGTCCTGATTCCATGCTCCTGCATGTTCAGTTCCCACCCGGTTCAACCCAGCTGAAGCATCTGCATGGAGCCCCAGTACCATGGCTCCCTGTCGCCATGGCCCTGAAGGAGCCCCGGTTCCCTGCCACTGCTCAAATGTGTTTCCCCACTGCCCGACCCCCCAAAGGGTCGGTGCCACTTCCCTTCTTCAGGGAGGCTTATTCCACCTCTGAGGTGAAATAAGTCCCCTGTCAGTCCTGCCACCCTGGACATACAGGGGTGTGCCCATGACCTGGACATACAGGTTTGATTCCGGTCACAGCCCTGTATGTCCAGGACATGGGCACACCCCCGTCCCACCCATACTCCTCCGCCGGCCCATCCCCTCCTAGCCCCATCCAGAGTTCTCCACACATCTACTCTGTATGTGTGGGGAGCTTTAGGATGGGAATCGGCCCCTAGCATTTAGCGGGGATGTACGTCCATATCGGACATATATCCCTGCTAAACGCTGCCCAGAATGACCCCCAGTGCATCCAAAGCTTGAATGCTGTCAGTAGTGATTTTCCATTATATCCGCACCCCCAGAACATTTTTGAACTTGTTTCCTTTTTCCCATTGCAGCTTCTGTCACCTTTCCCCTGCTCTATCTCCCCCTTACCTATTAATTTGAAAATTAACAAGTTGAAAAGTGTAAATTAGTAGTGTAACACAATAGTTACACTACTAATTTACAAGACAAACCACCCATCTGGGCAGCAGCAGAATGGGATAGTGTTGACGGCGGAGGATCACATTTCTGTGACAACGGCAACAACACCAAACTTAAACTGCATGGAAGAAAGGCCCGGCAATCTACTTCTGTATCTTGCCACGAAAACCCAATGGATAGTTACAACAAAACAAATTGTGTTATAGTGCTGGAAGATGAGACCCCCAGGTCGGAAGGCACTCAACTAGCTACTGGGGAAGAGCTGAAGACTTTTCAGAGTAAAGCCAGCATTTATGATGTGGTTGGATCAAAGCCCTCGGGACGTCTGACTGCTGATGTAGCTGTGCATGAAATGAGAGTCAGAAGCTGTAAAGATGTCTTACGCATTGGAACATGGAACGTACGAAGCATGAACCAAGAGAAGTTGGAGCTGGTCAAGAATGAAATGGAACATATACAACTTGATCTGTTGGGTGTCAGCGAACTGAAATGGACTGGCATCGGCCACTTTGCATCAGATGATCACATGGTCTACTATGCTGGAAATGAAAGACAAAGAAGAAATGGTGTTGCATTTATAATAAACAAGAAACTTGCAAGAACTGTAATGAAATACAATGCAGTCAGCGAACGCTTAATCTCTATTCGTCTATGAGGAATGCATATCAACACAACTATAATTCAAGTATATGCCCCAACAACAGCTGCAGAAGAGAATGAAATTGAAGAGTTCTATGAACAAGTACAAGCTGAAATTGACAGAACATGCAAACAGGATATCCTGATAGTCATGGGTGACTGGAACGCAAAAGTTGGCAACAAAGAAGAAGGCAAAGTAGTTGGAAAATATGGACTTGGCAACAGAAATGAAGCTGGAGAAAGACTGACAGAATTCTGCAAGATCAACGATCTATTCATCTCAAACACCTTCTTCCAGCAACACAAGCGGCGACTGTACACATGGATGTCACCCAATGGATTGTATAAAAATCAAATTGACTACATCTGTGGAAGTCAACGATGGAAAAGTTCTATAACATCAACAAAGACAAAACCTGGAGCTGACTGTGGTACAGATCATCAACTACTAGTACGCAAACTCAAGCTAAAGTTGAAAAAGAGAAAACCATTCATGAATGCAGCAAAATATGACCTTGAGAATATGCCACTGGAATTTAAAGACTGCCTGCAAAATTGATTTGCTGCTTTAGATACAAATGACAGAGCTCCAGAAGAGTTATGGAATGACATCAAGAAGGTTGTGTTAGAAGAAAGCGAGAAGTCTCTACAAAAGGTGAAAAAGCAAAAACGGCCAAAATGGATGACGGAAGAAACTCTGAAAATTGCCCAGAAACGCAGAGAAGCTAAAACCAGAGGATAAAGAGAGGCAATCACAAACCTCAACAGAGATTTCCAATATGCAGCAAGACAGGACAAGGAAAAGTACTACAACGACGCATGCAAGGAAATAGAAGCAGAAACTATTAGAGGAAGAACAAGATCGGCTTTCCTAAAGCTACGAGAGTTAAAGAAAAAGTTCCAGCCTCGAATTGAAATGTTACAAGATGCTCAAGGTTCTATGTTGAATGATGCTGAGAAGATCAAGAAAAGGTGGAAGGAATATACAGAGTTTTTATATGATAACGATCAAGTGGACCAACAGCCGTTTCAACCTGTACCTTATGATCGGGAACCATTGGTGATGAAAGAAGAAGTTGAAGCAGCATTGAAAGCCTTATCAAAAAACAAAGCACCAGGCATTGATAGCATTCCCATAGGAGTGTTACAGCAATCTGATGCAGCTGTTACCATACTTACAAGGCTCTGCCAAGAAATATGGAAGACAACATCATGGCCAACTAACTGGAAAAGATCTGTGTTTATACCAATATTAAAGAAAGGTGATCCAACTGACTACGGAAATTATCGCACAATCGCTCTGATCCCACATGCCAGCAAGATTCTACTGAAGATTATTCAAAAGAGACTACAACCATACCTGAAACAAAAACTACCTGAAGTGCAAGCAGGGTTCAGGAAAGGGCAAGGAACGAGAGACATCATTGCGGATGTGAGATGGATCCTTGAAAAGACTAAAGAATACCAAAAGGATATCTATTTGTGCTTTATTGACTATAGCAAGGCTTTTGACTGTGTAAACCATGAGAAACTCTGGGCCACATTAAGAAGCATGGGTATACCAGAACACCTGATCGTACTCTTGCACAATCTGTACATTGATCAAGAAGCAATAGTTCGAACGGAACAAGGAAGAAACAGAATGGTTTAAAATAAGCAAAGGTGTAAGACAAGGCTGCATACTTTCCCCATACCTGTTTAATTTATATGCAGAACAAATCATCAGAGAAGCAGGATTGTATGAAGACAACAGAGGTGTGAAGATTGGTGGAAGACTCATCAACAACCTTCGCTATGCTGATGATACCACATTACTCGCTGAAAGTGAAGATGATCTGAAACATCTGCTTCTCACAATCAAAGAACATAGTCTCAAAATGGCTCTGCAGCTTAATGTAAAGAAGACAAAGATCATGACAACTGACATAATCAACAGGTTCATTGTTGAAGGAGAACAAATTGAAATCGTGAACAACTTTAACCTACTTGGATCAACTATCAATAAAGAAGCAACAAGCAGTCAAGAAATCAGACGACGCATTGCTCTTGGTAGAATGGCTATGAAAGACCTAGATAAGATTCTCAAGAGCAGAGATGTCTCTCTCCATACAAAGATTCAATTTGTTCAAGCCATGGTATTTTCAATAACATCATATGGATGTGAAAGCTGGACAGTGAAAAAGATAGACAGTAAGAAAATTGATGCCTTTGAATTATGGTGCTGGCGGCAAATACTATGTATACCATGGACTGCCCAAAGAACAAACCAGTCGGTACTAGAGGAGATCAAACCTAAGCTTTCTTTAGAAGCTCAGATGACAAGACTTCGACTTTCATACTTTGGACATATCATGCGAAGAGAGAGATCATTAGAGAAAGACATCATGCTTGACAAGATAGAAGGTCAACGCAAAAGAGGAAGGCCAGCAATGAGATGGATCGATACAATAACAGCAGCTACAGGTACCAGTCTGTCAACAATGAGCCGCCTGACTCAATACCGAACACAATTTAAGATAGCTATCCAGATGGTCGCCATGACTCGACTCCTACTCGACGACACTTAACAACAACAACACAATAGTGCATTTCCCCCATTTTCAGAAATAGGCATGTGGGATCTTCATATGTGTGTCTCATAGGAAGTATCAAGTGGTATTAGGGGCTAGGTGGGCGCATGTGTAGGTGTGTCATGGGGAGTGTCAGGGGCTGTGTGTGTGTGTGTGTGTGTGTGTGTGTGTGTGTGTGTGTGTGTGTGTGATGGGAAGTGTCAAGGGCTGTGTGCGTGTCTGTCAAGGGGAGCGTCAGGGGCTGCATTCATGCGTGTCCATCATGGGGATTGTCAGGAGCTGCAGACATATGTGTGTCTGTGTATATCTCTCTCTCTCATATGACAACCCCCCCCCCCCAGGCTTCCTCCAGGCTGTTTCCCACTTGTGATTCCCCCTCGAGCTTTCTCTAAGCTGTTTCTCTCTCTCTGTCATGACTCCCCTCCCCCCCACCCTGAGGCTTTCTCCAGTCTGTTTCTCTCTCACACACACATGAACTCCCCTCCTCTCAGGCTTCATCTAGTGTGCTTGTTTCTCTCTCTCATGACCCCCCTCCCAGGCTTCCCTGTCTGTTTCTCTATCTCATACCCCTCCAGTCTCCCCCTCCATTATATCTGTTTCTCTCTCTAAAGGTCCCATCAGGCTTCACCCAGTGTCTCCCTTTCATAACTCGATCTCTGAGGCTTCTCTCTCTCTCATAACCCCCAGCCTTCCCCCAGTCTGATTCTCTCTCTCACACTCCCTTCCCCCTGGCATCCATCGCTTACTCTGTGCTGCAGAACCCACAGTTCAGCAGTTTTCTGAACCATGATCAGATGATGGTGTACAGGTTGCAAAAATCAGCATGGGGCTCGGAAGCCCATGTGCGAGCTGCACATCTGACGTGCAGTGGGTGCCTGGGCTCCAAAGCCCCGTGCTGATTTTCAGGGGTGTTTGGGCATTCACTAAGGAATCAGCAGCACTTACTGAACTGTGATCAGCTCTCTGAATTCTGGAGCCATGTGGGGCAGGAAGCGCATGCTAATAATCAGCGCTACCATTCAGAGAGCCAATTGTGATTCAATAAGTGTCACTGATTCTTTAGTGAATGCCGAAACACCCCTAAAAATCAATGTGCGGCTTTAGAACCCATGCACGCACTGCACATCAGATGTGCACCATGCACAAGGGCTTCAAAGCCCCATGTTGATTTTTACTATCTGCCCACTGCCTTCTGCTGCCCGCTCCTGTTCTGCCCATAGCCCGATGCCCAAGTTTTGCTTTCATTTTTTGTCTTGATTAGATTGCAAACTTGATTAGATTGTAAGACTATGTCTTACACCTATCTATAAAGTGCTGCATACACCTTGTAGCACTATAAATAATTAGTAGTAGAAGACGCCTGCCTGCCCCACAGTTGGGTCTTGTCAGCTCACTCCCAAGGCTACCGTCTTGTGTGCATGCATGATTTGCACAGTGGTTCGCGCCAGCCCTGACCCTACAGCCAGAGAGAGAAAGTGGCCAAGTTGTTAGAGCAAGGAACTAAGAACTAGGGAAGCCAACGTTCAAATCCTGTTTCTGCTACCAGCATCCTTATGACCTTGGGTAAGTCACTTTGGGCCTGTTTATTAAAGTGCAGAAAGTTTTTGTATGTACCATGTGTTAAGTGCAAAATTAAGGGGACTATTTTAGAAGCTTTATTTACAATTTCCAAGAGTAAAATCAGGCATTTCTGCATGGAAATGGCATTCACATGTACATGGCAATTTTAGAAAATGCTGAACTTCCACATAGATGTCCTTCAGGGCCAGCCCAAGGGTTTCTGCTACCTTAAGCAGAAACTCTGGCCTCGCCGTGCCCCCCCCCCCCACTGATGCCACCCCCTCCCTGCTGATGCCACCCCCCAGCAACCACCTCTCTCCCAAGTTGCCACCGATTCCATCTTGGAAGGGGGAGGTGGCCAGCAGCAGTGGCAGTATTTCCAAAAGCAGCAGCTTTTTGCCATCGCTTTTGGAAATTCTGCCTCCCCGAAACAGAATCAGCGGCAGCTGGGGAGGTGGCACAGCCACCCATGTGTGCCCCTGCTGCCGCATAGTGGATGGGCTGGCCCTGATGTCCTTAGTACATATAAATTGCAAAGGGGATGTGTTGGGGATGTGATTAGGGAGTGACCTTGGTGGGTCAAAACTCTACACATATTTCCCATTTCATATAGGAAATACATGTTTGACTACAGTTGTCCACATTGGGATTTACAACTGCTGCCTTGCAGGTTTAGGTTTTTAAAAAATGCTCTTTTTGGCCAGTTGTTTACAGAAGGGATTAAGGAGGTTATCCTCATTAATCTCCCATTGCTTATTTCCCCCAAGTTAAATTAGATAAAAATAGTGGCATCTGTAGTTATTTGGAAGTATTTATATGTGTAGGTTTGCAAAATGGCCGATATACTGTACATGTCTTAAGTGTTGGCACTTGCATGTGTAAGTTCTGAAATACCAACTTCCACAAGTAAGTGCCGGTATCTACAGTACATATGGAAGTTACCAAGGTTTTCTCATTAATTTTTCAGACATGTAAGTTTGTATCATGATTCCTCTGGCTTCGTATATCGGCAAATACATGTGCGCTCCTGCATTAGTTTAAAAAAGGCTCAATGTTTCTAAAATACTGTCAAAATTGTGTGTAAGACCTCGACGTCTCAATTCCAATCTCCACATACTGTAAAATGCGCCTTGAAATGTGTGGTTAAGTGCAAAGCCTGTGCAGTAACGGTTGGGGGACATGCCCAGCACCTGCCCTGCAGTTACCGCACAGGGCAGGCATTTAGCGCATGGTAAATGAATCAGCAGATAACACAGTAAGTACATCCGCATACCAGCCAATGCATTTACTGCATCCCAATGCATTAACTGACCCTGATTGCCAAGAACCACCACCCACTGCCCACACCTCCTGATAAACATTGCCCCCACACTCTCAAGTCCCACTCCTCCAAAGAAGCCTCACTGTCCCCCCAATCCCCCTCTCAAGTAGCCTGAAGAGTACTCACCCTTCTATCCCCTCCCAAAGCAGTACCAGATACCCGATATCCTTCAATCCCCCCTAAGCAGTACCAGCGTCTCCCCCAACTTCCAATCGCTCCATCCAGTACCAGCAACCCTGATCTCCCTCAGTCAGTATCAGCATCCTCACAAATGCTCTCTTGCAGTGCCAGCACTCTCCGCTCCCCAGGTCCAATCAGTACCAGCGTCACCCCCACTAACCCCTCCTCCAGCATTACCAGGTGTTCCCATGTTGGTATGAGGAGGAACAGCAGCAATTGCCAGAAGCTCCTGCCCCATTGCCTCCCAACTTCAAAATGGCAGCTCTGACCTCTAGCGGTAGTCACATGGCACTATCACTAGGGATCAAGTTGCCAAATAAAGACCATAAAGTGCAATTGTCTTTAATTCAAAAATATATCTCTACTCTAGCTTCAATAAACTTGCTCCAAATTTCCCCTTCCCCATCCCACCAAGAAGTGTCAGCAACTAATATCACAAAAACTCTAGGATTGCTAAAATCATGTTTTGTCAATATATAGTGCTCATCAAAAGGTTTATCTTTAATTCTACTTTTAATATAACTTTTGTGTTTCAAGATCTTGGTTTTAAATTTCCTTTTGTTTTACCCACATAAAGCATATCATAGCATCATAAATCACATCTTCTGTGTTGCAATTCAAAAAATTTCTCAAATTGTACTTATTTCCAATGTCAAGATGTGACATGTGTAATGGCCTAGAGGAATATCAGATTTCTTTGTTATGGCAGCTATCTGGACAACCTATTTTGTAAGCTTAGTTAGGGAGGGACATATTCAGATCAACATTCAATGATGATGAGTGTACTGTTTGCTTCTTGCATTACCTGCTTGGCCATTGGCTGAGGTGCACAGTAAGGGCTTTAAAATCTTGGTCCCACTATTTGAGGATGGAGGGTTGCGCTCATTTAGCAAGCTCCAGGAGGAATTTGATATTCCCGATTGTCATGCTTATCAGTATACACAGGTGGATCACTAGGTGCGAAATCGAGTTATTCGGTCACAGGTTGCACGTGACCTGTCCGATGTTGAATGCCTCTGTGAGGAGCACACCTCTATGAAGGGTCTTATCGCTGCTCTGTATGCGCATTTGCAGGCCCAGCAGTTGTGACTAGGCAAGCATAGAGAGCAGTGGACTCAGGACCTGCATCTTAACTATTCTGAGCACCAATGGGAACAGATTGAGGGTCGGCTCTGGCGCAGTTCGGTGGCAGTTAATGCCCATGTAACTAATTATAAATTACTCTATCACTGGTATATGACACCTGTGTGGGTAGCTTGAGCATATCCAGGGGTATTGGATTTGTGCTGGCAGAAATGTGGACAGAAGGGCACTTTGGCACATGTCTGGTGGCTTTGTCCACGCGTCCAAATTTTTTGGAGAGGGATTCAGTACTGCTTGAAGCAAATGGTTGGGTTGAGCATTCCTTGGGATCCGGGCATTTTTCTTTTAGGTAAGAGTGTTCTGGATGCCGGAATCCCTCAGTTGGCATTGATTCGACATAGTTTGAATGCGGCTTGGCTGGACTTGACTGCTGCTTGGAAGCAGGTCTTGCCTCCAACCTTCTCGAGCTGGATGGAGCAGATGTGGGATCTCTACACCATGGAACGGGGGTGGCGGTTGGGAGAATGTGGTTGCCCCAATTTCAGCAAGTGTGGGAAGCCTTTGTTTTAAAATATGGCTTATAATCCATAGGGTTCTATATATTTTAGTTGGGGGCCCTGGCTTTGTGTTTTCCCTTGCTGTGGAGCCTTTGCCGGCTTCCTCTTCCCTGTGTAGTCTGGTCCGTTGGAATATTCCTTTACGATAACATAGAGTTCATAGGTGGGAGGGCTGGGGGAGGGGGGAAGGTAACAGATGGTGGGGGGGTTTGGGAGGGAGCTAGTAGGGGGGTTGTGGGACAGGTGGGGGGAGGGGGTGATTGGGGGAGGGGGACAGTAGGATTTTCTGGGAGACTTTTGGGTAATAGGATTGTTCTGTGCTTATCATTTAACAAAAAGGAAAAACAGGAAAAAGGGGAAAAAATAAAAGGGGGGAAAGGGAAGGCTTCGATGTTGTAATTCTTTTGATTGCAGCTTCTGCATTGTTTTCCTGTACATGTATTTTGCATGTGGACTATATGACTATTGCCTGTTGTAATTGCTGCCTTTCAATAAAAAAAAAAATTAAAAAAATCTTGGTCCCACCATGGGATGTGATTGTATGCCCATGGGCATGTGTCTGAAGGGGCGTGACCAAAGGAGCAGGCTCTGCCACTTAGGC
The DNA here is from genome assembly GCA_033557465.1 of Ichthyophis bannanicus. Lineage (NCBI taxonomy): Eukaryota > Metazoa > Chordata > Amphibia > Gymnophiona > Ichthyophiidae > Ichthyophis > Ichthyophis bannanicus. Next base: position 223,277,501 of record CM066031.1, read on the forward strand.
GCCCCTTTGGTGCATGAAGGTGCTCGAAGAGGTATTCACTTCCCGGTATGGGTAAGCAAAAGAAGAAGGCTACATTCCCGATCTCACAGAAGGCTGTGCAAGTAACCGGTCCACTTGTCTCACATTTTAAGATCATGGAGAGGTCTGCAGGAACTTTGCTGGATGAAGGGGACGTGTCAACAGTAAGTACTTCTTCTCCCTCTCTTTCACTTATAATATTGGGATTTTCTACCCCTCCCAGCCCATGAGGACTTATTACTGGGATTCCTCAGGCTCTAGATAAGGACGTATGGGTATCGCCGAAATCTACCGTTCTACCAGAATAATCCTTACAAGTTGATATCCTGACTGTTGACAACGTTAATTTGCCTCAATGTATTGTTTTTCCTTCTCACGAAGCTCTGGTGCTACCGCAAGAAGTTTCCCTAAAAGACATACTGGAGGTTGTAAAAAGGACTGAATTATCACTTCAATTTTCCTTGCAAAAAATATCAGATTTCTCCTAGGAAGTAGTGGCTACTTTGTTGCATCATGACTCAAAGTTTCGGAGACTCACTGTTCTAAGCTTGAAAACTTATGTTTCGATGCTTCAATCAGCCCTTTTTTACTCTATACAGCATTTGTTGTCTCTTCATCCCCAGAACGAGTCATTAGAGAATTCATTGCATATGAGGAATTTACGCTTTTTGAATTTTCCTCACACTCATTTGCTTTCTCCATCCATTTTATTTGTTAAATATCTTAAGGAGGTATTGCTGATTCCTCAACCAGAGGAAATAAAATAGTCAAAGATATACTATCTTCCATCTGTGGTTAAAGTATCTGCGAGGATAGGGGCGCTTGATGGCGTATCTGAGGACCAGGATTTTGACTAACTGAGCACTCCAAGTCTTGATTTATCGGAATTCTTGGAAACATCTGTGGAGGAGATTAATTCTCGAGCTATATTATTAGTAACATTTTTGAATGAAAGTGATAAGGATTTGGTTCTCCATTTATATTTTTCCAAAAAACAAGCTAAGTTCTTTGATCATGTCTTACAGGTTTTCCTGGATGTCTCTCATGTTACCCAAAAGTGTAGGAAGGCCTTCCTAGAGCTGAGATATAAGGTCCTGGCTCTGGAGGCCTCATTTTACCTGAAATTTCCTTGTAAATGTGTCCTTGTTTATCAGGGTAAGAGATATATGTTCTTTGAACCAGATCAGATAAATAGATTTCTTCAGGGTAAAGGCTGATTCATTATGTAAAAAGATTTTCTTTCTTTATAGTTTTGGTTTCACAGGTATTGTAAAAGGGGTATTATATCTACTTGGGGGCCTTAATTTGTAATAATTATGCGCACTCACCTTGATGTGGACTTGATTATTGTATGAGTGGGATGTTGTATTGGCCACTTGTGACTTTCATTTGTATTATGATAAATCTAATAATAAAAAATATATATTAAAAAAAAACATTCAGTGACACTTATCCAGTTAGCAGGGTCGTGCAAGGATATGAAATGCCCTAGACAAACCTCATTCCTGATGTCCCCCTACCCCTACTCCTGCCCCCATTACAGACTTCCTTTTGCATGGGGGCGAAAGCGATTCGCATGCAAACAGGAAGTCTGTATCAGAAGGGGTGGAAACTGGAAAGCATTCAGCGGAGGAGTAAAGCCACAGGTTATCTGTATATGGGCAATATTTACCTTTGCTATACCAACAGCTTGGAGTGGAGGAGTAGCCTAATGGTTAGAGCACTGGCTTGTTAACCAAGGGGTATGTTTACTAAACTGTGGTAAACGTGAATAACGCGCGTTGTAGGACGTTAACGATCGTAAACACGCTATAGCGCGCGCTATCACGCGCTAACGCGCGTAATGCTCCGCGGCGCGGTAAAACAACGCAGAAGGTGAAGAGAGGGCAGAGAGAAGGGGTCAATGGGCGGGGAGAGGCTCCCTTCACACCAACGCGCTGAATTTCAGAGCTGAATTCCAACGCGAATGAAAACCTACCGGTAAAAGCACTTTAAAGGGGAGAGAAACCATTTACGTGTCAGCAATGTACAGCCTAGGCAGGGAAACCAAAAACAGGTGATAAGTGTGATACATGTGCACAGAACAAAAGGGCACAGAAACACCGAAAATGACCCCAACAAACTGGAAGAAAACAACAACCAAGCTGGCCAATAGTGGTAGCAATGAGAAACATCAACCCCCCCCCCCTGAGTAAGCTCCATAGAACAGATATAATTCGTGGAAGGGTCCATACTCCGTCCCCATACAAGGTGCATGGGCCCACAGTGAAATAGCGCTGCTCAGGGATTTCCCCACCATCGGACAGGGTTCCTATGGCATGCACATGTCCCGCAACATCAGGGCGAGCATGTCAGAATGGGCAACCGGGCAGATGCTGGAAAAGGGGATACAGAGGGCTGCAGGTGGCACATGCTGTGGTGCAGCTGGGGCACAGTGCGGACTAGGCAGATGCCTAGGTGGCACCTAGGAATGCTGAACCGGACAGCAGCCAGACAGCAACTGAGGAGGGCCCAACATGGGCATGAGCGTGTCTATCACAGTGTCAGAGGGGATAGTACCCAGCAGGTACCTCCAAGGGCACAGAACAGTGGCAGGCGGTGATTGGGAGACGTGCGGACAGATATGCAGGCACCCCTACCCCAGAACCCACACCATAGGCAGCCGACTACCCACACACTGGATGGCCTGAGACTGTGCACCACCAGCTCCACCAGCAGAAGGGCATGTCAGCATGGTGGCTGAGGGATACTGGTGGTGGAGGGGGCAGTGGCAGCTGCCAACAGCAGACCGTGGCCTAGCCCTGTGTAGGTGGGTGCCGTGCACTGCAGCAGATAGGCCCTGTCTGACCAACAGTCATGGTAGCACCAGGGAATGCACCATCTCTGTGAACCAGTGTATTCAGAAGCAGATGGTCACAGGTTCAAGTCCCAGCTGTGGTTTCCGCCAACCCAGTCCTCATATTTTACCCACTACTATAACATGCTAAAACAGACAGAACCGTTCTTGAAGATGACGTAAACATGCCCAAAACACCCACATTTTACCCTACAGAGCACAGACACCATGAACATGCACATTACCTAGAGCAGAGCCTCCCAAATGCAGTCCTGGAGGGCCAAACACCATTCAGGTTCCATGCTGCCTCTGATAAAGATGCCTGTGCTGCATTTCTATGCACCACCCCCATGGTATGCAGATGTATCTCATGCATATTCATGAGGGACAGCATGAAAACCCAAACAGTGTTTCGCACCGCAGGACTGGAGCTGGGAACCTCTGCTGTAAAGCAGCAGTCAACAGGGGCAGACACACCCGCACCCACATGCCCCATCATCCTAAGCCTCCTGGAGAGGCAGGACCTTGGGCTCTGCATGCATCTCCCAATACTAGCACTTGCATACCTTAGTAATGCCACCCTAAACCTGGGAATACGGTACACAGCTATCAAAAGGTTGCTATGAGTACTGGCAGATAGCAATTCCTAGGTTAAGTACAATATTCTGAGTGAGCTGCATCATAGCACCCTTTCTGATGTCTGTGGAGTGTGCTACAGGTCTTGTGTCTGGCAGTGTTTACCAATCTGGGGAGTGACTCCTACAGTATTGCGTACCATAGCCATGCCTGCACTGTGCCCAGGACTGGTGTGGTGGCCTGGGCTGCCCAACAGCTCTATAGTTGCACAATGCTGGCATAGGTGTAGGGAGTGTGTGTCTGTTGTCACCCACCAGCATCCCCAGAGGCCAGCGGTGTGGGTACGTCAGTGGGGTAGTACTCTAGTAGCTATAGAGTCTTTGTGGGAAGGCTTTGCAATGCCTTCTGGAACCTGTGGTTCTAAACACCAGTCAAATAATTGTAGTTGCAGACCAAGTGTAAGGTTATAATACAGGATTTTATTCCCCATCCGGGATTGCATATTTCAGCATTTGAAATAAAGGAAAACAGACCATTCATCTGGCATCAAATTAAAGAAATGCAGGAACAAAACTTGGCTTTAACTTCAGCTTTTTTAACAAACAGAAGGAAAAAGAAAACAGTCCTTTTCTCATGAAAACCTTCTTCCTGTTTTCTTTTAAAACAATTTTCACAGCACTCTAACATAGAGAGGATATGGCATCTGCCATAGTGTACGTACAGTCCATATCACTGCCATTCAAAGATTCCTCATAAGGCTCATATTGCATCTCTTCACTGTCGGAATAACTTTCTCCTGGAGTAAAGCTTCCGTTGCAAAGTTCCTCTCTGTAACTCACAGCATTCCCCTCCTCCACTGCACTAGAGGGAAATGGGTAATTACCCACATTCACTATAATCATGGTCAAGAGAGCTACACAGTTCCTGGTAAGTGCAGGGTAATTCTCTGTATTCTGGACCTCTTCTATTAAGGTTAATACGCCTACCCTTTGGCACTCTCTCTTCCTGGTCTCTCAGCCGAGCCAAGCTCTGTTTGCATGAGAACCTTTTACTGTGTTTCTCTGCTAGCTGCTTCTCTGGTATAAAAGTTTCCTCAGAGTAAAAACTATCCCCTGCTTGGTACCTTGTGCTGGGTAATTTGGCTCCCTTTAGCCTGGCCACCGGACTGCCACCTCTGCTCCCTTCATAGCAAGGTTCCCGGGGATTTTGGAGAGCTGTGCCCTGCTTCTCAAAGCAGTCCCTCCTGGATTCCACAGTTCTGTGTTTCCCTCGTGAGGCTTCTCTCCAAAGGTTCCCTTGGCTTTTCTCCTCAGCAACTCTCTTCCTGAACGTTCCTTCCATGGCTCTCCCACTACCTACAGGTGAATGACTTTTAACTGTCTTTCTCGTGGTGTTTGTTTGGGCTCCGCCCCTACCCAGCTGCCCCTCATTTCCTAATGAATTCCTATCCAGGCTTGTGTTTGAGCGTTCACTTACACCTCGTGACCCAGCTTGTATCTGTTGCCCGTGGTAACCTTTTCCCACGTATATTTCTGAGCTGTCAGCTATGTTTTGCTCAGAGTTCCCTATTTCCCTGGGCTCTGACAGCGCTACCTCATGACACTGTCTATCCATTGTGTGGTGGCTGCCAACACCCTCCACAGCCCACACTGCTAGCACTGTTGCCAGTATTGGCCTGCCAATGTGCATAATGAGGAGCAAGGTACCGTGGGAATAGCCTGGATAGGGTGGCCTGGCCTGTCCGCATCTGCACAGGGCATAGAGCAATGGCCGGACATTGTAGTGCCCGGTACCACCTGCACAGACAGGGTGGCCATAGCATGTCCTGCTGGGAGGTCACTCTCACCCAGACTGAGCAGTGACCATGGCATGGCTAGGTTCCCCCATAGTGCTATATAGTATTTCTCTTATGTGATATTTATGCGTTTCCTTTTGGGGCCCAATCACTGACTTATGTGCTTGGTGTGTATGCTGATATCCCCGTTCTGGGTACATGCATCTCCTCCAGGACCATGCGCTATGGACTAGCTGGCGGACTGTCTGCAGCTAGAATGTGTCTTGCTGGAACATTGTGCAGGGTGCAGCGGCTGTAGGCTTGCTGCTGGAGAATGTCAGATAATGGTGGGGGGCAGCTGAGCATTTCCAGACCTGCCGTCTGTCTGCTATTGCTTTATGGCTGTGTACTGCTCTGCATTGCCTGCCCTGTAGGGTGTTTGATCCCTATCAGGACTGGGGTGATGGTCCCCTCTAATACCACCATTGCAGGGGGTTGAATGTGGATCTGTTGGCGGGAGATCCTGTCCCCCACCCTGAGCCCCAGAGGGTGCGTTGGGTGGTGGTATGTAATCTCTTTGGTAACCACAGCAGAATGTGGGTGTGGTGCCGTGCAGTCCTCCTGTAGCCAGCCAGGTGTTTATTAGCAGCTCTAGCCCACTGGTTACTTCACTGCCCATGGAGCCAGAGGTCATAGGTGCACAACCCACAGTGGGGTTCATTGATAGGGCTGTCTTAGGCATTGTCTATTTTTATTGTATATTAGTGCTGCCAGCAGAGCCACCCTCAGGGTACTGTCACCTTAGGGTGGCTCATAAGGTGCCCTATAGGGCGCCTTATACGGTGCCCTATAGGGCACGCCTTACATGTCGCCCTATAGGGTGCCTTACAAGTTGCCCTATAGGGCACGCCTTACACTTCGCCCTATAGGGCGCGCTTTACAAGTCGCCCTATAGGGCGCACCTTACAAGTCGCCCTGTAGGGCGCGCCTTACATTTCGCCCTATAGGGCGCGCCTTACAAGTCGCCCTGTAGGGCGCGCCTTACACTTCGCCCTATAGGGAGCGCCTAAATATTCCTATCAAATGGTATATAATACATGACCATGTCAGAGGGAACGTATTGCATATGACGGGTACAATTTTCCTGACATATGCAAACTTTAACCCGGCTGCAGACTGTGGATTAAAATATTATAGTCAGCTTTCAAAGGGTTACACATGACGCCTCAGCCAGCCTTATTCATTAGGCACACTGGGGAATCGAACCCATGACCCTTGTACCCTCAGTCTGTGTAGTAACCATTGTGCTTCAGCTCTGTTTCTGCATTTGGGTGTCTGCGTGCTGTCTTACGCTTGCGTGCAGTAGCGCGCGCGCTGTAGCAATCGTTGCTGCGCGGCACGTAATAACGCGCGCAACTGCGCGTTATCGGTTACGATGTACTGCCCATGTCCTTTTTTGGCTTTCCTTCCACTAACGCGGCTCCTAACGCGAATTGCACTAACGCAGTTTAGTAAACATACCCCCAAGAGTCTAGAGTTTGTTTCCTGCTAGTACTCCTTGGGCAAGTTGCTTAACTTTTTTTGTATACAGATAACCATCCTTATAATTTAGAACACCATAAAAAGTGTCCTAAGGCTATCTGGATATGCAAGTCATATAGCGGCATAGAATATATATTGCTGCTCTAGTATGCGGATATTCAACACCAGCCACTATCCAGATAGCAGGGCTGAATCTCTAGAATTTCTTTAGCCTCGGCAGCTGGCTTTTTAAAAAAAAACTGCCACAGCTCAATACTGACCCGATTATACCTGCAAACCATGTAAATTCCTTTGAATATCTGGCCCATTATTACTTCTTGCCTGGTTTGATAAATTTGGCAAAAAGCTCATCTTTATTTTTTAGACAGTTTTGTATACCACCTTATCCTTCAATCAAAGTGGTCACAACACAATTGGGGGATACATTTAACACAAGGGGATATGAGACACATACACTAATACTTACAGGGAACATGGGCAATGGAGGGTTAAGTGGCTTGCCCAAGACCACAAGGAGCACCTGTAGGACTAGAAGCCCCATTCCTTCCAGCCCAAGGTTGCTGTCCTCTAGTGGGATTTGAGCCCCTGACCTTCTGGCCTGAGGTAACTTGCCCCAAACACTAGGCCACTCCTCCCTATGGATGACTGAAACACTAGGAGTGGAGTAGCCTAGTTATTAAGGCAATAGCCTCAGACCAGAAAGACCAGGGTTTGAATCCCACCAGCCCTATTTGGGGCCTTGGGTAAGTCACGTAACCCTTCACTGCCTCAGGTACAAACTTAGCTGGTAAGCCCTTTGGGGACCAGGAAATGCCTATAGTACCTGAATAAAACTTGCCTTGAACTGCTACTGGGAAAAGTGTGAGCTACATACAAAAAAATACATCTTCTGAAGGAAAAATCAGGAGGTGATACAGATTCAGAAAAGAACATATCTACTGAAAAGATCCCCTGAAGTTAAATTGGTTTGTGAATCTTCACAAATAACTGTCAGATTTCTACATTTGACTTAGTGCCTGCCTTTTGTCTTATATCAAATGGTAAAGAACCTGTAGACGCGAAGTGAGATGTCAAAGCTGTAAATGCTGGAGACATACTGGAAATGCAAGCTGCTACCCGTGGTTACAAATGGAGAGTGAGAACCAGACACTCCATTTGTAATCATAGGAACTTAGAGTGTGCGTCTCACTCATGATTCATACATTCTCTGCAAAAGTCATAGTGTTGACAGTAAAATCAGTGTAATCAAGATTAATATGTCAAGAAACCAATGTGGCAGAGGAACTGAGAGGAGACAGGAGAAGAAAACAAACTTACAGCAGTGGGTGTTGTTATGAGACCAGTTGGTTACCAGATGCCTTCAGAATACATTTTCAGATTCTTTTACTAACCCATGGAGCTTATTATACCAACTAGCCTCTATATGTGGCAGCACTTTAGTTCTATTTATCTTGAACTGCCCAGTTAGAAAGTTTCAGCTTTGCTTTCTGAACCTCCCATCTTCACTATTACCAGACTCATGTAGCCCAAATGTCTTCCTTCTCCTACACTGGAAAGATCTGCAAAAGCTGGAAGAATGGTCTAATGCTTGGCAGTTAAGATTTAATGTGAAGAAGCGCAGTGTCATGCACATGGGATGCAGAAATCCAAGGGAATTGTATAAGATAGGGGGTGAGAGGTTGATGTGCACGGACCAGGAGAAGGACCTCGGAGTGATTGTTTCTGAGGGTCTCAAGGTGACAAAACGGTGTGACAAAGCAGTGGCAAAAGCCAAAAGGATGCTGGGTTGCATACAGAGAGGAATTACCAGCAGAAAGAAGCCGTATTAATGCCGCTGTAGAAGTCGCTGGTGAGGCCTCACTTGGAATATCGTGTTCAGTTTAGGAGACCATATATCACAAATGATATTAAAAAATCTTGGCGGAGGAAATCAAGATGGCAGGTTGATTCTGTGGAGAGGAGCACTGCTGGTAATTCTGAGATCTCCTTTCCCGTTTCTTATTCCTGCTACCCAATATAGGAAGATGGAAGAGAAAACAGGCTAGCCTACCCTCTGGTTTAGCACTAACCACCAGAGAGGCACTTACCACCAGAGAGGCTTGCTGCTTCCTTCCCCACGGTCCTGGAGCAACATCTTTGGCGGAGCTGATTAATGTGTCATCATCAGCTCTGGGTGCGTTGGGAATTTGGCTCTCTCCCAAGCAGTGCACCCTACCCCTGCAACCTGGAAGCAAGGAGCCGGCTGGAGTTGTGCTCCCCTGTGGTATGCCGATGAGCACGCCAAAGGAGGGGAGTGAAGAGGGCACTCCGGTGGCGGTAGCATTTCCGATTCATCAGGTGCATAGAACTGCTGGTGGGATCTGTTGGTGGAATTCAGCCTTCCCGAGGTATAGGGTTGCAGAAACCTCCTCATATAACGCTAGAAGCAATGTGGGACCTAACAGCTACTTTGCCCTCATCCCTTTTTAGTTTTGCTGGAACTATCACTAATGAAGTATTGCAAGTAAACAGGATGTCCAGCGGCTATCCAGTGCACAAACAGAACAGGTGGAGAGGCTCATTCTGATAGAAGGAGAACTTGGCCACATTCAAGAGCTGCAGGTTGCCCAGTTGAAAAAGGGAACATTGCAGCAGAAAAAACTTGAGTATTTGGAAAATCAGGCTCATAGAAATAATTTAAGACTACTACATTTTCCAAGATCCCTTGTGTTATCTCCCCTGGAGATGGTACGTAGATACTTCTGGGAGACGTTAAAAATCCCCCTGGAGTGTCTGCCTCCCATCTCCTGGGTGCAATATCTCTCACTGGGCCTGAGCAATCAAAGTAGAGTGACTATCACGGGTGGTCTAGGGGACCTTGTGGGGTTCCTGGAGGACTTGCTTGAGGTAGTCAGAGAGAACCATCCTTCTGGTTACGCTGGTACTCAAGCCCGATAAAATCTTAATTCTTAAAGCATATTTCAAGAACTTCAATGAGAAGTTTATGTACTCTGCAGTCCTTATGTTTCCAGATTTGTTTCATGTTACGCAGCTGAAGAGGAGAGAGTTCTTGGCCCTCCGGTCTAGGGTTCTCTCCCTTGGGGCTATGCTTACCTTGAAATTTCCTTCACGCTGTCATGTTTTCTATAATGATAAGTTTTTTCTGGTTTTCGAGCCAAAGTAACTGTTGGATTTCTTGAATGCTAGGTGGAATAAGCAGCACCGACCCGGCAATCGGGCCCGGGTACAGGTGGGTCACCACCGCCCAATCCAAGCGCTGGCAGGCTAACCATGGGTAGGGGAGTGGGGAAGAGGGGGGCCGAGCCAAGGGAGTCAGGGGTGCCTGCAGTTAGGACATCCCTGCAGGCAGCAGGGGCACGTCGGCCATCCACAGGCTTGATTATGTTCAGAATTGGGTCCTAACTGGCCCATCTTCATTGGGGATGTCCAGACAATCAGACATCTCCCTCCCTGAATCAGGCTCCACGCTACTGTGTTACTATGAATGAGCCCTCTCCTTATATCAGATGCAAGCCCAACCATGCAAAATTCAAGAAAGCCTTAAAAACTCTCTTCTTTTCCAGAGCTTATAATGATCTGATTTAATAAGTCCCCCTGAGCTACATTCTGCAGCATAGCCAGCTGTATGAGTCAGTGGAATATTACTGTGTGTCCCTTTCCCTCACATCTCTTATCGGATGGGCTAAGGGATGGAATTATGAAGACACAAGTGTAACTTAGGCTCCCCTTATGTATCTGCCCACAATGTCTTGGTACTATGTTCTTGGAATTTTATTACCTCCTTTTTAACTTTTACATAATTTTGTAAACCATCTTGGGTCAAAAGGAGGTTTCTCAATATTAATAAACTTCAACTTTTAACTTTATGTTGTCTGGCTCTGCAGCCAGCCTACAACTATAAGAGTCAAAATATATTTTCTATCACATGATTCATACAATAGACTAGTCATAACCATCCTGACCCCATTTAAGCTTACTTACTTCCCTTACTAACCTCCTACAGAAGATAGATCAGAAGCTCTTTAGGGAAAACTTGTAATGGTTCTTAGCTTAGGCAAATTTGAAGGACTTCATATATTTTGCTTTTAAATTCATTCAGCTCAGATATTGCTTAATTACATTTATCTGAGCTTTATGATCCATTCCAGTACATAGAAGCACAGTAAAGACCATAAGACCTTTCCAGTCGGCATATCCAAACCCAACAGCCCAGTCACTGCAGCCCCTCAGTGGTTGTCCCGTGCTTTCTTGAATTCTGTCCTTGTATGCATCACCTCCTCTGGGAGGCTGTTCCTTTCTGTATTTCTTTAGATTACTTGAGCCTGCTCCTTTTCACCCCAATCCTGACCCTTCATTCCAGAGCCCCCTTTCCATTGAAAAAGGCCTGACTCCTGTGCATTTGTCTTCTCTAATTTTCCACCTCTCCTCCAGATCTTTAAATCTATTCCCATATGCTTTATGGCAAAAATGATCAATCATTTTAGTAGCCACCCTTGAAATGATGACATACTTTTTATGGTTTCCAGAATTACACATCAAATGAGGTCTCATCAGAAACTTATACCAAGGTACTATCCCCTTATACCAAGGTACTATCCCCTTCTTTTTACTGCTGGTCATTCCTCTCCTAATGCACCAAGTTAAGACCACCAGATAAGTCACCCCCAGGTTCTTTTCTTCTTTTGTGCACAGAAGAACATCTCCCACCATACTCCATTGTTCCCTTGGATTTTTTGTAGCCCAAAAGAGTGACTTTGCATTTTTTAGCATTAAATCTTAGCTGCCAAATTCTAGACCATTGCATAAACTTTGCTAGTTCTTTCCTCATGTTTTCCACACCTTCCAGGCTATTTACTCTGTTGAAGATTTTGATATCATCCACAAAATGACAAACCTTTCTCCACAGCCCCTCAACAATGTCGTTTATAAATATATTGAAAAAAAACATATCAAGGATCAGTCTTTGTGGCATATCGCTGGTAATGCCCCTTTTCTTAGAATGAATTCCATTTACCACTATCCTTTGTCACCTCCCACTCAACCAGTTTCTAATTCTTTTAGGTTCACATCAAGGGCACAGAGTATATTTACTGCCTATGCAGAACCAGGCCAAAGGCCTTGCTAAAATCAAAGTACACCATATCTAGAGCTCTCCCTTAATCCAGCTCTTTGATCACTCAGTCAAAGAAATTGATCAGATTTGTCTGACAAGATCTAACTCTGATAAAACAATGCTGCATGAAATCTTATAACCCACTGGATTCTAGAAACTGCACTGTCTTCTGTTTTATCAATGATTCCATTCATTTATTCACAACCAAGGTCAGACTACTACTACTACTGTTGTTGTTGTTAAGTGCTGTCGAGTCAATGTCGACTCATGAAGACTCTCTGGATAGTTGTCCTAAACTGTATTTGGTCTTCAGTCAGGCGGCTCATTGTTGATAGAGTGGCATCCATAGCTGCTGTTATTGTATCGATCCATCTCATTGCTTGCCTTCCTCTTTTGTGTTAACCTTCTACCTTGCCAAGCATGACATCTTTCTCTAACGATCTTCACTCTTCACATAATGTATTCAAAGTATAAAAGTCAAAGTCTTATTTATTTAGTATACATTTGTATACCGCTACTTCCAGCGATCAGCAGCGGTTTTTGATTACAGATTGGAAATTGTCAAATCATGACAGGAAATTTTTGAGGTATAAACACATTGATTAGACAGGAAAGCACAGCACACAGAGAACTATTTTACAGGGAACATGGGCTATGGAGGGTTAAGTGGCTTGCCCAAGACCACAAGGAGCACCTGTGGGACTAGAAACCCCAGTCCTTCCAGCCCAAGGTTGCTGTCCTCTAGTGGGATTTGAACCCCCGACCTTCCAGCCTGAAGTACCTTGCCCCAACCACTAGGCTACTCCTCCACTCCAAGTCTTGTCATCTGAGCTTCTAAAGAAAGCTTAGGTTTGATCTCTAGAGCTGACTGGTTTGTTCTTTGGGCAGTCCATGGTATACACAATATTCTTCACCAGCACCATAATTCGAAGGCATCAATTTTCTTGATGTCTATCTCTTTCACTGTCCAGCTTTTGCATCCATATGACGTTATTGAAAATTCACAACCAAGGTCAGACTACTACTACTACATATGATTTGCATAGCACTACACAGCATATGCAGCACTGTACTTGCCTGCAGTTCCCAGCTTCCTCTTTACTTCCACTTTGTGGGAGAGGAACCACATCTGCCCATTTACAGTTCTTCAGAATAACTCTGACTTTAAGAAAGCAGTGAAAAGATCAGATAGCAGAGACACCATAACTTTCCTCAGTATCCTTAATACTTTCCAATGCCTCCCATCCAGTCTCATCACTTGGCCTACTTTTAATTTAGCTAGCTCCTCATGAACACAGTCTTTAGAAACTAGCTGGAGATGTACCCCACTTCTATTCCTGTTTGTGTCCATTTTCTGCAGTTCTTCTCCTGGCCCTTCCTTAGTGAACGCCAAACAGAAATATTTGTTAAGTGATTCTGCTTTTTCATCATCAGCTGTTACATATTCCTTCCTTTCACTTTTAAGTCTCACAATGCCACCTTTCCATTTCCTTTTTTCATTAATACAACTAAAAATTTCTTGTCCCTCTGTTTTAATCTTTAAGCTATTTTTTCTTCCATTTGCATCTTTGCCCTCCTGACTACTTTTCCAGCTTCTCTTATCTTTGCCGGATACTGTTGTCTTTTTTTTGGTGGCCTCTTGTGATTTATGAATAATAACCATTTTCTTTATATTTGCAGCTATTTCTTTTGAAAACCATAGTGGCCTCCTTTTCTTTTCTTTTCTTTGTTCACTTTCATAAGAAAAACATTCATTGTACTCAGATTTGCTCACTGCTTTTCTACTTCGTCTAGATTTTTTTTATTCATCTAATAACTCCTTGAGGTACTTACCCATTTTAATAAAGTTAATATCTGGAAGTCTAGGGCCTTCACCTATGAAAGAACCATCTCCACCTGTGCTCCAATACTGAACCTAACTATCTGATGATCACTGGATTCCAGAGAATCATTCAATATATCAACAGAAAGTCTCTCCACATTTGTAAGCACTAAATCAAATATTGTCCCCTCCAATGTGGATTCCTTTACAACTCCATGTAGAGAATCCAGAATCTCCCTAAAAACATTGCAGCTGAGATGTCCTAATCCATATCTGGCAAAATGAATTTAGTTTCCTATAGCACTTTCTCTTTCATAGAAATTTTTGAAGATCTGCAATTAAATCTCTATTTATTTCTTCGGCCTGCAAAGGAAGTCTATATAGCACACTGGTATAAACAGATATTCCACTCCCTCTTTCCAGATTAACCTATATTTAGTAACTCATATTAGTTAGGAGCTTTTCTTCCAACTTCCCTTATTCCATGGGCAGTTATAGCTACCATGATCTGAAATCAAATGGCTGTTTATGAGGCGCCTGCCTACAGATGCATGCAAGACAACTTTTCTTTAGTGCAGTTCCTGGAAGACATTAAAGAAATAATTCAGGCAAGATACTTATCACTGTATGAAAAGAATAACTCAAAGAGAATGGAAAATATATTTGCTAGACTCGTGCAGTTCTGAAGAGATGCCAGGATCACAGCTTGGAGCAAGTCAGCTTTTGGGGGTTTTATTTGAAATGGGAAAATATCTTATTCCTTAACATTATCTAGCACATCACAAACTTCTCAAGGGATTACTGGATTCCTATCAGCAACCCTGTGCTGTGCAACAGCAAGTTTCTCATCAATGAAAAATGGGAGGTGGGCCTGTTTATAAGGACTAATTGACGGACAGCTCACCCTGTCTTTTCAAAGGACAGAAGCATTTTCTCTGCCTCATGCTGGCCACTGGTTCCACTTTTAATGTCTTTGGCTTGCATTTGAGCACTTTGCTTAGATTATAGCTTTTGAGCAATTCATTCATGCAGTCCTATATTGTTCTGAATGGGATGTATATCTTGCTGTCTCTACTAAAAAGAATCATTGCAAATGGTGATGCTGAATGAAAGATTTCACCCAAAAACATACGATGGCCTCGCCGTAGGGCATTCATATTGCCAGCACTCAGATGCAGGCTTTGGAATAAGATACACACAGAGAAATCCTTTTGTCCAGCGCCACATAATCTGGTTTTTGTTCAAGGAACTAAGATAATTAGAATTTAGAAATGGTACCTTAACACTTTTCCAGTGGTAACAGATTTAATTCTACAGAGAATAACACCCTGCAGTTATGATTATAAAGCAACACAGCAACCAGATAAACCTTTTCAGTCTCGGGTGCATGTAGGACCACCCATACTCATAAAGAAACAATGCTCTCCTAGAACTAGCAGGAAAGGTCGAGGGCCGCATAATCAGAACCACATGGTATCTTTCAAAGCCCAGGAGCAATTGGATCATTATGGAAATATTAATAGGTTTTCATTCATTCAGTGTCGTAATTTGAATTCACTGAGTTGAAAACAGATGCTGTCTAGAAATGCAGGACTCCTTGGCCTCATTACAACTAGGTTGTCTATGGCGCTTTCTGTTTTACATAATAAAGGTATTCGTCCTTTTGGCTCTGCCACAATGATGTTCTCAGGGTTAAAAGAGAAATATGTATAAACCAAACTCTTACAAGAAAAATAATGGCAAGGAATATTGGGGAAGATCTTAGGTTCATTACAATTAGCAGATACCACCTTTTACTTCCATTATCCTTTGTGCAACTTCTAAAAGCTTAAAACACCAGGCATATCCTTGAATATTTTACAAAATCATTACATGTATATTATAGACCGCACTATACTATAAATAAAAATAATGTAAAGCAATATGAAACAAAATAAGCTGTGGCTGAGTTACATTATCAAATTTAACTTTCTTCAGGTATATTCGGGAAAGGAAGAAGATCAGAGGTGGAATTGAAGGACTCAGAAGTGCTGGGAACGGACTCGTGGAAAGTGACATTGAAAAAGCGAAATTGTTAAACAAATACTTCTGCTCTGTTTTTACTAAAGAAAATGCTGGAGAAGGACCAACCGTGACTCCCAAATATAGAAATGGGAATGAAGTAGATACCACACCATTCACAGAAAATGAGGTGTTAGAACAACTTGCAAAACTGAAAGTGGACAAGGCCATGGGACCGGATGGGATACATCCCAGGATACTGAAAGAGCTCAGAGAGGTTCTTGCAGGGCCGTTAAAGGATGTTTTCAACAGATCCTTGGAAACAGGAGAAGTTCCTCAAGACTGCAGAATGGCTGATGTCGTACCTCTACACAAAAGTGGTGACAGGGAAGAAGTGTCAAACTACAGGCCCGTGAGCCTTACCTTGGTGGCGGGAAAAATAATGGAGGTGCTCCTGAAAGAGCGAATAGTGGACTTTCTCAAAACCAACAGGTTGCAAGGTCCGAGGCAACATGGTTTTACTGAAAGACGATCTTGCCAAACAAATCTGATTGAGTTCTTTGACTGGGTGATCAGAGAACTAGATTAGGGGCATGCGATGGATGTCATCTACCTGGATTTCAGCAAAGCCTTTGATTCTGTCCCTCATAGGAGGCTTATCAATAAACTCAGTAGTTTGGGGATGGGTCCCAAGGTGGTAAACTGGATCAGAAATTGGTTGACTGACAGATGACAGAAGGTGATGGTAAATGGAGCTCACTCGGATGAAAGGAAGGTGATTAACGGGGTTCCCCAGGGTTCGGTCCTGGGCCCGGCACTGTTCAATGTATTTATTTATTTATTTATTTATTTATTTATTTAACAATCATTTATATCCCGCATCTTCCAGAGTTCAGATGCGGCTTACAATTGAACAACAGTCAACAAAGCAAGGGCTTGTTTTACATGGAACAATTTTTGACAGTAAACAATGTAATAGTTAAATACGTAACAGAACGGTGAATGGTTAAATGCATAACAGAACAATGTAATGGTTAAATACATAACAGAACAAGAACAATTTAAGAACTATGTACAGATACAGGTTTGTATTTGTGAGTGATATAGCTGTAAGACTGAATGGAAAGGGCTGTCTTTTTGCAGATGACACGAAAATTTGCAACAGAGTGGATTCCCCCGAGGGAGTGATTAACATGAGGAAAGATCTACAAAAGCTGGAAGAATGGTCTAATACTTGGCAATTAAGATTTAATGCAAAGAAATGCAGTATCATGCACTTGGGTAGCAGAAATCCAAGGGAAATGTACGCGATAGGGGGCGAGAGGTTGGTGTGCACGGATCAGGAGAAAGACCTTGGTGTGATTATTTCTGTAGATCTCAAGGTGGCAAAACTGTGCAACAAGGCGGTGGCAAAACCCAGGAGGATGTTGGGCTGCATACGAAGAGGAATTACCAGCAGAAAGGAAGAGGTACTAATGCCACTGTATAAGTCACTGGTGAGGCCTCACTTGGAATACTGTGTTCAGTTTTGGAGACCGTATCTTGCAAAGGATGTAAAAAGAATAGAAACTGTTCAGAGGAAGGCGACCAAAATGATTTGGAGCCTGCATCAGAAGCCTTATGAGAAGAGAATACCTAAATATGTACACTTTGGAGGAGAGGAGGGACAGGGAAGATATGATTCAGACCTTTAAATACTTAAAGAGAAATAATGAACAAACAAACCTCTTCCAAAGACGGGGAAGCTGTAAAACTAGAGGGCATAACATGAAGCTGCAAGATGGTAAATTGAAAGGAAATGTCAGGAATGGCGAGGCCGCGTGGCCCCCCCCCCCCCGGGGCGTGCGAGCGGCCGGCGGTAACCGGGGGGCGGCCGGCCGAGTGCCCGCCGCGGCGTGGCTACGCGATTCGCGGGGAGGGCCTGCGGCACGTGAAGTGCTCCCATTGGCTCCCGCGGAACATGGCAGGGCGCGGGAGCCAATGGGAGGAGTAGAAGATTTTCGGGGGGGAGTAAGGGGAGCGTTGCGGTGTCCTCCGGCCTTTCCCTTGAGGTGGCCAGAGGTACCGGACGTGCTTTGGGGTGTCTGGGGTTGTGTGAGTGATTGAGCGAGGGTATATGGGGTGTATTCTTGCCCGGTTGGGGGCTCGTCCTTTTCGGTGGTTTTCTCACGAGTTGCATTTGGACAGTTCGCTGTCCTCGGGGGGCTTCTGGCCTCGGTTTTGTACCTGAGGCATCGAGGGTTGTGATCGCGGGGAGCAATGGTGGGATTGGAGGCTTGGCTTTCAGGCTGCATAGTCCCCTATTCTGGACACTGGGCTACTCCGCCATGGTGCTGCGTGCATTGACAGCAATTTTGAATTGTATTGCGGTTTCTGTGGTTTTGATTATGGGCATTATTTGCCTGGGAACTGTGAGGACCAACGTTGCTTCCGGTTTGCACAGGAGCGGGGGCTCTGGTTGGGGATGGTCCAGCGTTGTCTAGCTGAGGTGGGTTGGGGCGCTGTGGGGCGTTGTGCGGACGGATCGTGCCAACTCGGGGTGCGGGGGTGAGCAGGGGGAGTGGATGCGGGCGCAACTGGTGGAGGTGGCGTGGCTGGTGTGGAGACTGAGAGTTGGGGCCGCCTGGAGGGAGGGGGGGATCTCATGGGGGGTTCATCGTGGAGGCACTAGCCTTTGGGAGTTGGTGGGGGGTTGCATGGGATTCCTCATTTTGGTTATGGGATTACTTGGGGTTTGTTTGCTTATAGTGTTTGTTTTGTGGTTGTTTGATGCCAGGGGTCTGTTCAGAGGGTCCAAATCATTTATTGTGCACAGGACTCAAGCCGAATCACATTCAAAATGGCTGAGCAATGGTTGCTAGCAAAACAATAACTGGTATACCTTTCTTCTCCATTCTGTACATAGGCAAACTTCTCATTGGTCCCGGTAACCCCTTCTATCCCATCTATGGGTCCTGGTACCATTACCTAGTCATCCAATGTGGACCTTGGTTGAGGCTTAGCACCTGCTTGCCCCCCTTACAGTCCCCATTACAAGGGACAGTTCTTTGACTCTTGATACAATTCTCCTCCAACGTCACGTAGCTGACTAGAACATGGGGGTAAGCAGGGCACGGTAACCCTTCTCGCAGCAGAATTAATTAATTCACAGAAGCTTTCACACTCTTATCAGTGCCAATTAGAGCTGGTTTTTATATCTTTTCTAAGCTTCGATTCTGCTAGCTATGCTTAGTTAAGTTTCGATACTATGAAAGCAGCATTCCGGGGGGTTTTCATTCCTCTGGGCCGATCCACAGGCTTTACTTACAGGTCAAGCTGTTTAGGCCTGCCTGCCTAGTTTAAACAGTGTGGATCATAGGCCTTTGCCTACCACATTTCCCCCTTTGCTTAATCTCACCCTATTGTCAATAAGGTGTGAGAGTAGATCACTATAATTACACTGGATTTGGATTACGACCATACATATTAGGATTAGGGGCCCGGCTGAGGTTGGCTTGGGCCGGGAGGAGTTAAGGCAGGAGTCGCGGTGGGGGGGCGTGGGGGAGGGGCAGGGGCATCGGCGGAGGAGTCGTGGGTTGCTGCGGGGGTGGGCAGGCGTGATTGGTGGGACTGGCGGGGCCCGGCGGGGGGGGGGGGTGGATGGGGGGAGGCGTCTCCCCTGGTTGGGTACATTGGCAAGGTGGGAAGCAAGGCTCTTTCCGGGCAGATTGGCTGGGGGCATGGCAGCTGCCTTGGGGGGGGCGGGTGTGGAGGCATCTTTCCCTTTTTTCTCCCCACAGACACTCCGAGATGGCAGTTCACCGGGACCCCGAGGCACGAGAGTCCGCTGACACGGGCCGGCACAGCACTGAGCGGGGAGGAGAGCACGCCTGTAGCTGGGTCAGTGGAAAAGACGAGCGTGATGACGGGTCGGTCGGAGGCAGGAGCGGTGCCTGATCAGGCGACGGCTGCGGCAGGTGAGTCTGTGGGGGCGGGTTCTTCGGGGGGAATCCCGGCGGGGGAAAAATGGGGGGAAGGCGGCCAGGAAGTGGCAGCGGTCGGGCCGTCGGAGTCGGGCTTCGGGTTCCTGGTTATCTACGTCCTCGGTATCGTCGTTGTTTTCGTCCGGGTCGGAGGGGAGCGGTTGGTTGGTTCGGCGGGGGTAGAGTCGTCGGTGGTAGCTTTCTCGAGGGTGGATGGAAAGGCGGGTAGGGTGCGAAGGGTGGCGTGCAACGTAACGAGTTGGGCGCGGGCATTTCTGTGCGGGCGGATTCGGGCTCCATCCTGGAGGCTGCTCAGTGTCCGCAATGCCCCGGCGGTGCGGCGTTTAGCCAGCGTGGTCCGGGATCGGCTGGCAGTGGAGATCGGGTTGGGGGGGGTAGCGGGCCCTTTCGGGGAGCCGCCCTTCCCGGGGAGCCAGGTAAATACCGGTTGATCCATAACCTGTCCCACCCTATCGGGGGTTCGGTGAACGATCATATCCCCAAGGAGTTTGTACTGGTAGTGGGGGAGGCGCGGACTGGGGCAGTCCACTGCGTTGTTGGACGGGCTCGTGCAGATGGCGGGGGAGTGGGGGTTCCGTTGGCAGAGGGGAAGGCGGAGGGCCCCACAACTCGGTTCACCTTTTTAGGGATCGAGCGGGAGTCTGGGGAGTTAGTGTGCGCCTGCCGGTGGGTAGGATCCAGAGGCTCCGGGTTCTGGTGGCGAACGCCTTGGGTTCTGGAAGGATGACATCTCGGGTGACGCAGGCGTTAATCGGGTCCCTTAATTTGCCAGTAGAGCTATCCCTAAGGGGCGTATGTTTATGAGGCGTTTGGCAGCCATTACAACAGGTCTCTCCAGCTTGCATCATTGTCTGAGGGTCGCAGAGTATTCGGGCCGACCTAGCCATTTGGGATGAGTACTTGCGGGAGTTCAATTGCACTATGGTGCTCCGTGATCGGAGATCTACAGTCGGGACCTGCAGTTGTTGACCGACGCGGCCGGAGGGTTGGGCCTTGGGGTACTTGGGCGGCTCGGGGTGTGCGGCGGAGTGCCCTGATTCTTGGGAGGCAGTCGGTCTCACGGCTAATATAACCTTCCGGGAGTTGTTTCCGCTACTGGGGTGTTGGAGGTCTGGCTGGACAGGGTTCGTATGGTGGTGCGCCGACGCAGCGGTGGTAGGCGTGGTGTGCACTACACTCCGCGCTGTATCCCGGTAGCAAAACTTGAAGCATCAGGTAGTGTTGGCTTGCTTGCGGCTGGATACCGTGGTTCGGGCACGGCATATACCCGGTAAGGTTCCTCTAATTTTCGGTAGGCTGTGTGCGCATGAAATATCAGCTGTGTGCAGCTTTTGAAGGATGGTGACAATTTTGTGCGCCGCATAACGACACTCTGAGTTAGATACTGTAAAATTTGACTGCATGTCAGAATGCAGTATGTACACCACATTGATTTTAATCAAATTCAATGAAAATAGACGATTACTCAATGAAGCGGCAAATTTCTAGTAATTATACTCATAACTTTTAAATGCTAAGGCGTCTGTGTTGTTTTCTATCAGAATCATAGCCGTAAATTTGGTGCGCTCTGTTGTAAAGGATGTGCGCTCGCTCGGTGAGGTGTGTGCGCGCGCGCACGCGCACAGCTTAGAGGGAACAGTGTTACCCGGTAGTTATGACAAGGTCGCGGAAGTGGGAGTTGTTCCGACCATTGGCGCCGGAAGCGGAGGTGGAAGGTTACGCAGTCCCCGGCTGCGCCTGCTTGGTGCGGTTTCTGGGCGTGTAGGAATTTGGCGGGATTCTCGTTCTTTGCTCTGGCGGTGGGTGGTCGGTGGTCGGGGGGATTGGTGGCGCGCCGGATACGGCAGGGCTGGGAACGATCGGGCCGGTTGCCCAGGGGCAGCGGGCGGTCCATTACGCATGAGTTGCTGCAACGATTGTGTGCTGTTTTGCCGAAGGGGGTGTCGTCCAGCTACGAGGGTGCCTGCTTCCAGGCGGTGTTTTCCGTAGCGTTCGTGGTGCGGGGTTGCAGGCGTCGCATTCCTTTCGTATTTGTGCAGCTTCTTGGCGGCGGCGGTTGGCTTACCTGAGGGGGATATCAGGCGAATCGGAAGATGGACTTCCTGGAAGTATCGGAGATATGTGCGCTTGAACGGGCGCTGGGGGGGCTGGCTAACTGTGGATCTGTTTGTTTTGCAGAAGTTGTTCCTGGCTCGTGTCGCTGTTGGGTGATTGGTCACTCGGAGTGCTTGGCCGGTGGGCGAGCAGCAACACGCCCGGTGGAGCGGAATATTGATTTGGACCAGTTCGGGGTGACCGTTTCATGGCTGGGTGAGCGCGGTCTGCGATGGATTCAGCTCTTGCCTTTGCTGCGGCACCGCAAGCGGCTGCGGGGGCCACCTGCTGCCGTGGTGATCCACCCGGGTGGCAACGATCTGGTGTCCTGGCCGGGCTGGCAGGGGAGTCGGATCATGCTTCGGGACAGAGAAGCGCTATTTGAGATGTTTTCTGGTGTGATTTTGCTGTGGTCAGATATCGTTCCAAGGCCTGCTTGCACGGCTCAGCGGCGGTGGTCGCGGGGCTCCAAAAAAAAAAAAAAAAGGGATCAATCGCTGAATTGGCAGATGGGTGGGGTAGCAGGGATGGGGGAGCAGGGGGGGGCCCAATTTTGCACTCCGGGGCTGATGCGGAGTGTGTGGGCCTGTATCTGGCCGATGCGGTCCATCTATCCCCGGGGGGTTGGCTTTGCTCCTCAACGATTGGCAGGAGGCCTTGGAGGATAGGCTGAACCGGAGGGGCGCTGGTCGCAGCTTTGCCGGGGGGGGCGGCTCAGGTGTGGTCTACCTTTGTTATTAATGGTTGAGGGGGCGGGGGGTGTTGCGGTGTGGCGGAGGCCAGTCCGCCTTACCCGGTTATGGCGAGGCCGCGTGGCCCCCCCCGGGGCGTGCGAGCGGCCGGCGGTAACCGGGGGGGCGGCCGGCCACGTGCCTGCCACGGCGTGGCTACGCGATTCGCGGGGAGGGCCTGCGGCGCGTGAAGGGCTCCCATTGGCTCCCGCGGAACATGGCAGGGCGCGGGAGCCAATGGGAGGAGTAGAAGATTTTCGGGGGGGAGTAAGGGGAGCGTTGCGGTGTCCTCCGGCCTTTCCCTCGAGGTGGCCGGAGGTACCGGACGTCCCGCCCTCCCGCCCTTTGTTTGGGCTCAGGGGTGGGGGGTTTTGGAGGGGTGTTGCAGCTGGCGGGGGTTGGGGCGGGATCCCGGAGGTTTCCGTGGTCCGGAGCCGGAGCCAAGAGGTAGGGCGGGGGTGGGGTACCCCCGCCCGGGCGGTCCCTCAGGCTTTTGCTAATAATATGGCGAAGCCGGATGAGGGAGACTAGGCAATGTGCCGGGGCCTGGACAAGGCGGAAGCGGCATCACTTTGCTACTCACATGGCTGGTGAGGGTTCGCTCTGCTGGGGGGGGGGGAATACAATTTAAGGTTTGGATTGTTGATGTTATGGTTTATGGCAATAAAGCTGCGACCAGTTGAATTCCCATATATGTGTGGTCTACCTTTGTTATTAATGGTTGAGGGGGCGGGGGGTGTTGCGGTGTGGCGGAGGCCGGTCCGCCTTACCCGGTTAATACTTTTTCTCTGAAAGGATGGTGGATGCTTGGAATGCCTTCCCGATGGAAGTGGTGGGGGTAAACACAGTGACGGAATTCAAAATGGCATGGGACAGACACAGTGGATCCCTTTACAGCAACAGGATAAAATCAAAATAAACTGAATACTGGGCAGACTAGATGGACCACACTGGTCTTTATCTGCCATCATTTACTATGTTACTATGTAACTTACCTACCCTAGCTACTTACAGTGCTAAGCACTACCACATACAATTATAGTTCTGTCAAATAACCTACTACAGACATAAATAGTACAAAGGCTGGTGGCAACTTATAGACTAGCAGATTAGATGAGCCATAAGATTTTGAGGATGAGTTCACTTCATCGGATGTAATTTTATCCTAAAAAGCTTATGCCTCAATAAATCTATTACTTTATAAAGTGCCACCAGTATCTCTGTAAATTTTGCTAACAGCTGGGCAGCGCACCTCTGGGCAGTGCCTGGGTGAGGCATGGGTGTTCCCACCACTAGCAATAGCCTTGAAAGCCCGTGCTGCCGGCGCTTCATGGGGAGCAACAAAAGCCATTACAGTGGGTGGTGTTAGTTACTCCATGTGGTGGTATTAATGCCGTGATCTGCCCTAAGTTCAGGGGGATGGCTATCTCCTCCCGCCTGCATCTAGCACAGTGCCCTGTATTAGTAATGCAGCCCAAACCTGCGCTACTAGTGTGGAGCTTAGTAAACATGCCCCTAATATGGCAATCCTTCCAAATGTTCTGCTACTTAGAAGCTTCTGGTCTGATATTTAAGACTCTACATTTATTATTTAGACATTCCACAAAGCTAAGCTTTCTAATTTTACTATTTGGGAAGCAGCCTGATCCAGTAACTGCCATCACAGCTTCAAGAGACTCAACAAAGCTAAGCTTTCTAACTTTACTATTTGGCTGGTTTTTTGATAAACATTTTCTTGCCTATTTATTACCTGTTTATTCTCTTATAATATTACTTAGGGTAACTGCACCAAGGGAGGAGCACAAATATTAAAAAATATCCTTGCTCTTCCTATCTTTCTGTCTCTATCACACTTCTCAGCCACCTTAATAAACAGTCCAGAGGCAAGCAGCCTAAATTTTGGTTATAAGTTTAGGAAAATTTAGCTTGCTTACATTCTTTGCACAGCCTTTTTAAATCTGAAATCTGAGTGTACCCTCAGTTCATATAAGGTCTACTGAATTCTTTATATGTGTCTACTTGGAATTGAAGTAATCATTTGCTTTTAGATTTACAGAAAACTGCTGTCCTGTTTAATTTTGCAGTAAAGGTATACATTTTAAAGTTCCAGGGTCCTTTTCATAGTAGGCTGATACACAGAAGTAAGATTTCATTTTAAACTTTTAAAGTTTCCATTGTTCTGTTACAAACCTGCCTCACAGCGTGTGGTTAATTCAGTCAGCCTCTGCTGCCTGAGCAAGCAGTCTGATCCAGTAACTGCTTTCACAACTTCAAGACACTCTACAAAGCTAAGCTTTCTAACTTTACTATTTAGCTGTTTTTTGATATACAATTTCCTTGCCTATTTATTATGGGAGTCATTTTGTCCCCACTATTTGCCCCACTGCCGGCCCAGTCAAAAGCCTCCCCATGTGAACAATGCATTTGTATAGGGAGACTTAGACAGGGGTGGGAGGGGGTGTTCCGGAGGCGGAGCAAGGGTGGGGCATGGGCGGTCCATGACCCCAGACGCACAGGGCCAATTCTGAGGTAGGTCCTGTACGTCTGGGGCTGTGAACGTAGACAGGGGACTTATTCCACCACAGAAGTGGAATAAGTCCCCCTGGTCATCGTGGGATCCTGCTGTCAAACCCGGATAGGATGGTAGGGGGGTGCAGGAAGTTCCCTGCAGCTGGACCCTGGTCATGGGAGGCCAGATTGAGAGTCCAGCTGTGGAGAAAGAAGTACAATGGTGGTGGCTGGCATTTGTGGATCCTGAATGGAGCCGCAGTGCCATGGCGACAGGACACCATGGAACTGCGGCTCCATTCAGGAGCCTGATTGGGGGTAGCCGGACAAGTGGCTTTGCGTGCAGGCTGATCGGAATCGGGGCCCAGCCTGCATGTTCAGGCCCTAGACCTGATTCCAGTCCCACAGGCATGTCTAGTCCCTGCAAGATCAGAATCAAGTCTACCTCTGGGTGTCCTGATTCCATCTGGCTGCACAGGGGCCTGGACGTCCACATTGGAATTTGCCTCCACTTGTTAAAATTCTCTTATAATACTATTTAGGCACTGTGGTGTGTTAGGGTAACTACACCAAGAGAGGAGGACAAACATAAAAAAATTAAAATAAAAAACAAATCTTCCTCTTCCTATCTTTCTGTCACTATCACACTTCTATCTGTTCACAGCCACCTTGATATAGAGTCTAGTGGCAAACAACCTAAATTTTGGTTATACGTTTAGGAAAAAATTTGTTTGCTTACATTCCTTGTATAGCCTTTTAAAATCAGAAATCAGAGTGTATCCTCAGTTCATAAAAGGTCTACTGACCCGGGACACTTAAATTCCCACCCACCTTAAATTCCCACCCACCCTGCTCCTACTCCACCCACCCTGGGGTTGGATTGTCTATATAGTCATCATATCATAGATTAACATCAGTCCTCCAATTATTCTCACCTTTTCTCCTTGTCCTAGAACTGTTCTATAACCATCTTAATCAGCATGTTGTGCAATCAATGCAATAGCTGTGGTACCTTCATTCTAAGAAGAATCGTTTGGAGCCTAAGAGCCTACCCTATATGTCTCAAATTATCTGCTACGCATAAAGAATTGATTCTATTAAGGGAAGAATTATCTGCAATTAAACACACCTCTCTGGGTACAAACTGAAAGAAATCTACCACTACTGCCACAAAGAATCAAACAGCCCAGGAACAAATGGATAACCAGATTAACATGAAAAAAATACATGAATGAATTCTTTGCTTCGGTCTTTACTGAGGAAGATGTAGGGATGTTACCCATGACTGAAGTGGTATTTAAAGGTGATACTGCAGAGGAATTGAGAGAAATATCGCTACACCGGGAAGATATATTACAACTATTTGATAAACTAAATAGTAGCAAATCACCTGGACCGGATGGTATACATCCCAGAGTGTTGAAAGAACTGAAATATGAGATTGCAGACCTGCTATTGGTAATCTGTGAACTTTCATTAAAATCATCTGTAATACCTGAAGATTGGAGGGTCGCCAACGTAACACCAATTTTTTTTATGTTCAAATTTGTTTATTGAAAGTACAACAGCCATAACAAAACAACCGTAAACAAAACCAAAGTATATGTTACAGGCAATCCACCAAGGCAGACAAACCACAATATTAACCAGAAAGCCCACCCCAGCAAATACATTTCAGCAGCATAAATAAACACACCTGCCCCCCCCATAAACCCCCAGAGATACCCAAAAACATTTGCCATATCATTGCCTGCATCCAGTCCCTCTGTGGGAATGAGAAGTCGAAATCAGGGGCGGTCACCCTCCCCCTCCCGCCTCCAAATCCAACACGAGAACTAATACCCCCCCCCCCGCCATCTTCCCCCCCCATTTGACCTGCCCCCCCTCCCCCCTTCCCTCCTCCATCCCCTGCCGATGAGGGACAGGCTCGAGGTGGATTCTTCTCCCGAGCCTACCCTTCCCCTCCCACGGGGAATTACCTAATACCTCCCCTCCCACCTCCCCTCCCCCTCTTCCCTTCCCCCCATTCCTGTCCTGTTTTACCCCCCCCATCCCCCCCGTCCTGCTTTCGTATCTTGCCTACCCCCCCCCCCCCCCGGGAGTGACTGGAATCCCCCCTAACATAAAACACACCTAAGTAATGGGACCGGCTGCTAGTACAAGATGGACTCCACTAGAGACCCCCCAGGATCCGACTCCAGGCACTACGAGGTAAAGAGCGCAGATGTGGTCCCCACGCCACCAGAAACCTCTGCCACCGTTGGGGATCCCCCCTCGCCCAGAGTCGCTCCATAAGCAGCACCTCATGTAGACGCCCCCGCCATAGTCCATATGTTGGCCCCCGAGCATCCAGCCATCTGAACAAAATAGTCATCCGAGCTGTCACCAACACCAATCGCAACCACAACCACACCGCACGTCCCAACCGCGTCTCCCACTCCCGCTCCCACACATCCAGCACTGCATTCGTCACTGTCAGGGGGGGCGCACCATCCACACAACCTGCTAGATACGCCTGCACCAACTTCCAGAAGACTATGGCCCGTTGGCAGGTCCAAAGCATATGCCCTAGCGTAGCCCTCTCCTCCCCACAACGGGGGCAGCAATGGGACTCAGCAATCCCTGCCCTCCACGCCCGTATGGGGGCATAGTATAGGCGATGCAGCAATTTGTATTGCATGTCCCGATAGGACACCAACACACATACCTTGGGGATGGCAGCCAAACCTTCTAACAGCCCATCGCTAGTCACCTCCACACCCAGCTCCCTAGTCCAAGCCTCAGCCAGGCCATCCACCGAAATCGGTGGCGTCAGATCCCATAAGAGCTTCTGCAACCCCGCCACCCTCACCCCCGACTCACCCCCCAACAAAGTCGTCTCAAGTTGTGAACTAACCACTCCCTGCAGGGTCGCCATGGGTAAGGTGCGAAGATAGCTTCGAACCTGCGCAAACAGGAAAACATCCCGCCCTCCCAGGGGTAATGTCGGCAAAGCTCGGGAAAGGGCAATATGACGCCTTCCGGTGAGACCACGTGCTCCACGTTAACTATCCCCAGTAGTTCCCAGCGTCTGAAATGGCCCCCCTCCAACCCGGGCAGGAAATCCCCATTGCCCCTAAGGGGGAGATAAGGGGAGTGGGTAGCCGATATCTGCTGACTAAGGCAAAAACGACGCCACCCCACCCTAACTGGGTCCACTAGCAGAGCGCGAATATCGCGGTCCAGCCCAGGGGAGGTTGTAGCATGTAAGAGGAATCGCAGATGATAAGGTTTCACCGCTTCCTGCAGCAACCCCAGGGGAGTGTACTCCTCCAGGTCCCACAACCAATCCCGGGCGAACCGCAGCAGGCAAGCCACATTGTACTTACGAAGATCGGGTAGCCCCATTCCCCCCGAGGTCCAAGGCTGCTGCAAGACCTCCGCCCGCACCCGAGGTCGCCGCCCTTTCCACAGCAACCGGTTCAACAGCCCATCCAACCTCTTCAAATCCGACCGCTTCAACAATAATGGAAGTGTCTGTAACACATATAGGACCCGGGGAAACAATGACATCTTGTATAAGGCGATGCGACCCCCAAGAGACAGTGGGAGGTCCCGCCATTTATCGACACAAACGGCCATAGAGGCCAGTAGTTTGTCAACATTCAACCGATAAAGTCCAGCGAGATCCACAGGGATGAACACCCCCAGGTATTTAAAATACTTCAGCTCCCACTTTAGAGGGAACTCCCCCTGCCATCTCTGAATGTCCCCCGGCCCCAACATCATCGCTGCCGATTTGTCCAAATTTAAACGAAACCCCGAGGGCACTCCATATTCACTGAAAAGCTGTAACAGGTGTGGGAGTCCCACCTGGGGATCCACCAAGTGTACCAAAAGGTCGTCAGCAAATGCTGCTACTCGAAACTCGGACGCCCCCACCCGTACACCCTGAAATTGGGGGTGGGCCCGGATTCTCTGCAGCAGAGGCTCCAAGGTCAAAATAAACAGGAGAGGGGACAAAGGGCATCCCTGCCGGGTCCCCTTTTGGATGGGAAATTCAGCGGACATAGCCCCATTTATCAAAATAGCCCCTTTCGGTTCTGCGTATAAGAGCCGCACCACCTGGACATAGAAGCCCGTGAACCCCATCCCCTCTAGAACCTGGTACATAAAGTCCCAGTTGACCCTGTCAAAGGCTTTCTCAGCATCAAAACTGATAAGCATCGATTGCACCCCAGCCGCCCTACTCACGCACATTGATATCAAAAGTCGTTGCAGGTTGTAAGCTGCATGACGTCCCCGGACAAAACCCACCTGGTCCCTGTGTATTAAAGTCGGCAGAATAGGCGCTAAGCGATCAGCCATGATTTTGGCAAGGATTTTGATGTCAACGTTAAGTAGAGAGATGGGTCGGTATGAACCCGGCGCCAGCGGGTCCCTCCCCGGTTTGGGCAAAACCGTAACTAGCGCCTTGTTCGCCTCATATGGAAAGCTACCCCTACGGACCAAGTCCTCAAAGTAGTCCGCCAAAGGGGCCACCACTACCGACCCCAAAGTCTTATAAAACTCTCCCCTTAAGCCATCCAAGCCAGGGGCGCGGCCATTTTTCAAGTTTCGGATCCCCTCCTGTACCTCTTTCAAGGAGATCGGCAGGTTCAAGACCTGTATCTGCTCCTCGGTCAGCTTTGCTAGAGCACAATCTTTCAGGAAGTTCTTGCCTGCAACCACGCCATCCCCCTCGTGGGCATAGAGCTGGCTATAATAATCTGAGAAGACCTTTTGAATCGCAGCAGTGTCTTTGCGAAGAGACCCATCCGGGTGTCGTATCGCCCCTATGTGACGACCCCCACCGGCCGGCCGTACCAATGCCGATAGCAACTTCCCGGCCCTGTTGCCATGCTGGTACAATTTATATCTATAGTACATCAAAGATTTTCGGGCACGCTGATGGAGAAGCATCCCCAACTCCTGCTGGAGTTCGCGCACCTGGCGCCTATGTGCTGCCGAGCTGACATTCGCCAGCCGACGCTGTGCCTTACCCAGTTCGCGCTCCAAAAACAGAATGCGATGGTTTTGTCGCTTTCGCCGAGAGCCGTAATAACTAATGATCTCCCCCCGCATGACCGCCTTACCCGCCTCCCAAAGAAGAGTCGGAGAGGTCCCCGGGATACCATTGAGAGCTTCATAATCTCTCCACCGATCCTGAAGAAATCCTGCGAATTGGGCGTCCCCACTTAACTCCAAAGGGTAGCGCCAGAACCGCTGGCCAGGCGGAGTTTGTTTTTTCAACTCCAGAGTAATCATTGCGTGGTCCGAAACAGTGATGGGGCCAACCGCCGCATCCACCACCTTACTGAAAAAGGAGGCCGAGATCAGGAAGTAGTCAATGCGGGACCACGTGCCATGGGCTCGCGACAAGTGGGTAAACGTCTTTTCCCCAGGATGCAAGACTCGCCAAATATCTAAAAGGTGATGTGCTTCACAAATTCCTAGCAGCCGCCGTTGACTCCTGTGGTCCCTCCCTGCCGCCTGCCCCGACCGATCTTCTCTATCATTCAATACGGTATTAAAGTCTCCCCCAACTATGACCTGGTATCCCTCAACCGGGGCCAATAGCCGCTCGAGTGTCCGATAAAAATGAGTTTCGTATACATTAGGCGCATACACCGAGCCTAAAACAACCTTGGTGCCTTCAAGAACACCCCGCACCAAAACATACCTACCAGCAGGGTCAATATCAACCTGCTCCTCCACCCAACCGACGTGATTGGCAATGAGAACTACAACCCCACGCTTCTTCCCCACCGCTGGGGCTCCATAAACCTGAGCTATAAGGCGACCACGCAGCTTTGCATGTTCTGCCTCCGACTGATGCGTCTCTTGTAGCAATGCAACTCCTACCTTCTGGCGCCGTATCTGCTGCATGATTTTATATCTCTTTATGGGGGATCCTATCCCACAGACGTTCCAGGAGGCTATCTTCAAGCCACTAGCCATGGCAGCCCTTTAAGTGCGGTCGCCTGCTATGATGATTCGTCCACCAAGTTTGGTGGGAACCCCCCCAGCCTAGGGTCCCCCCCTGTGTCCCTGCACCCCAAGTACCAGCAGCCACTCCAAAACAGTCATCCATCCATGGTGTGTCCCAGAGGAACCAGCAAAACCAGTCACAGTCACTCCCCCAATCCCCCCCCTAACTCCCTGCGCGCCCCCCTTTCCCCCCCCCCCCGGCTATTAGAGTCAAGAACAAGACCCCACCCCTCCCTATTCCCCCCTTCCCCTGCCCATACCCTTCTCCCACCCCCATATTCCCCCTTATGAATACTATCCCCAGCCCCCCCTCTCCCCCCTTTCCCTGCCCTCCGTTCCAACTCTCTAACCCAACACCGTCCGGCCAGTCTGACCCGGTCGGCGACTCCTACTGGTGAAGGGGCCACCCCTCCCAGCAGTCCCCCCCATTTTACCATAGACATGAAGCAGCCTATGGGAGTCCCATAACCCGCGTTGGCCGCTGAACAGGACTGGGGACACAGGCCCGTGGGTTCCCCTCCCACTACCCCCTCCCGGCCTGGTATTCAGGTAAAACGACTCCCCACTTTAGGAACAAAACCCAACAGCAGTAACATTCCCATTTCTCCCCCCCCCCCCCCTCACATAGACCCCATATCATAGCTGCATCCAAAAAGGGAGAACAAACTACAACAAAGAGGAAAAAATAAAACAGCAGTGGAAACAAAGTTCAACTCAGCACATCATGTAAGAGGTAACAAAGTAACAAATCAGAAAAAGCAAGAAAGTACATGCTTTCAACAGGCCCACTGCCATTTTGTTTCACTTTGTTACACTGAGAATGGAGCGAGAGGCCACAGTTGCAATCCCACATGCCCATTCTCAGCCAGCCTTTCAGCAAATCGGGCAGAGAGGATTTAGGAGCCACGAGGTGAATCGTGAACATGGTAAGCCCACAGTTCCAGTCCTGAAATTAAATCCCAGGCTGCGGTCAGCCATATCGTGAGTGCCCCTAAGTCAGTTCCTCATCTCCAACTGTGTTTCATCATTCAGACGCGAGGCACTGCAGATAGTCAAGGAACAGTCTCTGCCGCCCCAGCCATGCGGTCCAAGAAGGCGCTTGCTTCCACTGGGGACCCCAGCAGGTGCGTCCGCCCCTGATGCTCCACTCGCAGCCGAGCGGGGTAGAGAAGCGAAAATCGCATCCCCTTGCCCGCCAACTGTGCGCATAGGGGGGTGAAAGCCTTGCGTTGCTGGCTCACCAGCGCAGAATAGTCCTGGAACACCAGGATTTGTGCCCCGTCTCCAGACTGCCTCCGATGGTTGCGGGCTGCCCGTAGGACCGCCTCTTTCTGGCGGTAGTCTAAAAATCGAGCGATGACTGCTCGTGGTCGCTGGGCCTGCTCCCGCCTCGGGCCCACCCTGTGCACCCTTTCCAGGGCAATCTTAGGCGCCCCCTCCCTGGGCATTATCGTGGACATCCAGTCCAGTAAGTAGGCAGGGAGAGCGCCGTCAGCGATGTTCTCAGGCACACCAACAAAGCGAAGGTTTTTCCTGCGGCCCCTGTTTTCGAGGTCGTCCAGTTTCTCTCCATGTGTTTTCACTGCCGCCTCAAGCGCTAGTACTCGAGCCGCAAGGGACTGCTGTCCGTCCTCCAGACCGGAGATCCGATTTTCGGCATGCTCCATGCGGACCGTAAATTCGCTGATGTTTTGAGCCACCGAATTGAGTTGGTCGCCCAGCTCCCTGAATCGACCGCCCGCACGACTGCTGCGCTCACATCCTCAACCATGCTCTGGTCGCCCTCGGATCTCGGGCTCTGCGGCGCCCCCTCCGCCATTTTGGGGTCTGGGGCACGGACCTTGTCTCTCTTCGAGGATGATTTTGCGGCCATCCGGGGATTCGCGCTGGTCGGGGAAAACACCGAAGCAGACCGCCCGTTCTCCTTGACACTCCGCCCTTGGGTGGGGGACATTCAATAGCGATTTGCCGTTAATGTAGGGCTGCTGGGAGGGTTTGGGGCCCGGAGCCGATCAGCACACGTCTGGTCAGCTCATCACCAGACCGGAAGTCCCAACACCAATTTTTAAAAAAGGTTCCAGGGGTGACCCGGGAAATTACAGACCGGTGAGCCTGACGTCAGTACCAGGGAAAATGGTAGAAACCATCATAAAGAACAAAATTACACAACATGTAGATAGTCATGGCCTAATGGGAGACAGCCAACATGGCTTTAGACAAGGAAGATCTTGTCTTACTAATCTGATATGTTTCTTTGAAGGTGTGCATAAACAGGTAGACAAAGGTGAGTCGGTTGATATAGTGTATCTGGACTTCCAGAAAGCTTTTGACAAGGTCCCCCATCAGAGACTTTTGGCAAAGCTAAAAAGTCATGGGATAGGAGACAGTGTACTATTGTGGATCGGGAACTGGTTAAAAGATAGAAAGCAGAGGGTAGGGCTAAATGGCCAATATTCCCAATGGAAAAAAGTGAATAGTGGAGTACCCCAGGGATCTGTACTGGGTCCGCTACTTTTTGACATATTCATAAATGACCTGGAAAAGGGAATAACTAGTCAGGTTATCAAATTTGCAGATGACACAAAACTGTTTAAAGTTGTTAAAACCCAAGAGGATTGTGGAAAACTGCAGGAGGATCTGGATAAATTGGAAGACTGGGCATCCAAATGGCAGATGAAATTTAATGTGGACAAATGCAAAGTTATGCACCTAGGAAAGAACAACCCACACTATAGTTACACGATGCAAGGCTCCACATTAGAAACCACCACCCAGGAAAAGGACTTAGGAGTCATCGTGGATAACATGTTAAAACCCTCCGCCCAGTGTGCAGCGGCGGCCAAGAAAGCAAATAGAATGCTAGGTATCATAAAGAAAGGGATGGAGAATAAAACAAAGGATATTATAATGCCTCTGTATCGCTCCATGGTACGACCGCACCTTGAATATTGTGTGCAATTCTGGTCGCCGTATCTTAAAAAGGACATAGCGTTATTAGAAAAAGTACAGAGAAGAGCCACCAAATTGGTGAAGGGGATGGAAGGCTACTCCTATGAAGAGAGGCTAAAAAGGTTAGGGCTCTTTAACCTGGAAAAGAGACGGCTGAGGGGAGATATGATAGAGGTCTATAAATTAATGAATGGAGTGGAACGGATAAACGTGGATCAATTGTTTACGCTATCAGAATATAGAAAGACTAGGGGACATGTAATGAAGCTACAGGGTAAACTATTTAAGACAAATAAGAGAAAATATTTTTTCACTCAACGTGTAATCAAACTCTGGAATCTGTTACCGGAGGATGTAGTAAGGGCTGTTAGTATAGCTGGGTTTAAAAAAGGTTTGGACAAGTTCCTGGAGGAAAGGTCCATAAACCACTATTAAAAAGGGACCCAGGATATCAATGCTTGACCCAGTACAAGCATTGTGGAACCTGTGTCTTTTGGGGATATTGCTAGGTACGTAGGACCTAGATTGGCCACTGTTGGAAACAGGATACTGGGCTTGATGGACCTCGGTCTGACCCAGTATGGCATGTCTTAAGTTCTTATGTTCTTATACAGTCTCAAAAATACTTGTATGCAAATTCTAGAAGTCTAAAAAATAAGATGGGAGAATTAGAATATATAGCACTAAATGAGAGCTTAGATATGATTGGTATCTCAGAGACATGGGGGTATGTATACTAAACAGCGATAAGGTTGCAGTGGCACAGCTTACACGTGATATGTAACGTTATCATGTGATACATAACGTTAGTGCGCAATAAAAAACATTATCACGCGATAGCGTGAGGTTTCGCGCGAAAACGTCTCCTATGGCGTTAAGGCACACAGAGGGTGGAGTAAGGCTCCCCAGAGGGCGGAGAGAAAGGGTCAATGGGCGGAGAAAGGGTGGGGAGAGGCTCCATGCACACTAACGCTGTGAAATGAAAGTCTGAAAATTAGCACCAGTGAAAACCTCGCGTTAGAGGCACATTTGCAGGAGAGAGAAACCAGTTCAGTCAGCAATGTACAGCAAAGGCAAGGAGACCCAGAAAAGTGATAGTAGTGTTATGACGTCAGTACCAGGAAAAATGGTAGAAACCATCATAAAGAACAAAATTGTAGATAGTCATGTTTTAATGGGAGACAGCCAACATGGCTTTAGACAAGGAAGATCTTGTCTTACTAATCTGTTATGTTTTTTTGAAGGTGTGAATAAACAGGTAGACAAAGGTGAGTCAGTTGATATAGTGTATTTAGTATCATCCAAGAGTGTAGAAAGAACTGAAATATGAGATTGCAGACCTATTATTAGTAATCAGTGAACTATCATTAAAATCATCTGTAATATCTGAAGATTGGAGGACGGCCAATGTAACGTCAATTTTTAATAAGTTTTCCAAGGGTGATCCAGTGAGCCTGATATGAGTGCCGGGAAAAATGGTTGAAACCTTCATAAAGAACAAAATTACTAGCCATATAGATAGTCATGGCTTAATGGGAGCCAGTCGACATGGCTTTAGCCAAGGAACGTCTTGTCTAACTAATCTGTTATAGTTTTTTGAAGGTGTGAATAAACAGGTAGACAAAGATGAGTCAGTTGATATAGTATATCTGGATTTTCAGAAAGCCTTTGACAAGGTCCCTCATCAGAGACTCTTGGCAAAATTAAAAAAACATGGGATAGGAGGCAGTGTACTATTGTGGATCAGGAATTGGTTAAAAGATAGAAAGCAGAGGGTAGGGCTAAATGCCCAATTTTCCCAATGGAGAAAGGTAAATAGTGGAGTACCTCAGGGATCTGTGCTGGACCTGCTGCTTTTTAACATATTCGTAAATGACCTGGAAATGGGAATAATGAGTGAGGTAATCAAATTTGCAAATGACACAAAACTATTCAAAGTTGTTAAAACCCATGAGGATTGTGAAAAATTACAAGAGGACTTTGATAAATTGGAAGACTGGGCATCCAAATGGCAGATGAAATTTAATGTGGACAAGTGCAAAGTTATGCACCTAGGAAAGAACAATCAAAACTATGGTTACATGATGCAAGGTTCCACATTAGGAACCACCACCCAGGAAAAAGATTTAGGCATCATCATGGATAACATGTTGAAACCCTCCACCTAGTGTGCAGCGGCAGCAAAGAAAGCAAATAGAATGCTAGAAATCATAAGGAAAGGAATAGAGAATAAAACAAAGAATATTATAATGTCTCTGTATCGTTCCATGGTGCGACCGCACCTTGAATATTGTATGCAATTCTGGTCACCGTATCTTAAAAAGGATATAGCGTTATTAGAAAGGGTAAGGAGAAGAGCCATCAAAATGGTAAAGGGGATGGAAGGATACCCCTATGAAGAGAGGCTAAAAAGGTTAGGGCTCTTCAACCTGGAAAAGAGACGGCTGAGGGATTATGTGATAGAGGTCTATAAATTAATGAATGCAGTTGGAACAGGTAAACGTATATCGATTGTTTACGCTATCAAAATATAGAAAGACTAGGGAGCATGCAATGAAGCTACTGGGTAACCTATTTAAGACTAATAAGAAAAGATATTTTTTCACTCAATGTGTAATCAAACTCTGGAATTTGCTACCGGAGAATGTAGTAAAAGCTGTTACTATAGCCGGGTTTAAAAAAGGTTTGGACAAGTTCCTGGAGGAAAGGTCCATAAACCATTATTAAAGTGGACCCAGAATATCCACTGCTTGCCCCAATACAAGCATTGTGGAACCTGTGTCTTTTGGGAAAACTGCTAGGTACTTGTGACCTAGATTGGCCACTGTTGGAAAAAGGATACTGAGCTTGATGGACCTTGGCCTGACCCAATGTGGCATATCTTATGTTCTTATGAGTCGGTGTCAACTCCTGGTGACCCTCTGGATAGTTGACCTAATATTTGTTTGGTCTTCAGCCAAGCGGCTCATTGTGGATAGAGTGCTATCCATAGTTGCTGTTATTCTATCAATCCATCTCATTGCCAGCCTTCCTCTTTTACGGTGACCTTCTACCTTGCCAAGCATTATGTCTTTCTCCAATAATCTCTCTCTTCACATGATATGTCCAAAATATGAAAGCCAAAGTCTTGTCATCTGAGCTTCTAAAGAAAGCTTAGTTTTGATCTCCTCTGGTTTGTTCTTTAGGCAGTCCAAAGTATACACAGTATTCATCGCCAGCACCATAATTCAAAGACATCAATTTTCTTCCTGTCTATCTTTTTCACTGTCCAACTTTCACGTCCATATGACGTTATTGAAAATACCATGGCCTGGACAAGTCGAATCTTTGTATGGAGAGAGACATGTCTGCTCTTGAGCATCTTGTCTAGGTCCTTCATAGCCATTCTACCAAGAGCAATACGTCGTCGAATTTCTTGACTACTAGTCCTTTCTTTATTGATTGTTGATCCAAGTAAGTTAAAGCTGTCAACTATTTCAATTTCTTCTCCATCAATGATGAACTTATTGATTTTGCCATTTGTCAGGATCTTTATCTTCTTAACGTTAAGGTACAGACCCATTTTAAGACTATATTCCTTGATCTTGAGAAGCAAATGTTTCAAATCATCCTAACTTTCAGCCGGTAATGTGGTATCAGCAGCATAGCGAAGGTTGTTGATGAGTCTTCCACCAATCTTCACACCTCGGTTGTCTTCATACAATCCTGCTTCTCTGATGATTTGTTCTGCATATACATTAAAGAGGTAGGGGGGAAGTATGCAGCCTTGTCATACACCTTTGCTGATTTTAAACCATTCTGTTTCTCCTAGTTCTGTTGGACCTGTTATTTCTTGATCAATGTAAAGGTTGTGCAAGAGAACGATCAGGTGTTCTGGTATACCCATGCTTATTAATTTGTCCCAGAGTTTCTCATGGCTTACACAGTCAAAAGCCTTGCTATAGTCAATAAAACACATATGGATATACTTTTAGTATTCTATTATCTTTTCAAGGATCCATCTCACATCCGCAATAATGCCTCTCATTCCTCGCCCTTTCCTGAACCCTGCTTGCACTTCCGGCAGTTCTTGTACCAGGTATGGTTGTAGTCTCTGCTGAATGATCTTGAGTAGAATCTTGCTGGCATGTGGGATCAGAGCAATTGTGCAATAATTTCCAGTCAGTTAGATCATCTTTCTTTAGTACTGGTATAAACACAGATCTTTTCCAGTCAGTTGGCCATGAATTTGTCTTCCAAATTTACAGGCAGAGCCTTGTAAGTATGGTAATAGCTTCATCCAATTGCTGTAATACTTCAGTGGGAATGCCATCAATGCCCAGTGTTTTGTTCTTTGATAAGGCTTTCAATGCTGCTTTGACTTCTTCTTTCATCATCAATGGTTCCGGATCATAAGGTACAGATTGAAACAGCTGTTGGTCCACTTGATCTTTATCATATAAAAACTCTTCATATTCTTGCCACCTTTTCTTGATCTTCTCAGCAACATTCAACATGGATCCTTGAGCATCTTGTAGCATTCCAATTCAAGGCTGGAATTTTTTCTATAACTCTCGTAGCTTTAGAAAAGCCAATCTTGTTCTTCCTCTAATATCTTCTGATTATATTTCCTTGCATGTGTTATTGTAGCACTTCTCCTTGTCTTGTTTTGCTGCATGTTGGAAATCTCTGTTGAGTTCTGCAATTGCCTCTCTTTCTCCTCTGACTTTAGCTTCTCAGGGTCTCTGGACAATTTTCAGAATTTCTTCAGTCATCCATGTTGGCCTTTTTGCTTCTTCACATTGGTCGTTTTCTTCCAACACAATCTTCTAGATGTCATTCCATAACTCTTCTGGAACTCTGTCATTTGTATCTAAAGCAGCAAATCAATTTTTCAGGTAGTCTTTAAATTCCAGTGTTATATTCTCAAGGTCATATTTTGCTACATTTATGAGTGGTTTGCTCTTTTTCAACTTTAACTTGAGTTTGCATACTAGTAGTTGGTACAGTCAGCTCCAGGTTTTTCCTTTGTTGATGTTATCAAGCTTTTCCATCATTGACTTCCACACATGTAGTCAGTTTGATTTCTGTTCAATCCATTGGGTGAAGTCCGTGTGTACAGTCAGCACTTGTGTTGCTGGAAGAAGGTGTTTGAGATAAATAAATCATTGGTCTTGCAGAATTCTATCAGTCTTTCTCCAGCTTCATTTCTGTTGCCAAGCCCATATTTTCCAACCACTTTGCCTTCTTCTTTGTTGCCATCTTCTGCTTTCCAGTCATCCATGACTATCGGGATATTCTGTTTGTACTTTATGTTCTGTCAATTTCAGCTTGTTCTTGTTCCTAGAACTCATCAATGTCTTCCTCTTCTGCAGCTGTTGTTGGGGCATATACCTGAATTATAGTTGTGTTGATGGGCTTTCCTCGTAGACGAATAGAAATTAAGCATTCACTGGCTGCATTGTATTTCATTACAGTTCTTGCAAGTTTTTTCTTAATTATAAATGCAACACCATTTCTTCTTTGTCTTTCATGTCCAGCATAGTAGATCATATGATCATCAGATACAAAGTGTCCAGAGCCAGTCCATTTCAGTTCACTGACACCCAACAGATTGAGTTGTACACGCCATCAAAATATACATGTATATAAATGTAAATGTATCACTTGTTTACGCCATCAAAATATAAAAAGACTAGGGGACATACAATGAAGCTACAGTGTAACCTATTTAAGACTAATAAGAGAAAATATTTTTTCACTCAACATGTAATCAAACTCTGGAATTCATTACCAGAGGATGTAGTAAAAGCTGTTAGTGTAGCCAGATTTAAAAAAGGTTTGGACAAGTTCCTGGAGGAAAGGTCCATAAACCATTATTAAAGGGGACCCGTGAAATCCACTGTTTACCCCAATACAAGCACTGCGGAACATGTGTCTTTTGGGGAAACTGCCAGGTACTTGTGACCTAGATTGGCCACTGTTAGAAACAGGATACTGGGCTTGATGGACCTTGGTCTGACCCAGTCTGGCATATCTTATGATCTTATGTTCTTACAGTGGGCTCTAGTAGGTTGCAACCTGCAACCCAGAGATACCCTGTCCATCAAGAGATATCCCTGTATAATGCCTTCTCTGCCTTAGAAAATGAGAGTGCCCAATTATTGGAAACTGAAGCACCCTTAAATTGTATTTATTTATTTAACAACTCTTTTATACCACTGTATCTACTAGTCATCCAGTTTAAATAGAACGGATAGGAACTTATATAGAACAATTCTTAGCAGAAGTAGTTTAGAAATGAAGGGAAGGAGGGAGATGAGTTGATAGAAGGATAGGTAGAATCTACTGAGGGTTTCTTGAGAAGAGGTGTAACCACAACATGCTTGAAGGCTGCAAGGACAGTTGCAGTGGAGAGCGATAGCTTGAGAATATGAGAGATGGAAGGGACAACAGTGGAGGAGATGGGGCTTAGGAGATGGGTGGGAATAGCATTAGAGAAGCAGGTAGTAAGTTTGGAGGAGGAAAGAAGGTATGTGGTTTCTTCCCCAGAAATCATAGAAAAGGAAGAAAGGGTAGCAGAGGTAGGGTGGGGAAAGTTGGGAGTGAAGAGAGGGAGGAGGAGAAGTAGCTGACCAGCCAGGGTTTCAGCAGAAAGGGAGGGAGGGGTCGGAGGCAGAGGCACCTTGAGGAGAGCGTTGAGAGTTGTAAAGAGATGGCAAGGGTCAGAGTCAAGAGAGTTAGTCAGATGGACATAATAGTTTTGTTTGGCAATTGCTAGGGCTGACTGGAAAGAGACAAGCATGAATGTTATGTGTGGAAAGTCCACAAGGGAATGGGATTTGAGCCAAACATTCTCAGTTGAATGGGCACAGAAATGTAGATAGCAGGTAGTATTATACAGCCAGGGTTTTGATATAGTACACCTCA
This sequence comes from Ichthyophis bannanicus, assembly GCA_033557465.1. NCBI lineage: Eukaryota > Metazoa > Chordata > Amphibia > Gymnophiona > Ichthyophiidae > Ichthyophis > Ichthyophis bannanicus. Next base: position 223,318,366 of record CM066031.1, read on the forward strand.
CAGGATGTGGCATGGGAAGAGCAAGAGCATCCAGAGCAGAGGAGAGTGCAGCATTATAGGAAGCTACTGCCTCATCAACAGACTCAGATGACATAGTGGAGGAAAAAGGTGATGAGACAGTGGAGGAGGAGAAAGTCAAAGGGTCAATAGCATAAAGGCTTCTAAAGAGGTTGGAGGAGACACGCCGAGGCTGAGGTGGCTGGTGATGAAGAGTGAAGTTTAGCAGTTGATGGTCTGATAAGGGAAGAAGTGAGGTACAGAGGTTTGAGGGTAAGCAATTAGAGACGAATACAAGGTCGAGGCAGTAGCCGTTCTGGTGAGTGGGGGCAGTAGAATAAAGCTGGTTGTCAAATGAGGAGGTAAGGGAAAGGAGCTTTAAAGCATAAGGATCAGAAGGGTTATCAACATGAATGTTAAAATCCCCGAGAATAAGAGGGGGGAAGAGGAATCCAGAAAGAAGGAAAGCCACGAGTCAAAGTCAGTGAGAAAGGTAGAGGTGGACCTGTCAGGAGATCGATAAATAACAGCTAACCAGAGAGGTAGTGGAATAAAAAGGTGGATGGAGTGGACTTCATAGGAGGAAGGAATGAGAGTGAGGCCACAGAAGGGGTTGAAACTGGCAGGAAGAAGAGAGTAGAAGCCCAACACCACCACCACAGCCAGTGGGACAACGCATGTGGGAGAACTGATAACCACCATGACAGAGAGCAGCGACTGACGCCGAGTCTTCGGGGAGGAGCCAGGTCTCAGTTAGAGCAAGAAGATGGAGAGCATTAGAGATAAAGAGATTGTGAGTAAAGGCAAGTTTATTTGAGATGGAGTGTGCGTTCCACAAGGCACATCAGAAAGGAAGGGGAAAGGAGAGGGATATGAATAAGATTTGAGGTGTTGCATGAAGATCTCTTCTCAGAGTGTGACAAAAGTCATGGGGGGCTAGAGTTGGGATTGATATCTCCGGATGAGAGAAGGAGGAGTAGAAGAGTGCAGGGCAGAGAGGAGACTGCACAGTGGTAACAAGGGTGAGGTTGTTTTAGAGAGAGAGAGGAGATGGCTGAATGTAGGGAGAAAGTGGTGAAGCTCAAGAGCCAATAAAAGGGTAGAGGACAGGATGGAGGGGGAAGTGAGGATGGGAAAGGAGAGGATTGTAGATGTTGGTAGAAGGAGAGACAATTAGGGAGTATGAGGAATAGGAAAAGAAAGTGATGAGGAGCCATAGAAGAGAGATGGAGAGAAGAACAGAGGCCAGAAGAAATAAGGATAGGTGAGAGAGAGACCACAGTTGCACCTGTGAATAATCGTGGTAATGAGCAGAAGATGACTGAACACCACAGGATGAGTGGGTAGAGGAGAGGGGGGAGGGATAAACGTTATGAGGATATGTAGGAAACAGGTAGGAATAGAGAAAACTGAACAAGCTTACAGATAAATAAACAGCACACTAACAATGATAAAATACATATTTCAATGGGCACACAGGGCTCACAAACTGGTAGGTAAGAGTGCCCAAACTGGCAGCAAATCAGATATGCAGCTTCTCAGTGCAGAGGCAGAGAGAAAATTATCACACATGGGAAACAAAAACCAGGAAAGGAATTAAGCAAAGCTCGGATGGGGGAGGGGTCACTCAGGGAGATTAGAGCTGAGGGAGGAAATGGAAAATGCTGGAGAAAACACCAGGACAAAGAATAAATAGGTAATGGATGAAATGTTAGCTTAGCCTCATATTTCAATGGACACATTGGACTCATAAGCTGGCAGGTAAGAGTACTCAAACTGGCAGCAAAGCAGGGAGAAAAAAAAAAAGATGAAACACTGTCACTACCTTCAGTAGGAAGGCAGGTACCATGAACAAAACCACCTACTCCAGATGGAATACCTTGCCACCAGAAACACCGTCTTCAATGTAAGGTCTTTCAAGAATGCCCACTTTAGGGGTTCAAAAGGGGGCTCCATAAATACCCCCAAAACAATATTCAAATTCCATGGTGGCAGCACCAGCTTCTGCAGTGGGCACACCTGCTTGGCAGCCTGCAAAAAATGTCGCTGTATCCGGTGAAGCACCTAACCTATCAAGGATCAAGGAGGGAACATCAACAGTAGGCCCTCCTGTGGCCAAGCCTGCACCACGGCATTGAGGCTCTCTGATATATCTTCCTGCCGCCTGCTATAGAACTGACTTGCCTTGGTGTTGGTTGCCGATGCCATCAAATCCATCATCAGCTGACCCCAACACTGTGCGAGACTTCTGAACACCATTTCCTCCAGTGACCACTCCCCCAGGTCCATGCGATGTCTGCTAAGAAAGTCCGCTTGCACATTGTCCTTGCCAGTCACAAGGGCTGCCGACAGAGCACCCAAATGAAGCTCTGCCCACTGCAGCAGCAGAGCGGCTTCCTCCATCAGGCCCTTGCTGGCCATGCCCCCCTGGCAATTGATGTAGGCCACCGCTGTGACATTATCTAAGAAGACTCTCACCGCCTGGCCTTAAGGCAGTGGTAGAAAATGCTGCAGCAACAGAAATACCACCTTGAGCTACAACTGATTAATCAGCCACAAGGATTCATCTGCAGACCAGTGGCCCTGGGTCAGCTGTGAGAGGCAATGCGTCCCACCCCCCAGCTGGAAAGACTGGCATCGGTAGTAACCATTATCCAAGACAGAGGATCCAACAGAATCCCTGCCATCAACTGCAGGAATGCACGCCATCAGCACAGACTGTGCATGACATCCCCCAGGCATGACAACCACAGTGACAACGGATCCCTCTATGGGGACCTCCGGGATAACAGTGAGTGCTGCAAGGGTCTCATGTGGGCTCATGACTATGGCTCCAGTTCAATAGTCGACACCATCTGCCAAGGAGCTGGAGGTAGTGCCAGGCCGAGGGCCACACCATCCAGAGTAAAAGGCAGACCTGCTCCCAAAGCTTTTCCACTCTGTCCAGTGGCAGTGCACCCGTTCATCTTGAATATCGAACAGAACACCCAAGTACATCAGCCACTGTGATTGGTGGAGAAGGCCCTTTTTTAAATTCCTCACCCAACCTAGAATTTTCAGGAACTCAACCTTCCACACAGACTTCGCCCTGATCAACCAATCATCCAGGTAAGGGGGACCAAAATTCCCTCGTCTCTCAAGCCAGCCACCACCACAACCATGAGCTTCATGAATGTCCTGGGTGCCATGGTGTGGCCAAACAGAAGCGTGCAAAACTGGAAATGACCCATGGGAAACTCAAACCAAAGGTAACATTGATATTCCCCTCAGATTGGGATGTGAAGGTATGCATCTGTCAGGTCCAGCAACAGCAGGAACTGAACCTTGTGGACCGTGACGATAATGACACGCAAGGTTTCCATACGAAAGTACGAAACCCGCAACGTCCTGGTGACATCTTTGAGATCTAGGATGGATTAGAAAGTACCTTCCTTTTTGGGAACCACAAAGCACATCGAATAACGACCGGACCTGCACTGGTTGATGGGAACTGGACAGATCGCTCTCATGCTGAGGAACCGGTCCAGCTTGCAACTTATTGCCCTCCACTTCACTGTGGACTTGCACGGAGAGACCAGGAAGGCATCGGGAATGGGCTCCACCAGCTCTAGTGCATACCCATCCTTGATGATCTCCAATACCCACTGGTCCATTGTGATTTGGAACCAGGCAGAGTAGAAGTGTCAAAGGTGACCTCTGACCACAACCCCCACCTGGGCCCCCTCACCTCATTGGGGCTTCTTGGCGAGGCCCACAACAGAGGAGTAGTAACCTCCTTGTGGGAAAATGTACCTTCTGGAAGGGCGCAAACCATGTAAATCTGAACCTATGAAAGTCCCAGAACTGCCCCCTCATGGCCCCCGAGACCTTGGCCCCCTAGGCTTGTCCTCAAGCAGGTGACCTCCTTTGGAATTAGTCAGGTCCTTAATGAGCGTCTCAAGTGCCTCCCCAAACAATAGCTTCCCTTTGAAAGGAAGCTTAGACAGCCACACCTTGGATTCACAGAACAATTATGGAGCCATGAAGGTGGGAGGCCACTACTGCCAAGGCCATACTTTTAGATGAGGCACAGACCAGGGTGTAGAACACGTCAGCCAGATAGGCTGCACCAGACTCCAACAGCACCGGCCCCTAGCCCTCTCCTGCCTCGGGCAGCCCTGCACCCACCATAGGCAAGCCCAGGCTACATAAGCCCACAGATAGAGGTTTGTAGAGTGAGGGCATTAGCCTCAAATGCCTGCTTCAGCCTGGTCTCTAGCCATCGGTCTTAAGGGTCCTGCAGAGTGGCTCCCCCTTGACTGGGATGGTGGTTTTCGAAGTTATTCCCGTGACCAAAGCATCTACCTTTGGCACCTTGAGGACCTCTTTCCTCCTTCGGTGACAGTGAGTATAAGTGGGACATAGTCCTTCCACTATGCAAGCTAGCTTCGGGGAGCTCCCACTCCAGATCAATCATCTGCTTGATGGCCCTATGCACTGGGAAGAAGTCCTGTGGAGACCATATGCCCTGGAACAACAGGTCCTCCAATTCCAGATCCTCCGACAAAGGGACCACCGCCATGATCAGAGCCACAGGGAATGGGCTATCAGGCCCCAGAGTTCCTCCTTGCAGAACACATGGACCACCATGGGATCATCTGTCGTGGGGATCTCCTCTTCCTCCATCTCCTTTCTAACTGGGTCCCAATCCACAGAGGTTCCTTCCAGGATATCCCCCAAAGAATCCGAGCCTGGGGAGGCAGGTTCTCCCAGCTGCACAACTAGCATTTCTTGGGAAGTGGTGAGCCCTCTGGCTCCAGGAGGGGCAAGCAATCCCTGCTAGCACTGGCATCTTTGGAGGCTTTCTTGGAGCCCTGGTTCTGCTGCATCAGAAAGGACTTGTGCATTAACAGCACAAATTCCAAGGAAAAGGGCACCCCAGTCTGCTGATCCCCATGCTCTGAAGGAGTCCTGCATTTATGTGACTTGAAGGAAGATGTGGATGATTTTGAGCTTCCTGTCTTTCTCCCCACGGTCGACGCACCTAAAATGGCCGCCTTTCCTGCATTCGGGCTTCCCACAGTTGCCCGTATGAAGCTTCAGCATTCTCCCTCACAGCCATGGTTTTGTCTGACATCAAGGCCAAACAAGGTACCGAATCCAGTGCTGCCTCTGCCGATCTGCCCTCCTCGGAGCAAATCTGGCACAGACCCACCGAGGACAATGTCCTCCTGCGCATCCCGCAGGTTGCACAGGCCTGTTTCGCCACCATGCTGACTACGTGTGCTGAACCCAACACGGACTTTCTCCCTCTCACAACGAACCGTCCAAGCACTTCTTGCAACCACGAAGCACAGAGTAACACTCACCAGCGCAAATTGCCGAAAGCCCAGAATCACCACTTGACAGACAAGGGGGGAAGGGGGTGGCAGGAAAGAGGTGAGGGACCTAGGGCACCCGGGAGCTCACCCTGCACACAAGTGAGGCCAACCTCATAACAAAATGGTTCGTGGCACTCACCATGAAGGAGGCAGACTGCCAGCTGTTCTTGTCCTTCAAGCTGGCTTTGTCTCAGCTGTCAGCTAATCAACACTCTCCAAAGGTGCTTTATATATTTAGCTTTTTTTTTTGTCTTGCCTCGATCAATCAATTTTTTTTCTCAATATCCTCCTTTGTTGTTTTTGTTTGTTTTACTGGGCCAATCCCTGCCACTGCCACCCCTGGAGGTACTGGACCCAGCCAGGCTTTGCTGATGCCTGAAGTGCAGACCAGACATAGAGAAGTCAATCACCTGCTGGAGACTGAGCAATACGGACAATCCTGATGATGCACAGAGCCCTTAGAGGATATTATCACAAAACTGTCATGCTCAGTCTCCACCTGGTGGATGGGGGACACAACCCATGCATGTGGATTGGACTGGAGGGATGATTTGGAATCTAAATTTGTACCTGAGACAATGGAGAGTTAAGTAATTTGCCCAAGATCACAAGAAACAGGAGTGATATTTAAACCCGGCTTCCCTGGTTCTCAGCCCTCTACTCTAATCATAAGTTTACTCTTCTTCTCTGGGCATTAATGGTGTTGAACTATTGAAGTATTACAAGCTCTGCTGGAAATTTGGAAGACTACATTATGCCCGAGTGCCTGGAAAAGATCTGTGTTCATACCAATACTGAACAAAGGTGATCCAATTGACTGTGGAAATTATCACACAATTGCTCTGTTCCACTCACTAGCAAGATTCTACTCAAAATCATTCAGTGGAAACTACAACCATATGTGGAACGAGAACTGCCTGAAATGCAAGCAGAATTCAGGAAAGAGCAAGGAGCAAGAAACATCATTGCAGATGTAAGATGGATCTTTAAAAAAACAAAAGAATACCAAAAGGATAACTATGGGGTATGTTTTCTAAACCATCTTAATGTTAACGGCGCTAGCTGCAGCGTTAATGTGAAGAATGCCATATAAGGTAGTGGGCGGTCCGGCAGCAAGGTAGCAAGAATCTGTATCACGCGATAGTGGGCGCCATGGCACGTTAACACGTGTTAACCCTAAGTTCATGCCAGCACAGCTTTAGAAGCTATAAAGATGTAGCCCACTGGTTACTGCAATGACGGTGAAGGCAGAGGTCATGGGTTTGATCCCGCAGTGGTGTTATGTAAGAAGGCTGTCTGAGGCATTTCCTCTTTTTAATTTAAATCAGTGCTATCTAAGGCATTTCCTTTTTTCATTTAAATCAGTGCTGCCAGCAAAAACACTCTCACAGTGCCGTAACCTAAGGTGCTATGTATCATCAAGAGATAAATTAAATACACTCAACCAGCCCAGTATTTCTATACTTAATGTGTAGAAAAACGTTTTGTCGGATCGTTTGCCGTGAAAGGGAACCTTCCCTCTCTCGTAGCAAACCCTCCTTTTTGTTCGTTTGTTAAAAGAGTGCACTCACCCTTTTCACCCACTGAGGCAGAATTACAAAATAATCCTCAGTATTCTCAATAATACAATCACCATATATGAATGATATTGCGAAGCAGATGAGTAATCAACTTAACTCAAAGTCCCGGATTCTCAGTTACAGCTCTCCCACTCTATCTTTAGCACAACCAGCACTCCTATATCTCCTCCGTGCTATCATCTGAAATGCCGTTGTCTTCTTTAGACCCAAGGAATCCTCAGGGTCTGCTATTACTAATAAGTCCACTATTCCACACTTCTCAAGATTATTCTCAATGTGTGCAGTTGTTCAAGAAGACGTGTACTCCTTTGTGTACACAACGTCGTATTTCAAACCTTGAAACCCCTGGTCCTTCTTCATGCACCTACGTCTAAATTCTACTCCTTCTCCTCTACTATTTTGAACTCAGCCTCGTTCCCATATTTAAAAAAAATGGGCTATCATTGGCTGTCAGAGAAACTCAATCTATCAAACTCCACCAATCCAAGGCAAGTTTCAAACCAGCAGGTGTTACTGATCGTAAGTGGTAAATCCAAAATTGCTCTCTATATTGGAGCCTTTGCAAACGGTCTCCCCCATGTATATGAGCTGGGGTAACCTAAGGTGCAGCATAAGGCGCCCTGTAAGGCACTCCATAGGGCACATTATAAAGTGCCCTGTCCGCCAAGGCACTTATAATGTGCCCTATAGGGCGCCTTATGAGGCACCTTAGGCTACGGCACTGTGAGGGTGTTTTTGCTGGCAGCACTGATTCAAATTAAAAGGAAAAGCCTCAGACAGCCTTATTAAATAACACCACTGTGGGATCAAAACCCATGACCACTGCCTTTGCAATCATTCAAGTAACCAGTGGGCTGCATCTCTATAGTATCTAACACACCACTGGCTGGCTACAGAAAAACTGCAGGTCACCACACAAACTGTCTGCTGTGGTTACCAGGATAGGGTAAATCCACCTGTACCCATGATGCACTGCACATGCAGATCAGCAGCCTACATCTGCTCACAAGATGGAGTATGCACCTCTATAGCACCCCGGCCTGGTAGGGGGAACTGACCATGTGTGTTACTGGCACAGAGTAGCTACAGACCGTGACATTGTGCGGTTCCTGTGCTCACCCTGAGGGTGAGGTGGGGTGCCCAGCACCAGGTCTGCAGCACCTGGCTTGGCTGAGAGAGGCTGTGCTGCAGGTCCCCATCAGTGCCAGTGTGTGATAGGTAGTCCTTGCAGACACACCTAGGATACACATGTGTCCATCTGTATTTCTCAGTCATGTCTAGCCCTTGTGGACCATGATGCATCCAGAATAGTGCATATCCTGTGTGGTTGCCATGGTCACATGTTATAAGAGAAAGGTGGTGGTTGGCCCCAAAAGCAGAATCTCCCACCAACAGATCCACATTCTACATCTCGGCAACGGTGACAGCAGAGGGGACCATCAATCGCAGTCCTGCTGGGGAATAGGCACCCTACAGGGCAGTCAATGCAGATCTGCATGCATCACATTGGGCACTGGCAAACAGGCAGTAGGCCTGGAAAAGCTCAGCTGCCACCCACCCCTATTTGACATTCACCAGCACAGGGAACAGTCAGGGTCTACCCACTGCACCCTGCAAGGTGTTACAGCCATACATATGCTAACTGCAGACAGTCTGCTAGCTAGTACATAGTGCATGTTCCTGGAGGAACTGTGTGCACCCAAAAATGGGATGTGAGCACACACACCAAGCAGGTATGTCAGTGATTGGGCCCAGAAAAGGGAACTCATAGATATCATGTGAGAGAAATACTGTATAGCACTATGGGGGAACCTAACCATGCCATGGTCACTGCTCAGTCAGGGTGAGAGTGACATGCTGTGGCCACCCTGTCCGTGCAGGTGGTGATTGGGCTGTACAATGTCCCAGCCATTGCCCTATGCCCTGTGCAGATGCATTCTGCCCAGGCCGCCCTGTCCGGGCCATACCCACAGTACCTTCCTCCTCATTATGCACATTGGCAATCTAACACTGGAAACAGTGCAAGCAGTGTGAGCTCAGTAAGGTGTAGGCAGCCACAAAACACTGGATAGACATACACACACTCCCACAGTATGCCAGCATTGTGCAAATATGGAGGTTTTTGGCAGCCCTGGCCACTACACCAGTCCTGGACACAGTGCAGGCATTGCTATGGTACGAAATACTGTTGGGGTCACTCCCCGGGGTGGTAAATACTGTCAGAAATCAAAACTGAAACACACTCCACAGATATCAGAAAGGTTGCTATAATGCAGCTCTGTCAACAAATTGTGTTTAACTTAGGATTTGTTATCTGCCATTAATCATAGCAACCTTTTGATATATGTGTAACGTGTTCCCAAGTTTAGGACGGCATTGCTAAGGTATGCAAATGCTAGTATTTGGAGATTGTGCTCCGCGCAGGGCCCAAGAGCCTGAATCTCCATGAGGCTTTGGATAGTGGAGCCTGTGGGTGTGGGTGTTTGTGCCTCTCTTGGCCGCTGCTCTAGGGCAGAGGTTCCCAACTCCGATCCTTGTGGGCCAAACGTGGTTCAGGTTTTCATGCTGTCCCTAATGAATATGCATGAGATACATTTGCATACAATGGGGCGGTGCATACAAATGCAGCACAGGCATATTTATTAGGGACAGCATGAAAGACTAGAAAAGGAGTCTTGAAAGACTAGAAAAGGGGACTGTTACTTCTGGAGAGAGATCTGCAATTGTGAGTATATACTTCTGGGAATTTTCTGAAAGGAATTCTTTTTATTAAAGCTAATTAATCTGTGAACCCACTATTTTTTGTTAAATCAGTCATGGCCTAGTAGCAGCAGTTTAAGTTTACATTTAAAACACAGAAGAGAGATTTCTGGTTAAATTTCATACCCAGCAGAGAGTTTGTAGTTTAAATTTAATAGTCACTCAGGGCCTAGCATCAGCAAAGTACTTTTAGTTTAAATTTAAAACACAGAAGAGAGCTTTCTGGTTAAATTTAGAACCCAGCAGAGAGCTTGTAGTTTAAATTTCATAATAAGTTAGAGCCTAGCAGCATCAAAGAGCTATAATTTAAATCAAATAAGAATATAGATTAGCACAAAAGGCAAAACAGGGTCAGTACTCTCTGAGCAGCAAATAGTCTTCTAGAGACCTTTACAAAGAGGCCTTCTACCTAGGGGGCAAGAGACCTGTGAAACTTTTTCAATAGTTGTAAACACCAGGTGGCAGATCAAAAGGCCATTTTGAAAGATTCCTTCTATCCAAGCAAGGACTGTTAATCATCCAGGAAGTTGGTCACAGCTTACCTCAGCAGCACAGGCATAAATAGCTCAACCAGAGCTCTGTGATCCTCAGTCTTGAAAGACTAGAAAAGGGGACTGTTACTTCTGGAGAGAGATCTGCAATTGTGAGTATATACTTCTGGGAATTTTCTGAAAGGAATTCTTTTTATTAAAGCTAATTAATCTGTGAACCCACTATTTTTTGTTAAATCAGTCAGGGCCTAGTAGCAGCAGTTTAAGTTTACATTTAAAACACAGAAGAGAGATTTCTGGTTAAATTTGCACCTCTATAGCACCCCGGCCTGGTAGGGGGAACTGACCATGTGTGTTACTGGCACAGAGTAGCTACAGACCGTGACATTGTGCGGTTCCTGTGCTCACCCTGAGGGTGAGGTGGGGTGCCCAGCACCAGGTCCGCAGCACCTGGCTTGGCTGAGAGAGGCTGTGCTGCAGGTCCCCATCAGTGCCAGTGTGTGATAGGTAGTCCTTGCAGACACACCTAGGATACACATGTGTCCATCTGTATTTCTCAGTCATGTCTAGCCCTTGTGGACCATGATGCATCCAGAATAGTGCATATCCTGTGTGGTTGCCATGGTCACATGTTATAAGAGAAAGGTGGTGGTTGGCCCCAAAAGCAGAATCTCCCACCAACAGATCCACATTCTACATCTCGGCAACGGTGACAGCAGAGGGGACCATCAATCGCAGTCCTGCTGGGGAATAGGCACCCTACAGGGCAGTCAATGCAGATCTGCATGCATCACATTGGGCACTGGCAAACAGGCAGTAGGCCTGGAAAAGCTCAGCTGCCACCCACCCCTATTTGACATTCACCAGCACAGGGAACAGTCAGGGTCTACCCACTGCACCCTGCAAGGTGTTCCAGCCATACATATGCTAACTGCAGACAGTCTGCTAGCTAGTACATAGTGCATGTTCCTGGAGGAAACTGTGTGCACCCAAAAATGGGATGTGAGCACACACACCAAGCAGGTATGTCAGTGATTGGGCCCAGAAAAGGGAACTCATAGATATCATGTGAGAGAAATACTGTATAGCACTATGGGGGAACCTAACCATGCCATGGTCACTGCTCAGTCAGGGTGAGAGTGACATGCTGTGGCCACCCTGTCCGTGCAGGTGGTGATTGGGCTGTACAATGTCCCAGCCATTGCCCTATGCCCTGTGCAGATGCATTCTGCCCAGGCCGCCCTGTCCGGGCCATACCCACAGTACCTTCCTCCTCATTATGCACATTGGCAGTCTAACACTGGAAACAGTGCAAGCAGTGTGAGCTCAGTAAGGTGTAGGCAGCCACAAAACACTGGATAGACATACACACACTCCCACAGTATGCCAGCATTGTGCAAATATGGAGGTTTTTGGCAGCCCTGGCCACTACACCAGTCCTGGACACAGTGCAGGCATTGCTATGGTACGAAATACTGTTGGGGTCACTCCCCGGGGTGGTAAATACTGTCAGAAATCAAAACTGAAACACACTCCACAGATATCAGAAAGGTTGCTATAATGCAGCTCTGTCAACAAATTGTGTTTAACTTAGGATTTGTTATCTGCCATTAATCATAGCAACCTTTTGATATATGTGTAACGTGTTCCCAAGTTTAGGACGGCATTGCTAAGGTATGCAAATGCTAGTATTTGGAGATTGTGCTCCGCGCAGGGCCCAAGAGCCTGAATCTCCATGAGGCTTTGGATAGTGGAGCCTGTGGGTGTGGGTGTTTGTGCCTCTCTTGGCCGCTGCTCTAGGGCAGAGGTTCCCAACTCCGATCCTTGTGGGCCAAACGTGGTTCAGGTTTTCATGCTGTCCCTAATGAATATGCATGAGATACATTTGCATACAATGGGGCGGTGCATACAAATGCAGCACAGGCATATTTATTAGGGACAGCATGAAAGACTAGAAAAGGAGTCTTGAAAGACTAGAAAAGGGGACTGTTACTTCTGGAGAGAGATCTGCAATTGTGAGTATATACTTCTGGGAATTTTCTGAAAGGAATTCTTTTTATTAAAGCTAATTAATCTGTGAACCCACTATTTTTTGTTAAATCAGTCATGGCCTAGTAGCAGCAGTTTAAGTTTACATTTAAAACACAGAAGAGAGATTTCTGGTTAAATTTCATACCCAGCAGAGAGTTTGTAGTTTAAATTTAATAGTCACTCAGGGCCTAGCATCAGCAAAGTACTTTTAGTTTAAATTTAAAACACAGAAGAGAGCTTTCTGGTTAAATTTAGAACCCAGCAGAGAGCTTGTAGTTTAAATTTCATAATAAGTTAGAGCCTAGCAGCATCAAAGAGCTATAATTTAAATCAAATAAGAATATAGATTAGCACAAAAGGCAAAACAGGGTCAGTACTCTCTGAGCAGCAAATAGTCTTCTAGAGACCTTTACAAAGAGGCCTTCTACCTAGGGGGCAAGAGACCTGTGAAACTTTTTCAATAGTTGTAAACACCAGGTGGCAGATCAAAAGGCCATTTTGAAAGATTCCTTCTATCCAAGCAAGGACTGTTAATCATCCAGGAAGTTGGTCACAGCTTACCTCAGCAGCACAGGCATAAATAGCTCAACCAGAGCTCTGTGATCCTCAGTCTTGAAAGACTAGAAAAGGGGACTGTTACTTCTGGAGAGAGATCTGCAATTGTGAGTATATACTTCTGGGAATTTTCTGAAAGGAATTCTTTTTATTAAAGCTAATTAATCTGTGAACCCACTATTTTTTGTTAAATCAGTCAGGGCCTAGTAGCAGCAGTTTAAGTTTACATTTAAAACACAGAAGAGAGATTTCTGGTTAAATTTGCACCTCTATAGCACCCCGGCCTGGTAGGGGGAACTGACCATGTGTGTTACTGGCACAGAGTAGCTACAGACCGTGACATTGTGCGGTTCCTGTGCTCACCCTGAGGGTGAGGTGGGGTGCCCAGCACCAGGTCCGCAGCACCTGGCTTGGCTGAGAGAGGCTGTGCTGCAGGTCCCCATCAGTGCCAGTGTGTGATAGGTAGTCCTTGCAGACACACCTAGGATACACATGTGTCCATCTGTATTTCTCAGTCATGTCTAGCCCTTGTGGACCATGATGCATCCAGAATAGTGCATATCCTGTGTGGTTGCCATGGTCACATGTTATAAGAGAAAGGTGGTGGTTGGCCCCAAAAGCAGAATCTCCCACCAACAGATCCACATTCTACATCTCGGCAACGGTGACAGCAGAGGGGACCATCAATCGCAGTCCTGCTGGGGAATAGGCACCCTACAGGGCAGTCAATGCAGATCTGCATGCATCACATTGGGCACTGGCAAACAGGCAGTAGGCCTGGAAAAGCTCAGCTGCCACCCACCCCTATTTGACATTCACCAGCACAGGGAACAGTCAGGGTCTACCCACTGCACCCTGCAAGGTGTTACAGCCATACATATGCTAACTGCAGACAGTCTGCTAGCTAGTACATAGTGCATGTTCCTGGAGGAACTGTGTGCACCCAAAAATGGGATGTGAGCACACACACCAAGCAGGTATGTCAGTGATTGGGCCCAGAAAAGGGAACTCATAGATATCATGTGAGAGAAATACTGTATAGCACTATGGGGGAACCTAACCATGCCATGGTCACTGCTCAGTCAGGGTGAGAGTGACATGCTGTGGCCACCCTGTCCGTGCAGGTGGTGATTGGGCTGTACAATGTCCCAGCCATTGCCCTATGCCCTGTGCAGATGCATTCTGCCCAGGCCGCCCTGTCCGGGCCATACCCACAGTACCTTCCTCCTCATTATGCACATTGGCAGTCTAACACTGGAAACAGTGCAAGCAGTGTGAGCTCAGTAAGGTGTAGGCAGCCACAAAACACTGGATAGACATACACACACTCCCACAGTATGCCAGCATTGTGCAAATATGGAGGTTTTTGGCAGCCCTGGCCACTACACCAGTCCTGGACACAGTGCAGGCATTGCTATGGTACGAAATACTGTTGGGGTCACTCCCCGGGGTGGTAAATACTGTCAGAAATCAAAACTGAAACACACTCCACAGATATCAGAAAGGTTGCTATAATGCAGCTCTGTCAACAAATTGTGTTTAACTTAGGATTTGTTATCTGCCATTAATCATAGCAACCTTTTGATATATGTGTAACGTGTTCCCAAGTTTAGGACGGCATTGCTAAGGTATGCAAATGCTAGTATTTGGAGATTGTGCTCCGCGCAGGGCCCAAGAGCCTGAATCTCCATGAGGCTTTGGATAGTGGAGCCTGTGGGTGTGGGTGTTTGTGCCTCTCTTGGCCGCTGCTCTAGGGCAGAGGTTCCCAACTCCGATCCTTGTGGGCCAAACGTGGTTCAGGTTTTCATGCTGTCCCTAATGAATATGCATGAGATACATTTGCATACAATGGGGCGGTGCATACAAATGCAGCACAGGCATATTTATTAGGGACAGCATGAAAGACTAGAAAAGGAGTCTTGAAAGACTAGAAAAGGGGACTGTTACTTCTGGAGAGAGATCTGCAATTGTGAGTATATACTTCTGGGAATTTTCTGAAAGGAATTCTTTTTATTAAAGCTAATTAATCTGTGAACCCACTATTTTTTGTTAAATCAGTCATGGCCTAGTAGCAGCAGTTTAAGTTTACATTTAAAACACAGAAGAGAGATTTCTGGTTAAATTTCATACCCAGCAGAGAGTTTGTAGTTTAAATTTAATAGTCACTCAGGGCCTAGCATCAGCAAAGTACTTTTAGTTTAAATTTAAAACACAGAAGAGAGCTTTCTGGTTAAATTTAGAACCCAGCAGAGAGCTTGTAGTTTAAATTTTATAATAAGTTAGAGCCTAGCAGCATCAAAGAGCTATAATTTAAATCAAATAAGAATATAGATTAGCACAAAAGGCAAAACAGGGTCAGTACTCTCTGAGCAGCAAATAGTCTTCTAGAGACCTTTACAAAGAGGCCTTCTACCTAGGGGGCAAGAGACCTGTGAAACTTTTTCAATAGTTGTAAACACCAGGTGGCAGATCAAAAGGCCATTTTGAAAGATTCCTTCTATCCAAGCAAGGACTGTTAATCATCCAGGAAGTTGGTCACAGCTTACCTCAGCAGCACAGGCATAAATAGCTCAACCAGAGCTCTGTGATCCTCAGTCTTGAAAGACTAGAAAAGGGGACTGTTACTTCTGGAGAGAGATCTGCAATTGTGAGTATATACTTCTGGGAATTTTCTGAAAGGAATTCTTTTTATTAAAGCTAATTAATCTGTGAACCCACTATTTTTTGTTAAATCAGTCAGGGCCTAGTAGCAGCAGTTTAAGTTTACATTTAAAACACAGAAGAGAGATTTCTGGTTAAATTTCATACCCAGCAGAGAGCTTGTAGTTTAAATTTAATAGCCATTCAGGGCCTAGCATCAGCAAAGTACTTTTAGTTTAAATTTAAAACACAGAAGAGAGCTTTCTGGTTAAATTCAGAACCCAGCAGAGAACTTGTAGTTTAAATTTCATAATAAGTTAGAGCCTAGCAGCAGCAAAGAGCTGTAATTTAAATCAAATAAGAATATAGCTTACCTCAGCAGCACAGGACAGGGTACTGTGTAGCAGCCCTCTAGAGAGAGACTGAATGAATTCTTTGCTTCGGTCTTTACTGAGGAAGATGTAGGGATGTTACCCATGACTGAACTGGTATTTAAAGGTGCGGAAGAATTGAAGGAAATATCGATACATCGAGAAGATGTATTACAACTATTAGATAAACTGAAGAGTAGCAAATCACCTGGGCCAGATGGTATACATCCAAGGGTGCTGAAAGAACTGAAATATGAGATTGCAGACCTGCTATTAGTAATCTGTGAACTATCATTAAAATCGTCTCTAATACCTGAAGATTGGAGAATCGCCAATGTAACACCAAGTTTTAAAAAGGGTTCCAGGGGTGATCCGGGAAACTACAGACCGGTGAGCCTCACGTCAGTACCGGGAAAAATAGTAGAAACCATCATAAAGAATAAAATTACTCAGCATGTAGATAGTCATGGCCTAATGGGAGACAGCCAACATGGCTTTAGACAAGGAAGATCTTGTTTTACTAATCTGTTGTGTTTTTTTTAAAGTGTGAATAAACAGGTGGACAAAGGTGAGTCGGTTGATATAGTGTATCTGGACTTTCAGAAAACCTTTGACAAGGTCCCTCATCAGAGACTTTTGGCAAAACTAAAGAGTCATGGGATAGGAGGCAGTGTACTACTGTGGATCAAGAACTGGTTAAAAGAGAGAAAGCAGAGGGTTGGGCTAAATGGCCAATTTTCCCAATGGAGAAAGGTGAATAGTGGTGTTCCCCAGGGATCTGTGCTGGGTCCGCTGCTTTTTGACATATTGATAAATGACCTGGAAAGTGGAATAACGAGTGAGGTTATCAAATTTGCAAATGACACAAAACTATTTAAAATTGTTAAAACCCAAGAGGATTGTGGAAAATTGCAAGAGGATCATGATAAATTGGAAGCCTGGGCATCAAAATGGCAGATGAAATTTAATGTGGAGAAGTGCAAAGTTATGCACCTAGGGAAGAACAACCCAAACTATGGTTACACAATGCAAGGTTCCACATTAGGAACCACCACCCAGGAAAAAGATTTAGGCATCATTGTGAATAACATGTTAAAACCCTCGGCCCAGTGTGCAGGGGCAGCCAAGAGAGCAAATAGAATGCTAGGTATCATAAGGAAAGGAATGGAAAATAAAACAAAAGATATTATAATGCCTCTATATCGTTCCATGGTGAAACCGCACCTTGAATATTGTGTGCAATTCTGGTCGCCTTATCTTAAAAAAGGATATAGAGTTATTAGAAAAGGTTCAGAGAAGAGCCACCAAAATGGTAATGGGGATGGAAGGATACTCCTATGAAGAAAGGCTAAAAAGGTTAGGGCTCTTTAACCTGGAAAAGAGACGGCTGAGGGGAGATATGATAGAAGTCTATAAATTAATGAACGGAGTGGAACGGGTAAACATAGATCGATTGTTTACGTTATCAGAATATAGAAAGACTAGGGGACATGCAATGAAGCTACAGGGTAAACTATTTAAGACTAATAAAAGAAAATATTTTTTCACTCAATGTGTAATCAAACTCTGGAATTTGTTACCGGAGGATGTAGTAAAGGCTGTTAGTGTAGCTGGGTTTAAAAAAGGTTTGGACAAGTTCCTGGAGGAAAGGTCCATAAACCATTATTAACAAGGGACCCAGGATATCAATGCTTGACCCAGTACAAGCATTGCGGAACCTGTGTCTTTTGGGGATACTGCTAGGTATGTATGACCTAGATTGGCCACTGTTGGAAACAGGATACTGGGCTTGATGGACCTTGGTCTGACCCAGTATGGCATATCTTATGTTCTTATATTCTTATGTTCTTAATGGTGTTTGGCCCTCCAGGATTGCAGTTGGGAAACTCTGCTCTAGGGATTGCACATGTTTATGGTATCTGTGCCCTGTAGGGTAAAATATAGGCGTTTATGGCATGTTTATTTAATCTGCAATAAAGGTTCCGTCTTTATTACCATGGTTTAGTACTGGGTAAAATACAGGGACATGGTTTGCAGGAGCCACAGCTGGGACTTGAACCTGTGACCTTCTGCCCCTGAACACACTGGCTGTGTCTACTGCATCAAACTGTTGCCACAGAAGCAGATTATTTCCTGGGGATACCATGACTGTTCGCCAGATAGACCTTGTCTGTTGCACTGTATGGCACCCACCTAAACGGGGCTTGACTGTTGTCTGCTGTGGGCAGATGCCACAGCCCCCTCCGCCAGCAGCACCCCTCCGCCACCATGCTGACATGCCCTTGTGCCGGTGGTGCTGGTGGTGCGTAGTCCCAGGCCATCCAGTGTGCCGGTAGGCGACTGCCTATGGTGCGTGATATGGGGTTGGGGTGCCTGCCTAGACATCCACGCTTCCCCCCAGCACCACCTGCCAATGTTATGTGCCCTTTGGGATACTTGCTGGGTACTGTCCCCTGGGATACTGTGGGACACACACTTGTGGCCATGTTTGCCCTTGGTCAGTTGCTGTCTTGCTGGTTTTCCGCTTCTACATTCCTATGTGTCACCTAGGCATCTGCCTAGCCCACCCTGTGCCCCAGCTGCCCCACTGCATGTCCCACCCGCAGCCCCCTGTACACCATTTGCAGCCTCACAGTAGTGCCCTCTCGTACTTGGGCACTATGATGTTGCTGCACTTGTATCACTACTATCACTTTTCTTGGTTTCCCTGCCTTTGCTGCACATTGCTGACTGAAATGGTCTCTCTCCCCTGCAAATATGCCTCTAGCGTGAAGTTTTCACTGACGCTGCTTTTCAGACCTTCATTTCATGGTGTTAGTGTGCATGGAGTCACTCTCCGCCCATTGACCCCTTATCTCCACCCCTGGGGAGCCTTACTCCGCCCTCTGGGGAGCCTTACTCCACCCTCTGCGCACCTTACCACCGCTGGAGATGTTATCATGCGATACGTGATGTTCTTGCACAGTAATGCACCATTATCGCGCGATAACGTCGCAGCTGCGACGTTAGCGTCGTTTAGTAAACATACCCCTTAGACTCCAACCTGGCAGACCTAGATGATATGCTACTAAACTGGAACTCTACCATTTCTGAAGCTGCCTTAGCACCATATCACCATCACAGAACAAATCACAAACACTCCAAACCATGGTACACAAATGACCTGAGAAACCTAAAAAAACCTCTCAGAAAACTAGAACAAAGAGGGAGATCCTCAAAATCAGAAAACGATAAAAGTACATATATGAACACCCTGAGAGTTTATAAGAATAGCATTAACAGAAAAAAAGAATATCATACCTCTCTACGCACTAAATCCCTTAATTGATCAAGAGAACTTTTTCCATGGTTAAATCTTTAACTCATCCCCAAAATCATGAAGAAAATCAAATAACTATTCATCCACAAACCCTTGCCATTAAACTTACCCCACTAGATAGTACTGACATTATCCTAACCAATACAAAACACATATCCAATAAAAGCAATCTCCAAGCATCAAATATTTGGAACTCTTTTCACCCAACTGAGCACAAACAACTCAAAAACATAATAACTAATATCAATACCACCACTTCTTTAACTGACCCCTGTCCAGTCAACTGCTTAATATCCTGCAAAGCTGAGCTTATACCATTTATAAACACAATAGTCATCTATCCTTAACGACAGGTTATATGCCTACAAAACTAAAACAGTCTATTATACAACCAATATTAAAATCAAAATCCACCAATAAAGACCACCCCAACTCGTACAGAACGATCTCTAGCCTACCATTTCTAGCCAAAATAATTGAAAAGTTGTTAAGATAC
The DNA here is from genome assembly GCA_033557465.1 of Ichthyophis bannanicus. NCBI lineage: Eukaryota > Metazoa > Chordata > Amphibia > Gymnophiona > Ichthyophiidae > Ichthyophis > Ichthyophis bannanicus. The sequence goes on from CM066031.1 coordinate 223,337,966, forward strand.
AGCTCCAAGATTTCATAGACCTAAACACCCCCCTATATGAACAGCAGTACGGATTCAGGCCCTACTACTGTGTAGAGACACTCCTGATTTTATCCTTCGACAAACTAATTAGAGGCCTCAATAACAGTAAACAGGCATTTATTCTAATATTCCTAGATATTGCCTCTGCCCTTTGACAGCATCAGTCACAAGATACTCATCTCAAGGCCCCTTCGGATTGGATTGCAAGGCACGGTAATTCAGTTGTTTCAATCTTACTTGACTAACCGCACACAACAAATCCAAATTGGTCAAACATCATCCTCTGCACTAAAACAACTACAAGGCCTTCCACAAGGATTCGCTCTCTCTGCCTTACTTTTTAACCTTTACATTCAACCCATTTGTGACATTTTTAAGAAACACAAAGTAAATGATCATATCTATGCAGATGACATAATGATGTATATCGCCATAGATATGATAAATCCTACATACCACCAAATAATAACATGCTTAAATGAAGCATCTGAATGGCTCAACCTTAATAACTTAAAAATAAACTTCAACTAAATCGAAGTACTATTTGTCACCCGCAACCCAAACTTCACACTCCCCCCTCTCCCCCCCCCCCCCCCCCACACACACACACACTAAACTCCACCTTCAGGGAGCTGAGCTAAACGTCAAAACCGAGGTAAAATACCTGGGAGTCATTATTGACCAATCACTGAACATGACATACAGCACACATAAAGTCAATCACCAAAGCCATCTACTTCAAAGTCCAACTATTACAACATCTCCAACCACTGCTTGAGAGCCATGACTTCAGATCCGTATTCCAGGCTTTAATCCTACCTCATTTCAATTTCTGCAACAGTATACTACAAGGACTTCCTAAAAAACAATCCACCAATTTCAACTAGCTCAGAACCTCGCAACACGCATAATCTTTAAAGCCCATCATTCAGATCACATCACCCCACTAATCTTTAAACTTCATTGGCTACCAATTGCACACAGAATAAAATATAAATATCTGACGATAATTTTTAAACTCTTCGACAACATTGCCCCATCTCATTTATCCTCACACCTTATTTACACCCACTAACACAAGATCCAGAAGGAGCTGCTCACAGAACACTCTAGAAATACCACATCACATACATAACACTATTCAAATTATCTCTTATCAGAGCCTTTACATACATTGCCCAAACGCTTTGGAATGCCCTTCCGGATAGGCTAAGATCCATAAAAAACCTTCAGCAGTTTCGTAAAGACCTCAAAACTTTACTATTCACTGAATACTATAGGAACCAAATATCTCATTCTCAAGTTCAACAGTCCTAAATATCTACTGACTCACTCATTTTCAGACAGTACCTTTTTCACTTTTGTACATAGGTTAATTGTTAACATGTTATAGTTTACAAAGTTAATGAGTTAATGTAAAGGCATTAAGTTCCTTCGAATGTTACAATGTAAAGTTGTTTTTAGTTTAGTTTACTGAAAACCGTCACTGATCTCTGGAATTGGCGGTATAAAAAGCTTCTAAATAAAATAAATAAATAACTACACAACACTGTATTGTCAAAATTCTTTACCTAAAATGTTTTACAGCCTTATGAGCTTTTACAAACCTCATTTATCAGATTGAGGATAGAGAAGCAAAGGTGGAACCCATAATTAATCCTGCAGAAAATGCCAGCAATTTCAGCCTATCCAATATATTTTCCCCGCCTTGCCAAATTACTACAGCAAAAAGTCCCATTACTATAAATGTTTCCTTAAAACAATGCTCTCTCTTGAGGACTGTGAGACCATTGTCTTGGGGTGGCTGAGTGGCATTTGTGCAAGGCTGACATTTCATATCGAGCTAAGTTCAAACATTAGTTCTGCACTGGATGATAACAGCAGCTGTCTAGAAGCTAAATTAACTTCATAAAAACAAACTGCCTGGGAGAGGAACTAAAATGCCTCCAATTTGAATGACTGAATGGCCTCCACTCACCGTGATAATGTCTGTATTGTATAAGCAGTATTTTGTCGGCGGGTGGGGGAGGGATACATAGTGAAGTAGATGTGCAAGGGGAACTCTTGCAACCCTGCATCACGGCCAAGGCTGGCCAGAGGGTTTTTGCCACCCTAGACAGACCCTCCATGCTGCCCCCACAAAGACTGTGGTGCCGCTAGCCTGCCATGCTACTCCCCCTCCCGGTATCGATCTTCTCATCTGGAGGAGGGGAGCGGCACGATCATGCCCCCGTTGCGTCAAGCTTTAACGTGCTCATGCTTGCGCACTCACAGCCTGCCACTCCTGCCCTCCTCCGATGCAACTTCCTGTTGGGAGGGGGCAAGAGCAGCAGGAAGTTGTGTCAAAGGGGGGCAGGAGTGGCAGGCTGTCAGCATGCTAGTGTGGGCATTTTAAAACCCAATGCAGCAGAGGTATCACTGTGCTGCTCCCCCCTCAGGTGAGAAGATGGATGCCGGGAGGGGGGGTACGGCCTGGTGGTCCAGGTAGCGATGAACTGCCACTTCGCTGGGAGGAGGTGGCCAATGCCGCCCACCGGCACCTGCCACCCTAGGCGACTGCCTAGTTTGTCTAGTGGACGGGATAGCTCTGATCACAGCCCAAATAAATAACAATAAAAGAGACCTTTTTTTATTGTGAAGTTTCAAAATTGAGATGTCATGCACCTCTCATTTACCTTCTTTTTAAAAGTCATTTTTAACAAAGATTGACATTCAGATCAACCTAATGGCTCAGCTGCAATATTACAGGTTGTGATGTGGAAGACCCAGGATTAATTCTCATACCTAACCATGAGTGGTGATGCTACAGTTAGGTTTTTAGGATGATCACAATGAATATACATGAGAGAGATTTCCATGCACTGTCTCCTGAAAACCTGACTGGCTAGGTGTGTCCCGAGGACTGGGTGAGAACCCCTGAACTATAGAAATGTATCACATATTTGTGGTGATACATATTTTTCATTTCAAACTCTCAGTGTACTAGGGAATTCATAACTTCAAGGGAGAGAAATGTTCCCCTAATTGAAACATTTAAATAAAATCCCCAGCCAAAATAGGTTATAATCCTACATGTAATGAGAACTTTCCCAAGCATCTTTAACATATAGAGGGACTTTTACTAACAGGTGCTAAGGTGTTGCTTGTAACACGCCAATAGCACCAAAGCTATGGTGCGTTAGATGCAATACTGCTTTGTTAACTGTCGGGGGCATGGAAAGCATTTCCCCGGCAGCTAACACGGAGTCCTGTCCCTTAGAGCAGGTTGCATTAGCATGGGTGCACCTAATGTCACCTATTGTGCCAGCACAGTAACAGTTACCACAGGCGCTCTAACAGCGCATGATAATTCAAACTAACTGTTTAGCATATTTTAGTAAGAGGGCCCCTAAGTGCCCTAGTAGTTTGGGTGAAGTGCCCTTTTTCTGAAATAGATTGGGTGACTTCATTGCTGTAGCAGGGTACCACTTCTGCTAGTCCTTGTAAATGGCAGAACAACTGAGGATTTTCAGTAGTAACTCAGGGTGAGTTAGATTCAGGTACAGCAGATATTTTCCTGTACCCAGAGAGCTTACAATATAACTTTGTAACTGAGGAAATGGAGGCTTAAGTGACTACCTGATAGGTTCCAAACGGGCCAGTTTTCAGCCACCCTGACAGGTTTTTATATAGCCAGGCTGGCTGTTGGTAGAGACTAAAAACTGGCAACATAAACACCAGTCCTTTTCACTGCAGGGACGGGGCCATGTGTTGACAAGGCCATGGGACAAGAGCACAGAGGTATACAGCCACACAGTACCGTTATTTAAGCTACTCTTCCTGCTATGATCCTCCAGAGCCCAAGGTGCAACAAGGGGCTGTGTACAGGCCATGCACAGGTCAGGTGCACGCAGTGGATCAAGACTGCATGTGTAGTGCAGCCACAGGCACCACTAATTCTTGCTGCTAGAGAACCACTGAACACAGATTCAGACCTTGTCTCTTAATCTAAGTTATTTTTATATTTTGTTCACACCTTTCCAGTAGCAGCTCAAGGTAGGTTACATGGGCTGTTCTCTGTCCCCAGAGGACTTACAATCTAAGCTGTTACCTGAGGCATTGGAAGGCTAAGTGACTTGCCCAAGGCCATAAGGAATGTCATTGGCATTGGAACCCTGGCTTCTAGATCCTATGCTGCTGCTCTAACCACTAGGTTACTCCTCCTCCTAACAGGACTCAAAACCCTGCCACTCCAATCAATGTGCACTAGCCTAACCTCTGCTGTTAACAGGGAGGGAATGATTCCATCCAATCGGCAGCAGAGCTTCTGAACACCACCACACTGAGCCAGCCTGGGCAGGGACAGGGCCCAGGCAACACGGCATGGCCGAGGCCCCCAAATCGCACTACCTCTGACTCTGCCCTCTTGTCGTTTTGTATGGTTGTGCCGTGCATGTCACGTAAAGGCTGCAGTGCAGCGTGTTGTCTCTCATGGCTGATACCCACAGGTGGCTTGATCAAAGTCCCAGCGCCGTATCGAGCCCTGTGCAAGCAGTGCAGCCTCACAGGGCACAAAAGGATTTGGGGCGTGTTTCGGGCTGCCGGCCTCGGCTCCCCCCACACAGCTTGCTGTTGCCCTGCCACCACCGCTTTTTGTTTTCTCAGAGGCCGCGGCACTGGCAACAGCAGAGCAGACCTGAGATCAAATTTAAAAAATAAACAAAAAGACACATGGGTCTTTCCTTCTCCATGCTTGTAGGCAGATTGGGTCCCTCCTTCCCTTCTCTGATGAAGGTCACGTCAGAGGAGGGAGGGACCAGGCCAGCCATTCAAACACAGAGTTGCAAAGACACTACATCAGAGAAGGGAAGGAGGGACCCGACTTGCCTAGAAGTGTGGAGAAGGAAATACCTGTGTGCTTTTGTTTAATTTTGTTTTGTTTTTAATTTGAAGCTGGCTCTGCCTCATTGCTGCTGCTGCCGCCTCTGAGAAAACAAAAAGTGGTGGCAGCAGGGCAAGGACAGACAGCTGGCTGGACATGGAGGGACTTCAAGGTATTGGGGGGGGCACCAGATGTGCAGGTAGCACAAGGCGCAATTATGGCTTGGTATGGCCCTACAAAGTCCTCACAAACATTGCAGGAATAGGACAGGCAGAGCAGCTGACAATAGCACACAGTCACACGCAAACCTCCCACCCACATTGCCCCTGCCCTGCCCTGTTCCATATAAGGAAGAATGCAAGGCTGCATCTCTGGGGCTGGACCTTATGAAGGACACTGCTTCTTTGGCTGATTGACCTGACATCAATAAATCAGTAAAGATCCTGGAGGTGAACATAAGCTATGCCATACTGGGTCAGACCAAGGTCCATCAAGCCCAGTATCCTGTTTCCACCATTGGCCAATCTACGTCATAAGTACCTATCAGTATCCCCAAAAGACACAGGTTCCCCAATGCTTGTATTGGGTTAAGCAGTGATATCTTGGATCCCTTTTAATAATGGTTTGTGGCCCTTTCCTCCAGGAACTTGGGTGGGTGCACTGGGAGCAAGCAGAGCAAAGTAAAAATAAAGTAACTGCTGGGGACAAGTGTGGGAAAGAAAGAGAATGTAAATGGTAGGGTCAAGAGTTGGAGACAAGGGAGGACAGAGAGAGAGAGAGAGACTGTTGGGGTCAAGGACTGACTGAGAGAAAGACACTGTTAGAGTTAAGGGGGGACTGAGCGAGAGAGACTGTGGGTGATGGCAGTGATTTTATAACAGGCCACCTAGATTCACAAGAGAACAATGCACGAAAATCTAGGTATTTTAACCCTAGATGTGACCACTTATGCACATACATGACAGGGTCACGATTCTGTAAGTATGCACGCACATCTGATCGTATCTACTTACCACTGTGGAGATTGGATGAAGCAAGGACACAGCACAAAAGTACATGTGTAAATTATAAAATACTATAACTTGCAGGCGTTTGCCGCAAATCTAGGAGTGGGCATTTACACCAACCCTGGGACTGGTGCGAGTGATCGTGCCTTAGATTATTACTCCTGTATTTTATAAAGTCAAGTATGCATGTACTTGACACTATAAAATTGGTATGAAATAAATGCCTAAAACGTGTGTTAAGCACATGGGAGTTTATAAAATTACCATATCAGAGGGCAATAATCAAAGCCCTGTCAACAGGTAAAATGACATTTTACTAGTGGCAAGCAGGACGTTCATTATTGCACATGGTAAAAGCGTGCATGGTATTTAAAAATGTGCAGTCTTTTGCTCACCAGTTGAAGGGCTGGTCCAGAGAACAAACTGAGGGCTTTTCTCTTTCAGAGAGTTGACAACCCTACCACCTGAAGATCAAATAAAGCAGCAGTGAGATCTGAATCCTGACTTTTCCTGTTTTTTAGCTCACTGCTCCAGTCAGTAGGCTGCTCCTCCACTCCAAGGAAGTCCAAGAAAAGAACTGTGATATCGAGCTAACTCAGGAAATGCTGGCTAAGGTCCAAGACTAAAGCAAAGATCAAATGAAACCAAGCCACCTTTTTCCTACTTTCCAAGATCCAGACTGTGGTTTAAGGAACAAAAGCCTCATCCTGTTGAGGGTGGACCTTCACCAAGCCAACATGGCTGATGGGAAAGAGGAAAGAAAGATGTTATGACTGAAAGACAGGACGGTTTCCAGAATAAAGGAAGATCCCTCATGCCATTCCTCCTAGCCTTCCTTCTGAGTGGAAGCTCTGAGTCTGGATGTAAGGGACTGCATAGGGACAGGATTAACCCTTCAGTAAGCCCTAGGTAAACAAGGACATTGGGCACCCCCCATCATACAGAAATACATTTTTAAAATCCCAGAAACAAGGCACCATGTGGTTCTGACTACAGAGAAGGAACCAGCAGATAAGAAGCTCTATTTATTTATTTATTTAGTAGATACTTATATACCGCTACTTCCAGCGATCAGAAGCGGTTCGATTATAATTTTGGGATTTGTCACAAAATCAAGACAGAATATATGGGGCATAGATAGCAAGGGGTATTACACAGCACACATAGTAGGGTCTACAGATCGACCTTAATGAACTTAATGAACTATCATACATTACAAGAGAGATAATCTTCCAACTATTTACATTTTTACATCCATCTATTCAATTCATTTTATTTTCTTGGATTTACATCTGGCCATAGTGACAATTGAATAGATGTGTTTTTAATTTTTTTCTGAAGTCGACTAAGTCTTTAATTGCTCTCAGCTCGTGTGGTAGTTGGTTCCATAAAGTGGGGGCAGAGAAGCTCTGTTTCGTCTTCCCTCCCACCCATCCCCAAATATAAACATACATACACACACACACACAGTCTTCTTTTCATCAGCAGTCGACTAACCAAGGTAAAAATCAGCTTGGTGGCCCATTGAAAACACATCTGAGAGATCCCCTTCTAAATATGTGTTTCCTACACACATGCCTAGCTTTCCTACAGTAGTTCTTACCCTGATTTGCATAAGAACTTAGAGTCAGCTATTAGGGACTGACCCTACCCATTGCATCCCAGGATTCACCTTATGGGATCAGAGCAGCCACTTTACAAGATGTGGTCTTCCATAATTTGAGATACTGGAGGGGTGGGAATGGGTATGGGGGCCTGCTGGAAATTCTTCTTTATTTGGGAGTGGGGCATTATGGTGGGGCATCTAGTGGCCACTAGGGCCACCAATACATATTTGGGGAGGAGGGGGAGGGGGTCAGGGTGGGGGATATAGCAGCTATTAGGGCCACCGATGCTTATTTTGGTGGGATCAGGTGAGGAGGGGTCTAGCAGCCATTAATTCCACCAAACGTTTAAGTATGGAGAGTGCCGATGATGAGACTGCTGGGGCCACCAATGAGTTTTTCAGGAGATTGGGGGGAATCGGGTTCTGGGCCTGACAGTCATCTGAGGTGAAATGTCAAACTTTACCTTAGATAACCTTTTTTTGGATAGCATTCCAGCACATGCAGAAAATATAGGTGCTGCAAATGCAGACTTCTGTGCATATGCATCTGGCTTGCTCTCCATGTTTAGTGCATTCTTTTTACACATAGCTCATTTGCATGCCATGTGCTCTCGACATCGATGAGCAAAACGTCTGCATGAAACTTGCATTAGGAAACCCTGAGCTAGAGCTCTAGCACTGCAGGTTTCTGCATCAAGGCCTTAGTGAGTTTCATTCCCAGCCTCTGAAACCGTATCTTTTTATTTTCCTTTTTCCTACTTTATTTATTTTATTTAGACAGATTTGTACACCACCTTATCCTTCAATCAAAGTGGTCACAACACAATTGGAGGGTTACATTTAACATAAGGGGTGCTAACGAACGTAAATACATTGAACTTATACTAATTGGGGATGGGTAGATGTTGTCAAATTGGTGAAGGTAGATGGTGTTCCCTTTGGGTGGTGACTATTGTTTGTCTGTTTGCTCATAGGCTTATGAGAAGACCAGCGTTTTGAGGGCCTTGTGAAAGTCTTTGGTATCGTTCAGGGTCCTTAGGCCCATAGGGAGGGAGTTCCACAGTGTGGGCGCCAGTAGCAAGGGAACTCTTCTAGAGGTTGCTTGCTTAGTCTTATCATATCCTGCGGGTGTACAGATCCTGTTGACATTATTGGTCCTTCTTGGTCTATTGCTGATTTCTCTTGTTATGATATCCTGGAGCGCATCTGCCGAGCAATGGTGAAAGATTTTGAAGATGTTCAGGATTGTTTTGAATTTTGTCCTGGCAATCATTGGGAGCCAGTGCAGCTGCTGTAAGTCTTCAATGTAATGTCTGTGAAGTAACAGATTAACTGTTAATTTTTTAACATTCCCCAGCAAATTATATTTTAATCATACTACTAGGGTAATTTGTCTATTTGGAGGTGAACTGTATAAAGTGAGACTGGAAAACAGAGGTGAGAGATCTTTAGACATAGGACTTTGAGAATTAACTCTGCCAATTCCTCAGGGCTCAAACCACAAGACAAAATTCTCTCTTCTGTAACCCCTTGGACTACCAAGTCAATGGGCTACCAGAAGGCCCACTACACTGTTGAACTTTACATGGTAACTGAAGGGAAGCTTGGTTTGTTTGGAGGGAAAACATATTCCACATAGAAAGTTTAAATAATGCCTGTCACCGTTCACCCTGAGAAAACTGCTTGGTTTTCTATACTTAACCTTAGCTCTTTACAAGAACTGTTGCATTAATGCACACTCCTGGCAACCCAGCAGCCCCTGAGTTTTCCTGGAAAGGTGTGACCAGAAATAGATTGCCAGGCCTTTCTTCAGAGGCAATGGAGGGTAAAGTGACTTGCCTAAGGCCACAAGGAGTGCCAGTGAGAATCAAATCTTGCTCTCTTAGTTACCAGGCTACTCCTCCACTCCTTTGTAATAGAGATCATTGTAAATGTAGTCCCTCTCTTGATGGGTACACAAAATAAGGGGTTCTGATGGATGGGGAAAGGCAAATAGCCCAAAGGTCTCAAAGGTTGGCAACAGAAAAATCTCAAAAACATTCAAAATTCAATGTAGAAAGGACATGAAGAAGGAAATGTGTACATCTAGGTCAGGACGTGGAAAATTCCCAGAGTGTTTTAAAAGAAGCTCTGCCAAATACAAAGCCTCTTGTAAAATAGGTGCAGGAATGCACATTGATGGCTCTCTACATCGAGGGGGAGCAGCAATTTTATTAAGTCAAATATGGATAAACCAAATGTGTTACCCTTTCCCACATGTACATGAGAGCAGATTTTTTAAAATCACTGCTGCCCAACCTGAATGCACACTCCAATCCTGCAGAACCATTCCCCCTCCGATAGTGATACCCAATCCTCCCTGGCACCCCCAGAAATCATTGATCCCCATACATCAATAAGTGCCCCCACCTGACCCCTTCCCAACATGAAGGAAACTCCTCAAGTCTCCCCCCTCCTCAAGGCACCCCCTATCTCCTGATCCCATCCCCAGCCTTGTTGGGGGTCCCTGATGTCCAGTGTGAGCAGGAGTGATCCCAAATTCCCCTTTTGTGGCATCCTGACCTCTAGCAGCAGTACTGTGAGATCACCAATAGAGGTCACGTTGGCCATTTTGAATCTGGGATCATGAAGAACATGAGCGACTGGAGATCACTCCTGCTCACACTAGACACCAGAGACCACCTGTAAGGCCAGCAATGGGATTGGGGTGGGGGCAGGGTCTTGCAAGGGGCCTCATGGGGGATATCCTTCATGCCATGGTAGTTTCATCTGGGGGTGGGAGGGGGGTCAGATGCCTTCAAAGGGGTAGATGGGGATTGGATGCCTTCGGAGGGGTGGTGGGAAACTGGATACCTCTGAGGAAGGGCCAGGGGGGCAATGCCAGGGGAAGACCAGGGGAGGATTGTGGGAGGCTAGACCCCGGCCTTGACACCTGTCCCTTCAAGCAGGCACCAATGCATGCCTGGGGGTAGATGTAAATGTCGACGTGGAGTTTTTGTTATATCCACATGAATTCCCCTTGTGAGATGGGGAATTTACATCAGCATAATAGGCCTACCAACCACTCCCTCTCCCCATCCCTACAACACCACCTGGCAACCTAAGCATAGTGAGCATCACCATATGTAAATAGCTCCATTTCTAAAATGCCAATCTGCACATGTAAAAACTGCTATTTACACGTGGGGGTGCTTCTAAAATAAGAACCAGAGCAAAATGGAAAAAAGCAAAAACAGAAAGATAAGTTAAAGAAACATAGAAAATGATAGTAAATAAAGACCTTACAGCCTATCCATTCTGCCCATCCATAAGAACTATTAAGTTCTACAATCCCTTCCTTTCCCTCAAGGATCCTCTGTATTTGTCTATTACATTTTTGAATTCAGATGCAGTTCTCATCTCTACCACCTCCATTGGGAGGCTATTCCAAGCATCCACCATCCTTTCCGTAATGAAATATTTCCTCAGATTACTCCCAAATCTATCCCCTTTCACCTTCATCTTATAACACCTCATTCCGGACTTCCTTTCAATTGGAAGAGGGCCATCTCCTGTGCATTGATTCTATGGAGATATTTAAATGTCTATCATATCACTCCTCTCCTGCCTTTCCTCTGAAGTATACATATTGAGATATTTAAGTCTATCACCATATGCCTTATGACAAACACCACTGACCATTTTAGTAGCTGCCCTCTGGACCAATTACATCCTGTTAATATTTTTTGAAGGTATGGTCTCTAGAACTGTACACAGTAGTCCAAATAAGGTCTTACTAGAGACTTGTACAAAGGCAACATTACCTCCTTTTTCCTGCTGGCCATTCCTCTTCCTATGTACCCATGCATCCTTCTGGCCCCTTTTACTGTATTGTTCCCTTGGGCTTTTGTAGCCCAAATGCATGATCTTGCAATTTTTAGCATTAACTCTTCCCTACTAAATTCTTGACCATTCTTCAAGCTTTGTCAGCTTCCTCCCCATGCTATCCGCACTTTCCAAGGTATTTACCCTGATACAAATTTTGGTATTATCTACAAAGAGGCATACCTTTCCCAATCACCTTATGCAATATCACTTACAAAAATGTTATGAAGAACGGGACCAAGAACCAATCACTGAGGCACGCCACTGTTGACACCCCTATCTTCAGACTGAACTCCATTTACTCAGGTGCCTCTAGTGCCTCCCACGTAACCAGTTTCTTACCCAATCAGTCACTTTAGGGTCCATCCCAAGGGCACTCAACTTATTTAGGAGTAGCTGATGCAGAATGGTGTTAAAGGCCTTGCTAAAATCTAAGTATACCACATCTAGTGCTTTCCTCAATCCAGTTCTCTCATTACCCAATCAAAGATATCAATCAAATTCATCTGGCAAGACCTATCTCCAGTAAGCCATGCTGTCTCAGATTCTGTAATCCCTTGGATTCCAGAAACCTCACCATCCTTTGTTTAATCAGCATTTCCATTAATTTACTCACCACAGAAGGAACAAAGTGTGAATAGGTCCCAGGTGACCTTTGTAAAAACCTGCCGTTGGCTACTGCCCCATGTAGTAGCCTCCAAGCAAAGACACATTAAACCTGGGAACCAATTCAGAATTTCCTCTTCACCTCCCTGATGTTAACTCCAGACAGTGTCTAGGCATGAAGTGAGGGCAAGTAGTGCACTATATGAACCATCAGCAAGTACAGGGCCTTCATGATGCAGAAGGATCTCTGGGAAGTTGTTTGCAGTCCATTAGGACTGCAAGAGTGGAAAGATGAAGTGGATGAGGCCTACGAAGAAAAGGTGAAGCAGATGGCATTCTAAACTCCCACATATAGCATCAGAGGGGTGGGAATCAAGTTCAGGCAGTACCCATAACTATGGCAATTAAACAGCTCTTAACCAGCTGGAGGACCCTATCAGAAATGCATGGGTTGTCCAGCTCTGAAGATTCCGCCCATCACCCCCAATGGTACTCCAATAAATCACTGACCTTCGTGACTGACTGAGAAAAGCCAGGTTCTCACCATAGAGTCCTTAAGCACCACCACACCCAGAGCAGTTTTGCGGACGAGGAGTTTAACCACAAAGGTCTTCCTACAGCAGGCAGCCAGCAATCTCACCATGGACTACATGCCCCAGGACTTAAAACATTTTCATAAAAGAAAGGCAGCAGCATGCTGTGAGCATACCGCACTACGCCTATGGCAAAAAAGCTTCCAATCATACCACAATTTCCACAGGTGGTGGAGAAAAAAAAGGCCACCAGCACATGTCTTTACAGAGGTTCTGCATACAAAAATCTCTGCAGGGCCTGAAGATGGAAGGTGTGCACCTGACTCCTCAGGCATGCAATCCCTTGTTCATTCTCCTTCAAGGGGGGACTCAGGATGCTTGCAGATACCCAGTCCCACCTCCTGACCCAGAATGCATCTAGTATCTTTTTCTTGGTTTGGGTGAGGAACTCAGAAGTAGGGCTCTGGGTGGTCAAATGGTGCCACTTTAGACTCATGTTTCCTAAGTTTGAGTCTGCTTGAACCAGAATTTCAATAAGGTCATTGACACGCTGCAAGTCAAACATAGGCAAAGAAAGCTCACCCCTGGTAAAGATGCAGGCTGCAAGTAATACTGGGATCAAGTAGCCTCAGCCCTCTCTGAATCTGTGTTTCTTGGAGAAACAAAATAATTTATTTATTTTATCATTTATTTGGACAGTTTTTCCATACCGCCCCTTCCAGAGATCAGGGGCAGTTTACAAGGAACAACAGTTTACCTAGAACAAGATTAAACTATTTACATTATAACTAAGTATTGAAATGGTTACATTAAGATCTATTTACATAATTACTGTTAACTTATGTACATCGCTACAATGTAACTTGCAAAATATGTGTATTTTCATGTAAAGATTGCTTCTGTGAGGAAGTAGCCTGGAAGGGAGAGCTGTTTAGGTGCTGTTGATATTGTGACTGTTGTAATGCTCAATAAATAGGAAGGTCTTTAATTCCTTCCTAAATGCTTGTAGGTCTTTGATTGATCGAAGAGGGTCTGGTAGTGAGTTCCAGAAAACGGGCTGTGAAGGTGAATGCCCTGTTGCTTGTTATTTGTTTGGTTTTGCGGATAGAGGTTGGAACATTAAGGAGATTCGGCTTGCTTATCCTTCTGTTTCTGGTGTCAGTTTGAGTATTTATGAGGGATGCAAGATAAGAGGGAGCTATATTGTTCACTATCTTAAATGTAGTGACTAGAGTTTTATATTTTATACGACTTGCTATTGGGAGCCAATGGAGATTGTACAAGATGGGGGTGATATGATCCGTTACAATCATATATTGCATGATTTTGTCAATTACCAATGGCAGTCCACTTCTGGCATACAGAAAGCTGGATTGACTTCTCTCTCCATTCCTCTTCTGTCTGTCCCTTCTACCCCCTTTTCCCACCTTGGGGACCAGTTCTTTTCCTATTCTATTGTATGAGCATGAGTGTAATTGCTTTCAATCTGCTTTCATTACACTTCTTTACTTGGCACTAAGTTTTCAAAAAAGCTAGTTCCTCTTGTAAGCCTTTGACTACGTGGGTCAACCTTGCCACTTGAATAAGATTTATAAAAGTATAACTTGCGTAAAAAGGCAGAGCCTGGCCACTCACTAATGCATGATTTACTACCTCTTGCTCTTCCTCATCCTGACTCTTCTTCAACCACTGGAATGACAAGTCCATGTGTGATAACTTTAGGGAAAATATTTTTTTTACTCAACGCGTAATCAAACTCTGGACTTCATTAGTGGAGGATGTAGTAAAAGCTGTTAGTGTAGATGGGTTTAAAAAAGATTAGGACAAGTTCCTGGAGGAAAGGTTCATAAACCATTATTAAAGAGGACCTGGGAAATTCACTGCTTACCCCAGAACGAGCATTGTGGAACCTATATACCTTTTTGGGAACCTGCCAGGTACTTGTGACCCGGATTGGCCACTGTTGGAAACAGGATACTGGGCTTGATAGACCTTAGTCTGACCCAGTATGGCATTTCTTATGTTCTTATGTACCTAGGCATTCTTCTTCAGTAGCCTCAGGCTTACAAACTTTCAAGGACCCAAAATTCTCTAAGACTGGGCCTCTCAGAATTTCTCCTATTTGCCTCCTTGTTTGTAGAGTAGAGCAATTCTAGTTCTGCACCAACTGGGTAGCCTGCTCTGTCCAGTTTACATATCTGTCCTCCCTTCAGGGGACAGAGATTTTTTCTGAAAAGGTACGGAGGCTCTGGTACAATGCTTCCTCCTCCTGCAGCTTTATTGCACAGACAGTACAACACTATTGGGCACCCTAGGTAAACCTTCATCCATACCACTCCCCCCCCCCCCTACCCTGAGATTTTGATAATTTAACTCAGTCATGGTCATCGAAACTCATCCTTTCCCACAGCAATCCTGTAGAAATGCACAATTGGATAACATACGTTTAAATATTGAAGTTTGCTTTGCATGTGTGCACATGCCCACTCTCCCTGCAGATAAAAGAACTGCTGATGGCTCTTTGAGTTTTAGACTCTGTCAGGATCTATTGCTTTGCTCCTCACAAGCTGCTGTCCTAGGCGACTGTGTAGTCTTGCCTAATGGTTCCACGCCGTGCTGAGGCAGCCCACAAGAAGGAGGGCGCCATCGGGCAAAGCTGCACGCTGATCTCCACGCCGCCCTGAGGCAGCCCACAAGAAGGAGGGCACCATCGGGCGAAGCTGCACACTGGTCTCCACGCCGCCCTGAGGCAGCCCACAAGAAGGAGGGTGCCATCGGGCGAAGCTGCACACTGGTCTCCACGCCGCCCTGAGGCAACCCACAAAGAAGGAGGGCGCCATCAGGCACACCCATGCCTGGCAGGCCCATGCCTGAGGGCTTCGCCAGAGGGCCCTTTGGCGTGGCCCTTAGGCGGGGAACGCAGGCGGAAACAAACCCCCAGGATCATACAGTCTCTGCATTACTCTCAAGTTTAACCCAAGACCCGCTCCTGCGTGAACCGTTAACGCAGCCCCAGCACATCTCCGTAGCTACTGAAGAGCCGAGCAGGCACGATCGCTCCCCCACACCCCAACCATCTCATGATTACCACCCTATACGTATCTCTGCTCTGGTCTTGCCTCCCACTGCTGGCTGCGATCTTACTTCCCATTGTTTGCCTAGAACTTGCTACCCCTTGTTTGCCTAGAACTTGCTACCCATTGCCTGCATAGAACTTGCTACCCATCGTTTGCCTAGAACTTGCTACCCATTGTGTGCCTAGAACTTGCTACCCATTGTTTGCCTAGAACTTGCTACCCATTGCTTGCACAGACCTTGCTGCCCACTACCATGGCCCCACATCACATTGTCCTTTTCTTCCTCATCCTCCCCAACTGCCCCCCTCCTACCAACACCCTACCTCCTCTTCCCACTACCCTCCCCCTACCTTCCTCACTTCTCCCTCCATTCTGCCCCCTAGCCTAGCATCTGCTCTTGAGCTTCATCACACCATCCCCCGCATTCAACCAGCCCCCCTCTCTTTAAGGCAACCCTACCCTCGCTTCCGCCGTACTATCTCCACTTTACCATGCTCTCTAATACTCATTCTCCTTCTCTCATCAGGTAATATCAACCCCAACCCTGCCCCCCCCCCCCATTTCTTTCTCGCCATAAAAAAACTCCTCACATACCCTATCTAATCTCATCCACATCCCGCTCCTCCCCCCTTCCGCCCTCCCTCATTCATCCCACAATCACTCATCCATAGATATCAACTCCAACCCTACCTCCAAAAATAAATCCTCACATAACCTACCTGATACCATCAATTTACCCCTCACTTCCCCTCCCTCACGTCCCTCTTGGAGAGCACACACACCCAGACATACCCACCCATACCCTGCTCCCTCTAAATCTTGGTATTACCCTAGAAATAGACCCCCATGCTACTCTGATAAGAAATCTACACGTAACTTATCCAACCTTATCCATACCCCTCTCCTCCCCCCTCCACTCTCCCGTTTTCATGCGCCCTATGGAACGCATGCTCAGTCATTTTAAAAAAACCTTTTATTCGCAATCTTTTTATCTCTAATGCCCTACACCTTCTTGCCATGACCGAGACCTGGCTCCCCCCAGATGACACCGCATCCATTGCCTCTCTCTGCTATGGGGGCTACCAGTTCTCCCATACACCTCAATCTACTGGTCACAGTGGTGGCGTTGGCCTCCTACTCTCTCCCTCCTGCCAATTCGAACCCCTCCTGCCACCCCAACCACACTCCCCCCTCTCCTTCGAAGTCCACTCTAATAGCCAAATGTATCCCTTTTAACGTGGTAGAAAGATGAATATGCTGGGCTAATGCATAATTTAAAAAAAAAACTTTAGAAAATACGAAAAACGCAAAACTCACAAGTGATTCCAGACTTTTGCACACTACTGTACATCCATCTGACCAACTCCCTTGCCTCTGATCCTCGCCATCTCTTTAATACCCTCAATTCTCTCCTCAAGGTCCCCCCGCCCCCGATCCCGCCCTCCCTTTCTGCCCAAACCCTAGCCGACTATTTCCATGACAAAATCCACAAGATTACCCTCCAATTCCCCAACCCCTCATCTACCATCCAATTCCCCACCCGACTCAACTACCTCTCCTCCTCCCCTCCTCCCCAATTCTCCTCCCATCCATACTCCCCCCCTGCCACCCTCTCCTCCTTCCCTCCGATCTCTGCAAAAGAAACTGCACTCCTTCTTTCCTCCTCCAAACCCACCACCTGTTCATCAGACCCTATCCCCACCCATCTCCTACATTCCATCTCCCTCACCATTGTCCCCTCCATCACTCATATCCTCAACTTTTCACTCTCCACTGCAACTGTCCCCGTTGACTTCAAACATGCTGTTGTCACACCCCTCCTCAAGAAACCCTCACTTGATCCCACATGCCCTTCTAACTATCGACCCATCTCCCTCCTTCCCTTCATATCTAAACTATTAGAACGAGCAGTCCACCATCGCTGCCTCGACTTCCTCACCTCCCAGGCCCTCCTGGACCCACTACAATCCGGCTTCCGTCCCCTACACTCCACTGAAACGGCACTCACAAAAGTCACCAATGACCTGTTCCTGGCTAAATCTAGGGCAAAAGCAGTTTGAAATATGCACTAAGTCACTTTATTTTATTAATCAGGTCGTTGATGTTATATTGGGAGTACAGTAGGTCATTTTTGGCCACATTTTCCCAGGATCTGAGACCTGTTCATTAGTTATAAAAGTGCATGTTTTTCTCCGGCAGCACCTATATGAAGTGAAAGATTAATATCTGCTACAAGACTAGTGATATATTTGGAGTGTATATTGTTGGACTTTAGTATTACACACTCTTTGATAAGATACCCTTGTTATTTGCATTTTTTTCAGACATTCAGGCTTAGACATCCCAGATTGCACTTGGATGGATCTTCTAAAATTTCCTCCTTTCTGTATAGATAAGCAATTTAATCAAGTGTTGTGAAAAAACAGTACTAAAAAAATGCAGGCACATGATTTCACAAAGCTGGACGTGCCCAATAGGGATGTTTGCAGGGACGTCTACTTAGACATCCCCAGGACCATATACCAGAACTTGGATATCTAGGACAGCATAATGGTCAGAGTAGTGGGTTACAAACAGGGCAGCCAGGGTTCATATCCCACTGCTGCTATAGCTGAACTTGTGAACTTTCACCCAAAGTGTCTGAATACCACTGCTATATGTGTAGCTAAATGGAATACTCTCACTCCCTCCCAGCACAATCTAGATAGTACTAGGACAATTACAGTGATTTTCAGTGGCATTGTCCATTTAGAAGCAGCTGCTAAACATAAAAGCCTCTTTGAATACTGGCCCAACATTGTTTTTCCTTTGCTAGTCAGAAATGAGGATAATAGTTCCAGTAGTGTAATGCTTTCTAGAGGTTGTCCTCTATCACTACAGCCTTCCTCATGGACTAAAATTTTCCAAGGGGACCACTGTCTCTGGGACTATTTTACAGGAATTGCTAGCGGGATCTCATCCTGCTTTCACATACATACTGCTGTAATATCTTACCGCCCAAGGCCAACATATACCCAGTTCAATGGCAGAAGTTCAAATTATGAGCCCCCAAGCAATTATTTTGAAAGGGTCTCTAGAGTGGGGTAAGTCCGCTTCAGAAAATATAAGAACAACTGCAAGTGGGCCCTCTTCTTCCTTGCGGTCTCCCTGCACCTCAGGGGTCGCTTGGGCAGAATTTATGCCACTGACCCAATTATTTTTATGCCTCTCAGATAAGTGTTTTTTTCTAGCACAGCAGTCAATTCCTGACTCCTTAATGAAGCAGGAATTCCTGGGACTGAAAGGTCTACCAGGGTCTACTTTCACCCCTTTATACCAGCTCAGCATGGTTTGCAGAGCCACGCTGACTGTTTTTTAAGAATATATTTATTCTTCCTTAAGGTCTTGAACAAAAGAATATGCCTGTTCATTGCAACAATCCTGAAAATCTGACTGGCCAGGTATACTTCCAAGAAACAGCTGGGAATCGCTGATATAAGGAACAATGGTTTCAAACAACAGTAAAACAAGATGGTCTTCAGTGTATGCAAATTCAATGCAGCAGTTTTACAAACCCAATTGGCTAGGTACCCCCAGGAGAGGGCTGGGGAACACTCCCCTATTTAAACATTCCACCCCTCATGCTTTTATAAACCTCTATCATACCCCCATTTTATTTTCTTAATTTATATTTTATTGAATTTCAAAATTACATGATTTCAAATAAATGAAAAAAGGGGCCTTTTTACTAAAGTGTGCTAAGCAGTTAACACATGCTTTCCTTTGGACAACTGCCTACTGGGAACCGCCATAACTGTTACCATGGCGCATGACAGTTACCGCATGCTGATTCAAGCACTAACTGCCACTAGCATGTTGGGATACCGAATGGATGGTTAAAGGTGGAGAGGGGGTGTAGTGGCCACAGTGCAGTTAGCATGGGGGACATATCATGCACTGTCAAAGTTGCCGTTAGCATGGTTTCACCTAACACCACTTCAATAGGTCAAGGTAAGTGCATCGCAGTAGTAGTGCCATGCATTAGGGTAATCATCTGTGCGTTAACTGTTGCGAACAGGCTGGTCAAACCCCCAATTGCTGCAGAGGCCTTGCCCTTAATGTAAATTAGTTTTTGCACTAAATGCACATTAGGCGCAAGAACCTAATGTACATTAGTATAAAGGCTGCTAAGATTCACATATTTCACATTATCAGGTCAACATAGAGCAACCAAACCAAGAAAAAATGCTAAGGAAATAATACAATAGTGAATTTAAACCAACCATGATTTGGGGGGGGGGGGGGGGACAATAATATAAGTCTACAACCTTAGCATCCAGAAACATTTGCAGTTACTCAGGGTCTGAAAACACATTAGTATGCCTTTCATATTTAAGAAAACCTCTACAAGAAAACTGAAGGAATATAGTTGCTCCCAGGGCCAACACCTTGTTCTTAAGGGTTCACCCTCCGCAAGGCCTAAGGCTCCATCTTTTGAGCATCCAGCTTGCTTCCAGGAGTCAGAAAAGAGACAAAAGAGCTCTTCCTTCCATAAACACCCAAATACATAATCTAGGTGATCTGTAAATCTAGTCTTGGCCACTTCTTAAATAGGTAAAGCCAGCTATCCAATACACTGTCATTCTTAGATATAGAAGACAGTGTTACCTCTGTTGAACAAAACATTGATACATGGACATCCTTCAATAAGGACACGACCCAATTTATTAACCAGATCACACTTATATTTACATTTGTTCTTGACTATGTACATACAGTATTTTATGAAATCTGGGCATAAGATTGCCTAGGGATAAAGCACCTGCAGAGGGATAAAGCGCTTCATCACTAGGTTATTCAAAAGAGCAAGCTCACCATGAGAGTGGGAGTACCATTTGTGAGGAGCTTTGGAGCCATCTGGGTGGGGGGGGGGCTAAATTCTAACTCCCTGCAGGTGAAGAAGATGATAGCCCTTACAAGCAATATTTCTACCCTCTCTCCATTACTAAGATCATCACTGGCATGTCTAGAAGAGAAGGCCTGCCAATGAGGGCTGTGTTTCTCCCAAGGGGATTAGTCCAAAGGGGTCACTACTTTGCAGCTCCTTTGAGAGCAATTGAGAGGGATTGTAGCTCTGAGCCATTTTCCATCAGGCAAAGTGTTCTGGGCATTATGGAACTATAGATCTTTCACTCTCCCCTCCCTTCAGAAATGCCTATTATATTTACTGCTTCTGTTCCTATTTTAGTTGACTTTGCTACTTCACCAAAGTCATTGTGAACCAGTTATAAGATCCAGCCTGCTATGGAAACAGGTTGTTCCTGATAGGTGACTTGAAGAGACAGAATTATTTGGAGGCTAAAAACCCACCTTTTTGAAGCATCCTTTGCATCCTGGTGCTCCTCACTCTCTTGTCCACTACATATGTGTATCTTACCATACTCAAGTCCCAAGTTTCACTATGCTTTTGTCTTGATTAGACTGTAAGCTCTGATGAGCAGGGATTGTGTCTTACATCTATATGTACAGTGCTGTGTACGCCTTGTAGCGCAATACAAATTATTATTAGTAGTAGTAGGGGTAATGACATTAATGATATTGGGTTTAGTTGTTCTTGTTTCATATGAGAGGAATAAGGAAGGGAATAATTGCCCTTCAACAAAATTTAAACTTTTCCTGCCCCTAAAACACAGCTGAATATGCATAAAAGGGTTTTTATGAAATTACCCCAAGGGGTACACACATACGAGTACATGCGGTGACATTAAGATGTGTATTTGTATGCAATCCACATGTATGCATGATCTTGGCAGAGTTTGAGCAGAGCATAGGGAGGGTCATGAAGTATGTGTCTATTTTTTATAAAATATACTCAGTCACACAGCTTGTACAGACATACATTTCAACCAGCTCCCAACCTGATGTAAATGTCCATGGTTTCAACCTAGCTATGATTTCTGCCAGTTTACCCCTAGTATAAAGACACATTGGCACCTAAGTATCATAAGAACATAAGATATGCCATACTGGACTAGACCAAAAGTGCATCAAGCCCAGTATTCTCTTTCCAACAGTGGCCAATTCAGATCAAAAGTACCTCACAGGTTTCCATAAGGTAGATAGATTCCATGTTGCTTATCCCAGGGGTAAGTAATGGATTTCCCCAGTTCCTTTTATATTGGTTTACACCAAAATATTTTTTTTCTTCATCAAAAATGAAAAGAGGTTTTCCTCTCGTTCCATCAGCATATCTCTGGTGTGGTGCGCACTTCTCTTTTTCATCTCCGTAGGATTAGGGCCGTCTGACCACTGCTTTCAGTCACTTCCCTCACCACCCTTGTGCTTTCCCTGGTGATTACCCGACTCGATTACTGTAACTCCCTTCTCGCCGGCCTTCCACACTATCAAATCCGGAGGTTACAACTCGTTCAAAATACTGCTGCCCGTCTTCTTACTTTCTCTTCACCTCGGGATCATATCACTCCCTACCTTCTTTCCCTTCACTGGCTCCCTATCAAAGCTCGCTACCTCTATAAACTCCTTATTCTTACACACAGGGCCCTTCATACTAGTACACCTCAGTATCTATCCGATCTCATCTATCTTCAACCCATACCACGCATTCTTCGTTCCTCCCATGGCAATCGTCTTTTCTTACCCTCCCCCACCAATGCACACCTTGAGTCAACCTGCCGTGCCGCCTTCTTTTTTGCAATTCCTGCCCTTTGGAACTCTCTCCTGCATTCCCTCCGTACTGAAATGTCCTTCCCCTGGTTCAAGACCCTCCTTAAGACCTATCTTTTCCACCAGGCTTTCAACCTCCCTGACCCCTCCTAACCATCCACATGCCATCCACTGGCCATCCACATATCGTCAATCAGGTCTTCCGCTATTTCCCATCATTTACAAGGTCCTTGATCCCCTACCCCCCCGTAATCCTCTATGGCTCCTGGATATCTTCTGCTCCAACCATCTAGCCCTTACCTATCCTCCGCCCCTTCACCCCCCATCTCATCCACTCTCCTTTCCCTCTCTTTTCTTGTCTGTGTCGATACCTGTCCTGTTCTATCCTTCCTCCTTTATCTCCCTTTTCTTTCCTATCATTTTTGGCGTTCCTTTCTCTCTTTATTTTCCAGCAGTCTATTATGTTGTACACCGCCCTAACGCTTCGGTACAGGGCGGTCTATCAAATACTTTGAATAAAGATAAAGATAAAGCAGATCTTCACACTGATTCTAAATCTGTAATTAGTTTTTTCCCCCTAGCACGTAGAGTATTAGAGATATCATCCATAGAAGTTTCTGTAAAATGTTACATATCATACTCATTGAAAACGTCAGATGTCACACATGCTGATTACTATATTTGACAGGTTTGCATGTAAGAAATGCACTAAAAGTGTTTTACAGAAGACTTTGTGCTGTGAAGTTTGTCAGTAGTAATCTGCCATCATGCTCTCATCCTGGAATCCTTGATAACGTTTTTCCATGGCCTGAATGTCTTGGTGAAGCCTCTCATCCTGTTCGTCACTCACTTCACCCAATTTTGGTGGAAAAAAGTGAAGATGTGAGTTCATGAAGTGCATTTTCAATGAAAATGCTGCAACCAATACGTCAAGTAACCTCTGAATTCCATCAACACAATCTAGCGATTTGTGATGACCTAGAAAATTTTCACAGATCCACTTAAAGGCTTGCCACGCAGCAAGTTCCAAAGCATCCAGGCATTTTTCAAATTCTTCATCCTCCATCACCTGTCTTATTTGTGGCCCCACAAAAATGCCTTCTTTCAGTTGTGCTCATTAATTCTCAAACCCTTCACTCTGATCTCTACAAACACCCTAACGAGTGAACTTTTAAGTAACTGACACACCACTATTTTTTGTTTTTTGTCGGAGGTTTTTACCATGAGAGATATCTCCCTCTTGAAGCGTAACTTCCCTTTTAATTACTTTTGTGGTAACCTAACCACTGTATAAAATATTGTGAAATAATCGCATTCAACCTTAATGCTACAACACAATAACTCCACACTGCAGATATTATCGAACACAGTACTGCGTTTAGAGCCACACTCCAATTTCTGGCCCTGTTTCAACGATAGAAAATCTGCTATAAACTTGTACTCATCTGATTAGAGCGTCCAGCCACAGGAACCTCAGCGTGTCTTTCAGTTGTGCAGCAGTGATCTTTGAAAATTTAGAAACAAAATACTGAAATCCTTTTGAATTTGTTTGCACCATTCTTTTCACAAAATTTTCATTAATCCCAGTTTTTAAATGCAAAGGAGGAAGCAAAATGTTTGCTGGATCAACTAATGGAACATGACTAACCCTGCTGCTTCCTGGATTATAGGCAGTTCTTAAAGGCCAGTCGTGAACAGTATAATAATCTGTCCCAGAGGCAGAGAAAACAGCAATATTTGGTAAATCCACCTTGCATTCCCATCAGCATGCCAATAACCTTAAGATCCCCGCAAATCTTCCACTGGTAATTGTCATAGCATACACACTGGAACATTATCTGCAGGTTATCATATGTCTCCTTGAGATGGACAGAGTGTGCAATTGGAATAGATGGCTTTACACTGCCATTATGAATAAGAATAGTGTAATGTAGTGGATCTTCCAGAAGCTATGGATCTGGGTGAAGCTGAAGAAAGTGTGTCTGAAACTGACAGCGTAGAAAAGCACATGGCCCAGGGTTGCCATGAGCAACGTAAACAAAGAGTGTCACGAGGGGAGAGAACACGCCCAAACTGCAAACAAGCCCCGAGCTCAGTGTGTAATGAGAATCAGCTGGATGAGGGCAGGGTGCAGTTAAGCCCTAGGACACATGCACATAAAAATTACTCACCTGAGGATAGTGGGAGAGCAGCAAGAGGGAGAGCAGCAAGAGAGAGGGCAGCAAGAGAGGGAGCAGCAAGAGAGAGAGCAGTAAGAGGAAGAACAAGGAGAGGACTCAGAACCAGGAGGAGTCTCAGCAGGAGAATTGATGAGAGACCCAGCTGCAGGACTGAAGGAAGCCTTGGTCAGAGAACTGGTTGGGGAACCAGTTGGAGAAAGGGACCAGAGGAAAGTGTCCTAGTTGAAAGCTGCAGGTCCAGTGAAGCAGAGACGTCCTGGCCAGAGGACATTTATATGTCAGAGAGAAAGCAAAGGGTAAAAGGCAGGAAAACGCAGCCGTGCTGTGAAAGCCTTATTGACCCAGCTGTGCTGAGATGTTCCTGTGTGAGAAAGCCGGAAGGTAGGCTGTATAAACCTTATAGAAGAGAAACTGAATGTAAAAGTTTTCCCTGTAACTGCCAGAGTTTGTGGGGATCTCCTATAGCAAACTCCAGTATATGTGGTAATCTTCCACCCTGCTCTGTAGCAATGGGGGAAGGGAAGTCTCGCAGTGAAGAGAGACTGCTCTTTGGAGGGACGTATAATGATCCACAAGAATACTTAGCTGGGGGTGAGTGTGAAGAAATGCCATTAGAATTTCTTATGGAACAAACCCCAGAAGAAGAAATGGATTGTACGCTGTCTGTAGCAGACCATGTCACGTCTCTACGCTAGAATAGCTGTTTAAAAGTTTTTGTGAAACAGCACTGAAAGCAAGAGAGTTTGCCTTTGAGAAAAGGGACTGCTCAGTTACGTTTTTGTTCAACTAATTGTTTATGTGAGCTGAAGATAGAAGCTGTTTCTGTTCCTGTTTCGTTTCATTTTTGTACCAGAAGTATGGTCATTTTTGTTCTTGTTTTTCTTGCAAATGAATCCACCCGGAAGGGGAAATAAAATCCTGTCTTTTGCCTAACTCCACTCGACTACAACTCATTCCTTGCTTAGTAAAGAGGGACTACAATACCCAGAAGGCAGTGCAGGGCCAACTGCACTATCCTTCTTGCTAGGTTTGGACACGCCCAGGCTGACCTACCCCCATGCTTTTGCCTCTGGGGAGGGTTACTGGTGACAATAGTCTTGAGGCTTTTTGCTGAATAAACAATGAATAAGCGCCATTCTGACAGTCTATGTACCTGTGAAAGGGCTCCAAATGTCCGTTGATACGTATCATTGCAATAACACATTGGACCATCCATTTTAAAGAATATCGCTAAATTACGATTGCGCATGGGATAATGGCAAATAAGAACATTTTTTGAAGTACAGTCAACATTATTGGCACCCTTGTATTTTAGGTATATTGTGTACAATATCTTGAAAAATAATTGGAAATATTTTAACTGCATGTCATCATAATATTTTAACAGTATGTTCAAAGAAATACACAAAAAATAAAGATGTAGATGTCTGTGCAATGTAGATAAAGTCATTTCTGAGAAAAAAAACAAAATATGACCTGGACAGGATTAATGGCACCCTTCACTAATATTTGGATGCACAACCCTTGGTGGTGATGACAGCTTCTAAATGTTTTATGTAGCCATCTATAAGTTTTGTACATCTATCTGCTGGTAGTTTTTCCCACTCTTCAACTGCGATTTGTTCCAGCTCATGAATATTTCCAGGATTCCTTTTACCAATGGCAGATTTCAGCTCTTTCCAAAGGTTCTCAATTGGATTGAGGTCAGAACTCATTGCTGGCCAATTTAAGAGTCCATTTTTTTCCTTTGTAACTATTAATTTGTACTTTTGGATGTATGTTTTGGATCATTGTCCCAGACCTAGCTTTCTGACACTAGTTAGTACATTATGCTCCAAAATACCTTGGTAGTCCTCTGACTTCATGATTCCTTTAATATGTTCCAGGCCTCCAGTTCTTGAGGCAACAAAACAGCCCCACAACATAAGGAACCTCCACCATATTCTTTGTCCTTCTCCTTGTCCTAAGAAATATATTGGGTGCACTACTTGACCACTTTACAACATCGATTATGTGAACATTCATCACATTTAAATTAAAATGTCATGACTGCCCTGATTGTTAGTCATTGTATTCATTATCAACATAGTTTCAGTGACTTACAATGGCGGGCGAATGATTGGGTCCCACATGACCTCCGTGGAGGTGACAGAGAGCACAAGTTACAGATATTGGAACAATCCTGAATTTTTAAATTGGCTACAGTTGCCCCTCAAGGTTTAAATCAGAAATTGGATTGGTGGAGTTTACTTTAGACTTTGTCATTGAGAAAACTCCACCTTCTTGAATCCTACAGGTTGGATACTCATCATGTGATCGGATACATCACATGCCATGGTTTTGAAAAGGAGCTCATTGGGAGAGGGTGAGCATTCAGAAATTTTGGAATCAACAGATGTCCTTCAGGAGCATTGAGACAGAGCTTTGATGAGTTGGCAAGCTCTAAACGCAGTGCTGTGTTCGCTCAGTGACATCGATATTGTTTAGAGCGGCTGAGTTTTACCAACATTCATTGTTTGTGACCAATAGTTGGGGCTTATATGGCCTGTGACTAAGAATGGGAGATTCAACAGCCACAGAAGATTTGCATGAAGATATGCAAGTTTGAATTTAAATTATAAGCTTTTCATTATAAGTTCTTATAGACGTTTTAAGTGTTTTCACAGTGGGTTGTGTTTTAACACTTTAGAGGTGTCTTGGGGCACTTGATAAAAGATAAAAAGGAGAGTTTTTATGAGAGGCTTGGAGACCTCATGAAAAGCACTCCAACATAAGAATGGCATAGTAAGAACTTCTTATAATATGAAGGTTTCTTTTTCAAAGATAATAATCATGTCCTGGCAAGGTCCCAGTTTTTATACTATTTCCTACTATTTCCTTTTTAATCGGTCTTGTTTTATTTGATTCTTTTATGTGTCAAATAAGTGTGCATATATAGTCCAAAGCCATTTCACTGGCTGTTTTTTTAGGAGATATTGGACATTAAGAGGTTAAACTGCAAGGGTGCCAATAATATTGACCACAATTGTCCTTTTCCCTCAGCCTTGAAGCAAGGAGTTCTGCTTTATCTTTTGAGAGTGCCAAGTCTCATATAAGAGAACTAAGCTCTTTTTGGCTAAATTTCTCTGGATTGCCATTGATTTCATCAGGCACATAGCCTACATCTTCCGACTCTTTAGGTTGGCCGCCACTTGCACCTTCATCTAACTCCATTTCTTATGGTCCAGAAAACAGCCCATCCTATGGAGGAACTGGAACAGGAAGTATTTCGTCATGTGTGACTAATCGCATTGCAGACATAAGATTTGGATACACAATGTTGTGCTTGTTCTTCACAAAGAAACCGTGATATTAACCTGACAAAAATAGCAGTTGTTATGATGGTTTCTTGGCTCGGTATAGCAAATGGCATCACTGTTTTCTTTCAATTTAACCAATCATGTAGTCCATTTGCACAGGCTCATCCTGGTCACCCAGTGAGCATCTAAAATATAATTTATACATTTTAGGGCTTATTCTGTCCTGGACGTAGATCCCTTCCATTCACCTGGTATAAGCCAGATGTACAGAGGGGATTGCGATTCTGATCCCGCAGGGCACATTTAGCCTCATGGGATTAGACCTGCAAACAGTCCTGTACATGCAAGTCAGGACTGCGATTCAGCCCAGCATGCGATTCAGGCCAGACAAGTGATTCAGCCCAGCATGCCTTCTCGGCTAACTCAGTCAAGGCTCTTCAACGGAGCTGCGGCACCATTGTTCCATTGAAGAGCCGTGATGCCGGCCGCCGGAAAAAAAAAGCTTATTCCCTGCAGCCCAACCCCTGATCTGGCCTCCTAAGGCCAGGGTCGGGCTGCGGGGAATGTCCTCTGTCTCCCCCCCCCCCCTCCTGTCACATCCGCACCCCAGGCACAAGAAAAAACATGTCCAGGGAAGTTATTCCACCTTGGAGGTGGAATAACTTCCCTGCACAAGTCCAGGGCCGGTGACCGCCCACCACCCGCCCGGACTCCACCCCCGGCGGGGAGGTTAGATGCGGCGGGGGCAGGCACGAATAGCAGGGATGGACGTCCCATTTGGACATCCATCCCCTGCTATTCGTGGCACAGAATAACACCCTTTGTGAAGATCTGACATTATGGTACAACACTGAGATGCAGTAGCAAATGAACTACAAACGTAACAAAAAACATCGGAATGATTTCTACACTACCTTGGCATGATTATTTTATTTCTGATGATTTCTTCAATGTTATTATTACCAAATATATAATCAAAATAATTAACCTGAAAAGCAACATAAATACCAATCAACACTGGTAATCACTGACATAGTTTATGTCAGTTTGGCTAGTATAGCAAAGATTCCAACCTTCCAATCATCTTTGAAACCTGATGTGATACAACAAAAATAAAACCAGTTTTGAACATTGTTCATCATAGTTTATCTAGTACACATGAAATTATTTGTGATGATTTTTTCATATTGGACAGTGTAATGATTTATGGGCTTTTCCTCCAGGAACTTGTCCAAACCTCTTTTAAACCCAGCTAAACTAACAGCTTTTACTACAGTACATCTTCTGCCAATAAATTCTAGAGTTTGATTATGTGTTGAGTAAAAAAATATTTTCTCCAACTAGTCTTAAAGATGTTATATTGTAGCTTACTTGTGTGTACCCCAGTCTTTCTACATTTTGAAGGGGTAAACAATGGTCTTTGTTTACCCTTTCCACTCTACTCATTATTTTATAGACCTCTATCATAGTGTATCTCCCCTCAGCCGTCTCTTTTTCAAGCTAAAGAGCCCTAACCTTTTAAGCCTTTCCCAAAAGGCATATCCTTCCATTCTTTTATTATTTTAGTTGCTCTTCTCTGTACTTTTTCTAATTCTGCTATATCCTTTTCCAGATATGGTGACCAGAGCTGTACACAATATTCAAGGGGTGGCCTAACCTTTTAAGCCTTTCCCAGAAGGGATATCCTTCCATCCCTTTATTACTTTAGTTGCTCTTCTCTGTACTTTTTCTAATTCTGATATATCCTTTTTCAGATATGGTGACCAGAGCTGTACACAATATTCAAGGGGTGGTCACACCATGATACAATACAGAGGCATTATAATATCCTTGGTTTTATTCTCCATTCCTTTCCTTATGATTCCCAGCTTTCAATTTGCTTTCTTGGCCGCCGCTGCACACTGAGCAGAGGTTTCAACGTATTATCCACGATGTCGCCTAGCTCTCTTTTCTGGGTGATGATTCCTAACTGTAGTTATAACAATTACCCCCCAGATGTCATTTTTCTCTATCTTTTCCATTTAATTTTAAATTATTATTTGGTGCTCCACAGTGAATTTAAAACCTGACTGCAGGCCAATGGTAAAAAGTATTAAATTAGTAAAGTTTAGAACACGGGATAATTTATCTATCACCACTGCCCATTAAGTCCAACAAAATATTATTTTTATAGGAATCACTTAATGGGCAAAAAAGCATACAATGCCTTCCCTTCACGTCTTAATGCACTTGGAACAAGAATGAACAGACATTTTAAAAATCTTTTCAGTTTATTTGGTTAATGCAAAAAGTATTCAGTTGAGCCAATGAAAAGTAAATTGATCCCTCTGTATTTTTGATAAATATCATAGTTTCATCCATTTTAGTATCCGACAGAGAAATTAAATCTTATTTGAACAGTATGTAACAACTACTTAGAGGCATGTTTACTAAAAAGCACACCGATAGCGTGTGGTCGGGCCACAAAACCAGAGCAGAGGCCCACGCCAACTTCAGAAGGTGTGTATATCTGTTCCCTTGCCATTGACACATTAATAATGCATTACACCATGGACCCAAGGACGCGGATGCTCCTAATGCCACCCATCGAGGCATGAGCATGCTTACCACGCACTAAACTCCACGCTAAGGGTTAGCACAGTTTAGTAAACATGCCCCTTAGTCTAGCAGCCATGTGTAGTCAAGTGTACTGCAGCTATTAGAATAATATGGGAGCAGAAGAGGTGAAAAAGAAAGTAAAGGATACTACTACAGCAAATGGAATGATATTAAAACACTAGATGCAGACATATTCTTTCCAACTAGGATATTGTGCCTTACATGATGCCAAACGATTAAGTATATTTAAGTTTCTCCTACCCTCACTTGGTTTGCAGCTTGTAGTGCTGTGAGGGCTTGTGTGCATCAGTGATGCTGAGAGCTAAACTATCGGTAGTTTAACTACTGGCAGGGTCTCCCAAGATGGACAGGTCTCAGCTGAGGTGCCAGACCAAGACAAACCACCCATCTGGGCAGCAGCAGAATGGGATAGTGTTGACGGTGGAGGATCACATTTCTGTGACAATGGCAACAACACCAAACTTAAACTGTGCTGAAGAAAGGCCCGGCAATCTACTTCTGTATCTTGCCATGAAAACCCAGTGGATAGTTACAACAAAACAAATTGTGCTGTAGTGCTGGAAGATGAGACCCCCAGGTCGGAAGGCACTCAACTAGTTACTGGGGAAGAGCTGAAGACTTTTCAGAGTAAAGCCAGCATTTGTGATGTGGTTGGATCAAAGCCCTCGGGATGTCTGACTGCTGATGTAGCTGCGCATGAAATGAGAGTCAGAAGCAGTAAAGATGTCTTACACATTGGAACATGGAACGTACGAAGCATGAACCAAGGGAAGTTAGAGGTGGTCAAGAATGAAATGGAATGTGTACAGCTTGATCTGTTGGGTGTCAGCGAACTGAAATGGACTGGCATCGGGCACTTTGCATCAGATGATCACATGGTCTACTATGCTGGAAATGAAAGACAAAGAAGAAATGGTGTTGCATTTATAATAAAGAAGAAACTTGCAAGAACTGTAATGAAATACAATGCAGTCAGCGAACGCTTAATCTCTATTCGTCTACGATGAATGCCTATCAACACAACTATAATTCAAGTATATGCCCCAACAACAGCTGCAGAAGAGAATGAAATTGAAGAGTTCTATGAACAAGTACAAGCTGAAATTGACAGAACATGCGAACAGGATATCCTGATAGTCATGGGTGACTGGAACGCAAAAGTTGGCAACAAAGAAGAAGACAAAGTAGTTGGAAAATATGGACTTGGCAACAGAAATGAAGCTGGAGAAAGACTGATAGAATTCTGCAAGACCAACGATCTATTCATCTCAAACACCTTCTTCCAGCAACACAAGCGGCAACTGTACAAATGGACTTCACCCAATGGATTGTATAAAAATCAAATTGACTACATCTGTGGAAGTCAATGATGGAAAAGCTCTATAACATCAACAAAGACAAAACCTGGAGCTGACTGTGGTACAGATCATTAACTACTAGTATGCAAACTCAAGCTAAAGTTGAAAAAGAGCAAATCACTCATCAATGCAGCAAAATATGACCTTGAAAATATACCACTGGAATTGAAAGACTGCCGCAAAATCGATTTGCTGCTTTATGTACAAATGATAGAGCTCCAGAAGAGTCATGGAATGACATCAAGAAGGTTTTGTTGGAAGAAAGCGAGACGTCTCTACAAAAGGTGAAAAAGAAAAAACGACCAAAATGGATGATGGAAGAAACTCTGAAAATTGCCCAGAAACGCAGAGAAGCTAAAGCCAGAGGAAAAAGAAAGACAATCACAGAACTCAACAGAGATTTCCAACGTACAGCAAGACAGGACAAGGAAAAGTACTACGACGACGCATGCAAGGAAATAGAAGCAGAAACTATTAGAGGAAGAACAAGATTGGTTTTCCTAAAGCTACGAGAGTTAAAGAAAAAGTTCCAGCCTTGAACTGGAATGTTACAAGATGCTCAAGGTTCTATGTTGAATGATGCTGAGAAGATCAAGAAAAGATGGAAGGAATATACAGAGTTTTTATATGATAAAGATCAAGTGGACCAACAGCCGTTTCAACCTGTACCTTATGATCGGGAACCATTGGTGATGAAAGAAGAAGTTGAAGCAGCATTGAAAGCCTTAACAAAGAACAAAGCATCAGCATTGATAGCATTCCCATAGAGGTATTACAGCAATCTGATGCAGCCGTTACCGTACTTACATGGCTCTGACAAGAAATATGGAAGACAACATCATGGCCAACTGACTGGAAAAGATCTGTGTTTATACCAATTCTAAAGAAAGGTGATCCAACTGACTGTGGAAATTATCGCACAATCGCTCTGATCCCACATGCCAGCAAGATTCTACTGAAGATTATTCAAAAGAGACTACAACCATACCTGGAACAAGAACTACCTGAAGTGCAAGCAGGGTTCAGGAAAGGGAGAGGAACGAGAGACATCATTGCGGATGTGAGATGGATCCTTGAAAAGACTAAAGAATACCAAAAGGATATCTATTTGTGCTTTATCGACTATAGCAAAGCTTTTGACTGTGTAAACCATGAGAAACTCTGTGCCACATTAAGAAGCATGGGTATACCAGAACACCTGATCGTACTCTTGCACAATCTGTACATTGATCAAGAAGCAATAGTTCGAACGGAACAAGGAGAAACAGAATGGTTTAAAATAAGCAAAGGTGTAAGATAAGGCTGCATACTTTCCCCCTACCTGTTTAATTTATATGCAGAACAAATCATCAGAGAAGCAGGATTGTATGAAGACAACAGAGGTGTGAAGAATGGTGGAAGACTCATCAACAACCTTCGCTATTCTGATGATACCACATTACTGGCTGAAAGTGAAGATGATCTGAAACATTTGCTTCTCACAATCAAAAATCATAGTCTCAAAATGGGCCTGCACCTTAATGTAAAGAAGACAAAGATCATGACAACTGGCATAATCAACAGGTTCATCATTGAAGGAGAAGAAATTGAAATTGTGAACAACTTTAACCTACTTGGATCAACTATCAATAAAGAAGCAACAAGTAGTCAAGAAATCAGACGATGCATTGCTCTTGGCAGAATAGCTATGAAAGACCTAAATAAGATTCTCAAGAGCAGAGATGTCTCTCTCCATACAAAGATTCGACTTCTTCAAACCATTGTATGTTCAATAACACCATATGGATGTGAAAGATGGACAGTGAAAAAGATAGACAGGAAGAAAATTGATGCCTTTGAATTATGGTGCTGGCGGCGAATACTGTGTATACCATGGACTGCCCGAAGAACAAACCAGTCGGTACTAGAGGAGATCAAACCTAAGCTTTCTTTAGAAGCTCAGATGACAAGACTTCGACTTTCATACTTTGGACACATCATGCGGAGAGAGAGATCATTAGAGAAAGACATCATGCTTGGCAAGATAGAAGGTCAACGCAAAAGAGGAAGGCCAGCAATGAGATGGATCGATACAATAAAAGCAGCTACGGGTACCAGTCTGTCAACAATGAGCCGCCTGACTATAGACCAAACACAATTTAGGATAGCTATCCAGAGGGTCGCCATGAGTCGACGCCGACTCGACGGCACTTAACAACAACAACAACAACATGTTTAAGTTTCTCCTAATTTCAGAATGAACATAGAAACATAGAAATATGATGACAGAAAAAGACCACATGGCCTATCTAGTCTGTCCTTCCATATCAACAACTACAACAGTCCCCTTTTTACCTTTAGAGATCCTCTGTGTTTGTCCCATGCTTTTTTGAATTCAGTTACTGTCCTCATCTCTATCACCTCCACTGGGAGACTATTCCACGGATCCACTACTCTTTCCGTAAAGAAATATTTCCGCATATCACTCCTGAATCTATCTCCCTTCACCCTCATCCCATGTCCCCTTGTAGCAGAACTTGCTTTCAATTGAAAGAGGCTCTCTCCCTGAACATTTATGCCACAAAGGTATTTAAACATCTCAATCATATCACCTCTATCCTGCCTTTCCTCTAAGGTGTACATATTAAGATCCATCAGTCTGCCCTCATATGCTTTATAATGAAGACCACTAATCATTTTAGTAGCCACCCTCTGCACCGATTCCATCCTGTTCACATCCTGTTGAAGGTGCGGTCTCCAGAATTGCACACTATATTCCAAATGAGGTCGCACCAAAGACTTATACAGAGGCATTATCACCTCCTTTTTTCTGCTAGCCATTCCTCTCCGTATGCACCCAAGCATTCTTTTAGCTTTTGCTGTCGCCTTTTCTACCTGTTTAGCTACTTTAAGATCATCAGACACAACCACGCCTAGGTCCCACTCTTCTTTAGTGGACAAAAGTACTTCACCCCCTATACTATATTGCTCCCTTGGATTGCTGCAGCCCAAATGCATGACCTTACATTTTTTAACATTAAATCCCAGCTGCCAAATTCTAGACCATTTTTCAAGCTTAGCTAGATCCCTCCTCATGTTTTCTACACCTTCCTGGGTGTCTACTCTATTACAGATTTTGGTATCATCCGCAAAGAGGCAAATCTTACCCGACAGCCCTTCCGCTATATCACTAACAAAGATGTTAAAAAGAATCGGACCAAGGACAGATCCCTGGGGCACACCACTGGTAACATCCTTCTCCTCAGAGTGAGCTCCATTTACTTGTACTCTTTGTCACCTCCCACCCAACCAATTTCTAACCCAAGCAGTAACTTTAGGGTCCATCCCTACGGTGCTCAGTTTGTTTATAAGTCACCTGTGAGGAACAGTGTCAAAGGCTTTACTGAAATCTAAATACACCACATCTAGGGCTCTCCCTCGGAACAAGTCCCTGGTCACCCAGTCAAAGAAATCAATCAGATTTGTCTGACAAGACCTGCCTCTGGTGAATCCGTGCTGCCTCGGATCCTGTAATCTGCTGGACTCCAGAAACCTCAATATTTTCTCTTTCAGCAGCAATTCCAATAATTTACTCACCACCAAATTAAACTAACCGGCCTGTAGTTTTCAACCACATCCTTACTTCCGCTTTTGTGTAAAGGCACCACATGAGCCTCTCTCCAGTCCTTTGGCACCACGCCCGACTCCAACGAGGCATTGAAAAGGTCAGTCAGTGGAGCTGCTAGAACGTCCCCAAGTTCCCTCAGTATTCTAGGGTGTATCCCATCCGCTCCCATTGCTTTGTCTACTTTAAGTTGAGCTAGTTTCTCACGAACACAGTCTTCTGAAAATTGTTCAAGATGTCTCTCGCTTCTGTTCTATTTGTGGGTGTTTTCTGAGGTCCTTCTCCTGCTTCTTCATCTGTGAACACAGAACAAAAATATTTGTTAAGCAATTCCGCTTTATCCTTATCAGCTTCTCCATATTCCTCCCCTGCACCCTTGAGTCTGACAATAGCACTTTTGCCCTTCCTCTTCTCACTAATATATCTGAAAAATGTCTTATCCCCTCCCCCCCCCCCCCCCCCCCAATTTTATTGCATTGGCCATTTCCTCCTCCTTTTGAATCTTTGCCTTCTTGACTACTTTGCTAGCTTCTCTAAGTTTTTCCAAATACAGATGCCTGTCTTCCTCTCTCAGTGATCTCTTGTATTTCATGAAGGCCTCCCTCTTTTTCTTCACTTTTTCAGCTACTTCTTTCGAAAACCATAGCGGTCTCCTTTTCCTTTTACCTTTATTTACCATTTTAACAAAAAGGTTGGTTGCCCTTAAAATATCCCCTTTCAGTTTTGCCCACTGTTTTTCTATATCCCCCAGCTGTTCCCATCCCACTAACGACTCCCTGAGGTATTGGCCCATCTTCGCAAAGTTAGTCTTCCTAAAGTCTAACATCCTCACCTTTGAATGGATTCTAACAGTCCTAGCCCTAATACTGAACCACACCATCTGGTGATCACTGGATGCAAAATGATCTCCCACTACAACATCAGAAACACTTTCACCATTGGTAAGCACCAAGTCCAGTATGGCCCCTTCACGTGTGGGGTCTGTTACCAATTGCCTGAATAGTAACAAGTAACACTTTCTGTGATGTCCATTTTCTATTTTTAGGTTTTTCTGCACATATTGTAGACATACAGTACAGTAAGGGAAGTAATTTTCTAAGCAGCTACCTAGATTTAGGCGGTAAGTATGCACCTAAATATCGGTATTTGGCATTTATTTGCAGAACTGGCCAGTTAGGAGCAAAAAGACTTCTTATAGAATACTGTCTTATATACTGCATAGTGCAAACTTTCACTGTGAGCATGCACATGGGCAGAGTTTGGATGGAACATGGACAGAGGGCATAAGTATATGCACAGATTATGAAATATATGCATTTATTTAAAAGCATTTATACAATATGTTGCTTATGAAAATCTAAACTGCTTACAAAAATATTATAATTTACATAGGTTCTCGAAAAGTCTAGGTGTGAGCATTTGTACCATCTCTAGGCCTGATGTTAACGTTTGTGCCTTAATTTAATGTGCATTTTCAACCACTTAGACTAGTACTGTATTTTATAAAGAAAATAGGTGTCTACTTTTTCTTATAAAATAGGCACATTTTGGGTGCCTTAAATTAGGTGCGTGGTTATAAAATTACCCTCAAAGTGTAAATAGATTGTATTTCCATGTTACGGGAACTAAATAAGGATCAGTCATTGCCATATGCTGTTCCAAGGGCTGGGGTGCGGTTAAGGGAGACTTTCTACCAGGGAGCTGATTGGCAAACACAGCATTATAAATAATGGCAAATTCCTACAAAGTGAAATTGCTTAGTGGAACAGATGACCGAACTAATAAAATTATATAAATCAACCACTCTGTGTTTATTTCCCAGTCAGCAAAGGCTGCTATAAAGAGGCCTCGATGCTGTAAGCGCTACATTAGAACACTGCACTAAGCTTCGACATGTGGAGCCCAATTCAGAGAGGGGGACATCTGGGCCATCTGGATGTCCCCGAGGAAGACAGGCCCATTAGGACCCAATTCTGGTCCGTGGGAATGTTTTGTTCCCACGATGCATAGAATCGGGCCCATGGACAGCTTGGCATGACCCTGCCGCCTGCAGGGATGTCCTCCCTGCAAGCGCCCCAGACTCCTGCGGCTTAGGCCCCCTCTTCCCTGCTGCCCGACCCACAGCTGGCCAGCCGAGGCCTGGATTGGGTGGCGGGGACTCCCCCACCCCCAGCCCCATCCCTAGGGGAGGGGAACTCCTGGTCTGATCACCTTCGAGATGGAATAAGCAGCATGCCCCCCCCCCCTTGACCCAGCAGGACATACAGGGCTGTGACCAGAATTGTTCCTGTACATCCTGTTGGACTTGTCTGCCCCTGCTCCGTCCCAACCCTGCCCCTCCTGCCGGCTCTCCATGTCCTACTGCTCAGGACATGCAGGGAGAGCAGAAGGGAGAATAAGGTCCCAACAGCTTGTGGGACTGCACGTCCCATCGAGACATAAAAGCCCTGCAACCCGCATCTCTGAATTGGGCCCATAGTGTCCTAATGCACACGATATAAAAAATTGACTCCCAATGTAATAGACTGACATGCAAATTACCATGATGTTAAAAAGTGTGCGCAGTCAGAAAAAAATGCCTGATTTATGTAATTTATGCAATTAATTGAGCAAATATAGTTAAAGGCACTAGAATGGAATTTTGATAAGTCATCAACTAGGTATTTTTAGGAGCTCTCTGGAAAATCTAAGGGGCACTTTTACTAAAGTGTGCTGTGCAGTTAACGTGTGATTTGGCAAGGACTTGCAGTAACAGTTACTGCTCAACCATGACAGTTCACACATGCCAATTATCACGGCAACTGCCAACCACACGTTAGGAAACCAAATGGTTGGGTTAGAGGTAAAGAGTGAGCATGGTGAGAACACTGTAGTTAATGCAGAGGTACATATTACGTACTGTCAATGTTGTAATTAGTGCAAGTTCACTTAGGTGCACCCGCAGTGGTTGCATCACACGTTGGGGTACGCATCTGAATGTTAGCTATTGTAAACATGCTAGCCACGCCCCCAGCAGTTACTATGGAGGCTTTGCACTTAACACACATTATTTTTTGTGTTAAACATGTGTTGAGTGCACAAACCTAAAGCACTTTAGTAAAAGAGCCCCTAATATGATGGAGGGCCTCCTGGGAGTCCCTTTTAAATGTATTTTGTGAATATGAAAAGTGTCTCACCAAGTGCAGCAAAGCTGGTGAGAGCCCTCTAAAAAAATGTTGACAGCACATCATTGTGTGGAAAGGCACATTGTATTCTGCCACCTGGATGCAATAATGCAGTACTAGAAGGACATCCTGATAAGTAAGATATTTTTCCTACCACCAATGTGCACCCTTGAACAGACTTCATCTGTATTTCTAAATGCCTCGGCATGTCCAGTCTACTCAAAGCAATCAGACATCTGACAGATGCCTGTAAGCTTCCATGCTCCAATCCTATGCAAATGTCATTTCAGTGAAGTTGCTGCCCCCTTCCATCGTATTGATATGTGCTATTCTCATTTGAAGAGTGAAAGATACTAAGGAGCTTTCTGTCACAACTTAAGCAAAGCAGAGGTTGTTATGATGTTTAAATGGCAACCTGATCCCTTTTGTACCCGTTTGGAATGTAAGAGGGACATGGCAGACTGAAAGTAGAAGGGGCGTGACATATGCCTGCTAACTTCAAGATTTGGCTTCCATCCAAAGTCTACAGCTGTGTGGGACTGTGTGAATATTGAAGAAAGGCTCTGAACTTGATCTTAGGGCAACAGCACTAGTCATTTCAAAATACTGCAATGTTTTGTGCAGAGGTGGTGTTGAGCATCCCATCTTTTCATTTCAAGATACGGAATCCAACTTTCTTCTCTAAATATGAAGGTAGAAGCATGCAAAAAAGACATTTGATACAAGAGAGACAGAGTGGCCATTCGATAAGGGTGTAATTTTATAAGGAGCCGTCTAGATTTAGTTGGCAAGTACAAACCTAAATGTTGATATTTTAGTCATTTATGTGTGTAAGTGGCCAATTATGCACATAAATGACCTCTTGAAAATTTAATAAAAATAATTTAAAGAAAATGCCAACTAGTGTAAAAGTATGCACTTTGTTTGCATCGCACATACTTTGACTGTGGGCATGCACATGGGTGGAGTTTGGAAAGAGCATAAGCGAAGCACGCAAGTAGGAGCATTGATTGTAGAATGCTATAATTTATGCACGTACTTTCAAAAAGGAGGCGCA
The DNA here is from genome assembly GCA_033557465.1 of Ichthyophis bannanicus. Lineage (NCBI taxonomy): Eukaryota > Metazoa > Chordata > Amphibia > Gymnophiona > Ichthyophiidae > Ichthyophis > Ichthyophis bannanicus. The sequence continues at coordinate 223,377,485 of CM066031.1, forward strand.
GGCACTTTTTTGAAGGCAAGCACTACACCAGCTCTAGGGCTGGTGAAATTGTCCGCACCATAACTAAAGGTGCGGTCTCTGCCATTTACACAAGTATTTTATAAAATAGGCATAAAAAATGCATGTGAAAATTTGCATTAACTAGGCACATCTTTATAAAAACCCTCTACATGCCTGAGTCTTATTCAAGCTGAGTATGTTGATGTATGTCAAATCTATGCTTATTAAGAAGGATGAACCATAACAAGACAAGCCAATTGGGAATAATATGGCATTAGTTTCTGGCAACCACATTGAGCTCATGATATGTTTTCATTTTTATGTGTGGATAATCATTGTCAATAGTTAGTACATGTTTTGACGTATCCTCTTTGGTCTTGATTTTGTCTTTATGTTCTTTGGCTTCTTACAGTTGAAAAGGCATCTGTTTATTCATAGAGTGGGTAGAATATGAAATGATACAATGGGAACTCATCTCACTCCAGCTCACTTTTGGCTGAATTTGAGTCCTGACAGCTCCATTGTTGCATAACAATGTACAACTAGAAAACTAGAAATATGAAAGTCAGGATTCTGAAATATTTTTCCACCACCTGTAGGGCTGATGTAAAATAGCCTGTTGCTGATCATTTTTATAACAAACATGTAACCCTAATAGATACCTTCAGAGGCTGCTGAATATTGGAAACTCTCTGCAGCATCGGGAACACAAATTCTGGGATGAACAGACACATTTGTAAGTACCTACAAGATTACTTGCCCATTGAATCCCTTAACTGAACATATTCCACACACTGAGTTTTGTTCCAAACTAGAAAATAAACTTTACCGACAAAAAAAATCAGCAGATCAGCACAAAAAGCCAAAGACAGAGAAGAAAATATCTGTAACTTTACACACTTCAAATATTCACAAAAATACGCAAGCCAATGCCAGAAAAATGAGCAAATTCACACAAAATGCCTACACAGGCTTCTGGAGGCTGCTGTAAGAATGTGCAGATTCCTTGGTATTTCCTTTCAGCCTCTTTCTCCTGAGAGTTATTCTAGGAAAATCCTGAATCATCTTTCCCATAGGCAAAAATCTTGGTAAATATCTTGGCAGCTGTCCTTTAACTCGAAACAGATCAATGTGTTTGAGGGTCTTAGGATATCTGGTTTCTAGACCACACAAAACAGAAGGGTCTCTCTTGAAATTCCACCTATTTTTTTCAGTCATGGAAATGAGTGCCTCACAGGTCTGTGCCAAGGGTTGTGCGAGCAGTATGGCCGCAAAGGGCACAAGCACAGAAGGGGGTGCTGATATCATCACTGGGCTTCCAGGAAGCTCAAAAAACGTAGTTACTCACCTGTAACAGGTGTTCTCTGGGGACAGCAGGAAGCAGTCATCCAACGGAGCCCGCACGGTAGCTTCTCCCCAGCTTTCAAAGAAAGCCTTTGGGAGATGTACCATGCATGCGTGGTCCTCTTCCCACCCAAGGGTGCCATCTTGCCTCAGTAGGATGACATAACTCAAAGGCAAAAATAACACAAAAGCAACTCCATGGGAAGGAGGGAGGATTGTGAGGAATGATTCCTGCTTTCCCCGGAGAACACCTGCTACAGGTGAGTAACTATGCTTTCTCCGGGAACAAGCAGGAAGTCAGTCCTCACATATGGGACTCCTTAGCTACAGGCTATTGAAAACCTGTAAAATGCCACGGGTGACAAGGAAAAGGCGAGCTGTGAGCAGCAGCAATGAGTCCTTGAGAAGACAGACTTACAAGTGACTCAAGTGTCCAGCGAGAAACCAGCACTGCGGTAGCCGGAACACCCAAGGGCCGAAAGGCAAGAATTGCCTACACACCGACTAGATGATGGAGTACTCCTGGCCAAACCCTATCCAAAAATAAGATTAATTACTCCAATAGCAACAATATCATATGAAGAACCAAAGGCACTGGAGCCAATATTAATACTTTATAAAGTAGACACAGGGATGTCTCAGACAGACGGCTTAAAAACGAAGGCACCAAAGTGTCTAAGATTGCCGTAATAGCATCAAGGACTATCCACTGGCCATTTAATTCTCATACTTGAGACTCCAATAAAAACATCAAGAAACAGTGTCAAATAGTAAGGATATGAAAAAATCAGTACTTAACTTCAGACACCCCAACGCTGGCTATCATAGCGCCATGCAATGCGTTTCACTCAAAGAAATGAGTTTCTTCAGGGGGATTTAAACTGAAGGTATAAACCGCTGCTGCCCACGTTCCATCACAGGAAGCTACATACAAAAAAGAAGAACATTGCTCCAAAAACGCCGCGCATGGGCTGGGCCTCCTGGAAACCCTATCCAGGCAGTAATGAGCTGCAAAGGTATGGACTGAAGACCAGGTCGTGGCCCGGCAGATTTCTGACAGAGGAACAGAATGCAGGTTTGCTACAGATGCCACCATAGCCCTGATGCTGAGCACCGTGACCCGGCGCTCCAGCAAGAGCCCAGCCTGCTCGTAGGTGAGGTCAATGCAACTTTCCACCAGAGTCTGCTTAGTTACCGCTGCCCCCAGTCAACTGGGGTCATAGGAGATGAAAAGCTGTGAGGCTTTGTGGTGGCCCTGAGTGCATTAGAATAGAAGAACAGGGCCCTCTTATAGTCCAGAGTGTGAAGGACGGTATCTGCCCTGCTGGTGTGGAAAGAATGTGGGGAGCATCACCTCTTGATTGAGGTAGAAAGGGAATACCACCTTACGAAGAAACTTGGGGTGCATGCGGAGCACAACCTTGCCTCGTGTAAGGTTGATCTGCCACCAACACTTGGAGCTCACTGACCCTGCAAGCTGACATGAGTGACACCAGGAACACAACCTTCCAGGAAAGGTACCGTAGCTGGCAGGAAGCCAGGGGCTCAAATGGTGGCCCAGTGAGCTGTGACAGCACTACAGTGAGGTCCCACTCTGCTGCCAGTGGACAGACAGGAGGCTTGGACAACAAGAGATCCTGCAGGAAGGACTTGCCCTCGATAAGTTGGTTGTGCACTGCGAGTGCACTCAGGTGGACCCTGACAGAGATGGACTTCAGTCATGCCTGAGACAGGTGAAGCAAATATTGCAGCACAAGCTACACAGAGCATGAAAATGGGTTGACCTGTCGCTCCACATACCACACTGAGATCTGCGCCATTTGAAGGCATAAGCTCATCTTGTGGAAGTCCTACAGGGGGCCAGGAGAACCTCCTCCACCTCCCCTGAAAGGTTGAATGGATCCAAGGCAACCCTTTCAACGGCCAGGCCGTTAGCATCAGGGACCCCAAGTTGGGGTGTAGGAGGGTGCCCTCCTCCTGCGACAGTAGTTCCAGGACATTCCCCAGGAGGACCGGGGTTGCCGTGGATAAGCAAAGGAGCAGTGGGAACCATGGTTGCCTTGGCCACTGAGGGGCTACCAGGATCAGTGATGATCCATCGTATTGGACCTTGAACAGGGTCTTGGCAACCAGTGGCATGGGCGGGAAGGCGTAGAGAAGGTCTCCCATCCACGGTATGAGGAAAGCATCTGCTGCCACCCGGGATGGATGTGGCTGCCTGGAGCAGAAGTGGGGCAACTGGGTGTTGGCTGGAGTAACAAAGAGATCTATCCATGGAGTTCCCCAGAACTGAAAGAGACAACGGATCACTCTGGGGTCTAGCCACCACTTGTGCTGCTGGAGGACCCTGCTCAGCTTGTCCTCCAGGGAATTGTCCTGATCTGACAGATAAACCACCCATAGCAGCACCACATGGTGGTTCGCATACAAGCAGAGAGCTACTGCCTCCTGGCAGAACGTGTTACAAGCCTAAGCCTCCTTTCTTGTTGACGCAGAACATCACCACTTAATTGTCCATCAGGACCAGCACTGAATGGTGTTGCAGATGGTGACGGAAGGCTCAGATGGCCAGAAATATGGCCCAAAGCTCCAAGAGGTTGATCTGCTGCAGACTGTCCATCTGCAACCAACTGCCATGGGTGCAGAGGCCATCAAAGTGGGCTCTTCAGCCTAAGAGAGAGGCGTCTGTGATTAGGACCTTTTGAGGGGTTGGGGCCCGAAAGAGCATCCCAGCCAGAAAGTGCTGGGGAGGCCTGCCACCAGGCAAGAGAGTCGGCCAGTTGGCGGGTCACTACCACCCTGTTCCGCAGACGGCCCGCGGCTTGGGTCCACTGGAAGCAGAGGCCCCATTGAGCCGCCCTCAAGTGGAGGTGAGCATCCGGGGTGACATGGACTGTGGATGCCATCTGGCCCAGCAGGCGGAGCAGGAAGTGGGCACACACTGAGCATTGGCGTTGTATGGCAGTGGCTAGCACCCTGAGGCAATTAGCCCTGTCACAAGGAAGGAAGGCCTTGGCCTGAACGATGTCCAGTCTTGCCACTATAAACTCCAGGCACTGTGTCGGAAAGAGATGGGACTTTGCGTGGTTTATTACAAACCCCAAGTGTTGTAGGATGAAGATGATGTGTGCTGTTGTGTGATGCACCTCTGCAGGCATGTGGCCCATTATGAGCCAGTCGTCCAGGTAGGGAAATACGAAGACTCCCTGGAGATGAAGGTGGGTCACAACCACCGTTAGGCACTTTGTGAACACTCTTAGTGTAGAGGCCAGCCCAAAGAGTGGCACCCTGTACTGGCAGTGTCCACCTCCCACGATGAACCTGAAGGCTAGGATAGATGAGGATGTGTGTGTACGCATCCTTTAGGTCCAAGGAGCATAGCCAGTCTCCCAGCTGGAGGTATGGCAGCAGTATTCCAAGAGAGAGCATTTTGAACTTCTCCCTCACCAGGAACCTGTTCATGTCCCGCAGGTCCAGAATGTGCTGGAAGCCTCCGGTCCTCTTTGGTACTGGGAAGTACCTGGAGTAGAACCCTTTGCCCTCAAGGTGTGGGGGCACTGGTTCCACTGCCTTGTCTTTGAGAAGACCTGTGAGCTTTTGCAGCAGTAATGTCTGGGCTCTCCCGGAAAGAACTGAGGAGGTGTCTGTGTTAGGTGGAGTGTCCTGTGTTAGGTGGAGTGTCCTGAGGAGGTGTCTGTGTTAGGTGGAGTGTCCTGCAGTGTCCAAGAGTGGGTGGTGATGGATGGCCACCAGTAGGTGTAGAAAACCAGAAGCCTCTCTGTAGGCTGCTGGGCTGGGCCTCCTGGAAGAGAGGCTATGCCCAAGGAGTCAAAAAAATCCCGCCAGGCTGGGCCAGAGCCGGTGCCTGGGATTTGGGGGACCTTAGGCTTACAAGAGCCATGCTCTTTTCCCTTGGGCTGCTGTCCCTGTTGGGGAGCTGGGAAGGCCTGGTACTGAGGATAGTTTCCATAAGCCTTCCTCTTCTTCAGGTAGAAGGGCTTTTTACCCAAGGACTTCCATCAGAAGAGTCAGCAGTCTTCTTGGAGAGCCTGGTCCTCATCAGGAACTCGGACTCCAACTCTACAGTTTTATCCATCATAGGTTTTTCCAAAGAGGTTCTCTCCATGGCAGGGGACATTGACCCGTTTGTCCTGAACCCATTGCTCCAGGTCAGAGGAATGTAGCCAAGTCTGGAGTCCCCCAACAGTATTTTGATGGTATCGGGGGCTTTTTCCAATGCTGCGATTGCCTCCGATGCCATTAAAATCCTGTTGGGGAATGCACTAGAGGTTTAAGTCACCTCATACCCAGGGGTAGAGAGATTCGCGCTAAAGCTGATTGCAAAATGCTCTACGCCTGTCTCTGCATCGGTCACAGCAATCGTTTGCATACCAGATTATTATGAGCAGCTCATTTCCACTAATTGGGCACTCAAATTTCCCAAGGCAGAGAAGGCGTTATGCAGGAATATCTCTTGATGGCAAGGGTGTCTCCGTGTTACAGCCTGGACAGACAGAAGGACCGGAGGGAAGGAGTTGCAATAATTCCCAAAAAGATGTCGGAGTACAGCTTGGCTGAAGGTGCTGTCACACCAGGAATCTGAATCCAGGCAGTAATGGGATGTGAAGGTGTGGATAGAAGACCACGTTGCAGCCCTACAGATCTCCAGCAAGGAGACCAAGCACAGGTTAGCCATACAGGTTGCCATGGCACAGACATTGTGTGCCGTGACATGGCGCTCTAAGGAAAGTCCAGCCTGGGCATAGGCAAAGGAGATGCAGTCAGCCACCGAAATGGAAAGGGTGCTTTTCGAAATTGCCATGCCCAGACAGTTCAGATCATAAGAAACAAATAGCTGGGAGGAACTGTGATGGGCTTTCATTCAGTCCAGATAGAAAGCCAACATTCTCTTACAATCCAGGATACGGAAAGAGGCCTCTGCACTGTTCGAATGAAGCCTGAGAAAGAAGGTGGGAAGTATCATTGACTGGTTGAGATGAAAAGGTAAAACCACCTTAGGCAGAAATTTAGGATGAGTACGGAACACTACCTTGTTTTTGTAGAACCTGGTATAGGGTGCATACGACACCGGCACATACAGATCACTGACTGTGCGCTGAAGTAAACACCACCAAGAAAATGCTTCCAAGATCGAAACTTGAGAGGCAGGTGGCCAGTGGCTCAAAAGGTGAAGTGAGAAGCTGCCTGAAGACCATGTTAAGGTCTCATACCACTGGTGGCAGTCGGATTGGTAGATGCGATAGCAAGAGGCCCCTCATGAAGCGGCCAATGAGGGGGTGAGCGGAAAGAGACCAACCATTTATCTTATGATGGTAGTTCGCCAGAGCACTAAGATGTACTCAAACTGAGTTAGACTTCAAGCCAGCATGAGAAAGGTGTAGAAGATATGCTAGAACCTGATCTACCAAGCATGAGAAAGGATTAAGGGCTTTGTCCACACACCAGACAGAATCTGAACCATTTGAAGGCATAGGTTCATCTGATGGAATTCCTGCGGAATACGAGAATATTCTCCACATCCCTAGGTAGGTAAAACTGAGGAAGAGCTACCCTCTCAGCATCCAAGCCGTGAGGGCTAGAGACTTGAGATTGGGGTGGAGGAGGGTCCTCTCCTCCTGAGAGAGCAGATTTGGGGCATGGCCGAGGTGAAAAGGAGGTGCCCAGGAGAGACAAAGCAACAGTGGCTACCACGGTTGCCTGGGCCAGTGCGGGGCAATGAGTATCATGGTGGCCCTATCCATCTGGACCTTGAAAAGGGTCTTGGCCACCACGAGAGTTGTTGAGTAAGCATAAAGCAAGCCCTCGCCCCAGTTCAGAAGGCACACATCAGTCCGTCCAATTCTGACAGGGAATTCTGGAACAGAACAACAGCAGCTGGGCATTGTGAGGAGTGGCAGAAATGTCCATGGATGGAGTGCCCTATTTCTGGAAGATGCTGCAGGCTACTTGTGCATTGAGAGTCCACTTGTGTGGCTGCAGCACCCTGCTGAGCCCGTTTGCCAATGTGTTGTCCTGTCCCGGGAGGTAGACCGCCCAGAGAAGCATGCCTTGCTTGCTGGCAAATCTCCAGAGTCGAACAGCCTCCCAGCAGAGGAGGCATGAGCCCATTTCGCCCTGCTTGTTGATATACAACATTGCAACCTGGTTGTCCATCTGGATGAAGACTATCTAGTTGGACAGCTGTAGTTAAAAGATTCGAAGGGCATTCGCAACTGCTCCGAGCTCGAGGAAGTTTATCTGATGAAGACTAACCCCCATCATCCAGAGACCCTGGGCATGCAAGCCATCGAGCTGGGCTCCATGCCCAGTGTGGAGGCATCTGTGGTCAGCACCAGCTGGAGCAGCGGGGCTTGGAAGGGAAGTTCCACTAGAAGATGAGTTGGCTGCTGCCACCAGATAGGGAGTCTTTCAGTGGCAAAGTCACTCTAACCCAGTCCATGAGACGGTCCGTCACCTGATGCCACTGTATACAGAGCATTCATTGCACCTGCTGCATCTGAAGCCAGGCTGATGGGATCATGTGGACTATCAAGGCCATGTGGCCTAGGAGGTGAAGCATTTGGTGAGCCGAGATCATTGAGCAACTTTGGACATCCTGGGCCAGAACAGCAAAAGCCCCAGAAAACTCGAGGTGCTGAGTGGACTGCAGGTGGGACTTGGGTAATTGATGGCAAAACCCAGCTGCTCCAGCACCTGAATGGTGCATTGTTTGGACAGACGGACCTCATCCGAAGTTTTGCCTCTGACCAACCAGTCATCCAGATAGGAGAAGACAAAGATGCCCTACACTCAAAGAACAGTGGCTACGACTGCCAGACATTTTGTGAAATCCTTGAGGCAGATGCCAGTCTGAAAGGTAGAACCCTCTATTGATAGTGATGTCCGCTGATGACAAAGAGGAAGTATTGCCAGTGCAGGGGGTGAATGAGAATGTGGGTATAGGCATCTTTTAGATCTAAGGAGCATAGCCAATCTTCCTGCTGGAGGAAGGGCAGAAACATTCCAAGGGATACCATCTGGAACTTCTCACACACTAAAAAGTGATTGAGATTGTGGAAATCCAGAATGGGATGGAATCCGCCTGTTTTCTTTGGAACCAGGAAATAGCGGGAGTAGAATTGTTTTTCCATTTGTGACTGTGGAACAACCTCCAATACTCTTTCCTGTAAAAGAGCCTTGAGCTCCTGCTAAAGAAGTTCACGATGGTAAGGTTCCAAAGGATACTCCCCCAGAAAGAACGGGGGGAGGTCTGATCAAAGTGTAGGAGGTAGCCCTCCTTTACCACTTGAAAAGCCCAGGCGTCAGTGGTTATGCTGAGCCAATGATGGGCAAAGGCTGTGAGATGCCACCCAATGTGCTGTGGAACAGGATCACAAAGAGGAAGAAGGGTTATGGTCCTGGGGTCAAAAGCGCCCCCCCCCCCCCAGGCTAAGGCTGTGGCTGTGGTGCCAGCTGGGGCTTTAGGCCAATTCTGCTTTTGGCCTTGGCCCTTGGCCTGCTTTGGCTGCTGGGGCAGCTGGTAGGAATGGTATGGGACATAAGTTCCGTAAGATTTCTTCTTCTTCAGGTAGAAGGACTTTTTCCCTGAGGCCTTCCATCAGTCTTCCTCAAGAGCTTCTTCATGGTGACCTGTTCAGTCTCCAACTCTGCGGCCTTCTCCATCATGGGTTTGCCAAAGAGGTTCTCTCCCCAATATGGGACATCGACCAACTTGTCCTGAACCCATTGCTCCAAGTCCGATGACTGTAGCCATACGAGGTGGCGGACACCAATGCCAACCACAACCATGCTAGCCACAGACTCAAAGCCATCGTAGGCTGCACGAGTTACGTATTTGGAGCATTCCTTGACTGTAGCAACCAGGCTCCAGAATTGCTGAAGATGGTTTCCAGATAAGCCAGCTGAGAACACAGTGAGTTCCTACATCAAGTCTCTCAAGTACATGCCCATGTACAGCTGGTACATTTGAATATAGGCCACGAGCATCGAGCCCTGGTAACATTTCCTGCCCAACCCATCCATGATAAGTGCCTCCTACCAGGGGGCACCGAAGAGTGCATCTTGTTACTCTTAATACGGCGCATAGCTGATTTCACAACCATGAAGTTGTGAGGCAGTTGTGTCTTTTCAAAACCCGGGATTTTGCAGACCCGATACAAAGAATTGAGATGCCTGCTCACAAATGGCACCGTAACTGGGGTATCCTATATCCTCAATAGCAACCTTCCAGGATAGCATGCACCAGAACAGTGATAGCTTCCTTCGGGGGAGTTGGATACTGGAGAATCTCCAGCTCCTCCACCTGAGGTTCCACCTCAGCCTCAACGGTGAAGGTTCGAGAAAGCCTTCCCCATGTCCCTGATGAACTTTGAGAAGAGCTCCTCGGGAAGGGATCTCCTATGCTCATACGGCAGCAATGGTCCGAAGGGACATCCCGGTGCTGTACAGTCTCCAGGGATCCCTTCTCAGTCTCCACTCGGACTGTGAACCAGACAAGAACTCAAAATATCATGGGGATGGGACCCACGTCAATGCCCTGGTGGCAGAGTCAAGGGTGATCTCGGTGCCCTGCAGTTTGAGCAAGAAGCATTCAGAGGGGAGATCTGCTGCACCAAGAACAGTCCCAGAAACCGGAGGGGACAGCATGTTTCTCGAGAATCGGCTGGACCTCCACCAGCGAGGCACCCGCAGTGGAGGGTGCCATCACCAGCCTCGAGAAACTAGAGGTTCCTGGTTCCCAAGGTTTGTGTTGAGCCATAAAGGCAGTCAGGCTATGCTCAAGAGTCAACAACCACTCCATTAGGAGGGACTGTTCTACAACTGCCAGTACTGGAGGCACACTTTTCGGCGCCGATGCCAGTTTCTTCGGAGGGGACTCCTCATGGTAACAGGCTCGGGAGTCCCACACCAGCCTTCTGAGGCCACGGGGGGCACCTCCTCCCCCAGGGCAGCTTTGAAGGCTGCTCCCGGCCTTCGCCCTCGGAGCCACATCGAAGGCTTTGATGGCGATGTCCCTGGGTCTTTACCCTGGACTTGGCATCACTCTTTGACGATGACTGGGATGTTTACGTATATTGAAGTTTTTGATATACCACTCCTTTGTGACATCAGGGCGGTGTACAATTCAAGTATATAGATATGGCCAAGGCCAGAAAAGGAAAAGAGCTACAATTTGAGACAAGAAAGAGAGAGAATTCTGGAATTACTCAGGACAAGAGAAACAGACAACATAAATAAAGTCAGACAATAGGAAAAGGAAAGTCAAAAGCAGAGGAGAACAAATGGGTTTTTAGAAAGGACTTGAATTTAGAGTAGGTCTGTTCCAATCAGAGGGAGGTGGGGAGGGAGTCCCTTCCTTCTGGGGATGCTCCCTTTCGAGGGAGAGTCTCCAATCCAGAGCCCTGCGACCTCAAGGCTCCGGAAGTGCTCGGCCCCCACATGAGGCTGAATCCTCGGCAGCATCTTCCAAGGGTGTTGATTCCGATGTCAATGCCAGAATCAATGCCAAAGTTTTGGAGCCGAACAGCAATTCCTGCTGCTTTTCACGGTCTTTCAGCCCCTTGCATGTCATCTGCAAAAAGAGAGCACATGTAAAGGGCTCGTGGTTGGGCCCGAGGCATTGAAGGCACCAGTTATGGTGATCCATGATGGAAATGGTCTGGCCACATCTGGTGCACTTCTTAAAGCCACTGGTCAGGATGGATATGTCGGGGAAGACAGCTTCTGCCAGATTAAAGAACTCCAATGCCCCGATCAGGAGGATGCAAGAAAAAAACCTGGGTGCCGAAAATGAAGAAAATAAAAAGAAATGAAAACCTGAAAGACAACGCAACGCTGAGGCATCAACGATACTGGGAGGCACAGTAAGGCCAAAAAATAGAAAAAGGAGTACTGAGCAGCAAAAAATGACCAACAGGGTAAAAACCTTTTCTCCAGGATGCAGACAGACATCTGGAGGGCTCCACGGAAAAAAAGAAGACTGAGGTAAGATGGCTCAGTTAGGGTAGGAAGGCAACCATGCATGCATGCTGGATATCCAAAAGGCTTTCTGTGAAAGCTAGGGAGGGTTCCCGCGTGAGGGCTCTGTTGGTCCTGCTTGGTCCCAGAGAAACTGTTTCTCATAGGACGATTATCAATAAACTGAGCAGCCTGAGAATGGGTCCCAAGGTGGTGAACTGGATCAGAAATTGGTTGACTGACAGACAACAGAAGGTGGTGGTAAACGTAACTCACAAGGAAGAAAGGAAGGTGTGTAATGGTGTGCCCCAAGGATCGGTTCTGGGACTGGTACTGTTCAATGTACAGTATTTGTGAGTGAACTTGCTGGAGGACTGAAGGGAAAAGTCTGCCTTTTTGCAGATGACATGAAGATTTGCAAGAGTGGACTCCTCTGAGTGAGTGGACAACATGAAGAAAGATCTACAAAAGCTAGAAGAATGGTCTCATGCTTGGCAATTAAGTTTTAATGTGAAGAACTGCAGAGTCATGCACTTGGAATGCAGAAATCAAAAGGAATTGTATGTGATATGGGGCAAGAGGTTGCTGTGCACGGACCAGGAGAAGGACCAGGGAGTGATTGTTTCTGAGGATCTCAAGGCGGCAAAACAATGTGATAAGGCAGTGTCCAAACCAACATAAAAGCACGAATCCACGTGCAACCAACACACCCAGTCCAAAACCGTGGATAGCAGAGGAAGGAAACCTTTATTGAACACCTATTAGCCAAAGGCCCGACACAAGCTGTGTTTCGCTATGCCTTCATCAGGAGCTATTCTGGCTAAAAATTACAACACATAAAAAACACAAATGAATAATAAATACAAAAATTAAAACATTAAAACTAATCAACTGAATTTAGGCACCATAAAATCATACATATGATACATATATGATATATAAATATATTAAAAGACATGTATATAATAATGCAGGCGTAATGTTTTATGTATAGCTAATGAGAACACTGTATTGATAACACAGGTACACTACCAAAAAACTGCCTCCAGTTTTGCAACTGATTCCTATAGATTTTGGGGTGCTGAATCCAGGAAAAATAGCCAAAATGTTCCATCACGTCACGTTTTCTTGCAAAATTAGATTTCTTACCCATATAAGGAATGTTCACATAATTTCTTTTTAGCCGACTGCAGTTTATTTTCTTGGCCCAAAATAGAGGTTGTAATGGTTAACTAACTAGAAACACTCCCTCATGATATTTTAGAGTGTTTTGTATTCATTTTATACATTAACAGGACAATTGGGAGGCGGGGGGCTAAATCCAGTACTCGCGCTGGCGCATGCTCTTTCCTGTTCGCCTCGCCTCGTTCGCTCGCTCAAACACGGTGGTTGCGACATGAACGTTCCTGTCAAATTTCAGTTTCTTGCAAGTTCATTATTACCTTTTGTTTGCTCAGTCGTAATCCAGCTTTATTCCGAAGTGGTTCACTACAGTTGTAGTTTGCAGTGCTGTGTATTTGTGATGGCTCACAGAGCCAGAAGTTGCGTCAACTCTCCGGACAGTTTTTGTTTTATTTGTGGGGAATATACCGTGAAAAAGCGGCAGAGGAACATTTCTGCATTTATTAAAAAAGTATATTTCGCCTATTTCGGTTTGAAGTTAGGCGATCAAGACAAACCGTGGGCTCCTCACAAAGTGTGCAAGACATGTGAGGAAGATCTACGCTTATGGATGAAAGATAAAAAACAAGCATTTCGTTTCGGAATACCTATGATGTGGCGTGAACAAAGAGACCACAGCAGTGACTGCTATTTTTGCTCTTGCATTGTGAAGGGATACAACTTACAAAATAAGAACGTAATAAGTTACCCCAACCTTCCCTCAGCAATTAGGCCTATGCCTCATAGCAACGAAGTACCTGTGCCTGAACCACCAAAATCTTTGGATCATATTTGTGTGGACGGTTCTGATCATGATGAGACTCATCAGATGGCTTTTCCCGATGAGTCCAGTACTTCCGAGTTTGAAACTGAACCAGATCCGAAACCTGAACTTTTCTCTCAAGCTGAATTGAATGATTTAGTCCGGGATTTAGGACTCCCAAAAGATGCTGCCCAACTGCTAGGTTCTCGGCTTAAACAGAAAAATCTATTGTCACCAGGAACAACTTTTTATTGGTACCGCAACCGCGAGACACAATTTTTGAAGTATTTCAGCAAAGAGGAAGATTTGGTATTTGCAACGATATATACGGAGTGATGGAAAAGTTTAAACTCAAGTATGATCCTGCTGAATGGCGGCTGTTCATTGATTCGTCAAAAGACAGCATAAAAGGTGTTCTTCTTCATAATGGCAACACATTCGCTTCAGTTCCTATTGCTCACTCTGTTATTCTCCAAGAAAAATACGAGAATTTGGCCCTGATTCTTCAGAAGATTCGTTATGATGAGCATAAGTGGATGATTTGTGGAGACTTTAAAATTCTATCCATGCTATTAGGGCAGCAATCCGGTTTCACCAAATATCCCTGCTTCCTTTGCTTGTGGGATAGCCGGGCCCGCGACCTACACTGGGGGAAAAAAGACTGGCCAATTCGGGAGTATTTGAGACCCGGTGAGAAAAATGTTCTTCATGAGAGCTTGGTACCTCGTGATAAAATTCTATTACCACCTCTCCACATTAAGTTGGGTCTCATTAAGCAATTCATCAAGTCCCTTCCAAAAGATGGTGAGTGCTTTCGGTACCTTTGCTCAAAGTTCCCCCGACTTTCTGAAGCAAAGCTAAAGGAAGGAGTGTTTGTTGGCCCTGATATAAGGAAACTCATTTCAGATGGAGCATTCGCTGAAACGATGTCTGAGAAGGAAAAAGAAGCCTGGGATTCCTTCAAGGATGTTGTTCTCAAATTCTTGGGGAACAGGCGGGATGAGAACTATAAGGATATTGTTGCCAGGATGCTCAATGCCTTCAAAGAACAAGGCTGTAACATGAGTCTGAAAGTCCATTTCTTGCACTCCCATGTGAACTACTTTCCCGAAAACTTGGGGGCGTACAGTGAAGAACAAGGTGAAAGGTTTCACCAGGACATCAAGGACGCAGAGAGAAGGTACCAAGGAAGATGGAACACCACTATGATGGCTGATTTCTGCTGGTTGCTGCTGCGGGAAACCCCAGATGAAAAATACGCCAAGCAGCGCACCAAGAGAAGCATTCGGGGGAAGAAGAAACGGGCCCACCAGGAGATTGATTGACCCAAGAATGACTTTAAAATCTAAACTGTGTTGACAAATATCGTGTTTTTACTAAACTTTGAAATAAAAATTTGCTAGTTATTACCACAGTGTCGGATCTCATTTATTAGAATTTTATTTTCACACCATCGGGTGTTTGTCTTCATGTATTGCAATGGTGCGGTTTGCGTTTTCTATTCTTACATACATACTTGTACAACATTTTTTGCACATTTCTTTGCTTTGCTTTGTGTCTAACCTCGCTCTTATATGCTCAATGTTTGTGCACATGTATGTGGCTGTTTTAAGTGCAGACAATTTTGCTACCATCACAGTGTGTTTTGTTGACATTACTCTATTCTTATGTGCTGCCTTGTTACAATTTTCTTTATTCTTATTTGAATAAGTACTAAACAATTAGTATAAAGAATTCATCCAAGAAACTTTTATCTCGATCGCACTCAATCTGAAACATTCACCTCAAACTGCTAACCCAATGTAGCAAAAATTCTGTACGTGATGGAGCAAATTGGTTACCAGATTTGGATTCAGCGCACCAAAAAACGTAAAAATCAATCGAAACATTAGAGGCAGTTTTAAAAAAAAATTTTTTAGTGTACCTGTGTAATTATCTACCAAAAACCAATGTTTATAAAACCTGTATATAAACAACTAAAACCAATGAATTTCTATGAATGTTTTTAAGAAAACAAATACCACTTGGAAGTGACTTAAAATGCTCATATTGATTATGAAGTAAAGTGAAACATACCTGTGTATTCTATTTTAGTTCAATGCAATCTGTATTTTCTACAAAAAGAGGATAAAAACAAAATAATATTCCTAGTCTGTGTAATCCATTGTTAACAAAGATGAAGAGCAAGAGTGAAAAAAGGGGGGGGGGGGAGAAAGGGGGAACTTTGCAATCCATAATTACTGAATTTACCTTTTAACATAAAAGATTTCATATGTTGAAATGAGTAAAAACCTTTTAAAACATAATGATACTCATAATACTATGCTAACCGGGAAAGGCAAACAAAGCGAAAACCGGCAGAAAACTAAATGAGGGTATTATCAATGATGAGCAGTTTCCTGATCCAAAATGTCTTAAAGCTAATATCAAATTATTACATTAGTTTACTAAGACTTGCTCATAATTATTAAAACTGCATATACTGTTAGTAAGGCGATGTATATATCCCACAGCGCTATTGCCATTAGACACAAAATCATCAGTGATTCAACCTACCAATATATTACTATATGATTATTTTTAAAAAACAGCCGATTCTCAAAAAGATACCGTCCAAGTAATCAGAATTCAATAGTGGCTTCCAAAACGTGAAGTCCGCCAATGTATTTCTTTTTAAAGTATTTTATTTTAAAATTAGATGTATATTTATAATGCACTAGGCATTAATTAAATAGAAGACCCTATTATCTAAAAATTCTAAATACGTTACTATTAGAGATACGTTCCTACCAAAATTTCTTGTAAAACTGATCTTATATTGAGTCCGAGGACCATCATTGAAAGTATCCTATAAACTCAACCATACGACTTTCTTACTCACTGTATAATTCCAAGATCATAACTTGCAATGTCTTTATCTCTTCGCTGCTCGAACTGAAATCCACAACAGACTCTTCTGCCGAAGACGCCAGTGTCTGCGCTGTGGATTAAAGGTTTTTGCAGGAAATATAACCATTCTCAGGATTGACAGGAGTATGTAAATCATGACCAGGAACAGGTCGGATACCCGATTTTGAAAAGAAGCTTACTGTGAACCCTTGAACTTAATATAAATAAACAATTCATAATCAGGGATAAGGGTGAAGCCACTAGATGTCAAGTATTAAGATACGAACATTGGTGTGTATGTGTGGGTCACCAGAACTAATTAAGGATCAAAAGATTGATGGTATAAAACCCACAAGCAACCATAGGGGGAACATGGTCGGTCATGATATATTACTGTGAGAGCATAGGTCCCTCCATAACACATTCACCTCAACGCTGCTAAGCTTCCCCAACATAAATAGAATACGCATCATTATTGAACTAAATATTGATTAAAATATTTTGAAGAACCCATTAAGAATATTAGTAGTTGTCACACAATTTAGAAATGTGACTTATGTTAGAAGTCCTGTGGGACAATTTCTAGAGAAAAACAGATAAATCATGTTCCATATTTAATCCATTAGGATGTAAGCTGTCCAAAGCAAAAATATAACGTTGCTCCAGGCGCAAGATGGTTTTTGCAATATCACCTCCCCTCCAATTCAACTTTACTTTTTTGATTTTGCTGGGTTGCATAGAGAGGAATAACCAGCAGAAAGGAGAAAGTATTAATGCCCCTGTACAAGGTATTGGTGAGGCCTCGCTTGGAGTATTGTGTTCATCTTTTGAGGCCATATCTCACAAAGGATATAAAAAGACTTGAATAGTTCAGAGGAAGGTGACCAAAATGATTTGGAGCCTGGCCAGAAGACATATGAGAAGAGGCTTGAAGAGCTAAATATGTATACTCTAGAGGAGAGGAGGTATAGGGGAGATATGATGCAGGCGTTTAAAAGGTATTAATGAACAAACCCACCTTTTTCAAAGAAGGGGAAGCTGTAAAATTAGAAGGCATAAAATGAAGCTGCAAGTAGGTAAACTTAAAAGCAAAGTCTGAAAATGTTTGGAATGCCCTCCCAGTGGAGGTGATGCGGGCAAATACAGTGACGGAATTCAAAATGGCATGGGACAGACACAATGGATCTTTTTATAGCAAGAGGATAAAATCAAAATAAACTTAAGAAGATTCTCAAGAGCAGAGATGTCTCTCTCCATGCAAAGATTCGACTTGTCCAAGCCATAGTATTTTTAATAACGTCATATGGATGTGAACATTAGACAGTAAAAAAGATAGGAAGAAAACTGATGCTTTGGAATTATGGTGCTGGCAAATAATACTGTATATACCATGGACTGCCTGAAGAACAAACCAGCCATTACTAGAGGAGATCAAACTTAATATTTCTTTAGAAGCTCAGATGATAAGACTTTGATTTTCATACTTTGGACATATTATGTGAAGAGAGAGATCGTTAGAGAAAGACATCATGCTTGGCAAGGTCAACGCAAAAGAGGAAGACCAGCAATGAGATGGATTGATACAACAGCAGATATGGGTGCTACTTTATCAGCAATGAGTCGCCTGACTGAAGATCGAACACAGTTTAGGTCAACTATCCAGAAGATTGCCATAAGTCGACACTGACTTGACGGCACTTAACAACAACAACATTTCTTATACCTCAACAAGTAGAGAGGGGTGACCTGCATAGAGCGGTGAGAACAACCCTAAACAAAGGCATAAGAACATAAGAACATAAGACATGCCATACTGGGTCAGACCGAGGTCCATCAAGCCCAGTATCCTGTTTCCAACAGTGGCCAATCTAGGTTATACGTACCTAGCAATATCCCCAAAAGACACAGGTTCCACAATGCTTGTATTGGGTCAAGCATTGATATCCTGGGTCCCTTTTTAATAGTGGTTTATGGACCTTTCCTCCAGGAACTTGTCCAAACCTTTTTTAAACCCAGCTATACTAACAGCCCTTACTACATCCTCCGGTAACAGATTCCAGAGTTTGATTACACGTTGAGTGAAAAAATATAGAGGGGGGTGACCTGCACGGAGAGGCACGTACACCTACTAGTCAGACTAGATGGACCATACTGATCTTTATCTGCTGTCATATACTATGTTACTATGGTAGTGTTGAGACCTTGAATGATATTTCTATATGGTCAATGGGGACCAAGTTCAAGGAGGATAAATTAGGGATGGAAGTATTGGTATTTTGCGTGTTTTCTGGTTTAGAGTTGCTTCCTTTGTGCTTGTTTTGGCAGTAATTTGCAAATGTCTGAGCATGGGGCATTGATGTTTTTATTTTCGTTGGGGTCTTCCAGTAGGGATTTTACTATTTCAAATAGTTCTCTTGATCGGTTTGGCGAGCACATTAAGAATTTCTTGTGTTATTCCTTTCCTTTTTCAACAATAATTTTGCGGTGTTAAACCAAATATGGCAATAACAGGAGTCTTTGGATCAGTAGGCAGCACAGACCCTTGGTAATGTGACCAAACACGTGACATAGAGCACTGAAATTAAAGGATGTAATTAGATATTTCGTTATCTTAATAGATTCCTCTCTATCAATTAAATAGTGAATTAAGATAACATTAGCACACCTTAGAAATTAACCCCCTGAATTGCTAAATGGCCAAGTATTATCCATATATTAATGGGCATGGATAGAAGAGGAGCAAGTGGAGACCCAAAAAATAATTTTATCTGTGATATTCAGCCATTACATGGATAATTTAAACATTAAGAAGAAATTAGGCCTTACCTGCTAATTCTCTTTCCTTGAGTCTTCTCCGGGCCAGGCCAGGACATATGGGTGATCAATCCGCTCCAGCAGCTGGGGACTGAATACTGACAGCTTTTCCTGACAACCTACCCATCTCCCCCTGGTGCCAGAAAGTCAGTCTTATCGTACCAAAGCAGCGACACTCAACTAGTACTGAAACTAAAAACAACAAATCTAAACTCCTAGACTACGTCGGCGACTAACAATAACAAACACTGAAAGCATATCCTAAGTAGCACTGTGCCAATCATAAATTGTTCATAATCTTAAAAGGTGCCAAGTGTTTTCTTTTTTTTTTTTTTTTTACTGGCCTCGGTCTGAGGAACCCCTGCGGTCGCCCCAGAATCTCCTTCCAAAATGCTCCACCGCAGAGCAATTCGAACAAGTAGCTCGACAAAAAGAACACGCCAAGTACGTCAACATCCGAACGAAAGCGCCTCCATGCCTAATCCTCGCAGAAAACTAGAGCGGGTCCTGGCCTGGCCCGGAGAAGACTCAAGGAAAGACAATTAGCAGGTAAGGCCTGATTTCTTCTTCCTAATCATCTCTCCAGGCCAGGCCAGGACATTTGGGCAGTACCAAAGCAGTACCTAAATCCGGGAGGGCCCTGCGAGCCCCGCAACAATCACCGAGGCTCCCACTCTAGCATCCTCCCTCGCCTGAACATCCAGTCGATAATGCTTCGCGAACGTATGCAGCGACGACCACGTCGCTGCCCGACAAATATCCACCGGAGGAACCAACACATATTCCGCCCAAGAGGCAGCTTGCCCCCTAGTCGAATGAGCTCCGAGCCCCACCGGAACCGGCTGGCCCCTGGACTCATAGTCTGCTCTTATTGCATGCTTTACCCAGCGAGCGATAGAAGCCTTCGTAGCCGCCTTACCTTTACCTGAACCTCCGAAGAGTACGAACAATCTGTCTGATCGTCGAAAAGAGTCTGTCTCCTTCAAATAGCTACGCAATACGCGACCTAAATCGAGCCTCCGAAGCGAACGATCCATGTCACCGCCAGCCGGCTCTGAAAAAGTGGGAAGCGACACGACCTGGTTCATGTGAAAACTAGAAACCACCTTCGGCAGGAACGACGGCACCGGACGTAGCACAACTTTTTCCGCCGAATAATGAAGGTACGGCTCCTTGCACGAGAGAGCTTGCAGGTCAGAAATCCATCGTTCCGAACACAACACCACCAAAAAGGCTGTTTTCCAGGACAACTCTCGAAGACGCACTGACCCCCGTGTTACAAACAGAGGTTCCGTCAACGCCTGCAAAACCAAATTCAAATCCCAAGGAGGCACCACATGTCTCACAGGAGGCCTAATGTTCTTGGCCACCCGTAGAAAACGCAACACATCAGGATGCGAGGAAAGCTAACTACCCTGCACTTTCCCTCTATAACAAGCCAGCGCCGCAAGCTGAACCCGTAACGTGCTGATCGCTAGACCCTTATCCAGGCCCCCTTGAAGAAAACCTAAGACTTCGGGCAGCTGAGCTCGCCAGGGCGTAACCCAGCGATCGCCACACCAGGCTTCAAAAAGTCTCCATACCCTAATGTATGCTAACGAAGTGGATCGTCGCCTGGACTGTAACATCGTGTCTATGACTAACTTCAAGTAGCCCCTACGGCGCAACCGCTCCCTTTCAAGAGCCAAGCCATAAGCAAGAACCGATCCACCTGCGGCATGACTACCGGCCCCTGCTGCAACAGGTCGAACCGAACGGGCAGCTGCCAGGGAGGAGCTACCAGAGGTCTCACCAGATCAGCATACCACGGACGCCTGGTCCAATCCGGTGCCACTAGAATTACCGTACCCCTGTGGATCGCAATCTTTTGAATGATCCGCCCCAAGAGCGGCCACGGAGGAAACACGTAAAGAAGCTGACCCTCCGGCCAAGGCTGCACCAGGCTGTCAAGACCCTCTAACATGTGCTCCCTGCGCCTGCTGAAAAATCGCGCTGCCTTGGCATTGGACTGGGTCGCCATGAGGTCTATGACTGGTTGACCCCACCGCCGCGAAATCTCCTGAAAGACGTCCGCGTTCAACTCCCATTCTCCGGGGTCTAGGAAATGGCGACTGAGATAATCGGCTTGAACATTGTCCTTTCCTGCCACATGTGCCGCTGACAGCGCTAGGAGATGGAGTTCTGCCCAGTGAAATAATAGTTGACTCTCCTCCAGTAACACCGCGCTGCAGGTGCCCCCCTGCCTGTTGATGTAAGACACTGTCACCTGATTGTCGGAGAACACGCGTACCGCTTTCCCCTCGAGCACTTCGACAAACTCCAACAGCGCTAAGCGCACCGCTCTGAGCTCCAGGCGATTGATCGACTAAACGCTCTGCTCCGCCGTCCATGTTCCTTGCGCTATTCGCTCCCGACAATGCGACCCCCATCCGGAGAGACTCGCATCTGTCGTGAGCAAGACCCAATCTGGCTCCTTCAGCGGAACTCCGGCGTACAGGTGGGCTGGAACCAACCACCACCTCAGGCTGCCCTGTACCTCCTCCGGGCACGCCAACCTCCGTGAAAGCGGATGACCCTGCGGCGACCAATGGGACAACAACGCCTGCTGCAGAGGACGCATGTGAGCCCTGGCCCACGGAACCAGATCCAAAGCCGCCGCCATCGACCCCAGCACCTGTAGGTATCTCCAGGCCGTTGGAGCCTTCACGCGCAGGAACGCCGACACCTGAGCCAAAAGCTTGTTCACTCTTTCCCGTGGAAGAAAAACGGAACCTACCTCCGTGTTGAAGTAGGCCCCGAGATAGGTCAACTACATGGCCGGTTCCAAACGACTCTTCACTCAGTTGATAACCCAGCCCAACTGGTCGAGGAACTCCACTACACGAGCGGTGGCCGCGACTGACTCCTCTCGAGATGCCGCCCAAATTAGCCAGTCATCCAGGTAGGGGTGAACCTGAATTCCCTCTTTCTGCAGCGCCGCCGCCGCGACAACCATGACTTTGGTAAACGTCCGCGGAGCTGTAGCTCGACCAAAAGGCAACGCTCGGAATTGAAAATGTCCCATGGGAACTGCAAACCGCAGGAACTTTTGATGCTCTTGCCGAATTGGGATGTGCAAATACGCTTCCGTTAGATCTATAGACGTAAGCACCTTGCCCTCCCTTACAGAACGGATAACGGACCTTAAGGTCTCCATCCAGAAATGCGGGACGCGCAAAGCCTAATTCACGCGCTTGAGATCCAGAATAGGTCGAAAGGAACCTTCCTTCTTGGGAACCACAAAATAAATCGAGTACCGACCTAAGCCGTACTGGTCTGGCGGCACCGGCACTACTGCCTGAAGACGCAACAATCGCAACAGCGTGTTGGAGACCGCCGCCTGCTTGACCTCCGGACCGCAGGGCGACAGAATAAAG
Organism: Ichthyophis bannanicus; assembly: GCA_033557465.1. NCBI lineage: Eukaryota > Metazoa > Chordata > Amphibia > Gymnophiona > Ichthyophiidae > Ichthyophis > Ichthyophis bannanicus. The sequence continues at coordinate 223,399,850 of CM066031.1, forward strand.
GCATCCGGCAAGGGTTGCGCGAACTCCAGCACATACCCTTCCCGGATAATTTCCAGCACCCACTGGTCCGTAGTTATGCTGGTCCAGGCGGAGAGAAACTGTTGTAAGCGACCCCCTACCGGAATCTCCACCTGGACCGGATTCCCTTCATTGCGGCTTTTTGCCTGCACTTTGTTGGGCGTGAAAAAAACCTCTATTGAACGCTCTGGCGCCACGAAAGGACTGCCTCTGGCAACAAAACGGCCCCTCTGATAAGGAGAGAAACGAGAACCTCGGAATCTACGAAAATCCCTGCCGTGACCTCTCTGCAAAGAAGCCATCTTCGCCGCTCTTGGACGGTCTTCGGGAAGACGACTCCCTTTGGAGTCCCCTAAATCCTTTACTATTTTCTCTAATGCTTCCCCAAACAGCAACTTGCCCTTGTAAGGAAGCTTACTGAGACACGCCTTAGAAGACGCATCCGCCACCCAATTCCGTAGCCAGAGGAAACGATGAGCCGCTACCAACGACGCCATAGATTTCGCCGAAATGCGCACTAAATCATAGCAGAGATCCGCTAGGTAAGCCGCCGCGGACTCCAGCTTAGCCCCTTCCGCTGACTCGGGTCTGCTCTCTGTCCAGGGATTGCTCTCCCTGGGGCCAGCGAATAGACGCTCTGGACACATAGGAACCGCAAACGGAGGCCTGCAGCGCTAAGGCACTAGACTCAAAAGCTTGCTTCAGAAACATAGAAACATAGAAACATGATGACAGAAAAAGACCACAAGGCCCATCTAGTCTGTCCTCCAACCTACGGTCCTGTAAGTCTTTAAGCGCTGCACCCCCTTCTACGGGAATAGTGGTCTTCTTAGTGACCGCTGAAACCAACGCATCCACGTTGGGCATACGCAACAACTCTCACTCGTCCTGGGGCACGGGGTAAAGCTTAGCCATAGCGCGACCCCCCTCAAGGATGCCTCCGGGCATTCCCATTCGGACTCTATCATCTGCTTGATAATCCTATGAACCGGAAAACATTGTTGCTCAGAGCGAAACCCCTGTAACAAAGGGTCCTCCAAGGGCTCCTGCTGCACCGCCGGAGGCACCAAATTTAGAGCCCCTAACAACTGAGCAATCAAGGCTCCTAGCTCTTCTTTTCTAAACACTCGGAAGACATTGGGATCCTCCCCTGGTCCCAACTCTCCTTCTTCTAAGTCTCCTGGCCAGGCCTCAAAGCCGGTGTCCGAGAGAATCTCCCCTTCCTCCGCGACCTGGGAGAGAACACTATGCGCTACCGAAGCCTCTACTCCGGCTTCCAATCCCCTCTCCCCCGAGGAAGGGCCTTCGCCGGGATCAGACACTGTGGGAACCATCCCCTGGGCCTCCAAAATACTGCCTGCCATAGAATCGTGGGCAATCTGAGAGCTTTTCAACAGATAAGCCTTATGCATGGCCAAAATGAAATCTGGTGAGAAGAAGGGGCTTACAGCTGGAGGTAAGGAAGGCAAGGACTGTTGCTGTGACTCCTTAGGCTTTCCCAGCTCCTAAGAAGGCTTTCTTGACTTAGACCTTTTCTTTTGCACTGTGCCCTGCAGTGCAGGGGAAACGGACGGCTCACCCAAAAGGGCCACCGTTCCCGCCCTTTCCAATGAGCTTTGTGAGTGGGCCAAGGGGTCTCCGGAAACTTTGTCCTCCATAGCTATGTAGCCCCTCGCAGTAACTCTACCTGAACGCCAAGCCAGGAGCCTAAAAACTCTACTAATGCGCTCTCCCCGAACCCCGAGGGAATCGGAACGTGGAGACCCGGAAGTGAGCCCCGCTGCTGCTCCCCGCCGCACCGAATTGAACCTACCCCATGGCGGCGAAGCTAATAGTGTAGTATCCAAACGGGCTCTCCGATACCAAAACAAAAGACTTTATCAAGGCTTAGCCCCTCAGAGCACTCACCGTCAAGCGCATTGCCGCATCTAGCGGAAGCCGACGGAACAGAGCAGGCAAAGGTAAGGAAGAGGACTCTGGGGCTCCCAGGCCTAATTCCTACCCGGCGGATATATACTTTTCAGAGAGGCAGGCTCTGCCTCGAAATTCCACTTGACGGCGACGGCAGGCGAAGCGGAGCTGCACAGCTCTACGAGCTCCCTTCAATTATGTGTACTTCTGCCGTCCCGATGCTCTAATCCCTTCTTTTTTTTCTTTTTTTTTTACCCACTGCCCTGCTAAGACAGCAAATGGCCCCAAGGTATAATCACACAACCTTGATCGCACCCGTAGGATAGACTTCTGCTTGTTATTATTATTTTTCAATTTTGCATTTGCCTCTCAACTAATTAAGAACACTCTATTAAATTCCCAGGGGAGCTGGTCAATCCGACGTCCTATCCAGCTGCTGGGGACTGAAAGACTGACTTTCTGGCACCAGGGGGAGCTGGGTAGGTTGTCAGGAAAAGCTGTCAGTATTCAGTCCCCAGCTGCTGGAGCGGATTGATCACCCAAATGTCCTAGCCTGGCCCGGAGAGATGATTAGGAAGGGGTATGTTTACTAAACCAGGCTAACGGTTAACCTGGGCTATCTGCCACTAGGTCCCATATTATTCAATGGGACCTAGTTGCAGATAGCCCGGGTTAACCGTTAGCCCGGTTTAGTAAACATACCCCTAAGTTAGGCCTGTTGAATATCAGTGCTGGATATATGGATTAACTTCAACACTGTCACCAGCACTACAATGGCAATGCCTTCAAAACCAGCATGATATGATCCCTTGGTTGACATCTACAGTAGTCAACAATCTAGCAATCATTTCTTGAAGGAGTTATGAGCAATCTGATGTCTTTTTGTTCTTAACCAAAATACAGAGAACTACAGTAGTCCAACTGGCTCATAACCAAGGCACATATAATAAATGCAAAATCTTTATTATTCAAATAACCTGGTACCTTTCTTAACTACTGCGTGTTGGGGAAGGAGGACGGGGTATTGGGTGAGACTCCTTTGTATGGTGTAATGGCAGATGCCAGCTGCTAAAAACCTTTCCTCTCCTTACCCTGGTGACCACAGTGAAGAGTGGAATACTAGGGTGGGATGGGAGGGAGAGGTGGAGCTTCTGTTTGTGTTTTAACTCTGTAGATATATGTAAGGCTCCCAAAGTCTGCTTTGAGCAGTACACGGGGGCAGAGGGCCTGATATCTGCCATAACTGCCTGCCAAATCCCATGTCTGCTGTGCACACATGGCATCCATTGTCATGTGGACAGGTCTGTGTCTATGGTGTGCTTCCACTGTGTGAAGACCTTTATTAAAAATCCTACCTACAGTGAATACCTGTCTCCCGCCTCCCTTCTTCATGTGTGTTTTGGCGAGACATGGTATGTTGCCATGGCCCTAACATGATGTGGTAATGCCTCCTCTTCACATGCTGTGGGTGCATGAGCTGTGGCCCACTGCAGGGTGGATGGGTGCACAGCCACTGACAGTCCACAGATGTGATGGCACCTGTGTAGATGTTCGGGCCCCCCAACTCTAGCCACTGTCAGCCATGGTTGGGCATGGACAACTCTTGATAATGGAGCTCTGTTTTGATGTGTACTGTAGGCAGGTATGGTAGACAGCTGTGGGGACATGGTGTGCATCTCAATACAGAGGTGGCTCTATTTTTAGGTAGGGTGAGGTAGCCACTTCAGGCGACAAATTTTTGGAAGTGGCAAAAATTCTGGAAGCAGCAAATTTTTTGAAGCGGCCGCCTTAAGCTATCTAACAAAAAAATTGACTGGAAGCATCTCCCCCATTGACACCACTGCTTTTTCATTGTCTGCAGCAGCAGCAGCAGCAGCGGCGGCGATGGTGTCAGTCCTCCAGCTTTAAAGAAACAGAAAGCATAGGGTCTTTGTGATTTCTGCAGCTTGAAAAGTCAAGCCGGTCCTACCCCTTCCTGACATATGCTTTTGTGTCAGAGAAAGATAGGACTTGCAGGGCCTTCCAAGTATGCAGGAGTCACAAAGACCCACACTTTTTATATTTTAATTTTTATGTTGGAGACCTGCCGCTGTGCCACAGACTCAAGAAAAGGAGCAGTAGTAGGCCAGGGGGGGGGGGGGTGGAGTGGCAGAAAGGGAGATGCCGGACAGGTGATGGGGAGTAGAGAGCAGATGGTGGACACAAAGTGAGGGAGGTGGCAAAGGGCAGATGCTAGGCACAAAGTGAGGAGGGGGAGGGCAGAGGCAAGTTCTGGGCAGAGTGTAGGGAGCACAGAGCACTGGAAGACAAATGTTGGACATTGGATGGGGGCATGGGGATTGGAGGACACATGCTGGACATAGGATGGTGGTAGAAATGGAGGGCAGATGGTGGATATGGGATAGGGAAGTAGAGGGCATATGGTAGATAAGGAGTGGAGTTTAACATGAAAATGTTTCTACCACAGATAAAACATTATTCCCAGTACATTAAAATCCGTCATTAAGTGCATTAATATCAACCATGAACTGCTCAGATAATAATGATAGATCAGAAATAATTAATAAAAGATTTTGGGCGGCATTTTCAAAGGCAGATACCCGTGCAGATGCTTTATCCAGGATTTTCCAAAGGCACCTACACAGGTAGTGCCTTTGGAAAATCCTGAATAAGTTCTTAACGCGCACAGATGCCTATATTTCAGGCACAGGGGCTAAGCGGGTAACATCAAAAATCGCTCTACCTGGCTAGCTCTTGCAGCTTCCGGATTGTGCAGCGAGAACCGGATTTTCAATGCCAGGGCCGCATATGACCTCAGCATTAAAAATCTGGGTTAGACGGACGGCGGGCGGGCAATGCGCCAATGCGGCACACAGCATCACCCAAATGAAAATCAGGCCCTTTAAAACTATTGGGCCTTACATTCAAAAGATTTATGCTTCCACATTTGAGAAGTTTGATCCTAAACAGGCCTCTTTGAAAATTTACTAGAGCTGAGCACTACGTTTATACTCAAAATTTCACTAACCGCTAAATTTAGGAGCATAAAAATTGGGTGACAACAGAGGCGGATTTAGTATGGGGAAAGTAAGTTAGGAGCTTAGCACTAATTTTCAGCACTAGGATCATAAATTGGGCTCATAAATCTAGGCAAATGAATGACAGTCCTAAATTTATAAGTGTGGAGGGGAAGTTTAGAAGAGATGCTCAAGTGCAATCTCGGCGCGGACACTATTTCACAAATGTGGACATGCCCAATATGGATGTCTGCGGGGGCATCTACATAGACATCCCCAGAACCATATTTCAGAACCTGCACATCTAGGATAGCCTAATAGTTAGAGTAGTGGGCTAGGAACAGGGCAGCCAGAGGTCAAATCCCACTGCTGCTATCGCTGACATTGTGCTGGATGTTTTTCAGCCAAAATTAGCACTTTCAAATGCCTGTTCATGCCTGAAGCAGGTCTAAACTTAGATGCAATGCCAGATCATCTCTGAGATCAGGCGGGAATGTCCAGGTTCCTGGGAATGCCTCTGCCGCACCCCCATTCAGACTTGGACATCCCCAGAGTCGGTTTCTAAACCGGCTCAGGAGAAATCTCTGTGCTTTGGACATCTCAATGCCTGTTTTAGGACATCCAAAGCATGAATAGAGCTTCCAAAATGACCCCCTATAACTTTTAAGCTCAGAAATGAAGATGATTGTTTCAGATGAAAACTTGGAAACCTAAATTGGGCTAAAAAATAGGGCACAAATTTAGGTGTCTAACTTAGGATCCTAAATTTAGAAGCTCAGCTTTTTATAATATTGAGACAATTACTTCTTGCTGAAGATATTTTATCAAAGAATTCCATTTTAATGCAGTACTTCCAAAAATTTACCACCAGACATTGTATACCCTCAAACAATTTGATGGTTACAAGTTTTAGAAAGAAAGTCATGAAAGACTACGGCTATCTCACCAATCCTTTTAAAGGTTTTCATAAAATGAATAACTAAATTGGCACAGTTGTGTTACAGAAACTCTTTATTCCCCATCCATGCCTCAGTTAAGCAAAGAATCTATAAATTTTGTTCACAAATTAGATACTGGATCACTGAAATCTTATTTTTAACATCTTTTATTTAAAAGACCACAACTTAGTTCAGACCATTCCCTGCTTCTGAATTACTCTGTAGAGTCTGTCAAGTCTATTATAGGAACTTCAGTCAGGTATCTTTCCCACCTACAAATGATTTTTCTCCTCCTTCTCCTACCCCGCAGTGCTTGTAACTAGAAACAGAGCATGTAAGAGGGATGAACAGGGAAGCGTCAGAGGTAAACTAGAGAGGTAGGAGAAGAGTGTTTAGGTCAGGAGCCATATCTCCTCCTGTGTATTTTCACCAGGTTGCAGCTAGCATATAGTTTTGTATAATACTAGGTATGTGACAATGAGGGCATTTTCAGTTTGAATACCTCAAAAAAAAAAAACATCAATAAAAGCCCAGTTTGAGCCAAATTCTCATTCATTCAATTCATCTTCTGCTCAAACTGTGCCTACCAGAAAGGGAGAAAGCAGACAAACTAGAGCCATTTTGGGAAAAGGAAAAGGCAGAAACACAAGGCACGTTACTAATCATATTGAAACTTTTTGACAAGCAGGAAACAAGCCAATCCTTGCCACCCTTACCCCAAATCCCCTAGTTGATAGTTCTGATTAGGAAAATGAAAGAAAGTACAGAACAGAAGCATTTTCTTCAGGGGCCTAAGAAAAAGGAAAAGCAGCAACTATATCCTGCAGCTACTAACCAAAAGGTTCTGAAAAATAACAGAGTATTTTAATTGAAGTATGGAAGGGTGGGCATGCGCTGCATGAGAATCAAAAAGCAGCAGGGGTACCTGTCTACTAGCTCACTCAGGATGTTGGTACTAAGTGGAATTCCGCAGGGGGCAATTTCTCCAAATGGGTTAGTTTTGCACATACTATAATAGTAATGAACCTCACTCCTAAACCAAGGTTATGTGATCTCAGTCTCCCAAATTTACCGAATGCTTGCCATAATACTTGCTTTGTGCCAAAGACAGCCTCCTTCTGGAGTTCATAAGATGTCACATGCAGGGCCGTACTGAGACTGAAATGCGTCCTGTGCGACTTGCACATCGAGCATGCGCCCCCCCCCCTCCCGCACCTCCATTTAGACACTTTATGGGGGTGCGGGAGGGAGGGAGGGCGCGCCCGATCTGCAAGTCGCCCTCCCGGAGAGACCAGACCTGCTTAGTGTGCCGGTGCGAAGACTTAAGGGGCGCATTTCGTCTCTCTGCTGCTGCCTGCCGCCGAAAAGGTGGTGGCGGCAGGCAACGGCAGACAGCCGAAATGCACCCTTTAAGTCTTTTTCGCCCTGTGCGGCCGCACTGCTCACACAGGGCTCGGTACGGTCCTGGTCACATGTATACGCAATTTATCAAGGTGTGCTTGGAAATTCCTAGTAATCAAGCCTGTTATCTTTCTGCCACATTTTCTTGGTCTCCGATTGCATTACTTGGTACTTGAGAATCTTTTCCCTCTCCATATGATTCAGAGAATAATTTCTTGGAATTGACACCTTAATGCTGTTCTGGTGTTTTAATCCTTTACCATTATGTTTGGCTTATTTGCATCCAGCTTTTTATCACTTGGAATGGCAATATCTCGAGTGATTTATTTATTTATTTATTTTATTTTATTTATTTATTTGAACACATTTTTATACCGCTCCTTCCAGTGATCAGCAGCGGTTTACATTTAACAATTTAAACTCTGCATATTTAGTAGTGAGCAGTTACATATAACAGTAAGAAGATAACATTGAACATTGGAGGGTAACAATTAAATAACTCAGATAACTCAAACTATTTACATAATATAAAGGGAACATGTTACAAATATATATTATAAATTTAACTATATACAATATTGTGATAAAGTACAGGCAGGTAGGTTTATGGTTTAATTAATTCTTTGTGTTTTTGAAATTTGATATGTTAGCGGAGGGTTGAGCTCCAGCAGATTTTTCAACGTATAGATTTGTTCTATGTTAGTTCTATCTGGTTGTAATATTCTTGAAATAAATGTGTTTTAAGGTTTTTACGGAATGATGAGAGATCTGTGTTAGCTCTTAAGGTGTCAGGGAGTTTGTTCCATTGAGTGGGGGCTATGTATGTGAATGCTCTGTTACTAGTGTTTACTTTTACCTTGCAGAAGGAGAAGGGGGTTTGTAGTGTATACTGGTTGTGCGTACGCCTTTTCCGATTAGGGGGTTGTGCTTTAATGAGTGAGGTAAGGAAGGACGGGGCAATATTGTGTATTAACTTGAAGGTATTAATTATTATTTTATATCTTATGCGTGCATGTATAGGTAGCCAGTGAAGTTCTCTTAAGATGGGTGTGATGTGATCTGAAAAAGGTAAATTCATCAAGATTCGGGCTGTGACATTCTGTGCCATCTGTAGTATGTTTATTGTTTTTTTAGGAGTCCTTGTAATATGCCATTACAATAGTCCAAATGTGGGGTTATAATTGTTTGTATTATTGATCTAAAATCTGATAGTTCAATGATATTGCGTAAGGGCTGTAGGATTCTTAATTTGTAGAATATAGTTCTGTTTAATAGTCTCATATGGGTTTCCATGTTAAGTGTCGTATCCAGTGTGACACCTAGGTATTTTAGTTCTTGTTTAGTATTGTAGGTTGTATTATTTAATATGATTGTGGGGGGGGGGTGATATAAATTCCGGGTTTTTGGATCATAATCTCTTCATGTTCCGTAATTCTCTTAAGGTCATGATCTCAGTCCCTTTCCAGTACAGTGATAATATCATGTTTAGAGTTTCAAATAGATGAAATGCGTTACTTTAATATGCCTTTTTGTATAGAAATTTTCTGCTATCGGAACTTTGCAGCCAGCTACGAGAAGGGAAAAAGATTTAGGCGTCATTGTAGACAACGTTAAACCCTCGGCTCAGTGTGCAGCGGTGGCCAAGAGAGTAAATAGAATGCTAGGTATCATAAGGAAAGGAATGGAAAATAAAACAAAATATATTATAATGCCTCTATATCGTTCCATGGTGAGACCGCACCTTGAATATTGTGTGCAATTCTGGTCGCCGTATCTTAAAAAGGATATAGCGTTATTAGAAAAGGTTCAGAGAAGAGCCACCAAAATGGTAAAGGGGATGGAAGGATACTCCTATGAAGAAAGGCTAAAAAGGATAGGGCTCTTTAACCTGGAAAAGAGACGGCTGAGGGGAGATATGATAGAAGTCTATAAATTAATGAACAGAGTGGAGCGGGTAAACGTAGATTGATTGTTTACGTTATCAGAATATAGAAAGACATGGGGACATGCAATGAAGCTACAGGGTAAACTATTTAAGACTAATAAGAGAAAATATTTTTTCACTCAACGTGTAATCAAACTCTGGAATTTGTATCTGGTATGGGAAGAGAGGTTCGAGGGGGATGATCTCGGGATTATATAAGGGGAGGGGGAAGGAAAATTTCGGTATATGGTGGAGTGGGAGCGGGATTTGGGGGTGTCTTGGACAGCGAAAGAATGGAAAAGGGTGTGGGATCAGATAAAACGGGGGCCCAGTACGAGTAGAATCAAAGAAAACTGCTATAAAGTGATGATGCGCTGCTATTATACGCCAGAGAGATTAAGCCGAATTTACCCAGGGGTCTCTCCCCTATGTTGGAGGGAGTGTGGAGAGGTGGGGACTTTTTGGCATATTTGGTGGAGCTGTAAAAAAGCCCAGGGGTATTGGAGGCGGATACAGGAGTGGATACAGGGGAAACTAGGAGTGGTGGTGGACTTAGAACCCAATATTTGTTTACTATCCTGGTGGGGGGATGGGCAGGTACAACGGGGGGGAAGAATGGTGCTGGCGTGTCTAAGTGCAGCACGGTATGAAGTGGCGAAAGCGTGGAAACAAAAAGAGATGCCCTCGGTAGAGCAATATGAGACAAGGCTTAGGGCTATGGTTCTGATGGAAAAGCTTACGGCAGCACGACAGCAGAGGGGAGGGAAGTTTGAGGAGGTGTGGAGTCAGCTGTGTCGAGCTCTGGGGGAGGGATAGGGACTGGGGGAGTAGTGGAGGGAGGAGGGGGATGAGGGGGAGGGGAGGGGGTAGTGGGGGGGGGGTGTAAAAAGGTGGATAAACTTTAAAACTCAACGACCAGAGGGTGAAGGGTTATATTTTAAGGGTGGACGGGGGGGGGAGGGGTAACAGGCTGGTTATTGTAGGTTACATGTAGTAATGTTATCAAAGAGTGGAGATAAGGTAGGGGGGAACGGTTTATTCTGAACTGTATTAGAGGCGGAATAGGAGTGTGGAATGCCGTCTTATGGCTAAAAGGAGGTGTGAGCACCTTGATGTATAGAGATATTGTTTGTTAGTTACCCAATGTATAGTTGGAGGAACGTTTTCTTTCATATGTGATAAATGTATATGGTTGTGTTGAATAATAAAAAACTTAAATGCAAAAAAAAAAAAAAACCTCTGGAATTTGTTACCGGAGGATGTAGTAAAGGCTGTTAGTGTAGCTGGGTTTAAAAAAGGTTTGGACAAGTTCCTGGAGGAAAGGTCCATAAACCATTATTAAGAAGGGACCCAGGATATCAATGTTTGACCCAGTACAAGCATTGTGGAACCTTTGTCTTTTGGGGAAACTGCTAGGTACGTAGGATTTAGATTGGTCACTGTTGGAAACAGGATACTGGGCTTGATGGACCTTGGTCTGACCCAGTATGGCATATCTTATGTTCTTAAGGGCAACCATTTCCATCCTTTCTTACAGAATCTATATACAGTCAAACCTCGGTTTTCGGTTGCCCCGGTTTTCGTCGGTTTCGGTTTTCGACGTCTTTTCAGATTGCGATCTTGTCTCGGTTTTCGTCTATCGCCTCGGTTTTCGTACTGCAATACACGCTTGCCTGCCCAGTCCCGGCAGCACTACCCCCCCCCCCCCCCCCGGACTCACCGATCGCGTGTGCCAGATCTGAAAAGCAACAGTACAGTACTGCAATAGTGTACATACACCTTCCGCTGGTCTGCATACACTGCCTGCCCAGTCCCGGCAGCACTACCCCCCCCCCCCCCCCGACTCACCGATCGCGTGTTGAAATGCGAAAGTCAGGTGAGCAACATCCTCGAGCCAGAGTCAGAGATGCAAGGATTGCAGAGAGGAAGGCCCCGATCTCTCCACCGCCTGCCTGTTCTCTGGAGCGCCCCCTCAGGCTCGGAGGTAGCAGGGTAGCAGGAGATATTGAATGGGTAAGCAGGAGATGTTAAATGAATGTGGCAGGCAGTTCTTTCTCTTGCGGGGTACGCTGTTGAGACGGAGTCAGCGATCAGATTAGTGTCCCTTCCAAACAATAACCTCTCCTCCTCCCTCTCCCCTCAACAAGAGTCTTCAATAAAGTTAAATGTGATGTTAAATGTTCATTTATCCATTTCATTAGCCATTTATATGTATTTCTCATTGTTTTCTGTATGTAAAAATATAGTTATTCTCTATAAAATGTATTTTTTGTCAATATTTTTGGGTGTCTGGAACGGATTAATTGAATTTACATTATTTCTTATGGGAAATCTTGCTTCGGTTTTAGTCCGTTTCGGTTTTAGTCAGACTTTTTTGAACGGATTAATCATGAAAACCGAGGTTTGACTGTATATCATTTTTCCTAGTCTTTTCTATGCATTCTGCTATCCATAATCCACTGTCTTTGGCTGCAGCTATCAGTCTCTCATCTTCTGGTTTCAGTTCACCTCTCCTTAATCATTCACGAGTCTGATTTTGATCAGTAAATGATTCCTGGAGTAACACTTTATATTACCCACTGTATTTATGCATTTGCCACTTGTTCCTCATTTCCTGATCTAATTCGGTGGAGGTTTTTTTGTTTTGCTAATTCTGTTGCTCTCTTCTCTATGGGGTCTATTCCGTCCTGCAAATAGCAGAAATGGACATCCTGTTGGGACGTCCATCCACACTATTCACCCCACTGCTGACCCCATCAAATGTCTCCCCCTACAAACAACGCTTTTGTACAGGGAGGCTTAGATAGGGGCAGGAGGGGGTGTTCCAAAGGCAGAATGAGGGCGGGGCATGGGCGGTCCGCGACCCCGGACTTACAGGGACGATTCTGAGGTCGGTCTTGTATGTCCAAGGTCAGCAAACTGGACAGGGGACTTATTCCACCTTGGAGGTGGAATAGGTCCCCCTGGACATCAGGGGATGGCAGGCCCGGGCAGCGGCAGAAAGGTGAGAGGTGAGAGGTTTCCCAGCAGCCCTACCCTGGTCATAGAAGATCAGATCAGGGGTCAAGCAGCAGGGAAAGAAGATTATGGTCAGTGGCCGGGGATCGCGGCTCCTGAATGGAGCTGTAGTGCCATGGCAACAGGACACCATGGCACTACGGCTTCATTCAGGAACTTAACTGAGGAAGTTTCCCGGCCTGCACATACAGGCCCTAGACCCAATTCTGATACTGCAGGGCACATCTAGCCCCTGTAGGATCAGAATCGGGTATATCTCTGGGTGTCCCGATTCTGATCGGCCGCACAGGGGACTGGACAGCCACATTGGAATGTGTCTCCACATCTACTGGTGGATTCTCACCCATCCCTTCTGCTCATCAGAATGCTAGTCTAAGTTTGATAATAGAGACAGATTCTGGACATTCATTTTCATATTTGAACACATTTGGCATATTGGGATTTGTTGACACTGTTAAGCAGACCTGGAGGTCTATGTTAGGCCCATTCGTCCTTTAGCTCAAAGAATATAGTCTTGGCATACAATGGTTCTTATGGATTATCTCATGGGCATGGAGAAGTTCTCTTGTTCATATATCCAGTTTTGCAAGGTCTTTAAGAGGCTAGTTTACAAATTCAAAGCTATACGAAAGTACGGGAATTCCCAGTTAGTTAATGGCTTATATATAATTTTTTTATGTTAAAGCACTTTTCAGTAATAATTTTAATCTCCTGTAATATTTTTTGCTGGTCTTTTTTCTCTATACCTTTTGTTTGATTGTCACTCCATTCTCTACCATAGGCATTTATATACAACTGCAATTCAAGTTCCTTGATGTCACAGTCCTCAGTCAGGGAGATGTTTTAAGTTTTCCTCAAGTTTCCTCTAGGGAAGCTTATCTTAGCACTTTTGTCAAGGCCAAAAGTCACCTCGATGTCATTTGATACATGAAGTAGTTCCACTAATTGTTGCTCACTGGAAATATAGAGATTCAAATCATCTACAAACTGCAAGTGTGATGTTAAGAACATAAGAAATGCCATACTGGGTCAGACCAAGATCCATCAAGCCCAGTATCCTGTTTTCAACAGTGGCCAGTCCAGATCACAAGTACCTGGCAGATATTCAAAGTCCACAGTTTCCACAATGCTTGTCCCAGGGTAAGCAGTGGATTTCCTGGGTCCTCTTTAATAATGGTTTATGGACCTTTCCTCCGGGAACTTGTCCAAACCGTTTTTTAAACCCAACTACACTAACAGCTTTTACTACATCCTCTGGTAACGAATTCCAGATTTTGATTAAGCGTTGAATGAAAAAATATTTTCTCTTATTAGTTTTAAATGGTTTACATTGTAACTTCACTTGGTGTCCTCTAGTCATTCTACGTTTTGATGCCATAAACAACCAATCTACGTTAATCTGTTCCACTCCATTCATTAATTTATAGACTTCTATCATATCTCCCTTCAGCCTTCTCTTTTCCAAGTTGAAGAGCCCAAACCTTTTTCATCTTTTCTCATAGGGGTATCCTTCCATCCCCTTTGCCATTTTAGTGGCTGTACCTTTTCTAATTCTGCTATATCCTTTTTAAGATACAGCGATCAGAATTGCACACAATATTCAAGGTGCGGTCAAACCATGGAACAATACAGAGGCATTATAATATCCTTGTTTTTTTTCTCCATTCCTTTCTGATTCCTAACATTCTATTAGCTTTCTTGGCTGTTGCTGCACACTGGGAGGAGGGTTTCAATGTATTATCCACAATGATGCCTAAATCATTTTCCTGGGCGGTGGTTTCTAAGGTGGTACCTTACATTGTGTAACCAAAGTTTGGGTTGTTCTTTGCTAGGTGCATAACTTTGCACTTCTCCACATTAAATTTCATCTGCCATAAGAATGCCAAGTCTTCCAATTTATCAAGGTCCTCTTGCAATTTTTCACAATCCTCTTGGGTTTTAATAACTTTGAAGAATTTTGTGTCATCTGCAAATTTGATCACCTCACTCATTATTCCTATTTCCAGCTTATTTATGAATATGGTAAAAAGCAGTGGGCCCAGCACAAATCCCTAGAGTACTCCACTATTTCTCCACTATTTATTTTTCTCCATTGAGAAAATTAGCCATTTAATCCCACTCTGCCTTCTAACTTTTAACCAGTTTCTGATCCACAATACTACACTTCCTCCTATCTCGTGACTTTTTAATTTTGCCAAGATTCTCTCATGAAGGACCTTGTCAAAGGCTTTCTGAAAATCCAGATACACGATATCAACCAGCTCACCTTTATCTACCTGTTTATTCACACCTTCAAAAAAATATAACAGATTAGTAAGACAAGACTTTCCATGGCTAAATCCATGTTGGCTTTCTCCCATTAAACCATAACTATATAAATGATCATTAATTTTATTCTTTATAATGATTTCTACCATTTTTCCCGGTACTGATGTCAGACTCACAGGTCTGTAGTTTCCCGGATCACCCCTGGAACCCTTTTAAATATTGGCGTTACACTGGTCAGTCTCCACCCTTCAGGTACTACAGTTGATTTTAATGATAGTTCACAGATTACTAATAGTAGGTCTGCAGTCTCATATTTCAGTTCTTTCAATACCCTTGGATGTATACCATCTGGTCCAGGTGATTTGGTACTGTTTAGTTTATCAAATAGTTGTAATACATCTTCCTGGTTTATTGATATTTCTTTCAATTCTTCCAGTACATCACCTTTAGATACTATTTCAGGCACAGGTAAATTCCCTACATCTTCTTCAGTGAAAACCAAAGCAAAGAATTTATTCAGTCTCTCCGCTATAGCCTTGTCTTCACTTAGCGCCTCTTTTACTCCTCTATCATCTAATAGCCCAACTGACTGTCTCACAGTTCTTTTTGCTAAGAATATACTTGAAAAAGTTGTTATTATGCATTTTTGCTTCCATAGCACTAACACTTAATAAAGGCTAGCTTGCTACACAGGTCCCAGACCTGTGCTTCTAAGGTAATCTGTGACTAATTTCCTGGGTGATTCACACAGCCTTTGCTTTGTTAGAGGGAGTATTTCAAAATGCCCCTTTGGGTTGTTACCATCTTTGAAATAAAGGCTAAATCTGTATCCCAACCCCGCAATAAGTTGATTTTCTCTGGGTTATTTTTCAAATCAGTTATCAACATAATAAAAAATGAGATTCCCAGCAGAAAAAGAACATAAATAAAAGCTAAATAAAATAGGAGAAAGAGGGAACTCGAGAATGAATCCAAAGGTTATATCTCCTCACTCTATTGAACACTGAGAGGATATTTTTATAAGGAACATCTACATTTTTGCACGTGTTTCCACTTGTAAATTATGGTATTTTAGTGATTTACATGCATAAATGACTGCTTACTTGCATAATATAGTCAGTTGCTATCCTAAAAGTGTGCACGTTGTACCATTGGTGGGCATACTTTCATTATGGGGATGCACAGAGGTGGAGTTTGAGTAGTGTTTGGGAGGAGCACAAATTTACGCACATAAATTATAAAATACTATAATGTATGTGCATTTGTTGCAAAATATAGGCGTAGGCATTTACATCAGCCATAAAACTGGCATAACTGCTCGTGTCTAGTTTAAAATGCATCTCTTTTATAAAGTACAGACATGCATACTTTATAAAAGAATTAAGACAAAAAACAAACAGGGTTCAAAAGCAAATCAAATTAGAAACACTAAAATTGTATAGGATTAGGTGGAAGCATCAACAGGCGTTCAAAAAGACTAGCCAACCCTTACAAAATTACTCTCCACATGTTCTGTTCAAAAATCCAATAAATCATTACAAAGCCAGGCCAGCCAAACCAAGAGAACTTACCTTGAGTAAAAGTAAATTCTGATTAATAAGATCAAAAGCAGCTCACAAATACAATTATACAATTGCTTGACATTCATTTTCCAAAACTAAACACAAATTAGATAAAGTTATTGAAAGTAAGCTAGTCTGTACAGGGCTGTGTACATGGCCAGGATATTCAACAATATAGTACTAAGAAAGAGTTAATACAATTCAGAGCTTTGCACTCAGTAACATCTTTGAAAGACTCTGCTAGGATAATTAGGTGAAAGGTTCCAGATAACATAAACACTAGTCCATGTTTATAGAAGATAAGTAAAGGGCAAGTTGTCTCCCAGTCTCTCAGTCTTGGGTTAGAGATATCAAACTCTCAGTATTAGAATTAATTGGAATTAATTCCTACATAGTTATGTCTGAGAATATGTGTATGTCTCCTCGTGATGACCCATGCTAATAAGAACTGAACTATGATGGTATGGATACGTAATGTTAGACGTAGAACAATAAAATGAGAATTATGCTGTATAATCAAATATTTACCTATAAATAAAGTACCCTAAAGCTATGATGTCAGAGTAAACATAGGCAGAGGCCTAGCTTGCTCTCCCAAAGCTTTGGTTTGTTTTTATAATACAAGTGTGTTGTGTATTATTTACTGATTTACCAATTAACCTTCTCATTGCTTTGTGTGTGGATTTCTGTTATACCCAAGAGCCCTGCCTTGTTGTAGGTGAGGGGAGGTGCAGAGTACTTCTTCAGTTTTGTGCCATGACTCGGATAACGGATCTCTGCACTCAAGGCAAGGGCAGAAGGTGCCAGAAGATTTGTTAGTATTACCAGTGATGGGTAATCTGTTAAGTAGACAGGCCCCGTCTCAGATGCATGAATGGCATGACAGAGCTAGGGCTTTAGTGTTTAAAAAAAAAGGTAGCCCTTCTTGTATGCTTCTATTGTATGTGTGAGAAGCATGGTGATGGTAGCCATCGATTCTGTAGCACATAGGGATTCAGTGACAAATAGTAATGAGGATTTGCAGTTTCCTTTGGAGGGAACTTTCTCTGTAGATAAGGTCCATTGCCTGAGATATGAGTTAGCGGTTAAAGGTAAACTGTGCAATTGTGCTTACATGGTGGGAACGGATGGTACATGATGAAAAACATAGCAATGTTTACGTTTTGAAACAAAAGTTGTTTGTGTTAGGAAATGTAACTAATGACCAGCTGAGTGAGTGAGGATCACTCGTGTAGCAGAACTAAGAGAAAAAGAAAATACTTAAAGAGCAACAGCAGTTAGGGGGAGTAGAATTGTGTATTTTGGATATTTGGAATGTCTCCCAGCTCAAGGAATTGAGAGCACGTTTGAATCAAGAAACGGAAAGTGTTGTACTTGTAATAAGAATCTTAAGAGAAAGTAATAGGTCATAGTGTTTCTGTTGCGAAAGAATTAAGTGTTTCTGATTAACTTATTGTTAAAAATGAGAGAGATGTGGCTATGAATTATGTCTTTTTGGTTCTCCGGTATCACCTGAACTTCTGTTATTTTTTTCTTTGGCACAGCTCGTCTGTACTGTTTTCAGACTGGCAAAGGGTCAGCTTAGGGTCAGTTATTAGGATTTCTGCCTTCCGAACTCTTTTTGATTGTGCAGCTTGTTTTGCAGATCTGCCCTGTGCCAGAGGAGGGAGGTGGTATTTGTTTGGTGGTCACTTGTCTTTTCTCTGAGTTTATTCCTGTTTGGGGTGTACTTTTTGTTCTTTCTTCTTGTCTGGGTCCAACCTTCGTTGCGAGTGACTGGGAGGGTATTGAAAATTTGGTTTGGTATTAAAAGACAACTGCACACTCCTTATCATCCGCACAGCTCTGGCCAAGTGGAACGGATGACTAGGACACTCAAAGGTCACTTACGCACTCTGACACAGGATTGGGCTACAGATTGGACAGAAGCCCTTCCTTTTGCCCTTATGGCAGTGCGTACTTCCCCCAGCCTGACACCATATGAAATAGTTACTGGACGTCCAGCTACTTCTCCACATGAATTGGCAGTTATCCCGAATCCTCAATTGTTGCGCAGCGATATTTGGACCTATTGCTCACAATTGCACTCAGTCCTGTCTGTTTCCCCTTTATTGCAGGTGAATCCTCAATGAGATGTTCCGTCAGAATCATAATATCCAGAAGTGAAGTCACCAGCTTGGGTCCTGATTAAGAATTTGCATCCAAAGACACTTCTGGCTCCCAAGTTCCTAGGTCCATTCCGTGTGCTCCTGGTGGGATACTCAGCTTGTAAAGTGGAAGGACACTTTCAGATACATCTAATACAGTGTAAAAAGGCTCCTTCACAGGATCCAGAAGGTGGTTCCCTGCATCAGTGAATCAAGAGATTGCAACGTAGAGACTCATTGACAACAATGATATTGCAGAAAAAGGACTATCAGGATTTGAGTGCTTTTTGAATGGACTAATTATGCAAAACACCTTCTTCCAGCATCTATACTGCTGCTTAGGTGGATAAAGTTAGTTTGAATCAGTGTTTTACTGATATATAAACAATGACCTTTTGGCACTTAACCTCTACTTCATGAAGAGATTGAGAATTAGAGGGTAGTTATAGCTATAATATATATCTACGTCATCAAAAGGTAGGGGACCCCTGTGGAACATCTGTAGAATAGTAATGCTACATAATTCTTCTATCTGGTATAAGAAGTCCCACGTAAGAAAAACTTATATTTCAGTAGTACAATTAATGCAAGTTCAAGGGAACCAAGTGCATGATTATGACTTGTTACAGTATAATAGTTTTGGCTACCCTTTGAATGACTCTAGTTCAGACCTAAACATATCTAACTGGGGTTTCCCTTTGTTAGGGTATTACCATCCCTGGGAACGTAATTTATCTGTTGGAATTAAAGAAATGAACATTACTCAGTGGGCTTTGAATAATTGTACACAGAATATATCTTGTCCCACAACCTGACAATTTGGGAAAATGGATTAGTGGCTTTAAAAGGAGATTATTTTGTGTGTGGTAATCTTGCATATACGGAATTTTTCAGAGGTTGGTCAGGTACTTGCTATGTTGTCCAGTTAGACATCCCGTGGCGCTTTTTACTTACCAAATATTACTTTATTATCAACCCTGAATAATTCTTAAAATGGCATAAAAAGGGATGTTTCCCCTCAGGATAAAGCTATAGCAGCTGCACAACAGCTGGTAGATTCTACAAGTCCTTTAACTAAATCTCAGATAGGCGTATTTACAAGGTGCAGTGGACAGTGTCTGCTTATGCAGCCTAGAATCGCATGGTTTTAGACTATCTCCTAGCGAAGAAAAATGGCATGTATGGATTTTTTATTTATTTATTTATTTTATATTATTATTATTATTATTATTATTAATTATTGTTTGCTTGATGATGAAGGAAAAATAGTGAAAGGCCTACTAGATAAGGTTAGAAATCGTACTTTTGTATCAAGTAGCAGTTATGTAAGTTATTTTTCTGATTTTTTTGATTCTGTTTCTTCTTTTTGGAATTCATTATCTAGGCATGTTAGCATCACTATTTGGCTTTTTAGGGATTATTATTTTAGGAGCATTAATTCTCTGAGTAATATCCGCTTGCTGTAAGAAATCAGTGGAGGCACTGACCCCTAAAAATGATGTTACAGATAGACCCCGAATCTAGTTACAATCCTTCTTTGATATCAATGTCTGAGTTGCCTTACCTTTGAAATGATTCTTTACAGAATCAGAGGAGGGACTGAATGTAAGCTAGTCTGTACAGGGCTGTGTACATACATGGCCAGGATATTCAACAATATAGTACTAAGAAAGAGTTAATACCATTCAGAGCTTTGCACTCAGTAACATCTTTGAAAGACTCTGCTAGGATAATTAGGTGAAAGGTTCCAGATAACATAAACACTAGTCCATGTTTATAGAAGATAAGTAAAGGGCAAGTTGTCTCCCAGTCTCTCAGTCTTGGGTTAGAGATATCAAACTCTCAGTATTAGAATTAATTGGAATTAATTCCTACATAGTTATGTCTGAGAATATGTGTATGTCTCCTCGTGATGACCCATGCTAATAAGAACTGAACTATGATGGTATGGATACGTAATGTTAGTTGTAGAACAATAAAATGAGAATTATGCTGTATAATCAAATATTTACCTATAAATAAAGTACCCTAAAGCTATGATGTCAGAGTAAACATAGGCAGAGGCCTAGCTTGCTCTCCCAAAGCTTTGGTTTGTTTTTATAATACAAGTGTGTTGTGTATTATTTACTGATTTACCAATTAACCTTCTCATTGCTTTGTGTGTGGATTTCTGTTATACCCAAGAGCCCTGCCATGTTGTAGGTGAGGGGAGGTGCAGAGTACTTCTTCAGTTATCATTTAGATAAGTTATCAACAATGTTTCCATGCTATAAAGGTGATGGGAACCAAATTGTGAAGGATTCAAACAATTATGGACATCTAAATAGGACGGAAGCTGCAAAATTGCTTCCAAGAGTATTTGCCAAAAGCAGAAAACCAAAAGAAAGCCCAGGGCTGGGAAAGTCCAAGACTCAATACCATATATAAAAAAGACCCCCCACTAATTGTGCAAAATACCTTTTTTTTTTTTTTTTTTTTAAATATCGGAGATACTTGGTAGAGGGTGGAAACACTCCCATGTGATTTAATCTATGTGGGCTGTACTACTAGACAAATAAAGGTGCCTCCTAGCCTCCTATTACTAAATGTCCCTCCAAATAACATTTCTTCCCAGGCAAACAAATTTTGTGGACCTATTTGCTTCAGAAGACTCCAAGTATTGATTACACATCTAATGCTGACCTGCCCACTGAGCCCCAACTGCTAAATCCCTCCAAACACTGCTCAAACTTTTCATTCTCATTACCTTTGGATCTTCTTGCCAATTTTGTTGTCAAGCTGCCCTTTTCCCCCTGTCTTGGGGTCTTCCAGCCAATATTAGCATTAATACTACTACTATTTATCATTTATATAGTACTACTAGGCATATGCAGAACTGTACACATACATATAAGAGATTGTGAGCTCTGTGGGGCAGGGACTATCTGCTAAGACAGACAAATAAAACATGCAGAAGACTAGGGTCATTCTTTAAGGGAAACTATTAAAACACAGATGGGTGTAGACAGGAGAATAATGAGGTCAGGATCCATAACAAACCTTGAAGAAACCAGTAGGGGGCATGAGGTTTTAGAGTAGATTTGAATAAGACCAGAGATGGAACCTGACGTACCTATTCAGGTAGTCTATTCCAGGCTGTATGTATGTATGTATGTGTGTGCAGAAAGATGAAAAGAACAGAGTCTGGAGTTGAAAATAGAAGAGGAAGACATAGATAAAGGTGATCTGCTTGATAAGCGGAGTTGCCGAGGAGGGGTATAGGGAGAGATAATGAGGAGCTACAGAATGAATGCATTTGTAGGTTAGTAGGAGACATTTGAACTGTATGCAGAAAAGCCAATGAACTGACTTGGGGTTATATGAGGTTAGTGACACTGGCAGAAGATCAGCTGTATAGCTGAGTTTTGAATAAATTGAAGGGGAGATAAATGATTCAATGGGAAACCAGTAAGGAGCAAGTTGCATTAGTCTAGACGGGAGGTGATGAGAGAGTGGATAAGTGTTTTGGCAGTAGGGACAAATTTTTCTGATGTTATAGAGAAAGAAACAATGGGCCCAATATTCGAAGGCCCTTACACAGGTAACTTCCTTAGTTACCCATGTAAGGGCCTTATCCGGGATATTTGAAAGACACCTTTACGGGTAGTGCCCTTCGAATATCCCAGCTAATTCCCTAATGCACCCTCATGCTATCCGCATAGCATTGGGGCGTGTTAGGGGCATTCCAGGGTGGAGCAGGGCGGAAGGAAGGGGCTACATGGGTAGCAGAGATTTTCGTTGCTACCCATGTAGCCCTCTGAGCCTTAAAGATAGGCAAGAAAAATCCTTGCCTATCTTTAAGATGCAGAGGCTATATGGGTAGCAATGAAAATCACTGCTACTCGTGTAGCCTCTGTGGCTGCCGGGGCATCTGGCTAACCTAAATATTCACTTCCGCCGGTGTGGAAGTGAATATCTGGGTTGGGGGGATCAGCGGGCAGGCTATGCACTGCCGTGGCGCATAGCCTGCCCAACTCAAATTCGGGCCCAACAGTTTTTAGGTGTCTGTTGGATATGTGCAGAGAAAGAGAGAGGAGTGTCAAAGAGACCCAAGGATGTGAGCTGAGGAGATAGGTAAGATGAAAGTGTTAATGCACAGAAATAGAGAAGGGAGGAAGAGGAGAGGTGGGTTTAGGGAGAACGATGAGAAGCTCCATCTTGACCATGTTCAGTTTCAGATGATAGCAGGGCATCTAGGCAGCAATGTCAAACAAAGAGGCTATGATTTAGGCCTGGATGGCTGGAAAGATTTCTGAGATAGAGAGGTAAATCTGAGCGTCATCAACACAAAGATGGTATTGAAAATCATGGAAGAGGATAAGGGCACCAAGGGAATGAGTGTAGAGAGAGAAGAGAAGTCCCAAGACTGAGTCCTGAGGTACACTGAATAAAAGTGGGATAGCAGTGGAGGAGGATCCACCAGTGCATACAATGAAAGTGTGATAGGAGAGATAAGAAACCAAGACAGAACAGAGCCCCAAAATTCAAGTGAGAACAAGGTATCAAGAAGAACATAGTGATCAACATTGTCAAAAGCAGCAGATAGGTCAAGAAGGATGAGAATCAAGTTAAGATCTTGGATTTGGCCAGGGACAAGTCACTGAAGACTTTGGCAAAGAGCATTTTAGTAGAAAGTAGAGTGCTACTTTATTCCTCTCCCAGTGTTTTGGGATCTTCGGACCAATGATGGTGCTGTATTGGCCCTCTCCCACTGTTTTGGAGTATTCCAGCCAATGTTGCTGCTGCTTTGCCCCACTCCTGCTGCTTTGGGGCCCTCATGCCTACGCATCATGTACTGTAAGCCAGACCTACTAGTTTCCTCTGCTGAACTCTCACAAGCCAGAAACTCTTAATGATAAAAGAAAGTAGAGAATCGAGAGACTCTATCTGTGTCAGGAGGCAATGCACTAGAGAAGACCTCCACAAATACAAAAAGAACATCTGAATTAGAGTGTAACCACAATACATTATTTAATCAAAAAGAACTCCACCAAATAACCAAATATTACCCAATTCTGTTCTCATGCAGGTGAAATACATTAATTAAAGGGGCCCTCAGTTAAGGATACTACTGTAGCATTTCTTCCATTATCAGTGCCTGATCATATGAGATTCAGTCATCAGTCCCATATCCTGTGTATATATTATTTTTGAAAAATGCAGTTAAAATGGAAAGTTTAAAGAAACCGTGCCTTCAAGTTCTATGCTCCCAGCTGCTGGAACACGCTTCCAACCACCATCAGGGCGATCACGGATCTTACCCAATTCAGAAAAGCACTAAAGCACCACCTCTTTCTCCTACACTACTCACAACCCAGCAACTCAAACTCACTCACCATACACCCTACTAGACAATTGTAAGTTTCAGACAACTCTTGTGTAGACAGTCATCTCATGTTTATATTGTAGATAGTTGTAGATAGCTGTAGATAGCTCCCCCAGTTGTAAACCAAGTTGTATCACCCGTTCAATGTAAGTGCATAACAGTCCCCTTGTTCTGCACAAAACTGTTATCTGTAAACCGCACTGATTTTAAAGAGTGCGGTATATAAAAGCAATAAAATAAATAAATAAACCACAATTATTGCACAATGTCATACCAAATGCTACTCTGAATTTAATGTCTTAAGTCCCAACTTGAGTTTTATCAATGATACTTGACTGCGTCAAGGGATATTACCTTTCATAAGGAGAGCTTGTGTCTTTTAAACATGGAATAAAACACAGAACCTCTCAAAGAAAAACTTTGTCCCCTGTATCCATTCATCAATATTTCCCATGCTATCTGTTCTTCCGGTTATAAGAACACCTCCCTCTAGGGAAAAAGAAATAAACGTAAACAGTGTGATGATGTTATCATGCAAAATACTAAGGTGAGATAGCGCTCCTCCAGCACAATGGATTTAAAATACATTTATTCAGGTGTGGCCCAAAGATTCTTGCCACCCTAGGCAGGCCCAATGTGCTGCCCCCGACATCCAGCATCTCACCGGGGATTGATGGGCGGCACAGTGATCACCTCTTTGAAGCCACAGCAGGACTTAAAGCGCATATGCACACGCATGGCCTGCTGCTCCTGTCCCCTCCAACTTCCTGTTGGAGGGGCAGGAGCAGCACAACACAAGTGTGCACACACACATGCTTCAAAGACTGCTGCAGCTTCAAAGAGGTGATCCCCATGACGCCCATATACCCCCAGTAAGAGGCTGGAAGTCGGGGGTGGTGCAGCAACGACATGCAGTGCAGTGGGGGGGGCAGCACATTGGGACAGTCTAGGGCTGAGCCACCCACCAGGGTCTGCCACCCTATGCAACCACATAGTTCACCTAGTAGATGGGCCAGCCCTATCTTTATTTAAGTCTTTAGGCACCGAACAATGTAGTTAATGATTCAATGTCATTCACAACAAGCTAATTTCATTTTCCTATCACTATTTTTGTGTTCTGAGATATGATCCAAAATAATTCATTTTGCATCTTCCCATACATGTCCTGTGATCTGCCTGCGTGAAACGAAAGGGTGTTCATAGTTCTCGTAGTCGATCTGGACATTATCAATTAGTCTCACTTTCATCTTTCTAGTATTCCTACCCACATAGACCATCTCACAAGGGCAGATAATGTCATAGGCCACAAATATGGTTTGACAGCTAGTTGCATGTTTCAATTTATAACTTTTTTTATTCAAAGGATTAACCCAGTCATTCACAGTAAATATAGGCCTACCAGATACTTTGCAGGCAAATCTTATTCAAAGTGGGGGCTATTCGTGTCTTCTCCACTGGTGTCTAATTTCCCTGCCGGTTGTACGGGGACGTATGACGGGGCGTGGAAGAGGAGGCTCGTGGGCGGAGTCTGGGCGGTCGCCAGCCCTGGACATACAGGGCCAATTCTAATGTCGGCCCTGTATGTCCAGGGCTGGCAACTTTTGCGAGGAAGTTATTCCATCTCTGAGGTGGAATAACTTCCCTGGATGTTTTTTTTGGGGGGCCCGGGGCGCAGATGGGGCAAGGGAGGCCTGAAGACATTCCTCGCAGCCCGACCCTGGCCTTAGGAGGCCAGATCGAGGGTCGGGCTGTGGGGAAATCACCTTTGAAGTCCAGCAGCCGGGACTGCGGCTTTACAATGAATCCACGGTGGCATGACAACCAGATGCCATGGCGCCGCAGCTCCATTGTAGAGCCCTAACTGAGTTAGCCGGGAACAGGCCTGTATGTGCACGATGGGCTGAATCGCAGTCCCAGCCAGCACATACAGGCCTGTTCGCGATTCTGATCCTGCGGGGCTAGACATGCTCCACAAGATCAGAATCACAAGCTCCTCTGTACATCTGTCTCAGACCAGACGTAAAGAGCGGCTGGACAGCTGGGATGGAATGAACCCTAGTGTGTGTGGAGGGGGCGGGATGAATAGAGAAAGGGACACCTTAATTTCAAGTGTGAGCAACAAAGTATGGAAGAAGGAAGAGGAGTAATAACCCTGCCCTCCACAATCCATCTCATGACAGAAGCAATATCACTTCCAAGCAGACAAATTAACAGAGAACTAGAAACAGTGATGCATTTTCCCCATACAGTGCAAAATATAAAGATAATGAATGTATATTCTAAAAACTTATATATTCAAATCACTAAATTGAAAATATGTTTTTCTTTTACCCCCTCTGTCTCCATTGCTGGAATCGGGGACAAGAGGCTGCCAAATAGGTGGGAGTGGAAGACATACCTTTAAAATTGGGGACAATCCCCAAAAATTGGGGACATCTAGTAATAGGATGTGCCAATTTTGGAGATGTCATAATTTTAAAAAGCACTAGTGAAAAAATGGTATAATTTAATGCGGAAAATCAACAACTAGCTTTAAATTTTGTGTAATATGTTATTTACCTACCTATACACAAATTACGCAAAAATACACAAATTACTGTTGGAAATAGGACCTGTGTCACATAGCAGATGGCTTACAACAGCTCTAAGTTTCATGAGAAAATGGATTTCCAAGCATAATCTGAAAGGAAAGAATCTGAAAAAACTTAAGAATGATTTGTAGAGTTCCGTGTTAGGGTTTACATGGTGAACTGGTTCAATATAAAAATAAATAGCAGTTGGACACAAGGTCCCAGGCATCTCCTTAAATTTCAGGCAGAAAAGCTAGCTATAATCTATAAAGCTTACAAATGTGCTAAGGCAACTTTTTTTAGAGGAAAATTGAGCAAAATGGAAACTATCTCCCTGGCTGAGGGCTGTGACATCAAGGAAGGCGTATATAAATATCTTGGAGTACAGAAAACGACGACACTGAAGTAGAAATTACTGAGAAAAAAGATCAGTAAAGAATACCATAGAAGTTAACCTCGCAGCCCGACCGAATCATTATTGAAAAGTGCCTTAACCACGGAATAAGATACAAGTCATCAATCAGCTGGCAATTCCTGTACTCTCATACAGCTTTAGGATTTAGACTGGCCTCTTAAAAATCTTGAAAAACTTGATGTGTGAACAAGAAAACTCCTCCATACCCATAAGATAATTTACAAGAATCAGTGTATGCCAAGACTGTACATTCCTAGAGCTGAAGGAGGACTAGGCCTCACAGAGATTGATTACACCTACAGAGCTACTATAGGGTTACCAACTTTTTCACTGAGAAAAACCCGACACCTGTGGCTCGCCATGCTCCACCCATTCTCCGCCCCTAGTCCCACCTCTTCCCCGCCCCCAGCCCCACCCACAAAAATTACCGAGGATACGTGTAGGCTAACTTCCTTGGTCAGATAATAATTAAACTGGGAACCCCAAAATCCAAACATGAAATGTACAACACTGGAGAAATAAAACTATAAAGTAATTTCCTCTTGCACTAAACAAAAACGCAAAGATGTTATCAATACACACTTCCCAGACCAAACATATTCCAGCTAATAAATTCAAAATAAAAAGTATTTTTCTACCTTCTGTTTGGGCGTTTTATTTTTCAGTTGCAATTGCTCCAGTCACTTTCTTCTGGTTTCTTCGTGTCTTCTGCAAGCTATCCATTTGTCCTTTCTTCTCTTTTAGATGTTTTCCATTCTCTCTCTATTTCTGCTTTAACATACTGATTGTTTCCCTTTTGCTCTTTCCCCCAATTCTTTCCTTATTCCTTTATCATCCATTTAAATTTCACCCTTCCATTCTCAAGCCCCTCACTCTCCCAATACCCAGCCATCATAGACTTTTCTTCCACACAAAATATTTTTCCCCTCTCCACTCATTCCCCATCTATTCTAGTCCTCCCTCAAAATCAGTTCCCTTATAGTTCTAGACCCACCCAGCATCCACTCCCTTCTAGTCCCATTCTCCCATGCCCCACATCAGCCCATTTCCAGTCCTATTCCAGCTCTTCATAAGCCCATTTCCAGTGCTAGCCTTCACATCACAGGCCATTTCCAGTCCTAGCCCCCCCCCATCACAGCCCATTTCCAGTCCAAGTCCCCCATCACAGCCTATTTCCAGTCCTAGCCCCCCCCCCATCACATCCCATTTGCAGTCCGAGTCCCCCCACACCATCACAGCCCATTTGCAGTCCTACCCCCCCCCCCACCATCACAGTCCATTTGCAGTCCTACCCCCCCCCACCATCACAGTCCATTTGCAGTCCTAGCCCCCCTAATCACAGCCTATTTCCAGTCCAAGTTCCCCCCCCCATGGCCCTTTTCCAGTCCAGGTCCCCCTCCCCATCCCCATCCCAACCCATTTCCAGTCCATGTCCCCCCCCACATAGCCCTTTTACAGACCAGGTCCCCCCCCCCCTTCACAACCCCTTTCCAGTCCAAGTCCCCCTAATCACAGCCTATTTCCAGTCCAAGTTCCCCCTCCCTCCACCATAGCCCATTTCCAGTCCAAGTTCCCCCCTCCCCATAGCCCTTTTCCAGTCCATTTTCCCGCCCCCTTTGCCATTTTCCAGTCCAGTTCCCCCTCCCCATCACAACCCATTTCCAGTCCATGTCCCCCCCCCCTAGCCCTTTTCCGGTCCAGGTCCCCCCCCCCCCCATCACAACCCATTTCCAGTCAAATTCCCCCCTCCTAGCCCTTTTCCAGTCCAGGTCCCCTCCCCCCCATCAAAGCCCAGGCAGTCCTTGGCCTCCCCCCCCCAAAACCGCGGCTGTCTGAGGGAGCCGGGGAAGCCCGCGCGAGGCCCCGGCTCCCTCTGAACAGCCGCCAGCGTGAAGAGCCTTTACCTTCACGCTGGCGGCTGTTCCTGTGAAGCCGCGAATGCTGGGAAAGGTTAAAGGGCATTGCCTTTAACCTTTTCCACCAATCGCGGCTTTACAGGAACAGCCGCCAGCGTGAAGGTAAAGGCTCTTCACGCTGGCAGCTGTACAGAGGGAGCCGGGGCCTCGCGCGGGCTTCCCCGGCTCCCTCTGAAGCCCTCCGGGTTGGGAGAAAAGCCGGTTTTTTTGCTCTGGCCGCTCCCGATCTTGCGGCCAGAGCAAAAAAACCGGCTTTTCAAGGGCCGGTTTTGCCTCTGCGCCGGCAGCCGGCCTGGCCATGGAAAAACCGGCCAGGCCGGCTGAAAACCGGCCAGTTGGCAACCGCAAGCTACTATCATAGGCCTCCAGGCCTACCTAACAGCATCATCAAATCCAAATATGCAAAAGGTACTGAAATATGAAAGTAAACGTCCATTATCTGTATCCATCATCAAACCTGGACAAGCGTTCTGACGACTAGAAGGAATGAGTGAGAATCCATAAGCACACACAGGAAAGGAAGCAACAGAATTTGCAAAAAAAGAGAAAAAGCTCTTCAAAGAATTAGATTAGCAAACGAGGAAAAACAAGTGGAAAATGCACAAATACAGTGGGAAATATAAAATGTTACTTCAGGAGCCCTTTGTCAATCAAGAACTGGCACATGACTGGTCAAGGAGAGGTAAACTGAAACCTAAGGATGAGAGATTTGATAGTTGCAGCCCAGGACAGTAGATTACGGAGGAGATGGTTTACAGCAAACATTGAAAAAACTGGCAACACAGACATATGTTGATTCTTTAAGAAAGACCTGGAAACAGTGACTTACCTCAAAGCTGGCTGTGAAGTTTGGATACTATTTTCTATACAGAAAGCACAACAAAGTAGCATGCCTCATATAATGGAAACTGTAAACACTACAACATCACTGTACCTGAAAAGCATGGAGATCATGACCCTAGGAGAATTACAGAAAATGACAAGATTATGATCACCTGGGACATTCCCTCTCCGATAGATAAGAAACTGGAAGTGAGGAAACCCGACATAGTGGTAAAGGAGAAAAATACCAGAACCGCATTAATAATAGAGGTGTCGGTTCCGCGTGATTATTCTGTGAATCGCGTGGAGAGGTAGAAGATCCTAAAGTACCAAGAAATGCAGTCAGAGACCAAGAAAATGTGACAGAAAGATACAGAAATATTTCCCATCGTATTGGGAGCTACAAGCTCGATAAAGAATTTCCTGGTACATCTTGACAAACTACCCATACGTTACATCTTACGAACTACAGCAGAAGGCTGTTTTTGGCAGGATGCAAGTACTATGCCGAGCATTAGCAGTAGATTTGAGAGACTGAGATCATACTCCACATACCTTGGCTTAGAAGTGAGGTTCATGTCTGTAATGGTATGCGCAGAACTAACTCCCACAAAAAGTCTTCTATTCAAATTCCAATCTTATTTCTTTTACTTTTTCAAATTACCTTTTCTTTATTTTATAATTATTTAGCCTAGAAATTTTTCTTCAAAAGATGCTGAAACAACTTACACCCAAAAGAACAGAGGAGAAAAAGATTTCAGTTATAGCCAATATCGCTCTAAGGAGCAATAATAAGTCTTTGCCAAAGAGAGGTTGCCTTCCACCCGGATCATAGGTCATAAAAACTCCTCTTTCATTATTTCTTTATTATTACCAATTTTCAAAAAACCTTCATTAATTTAAGTATTCAAGCCCTTATTAATGTAATTTAAATACTAAACGGATTTGCCTTGAATCTCAACCCACCTTAAAGCGGCAACATTAAAATGTCGTTAGCCCAACGTAGCTGAAAGCAGCTACCTTCAAAAAGTCTCTGTTCCTAAAAACAAAATAGAAAATTTGCTGGAGTAGAGGTTTCACCACAATATCAAAATAGAAATGATTCATTTAGGATCTTTGTTTCGCCATAGCTTCGTCAGGAGCTATTCAGATTCCTTCCAAGGATTACAAAATATCTTTACAAAAACAGTGAGTAATCTCCAGTGTGGCATCTAATGTCACATCTCTCCTTTTTATTCAAACCTTGATCCAATCAAAACTAATCCATTTGGAGAAATTGCCCCGAAACCGTTTAGCAATTTAGGGGTTTATTTTTGAGGCAATTGGGTGCTTTCCCAGGATCAGAAAAATAGGGGTTTATTGGTGGATTCACTATGCAAAAAAACCCCAAAACATTTTTAATGTTTTTTTAGGTGGATTCCTTTAATGATATAAAACACAATTTTCCAATACCAGCCTCTTTTAATGCACACTGTGTCTGGTATACTGCCTACTGCTGGTTACCAGTGAAAAGACTGCCAGTTTCATGGCTGATCCTCTCTCTGAGGACAGCAGGCATTAAGATGAAATTAACTTTATATCTAACTTACAAAAAAAATTACTGGAAATGTAGTTCTTAATTATTTTTTAAAACTCTGCTCTTGTATAGTAATCGTCTACACTGCTGTTTGATATAAGTCCTTGGAAAATGCAGCAATGTGGTAAAAAATGGAAAACCAGTGTGAAATGCAGTGAAAAGCAATAGAGAGGCACATGCATGTACAGTCAGGGTTGCAATTTCCAGTCATTCTCCACTGTTGTGGCCATTTCTAATCCCTATCGGCCCTGTGTAGCCGAATTAAAAAAGACTTTTTCATTTAAAAGAAAACTGTGACTTTTAGGAGTATGTTTAGTAAAGGTTAACATGTGTTTACCTTTAGTAAACATGCCCCTTAGAGTCTGTTTAAGCCCACCTCAGCAGTGCATGCATTACAGTCACAACCCCAGTGCCAGTAGCCTCAAGAAAGTTGGCATTGACACTAACAATGCTGACCCTGCAGCTCTTCAGCCGCAATGATGTCACGCAGCTGTGAGGGCTCCTCCTCCACCAAAGGCTATATGCTTGCTTGACTCAGGCTCCCTGCTATTGGATTCAGCTCAGCTCTTTGAGCCTATTGGGTGGCAATTCAACAATTTCTAGCCTGAAGGAACCCAGACCACTTTCCCCTTTCAGTCAAAACCAGAAGTCTGGTAGGAAAAGTGCAAAAAATATGCCAACCCTCCACTGTGTAATCACACACAAATCACCTGAGTTGGTAGGTCTGCACTCCTTAACCCTTCCTTCTAGATCAAGGTGGGAGAATCTGTTTCTTCAGTGGACCTTTCACCATCCCCAGAACATTTTCCAACAGTTTGTTAAACTAATATTGTCATTTGGGCGTGGAAATGATAATATAAAATATCTGCCCGTCAATGTAAACTACCAGTTGGCATGACCCTGCCCTTCTGTCTTTGCTTCACTCATCGTGTGTTGCCAGGTTACCACACTGATGTATCCGTTCTCAACTGATGTATCATTTTTCAGTGCAGGAGTGTGCAGCCAGCAGCTCTCTAAACTGAAAGCTCTGTTTAAGCCCGTTAAATAAACCCTTTTTTCTTATCTTTACTTTCTGTAAACCCTGTGGGCTTTTACCAGAAACTTTCCCTTTCTTAAACTCCTGGGGGTGGGGGGGGGGGGAATGTTAAAATGCAGTTTGTATACTCAACTGTAATTGGTGTGTAGAAGGGACTCCTATGGCTGATGTTATCTTTAATGTTGGGGGGGGGGAGTTCAATAAAACAGATTTCAGCTAAGATGCAGCGGCAGCTCCTGAGAAGGATGGAGGAAGGGTAGCAGCAGGGGAAAAGGGAAAGGGGGAGCATCAATCCTGGACACAATGGGGGGGGGGAGGGAGGGATGGATATGGAAGAAGAAATTCTGGATCACTGGAGGGTCAGGGAAGGAGATATGCTAGAGACCGGGGGAGAGGTAGAAAAGAAGTAAGAAGGGATGTTGCATGGGGGGGGGGGGGAGGGGGATGTTAAAGAAGAAGAAATACTAGAGGGGGATGCATGGCTGAGGGTTCACCTAGGATGCCAGATCCCTGTAGAGCTGGTCTAAGGGTGTGTCAGCTTATGGACTAAGAGATATTATGTCACTTTCCTTTTGAGGCAAAGGCAGAGAGTGAGCATGATAAACCATGCGTAGCTATCGCGTCTGAGCTAGTGGTGCTTCTGACCATGAAAGACACTGCTAGTGTTGTAGCAAAGTGCAGTCAATGAATAAATCCAGGAGTCAATTGACAGGGTCCAAGCCAGTTTATTGTGCACAGGCCCAGTCAGTCAAAGCTTCAAAAGGAACTGAGCAAAGGTTTTTACAGAGACATAACCATTTATACCTCTTTTTCAGTTTGATACATGAGAACTTTCTATTGGTTCCAACTCGATACATGCAAACTTCTCATTGGTTTTACATTCCCTGCACCTGTCCAATTAGAAATCCCTCCGGAGCCTAGCAACCAGCCCCCTCCTTTAGGATTGCTCTAACAATGGTGCAGTTCTTGATTTTGTTACTTCTCTACTGCAAGGTTATCCCTAGCTTCAGGAATGCATGTATTGAAACATTTCTTTTCTTTCACACACAAGAGAATAATGAAAGACTTATGAATTCATAAAAATTTCTTATTAAGCAGTTTAAAACAGTTTTCTCATTTTTCACAGATTTTTGGTTCTTTTCTAGCTATAATGGGAGTTAGGATCCAGGCCTAACTTACAGGCCTTTCATAGTAGCAGGCCATGCTAGGCCATAGCCTACCACATTCCACCCTTTGATTATTCTCACCCGCAAGTGAGAAAGGGTGAGAATTAAATCACTCATTAGTCAATTAACACATTATACTGGTGTAATAGCATCATCGTGGGGTATAGGGTAATATTGCCACATAGCTAATACCTTCGTAGCTGCCTTCCTTTCTACATTGCTATCAATGGCTGCTGACTTAATTCAACTGTGATGAATCCAGGGTTCGAGTTTTGCAACTTTAACTGCTGTTGGGGTTAACAAGATGACAACATAAGGTCCCTTCCAATGCGGTGTCCACGGTGTCTTTCTCCACTCTTTGATCCACACCGAGACACCAGGCTTGAGAGGATGCAGGGGTTCTGTTAGATGGATGAGCAGCTCGTCTTGTACCCACGTATGAAGACTCTGCAAAACAGAACTTAAAACAAATAGTTCTTGTCTAGTAATTTCAGATCTAATCTGTTCCATATCTCCCTTTATTTCCTATACAATAGGCGGGGGTCGCCCATACAGAATCTCAAAAGGGGAAACTCCTAAAGACTTAGCAGGGGCTAAGTATATCCTAAGAAGGGCTATAGGAAGAACCTGGGGCCACTTCAGGTGAACTTCTTGGCAAAGTTTGGACAATTGAGATTTCAGGGTTCTATTCATACATTCTACTTTTCCTAAATTCTGAAATCTGTAGGCAGTATTGTCGCCCCCACCTGGCTGGGCATATAGCCGGGCACCAGGATGGAGTTGCCTTGCTGCCCTAGAATAAGTCCTCCCAATATGGCTGCCAGGAGGGCTGCTGGGATATGTAGTTTCACTTATCCATATTAGGCAAAAGTAGTTGTGCAGACAAGTGGTCAGGCAAAACAGAGAAATATTTATTTGTTGTGTTCTGGGATTTCCATCATATTCACAAGTAACAGGCTGAATAAACAATAATGGGATTCTTCTCCAAAGCAAAGGTATAACTTTTACAAAAGTATGCACAGGATTACTGGTATCAGCAATAGATAGCTTCTTAGGAACTTGCTTTCAAAGTTCAGATTATAAAGCTTCTCATGGGCACATTAGCTTCTTATGGGAGTGTTTACTTCACAGCTCCTTTATAACAGAAACAGCTTTAAAATGTCCACTGAGCTTTCCCTTCAGTTTCAGGCCTTACACAGCAACAGCTTCATTAACAACGTTCAGCTGTTCTCTGTGCTGCGTCCTTCAATCAGGTAAGTTCCTTACTATGGCATTCACTCACTCAAACAGGTTTTAAGCTTAACACACTTCTAATTCATTAGCTTTACAATAAGAACACTGCATCTCATCGGAGCTATCTTCATAGTCTTCATAGCAGCTTCCTATATCCATTTCCTCAATGGCATCCTCACAACATTCTTCAGAGGGTACCTGGCCGTAGAGCTGACTAGTTTGTTTCTGGAGCATTTCATTCAATCTCTCTAATAGAACCTTTTTCTGCTCTATTTCTTCAGAGAGCTGGGATTGCTGACATGCAGACAAGCTATTGTTTCTACTGCTAGAGCTTAGCTGGCTATTATAATTATTCCTTCTATCAGGAACTAATTCTCTTAACTTTCTTTCAAGCAGGAATTCTGGAAGACACACTTGCCTTAGTTCAGGGCCGTTTAGTAGCTCTCCTCTTTCCTTGCCAGAGCCATGCTGCTTTCTCTCTGCAGACACTTCTCTCCGTTGTAGCAAACTTCCTTTCTGCTGAGACTGCCTTGGACCGGTTCCAAACAGATCCCACTGCTTGTCTTTGAGCTTGAGCCCAGCACTTCTCGTGCCTCCTTGGGCCCCTTCTCCTCTAGCTCCAGTTCCTCTGGATTCTCTTCCAGGTCCTCTGGGTTCACTGCCACTCCTTCTTCTCTCTTCTCCTCGTCTTCCTCCTTCACTTTCCAGTCCTCCTCTCTCTGACTTTCCAAACACAGGAGTTTTAAACTGCTCCCTCTCAGGGACCACGCCTCTTTCCCAGCACACGTGGGAGCTGCTAGGCTTCACTCCAGCCCTGACGTGCTGAAGTGGGCGGGGCTTAATGGTGACTGTTCTATGAGTCAAAGGTTCTCGGTTGCTGGGGAAACCCTGAATGCTCTCACTCTTAAAGGCACAGAGTACATTCTCCTGGCATTCCATAGCCTCTGAACTGCCTTCATCATCACACATTCCCCCCCTTAAGATATTACGGGCTGGGGTGTTTTTATCATCACAGCACGTAATTCTCCTAAAAGAACCAGTATTATCCTCTTCGGATGCGCCTCTAGACAACGCGTCCGCGTTCTGGTGGAGTTTTCCTGCTCGGTGTACTATCTGAAAATCAAACGCCTGGAGCGCCATATACCACCTGGTCAACCTAGGGTTGTGGTCTTTCATTTGCCCAAGCCACTTTAACGGGGCATGATCAGTCATGAGCAGGAACTTTCTGCCTGCCAAATAGAATTTTAGGGACTCCACCGCCCATTTCACTGCTAGGCACTCCCTTTCAATGGT
This sequence comes from Ichthyophis bannanicus, assembly GCA_033557465.1. Classification (NCBI taxonomy): domain Eukaryota; kingdom Metazoa; phylum Chordata; class Amphibia; order Gymnophiona; family Ichthyophiidae; genus Ichthyophis; species Ichthyophis bannanicus. The sequence goes on from CM066031.1 coordinate 223,435,446, forward strand.
GGAATAATTCTTCTCAGCGGGCGACAATTTTCGGCTGAGGAAGAGTACCGGATGCTCCACGCCGTCGTGCTTCTGGGAGAGCACCGCTCCCAGGCCGGTTTCCGAAGCATCAGTCTGTAAGATAAATGGCAGACTGAAGTCCACGCCCCTCAATACCGGAGCTGTACACAGCTCTTCTTTTAGCTGCTCAAATGCCTTATCCGCCTCCCCAGTCCATCGCAGCTGATTCGGCCTATTCTTTTTCAGCATATCGGATAAGGGCGTGCTCTTTTCCGCAAACAATGCCACGAATCTTCTGTAGTAACCTACCAGCCCAAGGAAACTACGCAACTGTTTCTTGTTGGTAGGTTGTGGGAAGGTCCGGACACTTTCAACTTTGCTCAACAGGGGTTTCACAATGCCATGTCCCACTAAGTGCCCCAGATACTTCACTTCTTGGGCACCAAACATGCATTTCGCTGGATTCAGAGTCAGGCCAGCCTCCCTCATTGCCTGTAGTACTGCCTTTACCTGAGCCATATGCTGATCCCATCTGGCGCTATGGATCACGACATCGTCCATATACGCCGTAGCGTACTTTTGATGTGGCCTGAGTACTACGTCGACGAGTCATTGGCAAGTGACTGCCGCTCCATGAAGGCCGAAGGGCATTCTTCGGAATTGGAACAACCCCTGTGGTGTGCTAAATGCGGTTTTCTGGCGAGATTCCCTGGTCAGGGGAATCTGCCAGTAACCTTTCGTCATATCTAGTGTCGTTAGGTACCTGGCTTGGCCTAACCGGTCAAGAAGCTCCTCTATGCGAGGCATGGGATAGGTGTCAAACTTTGAAATAGCGTTGATCTTGCGGAAATCAATGCAGAATCTAAGAGACCCATCCGGTTTCGGAACCAGCACAATCGGGCTGTTCCATGGACTCTTAGATTCTTCGATTACGCCAAGATCTAGCATTTCCTTGACCTGGTCCATCACCTCCTGCTTCTTCGCCTCGGGGAGTCTATATGGTCGCTGCCGTATCACTTCACCCGGTGGAGTCAAGATCTCGTGCGCGACGAGCCTGGTTTCGCCCAGCACTGGCGTCAGGACATCAGAAAAACTGTTAATAAGACCCTTCAACTCTTGCCTCTGAGTCCATGAGAGGCCCTCTGCTATCCTGGGTTCAGGCTTCTTTTGGCAGTCACTTAGCTGGGGTCCGAGGTCATCCTCCACCTTTTCCTCCACAGTTGCTGCCAAGCCTTGCCGGTCTGCAAATCCTGAGGAACCAAAACCATGGGTTCCCCGCATCGTCTCTGACAGCATATCCACCTCCTCCAAAGGGGGGAAGCCTACTCACTCAAAAATAATTTGTGCAATGCGGTCGCCCACATTCACTTGAAAATCTTCAGACCCAAAGTTGAATAGCAGGACTTTTACTGCCCCTCTGTAATCGGGGTCCACGACCCCCGCACCCACGCCAAGGAAGTACTTCACAGCCAGGCCCGAGCGTGGTGCAATTCTTCCATAGCACCCAGGCGGAATCTCCATCTGAAGCGCTGTATTTACCAACGCCTTCCCGTGCTTTGGGACGAGGATCTCTTCGGCACTGTACAAGTCCAAACCTGCTGCCTGTGGGGTGGCCCTCTTTGGTGCTCGTGCCTCCGGACTCATTCTACAAAAGCGGAGGACAAAGACAGGCTTCTTGGGGGTTCCTCTTTAGGCAAGTGTGAAATCCCTTTTCCGCCCTTCCCAAACAAAGGCCTATAAACAGCTATCGCTGTACCTGTCTTAGACTTTTTTACTTTATCTACGGGGATGGTCCCTAAATCTTCATGGGAGGGAAGATCTTCCGTCTCCCCCACTATAGGTTCTTCCTCTGCTGCCTTTAGGGCTTTGGACTGGGTTTGTGTAGAAACCATTCCCTTCTTGGCACCCAGACCTTGTTGCACACCTCTCTGGAATTGGGGCCAATCCCTCCCGAGCACTACCTCCTGCGGTAATCGGGGAACTATTGCCACAGGGATCTCTCTTTCAATCCCTAAGGCCTTCACTCGGACATAGTAAATAGGATATGTGGACGCGGTTCCGTGAACACACCTTATTTTTACTGTGCCCAGGGGTGAACAGGGTGTCTCTGAATCCGGGGCCCTTATCTTGCGCCATAAGCTTTTGGACAGCATGGACTGATCCGAGCCTGAATCAAGCAATGCTTTTGTGGGTATACCTTGCACTGTAATATCTAATAGGAAGCCTTCACCAACCTTACTAGGCTCATTCAAAATTAAGGCTGTCCTCATTTTACAGTCCCTCTGTAAATGCTGTTCGCTACCACACCGGTAACACGCTCGGTTCACAGGCTTTCTTCTATGGGAACACATTCATTCTTTTCATTCTTTCTATCCCTATCTGACATAGCAGCAGACATTTTAGTAAAAGCCACAGTTTTGTCCTTAGCCACAGCCTCTGCTTCTAAAAACCGCTCAGAGAGCACTATAGCTTCCTGTGTACTTTTACATCCTTGTAACATGAGGAAATTCTGCATTCTTTCTGGAACAGCTGCTAGAAATTGCTCAAGAATAATATCATCTAATACCATCTCCAATGTTTTACGCTCTGGCTCCAGCCATTTGGATACCAGCCCCTTTAACCGGTGATAAAACGCCCTTGGTGTCTCACCTGAACGCAGTTTAGCGTTCCTTAACTGACGGTGATAGACTGAGGGTGTCAATCCCAGCCTATCCTTTATTGCTCTTTTGACTTCATAATAGTCATTGGCCAAAGTTGTAGGTACGGCTTGGTAGGCAGCTAATGCTTCACCAGTTAGCGAAACAGCCAGCCTCACCACCCATTGCTCTTGTGGCCAACTGGCTATTCGAGCCACCTTCTCAAACGCTTCTAAGAAGTCATCCAAGTTATCTCCCTCCTTTAACTGTCCAAAGTTAAGGGTCTCTTTGGACCACGGTCCAATTGCGTGGGCTAACCCCAGTCCTGTGAAACCTGTGGTGGCTGGGTCCGGCTCTGGTGTCTTCTTAGTCTCCTTTACCCAGGCCTTCATTAAGTCCACCAATGGCTTCTGTTGGGCCTGCAACCTGACGGCAGCTCTTTCCTGGAGCTCCAACGATAACTCCTTCTGGCGGTCAAATTGCGATGCCATCCACTTAAGAACTTCCTCTACTTCCATGATTCTTGTCTTTCTGTATCAAAGACAAAAGAACAAACACACCACCCAAGTGTGGCACAAAACACTAGGTGTCTTTCCCTCTACCTGCTCCAACCGCCCCACCCAGTACCGGTATCCTTAACTACCCTTTAGTTAAATGCCCTGTATCTGGTACTGGTGGTGCGTCTCACTCAGCAGCAGTGTAGGGTCTCTGCAGGACCTTGGACTCCCCGGACCAGTCGAACTCTGGACTCTCTCTCCCAGTCTCAGCCGCTCGTACTTCCAGCCGGCATCCTCCTGTAGATTTCTAGAATACGCTGTGCAGTTTCCTTTGCGCATGCGTGTTCAGCGCTGATCCGTAGCAACTACGCCACTCTGTCGCCCCCACCTGGCTGGGCATATAGCCGGGCACCAGGATGGAGTTGCCTTGCTGCCCTAGAATAAGTCCTCCCAATATGGCTGCCAGGAGGGCTGCTCGGATATGTAGTTTCACTTATCCATATTAGGCAAAAGTAGTTGTGCAGACAAGTGGTCAGGCGAAACAGAGAAATATTTATTTGTTGTGTTCTGGGATTTCCATCATATTCACAAGTAACAGGCTGAATAAACAATAATGGGATTCTTCTCCAAAGCAAAGGTATAACTTTTACAAAAGTATGCACAGGATTACTGGTATCAGCAATAGATAGCTTCTTAGGAACTTGCTTTCAAAGCTCAGATTATAAAGCTTCTCATGGGCACATTAGCTTCTTATGGGAGTGTTTACTTCACAGCTCCTTTATAACAGAAACAGCTTTAAAATGTCCACTGAGCTTTCCCTTCAGTTTCAGGCCTTACACAGCAACAGCTTGATTAACAACGTTCAGCTGTTCTCTGTGCTGCGTCCTTCAATCAGGTAAGTTCCTTACTATGGCATTCACTCACTCAAACAGGTTTTAAGCTTAACACACTTCTAATTCATTAGCTTTACAATAAGAACACTGCAACTCATCGGAGCTATCTTCATAGTCTTCATAGCAGCTTCCTATATCCATTTCCTCAATGGCATCCTCACAACATTCTTCAGAGGGTACCTGGCCGTAGAGCTGACTAGTGTGTTTCTGGAGCATTTCATTCAATCTCTCTAATAGAACCTTTTTCTGCTCTATTTCTTCAGAGAGCTGGGATTGCTGACATGCAGACAAGCTATTGTTTCTACTGCTAGAGCTTAGCTGGCTATTATAATTATTCCTTCTATCAGGAACTAATTCTCTTAACTTTCTTTCAGGCAGGAATTCTGGAAGACACACTTGCCTTAGTTCAGGGCCGTTTAGTAGCTCTCCTCTTTCCTTGCCAGAGCCATGCTGCTTTCTCTCTGCAGACACTTCTCTCCGTTGTAGCAAACTTCCTTTCTGCTGAGACTGCCTTGGACCGGTTCCAAACAGATCCCACTGCTTGTCTTTGAGCTTGAGCCCAGCACTTCTCGTGCCTCCTTGGGCCCCTTCTCCTCTAGCTCCAGTTCCTCTGGATTCTCTTCCAGGTCCTCTGGGTTCACTGCCACTCCTTCTTCTCTCTTCTCCTCGTCTTCCTCCTTCACTTTCCGGTCCTCCTCTCTCTGACTTTCCAAACACAGGAGTTTTAAACTGCTCCCTCTCAGGGACCACGCCTCTTTCCCAGCACACGTGGGAGCTGCTAGGCTTCACTCCAGCCCTGACGTGCTGAAGTGGGCGGGGCTTAATGGTGACTGTGCTATGAGTCAAAGGTTCTTGGTTGCTGGGGAAACCCTGAATGCTCTCACTCTTAAAGGCACAGAGTTCATTCTCCTGGCATTAAATAGCCTCTGAACTGCCTTCATCATCACAGTATGCATCTGATAATATCAATATCTTGGGGCCATACTTAATGGGCTTGCTTCCTGAGGTTATCCACCCTCATTCTTTGTACAGGGCCCCATGTGCATGCAAGGTTGTAAGGGCATACTTGGAATCTGGGTACACATTTAGACAGAGCCCCTTTTCCTGTTGTCAGTGCTCTAGTAAGAGCTATCAGTTCAGCTTTCTGTGCTGAAGTTCCTGGGGTCAGGGCTGAGGACTCAACTACCAGATCAAGGGTCACTACTGCATATCTGGCACAACATGTCCATTAATGATGACAAGACTGCTTCCATCTACAAAGAAAGTCCGTCCAGGGTTCTCCAAAGGAACATCAGTCGAATCAGGGTGACTTGAGAATATAGTGTCCATAGTTTCTAAACAGTCATGATCAGGGGGTCAAGACCAACTGGTAACAACGTAGCAGGATTCAGAGCTTGACTGACCTTCAATTGTATCTGGGGTTTTCACACAGCATACTCTGATACCTCAACATTCGTGAATTAGCTAGAGGTTTCCTTTGTGTTTCATAATGGTTAGAACAGAGTGTGGTACAGTAACTTGAAGATTGCTCACTAGGAGGGCTGTAGCTGCAACAGCTCTCAAACAAGGGGCCAGCCTTTTGCAATTACATCCGATTGTTTTGACAAATAGGCTACTGGTCGTTGCCAAGATCTAATGAGATTGAGTCAACACTCCTAGAACATTTCCTTGTGACTCATGAACATAGAGATTGAAAGTTTTTCTGGACATCTGGTAGACCCAGAGCTGGTGATAACATCAGAGCGGTTTTCAAAGATCAAAAGGCTGCATCCTGTTCAAGTCCCTATTCCAATGGAGACTTTTCCATTCCTTTGGTAGCTTGATACAATGGTTTTGCTAGCAGCGCAAAATTGGGGATCCATATACGACAGTACTCTGCGGCACCCAAGAAGGCTCTCACTTGCCTCCTGGTGGTTGGAGTAGGAATACTGCATACAGCTTCTTTGCGTTCTGGTCCCAGGCGTCTAATTCTGCTGGACAACTGGAATCCTAGGTATTTAACTTGTTTGAGATAATTATGCCTTGGCTCTTGAGACTTTGTATCCAGCCTCATTAAAAAGGTGCAAGAGTTCACTGGTGGCTTATAGACATTCACTTTCTGAGTTGGTGGCTATAAGCAAGTTGTCCACATACTGGAGAAGAACCCTTTCTCCTGGGTTCACATAGTAGCTTGAAAGATCTTGATTTAAAATAGCACTGAAGACAGTAGGTGAATTCTTGAATCCTTGAAGTAATCTAGTCCAGGTGAGTTGGCCCCGCCTTCCTGTTGTGGGATCTTGCCATTCAAAAACAAACAAAAGTTGACTGGTGGGGGCTAGGCGCACACAGAAAAAGGCATCTTTCAGGTACAGGATGGTGAAATGAGTAGCCTCAGAGGGGATCAATCCCAAGAGAATATAAGGATTTGGTACCACTGGGTGTATAGTTTCAGCTGCATCATTCACTCGCCTCAGATCTTGTACTGGGCGGTAATCCCCTATCTCAGGTTTTTTAACTGGGAGAAGGGGGGTGTTCCAGGGTGACTGGCATTCCTTGAGAAGTCCATACTTCAGCAGTTTCATCAAATGGCAGTGGATTCCTTCAATGGCTGGTCGAGGGAGAGGATACTGCTTCATATGCACTGGTTCCACTCCTGGCTTGAGGGTGACAATGACAGGGGCTATGTTCTTCGCTAGGCCAGGTGGATTATCTTCTGCCCATACTTCAGGTGGAGCTATAAGGTTGGTGGGTATACAGGGACTAGCTGGCTTGATTGGAGATGCACTATAGAACCGCTACTCTTCTTCTCGGGGAACAGTCAGCACCATCAATCCAGCAGGCTTTGGGTTCACAGTCATTTGCATTTCTCCCCTTTCAGCATAGGATATTTGTGCCTGGAGCTTAGCAAGCATGTCTCGGCCCAGAAGTGAAATAGGGCATTCAGGCATATACAAGAACTAGTGTGTTATTTTCTGTCCCCCTAGTTCACACATGCGGTTCTGCAGGAGAGGCTTTGTGGCCTTAGCCCCAGTAGCTCTGACAATGGTGATGCATCGAGAAAACAAAGGGGCTACTGGCTTTAGTATTCTGCTCCGGTATCCCCCATAAAGTCCATATATTGGTCCCCTATTTTCAGACTGACCATAGGCTCCTGGGGACCCAGGGAAACTTGGAGTCCGGTCTGGCCTAGTCTTCATCCATGCTGTAGCCCTCTTCGGCTGCCACTCACTCTATAGCTGCTTCCCTCTCTTGCTGGAACACTGTGTTTGGTTTATTCTTTCTAAAATCAAGTACTCCCTCCTCCCCTCCTGGGGGTGGAGTCAAGATACGGGCATTCACTTCTCTAATGTCCTTCTTCTCTGCAATGGGCGCACTGATTTGTACCCAGTGGGGGGCCGATCATTTTCACGACCCCTTTTACTTCCTCTGCTCCTTTGATTAGGAAAACCTCCTCCACATCATTCAACTAAAGTATCAGCAAGAAGATCTGTTTTCTTCCTTATCTTACATTCACTTTCTCTGTCACATTTATTTCCACAATTCACAAACTTTCTGAACAACTTCCATTAACTGTGCTGTATTCATGCCCGCAAATCCATCCAGTTTCTGCAATTTCTGTTTTATATCTCTCTGGGACTGACTGACAAAAACGCAAATTCTCCTGGGCTGCTGGATCGCATGGGGTATATAGTGAGGGCTGCCTGCGCTATTTGGATCCCACTTGGGGCCATCAAGGCTGAAGGGTCTGCATAATACTGTTCATTAGTTCAATCAAATCCTATGGTTTCTCAGTGTAGGAGGCATAATGCAGCTTTCAGTTCAGTAAATCAGTGGCAGAAACAAAGCTGGTCAGCTGGCTAGTGCAAAGCTGGCCCTGGACCTAGTGCAATGGGATAACATGACACTCCCCTTTTAATGGTAGTTGTACTTCTGAAGGCAAACGGCAATTGGGACTGTCTGGGTTCCACTTCATGTTCTTGGGCGCTGGCTGTGAGTGACCCTGAACTGGCAAATGAATCCCTGCTTGTAGTGTCATCGGTGGACTGTGGCCTACTCTGAGTACTTTAAACTGTGCCGGGGCTTTCGGTCAAAAGAGGGTGTACGTCCTTCTGCTGCGGAGGTGGCTGGTGACATTTGCAGGGAGGTATCCCCCCCCCCTGCCCCAGGCTCTGCCTGGGGTGGTGGCAGAGCTGAGGGAACTGGCCTATAAAGATAATAAACGGGCAGGTTTTTGGGGGTTTTTTCGTTTTTTTTTCTTTTCTCAAACATTTAACCAGGAATCCTATGTAGGGGAACTGATCAGGGAACATTCTCTGTACAATCTAATAAACACGGGAAACTACGGGGCCATGAAGTAACTAACACTGGCCCCTTCCAAAGAGCATTTCTAATAGGGACGGAGACATTTTAAGTCTGTAGTCTTCAGCAAAGTCCTTGCTAACATTCCTAGTCATACATTTCAACAAAATCTGCATGGACTCTGACCCCCCCCCCCCCCCCCACACACACACACACCAGTCAGGCTGCATTTTCCTGTGGACTAAGCATAAAACTATTATTTTGCAACATGTTATAACAACAATCCCAACAGAAAGAACTATAGCTCTTAACATGACGGCCACATATCTGTTACGTATGACTGGAATAAAATTACTTGGCATGAAAACTAACTGCCAGCCATAATCAGCATGTCTCGGCAAAAGAAATTACTTTAAATCTTACAGTTTTAGGAAGCAGATATTCAAAAGACATTCCGAATACTTTTTCCATAAAGTGGGTGGATATCTAGAATACATATACACTTTTTTCTTCCTATCTTATTTTTATTAACAATAAGTATGTCTTCTATGAGGTGCTTGCCGCAGTATATCAGGAACTAGAATTCAAACACAATGAACTCCTTATTCACTCAGGATTTAAATTACTTTCAAGTCGCGATCTGGTACTACTGGCTCGGAATGGTTCTTAACCTCTACTTCATAGGACAAAGGGAAAACAAAAGCCGTTTCCTGAATTTTTCTATCATTTCCTATTTAAACCATTACAGTACTTACTGAAGGTTTGAACATAAATAACACAAAACAAAGCTAAGCCCACAAATGCATTATACCTATAGCCCTACAAAAATTCTTCTCACTTGGTCCGTACAAGTACAGGAACTCGAAAGGGGTTAATAAGAACTTAACCCTTTCCAGGCTAAGCCCAAAACTATCAGGATCCACAATCCTGACTAAACATTCTTATCAAATGATATATAATACATGACCATAGCAGAAGGAACATCACTATTAAAACATATTGAATAAAACAGGTACAATTTTCCTGAAATAAGCACAAATTAGCCCAGCTGCAGAATGTTGAAAACAAGCCCTCACAGGGTTAACAGCTACTATACATTCCTTTCTTCAGACACACCCCGTCTCTCTCGCTTGCCAGCCTCAGCTGTACTGAAGGAAAACTGAAATGAGTGAAACAGCTTCTTGATTTTACAGTGACTCTGGCATAGGTGTTTGCGTCTTCTTTCTTCTTTTCTTACTACTATTTCTTAATCGGTAAACTGTCACAAATTACCCAACAGAATAATCTTACATCATACCAGAAGGGAAACTCGCGGTTTCAACAGATAACAAAAATCAGAGACAAACAACAAACAGTAAGAACAGACGAACACCAAACGCTTCCTCTTTTTCGCGACCTGGGCGCAGTCGCCTGGCCAGGAACTGCGCTACTCAGAAGTCCGCTCTCGCTCGGCCTGTATTTCAAGACCTCTCACTCACACAAGCAATCATATTTTAACAAGAAGTCATTTTTCAAGTGCCCAGGTTTTTCTGACTAACTGACTATTTCAAACAAGAAGGGTCGATGGCTTCGGCTTCCGCTTTCACTTACGCAGAGCTTACTAGGACCACCCTTATGGGAGGTGATCAGACTCCCTTGTCTCACACACACTCATGCGAGATTTTTCCCAGTTAGTCTATACCAAATATACCAAATCAGTCTTGTGCAGACTCATGCAAGACTTTTTCCCCAGGCTGCACTGACTTTTAAACAAGAAAATATCTACTCACCGGATCCAGTTCCTGATACCAAACCAGTTCGTGGGTTGGACCCTGGACTCCCCCGGGTCGGAGGTGTTGGCCAGCTGGACCCGATGGCCCGCCGAGGCAGGCGGAACCCTCTCCGATACAAAGGGATCAGCGGTGCCTGAGAAGTTCCCCTGCGGTCGGACAGACATGGTTCCAACCGGACCAAACCTCGAGGCGAATTTCGTAGATTATTCACTTGAATACCATTTACTACTCGCACTTTCCGGCCAACGCACCAAGAATATGAATAAATCTAGGAGTCAATTGACAGGGTCCAAGCCAGTTTATTGTGCACAGGCCCAGTCAGTCAAAGCTTCAAAAGGAACTGAGCAAAGGTTTTTACAGAGATATAACCATTTATACCTCTTTTTCAGTTTGATACATGAGAACTTTCTATTGGTTCCAACTCGATACATGCAAACTTCTCATTGGTTTTACATTCCCTGCACCTGTCCAATTAGAAATCCCTCCGGAGCCTAGCAACCAGCTCCCTCCCTTAGGATTGCTCTAACAATGGTGCAGTTCTTGATTTTGTTACTTCTCTACTGCAAGGTTATCCCTAGCTTCAGGAATGCATGTATTGAAACATTTATTTTCTTTTACACACAAGAGAATAATGAAAGACTTATGAATTCATAAAAACTTCTTATTAAGCAGTTTAAAACAGTTTTCTCATTTTTCACAGATTTTTGGTTCTTTTCTAGCTATAATGGGAGTTAGGATCCAGGCCTAACTTACAGGCCTTTCATAGTAGCAGGCCATGCTAGGCCATAGCCTACCACACTAGCACAGGTGTAGCAGCTGATAAGCATGCAATAAATAATACCAGGAATCAGTTCAAAGATCCAAGCCAATTTATTGTGCACATGGCTCAGTTAATCAAAGCTTCAAAAAGGACTGAGCAAAGTTCTTACAGAAACATACTCATTTATACATTTTTCTTCAGTTTGATACATGCAGACTTTCTATTGGTTCCAACACCCCCTGCATTTGTCCAATCAGGGACCCTCTCTGGGCCTAGCACCCCGCTCCCTCCTCTAGGACTGTTCTAAAAATGGTGCAGTTTCTAGGTTTGGATACTTCTCTACTGCAAGGTCGTTCCTGGCTCTAGGAATGCAAGTATTGAAACATTTCTATTTTCACAGCACAAGAGAATAATGAAAGATTTATGCATTCATGAAAACTTCTTATTAAGCAGTTTAAACAGTTTTCTCAAACTTTTACAGACTTTGGTTCTTTACTAAGATGGGGGTTGGAATCAGGGCCTAACTTACAGGCCTTTCATATTTGCAGACCATTATAGGCCATAGCCTGCCACATTCCCCCCTTTGATTATTCTCACCCGCAAAGGACAAAGGGTGAGAATTAAATCACATATTATACTTGCGTAAAAGCATCATTTTGGGGTATAGGGTAATATTGCCACATAGCTAATACGTTTCATAGCTGCCTTCCGTTCTACAGTGCTATCAATGGCTGCTGACTTTACTCGACTGTGATGAATCCAGGGTTCGAGTTCTGCAACTTTAACTGCTGTTGGGGTTAATAAGATGACAACATAAGGTCCCTTCCAATGCGGTGCCAACGGTGTCTTTCTCCACTCTTTGATCCACACCGAGACTCCAGGCTTGAGAGGATGCAGGGGTTCTGTTAGATGGATGGGCAGCTGATCTTGTACCCACGTATGAAGATTCTGCAAAACAGAACTTAAAACAAATAGTTCTTGTCTAGTAATTTCAGATCTAATCTGTTCCATATCTCCCTTTATTCCCTATACAATAGGCGGGGGTCGCCCATACAGAATCTCAAAAGGGGAAACTCCTAAAGACTTAGTAGGGACTAAGTATATCCTAAGAAGGGCTATAGGAAGAACCTGGGGCCACTTCAGGTGAACTTCTTGGCAAAGTTTGGACAACTGAGATTTCAGGGTTCTATTCATACATTCTACTTTTCCTAAATTCTGAGATCTGTAGGCAGTATGCATCTGATAATGTCAATATCTCGGGGCCATACTTAATGGACTTGCTTCCTGGGATTATCAACCCTCATTCTTTGTACAGGGCCCCATGTGCATGCAAGGTTGTAAGGGCATACTTGGAATCTGTGTACACATTTAGACAGAGCCCTTTTCCTATTGTCAGTGCTCTAGTAAGAGCTATCAGTTCAGCTTTCTGTGCTGAAGTTCCTGGGGCCAGGGCTGAGGACTCAACTACCAGATCAAGGGTCACCACTGCATATCTGGCACAACAATGTCCATTGATGACAAGACTGCTTCCATCTACAAAGAAAGTCCCTTCAAGGTTCTCCAAAGGAACATCAGTCAAATCCGGGTGGCTTGAGAATACAGTATCCATAGTTTCTAGACAGTCATGCTCAGGGGGGGGGGTCAAGACCAACTGGTACCAACGTAGCAGGATTCAGAGCTTGACTGACCATCAATTGTACTACATACTTTGATACTTCAACATTCGTGAATTTGTGAGCCAGAAACTTCCTTTGTGTTCCATGAGGGTCAGAACAAAGTGCGGTACAGTAACTTGAAGATTTTGTCCCAGGGTGAGCTTGTCAGCTTTGCTCACTAGGAGGGCTGTAGCTGCAACAGCTCTCAAACAAGGGGGCCAGCCTTTTGCAACTACATCCGATTGTTTTGACAGATAGGCTACTGGCCGTTGCCAAGATCCAAGAGATTGAGTCAACACTCCTAGAACATTTCCTTGTGACTCATGGACATAGAGATTGAAAGGTTTTCTGGACATCTGGTAGACCCAGAGCTGGTGATAACATCAGAGCGGTTTTCAAAGATCGAAAGGCTGCATCCTGTTCAAGTCCCCATTCCAATGGAGACTTTTCCATTCCTTTGGTAGCTTGATACAATGGTTTTGCTAGCAGCACAAAATTGGGGATCCACATTGGACAGTACCCTACGGCACCCAAGAAGGCTCTCACTTGCCTCCTGGTGGTTGGAGTAGGAATACTGCATACAGCTTCTTTGTGTTCTGGTCCCAGTCGTCAAATTCCACTGGAGAACTGGAATCCTAGGTATTTAACTTGTTTGACATAATTGTGCCTTGGCTCTTGAGACTTTGTATCCAGCCTCATTTAAAAAGGTGCAAGAGTTCACTGGTGGCTTGTAGACATTCACTTTCTCAGTTGGTGGCTATGAGCAAGTTGTCCACATACTGAAGAAGAACCCTTTCTCCTGGGTTCACATAGTAGCTTGATAGATCCTGATTTAAAGCAGCACTGAAGAGAGTAGGTGAATTCTTAAATCCTTGGGGTAATCGAGTCCAGGTGAGTTGGCCCCACCTTCCTGTTGTGGGGTCTTGCCATTCAAAAGCGAACAAAAGTTGACTGGTGGGGGCTAAGTGTATACAGAAGAAGGCCTCTTTCAGGTCCAGGACAGTCGGGGAAGAGGATACTGTTTCACATGCACTGGTTCCGCTCCTGGCTTGAGGGTGACAATGACAGGGGCTATGTTCTTCGCTAGGCCAGGTGGATTATCTTCTGCCCATACTTCAGGTGGGGCTAAAAGGTTAGGAGGTATACAGGAACTAGCTGGCTTGATTGGAGATGCACTATAGAACCGCTACTCTTCTTCTTGGGGAACAGTCAGCACCATCAATCCAGCAGGCTTTGGGTTCACAGTCATTTGCATTTCTCCCCCTTCAGCAAAGGATATCTGTGCCTGGAGCTTTGCAAGCAGATCTCGGCCCAAAAGTGGAATAGGGCATTCAGGCATATACAAGAACTGTTGCGTTATTTTTTTGTCCCCCTAGTTCACACATGCGGTTCTGCAGGAAAGGCTTTGTGGCCTTAGCCCCAGTAGCTCTGACAATGGTGATGCATCGAGAAGACAAAGGGGCTACTGGCTTTAGTATTCTGCTCCTGTATCCCCCATAAAGTCCATATATTGGTCCCCTATTTTCAGACTGACCATAGGCTCCTGGGGACCCAGGGAAAACATGGAGCCCGGTCTGGCCTAGTCTTCATCCATGTCATAGCCTGTTGCAACTGCCACTCCCTCAATAGCTTCTTCCCTCTCTTGCTGGAACGCTGTGCTCGGTTTATTCTTCCATGACTCTGAAATCAACCTCCTGTTCTCCAAGTGCTCCCTCCTCCCTTCCTGAGGGTGGAGTTAAGATGCGGGCATTCACTTCTCTAATGTCCTTCTTCTCTGCAATGGGCGCACTGATTCGCACCCAGTGGGGGCCGATCATTTTCACGACCCTTCCACTTCCTCTGCTCCTTCGATTAGGAAAGTCTCCTCCACGTCATTCAACTAAAGTATCAGCAAGAAGATCTGCTTTCTTCTTCATCTTACATTCACTTTCTCTGTCACATTCATTTTCACAATTCACAAAAACTTTCTGAGCAACTTCCATTAACTGTGCTGTATTCATACCCGCAAATCCATTCATTTCCTGTAATTTTCATCTTATATCTCTCTGGGACTGACTGATAAAAACTGTATTTACCATGCGCAAATTCTCCTGGGCTGCTGAATCGCATGGGGTATATAGTGAGGGCTGCCTGCACTATTTGGATCCCACTTGGGGCCATCAAGGCTGATGGGTCTGCATAATACTGTTCATTAGTTCAATCAAATCCTAAGGTTTCTCAGTGTAGGAGGCATAATGCAGCTTTCAGTTCAGTAAATCAGCAGCAGAAACAAGGCTGGTCGGCTGGCTTTCAGTATTAAGGGTGGGTAGGCCCTGGACCTGGCGCAATGGTATAACTTCTGAAGGCATACGGCAATCGGGACTGTCTGGGTTCCACTTCATGTTCTGGCTGTGAGTAACCCTGAACTGGCAAATGAATCCCTGCTTGCAGTATCATCGGTGGACTGTGGCCCACTCGGAGTACTTTAAACTGAGCCGGGGCTTCCGGTCAAGAGGGGGTGCACGTCCTCCTGCTGCGGAGGTGGCTGGTGAACTACTTGGGGTACATCTGCAGGGAGGTTTCCCCCCCTGCCCCAGGCTCTGTCTGGGTTGGTGGCAGAGCTGAAGGGACTGGCCTATAAAGATACTGGGATGGACAGAGTGGAATGTCTGGAGATTCTGGGGCAGAGTAAACAGGCAGCTTTTTTTTTTTCCAGACTTCCGGACCCCCCCCCCCCTTGTGTTTGCTACTAATCTCCCACACTGTTTCTCATAGCAACGCTGTATTCAAGAGGGCTTTTCTTTTCTCACAAACATTTAACCAGGAGTCTATGTAGGGGAACTGATCAGGGAACATTTTCTGTACAATCTGATGAACATGGGAAACATCAAAGGTGCCCTCACGGGCCATGAAGTAGCTAACACTGGCCACTCCCTTTCACAGAGCATTTCTAATCGGGACGGAGACATTCTAATTCCATAGTCTCCAGCAAAACCCTTGCTAAAATTCCTAGTCATACATTTCAACAAAATCTGCGTGGACTCCGAAACCCCCCCCCCCCCATGGTGACGTACTTGACAACAGACAGAGGGGGCTGGCAGTCAGGCTGCATTTTCCTGTGGACTAAACATAATGGATGTGTGTGCTCATTCTAAATAGGAACAATTTAGATAAAGTCCTTAAAATATAAAACTATTATTTTGCAACATGTTATAACAACAATCCCAATAGAAAGAACTATGGCTCCTAACATGATGGCCACATATCTATTACATATGACTGGAATAAAAATACATGGCATGGAAACTAACTGCCAGCCGTAATCAGCATTTAAGCTGAACAATGTCTCTGCAAAAGAAATTACTTTAAATCTTACAGTTCAGAAAACAGACATTCAAAGGACATGTACATTCCATCAGGATTTAAATCATTTTCAAGTCGCGATCTGGTTCTACGGGCTCGGGATGCTTCATAGTTCTGTCAGGGTTCTTAACCTCTACTTCAAAGGTCAAAGGAAAAACAAAAGCAGTTTCCTTAATTTCTCTATCATTTCTATTTGAACCATTACAGTGCTTGCTGAAGATTTGAACATAAAAAGACACAAGACAAGGCTAAGCCCACAAATGCATTATACCTATAGCTCTACAGAAATCCTCCTCACTTGGTCCGTACAAGAACAGTTCAGGAACTCGAACGGGGTTAATAAGAACTTAACCCTTTCCAGGCTAAGCCCAAAACTGTCGGGATCCACAATTCTGACTAAACATTCTTATTAAATGATATATAATACATGACCATAGCAGAAGGAACACCACTATTAGAACATATTGAATAAAACAGGTACAATTTTCCTGAAATAAGCACAAATTAACCCAGCTGCAGAATGTTGAAAATAAGCCTTCACAGGGTTAAAAGATACTAAACATTCCTTTGTACAGACACGCCCCTTCTCTCTCTGCTTGCCAGTCTCACACTGTGATGAAGAAAAACCTGGAATTAGTAGTGAGACTCTTACATTATACCAGAAGGGAAACTCGCGGTTTCAACAGATAAGAACAATGGAACAACGGGGAAGACAAACACCAAACGCTTCCTTCTTTTCGCGACCTGGGCGCAGTCGCCTGGCCAGGAACTACGCTACTCAGGAGTCCGCTCTCGCTCGGTCTGTGTTTCAAGACCTCTCAATCACACAAGCAATCATATCATCACAAGAAATCTTTTTTCAAGTGCCCAAGGATTTTTGACTAACTGACTATTCCCAACAAAAAGGGTCGATGGCTTCTGCTCCCGCTAACCCTTATGCGGAGCGTACTAGGACCGCCCTTATGAGAGGTGATCAGACTCTCTTGTCTCGCGCATACCCATGCGAGATTTCTCAGTTAGTCTATACCAAATCAGTCTCGCGCATTTTCATGCAAGACTTTTTCCCCAGGCTTCACTGACTTTTAAACAAGAAAATGTCTACTTACCGGATCCGGATACCACACAAGTTCTTGGGTTGGATCCTGGACTCCCCTCGGGTTCGGAGGTGTTGGCCAGCTGGATCCAGTGGCCCGCCGAGGCAAGGCGGAACCCTCTCCGATACAATAAGACCGGTGGCACCAGAGAATTCCCCTGCGGTCGGACAGACATGGTTCCAACCGGACCAAACCTTTGAGGCGAGAAGTCATGGTATATTCACTTGCATACCATCCCCTGCTCGCACATTCCCGGCCAACGCACCAAGAATATGTAGCAGCTGATAAGCATGCAATAAATAATACCAGGAGTCATTTCAAAGATCCAAGCCAATTTATTGTGCACATGGCTCAGTTAATCAAAGCTTCAAAAAGGACTGAGCAAAGTTCTTACAGAAACATACTCATTTATACATTTTTCTTCAGTTTGATACATGCAGACTTTCTATTGGTTCCAACGCCCCCTGCATTTGTCCAATCAGGGACCCTCTCTGGGCCTAGCACCCCGCTCCCTCCTCTAGGACTGTTCTAACAATGGTGCAGTTTCTAGGTTTGGATACTTCTCTACTGCAAGGTCGTTCCTGGCTCTAGGAATGCAAGTATTGAAACATTTCTATTTTCACAGCACAAGAGAATAATGAAAGATTTATGCATTCATGAAAACTTCTTATTAAGCAGTTTAAACAGTTTTCTCAAACTTTTACAGACTGGTTCTTTACTAAGATGGGGGTTGGAATCAGGGCCTAACTTACAGGCCTTTCATATTTGCAGACTATTATAGGCCATAGCCTGCCACACAGGCACAGATAACACTGACTCTGACCAGGTGTTAGTTGCACCTACTCAGCTGGCATGCTCCAAATGCACGATACGGGCACAATATACCTGAGCCACCCTATACATATATAATCCTAGACAACCATGGCTGGCACTGTCCGTAGGCAAACCAGGCAGTCACCTAGGGCATCGGCATCCTAGGGGCAACAATGTGCAAGTCATAACAGCAAAATAATTGTTCCTGACTGCCACAATAACTAGAGCCAGCAGCAGATGACAGCACCTGCTGGGAGAGTGGGTACACTTATGCATAAAAACCAATGTTAGTTTCAAGAAAATGATAGGCACGTATGCATATGCACTGGATACCTGTGGGAGGGCTGCTGGTGTGATAACTGATGAGCTGGAGAAGGGGAATAGCCTGGAGGTTTCTCCTAGGGTGCCCATTACCTCTGCACCAGCCCTGCAGACAACAGAGGCAGGGCAGCACCCATGGACCCTACCCCCTGCCATCATCTGCAGCAGGGCAGATGATTGCACAAACCTGATTGGCAAACAGATTTCAGGGAGACGGCCCCTGCAACACCAGCAGCAGCAGGAGCGGGAGACGGAGGTACAATGTCTCGCTCCCCACATCTTGCTGCTGAACTGCTGTCTGCATCTTAGCAATGGTGAGTTATTTAGCTATTTAAAATTATTGTGAAAGTAGGGATACTTAAATTAATATAAAAATATATTTTAGATAGTATGTGGCGAGGGGAATTCACATGTGCAGGTCAGAACATGGCAAATTCCCATAGTAAGGTTTAAGGTTTAATCATTTGATAAAAACCGCCTTTCTGTAACAATCAAGGCGGTGTACAATAATAAAATACATAAAATGCATAAAATAAATAAAATACATAATACATAAAATTTTGGCCAAAGCCAGAAAAAGGAAAAGGAAAAGGAAATTTACAAATTTGTAAAGGACAGAAGACAAAAGTACAGGAGGTACAGGACAGGATACAAAAGGCAGAGAAGTACACTAAGGGTAAACTCATACAAAAGGGGAAGGAACGTTAAATGCTAGGGAGAAGAGATGAGTTTTGAGGTTTAGTTTGAAGGTGGTATATTGTGATTCCAGGTGGAGAGAGGATGGGAGAGAATTCCAATGAGCAGGACCGGCAAAGTAAAATGCAGAGAGACGGGGGAGCTGTAGATGGGCACGGGAAGGGGAGGGAAGAGCAAGACGGTTAAGATGGAAAGAGCGAGGCGTATACCGAGGGGAGTGGAAGGAAAGAAGATCAGTCAAATAAGATGGAGTACTGGTGTGGTAGACTTTGTGTAACAGGGTCAATAACTTAAACTGAAAACGAAACGAAACTGGCAACCAATGAAGATTGAAGAGCAAAGGAGTGACATGATCCCGAAGAGTGGAGTGTGTGACGAGACGTGCAGCAGTATTCTGAATTCTTTGGAGCCTAGCTACCTGGTTTTTGGGGAGACCGAGAAACAGTGCATTGGAGAAATCCACCCGTGACATAACTAAGGATAGCACCAGTGTAGACAGAGCGGAGGGAGAGAGAAAAGGGTGAATTGAGTGAATTTGACGAAGAAAAAAGAAAGAAGTTTTAGTAATATGAGAGATATGAGAACGAAAGGAAAGATCTGAGTCAAAGTGAACACCTAGGTACCGAAATGTAGAAACCAGTGGGACTGGGGAATTGGAGAAAGAAGGGGCTAGAGGGGGGGGGGGGGGGATCACCATGAGTAAACCAAATAGCAAGAGTCTTAGTAAGATTGAGGTGAAGACAGTTAGTAGTGAGCCAGCTTGCAACAGATGAGAGACAAGAATTCAAAGGAGTGAGATCAGGACAGGAAGGAGAGGTGTGATGAAGTAGGAAAATATCGTCGGCATAGAAGAAAGCTGAAATACCTGACTGCTGTATGAGAAGAGCCAGGGGAGCCAGGAAGAGATTGAAAAGAAGGGGGGCGAGAACAGAACCCTGTGGAACCCCACAAAGAAGGTGCTGTGGATCAGAAGAGGGGAGAACGGATGAGGAAGGGAGGACTGTACAAGAACAAGAGGAGAGAAAAGAGTGAAACCAGTGGTGGACAGTGCTACAGAGACCAGCTTCCCGAAGCCGGTGAAGAAGAAGAGAGTGATCAACTAAGTCAAAAGCCGCTGAAAGATCCAAAGCAACCGCCACCGAAATGTCACCTCGATCGTGAGCTACATGCATTAGTGAAGGCCAGAAGAACGGTGTCGACGCTATGCCCAGAGCGGAAACCTGATTGACGGGGGTGAAGAAAGTTAATAGAATCAAGGTGATGGGAAAGTTGTGCAAAAACAAACTTCTCCAAAAGCTTAGACAGGAAAGGAAGATTAGAAACAGGACGATAGTTGGAGGGAAGGGAAGGGTCAAGGAAGGGATTCTTCAAGATGGGACGAACCAACGCGTGCTTCCAGGAGCTACGAAAGATCCCTGTGGAGAGACTAGAATTAAACATGATGAGAATGTAGGGGAGGACACCCAGGGAGGGAGTGAGGAGCCAAGAGGAAGGAATAGGATCGAGCGAGCAGGAGGTCTTTCTAGAAGAAGAGATAAGATGATGAAGTTCAGGTGCAGTGATGGGCGAGAAGGTGGCCCAGAAGTGAGAGAGCTGAGAAACAGGCGGTGGCGAAGGAAGAAGGGGGGGGGGAGTGATAGGAGCAGGGCATGAGGGTAAAGAATCTCTCAAAGAGGCAACCTTTGAGATAAAGAAAGAAGCCAGTTGCGTAGGGGAAGGAGAAGACTGGATGGTAGGAGTTGACGAAGGGGTATGTAGAGAGATAAGGGAGCGGAGGGTGGAATAAAGATGGCGGGTTTGGTTGGGAACATGTGAAATGGCATTTGAGAAGAAGTCACGTTTAGCAGAGTGGAGTTGAGAGCGGTAGAAAGAGTGATGGGATTTGAAAACAGATAAGTTAGCGGGAGAAGGGTCCTTACGCCACAGTCGCTCGGCCCTCCGGAAGTGTGTACGTAAAAGCCGCAAACCATTATGGAACCAAGGATGAGAGGGACGTCGATGAGAAGGCCAAGGACGTAAAGGGGCTAAAAGGTCAAGTGTGTAGTATTTTACAAAGGGCTCTGAATAATGTTGAGCCTCTTGCAAAATCAGTGCAGGACTGCACAAGTATGTCTCTCCACATACAGCAGTAACAGTGATTTTAGAGAGCTGTACGTGAGGAAAAGAAACATAGAATCCACCCCACATATAGTATGCGATATAAGCAGCTTTCTAAAATTGTTGCTCGTGCTGTATACATACCACCATACGTACATCCAGCCAGCAGGAGTATTCCCCCACCACCATCTCCCCCTGAACTTGGTCCTCCCAACACCCCTAGCCTCGATCCCTGATTACCTCAAACAACCTCCAATCCCCTCGTGATATCCCCTCGACAGGAGACCTCCTTCCAACATATCAGATTCCTCTACCTCCCAAAGCATCAGATTCCCCAATAAGCAAATTGCTCCCCCAAAATGAAGACTCCCTCTATCCGATCCCGTCCACCACAACAAGGAACCCCCACTAAGGCTCTTCCCTGGCAGACCCACCCCAATCCTCCTACCTGGCATTACCAGGGGTCCCTGGTATCTAGGGGAACAGGACCGATCTATAGAAACATCAATCCTGGGTTCAAAATGACAGAAGACATTGGCACTGACAGCTGCCCCTTCCAGAAGGTACTTATAAATGCCTCAGGGCAGATGTAAATGTCGTTGTCTATAATGTTTTCGACAGACATGGATTCCCTATGGTATAGGTCCAGTCAGACCATTCCCTCTCCCCACTCTCACCATGCCATTAGGATTTTTAATTGTTATAAGCATCCCCACATTCAAAAAGCCCTTGTTCTAAAATGTCACATGTGTATGCCAATCCTCATGTGTAAATACTGATTTTTAGGGGCTCTTTTACTAAAGTGCGTTAGGTTTTTGCACAAGGTGCATTTAATGTGACAAATAATGTGTGTTAAGAGCAAAGCCTCCACAGTAACTATTGGGAGCATGACCAGCATCTTCTCGTTAGTTAACAATGCATTGCACTGTTATCACGGGTGCATTTACTTCCACTTATTGAGGTGGAGGTATTGCACCCATGCTAATTGACATGTCCCCATGTGCTATCTGCAGTATGATCACCACGCCCACTCTCTACCTCTAACCCACCCATTCAGCTCCCTAACACGATTGGCAGTGTGAAAATTGGCATGCTTTAACTGTCATGCCTCCATGATAACTGTTACCGTGGGCCCAAACACAGAAACATAGAAACATGACAGCAGAAAAAGACCACATGGCCTATCTAGTCTGTACTTTCATATCAACTACTAGAATAGTCCCCTCTTTTCCTTTAGAGATCCTCTGTGTTAGTTCAATGCTTTTTTGAAATCAGATATTGTCCTCATCTCTACCACCTCCACTGGGAGACTATTCCACGCATCTACCATTCTTTCCGTAAAGAAATATTTCCGCATATTACTCTTGAGTCTATCCCCTTTCACTCTCATCCTATGTCCCTAATAGCAGAGCCTGCTTTCATTCGAAAGAGACTCCCCCTCCCCATGGAGCTATTTAAACATCTCTATCGTATCTCCTCCATCCCGTCTTTCCTCTAAAGTATACATATTAAGATCCTTAAGTCTGTCCTCATATGCTTTATAACGAAGACCACTAACCATTTTGGTAGCCACCCTCTGTACTGACTCCAACCTGTTTATATCCTTTTGAAGGTGTGGTCTCCAGAATTCCACACAATACTCCAAATGAGGTTGCACCAGAGACTTATACAGAGGCACTATCACCTCCTTTTTTCTGCTGGCCATTCATCTCCCTATGCACCCAAGCGTCCTTCTAGCTTTTGCTTTTGCCTTTTCTACCTGTTTAGCTACTTTAAGATCATCAGACACAATTACGCCTAGGTCCAGCTACTCTTTTGTGGACAAAAGTACTTCACCCTACACTGTACCGCTCCCTTGGATTTTTGCAGCCCAAATGCATGACCCTGCATTTTTTAGCATTAAATGTCAGCTGCCAAATTCTAGACCATTCTTCAAGCTTAGCTAGATCCTTCCTCGTGTTATCTACTCCTTTCTGGGTGTCTACTCTACATCAGATGTTGGTATCATCCGCAAAGATGCAAATCTTACCCAACAGCCCTTCCGCAATATCACTAACAAAGATGTTAAAATGAATCGTACCAAAGACAGATCCCTGTTGCACACCACTGGTAATGTCCCTCTGCTCAGAGTGAGCTCCATTTACCTGTACCCTTTGTTGCCTCCCACTCAACCAATTTCTAACCCAATCAGTAATTTTAGGGTCCATCCTTAGGGTGCTTAGTTTGATGATAAGTCACCTGTGTGGAACGGTGTCAAAGGCTTTACTGAAATCCAAGTAGGGCTCTCTCTCGGTCCAACTCCCTGGTCACCCAGTCAAATAAATCAATCAGATTTGTCTGACAAGACCAGCCTCTGGTGAATCCATGCTGCCTCCGATCCTGTAATCCATTGGACTCCAGAAGCATCACTATTTTCTCTTTGAACAGTGTTTCCAATAATTACTCACCACAGAGGTTAGATTAATTGGCCTGTAGTTTTCAACCATATCCTTATTATCCTCTCTCCAGTCCTCTGGCAACACTCCCAAATCCAGAGGCATTGAAAAGGTCAGTCATTGCTGCTGCTAGAACATCCCCAAGTTCCTTCGGTATTCACAGATGTATCCTTTCCAGTTCCATCGCTTTGTCTACTTTTAGTTTAACTAGTTCCACACAAATACAGTCTTCTGAAAATCATTCAAGATCCATGTCACTTCTGTTCCTATTCGTGGGTGTTTTCAGAGGTCCTGATCCTGGCCCTTCATCTGTGAAAACAGAACAGAAATATTTGTTAAGCAATTTCACTTTATCCTCATAAGCTTCTACATATTCTTTCCCTTAACCCTTGAGTCTGACAATACCACATTTGCCTCCTCTGACTAACGCATCTGAAAAATGTCTTATCCCAGCATTTTATTGCATTGGCTATTTCTTCTTATTTTAGTTTCTTTGCTTTCCTGACTACTTTGCTAGCTTCTCTATGTTTTTCCAAATATAGATGCCTGTCTTCCTCTCTCTTTGATCACTTGTATGTCATGAAGGCCTCCCTCTATTTCTTCACCTTTTCAGCTACTTCTTTTGAGAACCATAGCAGCCTCCTTTTCCTTTCACCTTTATCTATCTTTCTAACAAAAAGGTTGGTTGCCCTTAAAATATCCCCTTTGAGTTTTGCCCACTGTTTTTCTACATCCCCCAGCTATTCCCATCCCGCATACAACTCCTTGAGGTATTGGCCCATCTTGGCAAAGTTAGTTTTCCTAAAATCTAAGGCCCTCACTTTTGAATGGATTTTATCAGCCCTAATCCTAATACTGAACCACACCATCTGGTGATCACTGGATACGAGATGATCTCCCATATAACATCAGAAACACTTTCACCATTGGTAAGCACCAAGTCCAGTAAGGCCCCTTCACGTATGGGTTTTATCAGTTGCCTGAATAGTTCAGGCATTGCCAGGATCTCCTTAACTCTAGATGACACCGCAGCAGAGATGTGCCATTCAACATCTGACATATTGAAATCACTTATCAATAGCACTTCCCCTTTCCTGGCGTATGTCTTCTATTAAATCTCAGTCCACTTCTTCTCCTTGTGAGGGGGGTCTGTATATCACGCCAATGCAAATGGATTTCTCTTTCCCTCTTTCTAGTTTAACACACAGTGCCTCCTCTCTCCCTTTTAAGCCCTGTAATTCTATAGCTTTAATATTATTTTTTACATATAGTGTCACTCCTCCTCCCCTTCCTCCTACCCTATCCTTCCTGTATAAAGTAAAGCCTTGTATAATTACATCCCAGTCATGGTTGTCTGTGAACCATGTCTCTGTAACCACCACTAATTCCAAGTCAGCCTATTCCATTAAAGGCTCAACATCTGGGATCTTATTTCCCATGTTACAGGCATTTATACACACCGCTTTCCAGATGTTGCCCCTTCTACCCATTTCTATAGAGGTATTTAATGTTTCACTTACCTGGGGGACTTTCACTTACCTGGGGGCTTTCTTCGCCCATCCCCAATGAATCTAGTTTAAAGCCCTCTACAGTAGGTTAGCTAGTCTGCTACTGAAGATACGTCGACCCTTCTTGGACAGATGGATGTCAACACTCTTGATGATACCATCCACACAGCCATGCATTTATCTGCAGGATGTGAACTTCTCTGCCTTTACCTTCAACAGTGAGGATTGAAGAGAACACCATCTGTGCACCTATCTGCTTCACCTTCTTTCCCAGAGCCATGAAGTCACTTTTGATATGCTCAGAGGAATACCTGGCAGTATCATTTGTGCCAATACGGATGAGCAACATCGGGTAATAGTCAGTAGGCTTGATGATTCTCAGCAAACTCTCCATAACATCCCGGATTTTGGCACCTGGCAGACAGCACACCTCTCTGGACATCAAGTCTGGTCGTCATATGGATGCCTCAGTACCCCTCAGAAGAGAGTCACCAACCACCACTACCCTTCGCTTCCTTGTGGTCACTGATTCTGCAACTTTGAGGTGCTTGGGCTCTGGTTCTTCCCTTTCCTGGGATGCTTTCACCTCCTCCACTTCAAGGATTGCATAATGGTTCTTCAGTTCAAGGGCAGGAGGAGTTGGATTGGTGATTCTGCAGGCCCTGGTGACTCATGTCAAGCTTTTGCCATTCTGCAGGCTCCCATCTTCACCTCTGTTGGGGAACTTGGATGTTTCAAGAAGCATCTCATCAATGTACTCACTGTCTTGAATGCTCCTTAGCCTCGCCACCTCTTCTCTAAGTTCCTCTTCTTGTTTTCTGAGAGCTTCAGCATGCAGGCATCCTGCACATGGAACCTGTCCTTCGACTGGCATAGGGATCTCTGTCTGATCTGAGGCAGAGGTTGTAACGGGGGCAACAACCTCTGCAATAAGATTTCTCCCTGCCGTTTGTCAGTTGGTGGAGCTTTGGTACCTGTTGAAATAAAGAGGCACCTACCAAAGTCCCTGCCTGACCCTCAGCTGTCCTTTCAGATAAAAAGCAGTTAACCTCGTTTACGTGTGTTCTAACAGTGCTCTTCTGAGTCCCTGTGTGTAGCTAATTGGGGAATTGCCCTATAAAGAAAGAATGCTCATGTGGGATGGGTGGGAGCTGGGGTGGCTAGGGAGGGAACTAATATCTGATAAGGTCAGTGGCCTCAAAGAGCTAGCTTTGAATGGAACAAAAACTCTGAGTTTTCTCTCAACACCAACAAAAAATAGCCTTTGCAGTATAGAAAAACAAACAAAAAGAATTGGCTTTTACAGATGAAAACCAAAACCCTTTGAGAGCTTTTAGGCAGAGAGATTGTAATTAAAAACCACACAGTATTACCTTGCTTGCAACCGAGTCCCTGTTAGGAATGTCAGTGCTTGTAAGGCCCTATAGACGTTTATATAGCATTCAGCTACCCAGCTCCTTTGCAAGCTAATTAAGGACCACTAACACCTGATGAGGTCAGTGGCGTCAAAGAGCTTGCTGTGAATGGAACAAAAAAACAATGAACTCTAACCAACTTTTTGCCCAACACCACAAAAAATACCCCCTTTGCAATATAGAAAAACAAACAAAAAGAATTGGCTTTTACGGATGAAAACCAAAACCCCTTTAAGAGCTTTCAGGCAGAGAGATTATAGTTAAATGCCACACAATATTACCTTGCAACCAATCTCTGTTAGGAATGTAACATGTAACATGCAACATGCAATTTGGTGCATGTACAGTAGTTAACACCTTGAAGGTGGAATAAGTGCCGGGTGTGGGGGTGATCGGGGCCTGCAGCCTCCCAGATGACATTGTGCCGGCGCAGTAGGTATGCCACCGCCTGATCCTGGCCCTGGCTTACCCTGCCGAGGGTCAGGTGGCAGGGTAAAGGTATTTTTGTGGGGTCGAGTATGGTGCTCCTGCTGGACGTGCCGGTGTCATAGCACAGGATGGTGCTGCAATGGCACACCAACAGCAGTGTTTGGAGGGCTGGAAGGGCAGCAATCTGTACGTCTCCTGCAGCAGCATAGGGAGCACACCAGCATGTCCATGTGGCCTGATTCTGCAACCACGGCAACGTATAGCTCCCATGGTTGCAGAATCGGGTACAACTGGGGCACCTTCAATTTTTGGACATCCGGACGTGCCCCGCTCTAAATCGGCCTCCACGCAAACTAGGTGTTTGCCTAGGGAAGCATCTTCTGAAGACCAGCAAGGAGCAGTCGCAGTCAAAGCAAAATAAATCCTGACAGCCACACAAACACAGAGAACTGTTTAATATTTAAAAGTACAGTACAATTTCCAATTACATGTATTAACAAGATCATTCTAGGAGGGATGATATTGAAATAATCATCATTGTTGAGTTTAATTATTAAAATCTGGTGGGAAGAGGGTACTGCTTCTAAATCAACAATTTATTTACATCTATTTACACTCACTGACAACATTTTGCAGACAGTCCTTATTCACCAGGCACTTAACATCCAAGCCTCTTAAATCTCATGCTCAAATCTGAGCTGTCCACCATCCATTGTAGTGCTGAAATCCCATGTTTCTTACTTCCAGCAGACGACGCTAAGTACAGAGCAGACAGAATCCAAATAGGGTTCATGTCATTAAACTT
Organism: Ichthyophis bannanicus; assembly: GCA_033557465.1. Taxonomy (NCBI): domain Eukaryota; kingdom Metazoa; phylum Chordata; class Amphibia; order Gymnophiona; family Ichthyophiidae; genus Ichthyophis; species Ichthyophis bannanicus. The sequence goes on from CM066031.1 coordinate 223,462,892, forward strand.
CCTCAAGCTTAAAACCAATTTACGGGGAGTAGGATTTTCTAAGTTAGCATCATTACAGAGAGCTACTGTCATACATACAATGTCTTCAAACTTTCACCAGGGCTCTCTGAGCTTAGACTGCAACCTACTGGAACATGGTCAGTACACACCTGATTAGAACATTAGTGTCTTTAGTACAAGATGACTGAGTCAAATCAGTAGGACCAGTAACAGCAGGTTACACACACCCTGATCATAAAGTACAACATAAAGAAAAGTCACAGAGACCCAGGTCCTGAGGCCTGAGCAACTCAACACAGATCCCAGAAAGATTGCTTTGGCTATTACCTCTGACAATCTGTATTCTGAAAAGCATGTTTTGTGCAAGTTTGAAGAGAATGAATTCAATGGGAAACTACAATGTTTCATGCAGGTGTCTTGTTAAGGTTTGTGACCTGTGCTTGATGGTATGATTAAGCAAAGCTCTCTTTTTTTCCTTCTTTCTAGAACAATCAGCATCATTCTTATTGGAGGTCAAAGTTCATTTCTAACCAATGACAGCTGTGAACTTGATTGGCAGATTCTGGGTAGGCCTCTGCCTTCCCTCCTCACCACAAAATGATAGTGTTATGTTTATCAATTAGCTGTTGCAGATCTAATTAAATTTTGATGATGGAAGATACCTGGAATTTCATTTCTATCTTGGGAAACTACTATGATATTAACTCTGGATATGAACCGATTATTGTGACAATACATTCTTTTATAATAAGCATTTCGGAGGATGCTAGATGACTTTTCTGTTTTGTCTCACTTACAGAAATTTCAGTACAAGCTATATGTGTCCTAGTCTAACTGTCAACTGTCTGTCATAGATTCCCACTGTCACACCCAACAATTCATGTTTTTCTCAGATGGCAGATTTTTACAGAAATAAGATTTTATTATCATTTTTTTAACGCTAATCTTTTTTTAATAGTATCTGGATCAAAAATAAAAGCATAAGCTAAATACTAAATAAAATCCAACTCCATCCCTAACATCAAATGTTTCCCCTTTCCTTGACCTATAAACTAAAACAGAAGCAAGTGCTTTAGAGTTGGTGATAGGTTTGACTTTCTGCTAAATTGCATATTAAGATTGTTTGGTACAAAACCTTTACAAAAGAAATTGTGTACAGCCAGCCTCTGCATTATCAACAGTACTATTATGCCAGCTGACACGGCTGGTAAGGGGCTGAACTGAAGGCTGCAGTGACAGCAGCTGAATGCAATATGATAGCACATCTAAAGAAAGGACCTGTGTGTACTGCAACATCTTTTACTGATGGGTCAATACAAGTGTCAAAGCCTACAGAAATTCTATCTGATGCCATAGCGAGCCATTGCCAGGCTGGTGCTGAATTCAAGCAGGAACAGTGAGAGGCCCACAAGGAGTGAGAGGGTGAGCAGTGAGGCAGATAGAGAAAGAGTTCACACTTGTTTCTACTCTCATGCAATTTCTCTAAAAGGGTTAGAGTTTGGCGTATACCATGCAGGGCTGTACCGATCGTGAAATGTGCCCTGTGTGACTTGCACATCGGGCGTATACCCCCCCCCCCCGCACCTCCATCCAGCCACTTTATGGGGGCGGGAGAGAAGAGGCGCGCACCCGATGTGCAAGTCGCCGGCATGCTAAGCAGGTCTGGTCCCTCCCAGAGGGACCAGACCTGCTTAGCGTGCCGCGAGAAGGCTCTGCCATTGCCACTTTTTCTTCTCTCAACGAGGGACCAGACCTGCTTAGCGTGCTGGCAACTTGCACATCGGGTGCGTGCCTCTTCTCTCCCGCCTTTGCACCCTGTGCAGTTGCACCGCTCACACAGGGCTAGGTACAGTCCTGATACCATGAGTCATGAACCTCATTCCTAACCCAGGATATGTGGAGTATGAACTGTCTCTCAAATGTACTGCCAATGATCTGTGTAGTACTTGCATCATGCCAAAGAGAACCTCCTTCTGGAGTTCGTAAGATGTAACACATACAGATAACACAGGTACACTACCAAAAAACTGCCTCCAGTTTTGCAACTGATTCCTATAGATTTTGGGGTGCTGAATCCAGGAAAAATAGCCAAAATGTTCCATCACGTCACGTTTTCTTGCAAAATTAGATTTCTTACCCATATAAGGAATGTTCACATAATTTCTTTTTAGCCGACTGCAGTTTATTTTCTTGGCCCAAAATAGAGGTTGTAATGGTTAACTAACTAGAAACACTCCCTCATGATATTTTAGAGTGTTTTGTATTCATTTTATACATTAACAGGACAATTGGGAGGCGGGGGGCTAAATCCAGTACTCGCGCTGGCGCATGTTCTTTCCTGTTCGCCTCGCCTCGTTCGCTCGCTCAAACACTGTGGTTGCGACATGAACGTTCCTGTCAAATTTCAGTTTCTTGCAAGTTCATTATTACCTTTTGTTTGCTCAGTCGTAATCCAGCTTTATTCCGAAGTGGTTCACTACAGTTGTAGTTTGCAGTGCTGTGTATTTGTGATGGCTCACAGAGCCAGAGGTTGCGTCAACTCTCCGGACAGTTTTTGTTTTATTTGTGGGGAATATACCGTGAAAAAGCGGCAGAGGAACATTTCTGCATTTATTAAAAAAGTATATTTCGCCTATTTCGGTTTGAAGTTAGGCGATCAAGACAAACCGTGGGCTCCTCACAAAGTGTGCAAGACATGTGAGGAAGATCTACGCTTATGGATGAAAGGTAAAAAACAAGCATTTCGTTTCGGAATACCTATGATGTGGCGTAAACAAAGAGACCACAGCAGTGACTGCTATTTTTGCTCTTGCATTGTGAAGGGATACAACTTAAAAAATAAGAACGTAATAAGTTACCCCAACCTTCCCTCAGCAATTAGGCCTATGCCTCATAGCAACGAAGTACCTGTGCCTGAACCACCAAAATCTTTGGATCATATTTGTGTGGACGGTTCTGATCATGATGAGACTCATCAGATGGCTTTTCCCGATGAGTCCAGTACTTCCGAGTTTGAAACTGAACCAGATCCGAAACCTGAACTTTTCTCTCAAGCTGAATTGAATGATTTAGTCCGGGATTTAGGACTCCCAAAGATGCTGCCCAACTGCTAGGTTCTCGGCTTAAACAGAAAAATCTATTGTCACCAGGAACAACTTTTTATTGGTACCGCAACCGCTAGACACAATTTTTGAAGTATTTCAGCAAAGAGGAAGATTTGGTATTTTGCAACGATATATACGGAGTGATGGAAAAGTTTAAACTCAAGTATGATCCTGCTGAGTGGGGGCTGTTCATTGATTCGTCAAAAGACAGCATAAAAGGTGTTCTTCTTCATAATGGCAACACATTCGCTTCAGTTCCTATTGCTCACTCTGTTATTCTCCAAGAAAAATACGAGAATTTGGCCCTGATTCTTCAGAAGATTCGTTATGATGAGCATAAGTGGATGATTTGTGGAGACTTTAAAATTCTATCCATGCTATTAGGACAGCAATCCGGTTTCACCAAATATCCCTGCTTCCTTTGCTTGTGGGATAGCCGGGCCCGCGACCTACACTGGGGGAAAAAAGACTGGCCAATTCGGGAGTATTTGAGATCCAGTGAGAAAAATGTTCTTCATGAGAGCTTGGTACCTCGTGATAAAATTCTATTACCACCTCTCCACATTAAGTTGGGTCTCATTAAGCAATTCATCAAGTCCCTTCCAAAAGATGGTGAGTGCTTTCGGTACCTTTGCTCAAAGTTCCCCCGACTTTCTGAAGCAAAGCTAAAGGAAGGAGTGTTTGTTGGCCCTGATATAAGGAAACTCATTTCAGATGGAGCATTCGCTGAAACGATGTCTGAGAAGGAAAAAGAAGCCTGGGATTCCTTCAAGGATGTTGTTCTCAAATTCTTGGGGAACAGGCGGGATGAGAACTATAAGGATATTGTTGCCAGGATGCTCAATGCCTTCAAAGAACAAGGCTGTAACATGAGCCTGAAAGTCCATTTCTTGCACTCCCATGTGAACTACTTTCCCGAAAACTTGGGGGCGTACAGTGAAGAACAAGGTGAAAGGTTTCACCAGGACATCAAGGATGCAGAGAGAAGGTACCAAGGAAGATGGAACACCACTATGATGGCTGATTTCTGCTGGTTGCTGCTGCGGGAAACCCCAGATGAAAAATACGCCAAGCAGCGCACCAAGAGAAGCATTCGGGGGAAGAAGAAACGGGCCCACCAGGAGATTGATTGACCCAAGAATGACTTTAAAATCTAAACTGTGTTGACAAATATCGTGTTTTTACTAAACTTTGAAATAAAAATTTGCTAGTTATTACCACAGTGTCGGATCTCATTTATTAGAATTTTATTTTCACACCATTGGGTGTTTGTCTTCATGTATTGCAATGGTGCGGTTTGCGTTTTCTATTCTTACATACATACCTGTACAACATTTTTTGCACATTTCTTTGCTTTGCTTTGTGTCTAACCTCGCTCTTATATGCTCAATGTTTGTGCACATGTATGTGGCTGTTTTAAGTGCAGACAATTTTGCTACCATCACAGTGTGTTTTGTTGACATTACTCTATTCTTATGTGCTGCCTTGTTACAATTTTCTTTATTCTTATTTGAATAACTACTAAACAATTAGTATAAAGAATTCATCCAAGAAACTTTTATCTCGATCGCACTCAATCTGAAACGTTCACCTCAAACTGCTAACCCAATGTAGCAAAAAATCTGTACGTGATGGAGCAAATTGGTTACCAGATTTGGATTCAGCGCACCAAAAAACGTAAAAATCAATCGAAACATTAGAGGCAGTTTAAAAAAAAAATTTTTTAGTGTACCTGTGTAATTTATCAAGATGTGCTTGGAAATTCCTCTTAATCAAATCTGTGGCACCCAACATGATGGGAACTACTGTATCTCAGTATTTTTTTGCCACATTTTCAATTCCTATGCGAAGCCTTCCTTGCTGAAGCTGTTCCGGTCTCTGTTTATTATATTTGTGAAGGATGCGCTTAGAGAAAAATATGAAGTCACCAGGATTTCCTGTGTGCTATTTCCCCTTGAAAATCAGCCCGAGCACAACTGGCATTGAGCCACTAAGAACACAGAGTACCGCAGAAAATAATATATAGCACCATATACAGAAGCTACCCTCTGCAGTGGCATTGAAAGCAAATGTTTAGGTTTTCTGCATGACGTAGCCAGCAAATGCCAAATATGTTATGTAGAGACCTCTCTTATTGGAGCGGCAGAGAAACATAAAAAACATGACGGCAGAAAAAGACCACATGGCCTATCTAGTCTGTCCTTCCATATCAACTACAATAGTCCTCTTTTTACCTTTAGAGATCCCATGCTTCTTTGAATTCAGATACTGTCCTCGTGTCCACAACCACCACTGGGAGACTATTCCACCCACTCTTTCTATAAAGAAATATTTTGCATATTACTCCTGGGTCTTATCACTTTTCACTCTCATACCATGTCCCCTCATAGCAGAGCTTGCTTTCAATTGAAAAAGGTCCTCCTGTGCATTTATGCCACAGAGGTATTTAAATGTCTTTATCATATCACCCCTATTCTGCCTTTCCTCTAAAATATATATATTAAGATCTTTAGGTCTGTCTTCAAATGATTCATAACTAAGACCATTAACCATTTTAGTAGCCACCCTCTGCACCGACTCCATCCTGTTTATATCCTTTTGAAGGTGCAGTCTCCATTATTGCACTTAATACCACAAATGAGGTCTCACCAGAGACTTATACAGAGGCATGTAAACGGGGGCGCTGGGTGAGAATGTCCACAGTCTTGGCAAAGGCAAATATTAATATGACTTGCAAAGGATTGTGGGAAATGTAGTCCATTCATACCAGACTCAGCCGTTCACAATAAATTAGTTGTGCTTGCTCAAATGTAAAGCAAAGAAGATATTTTATTTATGGGGTTATTTCTCCCAACACAGATATACTTGGTAGCACATAAAAAGGAATACTTGCTTTCAGTATTATACTTAGAAAAACAAATAAGGAAAAACATCAGCTGAACTTGTTAAGCAATCAAATCAAAGCATAAAGACCTTGATGGGAACAGAAAGGTCTTTTCTGTAGACTCCTGCTAATATCTCCTTAGCAGTGCTTCAAAGAACAAACAAAACCCACAAAGTAGGAAAAAAACTGTTCTTTTTCAGGGATAACTTCTTGTATCTTCACACAGACTCAAAAGTGTCCCTTCAGAGCTCACAGGCAATTAGGCAAGGCTCAATTGCTAACCATTACCAGCTGAAACCCTCTTGGCTGGTTTACTTTCTATTACGTAGCTCAAAATCCTACTCAGAAGCTTTTCTGAGTAGATTAAAGAACAAGTTTATATTTCTTTGTGATGGTTGTTGTATTTTGTTACAGCATATTACCACAGAAGTTTAGACCGAGAGCAATCCATGTATTCAAAGTCCCCATTTATAACATCTTCCCCTTCTTCAACTATCATGGGTTCAATATCATGGATTGGCACAGAGGAATTTCTCAATGGAACACTCTCAGGACAATACTTGTTTCCCTGCTGTCTTCCCAGTGAATAGCTAGGGCATAGATCAGTGTTCATACCTGAGCTTCCATTGCTGTTAGAGTTCCTCTCTAAATATCCTGGCCAGTATGTAGTCCAGTTCTTATGTCCAGCCTTCCAATCAAGATCCCTGGACACTGGATCTCTCTTCACATACCTTCTGGCATTGGTCTTAGGGTCCCTTCCAAGTGCAGCCGTCTCCCTCACAGGTGCCGTCCGGGGATTCCTGGCTCTGCAACCCCACTCCTCTGGCTTTCCCCAGTCCAGTGGTGTATGCTTGCCTCTGGAATGCCTCCCAGTATACGTACTGCTATGGACTCCTCTAGACCTCCTGATTGAACACACGTTTCCCCACTTCAGCTCTTCTAATGGCTGTTGGAAACCTGGTGCATTCTGGGACTGGTAGTCTTTTATGGAAACATTCTGTTTTATTATTTCTACCAGAACAGACAGGGTGCTTGTTCAGAGTCACTTCACCTCTATTATAGCTCCTTCCTGAACTATGATAAGCTTCCTTATCACAGGCATTATCACCTTCTATTTTCTGCTGGCCATTCCTCTCCCTATACACCCAAGTGTCCTTTAGCTTTCACAGTTGCCTTTTCTACCTGTTTAGCTACTTTAAGATCGCCAGACACAATTACGCCTAGGTCCAGCTCCTCTTTTCTGGACAAAAGTACCTCACTCCCTATATTGTACTGCTCCTTTGGATTTTTGCAGCCCAAATGCATGACCCTGCATTTTCTAGCATTAAATTTCAGCTTCCAAATTCTAGACCATTCTTCAAGCTTAGCAAGATTCCTTCTCATGTTATCTAATCCTTCCTGGGTGTCTACTCCATTGCAGATTTTGGTATCATCTGCAAACAAGCAAACCTTACTCGACAGCCCTTCTGCAATATTACTAACAAAGATGTTAAAAAGAATCAGACCAAGATTCCTGCAGCACACGATTGGTAACCTCCTTCACCTCAGAGTGAGCTCCATTTACCGGTACCCTTTGTCGCCTTCCACTCAACCAATTTCTAACCCAATCAATAACTTTAGAGTCCATCCCTACGGTGCTCAGTTTGTTTATAAGTTGCCTGTGCACAATGGTGTAAAAGGCTTTACTGAAATCTAAATACACCACATTTAGGGATCTCCATCGGTCCAACTGCCTGGCCACCCAGTCAAAGAAATCAATCAGATTTGTCTGACAAGACCTGTCTCTGGTGAATCCATGCTGCTTCGGATCATGCAATTCATTGGACCACATGTGCCTTTCTCCAGTCCTCTGGCACCACTCCTGACTCTAAAAAGGCACTGAAAAAAATCAGACAGTGGAGCCGCTAGAACGTCGCCAAGTTCACTCAGTATTCTTAAATATATCCCATCTGGTCCCATGGCCTTGTGTACTTTTAGTTTAGCTAGTTCCACACAAACACAGTCTTCTGAAAATCGTTTGAGATCCACAACACTTCTGTTCCTGTTTGTGGGTGTTTTCTGAGATCCTGCTCCTGGCCCTTCATCTGTGAGCACAGATCAGAAATATTTGTTGAGCAATTCTGCTTTATTCTAATCAGTTTCTGCACATTCCTCCCCTGCACCCTTGAGTCTGACAATACCACTTTTGCCCTTCCTCCTCTCACTAACATATCTGAAAAATGTCTTAGCCCCCCATTGTATTGTATTGGCTATTTCTTCTTTTTGTATCTTTGCTTTCCTAACTACTTTGCTAACTTCTCTAAGTTTTCCCAAATATAGATGCCTGTCTTCCTCTCTCTGTGATCTCTTGTATTTCATGAAGGCCTCCCTCTTTTTCTTCACCTTTTCAGCTACTTCTTTTGAGAACCACAGCAGCCTCCTTTTCCTTTTACATTTATTTACCTTTCTAACAAAAGATTTGTTGCCCTTAAAATATCCCCTTTCAGTTTTGCCCACTATTTCTCTACATCCCCCAGCTGTTCCCATCCCACTAAAGACTCTTTGAGGTATTGTTCCATCTTGGCAAAGTTAATTTTCCTAAAGTCTAAGACCCTCGCTTTTGAATAGTTTTTATCAGCCCTAGCCCTAATACTGAACCATACCATCTGGTGATCACTGGATGCGAGATGATCTCCCACTGTAACATCAGAAAAACTTTCCCCATTGGTAAGTACTAAATCCAGTATGGCCCCATCACGTGTGGGTTCTGTTACCAATTGTCTGAATAGTTCTCTCTGTAGAGAATCCAGGATCTCCTTACTTCTAGATGACACCACAGCAGGGATGTGCCAATCAACATCCGGCATATTGAAATCACCTATCAGTAGCACTTCTCATTTCATAGCTATACTGCTATGTCTTCTATTAAATCTCCGTCCATTTCTATTCCCTGTGAGGGGGATCTGTATATAACTCCAATGAAAATAGATTTCTCTTTCCCTCTTTCTAGTTTAACCCATAGTGCCTCCTTTCTTCCTTTTAAGCCCTGCAATTCTATAGTTTCAATATTATTTTTTAAATATAGTCCCACTCCACCTCCCCTTCTTCCTACTCTGTTCTTCCTGAATAAAGTATAGCCCAGTATAATTACATTCCAGTCATGGTTGTCCGTGAACCATGTCTCCGTAGCCGCCACTAAATCCAAGTTAGCCTCTTCCATTAAAGCCTCAATATCTGGGATCTTCTTTCCCATGCTACATGCATTATACAGACCACTTTCCAGATGTTGCCCCTATTACCCATTTCTACAGAGGAATTTAATGTTTTACTTACCTGGGGGGCCCTCTTCACCCATCACCAATGAATCTAGTTTAAAGGCCTCTTCAGTAAGTTGGCCAGTTTGCTGCTGAAGACACTTCGACCCTTTTGGACAGATGGACACCTCACTGCTCTGCAGACCTTGGAACATTTATTTATTTATTATTTATTTACATTCTCTTATATACCGCGCTATTCTGCATCAGTGTGGTTTACATTGAACAAACTGAAATTACATTGAACAGGGCATTATAACTTGGAGATAACTATTTTACAGGGAACATGGGCTATGGAGGGTTAAGTGGCTTGCCCAAGACCACAAGGAGCACCTGTGGGACTAGAAACCCCAGTCCTTCCGGCCCAAGGTTGCTGTCCTCTAGTGGGATTTGAACCCCCGACCTTCCGGCCTGAAATACCATGACCCAACCACTAGGCCACTCCTCCACTCATTCCATGGTCCAGGAAACCAAAACGCTCTTGATGACACCATGCACCCAGCCATGCATTCATCTCCAGGATGCGAGCTTCTCTGCTTCGGCCTTTACCCTCAATAGGGAGGATTGAAGAGAACACCACCTGTGCACCTATCTGCTTCATCCTTTGTCACGGAGCCATGAAGTTACATTTGATATGCTTGGGGGGATTCCTAGCAGTATCATTTGTGCCAACATGGATGAGCAACATCAGATAATAGTCAGTAGAGGCTTGATGAAACTCATCAAACTCTCCATAACATCTTGGATTTTGGCACCTGGCAAACAGCACACCTCTCTGGACATCATATCTGGTTGGCAGATGGATGCCTCAGTACCTCTCAGAAGAGAGTCACCAACCACCACTACCCTTTGCTTCCTAGTGGTGACTGATTCTGCAACTTTGGGGTGCTTGAGCTCTGGTTTTTCCCTTTCCTGGGATGCTTCCAGAATTGCATACTGGTTCATCTATTCAAGGACTGGAGGAGTTGGAGTGCAGGCTCTGGTGACTCTACTAGAATGTTGCTTTGTGACCTTTTTGTGCCATCCAATTTTTCCAGAAAATAGGAGGGCTCTCCGTACCAGTGAATTAATGGTTGGAGGCGACCCCTGTTGAAGGAACAGCTGACTGGTAAAAAGACTAAGCCCAAAGGCAGTTTCCTGTCTTTGGTTGGCATAGCCACTGTACCACACCAGCAGGTGCCTCTGGCTCAACAGCCATGCACCACAGGGGATAAGGAGAGGTTCCAAAACTAAAACCTTTGTAGTGGCAAGGGCAGCTTAGACCACTGCACTATATACTAAGGAGTAATTACTAATTACTTCATTTCTGGTGGAGAATCCCAGGGTTCCATGCTGTACTTTTCATTTTTTTCTGACCTCTTGTAATCTTAATACAAAGCCTTGGTTACAGCATTTATTTGTATGCTGATGACATACAAATCATTATATCACATTGTATTTGGGACTCCACGTTTACAACATAAAATGGTTCTTAATACCAAAAAATGATCAGCTCTTTGGCCATCCAGGTTTCATTCAGCCTGAAAATTTACACATTATTTTCAGGGTAGTCTCATCAAGATCTTCAGTACTATCAGCTACCTAGATGATCAATTCTTTGTTCCCTATATCTCTGCTCTTGTCAAAAAAATGTTTTCTCTCTCAGGCTAAGTCAACCTATTAAACACTTCTTTGATCTAAAGGCCCTAAAAAGAGTCATTCAAGCTTTAATTCTCAAGTTTAGACTTTTAATCAGCCTCCCCACCAAAGAAAATGTCTTCAACATATCCAAAATACTGCTGTTAAACAATATATAATGCATGTCACTCTGATCACATCATTCCTCTACTCATTGAACTGCATTGGCTACCAGTCTCAAGTAGAATTAAGTTCAAAATTCTTCCTCTCATCCACCATACTTTTATTCTAGCCTACCATATTATTTATTTCCTCATCTTGTCCCATACTCTCCCTCACCTCCTGGTTGTCCCTTCAGCACATAAATTCAAATTACGTGGGACCAAGCCCCAGCTCTTTGCAACTCACTACCCCTGGACATACAATCTGAAATTTCACTTAAGAAATCTGAAACACAAGTCAAAACCTGGTTCTTTCACTGGTCTTACGCGGGATACTTGCAATTTTTTTCTTTCAAAATATGCTAAACACTTTTTGCCTCTTCTACATTCCCTGTAAACTCTTTCATGCGCAAATCTTCTTTATCCTTCCCTCCTGTTTCTCAAGTATAGTACTCCATTGTCCATGGTAATTACTGTTCTCCGTGGACAAGCAGAAGAGATGCAGGCACATTTGATGGTGATATTCTCTGGATGGATCCAGTGTGTGGTGCTCTCCTCTAGCTCTAGGAATCTGTTTTGGACTCCATGAGTACGAGCGGGGATTCCTGCATATTCTGACACTCTTCTCTCTTCATTCTGTTTGTCTGTCCTGTGCACAGCGCCAGTCAGATGTTTTGAAAAATGTTTATTTTCATCATGCCGATATCACCAGCTCATGACTTGGTAACCACTCAGGAGTGTCCCAACTTTCCTGCCCTCCTCCCTCTCTGGGACCTAGCAGTGCACCACCAGGGGAGAAATCTTCAAAGAAAGACAAGACGTCTGCCTGACTGGATGATAAAGCCACCCCTTCCTAGATGACATGAAGGCCATGGACTTTGAGCAGTTAGTACAAACCTCCTCATACGACAAAGGCAACATCCTTGACATGATCTTTAACAACGCTCCCCCACCACATCCCACACTTCCTCCACAATTACAAATACAGTAAGTTCCCTGGTCTGACCACTGCCTCATCAACTTCAGTCTCCCACCTCTCACCAGACCCTCCACAGCCCAACAACACCAACAAAGAGAAGATTCAAGCAATTCAATAAAGAAGACTTCCTCAGCAACATACTCACTTTTTTTGACGACAGCGCCAAGGACCCTGAAGCATTTCTGGATTTATGGAACGCGGGCGGAGTATAGTTCATATTGAACTACACTCCGCTCATGGCGATGGCTTAATTTCTATCACAGTTTCCCTTTATCTGTCCGCCGCCTTTGACCTAGTTGATCATCACACCCTTCTCACTCGCCTCCACGATGTTGGGTTCCTTTGTCATTAATAGGTCCTTCTCGGTTCTTTCTGGTTCCTCCTCCTCACCTGAAACTCTGCTCATCTGTGGTGTTCCCCAGGGGTCTGTCCTAGCCCCCCTCCTGTTCAATATCTTCCTTGACCCCCTAACCCTCTTGGTACAGCAATTTTGTATTTCCGCGTACTACTACATAGACGATATTATCCTTCTTCATCATACCGTTCTGTCACACCTGCCATCACCCCTCTTGACTCCTGTCTTTCCTGCATTAACTCATGGATGTCCTCCAACTACCTCCACATCCACCTCTCCAAGACCATGGCTATTTGGTTTACCTTTGGTGGTCCCATTCCCTCTCTTGACCCTCTGCTCTCCTCCTCCCCCATTCCTATTGTCTCCTCCCTGCGCTATCTTGGGATCACCCTGGATTCTGGCCTATCCTTTCAAGAACACATCTCCTCTATTGTTCAGTGGTCCTTTCACTCACTAAGGCAAATTCATGCTGTCCATCCCTTTCTCCCAGTCTCCTCCCTGGCCACCCTGCTCCTCTCCCTTGTTATGTCTCATCTGGACTACTGTAATGTTTCCCTAGCCGGCTCCCTCACTATCAGTTGCACAGACTCCAGCTCGTTCAGAATACAGCAGCCCATATCCTTACACATGCCACCTGCTCAGATCATATCACCACCCTCCTCATTCGCCTTCATTGGCTCCCCGTTTCCTTCAGAATTCACTACAAAACCCTCACCTTCTTCCACAAAACTATTCACACTGGAATCCCTCAATACCTCTCCAACTTGGTCTGCCTGCACGCCCCTCAACGTTCTCTTAGATCCCTCCACTCCAACCGCATGTTCCTCCCCTCCTCCTCCCAGACCCATTTGGAGTCTACCCATTCCTCTGCCTTCTTTTTCCTTGACCCCAGGCTCTGGAACTCGCTCCCGTCAGCACTCCTTCTTGAACCTTCCTTTGTCAGATTCAAAGCAGGCTTAAAGACCCATCTCTTCCACATCACCTTTGATCTTGCCCTGCCCCCTCCCCTGCCTCCCCCTAGTGTTGTCTTGTCAACGTCATGCCTCTCTCTGTTTAAGGATTATCCTATTTTTATATCTCTCTGTCCTATCCCTTTCCTGTCTCATCAATGGAGTTCTGTTTCCTCCTCTTGCAGCCTTTCATTTTTGTATTGTAAACTGCTCTGATACTTGCGTGTGGGCGGTATATTAAATGACCGATAAAGATAAAGCCCATTCAGTCAGCCTTTGCAGCCCCAACCAACTCACATCCCAAGGCCAATAAAACCCCTAAAACCCCATGGTACACACCAGAACTCCAGAGAATCAAAACCTGCTTACAGAAACTAGAAAGAAAATGGCGTAAATCCACACACCCCACCGACTGCAACCTTTACATGAATCTGCTGGATATATACAGGATCTTAACAGAAAATGCAAAAAATAAACAATACCACTCTCTAAGCTAATCAACTCATTCCTCAACCATCCAAGAGGACTCTTTAATATTATGAAACAACTAACCAAGCCCCCTACGAAGCCTACTCTAGACAATACAATCAACCCTCAGCAACTAGCAGATTACTACAACCACCTACAATGATAACCTAGTTACAAAATCTCTCCTCACCCCAATCACCCACCACCGCAGTACCCTGGTCAGCCTTTCACCCCATAAGCTCACACTACATTGAAACCATCATTTCCTCACTCAACACCACCACCTCCCCTCTTGACCCATGTCCAGTCTCCTGGATCAAGGCAATGAAAACAGAACTCAGCCCCATCATCACTAAATTCACCCAAGCATCCTTCAACCACCAGCCTCAAATCTGCCTCAATTCACCCAATCCTCAAAGAACCCAATCTTGACCCAATGGACCCTACTTCATACAGACCCATCGCCAGCCTCCCTTTCATAGCCAAAATCATAGAAAAATGGTATGCTGCCAACTCCAAGATCATATTGAAATTAATGTTCCACTTGACTCCCAACAACATGGCTTCCGTCCCAACTATGGAGTCAAAACCCTCCTCCTCTCCCTCTAAACAAATTCATCCAAGGTATCCAGTCTGTGCAACAAGGATTCATCCTAGTTTTCCTTGATATCTCAGCCGCATTTGACTCAGCAAACCACACCATCCTTCTCTAACGCCTCCAATCTATTGGAATCCAGAATACAATGTTGAACTGGTTCCAGTCCTTCCTGTCCAACTGTCAGCAGGATATCAAGATAGGAGACACCTTCCCCCAGACTCAAGATGTCCCGCAAGGCTCCACCCTCTCTGTTCTTCTCTTTAACATATATCTACAACCACTCTGTTTGATTATCAAGTCCCACAACTTACTCTACCACATCTATGCTGACAACATCCTAATCTCTACTCCCTTCGACACCAACCAACCCACATACACAAAGCTACAGCTTTGCTTCTCTGAAGTTTCACAGTGGCTCTCAGGAAATCACCTCTCCATCAACTACAAGAAAACTGAAACCCTCTTCATCACTAAGGATAACATGTTCGCATCACTAAGGATAACATGTTCGCTCCCCCCACAACCATAATTCTAAACAACACTCACATCAAGGTACAGCAAAAAATAAAATACCTCGGTATCACCCTTGACCACCACCTCACCTTCAAACAAGAAGTGAAGAAAACGGTGAACACAATCTTTTACAAGATCTGCACTCTCCAACACCTCCGCCCAATCCTAGATTGCCCCGACTTCAGATCAGCATTCCAAACAGCAATCCTACCAATCCTCAATTACTGCAACTCTATTTATCAAGGACTTTCACAATCAACCATCCTCGCATTACGGACAGCTCTCCATACTACACGTACTCTTCTGACAGCCTCTAAACAAGAGCACATCACTCCCATCCTCAAGCTATTCCACTGACTTCCCCTCAACAATCACTTCAAATATAAAATATTGATGATAGTCCATAAAGCACTATCTGGCCTCTTCAGCTTTTTTCATCCCTTCCAACCAAACAGAGCCAGCCGCCAATCCACTAGCAATTCCCTGATTGTCTACTACTCAGAAACTAAGAGCACCCAGCAGGCTTGCTCAAGGGCATTTAAATTGTACGTACCAACCCTATAGAACTCTCTCCCTGCCACCATCAGGTGCATCAAAGATCTCTCTTTATTCAGGAAGCATCTAAAGACTCATCTGTTCATCGAACATTATGGTCCAGCAATATAACCTCACTAACCCATGCATCACAACCAGTACACACCATTGTAAATAGTTAAATTATTTGTACATAGTTAATGTTTTCCAATCCATGTTTTATTGTAACTCTGAGTTTTTTGTAAACCGCTTTGACCTGGTATAGGTATAAAAGCACAGCTAAATAAATAAATAATTACTGGCAGCCAAAAAGACTTTGGGAGCCAACAGACCTCCACACCAAACCTCCCATTTTCCTTTGAGCTTCAGAACAAAGGCTCGCATCACACTATAAAGTGTGCCAAAACTAAACACATTACTGACTCAAACCAGCAGCAGAAAATGCCTGCAAATGATTCACTTCAACACTATCCTCCTGGGACACTGTCTTTGGTAAGTGCCCTGGTGCAAATACTTCCTTTTCCCTGTAGGCCCTTCAGCTTCCTCAGCCATGTATGGCTCGATATCTGTGTTCTCTGTTGGGTCCCCGATAGTGGTTCCACCTATGGCTCAGCCATCCCAGAATACCTTTCTGCTATTGATTATGCTGAGATTTCTAATGGAGACTACAGCTCTGCTGCAAAATTCAGCACCCCCCTCAATCTCCATGCCTTTGCAGCCTCCACAAGGGTCAGCATTTCAGGGGCCAGATTCTCAACACTTGCCTCCCATACCTCCCTTTCAGGAGGACTGCCCCCTTCGGAATCAGCCCTCTGATCCCATAACTCAGTCACCTTGGCCGTATAGTCCCTCTTGAGGACACCCAGACAAAATCAGCTCTGTCAGTGCTTCCTCCATCACTCAGGATTCAGATGAGGAGACAGCTGAGCATGGACCATCCTTTTCTAATCCTCAGACTCATAAGTCCTCACAACCTGAACCACAGGAAGAGCATTCATATCCAAAATTTCTCCTGAAATTGCCAAAAGCTTTAGCATTAGGAGCAACTGAAATCTCATTGGCCAGGAAGGACTCTAGTCCATCCTTAAATCCATGTCTGCATCTAAAACCTCTTCATGAGGTACTTCATAATTTGCAACTCACTACCTGGAAGACAACCCTCTCTATCAAGGCCACTTCACAATGTTTAAAGACCAAATATAAACTAACAGGGAGTCCTGGACACCTTCAACCCTAGCTGCCCCATCAATCTGTCATATCCGAGGCTACACAAAAGCATTCCAAATCGTCTAAGTCATCCAGTCACATCCTACCAGAGGAAAATCAACGCATTCTAGACACAGTCGGTCATAAGGTTTATCAGAGTTCCATGTTAACTTTAGTTAAATAAAAAAGAAATAAAAAGGAAAATAAGGTGGTACCTTTTTAGTCAACTAACTTAATACATTTGCAGGCTAGCTTTCACATGTAAATCCTTCTTATTCAGGTCAGGACAGTATGAACAACAGATATTGATACTAAAATATATATATACAGGAATCTATACAGTATTACATAGACAGAAGAGGAGGGGCAAAGGATGGATGCTAATCTTAAAGATTCTGGTGCACAACCTACAAATGCTGCATTGCTGTCATTCCCTATTGGAACAGGTCATGGACTAATATCTCTTGAGAAGAGATGGAACACAGACTACTGAAAGCTACTTACATTGCCTATGACACTACTTCTCGCTCAGCCGCTGTGGCCACTGAAGTGCGGAGAACAGCATGGTTCCAAGTGTTGGGCCTTCGTGAGGACTTATACAACCAGCTTGCAGATGCTCCTTGTGCTGAGAACACCCTTTTTGGAGATAAAGTCTAGGATAGGGTCACACAGAATAATGACAACTGTTTCACAGTGGGGGAACTTTCCTCTCCTCCAGCTGAACATTCCTCATAGTATTGCAGATCCCAGCCAACCTACTTCAGGAAGCCATACTTTCAATAGTATTTTCAGCATTTCTACCCAAGACGCCACTTCCAGCCTTTGTAAGACCCTTGGTCCCAGTGTCAGGATTTTCAGGGATACCCACCATGTCCGAGAACTTGCGAGCAAAAGCAGCAGGCAGCATCCACTGTAACATGGGGTGACTGCATCTAATGGAGTAGGGGCACAAGCCATAAGGCCTCCACAAGCTATTGTCTAGAGAATAAAGGAGGTGGCTGAAAACTGGCTCTTTCGGAAAGCCTTGACCTCACAATCCATTTGGTCCCTGATGGCTGTGCCACCCTCCACCAGAATGGTGATGCAATTAGCAATGGCCATCACCTGCGCATCCACTTGGGGCAGCCATACCCAGGCAGCAAGGTCTTTCTGAGGAGGGCATAGAGCCAACTCACGACCCTGCTCCCATTTCAGGAGGGTGGCAGGCAAGTCCCATTCCATAAGCATCAAGCTTTACAGGACTTCTAGGAAGGAAATATCCCAGAAAGTTTAGATCCCCTGCCAGAGGGGGTATACGTGTGGCTCCTGCACAACCAACACAGAATCCAACAGCCACAGGGCAGAGGAAAATTGATCAATCAGCATTGCTTGCTCTTCTCTTCAGAAATTGGCAAATAAGAGAATCCTGATTGACCGATGCCAGCAGTCCATCTTCTTCACTCGTGAAGTCACCGGCTGATCCCCCGGAATGCAAAGCTGGATCCTTAGCACAGGTGAGCTAAGCAGAGCACCATGAATCCCTTTTTTTTCCAGGGCTGCTTTTGCGGGGAGACACCTACAGGGGTCTGCCCATGCCACAATGAGAGGCTCTCCTCTGAGTGAGAGGAGAGGAACAAGAGGGCCCAAGACCGATGGGTCCAAATTGCCAACTGTCCAGTCACTGACAGGCCAAGCTCCAAAGAATGGGTGGAGGAGCCAAGGCTGTCTCATTCTTCCAGCCAATCCCATGTTGCATGCTGAAGAAGCAGAAGAAAGGTCCATGTTCATCAACTATAAAGGTGATCCTTCCAAGAGGCAAACAGGAGCCTCCGTGCCAGGCTGCGGAGGGAGGGCAGAAGGCAGCATCTCCTCCAAGAAGTGCCTATGTCAAGTAGAGTGACTTCCTGAAGCCAATCCTGCCGTCACATTACACTCACTGAGGTAAGCCATGCTTATAGTGCAACACACTAGAAGCACGGAGTCACCAAGCATGCTCAGAGCATGTGCTCAGAGCGTGATGGCCCATGGAATGCACCGCACAGATACCGCAAGTATCAATGCATGCAGCAAGGAATGTGGGTTAGAGCACAGCCAAGCACCAGTAATGTGTGCATGCAGCGCCAGTACAAGGCGAGAACTGGTGGGAGAAGACCATGAACATCAATGGTTCCAATCTCTGACCCAACAAACGCTTGACGGAACAGCAGAAGTCGGGGACCCTCGCAGACAACATTGAAGAATAGAAATTTGCATAGAAGCAATAACTTAGATCTGGTACTCATCCCAGGACAACCCAAGCAGCAACTGTGCTGGGCTAAATGGTACTCCCCTGCTGTCAAGTCTTGCAGCCATGCATTCCTCTTCTATCTTTATGCCATCTTCAGGGGAGAGCTGCAGGAGGAGGAGGGGAAAGGGAGGCACTGAGGCTGTGCAACCAATTCCTCCAGGGTTCTGATATAACAATTTTGGCTGTTCGACTGGTCCTTAACAAGATAAGGATGAGGAAGTGAATCAACATCCCTCCTCCTTGGCAAACCCAATAGGTGCCTCCTACATTGAGCTCAAGTGAGGAAGTCGCGCCTAAGAATGGTTACTCATGAGCTAAATCAATCTTTCTCAAATTTTTCACAGATCTGCTCCAATGTGTCCACACTCTGCTGGAGACAGAGAAATACTGAAGTAGTATACCCTCTAGCTGCTCCAGATATGGTACAAGATGAGTCATCAGAAGACTGCATTTTTCTCTGCTGGATGGGGGACATAACCCACTTATCTGGACTGGCCTAGCAGGACAGTATGGAAACAATGTTACAATAATCAAGACAAGGAAACACTAATGCCTTAAAAGCAAATCAAAAATCTTCAACAAGCATGAACAAACCAGATGCAATCATTGCGAAATCCACATTTTATAAAAGGCCTTAGGGATGATCTTATTCCCAAGTACACACCATCTTTCTTCATGGTTATAGTTACATCATCTAACTTCAGTATTCTGGGAGAAACAAAGGATGTATCACAATACAGGAACGTGCAACATATGCCTTTGAGTCAATGCTGATTCCTGATGACTCAGCAGCTCCTGGGTTTTCTTGGTACTATGACAGGAAGTAGATTGCCAGGCCTTTCCTCTGAGGCAATGGTGGGTTACGTGGCTTGCCCAAGGCCACAAGGAGTGCTAGTGTGAATTGGACCCTGGTTCCTTGGTTACCAAGCCAGTGCTCTAACCATTAGGCTACTCCTCCCCAGCGCCATACCTAGCCCTGTGTAAGCAGTGCAACCGCACAGGGCGCAAAGGCTTAACATTTCGGGTTGTTGGTCACTGGCAGCAACAAAACAGACCTGACTTCTAATTTAAAGCAAAAAAACCCCAAACACACAGGTCCTTCAATGCCGCGCTTGTATGCAGTTCCGGTACCTCCCTCCCTTCTCTATTGTAGGTTGTGTCAGAGGAGGGAGAGACCAGGCCTGCCATTCAAATGCAGGTCTTTACAACTCCGCATTTGAATGGCTGGCCTGGTCCCTCTCTCCTCTGACTTGACTTATATCAGAGAAGGGAGGGAGGGACCAGAACTGCATACAAGTGTGCCATTGAAGGACCCGCGTGGGTTTTTTTTTTTTTTTTAACTTGAAGTCAGGTCTGTTTCGCTGCTACTGCTTCCGAGAAGACAAAAGGTGACCGCAGCAGGGCAAGGGTGGGCAGCCAGCTGGACACGAAGGCTGTGAGATGATGGGGATGCGCGCCAGATGTGCAAGTTGCACAAGGCGCAATTATGACTTGGTACAGCCCTGCTCCTCCCATACAGGAACATAGATGCTGTTTTTTGAAGGTTAAGTGGTAGGCCCTGGCTGGGAATCCGCCATGTAATCTCATGAGAGCATCCTACAATATTTTTAGCTTGCGCACCATTCACAATAGCAAAAGGAGCATATACCATTATGTCATCTACATATATCCTGTGCTTTTTCATGATGGCATAGAGAGGTTTTACTAAAATGCTGAGACTGGCATTTTAAGCAAACGTCAATTGTGAATTTAAATATCAACCTCATGATGTCCAGTTTTGATGTAATCATGATCATTGAGTGTATCCAAATCTCAGGGGAGAGGGATATAGAGGCCTGAAAATTACTTGAGAAGGGCAAAGGTCGACTATTCACTTATGGCACAGAATACACTTACAGGTGGGACTGCTCTTATCTTTCTAAAAATTAGCCAATGCCAATTTTCAGATACTGTAGCTGATTTCAATAATTGGCTATGGACTTCTAGTAACAGGTCTTCAGTTTCATATTTGAATTATTTCATAACTCTGGGGTAAATACCATCAAGTCCTGGTAATTTGCTAATTATTTCTAAAGCAATTTAATTTTCCCAGGATGTAATTATTTTATGTAGTCTCAGGGCCGACCCAAAGGTTTCTGCCGCCCTCTCAGGCAAAAAGCCACAGCCTTGTCGCTCCCCCCGGAGCCAGGATGAGCCATCCCCCAACCAATTCTGTCTTTCCATCTTGAGAGGGAGGGCCAGATGGCGGCAGCAGCACAGGCACAATGTTTCCCCTTATTTAACAACGACAACTTTGTGTCACTGCTTTGGCGCCCCAACAACTACTACTACTACTACTACTCAGCATTTATAAAGTGCTACCAGTCGTACGCAGCGCTGTACACTATAGACATGCAAGAGACAGTCCCTGCTCATCAGAGCTTACAATCTAGTCACAAGTCATTCATACACACATGGCCTGCAGCTCTTGCCCCCCCTCTGACAGGAAGTTGTGTCGAAGAGGGTTCAGATATGACAAGCCATGGTTTTTGCGCTGTGGGCACCCAAGGGCATGGCCTGCCATGCCATGGGCTCCAAAGCAGCGGCACAAAGCTACTGTGCCGCCCACCAAGGTCTAGCCCACCTAATGCAGTCTTGCTGTAGCAGCAGATAAGCATGCAATAAATAAAACCAGGAGTCTTTTCAAGGATTCAAGCCAGTTTAATGTGCACAGGCTCAAGCAATAATCAAATTCAAAATGGCTGAGCAATGGTTTCTAGCAAAACAACAACTTTTATAGCTTTCTTTCCCATTCTAGACATAGGCAAACCTTTCATTGGTCCCGGTAACCCCTCGTACACCTTCTATTGGTCCCGGTACTGATATGATTATCCAATCGGGACTCTGGTCTGGGCTCAGCACCTGCTCACCCCCCCCCCCCCCTCTAGTCCCAATTACAATGGTCAGTGTCTCTAACTTGTTACATCTCTCCTCCAAGGTCGCTCAGCTAGTTAAAACATATGGGAAGCAGGGCACTGTAACCTTTCTTTCAGCACAGTTAATTAATTCCATAGAAGCATAGCACACCTTATCAGTACCAATTAAACTTGGTTTTCTCTATTTTCTAAGTTTCGATTCTGCTTAGCTATACTTAATTGTGCTCAGTTAAGTTTTGATTCTATAGCTACAGTATTCACAAGTAGGGGTTGGGACTCAGGCCTCACTTATAGGCCTTTCACAATAGTAAACCATACTAGGCCATAGCCTACCACATTGCCATGTAACAAGATGATAATCCAAATGGCATTCTTTAACTATAGCAGAACTGCCAAATTACTTAGTTCCTGGAAGAAAGTTTTTGGACAGTCTTAGTTTTAAACTTAACAAAGCAGTGTGGTAATTGTAGTCCCAGATTTTATCTTCTGAAATTAATTCTGCAAGTCTCAAAATGCAGAATAAGGTTATCAGAAATCCAAAACTGGCCTAAACTCTCTGAACTGGTTAACTTGGAATTTCTGTTATTGTGAAACCCAGGGCCGGCTTAACCATTAGGCAAATCAGGCGTCACCTAGGGTAGCAGATTCATGGAGGGTAGCAAAGAGCAGGGCATTCAAAGCTAAACTATAGATTCAGAGACATACATTTTAAAGTTTGCCTAGGAGCCAATGCCTTGAACCACCTCGGGGCCTGGCCCTGGTGAAACTCCCACGCAATGAAACTGAACACTAGGTTAGCTGTTATATTTTCAAGCAATAAAGTTTATTCGGCACTGACAGACCTAACCTTTCATTTGTCTTGTTTGCCCAAGAGAGATACTACCGGTACTAGGGGCTGGGAGCGGACCGTGACGTATTCGCCGATTTCCCAGACCTCCCCGCGGCTGACACTGACGTGGCCGGCAGCCGGATTCCGCCATCTTGTGGAAACTCAAACCAACGCCTCAGAAGAGAAGCAGCGGGTGCGCGCCGGAGTGAGCGAGAGAGGCGGTGAGCGGAGCAGGAACTGAGGCAGGTACGGGTGAGGGGATCCCGAGGAGGAGGACGGGGACGAAGAAGGTGAGAAAGTGGGATGGAGAGGGGCGAGAAAGACGGGACATTTCCTGCGGGACATGGCGGCAGCTCGCTGATGGGCTCGGGCCTGTGATTGCCATTGTGAGTGAGGTTCCTGACCGATTGCTCTTTCTTTCCGCTTCTTTAGCTGTTACTGGGTCGGCAGAGGTTCCTGCTCAGTGCAGGTGGAGGGAGAGACTCCGGGCTGGTGAACCTAGCGCGATCTAATATGTTCTTAGGGAAAACTCTTGTCCACCCAGTTATCCGTTCTCTAACCCCTGAGCAGGAAGTGGCCGCGCCATTTACTTGGTAGGTTTTAAGTTTGCTTCCCACCCGCCCGTGGAGCCGATCTCTGTCGATGACTTTCCTGGCAGTTCCGTCTCAGCATGTTACTTACTAGTGAGGTCATGAAATCCTTGTATTTGGACCTACTTTCAGGAGCTTTAAGATCCGTTTACGTCCTGGCCCTTTCCATCCCACTCAAATTTAGTAACTGTGAAATATAGTTGCATTAATGATGAAAAGGGCTTTAAGGATAGCCTGGACCCCTTCCCTCGCTATCCTGATATGGGGGAAGAGAGCAAGGGGGTCACTAAACAGGGGTGCTGTTCTAGTCTGTATATGCGAAAAAAAGTGTGAACGATTTGAAACATTGAGGGTAGAACAGAACACTGTCGTGTGACTTGAGTTGGTGATTTAAGATACAGATTTGTGCTGTAGTGAGTTCACCCAAGTTTAGTCAAACTGTGTTTTGGAGAATTATTATTTAAAACATTTTGTATGAGAAGGTAACCATGAGACTTCAAAAATGGATACACTATGATGGGGGGGGGGGGGGGTAAAGCACTGATGGACTTTAAAAGATGATTCTGTAAGATAAATTTTGTATGCCTTTTACCTTTCCCAAAATATTAACACAACCATTAGGTTATTCCAGCAGTTTTGAGTGAGCTGAGCTTTGTTTGGGTTGTGCCAGAAAAAGAGAGAATGTATCAACACAGCAGCCCCCCCCCCCCCAACACCTTTCCCCTTAGGACTATAACTGAAATGGCAATACTAGAAAATAAAACAATCATAAAAGGCATCTTTCACTCATCCTGTCTAGAACTGTGGGCTTCCAAAAGCTAGCCAAGAAGTGTATTAAGGTAGTCCATTAAAATATATATCCTCTTATAGAAATAGGCCATGTGGTCTTTTTCTGTTGTCCTTCCAGTCTGTCCTTCCATATCAACAACTACAACAGTCCTCTTTTTACCTTTAGAGATCCTCTGTGTTTGTCCCATGCTTTTTTAAATTCAGTTACTGTCCTCATCTCTACCACCTCCACTGAGAGACTATTCCACGGATCCACTACTCTTTCCGTAAATAAATATTTCCGCATATCACTCCTGAATCTATCCCCCTTCACCCTCATCCCATGTCCCCTCATAGCAGAACTTGCTTTCAATTGAAAGAGGCTCTCTCCCTGAACGTTTATGCCACGGAGGTATTTAAACATTTCAATCATATCACCTCTATACCGCCTTTCCTCTAAGTTGTACGTATTCGGTTTCTTTTTCTTTTTCTTTTTGTATTATTTATTAACCTTTTTTCTTTTATTATGTATTATTCCACTTGAATGCACAACAACTTTATAGCAGAAACAGACTAAGACATCCAATCTCCTCAGTTATCCCTGTCCACCCTGCTAAGGAAGTACTCTAGCTACTAGCAGCAAATGATGACCACGTAAGATTACTCCTTATCCGGGATCTATTATTTTATTCACCTTTTTCTGTTGCTATCTTGGGTAATGAGCATGCAAGGGCCCCTAATTAATTCATACCTCCTAGTGGTGCACAACTGGAAATTTTCCTTCAGTTCCTGAGGTTTTGTGCTGAAATGGGAACTTCCCTCTTGTTGGTTCCTCATGACTCTGTGAATTTGAGCTGTAAGGTACAATAACTCCAGTGCTGATCATGTGAGACTGTACTTTAAGACCAATGCAGCTCTTATTACACATACTAAAAACTGTGTGGTACAGGTGAGAAACTGTCCACAAGGTGAGAGGGGTTGGAGTAGGGAGTTTGGGGTAGTTGGTCTCATGGCAGGATGACTGGAGGAGAGGGAGGGGAAGCAGAGTAAGAACACCCACCTTTTGATGAGATGCTGGAGAGAGGCAGATTACTAGAGACTGAAGAGATTTGAGAGAGTGCTTGGGAAAGGGGCTGAAAAAGAGTGGAGATGGTATAAAGTCGGATAAGAGGGACTGGGTAAGAACAGGTTAAAAAATGATTGAGGACTGGCCAAACATCTTTCCCAGACCCCCTGCTTATCCTGCCAGAAAGACTTGGTCATATGAGCATTCGAGTTTCTGCCAGAGCTTCTGTTTTTTTTTTTTTTACTGTACTTGAGCCTACTAGATAGACACAGATAGTTCATTTTATAATTTCTAGCAGTTACATTGATTCATTTTCAGCAAATAAGCAAGAATTAATAGGGTTGAAAGTAAGAGATAATATACAGCCATGTTGTTTATGCTTTTTAGTGGAGGTATGGCCTAATAGAGCAACTGACAGAACCAGGGGAGTCCAGCTGGAATCCCACTGCTATCCCTTGTGATTTGGGCAAATTTTGACTCTCCTTTGTCTTGGGTACAAACTTAGATTGTAAGTATGCCAAGAAATAGGAAAGATACCTGCTGTATCTGAATGTAACTTGGCCTTAACTTGAAAAAAGCATGAGAGAAATCCAGATCCCTTCTTCAAACAATCAGAAAAGTGCTTATTCAGTGATTGTCTGTCTGTCCAATTAGAATGGACTGATCAAAGTTAGATTTGGAGAGACAACCAGCCTTAGTCCTAAAAGTTCTATTGAAAATGTCCCCATCCTGATGAGACTGAAAACACAAATATTGAATAGAACTGAACAATTCATGCCAAATATTTGGCACCTCTCTCCTGTGCCCTTGCTTGCTCCTCCCCACTACATGACCTGAACTGTGTTCAGTTCAGTTTGCCATATTGTAGCTGCCAGGTCATGTGCGCTGCTATGCACCTTGCTGGTTACTGGCATCTAAGCATATTGATCATAATGTTTGTATAGCTCCACAAGATGTATACAGTATGTTTTCATATCTATCTATATATCTATAAAAAGGATGGAGGGGATACCCCTATGAGGAAAGGCTTAAAAGGTTAGGGCTGTTCGACGTGATTAAAGGGACATGCTGAGGGGAGCTATAATGGATGTCTATAAAATAATGAATGGCGTGGAAAGGGTAAAAGTGGATCAGTTGTTTACTGCTTCAAAAAGTAGAAAGACTAGGGGACACGCAATGAAGCTACAATTTAGCCCATTTAAGAGTAATAGAAAATATTTTTCACTCTGTGTGTAATCACTGTGCAATATGTTACCATAGAATGTAGTAAAAGCTATTAGTGTAGCTGGGTTTAAAAAGGTTTGGACAAGTTCCTGGAGGAAAAATCCATAAACCATTATTAAAGAAGACCAGGGGAAATCCACTGCTTACCCCTGGGATAAGCAGCATGGAATCTGTACCTTTTTGGGAACAAGGTACTGGGTTTGATGGACCCTTGGTCTGACCCAGTATGGCGCATCTCGTGTTCTTATTCTTGATTTTTTTTCTTTTTTAACCTCAGTGGTATTATTGATGTATTCATGATCCCCTTGTTGGCTGTCTTTGTGACTTTACAAACTGATTTTTCTTATCCTGCTAGACCAGCCCAGGTGAGTGGGTTATGATCCCACTGAGAAAAGCCAATATTTGTCTGCCTCCAGCAAATAGCAAGGTGTCTTGATGGTACATATAAGCCTGTCTTTCCTGGCCCAGACTACCTTGTGTCCTCTGTGACAGAGACTTGTAAGCCCAGCATTTGCTCAGAGGTGATTCTGAGCTCCATGTCCTGGAGTAGAAAGCTTAAGAACGGGCAGGACCATCCCACAGGGCCTCTGAGGGAGGTTGGTGAGGCAAGCCCAGGCCTCCCTTCCTCTTGCTGTTCTGTCTGTGTGCATTTTTGTCGTTGCCTTTTTCTGAATTGAGGGATGGGGTTCCCTCCCATTGACTTCATTGGGTTGCATTAGGCTTTCTTGCTGCTTGCAATAAAAATAAGGGTTTTTTTCTTTGCAGTTGGGCCTCCCAGGCCTGTGTGGGCATCAGAGGTTTTTTTGCTGTGGTTTCTTGCTGGGATTCTCTTGCTTTTTTGGTGAACCTAAGAGGATTGTGGAAAATTGCAAGAGGATCTTGATAAATTAGAAGATTGGGCATCAAAATGGCAGATGAAATTTAATGTGGACAAGTGCAAAGTTATGCACCTAGGGAAGAACAACCCAAACTATGGTTACACAATGCAAGGTTCCACATTAGGAACCACCACTCAGGAAAAAGATTTAGGCGTCATTGTGGATAACATGTTAAAACCCTCGGCCCAGTGTGCAGCGACAGCCAAGAGAGCAAATAGAATGCTAGGTATCATAAGGAAAGGAATGGAAAATTAAAAAAAAAAAGATAATGCCTCTATATCGTTCCATGGTGAGACTGCACCTTGAATATTGTGTGCAATTCTGGTCTCCATATCTTAAAAAGAGTTATTAGAAAAGGTTCAGAGAAGAGCCACCAAAATGGTAAAGGGGATGGAAGGATACTCCTATGAAGAGAAGCTAAAAAGGTTAGGGCTCTTTAACCTGGAAAAGAGACGGCTGAGGATATGATAGAAGTCTATAAATTAATGAACGGAGTGGAACGGGTAAACGTAGATCAATTGTTTACGTTATCAGAATATAGAAAGACTAGGGGACATGCAATGAAGCTACAGGGTAAACTATTTAAGACTAATAAAAGAAAATATTTTTTCACTCGACGTGTAATCAAACTCTGGAATTTGATACCGGAGGGTGTAGTAAAGGCTGTTAGTGTAGCTGGGTTTAAAAAAGTTTTGGACAAGTTCCTGGAGGAAAGGTCCATAAACCATTATTAAGAAGGGACCCAGGATATCAATGCTTGACCCAGTACAAGCATTGCGGAACCTGTTTCTTTTGGGGAACGGCTAGGTATGACCTAGATTGGCCACTGTTGGAAACTGGATACTGGGCTTGATGGACCTTGGTCTGATCCAGTATGGCATATCTTATGTTCTTATCTTCTTTTTCTTTTGCTGTTATTGCTCAGATATATGGCCCAATGCAGCCTGTAACATCACCATTCCCCTCCCCCCCCAGCAGTTTTTACACGTCTACTATTACTATTCGTACGTCCAGTCCAAACGCGTGGGTTATGCTCACCTACCAGCAGATGGATACTGAAATACACTGATCTTAAGTCATCACAAAAAGCCTGTGCCTACACAACCTCCTTCAGTTCTCAGTCTCCAGCAGATGGTGGTGAGTTTGGTCTGGCTGAAGATTGGAAGGGCAGTGGTGCTGGGCTGTCATTGTTGGGCTCTAGTAGTGCAGAACCTGGTGGTCCAGGTTCCTCCTCCCCTTCTTTAGTCACACCTAGAACTCCCTTTCTTCTCCCTCCCCAACAATTGGGGGGGGGGGGGATCTCGTAGGTTGAATGTTACAGCACTTTTAAATTGCTTAAAAAAATATCCAGAAACAGCAGCGCAGCAGGCCTCCCGACATGGCTGCCTGGTAAGTCCAGGGGTTCTCCCGATGTGGGGTCTCAGCCAAGGAGATGCGAGCACCATGTGGCTGCAAGGTGCAGTGTTAGTATAGCTGAGACCATCCATCATGGTTGCTGCGTGGCATGCAGGAGCTGTCTGGCACAGCTCTTAGAGGAAGGGCTGTGCTACAGTTGTATCAGAGAAAGCGCAGCCACTGCGGTGGATATCTTTGTTGGTACAATTGTTCCTGGGGTGGTTGGAGAAGCCCCTGGAGACCTGGGAAATTTGGCAGGAAAAGTCACGTTGTAGCTGCTGTTTCTGCATCGCAGGGAGAGTGTTCTCAGCCTCCACAATTGTTGCCCATGGCATTAGGGAACATGGAGAACCTTGTGGGGCTACTGCATAGTCGCCCCTTTCGTCACTTTGTTTCATTACTGCATTAGGCTTTCTGTTTAATGCAGAGCCAGCAGGGGGCTCCTTGGGACCTAGAGGCAAGTTAGCCCCCTTTGCTCCTAAGCAGAGAACCAGTTCTGGGTAATGATGCAGACTTGGAGGTCAGGGGATCTGCTGTTGAAAGGATCTAGAGGGCTTCTGCAGACCTTGCATCAGGCAGTGAAGGATATGATTGCCACTGAGTGGAAGTCCCCTGATGCCAGTTTGTGTGTGGGCAGAAGCATGGAAAAACTTTATCCTATTCTCGCTGAAGATAAGGAGAAGCTGCTCTTACCACCGGTGGGTGCCCTTGTGATGGCAGTCACTAGGAAGACCACTATACCGGTTGAAAGAGGGGACTGCCTTGAAGGATCTGCAGCATCATTGGATGGAGTGTTTGTTGAAGCAGCCCTTTGAAATCTCTGCTTCAGTTTGTGGGGTGTATGTTGCCCAGACTTGCCTGAGATGGTCGCAGCAGGTCCCAGAGGGGCCTGAGACAGATACGAAAAGCCTGGGGGAGGTGGCACATTTAGAGTCGGGTTTGGCCTTTCTGGCTGATCTCCTTTATGAGCTGCTTTGTGTGTCAGCAAAAAAAAAGTGGTCACCATGGTGGTGGGGGTGTGGTGTGGCCCCCAGGATGTGTCTAAGCTTCCCTTTGCAGGCCAGTTGCTATTCGGGGAAGATTCAGAGAAATTGGTCAAGAGCTTGGGGGACTCCCAGGTCTATTGGCTTCCAGCCCAGGGACTTGGGAAAGGGAGCTCCATCTAGGGGTCAGGGGTATGATTCTCGGAAGTTCTGCTCGCCCAAGCCTGGAAACTCTGTACTCCAGATTTCTACTGTGTGGTCGGCCTTTTTGTGGAGGGCACCAAGGAGATAGAGATGGCCCCTCCAGCGGAATGGGGGCTCCTAAGCCTTCGCAATGAGGGTGCGGGGTTCCTGGTGGAGATGCAGCCTGTAGGTGGGCACCTGCAGCACTTCTATCTCACCTGGGCCCAGCTTACCTCAGACGAATGGATGTTACATAGCAACATAGTGTATGATAGCAGAAAAAGACTAACATGGTCCATCTAGTCTGCACAGTAAGGTGACTAGAGTAGATGTACCCACCACTCTATTCAGGCCACCCCTCTCTAATTGTTGAAATATAAAAAATAATTTGTTTGATTTTATCCTCTTGCTGTAAAGGTCCACTGTATCCCATGCCTTTTTGAATTCTGTCACTATGTGCCCCCACTGCCTCCAAGGTCCTTCTCGTGGTCCATGCACAGCAGCCTCTTGCCCCCCCCCCCCCCCCCCCCCATCGCATACAATTCCTTTGGATTTCTACATCTCAGGTACATGATTCTGCACTTCACATTAAATCATTTTTCTTTTTTAAAATTTTTATTAGATTTTCCAAAAAAATATAGCAGCTATACAATCCAAGTCTAAATTACATAACCCCTGAAAACAATATGGAACCCATGTAAACATAGCCAGTGAACACCATAATACAAATTACTCTTTTCCTTGAAGGAATTTCTCCAGCTGATATGAATCAAAGAATACATATTTATCACCTTGATTATACCAACAAACACTTACATGGATACTTAAGGAAAGAAGCGGCACCAAGAGCCAGGATCCGAGTAACTCTTAACAGAGCCTTCCTACATTTCTCAGTTGATTTAGAAACCTCTGGAAAGATCTGAATAAACTGCCCACAGAATATTTTAGTTGTTCTTAGCAAAGTATAGATGCAATATTCAATCTTTGTCCAATTCAGACAAAAACAATCTTGAGTCGCCAGAGAGGAAATTCCTCAACGGAAGACTTCAGAAACACTGAAAGATCTAAACTCCCAGCAGGAGACAATTGATCAAATTCCTCTCCCGGGACGCTACTCCCTTTAGCTTTAGTCTTAAAATCTCCTAGGCTTATTATATTTCTAGAGGCATTAACTGTAACCGGGTCCGGATAGAGCAAAACCTCTTTAAGATATTTATAAAAAAGTATCGACAGCAAAAGGTAGTGTCTGAGGAAAATTTTTAAAATGTAGATCTTTACCACGAAAAGCATTTTCCATTAATTCCAGTTCACAATGGAATAATGACAAATCTTGAACAGAGGAGAAGAGAGCTGCTCACATTAGAGACTTGCAATTCAGTCTTTACAAAACAGGCATCTTCTCATGCTTGGCAAGCTTCACTACAACCTCCTTAGAAAAGTCTCTGAAACTTTTTGTAGGGGAGTCTGAAGGCACACTTCTGGTGAGAAACAATATCCCATATGTCTCTAAGAGATGCCACCTTGGGAGGCACAGGTTTTTTTGATAGTCAAGACCTGCCATTTCTTTATAACATCAACAAAATCCACCCATTCCTTTCTAAATACACTACTAAGACACTTATCCACTCT
The DNA here is from genome assembly GCA_033557465.1 of Ichthyophis bannanicus. Classification (NCBI taxonomy): domain Eukaryota; kingdom Metazoa; phylum Chordata; class Amphibia; order Gymnophiona; family Ichthyophiidae; genus Ichthyophis; species Ichthyophis bannanicus. The sequence goes on from CM066031.1 coordinate 223,494,280, forward strand.
AGTCACCTCTCATTTTGATTGTAACCTACTCCTTGCTGGTCTCCCTCTGAATCATCTTTCTTCCCTTCAATTTGTTCAACATTCTGCTGCATGACTAATCTTCTGCCAGCCTCATCGTGCTCGTATTACCTCTCTTCTCAAGTCACTTCATTGGCTTCCTATCTGTTTCTGCATTCAGTTCAAACTTATTTTGCTGACCTATAAGTGCATTCACTCTGCAGCTCCTCACTATCTTTCCTCTCTTTTCTCCCTATACCCCTCCTCGGGAACTCTGCTCTTCTGGCAAATTGCTTCTATCTGTGCTTTTCTCTTCTCTTGCTAACTCCAGACTCCACTCATTTCACTTTGCTGCTCCTTATGCTTGAAACAAACGACATGAGTCTGTACGTTTAGGCACCTCTTCTGGCCCTTTTCATATCCTGGCTAAAAACTCACCTCTTTGCTTTCGAATCCTGACTCACCTAATCTCCTTTGTGTTTCCTTACCATTCCCCCTAGATGTATCCCTTGTCTACCACTACTGTGTTGCCTGTCTTGACTAGATTGTAAGCTCTGGTGAGCAGGGACAGTCTCTTACATGTGTCTGTGTAGTGCTATACAAATGCTCAGTAGTAGCAGTAATTTTTCCACAAGAGCCACAAAATGATCAGTAGGAATGGGTAAGGGATATGTTCTCTATATTGAGCCTTCTTCGCTAGTGAGAGTTCCACTTAAAGAAGCCTGCTTACAAGAACTTCCTTTCCAGAGAAGGAGGGGGAAGTCTCAAAAAGCAATATCTGGACACTGACTGGGCGGGGTTTCAATGCCCATAATAACAGGGTGAAAAAGTACTTTACTTCAGATCTGAGGGCTTGCTCCCCAAGTCTATTTGACCCAGAACTTTAACGTGAGAATCCATGGGGCCAACAATCGTGGCCACCTTCCGATCTGCAAATTGAATACTCCTCCCCTTCAGTTTCCCCATAACAGGAGTACGTTCTCACTCCTCCAACTCATCACATGCTTTGAAGGGGCTCCAAAGGGGCAGTGCCTGCCCCTTTGGGCATGCACCCAGGGGTGTGTGCCCATGGCCGCATCCTGCCATGAGCCTTGATTTAATTAGCCCTTCCAACTGATGTCAGATGTCTAGGGGTGCAGGAACCAATCTGATAGCAGAACACAGGAAAAGCTTATTCCTCTTCTTCACCTTTGGTCTTATGCTTGGCAGTTAAGATTTATTCTTTCAGTGTTTTTGTAGATCTTTCCTCAGACATGCTCACTTTGTGTTTATCATCTGCAAAAATGCAGACTTTTCCCTTCAATCGTCAGCAATATCACTCACAAATATATTGAACCGTCCCAGGACCGATCCCTGGGGCACACCACTACTCACCTTCCTTTCTTCCGAGTGAGTTTCCTTTTACCACCACCTTCTGTCATCTGTCAATCAACCAATTTCTGATCCAGTTCACCACCTTGAGACCCATCCCCAGGCTGATCAGCTTATTAATAAGCCGCCTATGAGGTACAATATCAAAGGCTTTGCTGAAATCTAGGTAGATCACATCCATCGCATGCCCTTGATCTAGTTCTCTGGTCATAGTCAAACGCAATCACATTTATTTGGCATGATCGTCCTGTGGTACAGCCATGTTGCCATGATCATGCAACTTACTGGTTTCTAGAAAGTCCACTATTCTCTCTTAGGAGCGCCTCTATTACTTTTCCCGCCACCAAAATAGTGCTTTCCAGCCTATAGTTTGTCACCTCTTCCCTACTATCACTTTTGTGAAGAGGTGTACCACATCAGCCCTTCTCCAGTCCTGCGGAACCTCTCCAGTCTCCAAGGATCTATTAAAAACATTCTTTAAAGGCCTTGCCAGAACCACTGTGAGCTCTTTCAGTATTCTGTAATGTATCTCATCTGGTCCCATGGCCTTGTCCACTTTCAGTTTTTCAAGCTATTCCAACAGATCGGCTTCTGTGAAAGGTGTGGTATCTACCCCATTCTGGTTTTTTTGTATATTTGTCAATCGTACATGGTCCCTCTTTAGGATTTTCTTTAGCAAATACAGAAGTATTTGCTTAGCATTCTCAATTGTTTTCAGTGTCACTTTCCACAAATCCATCCCCTGCACTTTTTGAGTCTTGCAGATCCAAATATACCTGAAAGTTTTTTGTTTCCACACTTCACATTTTTAGCCATCATTTTTTTCAAAGCTGTGGTATTTTTTGCCTTTATTTTTGCAGCTACTTCAGTGGAGAACCATATAGGTTTCCTTTTCATCTTGTTTTTATTTACTCTCTATAATTTAATGTATGTATTTATGGGTCTCTATATATGTGTATATATCTGTATGGATATCTCTATCTATAGATATAGATAGATATCTCTCTCTCTATAACGAGAGATATATCGATATATCTCTAATCTGTTGCCTCTTAGTTTAGCTCACTGCAATTCCACTTCCCTCATGAAGTCCAGTGTTTTTGAAGTCTAGGACTTTGAGTTTGCTGTGATTGCGCTGTGCTTTTACCTCAAACCACACAGTATGGTGATCATTGTTGCTCACAAGAACGCTCACCTGAACATTCGACACACTATGCCCCAGGGCTATGGAGTTGGAAGCAATTATTGGGTTACTGGAGCCTAAGATGGAAAACGTTTACCGATTTCTGACTATATGGTATTGTGTTCCGAAGTAAAGCAATGCCGCTTAAATGTGAAAAAAACCAGATGTCCAAATAAAGAAATTTCCACTTTTTTAATCCATTAAAAAAATCTTGCTGAAAAGTATGAATTTCATCAAAACTCACTATAGAAGAAGTCATCCTTGCTTATCCATAAGTGGTTAGTGATGTAGCTAGAACTGTAACAGCAATGCCACTCACCCAAGTCAGTGTTGAAAGATTGTTTTCTGCACTGAAAATAATCAAATCAGATTTAAGGTCTTGTATGAAGGAGGATCTGGCAGAAGCAATTCTTATTCTAATTATAAGTTGTTTTGTAAGGTTTGGATTTGGATTTTTGACTTAACTCCATTTCTATAGATGCAATATTTCTTTAATAAATTTTGTTGGGGTAAACTTCTCTTTTACAATATAATTTTTATTTCATTTAATGAAATTTTTTATGTTCCATTCATGTAAACTTTATATTCAAACAATGCTTTAATCTTGAAAAGGCAGGGTTATTTACCGAATTGGGTTTTTCTTTTAAAATAGGCACATTTATTTATTTTTTTTACTTTTCTGTAAGAATTCTTATGTATATAATTCCTATCTATATGCCATACTGCGTCAGACCATGTTCCATCAAGCACTGTTTCCAACAGTGGAAAATCTAGGTCACAAGTACCTAGCAGTTTCCCCTAAAGACACAGGTACAACAATGCTTGTACTGGGACAAGCAGTGGTTTTCCCGGTACCCCTTTAATAATAGTTTATGGACTTTTCCTACAGGAACTTGTCCAAACCTTTTTTAAACCCGGCTACACTAATGGCTTTTACTACATCCTCCAGTAACAAATTCCAGAGTTTGATTACATGTTGAGTGAAAAATATTTTTTTATTAGTCTTAAACACGTTACACTGTAGCTTCATTGCCTGTCTCCTAGTCTTTCTATATTATGATGATGTAAACAATCAATCTACATTTACCCGTTCCACTCCATTCATTAATTGATAGACCTCTATCATATCTCCCCTCAGCCATCTTTTTTCCAGGTTGAAGAGCCCTAACTTTTTTAGCCTCTCCTCGTAGGTGTAGTCTTCCATCCCCTTTACCATTTTGGTGGCTCTTTGTACCTTTTCTAATGATTCTGTATCCTTTTTAAGATATGGTGACCAGAATTGCACACAATATTCAAGGTGCGGTCGCACCATAGAACAACACAGAGGCATTATAATATCCTTTTGTTTTATTCTCCATTCCTTTCCTTATGAGCATTCTATTTGCTTTCTTGGCTGCCACTGCACACTGGGCAGAGGGTTTCAACATGTTATCCATGATGACGCCTAAATCTTTTTCCTGGGTGGTGGTTCCTAATGTGAAACCTTGCATCATGTAACTATAGTGTGGGTCGTTCTTTTCTAGGTGCGTAACTTTGCACTTGTCCACATTAAACCTCATCTGCCATTTGGATGCGCAGTCTTTCAATTTATCAAGGTCCTTTTGCAATTTTTCACAATCCTTCTGGGTTTTAACAACTTTGAATAATTTTGTCTCATCTGCAAATTTGATTACCTCACTCGTTGTTCCTATTTCCAGGTCTTTTACAAATATGTTAAAAAGCAGCAGACTCAGCACAGATCCCCAGGGTACTTCACTCTTCACTTTACTTCATTGGGGAAAGCTTGCCATTTAGCCCTACCCTCTGCTTTCTATCTTTTTAACCAGTTCCTAATCCACAGTAGTACACTGCCTCGTATCCCTTGACTTTTTAGTTTCGCCAAGAGTCTGTCATGAAGGACCTTGTCAAATACGTTCTGAAAACCCAACCGACTTGCCTTCAAAAAAACTAACAAATTAGTCAGACAAGACCTTCCCTGTCTAAAGCCATGTTGGCTGTCTCCCAACTATCTACATGTTCAGTAATTTTGTTCTTTATGATGATTTCTACCACTTTTCCTGGTACTGACCTCAGACTCACCGGTCTGTAGTTTCCGGGATCACCTCTGGAACCCTTTTTAAAAATTGGCGTTATCCTGAAGATTGAAGGATGGCCAAAGTATTAAAGAAGATTTTAATGATAGGTCACAGATTACTAGTAGTAGGTCTGCAATCTCATATTTCAGTTTTTCAACACCCTTGGATGTATACCATCCGCTCCAGGTGATTTGCTACTCTTCAGTATATCAAATAGTTGTAATATATCTTCCCTGCATATGGATAGTTCTCTCAATTCTTCTGTGGCATCACCTTTAAATATCATGTCATTCATGGGAAACATCCCTACATCTTTTACAGTAAAGGCCGAAGCAAAGAATTCATTCAGTCTTTCCACTATGGCCTTTTAGTGCTTTATTATTAGCATCTTATTTTTTTAGTTTTGTAAGTTTTTTGTCTTATGTTTAATGTGAATTCAATCATATTTGTAACTTCTTTAATAAGTATTATAAAAAAGCCACAAGGGCATAACTATAGGTAGCCTTTAAACCCAAATTTAACAGGTTAGGGTGCTACAGAGTAGCCTGATGATTCACATTGGCAGTGATGAAATGCCTTGTATGTTGCATGCTTTCAATCAGTATAGACCCAAAAATAAATAAATATCCCCCTAATTCAATAAACTTTTTGTTGGAGAAGACTGGAGGCGACTGAAATGGAGTTCAGTCACACCAGACAGCCTTATCCCTTTTAATCATTTTTGTACTAAAAACGTTGTACTTAGCTTGTAAAAGCATCTCAGTGAAGTGTCCCGAAACTTTTTAAACCATGGAGTGGAGGAGTGGCCTAGTGGTTGGGGCAAGGTACTTCAGGCCGGAAGGTCGGGGGTTCAAATCCCACTAGAGGACAGCAACCTTGGGCCGGAAGGACTGGGGTTTCTAGTCCCACAGGTGCTCCTTGTGGTCTTGGGCAAGCCACTTAACCCTCCATAGCCCATGTTCCCTGTAAAATAGTTATCTCCAAGTTATAATGCCCTGTTCAATGTAATTTCAGTTTGTTCAATGTAAACCGCACTGATGCAGAATAGCGCGGTATATAAGAGAATGTAAATAAAAAATAAAATAAGCATTTTCACCACTTTGCGGAGTTTGTAGCAGTCCCACGACGTACGTTTCGGGCCCTTGGCCCTGTTTCAAGTGTTCATACGCCTTCAAATTCACCGCTAAACGAAGCTTCGTTTAGCAGTGAATTTGAAGGCGTATGAACACTTGAAACAGGGCCAAGGGCCCGAAACGTACGTCGGACTGCTACAAACTCCGCAAAGTGGTGAAAATGCTTATGGTTTAAAAAGTTTCGGGACACTTCACTGAGATGCTTTTACAAGCTAAGTACAACGTTTTTAGTACAAAAATGATTAAAAGGGATAAGGCTGTCTGGTGTGACTGAACTCCATTTCAGTCGCCTCCAGTCTTCTCCGACAAAAAGTTTATTGAATTAGGGGGATATTTATTTATTTTTGGGTTTGGTTTTTTGGGTTTTGATGATTGATTATATTTAACCAGACCGAGGATTAATTTATTGGGTGTTCAATCAGTATAGGACATAAGAACATCAGATATGCCATACTGGGTCAGACCAATGTCCATCAAGCCCAGTATCCTGTTTCCAACAGTGGCTGATCAAGGTCATAAATAACTAGCAGTTTCCCCAAAAGACACAGGTTCCACAATGCTTGTATTGGGTCAAGCAGTGATATCCCAGGTCCCTTTTGGTTTATGGACTTTTTCTCCAGGAACTTGTCTAAACCTTTTTTAAATCTAGCTACACTAACAGCTTTTAGTACATCCTCTGGTAACAAATTCCAGAGTTGGATTGCACGTTGAGTGGAAAAATATTTTCTCTTATTAGTCTTACATAGGTTACCCTGTAGCTTCATGCATGTCCCCTAGTCTTTCTATATTCTGATGTAAACAATCGATCTACATTTATCCATTCCACTCTATTCAGTAATTTATAGACCTCTATCATATCCTCCCCTCAGCCATCTCTTTTCCAGGTTGAAGAGCCCTATCCTTTTTAGCTTCTCTTCATAGGGGTATCCTTCCATCCCCTTTACCATTTTGGTGGCTCTTCTCTGTATCTTTTCTAATAATGCTATATCCTTTTCGAAATATGGTGACCAGAATTGCACACAATATTCAAAGTGTGGTTGCACCATGGAACGATACAGAGGCATTCTAATATTGTTTGTTTTATTTTCCATTGCTTTCCTTATGATACCTAGCACTCTGTTTGCTCTCCAGGCTGCCACTGCACACTGGGCAGAGGGTTTTAACATGTTATCTACAATGACGCCTAAATCTTTTTCCTGGGTGGTGGTTCTTAATGTGGAACTTTGCATCGTATAACCATAGTTTGGGTTGTTCTTTCTTAGGTGCATAACTTTGCACTTATCCACATTAAATTTCATCTGCCATTTGGATGCCCAGTCTTCCAATTTATCAAGGTCCTCTTGCAATTTTTCACAATCCTCATGGGTTTTAACAACTTTGAATAATTTTGTGCCATCTGCAAATTTGATAACCTCACTCGTTATTCCCCTTTCCAGGTCATTTATGAATATGTCAAAAAGCAGCGAACCCAGCACAGATCCCTGGGGTACTCCACTATTTACCTTTCTCCATTGGGAAAATTGGCCATTTAGCCCTACCCACTGTTCTGTCTTTTAACCAGTTCTTTATCCACAGTAGTACACTGCCTCCTATCCCATGACTTTTAATGTTGCCAAAAGTCTCTGATGAGGGACCTTGTGAAAGGCTCTCTGAAAGTCCAGATACATTATTTATTTATTTAACAGTATTTCTATACCGCCTTATCCTACAATCAACATTATATCAACTGACTTCACCTTTGTCTACCTGTTTATTCACACCTTCAAAAAACATAACAGATTAGTAAGCGGAGATCTTCCTTGTCTAAAGCCATGTTGTCTGTCTCCCATTAAGCCGTGAGTTTCTACATGCTGAGGAATTTTGTTCTTTATGATGGTTTCTACCATTTTTCCCAGTACTGACATCAGACTCATCGGTCTATAGCTCCCCGGATCACCCCTGGAACCCTTTTTAAAAATTGGAGGATGGCCAATGTAACTCCAATCTTCACGTATTAGATGATTTTAATGATAGTTCACAGATTGCTAATAGCAGGTCTGCAATCTCATATTTCTATTCTTTCAACACCTTTGGATGTATACCATCCGGTCGAGGTGATTTGCTACCCTTCAGTTTATCAAATAGTTGTAATACATCTTCCTGATATATCGATATTTCCTTGAATTCTTCCGCACCTTTAAATACCACTTCAGTCATGGTAACATCCCTGCATCTTCCTCAGTAAAGACCGAAGCAAAGAATTCATTCAGTCTCTCCGCTATGGCCTTGTCTCCTCTTAGTGCCACGTTTACCTCTCTATCATGTAATGGTCCCAGTGACTCTCTCTCAGGTTTTTTGCTATGAATGTACTTGAAAAAGTCTTTCCTTAGCAGAACTCCAGTCCAGTCCCTTTACTCTCGGGTTGCGCAACCCTTCCAGCAGCTTGGAGGCTGAGCCCATCATCGTTTTGATGATGGTGTTGTATAAATACCACTGGCACCACCCCTAGGCACCAGTATTCTCAGCCTCCAAGCAGCTGGAGGGTTACCGTAAGCCAGGAGCTTACTGGACTTTAGTTTTCTCATTTATACCTCTTTTTATTACTTTAATTTCTTTAATTTTTCTTTACTTTAGTTGGGGAGTTCTTCCTACTCCCGTGCGTTTTTAAAACCGCTGTTTTTGCTCTTCTCCCCCCCCCCCCCTCCCCGGTTCTCTCCCGGTGTCCTTTGGAAGGAGGGGGCTTACTTTGGCAGCGGGGAGCTTCGGGGTACTCTCTTCCCGCGTATGCGGCATCCGGCTTCTCTCGGCCTCCCCTCCGCTCCCATTTGTCTCGCGCTGAAGCCCCGGTGGTGGGCTGAGCGCCGGAAGCAAAACCGCTCCACTTGCTGCTTCTCCTCCGCCTCGCGCTTTCAGCGGCTGTCCAGGCTGAGCGCTAGAGGCGGCGTTGGGGTGACGAAGCCATTGCCCCAACGTCGGGGAATCCGGGCTCCGGCGGCGAGGACACTTCCGCCAGCCGCAGGCCCTGACTCCACGTGGCTACGGCCTACCACGTGGAGTCTAACAGGAGACATCGGACCCAGCGTGAGGAGCGGCACGCAGAGGAACAGGGTAGCGAAATCGCAAGTATAGCAGGCTGTTTAAGGACCTGTTCATATCTTTTCTGTGCAAATTTCACTGTATTTTTTGTTATATTCTTAGTTTGGCATTTTTGATCGTATAGAGTTCTGTTTCCAGCCTTTGGGTGAGGGTCCCCCCCCCCCCCCTCCGCCACCTCTTGGTTGGAAATTCTTCATTTATTTTTCATTTATTTGCATTTATTGTCTTCTCAGGTTTTTTTTCTCTAGGCCTGCCTTGGAATTTTTCCCACTAGGGGGACAAAAAAAAAAAAAAAAAAAGGGGGGGGGGGGGAGAATGACGGGAAAATTACGGTGCCCGTCCTGCGGCACACGCAGAATTGCGGATTCGGAAGCCGGGATCTGCTGGTGTTGTGCTGCGGAAGCAGCGTCTGTGGAGCAGGAAATTCAGTTGTCCATGGACCAGACTTCTCAGGGGTCTCAAGGTCTCCGGGAAGGAGGAGGGGATTCTTCCTCCACTCCTCCGCCTTCTACCTCAGCTTTACCCGGCCCCCCCCCCCCCCCCAGTCCCTTCCCCCTGCTTCCAGCGGGGCGGAGGGAGGCTGGGAGCATTTTTCTCCAGAATTTGTCCTTCTGTTGCACAAAGCTTATTGTATGTGTTAGCAGGGACTCATGGAGCCGGTGCTGCTGAAAGAAGGTGGCCGGGCCGGTCCAGGGAAGACAAGCTCCCATGACCCCAGAGCCCCTCCCAAGCGCTCAAGGCTAATGAGCGAAGAACCCCCTCACGTCTCCATCTCCGATCACTCCGGATGAGGAGGGATCAGACAGAGAAGTGGGGGAGGAAGAGCTTGAGGAGGGAGAGATCCCAGAGGAAGAGCATTCCCGAATAGTTAGAGTATTTCGTCGAGAGGAGCTCCCAGCCTTAATAAATGAATCCCTGAAGGTGCTCAATATGGCATCGGACATCCCTGCAGAGGAAGAAGCGTTAGAGGATCCTTTGATACAAGCCGTCAGGAAATCTCAGAAAGTTTTTCCGGTCCACAGGGTGGTACGCCAGATGATCCAGGAAGAGTGGAACCAACCAGAGTCGAGTTTAAGGGGGGTGAGGGCCATGTCCCGCTTGTACCCTTTACCGGAACCTGACAAGGATCTGCTGAAGTCCCCAAGGGTAGACACGGCGGTTTCAGTGGTGACAAAGAAGACGACCATCCGGTCGAGGGCAGCGCAGCACTTAAAAATAGTCAGGATAGAAAGCTGGACACTCTGCTGAAGCAAGCCTTTGATGTTAGTGCCCTCGCCCTGCAGGCCTCAGTTTCAGGAGCGTGGGTAGCAAGAGCCTGCTTGAGGTGGGCTCAACAGCTTCAACTAGCTTTACGGTGCCTCTACCAATGCGCAGGCTAGTGCTGCTCGGTTAGAGTCTGGTTCTGCCTTTCTAGCAGATAGCCAGTACAACCTTATTAGGAGTCTAGCAAAGAACATGGCCTCGGTGGTAGCAGCCATTTGGGCGGCGGACCCCTCCTCGAAAGCTCGCCTGAGTCGCCTCCCCTTCAAGGGGAAGCTGCTATTTGGCGAAGATCTGGAAAAGTTGGTTAAAGACCTTGGCGAGTCTAAGGGAGGTAGGCTCCCGGAAGATCGGCCTAAGCAAAGCCGCTCGACGGTTCCAGCTCACAGTCAGCCGAGGGATTTTCGTAGGTTCCGGTCGGCCAGACCAAACTTTTTTCCTAAGGGTCGCCTCTCGCCTAGAGGACAAGGGTTTCAAGGGGCTGGAAGAGGTTTTGGCGCCCCCTCCTCCTCCTCAGGCCCTAGGAAACCACAATGAAGCTGTGGGGGCCCAGGAGAAAGGCCTGCTGGTGGGGGGTCGGTTAAGGCAGTTCCTTCCCACTTGGGCCCGAGTCACATCGGATCGTTGGGTACTGGAAGTGATCAGAGAGGGGTACGCTCTCGAATTCACAAAGCAAGTTCCCCCAGCCTTTATGCAGTCTCCCTGCAGCTCTCCAGAAAAGAGGGCTGCGATAGAGGACACTCTTTCAAGGCTGATCGCGTTGGGAGTGGTGATTCCCGTCCCGAGAGACCAATACGGTTCCAATCGATACTCGATCTGTTTTGTGGTACCAAAGAAAGAAGGGTCCTTTCGTCCAATCCTGGACTTAAAGCAAGTCAATCGCTGCCTCTCGGTTCCTCATTTTCAAATGGAAACCCTGAGGTCAGTCATTGCAGCGGTAAGACAGGGGGAGTTTCTGACATCCCTAGATTTGACGGAAGCATACTTGCATATCCCGGTGCGAAGATCTCATCAGCAGTTCCTGAGATTTGCAGTACGGAGGGGTCATTTTCAGTTCCAGGCCCTTTTTGGCCTAGCAACTGCCCCCAGAACGTTCACCAAGATAATGGTAGTGGTGGCCGCGGCTCTTCGCAAGGAGGGAATTCTAGTACATCCATACCTGGACGATTGGCTGATTCGGGCAAAATCGGAGACGGAGAGTCGTACAGCTACAGCCAGAGTGGTGGAATTCCTGGAGGAGTTGGGTTGGGTCATCAACCGGGCAAAGAGCAGATTAATTCCCTCCCAGGAGATCGATTACCTCGGAGCAAGGTTCGACACAAGGAGAGAAAGGGTCTGAGATCTGAAAAACCTGGTCTCTCTCTTCATATCAAGACGGATCCCTACCGCCTGGCATTACCTATAACTGTTGGGCACCATGGCGGCAGCGATAGAGGTAGTACCGTGGGCCAAGGCACGACCCCTTCAACGCGCCTTGTTACGGCATTGGTCCCCTCAGCATCATCCCTTATCCATGCAACTGCCCTGTCCTCTTCAGGTCAGGAGGGCTCTCCTCTGGTGGGAGTGCCCAAAGAACATAGGATGCGGGATGCCTCTCGATCCACCCCCATGGATACAGCTGACGACGGATGCAAGTCTAGCAGGCTGGGGTGCTCATTGCGAGGGCCAGTTCGCAAAGGGAAGCTGGACCCCGAGGGAAGCCCGGTGGTCCATCAACAGACTAGAGCTGAGGGCGGTGGCCCTGGCACTCAGAGCTCTCAAGCCCTTGGTTCGCCAAAGGGCAGTCCGCGTCCTTTCGGACAACGTCACCACGGTGGCCTACATCAACCGCCAAGGGGGAACGAGCAGCCCCTCGCTGGAGAAGGAGGCAGACAGCCTCTTACAGTGGGCCGAAGCACATCTATTGGACCTGTCAGCACAGCACGTGGCAGGAGCAGAAAATGTGACGGCCGATTACCTCAGCAGGCACAGGATAGACCATGGGGAATGGGAGCTAGCGCAGGAAGTGTTCAACCAAGTGGTAGCCCTCTGGGGGGCGCTGATCATGGACCTCATGGCGCGCTACGAAACATCCAAAGCCAGACGGTTTTTCAGTCGAAGGAAGGAAAGGATGTCAGAAGGCTTGGATGCCCTGGTTCAGAAGTGGCCTTCGGAAGGTCTCCTGTATGTGTTCCCGCCCTGGGCCCTCATAGGGAGAGTTCTGAGGCAAATAGAGGCCCACCAAGGTCTTGTAATTCTCATAGCTCCGGACTGGCCTCGTCGCCCGTGGTATGCAGACCTGGTGAGACTAACGGATCATCGCCCTTGGAGGCTCCCCGACAAAGGATTTGCTACGGCAGGGTCCGGTCCTCATGCCCCACGTGCATCGATTCTCGCTTACGGCTTGGCTCTTGAGAGGGCACGGCTCGTGAAGCGAGGTTACTCGGGTTCGGTAATTTCGACCCTGCTGAACGCACGGAAACGCTCGACCTGCCTTTCCTATATCAGGGTTTGGCGCATATTTGAGGCATGGTGTGCGGATCACCATAAGAAGCCCTTAGAAACCTCGGTTCCGGAGGTGTTAGAATTCCTACAAGCAGGCTTCGAGAGAGGTTTAGCTCACAGCTCGTTGCAAGTTCAGCTAGCAGCCATTTCTTGTTATAGGGGAAAGGTCCGGGGCAAGTCTATAGGGGACCACGCTGATGTGGGTAGATTCCTGAGGGCGGTGAAGCGCTTACAGCCGTAGCAAAGATCAGTTATTCCCCCTTGGGACCTAAACCTGTTATTGGATTCCTTAACCAGGGAGCCCTTTGAGCCAGCAAGAAGCTCCTCCCTAAAGGATTTGACCCTTGTGACACAGCAGATCTGTCCTATGCTATAGAAGTGCAGAATTCTGAGAGAAACAGGTCAGATTCTGTCAGGCAGTCTAATCAGAAGCTTCCCTGTTGCCCTGAGCAACCTAGGCAAACACGAGGTTTGCAGCCTTGCCTCCCTGACAAGCAATTCTCACAGAGAAAAGAGAATGATTTGCACGTGAGGGAAGCCACGCCTTCAAGGCACTATAAGACCTGCTCAGGCAGAGGAGCAAGGGGGTGGAGTTGCAGTTCAAGCTTGGGTACCTGTTCTTGTTCTTGTGGTGATTCAGGTTATGATTCCAGTCCCAGACTAGGCTCAGGTTGGGACTCAGAAGAAGTCAATTTCAACTTACCTTGCAGAAGGAAAGCAGGTTTTACTTCACGTCAGGATCCAGGCTGGTTTCCAAAGCCTAAGGCAGCTTACAGAGGTAATTGCCAAGGGGGTTGGAGAGGAAGCTGCCCTGAGTGTGACCCAGGAAGCTCTAGAGAGAGTTGGAGGAGGGGTTACACTAGACATGCTGGCAGAGACAGAAGCCAGAGTGAGAGAGAGTTGATTGATTCCGACGGCACTGAATTTGCAGGCACACGCTGTGAACCACTGAGGATTCCCCCAGGAGAAGCTCACAGTAACCCCAGGAGTGGAGTGAGGAAAGCTGCCAAACCAGAGGTCAGTAAGAAGTTAACCAAACCTCTGACGCAGAGAGAATTTCCCCAGCTCTTTACGAGTGTGGAACGTGACATAAGCAGGAAGCCTTATGTAAATGAGAAACAAGGTGTTAAGACACAGTTGCCTTACTTTGAAAGAAATCCTATTGTGGAAGATGTGTGTATGAGGGATATAGAGGATTGTATGCATGAAAAGTCCAGACACCGATTAACTAAAGGGAAGTCTGTTTGCCATGAAAACCAGCAGTTTGAGCTAGCAGCCATTAAGGGAAACAGAGGGTTTAAAGATAGCCCGAGAACAAAGCATACTAGGAAGCCTGTCTTTCTACCCTCCTGTTATAACGTTGATGATAATTTCTGGCCATGCTCTTATGAAGAGGGCTTAGAAAACTCTGGAGAAGGAACAGGGTTGAGAAGCATACAATCGGGCTGTGCAAAAGACAATGACATAGAACCCATGTGCACAGAGGATAATACTTTGTCTCCACAGTATGAACAGATGGATTGTTCTCTAATGTTGGAAGAAGAGCCAATCTCTTTATTATAAAGTTCTGAGCAATTGATTTCATAACACTGTTTGAAGCTAAGAGGAAGCGATTAGCTGCAGTGAAAAGTGAATGTGTTTGGAAGCAAGTTGCTATACTTTACTTTGTCAGTTTGTATCCTGAGTTTTCTTTGAGTTGCTGTACTATTTGAAAATCCTAAAACCCCGGGAGGGGAAATAAAACCCTTATTTGAACTTTAACCACTTTGGACTCACAACTACAATTATTCCTTAGTGAAAGATTCATGCACCCCTATTAACCTAGCCTACTGCCTACGCCTCGGCTTCGCTGGGATATAGGGGGTGACACCCTGAAGACGGTATTTTTGGTAGCTATTTGTTCGGCTAGGCGGGTCTCGGAGCTTCAAGCTCTATCATCTCGACCTCCCTTCCTTTCCTTTTTCAAGGATAAGGTGGTCTTACGGACGGTTCCTTCATTCCTGCCCAAAGTCTCCTCTCCCTTTCATTTGAACCAAAAAGTCTCGCTCCCATCCTTCGCGGGAGAAGCACAAGAAGGGGAGAGTGCCAAACTACATCTCCTAGATTTGCATAGAGTGCTGAGACGCTACCTTTCGCCACAGCATTTTTCCGCAAGTCCGAACGGCTTTTCGTTCAATTTGGAGGGCCGCACAAGGGGGAAGCAGTGGCCAAAGCTTCCATTTCTAGGTGGATCAGGGAGACTATTGCCTCTGCCTACATTCTCAAGGGGAGGCAGGTCCCAGTAGGCCTTCGCGCTCATTCAACGCGAGCGCTGGCGGCCTCCTGGGCAGAGCGTAGCTTGGTTCCACCGCTGGACATCTGTAAAGCAGCCACCTGGTCCTCTCTACATACCTTTTCCAAGCACTACAGACTTGATGTCCAGAGAAGTGCAGACACCAGGTTTGCGGGTGCAGTACTTCGGTCCGGGTTGGCGAACCTCGCCCAGGTTTGAACTGCTCTGTTACATCCCGAGAGTAAAGGGACTGGACTGGAGTTCTGCTAAGGAAAGAGTAATTAGTCCTTACCTGCTAATTAGTGTTCCTGAAGGAACTCCAGTCCAGTCCCTGATCCCACCCATGTTCGGGTTTCTACTGTTCAGAAGGGAATAACGGACCGAAGTCAGGGAGCGGAAGCGGAAAATTCCGGTCTGAGGAGCCCCAGCGGTGGAGCTACACGCTAGGGAGGTACGGTGGGGAGTGAGTAAAGGCTGGGTTGGCCTCAGGTAAGCCTTCTCCTTCCCTCTTCTTCCTTGCCACTGTTTCTTCTTTAAAAAAAAAAAAAAAAAGTGTGTTTCCTAGTTCTTTGGTTTTTGTTTTTCGCGCATTATAGTTACGGGTGCTTAAGCGGGTACCTGTCAGGACTGCTTTTTCATCAGATTACTGGTGCCTAGGGGTGGTGCCAGTGGTATTTATACCACACCATCATCAAAACGATGATGGGCTCAGCCTCCAAGCTGCTGGAAGGGTTGTGCAACCCGAGAGTAAAGGGACTGGACTGGAGTTCCTTCAGGAACACTAATTAGCAGGTAAGGACTAATTACTCTTTATTGCATGTGTTTGCTTCCTTAGCAAGCTTCTTCTCAAATTCTCTCTTTGCCTGCCTTATCAGTGCCTTGCATCTAACTTGCCAGTGTTTGTGCTGTTTCCAGTTTTCGTCATTGGGCTCTTTTTTTCCATTTCCTGAAAGATGCTTTTTTGGAAACAGCCTCTCTGACCTCGCCTTTAAACCATCTTGGCAGTTTTTTGGACTTTTCTTCCACTTTTCTTAAAGCGTGGAATACGGCTGGTCTTTCAAGATAGTATCTTTAAACAACATCCAAGCTTGATCTAAGTCTTTAACCTTTGCAACTGCTCCTACTTTTTTCTTAACTATTTTCCTCATTTTATCATAATCTCCCTTTCGAAAGTTAAGAGTACTGTTGATTTCCTTACCATCCCTCCTCCATTAATTAAATCAAACGCGATCATGCTATGATCGCTATTGCCAAGTGGCCAATACACCCTTATCTCTTGCACCAGATCTGGTGTTCCACTAAGGACTAGGTCCAAAATGGCTTCCCCTCTAATTGGTTCATTATCCAGCTGTGCCAAGAAGCAGTCATTTATTTCATCTAGAAACCTTATCTCCCTAGCATGTCCTGCCATGACACTGAGCCAGTCAATACCAGGGTAATTGAAATCACCCATTATTATTTCTGTGCTGTAACTTTTGTTAGCTTCCTTGAGTATTTCATCGTCCCTTTGTTCAGTCTGGCCAGGCGGTCGATAGTACATCCCCACTGCCATCACCTTTCCCTTTTTACATGGAATTTCAATCCATAGAGATTCTACAGCAAATTTTGTTTTCTGCAAAACTTTAATCCTTTGTGACTCAATGCCCTCTCTTACATTGAGCTCAATCCCTCCACCAATTCCATCTGCTTTATCATTACGATATAGTTTGTACCCAGGTATCAGTGTCCCACTGGTTTTTCTCCTTCCACCATGTCTTTGAGATACTAATCATATCTAACCTCTCATTTAGTGCTATATATTCTAACTCCCCCCATCTTATATTTTAGACTTTAGTATTTGCATACAAGCATTTTAGAGGCTGTATTTTATTCATATTAATCTGGCTATCGGTAGGCAGGGGTAATTTGCAATCTTTAAGTTCTGTCTGCTCCGTACTTAAGGACATTTGGGCTACTTTTACTCTTTGGAATCTCTCTGCTGATTTGCCCTAACTTCATTCTTTTGGTAGTATCCTTCAAGGATACATTGTTCCGAACCATGCGCTTTTGGGCGACTGTCGGCTTTGCCCTATTATCTTTTTACCTAGGAAGCGTTTCAGTTTATTCTTTGCTGTTGGGTTCACTCAGATTTTTATCCATTGAGTGCGTTGAGAAAGGTAGGAGTGAATCCACTTGAGATCTGATGGCGACTCCAGTGCCAGAGTGTGCTGCTTTGTCAGTTGCCGCATGGAGATGGGGTCAGAGGGCTTTGATGCACTGGTTCAGCCTTGGCCAAGTCAACACCTGCTGGATGTATTTCCTCCATGGCCCTTGGTGGGAGCTTGTGATTCGGTGTGTAGAGGATTGTTCTAGTAGTGCTAATTTTCCCAAAGAGAGCATGGTTTGGAGATCTGATGAGACTCCTTCAAGCGCCATCTTTCAGTTTGTCTCCATCCCATGGCCTATTACATCAGGGGCCATTGTCCTGTAAGACCTTGGCTCCCTTCTAACTTACATCTTCACTCTTGAAGGGAGACGGGTAGCTCATAACAGCTACTCTCCTGCTGTGGTTTCCACTGCTCAGAGCCCAGAGCAAGTCTGCCAACCTGGCATTTGTGCGGCTTTGATGCCTCTTTGAGTGATGGTGCGGCACACACGGCATCTGGCTCATGAGGCGGCCAAGATGTCATCTCTCTTGGCATTTCTGCAGGAAGGTCTGGAGAAGGGACTTTCTCGTATCTCCCTGAAAGTTCATATGGTAGCTTTGGCCTGTTTCAGAGGATGTTACAGACTTTCTTCATGGCGTTCGGTGCCTGCATCTCTTCCCCCCTCTCTCCTGGTCAGTAGTCCTTTCTGGGATCTATCTCTGCTCAGGGCCTTTATATCGGAGCCTTTGCGCAGTTGCAGCATGCTACCCTGAATGAATTGACACCCAAGATGGTCGTCTTAGCCACGATTTGTTTCTCAAGTGGATTACTGAGCTGCAGGCTCCGTCTTGCCAAGATCCTTTTGTCTTTTTCAGAGGAGGCTGTTTCCTTTCAGCCTGTGTTTGCCTTCTTATTTAAGGTGATTTCTCCCTTTCAGGTGAACAAAGTGGTTTACCTGTCATCCCCCCCCCATGGAACAGTGTTGGGGAAAGAATAAGGAACTTCACTTTGTGGATGTCTCTTGCTCTCTCTACATCAAATGTCAGAATTGTGAATGTCTGTTGCTGTGAAAATAGTCAGATGAATATTCCTTGTATTAGTAGGAACATGTCAAAGAGGGAGGGGCAAGAGAGGAAGGTTTGCTGGGTGGGTGCCTACAGAGGAGGGGTGGGAGGGATGCTGTGAGTCGGATGTGGGTAGACTCATAGTGGGTCAGCCTGCTGCTCAAAGCCATAGTGCTCCTTGAAGAGGTATGTCTTGAGGTACTTTTTGAAGGTTTGCAGTGATTGCCTCCCACACTGCAGAGCATCCAATGTAGTCCAGAGAGTGGTGACATAAAGTTTAAAGGCCTTTAGGTGAGCTTATTGGATGCTTTTACAAATTTGTGAAGGCAGGTTGAGCAGGTTCTATGTGGCCCGTTGGTGCTGGGAGCGCTGACTAATGCTTGAAGCTGCTTGGAGGTAGTGTTTGGCAGTCTTTGTGAATGATGATGTGGATTTTGTTGAATTCTGGAAGGAACTGGTAGCCAGTGTAGTGACTTCACTATGGGTGTGATGTGGCTGTATCTGGAGGCTCCATAAATAGTACTTGTGGCAGCTTTTTCAGTGAGCTGTAGAGGAAGGATGGTGGCATTGGGGGAGGCCTTGGTATGTAGAGTTGCAGTAATCGAGGATGGAAGTAATAGAAGCCTGGCATACTGCACGGAAGTGCTTGGTAAAGAGTAGGGGGTGTAGGTTCCATAGCATCTTAATCTTGAAGTAGACTGTCCTAGTGGTGGGACTGGAAAGTCAGTTGCAAATCCAGCTTGATGCCAAGGTATTTGACTTGGATTTTTACTTGGAGTTCTGTGTTGTCAAATTTGACGTAGGTGGGGAGGGGGGGGGGTGAATGTGGGGTCCCTGATATGGAGAATTTTAGTCTTACTGAAGTTGACTTCCAGGTTTGTAGTTGGAACCAGTTCACTATTTCTTTGAAGCAGGTTGTAAGTTTTGAGTAGTTGGGAGCAGTTGTGAAGAATAAAAGGTAGATCATTCTGTCGTCAGTGTAGATTTGATAGCAGACATTGAATTTCTGGATGGTTGCTCCTAGGGGCCACATGTGGATGTTGAGGAGTAGGGACAAGAGTACCGCACTCCCTGAGGTAGGGTGTTGATAGTGTAGCATCTGATTTTTATCTATTAAGTGCATTGAGAAAGGTAGGAGTGAATCCACTTGAGAGGCTGTCCTTGTACTCCAACGCTGTGAAGTTGGTTGAGCAGTGTTTGAGATACTATGTTAAATGCTGCAGAGATGTTGAGAAAAAGCAGTATGAAACCACTGGAGGTTTTTTCTGTACTGATGAAGTCAGTAAGGTTTCGGCACTGTGTTTGGGGCAAAACCCATGCTGGTGCTTGTCGAGGGAAGCATATTGGTCGACATGCTCTTGAAGTTGGATCTGGACTGCTTTTTCTATAATTTTCATGAGGAAGGGTACACTGGCTATGGGTTTCTGAGGTAGGTGAAGCTGGGTCCAAGTGAGATTTCTTTGAGGAGGGTGACTGAGGCTTGCTTGGGGGAAGGGGAGGGAGGTTGGCCTTTGACAGAGAAGCTTAAAGAATGGAGCATAAGAGTAGAAGGAAGTGTGCTCTAGTTTTCACCATGAAACTGGGCAGGAGTCCAGAGAGGAGGTAGTTGTTTGATGTGCAAGATTATGGTGTCTAGTTATTCAGGGGGGAGACCAAACAAGCAGGTACAAAAAGGAGACCGGTGATAATCCAATTCGGGTAAATCCCTTTTATTAGGCCCAACGCGTTTCGGCTGAAAAGCCTTCTTCAGGGGGCCTTTAGAGGGAACACACCTTGTCAGCAGTAATTCACCTTCAAAGGTAACTGGTCACTGCATAGTCCAGAAAACCCCAGGCTCCTCAGATGTGTACTAGACAAACTATTGCTACGGTCACTTATAAGAGCGATCAATCTGTCGACCGCATAGAGTTCATACGCTCTAACAATCACCAATGAGATTTGCTATATTCTATCTGTTTCAATTATAATAGATCAGATCAAAGCGAACAAGGTCTCAGACTTGTATAGGACCATGATTCAGACTTTAACACATCAGACTTTTATATGCCCTCATTTGCATCAATGACCTCAAAGCATCGCTTAAATCAGATGTTAAATGTGTTTAAATTATAGTCACGAAACAGTGCTTAACTTTGGTGTGATGTCCCCAACGCCTTGTTCAGCGCCTCTGCGTTTCACTATCGGGACGTTTCTTCAAGGGATTCCGTATCTAACACTCCATATGCGCTGTTCTCACTTAATTTTGTAAACACTAATAACAAAGTAAATCGAAATCTTATTCAATCACAATCTCTTACATTAGTATAGATTCTATTACTGTCAAGACAAAAGTTGTGCTCAAATGCCTTAAAATACCATAGTTTACCGTGTGTGATTAGTCCATTGGCTTCACTCACTCTGGGAGCCTGTTGGTACTTCAATGTCACAGCGCGCATGCGGATTGAATGTTGACTATCTCTTTTTATGTTGTAATCATTGAATTCTAGTCTGTTGTAACAAATTACTTTGTAATAATCAATTTAAATAACCTTCCTGATTTCTATAAAGAGGTCAGTGGGCAGACCATTAACCCATCCACCCAGTGACTAATCTACACTTTCCATCTATTGATTAGCTGTTAATGCCCTGTAGAAATGGACGAGGGTTTCGAATATATTAAATGAATCACTCTTAACAATTGGGCTCTACATCCGTAGGTGTAAGTTGGTTTAAACACATGCGCTCCATTCTATTTGATTTGATCTATTATAATTGAAACAGAATATAGCAAATCTCATTGGTGATTGTTAGAGCGTATGAACTCTATGTGATCGACAGATTGATCGCTCCTTATAAGTGACCGTAGCAATAGTTTGTCTAGTACACTCATGGGGTCAACCGACATGGAAAGAAACTTTGGGGCTTGTTTACAAAGCCGCGGTAGCGGTTTGCGATCGTAATCGGAGCCGCGGCCCCATTGATTTCAATGGGGCTGCGGCTGCAATCGCGAACCACTACCGCGGCTTTGTAAACAAGCCCCTTTGTTTCACGGAAGATTACATAGCAAAATTGTGCAAAGATGCCACACCCTTCACAATGGAAGAAGATAATACTAGGAACACCAATACCATTAATTGGGATGAATTATTAAAAGTTCAGAAGTCACTCGATTGGAGTTAAACAGGCTCTCATTAATAGAATACATACGTAGACAGCATATCCCACGCGGGTTAAAAATGTATAAAGAGCCTAAAATGTTTACTACAGACATGACTTTTATTGATAAATGGAACCAGATCCTCAATAAATGTTCGTTAGATCTTATGGTTCTAATAATCAATACTACAAAAATCATCTTGGATACATTAAAGAAAGAAGTTGACACTTTGATGGCTAGTTTAAAAGATCTGGAAACCACTGAACGATTTTCTAAACAGTCAGAAGATCTGAATAAACAAATTGAATCGTTGAAAGATGAAGTAAAAAAAGTTAAATTAAAAAAAATTAAGAAGAGATTATGAAGACACCACTGGATACGTTTATCCATGGATGAATCAGAAGAAAAAAGACAAACGACGTAAACGGGTAGATTTTGAAGATATTTCTAGTGAATCTACAGATTCGAGTACACTAATGAAGGAGGATTTTTTTAGACGAGGCAGAAAGGAAAGAAAAAAAGGAGGAAAACGAGTAATAACACAGAATCGTGGGAATTCACGACACAAAGACTTAACAAATGTGAATACAAATCAAGAAGTGTCAAAGTCTTTAGTTATAAACATTTCAGGACATCAGTTATCTCAAGAGGAGATTTAAATTCTTAACAAGGGCTTATCTTACTTGCCAGAAACCTTCTTTGATGGATTTCAGTTTAGAATTGATTTAGAACATCTGATTCGAAAGTTAAATTTGAAAATTTATTTTGCGTCGAAATCAATGGAATTAAGATCGAAACAGACAGACATTCTCACCCAATCACATTTATTATTAAAATCATCTTGGTCTCCCCCGGGACCAATACATCCATCATTGGTTCTGTTTGATTTACTTTATAACTAGTTCTCTAAACAGCTTGAAGAGAAGAAGAAACGCACATTTAGTGCAATATCAAAAAAAGAAAAATTGGCATTAAAGGATTTACAGTCGCGAACTGAATTAGTCATTCGCCGAGCAGATAAAGGGGGTGGCGTTGTAGTTTTAAGTAGAGAACAATACCTTACAGAAGCTTTCATGCAATTATCGAACATTGAAATATATGTTCCATTATCTGAAGATCCCACAAATCGGTTACAAACGAACATCAAAGAAATTACATCTCAAGCCCTGCATGAGAAATTAATATAAAAAAAGAATGGAGTTTTTTAAAGGAAATAAGTCCAGTGATTGCCAAATTTTATTTGATACCAAAAATTCACAAAAGTTTAACACATCCTCCCGCAGAAGACCTATTGTATCCACTAAAGGTACCGTCTTAGAACCTTTGTCCATTTTTCTAGATTCTTATTTGAGACCTCTAACAACTTTGTTACCGTCATACATTAGGGATACTACCCACTTTCTACAAATATTACTGCAACATTCACATTGGGCGACAGAAAAGGATATTATATTGGTCACTCTGGATGTAACATCTTTATATACTAGCATTCCACAGTCATTAGCATATGACAGTGTAATAACAGCTTTGAAAAATAGAGGTGATCTATCTGAATCCCAGTTATTATTTTTAACTCTGTTAATTTTGCTAACTTTATTTAATATTTTATTTTTGAGGATTCACTTTATCATCAAATATCAGGAGTGGCAATGGGGGCAACATGCGCTCCCACTATAGCGAATTTATTCATGGGTATATTTGAAGAGAAGTGGATATACTCTTCATCATATGTCAACAATTTAAAACTTTGGTGTCGTTGTATTGATGACATCTTCATGTTACGGTAATGAATTCTTTGCTTCGGTCTTTACTGAGGAAGATGTTACCCACGACTGAAGTGGTATTTAAAGGTGTGGAAGAATTGAAGGAAATATCGATACATCGGGAAGATGTCCTACAACTATTAGATAAACTGAAGAGTAGCAAATCACCTGGGCCGGATGGTATACATCCAAGGGTGTTGAAAGAACTGAAATTTGAGATTGCAGACCTGCTATCAGTAATCTGTGAACTATCATTAAAATCATCTCTAATACCTGAGGATTGGAGGATCGCCAATGTAACACCAATTTTTAAAAAGGGTTCGAGGGGTGATCCGGGAAACTACAGACCGGTGAGCCTGACATCAGTACCGGGAAAAATGGTAGAAACCATCATAAAGAATAAAATTACTCAGCATATAGATAGTCATGACCTAATGGGAGACAGCCAACATGGCTTTAGACAAGGAAGATCTTGTCTTACTAATCTGTTATGTTTTTTTGAAGGAGTGAATAAACAGGTGGACAAAGGTGAGTCGGTTGATATTGTGTATCTGGACTTTCAGAAAGCCTTTGACAAGGTCCCTCATGAGAGACTTTTGGCAAAACTAAAGAGTCATGGGATAGGAGGCAGTGTACTACTGTGGATCAGGAACTGGTTAAAAGATAGAAAGCAGAGGGTAGGGCTAAATGGCCAATTTTCCCAATGGAGAAAGGTGAATAGTGGTGTACCCCAGGGATCTGTGCTGGGTCCGCTGCTTTTTGACATATTCATAAATGACCTGGAAAGTGGAATAACGAGTGAGGTTATCAAATTTGCTGATGACACAAAACTATTTAAAGTTGTTAAAACCCAGGAGGATTGTGGAAAATTGCAAGAGGATCTTGATAAATTGGAAGACTGGGCATCAAAATGGCAGATGAAATTTAATGTGGAGAAGTGCAAGGTTATGCACCTAGGGAAGAACAACCCAAACTATGGTTACACGATGCAAGGTTCCACATTAGGAACCACCACCCAAGAAAAAGATTTAGGCGTCCTTGTGGATACCATGTTAAAACCCTCGGCCCAGTGTGCAGCGGCGGCCAAGAGAGCAAATAGAATGCTAGGTATGATAAGGAAAGGAATGGAAAATAAAACAAAAGATATTATAATGCCTCTATATCGTTCCATGGTGAGACCGCACCTTGAATATTGTGTGCAATTCTGGTCGCCGTATCTTAAAAAGGATATAGCAATTTTAGAAAAGGTTCAGAGAAGAGCCACCAAAATGGTAAAGGGGATGGAAGGCTACTCCTATGAAGAAAGGCTAAAAAGGTTGGGGCTCTTTAACCTGGAAAAGAGACGGCTGAGGGGAGATATGATAGAAGTCTATAAATTAATGAACGGAGTGGAACGGGTAAACGTAGATCGATTGTTTACCTTATCAGAATATAGAAAGACTAGGGACATGCAATGAAGCTACAGGGTAAACTATTTAAGACTAATAAAAGAAAATATTTTTTCACTCAACGTGTAATCAAACTCTGGAATTTGTTACGGAGGATGTAGTAAAGGCTGTTAGTGTAGCTGGGTTTAAAAAAGGTTTGGACAAGTTCCTGGAGGAAAGGTCCATAAACCATTATTAAGAAGGGACCCAGGATATCAATGCTTGAACCAATACAAGCATTGTGGAACCTGTGTCCCTTGGGGAAACTGCTAGGTACGTATGACCTAGATTGGCCACTGTTGGAAACAGAATACTGGGCTTGATGGACCTTGGTCTGACCTAGTATGGCATATCTTATGTTCTTATGTTCTTATGTCAGCCAGCACAGTTACATGAGTTTCTTGGTTGGCTTAACGGTAGAGAAAAAAATTTGCGATTTACATATTCATGCGATAATGTTCGTATGATATTTTTAGATGTGCTGGTTAAGAGGAAATAAGACGTGGATTACGTCAATTTACAGGAAACCCATCGATAAAAACACCTTTCTGCACTATAATAGTGTTCATCCCAGACAACTGAAAGATAGCTTACCTTTTTCACAGTTTCTCAAATACAGACGAAACTGTTCTGAAGAGGTTGAATTTAAAGCTCAATCAAAAATTTTCAAGAGAGGATATCACACAGATGATATAAACCGTGCTTACTGCAGAGCGAAATTTAACAATCGAGACTTAATGATACATCCTCAAAAGAAGAATGAAGTTGACGACAGCAATATTAATTTAGTTACAAAATATTCTCCATACAGTTTTCATATTAAACAGATTTTGAAAAAACATAGTATTGTGATAAATAGTATTCCAGGGCTAGAGGAGCAAAGCATCCATTGTGTTTGACAACGTCATATGAATTTAAAGGAACAACTGAGTCCGTCAGTCTTAAGACCTATATTAGCTCCATCTTTAACAGTAGCCATAAAAAATGCAGTACCTGTAAAATTTGTGATTATTACTTTAGAGAGAAAATCTACCATGGTATTGAAATTTTGTTATCAGCTAACAAAGGAGACCATTTGCGGCTCTAATTGTGTAGTTTACTGCATTCAATGTCCCTGTCATTTGATCTACGTGGGCAAGACGATACGTCCATTTAGGGTTAGGATGAATGAGCACCGTAATAGGTTGAGTTGTAAGAAAACAGAAGTACCAATTGTTGTTCACTGCATACAACATAATCATGCGTTTAGCGAATTGCGTTGCTTTTGTATTGACCAGATTAATATGGGTTATCATGGTAAATCTAAAGATCAAGTTCTATTGATTAAGGAACAAAGATGGATCTATAATCTGCAGTCAGTGAGTCCAACTGGTTGAATGCTCAAATAGAATGGAGCGCATGTGTTTAAACCAACTTACACCTACGGACGTAGAGCCCAATTGTAAAGAGTGATTCATTTAATATATTCGAAACCCTTGTGCATTTCTACAGGGCATTAACAGCTAATCAATAGATGGAAAGTGTAGATCAGTCTTTGGGTGGATGTGTTAATGGTCTGCCCACTGACCTCTTTATAGAAATCAGGAAGGTTATTTAAATTGATTATTACAAAGTAATTTGTCACAACAGACTAGAATTCAATGATTACAGCATAAAAAGAGATAGTCAACATTGAATCCGCATGTGCGCTGTGACGTTGAAGTACCGACATGCTCCCAGAGTGAGTGAAGCCAATGGACTAATCACACACGGTAAACAACTATGGTATTTTAAGGCATTTGAGCACAACTTTTGTCTTGACAGTAATAGAATCTATACTAATGTAAGAGATTGCGATTGAATAAGATTTCGATTTATTTTGTTAGTGTTTACAAAATTAAGTGAGAACAGTGCATATGGAGTGTTAGATACGGAACGCCCTGAAGAAACGTCCTGATAGTGAAACGCGGAGGCGCTGGAACAAGGCGTTGGGGACATCACACCAAAGTTAAGCACTGTTTCGTGACTATAATTTAAACACATTTAACATATGATTTAAGCGATGCTTTGAGGTCATTGATGCAAATGAGGGCATATAAGAGTCTGACATGTTAAAGTCTGAATCATGGCCCTATACAAGTCTGAGACCTTGTTCGCTTTGATCTGATCTATTATAATTGAAACAGATAGAATGTAGCAAATCTCATTGGTGATTGTTAGAGCGTATGAACTCTATGTGGTCCTCAGAGATGTGTGGAAAGATGTCCTCCAAGGCATTGAGGAGCAGGCAGCACCAGCGCGAGACTATTTTCTCCGAGTCTGGATCCGTCCTTGCCAGGACCTCGTCAGAAGCCTCGACGTCTTGGGAATCTGAACCCGAGCACTGTCGGGGGTCTTCTGAGCAGGGGTCTCCCACCCGGGAGCACAGTAAGAAGAAGAAACCCACGAAGGCTGTGTCTCTGGAGGACTCCGATCAGCCCGAGCCCTCGGGTTCCAGGTCGCGGAGTGCCGAACGCCACCCCGGGTTCGCCGAGTCGGAGAGGCCTGCTAAAATACCTCGTACAGAGCTGGAGGCGTCGGACAAGGTAATGCCTGTTGTCCTCGTGGACTGTCCTCCGGGAGAACCGGCGTCAGGAACCGAGCTGGGGGCTGCGGAGCCTTCTAAGCTGGGTCTCAGGTTGGCGGCCTTGGAGAGCAGTGTGTCTGCCTTCATGGGCCAGCAGCAGGCGCTGATAGCCGGTCTCACCCGCGCATCCGCCCCGACCACCGGGACCTCGACATCTAAGTCGACCCCAGAGGCAGAGCCGATCCTCAGCCAAGGTCTCCCTCGACCTCCCGTTCAGAACCAAGGTCGCCGGGGCCATCGGAGGGCTCGGCTTGGGAGACGGAGGAGGAAGACTCGCCAGATACCCACCGGACCTGGTACGTCTCTTCGGACTCCCTGGGTTCAGGACCTCGGAGACGGTCACCGCCGGAGGACACCAGGTTCTCGGACTTTGTTAGGGATATGGCCAAAGCTTTGACTTTCCCTGCAGATGTCGAGGAGGAGCCTCTAGCTGAGGAGCTCGATGCCCTCCAATATGACTCTCCTCCGAAGGAGGCCCTTATTGTACCGGTGCCTCCGATGCTGGAATGGTTGATGCTCTGCATGTGGGAGTCCCCGGCCTCGGCGCCGGTCCTCAGCAAACAGGTCGATTCCATTTATCGAGTCCGTAAGAGCCCCGGGTTCCAAAAGGCGCAGCTGCCGCACAACTCCATGGTTGTGGAATCAGCCATGCAAAGGCTCAAGAGCCAAAAGGTGCACTCCGAACCTGGATGCCCTCGTCAGAAAGTGCTTCAAGGGCTCGATGCTGTCATATCGTGTCCAGATATACCAGCTGTACATGGGCATGTACTTAAGAGAACTGTCAAAGGAGATTGCTGGGTTCCCTGCTGGCCTCTCTGAGGAAGCCTTGCAGCGCTTCAAGGCCCTGTCCACCGGGATCAGAGAGTGTTCGAAATTTATGTCTCGAGCAGCCTAAGATGGCTTTGAAGCTTCGGCCCGGGTGGCCACAGCCGGCATTGGTGCAAGACGCCAGGCTTGGCTTGTGTCGTTTGACCTCAAGCCATGGGTACAGGACAAGTTGGTCGATGTCCCCTGCCGAGGCAATAACCTCTTCGGCAAACCCATGACTGAAAAGGCTGCTGAACTCGAGTCCGAGTACTTGACCCGGACAAGGCTGTCAAAGAAGACATCTGCTCCTCACAGGAAAAAGGCCTCGGGGGGGGGGGGGGAAAGCCCTTTTACCCAAGGAAGGGACAGGCTTACAGAAACTACCCCACTTACCAGGCCTCCCCAGCAGGGGCAGCAGGCCAGGGGATGGGGGAATGGCCCTCGTAAGCCTCAAGCCTCCGGCTCATGCCCAGCAGGGAGGGGTTTTTTGACTCCCACTGCATAGCTCCTCTCCCACCAGTGGTTTGGCCCTGCACAGGAGGTCTGCTGTCACTGTACGCCCACAGGTGGCCAGCCATTACATCCGATACTTGGGTTCTAAGGATAGTCCAAGACGGCTATCTTCTCCATTTCAGCCAAGTACCTACCTCCTATTTCCCAGGAGAGCATCTGGGACCCCTCTTGCACAGGAACCTCCTCTTGCTGGAGCTGGCTGGTCTTCTCAAGGATCAGGTGGTGGAACCGGTGCCCCACCACCTGCAGGGGAAAGGCTTTTACTCCAGGTATTTCCTGATACCAAAAAGACAAGGAGGCCTTTGCCCCATCCTGGACCTGTGAAATTTCAACAAGTTCTTGGTGAGGGAAAAGTTCAAGATGCTTTCACTTGGGATACTTCTGCCTTACCTCCAGCAGGGAGACTGGCTATGCTCCTTGGATCTAAAGGATGCTTACACACACATCCTCATACATCCAGACCACAGACAATACCTCAGGTTTGTGATCAGAGGAAACCACTTCCAATACAAAGTGCTTCCCTTTGGTCTAGCTTCCGCTCCAAGGATTTTCACCAAGTGCCTGGCTGTGGTAGCGACTTTCCTCAGGAACCAGGGGATCTTTGTGTTCCCTTACCTAGACGACTGGCTCATAAGGGGCCAGTCAGCTCAGGAGGCGCACCATGCCACAGCTCACACAATCACTGTTTCAGCATCTGGGGTTCGTCATCAATCACGCAAAGTCTTCTTTGCTCCCCACACGGAACTTGGAATTCATCGGAGCAAGGCTAGACACCCTGCAAGCCAGGGCCTATTTGTCACTGGACAGGGCAGACCGCCTGCTGTCTCAGGTGGGCATGGTGAGTCAAGTACCCCAGGTGTCAGCATGGAGGTTCTTACGCCTGCTCGGCCACATGGCCTCAACGGTTCATGTTACTCCTTTCACATGCATGCACATGCGGACAGCTCAATGGTTACAGGCCACGGGACGCCTGGCCGACCGAGTGGCAGTATCCAAGCCCCTGGTGCAGTCCCTGCAGTGGTGGTCACAATCGGGGAACCTCCTGCGGGGGTGGGTGGGGTACTGTTTCAGCTCCCTGTGCATACCAGGGTGTTGACCACGGATGCCTCCTTGATGGGCTGGGGAGCCCATTGCCAGGGCTCTTGCACTCGGGGCCAGTGGACTCCTCAGGAGGCCACACTCCAGATCAACCTGTTGGAACTCCGGGCCATTCACTTAGCTCTAAAAGCCTTTGCTCCTGTCCTCTCCAACCAGTCTGTCCGAGTACAGACGGACAACCAGGTGGCTATGGTCTGTGTGAACAAACAGGGCGGCACAGGGTCACGGATCTTTTGCCAGGAGTCTCTGGATCTCTGTTTCTTCGCAGTTCAACACAATATGTCTCTCCATGCAGTTTACCTACCGAGCCAGGAGAACTGCCTGGCAGACAAACTGAGCAGGGTTCTTCAACCCCACGAATGGCAACTGAACAGGGAGGTTGCCCGGAAGATTTTCAACCACTGGAGCCTCCCATCCATGGATCTCTTTGCCAGTCCACAGAATCGTCAATTGCCTCGGTTTTGCTCCAGACAGCAGCACCCCCTCAGGGTAGCAGCCGATGCATTTCTTCTCCCTTTGTCGGGAAGCCTCCTGTATGCTTTTCCGCCTACGCCTCTGGTAGCACGAACTCTCTTCAAGATTTGCAGGGACAAGGCCTGGGTGATCCTGGTAGTGCCCAGGTGGCCCAGACAGCCTTGGTTCCCACTTCAACTGGTGGTGGAAATCCCTCTCCCCCTGGGGGTGCAACCTGACCTCCTCACCCAGGAGCAGGGTTCCTTCATGCACCACAATCCCAGATCCCTCCATTTGATGGCCTGGCTGCTGAGAGGGTAGGCCTTGTGCCTCTTCTCTTACCTGAAGGGGTGGAAGAAGTGTTGTTAGCCTCCAGGAGGCCATCCACCAGAAAATCCTATGCTTGTAAATGGCGCAGGTTCCAAGTGTGGTGTCGCCAACATGCTGTGGAACCCTTCTCATCTCAGGTGTTACAGTACCTGCTTCATCTCTCTGAGCTGGGCCTCAAGTCTAACTCAGTCAGGGTCCACCTGAGTGCCTTGTCGGCTAACAATGCACTGATAGACGGTCAGCCTCTCTCGGCTCACCCCTTGGTGGCCAGGTTTCTCAGGGGCCTGCTCCTGCTGAAACCTCCAATCCGCCCTCCGGCGACGGAGTGTGATCTCAACATGGTCTTGCAGCAACTTACTCGCCCTCCTTGCGAGCCGATGTCAACTTGCCATCTGCGCTTCCTCTCCTGGAAGGCGCTCTTCCTGGTAGCGCTCACATTGGCTAGACATGTGAGTGAGCTGCAGGCTCTAGTGTCAGGCCGTACACACAGTTTTACAAGAACAGGATGGTGCTCTGCACGTACCCCAAATTCCTCCCAAAAGTGGTTTCCTCGTTCCCAGGCCACATATCAACAAGGCAGAAGCAGTTCTACATACCCTGGACTGTAAGAGGGCGCTCGCCTTCTACCTGGAGCGTACACGGTGCATCGGAGAGTGTCTCAGCTCTTCGTCTCTTATGACCCTAGTAAAGTGGGTCTACCGGTCTCCAAGCGCATGTTATCTACCTGGGTGGCGGATTGCATTGCAGGGTCATATCCCGACCCACTGTGTCAGGGCTAAGGCCGTATCAGTGGCTAATCACCGCTCTGTTCCTGTTGGCAGACATCTGCCGGGCTGCAACTTGGTCTTCAAGCCAGACTTTTAGAGGGAGTCCCGACGGGACAGTATTTTCGGTCAGGCGGTACTCCGGAATCTATTCGAGATTTAGGCAACTCCGGCCCTCTGTTGTGAGGCTACCATGGGGGATGCATTCTCTGAGAAAGTTCTTTCGCTGCCGTTGCGGTTCGCCTAGAGGGAGTCTTTCTTTTTTTTCAGCTATAGGTTCTCAGTAGCCTGTAGCTAGGGAGTCCTATATGTGATTACTGACTTCCTGCTTGTTCCTGGAGAAAGTGTAGTTACTCACCTGTAATAGGTGTTCTCCAGGGACAGCAGGAATCAGTCCTCACAACCCTCCCTCCTCCCCTGGAGTTGCAGTCCTATTATTGCTTTTTATTCTTTTTGCCATCTTTTTAGCTATGTCATATGACTGAGCAAGATGGCACCCTTGGGCAGGAAGGGGACCGCGTATGCACGAGGCATTCCCAAAGGCTTTCTTTGAAAGCTGGGGAAATTGCTCCGCACAAGGGCTCCGTCGGCGCCGACGTCACCCATATGTGAGGACTGATTCCTGCTGTCCCTGGAGAACACCTGTTACAGGTGAGTAACTACGCTTTCTTTATAACATCAAAAAGGAGAAAGACTAGGGGACATGGCAATGAAGTTAGTGTAACCCGTTTAAGACTAATAAGAGAAAATATTTTTTCACTCAACGTGTAATCAAACTCTGGAATTTGTTATCGGAGGATGTAGTAAAAGGTGTTAGTGTACTAGGTTTCAAAAAGGTTTGGACAAGTTCCTGGAGGAAAAGTCCATAAACCATTATTAAAAGGACCCGGGTAATCGACTGCTTGTCCCAATACAAGCATTATAGAACTTGTCTCTTTTTGGGAAACTGCCAGGTACTTCTGATCTGGATTGGCCACTCCTGGAAACGGGATAGTGGGCTTGATGGACCTTGGTCTGACCCATTATGGTATTTCTTATGCTTTTACGAGGTTTAATTCCCTACGGAGAATGAGGTGCTTCTGGCGTGATGCATGAGAGCAAACAGCTTTCAGAAGTGCATCCAGGTCATCGGTCTTGTTCTGGGAGGGCCCTGTATGCTAAGCAGATGGTGAAGTATTTGTTGGAAACTGGTGCTTGAAGGTTACGAGTTCTTTTCATAAATGCATCAACTGTGCTATTCAATGACATGCACAAGGGTGACACGGCGGCTAAGTCTACATTGGGGTGCTGAATGAAGGAGGCCAGTGCCTCTGTGTATCTGTTGCAGAACCGGCCAATCCTGGAGTGTTTGCATGCCCATTCTACCTGAGCGCAAATGTTCTCATGGGCGGAGCAGAGCTCAG
Organism: Ichthyophis bannanicus; assembly: GCA_033557465.1. Classification (NCBI taxonomy): domain Eukaryota; kingdom Metazoa; phylum Chordata; class Amphibia; order Gymnophiona; family Ichthyophiidae; genus Ichthyophis; species Ichthyophis bannanicus. The sequence goes on from CM066031.1 coordinate 223,526,619, forward strand.
TAGTCTCTGCAAACATTTAAGAACATATGATATGCCATACTGGGTCAGGCCAAGGTCCATTGAGTCCAGTATCCTGTTTCCAACAGTGACCAATCTAGGTCACAAGTACTTAACAGTTTCCCCAAAAGACACGGGTTCCACAGTGCTTGCATTTGGGTCAAGCAGTGGATATCCTGGATTCCCTTTAATAATGGTTTATGGCCTTTCCTCCAGGAACTTGTCCAAACATGTTTTAAACCCGGCTGCACTAACAGCTTTTACTGAATCCTCCAGTAACAAATTCCAGAGTTTGATTGCACATTTAGTGAAAAAATATTTTCTCTTATTAGTCTTAAATAGGTTAACCTGTAGCTTTATTGCATGTCCCCTAATCTTTCTATATTTTGATAGCGTAAATAATCATTCTATGTTTACCCGTTCCACTCCATTCATTAATTTATAGACCTCTTTCATATCTTCCCTCATCCGTCTCTCTTCCTGGTTGACGTGCCCTACCTTTTTAGCCTCTCTTCATAGGGGTATCCTTCCATCCCCTTTACCATTTTGGTGGCTGTTTTCTAATAACGCTATTTGCTTTAAGACCATGGCGACCAGAATTGCACACACTATTCAAGGTCCGGTCACACCATGGAACGATACAGAGGCATTATAACATTTGTTATATTTTCTATTCCTTTCCTTTTATGATACCTAGCATTCTGTTTGTTCTCTTGGCCACTGCTGCACACTGGGCGGAGAGTTTCAACACGTTATCCACGATGACGCCTAAATCTTTTTCCTGGGTGGTGGTTCCTAATGTGGAACCTTGCATCGTATAGCATAGTTTTGGTTATTCTTTCCTATGTGCATAACTTTGCCCTTTCCACATTTAAACTTCATCTGCCATTTGGATGCCCAGTCTTCCAATTTATCAAGGTCCTCTTGCAATTTTCCACAATCCTCATGGGTTTTAACAGCTGATTACCTCACTCGTTATTCCCATTTCCAACCCAGCACAGATCCCTGCGGTACTCCACTATTCACCTTTCTCCATAGGAAAATTGATCATTTAGCCCTACCCTCTGCTTTCTATCTTTTAACCATTTCTTGATCCACAATAGTACACTTCCTCCTGTCTCTTTTCTTTTTAATTTCGTCAAACGTCTCTCAGGAGGGACCTTGTCAAAGGCTTTCTGAAAATCCAGATAAACTATATTAGCCGACTCACCCTTGTATGCCTGACAAGATCTTCCTTTGCTAAAGCCATGTTAGCTGTCTCCCATTAAGCCATGACTATCTACATGTTCAGTAATTTTGTTCTTTATAATGGTTTCTATCATTTTTCCCGGTACAGACATCAGGCTCACCGGTCTGTAGTTTCCTGGATCACCCCTGGAACTCTTTTTAAAAACTGGTGTTAGATTGGCCATCATCCAATTTTCAGGTATTACAGATGATTTTAATGATAGTTCACAGATTACTAATAGTAGATCTGCAATCTAATATTTCAGTTCTTTCAACACCCTTGGATGTATTCCATCCTATCCAGGTGATTTTCTACTCTTCAGTTTATCAAATAGTTGTAATACATCTTCCCTTTGTATCAATATTTCTTTCAGTTCTTCTGCAGCATCACCTTTAAATTCCATTTTAGTCTTGGGTAGCATCCCTATATCTTCCTCAGTAAAGGTCGAAACAAAGAATCCATTCAGTCTCTCTGCTATGGCCTTGTCCCCCTCTTAGTGCCCCTTTTTCCCCTCTGTCCTCTAAAACTTTGTTGGGCAGACCCTTAGTTCTGTTTAATCTCTCATTGTTGCCCATGTTGAGGTGTTGTGAGGCTTGCCATGTTCTTCCATATGCTTTAGTGGCTGAGGCAAAAAGAGGCATGGGGGTTATGTCTTTGAAACCTGGGCTTTTCATTAGTTCTCGTCCCCACAAATCTGTTTGCAGGGGAACACAACCCATTTGTCTGGATTGGTCTAGCAGGACTCGCGTAAAGGAGATTTTCTGGTAAGTAAAATGTCACCTTATAGGACGACAAACGTCTGCAGGTATCTCCAACACGTCTTGTAGATATTTTTTTGAAGATTTCAATGGGTAGCATTGCAGGAATTTTAGGAAAATTCAAGGCATGTAAATTTAAGGATCTCATTCGAGTTCCAGAATTCTGCATTTTTTGATGAATAACCAGCTTATCCTTAACCAAAGCACCTTTATCAATTTGGAATTCTTCACATCAAACTTAACCACCACAATCTTCTCTAGTATCTTGCAAAAAGATCTCATGCTGTTGAGACACCACTTCCACTCTCTAAAGACACATATTTATATATTTAGAAGATTCAAAAACAGTGGTGTCCATCTTAACCAAAATGGCCCAGACACTTTGTAAAGTTTCCTCCCCTGTGAGATGCTAGAGTAGGAACTTCAGCAACAGTCTTACCAGATTCAAGAACATTTTCAAGTTGTGTTCTTTACATTACCATTTCCATCAGAGTTGTAAGCGGTTGAGTTCTATCCAAGGCAGGCATGGATGTTATTACTATCCATAGGAGGGAGCCATAATCTTCAGATCCCTCACAACTAGTGTTTTGTCTCTGCCAGCTGGCGAGAGGGAAAGTCCAAACCAAGCTGTCGCAGTGTTGAAGATTCATTCCAAAGCAGGCCAATGCCCCCACTCACATCTCCTGCAGCAAGAGGTATACTAGCAGCTTTTATTTGTTTTGGTCCAACATGAAGATGACCATCAAGCTTTGGCTGCTTGGAGTCTTGGGGAACGGCTCTGGGGGATTTAGCTGACCCCTTTTCCTTTTGTTTAGAAGGCATAATAGTTAATGAATAAGAGAACACCAGCTTCACCTCTCCACCATCTTGACTCCATCTTCTTTCCAGAAATTTGTAGTTGCTGTGACAACCTGATACCTGGAACTTGTCCAGCCCTGGGATAAATCAAGCAACAGAAAATAGAGGACAGGTTACAGTGAGTGCCAGTGAAAGAATAGGATTTGAATTCGGGTTTTTTACTTTCCAGTATTTTATGTTGAATGATTAGACCACACACTCTCTCCAACTATGGTTCTTTTCCAAGAGAGTCTTTAATGCTTGCAACCTGTAAATTTATTTATTTTATTTATTTATTTAACAGGTTTTTTATACCGCCTTTTCCTTCAATCAAAGCGGTTACAAGACTACATCAGTAAATGCTGCTTGGAGGGATATTCAGTGGCACTAACATGCTGAATATCCCTGATTAACTCTGCTACATGTCCTGACGCAACCGTGAAGCATTGGGGCTTGTCATGGGCGTTCTGGGGGTGGCACCAGTTGCTAACTAGGCAGCGGCGATATTGCACCGCTTCCTGGTTAACAAACCATCAGTAAAGATAGGCCAACTTTTGCTGTGTCCATCTTTACTCATGGAGCTAACACGGCAACAGCTCAATATCACCGCCACTGTTCCCTCTAAGCTGTGCGTGTGTGCGCGCGCACACACCTCACCGAGCGAGCGCACATACTTTACAACAGAGCGCACAAAAATTACGGCTCTGATTCTGATAGAAAACAACACAGACGTCTTAAAATTTAAAAGTTATGATTGTAATTACTAGAAATTTCCCGCTTCATTTAGTAATCGTCTATTTTCATTTAATTTGATTAAAATCAATGTGGTGTACATACTGTATTCTGATGTGTAGTCAAATTTTAAAGTATATAACTCCGAGTGTCGTTATGTGGCGCACAAAAATTTAACCTTCCTTCAAAAGCTGCACACAGCTGATATTTTATGCGCACACAGCCTACAGAAAATTAGAGGGAACATTGATCACCGCTACCCACTTAGCTTCTGTGGCGTCTATGGCTATGTGGCGATCCTCAGATATTCAATGCCAGGGCCGCATATGACCCTGGCAATGAATATCCGGGGTTAAATTTCAGCAGCAACAGCTATGCGCCATAGCCATCACAAATTAATATTTTGCTCCGTGTTCTTTAACGTAAAATGTGCATTTCTTTGTAATTTAAAATGTACTTACTGTTCCTTAAAATGATTGACTGCTTGCTTTTTAAGAAGACTGGATGTATCTTTATAATTGGTACTTTAAGAAACTTTGTGGTTCCTATTGGAGATTTGAATAAGTTCTTAAATGCTTTACTTCTGGGATATGTTTTGTTTTTCCATTTAACGTTTTGTATATTTGCAGTGGTTGTTTAGAATTGTTATCAATTTTGCTGTGGCTTGCTATGTAGTTGATCTTAGAAAATCAAAGTTGAAATGAAATCAGTTTAGAGAATGAAAACTTATTTTGCTTGCTTTTTTTTTTATAGATTTCATTGACCAGTTTGAATACTTCACATTTTCAGTATGGGGGGTATGTTTTCCAACCTCTTCAAAGGCCTTTTTGGCAAAAAGGAAATGCGTATCCTTATGGTTGGTCTTGATGCTGCTGGAAAGACTACTATTTTGTACAAACTTAAACTGGGTGAAATAGTAACTACTATCCCTACTATAGGTAAGGCAGTGAAATTGAGCCAACTACTTGTTAAGCATTGCCATTTTATTTCGCTTCCAGGTCTTGTAGACTTTTTGGTGCTCGCGAAAATTGAATTCTTTGCAATACTGTGATATCTAAAACCAGTAGAATGTTTTGGAATCTAGTTTCAATTTAATTTGTAAAATTTTAAAAAATGGATTATGATATCTTACAATTGGCAGAGAATTCTCATTATATAGTAATGTGTGGCATTCTTGTTTTTACATGGAACTCAAATAGGCCTGTGCTTTCCAGGGTATTCATAGTGAATGTGCAAACTTATATCATGCATAGCTGGGTGTTTCTCCAGTATAGGGTTGGGAACACTGCACTAGTCAATACCGGTGTCAACAGTGATGATAAATTTAATGTTGGCACTGTAGAGGACGAAGGCTGTGCTGACAAGAGGAATACGGGAAACAGCATCTGGGGGAGGGAGGGTCGGATATGATGATAAAATCCATCCCATGAAATTATGTACCTAACCTTCCAAAATTATCTGCTAAAAATATCAGTTATGCAAACGTAAATACTTTTTTTTTTTTTTTTGCATAAATAAATCATGGCCTGGAACTTGCTTACAAATTAATGGAGACACTTTTCCAACAGTCATGGTATGTTTCTGGAACAAGATGCATCAGGCCATTTACTGTGTGTATGACTGTATATATATTGAGTGAAATGTGTTGGGTTGGGGGGAGTATGTAACAGACTGATAGCAGTGTGTGAGAAATGCTTTAAGTGATGCTAGCTATGATATATTTGAATATGTGGAATGAGAGGGTGGGGTTTGTGAGGGTGCAAAACTCAGTTTCCTGTTCATACCTCCAGTCCAGTCCTCTACTCGTGGGTAATCTCCGCCCTCCTGCAGCTGGGAACTGAGCATGTCAAACTTTTGACCTCACCAGATAAGAGCCACCCCCTCAGCTTTAGAGGTTCTGTATCTCGGTTCCCAGCAGCTGGAGAGCACCCTTCTGGTGACAGTTGCACTTGAAGGTTTTGATAGGTTTTAGAGGATAAGAGGGGGGAAAAGTCTGGTTAGCTCTGCACCCTCTCCCGAATAGGTCTGGCAGACCTAAATTTCAGACTATAGGACAGGAGAATCCTTGGGGGGGGGAAGAAAAAATAGATAAATTAATAAAACTATAAGACAACGGTGGTGGGCATCAGGAGGACAGAGCCGCCACAACTGGGGCCTAACAGGGCAGGATGTAGCCTGGGGTTTAAGTTTGCCTGGTGGGCCAGGGCCCTTTCCCCCAAGCTAGACAGCCGATCAGTTATGGCACAGGGGCTCACACAACTGTCCTGATTGCCTGCTGTCAGATTGACAGTGGTTCTAATTACATGCGTTGTAAGTTGTGGCCCGATTTTGTTCCCTCTCTTTCCACGGGGCTTTGGGATGGGGAAAGGGGGATCGCAGCAGTCAGCCCTCAGGGTGTCCACATCTTCCCGTCAAGTTCTGTTCCTTTTGGCATAGGACATCAGCAGTGATCTGTGCATGTGCAGCCTGATGCTTCCCTACGTAGTGTGTTCAGGGAACTGCGGGCTGTCTTCGGTTGGGGTTGCTGGTGCTGAGGGATCATGGACAAAAGAGCACGAGTATGGCCAGAGCAGTAAGGCCAGGCGCAGCAGTTCTCATGGACAAGCAGGCAGCTCAAGTTTTGGTGGGAAGTGCAGCTGTAATGGAGCAGCCGGCTATTTTAATAGCAGTGGAACTCGGGAAGGCAAATTGCAAATCGAAGCATGATGCTGCTTCTGTGGAGGTGCTCTCTGGGGGGAGGCCAGCTTCCACGGAAACTTTTTTTTCCTCCCCAGAATTTATTCTAGCCATGCATAAGGCTTATTGCCTCAAACAGCAGGCAGGTAAGCACTCCTCAGGGGCCTCTGTTCCCTCAGGGCCAGGCAGAGGGGCCTCTGTTCCCTCAGGGCCAGGCAGAGGGGCCTCTGTTCCCTCAGGGCCAGGCAGAGGGGCCTCTGTTCCCTCAGGGCCAGGCAGAGGTGTCCCTGAGGGGGGAACAGCAGCAGGTGCTGGGGATCTTGCACAGTAAAGCCCTGGACATAGGTCCCGTCACCCGTCACTCCGCTTTCTTTTTTCTGGGCCCTGCCCTATGGAATTCCCTTCCTCACCCACTCCGCACCGAGTCTTCATTTCCACAGTTCAAAGCTCTTCTCAAAACTCATCTCTTCTCCCAGGCTTTTGATCTCCCAGCGCCCCCATGACAGTTGCAATAGTCCTGACATCATATAACCCCTCCCCCCTTCCTCCGCCCTCCCCCTTAGTGCTCTGTCTATGTGTCTATGCTTTCTATCTCTCTCTATCTTTCTATCTGTGTCCCTCTTGCTTTCCTGCCAATTGAATGGCGTTCTTTTCTTCCTTAATTTTTCCAGCAGCCTGCTTTTTATTTCTCTATACACTGCTCTGATACCCCGGTTTGGGCGGTATATCAAGCCTTGCTAATAAATAAATAAAAATAAATAGGTGAGGGTGCTCCATCAGTCCCATAATCCCCAGAGTCAGAGGGGCTTGGTGAGGGTCCATCTGGTCTCTAGGGGGGAGGATGGGGAACTGGAGCTGGAGGAGGGCGAGATCCCACAAGGAGAAGACCCTGGCATTTTTTGGATGTTCCACGGGAAAGTGCTGCCCATGCAAATCGCGCACTCGCTGGTGGCATTGAATATGGCACTCGTGACGGAGGAGCCCCTAGAGGATCCATTGCTGCAGAGCACCAAGGGGACTCGGACTTCTTTTCCTGCCCATAGAGTGATCAAGTTTGACATGCTCAGTTTTCATCTGCTGAGGGTGGAGATTACCCAAGAGTAGAGGACTGGACTGGAGGTATTCAAGGAAAGACAATTAGAAGGTAAGATCTAATTTCACTTTAGTATATCTGAGTGGGGGAGTGAAGGGTATTTTGCAGGTGTAGGATGTGTACTTTGAGTCTGCGTGTGCACAAATTAAAAGTATAAACTTTTAAAAGTGGGCAAGTTTGCTCTCACCCGCCCCCCTCTCAAATACCTCTCCTGTCTTCAGAAGCTCATTGCCTGTCTAAAGTGGACATCCCATCCCCCCCTCCCCAAAAAGAAATTCCTTGCTGGCTCAAGTTGGTCCTTGGACTTCCATCCCCCCCCCCCCTTCCTGGGGGCTCCTTGTATTTTCCACCACCCTCCCCAGACCCATAAAAAAAATCTGTAGTAGTCCAAATGGTCCTGATATCCCCTCCCCAAAGAAAACATGGAGGACCCTGGACCTTTCTCCCAACGCTTCTCTCCCTACTTTACAAAAGTCCCCCCCCCCCCCCGACACTCCCTTGTGAACCACCTGACCACACACTCCCTCCCCAAAAGCAAATGCAAGGCCCACTTGCTCCTGCCTCCCAGACCATCGCCACCATCTTTGAAAATGGTGTACATGACCCCCTTAGCAGTGCATCAGGATGCACTACTAGGAGTTTAGTGCATTTATCAAAGATGGCAGTGTTGAAAATGGACATGGCTGGGCTTTCTTCATGAACTTCATATAATTGGTCTGAAGGGGATGGGTAGTACTGCAATGTTTGAGGCTCCCTGATAAAGGGGTGCCTGGGTCAGATGCACCTTGGCCCAGATAGCCCCTCTCCCCAAGGGATGGGGGAGGTGGGCATGTCCTGGGACACCAGTGGGCTTGGAAAGGGCGAGGGGTCTGGGATCACTGGACAGAGAGGCTGGTTGAGCCAGGGGCCACAGTGCCACCAGTGAAAATTGCAGGGTTAGTATCCTGAACCTTTTTTGCTGCTGCTGCTTCCTGTGCAGCTGCCTTCACCTGCAGATCTCTCATGAAACTTACTGCTTCCTGGGCACTGCACTTTCCTGGCAACAGAGATCCTTCCTCTTACTGGCAGAAATAATGTGTATACAGACTATCACCTAGACCAAATCAATCTGTCTGCTCTCACTGTGCCCGCCAACCCTGCCACATGGCGTCAAACTGCTGAGACAGCAGCCTGACTCAAATTATGCATAATTAGCAATCTCCAGGAACAAGCAGGAATGAGTCTTCACATATGGGTACATCGGTACCGACAGAGCCTGCACGGGAATGCTGCCCAGCTTCCAATCAGAAAGCTTTTGGCAGCATCCCTCGCGCCTGCGTGCTGACTTCCCGCCTTCTCCAGAGCCTCTCTTCAGTTTTCGTTTTTCCGCGGAGCCAACAGGACGTCGTCCTGTCACCGCAGAAACTTTTCTTTTTTCAAACTTAAATTACTCTAGTTTTTTTGTTTTCTTGTGGTTGCGGCTTTTTTCCCCGCCGCCACCGATACCTCCGGTGGATTTTTGCCTAAATTCTGAGAAATTTTTTACTTCAGTTTTTGTCCCTTAACTTGTTGGGCCTACAAGGCCTCCTCATTATGGAGCCGCCTTTTCCTAAGAAGTGCATTCAATGTGGAAACGCCTGTTTCTTTTTAGACACCAATAGTTGGTGTCTCAACTGTGTGGGTCCTGACCCTTTTTCCCCTGATTTGTCAGGTGATAATTCTGTGAGGAAACCTTCAGTTTTTAGAGTTTCCCTCGATACCGTTTTTTCCTCGGCAGTGAGGGTACCCGGTTCCTCCACTTCACAGGATCAGGTAACCCACAAACAGTCTGTTAAGACTAGTCAATGTTTGAGTGGTATGTCCCATGCCCAACATGGTGACGGCTCTGGCCTTACCCTCAAGAATCCATTGGCATTACCCCTGCGGGAGTCTTCGGACTCCAAAGCGTTAAAGGGGTTTCAGGTTGTTCCTGGGGCTCACCCCTCACAGAACATACCTGAGCCATGCTCGGGGGTGGTATCCGCTTCGAGCGGTACCATGCCTCCGGCATTGGCACCGGTGTTGAGTGTTTCACTCTTCACCAGGGATCGTCATCGGGCATCCTCGGTACCTTCGGGACCGATCGATATGCACCCGATGGACTTCCCTCGATCCCAGCCATGTACGGTGCGGGTCTCCGCTTCGAGCGGTACCGATACCCCGGCATCGGCTTCGGTGTCGAGTGTTCCACTCTTCACCAGGAATCGTCCTCTAGCATCCCCGGCGCCTTTGGGACCGGTCGATGCGATACGGATGGACATTTCCATATCTCGGCCATGCTCTGAGTCGGTACCGGCTTCGATCGGTTCCGATTCCCCGACATCGACACCGGTGTGCAGTAACGTACTCTTACCAAGAGCTTGTCATGGGGTATCCTCGGTACCTTCGGGACCGATCGATGTAACCCAGACTACCTTACCGGTATCGGCATCGTCGATACTACCATCGGCATCGGTACCCTCGAGACATGCATCGATAGACTCGCTTCCTTCGATGCCGAGTCTTGAATCGATATCTAGTCTCGAGGACTGGGTACCGACGCGTCCCGGAACCGACTTCTGTCGTTTCCAGACTTCAACTGCGGGTACATCAGTATCGATGTCGATGTCTGTCTGTTCTTGCACCGATTCCACCGATGTCTAGTTTAGAACCCATACCTGGCATTGATGATGCAGTACTAACTGGCTCTAAGTTAACCTGCCAGTATCCCTGTCCATCTCCTGGCTCTGGTGCTCAGCCTCTTCCTTTAGCCCTACCAGGGATAGTTCCCATAGGAGATCAGTCTTTTCAGGCTTTTCTCCAGGATAAGGCAACCTTTCTTAATATCTCTATCCCTGGTAGCGATGCTACTCATCGCTCACCGGCACGAATGGAAAACATGATGCTTCCTCTACATCCTGCTCTGCAGGATCTCCTTCTGAGGGTCTGGAAATCACCCTTATGGCTTCCTCTAGTTTCTACAGCCACTGAGGTTCGGTACCGGGTGCCACCCTCTCCAGGGTTTCAGAAGCCTCAACTTTCTCATCGTTCCCTTGTAGTGCAATCAGCACTAAGGAAGGTTAAGAGCAAGAAGAAGCATTCTTCTTATCCGCCAGGTCGTTCTTCAAGAACACTTGATGCTTTTGGTCGTCAAGCCTTCCAAACATCTATGCTGGCCTCCAGAATTCTTTCATATATTTTTCACATGAGTCTAACACTTCAGGAGGTCACGGAGAAATTGTCTCTTTTGACCCCTTTTTTGCCAGAGCCCAAGGCTACTGATTATTCCTTGCTCATCAATCACAGCCGGAATATATCGTGGTTCCTGTCTCGTGCTTCTATAGACTCTTTTGAGTCCGTTAGCAGATCCTCTGCTATTGCCATTGCAGCACGTCGCAGAGCCTGGCTTGAAGCTTCAGACTTGAGCAGATGGGCACAAACTGTGCTGGCTCATTCTCCTTGTACAGGAGAAGGTCTCTTCAATAAGGAGGCTTTACGTCAGGTTGCTCAATGTTCCACTGACTCTCCTTCCATTAAGGACCGTTCTAAGCCACCTCCTTCTTTAAGGGGTAGGAAATGTCCTACCAAACCTTCTTTCCCTAAGAAAAGAAAGTTTCATTCATCTCCTGCCCATCATTTGGCTATACCCAAACAGGAGACGCCTCAGCCTAGTCTGAAGTCCTCCAGCTCTGGCCAGTCTCAGTGTTCCCAGCAACTGTAGGAACTGGGAATAGTAATCTACAGTTCATTTCTACCCATTAGAAGTTTATTCACTGTGCTTTTCTTTTTCAGTGTACTAAGATGTCGGGAAATTCTTGTTCAGGGACTGCAGACTTCTCCTCTTCTTACTCCCTAGAAGAGCAGTTGCAACTATCCCCTGATAGTTCTGTCCCAATTTGAACATTTTTTCCTTCCGTTTATTTATTTATTTAGTAAGCATTTGTATACCGCTACTTCCTACGATCAGTAGCGGTTTACTTTACAGAATCATAATGTATTGCAATACAGTGAATTTTTAAGATATACAGTTAGATTGAGTATTGATTTACACATCACAGGAAGATCAATTGGTTTCAATATACATTAGATGAGAACTCACAAATCTAAATATACATTTAATTGTAGGGATGTGGGTGGGGGGCAGAAATATACAAATATACAAGGTTAAATACCGGCTTGCTAAATGCCTTCGCGGCAGACAGAAACCATCTAGGTTCAGCGAGCATAGGGGTGTCGCAATCTAAGTCAGGTGGTAGTGATCCTGGAATAGGTGGGTTTTGAGTTTTTTCCTAAAGTCTCGCAAATCAGTCGTTGATCGTAGCTCGTGAGGGAGTTGGTTCCAGTGAATTGGTGCTGCATATGAGAATGCTCTATTGCTTGTTTCTGCTTTGACAGCTCTTATGCTGATTGGTACACAGAGAGTGTTGCGATTTATGGTTCTTCTGTTCCTGTTGTGTGGTTGGATAGTGATTAGGTTGTCAAGGTAGGATGGTGAGATATTGTGAATGAGTTTAAAAGTTTGAATATGATGCGGGTGGCAACTGGGAGCCAATGCAGCTCCATTAGTACTGGCGTGATGTGTTCAGAGACGCTTTTTTCCATGATGACTCTTGCAGCAACATTTTGAGCCATTTGCAAGATATTTAGGGTGCCCTTGGGGAAGGCCTTGCAGAATGGCGTTGCAATAGTCTGAGGAATGATGAGGGCTTGCGCAACAGTTCTGAAGTCAGATTTCTCAAGGATATTGCGAAGTGGTTGTAGAACTTTCAATTTGTGGAAAATGGCTCGGTTGGTTGCTCGGAGGTGTTTATCCATCCTTAGGTTGCTGTCCAGTAGGACCCCTAGATATTTTATTGCAGGCTTTGTATGATATATGTTTTTGTTAAGGGTTACTGTGGTGGGCGGGATGAAATCGTTTTTTTTGGAGATAAACATGACTTCTGTTTTCTTGTGGTTTATCGACATGTTTTGTTGAAGCCAAGTTTGGAGCATGTTGAGGCATTCTTCCAGTGGGGTGAAATCCGGTTGTGCTATGTCAAGTTGCGTATACAGCATCACATCATCTGCATAGATGTGGTAATTGATGTTGTACCTTTGAAAGATTTCACAGACCGGTTTTATATACAAGTTGAACAGGAGAGATGATAGGGCGGACCCTTGAGGTATCCCCTGGGTTTGGGGGAAGGTGTCGGCTTTTTCGTCATTGAAATTGTACTTGTTGCATCCTGTTTGATATGTATGATGAAAACCACTTCAATGGGGTCCCTGTTATACCTATGGATGCAAGGCGGTTTAGGAGGATGCCGTGGTGCACTGTATCAAATGCAGCAGAGATGTTAATGAATATAAGTATGAACATCACCTTTCTGTTTTCGAGGCCCCTGATGAGGTTGTCAAGGAGTGCCATCAGAAGGGTTTCTACTCCGTGATGCTGACGAAACCCATATTGATGCATATCTAAGGCTTTCCTGTCGTCGATGTGATCCTGCAGCTGCTGTTGCACTGCCTTTTCGATTGTTTTGGCCAGGAAGGATATACTCGAGATTGGGCGATAGGATGCAGGATCACTTTTGTTGAGGGTTTTGTTTTTTAAGATGGGTCTTATAATCGATCTTTTGAGATGTGCTGGCATTGTACCTTGTTGGAGGGACTGGTTTACAATGTAGGAGATTGGTTGTGCGATTTCTTTCTTAGTTGCTTTTATCCAGGCCGCTGGGCATGGGTCAAGAGGGGAGGTGGTGGATTTTAAATTGGTTATGATGTTTACTATCTGTTGCTCTTCTAATTGCTGGAAAGTACTCCATACTGCGGTAGGCTCTGATTTAGTGGCGGAGTCTGTTTCTTGTGGGGTGGAGTCTTCCGAAGTGTCTTGCTTGGTGATGGTGGTTCCTTGCGGGTGTAGTTTCTTGGCATAATGGTCTGCAAGTGTCTGAGCCTTTATTTCACCTGCATAGACAATGTCCTGGGCGGTTTTAGTGAGTGATTTAACAAGTTCAAAAAGCTCTCTGGGTCTGTTAAGCGCTTTGAGTATGTTAATGTGGTGGTCCTTTTTTGCAAGGTTGACCTCATTCTTGTATTTTATGAGGAGTGTTAGGTATAGATGTTTGCGTTCATCTGTTTGTGTTTTTCTCCATCTTTTTTCCAGTTTACGTAGCTCCCTTTTCATTCTGGATAGAGTAGGAGTGTACCATGGTTCGGTTTTGGTTCTCGTTGCTGTGTTAGCGGCTTTGCAGGTTGGTTTTGCTGCATCTTCGATCGCTGCGTTCCATATGTCTACCAGTTTATCTAGGTCCAAGAGTTTGTATTCAAAGCGTGAAGATATAGATGTTACTAATGTTTCACTGTTGAATTTTTGGAACTTCCTTTGGAGATGTGTATTTGGGTCGGTTTGAGTTTGTTCTTGTATGGAGGGTAGGTATATTTCAATTTCAATTAGGTGGTGGTCTGACCAGGGGACCTGAGTTATCTGAGTTTTGGGTTTTGGTATTTCTTTCAGCTGATTTTCGGATGATATGAACACCACATCCGTTGACTTACTATAAGGGTACGTCACCCTCCAATTACTTGCTCTACCCTCTCTACAGGATTTTTTTCCTGATTGAGGGGTACCATACTGAAAAGCTTCTCTAGCAAGCTTATTCCTCTCCTTTTTTTTTTTTTTTAACTCTTATTCTTAATATGCACAGTACAATCTCTGCTATTCCTGTCAGCAGCTGTGCCTGCAGGAGTTAGTGTTTATATTACTGGTACTGTTTTAAGTTCCAGTCCCTTGTTCAAATTTTTGTCTAGCCTCAGTAGTGATTCCAAGCCACTCCTCAGCTATCTTGGATCCCCCTACTTTTCCGGCTTTTTCACATTGTTCTCCCCATCTCCTCTCTTAGGATATGGCAACACACCTGACTTCGGTCAGTTTATCTCATCTTTCTCCTGCACAATGCTCTCTGCACTCTCAGAGAAGCTTTCTACTATGAGGGCCTTGCTTTAGAGCATTGACCTTATCTCTGAAGCTTCTCTATTAGTAGGGAAAAGCTTCTAATCCCTTCCCATGCCGGTGAGGGTTCTCCACACCCTTTGGCCTGGGCTATTTACGTGACATATATGTTCTTCTGTGTGACAATCCAAGGCTGATGTTACCGCATACTACCTCTGGGTCCCTCTAGTAGGTCCCTCTGGTATCTTCTTTACGTTCTGTACATCTGCCATGTCAGTGTTCTATAGAACTCCCGCCTTGTTCTTTACAGACTGCTATTATCATCTGTTCTCACGCAAACATCACGGTTATCTTGCTGGATTGCCTTCCTGCATCCCTTTAATCCACAGAAATAGATTCTCTATACATATCCCAAGTGGGTTCACCCTCTTGTAGGACGGAGAATCTTTTTCTTTTATATTCCCCATATACAACTTATGGGGCTATGGGGTAGACATGTATCTTCAACCTTTTGTCTTGTATGTAGCATCTCCATATCTGTCTACATACCCATATCATTACCCTGGTGGTGCAAAACCCTGCCCCACAAGATGTATATATATTTAGGTATATCATATCTATATATATGTATTTTGATACATTTCTCCACCCATATCCAAATATACACATAGGAACATATGTGTGTGTGTGTGTGTGTATATATATATATTATTTATTTATTTAACATCTTTTATATACCGCGCTATTTGTTTTCAGTGCGGTTTACAAGTAACAGAAGCTGCACAATCAGAAGACACTGGTGTGCTTACATTATAACAGGAAACTTAAACTTGGAACAGCAGGGTAAAAACTGTAACTATGTACAAACTGTGTAACTATATATATATGTGTCTATTGGCAGACATCTTAAGGGTTGATATGTCTTACACACTATCACCCTCACTGTCTATCCTAAATATTTTACGTTTTAGAGGTTTTAGACAGTCTGTCGCCCTACTTTGCATACCATATTACCATGCAAAAACTGTTATGCACCAATGACCACCATGGTGCTAACATCTCCCATTTTTTCTTTTAGTCCTTAAAGCATCGAGCTTCAATATTTTTCCTGTCTCTCGCCAGCTAGGAAAAATAGTGTACAGCTTTATCTTCAGTACACAGCTGTTCTCCTTGGGAATACAGGGTTTTTCCAATCCCCCTCTTCCCGCCAGGACTGGGCTAGTTCTCCAACTCAGTCACTCTTCTTCCTTTAGTCCTCAATGTTAATGACTCTATGCCTAAAGGAGTTTTCAGCTTTTTCCCATAAAGCTTTCCATTGAAGACCTGACGTCTAATCTTACCCAGTTGACACCTGGAACGTCTGCTACATCCAGGTCTCGACCTTCATCCTCACTGCTGTGAGGTCACCTTGAAGATTCCGCCACTGCTTATCCAGTAGACTCCATCATGCTCTCTACTTCCTACAATACAGTAGGTAAGCTGCCTTTTTTAAATGTACATTAAATGTGTTTTAATGCTACTTATCATATATACCAAGGACTCCCCCCCTGTAGTCCTTGGCTATGCTGTTTCTTTCCTCACAGCTCCTTTATTGTCAACTCCTACCCTCCATCCCACATTGGATGCCGGGGATTCCTGGAGACAAAATGCACCCCGGTCCAGGCTCCTGCATTTTTATGGGATCTCCCCCTGGCATCTCCAGCTAGGGAGTCCCCATATGTGAAGACTCATTCCTGCTTGTTCCTGGAGATAGCACAGTTACTTACCTGTAACAGGTGATCTCTGGGAACAGCAGGAATAAGTCTTCACAACCCTCCCACCTCCCCTAGGAGTTGCATCTCTTTATCTTCTTCCTTTTCTCTCCTCGCCTTTGTCTCAGCTTTGAAACTCAACTGAAGAGAGGCTCTGGAGAAGGCGGGAAGTCAGCGCGCAGGTGCGAGGGATGCTGCCAAAAGCTTTCTGATTGGAAGCTTGGCAGCATTCCCGTGCAGGCTCCGTCGGTACCGACGTACCCATATGTGAAGACTTATTCCTGCTGTTCCCAGAGATCACCTGTTACAGGTAAGTAACTGTGCTTTATGCGCCAACTCAGTTATATTGAAGATTATACGGGTGCATAATCTCATAATTCCCTAGGGTGTAATAAATGGAGGGCTGTGCCAAGTAATAAGGGAAGGAAAGAATGGCATACTCATTGAAGAGATGGTCTTACAAATGAGGCATATAGATGGAGGGGTGAATGAGTAAGTTGAAAACTGAAAAAAGGGAGGGATGAAATGAGGGAAGACATGGGAAATGGTGTAAGGTGTTAGAGGTGAACGACTGCAGCATAGAGAAGAAAGGAGAATGGGAGGGTTGGGATAAAAACACAACTGATAAGAGATTAGACAGGAGTGGCAGTGGAAAGATCACCTATTGAGAGGCAGACAATCTGAAAGGTAAAGGGAAGAAGAAAAGGTAGGGAGGGAAAAGGAGCATAAAAGATGGAACATGACTAGGGAAGCATGAATTCAGACACAACAGGATGGACAAAGTTTATAGGAACAGTTGTAAAACATTTTTCTATAGTATTGGGGGTGTTTTGGAGGAGATGGATTATACCATTATATACAGATTTATGTAAAGATGCTGCATTCTGCATAAAATACAACCTTAAGTCACAGCGGAGCACTGTCTCAGCTAAGGGGTTGTGTAACTAAAGTTAGAATGGCTAAGAGCTATGTAGTGAGATTCTTGAAAATAGTCTCTTTATCATAGCTTGACTGATGTAGTTTCTGAAAAATCATTTGAAGCAGAAGAAATATCTCCAGGAACAAGCAGGAATGAGTCTTCACATATGGGTATCGTCGGTACCGACAGAGCCTGCGCGGGAACGCTCCCCAGTGTCCAGTAAGAAAGCTTTTGGGAGCATTCCACAGCGCCTGCGCGCTGCCTTCCCGCCTTTCCCAACCGCCTCTCTCCAGTTCTTCTTTTCCGCGGAGCCAGCAGGTCGTGTTCCTGTCACCGCAGAAGAAGTTCTTTATTTTGTCTTTATTCTTTTGTGTCGCGTCTGCCTTCTTCGACGTCGGACCGGTACCGGTACCACCGGTCTTTTCTTTTCTTTCTTTAAAAACAAACAAACAAACAAAAAAAACCTTATACTTTCTTCACTGTGCATTTTCAGTTTTTGGGCCTTAGGCCTAAAAATTTTCTCCTCATGGAGAAGCCCGCCTCCGGGTTTAAAAAGTGCACAAAATGTGGCGGTACTATTTCTGTCACCGACACCCATGATTGGTGTCTAAAATGTTTGGGTCCTGACCATTCCATCACGGATTGTATGTCCTGTACCATGATGTCTAAAAGAGGTCGGCAGAACCGAGCAGCCAAGCTCAGTACCCTGTTTCCCTCTGATGCAGCTTCGGTGGCATCGACGTCTTCCAGGGCTGCTTCTTCCTCCCATGGATCTCAGGTAACCAAGCATAAATCTGGCCGGTCCTCGAAGGGCAAATCTCCCTCTAAGCATCGAAATGCCTCCGGGCTTGTCCTTGAGGACTCCGCACCGGCAAAATTACCCCGGCGGGAAGTTCCGGCTTCCAAAGCATTGTCTATGGGGTCACAGGTTGACATCGATGGCTCGGCCTCGACCGATCACCTGTTGCCGTGTTCTGGGGTACCGGTGGCTCCCACTGGTACCGACATCCAGACTTTGGTGGCGTTGATTTGATCAGAAGATTCTGACCCTACAGCGCACCCTGACGACATTCATGCAGGCTGCGACGCCTCCGGTACCGCAACAATCCCCGTTGCCGGTACCGGCTCCCGCACCTGCATCATTCCCGGTGCCGGTACCGATAGCATCGACATCGGCTTCGGTGTCAACTGCAATGGTACCCTGTCCTATGATGCCCATCGGTACCGAACCGGTACCGGTTACTCCCGATGTCGATCCCACTCGGTACGCATATCGGGCTTTACAGGAGCATCCAGACAGGCGATACTTCGATTCCTCCGAAGACTTTGAGGAGTCTGAAGGATCTGTCGAGGCATCGATACTTCTTCCTCAGGAGTCTTCTTCTCCTAAACGAAGAATGTCTCCTCCAGAAGACTTGTCTTTTCAAGACTTCATTAGGGAAGTGGCTAGGGGCCTCTCCATCACAGTGGCCCCTGAGTCAGAGCCTAGAGCCAAGCAGCTGGATATTTTACAATACCCTAAAGCTCCTAAAGAGGCAGCTACTCTACCTATTCATGAGATTTTGTATGATCTCATGTTGAGCATGTGGGAGACACCTCTTACCACCTCTCCTCATTCTCACAGGTTAGACACCATGTATCGTGTCCCTCCTTGTCCTGGCTTTCATAAGACTCAGCTTCCTCACCACTCTATTGTGGTAGAGTCTGCCATGAGAAAGATAAAGAGTGCAAAAAGACACTCATCTAATCCTCCAGGACGTGAATGCAGGACCCTAGATGCGTTTGGCCGTAGGGTTTTTCAAGCTTCTATGCTAGCTGCCAGAATCAACTCCTATAGTTTCTATATAGGGATGTTTCTAAAAGAAGTCACAGATCATCTGCAGACTTTAACCCCTTTTATTTCAGAAGATAAAAGGCAGGAGTTTCTCACTTGGCTCAAACATGCCCAGGATGTTTCCAAATTTTCCAACCGTGCAGCCTTTGACTCTTTTGAGTGTGTAAGCAGAGCCTCGGCTATTGCCATAGGTGCACGCAGAATTGCTTGGCTACAAGCTTCTGATTTGGAACTCTGGGTCCAAGATGAATTAGGAAATCTTCCTTGTACAGGTGAAAACCTTTTTGGCAAGGATTGGCAAGCAAAGGCCACTCAGATGGATGCTGAGAACTCCGCTTTGGATCGACTTTCAAAGTCCACCTCTGCTCCTGCCAAGAAAAGATTGTTCAAAAAAACATCTTTTTCTAAAAAGGGAAGATATTATCCTGCTTATGGTCAGCAGGCATCTTCTGCAGTTCGTTTTGCTGCAAAACGTCAGCAACCACCTAAACAGGCCAAGTCAAAGGCTGCTAGGTCTTCCACGGCCCAGCAGTCTCAGCCTCCTCAGGGCCTTTGACTTGCAACTACAGAACTTAGCCTTTCTAGCCCTGGAAGAACCAGAGCCCCTCACCATTCCAGGAAGGTTGGCTTACTTTGCTCCCAGATGGGAACAAATCACAGCAGAGCAATGGACCCTCTCCATCATAAGGGAAGGGTACAAGCTTCATTTCTTAAGCCTACCTCCTCGCACCATGCTGCAACAGTTCAATTCTCCAACATCTCTCCTCAACCTTCTGGGTCAGGAGATTGCCACCCTTCTTGCCCAAGGGGCAATAGAAGAAGTACCTCTTCTTCAACAGGGCTCAGGGTTCTACTCCCCTTATTTTCTTATCCCAAAGAAAACAGGGGGCTACAGACCCATATTAGATCTCAGAGAATTGAACAAGTTTCTATTCAAGGAGAAATTCAAGATTTCTCTCGGTGCTGTGCTTCCATACCTTCAGAGTCAGGACTGACTTTGTTCTCTAGATCTCAAGGATGCGTACACCCATGTCCTCATCCATCCAACACACAGAAGGTTCCTTCGGTTCCTTTTTCAAGGAAAGCACTACCAATACAGTGTGCTTCCTTTCGGTCTGGCCTCTGCACCAAGGGTGTTCACGAAATGCATGGCAGTAGTAGCTGCATTTCTACGCACTATAGGAATATTCGTTTTCCCATACCTGGACGACTGGCTCATTCGAGCTCCATCCCAGTCAGAGGCCCAGAATTGTCTAATCTGCACAATGCGTGTTCTTCAGTATTTCGGACTGGTAATAAACATCCCAAAATCAAATCTCACCCCTACTCAGTCTCTGGAGTTTATAGGGGCCTTGCTGGATACCACAACTGCAAGAGCCTATCTTCCTCAGGTCCGTTGCCTACGCTTGGTGCAGTTTAGCCTCCCAGATACAGTTAAAGTCCCATTTAACTGCTCGAGAGATGTTACAACTCTTAGGCCACATGGCATCCACCGTGCACATGGTTCCATATGCTCGCCTTCACATGAGGGCAGCTCAATGGACTTTGTCCACCCAATGGACTCAGGCATCAGGTTGCCTGTCAGACAAAATAGCAAACTCCAGTCGCCTTTTTTGGTCTCTCCAGTGGTGGAAGTCCTCTCCAAATCTGTTGCTGTGGTCCCCTTTTCAGCAGTCACTACCCCAAGCAACTCTTACAACAGATGCTTCTCCAATGGGTTGGGGAGCTCATCTGCAGGATCTCTCCACCCAGGGCATCTGGTCTCCACAGGAGACTTCTCTACTTATCAGTCTCTTGGAACTCAGAGCAATATTCTTAGCTCTGAGTGTTCCATTCCCTGCTCAGCTACAGGACAGTCCTCATCCATGCGGACAACCAAGTAGCCATGTTCTATGTAAACAAGCAGGGCGGGACTGGCTCTGTGTCGCTTTGCACCGAAGCTTTGCCACTGTGGGCCTTCGCCAGAGAGCATCACATTCATCTTCTGGCGGTATATCTTCCAGGCGTTCAAAACTCTTGGGCAGACAGACTCAGTCGAGTTCTGCTTCCACACGAGTGGTCCCTCCACATGGACCAGGTAGCCAGGATTTTTCGAATTTGGGGAACCCCGGACATAGACCTCTTTGCAAGTCCGTGGAATGCCAAACTTCCCCGGTTCTGTTCCAGAATTCCGTGTCAGGGAGTTCAGGCCAAGGATGCCTTCCTCCTTCACTGGGGTCAAGACTTCCTTTATGCCTTTCCACCCATTCCCCTAATTCCCAAAACACTATTCAAGCTTCAGAGAGATTGAGGGACCATGATTCTCATAGCACCACATTGGCCATGCCAAGTGTGGTATCCTCTACTTCTGCATCTCTCTCATGCTCCTTCCCTGGACTTGGGCTCTGCACCAGACCTTCTATCCCAGGAGGAGGGAACGTTGTGGCACCCAAACCCCCAGTCTCTTCATCTCAGAGCTTGGTTGCTGAAGGCCTAGACCTTCAAGGTTTTCATCTCTCTCAGCAAGTCAGAGATATTATTCATGCCTCTAGAAAGCCGCCTACTAGACGTTCCTATGCTTTCAAATGGAAAAGATTTACCATTTGGTGTTCAGAGAAGGGTCTTAACCCTCTTGCAATACCTTTGAATTCTTTACTAGAGTATCTCCTGCATTTATCCCATGCAGGTCTTAAAACGAATTCAGTAAGAGTCCATTTGAGTGCTATTGCAGCGTCCCTCAAGCCTCTCAATGGACAGCCTATTTCCTCTCATCCTTTTATAACAAGATTCATGAGAGGCCTTCTTCTAACTAAACCTCCCATTAGACCACCTCCAGTGGCATGGGACTTAAACCTGGTTCTTGGCCAGCTTATGAAGCCACCCTTTGAACCTTTAGCCACCACCTCCTTGAAATTTCTTTCTTGGAAAGTTCTCTTTCTCATTGCAGTCACCTCAGCACGCTGCATCAGTGAATTGCAAGCTTTGGTGGCTAATCCACCTTATACAAGGTTCCATCATGATAAGGTAGTCCTCAGGACCAATCCACACTTTATGCCCAAAGTGGTCTCGACTTTTCATCTAAACCAAGAGGTATATTTACCTGTATTTTTTCCAGGACCTCATGCATCAAGTGCAGAGAGGAATCTTCATACCTTGGATTGTAAGAGAGCTCTTGCTTTTTGCTTACAAAGAACACAGCAACATAGAAAGTCTTCTCATCTCTTTGTTGCTTTTGATCCTTCTCATTTAGGACTTCCAGTTTCTAAGAGAACACTGTCCAACTGGATTGCTCAGTGTATTTCTTTCGCTTACCAGAGTAGGAACCTTTCTCTGGAGGGCCATGTCACAACTCACAATGTGAGAGCCATGGCAGCCTCAATGGCTCATCTAAACTCTGTGTCCATCGACCAGATCTGTCGAGCGGCCAACTGGGCCTCGGTTCATACCTTCACAGCCCATTACTGTTTGGACAAGGACTCCCGCCGGGATGCCTCGTTTGGTCAGGCTGTTCTCAAACACCTGTTCCATTCCTAATCAACCCTCCCACCTCCCCTAGGAGTTGTATCTCTCTATCTATCTTTCCTTTCCTCTCTCTCTGTCTCAGCTTTAAAACTTAACTGAGGAGAGGCAGTTGGGAAAGGCGGGAAGGCAGCACGCAGGCGTGGTGGGATGCTTCCAAAAGCTTTCTGATTGGACGCTGGGAAGTGTTCCCGCGCAGGCTCCGTCGGTACCGACGTACCATATGTGAAGACTTATTCCTGCTGTTCCCAGAGATCACCTGTTACAGGTAAGTAACTGTGCTTTCTTGAAAAATCTAAGCATGGACATTTACACTATGCTAACATCTGGATTTTACACACACTTTTGACCACTTAACCTCCTGTTTTATAAAGCACACACGTACTTGATTTTATAAAGTAGGTGCTAGGGACACAGAAAAACACACATTTACTAAGTGAGTTTATAAAAGAATGGTTATGTTGAATAATTAAAGGCTCAATTGACCCAAATGCAGATAATAGGAATAATAGACTGATTAAGACCATATTTATTGCAGCTCAGATTGCACAGGAAGGAGAGGCTTTCCATTTACATCTATCATGCCACCCAAATCCAGGCTAATGAAAACTGATTTAATTTAAGGTTCCCTTGCCTTTTTATTCTTTCCATCCAAGTGAAAGATGGAAAGAATTATGCAAAATGGGATTGAAAATGTCTGGAAACAAAATAACGGAAAATTTAATGGAATAGGATAAAATTTTAGCATGGGAAAAACCAGTAAGAAGACAGCTAGAGTTTAAAAATGGGTTGAATTGAACTGGTGTTTAAGAGAAATATGTTTTAAAAAAAATGATCCAGTACATTTCTTTTGGAGAAGCAGTTACAGCTTCTGCAACATAGACACTTAAAGTGAAACATAACCTTCCATTCTCCCCAAAACTACCCACTACCACTCCACACTCATGAGCCAATTGTCTACTCCTCTCTGTCCAAACAAATAGGAAGATAGCTTCCATATCATCATGCTAGACCAGTCCAGAAAAGTGGGTTGTGTTCCCCTACCAGAAGATTGGTGGAGACAAAGAACCAATGAAAAGCCCAAGTTTCAATGATATCACTCATGCCTCTATCCACTTCAGCCATTAGAGGGATCCCTCAGTATTTCTTTGTCTATATGAAGAAAATCTGAGGATTGAGAGGAAAAGAGATTGAGTTAAATGTTCGTGAATGCCATCATCAAGCCCTAAAGGAGTGACACTCACTTGAGCACAGCGTGGGAAGCTCCACTAGACTGTGAGTTTTTTGGTAGCCATAGGAGGAGGGAAAATTTGTTCAGTTCCATGCTCTTACCAGGATAGAGGCCTGTTAGAGCAGCCACAGATTGAAAGGATTTGTAGGAGTCTGGAAGAGTACAGCAGACTTTCTCACACACACTCAGCACCCCCTCCCTCCTTCATTCCTTCCTGCTCTCTCCTGAAGATTGCAGAAGGCTCTGAGAGATCTGCCAGCCGTCTTTCACACAGTGCTGTTAAAATAAACCCAGACAGTGAAGCAGTTTCAGGGGAGTAGAGCTGAACTCAGCACAGATCCTATGCCTGGAGCTTTCAGGAGGTGAGTACCAAGGCTTGACCTTGTTATTGTCCTTGTTGGAGACTCACGGTTCCGTCTTTGAGGGATGCAATTCAGGGTGGACGGCTAGTGACTGTTGGTGCTAGGATGGGGGGAGGGTTTCTGCATGCTTTAGTAATGTTTTTTGCCTACTGTGTGCTGGGGGGTTGCATGGTCCTAATGTACGTTCTGCCCAAGTGGCTCCAATGTGCACTCCTTTCCTTAGCACCTTTAGTGCATGTTATGTAAAAGTGCAGTTAACACACGCTTATGTGCCGACGCACTGTTGTGATGCTTTACGCTAATTCTCTGTCTCCCAGGAAATGTTGTTGTGACCTGTGGCAAGCGAGAAACTTTATCCTTAGATACTGGACTCTGCCTTCTTGTATGGCAGCTTCTTAGTCACCGCTGAAGGGCATGCCGCCTTCCCCCCCCCCCCCACCCTCAGCTAGGGGACACAGTCTGCCCTTACCTGCCTCAGGGCAGAAAATGCACAATGGCGCTAAAGGTAACTATGTTCAGCCAATCGCAGTTTCTGGTGATAGTGCTATGAGCCGCTCTTCATCCTCAAGGAGGTTTGTGGCAGGTATGCCCCATGGTGTGAGGGAGCCTTTTCCAAGAGGGGAACTTCCCGAATCATTTCCTTTTTTGCAACAGGCTTGGTCTTTCTGGCATGGAAATTCAGACCCTGTGGCCCCTAGTTTTGTGCTGGGCAGGCTGAAAGTAGAAGTCTTGTTCAGTTAGCTTGGCTAAGCATCCCAGGTCTCCCTAAAAATGAGAAACAATTGGGAGTTATCAGAGATGTTGACTATGCCTTTGACCCAAATGAATCTGTATTGGACTCTGATGTGGATGAGGACGTACTCACTTTCAGAAGACTATGCAGAAGCTAGCATGATCAGCCTATTCCAGAAGGAGGAGCTGGTGGCATTGATTTCTAGGGTCTTGTCCGTCTTGAACTTGGCAGATGCTTCCTGCATGCTGCTTCAAGGGGTGCAGAAATCTGCTACTGTCTTCCCATTCCCAGAGTTGATCAAAGATACAATCCATCCGAGTGGGACTCGCCTGACTCCCTTCCTGAAGTGTTAAGGGTCTATAAGATCTACGCTCTTCCGGAGGAGTGTGGTGAATAGTTTGACATTCCCAGGGTGAATGCTCAAATCACGACTGTTACCAGATGGACCACCATTCCTGTGAAAATCGGATCTGCCTTAAGATGTTCTGGACAGTGATTTTGATTTCTTGCTGAAGAGCCAGTGTGCTGTGGTGGTGGCTGTTCTACAAATAGGGGTATGTTCCAGCTTGAGGTCTCAAGCCCTGCTTTAATGGATTCAGTCTCTACCACCTGATGATACTACTACTTTCTTGGAGTCGGCTGCAGTCTTCCTTTTTGATTCCATGTAAGACCTGGTATGTTTGGCAGCCAGGGATGGTGCCCCAATGACGGTGTCATGGCATTGGATTTGGCTCCGGCACTGGGCGGCAGACTCATCCTCTAAAGCCTGATTGGCTGAACTGGCTTTAAGGGGAAATTTTTGTTTGGAACAGATTTTGGAGAAGCAGGTGAAGGACCTAGGCGAGACAAAAACTTACTACCTCCCGAAAGACCGTTGTCCAGGGGGCCTGTGAAACCGGGCTAGTGCTCTTTCTTGTCAGCCTCTGCCCATCCACCAAGGGTGCCCTGGCCGGATTCTCAGGGGTCTTGGGACTATTGTCACTGCTGACCTAATGGGAAAAAACCTTTCTTCCCCTCTGCTTCAGGGCCTCTGGCCCATTCGTGGTCCTTTCGTGAAGCACATGGACTCAGTTCCCTCCGGATGACCACCCTTCTGGGCTATGCAGTGAAGTTTTGGGGGCCCATTCCCTGATACAGAGATCGTTGGGTGCTAGACACCATTCAGTTCAGCTATATCCTGGAATGCAAAGATCCAATTCCCGATGTAGTCGTCCTTTCCCCTTGTGCATCTGCGATCAAAGGTGCTGCGGTGCAGACCACCTTGCACCAGTTGCTTTGCCTTAAGGCAGTGGTGCCCGTCCTCCCCGCCCCCCCAGATGAGCAGGGCCAAGGCAGATACTTCATCTACTTCATGGTGCCTAGAAGGACAGTTCTTCCAGCATATTCTGGATCTCAAAGCGGTCAACGAGCACTTGCACATCCTGCACTTTCAGATGTAAACCTTGCACTCCATGATTCAAGCACTACACCAAGGGGAATTCTTGGCTTCTCTGGATCTGGCCAAGATGTATTTTCATATCTGCTGATCTGCTCGCATCAGGATATATCTTCATTTGCCATGCTTGGCTCTCATTATATTTGCCACCCTTCCTTTCAGGCTCTCTACGGCCTCAAGGACGTTCTCAAAGATCATTGTGGTGGCGCCATAGGATCTGTGTCCATCCCTATCTGGATGACTGGCTCAGGAGACATCCTGAGTCGTGTCCTTTTTAGAAAACCTTGGCTGGGTGATCATTTGGGTAAAGAGCCACTTTTTGCCTTCCCAGTCCTTGGAGTTGCTGGGAGCATGTTTCAACAGTTCAGTAGGCAGAGTTTTCCTGCCAGGGGAGAAAGTCAGAAGACTGAATTGCCTTGCAGTGTTTTGTGCGCAGCAGGCCCTCAAAGTCTGAGATTATCTTCAGCTCCTCAGATTGATGGTGGCGACCATAACGATTGGTCCCATTGGCATATGGTCACATGCGGCTGCCCCAGCAGTCCTTGTTGATTCGATGATCCCCGAGTTCTCAGAGGTTAGAGTGCAGGCTTCTGCTCAAGTTGAGGGTGAGGACCAGCCTGCGGTAGTGGTGGAAGCCCTGTCATCTGAGGAAGGGCATTCCGCTGGATGATTTCTCCTGGATCCTGCTGGCAAAGGATGCAAGTCTCTCAGGCTAGGGAACCCATTGCCAAGACTGTATGGCCCAGGGCCTTTGGAATCACAAGGAAGCGGTGTGATCCATCAAACTGCCTAGAGGCAAGAAATATTGCCGGAGTGAACAGTGTGAAGGGGGACTTCCTTAGATGGCAATCTCTGAATCCTGGTGAGTGGGAGTTGAGTCAGGAGGCATTTCAGTTGATTCTGCGCCACTTGGTTCTCCCAAAATGATCTGATGATGACCTGCTCAAATGCTAAATGTCGCTTTTTCAGTTGCCATATAGAGTTAGGGTCTGAGGGCATGAATTACCTGACCCAACCTTGGTCCAGTCAGCAGCTGCTGCTCATGTTTCCGCAGTGGCCTCCAGTGGAGTGTGTGAGTCGGCGTATAGAGTGCCACCCAGGATTGTTCTGGTAGCAACTGATTGGCTGCAGAGAGTGGTTTGGAGACCTGATGTGGCTCCTGCAGGCACCACCTCTTCGGCTGCCTCCATCTGGGGGGGGGGGGCTATTGTGGCTCCCTTCTTGCATATGGCATGGCTCGTCTGGAGACTGATAGCGCAAAAGGATTACTCTCCAGCAGTAATCTCTACTATACTTGGAGGGCTGTCAGATGGATATTGTGCCTCCTTTCTAGCTTGTGCAGCGCGCAGCACTTAGCTCCTGAGACAGGCCATCAGGGAGGACACCTTGGCTTTTCTGTAGGATGGTCTAGAGAAGGGCCTCTCTCTTAGTTAAGGTTCAGGTGGCAGTTCTGACCTGTTTTCATGGTCCGGTGGTGGGCAAGTCTTTGGCCTTGCACCCGGATGTCTCCTGTTTTCTCCAGGGGGTTCGGTGTCTGCATCCTACCCTTCTGTCTGTGATCCCTTCCTGGGATCTATGTCTGGTGCTCAAGGCCCTGATGGCATCTTCCCCCCCCCCCCCTTTTTTTTGAGCCATTGAAGCATGCTGCCTTTAAGGCTTGATACCCAAGACTGTCTTGGTTGCAGTTTGTTCTGCAATGGGGATCTCTGAGCTGCAGGCTCTGTCTGGCTGAGATCTTTATCTTTTTCAAGGGAGGCCATGTCCATTCAGCCTGTACCTTCGTTCTTGCCTAAAATACTGTCTCCCTTCCATGTGAACCAGGTGGTTTGCCTGCCTTCCTTCTCTAAGGAGCAGTGTCGGGGGAAGGATAAGGATCTTTGCCTTGTAGATGTCTGGAGGGTGCCGCTCCCAGTTTTTGGAGGTTACAACTTCCTTTTGTAAGTCTTAACTTTTTATGCTGCTTGCTGGCCCACACAAGGGTGGAACGGTGGCCAGGTTGACTTTGGAGGCGCTGAATTAAGGAGGCTGTTGCCAAACCAGTTGGTTCCGGAAGGTTGTGTACCCATTCTTCCTGAGGAACGTGGGCATCACTTTCCACTGTTAAGCACTACTGTTTGGATGTCCCCGCTAGGGCAGACACGTCCTTCGGCTCAAGAGTTTGGCGAGCTACTGTCGTCTTTCCGCCCAGTGGTGGTGTAGCTTTGGTACGTCCCACTTATCTGGACTGGTCTAGCAGGACAATATGTAAAGTTTAATTTTACTTACCAGTTAATGTCATGTCTTTTTTTTTTTTTTCTTACGTCCTGCTAGAACAGTCCAGGACCCACCGCTGAAACTGTATTGCTCTGCTTTTCTGGTGCAGTAACCTTGGGTCCACTGTGATTTTAATACTTGTCTCTGCAGGTTCATCTTCTATGGACAGCCTTCTGTTTATGCTTCCTGTGCATAGTTCTCAACTGTTGATTACTTCTTGTTGCCCACAATTGAGGTTGTCTGAGGCTTGCCATGTTTTCTCCCATATGCATTGGCGTGAATACTTAGGGATCTCTGGTGGCTGAAGCAGATAGAAGCATGAGAGTGATGCAATTGAAATCTGAGCTTTTCATTGGCTCTTTGTCTCTACTGATCTGCTGGTAGGGGAACACAACCCATTTGTCTGGGCTGGGCTTATCTAGCAGGACTCGAGGAAAGGACATTAAACTGGTAAGTAAAAGTCACCTTAAATATGCCGCCGTCTTATTGCCATACATTTTATTAATTGCTCTCCCAACAAGTTGTCATAGCAGTTAACAAGAGAGTATATGACTCAAGGAAATTACAAACATGGTCAAACTAATTGAAATGTAAGTTCCAAATACAGACACAATCCATGGAAAAATCCATAAAACCAAACTAATCTAAATCTTGTCATCAAAATTGGTACATCAAAACAACCAAAATTAAAATCAATAATCTTATATAAACTCAAATAACATTTTAGGTCAGTCACTAGCGTTCACTCATTAGAACTGGTGTTAGCCAACATGGCCAAATATTACATGCTGTTTATCTAATGCAGTGTTGCCGAATTCTCTTCTAGAGGTACACCTAGGCCAGGGGTGCACAAGTTCAATCCTTGAGTGCCACAAATAGGGCAGGTTTTCAGGATATCCCTCAAGAATATGCATGAGAAACCTGTGTACAGTTGAGTAGTAGGCATTCAGCATATTTCTGAGGGATATCCTGAAAACTTGCTCTATTTGTGACCCGGGAGGACTGAACTTGTGCACCCCTGACCTAGGCAGTAGGGCTTTCAGGATCACCAAGATAGATCTGCATATATCGGAGGCCTTGGTATGCACCCACTCAAAGCACTCAGATTCCAAATGCTTAGGGAGGCCCTGCAAGATATGATGAGACAGGAGGCTAGGATTTGACACCTGTCTGGCTATATTCAGAATTGAACAGATTTTTCCATTAATATCCAGAAGCTAGAAGAATGGCAGCTGTCATTTTTCAGAATTCAAAAACTCTGTAGTTCTCCATCTTTCCCTGTAGGGTAGATTAACCTAGGACAGGAATGTCCAACTTCGAACAGGTCGTGATCTACTTTTTCCGGCCAAAAGTGCCGGTGATCTACCACCATGAAAATTAAGTTTCAAATTAGTTTCAAATTAAACTTTACCCATTTTTAATGAACCTTCTGTCATTTACTTGGATGTGATCAGCTGTTAAACAAATTAAGCAAAAACAGAACAGTAAGAACTGCGAGGGGAAATGGAAAGTACATTTTTTCTTAAACTTTTATTGAGTAATTTGTGTTAAATTTAGATCGAGTATTGATCCAGGCTGATATCGCACAATCTTTAATATTTCGCTCTTGCTCATTAGTGAGACGTCTGAGCCTGCATTTCATCCACCAACGTTTTGAAGTTGGGTGAATATTGCGTGAGGGCCAGTCTCGGGGAATCCTGGAGATGTTCATCTGTCACGTTGGAACGTTGTGTACTCATTTTCAAACGCAGATTCGAACAAATAAGTTGAACCGAAACAGGAGTGTACAGCTTCACTGCATCTTCTCAAGTTGGGAAATTTTGTCTCTAGGCACTAGCTTCCAAAACGATTCTTGCCCAGTACGGGTCTTGAGAAAAAATGTCATTTTTAAGGGTTGATATTTAGTTTTCAAGAGATGGCTTGTTCAGTGAGTAATTTTTACTGATAGCATCTGCGGTTTCTTTAATGTCTACATCTACTTTGAATGGGTATGACAAGTACTCCACAACTGTTCCAATTTTTTGGAAGTCGCAATCTATTTTTGAATTCCTGGATAACAGAACAGATTTCTGTCACATACTTCTCGTTCTGGAAAAATTTTGATATTGTCCCAGATGGTCATGTGTATTAGGAAAATGATCAAAAGTGTTGTTTGCAAGGTCAGTCAGTCATTAGCTCAAATTTGCTCTTGTAGGATGAAACTCTAATCATCTCGCACATGCATTTCTTTTTACCTTGTAGTTCAAGGTTCATATCACTTAGTTCGCTTGTAAATTCAGCGAGAAATGCCAGATCACATAACGACTCCATCTTCCAACTCTGCTTGGTCATCTTCCCTCTCCTTCAAAAAAGTCTTATTTCCTTCAGCAAATCATGAAATCTTTGCAGAAATTTGTACCTACTTAGCCACCTTACATCTGTGTGCAAAATGATTTCCGCTGCCCCTTCATCAAGAGTAAGATTGAAAAGCCGTCTTTGAAGTGATCTTCCACAAGCTGAATTTACAGTTTTGAAAGTGATGTCCATGACAGTCTTTGTATTGAGTCTCTTGCTTGTCAAAACTTGCTGGTGAATGATGCAGTGGTAAGAAAGGAAATCTGGGAAGTCGTCATGCTGTCTACAGAGGGCTATGAAACCGTTAACCTCACCTGTCATTGCTCTTGCTCCATCAGTAGTGATGGAAACAAGTCTATGCAATGGAAGATTGCACTTTGTCACAAAAGAATGGAAAGAACTGAATATTTCCTGACTGGTAGTTCTCCCTTTTAAAGAAATCATTCCAAGTAGTTCTTCTTTAACACTGAAGTCTTCAAAAAACATCCGGATAAAGACTAGTAACTAGGCTATGTCTACAGATTCATCCAGTTGGAGTGAGAAAGCAACACAATTTGAAACACCCTCCAACAATTGTTCAGTTGTGTCTCCACACATATTTTCTATTCACCGCACAATGGTGTTTCTTGACAATCGTACATCTTGAATAGCAGCTATGATCTCTTTCTTATTTTTAAATCCTTCAAAAAGATTGTCAGCTGCTTCAAGAAAACAATCTTTTACAAATTCCTCTTCAGTGAAAGGTTTGCATTTCTTTGCGATCAGGTTGCTGACCTTGAAGAATGCTATGCTTGCATTGACCGAATGTGACCTTGGCTTTGCCATCAAATGTTGCTGAGTAGCCAATTTTGATTTAAGTTCTTTGAGCTTCAGTTCACAAATTTCACTTTTGGGTGAAAAATCAGCATCAAACTTGTTGCTATGCGGAGCCTTGTAATGATGTTCTAGATTACCCTTTTGGGCAAGGATACTGGGGCGTTACAAATTAGAATAGCCTGGCATTAAACAGCCAAGAATAGGACTTATGCTTAAACAGGTCGATGCAGAAACCCTGTGCTAGAGCCCAGCGCTTAAAGCTCTAGTGTAGGACTTAACGCTGACTCTTTGCACTGGAATGTAATATTCAAAATACCCAGTGTGCAAAAAATCAGCATTAAACTGGGAAAGCAAGCTAAACACATGCGCCCAGAAGTCTGTGCAAGTTTGGCATTTGACCTGGAGAAAAAGGGTCATCCGAGGGGAGGTTTGACACTTCACCTCAGATAGAAACATTGAAACATGACAGCAAAAAAAGACCACAAGGCCTGTCTATTCTGCCCTTCCACATCATCCATTACAGTAGTCCCCTTTTTTTCATTTAGAGATCCTCTGTGTTTGTCCCATGCCTTTTTGAATTCAGATACTGTCCTCATCTCTACCACCTCCACTGGGAGACTATTCCACGCATCTACCACTGTTTCCTTAAAGAAATATTTCCACATATTACTCCTGAGTCTATCCCCTTCACTCTCATCCTATGTCCCCTCATAGCAGAGCTTGCTTTCAATCGAAAGAGGCTCTCCTGTGCATTTATGCCACAAAGGTATTGAAACATCTCAATCGTATCACCTCTATCCCGCCTTTTTTCTAAAGGCTACATATTAAGATCCTTGTCTGTGCTCATATGCTTTATAACTAAGATCACTAACCATTTTAGTAGCCACCCTCTGTACAAATTCCAAACTGTTTATGTCCTTTTGAAGATGCAGTCTCCAGAATTGCACACAATACTCCAAATGAGGCCTCGCCAAAGACTTATACAAAGGCACTATCACTCCTTTCTCTCCCTGTGCACCCAAGCATCCTTCTAGCTTTCGCCATTGCCTTTTCTACCTGTTTAGCTACTTTAAGATCATCAGACACAATCATACCTAGGTCCTGCTCTGCTTTTGTGGACAGGAGTACTTCACCCCCTATATTATATCGCTCCCTTGGGTTGCCGCAGCCCAAATGCATAACATTAAATCTCGGCTGCCAAATTCTAACCATTCTTCAAGCTTAGCTAGATCCCACTTCTTATCTACACCTTCCTGGGTGTCTACTCTTTGCGGATGATACCAAAATCTGCAATAGAGACAAACCTTACCCCCGGCCTTTGAGCAATATTACTGTTAAAAAGAATCTGACCAAGGACAGATCCCTGGGGTACATCCCCTGTTACCATCTTCTCAGAGTGAGCTCCATTTACCTGTACTCTTTGTCGCCTCCCACTCAGCCAATTTGTAATCCAAGCAGTAAATTTAGGGTCAATCCCTAGGGTGCTCAGTTTATTTATAAGTCGTCTGTATGGAACATTGTCAAAGGCTTTACTGAAATCTAAATACATCTAGGGCTCTCCCTCAGTCCAACTCCTGATCACCCAGTCAAAGAAATCGATCAGATTTGTCTGACGAGACCTGCCTCTGGTGTATTCATGCTGCCTTAGATCCAGTAATCAGTTGGACTCCAGAAACCTCACTATTTTCTCTTATAGCAGCACTTTCAATAATTTACTCACCACTGAGGTTAAACTAACTGGTCTGTAGTTTTCAACCACATCCTTACTTTGACTTTTGTGTAAAGGGACCACATGTGCCTCTCTTCAATCTTCTGGCACCACTTCTGACTCTGAGGCATTGAAAAGGTCAGTTGGTGGAGCTGCTAGAACGTCCCCAGATTCCATCAGTATTCTCGGGTGTGTCCCATTGCTTTGTCTACTTTAAGTTTAGATAGTTCCTCACGAACACACTCTTTTGAAAATTGTTCAAGATGCCCCTTGCTTCTGATTCTGTATGTTTTCTGAGGTTCTGCTGCCGTCCCATCATCTATGACCACAGAACAGAAATATTTGTTAAGCAATTCTGCTTTATCCTCATCAGCTTCTACATATTCCTCCCCTTCATCCTTGAGTCTGACAATACCACTTTTTCCCTTCCTCCTCCCATTAACATATCTGAAAAATGTCTTATCTCCCCCCCCCCATTTTATTGCATTGACTATTTCCTCCTCTTTTTGAATCTTTGCTTTCCTGACTATTTTGCTAGCTTCTCCAAGTTTTTCCAAATACAGATGCCTGTCTTCCTCTCTCTGTGATCTCTTATTTGTTGAAGGCCTCCCTCTTTTTCTTCACCTTTTTCAGCTACTTCTTTCTTCCTTTTACCCGTATGTACCATTTAAACAAAAAGGTTGGTTGCCCTTAAAATATCCCTTTTCAGTTTTATGCAGTTTTTTTACATCCCCCAGTTGTTCCCATCCCCTTGAGGTATTGGCCCATCTTGGCAAAGTTAGTTTTCTTAAAATCTTAAGACCCTCCCTTTTGAATGGATTTTCAGTCCTAGTCCTAATACTGAACCATATCACTGGATGTGAAATGATCTCCCACTATAACATCAGAAACACTTTCCCCATTGGTAAGCACCAAGTCCAGTATGGGCCCTTCACTTGTGGGTTCTTTTACTAGCTGCCTGAATAGTTCTCCCTATAGAGAATCCAGGATCTCCTTTACTTCTAGAAGATACTGCAGCAGGGATGTGCCAGTCAACATCTGACACATTGAAATCCCCAGTCGGTAGCACTTCCCCTTTCCTAGCAGTGCTGCGTATGTCTTCAATTAACTCTGTCCACTTCTTCTTCCTGTGATGGAAGTCTGTATATCACGCCAGTTCAAATAGATTTCTCTTTCCCAATTTCTAGTTTAACCCACAGTGCCTCCCCTCTCCCTTTTAAACCCTGTATTTCCATGGCTTTAATAATATTTTTTACAGATGACGTAGGCATCAGGGAAAGCCCCCCAATGCCATCAGAATACTGTCAGGGGGCCGGTGCCCCCTACATCGACCCTTGATAGAAACTAAATTGCCATCGGCCCTGATCCCCGCCTACCCAATTATTTTTTTAAGCCCTAGTGGCCCAGTGGTGCCTTCCCCCCATCTCCACACAATTTTTAAAAAACCTCTGGTAGCCCAATGACTCTGATCCCACCCATCCAGTAATAAAAAAAAAAAAGCCCAGTGGCTCCCCCGAACCCCCCCCCCCCCTTTTCCTGGTACCTTTAATCTGGAGTGGGAGCATTGCCCACATGCTCCCACCCCCTGGGCCGCCATCTTGAAAAATGGCAGTGCCTGGCCCTCACCGTTTTTCAAGATGGCGGCACAGGGCAGGGAGCATGTGGGCAGCACTCCCCTTCTAGATTAAACGTACCGGGATGAGGATGAGGAGTTTGGGAGCCTCCAAGCCTTTTTGTTCGCTGGGTGGGATCAGGGCTGCTGGGACACCGGAGGGTTTTTTTTTTTTGTTCGGTGGGGAGATCAGGATCGGTGTTGGGGGCAACAGCCCCCCAATAGTATTTTTATGGCATTGGGGGCTTTCCCCGATGCCTGGATCATCTGAGGTGAAGTGTCAAACTTCACTTTAGATGATACGTTTGCTCCTGGCTGGATCTTTACGTCTCCCCGAAGCTGGGATGACGATCTAGCAATAAAAAAACTGTGTAAAAAGCTGTGTTAAGTTTCAGTGCAGTTTTTTACGTAATGCAGCGATTTGCTGCATAAGTCCCTTTGGAACTCCTTGCCCCTCTCCCTCCGCTCTGAGCCTTATTATACTAGGTTTAAGGCTGCCCAGAAAACCCACTACTTTCACCTGGTCTTTGACCTTCCTCCTACTGCCCCTGACTGCCTCCTGTGGTACTCTGTCTATCCTCCTCTTCCTTCCTCTTTCTATTGTTTCCTATTTACTGGCGTTCTTTTCCTTTTTCTGAGCAGTCGTATTTTATTGTGCACTGCTTGTTGCCTCGGCTAGGCGGTATTTCAAATTTCCGGATAAAGATGTCTAGTTTAGCACTGTTGTATTTTGGGCGTTTTCTACACTAGCTTGATTTCTGCATTGGAGTGGAAGCCTAGCATGGGAAAAGCACCTGAAAATGCTGTGCTAAGCTTTTCTGCATCGGCCTGGAAGTTATCTATACATAAATAGCAAAAGTAGCAAATAGAAAATAAGGGAGGTAGCTAGTTTCACTTTCAGGCAAATCAGTTATCTTATCACATGCTAATATAAATTTCCCTAACAAAACACATAGTACCATTAGGTCACTAGAACTATCTTATACTTTACAGTACCAAAGAGAAACATCTCTAACCCCAAATGCCAAAAGAATGTAAACAAAAACATTTTTCAATCTTTTTTAAGGCAGGAAGAATGATGCCAGGTTTTATGAAGCAGCAACAGATTTAGGATCGGGCAGAAATTTTACACTGATTCTAGCCTTCTGAACTTGGTCCTTCGGACATTGAGCCGCTGGAGAGCCCAAAGATAGGGCTCTGATGCATGAAGAATGGTTGGAGAGAATGCAAAGCTCATATAGTGCTTAGCGTCATATGGTCTCCATAGCAGAGATATGGCTGTATATATGTATTCAAAATTTCCAACCCATTATTACTATTACTACCACCACCACCACCACTACTACTACTAACCATTTTGTATAGCGCTACAAGGCCTACACAGTGCTGTGTAGACATTGGTATAAGACAGACCCTACTCATCAGAGCTTACAGTCTAGTCAAGACAGACAACACAACAGCTGAGGACAAGAATGTATCTAGGGGAATGGTAAGGAAACGCATAGTAGACTAAGCGAATCAAGTGATTGCAGCACTGATATTTGAATCACCTTAATATCCCGAAGAAGCCTCCAGCGGTGTGAAACAATCAGCCGGGTCAGAAGAATATATGTTTTTACAACCGTATATCTGCTATGGAGATCATATGAAGTCAAGATAAGTTCAGTAATGTATATTTTTATTTACAATGATTGCTTATCAATGAACATTCAAAAAAAATAAAAAAAAAGGATTGTGTTCAACAAATATCAAGAATATGTATCATGAATCGGTTCAATTCAAGGCAGAGCAATGATGAATATTAAGTAATTGTTGAGTTTTTCACATCATGAAGCTATTTGAGCTCCTCTGAAAATCTTTTTACAATAGTTGCATGCCACATAGAAATTATGGTAAGCTTGAGATTTGAATAGTGGGTTCCTGCATGTTGTATTTGAAGTATGGTCGATAAGCCATTTGATGCCATGCCCTGGGCAAGGGGATAATGAGGTTGCTAATGTAGTAGTCTATTTTTAATGGGGGACAGTTATAGCCATAGTATGGGGGGGATAGCACCCCACCCCCCGCCCCACAATGTTAAAATGCTGCATTGGTTCCCCTCCCCTCACAAAAGTAAGCAAATAAGCTATACTTAAGGGGACAGTCTTTAAATACATGTAAAGGGAGTTTCTGCAACATTGCCAAGATACATGAGGCCTGAGAGCTGATTTGTTTTAAACATGGATTGCTCTTTGTTTTTCAGGACTAAATACATTTTTGCTTTTATCCTTTTCTTCAAACTCCAAAATTTGAGAGATCCAGTCCTGCATGAATATTGAAAGGTGTTGACTATTTTATGTAAATTTAAAATCTCTAATTTGGGGATTGGTCTGATTCAACTTTATTTCCAACTGTTTCAGGTTTTAATGTAGAAACGGTAGAATACAAGAACATTAGTTTCACAGTGTGGGATGTAGGTGGTCAGGATAAGATCAGACCGCTCTGGCGCCACTATTTCCAGAACACACAAGGTAAGTCAAGCGATTAGAAGTTCAGATATGGTCATCCATGATGAGCATTTTGTTTATTTTGGGTGGCTTTGTTGTATATACCATGTGCCACTTGAACATAAGTTTGGTAAAATCTTATTTGATGGTATTTAAAAAATAAATAAATAAATAAAATCCTTCAGTGACTCCGTCACTGAGGTTTATCATAAGAATTGCCATACTGGGTCAGACCAAAGGTCCATCAAGCCTCGTATCCTGTTTCCAGCAATGACCAATCCAGGTTACAAGTACCTGTAAGGGTCACTGTTTTTAATGCTGACCTAGCAGATAAGTAAGTTGAGTTGACAATTAGCTGCTGATAAGTTCTTAATAAAAAAAAAATGAAAAATGTATTAGATGGCAGGAAAAACTAATTTCATTCACCCTTTCTTGGTTGAAGAACATTGCCCGAATATGGTAAGATATTTTTGTTTGTGCTTTATTTTTTTTTTTAATCTATCTAGCTTGAAAGCATAAGTAATAGTGGATTTTTTAATAATGTAATCAATAATGGATCCTCAAAATTGACCTCAAACGTAAGAGTCTCCTATGTTCTAATTATTATTGTGGCTTACCCACATTAACAGCATTATCGGGGCTCAACAAATGGATTTACTGGCCACTAATGAGTCAAACATTTGTTCCTGATCGGTCCTCCAGTTTAGTCCTCCACCTATGGGTAGTGCACCTCCTCCTGCAGCATGGAGATTGGACCAGTCGGAATCTTGCCCTCACTGGATACCTCCTGCTGGAAATCCCATCAGCCCCAGTGTGTCCAATCTCCAGGCAGCAGGAGGACGTGTGAGCCTAGGGCTGGGCTCACTTAAGGACTAGATAGGCAGCGCTGTACTTAGTTTTTAACAAGTTATTTTCTCCCTTTAACTTTCATTGGTTTCCTTTCATTTTTAGGGTGATGTGCCTTTAAAAAAAAAAAAAAAAAGACACATGCAGAGGAGCCGATATTGCTACTGCACCTTTGTCCCTCTCCCACTTGCCTATTTGTTATTTCACACACAGGCAGCATCAGATCTCTCCTCCTAGACGGTACAGGGGAGAGATCTGTCAGCAGCACCCACTGACACGTGGCTCCTTGATTACGGAGCTGAGCGGTTTAGAGCAGGAAGCAACTCGGAGAGACCGGCTGAGCAGCGCTCGCTGCGGAGGTGCTTAGCAACGTCACGGCTTGTAGAGCGCTTCCCTGGGGTAAGTCAGCCAACGGGAGAAGAGCTGTAGAGCGATAGGGGAACGCGGGGCACTTCGGGTCGGGCCGGTGTGTGTTCGTGTGGTTTTAGTCAGCGGCGGCCATCTTGGATTTTTCTTCCCGCACTGCAGAGGCCATGTGGCAGGCCACAGAACAGAGGTTTGCTCGGGTGGCTTAGAGCATGGGTGTGAGACACAGGGTCCCTCGTTGGCTGGGGGTTTGTTGCTTTTGTTCTTTTCTTCCGTGGAGTTCTTATAGTTGGGGGGGGGGGGGGGGGAAAGGGTGCCTGTCTTTAAAGGAGATCTGCTTAGTGTTTCACATCCAGCAACTATCAACCCAGCTGGTTCGGGTGTGCGCTGGTTTACACTTGGTTGGTTCATGTCTGCTAGACCGCAGTGCGTGGTCTGCGGTTCGCGCAGAGGTACGGTGTCCGATACCGGTATTTGTAGGGGCTGCGCTACTGTTTCCCCCAATGTTGAACAGCAAATGGAGTGGAGGGGAGGGCGGCTCTAGAGCCCCTAGCTTCCGCGGCAGGTGTGGAGAGTGATCCGCCTCTGGGGGCCATGGCGGGGTTCCCCCCGGCTCCTCCAGTGGGCCTTCGCACGTCCAGCCAATGGGGGCTGCCAAGGCATCTTTGGGGGATTTTTCCCCAGACTTTGTCCTTATCATGCATCAAGCCTTTTGCTTAGGAAGGCTGGGAAAGTTGCCAAAGGCCCTCTCTCTGTGGGCGCCTCTGCAGTCGCCCAAGGGGGAGGATGCAAGTGGAGAGAACCCCAAGTCTGCAAAGAGGCCTCTGTGCTCTGACATGGAGCAAGCGGATCTGTAGTGGCAGGAGGCAGACGACGTGGAAGTTGATCCCGGGTACGGTGTAGAGGAATTGGAAGAAGGGGAGATCCCGGAACCAGAGGATCAGGCAAGAATCATACGGGTTTTTCGCAAGGATGAATTGATGGCACTGATTACAGGGTCCCTTCAGACGCTTTAATCTAGCTACAGCTCAGCCTGCGGAAGAAGAGGGCCTCGAAGATCCCCTCATTCAAGCAGTGAGAGCGTCTCAGACGGTGTTCCCGGTCCACAGGGTAGTGGATCGGATGATCCAGAGTGAGTGGGATCACCCTGAAGCGGAGTTGAAAGGGATCCGAACAATGAACCGACTTTACCCTTTGGCGGACAAGGACAAAGAAAAGTTTTGTTCACCATGGGTGGACGCAGCTGTCTCTGCAGTGACTAAGAAGACAACGATTCCGGTGGAAGGTAGTGCGGCCTTGAAAGATGCGCTGGACAGAAAGGTAGATGGTTTATTAAAACAGGCATTCGAGGCCGACGCGCTGTCTCTGCAGGCCTCTATCTGTTGTGCCTGG
Organism: Ichthyophis bannanicus; assembly: GCA_033557465.1. Lineage (NCBI taxonomy): Eukaryota > Metazoa > Chordata > Amphibia > Gymnophiona > Ichthyophiidae > Ichthyophis > Ichthyophis bannanicus. The sequence continues at coordinate 223,566,444 of CM066031.1, forward strand.
GTGGCCAGGGCCTTGTCTTCAGTGGTCCCAGCACTTAAGGCAGGACACTCATCTGGATCAGCAGAGTGTGCTCGAGGTGACTCGGCTTGAATCCGGTTCAGCATATTTGGCAGATGTACACTATGATTTGATCAGAACGTTGGCAAATAGTATGGCTTCCCTAGTGGCCGCCTGGAGATCCATTTGGCTGAGGAATTGGGCGGCTGACGGGTTGTCTAAGTCCCGTCTCAGCAAGCTCCCCTTCAAGGGCAAGCTGTTGTTTGGAGAAGATTTGGATAAATTAGTGAAGGACTTGGGTGAATCCAAGGGTGGCAGACTGCCGTAGGATAAGCCTAAGCAGGGGAGGACTTTTCCGGCTGCTCGTGGCCAGTTTAGCGATTTCAGAAGGTTTCGGTCTTTGCATTTGGGAGGTTTCCAGCGCGGCAGGTTTGCCTCTAGTACCCAAGGGTTTCGCGGGGCAGGCAGAGGTTTCGTGGCAGCCTCCCCCTCATCCTCCTTTAACCGCAAGCCTCAATGAAACGAGGCGGGCCCCGGTGGGAAGCCTACCGATAGGTGGCCGGCTTCAGGAGTTCCTTCCTGCCTGGGTCCAAATAACATCAGATCAGTGGGTGTTGGAGATAGTGCGAGAAGGTTATGCGTTGGAGTTGTCGTGCCCACTTCGGGACTCCTTTGTACTATCACCCAGCAAAGGGTGGCAAAAAGCTCTGGCGATCCGCCTGACGTTAGACCGTCTGTTACAGTTGGGAGCGGTCGTTCCCGTCCCGATTTCAGACCTAGGGGTAGGCCGCTACTCCATTTATTTTGTGGTGCCAAAGAAAGATGGATCTCTCCGGTCTATTCTAGATCTCAAAGGAGTGAATTGTTGCCTTCAGGTGCCTAATTTCCACATGGAAACTCTGAGGCCCGTCATAGTGGCAGTGCGTCAAGGAGAGTTTTTGACTTCACTTGACCTCACGGAGGCCTACTTGCACGTTCCGATCAGGGAAGCTCATCAGAAGTTCCTAAGGTTCGCGTTCCCGTGAGGCCATTATTAGTTCCAGGCATTGCTGTTCGGCTTGGCTACGGCTCCGTGCACGTTCACCAAGATTATGGTGGTGGTGGCGGCAGCGTTACGAAAAAAGGGCATTCTAGTCCACCCTTATCTCGACGATTGGTTGATTCGGGCAAAGTCCAAGGTCGAGAGCTTGCAGGTCACGGACAGAGTGGTGAAAGTTCTCCAGAGTCTTGGCTGGGTGGTCAATGCAAAAAAGAGCCACTTAGATCCGTCATAGAATCTCGAATATCTGGGAGTTCGCTTGGACACTTCAAGAGGTTTGGTGTTTTTGCCAGATTGCCGGGTGCAGGTCCTACGCAAGCTCGTGCACAGGTTCTTGGGGTTCCCGGCACCGACAGCATGGTGGTATCTGCGGCTGCTGGGGACCATGGCGGCAACACTGGAGGTAGTGCCCTGAGCCAGGTTTCACATGCGACCGCTGCAAAGGGCATTACTGCACCGCTGGTCGAACCAGGCGGACTCGCTGAACAAACGCCTTCCCTGCCCGATACGGGTCAGGCGAGCCCTGCGGTGGTGGCTGTGCCCGGGTGCCCTGCAGGCGGGGGAATGCCATTGGAACAACCAGTTTGGCTCCCACTGATGACGGATGCGAGCCTGACGGGCTGGGGAGCTCATTGCGAAGGTCGGTTCGCGCAGGGGTTCTGGACCCGCCAGGAAGCTTCTTGGTCAATCAACCGCCACGAGCTGTGGGTGGTGTTCCTGGCGCTGCAGGCGTTAGAGTTCAGTGAAGGGGCGAGCTGTAAGAGTGCTCTCGGACAATTCGGCAACGGTAGCTTACATCAATCGGCAGGGCGGAACGGGAAGTATGGCCATGGAGGAAGAAGCAGAGGCGTTGTTTCTCTGGATAGAACCTCGTCTCCAAGCCATTTCAGCAGCGCATATCGCAGGAAAGGACCATGTGATGGCAGATTTCTTCAGCAGAGTGCGGGTGGATGCCGGAGAAGGGGAGCTTCATCCGCAGTTGTTCGCGAAAATTGTTCGCAGATGGGGGCCGCTGATCATGGATCTAATGGCGACCTATCATTCAGCAAAAATGGGTAGTTTCTTCAGCAGGCGGAGGGAAAGGATATCCGAAGGCATCGACGCCCTCATTCAACCCTGGCCGGCGTCGGGTCTCCTTTATGTCTTTCCTCCTGTATGTTTTTCCTCCATGGGCGCTGATAGGCCGAGTAGTTCAGCGTATCGAGGCGCACCGCGGCAGAGTTCTGCTGGTGGCTCCAGACTGGCCAAGACACCCGTGGTATGCAGATCTAGTTCGCCTGCTCGACGGAGAGCCTTGGAGGCTGCCGTTTTTGGCGGATCTACTGATTCAGGGTCCTCTACGAATGCCCCAAGTGGATTGATTTTCACTTACGGTATGGCCATTGAAAGAGCACGGTTAAGAAAAGGTTATTCGGCTGCGGTCATCGCCACTCTGCTTCGAGCAAGAAAGAAATCCACATCTCTCGCACATGTGCGCGTGTGGTGTATTTTTGAGGATTGGTGTTCAAGGTGGCAGGTCCGGGCGGCAACTGCTTCTGTACCCGTAGTACTCAGTTTTTTGCAAGATGGCTTTGAGAAAGGGCTAGCCGTGAGTACTTTGAAGGTTCAGTTGGCAGCTCTCTCATGTTATAGGGGCAAGGTCCAGGGAGTAGGCCTGGCTTTGCACGCAGATGTGCACAGTTTCCTTAAAGCGGTGTTTAGACTTCGCCCATCGCGCAGGGTTGTAGTGCCGCCCTGGGATTTGAATCTGGTTTTGGAGGCGTTAGCCAGGAAACCTTTTGAGCTTTTGAATCAGGCGTCGGTTAAGGACTTAACTTTGAAGACAGTCTTTTTGGTGGCCATATGCTCAGCTAGGCGAATTGCAGAGTTGCAGGCGTTATCGTGCAGGGAGCCGTTCTTGTCTTTCTCTAGAGACAAAGTGGTGTTTAAGACCAGTTCCCTCCTTCCTGCCTAAGGTGGTCTCCCCATTTCATTTGAATCAGTCAGTATTCCTCCCAGTGTTGAACTTGGTAGCAGACCGGGCCATGGATCGTGGCTTGCATCGTCTGGACGTCCGAAGAGTGTTGCACCGGTATCTGAATGTTTCGGCAGCCTTCCATAAGTCGGACCGTCTCTTTGTGTTGTTTGGAGGACCTCGCAGGGGGGAAGCGGTGGCAAAAGTGTCCATTTCCAGATGGGTTAAGGATGCGATTGCGTCGGCGTATATATTGCAGGGGCGTCCGGTGCCGGTGGGGTTGCAGGCGCACTCTACTAGAGCGCAGGCAACATCTTGGGCGGAGCACAGCTTGATACCGCCAGCGGACATTTTCAGGGCAGCCACCCGGTCTTCCCTTCATGCCTTCAGCAAGCATTACCATCTGGATGTTTTGGCAGCGAGTGATGCCAGTTTCGGATCGGCGGTGTAATGTGCAGGTTGGAAAGGTCCCTCCCAATGATAACTGCTCTGATACATCCCAGAGGTGGAGGACTAAACTGGAGGACCGATAAGGAAATGGAAATGGAAATTACACATCTCCAGGAACAAGCATGAATGAGTCTTCACATATGGGGTACGTCGGTACCGACGGAGCCTGCACGGGAATGCTCCCCAGCATCCAATCGGAAAGCTTTTGGGAGCATTCCTCGCGCCTGCGCACTGCCTTCCCGCCTTTTCCACTGCCTCTCCTCAGTTTTCGTTTTTCCGCGGAGCCGGCAGGATGTCCTCCTGTCACTGCAGAAACTTTTTTCTTTAAATTCTTTATTTCTTGTTTCCTTGTGGTCGCGGCTGTTTCTCCCGCCGCCACTGGCACCGCCGGTGGGTTTTTTTCTTTTCTTTTCTTTTTCTTAAACTCAGAGAGATTTTTCCCTCTGGTTCTGTCTTAAATTTTTTGGGCCTACAAGGCCTCTCCATCATGGAGCCTTCTCCTAAGAAGTGCCTTCACTGTGGAAACACAGTTTTCTTTTTAGACTCCAATGCCTGGTGTCTAACCTGTTTGGGTCCTGACCCTTTTCCCCCTGAACAATCAGGCTGCAAAACTGAGAAGAACTTCCCTCTTTCGAGTTTCCCTCGATAACGTTTTCCCTCCCGGAGTGAGGGCACCGGCCTTTTCTTCTCTTCAGGATCAGGTAACCCACAAACAGTCTGTTAAGACTAGCCAATCCTTGAGTGGTAGGTCTCATGCCAAGCATGATGGCGGCTCCGGCCTTGCCCTCAAGACCCCATTGGCATTAAAACCCCGGCGGGTGTCTCCGGGCTCACCCCTCACAAAACATACCTGAGCCATGCTTGGTGGTGGCATCCGCTTCGAGCGGTACCGATGCATCGGCACCGGTGTTGAGTGATCCACTCTTCCCCAGGGATTGTCATCTGGCGTCCTTGGTGCCTTCGGGACCGATCGATACGACCCAGATTGACTTTCCTGTATCGGCAACATCGCCGATACCACCACCGATGTCGGTACCCTCTAGACATGCATCGATAGACTCTCTCCCCTCGATGCCGAGTCTGGAATCGATATCTAGTCTAGTCTCCTTTCCGGATAGCAGTACCGAGGATATTCACCAAGCATTTCTGGTTCCCTCGGTACCGCTTGAGCAGCCTCCGATGACTCCTTCGATGGCGTTGCCGTCTCAGATTCCGACTCACCTACTGGTATCGGTATCAATGTCGGTTCCTGCAGTTCCATCGGTACCATCGATCCTTTCTATGCCTAGTTTGGAATCGATACCTGGCATGAACGATGCAGTACTGACTGCCCCAAATCGTGACTGCCAGTACCACTATCCATCTAGTGGGGTTCTTTTTCTCCACCAGACCACTACATCCTCTGGTGCTCAGGCTGCTCCTTCAACCTTAGCCTATCCAGGGATAGTTCCCATTGGAGATCCCTCTTTTCAGAAATTTCTCCTTGATATAGCAACCTTTCTTGCTATTCCTATCCCTGGCTATGATCCTACTCGAGGCTCTCCTGCAGAAAAGGAAAATATAATGCTTCCTTTACATCATTCTTTGCAGGATCTTCTTCTGAGAATGTGGGAATCACCTTTAAGGGTTCCCTCACCTTCTACAGCAACTGATGTTCTGTATCAGGTGCCCCCCTCTCCAGGGTTTCAAAAAACTCAACTTCCCCATCATTCCATTGTAGTGGAATCAGCTATGAGGAAGGTAAAAAGCAAGAAGAAGCATTCTTCTTATCCGCCAGGTCGTGCATCTAAAACACTAGATGCCTTTGGACGTCAAACCTTCCAAACATCTATGCTGGCATCAAGGATTATCTCTTATATTTTTTGAGTCTATCTCTCCAGGAGGTCACAAAGAAATTATCTCTTTTGACTCCTTTTTTATCGGAACCTAAGGCTGCAGACTATTCCTTGCTTCTTAGTCATAGCCAAAATATCTCTTGGTTTCTTTCTCGTGCTTCTCTAGACTCTTTTGAGTCTGTTAGCAGATCCTCTGCTATTGCTATAGGAGCACGTCGTAGAGCCTGGCTCCAAGCTTCAGACTTGAGCAGATGGGCACAACACACACTGGGTAATTCTCCTTGTACTGGAGAAAATCTCTTCAATAAGGAGGCTTTACGTCAGGTTGCTCATTGCTCCACTGACTTCCCTGGTTCTAGGGACCATCCTAAGCCACCTTCTTCCCCAGGAGGTAGGAAATGTCCTACCAAACCTTCTTTCCCTAAGGTTTCACTCTTCTCCTGCCCATCATCCAGATGTACCCAAGCAGGGGACACCTCGTCCTGGTCTGAAGAATCCAAACTCTAGCCAGTCTCAGCATACCTAGCAACCATAGGTTCCTGAAGGTTGCAACCTACAGTTAACTTCTTCTTAGCAGACGTTTGTTCACTGTTTTTTCTTTAAAGCTCTACATGTGCTTTCCTTTCTTCAGGATATCCTAAGCTGTCAGGATATTCTTGTCCATGGGTTACAGATTTCTCCTCTTCTTCCTACCAAGAAGAGAAGTTAACAACTATCCCATGATAGTTTCTGTCCCACCATAAACATTTTTTCCTTCAGCTGACTCACCATATGGTAAGTCACCCTTCAATTACATGTTTTCTCTACCCTCTCATCCAGGGTTTCCCCTGAATGAGTGGTACCATACTGGACAGCTTCTCTAGCTTTTCATTCCAGTGTATAATTTTTTCCTAGAATAAATTCTCTGGACAGCTGTCAGACAGGGACAGGAATATTCCTCTCCCTTTGTCTGTTCTCTGTTTTACACAGGAAGATTCTCTCTGCTGTCTTTTTCAGCTACTGTTCATGCAGGAGTTCCAGTGACTGAACTACTGGTACTTCCCACAAGTTTCCAGTCTGTCTTCCACTACTTTTGTCTAGCCTTAGAAATGATTCCAAGATAGTCCTCATCGATCTTGGATACTCCTACTCACTTCAGGTTTCTCACCTCATCTTCTTTCTGGCCATCTCCATTTACTTGGATGTGGCAACACAGCTGACCTACAGTCAGTTTTATATCCTAATTCTCCTGCATGATGCTCTCTGCAATCTTCAGAGAAGCTTTCTACTATGGGCCCTTGCTAGAGAGCATTGAACTTTGTCTCTGATGGCTATTCTATATAGTAGAAAAGGCTTATCAGTCATTTTCCATGACTGTGAGGGTTCTCCACACCCTCTTGTCTCCTGTTAGAATACAGGATATAAGCTTTTTCTGCGTGAATGTCCAAGGAGTTTCCCAATCCTGCAGGAATAAGCTCTTTTTTCCTTACAGCTTGGCCTCATGCTATCCTACTCCTCATGGACAGCACATATTCTACTAGTAACGCATGATACCCCTGTGTCCCTCCAGTGGGTCATCCTGGTATCTCCTTCTATGCGTTTTCTGTTCATTTACCATGTCAGAGTTCTACAGAACTCACGACTTGCTCTCTACAGACTGATATTATCCTCTGTTTTTTCACGCAACCGTCCTGGTTATTTCACTGGATAGCATTCCTGCACCCTCTTAGCCCAGAGGAATAGATTCTCTATATATCTTTTCAAGTAGGTTCCACCTTCTTGTTATTAGATGAATCTTTCTCCTTCACATCTCTCATGTGAATGTTCTTATGGGGCTTAGTTGCAGACATGTATCTTCAGACTTACATATTCATGTATGTATATATCTCTACATATTTCTATACATACATATGTCTGTAAGCTGTGTGTGCATAGGTTATGCCCCTATATATATATATATATATCCCTATATATCTATATCTATATCTATATCCCTATATATGTGTAACTGTCGAGATGCTCTTTATCAGTAGATATGTATTTACATACTATCTCCCTAACTGTCTATGCTATAAAGGCTTTTATCTTCTTAGAGGTTCCAGACAGTGGGCTTGCATAGCTTCATACTGTCCCTCAGTATGTGGGGGCTGTTATGCACACAACCACTACTGTGGTACTAACAGCTTCCACTTTACTCTAGGTCTCACTATCCCTGAAGCATCATGCTTCAATATCTTTCCTATCTCTCACCAGCTAGGAAAGACAGTGTAGATTTTTAGTAGTTCTGAGGTTTCAGCCCTTCACATATCTGTCCTCCTTGGGAATATGGGCTTTTTTCCATACCCCTTCTTCCCTCCAGGACTGGGCTACTTGTCCAAATTGGTCAGTCTTCCTCTTTTGCTCCTCAATGTTAATGACTATGTAGCTAAAAGAGTTTTCAGCTTTTTTCCATAAAGCTTTCCACTGAAGACCTGCCGTTTTTATACTACCCCAGTTGACACCTGGGTCACCTGCCAATTCCAGATTTGGACCTTCACCCTCACTGCTGTGAGGTCACCTTGAGGATCCTCTACTGAATCTCCAGTAGACTCCATCACACTCTCTACTTCCTACAATCCAGTAGGTAAGATCCATTTTGTGATTGTTCATTAAATAATTTTAATGGTACTTATCATACATACCAAGGACTCCTCTCCTGTAGTCCTTAGCTTTGCTGTTTTTTCTTACAGATCCTCTCCTTTCAACTCCTACCCACCATCCCTCATGGGATGCCGGAGATCCATGTGTGGGAACTGCAGTCCTGATCCAGGGACACGCATTTTATGGGATCTCCCCCTGGCATCTATAGCTAGGGAGTCCCCATATGTGAAGACTCATTCCTGCTTGTTCCTGGAGATAGCACAGTTACTTACCTGTAACAAGTGATCTCTGGGAACAGCAGGAATAAGTCTTCACAACCCACCCACCTCCCCTAGGAGTTGTATCTATCTATCTTCCTTTCCTCTTTCTCTCCTTTTGTCTCAGCTATGAAACTCAACTGAGGAGAGGCAGTGGAAAAGGCGGGAAGGCAGTGCGCAGGCGCGAGGGATGCTCCCAAAAGCTTTCTGATTGGATGCTGGGGAGCATTCCCGTGCAGGTTCCGTCGGTACTGATGGACCCCATATGTGAAGACTTATTCCTGCTGTTCCCAGAGATCACCTGTTACAGGTAAGTAACTGTGCTTTACCTGGTAATTGTGGTTCCTTTAGGGACTCCAGTTTAGTCCTCAGTCCCACCTGAGAGAATTTCAGAAGTACGCCGTAATTTGGAGGAGAAATGCTTTCCGGTCGTCAGAATATAGTGTGGTTCATGCCTGGAACATCTGGCTCGTGCCTGTCTGTCTGTCTGACTGACTTTCTTTAGTGTGGAATACTGTCTCCCTTGTTAGCTTTCGGGGGGGTCAGGTTGATTGTGTGAAGTTAGTTTTTCATTATTAGTTTTACAGTTGAGGTTAGACAGTTTTTCGTAGCTGGTTATTTGTTACTCCTTGAAGTCTGCTTTGTCAATAGTTCCCTGGGGCTGATGGGATTTCCAGCAGGAGGTATCCAGTGAGGGCAAGATTCTGATTGGTCCAGTCTCCATGCTGCAGGAGGTGGAGGACTAAACTGGAGTCCCTAAAGGAACCACAATTACCAGGTAAGTGTAATTTCCATATATGTCATCACTCCACCTATGACATCATAACAATAAAGTGGGAAAAGCAAGAAACGGACACAGCACTGTAGCTTGTTGTTTTTGTCAAAATTACACTTCACAAGTTAAAAGGATTGCTTAACAATATGTATAGACTTGACATCTAGACATTTTTCTTTCAAAATGCAAACGAAGCACTTAGTTTGTATAACTATGCTTGCTACGGTGCTCAGCCAGTGCTTTAAACTTCCTCCTGACTGCCACGTAAAGCCTTTCAATTAAAGCCGTCCAGCTGCCTGTAAGTCATAACAAGTCATAGGTATTCTTATGACTGTCTGGGTCAGATTTAGTTTTAACTGCTCACTGTCCCATTGCTCTTTAGAACTTATGTTTCCAGTTCATACTGCTAGATCAGTCCAGACAAGTGGGTTATGCTCCCCTGCCAGCAGATGTTGGAGACAGAGAAAAAATTCCAGAGCTGTGATTGGTTAGGCTCTGGATGGTATAGTGGTATAGGTGTACCCCTAGGGGTCCTATGCAGTATTTTCTCTGTCTCCAGCAGATGAAGGTGTTAGACAAGCTTGTCTATTCAATTTAATTTTCCTTATCGGTCCTCCAGTTTAGTCCTCCACCTCGGTTGTGCACCTCCTCCTGCAGCTTGGACACTGGGCGTGTCAAAAAAACGTGACATCACTGGCTGTAGTCTGCTGGTCTCTCCCATCAGCCCCAGTGTGTCCAGTCTCCATGCAGCAGGAGAACATAGTGAGCCTATGTGCTGGGCTCACTTGAGTATCAGATAATTTAATCTGAGCGGAGCCGCGCGGGCTGGAGCGTCGCATCTTAACTTACCGGACAAGAGGTACTGTTAGAGGCGAGGGAAGGGGCCGGCATGCAAAGTGGTCGGCTGCAGTGAGCAGGCTGCCAAAGAGTGTTCCTTATCTGTCCTCAAGTTTAGTCCTCTATCTCTGGGTTGTGCACCTCCTCCTGCAGCTTGGAGACTGGGCATGTGAGAATCGTGACATCACTGGATGTAGCCTGCTGGTATTGCCCATCAGCCCTAGTGTGTCCAGTCTCCAGGCAGCAGGAGGACGTAGAGAGCCTAGGTTCTGGGCTCACTTGAGAATCAGATAAGGAGCAGTTAGGCAGGACCTGGTTTTAATTTGGGTTTAATTTAACTTGACAAATATTAATTACTGGTTTTAATTCCCTTAGTAATTTAGCTTTCTTTGGGCTAATTACTTTAAAGTTAATCTAATCCCTTCCAGTTTATTCAGTGTAATAATTTAATCTTCTAATCTAACTTGGATATTTTAATCTAATGTTTTTAATTTTAATCTAATTAATTTATCTGAGGATCTGTCCCTTTAAAATAACCTTCTCCCGCCTAGCTCCTGGGCCCGTTGGTGTATACTGCTCTTGCAGTTTCCAGCTTCGGGCCGTTGCTTCTTTGTTTTTTTTTCCCCAAGGCTTCCTCTTTGTTTTAGGTTGGTGGGCTCTCCCCTCCCGGATGATACGGAGAGGAGCCCAACAGAGGAAGAGGAGAGCTGCACACGCGCTGCCCCAAGTTACTCGGAGCAGCGGGAAGAGCGGAAGTGTTGCCGTGCCCGGCCCTCACCATGAACGCTGCTCACAATGGGATCGAGCAGCGTTGCGGTTTGCAGGGCGGTGATTCGGTCTCCACTTGGAAGGAGGCTGTGGGGACCAAAATCGCAGGATGGCTGCCGTGTCTGCGGCGCGATGTCCTGGCAGTGCGCCTTGAGCGGCGGAGGTCGTTTGGGCACAAAACGGAGCCTTTCCCGCGCTCCGCGGCCTCGTGGGCAGTGCCAGCAATCAGCAGAACGAGTTCAGGCTGAGGACCGGGCAAAATAAGGTTTATTTTTCATACAGCACATGTTTAATGCTATAATTCAATAATTTAATGTGAAAAAATATTAGAACCCGCTTGGATTAAACTCAAAGCACAAGAAAAGAAAATCCAATGCAAACAAAAATTCCCCCAAGTGGCACAGCCATATATTTTTGTCGGAGCTAGTCAGCTCAGTGTCAGGAAAGGAATCCAATGACACCACCGTGACCGCTCCTTTTTATTCTATAGATTTTAAAAAAGCCATAACTTAGCTGTTCTCACAGAGCACCGCCAAAACGCCAAAAACATCTGATAGACGACGTGGCTCACGTTTCGGGTTTACATCAAAAAGAAACCCTGCTTCAGGTCCCACAAATCGGCAAATGGCGAATCTTCAGCTTACACAGCCTGGGAAATCTCTCCTTTTTGTCTTTGGTGGCGTCTGACGTCAAAATGATTAACAGACCCCAAGGCCAACTGAGTGAACAGCGCTGGATCCACCTCCTTAATTCTGTGGTTCCGGAGGGGCTTAATCTCCAGTTGGACTGGTATACCATCATCTGATTTGTGTTCTCTCACACTCGGGGGCCATTCTGGGAATCACTGTTCTCTCTAAGCTGTGCGCGTGTGCGCGCGCACACACCTCGCCGAGGGAGCGCACATACTTTACAACAGAGCACACAAAAATTACAGCTCTGATTCTGATAGAAAACAACACAGACGTCTTAAAATTTAAAAGTTATGATTGTAATTACTAGAAATTTCCCGCTTCATTTAGTAATCTATTTTCATTTAATTTGATTAAAATCAATGTGGTGTACATACTGTATTCTGACGTGTAGTCAAATTTTAAAGTATATAACTCTGAGTGTCGTTATGTGGCGCACAAAAATGTAACATTCCTTCAAAAGCTGCACACAGCTGATATTTTATGCGCACACAGCCTACAGAAAATTAGAGGGAACATTGCTGGGAATTCCCTGTGCAGTGGGGTTTCCCTCTGTTTGGTGCTCCGGTGTAGGTTGGATGTGATTGGCCTTGGGCTCTGTTCATCATTTTGACGTCAGAGTGCTTCCTTTCGGTCTGGCCTCTGCTCCAAGAGTGTTCACAAAATGCATGGCAGTGGTAGCTGCATTTTTACGCACTCTAGGGATATTCGTATTCCCATATCTGGACGACTGGCTCATCCGAGCTCCATCCCAGTCGGAGGCCCAGGCTTCCCTGGCCTGCACAAAGCGTGTTCTTCAGTATCTGGGATTGGTAATCAATATTCCCAAATCCCATCTCACCCCTACTCAGTCTCTAGAGTTCATAGGGGCCTTACTGGATACTACAACTGCAAGTGCCTATCTTCCCCAGGCCCGTTGCCTACGCCTAGTGCAGTTAGCCTCCCAGATTCAGTCAAAATCCCATTTAACTGCTCGAGAGATGTTGCAACTCTTAGGCCACATGGCATCCACAGTGCATGTGGTTCCTTACGCTCGCCTTCACATGAGGGCAGCTCAGTGGACTCTATCCACCCAATGGACCCAGGCATCAGGTTGCCTGTCAGACAAAATAGCAACCTCCAGTCGCCTCTTTTGGTCCCTCCACTGGTGGAAGTCCACTAAAAATCTGTTGTTGGGGTCCCCCTTTCAACAGGTGCTACCCCAAGCAACCCTTACAACAGATGCCTCTCCAAAGGATTGGGGAGCTCATCTACAAGATCTCTCCACTCAAGGCATCTGGTCTCCACAGGAGACATCTCTCCATATCAACCTTTTAGAGCTCAGAGCAATCTTCTTAGCTCTCAGAGTCTTCCACACCCTGCTCAGCTACAAGACAGTCCTCATCCATACGGACAATCAGGTAGCCATGTTCTGTGTGAACAAGCAGGGGGGGGGGAAAGGCTCTCTGTCGCTTTGCAACGAAGCTCTGAGATTGTGAGCCTTCGCCAGAGAGCATCAAATCCATCTCATGGCAGTGTATCTTCCAGGGGTTCAAAACTCTTGGGCAGACAGACTCAGTCGAGTTCTGCTTCCACACGAATGGTCCCTCCATGGGGACCAGATAGCCAGGATTTTTCGGATTTGGGGTACCCCAGACATAGACCTATTTGCAAGTCCGTGGAATGCCAAACTTCCCCGGTTTTGTTCCAGAATTCCGTGTCAGGAAGTTCAGGCCAAGGATGCCTTCCTCCTTCACTGGGGGCAAGACTTCCTCTATGCCTTTCCACCTATTCCCCTCATCCCCAAGACTCTGTTCAAGCTTCAGAGAGACAAAGGGTCTATGATCCTCATAGCACCACATTGGCCACGCCAAGTGTGGTACCCTCTACTTCTGCATCTCTCTCAAGCTCCCTCCCTGGACCTGGGGTCTGCTCCAGATCTCCTCTCCCAGGAGGAGGGAACCTTGTGGCATCCAAATCCTCAGTCTCTTCATCTCAAGGTCTGGTTGCTGAAGGCCTAGACCTTCAAGATTTACACCTTTCTCAGCAGGTGAAGGATATCCTTCATGCTTCCAGAAAGCCTTCCACCAGACGCTCTTATGCTTTTAAATGGAAAAGGTTTTCCATTTGGTGTGCAGAAAATGGTCTTAACCCTTCTGCAATACCTTTGAATTCTTTACTAGACTATTTGCTGCATTTATCCCATGCAGGCCTTAAAACAAATTCAATCAGGGTCAATTTGAGTGCTATTGCAGCATCCCTGAAGCCTCTTAATGGACAACCTATTTCCTATCATCCTCTTATAGCAAGATTCATGAGAGGCCTTCTTTTAACTAAACCTCCCATTAAACCACCTCCAGTGGCATGGGACTTGAATCTGGTTCTTGGCCAGCTTATGAAGCCACCCTTTGAACCCTTAGCCACTACCTCCTTGAAATTCCTTTCCTGGAAGGTTATTTTTCTCATTGCACTCACCTCAGCTCGCCGTATTAGTGAGTTGCAAGCTCTAGTGGCTAATCCTCCTTATACAGGGTTCCATCATGACAAGGTAGTTCTCAGAACTAATCCACACTTTATGCCTAAAGTGGTCTCACCCTTTCATCTGAACCAGGTTTATTTACCTGTCTTCTTTCCAGGACCTCATGCATCTAGTGCAGAGAGGAGTCTTCATACCCTGGATTGTAAGAGAGCATTTGCTTTCTATTTACAAAGGACACAGCAACATAGAAAGTCCTCTCAACTTTTTGTTGCTTTTGATCCTTCCCATTTAGGACTTCCAGTCTCTAAGAGAACTCTATCCAACTGGATTGCTCAGTGTATTTCCTTCGCCTACCAGAGTAAGAATCTTTCTCTGGAAGGCCATGTCACGGCTCACAATGGCAGCCTCTATGGCTCATCTAAACTCTGTGTCCATCGACCAAATCAGTTGAGCAGCCACCTGGGCCTCGGTTCATACCTTCACAGCCCATTACTGCTTGGACAAGGATTCCCGCCGGGATGCCTTGTTTGGTCAGGCTGTTCTCAAACACCTGTTCCATACCTAATCAACTCCTGCCCTCCATCCCTGACTGGATGCCTGAGATTCATAGGTGGAAATGGAGCCCTTCCAGGGACTCACAATCGGGGTGATCTCCCAGGCATCTCTAGCTGGGGAGTCCCCATATGTGAAGACTCATTCCTGCTTGTTCCTGGAGATAGCACAGTTACTTACCTGTAACAGGTGATCTCTGGGAACAGCAGGAATTAGTCTTCACAACCCTCCCACCTCTTTCCTTTCCTCTCTCTCTCTCTCTCTTTGTCTCAGCTTTAAAACTCGAAATGGAGAGAGGCAGTTGGGAAAGGCGGGAAGGCAGCGCGCAGGCGCTGTGGGATGCTCCCAAAAGCTTTCCTTTTGGACGCTGGGGAGCGTTCCCGCGCAGGCTCCGTCGGTACCGACGATACCCATATGTGAAGACTAATTCCTGCTGTTCCCAGAGATCACCTGTTACAGGTAAGTAACTGTGCTTTCTGGGAACCATGGCCACCACCATTAAGCTCGTTCCTTGGGCCAGAGTGCACATGCTTTGTCTGCAGAACGCACTCCTTTCACGGTGGTCGCCAGTGTCAGAGAACTACCAGCTTCGTCTTCCACTATAGCCGGCGGTCAGGCACAGCCTACAGTGGTGGCTTTCTTCATGCAATCTCCTAAAGGGGGAGTACCCTTGGAAACTCCCCGCTGGATATTGGTGACAACAGATGCCAGTCTGTCCGGCTGGGGAGCTTACTGTCGAACCCACACTGCGCAGGGGATGTGGTCGGCACGCGAAGCACCATGGACGATCAACCGATTCGAAGCACAGGCAGTCCGCCTCACCTTACTGAGGTTTCAGTTTCTCCTGCAAGGTCAAGCGGTTCTGGTATTGTCCGACAACGCGACTACAGTGTCCTATCTCAACCGCCAGGGAGGCACCAAGTGCACTGGGGCGTCAAAGGAGATGTCCCTTCTTTTCCCCTGGTCAGAGAGATACTTACAGGCACTCTCGGCGCAACATATCACGGGGACCAACAATATAAAGGTGGATTTTCAGAGCCGGTATACTCTCAATTCCAGCGAGTGGGAACTTGCTCCAGGAGCTTTCTAGAGGATAGTTCTGAGATGGGGTCGAATGGCAATAGATCTCATGGCGTCGGCGACAAATGCCAAGGTACCAGTGTTCTTCAGTTGCTGGAGGGAACACAGGACTCGCGGCATAGATGCTCTGGTGCAACCATGGCCGAAACACGATCTGCTTTGTGTTTCCACCTTGGGCGATGATCGGGAGGGTTCTCCAACGAATCAGGGAGCACCAGGGCCCGGTGATCCTAGTGGCTCCGGATTGGCCCAGAAGACCCTGGTATACCGATCTCATAAGGTTATCTCGAGTGGCTCCTCTGCGACTGGAAGCTCCCTTGGGACTCCTCAAGCAAGGGCCAATCTCCATGGACAATCCGACTCCCTACTCGCTTACGGCTTGGCTCTTGAATGCCGCAGGTTAACCCGTAAGGGTTACTCTTTCAAGGTAGTGTCTACACTCCTCAACGCCCGACTATCTTCAACGTTGGTAGCGTACGCTAGGGTGTGGCGAGTTTTTGAGTTGTGGTGTTCGCAACATCAACTTTCTCCATGGCGCTCAGAAATCCCAGAGGTTCTCGCTTTTTTTCAGGATGGGCTTGATAAAGGGTTAACACTCGGAACTCTATGGGTACAAATTTCGTCCTTGACGTGCTACTGGGGGCTGGTTCGAGGTCGCACCCTTGCATCACATTCTGATGTGTCGCGTTTTCTCAAGGGAGTCCAGCTCCTACGCCCACCGGTGCATCCAGTAGGTCCCTCCTTGGGATCTCGTTCTGGGTCTGAAGGCTCTTATGGCCCGGCCCTTTGAGCCTCTCAAAGAAGTTTTGCTTCGCGATTTGACATTTAAGACAGTGTTCTTAGTGGCGATAACCTCGGCACATAGGATATCGGAACCGCAGGCTCTTTCTTGCAGGGATCCCTATTTTTCGTTCTCCGCAGAGGGAATGTCTCTTCGTGCTGTTCCCTCATTCTTGCCTACGGTAATTACTCCTTTTCATGTCAATCAGCCTCTTCTGTTGCCTGCTTTCTCAAAGGAGCAATGTTCGGGATGGCACAATATCTCCGAGCGGTAGACTCAAGAGAATTCTCCTCCACTATCTCAAAGTGACCAGTTCCTTTCATAAGACCGACCATCTCTTTGTCCTCTTTGCGGGACCGCGCAGGGGTCTTGCGGCCTCAAAATCCACTATTGCCAGGTGGCTGCGTCGGACCATTGAATCAGCCTACATCGTTCAGGGCAGACCGGTGCCCCCAGGTCTTCGGGCTCATTCCACTCGAGCTCAATCCACGTCTTGGGCCAAATGTTCTAGCGTGGCCCCCTCTCAATATCTGTTGAGTGGCAACTTGGTCGTCTTTGTCCACATTTGTTCAGCATTATCTGGACATTCAAGCACGAGAGGACAGTCGGTTCGGAGTTGGTGTGCTGTTGGCGGCTCTCTCTGCCCACCCTGAGGGTCCTTAGCTTGGGTACTTCCAGCTTGTCTGGACTGGTCTACCAGTATGAACTGGAAAGAGAAATTTCATTTACCGTTAATTTCCTTTCATGGATTACTGCTAGACCAGTCCAGAACCCACCCGGTTGTCGGTAGCACTGGTGCACGTGCAGAGGAGCTGACGTTCATTCTTCAGGCACAACCAATTTAAATATCCCCGGGATGGCCCACATTACACAATGCAAGGTTCCACATTAGGAACCACCACCCAGGAAAAAGATTTAGGCGTCAACGTGGATAATATGTTGAAACCCTCCGCCCAGTGTGCAGTGGCGGCCAACAGAGCAAATAGAATGCTAGGTATCATAAGGAAAGGAATGGAAAATAAAACAAAGGCTATTATAATGCCTTTGTATCTTTCCATGGTGCGACCACACTTTCAATATTGTGTGCAATTCTGGTCGTCGTATCTTAAAAAGGATATAGTGTTATTAGAAAAGGTACAGAGAAGAGCCACCAAAATGGTAAAGGGGGTGGAAGGATACTCCTATGAAGAGATGCTAAAAAGGTTAGGGCTCTTCAACCTGGAAAAAAGATGGCTGAGGGGAGATATGATAGAGGTCTATAAATTAATGAATGGAGTGGAACGGGTAAACGTAGATCGATTGTTTGTCATCAGAATATAGAAAGACTAGGGGGCATGCAATGAGTTCACAAAAGAGGGGGCATCCAAAAGAGTTCACAAAGACTAAAAAAACAACAAATAAAAAAACGTTTTCCCATGCAGCCCCTATACTCTGGAACTCCCTACCTGATGAAATAAGAGCCCTAACTGATCTTAAAGAACTACGCAAAACATTAAAAACTCACCTATTTAGCTCCCACTACGGTCCACTTGTGAATTCCCAATACCAAAATGAAAAGGGATAATATATAACACATTAAGCTTAACACCATAAAGTCTCATGAAAATATGACCATTACCACAGTTTATGATGCTTGTAAATAGCTACCTTTCTCGTTGAACCCAACATCCGTTGACTGTATATAGTTGATTGTACATAGTTCTCCAAAGTTTAATTGTTAAAGTTAAGATGTACATAACTCAAGCAATGTTTAATGTAAAAACAGATATGCTGTACTGTTTCCTTACCTGTTATATGTAAACCACACCTGATCATTGGAAGGTAGCGGTATATAAGCGACTGTTAAATAAATAAATAAATAAATGAAGCTACAGGGTAACCTATTTAAGACTAATAAGAGAAAATATTTTTTCACTCAACGTGTAATCAAACTCTGGAATTTCTTACCAGAGGATGTAGTAAAAGCTGTTAGTGTAGCTGGGTTTAAAAAAGGTTTGGACAAGTTCCCCGAGGAAAGGTCCATAAACCATTATTAAAAGGGACCCGGGATATCACTGCTTAACCCAATACAAGCATTGTGGAACCTGTGTCTTTTGGGGAAACTGCTAGGTACTTATGACCTAGATTGGCCACTGTTGGAAACAGGATACTGGGCTTGATGGACCTTGGTCTGACCCAGTATGGCATGTTCTTATGTTTGTTTAATTAATAATATCAGGACATAGCGTTATTAGAAAAAGTACAGAGAAGAGCCACCAAATTGGTGAAGGGGATGGAAGGCTACTCCTATGAAGAGAGGCTAAGAAGGTTAGGGCTCTTTAGCCTGGAGAAGAGACGGCTGAGGGGAGATATGATAGAGGTCTATAAATTAATGAATGGAGTGGAACGGATAAACGTGGATCAATTGTTTACGCTATCAGAGTATAGAAAGACTAGGGGACATGTAATGAAGCTACAGGGTAAACTATTTAAGACAAATAAGAGAAAATATTTTTTCACTCAACGTGTAATCAAACTCTGGAATCTGTTACCGGAGGATGTAGTAAGGGCTGTTAGTATAGCTGGGTTTAAAAAAGGTTTGGACAAGTTCCTGGAGGAAAGGTCCATAAACCACTATTAAAAAGGGACCCAGGATATCAATGCTTGACCCAGTACAAGCATTGTGGAACCTGTGTCTTTTGGGGATATTGCTAGGTACGTATAACCTAGATTGGCCACTGTTGGAAACAGGATACTGGGCTTGATGGACCTCAGTCTGACCCAGTATGGCATGTCTTATGTTCTTATGAAGATTCAGAATGCTAAATGTATTTTTTAAAAAAGCAGTGTCTATGTATAGATATATTGATATCACAAATAAATATTTTTTATAATGTTTTATAATATATTGTACTGTTGTATATTCATGGATGTTTTTTTAATTAAAATATTTCAAAAACTTTGAAAATATCCTTTATTATTATGTCAAAAATGTGATACATAGATTTTTCAGGCAATTAACTTTCTCTTTCCCCTTATTCATTGGGGGTCTCTGCCTTTGTAGGTCTGATTTTTGTGGTTGACAGTAATGATAGAGAGAGAGTGAATGAAGCCAGAGAAGAATTGATGAGGATGTTGGCAGAAGATGAACTTAGAGATGCTGTCTTGTTAGTGTTTGCTAACAAACAGGTGAGTGCAAACAAATTCTTTTGAACTTAAAAGCATATAAGTAATTTCTTTACAGAAATGCATGTATGGAGAATGAGTGGCTTCCCCCACTCCATCATGG
This sequence comes from Ichthyophis bannanicus, assembly GCA_033557465.1. Taxonomy (NCBI): domain Eukaryota; kingdom Metazoa; phylum Chordata; class Amphibia; order Gymnophiona; family Ichthyophiidae; genus Ichthyophis; species Ichthyophis bannanicus. The sequence goes on from CM066031.1 coordinate 223,585,803, forward strand.
TCTTTCATTTTCCATCCAGCTTAGAGGGATACTCGAGATAATCACTGAAGATCTGTCCATTTCTTTGTGTGTTGCAAGCTATCAGTTGCCATTGCTCAGTTGTCCCATTTTCACAACAACTGTGAATGCAGCAATTTTGCTACCAGGCAAACTAGTATATCTGTAACATCCCCCACAGATCCATGCCCAGTGACCTGGATCAAAACTGTAAAGAAGACCTGATCCAAATCATTCACAAAATGGTGCACAGCTCCCTAAAGCTAGCAACAATACGCCCAATCCCAAAAAAATCCCCCCTAAGTAAAACCAACCCAGCCGCCTACAGACCCATCTCAAGCCTCCCCCTCCTAGCGAAGATCATCGAAAAGGTGGTTCAATGCCAATTTCAAGATCACATCGACAGCCATGCCCCTCTAGAACCTAATCAAAATGGCTTCTGCCCAAACCACGGCATCAAAACCCTACCGATACACCTCTTCGACAACCTGATCCAAATTATAGACAACGTCAAGAAAGGAGGAGTCCTGATTTTTATAGACATCTCAGCTTTTGACATGGTTGACCACACAACCCTTCAATCAAGACTAAAGGACATTGGCCTACGCGGCGCCACCCTGAGATGGTTCACTTCCTACCTCACAGACGGGCACCTCCAAGTCAAATGCGGCTCAGCCACCTCCTGGCCTCCGAAAGCAACCCAGGGCGTTCCACAGGGCTCATCCCTCTTGGCCCTGCTATTCAACCGGTACATACAACCTATCTGCTCAATCATACAGCACCATAAGAGAAAATACACCATCTGCGCAGATGACATTATGATATACACCCCCATCAACATGAACAACCCAGACTACTCCAGCATAGCCAATTGTCTACAACAGATGACAAGCTGGTTTCTTGAAAACAACTTGGCAATAAACTACAACAAAACAGAAGCACTTCTCATCACCAGAAACTCCGCCTTCACTCCCACACCCATCATCAAGCTGAACGACTTCACAATACCAATAAATCTGTTATTGTATATAGTTCCCATGTTAGCCAAGTTGAATCTCCTGTTCATATGTAAACACAAAGTACTATTGGAAATGTGTGTGTTCATTGTTTACTGTAAACCGCGCTGATGCTGAATAGCGCGGTATAGAAAAGACTATAAATAAATAAATAAATAAATAAAATAAAGTAAAATACCTCTGAGTAATGCTTGACAAAAACCTGAACCTAGTCACACATCGCCAGAACCACAAGGAACGCATACCTCAAAATGAGAACCATCAGACAACTCAAACCTATCCTCTCACAAGATCACTTCCGCACCGTTTGTCGAGCACTAATCACTCCCACGTTGGACTACTGCAACCCCATTTACCTCGGACTATCAAAACAAGCACTCTGACCATTACAAATAGCACAGAACACCACCACCCACATAATAATGGGCTCCTCAAGGCAAGACCACATTACCCCCATTCTCTACAACCTCCACTGGCTCCCAATCAGCTCCCGCATCCGATATAAGGTAATACTATACATATTCAAAATAAACAGAACCTCTCAGCGAACAGTCTACAGCCCCTCATCAAAGCTGACCAAGGCACCAGACCCAGGAGAAGAGGAACAGCCAACACCATCAACACCCCCAGAGCATACGCCAGAACCAGACAAGACATCTGAGGAAGAGCACTATCCCTTGCTGCGCCCACACTATGTAACTCACTCCCAGATGACCTAAGATCAACTGTAGACCTCAAGGAATTCAGAAAGATGCTCAAAACTATACTCTTCAAAGACCCAGCCACACAATCTATTCCCCTGCCTGACTCCTCAGCTTTCCCCCCGCATTTTAAATATAATCTTGTATATAATTCACTGTATTTAATTCACACTGTATCTAGCTCACTATGTAATCAACCACACGCTACACACACACCCACACAATCTGTCGGTGTATTCACTGCATGCTTGCACCCAACCTCGCTGCCACATGATTTGTGTGACATGTTAAACCACTTTGATTTCAAGATAAAGCGTATATTAAATCCTAAATAAATAAATGTGTAGCACTTAACAGAAACACATGGCAATCCCTACTCTTTGAAGCTTACATTTTAGTCAAGATGGATAGACACAACATAAAACTAGTAAGAGTCTGAGTTAAAATGCTATGGTCATGATAGGGAAGCATCCAAGTAGGGGCTATAGTTATGAATGATTGATTGAGAGAGAGAGCTTTAACAGTCATGCATTCTCTTAATTTCCCAGCCTGTTGAACATAAATGTGGTACTTTTTACAGCGCTCCTAGACTTTACTCTCTGAAACTAAAGTCTGTGTTCTGGCTCCAAGAGGACACCATTATTTAGTATTGTAAAAGCATAGTGTGGCAGGCAAACTTTTTCTTTTTAATTACACTTTTTTGCATGCATACTTCAACTTTACTGAAATCTCTTTTCTTCTACCAGGATCTTCCAAATGCAATGAATGCAGCAGAAATCACAGACAAGCTGGGACTGCATTCTCTTCGTCACAGGAACTGGTACATCCAAGCAACCTGTGCCACTAGTGGAGATGGTCTCTATGAAGGACTGGACTGGTTGTCCAATCAACTAAAAAATCAGAAATGAAACTAGAAAATTTCCTATCCCCCACCCCCCAATCCAATCCTTTCCTTTTTATTTTCATTTTCTTTCTTGCCCTTCGCTTTACTCTGTGGCAAACTGTGCTACTTTGTGGTATTGAGTGCCAGAATTGTTTTTCATTTCTTTTGTCACAGTACGTATCGCACCATGCTGTAAATGTGGCAGAGACAGCCTAAAAACAGTTAGGTGTTTTATTTAATGTAAATAGTTTTCGGTTTCCAATGAGGCAGTTTCTGGTACTCCTATGCAATATTACTCAGCTTTTTTATTGTAAAGAATCAGAATTCACCATTTAGTACTGGGAAAGGGATTTAAGCAGATTTATTTACACAGAGGTCGACAGTAATTCATGTGCAATAGAGCCAAATACTATCCAATTGGCTTGAGATCAGTGCTGAGATCTATTTTGGCTTTTGGTTTTTAACCCTGAGCAGTGTATTTTTTTAAATAGTGAAAAGAACAGTATGCTACTTTAAAATAGTTGTGCACATGAGGGAGAAGTATAGTTAATATCGGTTTTGCAGTAACAACTTGAATACTAGTGATTTTATTAAGCTACATTTCTCTTTGAAATAGAAATATGGTATAAGAAAAAGTAAATAGTACAAAAATACCCAGTTTGCATGGTTAGAGTATAGATCCATGTAAAGCTATGCCACTGGAGTTTTCTGTATTTCATGGCATCTGTGCTCATAGTTGTGATTACCTGGAGAAAGCCTTTGGAGAACTTTTAGTTTAAAACTGATAATTGAGAACAGGCTGCAGAAAAGGACAGATATATTTCTATCTCTTCAAGTTTATAAAATGTAGGAATATCGATTTGGTTTTCTGCGGAGGAAACTCCGGGGAAGCTTGCATTGAACATGTTCATGCAAAGCACCAATCTGTCTTTCTGAAATGGTCTCTGCATTTTATTCCATGACAAGGAAGATATGTTTGTATTGGCCAGTTACTTCCATTTGTTTTAAAAGATGGTTTTGAACTTGCATTTGTGAGAACAACTCCAGAGCAAATCCCTGTACAGAAAGCACAGCCAGTATGTCTCCTGTTCTCTCTAGAGGCAGTACTGTACCCTCGGAGAAAGACACACACCTAGCATCCTCTCTGTATAGTATCTTGAAATAAGCATGTTGGAGTCATTCCATTCTAAAAGAATTCATACCTCTTTCCTCTCTTTTGGAATAATCCCCATATATATGTATATATATGGAATATCCCCTTTTGCATCCCTCATGCTGCAAAGGTCAGATTTGCCATCTCAAAAAAGACTTCTTTTTTTTCTTTTTTAGTGTTTTTTTTTCTTTGATCAACACACTGAAGAAGCTGGAGCTGTTAATGTTTAATCTTGAGGATATATCTGAACTGGTTTGTTTAGTGACGTGGAACCTCTCTATTGCTTTCAGTACACAAATAATCAGTTGTTTTGTATACTTGTTTTGAGTCTTTATTTGGACAAAAAAGCACTGTAATTAAAGCTATTAGAATAAAATCTCATGTTTTAAAGAATATTTTTTATGCATTAGTTTTAGTTTGACAGAACAGAAGGAGAGGTATTTGTAAAATGAAATGGTTTTGACTACTGTATACTGCTCATGTGGTTAGAGCAGTGGCTTGGTAGCCAAGAAGCCAGGGTTTGATTCCCACTAGCACTCCTTGTGGCCTTGGGCAAGTCACTTAACCCTGCATTGCCTTTGAAGAAAGGCCTGGCAATGTACTTCCGGCCATATTACCAAGAAAACCTAGGAGCTGCTGGGTTGCCAGGCGTCAGCACAGACTTGAAGGCAGACATTGCATTGTATTGCATACTGCTCATCTCCAGCAAGAAAGTTAATTGATGGAAAAATTGCATTCTTGTTCACTCATTCACATTCTGCTGAGGATATTAGGCAATGAATGACAGTTCTATATTATGCTGCTAGACCAGTGCTGACTAGGGTTGTGTTCCCCTACCAGCAAATTAGTGGAGATAAAAAACCAATTAAAAGGCCAGATTTCAGTGACATCACTCCTATGCCTCTATTCGCCTCAGCCACCAGAGATCTCTTCAGTATTTTTGTCTCCAGCAGATGGATAGATTTTCTTCTCCATAGAAAATCTGAGGATTGAGAGGAAAAGAGATTGTTTAATCAATCGCGAACGACCACCTTGAGTACAGAAAGGCGACTTTTTGCTTGAGTCTTCGGTAGCCGTAGGAGGAGGGAAAATTAGTTCAGCATTATGCTCTTATCATAAGAGCCTGTTGAGCAGCCACAAATGGGAAGGATCTGGAAGAGTGCAGCAGCCTCATAAATCCTCTACCCCCTTCCCCACTTGGTCCCGAAAATCGCAGAAGGCTCTCAGATGGATCTGCCTGCTAGCCAGCTTAAACACAGTGCTACAAAGCCAGCCAGTGAAATAGTTTCAGGAAAATAGAGCTGAGCCCAGCACAGATTCTCTGTCTGGGGCTCTTAGGGGTTGAGTACCAAAGCTTGACCTTGTCGTTATCCTTGTTGGGGACACCTGATTCTGTCGTCTTGGGACATAATTCAGGTGGACTGCTGTGACCGTTAGCACGTTGTGGGGGTTTCCCACCATTTTTCTGCACACATTAGTAGCGTTTTTACCTATTGTGTGCCTAGTGGTCACACAGTACTAACACAAGCTCCTTCCCTAGCTCCTGTAACACACGTAACAAAAGAGAAGTTAACGTGCACTTGCAGGCCGATGCTGCCTTTGTGTGTGTTTTTGTGATACTTGCCCTAACTCTGTCTTCTACCAGGAAACATTTGATCTGTGGCAAGCCAAGAACATAATATATGCCATACTGGGTCAGACCAAGGTCCATCAAGCCCAGCATCCTGTTTCCAACAGTGGCCAATCTAGGTCATAAGTACCTAGCAGTTTCCCCAAAAGACATGGGTTCCACAATGCTTGTATTGGGTCAAGCAGTGATATCTCTGGTCCCTTTTATTAATGGTTTATGAATCTTTTCTCCAAGAACTTGTCCAAACCTTTTTTAAACACAGCTACACTAACAGTTTTTAGTACATCCTCAGGTAACAAATTCCAGAGTTTGATTACACGTTGAGTGAAAAAATATTTTCTCTTATATACTGTACTATTCTGCATCAGTGCGGTTTACATTGAACAAACTGAAATTACATTGAATAGGGCATTATAACTTGGAGATAACTATTTTACAGGGAACATGGGCTATGGAGGGTTAAGTGGCTTGCCCAAGACCACAAGGAGCACCCGTGGGACTAGAAACCCCAGTCCTTCCGGCCCAAGGTTGCTGTCCTCTAGTGGGATTTGAACCCCCGACCTTCTGGCCTGAAGTACCTTGCCCCAACCACTAGGCCACTCCTCCACTCAAGTTAAGGGAACTGTTGTTGAATAAACACGCGGAGTGGCTATAACTAAACTTAATATAAAGTACCCAAATGAAGAAATACTTAGCTTTAGCTCCAGCTTGGTATGACAGAACCCAAATGGAGTGTCCCAGCTATATCGTAGAGCCCCGACACTGGGTGTTTCGCCTTCACGGCTTCTTCAGGGAGCTTTTATCAAAGACGTTGCCAACCCTAAGAAATAATAAAAATAAATCAGCAAAGAAGCTCACCATCAGAATATTCTTGTTCTGAAAATAAATCCTTACACAGCAAATACGAAAGAGCTACAAAAACAACAGTGTTAAGCCTGCTGTCATGCAATCAAGCATGGAAAGCTGCGAACGCCGTGCATGCGCAGTGAAACAGCAAATCCCTAATGACATCTGGAGTCCCGCATTCATGTACTAATGAAAAATGCTAGCGAAAGCTGTGCTATTCTCAAAATAATGAGACCAAAAAAATACAAAAGAAATCAGATTATAAGGAAGATGCTTGCAGCTCTCCATGCTTGATTGCCTATTTTTAAAAAAGGTTCCAGGGGTGATCCAGGAAACTACAGACCAGTGAGCTTGACATCTGTGCCAGGCAAAATGGTAGAAGCCATTATAAAGGACAAAATTGCTGAACATGTAGATAGTCATGGTTTAATGGCAGAAAGTCAACACAGATTTAGCCAAGGAAACCCCAGTCCTTCCGGCCCAAGGTTGCTGTCCTCTAGAGGGATTTGAACCCCCAATCTTCCGGCCTGAAGTACCTTGCCCCAACCACTAGGCTACTCCTCCACTCTTACATAGGTTACCCTGTAGCTTCATTGCATGCCCCCTAGTCTTTCTATATTCTGATGACGTAAACAATCAATCTACGTTTACCCGTTCCACTCCATTAATTTATAGACCTCTATCATATCTCCCCTCAGCCATCTCTTTTCCAGAGCCCTAACATTTTTAGCTTCTCTTCATAGGTGTATCCTTCCATCTCCTTTACCATTTTGGTGGCTCTTCTCTGTACCTTTTCTAATAACGCTATATCCTTTTTAAGATACGACGACCAGAACTGCACACAATATTCAAAGTGTGGTCGCACCATGGAAAGATACAAAGGCATTATAATAGCCTTTGTTTTATTTTCCATTCCTTTCCTTATGATACCTAGCATTCTATTTGCTCTCTTGGCTGGCGCTGCACACTGGATGGAGGGTTTCAACATGTTATCCACGATGATGCCTAAATCTTTTTCCTGGGTTGTGGTCCCTAATGTGGAACCTTGCATCGTGTAATCATAGTTTAGGTTCTTCTTTCCTAGGTGCATAACTTTGCACTTGTCTACATTAAATTTCACCTGCCATTTGGATGCCAAGTCTTCTAATTTATCAAGATCCTTTTGCAATTTTCCACAGTCCTCATGAATTTTAACAACTTTAAATAGTTTTGTGTCATCTGCAAATCTGATACCTGGGACCTCACTCGTTATTCCCATTTCCAGGTTATTTATGAATATGTTGAAAAGCAGCGGACCCAGCACAGAACCCTGGAGTACTCCACTATTCACCTTTCTTCACTGGGAAAATTGGTCATTTAGCCCTACCCTCTGCTTTCTATCTTTTAACCAGTTCCTGATCCACAATAGTACGTTGCCTCCTATCCCATGATATTTTAGTTTTGTGAAAAGTCTCTGATGAGGGAGCTTGTCCAAAGGCTTTCTGAAAGTCCAGATACACCGTATCAACCGACTCACCTTTGTCTACCTGTTTGTTCACACCTTCAAAAAAACATAACAGATTAGTAAGACAAGATCTTCCTGGTTTAAAGCCATGTTGGCTGTCTCCAATTAAGCCATGACTATCTACATGTTCAGTAATTTTGTTCTTTATGATGGTTTCTACCATTTTTCCCCTCATCTCCAGATTCTGGACTTTGCTTTTCCTGCATGGCAGCTTCTGAGTCATCCCTGGAGGCTCTGCTTTCCCCCTCTCAGCCTGAGAATGCAGTTAGTTCAACCTTGCCTGCTTCAGGGCGGGAGGTAATGGATGGCACTATGGGTAAGGATAATTCAGCCGGCTGGAGTTTCCGGCGACTGTGCTGTGAGCTGCTTATTGTCCTCTAGGGTGTCTGTGGCAGCTGTGCCCTCCGATTTTGGAGAGTCCTGCCCAATAGGAGAGCTTCTAGACTCTGGATTGTCCTCCATGGAATTCTTTTCCTTTTTGCAACAGGCCTGGTCATTCTGGTGTGGAAATTCAGACAGTTTGGCACCTGCGTGCCCCCAGGCACAGTCTCATGCAGGACAGACTGAAAGTGGAAGCCTTGTTTGATTACCTTTGGCAAGCTTCCCTGGTGAAGGGTGCCTCTGATCCTCGCCGTCTCTTTATTACTCTCAGCTCTCTTCTCAAAATGCCTCCGCCTCTGATCCCTTCCTCCCTTTCTGTCCAAACCCTGGCTGTTTCCATGACAAAATCCATAAAATCATCTTCCAATTCCCCACAGTCAGCTACTTCCCTCCGCCTCCTCTTCACTCCCAACTCTTCCCCCCCCCCCCCCCCACACCTCTGCTACCCTCTCTTCCTTTCTTGTGATTTCTGAAGAGGAAACTGCACACCTTCTTTCTTCCTCCAAACTCACCACCTGCTCCTCTGATCCTATCCCCAACTGTCTCCTAAGCCCCATCTTCTCCACTGTTGTCCCTTCCATCTCTCATATTCTCAACCTATCGCTCTCCACTGCAACAGTCCCTGCAGACTTCAAGCATTCTGTGGAGTCACATCTCTCCTCAAGAAAGACTCACTTGATCCCACCTGTCCTTCTAATTATCGACCCATCTCTCTCCTTCCCTTCATTTCTAAACTACTTGAACGTGCGGTTCACCGCTGCTGCCTTGACTTCCTCTCCTCTCATGCCCTCCTGGTTCCCTTACAGTCTGGCTTTCATCCTTTACACTCTACTGAAACGGCTCTTGCCAAAGTCTCCAGTGACGTGTTCCTGGCAAAATCCGAGGGCCTTTACTCTGTTCTCATCCTTCTTGATCTCTCTGCTGTTTTTGACACTGTTGACCACAACCTTCTCCTCGATACCCTGTCCTCGCTTGGTTTTAGGAGCTCTGTACTATCCTGGTTCCCCTCCTATCTCTCCCATCGCTCTTTCAGTGTGTGTTCTGGTGGCTCCTCCTCCTCTGCTACCCCACTCAGTTTGTGTATCCCAAGGATCTGTCTTGTGTCCGCTCTTTTTCTCTCTCTACACCCAGTCCCTTGGTGCGCTTATCTCTTTCCATGGCTTTCCAGTACCATCTGTATGCTGATGACTCCCAGATCTACCTCTCTACGCCTGAAATCTCTCCAGCAATCCAGACCCGGATCTCTGCCTGCCTTTCTGACATTGCTGCCTGGATGTCTCACCGCCGCTTGAAACTGAACATGACTAAGACTAAACGTCTTATCTTTCCCCCTAAAACCTCCCCTCCTCTTCCTCCTTTCTCAGTCTCTGTGGATAACTCTGTATTCCTTCCTGTTTCCTCAGCCCGCAGTCTGGGGGTTGTCTTTGACTCCCCTCTCTTTCTCCACACATATCCATCTGATAGCTAAGACCTGCCGTTTCTTTCTCTATAACATCAGCAAAATCCTTTCTGAACACTACTAAAACGCTTATCCACTCCTTAATCACCTCCCGTCTTGACTACTGTAACCTACTCCTTACTGGTCTCCCTCTGAATCGTCTCTCTCCCCTTCAGTCTGTTGCGCGGCTAATCTTCTGCCAGCCTCATCATGCCCATATTACTCCTCTTAAGTCACTTCATTGGCTCCCTATCTGTTTCCGCATCCAGTTCAAACTTCTCCTGCTGACCTATAAATGCATTCACTCTGCGACTCCTCGCTACCTTTCTTCTCTTATCTCTCCTTACAACCCCCCTTGGGAACTCTGCTCTTCTAGAAAACTGCTTCTATCTGTGCCCTTCTCTTCTACTGCTAACTCCAGACTTCGCTCCTTTCACCTTGCTGCGCCTTACGCCTGGAACAAACTACCTGTGTCTGTAAGCCAGGCACCTTCTCTAACCCTCTTCATATCCAGGCTGAAAACTCACCTCTTCGCTGCTGCTTTTGGATCTTGATCCACCTGATCTCATTTTTCTTTTCCCTTGCTTTATCCCTGCCTACTCCTTCTGTGTTTGTCTTGACCAGGGACTGTCTTTTACATCTCTGTGCAGCGCTGTGTACGACTTGTAGCACTATAGAAAAGCTCAATAGTAGTAGTAGAGATGGGGGAACAGCTAGGAGCTGTCTGAGATATTGACTATGACTCAAATTCAGATGGCTTTGTACTGGGCTCTGATGTGGATGAGGGAAGTGCTCTTGCCTTCAGAAGATTATGTAGAGGTTGGCATGAACTACCTATTCTGGAAGGAGGAGTTGGTGGTGTTGATTGACAGTCATTCCCTTGAACTTGACGGATACCAACGGCATGGAGCAGGAACCGAAGGTATATCCGCTGCTTCAAGGTGTGTGAAAATCCACTAATGTCTTCCCGTTCCTGGATGTGATCAAGGATATGATCCGGTCAGAGTGGGACTCTCCCGACACCCTACCTAAAGGGTTAAGGGGTGTGTAAGAAGATCAGTGCTCTCCCAGAAGAATACATTTGAATGATTTGTCATTCCCAAGGTGGATGCGCAGGTCATGGAGGTTACCAGACGGACCACCATTCCTGTGGAAGACTGGTCGGCCTTAAAGGGTTTTCTGGACCTTAAGGTGAATTACTTGCAGAGGAGCCAGTTTGCTGTGGCGGCAGCTATTCTGCAGCTGGCAGTATCTACCAGCTTGACATCTCGAGCCCTGCTCCAGTAGATTCAGTCTTTTCCGCTAGCCGATACTACCTCTCTTTTGGAGTCTGCTACAGCCTTCCTTTCAGATGCCATATATAATCTGGTAAGTTGGACGGTCAGGGATGGTGCCTTGATGACTGTCATGATATTGGGTTTGGCTCCTGCACTGGGCAGCAGGCACATCCTCAAACTCGATTGTGCCACCTGGCTTTTAAGGGGAAACATCTGTTTGGAGATGATTTGGAGAGGCTGGTGAATGACCTGGGTGAGACACAATCTTAAACTGTCTTCTGGAAGACAGGTCCAAGGGGTCTGTGTAACAGGCTGGTGCCCTTTTCTTGTCAGCTTCCACCAGTTCACCAAGGGCGCGTTGGCCAGATTACCAGGTGTCTCGCAGCCCTCATCATAACTGGCCTGGAAAACCTTTCTTCCCCTCTGCTTCTGAGCCTTGGGCTTGTTCTCTGTCCTTTCATGGAGTGCATGAGCCAGGGACTCTGTCCCCTCCAGAGGAGGACCCTCCCAGGCTGCGCAAGGAAGGGGGTGTCAATGAGCACTTGTAAGTCCTGTGCTTCCAGATGGAAACCTTGTGCTCTGTGATTCAAGCAGTGTGCCGAGGGGAATTCTTGGCTTCTCTGGATCTGGCTGAGGCGTATTTTCATATCCCGATCTGGTCTGATCAGCAGAAGTATCTGCATTTGGCCATGCTTGGCTCTCACTATTGGTTTACTGCCCTCCCTTTTGGGTCATCCTCTGCCCCAAGGATGTTCTCCAAAGTCATGGTGGGGCAGCTGTGGTGCTAAGGGATCTGTGTCCATCCCTCTCTGGATGACTGGCTCATCCGAGCCTGTTCCTTATTAGAAGCGTCTCGGTGACGTCCCGAGTGGTGTCCTTTTTGGAAAGCCTTGGCTAGGTAATGAATCAGGGAATGAGCCAACCTTTGCCTTCCCAGTCCCTGGAGTTTCTGGGAGCACGTTTTGACACTTGAGAGGGCAGAGTGAGTTTTCCTGCCAGAGGAGAAAGTCAAGACTGTTGTATTGCCTAGAAACAGAAACATGACGGCAGAAAAAAAAACTACATGGCCTATCTAGTCTGCCCTTCCATATCAACCACTATAGTAGTCCCCTTTTTTTTCCTTTAGAGAACCTCCGTGTTTGTCCCATGCTTTTTTGAATTCAGATACTTCCACGCATCTACCACTCTTCCATGAAGAAATCTTTCCGCATATTACTCCTGAGTCCGGTCCATCCCCTTTCGCCCTCATCCTATGTCCCCTCGTAGCAGAGCTTGCTTTCAATCAAGAGGCTCTCCTCCTGTGCATTTATGCCACGGAGGTATTTAAACATCTCAGTCATATCACCTCTATCCAGCCTTTCCTCTAAAGTATACATATTAAGATTCTTAAGTCTGTCCTCATATGCTTTATAGCAAAGACCACTAACCATTTTAGTAGCAGCCCTCTGCACAAACTCCAATCTGTTTATATCCTTTTGAAGGTGCGGTCTCCAGAATTGCATACAATACTCCAAATGAGGTCACACCAAAGACTTGCACAGAGACACTATCGCCTTCTCTCTTCTGCTGGCCATCCCTCTCCCTATGCACCCAAGCATCCTAGCTTTTGACATCGCTTTTCTACATGTTTAACTACTTTAAGATCATCAGACACAATCACGTCTAGGGTCCTGCTCTTCTGTGGATAGAAGTTCTTCATCTCCTATACTGGGTGACCAGGGAGTTCTGCTCCCCCCATGTTCCTCATACCTGCCCACCTACAACTGTAAATATGTAAATAATTCTATTGAACGTGTCCCAACATTGTTCAAACTGTTCTTGTTTGTAAAAACAGCTGCAAAAACACTGTTACCTCATGTTCTATGTAAACTGCTGCAGCCCAAATGAAAGCCCTTGCATTTTTTAACATTAAATCACAGCTTAGCTTTGCTAATATCCCCCCCCCCCCCCCCATGTTATCTACACCTTCCTGGGTGTCTATTGCAAATTTTGGTATCATCCACAAAGAGGCAAACCTTACCCAACAGTCTTATGCAATATCACTGACAAAAGATCTTAAAAAGAATCGGACAAAGGACAGATCCCCGGGGCACACCACTAGCAACCACCTCCTCAGTGAGCTCCATTTACCTGTACCCTTTGTCGCCTCCCACTCAACCAATTTGTAACCCAAGCAGTAACTTTAGGATCCATCCCTAGGATGCTCAGTTTATTTACAAGTCAGAACAGTATCAGAGGCTTTACTGAAATCTAAATCACTACATCTAGGGCACTCCCTTGGTCCAACTCCCTGGTCACCCAGTCAAAGAAATCAATCAGATTTGTCTGACAAGACCTGCCTCTGGTGAATCCATGCTGCCTGAGATCCGGTAATCTGTTGGACTCCAGAAACCTCACTATTTTCTCTTTTAGCAGCGCTTCCAATAAACTAATTGGCCTGTAGTTTTCAACCACATCCTTCTACCTTTGTGTAAAGGGAGCATGTGTGCCTCTCTCCAGTCCTCTGGCACCACTCCTGACTCCAAAGAGGCATTGAAAAGGTCAGTAAGTGGAGCTGCTAGAAGGTTCCCAAGTTACCTTAGTATTCTTGGATGTATCCCATCCGGTCCCATTGCTTTGTCTACTTTATTTAGCTAGTTTCTTACGAACAGTCTTCTGAAAATTGTTCAAGATGCCCCTTGCTTCTATTCCTGTTTGTGGGTGTTTTCCGAGGTCCTGCTCCTGGTTCTTTATTTGTGAACACAGAACAGAAATATTAAGCAATTCTGCTTTATCCTCATCAGGTTCTCAATATTTCTCCACTTTGCCCTTGAGTCTGACAGTACCACTTTTGCCTTTCTTCTTCTCACTAACATATCTGAAAAATGACTCATCTCCTTGTTTTATTCCATTGTTTATTTCCACCTATTTTTGAAGCTTTGCTTTCCTGACTACTTTGCTAGCTTCTCTGTGGTTTATGGACAAGCATCTATATTTTTTCAAATATAGATGCCTGTCTTCCTCTCTGTGATCTCCTTGTATTTGATGAAAGCCTCCCTCTTTTTTTCACCTTTTCAGCTACTACTTTCGAAAACCATAGTGGTCTCCTTTTCCTTTCACCTTTAGTTACCATTTTAACAAAAAGGTTAGTTGCCCTTAAAATATCCCCTTTCAATTTTGCCCACTGTTTTTCTACATCCCCCAGCTATTCCCATCCCGCTAATGACTCCTTGAGGTATTCGCCCATCTTGGCAAAGTTAGTTTTCCTAAGGTCTAAGACCCTTGCTTCTGAATGGATTTTATCAGCCCTAGTCCTAATACTGAACCACACCATCTGGTGATCACTGGATGCGAGATGATCTCCCACTATAACATCAGACACATTTTCACCATTGTTAAGCACCAAGTCCAGTATGGCCCCTTCATGTGTGGGTTCTGTTACCAGTTGCCTGAATAGTTCTCCCTGTAGAGAATCCAGGATCTCCTTACTTCTAGATGATACTGCAGCAGGGATGTGCCAGTCAACATCTGGCATGTCCCCTTTCCTGGCAATGCTGCGTACGTATTCTATTAACTCTTCTTCCTGTGAGGGAAGTTTGTATATCATGTCAATGCAAATAGATTTCTCTCTTTCCCTCTTACTAGTTTAACCCACAGTGCCGCCTCTTTCCCTTTTAAGTCCTGTATTTCCATAGCTTCATTACTATTTTTTACATATAGTGGCACTCCTCCCCTTCTTCCTACCCTGTCCTTTCTGAATAAAGTATAGCCTTGTATAGTTACATCCTAGTCATGGTTGTCTGTGAACCATCTCTTACAACCACTGTTTAGGCTCCCAGAGTCTGGGATAATCTTCAGCTCCTCAGATTGATGGCTGTGACCATAGAGATGGTGCCATGAGCGCATGCTCATATGCAACCGCTCCACCATTCCTTGTTGACTCGGTGGTCCCTGAGTTTTCAGGAGGTCAAGCACAGGCTTCTGCTCCCGTTGATGGTAAAGACCAGCCTGTGGTGGTGGGATGGCGTCAGCCCTGTCAACTGAGGAAGGGCGTATCACTGGATTATTTCTCCTGGATCCAGCTGACAATGGATGACAGTCTCTCGGATTGGGGAGCCCATTACCAGCAATGTGCGGCCCAGGGCCATTGGAACTGCAGAGAAGCAGTGTAGCCCATCAACTGCTTCAAGGCAAGGGCCGTCAGGTTGGCTCTTCTGCATCTCTGGCCCCGGGTTGAGGAACGGGCAGTCTGAGTATTTTCAGATGCTATGGTGATGGCTTTTGTCAATTGGCAGGGTGGGGTAGCTCTGTAGATGGGTCTCCAGTTTTCCTGGGTGGAAAAGAACCTCCTAGCCTTGTCAGCCAGTACACTGGGGGGGGGGCGCAGTGTGTAAGCAAATTTCCTTAGCCAGCACACTCTGGATCCTGGAGAGTGGGAGTTGAGTCAGGAGGCATGTTAGTTGTTTCTGCACCATTGAGGTTGCCCTGAAATAGATCTGAAGGTGACCCACTCCACTGCCAAAGTTTGCTACTTTTTCAGTCACCACACTGACTGGGACTGAGGGCATCAGCGCCTTGATCCAGCCTTGTCCAAGTCAGCGACTTGTACATGTTTCCTCCATGGCACTTGGTAGGACGTATGATTTGGCGTATAGAGCGCCACCTGGGCAGGATTGTTCTGGTGGTGCCAGATTGGCCGAGGAGAGCATGGTTCAGAGACCTGATGTGGTTCCTATAGGCAGCGCCTCTTTGGTTGTCTCCATCTCAGGGTCTGTTGCGGCAGGGACCGATTGTCCTGGGGAACCCAGCTCCCTTCTCATTTGAGACCATGACTCTTGAAAGGAGACAGCTAGCATGTAAGGGCTACTCTTTGGCAGTGGTCTCTACTCTGCTTGTTGCCTGGAGGAGGTCTACCAAGCTAGCATATACATATGGATATGGTACCTCTTTGAGCGTTGGGGTGGTACATGGTAGTTGGCTGTTGAGGCGGCCAAGATGTCCTCCCTGTTGGCCTTTCTACAGGATGGCCTACAGAAGGGCCTTTCTCTTAGCTCCCTGAAGGTGACAGCTCTGGTCTGTTTCTGGGATCCGGTGGCGGGCAAGTTTCTTACCTTGCACCTGGAAGTCTCATGTTTTCTCCAGGGAGTTCAATGTCTGTGTCCCCCCCTCCAGTCTGTAATCCCTTCCTGGAATCTGTGTCTGGTGCTCAGGGCTCTGATGGCGGTGCCCTTTGAGCTGTTGCAGCACACTAGCCTTAAAGGATTTGACGCTCAAGCCAACTTGGTCATGATTTCTTCTGCAAGGTGGATTTCCAAGCTGTAGGCTGTATTGCCCAGATCCTTATCTGTCTTTTTGAAGGAGGCAGTTTCTATTCAGCTTGTGTCTTCCATCTTGCATAAGGTGCTTTCTCCCTTTCATGTGAACCAGGTAGTCTGCCTGCACTCCTTCCCAAAGGAGCAGTGTCAGGGGAAGGAAAAGGATCTTCACCTGATGGATGTCAAGAGGGTATTCCTCCGGTACCTGGAAGTAACAAATTCCATTCGCAAGCCTGACCATCTTTTTGTGTTTTGCTGACCCATACAAGGGTGAAGTGGTGGCCAACTTGACTTTGGAGCACTGTATTAAGGAGGCCATTGTCTCTGCTATCTGTTGCAGAACTAGCCAATTACAGAGGGTTTGCATATCCATTCTACCTGAGCACAAGCGGTGTCATTGGCGGAGTGGAGTTCGGTAGCCCTTGCAGACATTTGTCAGGCAGCAACGTGGTCATCACTTTCCACATTTGTCAAGCATTACTGCTTGGATGTCCATGCGCAGTGTCTGGTCAGACACTATCTTTGACTCAAGGGTTTTGCTAGCTGCAGTGCCTTCCTGCCCAGTGGAATTGTAGCTTTGGTGCATCCCACTTGTCTGGACTGGCCTAACAGTATGATATGGAAGGTGAAATTTCACTTACCAGTTAATGTCCTTTTCTTGAGTCCTGCTAGACCAGTCCAGGGCCCTCCCCTGAAATTGTTCTGTTCTTCTGTTGTGGTACTCTTGGGTCTGCTATGATTTTTATATTCATCTCTTCTGGTTTATCTTCTACTGACAGGTCTTCGGTTTATGCTTTCCTGTATATACACCTCATATGTATATAGTGTACCCTTTTTCCAAGTTGCATTTCCTGTTTAATGTAATGACCAGACATATTTAAGTTGTCGGATGTTTCTGTTCCATGTGAACCACGCTGATTGCAAATAGTGCGGTATATAAGAAATATAAATAAATAAATAAAATAAATATAGTTCTCTACTGTTCATTACTCAGTGTTGACCACATATGAGGTTGTGTAAGGCTTGCCATGTTTCTCCCAAATGCTTTGGGATGCATACTGAAGGGACCTCTGGTGACAGAGGTAAATAGAGGCATAGGAGTGATGTCATTCAAACATGGGCTTTTCATTGGTTCTTTATCTCCACCAATCTGCGGGTAGGGGAAGAAACCCACTTGTCTGGACTTATCTAGCAGGACTCAAGGAAAAGAAATTACCTGGTAAGTAAAATGTCACCTTCTGTTAAAAGAAACTCTAAAGGTAGTCTGAGAAGCAAGGCAGCAGCATAGCCTGAGTTTGTGAAGTGTGGGAGGTTTACTGTTAAGTTACTATTTAAAAAAAAAGACATGGGAAGGTTCTCCCTAGAGTCTCTAGGGAGGTATTAACACCAAAAATCTCTTGTATAATTTTTAAAGTGATATGCACATTGGGTAGAAACCATTTTTATGTAAAAAAAAAAAAAAAAAAAGAAGGAAAAATAAACTTCCTTTGTACCCTTTTACATTAACTGATGTGTCTGAATTTCAAGTCCAAAAAAAGCTCAGACTTCCTTGAAGAACAATTGATTTGGGATTTTTTTTCTGTAACATCAACATTTGGAACATGCTCTTTTTCTTTATTTACATCCATTCCTCCACCTGAATTCAAAATGAGTGATGTCAGTACCCTGCTAACTACCTCCACCCTGAAAAATAATCCACCCCACCATCCTGCAAACTGCTCTCACCTTCAAAAACTACCCCCTTCACTACCACCTTGTTCTCCAGGAACAAGCAGGAATTCAGTCCTCACATATGGGTGATGTCTTTGCCAATGGAGCCCATGCAGAGCATTTCCCCAACTTTCAAAGAAAGCCTTTGGGATATGCATACGTGGTCCCCTTCCTGCCCAAGGATGCCATCTTGCTCAGTCTCTTTTTTTTTTTTTTTCTTCCTGTGGAGCCTAATGGAGTCTGTCCTGTTTCCTGGAAAATAATCCTTGCTAATTACCCTTTAAAAGTTAGCTTTCCCGATTTGCGTGCTGGTGCTTTTTCCCGCCTCGAGCTGTTGCCGACCCTGGCGCTGTTCTTGGCTCTTTTTTGATCGAGGCTTGCCCCGACAAGCATTCATGCATTTTTCTCCCAGGGGTTGTCAACCACCTCTGGGTGCCCCACACCATGTCTCCCGGTGGGTTCAAAAAAGTGACCGTTGCAGTCAGACCATGTCAGTGACAGACACCCATGACTGCTACCTGTACTACCTGGGAATCAGGACATAACAGCACCTCCTGTGACCTGTGTCAGGCCATGATGCCTAAGACCAACAAAAAGAGGTCTGAGTTGCAGGAAAAATTGATCTCCAGGAACAAGCAGGAATGTAGTCTTCACATATGGGTATCGTCGGTACTGACGGAGCCTGCGTGGGAACCCTCCCCAGTGTCCAATAGGAACGCTTTTGGGAGCATCCCTCAGCACATGCGCGCTGCCTTCCCGCCTTTCCAACTGTCACTCTTCAGTTTTTCGTTTTCCGCGGAGCCAACAGGTCACCCTGTCACCGCAGAAAATTTCTTCTTTAAATTTATTTTCTTGTGGTCACGTCTGCCTCCGCTCGATGCCTACCGGTACCACCGGTTCTCTTCTTTTCTAAAAAAAAATATATACACACTTTCTGAAGTGTTTCTCTTCAGAAACTTTTTCTTTTTGGTGCTAGGCGCCATTTTGGGCATTAGGCCCCATTTTCATGAATAATGGAAAAACCAGCTAGTGGTTTTAAAAAAATGTACTAAGTGTGGCGGTACCATTTCCGTCACCGACACCCATGACTGGTGTCTCCATCAGTGTGTCCCTCTTGTATGGGGATGACTAAAAGAGGAAGACAGAACCGAGCTGCAAAGCTCAGTACCCTCTTTTCTTCAGATGCAATGTCCATTGTGTCAACGTCTTCCAGAGCCTTGTCTTCCTCCCATGGATTTCAGGTAACTAAACATAAGAGCCGGTCCTCAAAGGGTAGATCTCATTCTAAGCATCGAGAAGCCATTGGCATTGCCCTTGAGGAAACTACACTGGCAAAACACTCCCGGCGGGAGGCTTCGGCCTCCAAAGCACCAACGGGGCTCCAGGATGTTCTTGAGGCCTCGACCTTGGCAGAACTACTGGTGCCATGCTCAGGCGTTCCGTCCGCTTCTACCGGTACCGACACCCAGGCATCGGCAGCGTCGAAAGACCAGAGATTCCTCGCTATCGAACGCAGTCTTGCAGCTCTCCTTACAGCTGCGGTACCGTTGACACCGCTACCGACAGTTCAGCCGATACCGGTACCAGCACCAACGGTACCTGCCCCGGTGGGAATTCTTCCCATGCTGATTTTTTCAGGCATTGACAGATCGGTATCTGACCAACTCGGGACCGACTTCGATAGATACTGTGCTTTGCATGAACATCGGGATCAGAGATACTTCGAATCTTCCGATTCCGATGACTCTAACTCTGCCGGTACCAGAGTTCTTCTTCCGGAAGGCTCCTCTTCTCAACGCAGAATGTCTCCTCCGGAGGACATGTCTTTTCAGGAATAATTCGTGATGTGGCCCGAGGCCTATCAATCACAGTAGCTCCTGAAAAAGAACCTAGAGCAGGGGTTCTCAACCCAGTCCTTGAGACCCATCTAGCCAGTCGGGTTTTCAGGATAACCACAATGAATATGCATGGGAGAGAGCTGCATATAATGGAGGCAGTGTATGCAAATCTCTCTCATACATATTCATTGTGGTTATCCTGAAACCCCGACTGGCTAGGTTGGGTCCTGAGGACTGGGTTGAAAACCCCTGACCTAGAGCAAAGGAATTGGAAATTCTCCAATACCCTAAGGCTCCCAAAGAGGCAGCTACTCTGCCCATTCATGAAATCCTTCATGATTCGATGCTCAGAATGAGGAAACACCTTTGACCACATCTCCTCATTCCAGGAGACTCGATACCATGTATCGAGTTCCACCATGTCCTGGCTTTCAAAAGACTCAACTGCCACACCATTCAATGGTAGTGGAATCAGCCATGCGTAGGATGAAAAGTGCAAAAAGACATGCATCCAATCCTCCAGGTTGTGAATGCAGGACTCTTGACACCTTTGGGTATCGAACTTTTCAGGCTTCCATGCTTTCAGCTAGGATCAGCTCATATATTTTATATATGGGAATGTTCCTCAAAGAAGTCACAGGAGATTTGGAGCTTATGAGCCCCCTTTTTCCCTGAGGACAAACGGCAAGACTTCCTTACTCTTGTCAAACATGCTCAGGACGTTTCCAAGTTTGTAAATCATGCAGCCTTTGACTGCTTTGAATGCATCAGCAGAACTTCTGCTATTGCCATTGGTGCATGTCGGATTGCCTGGCTTCAGACATCAGACATGGAGATTTGGGTACAGGATAAATTAGGAAACATCCCTTGCACAGGAGAAAACCTGTTTGGCAAGAATTGGCAGGAAAAGGCTAATGAGATAGATGCTGACAATATCACTTTAGACAGTTTGTCAATCTACAGCCACTCCAGCCAAAAAGAAACCCTATAAAAAACCCTTTTTCAGCAAAAGAGGATGTTTTATCCGTCCTGTACCCAGCAAGGGCAAGGTCAGGGTCAAGTTGCCCAAAAGGGACAACAGCAATAATCCAGACAACAAAAGAAGTCAGAAGGCCCAAGAGTTCAACCAGCTCCACAGGCTCAGCCCTCTCAAGGGCTTTGACTCCTTCCTAGAGAGCTTAGCTTTCCTGCCTCTGAAGGGTCCAGAACCCCTAAACATTCCAGGCAGGTTGTCATTTTGCCAACAAATGGCACCAAATAACAGCAGAAAATTGAACTCTGTCCATTGTAGGAGAGGGAGTACAAGCTTCATTTTCACAGCATGCCTCCTCCTACAATCGTAAGACAGTTCAATTCCCAAACCTCTGCAGACAATCTACTGGATCAAGATGTCTCAGCACTCCTTGCTCAGGAAGCAACAGAGGAAGTACCCATTCTCCATCAGGGTACAGGGTTCTACTACTCCCCCTTTTTTCTTATTCCAAAGAAAACAGGAGGACACAGACCCATTCTAGACCTCAGAGAATTGAACAAATATCTGTTCCAAGAAAAGTTCAAAATGATTTCTCTGGGAACTCTTCTGCCATACCTTCAAAGTCAGGATTGGCTTTGCTCTCTAGATCTAAAAGATGCATGTATTCACATTCTGATCCATCCAGATCACAGGAAATTCTTACAATTCCTTTTCAAGGGAAAACACTTCCAATACAGGGTTCTTCCTTTTGGTCTGGCTTCAGCACCAAGAGTATTCACGAAATGCATGGCAGTAGTAGCTGCATTCCTGTGAACCCTAGAGATATTAGTCTTCCCTTACTTGGACGACTGGCTCATACAAGCCCCCACGATTCCAGAAGCCAGCTCCTGCACTATCTTGCACAATGCGAATCCTCCAGTACTTGGGATTGGTCATAAACTTCCCAAAATCTCAACTTGTTCCTTTTCAGACCCTGGAGTTCATAGGAGCTTGTTTAGATACCAGACAGTCAAGGGCTTTCCTCCCACAGCCCCGCTGTCTTCGCATAGTGCAACTAGCTTCTCAAGCAGCGGGAAAGTCCTCCCTTACTGCTTGAGAACTGCTGCAATTACTGGGACATATGGCATCTACAGTTCACGTAGTTCCCTATGCTCGCCTCCACATGCAAGCAGCCCAATGGACCCTATCCACACAGTGGACACAGGCCACAGGACGTCTGTCAGACAAGATATCAAACTCACGACGACTGATCTTGTCCCTACAATGGTGGCAATCACTGGAGAATCTTTTAGTGGGGTCTCCTTTCCAACAACCCCTATTCCAGGCCACCTTAATAATAGATGCATCACAGGTGGGATGGGGAGCACACCTGCCCCATCTCTCTACCCAGGGTACCTGGACTCCACAGGAGGCTTGTCTTCACATAAACCTCCTAGAACTCAGAGCAGTCTACCTAGCTCTTCGAGTATTCCATGCCCAGCTCAGCTACAAGACAGTCCTAGTCCAAATGGACAATCAAGTAGCCATGTTCTACATGAACAAGCAGGGCGGAACAGGCTCTCTGTCGTTATGCAACGAAGCTTTATGACTATGGGCCCTCGCCAGAGAGCATCAAATTCACCTTCTTGTGGTATACCTTTCAGGCATTCAAAATCTTTGGGCAGACAAACTCAGCTGAGTACTGCTGCCTCACAAATGGTCTGTCCACCTAGACTAGGTGACAAAGATATTTCAGATCTGGGGAACCCCAGGCATAGACCTCTTTGCAAGTCCACTAAATGCCAAACTTCCCCGGTTCTGTTCCAGAATTCCGGCTCACAATTGCCAGGCAAGGGATGCCTTCCTCCTTCACTGGGGTCAGGACTTCCTCTGTGCCTTCCCACCCATTCCCCTCATCCCCAAAACACTCTTCAAGCTTCAGAGAGACAGAAGTCGTATGATCCTCATAGCGCCACGGTGGCCACGGCAAACATGGTATCCCCTGCTTGTACATCTCTCTCAAGCTGCACCTCTGGCGTTAGGGTGTGCTCCAGACCTTCTCTCCCAAGAGAACGGGATGCTATCGCACCTGAATCCCCAGTCCCTGCATCCCAGGGCCTGGTTGCTGAAAACCTAGACCTGCAGGATCTTAACCTTTCCCAACAGGTAAAGGATATCCTTCAGGCTTCTAGGAAACATTTTACTTTATGGTGTTCTCAAAAGGGCTTAATCCTCCTTGTGATACCTTTTGAATCGGTACTAGAGTACCTACTTCATTTATCAAATTCTGGTCTAAAGACCAATTCAGTAAGAGTCCATCTTAGTGCAATTTCAGCTTCCTATAAGCCTCTAAATGGACAGCCAATTTCCTCTCATCCACTCATAGCAAGATTTATGAGAAGTCTTCTATTAACAAAGTCTCCCATCAGGCCACCACCAGTGGCATAGGATTTAAATCTAGTTCTCGGACAGCTCATGAAACCGCCCTTTGAACCTTTAGCCACTACAACCCTAAAGTTTTTATCCTGGAAAGTCATCTTCCTAATTGCAATCACCTCCGCACGTCGCATTAGTGAATTGCAAGCTTTAGTGGCTGATCCCCCTTATGCAAGGTTTCACCATGATAAGGTTGTTCTCAGAACTCATCCACATTTTATGCCAAAGGTGGTTTCGCCTTTTCATTTAAATCAGGGGGTCACCAACCTCCAGGGGGCCGCGGGCCGCACAGCCGACTACCGGCAGACTCGCGGGCCGCACCCCCTCCCCCACCCCCTGCGCGCGCGCGCAAAAAAACCCCCCTGCTCATACCTGTACTTTTATTTTCCCATGTCAGCTCCCTCCCTTCTTCTGCAGCCGCGGCTCCCTGCCTCTTAGGGAACCGCGGCTGTGCTTGTAAAATCATCGCGGAGCCCTTCCTGTCTTGACGGGCTCTGTGCAGCATTGTCCCGCCTCTAAAGGAAGTTGTTTACCACTTCCTTTGGAGGCGGGACAATGCTGCACGGAGCCCGTCAAGACAGGAAGGGCTCCGCGATGATTTTACAAGCACAGCCGCGGTTCCCTAAGAGGCAGGGAGCCGCGGCTGCAGAAGAAGGAGTTGGTGAGTTTGCCTTGGCGGGCCGCACCGGGGTAGAGTTTCGCGGGCCGCGCTGAGGGACCTCGGCCCGCGGGCCGCAGGTTGGTGACCCCTGATTTAAATCAATCGATTTACCTTCCTGTGTTCTTTCCGAGGCCTCATGCCTCTAATGCAGAAAGGAACCTTCATACTTTGGACTGTAAAAGAGCCTTGGCTTTTTACCTACAAAGAACACAGCAACATAGTCTTCTCAACTTTTTGTTGCTTTTGATTCTAGTTATTTGGGTCTTCCAGTCTCCAAAAGAACTCTATCTAAATGAATTGCACAATGCATATCCTTTACTTATGAGAGTAAGAGTCTTCCTCTTCAAGACCATGTCACAGCGCATAATGTGAGAGCCATGGCAGCCTCTATGGCTAACCTTCACTCTGTGTCTATCGATGACATCTGTCGAGCAGCCACCTGGGCTTCACAGCCCACTACTGCCTAGATAAAGCCTCCCATCGGGATGCCTTCTTTGGCCAGGCTGTTCTTCAACATCTCTTTCAGACTTAATTCAACTCCTACCCACCAACCCTGGTAGGATGCCAGAGATCCATGGGAGGAAGCATAGCCCAACTCACTATAGGTGGCAGCTTCCTGGGGCCATCTCCCTGGCATCTTCAGCTAGGGAGTCCCTATATGTGAAGGCTACATTCCTGCTTGTTCCTGGAGATAGCGTAGTTTCTCACCTGTAACAGATGATCTCCGGGAACAGCAGGAATTTAGTCTTCACAACCCACCCACCTCCCCTAGGAGTTGTCTGTCTCCTTTCCTCTCTCCCTCTATCCTTTCACTCAGCTACAAACTTAACTGAAGAGGGATAGTTGGGAAGGCAGCGCACATGTGCTGAGGGATACTCCCAAAAGCGTTCCTATTGGATGCTGGGGAGCGTTCCCACGCAGGCTCCGTCGGTTCCCGGAGATCACCTGTTACAAGTGAGTAACTACACTTTCCCCAGGTCCAGCTCTGCCCCAGTCTCCCTGATGCAGAGCTCCAAGCCCAGTTCTTCCCATGAGGCCCGAGCATCCTCTGAGTTCCACGGCAGCAGCTCCTCCAAAAAAACATTTGACCCAGAGAAAAAGAAGAAATAATCCTCATTCTGACGAGGTTGTACTGGAGAAACACGGTAAAACCGCGCGAAGGGACTCAAGCAGCTCTGAGAAGTACCCTAAGGTCCTCAAGAAGGATTCCTCGGCCGGCGAAGACCGTGTGAGGTTCCTGGAGGCCATAGTCACTACCAATGTTCCCTCTAATTTTCTGTAGGCTGTGTGCGCATAAAATATCAGCTGTGTGCAGCTTTTGCAGGAAGGTTAAATTTTTGTGCGCCACATAATGACACTCTGAGTTATATACTTTAAAATTTGACTACACATCAGAATACAGTATGTACACCACACTGATTTTAATCAAATTAAATGAAAATAGACTATTACTAAATGAAGCGGGAAATTTCTAGTAATTACAATCATAACTTTTACATTTTAAGACGTCTGTGGTGTTTTCTTTCAGAATCAGAGCCATAATTTTTGTGCGCTCTGTTGTAAAGTATGTGCGCGCGCACAAGCGCACAGCTTAGAAGGAACAGTGGTCACCACCGATAGTTTTAAAGTCACAACTCTCTGCAGGTGCTATGAGGAGAAATTCACCCCGTAAAAATACTTAATCACTAACAGGTTTATTGATTGTAGGCAGGGTAGCCCGGGAGCGAGATGAGGAGCATCCTCACTCACTCATGTGCTCACATAACCACCGAATACTACTTTAAAAAATTTGAATAATATACAAAATCTGATTTTGTATATTATTTAGATATGTATTTTGTATATTATTCAGATATGTCTTTTCTTTTTGTCTATTTTGATCCCAATAGAATTGGCATCTGTGGAAGTCAGTGTTGGATCCATGTTGAAGGATGCTGAGACAATCAAGAAAAGGTGGAAAGAATATACAGAGTCATTATACCATAAAGATCAAGTGGACCAACAGCCATTTCAACCTGTACTTTATGATTAGGAACCATTGGTGATGAAAGAAGAAGTCAAAGTAGCACAAAGAAAAAAGCATCTTTAAGGAAATGGAAAAAGGAGCCAAATGACAAACTGAAAACAACACAAGCACTGGCAAGTTAGATGCAAGGCATTGATAAGGCAGGCAAAGAGAGAATTTGAGAAGAAGCTTGCTGTGGAAGCAAAAGCACATAATAAAGACATTTTCAAGTACATTCGTAGCAAAAAACCTGTGACAGAGTCAGCTGGACCATTACATCAGCTGGATAGAGGGGTAATAAGAGGGGACAAGACCATAGCAGAGAGACTGAATGAATTCTTTGCTTCAGTCTTTACTGGGGAAGATATAGGGATGTTACCCATGATGAAAATGGTATTTAAAGCTGATGCCGCAGAAGAATTGAAAGAAATATCGATACACTGGGAAGATGTATTACAACTATTTGATAAACTGAACAGTAGCAAATCACCTGGACTGGATGGTATACATTCGAGGGTGTTGAAAGAACTGAAATATGAATAATTTGTGAACTATCAGTAAAATCATCTGCAATACCTGAAGATTGGAGAAGGGCCATGTAATGCCAATTTTTAAAAAGGGTTCCAGGGGTGATCCGGGAAACTACAGACTGCTGAGCCTGACGTCAATACCGGGAAAAATGATGATAACCATCATGAAGAACAAAATTATTGAACATGTAGATGGTCATGGCTTAATTGGAGACAGCCAACATGGATTTAGCCAAGGAAGATCTTGTCTTACTAATCTGTTAGTTTTTTTGAAGGTGTGAATAAACAGGTAGACAAAGGTGAGTTGGTTGATACACTATATCTCCATTTTCAGAAAGCCTTTGACAAGGTCCCTCATGAGAGACTTTTGGCAAAATTAAAAGGTTATGGGATAGGAGGTCGTGTACTATTGTGGATCAGGAACTGGTTAAAAGATAGAAAGCAGAGGGTAAGCCTAAATGGCCAATTTTCCCAATGGAGAAAGGTGAATAGTGGAATACCCTAGGGCTCTATGCTGGGTCAGCTGCTTTTTAACATATTCATAAATGACCTGGAAATGGGAATAACGAATAAGGTAATCAAATCTGCAGATGAACAAAACTATTCAAAGTTGTTAAAACCCATGAGGATTGTGAAAACTTTCAAGAGGACCCTGATAAATTGGAAGACTGGGCATCAAAATGGCAGTTGAAATTTAATGTGGATAAGTGCAGAGTTATGCACCTACGAAAGAACAACCAAAACTATGATTACACAATGCAAGGTTCTACATTAGGAACCACCACCTGGGAAAAAGATTTAGGTGTCATTGTGGATAACATTTCAAAACCCTCTGCCCAGTGTGCAGCAGCAGCCAAGAGAGCAAACAGAATGCTAGTTATCATAAGGAAAGGAATGGAGAATAAAACAAAGGATATTATAATGCTTCTGCATCTTTCCATGGTGCGACCGCACCTTGAATATTAGGTGCAATTCTGTTTGCCGTATCTAAAAAAGATATAGCGTTATTAGAAAAGATACAGAGAAGAGCACCAAAATGGTAAAGAGGATGGAAGGATACCCCTATGAAGAGAGGCTAAAAAGTTTAAGGATCTTCAACCTGGAAAAGAGATGGTTGAGGGGAGATGTGATAGAGGTCTATAAATTAATGAATGGAGTAGAACAGGTAAATGTAAATCAATTGTTTATGCCATCAAAATATAGAAAGACTAGGGTACATACAATGAAGCTACAGGGTAACCTATTTAAGACTAATAAGAGAAAATATTTTTTCACTCAATGTGTAATCAGACTCTGGGATTTGTTAGTTAAGGATGTAGTAAAAACTGTTAGTGTAGTCGGGTTTAAAAAAGGTTTTGAAAAGTTCCTGGAGGAAAGGTGCATAAACCATTATTAAAGGTGAGCCGGGAAATCCACTGCTTGTCCCACCACTGCTTGGCCCAATACAAGCATTGTGGAACATGTGTCCCTTGAGGAAACTGCTAGAAACTTGTGATCTAGATTGGCCACTGTTGGAAACAGGATACTGGGCTTGATGGACCTTGGTCTGACCCAGTATGGCATATCTTATGTTCTTATAGTCCTCGTCGAGAATGCACTTGCAAGAATGCTGGCACCAGGCCCGAGATCCTCGGTGCCCGTGCCAAAAGCTGCCTTCTGGCTTGGAAACCAGAATGGCAGCCTTGGAGCAGAACATCACTGCTATCCTGGAACTGCAGCAGGCAGTGATGGCTGGTTTGTCTGCATCATCTGCATTGACGACTGGGCCCCCGACTGCATGGGAGGTCCCGGTCGTTGAGCCAAGTTCAGAGTGCCATCGGCCTCTGGTAAGCCCTCGGCGCCGGTTGAGGTTTCAGTTCTGTTCCTCGATCATCCGATCCTCCCCATCTAGTTTCTGTGACTTGAACCCCAGGTCCTCCAGAGGCCACAGACTCCTCTGCACTGGCCTCAAGACAATGAGTTGCAGGGATTCAGACTCATCACTGCTAGACTCCAAGTGGGAGGCAGACAACTAGATATACTTTGAAACTAAACGACACTGGGATATTCCCTCTGACCCATTTTCCCCGACGCCACTCTCCTTCCAGAGGATATGACCTTCCATGACTTTGTCAAAGACATGACCAGAGCCGCCTTGGTGCAAACCGAGGTGGAGGAGGACCCGTGCACAGAGGAGATGAAGATCCTCCAGTATGAGGCTCCACCCAAGGAAACTCTCATGGTGCCTCTTCAGCCGATCCTTGAGCGGCTATTGCTCAGAATGTGGGAGAAACCGATATCTATGCTGGTGATGAGCCGATGCCATATACCACACCTGGAAGGGCCCAGGGTTCCAAAAATCCCAATCCCAAATCCTACATAACTCCATGGTCGTCGAGTAGACCATGCAAAAACCTAAGAGTCAAAAGACCCATTCCTCCGTTCCCCCCGGAAGGGAGGACATAGCCCTTGACACCCTCAGGCGCAAGTGCTACCAGTCTTTGATGTTGGGATGCCGGCTCCAAGCCTATGAATTATATATAGGCATGTACCTGAAGGCTCTAACCCGGGAGCTGTCTGGGTTTGTGGCTGGCCTTGTTGGGGACCCCCCTCCAATGGTTCCAGTCCCTGACCTCTGGAATCAAGGGCTGCTCCAAGTTCTTCTCCCGAGCAGCCTACGACCGCTTCGAGTCAGTGGCTCGAGTCGCAGCATCCGGTATCGGTGCCTGACCCCAGACCTGGCTACAGTTTTCTGACCTCAAGCAATGAGTCCAAGACAAGCTGCTCAATGTCCCCTGCACTGGGGAGAACCTATTCGTCAAACCCATGGCCGACAAGGCGGCCGAGATTGAGGCTGACGTGATGACCCTCCAGAGGCTTTCTAAAAAGACCTCATTCCTTCCCCACAGGAAATCAGTGGGGGAAAAACCCCTGTTCCTGAGGAAAAAGGGTCCTTTCCCACAGTCACCACTACCAGCCCTTCTCAGGCCAGTAACAAGGTTCTCACTCTAAAAGGCAAGGTCATGCAGATCAGAAGTCAAAAACACCAAAGCCTCAGACCCCAGCTCCCACCCAACCAGGGGGGAGCTGTTGACTCCCAGGGCAGGGCCTCCCCTCCCCCAGGAGACCACCAGCCCACAGGGGGCACCTGGTGCTCTTTGCCCACAGATGGGCCAACATCACCTCGAACCAGTGGGTACGGCAAGTGGTAAGGAAAGGATACCTCCTCCACTTAAAGCAGATACCACCCAGGCTCTTTCCAGGAGAGCCTGTGTGACCCCCCTCCTTCACACGACACCTCTTCTCACAGAGCTCACAAGTCTGATCTGGGATAATGCAGTAGAGCCTGTACCCAAGCACCTTTGGGGAAAAGACTTCTACTCCAGGTATTTGATGGTCCCAAAGAGAACTGGGGGCCTCAGGCCTATACTAGACCTGAGAAACTTTAAACACGTTTCTGGTGAGGGAGAAGTTCAAGATGCTGTCCCTTGGAACACTGCTGCCTTACCTCCAGCAGGGAAAATTGGCTGGCTGTGCTCCTTGGTGCATATACACACACATCCTAATCCACCCCTCCCACAGGCAGTACCTAAGGTTCATGGTAGGAAGAGAGCACTTTCAGTACAGAGTACTACCCTTCGACCTGGCCTCCTCACCAAGGGTCTTTACCAAATGCCTGGCTGTGATGGCCACCCACCTGCACCTGCAAGAGGCCTTCATCTTCCCCTACCTAGATGACTAGCAGTTCATAGGTGCTCAACTCGACACACTGCAAGTCAAGGTGGTCCTTCCCACAGAGAGGGCAGAACGCCTTAGACAGATGGCAGGAGAGGTACAACATTGCTGGTCTGTACCAGTTTGTCGTCTCCTCCACCTACTGAGCCATATGGCCTTTATGGTTCACGTAACACTCAGCCCGCTTGCATATGCGGACATCGCAGTGGTGCCTCAACTCACAGTGAACTCAGGCCATGGGCAGGCTATGGGACAGGGTCAGGGATACCTGCCAATTGGTGAACTCCCTCAACTGGTGGCAAAACTTGTGCCACTTCCAGATGTGATTGCCCTTCCAAGCACCCGCACCTCAGAGACCCCTGACCATGGATGCCTCCCTCCTAGGCTGGGTGGTGCATTGTGGGGACCACCACACACAGGGCAGCTGGCCCCAAGAGGAGTTGCTCCTACAGATCAACCTCTTGGAGCTCAGGGTGCTCTTCCTAGCCCTATGAGCGTTCCGCCACCGCCTGCGACACCAGCCCGTACTGATCCAGACGGACATTCAAGTCGCCATGTTCTATATCAACGAGCAGGGGGGAACGGGTTTGTATGCCCTTTGCAAGGAGGTGGTGTCCCTCCTCTCCTTTGCAGCTCACAACATGCTCCTTAAAGCAGTTTACTTCTCGGCCAGGACAACTGCCTAGCGGACAGGCTGAACATAGTTCTTTGGCCACACGAATGGTGCTTGAACCCCAGGGTGGCCAAGAGGCTCTTCCACCTCTGGGACAGGCTTGTGATGGATCTATTAGTCTCTCTGGACAACACACAGCTACCTGACTTCTGCTCATGCCATTTGCACCCAGAGAGGGTGGCGGCAGATGCTTTTCTGATCTCATGGGCCGAAGGCCTACTCTGTTCCCGTCGACCCCCCCCCCCCCCACACCCACTGGTTGCCAGGACCCTCTTCAAGATCCAGAGTGAGGAGGCATCAATTATACTAACTACCCCAAGGTGGCCTGGGTAGTCCTGGTCTCCACTGCTGCTCTCCCTGTCGGTGGCACTCCCAGTTCCATTGGGCCAAGTCCCGGACCTCCTGTCTCAGGAAGGGGGGCTACCTCCACCCCAACCTAGGGTCCCTAACGCTAACAGTGTGGCTGTTGAAAGGGTGGCTCTGGCTCCTTTCAGTCTTCCAATGGAAGTTGAGATACTACTGGCGTCCCCAAAGCCCTCCACCAGACAGGCTTATGCCTTTAAGTGAAGGTTTTCCACTTGGTGTGTGGAGAGAAGGGAGAACCCCTTCTCCTGCCATGTGCAATTAGTACTCCAGTACATACTGCCACCTGTCTTACACTGGACTGAAATCTAACTCTGTGAAGGTGCACCTGAGCGTGATAGCTGCTCACCACCACCTTGTCGTGGGAAAACCCCTCTCAGGCCAGCCCCTGGTATCCAAGTTCCTCCGGGACCTCCTGTTATCCAAGCCCCCTCTCCACCCTCTGGCAGCAGAATGGGATCTGAGTGTGGTGCTCTCACAGCTCACCAGACTGCCATTTGAGCCCCTAGCTACTTTTGCCACCTGCGGTACCTGTCTTGGAAAGTGGCCTTTCTGGTGGCCCTCACGTCTGCTCAAAGAGTGAACTCCAGGCCCTGGTGGCGGAGCCACTATATACAAGATTCTACACGAACAGGGTGGTGCTCCACACCCATCCCAAATTCCTCCTGAAGGTGGTATCCCCTTTCCACCTCAACCAAGAAATAGGCCTCCCCACCTTCTTCCCACAGCCTCACACCAGCAGGGAGAAGCTAGTGCTTCATACACTGTGGATTGCAAACGGGCCTTGTCCTCCTCCTTACAGCGGACCCAGGCCCATCGCAAAGCTCTTCAGTTTTTCATGTCTTATGACTCCAGCAGATGGACCCCCTGTGACCAAGCGAACTCTGTCCTCTTTGAAGGCAGGCTGTATTGCCCTCAGCTACGAGTGAGCTGACCTTTCCCTTGAGCACCAGATCAAAGCACATTGTGTGAGGGCGATGGCCATGTCTGTGGCCATCCTCCTGTTCAGTGCCAGTGATGGAGCTCTGCAAGGCTACCACATGGTTTTCAAGTCATATGTTCATAGCTCATTACTGCCTTGAGAGTGAGTCCCGCAGGGACAGTGCATTTGGCCAGGCAGTACTCTGGAATATTCTCGGGGTGTAGGCAACTCCTGCCCTCCGACCCTTCTGTGTTCAGGCTACCGGAGTGATAGTGCCACTGGACGCTAGGGTCTTGCAGAGTCTCTCAGTGGGGGACTCATCTTTTGCAACTCGCGTCTACCTGATTTGGTTGCTGTTGGTACTGTCGTGGTTTGGTCCTCAGCAGCCTGGAGCTAGGGAGAACCATATGTGAGGACTGATGTTTGGGAGAAAGCGTAGTTACTCACCTATAACAGGTGTTCTCCAGGGGCAACAGGAATCCTCACAACCCTCCCTCCTCCCCTGGGAGTTGCCTTCCTGCTCTGTTTTAGTTTTTACTACTGTCCAAGCTATGTCATCCGACTGAGCAAGATGGCACCTTTGGGCGGGAAGGGGACCACGCATTTGTGGGTAGTATGTCCTAAAGGCTTTCTTTGAAAGCTGGGGACATTCTCCACGTGGGTGCCAATGTCACCCATGTGTGAGGACTGATTTCTACTATCCCGGGAGATTACCTTTTATAGGCGAGTAACTACGCTAACTGCACTACCACCGCACAAACGTCTTTCAACCTTCATACATTACCCTCTCACACCTTCATTGCCACTACACAACCTAATCTCCTGCAGTGGCCGTACCCTCAAAAATTATCCCCCAAGCAACTGCCCCACCATCTCACAAACAGCCTGTATCACCAAAAAATATTCTCCCTAAACTAATCTACTACCCCGCATACTTTCTTTATCCCCCAGAAATACCTCCTTCCCCTGTAGTTGCCTCACCATGTGGAGCAGTTGTACACACACATGCAGTAGTGGATGAGTAGCCCAACTATTACAGTTGAGAACCATGGGAGCCGGGTTTGAATCCCACTGTTGCGCCTTGTGATCTTGGGCAAGTCACCTAACCTTCCATTGCCTTTTACACAAACAGATTGTAAGCCTTCTGGGGATAGGAAAAAGTACCTACTATATATGAATGTAATTTGCCTTGAGCTACTTCTTAAAAACAAAAAAACAAGCTAAATCCCTTCCTTTCCACCACCCAGTAAATTGCCTGCCTTGCAACTATCCCACCACTCTGCAGATTGCCTTCAGTCTTCACAACTATTTCACCTCCACCCCGCAAATTGGGAAAAGGACTTTGTAAAAGGGATGGAAGGAATACCCCTATGAGGAGAGGCTTAAAAGGTTGAGGCTTTTCAACCTGGAAAAGAGACTGCTGAGGGGAAGCATAAGAGGTCTATAAATTAATGAAGTGGAACAGGTAAACATAGATCGATCCTTTATGCCATCAAAATGCAGAAAGACTAGGGGACATGTAATGAAGCTACAGTGTGACCCTTTTAAGACTAATAAGAGAATATTTTGTCACTCAATGCATAATCAAATCTGGAATTCGTTACCAGAGGATGTAGTAAAAGCCGTTAGCTTAGCTGGGTTTAAAAAAGGTTTGGACAAGTTCCTGGAGGAAAGGTCCATAAATTTATTAAAAATGATCCAGGTAATCCACTGCTTGCCCCAATACAAGCATTCTCCAGGAACAAGTAGGAAGTCTATCCTCATATATGGGTGACGTCGACGCCAACAGAGCCCTGCGTAGAGCATCTACCCAGCTTCCAGAGAAAGCCTTTTGGAGATGCCACCATGCATGTGTGGTCCCCTTCCTGCCCAAGGGTGCCATCTTGCTCAGTCCCCCTTTTTCCATGGAGCTCTACAGACGTTCATCTTGTCCCCCTGGAAAAAAGTTAATTTTATCGTACTATTTTTGTACCTTTCTGGCTTGCACTAGTTCTTTTCCCGCCCGAAACATACTGCAAATGCACCGGGCGTCGACAAATATTTTTGTCTTGATTATTTTTTTTTCCATATCTGTGCTTTCGTGCCCTTTTTAACCGCTGGCCACCTCAAGGGTCTTCGACCTTGCTGTGGTTCTTTTTGCCTCAATGGCCATTGGCTTTAAAAAAAAAAAAAAATGCGATCAGTGCTCCAGAAACATGTCACTCACTGACACTCATGACTGTTGCCTCCAGTGTTTGGGTGCAGACCACAACCTGGAGGAATGCTCCTTGTAGAAGAAAATGTCTGCTAAGGCCATACAGAGATGTTGGCTTAAGCAGGATGACATCTTCCACAAGGCAGACTTGACCCGGTTTCCCCGGTAGCCTCACGCCCGAAGGCCCCTCACAGATCCTCTGACTCACGTAAAGCCTCCTCCGAGCAGGGGTTGCCGGAGCGTGCTAATAAGAAGAGGAAGACTTCGAGAGCCTTGTCTGGGGAAGCTGACAAGCATGAGAAGTTTCGTGCCCAGTCCCTTAATCCCCCCAGAGCTCCCAAGGAACAGGAACGCCCTCGGAAGGTGTCCAGGGCTAAGGTGGTGGCCTCTGATGATGGATTGCGGTCCCCTGAGGCCCGTCCCATTGAGGATGCCCTCTCTTCTTCGATACCTGACTCGGTCACTCCAGTGTCGGTGTCCATGGCTGCGACCCCTGAGTGGGACGCACTTATGTTGACCTTAAAGCGCAGTGTTTCTGCTTTCCTTGCATCACAGCGGGTGCTGACCCCCAGCCCCTCTGAGACCGCAGAGACCTCGACATCGAGGACTGCCGTTGCAATCGCCGAGAGCTAGATGCCTCGGGCAGATCCTCGGCAAGGGTTTCTTTCTCCCAATCCTCAGGAGCGAGATCTTCGCAGATGAGCGTACCCAGCTGCTCCTCTGGATGTGGGAGACCCTAGCCTCAGTCCCCATCATGAGCTGACTGCTCGACACGATGTATCAGGTTCAGTGGTGGCCGGGGTTCCGCAAAGCGCAGCTTGCACATACCTCCATGGTGGTTGAGTCAGCCATGCGCTGGCAAAAAAAGCCCAAAAATCCACTCCTCAATGCTTCCAGGGCTCAATGCTGGCTTGCTGCATTTAAACTTGCCATCTCTACATTGGCATGTCCCTGCGGGGACCTAGCCAAGGAGCTCAGTGGCTACGCTGCTGGCCTTGATAGAGACCATCTCCAACGTTTCCAGGCTCTAACAAAGTCTGTCGCGGAGTGCTCCAAATACCTCTCCCAAGCTGCTTACGATGTCTCTGAATCCAGTGCTAGAGTGGCCGCTGCCGGCATCAGCGCTCAACGCCAAACCTGGCTGCATTCATCAGATCTCAAGCAATGGATGCTGGAGAAACTCTTGGACATCCCGTGCCTCGGTGAACAGCTCTTCGGCAAGCCAATGGAGGATAAGGCCTTCAAGATTGAGACAGAGTATGTTACTCGGACTTGTCTCTCGAGGAAGACCTCCACTCTTCTCTGGAGCTACTCTGCCTACCTAGCGGCCCAGACCCCACAGCAAGGTCACCAGAGCAAGGGCACAGGCTAGGGACTGCGCAAAGACAAGGGTCAGAAGACCCAGACACCGGCCCAAGCAGAGCCTGGGTCAGGGTTTTGATGCCATCAGCATTGCCCTTCTTCCTCTGGAGGACCAGCACCCCACAGGGGGATGCCTGGTTCAGTGGGCCCACATTACCACCGACACTTATGCTCTCCAGGTCGTCCAGGAGGGCTACCTCTTGCACCCAGAATGGACTCCTCCATCCCTTTTTCCCAGGGAACCCCCTCGGTCCCCCCTGCATCGGGCCCTGCTACTGCAAGAACTTGTGGCCGCCTCAAGGATGGCGTGGTGAAGCCTGTACCCCTCTCCTCAAGAGGGAAGGGTTTTCTACTCTAGGTACTTCATGGTCCTGAAAAGGACTGGGGGCCTGAGGTTCATCCTAGACCTAAGGAACCGAAAAGGACTGGGGGCCTGAGGTCCATCCTAGTCCTAAGGAACCTCAAGTTCCTGGTACACGAGAAGTTCAAGATGCTCTCCCTTGGAACACTGCTGCCCTACCTCCAGCAGGGAGATTGGCTATGCTCCTTGGATTTAAAGGATGCTTACACCCACATCCTTATCCACCCCAGTCACAGAAAGTACCTGAGGTTCGTGGTCTGAGGCGACCACTACCAGTACAGGGTTCTTCCCTTCGTCCTCGCCTCCACCCCAAGGGTCTTCACCAGGTGTGCGGCGATGGTGGCGGCCTATCTCCACCTCCAGAAGACCTGCGTCTTCCCCTACCTTGACGATTGGCTGGTAAAAGGGGGGACAGCCTCAGAGGCCGAGCAGGCCACTAGCCATACCATTCAGCTCTTACAGCACCTGGGGTTTGTGCTAAAACGTCTGAAATCCCACCTCACCCCATCTTGAGTGCTGGAGTTTATTGGGGTCCACCTAAACATGGTCCAGGCCAACGCCGCCTTCCCTTTTGACAGGGCAGATCGACTTGCAGCCCTTGCGGCCAAGGTACAGCGGCACTGTGCAGTGTCAGCCCGGATGTTGCTTCACCTCGCCTCCTGGGCCGCATGGCCTCCACAGTCCATGTGCTTCCTGACACACGCTTCCACATGTGGGAGGCTCAATGGTGCATCCAGTCCCAGTGGTCTTGAGCCACTGGCCAGCTCTGCAACAGAGGGTGTCTCGACAATTGACGGAGTCCCTTACTTGGTGGCAGGACGCTCAGCAACTGCAAGTGGACATGTCTCTTTCAGCCCCCAGAGGGTCTTTACGACGGATACCTCCCTGATGGGCTGGGGCACCCATTGCAGAGAGCTCTGCACTCGGGGAGCCTGGTCCTCCGAGGAGAGCCAGCAACAGATCAACCTGTTCGAGCTCAGAGCAGTCTTCCTCGCTCTCAGGGCCTTTCGGCACTACTTGCAGCACCAGTCTGTGCTTGTCCAGATGGACAACCAGGTTACTATGTTCTATGTGAAGAAGCAGGGTGGCATAGGCTATTACCGCCTCTGCCAGGAGGTTGTGGCCCTCTGTTCCTTTGAAGGGGGAGGGGGACAAGCTGAGCAGGGTTCTCCAACCACATGAGTGGCACCTGGACCCAGAGATAGCACTCAGGCTTTTTTGAATGTAGGGTTCCCCCAGTCTGGACCTCTTCACCAGTCTGACCAATGCTCAGCTGCCCCAGTTCTGCAGCCCCCAACCCCATCCCTCCCAGGTAGCAGCGGACACCTTCCTCATCTCATGGTGAAGCAGCCTGCTGTATACTTTCCCTCCCACACCCTTAATAGCTCAGACCCTTCTCAAGGTCCAACGGGTCAAGGCATCGATGATCCTTGTGGCCCAGACAGCCCTTGTTTTATTTATTTATTTATTTAGCTGTATTTATATCCCGCTTTTCACCGGGTCAAAGCGGTCAATTGGGAGATACATTTAACACGAGGGGATATGACACACATACGCTAATACTTACAGGGAACATGGGCAATGGAGGGTTAAGTGGCTTGCCCAAGACCACAAGGAGTGCCTATAGGACTAGAAATCCCAGTCCCTCCGGCCTGAGATTGCTGTCCCCAGGTGGGACTTGAACCCCCGGCCCGAAGTACCTTGTCCTAACCACTAGGCCACTCCTCCTTGCTCCTCCTCCTTGTTCCCCTTGCTACTCTGTCTCTCGACAGAATCCCCGGTCCCTCTCGGGAGTTCTCTGGGACCTTTGATGCAGGAAGAGGGCTCGATTCTCTACCCCAACTTGGGGTCCCTGCCCCTCATAGCCTGGCGGCTGAACGGGTCACCTTAGCTTCCCTTAACCTCTCTGAGGTAGTGGAGGAAATTCTTCTAGCCTCTCATAAGGACTCCACGAGGTGGGCTTACGCCTTCAAGTGGCTCCGATTCTCCATGTGGTGCATGGAGCATCGATTGGATCCATTTTCTTGCCTGGTAGCTTTGGTCCTTCAATATCTCCTCCACCTCTCACGGTCTGGACTTAAATCTGTCCAGGTGCATCTGAGTGCACTCTCCGCTAACCACCACCCGGTGGAGGGCAAGCCTCTGTCAGTGCCACCCCTCATTGCTAGGCTCAAGTGGGGCTTATTGCTCTCCAAACCCCCCCTCCCCCTTCAATCACCCCTGGCAGAGTGGGATCTCAATGTAGTTCTAGTGCAGCTTACTAAGCTGCCTTTGGCTACCTGTCCCTTACGCTACCTTTCCTGGAAAGTGGCCTGCTTGGTAGTGCTCACCTCCGCCTGCAGGATCAGTGAGCTTTGAGGCCTTGGTGGCTGACCCACCCTACACCAGATCCTACAAGAAAAGGATTGTGCTTCACACTCATCCGAAGTTTCTCCCAAAGGTGGTCTCTGACTTACACCTGAATCAGGAGCTAGTGCTGCCTACTTTTTTCCATGGCCCCAAGCCGAGACTCCGTCGGCTTTTCTCCATACCCTGGACTGCAAGCGAGCCCTGTCCTCCTCACAGTGGACTCAGGGCCACCGTAAAGCCTCGAGCTTTTTGCCTTTTTTGAGCCCAGCTGTCTGGGGCTGGCTGTCACCAAGGAGACCATATCCATGTGGGTGGCAGACTGCATCACCTTCGCTCACAGTCAAGCCAGTATCCCCCTGGAGTGTCGAGTCATGTCGCACAATGACTGGGCAATGGCAACCTCGGTTGCCAGTCTCCATTCGGTGCCCATAGCAGACAACTGCCAAGCTGCCACTTGGTCCTCCGTCCATACTTTGCAGCCCACTACTGCCTGGAGAGGGAGTCCCGACGGGACAGCGCCTTCAGCCAGACCGTACTCCGTAACCTCTTCGGGGTTTAGACAACTCCTGCCCTCCAACCCTTCTTATTCAGGCTACCGGAGCCATGGTTCTCCCTGAACACTGGGGTCCCTCTAGTCTGTCATCAGGATTCACCTGCAGCTGCCCACGGCCAGACCATGCCCCTGTTTTATACCGGTCCTCCCGAGTGGGAGGCCCAGATGTTGGCCTTGGAGCGCAGCATTTCTGCGTTCCTCACTGACCAGCAGGTGCTGGTGCCTGGCCCTGCCGGCACATGCCTTGAGACCACAGGGACCTCTTATCTTGAGGTTTCCCCGGACCGCCACAGTGACCCCCTCATGAGGATCCTCTGCACAGTTCTCGATCTCCATCCCGGTCCTCAGGCGTGAGATCTTCTCGGGCGAGCACCTCTGGCTCCATGCAGGTTTTGGCCTCAGAAACCCAGCATGGGTCATAGACTCATCTCTAGCCACCTGACCTCGAGTCCTCCACAGACTACTCAGAGTGGGAGTCCAACGGGGAGACCTCCCCTTGGACCCCTCCCCACCGACCCAGAGGTGGCGGTCACTTCCCAAGGACACTTCCTTTCTGGAATTCGTCTGGGACATGGCACAGGCCCTAGCGCGCGCCTCGGAGGAGAAGCCCCCGCATGGAGGAGCTTGATATTCTTCAATATGAAGCACCTCCGAAAGAAGCTCTCTCGGTACCGGTTCCACCCATTCTGAATCAACTCCTCCTTCGCATGTGGGAGACCCCAGCCTCTCTCCCTATCGTGAGCAAGCACCTGGACGCTATGTATAGGGTTCAGCGAGGCCCAGGGTTTCGGAAAACCCAGCTTCCCCATACCTCGATGGTTGAATTGGCCATGCAGAAGCTAAAGAGCCCGAAGACTCATTAAGAACATAAGATATGCCATACTGGGTCAGACCAAGGTCCATCAAGCCCAGTATCCTGTTTCCAACAGTGGCCAATCTAGGTCATTCTTCGGTCCCGCTGGGTAGATAATCTCTTACCCTCGATGCCCTCAGGCGCAAAGCTTATTAGGGCTCTATGCTGTCATGCCGCATCCAAGTTTACCAATTATACATTGGGATGTTCCTCTATGACCGCGCTAGAGAGCTCGGAGGCTTTGTGGCAGGCCCTGATTGAGACCATCTCAGGCGTTTTCAGGCCCCCTCACGAGCAGCATACAACGTCTTCGAGTCTTCTGCCCGGGTGGCGATGGCTGGCATCAGAGCCCATCGGCAGGCTTGGCCCCAGGTAGGGCCAGGAGAAGCTGCTGGATGTCCCTTGCCTTGGGGCGCAAGTTTGCAACTATTCAGCAAGCCCATGGAGGATAAGGCAGCGGAAATTGAGACAGAGTACATGAATCGTACTCGCCTCTCCTGGAAAACATCCTCCCTCCCCAGGAAGAAGCAGCAGATAAAGCCTTTCTTCTATTGGAAGGGGCTCCTGTACAGGGGCTACCCGGCCTACCCGCTGGCGTCAAACCCCAATCAGGGCAAGACCACAGACTATGGTCCACAGCCCTCAAGCTGAAGGGTCCCAAGACCCAACCTCTGGCGCTGGCTCAGCCACCCTCGGGGTTTTGACGCCATTGGCATAGCCTCTCATCCTCTGGCAGGGTGGCTGTCCATCAGGGGGCGTCTGGTCCATTTCTCCCACAGGTGGGAATCCATCTCCACTGATGCCTGGGTCCTCCAGATCATTTGGGAGGGCTGTCTTCTTCATCTGGACCAGACCTCTCCTCTGTATTTTCCCAGGGAGCCAGGTCAGCTTTCCCAGTACCAGGCCCTCCTGAGTCAGGAGCTTGCAGGCCTCCTTGAGGACGGGGCGGTAGAACCAGTCCCACCGCACTTCCGAGGACGGGAGTTTTTACTCCTGATACTTCCTCGTCCCTAAGCAGACAGAGGGGGTATTTGGCCCATCCTTGACCTGCGGAACCTAAATAAGTTCCTGGTGCAGAAGTTCAAGATGCTCTCCCTTGGAATATTACTGCGCTACCTCCAGCAGGCCAATTGGCTATGCTCCTTGGACTTAAAGGATGCTTACGCTCACATCCTCGTCCACCCCGAACACAGAAAGTACCTCTGCTTCATGGTTCAGGGAAACTGTTACCAGTACAGGGTACTTCCTTTCCTTCGGCCTCGTGTCCGCCCCACGGGTCTTTACGAAGTGCGTGGCCATGGATGCAGCTCATCTATGGCTGCAGGGCACCTTTGTCTGTCCATATCTAGATGACTGGCTTGTAACAGGGGCACAGCCTCCAAAGCCAGGCAGGCCATAGACTGCACCATTCACCTGGAGCATCTGGGGTTCGTGATCAATTACACAAAGTCCCACTTCACTCCAGTTCAGTCCCTGGAGTTCATCGAGGCTTGCTTGGACACCCTGCAAGCCATGACTTTCCTTCCTCAGGACAGGGCAGACTGCCTCATGTCCCTGGCATCTGAAGTTCGGCCACGATGATGCTTCGTCTTCTCGGCCACATGGCCTCCACAGTTCATGTCATGCCCATTGCCCGTCTCAACATGCGGGTGGCGCAGTGGTGCCTTCGAGTGCGATAGGCACAGTTGACCGGCCTCCTCTGAGACCCCATCTCGGTCTCTCCCAGCACAGCGGAGTCTCTTGCTTGGTGGCAGGAGTCCCGGATCCTGCTTTAAGGTATGCCCTTCCAAGCTCCGGTGCATCAGGTGGTCTTGACAATGGACGCCTCCCTGAAGGGCTGGGGAGCCCATTCGAGGGGTGGTGCACTCAGGGGACATGATCCCTCAAGCAGTCACAGCAGCAGATCAACCTGCTGGAGTTCTGGGCCATCTGCCTTGCAGTCAAGGTTTTCTTGGACCGCCTGCAGCACCAAGCGGTGCTGGTCCAGACAGACAACCAGGTCGCAATTTTCTATGTGAACAAACGAGGTACCGGCTCCTACAGTCTCTGTTCAGAGGCAACAGCCCTATGCTGCTTTGCAGTGAGCCAGGGCATGACAATCTGGGCCACTTACCTCCTGGGCCAGGGCAATATATTGGCAGACCGGCTCAGCAGAGTCCTCCAGCCGCACACATGGCGCCTGTGTTCCCGGACGGCACAACGTCTCTTCCAGCATTGGGGGGGACTCCAGACCTGAACCTCTTTGCCAGTGATGCGAATTCGCAGCTCCCCCGGCAGGGTGACCCCAGATGCCTTCCTCATCTCGTGAGAAACAGGCCTACTGTATGCCTCCCCCCCCCCCCCACGCCCCTCATTGCCTGGACTCCTCTGAAGGTCCAGCGGGACAGGGCCTCGATGATTCTCATAGCCACGATGTGGCCCCGGCAGCCTTGGTTTCCCCCTGCTCCTCCGTCTCTCGACAGAGCCCCTGGTCCCTCTCGGGTTCTCACCGGAGCTGCTGACGCAGGAGGAGGGTCTGCTCCTTCACCCCCATCTGAGGTCACTATCCCTCACAGCTTGGCGACTGAGCGGGTCACTTTAGCCTTTTACCATCTTCCCATGCAGATCGAAGACATTCTTTGGGCCTCACGAAAGGACTTGATCAGATGGGCTTATGCCTTCAAGTGGCGTCGGTTCTCGGTGTGGTGCTTGGAGCTCAAGCAAACTTATATTCATGCCCTACCAGTTTGGTCTTGCAGTATCTGCTTCACCTCTCTGTCTGACTGAAGTCTAACTCGATCAGGGTTCACCTGAGTGCCATCTCAGTGAGCCTTCACCCCATCAAGGGCAAATCTATTTCGGGGCAACAGCTTGTCTCATTTTATGTGAGGCCTGCTCCTTTCCAGGCCCCCTACCTGCCCTCCTCTGGTAGAATGGGACCTCAATGTGGTCCTCCCGCAGCTAACCAAGCCACCCTTTGAGCCCATGGCTACCTGCCCGCTGTGGCATCTGTCGTGGAAGGTGGCCTTCCTGGTGGCTCTCGCCTCTGCCTGGACAGTCAGCGAACTCCAGATGCTGATGGCCGTAGCACTGTGCATGAGGTTTTATAGGATCAGGATGGTCCTGCAGACTCACCCCAAGATCCTTTCTAAGGTTGTCTCGGTTTTTCATTTCAATCAAGAGATAGTGCAGCCCACTTACTTCCCGAAGCCCCATGCCGAACGGGCGTTGGCGATTTACCACACCTTGGATTGTAAGAGGGCTCTCTCTTTTTACCTGCAGTGGACTCGGGACCACTGTAGATCCGCACAGCTCTTCGTCTCCTTTGATCCCAGCTGTCTGGGGCTGGCGGTCACCAAGTGTACCTAGTCCACCTATGTGGCGGACTGCATCACCTTGGCCCAGGCCAGATTTCTCCTGGCCCACTGAGTCACGGCTCACAATTTCTGAGTGATGGCGACATTAGTCGCTAGCTTGTGCTCGGTGCCACTGGCAGACATCTACCAGGCCTCCATCTGGTCCTCCGCTCATCCCTTTGTGGTGCATTACTGCCTGGAGAGGGAGACCCATTGGGATGCTACCTTCAGCCAGGCTGTACTCCGTGATCTGTTCGGGATTTAAGCAGCTCCTGCCTTCCGACCCTTCTTGTTCCGGCTACCGGGAGCATGGCCATTAATGGACCCGGGGTCCTCGAGCTGCCTGCAGCTTTCACGGCGCTGCCATGCTTTTTCCTACAAGTCCTCGTAGCCTGTAGCGAGGGAGTCCCATATGTGAGGACTGACTTCCTGCTGCTTCCTGGAGAAAGCGTAGTTACTCACTTGTAACAGGTGTTCCCTAGAGACAGCAGGAATCGGTCCTCACAACCCTCCCTCCTCCACTTGGAGTTGCTGTATATTTTTGATATCTTCTTGAAGTGGCTATAGCTATGGCACCTGACTGAGTAACATGGCACCTTTGGGCGGAAGGGGACCACACGTGTGGTGGCATTCCCAAAGGCTTTCTTTGAAAGCTGGGGAAATGCTCCATGTGGGCTCCGTCAGTGCCGACGTCACCCATATGTGAGGACTGATTCCTGCTGTCCCTGGAGAACACCTGTTACAGGCGAGTAACTACGCTATCTTGGAGATGCTTTTGTGCTATAGAGCTGAACTTCCTGTATATGGTAGAAGATGGAAAAGAAATGAAGGTGGCTCCTGGCCCCCTCCCCCCCCCAAACATATCCAGATGCATTTCTGTGGGAAAATTAGTTACAACAGCTGCAGCATACTAATAGTGATTTACAGTAATATATAGCTATCATGAAATTGCGCCTTTCCAACAGCACTCCTCATCTCTCCCAATCAGACATAGAGTACCAACAAAGCTATAATGGTGCACACAAACACTACTGTCTATTCATGTATAAGACACATACAAGCATTCTCACACATTCATGCACTGACACATTCAAACACACACTTATACTGGCCCACAGAAGAGAATGTTGTTTGCCAGGTAGGAAGAAGGGAAGGGCTTTCCCTATGCAGAAGTGATCTGACTCTATTCTAGCAGATCCTCCTCCATGGAAGTCCCATCCACCCCCTGCACAGTGATTTGAAAAGTCCAGATAAGAATACAAAACAGAGACAGATACAAGAGAGATACCAGTAACAAAGAAATGAGCATGCATATATGCTTAAGAGTTGGAAAGAATTTCATGAGCCATGCTCTTCGTACTTTCCTCCTTAATAAATAAACATTGAAGGAAAAATAAGCCTCCATTGTAGCCTTTTACATTAACTTATGTGCCTAACCTGCAGGTCCAAAAATGTTGGAAGAAAGCCCAGGTTTCCCTAAAGGGCATTGATTTGGGCTTTGAGCTTTTCTTTTTCCTCCAACATCAACAGTTGGAATATGCTCTTTTTCCTCTTCACCTTCATTTCTCCTCCTGAATGCAAGATGAGTGTCACTGAAGAGGTGGCTATATCCAGCAAATAATAACAGTAAACTACAGCAGATATACTTTTCTCTCTGCTTCTCTATCGGATAAATTCACATACCTAAACCCTTTCTCCTCCCTGCCATGTCTTCTGTCCAGTCTTTATATTCTATAACAATGCTGACTTTATCTCTGGTAAGTGATACCAATCATCATCGTCTTCTCTTTTGGTTAAATCTCATACCTAATCCACTATCCTTACCAACTGT
The DNA here is from genome assembly GCA_033557465.1 of Ichthyophis bannanicus. Classification (NCBI taxonomy): domain Eukaryota; kingdom Metazoa; phylum Chordata; class Amphibia; order Gymnophiona; family Ichthyophiidae; genus Ichthyophis; species Ichthyophis bannanicus. The sequence continues at coordinate 223,630,565 of CM066031.1, forward strand.
TGAAATTATTTATTTATTTAAACGGATTTCTATATCGCCTTTTCCTACAAATAATGCAGCCAGCTACCAAAACTAATGAGAATATCCAAAACATCCAGCTACTTATTTGATCATAAGAATATAAGATATGCCATACTGGATCAAATCAAGGGTCCATCAAGCCTAGTATTCTGTTTCCAACAGTGGCCATTCCAGATCACAAGTACCTGTCAGGTTCCCTGCTGCTTGTCCAATGGATAAACAGTGGATTTCCCAGGATGCTCTTTAATAATGGTTTATGGACTTTTCCTCCAGTAACTTGTCTAAACCTCTTTTAAATCCAATTACACTAACATGTTTTGCTACATCCTCTGGTAAGGAATTCCATAGTTTGATTACATGTTGAGTGAAAAATATTTTCTCCGTTAATTAGTCTTAAATGTGCTACATTGCATATTCTGTAGTCTTTTGGCTTTTTGAAGGGGTAAACAACCGGTCTACATTTACAGTTCCACTCCATTATTTTATAGACTTCTATCATATCTCCCCTCAGCTGTCTCCCTAACCTCTTAAGCCTTTCTTCACAAGGATATCCTTCCACCCCCTTTGCCATTTTTGTTGCTCTTCTCTGTATCTTTTCTCATTCTGCTATATCCTTTTTAAGATATGGTGACCAGAACTGCACACAATATTCAAGGTGCGGTTGCACAATGGAGCGATACAGAAGCATTATAATATCCTTTGTTTTATTCTCCATTTCTTTCTAGATTAATTGCATTCTATTTGCTTTCTTGGCCGCCGCTGCACATTGGGCAAAGGGTTTCAACATATTATCCACAATGACTCCTAAATCCTTTTCCTGGTGGTGGTTCCTAATGTGGAACCTCACATCGTGTAACTGTAGTTCGGGTTGTTCTTCCCTAGGTGCATGACTTTGCACTTGTTCTCATTAAATGTTCTCTATCATTTGGAAGCCCAGTCTCCCAATTTATTAAGGTCCTCTTGCAATTTTGTACAATCCTCTTATGTTTGTTTAACATTTTTTATATACCGCCTTTCATGATATCAAGGCGATTTACATTGAACAAACTGAAATTACATTGAACAGGACATTATAACTTGGAGATAACTATTTTACAGGGAACATGGGCAATGGAGGGGTAAGTGGCTTGCCCAAGGGCCACAAGGAGCACCTGTGGGACTAGAAACCCCAATCCTTCTGGCCCAAAGTTGCTGTACTCTAGTGGGATTTGAACCCCCGACCTTCCGGCCTGAGGTACCTTGCCCCAACCACTAGGCCACTACTCCCTAACAATTCGAATAACAGTGACACTTGTTATGCCCATTTCAAGGTCTTTTATAAATGTTAAAAAGTAGCGTGCCTAGCACAGGTCCATGGAGTACTCCACTATTTACCTTTCTTCATTGAGAAAATTGGCTATTTAGCCATACTCTCTGCTTTCTATCTTTCAATCAGTTCTAATCCACAATAATACATTACCTCCTATCCCATGACTTTTTAATTTCCCCAAGAGTTTCTCATGAGGGACTTGGTCAAAGGCTTTCTGAAAATCGAGATAGAATATATCAACTGGCTTACCTTTATCTACCTATTAATTCACACCTTCAAAAAAAATATGAGAGATTGGTGAGACAAGACTTTCCTTGGCTAAATCCATGTTGGTTTTCTGCCATTAAACCATGGCTTATCTACATGTTCAGTAATTTTCTTTTTTATAATGGCTTCTACCATTTTGCCTGGTACTGATGTCAGGCTCGCTAGTCTGTAGTTTACCAGATCACTCATGGAACCCTTTTTAAAAATTGCCATTACACTGGCCACTTTCCACTCTTCGGGTACTGCAGATGATTTTAATGATAGATTACTAATAGTAGTTCTACAATCTCATATTTCAGTTTTTTCAGCACCCTGGGATGTATTCCATCAAGTCTAGGTGATTTGTTTCTCTTTAGTTTATCAATTAGCTGTATTATATCTTTCTGATTTAGCAAGATTTGTTTCAATTTCTCTGATACATAATCGTTAAACAGCATTTCTCCAGGAACAAGCAGGAAGTCAGTCCTCACTTATGGGTGACGTCGGCACCGACGGAGCCCACGCAGAGCAATTCCCCAACTTTCAAAGAAAGCCTTTGGGATTGCTGCCACGCCTGTGTGGTCCTTTTCCCATCCAAAGGTGTCATCTTACTCAGTCTCCCTTTTTTCACGGAGCCCTTCGGATGCACGTCCTCTTCCTTCAGAAAATGTTTTTTCTTCTCCAGTCTTTTGGCCCCTTCTTTCCCAGTAGCAGCGGTCCTATTCCGTCCTCCCCGTCGCCCCTGCTCCGGCTGTGGGCCAGGGGATCTCCTTTTTTTTCTCCTTTAATGGTTTTTCCTCTTCGGGCACCTTTTGCACCTTTTCTTTTTCCCAACCGCTGGCCTCAAGTGTCTTCGACCTCGCAGGGGCTGTTTTTGCCCCCATGGCCACCGGCTTCAAAAAATGTGACAGATGCTCCAAGAATGTCTCTCACGGACACCCACGACTGTTGTCAGTGGTGTCTGGGGGCCAACCACAACCCAGAGCTCTGCTCGCTCTGTAAGAAAATGTCCTAAACCATAAGCAGAAGTCTGACATTTTCCGTAAGGCAGCCCTGGGGTCCCCGGTGGTGCCTCGTCCCTCCAATCCACCACTCGTGGGGTCCCCCGCAGTGACCCCGTGCCCCAGGCATCACTCTGATCAGGGTTCACCCGAGGTGGAATGGTGAAAGAAGAAGACCTCGAAGTTGCTGTCGAGGGTTCCAGACAAGCGCGAGTGGTCTCGCGCTTCTTCTCTTAGCCCTCCTCGGTGTTCCCGAGAGTCGGACAAGGAGCAGCCTCAAAAGGTACCTCGTACAGGTACGGAGGCCTCCGGCGATGGCACCTGGTCTCCTGAGGGGCGCCCCGGTGAGGACCCCCTCTCCTCCTCCATGCCAGACCCAGTAACCCCGGTGTCAACTGTGCAGGGACCCACTTCTGAGTGGGAGTCCCATATGCTGGCACTGGAGTGCAGCATTTCTGCCTTCCTAGCTGCCCAGCAGGCGCTTTTACCCAGCACGGCTGACTCGAGACTGAGGTTCCCTCGACGGGGGTCCCGAAAACTGCCTTGGAAACCCCCCAAGAGCCGTGGGCCTCACGAGGGTCCTCAGCACCGTTCTCGCTCGTCATCCCGTTCCTCGGGGGTGAGATCTTCCAGAGTCAGTGCCTCTGGCTTCAAGCGGACCTCGGCCACTGGGAATGGGGATCAGCCTGACGGAGTCGTCCTTGAGCCTCTCGGGTTGGGTATCAGACAGGGACATATCCCCTGAAACCCGTGCCCACCCACCTCGCAAAGGCAGTCACCTCCCGAGGATGACACCACCTTGGTATTTATGCGGGATATGGCTTGAGCCCTCAATCTGCCTACGCAGACCAAGGAAGAGCCGAGGGTAGAGGAGCTCAACATCTTGCAATATGATTCTCCCCCTAGGGAGTCTCTCATGGTCCCAGTACCGTCCATCCTGACTCTACTGCTCCTCCGTATGTGGGAAGCACCCGCCTCGGTCCCTATCGTCAGTGAAAGACTCTATGCCATGTACAGGGTCCAGCAAGACCCAAATTCCCCATACCTCTATGGTAGTTGAATCCGTGATGTGGAAGCAGAAGAGCCCGATGTCACACTCTTCGGTCCCGCCTGGTAAGGAATCCCGTGCCCTCGACACCCTCGGGCTCAAGGCTTACCAGGGATCCATGCTGGCATGCCGCATCCAGGCATACCAACTGTATATGGGGATGTTCCTTTGCGACCTCGCTAAAGAGCTCGGTGGTTTCTCTGCGGGCCTTGGAGGCGAACACCTTCTCAGATTTCAGACCCTTCTGAGATCGGTCATGGACTTCTCAAAATACCTTTTCCGCGCCGCATATGGCAGGTTCAAGTCTTCCGCCCATGTGGCAGCGGCCAACATCGGAGCCCAGCATCAAGCATGGCTCCAGTTTTCAGACCTAGAACAATGGGTCCAGGAGAAGCTCTTGGATGTCCCCTGCCTCGGCGAATAACTGTTTGGCAAGCCCATGGAGGACAGGGCAGCCAAGATCGAGATAGAGTTTGTGACCCGCACCCCTCTCTCTTGGAAAACCTCTTCTCTTCCGCGGAAGAAACAACATAGCAAAAAGCATTTCTTCAAGAGGAAGGGGCTCCTTTACTGGGGATTCCCACCCTATCCGCCTGCCCCAGTACCGACAGCCAGGGCAAAGGGGGAGCTCAGGGCCATCAGAAAATTAAGGGGACCTAAGCTCAACCACCGGTGCCGCCCAAGCCAGTCCTGGGATTTTGTCGCCAACTGCATAGCCCCTCACCTCTCCAGCTCCCTGGATTGGTGGCTGAACCCCCAAAGCCGCCTTTGGGGCATGCCCTTCCAGAGTCTACAACACAAGCTTATCTTGACAACGGATGCCTCACTGTTGGGCTGGGGAGCCCACTGCGACAACCTCCGTACCCTGGGGCGGTGGTCACCTGAGGAACCTGCTCGAGCTTCGAGTGGTCAGGCTGGCCCTGAAGTTCTTCGAGTACCACCTGCAAGGCAAGTTGGTGCTCGTGCAGCCCAACAACAAGGTCCTGATGTTCTACATAAACAAGGAGGGGGTATGGGCTCCTGCCTCCTCTGTCAGGAGACAGTCGTCCTCTACTCCTTCACCGGGGCATAACCCTAAAAGCGGTTTACCTCTTGGGTCAAGACAATGTCCTCGCAGACAGACTCAGCAGGCTCCTTCGCTCACACGAGTGGCGCTTGAGTCCAGAGGTGGTTCTCCACTTGTTCCGCCACTGGGGGACTCTGTCCTTGAACCTGTTCGCCAGTCTGGCGAATACGCAGCTTCCCCACTTTTGCGGGCAGATACCACACCCAAGCAGGGTGGCCCCGGATGCGTTGTTCCTGAACTGGACCTCCGGGCTTCTGTATGCGTTCCCTCCCACTCCTCTCATTGCGACGACCCTTCACAAGATTCAGTGGAATCGAGCCTCGGTGATCCTCATGGCTCCTTCGTGGCCTCGACAGCCCTGGTTCCAGTTCTACTTCGGCTCTCATCGGAGCCTCCGATCCCCATGGGCAGTACCCCAGGCCTGCTGACACAGGAGGAGGGACGGTGCTCCACCCAAACCTGGTCTCGCTATCCCTGACAGCTTGACAGCTGAACGGTTGTCTCTAGCCTCGCTGCACCTCCCAGAGGAGATCGAGGAGGTCCTCCTCATGTCGAGGAAGGACTCGACAAGACGGGCCTACGCCCTGAAGTGGTGGCACTTCTCAGTCTGGTACTCCAAGCTCCAGATCGACCCTTTCTCCTGCTCTACACGGTGGGTTCTTCAGTACCTCCTCCTCCTCCACCTCTCGCAGGTGGGATTGAAATCCAATTCGGTCCAGGTCACCTGAGTGCCATCTCGGCCAACCACTTCCCTGTCAAAGGTAAACCCCTCTCGGGCCAGCCTCTGGTCTCCCGCTTCATGTGGGGCCTCTTACTTGCCAAGCTCCCCATCCAGCCTCCACTGGCGGAGTGTGACCTGAACATCGGGCTTATGCAGCTGCCATCCGAGCTGATGGTGCTATGCTCTCTCCGGCACCTCTCCTGGAAGGTGTAGTCTTCCTGGTGGCACTCACCTCGGTCTGGCGAGTCAGTGAGTTGCAAGCCCTCATGGCCGCAGCCTCCTACATAATGTTCTTTGGGAATAGGGTGGTCCTTTGAACTCATCCAAAGTTCCTACCAAAAGTTGTCTCAGATTTCCATCTCAACCAAGAGATCATCTTACTGACTTTCTTTCCGAGACCCCATACCGACCAGGCATCGGCCATCCTACATACACTCGACTGCAAGAGGGCTCTCGCCTTCTACCTGCAGCACACCCAGGGTCATTGCAGGTCTGACTGGCTCTTCATTGCCTACGATCCTAATCACCTGGGGCTTGCAGTCACCAAGTGCACCATCTCTGTCTGGGTGGCAGACTGCATCGCCTTTGCTCAGACAAAGGCTGGGGCCCCGCTGGATCACTGAGTCACTGCACATGACGTCCGGGCCAAGGCTACGTCGGTGGCTTTGCTGCACTCAGTGCCTCTGATGGACATCTGCTGGGCTGTAACCTGGTCCTCCACAAATACCTTCGCTTCGCACTACTGCCTGGAGAGGGAGTCCTGCCGGGACAGCGCCTTCAGACAGGCTGTACTCTGTAATTTGTTTGGGGTATAAGCAACTCCTGCCCTCCGACCCTTCTTCTGCGGCTACCGAGAGCTTGGGCCCGAAGACTCGGGATCCTTCGGTCATCGGCTGCTGCTTACGGCCTCGCGGAGGTGTTTTTGGCTGCAGGGTTCGGTAGCCTGTAGCTGGGGAATCCCATAAGTGAGGACTGACTTCCTGCTTGTTCCTGGAGAAAGTGTAGTTACTCACCTGTAACAGGTCTTCTCCAGGGACAGCAGGACTCGGTCCTTACTACCTTCCCACCTCCCCTTAAGAGTTGCCATTTTTGTTTTCTTCCCTTGCCATCTGCTGAGTAGGGCTCTAGTTATGGGACCTGACTGCGCAAGATGGCACCTTTGGGCAGGAAGAGGACCACGCATGCATGGCAGCAATCCCAAAGGCTTTCTTTGAAAGCTGTGGACTTGCTCCACGTGGGCTCAGTTGGTGCTGACGTCACCCATAAGTGAGGACCGATTCCTGTTGTCCCTGAAGAACATCTGTTACAGGTGAGTAACTACACTTTCTGGCATGAGTAAGTTTCCTACATCACCTTCAGTAAAGACTGAAGTAAAAAGTTCATTCAGTCTCTCTGCTATGGCCTTGTCCTCTCTGTGCACCTTTTACCCCTCCATCTTCTAATGATCCAGCTGACTCCCTCACAGGTGTTTTGCTATAAATATACTTGAAAAAAAATGTATAATGCGCTTTTGCTTCTACGGCAGGCATCTTCAAATTTTCTTTTTACTTGCCCTATCAATGCCTTGCATTTAACTTGCCTGTATTTGTTGTTTCCCGTTTTCGTCATTTGGCTCTTTTTTCCAATTTCTGAAATATTCTCTCTTAGCCATAATAGCTCTCTAACCTCACCTTTTAAGCCATGCAGACTATCATTTGGCCTTCCTTACACCTTTTTTAAGCATGGAATACATCTAGTCTGGGTTTCCAAGATATTTATAAACACGAATGCCCAGGCCCAATGTAAACTCTTAACTTTTGTAGTTGCTCCTTTTTGTATTTTTCTTAACCATTTTCCTCATTTTATTGTAGTCTCCTTTTTGAAACTTAAATGCTAGCGCAGTCAATTTTCTTGCTATCCTTCTTCCATTTATTAAATCAAATGTGATCATTAAGATTACTATTGCCAACTGGCCCAAAACATTTACTTCTCGTACTAGATATTGTGTTCCATTGAGATCTAGGTCTAAAATAGCATCTCCCGTGTGTCCATTCTTGAACCAGCTGCTCTATGAAGCAATCATTTACATCATCTAAAAACCTTTTCTCTGGCATTTCTTGATGTGACATTGACCCAATCAATACTGGGGTAACTGAAATATCTCATTACACTACTCTACAACCAAAATGCTTCTGAAATAAATTCAATCACACTTTTCTAAGTCTAGGTTACTGAGAACAAAAATGATGCTCAAAATTGTTTATTGTCTCTAGTTTTCAATTTACACTACTGGGTCAGTTCATATGACCTCAACTTCGGAAGTGCAAAGGATATGCAAGTTATAATGCAAAGGGATCTCACGTTAAACCATAAATTACTAAAATACATGCACATCTTCGACAGGATTTGTGATAAATCTGTTTTTATTTGGACAGTACTTGCTTTTCAGGCAAAACAATGAATGATGCAATTTGAAGGTGCTATTACATCCTATATTTATTTATTTATTTTATTTTATTTAGCAAACATTTATATACCGCTGCTTCCAGCGATCAGCAGCGGTCCGATTACAATAGGAGAACTGTCAAATCAGTACAGTAGAATTTGGGGCGCGCATAGGTTGATTCGGAGGGTAGGCACATCACATCACACAAGTGGGTATAAGGGGCATTGTTTACATAAATACACTGATGTGGAATATGTACATATATACAAATAGCCAGTATACACAAAACATATTCAAGAGTAATAAATACAGTAGAATTTGGGGCGCGCATAGGTTGATTCGGAGGGTAGGCACATCACACAAGTGGTGTAAATAAGTATATCTGTATAAGTATATCTGTTACATGTATATCTGGATACATGTATACTCATACCTTTGGGTATAAGGGGCACTGTTTACATAAATACACTGATGTGGAATATTATATGAATTGTCATGTTCCTAGAATATTATATGAATTGTCATGTTCCTAGACATCATAGATATGCAATCTTAACTGTGATCCCCTAGCCTGGGCCCAAGAGCTTACAGGCGTAAGGTCGCCTTTGTATGGCCTTAAATGAAGCTTTACTATTTGTTCCCAGCAAAGAACTCTGGGACTTGTAGTTTGGCTATTTGCATTCAAAGACAAAGTAGTTGTGCAACCGTTGGTTGAGGCAAACAAGAATATTTATTTTTTTGTGGGTTTCCAAAACGCATTAAAGTTCTGAACACAGGTAAAAGGATACTTCTCCAACACAAAGAAACAAGGATACTGGAACTGAGGAAAATGGAACACAAGGCCTTCTGACACAAGCTGCTGTCTTCAATAAACAAATTAACCTCTCACAGCACAGCTTTGTTTAAGCACATTCAGCAGAGGTAAACTTCTTCTCTTAACAAAAACCTCTTTACTTTGGGGAAATGCTTATTAGATACAAAAGATGGTTAAACATTTCTTCTCAGCAAACGTTTTTCTTTAGCACTGCTCTCAGGTTTTCAGACTTCCTTAAAACATAGAGAGCAGTCCATCGGAGACACCTCCGAGTTAGACTGTGACTCACTGAAATCAACCTGCATAGGTTCTGGGGCTACAGCTTGCTTGTAGGTTTCTCTGGCTTCAAAAGCTTGTTCAAACTTCTTCCCTTGTAAGAACTTACAGAATTCGTTCCATAACTTTTCTTTTTGAGAGGGAACACTTACATTAGGAGAGGGAACTTTCCTACCCTGGAACACTTCCCTTAAAGTCTCTATGGTGTTCAAATCCGTTTCCCTGCTTTCGGCTGGGCTCTGGCTCTTTCCATAAAGAAGTGTATCCACCCACCTTGTAGCAGTTGAAGATTGCAACGCGGGGTCTAGAACACTGAACGTTGGAACTTGTTCCACGTGGGCTGTAACCTTCCCAGCTAGGCGTCTGCTGCCTTCAGCTTTAGGAGGAGTATTCAGAGACGGTGTGCTTCCCTTTTCACCGGTACCATCCAGCAGTTGGAAAATAGACTTCCCTTGTCCTTCTCCTTTCCTTCTTCTCTGAGCTCTCCCCTTTCTCTGAGGTCTCTCTTCCTCCTGGGAACTCTCTTCCCCCTGGGAACTCCACTCTGTCAGAGGTCTCCTCTCACTCAGAGACTCTCCTACCTTCAGGATTTCTCCTCTGCTCAGGAATTTCTTCCTCCTCAGGTAATCCTCTCTCTTCAGGTGATTCTCCTCTCTCTGTTCCTCCTCAGGGACTTCTCTCCCTTCAGGTTTAAAAACGCTTTTCCTGACTGCCACACCCTTCTGTTTGCACATGTGCCCGTAATCAGCCTCCAAGCCTGGCTCCATGTCAGAGCTTGGGCATGGCTTAAGCTTCAGCAGAGAGCTGTTTTTTCCTCATGCTTGCTTTTCTAACTCTATACAAACCTGGCTTGTCACTCGTTTTAAAGGTACAAACAGCATTTTCTTCTGTTTCCCTTTCCTCATGGCAGCTCTCATCACCACATAACTCATTACTTCTCCAGGACCAAGCAGGAAGTCAGCCCTTACATATGGGTGACATCGACGTCGATGGAGCCCTGCGGAGCATTTCCCCAGCTTTCCATGAAAGCCTTTGGGAATGCAGGCACGCATGCGCGGTCCCCTTCCCGCCTAAAGGTGCCATCTTGCTCAGTCTCTTTTTCCGTGAAGCCCATCGGACGTGTGTCCTAGTCCTCCCGGAAAAGTGTTAGATTTTTTGTCGATTCCTTCGCTATTTTTTCTCTGGTTCAATGCCGGTTCCCCTCCCGCTGGGTTCGGTACGCCGGTATTGAACCTGGTCTTCTTTTTTCGGTTTTTGCCCTTCGTGGCTGGCATTTGCGCCCTTTTTTCTTTTTCCCTGGAAGGCCGGTCCTTTGACCTCGCAGGGACTCTTTTTTGCCCGATGGCTTCCAGTGGTTTCAAGAAGTGTGATCAGTGTAAGAAACTAATGTCTCTCACCAACACACACGACTGCTGTCTTCGGTGCCTCGGTCCAGACCACAATCCTGAGACCTGTGGACCATGTGGTAAAATGTCCACCAAGGCGCTTCGAAGTCGTCAGCTCCAAAAGGAAAGGCTTTTCCCCGACTCGGCCTCCAGCCGGGCCCGGACCTCGTCTGAGGCCTCGACATCTCGGGAATCTGATCCTGAGCACCGTCGGGGCTCCTCGGACAGGGGGTCCCCCAACCGGGAACGAAAGAGGAAGAAGCGGCTCGCAAGGGCGTCATCGGAGGAGGTCCCTGGTTCCTCAAGAGCTAGGTCTCGGACCCCCGATCGCCGTCCCAGACCCGTGGAACAGGAGAAGCTGCCAAAAGTACCTTGTGTGGAGCAGGAGTCTGCTGGAAACGTAAGTCCTGTAGTCCTCGTGGACTCTCCTCCCAGAGAGCCGACGTCAGGCCCGGCGCTGCCGGGGCCCGAGTCTGTGGCTGCTGAGTCTCCTGAGCTGGGTCTCAGGCTGACAGCCTTGGAGTGCAGATTGTCTGCCTTCATGGAACAGCAGCGGGTGCTGATGGCCAGCCTGTCTGGCGCATCTGCCCCGACCACCGGGACATCGACGTCGAAGTCGACCCCAGAGACCGAGCCAATACTCGAGACCATAAAGGCTCGAGGTCGACCTCGGTCGCGGTCACCCTCGACCTCCCGTTCGGGACCGAGGGTGTCGACGCCGGTGCCTTCGGCGTCGGGGCGGGTGCTCACAGACCCCACGCGGTCGGACCCCGATTCCTCATCGGGCGAGTCCGCCTGGGAGACGGAGGACGAGGAGTCCCCCGACACCTTCCGGACTCGGTGCATCCCGTCAGACTCACCGCAGTCAGAGCCCTGGAGTAGATCCCCCCCCTGGAGGATACCCGGTTCTCGGAGTTCGTTCGGGATATGGCCACGGCGTTGGCTATCCCTGCGGATCCCGAGGAGGAGCTTCGAGCTGAGGAGCTCGAGGCCCTCCATTATGACTCTCCTCCGAAGGAGGCCTTTACTGTTCTGGTTCCTCCGATGCTGGAACAGCTCCTCTTCCGGATGTGGGAGGCCCCGGCCCCGGCCTCGGCGCCGGTTCTAAGCAAGCGAGTCAATTCCATTTATCGACTCCGGAAGAGCCCTGGGTTTCAAAAGACGCAGCTACCACACCATTCCATGGTGGTGGAATCGGCCATGCATCGTCTGAAAAGTCAGAAGATGCACTCCGCGGTGCCCCCTGGCAGGGAGGCCCGGAAACTGGATGGTTTTGGTAGAAAGTGCTTCCAGGGCTCGATGCTTGCTTGCCGTGTCTAGTCTTACCAGCTGTACATGGGCATGTACTTGCGGGACCTGGCCAAGGAGCTGGCCGGGTTCTCTGCTGGTCTCTCCGGGGAACCCTTGCAGAGGTTCAAGTCCTTGTCTTCGGGGATACGGGAATGCTCCAAGCTTATGTCCCGTGCTGCCTACGATGGCTTCGAGGCTTCGGCCCGTGTTGCGGCAGCCGGCATCGCAGCTCGACGCCAGGCATGGTTGCAGTCATCCGACCTCGAGCCATGGGTTCAGGACAAGTTTATTTATTTATTTAGACAGTTTTTGTATACCGCCTTTTCCTTCAATCAAAGCGGTCACAACACAATTGGGGGATACATTTAACACACAGGGATATGAGACACATACACTAATACTTACAGGGAACATGGGCAATGGAGGGTTAAGTGGCTTGCCCAAGACCACAAGGAGCATCTGTGGGACTAGAAACCCCAGTCCTTCTGGCCCAAGGTTGCTGTCCTCTAGTGGGATTTGAACCCCCGACCTTCCGGCCTGAAGTACCTTGCCCCAACCACTAGGCTACTCCTCCCTAAGCGCCCGGCTCCATAAGTTGGTCGATGTCCCTTGCCGAGGTGAGAGCCTTTTTGGCAAGCGCATGACCGAGAAGGCCGCACAGCTCGAAACCGAGCACCTCACGAGGACAGGGCTGTCTAGAAAGACTTCTGCCCCTTCTCACAAGAAGAAGGGCTCAGGTAAAATGCCCCTTTTACCTGAGGAAGGGACTTGCCTACAAACAGTACCCACAGTACCAGGCCTCCCAAGCTCCCCCACAGGGTCAGCAGGCCAAGGGGCAAGGGAATGGGCCCCGTAAGCAGAAGACCCTCAGGCCCCTGCTCCCACTCAGCAGGGTGGGGGTTTTTGACTCCTTAGGCATAGCCTCTCCGTCCCTGCTCTCCCAACCCTGCATAGAAGGTCGACTTACCCTGTTTGCCCACAGGTGGCCACTCATCACTGGAGACAGTTGGGTGTTAAGCATCGTCCACAAGGGCTATATGCTATACTTCCAACAGCTACCTCCTCCATACTTTCCAGGGGATCCTCCAAGGCCTCCCCTGCACACAGATCTTCTCCTTCAGGAGCTCCAAGGTCTGTTGCGGGACAAGACAGTGGAGCCTGTGCCTTCCAACCTCCAAGGTCAGGGGTTCTACTCCAGGTATTTTCTCGTACCAAAAAGAACCGGTGGCCTCCGGCCTATTCTCAACCTCAGAAATCTCAACAAGTTCCTAGAGAAAGAGAAGTTCAAGATGCTTACTCTTGGAACACTGCTGCCCTACCTTCAGCAGGGAGATTGGCTATGCTCCTTAGGTTTAAAGGATGCATACACTCACATCCTCATTCATCCAGACCACAGAAAGTACCTCAGGTTCATTGTGGGAGGAAACCATTATCAGTACAGAGTACTGACTTTTGGCCTCACCTCCGCTCCCAGGGTCTTTACCAAATGCCTGGCAGTGGTGGCGGCCTACCTGAGAAATCAGGGTATCTTTGTCTTCCCCTATCTGGACGACTGACTCATCAGGGGTCAGACGTGCCAGGAGGCCAGACAAGCCACCCTCCGAACTATTGCTCTTCTTCAAAACCTGGGCTTTGTCATAAACTTCGCAAAGTCCACTTTGCTCCCCTCCCAGAACTTGGAGTTCATAGGGGCAAGGCTGGACTCTCTTCTGGCAAAGGCGTTCTTACCAGAAGACAGAGCCCAAAGACTGATAAACTTGGCAAACCAGTTTCTCAGCAGGTCACTGGTCTCCGCCAGGCTCTGCCTGAGGCTTCTTGGCCACATGGCTTCGACAGTACATATGACCCCCAATGCCCGGCTCCATAAGAGGCCTGCACAGTGGTGCCTCAGGACTCAGTGGACACAGGCCACAGGCAGCCTCAGAGACAGAGTAAGGATGTCCAGACCATTTCTGAACTCCCTCAGCTGGTGGCTGCACCCACCCAATCTACTGCAAGGGGTGCCTTTTCAGATTCCTGGGTACACAGTGGTGCTGACCACAGACGCCTCCCTGCAAGGCTGGGGGGCTCATTGTCTGGGCAAGTGCACCCAGGGCCTGTGGTCTCCCTGGGAGGCCGCACAGCAGATCAATCTACTGGAACTCAGGGCTATTCGTTTAGCCCTCAAGACTTTCTCCAAAACACTGGCTCATCAGTCTGTGCTAGTTCAAACAGACAACCAAGTGGCCATGTTTTATGTGAACAAGCAGGGCGGAACTGGGTCCAGCAACCAGGGAAAGCTCAACGCTGGATGTAGTGCTCACTAACAGTGATAACGTGTCGAATGTCTGCGTGAGTGCCCCTGTGAGCAACAGCAACCATCACACGGTGTGGTTTGAGATAAAAGCCATGGTACAGGCCAATCATAGCAAGCTCAAAGTCCTAAACTTCAAAAACACAGACTTCAATAAAATGGCCGAGTACTTAAAGGAGGAGATGACGGGGTGGAAGGAGATAAGGGAAGTGGAATTGCAATGGACTAAACTAAAGACGGCAATAAAAGGGGCAACAGATAAATATGTAAGAAAAATAAATAAAAACAAGAGGAGAAGGAAACCTACTTGGTTTTCCAAAGAGGTGGCTGCTCAAATAAAGGCAAAAAATACAGCTTTCGCAAAATTCAAAAGCTTGCAAACAGAAGAACACAGAAATGAACACAGGATCAAACTCAAAGAGTCAAAAAGAGAAATAAGGATAGCAAAATCAAAGGCAGAGCAAAAAAAGATGGCTAAAGATGTTAAAGGTGGCGACAACTTTCTTCAGGTATATTCAGGAAAGGAAGAAGATCAGAGTTGGAATTGCAGGACTCAGAAGTGCTGAGAAAGGATGATGAAATGCTCAAAGAAATCAAGGAAGCTAACAAAAGTTACAGCGTGGAAATAATAATGGGTGATTTCAATTACCCCGATATCGACTGGGTCAGTGTCACGGCAGGACATGCTATGGAGATAAAGTTCCTAGATGAAATAAATGACTGCTTTTTGGAGCAACTGGTTCATGAACCGACCAGAGGGGAAGCCATATTAGACCTAGTCCTTAGTGGAACACCAGATCTAGTGCAAGAGATAATGGTGTTGGGACCACTTGGCAATAGTGATCATAGCATGATCGCCTTTGATTTAATTAGTGGAGGAGGGATAGTAAGGAAATCCACAGTACTACCTTTTAACTTTCGAAAGGGAGACTATGATAAAATGAGCAAAATAGTTAAGAAAAAACTAAAAGGAGCAGTTGCAAAGGTTAAAGACTTACATCAAGTTTGGGTGTTGTTGAAAAATACTATCTTGGAATCCCAGACCAGCTGTATTCCACGCTTTAAGAAAAGTGGAAGGAAGTCCAAAAAACTGCCAGCATGGTTTAAAGGTGAGGTCAGAGAGGCTGTTGCCAAAAAAGCATCTTTCAGGAAATGGAGAAAAGAGCCAAATGACGAAACCTGGAAACAGCACAAGCACTGGCAGGTCAAATGCAAGGCATTGATAAAGCAGGCAAAGGGAGAATTTGAGAAAAAGCTTGCTGCGGAAGCAACAACACGAAATAAAGATTTTTTCAAGTACATTCGTAGCAAAAAACCTGTGAGAGAGTCAGTTGGTCTATTAGATGATAGAGGAGTTAAAGGGGCACTAAGAGGTGACAAGGCGATAGCGGAGAGACTGAATGAATTCTTTGCTTCGGTCTTTACTGAGGAAGATGTAGGGATGTTACCCATGACTGAAGTGGTATTTAAAGGTGCGGAAGAATTGAAGGAAATATCGATACATCGGGAAGATGTATTACAACTATTAGATAAACTGAAGAGTAGCAAATCACCTGGGCCGGATGGTATACATCCAAGGGTGTTGAAAGAACTGAAATATGAGATTTCAGACCTGCTATTAGTAATCTGTGAACTATCATTAAAATCATCTCTAATACCTGAAGATTGGAGGATCGCCAGTGTAACACCAATTTTTAAAAAGGGTTCCAGGGGTGATCCGGGAAACTACAGACCGGTGAGCCTCACGTCAGTACCGGGAAAAATGGTAGAAACCATCATAAAGAATAAAATTACTCAGCATGTAGATAGTCATGGCCTAATGGGAGACAGCCAACATGGCTTTAGACAAGGAAGATCTTGTCTTGCTAATCTGTTATGTTTTTTTGAAAGTGTGAATAAACAGGTGGACAAAGGTGAGTCGGTTGATATAGTGTATCTAGACTTTCAGAAAGCCTTTGACAAGGTCCCTCATCAGAGACTTTTGGCAGGGGGAGTGGTCTAGTGGTTAGGACAAGGTACTTCAGGCAGGAGGGCCGGGGGTTCAAGTCCCACCTGGGGACAGCAATCTCAGACCGGAGGGACTGGGATTTCTAGTCCTATAGGCACTCCTTGTGGTCTTGGGCAAGCCACTTAACCCTCCATTGCCCATGTTCCCTGTAAGTATTAACATATGTGTGTCATATCCCCTCGTGTTAAATGTGTCTCCCGATTGACCGCTTTGACCTGGTGAAAAGCGGAATATAAATACAGCTAAATAAATAAATATAAATAAAAATAAATTGTCATGGGATAGGAGGCAGTGTACTACTGTGGATCAGGAACTGGTTAAAAGATAGAAAGCAGAGGGTTGGGCTAAATGGCCAATTTTCCCAATGGAGAAAGGTGAATAGTGGTGTACCCCAGGGATCTGTGCTGGGTCCACTGCTTTTTGACATATTCATAAATGACCTGGAAAGAGGAATAACGAGTGAGGTTATCAAATTTGCAGATGACACAAAACTATTTAAAGTTGTTAACCCAAGAGGATTGTGGAAAATTGCAAGAGGATCTTGATAAACTGGAAGACTGGACATCAAAATGGCAGATGAAATTTAATGTGGACAAGTGCAAAGTTATGCACCTAGGGAAGAACAACCCAAACTATGGTTACACAATGCAAGGTTCCACATTAGAAATCACCACCCAGGAAAAAGATTTAGGCGTCATTGTGGATAACATGTTAAAACCCTCGGCCCAGTGTGCAGCGGCAGCCAAGAGAGCAAATAGAATGCTAGGTATCATAAGGAAAGGAATGGAAAATAAAACAAAAGATATTATAATGCCTCTATACCGTTCCATGGTGAGAACGCACATTGAATATTGTGTGCAATTCTGGTTGCCGTATCTTAAAAAGGATATAGCGTTATTAGAAAAGGTTCAGAGAAGAGCCACCAAAATGGTAAAGGGGATGGAAGGATACTCCTATGAAGAAAGGCTAAAAAGGTTACGGCTCTTTAACCTGGAAAAGAGATGGCTGAGGGGAGATATGATAGAAGTCTTTAAATTAATGAACGGAGTGGTACGGGTAAATGTAGATCGATTGTTTACGTTATCAGAATATAGAAAGACTAGGGGACATACAATGAAGCTACAGGGTAAACTATTTAAGACTAATAAAAGAAAATATTTTTTCACTCAACGTGTAATCAAACTCTGGAATTTGTTACCGGAGGATGTAGTAAAGGCTGTTAGTGTAGCTGGGTTTAAAAAAGGTTTGGATAAGTTCTTGGAGGAAAGGTCCATAAACCATTATTAAGAAGGGACCCAGGATATCAATGCTTGACCCAGTACAAGCATTGCGGAACCTGTCTTTTGGGGAAACTGCTAGGTACGTATGACCTAGATTGGCCACTGTTGGAAACAGGATACTGGGCTTGATGGACCTTGGTTTGACCCAGTATGGCATATCTTATGTTCTTATGTTCTTAAAGGACTCGTGGAAAGTGAAACTGAAAAAGCAAAATTGCTAAACAAATACTTCTGCTCTGTTTTTACTAAAGAAGATCCTGGAGATGGACCAGCTGTGACTCCCAAATATAAAAATAGGAATGAAGTAGATACCACACCATTCACACAAGATGAGGTGTTAGAACAACTTGCTAAACTGAAAGTGGACAAAGCCATGGGACCAGATGGGATACATCCCAGGATACTGAAAGAGCTCAGAGAGGTTCTTGCAGGACCGTTAAAGGATGTCTTGAACAGATCCTTGGAAACAGGAGTCGTTCCTCAGGACTGGAGAATGGCTAATGTTGTACCTCTACACAAAAGTGGTGACAGGGAAGAAGTGTCAAATTACAGGCCCGTGAGCCTTACCTCGGTGGCAGGAAAAGTAATGGAGGCGCTCCTGAAAGAGCGAATAGTGAACTTTCTCAAAACCAACAGGTTGCAAGATCCAAGGCAACATGGTTTTACCGAAGGACGGTCTTGCCAAACAAATCTGATTGAGTTCTTTGATTGGGTGACCAAGGAACTAGATCTGGGGCATGCAATGGATGTCATCTATCTGGATTTCAGCAAAGCCTTTGATACTGTTCTTCATAGGAGGCTTGTCAATAAACTCAGTAGCTTGGGGATGGGTCCCAAGATAGTAAACTGGATTAGAAATTGGTTGACTGACAGACAACAGAAGGTGATGGTACATGGAGCTCATTCAGATGAGAGGAAGGTGATTAGCGGCGTGCCTCAGGGTTCGGTCCTGGGCCCGGCACTGTTCAATATATTTGTGAGTGATATTGCTGAAGGACTGAATGGAAAAGTCTGTCTTTTTGCAGATGAGACAAAAATTTGCAACAGAGTGGACTCCCCCGAGGGAGTGGTTAACATGAGGAAAGATCTACAAAAGCTGGAAGAGTGGTCTAATGCTTGGCAACTACGATTTAATGTGAAAAAGTGCAGTGTCATGCACTTGGGTAGCAGAAATCCAAGGGAAAAGTACACGATAGGGGGTGAGAGGTTGGTATGCACGGTTCAGGAGAAAGACCCTGGTGTGATTATCTCTGATGATCTCAAGGTGGCAAAACAGTGCGACAAGGCGGTGGCAAAAGCCAGGAGGATGATGGGCTGCATACAAAGAGGGATTACCAGCAGAAAGGAAGAGGTACTTATGCCACTGTACAAGTCACTGGTGAGGCCTCACTTGGAATACTGTGTTCCGTTTTGGAGACCATATCTTGCAAAAGATGTAAAAAGACTGGAAACTGTTCAGAGAAAGGCAACCAAAATGATTTGGAGCCTGCATCAGAAACCTTATGAGAAGAGACTGGAAGACCTGAATATGTACACTTTGGAGGAGAGGAGGGACAGGGGAGATATGATTCAGACCTTTAAATACTTAGAGAAATGATGAACAAACAAAGCTCTTCCAAAGACGGGGAAGCTGTAAAACTAGAGGGCATAACATGAAGCTGCAAGGTGGTAAATTGAAAGGCAATGTCAGGAAATATTTCTTAACTGAAAGGGTGGTGGATGCTTGGAATGCCCTCCCGATGGAAGTGGTGGGGGCAGACACGGTGATGGAATTCAAAACGGCATGGGACAAACACAGTGGATCCCTTTACAGCAACAGGATAAAAGCAAAATAAACGGTACCATCTAACTTCTGAACTATCTAGCGTCTCAACAAATAAGGGTGTCCTACATGGAGTGGTGGGTTCACCCCTAAACAAAAACATGGGGAGGGGTGGCCTGCACAGAGCGACTGGTGCACCTACTCTTGCCATCTTGCTGGGCAGACTAGATGGACCATGCTGGTCTTTATCTGCCGTCACTTACTATGTTACTATATCTTTGTCAAGAGGCACAGGACCTTTGCTTGTTTGCTCTCAGGCACAACATGCTCCTCAAGGCTGTGTCTACCTGGCCAGGAAAACTACCTGGCAGACAGGATGAGCAGGATTCTGCAGCCCCACGAATGGCAGCTCCACCCCTTAGTGGTTCAGAAGATTTTCCTGAAATAGGGACTTCCAACCATAGATCTGTTTGCCAGTCCATCGAACAGACAACTGCCAAGGTTCTGCTCCAGGCAACCGCATCCTCTGCGACTGGCAGCAGATGCTTTTCTGATTTCCTGGTCCCAGGGCCTCCTGTATGTGTTTCCTCCCATGCCCCTGGTGGCCCGAACCCTGTTCAAAATTCTTCTGGACAAGGCCTCGGTCCTGCTGGTAGCTCCCAGATGGCCGAGACAGCCTTGGTTCCCACTTCTGCTTCAGCTGGCAGTGGATCCCCCACTGCCTCTGGGGTTGCAGCCCGACCTCCTCTCTCAGGATCAGGGGTCCCTTCTGCACCCAAATCTCAGAGCTCTCAATTTGATGGCATGAAGGCTGCAAGGGTAGTTTTGGCTCCCTGGGGCCTACCTCAGGAAGTTGAGGAGGTCGTCCTAGCCTCTAGGAAACAGTCGACTAGAAAAACCTATGCCCTGAAATGGAAGAGGTTTTCTGTGTGGTGTCAGTTACGTACAGAGGATCCTTTCTCCTGTACTGTACCAGTAGTGCTTCAGTACCTGCTGCACTTATCCAATCAGGGACTTAAGTCCAATTCGGTTCGGGTCCACCTCTCAGCTCTAGCAGCTCACCATTCACTGGTGGAGGGACATTCTCTGTCGGTTCACCCCTTGATGTCCAGATTTCTTAGAGGCTTGCTCTTGCTAAAGCCTCCAATCCATCCTCCAGCTCCTGAGTGGGAGTTGAATGTGGTCTTGCAGCAACTGACTCGCCCACCTTTTGAGCCGATGGCTACTTGTCCTCTCCGCTTCCTGTCCTGGAAGACACTTTTCTTGGTAGCCATTACCTCGGCCAGGAGAGTAAGTGAGCTTCAGGCCCTGGTCTGTGACAGGCTTTACACCCGCTTCTGTAGGAACAGGGTAGTCCTTAGGACTCATCCAAAGTTCCTTCCAAAGGTTGTCTCCTCTTTCCACCTCAACCAGGAGGTGGTTCTTCCGACATTCTTCCCTAGGCCTCATGCAAGCCAGGCTGAAGCAGTCCTGCATACCCTGGACTGTAGGAGGGCCTTATCCTTCTACCTTGACCGTACGCAGGGGCATAGAGGGGCTACTTAGCTCTTCTTATCTTTTAACCTTAATAATTTGGGGTTGGCTGTGTCCAAGCGTACCTTGTCCACCTGGGTGGCTGACTGTATCACCTGGGCTTACAGGGCGGCTGACCTTCCTTTGCAGGGTCGGGTCACGGCCCATCGTGTCAGGGCAATGGCTGCCTCAGTGGCTCATCTCTGCTCTGTACCGTTGGTAGACATCTGCAGGCTGCAACTTGGTCTTCAAGCCAGACCTTTGCAGCCCATTACTGTCTGGAGAGGGAGTCCCGTAGGGACAGTGCTTTTGGCCAGGCAGTACTCCGCAATCTCTTTGAGGTTTAGGCAACTCCTGCCCTCTAGCCCTCCGTTGGACTACCGGTGGAGGTTCTTTCAGTGAAAAGCCTTTCTTTGATGCTGGGACTAGAGGGAGTTCTCTTGTTCAGCCTGGGTTCCTGGTAGCCCAGAGCTAGGGAGTCACCCATATGTGAGAACTGACTTCCTGCTTGGTCCTGGAGAAAGAGTAGTTACTCACCTGTAACAGGTGTTCTCCAGGAGCAGCAGGAATCAGTCCTCACAACCCTCCCTCCTCCCCTGGGAGTTGCAGTTGTACATAGTTTAATTTTTTTTTCATTTTTGTGTGCTGTGTCTTAGCTATGTCATTTGACTGAGCAAGATGGCACCTTTAGGCAGGAAGGGGACCGCGCATGCGTGCCTGCATTCCCAAAGGCTTTCATGGAAAGCTGGGGAAATGCTCCGCAGGGCTCCATCGACGTCGATGTCACCCATATGTGATTCCTGCTGCTCCTGGAGAACACCTGTTACAGGTGAGTAACTACTCTATCACTCTGCAAAACAAATTGTGCAACGTATTTTTTTTAGTGTCCATAATATTTTGGCTGTAGACCAGTCTTCTCAGTGTTTGATTTTTTTTTCCATTTAGCCAAGGTGAGAGATGCCTTGTAATTAAACAATGCAGATCACGTCTGCTGCGTCTGTTGTGAAGTGACTTTTGTATCATAAAAATGCAATATAACAACTTTGAGTAAGAAAGCCTACCACCTTTACTTTGGCTGCAAAATTGGAGATCAGGACAAGAGCTGGGCCCCACACATATGCTGTAACACTTGTGCAACAAATCTTCACCAGTGGTTGAATAGAAAAAGGAAATCCATGCATTTTGCAGTGCAAATGATTTGGAGAGATGATAGATCATATCAGCATTTATTTCTGCATGGTGCCTACTATTGGAAAAGGTTTGTTAAAGAAGAAAAAGAGGACTGCGGTATCCAAACATTCCATCAGCTATACGCCTAGTACCCCACTAAGGACGTCTGGTTCCTGAAACTCCAGAATCATTCTCACTTGAGTCGGAAGAGGAAGGGGATGACATGTCTGGTCCCGAACCATCAATGTCATATGAGACAGATTTTCTCCCATACTCCTCCTCTGAACCACACCTCATAACACAGGGTGACTTTGTCAG
The DNA here is from genome assembly GCA_033557465.1 of Ichthyophis bannanicus. NCBI lineage: Eukaryota > Metazoa > Chordata > Amphibia > Gymnophiona > Ichthyophiidae > Ichthyophis > Ichthyophis bannanicus. Next base: position 223,652,510 of record CM066031.1, read on the forward strand.
GGATTTGGAACTACCTAACAATAAGGCAGAGCTGTTGGTCTCCAGACTGCAGCAGTAGAATCTCCTGTTAAGTGATGATAAAGTTTCCATGTTCCATGATCATCAAAAGGATCTTGTTACATTCTTCATGGAAGGTGATTTTGTAGCCTGCAACAACATCGATGGTCTGACGGCAGCCCTCAACATCATTCATTAAACAGATGAATAGAGACTGTTCATCAAAGATGAGTCTTAAAGCTGTTTTGCTTCTTAATGGCAATGTTTTGCCATAAATTCCAGTTGGTCACACAGTCCATATGAAAGAAACCTATGACAATATAAAACAGCTGTTGAGATGCATAAACTATGACCAACATCCGTGACAGCTTTGTGGCGATTTGAAAGTCATCGTTCTGTTGCTCGGTCTGCAGACTGGACACATAAAGTGATGCTGTTTTCTCTGTGAAAGGGATAGTCGTGTGAGAAATTCCCACTACATCAAGAAAGATTGGCCACTCTGATAGACATTTGAGCCTGGAAAGAAAAGTGCAGCATCCATCACTTGTGGAATGAAGGAAGATTTTGTTATCACCCTTACACATTAAGCTGGTCTAATAAAACATTTTGTCAAGGCCATGAACAAAACAAAACCAGCTTTCAAGTATTTCAGCAGGAAATTTCCAAGATTAAGTGAAGCTAAGAGAAAGGAAGTTCTCTTTTTTTTTGTTCTTGATATGTGAACTTCTAAGAGATGAGGCATTTAACTATGCGGCAAAGAGAGGAAGGCATGGAAAACCAGTTAGTGACAAGTTTTCTCAGTAACAAGGCAGACAACTACAGGGAGTTGGTGTAAAAACTTCTCAATCCATACAAAAGTCTTGGCTGCAACATTGTCACTAAAGATATTTTTTTTGCACACTCATCTTGGACGTCTTTCCACTAAACTGCGGAGCAGGGCGTGATGAGCATAGCGAGCAATTTCATCAGGACATTGCAGTGATGGAGAAAAGATACCAAGGCAAATGGAGCCTGTCAGTGCTTGCAGACTATTGCTGGACAATGAAAAGAGGTACTCTATTTACAGAATATAAGAGACAAGCCAAGAAACACTGAATAAGGTCTGAAACAAATGTATACACTGTCGTTTCCTGCTTTGTTTCATACTAACTTTTTAAATAAATTGTATTTAAATAACCCTTTGGCTGATTTTTAAACTGACAAGTGAAAGATTATCAAGGCCATATATATGTCAACCATGAACACATTAAAAGACCTAGCTTTATAATAATTTGTGATTAAAACTCTATCACCAGCACTATATATATGTGTAAAATAGAAAAGTTTAGCTTGGAAACAGTAGCCAATTGGTGGTTTTAATTGCCATTTTTGAATTTCCTCCATAAATGTCAATGAGGTTGAACAGGCGACATTCAGCCCTCGGATATAGCCTAATGAAGGGTGGAGAAGTAACGAGACCTGAAACATGGCGCTATGTAGCTGCTTTTAAGTGGTTTGGGTTTGAAAATTTAGCCAGCCAGTTGGTCGTTGAGGTGGGAAAATTAACCGACGGCATTGATACATGGAACAAGCACAGAATAGTCGTGGGCAATTTGTTGCTACGAAACAAGCAACTTCTTGGTTCCGGAATAGTGGATTGGACATATAAGTTGAAGTGCTTCATAAGCTAAGTGGGCATGTTCAAGTTTTATAGAGGATTCATAGCATGTGAGTTCTCTGCTTTTCACTGTTAGTGGTGAAAACTGAGTAACACTCATTAAAACGAATAAAAGGAAACGTTTGCTATAAGAGAGAGGTAATCCCTCAAGGCAAACTGTCCGACAAAAAATATTGCTATTGGTTTGAATGAATGTGTGGGGGAGTAAATATAGGGGGATTATTTTATTATAGGTGATAGTTATTCATTCCCCAGGTGATCTTATAGTTCCATTTTTGAATTCAGCATATAAAAATCCATTAGAAATGGTAGATTTAGCCTTTGAAGCAGACAGCTTTAAAAAAAAATTGTAGACTAGTGTTATTACTATGTTTTAAACTTTGCTATCTTCTCTAATTTCTGTTAACATTTCGTCATCTGTCTGTTCATTCTGTCCAGGCCCACCACTGCCATTCCTTTCCCCTTTTTACATGGAATTTCTATCCATAGAGATTCTACAGTGTATTTTGTTTCTTGCAAATATTGTATCCTGTTTATTTATTTATTTACGTTCTCTTATATACCGCGCTATTCTGCATCAGTGCGGTTTACATTGAACAAACTGAAATTACATTGAACAGGGCATTATAACTTGGAGATAACTCTGTTTGACTCTATGCTCTCTTTAATACATAGAGCCACCCTTCACCAATGTTGATATTAAGGTTATAAACATGGCTACTCCATGCATTTTACCCCCAGCCTTCTTGGATGCTCAGTGCAGTTATAGGAGGAGGAGGAGTGGCCTAGTGGTTGGGGCAAGGTACTTCAGGCCAGAAGGTCAGGGGCTCAAATCCCACTAGAGGACAGCAACCTTGGGCTGGAAGGACTGGGGTTTCTAGTCCCACAGGTGCTCCTTGTGGTCTTGGTTAAGCCACTTAACCCTCCATAGCCCATGTTCCCTGTAAAATAGTTATCTCCAAGTTATAATGCCCTGTTCAATGTAATTTCAGTTTGTTCAATGTAAACCGCACTGATGCAGAATAGCGCGGTATATAAGAGAATGTAAATAAATAGATATATGAATGTGCTTTCCATTAGCTTACAGTTGTGGTCAACATTATTGGCACCCTTGCATTTTAGGTGTGTTGTGTACAATATCTTGAGAAATAATTGGAAACATTCCAACTGTATGTCACTGTCATATTTTAATAGCTATGTTCAAAGGTATACAAAAAAAAAAGATGTCTGTGCAACTTGGATGTAGTAATTTCTGAGAAAAAAATGACCTGGGGACCCCTTCACTAATATTTGGTTGCACAACCCTTGGCAGTGATGACAGCCTCTAAACATTTCTTGTAGCCATCTATATGTTTTTTTTGTACATCTGTCTGTTGGTAGTTTCTCCCACTCTTCAACTGTGATTTGTTCCAGCTCATGAATATTTCCAGGATTCCTTTTACCAATGGCAGATTTCAGCTCTTTCCAAAGGTTCTTGATTGGATCGAGATCAGGACTCATTGCTGGCAAGTTTAAAACAGTCCATATGTTCCTTTTTAACCATTCTACCAAGATATTTTGCAGTGAAATATGCTACCTAGTGTCAGAAAGCTAGGTCTGGGTCGAAAGTCATGGGTCCTCCAGCAGGATGATGACCCAGAACACACATCCAAAAGTAGAAGTCCTCTGACTTCATGATTCCTTTAATAAATTCTCCAGGAACAAGTAGGAAGTCAGTCCTCACATATGGGTGATGTCTGCATTGACGGAGCCCTCGCGGAAGCATCCCCCCAGCTTTCAAAGAAAGCCTTTGGGAGATGCCACCACACATGTGCAGTCCCCTTCCTGCCCAAGGGTGCCATCTTGCTCAGTCTCCTTTTTTCCAAGGAGCCCTTCAGACGCTGTCTGTCTTTCCTCCAGAAAAAGTTGATTTTTTTGTGCCTGAGTTTTCCACTTGACTCCGGTCTTGCACCGGTACTCTTCCCACCTACCGTCCTCAGTGCCTCGGCATTGAGTTTGGCCCATTTTTTATAGTCTTCGTTCTTTTTATTTTCTGGCACCTTCACGCCTTTTTTTCCCCTGCTGGCAGCCCAGAGAGTCTTCGACATCGCAGGGGACTTTCCCCCCGTGGCTACCAGTGGCTTTAAAAAGTGTGGTCGGTGCTCTAAAATAATGTCCTTAACGGACACACATGACTGTTGCCTCAGGCTGGACCACAACCCGGCAGACTGAGGTCTCTGTAAAAGGATGTCCAGAAAAGCCCTTAAGAGCCGCCAGCAGCAGCATAAGTTCTTCCCCGAATCTCCAATGCCTCCGAAAGCCAGGGCCTCGTCTGAGGCCCCAACATCTTGGGAGGAGCTCTCCAAACCTAAGGGTCGTCGTGGGTCCTCAGAGAGGGGGTCTCCCTCGAGGGAAACCAGGAAGAAGAAACACTCGAAGGCGGCGTTCTTGGAAGGTTCCGACCGGCCGGGAACCTTTCGAGTCCGATCCCACAGTCCAAAGTGCTCGTCTGAAGCGTCGGAAAAGGAGAGGCCTGCCAAGGTCCCCCAGAAGGACCTGGCCGTGGACCGACCCCAGTCTCCAGATATTATCCTTGTCGAGGATTTTCCTTCAAGGGAGCCGGCATCGAGCCCGAGTTCCTCGGTGCTTGTGCCGAAGGCTGCAGAACCCTCTGGCCTGGAGTCCCCAGAATTGCGGCCCTGGAGCGCAATTTGTCTGCCTTAATTGGCTAGCAACGGGCACTGTTGTCCGGCATGTCCGGTTCATCCGCCCTGACCACCGGGCACTTGACGTCTAAGACATTCCCGGAGGCCGAGCCAATTCTCGGCCGAGGTCACGCTCGATATCGTGCTCGATGGGAACTTGGTCATCCCCGGCCAGTCTACTGGGTATCAACCACAGGGCTTTGAGAGCCTCGAAGCCCACAGAGCAGCCTGCCTACAAGTTGTCCTTGGAGTACTCCAAATAGGAGACAGAGGATGAGTCGTCTCCTGATACCCGTCACCACCACGACATCCCTTCCAAGTCCCCAGTCTCAGAACCTCGGAGGCAGTCCCCGCCGGAGGACATGGGCTTCTTGGACTTTGTCAAAGACATGTCCAAGGCTCTGGCATTCCCGACAGAGTCTGAGGAGGACCCTCTGGCAGACGAGCTGGAGATCCTCCAGTACAAGGTCCCTCCTCGGGAATCACTCGTGTCAATTCCTCCCATCCTGGTACAGCTCATGCTCTGCATGTGGGAGACACCGACATCGGTGCCGATGGTGAGCAAACAGCTCAACTCGATGTATCAGGTCCGCCAGAGTCTGGGCTTCCAGAAGTCACAGCTGCCACACAACTCCATGGTGGTGGAGTTGGCCATGCGTCAGCTGAAAAGCCAGAAGACGCACTCCTCGGTGCTCCCAAGTAGGGAGGCCCACACCTTGGATGCCCTTGGCAGGAAGTGTTACCAGGGCTCGATGCTCATCTGCCATGTCCAGGCCTACCAACTGTACATGGGCATATACGTGAGAGACCTGGCGAAGGAACTTGCCGGGTTCTTGGCTGGTCTCTCTGAGGGACCTTTGCAGCTGTTCAAGAGCCTGTCCAAGGCCATCCGTGAGTGCTCCAAATTTGTCTCGAGCAGCCTATGACTGGTTCGAGTCGGCGGCCTGTGTAGCTGCAGCGGACATCAGTGCATGCCGCCAGGCTTGGCTTCAGTCATCTGACCTTGAGTAGTGGGTTCAGGACAAATTGGTTGACGTCCCATGCCAAGAGGAGAACCTCTTTGGCAAAGCATGACCTGCAAGGCTGCTGAGCTCGAGACCGAGTTCATGACAAGGACCAGGCTCTCTAAGAAGACCACTGCCCCTCCCTGATGGAAGAGCTTGAGTAAAAAGCCCTTTTACCCGAGGAAGGGGGCTGCTTACTGAATCTACCCACCCTATCAGGCCTTCCCGGCTCCCCAACAGGGTCAGCAGCCCAAGGGACATGGGCATGGCCCGCATAAGCAGAAGGCTCCCAAACCCCAGGCACCGGCCACGACCCAGCCAGGGGGGAGCTTTTGACTCCTTGAGTATAGCCTCTCTACCCCAAGGAGATCAACAGCCCACAGGGGGACATCTGGCCCTCTATGCCCAGAAGTGGGTGCCCATCACCACCGATTCCTGGGCACTGAGAGTAGTCGGGGAGGCTTACCTCCTCTACCTGGCTCCGACACCTCCCCCTTATTTCCTGGGAGAGCCCCTCAGGTCTCCCCTCCACTGGTACCTTCTCCTGAAGGAGTTGGCAAGTCTTCTCGATGACAAAGCGGTGGAACTGGTGCCCCACCACCACCTCAAGGGCAGATGGTTCTACTCCAGATACTTCCTTGTCCCAAAGAGGACAGGGGGCCTAAGGCCCATCCTCGACGTGCACAACCTCAACAAATTCCTGGTGAGGGAGAAATTCAAGATGCTTCCCTTGGAACATTGCTGCCAGCAGGGAGACTGGCTATGCTCCTTAGACCTCAAGGATGCTAATACACACCTCCTTATCTATCCCAACTACAGGCAACACTTGCAGTTTGTGATAGGGGGCAAACACTTTCAATACCGGGTACTTCCCTTCGGCCTAGCCTCTGCCCCAAGGGTCTTCACGAAATGCCTGACGGTTGTGGTCGCTTTCCTCAGGCTGCAAAGGGTCTTCATGTCTCCCTACCTGGATGACTGGCTTGTAAGGGGAGGCACAGCCTCCAAGGTGCGGCAGGCTACTGCACGCACCATCCAAGTTCTGCCCCACTTGGGCTTCGTCATAAATTATCCCAAGTCTCACTTCCTCCCGGCACAATGCCTGGAGTTCATCAGGGCAAGGCTAGACACCCTCCAGGCCAAGACCTTCCTGACCAGGAACCGGGCCAATCGTTTCAGATCTCTGGCTCGAGACATACAACACTGTCCCTTGGTATCTGCCCGGCACCTTCTGCGTCGTCTTGGGTACATGGCCTCTATAGTCCACATCATCCCAGACACTCGCCTCCACATGAGAGCAGCACAGTGGTGTCTCCGAGACCAGTGGTCTCAAGCAACAGGCCGCCTCCGAGACAGTGTTGTGGTGACCCGCCAGTTGGTGGATTCCCTGGTTTGGTGGCAGTTGCCCCAACATCTAGAGGCGGGCATGCCCTTCCAAACTCCCAGCCATTCGAGGTCCTCACCACGGATGCCTCCCTGCTCGGCTGGGGAGTCTACTGCGGAACCCTCTGCACTCGGGGCACCTGGTTGCCAGATAAGAGCGCCCAACAGATCAACCTCCTGGAGCTCCGAGCAATACACCTCACTCTTGAGGGTTTTCTGTCACCACCTGTACCACCAGCCGGTCCTGGTTGAGACAGACAACCAGGTGGCAATGTTCTACGTGAAGAAACAAGGGTGCACAGGGGCACGTGTCCTTTGCCAGGAGGCACTAGGTCTCTGTACGCAATCCAGCAGGGTATCCTCCTGAGGGCAGTGTACCTACCAAACCAGGACAATCTGCTGGCCGACAGGCTCAGCAGGGTTCTCCAGCCGCACAAGTGGCACCTGGACCCCAGGATAGCCAGACGGCTTTTCCGGCTCGGGGGGAACCCATGATGGGCTTTTTCGCCAGTTTGGACAACTTTCAGTTGCCCCGCTTCTGCTCCCAGTAGGCCCACTCCTCCAGGGTGGCAGCGAATGCATTTCTAGTCTTGTGGTCAGAAGGCCTCATGTACGCCTTCCCTCCGACACTGCTGATCACCAAGACCTTGTTCAGGAGCCTCCGTGATAGGGCCTAGCTCATCCTGATATCTCCCAGGTGGCCCAGGCAGCCGTGGTTCCCTCTGCTTCTACAGTTGGCAGTGGAGGTCCCCACCTCCTTGGGCACCGCCCCAGGACTCCTTTCTCAGGAGGGGGGCTCTCTTCTGCACCCCAACCTGGAATCCCTCTCGACAGCGTGGCTGCTGAGAGGGTGACTCTTGCCTCCCTCAACCTTCAACCTTGAGGTCGAAGACATTCTGCTGGTCTCCCACAAGGCCTCTACTAGGAAGGCGTACGCCCTCAAATGGCGCAGGTTCTCTGTTTGGTGTGCCGATCATGGGGCTGATCCCTTCTCCTGCCCGGTGGCTTTGGTGTTGCAGTACCTTCTCCACCTCTCCCAATCCGGGCTCAAGTCTAACTCTGTCTGAGTGCACCTTTGTGCCCTGGCGGCGCACCACCACCCGGTGGATGGTTAGCCCCTCTTGGTCCAACCTTTGGTGACCCGCTTCCTTCGGGGCTTGCTCCTGTCAAAACCCCCGGTTCGCCCTCCGGTGACCGAATGAGACCTCAATGTGGTGTTGGGGTAGCTCACTCGCCTTCCCTTCGAGCCTCTAGTGACTTGCCACCTTCACTATCTCTCTTGGAAGGTGGTTTTCCTGGTTGCGCTCGCCTCCGCTCACAGAGTTAGCGAGTTCCAGGCCCTCGTGGCAGAGGCACTCCACACCATTTTCTACAAGAACAGGGTGGTGCTTCGCACGCACCCCGAGTTCCTGCCGAAGGTAGCATTGCACTGCCATCTTAACCAGGAAGTGGTGCTTCCTACCTTCTTCCCAAGACCTCACTCTATTCAGGCGGAGACAGTACCTCACTCATTGGACTGTAGGAGGGCCTTATCCTTCTACATCCAATGTACCCAAGGCCACCACAAAGCTGCTCAGCTTTTCATCTCCTATGACCCCGGTAGGCTGGGGGAGGCGGTGACCCAAGCATACACTGTCCACTTGGGTGGTGGATTGTATCGCCTTTGCTTATGGGCAGACGAGGCTCCCAATGGAAGGCCGCAACATGGCACACTGTTTCCGGGCCATGACGGCTTCGGTGGCAAACTTGTGCTCTGTCCCGATGGTGGACATCTGCTGGGCTGCCTCCTGATCTTCAGTCCATACTTTTGCAGCTCATTACTGCTTGGAGAGAGAGTCCCGATGGGACAGTGCCTTTGGCCAGGCTGTGGTCTGTAACCTTTTTGGGCTCTAGGCAACTCCTACCCTCTGACCCTTCTGTGTTCAGGCTACCAGAGTCATTCATCGGACACAGGGGTCCTACTGTGGTCTGTGTGCACGAACCCAAATTGCTGCTGCTTGCGGCTCCCCTCGCGGGAACCCTCCTTTTGCAATGGAGTTTTGGTAACCTGTAGCTGGGGAGTCCCTTATGTGAGGACTGACTTCTTGCTTGTTCCTGGAGAAAGCGTAGTTACTCACCTGTAACAGGTGTTCTCTGAGGACAGCAGTAATCAGTCCTCACAACCCTCCTCCTCCCCTTGGAGTTGTTACTGTACCATCTTTTATTTTTGCTGTCTTTTAGTTATGTCATCTGACTAAGGACGATGGCACCCTTGGGTAGGAAGGGGACCACGCATGTGTGGTGGCATCTCCCAAAGGTTTTCTTTGAAAGTTGGGGGGATGCTTCCGTGAGGGCTCCATTGGCGCCGATGTCACCCATATGTGAGGACTGATTCCTGCTGTCCCCGGAGAACACCTGTTATAGGTGAGCAACTACACTTTCCAGGCCTCCAGTTCCTGAGGTAGCAAAACTGTCCCACAATATTATGGATCCTCTACAATATTTAACTGTAGGAAGGATGGTTGTTTCCTTATAAGCTTCATTTCTTTGCCTGTAAATGTTGCTGGTCTGCATTGCCAAAGAGCTCAAGTTTGGTTATCTCCAGGAACAAGTAGGAATGTAGTCATCACATATGGGTATCGTCGGTACCGACGGAGCCTGCGCGGGAACGCTCCCCAGCGTCCAATCAGAAAGCTTTTGGGAGCATCCCACAGCGCCTGCCTTTCCCAACTGCCTCTCTCCAGTTCTTCTTTTTTCCGCAGAGCCAGCAGGTCGTGTTCCTGTCACCGCAGAAGAATTCCTTTTTTCTTTCTTTCTTTTTGTGGTCGCGTCTACCTTCTTCGCTCTACCGGTACCGCCAGTCTTTCTTTCTTATTTCTGTAAAAAAAAAAAAAATCATCTTTTTTCCTCTTCAGGTGCATGCACCTTTTTGGGCCTTAGGCCCAAAAAGTTTTCCTTAACATGGAAAAACCTGCCTCAGTTTTTAAAAAATGCACCAAGTGTGGCGGTACCATCTCCATCACTGGCACCCATGAATGGTGTTTAAAATGTTTAGGTCCTGACCACTCCATCACGGATTGTGTGTCCTGTGCCATGATGTCTAAAAGAGGTCGGCAGAACCGAGCTGCCAAGCTCAGTACCCTGTTTCCCTCTGATGCAGCTTCGGTGGCATCGACGTCTTCCAGGGCTGCTTCTTCCTCCCGTGGATCTCAGGTAACTAAACATAAATCCAGCCGGTCCTCGAAGGGTAGATCTCCTTCTAAGCATTGAGATGCCTCTGGCGTTGCCCTCGAGGATTCTGCACCGGCAAAATTACCCCGGCGGGAGGCTTCGGCTTCCAAAGCATTATCGGGGTTCCAGGATGTTCTCGATGGCTCGGCCTCGACAGATCTCCTGGTGCCATGCTCTGGGTTACTGGTGGTTCCCACCGGTACCGACAGCCAGGCATTGGTGGTGTCGATAGACCAGAGAGTTCTGGCTATGGAACTCAGTCTGGCGGCTTTCCTTGCGGCATCGACGTCCTTGGTACTGCGACAGACATCTCCACCGGTATCGGTATCGGTACCGGTACCGATAGCATCGGCATCGGTGTCTGCTCTGTCGGTACCCTGTCCTCCGATGCCCTCCAGTACCAATTCTCTGGTACCGGTTATTCCCGGTACCGACCTCTGCAAGAGCATCCGGACAGACGATACTTCGAGTCCTCAGAAGAATCTGAGGATTCTGAAAGTTCTGTCGATGCAGCGATGCTTCTTCCAGAGGGGGGAGTCCTCCCCTAAACGCAGGATGTCTCCTCCAGAGGATATGTCCTTCCAAGACTTCATCAGGGAGGTGGCTCGGGGCCTGTCCATTACTGTGGCCCCTGAAACAGAGCCAAGGGCCAAGGAGTTGGAAATTCTACAATATCCCAAAACTCCTAAGGAGGCAGCTACCTTACCCATTCATGAGATTTTATATGATCTCATGTTGAGGATGTGGGAAACACCTCTTACCACCTCTCCTCATTCTCGTAGATTGGATACTATGTATCGAGTCCCTCCTTGTTCTGGCTTCCATAAAACTCAGCTTCCTCACCACTCTATTGTGGTGGAGTCAGCTATGAGAAGGATCAGAAGTGCAAAAAGGCATGCCTCTAATCCTCCAGGACGTGAGTGCAGAACCCTGGATGCTTTTGGACGTAGAGTCTTCCAAGCTTCCATGCTTTCTGCCAGAATCAGTTCCTATAGTCTCTACATGGGAATGTTCCTAAAGGAGGTCACAGATAATTTACAGACTTTAAGTCCTTTCATTTCTGAGGATAAAAGACAGGACTTTCTCACTAGGGTCAAACATGCCCAAGATGTTTCTAAATTTTCCAACCGTGCAGCCTTTGACTGCTTTGAGTGTATAAGCAGAACCTCGGCTATCGCCATAGGTGCACGTAGAATTGCTTGGCTCCAGGCATATGATCTAGAGCTCTGGGTACAAGATAAATTGGGAAATATCCCTTGTACTGGTGAGAACCTGTTTGGTAAAGATTGGCAGAAAAAAGCCAATGAAATGGATGCTGAAAATTCCACCTTGGATAGACTATCCAAGTCCACTGCTGATCCTGTTAGAAAGAAATTGTTCAAGAAAACATATTTTTCAAAAAGAAAAGATTTTATCCTGCTTATGTTCAGCAGGCATCTTCTGCAGGTCAGTTTTCAAGCAAACGTCAGCAACCACCCAAACAGAAGAAAGCAAAGGCTGCTAGGCCTCCACCGGCCCAGCAGCCTCATCCTCCTCAGGGCCTTTGACTTTCAGCTAGAGAACTTGGCCTTTCTGGTTCTGGAAGGACCAGAACCGTCCACCATTCCAGGAAGGTTATGTCATTTTGCCCCCAGATGGGGGCAAATAACAGCAGAGCATTGGACACTCTCCATCATAAAAGAGGGGTACAAGCTTCATTTTTCAAGCATGCCCCCTCACACAATAGTGAAGCAGTTCAATTCTCCGACCTCTCTCATCAACCTGTTAGGTCAGGAGGTTGCCATCCTTCTTGCCCAAGGGGCAATAGAAGAAGTACCTCTTCATCAACAGGGCACAGGGTTCTATTCCCCTTATTTTCTTATTCCAAAGAAAACAGGGGGTTACAGGCCTATTTTAGATCTCAGAGAATTGAACAAATTCTTTGTCAAGGAGAAATTCAAGATGATTTCTCTCGGAGCTCTGCTACCATAACTTCAGAGTCAGGATTGGCTTTGTTCTCTAGATCTCAAGGATGCGTACACCCATGTCCTCATCCATCCAACCCACAGAAGGTTCCTTTGGTTCCTTTTTCAAGGAACGCACTACCAATACAGGGTGCTTCCTTTTGGTCTGGCCTCGGCACCAAGGGTGTTCACGAAATGCATGGCTGTTGTAGCAGCATTTCTCCGCACTCTAGGGATATTTGTCTTCCCTTACTTGGACGACTGGCTCATTCGAGCTCCAACACAGTCAGAGGCCAAGACTTCTCTATCCTGCACAATGCGTATCCTTCAGTATTTAGGGCTGGTAATAAACATCCCAAAATCCAGTCTAACTCCCACTCAGTCTTTAGAGTTCATAGGAGCTTTCCTGGATACCACAAGGGCAAGGGCCTATCTCCCCCAGGCCCGTTGCCTTCGCTTGGTGCACTTAGCTTCTCAAGCAGTGCTAAAGCCTCATCTAACTGCTCGAGAAATGTTGCAATTACTAGGCCACATGGCATCCACCGTGCATGTGGTTCCATATGCTCGCCTCCACATGAGGGCAGCTCAGTGGACTTTATCCACCCAATGGACCCAGGCATCAGGGTGCCTGTCAGACAAAATAGCAAACACAAGTCGCCTCATTTTGTTCCTCCAGTGGTGGAAGTCCACTCAAAACCTGTTGCTGGGGTCCCCCTTTCAGCAACCCTTACCCCAAGCAACTCTCAACAGATGCTTCTCCAATGGGTTGGAGAGCTCATCTGCAAGACCTCTCCACCCAGGGCACCTGGTCTCCACAAGAGAGTTGTCTAAATATCAGTCTCTTGGAACTCAGAGCAATCTTTATTGCTCTGCGAGTGTTCCACTCCCTGCTCAGCTACAAGACAGTCCTCATTCATACGGACAATCAAGTAGCCATGTTCTATGTGAACAAGCAAAAGGGAACGGGCTCTCTGTCACTTTGCAACGAAGCTTTGCAACTATGGGCCCTCGCCAGAGAGCATCAGATTCATCTTCTGGCAGTGTATCTTCCAGGCATTCAAAACTCTTGGGCGGACAGACTCAGTCGAGTTCTGCTTCCACACGAGTGGTCTCTGCATGCAGACCTGGTGACCAGGATTTTTCAACTTTGGGGAACCCCGGACATAGGCCTCTTTGCAAGTCCGTGGAATGCCAAACTTCCCTGGTTCTGTTCCAGAACTCCAGCTCAGGGGGCTCAGGCCAGGGATGCTTTCCTCCTTTACTGGGGTCAAGACTTCCTGTATGCCTTTCCACCCATTCCCTTAATTCTCAAAACCCTGTTCAAGCTTCAGAGAGACAGAGGCCGTATGATTCTCATAGCAGCACATTGGCCACGGCAAGTGTGGTACCCTCTGCTTCTACATCTCTCTCAAGCTCCCTCCCTGGAGTTAGGGTCTGCTCCAGATCTCCTATCTCAGGAGGACGGAATGTTATGGCATCCCAATCCCCAGTCTCTGCATCTCGGGGCTTGGTTGCTGAAGGCCTAGATCTCCAAGTTCTTAATCTTTCTCAGCAAGTGAAAGATGTTCTTTATGCTTCCAGAAAACCTTCCACTAGACGCTCTTATGCTTTCAAGTGGAAAAGGTTTACTGTTTGGTGTTCGGAAAAGGGTCTTAACCCTCTTGCGATACCTCTGGAATCTTTGCTGGAGTATCTCCTTCATTTATCTAATGCAGGCCTTAAGACAAATTCAGTAAGAGTCCATTTGAGTGCTATTGCAGCTTCCCTTAAGCCTCTAAATGGACAGCCTATTTCCTCTCATCCTCTTATAGCAAGATTTATGAGAGGCCTTCTTCTAACTAAGCCTCCCATTAGGCCACCACCGGTGGCATGGGACTTAAACCTGGTTCTTGGGCAGCTCATGAAGCCACCTTTCGAACCTTTAGCTACCACCTCCTTGAAATTCCTTTCTTGGAAGGTTATCTTTCTCATTGCAGTCACATCAGCACGCCGCATTAGTGAGTTGCAAGCGCTAGTAGCTAATCCACCTTATACAAGGTTCCATCATGACAAGGTAGTCCTTAGGACTCATCCACACTTTATGCCTAAGGTGGTCTCGCCTTTTCATCTGAACCAAGCGGTTTCTACCTACCTGTGTTTTTTCCAGGGCCTCATGCATCAAATGCAGAGAGGAATCTTCATACCTTGGACTGTAAAAGAGCTCTAGCTTTTTACTTACAAAGAACACAGCAACATAGAAAGTCCTCAACTCTTTGTTGCTTTTGATCCTTCTCATTTGGGACTTCCAGTCTCCAAGAGAACACTATCTAACTGGATTGCTCAGTGTATTTCCTTCGCCTTTCAGAGTAAGAACCTTTCTCTGGAGGGCCATGTCACAGCTCACAATGTGAGAGCCATGGCAGCCTCAATGGCTCATCTGCACTCTGTGTCTATCAACGACATCTGTCGAGCAGCCACTTGGGCCTCGGTTCATACCTTTACAGCCCATTACTGCTTGGACAAGGACTCCTGCTGGGATGCCTTGTTTGGTCAGGCTGTTCTCAAACACCTGTTCCATACCTAATCAACTCCTACCCACTATCCCTGGTAGGATGCCAGAGATCCATGGGGGGAAGTGGAGCCCTCTTTAGGGACACACAACTTCTGGGGTCTCTCTCTGGCACCTAAAGCTAGGGAGTCCCCATATGTGATGACTACATTCCTGCTTGTTCCTGGAGATAGCATAGTTACTCACCTGTAACAGGTGATCTCCGGGAACAGCAGGAATTTTAGTCCTCACAACCCACCCACCTCCCCTAGGAGTTGTATCTCTCTATCTATCTTTTTCCTTTCCCTCTCTCTCTCTTTGTCTCAGCTTTAAAACTCAACTGGAGAGAGGCAGTTGGGAAAGGCGGGAAGGCAGCACTCAGGCACTGTGGGATGCTCCCAAAAGCTTTCTGATTGGACGCTGGGGAGCGTTCCCGCGCAGGCTCCGTCGGTACCAACGATACCCATATGTGAGGACTAAATTCCTGCTGTTCCCGGAGATCACTTGTTACAGGTGAGTAACTATGCTTTATCTGTCCACAGAACATTTTCCCAGAGGTTTTGTGGTTTCTCAAAATTGGTTTGGGCAAAGATCAGGTGTGCCCTTTTATATCTGTCTTTGAGCAGTGGGGTCCTACTTGGCCTTTGCCCATGAAGTCCTTCTTTGTTTAGTGCACAGCGAATGTTGCGGGTTGAAACCACCACTCCAGATTGCTCCGGGTCAGCCTTAAGCTCTTTGTATGTTTATATGTGGTGTTTTTCCAACAGTTCACACTAATTTTCGAAGATGACTTGGATTAATTTTCCTATTCCCACCATGTCCTGGGAGGTTCTTAACAGTTTTTTATTTTATTTATTTATTTATTTAACAGTTTCTTCTATACCGCCCCTTCCAGAGATCAGGGGCGGTTTACATTGAACAGAGTGTTAGTATACTTCTGTATACTTTACAAGGAACAATGTTTTAACTATATACATGTGTAGATACAGGGAACATACTTTTGAACGTTAGCTGGAATAGTACTTTTTAAACTATGTACAGGTTATAAAACATGGAACATAACATAGATAATTACAGTAGTTATTTACAATAGTGATATAGCCGTTTGGGTAAATCTTTTGCATGTTGTGTAATGTAAGTAACGTTTCTTGTGTTAGTCATTTGTTCTGTCTTGAGTACTGTGGATGTGTTTCTGTGATTGTTTTGGGGAGGTTTTTTGTTGGTAGGGGATCTCAAAGGGTTTTGTAAAGAGGTAGGTTTTTAGTTCCTTTTTGAATTGATGAAGGTCCTTTATCATGCGGAGGGTTAATGGTATTTCATTCCAGAGGGTAGGGGCAGCAAAGGAGAAGGCTCTATCCCTTGTTGCTTTAGTTTTTCTGAAATTTGTTTTTATGTTGAGGGAATGGGTTGCATTCTGTCTGCGCGTTCTAGTTTCTGACTGGGGGTGTATTAGAGTAGATAATTGTGAGGGAGAGATGTTATTAATGAGTTTAAAAGTAGTTAGGAGGATTTTATATTTTATTCGGCTGCTTATAGGGAGCCAATGCAGGTCTAATAGTATTGGGGTCACATGGTCTGTTAGTTTAGCTTTTGTGATCATCTTGGCGCATATGTTTTGAGCCCTTTGGAGAAGGTATATGCTCTTTAGTGGTAAGCCGTTTAGGAGACTATTACAGTAGTCGAAGTGGGGGGTGATGAGGGTATTGACTACTGATCTAAAATCATGTGTGTTGAGTAGTGGTCTCAGATGTTGTATTGTCTTGAGTTTATAGAAAATGGTTTTTACTGTATGTTTTATGTGTGGGAGCATGGTGAGTGAGTGGTCCAGACTTATTCCAAGGTACTTACCTCCTTTTTAACAGGTATTGGTGTGTTACTTATTGTGATTGTAGTAGGGTAGTTGTAGTCAGTGTCAGATTTTCTCGTTATGAACATTGCTTCTGTTTTTTTTGAGATTGATGCTTAGGTGGTTGTCTTCAAGCCATGTGGTAGTCTCATTCATGCACTGGAGTAAGCTATCATATTTGGGGTTGTTGGGGTTTATGGGGATGGCAAGCATGATATCATCCGCGTATATGAAATGGTTGATTTTCTGCTTCTTGAATATGTTTGTAATAGGCTGGAGGTACAAATTGAAGAGGAGGGCGGAGAGGGCAGATCCTTGAGGGATACCTTGACCTTGAGGGAAAGTTTCTGATGTTTCTTTACCTAATTGTATCCGTATTAATCTGTGTGAGATGTATGATTTGAACCATTCAAGGACTGTCCCTCCTATTTTTAAATTTTCTAGTCTGTTGATGAGTGTATTGTGATTAATGCTGTCGAATGCGGCAGATAGGTCTATGAAGAGGAGAAGGAAACCTTTGTTATTGTCATTAGTACCTTTGATGAGGAGGTCTGTTAGAGCGATTAGGAGAGTTTCAACTCCATGGAAGGGGTGGAAGTCAAATTGATGTGCATCAAGGAGTTTGTGCTCATCTATGTAGTCTTGTAATTGGAGTTGTATGGTTTTTTCTATTATTTTGGCGATAAGAGGTATGCTAGCTATTGGCCTGTAAGAGTTGGGGTCTTTTGGGTCTAGTTTATTGTTTTTTATTATGGGGCGGATCGAGGAGAGCTTTAGGGCGTTGGGCATAGTTCCGTGAGAGAGTGATTGGTTTACTATGTATTGGATGTTTTCTGCAAGAAAGTCCTTAGTATCCTTGATCCATGACACCGGGCATGGGTCAAGCGGAGAGGTTGTGGTGTTGATCATTGTTATGATATTAAGGATGTGTTTTCGTTCAATCTTGTGGAAGGTTGTCCATTCATAATTACTGTCCTGTTTAGATTTTATTGTGGTGGTTGGAGAGTAAGGTTTTACCTTTAGTTTTTCAGCAAAATGTGATGCTAAGGTTTGTACGCTTATAGTGTCTTGGTTCGGTTCTGGGTTATGTGTTTTTGTTAGTGGCCAGTTTCATTAGCAGAAAACGTCTTAATAGCATTGTGAACTGTAAACACAATAATCCCATGGTCTTTAGAGATGGTCTTTTATCCCTTTGATGTTTGGTGGTGATGGCTTTTCTGACGGTCTCAGGCAGCTCTCTCATCTTCACCATTGTGAAAATAGAACGGGGAGTGAATATGGCCATTTTAAACATTGGAGCCATCATTCATTGGTTGATTCAAGTCATGTGAGTACTGACAATTGATCATAGGTGTGTCTAATTTTACTGCAATGGGAATGTGATTCTTTTGTTCAAACTGATTTGAGTTGTTTATAAGAGTGCCGATAATCATGTCCTGGCAATGTCCCAGATTTTATTCTATTTCCTAGTTTCCTTTTTTAATTGGTCTTGTTTTATTATATTCTTTTATGTGTTAAATATGTTTACATATATAGTCCAAAGCCATTTCACTGGCCACTTTTTTTAGGAGATATTGGACATTAAGGGGTTAAACTGCAAGGTGCTGCTAATGTTGACCACAACTGTATCTTCTGTCTATCCCTCTACTGTTCCATTGGACAAGGCAATAATTAAGCCTTCTTTGATTTCTTCTGCTTATTTCGCCACACTTACTTTTACCATTGCATTCTGTTTTTGGTCAAGCATGTTTAAATATTGACATGGTTATGGTTGCCTATACTTCTGGCAAATTAACCCAAACCTGATTCTAGTTTACCCAGTAATATCTTATAAAATAAAGCAAAGCTCCACATTTTCCATTGACAAGCTGGATTAAGTAAAGCACACAAGTGCTTGGTGACATTAGCTGGAAGGAATAGCTCTCCTAGAGTTCAAAACTAAGTGTGAAGTTCCAGAACATCCTGCTAAACCAGTCCACGACAAGTGTGTTATGATGAAGACAGAGAAATCCAGAAAACGTCCATGACATTATCACTGGTATTAAGGCTGGTGCAGCTAGGGGCACCCTCCAGTTTTTTTTGTCTCAATCAGATTGTGGCCATTTGGCTAGTGCAGCTGAGCTCCTGACAGCAGTCCTGAACAGTGCTTTCAGTAGAGCCCCACCAGCAGAGGTCTCCATGGCATATTTCTGAACCCCCCCTTTGGATTTTTCTGCTTGCCATAGGGGGTTTTTGCTCCTAGTCAGGAGGACCAGTTGAGCTGGGGGTCATCTTGAAGGGGGGAGGGGGGAAAGACTATGCTAACCTTGTCTTTTTTATTTTAAGTTAGTAAAAAAGAAAAAGGTAACCCGGTTCCTTTCCGAGCTCCAGTTCCAAGATGCAGCCTTTTCATAGAGCACAGCAATCAAATGATGGTTCTAGCTTGACCATAAACCCTCTTCTTCCCACCCTTCCCATTGACTAGCAAAGGCCAATTCTAGGGTTCCACAGGTGGGTGGCCAGCCGGCTGGCTTCGCCTTTTTTTTTTTTTATTTTACCAGAAATGGGCCCAGATAACATTGCATCATTGCATGCTCAATATCATCCAGAGGGTCTTCATTTGGAGTGTGTAAAACCCATTTGGGATACCTTTATAATCTCTCCCTGCAGTTCCACGGCCAAGAGAGGGAGCAGTAAGATCCACGCTGTAGCATCTCCTCAACCTCCGAGCAATTCTTCCAGTACCCCTATGGAGGAACATATGAGGAGATATTCCATTTACCAAGGGATGATGGCTCCTTCAGGCCAATTCTTGATTTGAAAGGGGTCACGCCTGTTTTGGGGTCACTGGGTTTTGCATGCAGACATTAAGGTTGGTCATCCAGGCAGTTGAGAAAGGAGAATTCCTTGGAGCTTGCTGAGGCCTACTTTCACATTCCTATAATAAAAAATGAATAACACTTCTTGCACTTTGCCATCATGGGACAGCATTTCCAGTTCCGTTCCCTGCCCTCTGGGCTGGTGACAGCTCCCAGGATCTTCTCCAAGCCATGGTTGTGGTGGCAGTAGTATTCCACTGGGAATGCGTTTGTGTTCATCCCTATTTGGATGATTGGCTCATTTGGTTAAAGTGCCGATTAGAAGCTCAACAGGCAATTGCCCAAGTGATCCAGTTCTTTGAGAGCCTTTGCTGAGTGGTGCATTACGTCAAGTCATTTACATTTACAAGTCTAGGAGTTCCTGGGAGTAAGATTTGATACTCCGAAGAGGAAGGTTTTCCTCACCATAGAGAGGTGAGCTAAGTTGCTCTCTGAGCTCTTGGCTTTTCAGGATCGCTGAGCCTCCTGAGTGTGGGATTACCTACAGTTGCTCGGCTTGTTGGATGCCACCTTGGACCTGATTCCTTGGGTGCAAGCGCACATGCGCCCCTTGTAGCATGCACTCTTCTCACTGGTCACCCTCCTCTCAGGACTATAGAATGTGTCTTCTCCTTCCCTCATCGAGGGCCAGTCTGTGCTGATGGACCCGCCCCAAAAAGGTGTTATGGGGGATGCCGCTCGAGACTCCATTTTGGGTGGTGGTGCCAACAGATGCCAGCCTGAGTGGTTGGGGAGCTTGCTGTTTGGGCCACACAGCACAGGTACTTTGGTCCCGCAGGAAGGTGCACTAAGTCATCAACTAACTGAAAGCCCAGGCCATCCACTTGGCCCTGAGACCATTTCAGCGTTTGCTTCTGGGGCAAGCAGTGCAGGTGCTGCCAGACAGTGGAAGAGCAGTGTCTTACGTCAGTCACCAGGAAGGGATCAGAAATGCAGGAGTGTCCTTGGAAATGAGTCTCTTCTTTCCTTAGGCTGAGTGTCATCTGCAAGCTCTCATTTATTTATCTGTTTTTTCATACTGCCTTATCTGGGAATCAAAGCCGTTTACAGGGAGCAAAATCTCTTTGCTCAGCATATTGCATGAGAGGAGAATGTTGAGGCTGGTTTTCTTCAGTTGTCGTGTGTTGGATCCAGGGGGAATGGGAGCTAGCAATGCGGGAATTTCTTTTGCATAGTGTAGATGTGGGGGTCTTCCAATCTGGACAGGGACCAACACCAAGATGCTATAGTTTTTCAGCCACAGATAAAGAGCAGGTCTTGAGAGGTCAGCATGCTGGTGCATCCATGACCTCGGGTAACTCTACTCTGTGTATCCTCCATGGGCAGTGATTGCTTGAGTTCTTTGACGGATAGAGGATCATCTGGGGATGGTGATCTTGGTGGCTCTGTATTGGGCCCTGGTAGATAGACCTGATAAGATTTCTGAAGATGCAGCTTCAAGCCCTGGGGGGGCCATAAGGGTTTGCTGTGGCAAGTTCTTCTCCTCCTGGACAACCTGACTCCCTTCTCACTTATGGCTTGGCCATTGAGAGGCAGCATTTGGCTCATAAAAGAGTACTCAGCAGTGGTCATCACCACATTGCTCAGTGCCAGACGCACCTCTTTTTTTGGCCTACTTGCATGTCTTGCAGATGTTTCAGAGCTGGTGTGGTAGGCAGCATCTTTTGCCGTGGCGAGTACATATTCTAGGCATGTTGGCATTCCTCCAGGAAGGTTTTGAAAAGGGTCTAGACTTAAACTCCCTGAAAGTACAGATTACAGCCCTAACTTGTTTTTGAGGGCCAGTAGCTAGTGTTCCCTCACTTCCCACATGGATGTAGTTTGGTTTCTCTTGGGAGTATGTTGTACCTTCCCGTGCGACCAGTGGTGCCACCTTGGGATCTCACTCTTGTTCTCTGTGCGCTCATGAAGGCTTCTTTTGGAGCCCTTGAAGAGGGGCCGCCCTTAACGACATTTTCTTGAAAACTGCCTTTCTTCAGCTTACCGAGTTTTGGAGTTGCAAGTCCCTCTCCTGTTGAGACCCTTTTTTTTTTTTTAATGACTGTTTCATCTTCGGAAGTCTTGTTGCAGCCCATCCTTTTTTTCTACGTAAGATAGTGTTGTCCTTTCATGTCAACCAGGTGCTTGCACAGCCCTCTCTTTCTATCGCAAGTGTTAAGTGTAAAGACAAGGATCATCTAGTAGATGTTCATAGAGTGCTGCTTCATTACCTGGATGTGACTAATTTGTTTTCTTTTTCTGATAGGTTGTGTGTCCTGTTTGCCGGGCTGTGCAAAGGTCAGGCGGCTTCTAAGTCTACAATCATGTGCTGAATTAAAGAGGTTATCGCTTTGGCGTACCTATTTCCGGGGTGGCCCAAAGGATCTCCCGGAACAAGCAGGAAGTCAGTCTTCATGTATGGGTGACGTTGGCACCAACGGAGCCCGGCACAGGAACACTCCCCAGCATCCAATAGGAATGCTTTTGGGAGCGTTCCATCATGCATGCGTGGCTGCCTTCCTGCCTTCCCTTCAGGTCTCTTCAGTCATCTTTTTTTTTTTTTTTTTTTTCTGCAGAGCCATTGGGACTTCATCCCTGTTTCAAACATTAAGAGACTTCTGCTTTTGTCTGGTACCAGCCGGTACTCCCTTCCCCCCACCCCACAGCCTTCCCATCCACCAACTCGACTCCCCGTCTATTCCGGTTCCCATTTTTGTTAATTTTTCTAAATTCTTTTGTATGTATTTTTTTCAATAATTCGTAGTTTTCTTTTAGGCCTAGGGCCTAAGTGGGCATCAGTGCCCAATTTGATTTTGCTGCCTTCCTTTTCCCCAAAATGGATAAGCCCAGGAGTGGTTTAAAAAAAAATGCTCTGTTATAGTACCAACTTCATAACAGACAAACATGACTGGTGCCTAAAATATTTAGGCCCAGACCACGATGTCAAGTCCTGCACTTTCTGTGGCCATATGACTGCCAGAGGTAGGAAGAACTGGGACAAGCAGAAGGCTAAGCTGTTTCCGAAAAACTCTGCTCCTTCGCTGCACTCCTTGGGGGCATCGACTCCTTCCAAGTCATCCCATGCTTCCAAGTCCTCATTTTTGTTGAAAACTATGAAGCATCAACTGGAGTCCCCAGAGCACAACAGCAAAAAGACATCAACATCGAGAGCATCCCATTCCTTGAGATCAGCATCGGACTCTGATCGCCATCCTTGGCACAGCCATTCTTCCCACTCCGATGCAGACCGTCCAACAAAGCAACCTGGGTGGAAGGTTTCACCTTTCAAAGCCTCACAGGGGTTCGGGGATGCCCTTGAGGTTCAATCCTTGGTGGAGTCCTCAATATTGTTGTTGGGAGTTGCAACCCATTCCGTAGTGTCTGGAGCTACTCCTCCGGTACCAACCTTGATGACCGCGTCATTGCGATTGAAAAGAGCATTGCGGCTATCTTTGTGGACCATAGGCCCTGCTGTACAGCTCGATGCATCTCTGGTTCCTCCGACACTGACAGTTTCGCACCGATCAACGGAACCGCCAATACCCCAAGCCCTGGAGCAGTCGGTTCCACTGCGATCCTTGCAGTGTGTTCCATCAGCACAACACCAAGGTTGTCGAGGCTCTGACAGACTATTTTGATTTTTTTTTACCAGACTCCGATACCAGTTCTAATGTCTTGGAACAGGAATCCATCAATTCTGGTGCACATACAGATTTCCCATTGGATCCATCACCCCCCCATATGAGCGTCGTCAAACACCACCAGAGGACATGTCCTTTCAAGATTTTATTAAAGACATGGCAGTGGCACTCGATGTATCAGTAGCCACTGAGACAGAACCGAGGGTGGAGGAGCTAGATATCCTTCAGTACACCTCAGCACCCAGCTGCAACGGTCCCAGTGTAAAATATCTCGAAAAACCTGCTCACTAGAATGTGGGAAGCCCCCATCTCAACACTGGCTATTAGCAAATGCCTAGATACTCTTTATAGGGTTCCACCATTTCCAGGGTTCCAGAAGCCACAACTTCCTCACCACTCCATGATGGTGGAGTCTGCCATGAGGAGAATTAAGAGCCAGAAAAATCACTCCTCTGTTCCCCCAGGCAGGGAGGCCAGAACTCTCAATGCCTTTGGCAGAAAGGTTTCCAGGCAACTATGCTGGCCTCCAAAATAGATTCCTACATACTCTATATGGGCATGATTCTAAGGAACATATCTAGAGATCTAGTTGAGTTCACAACTCTACTACCTACTGATAAGCAATCAGGTATTAGTAGCCCATAAACAGAATACTTCAAAGTTCCTAATGAAAGCTGCTTTTGAGGCCAATAGCAGAGCAGCTGCAGCCTGCATTGGAGCCAGAAGAACAGTCTGGATCCAGGCTTCTGACCTGGAACAGTGGGTTCAAGATAAACTGATCAACATCTCCTATAATGGGGAAAACCTCTTTGGTCAGCGTTGGAGAGAGAAAGCAGGGGAAATAGAGACTGATGACCTCCCAATGAAGCGGCTCTCAAAAAAGACAGCAGATCCTTCAAAAAGGAATCTGCACCTAAAAAAACCCTTCTATCTGAAGAAAGAGGTTTTACCCCCTCCCCCCTTTCATATTCATATTCTGCTTCTCAAACACAGCAGAGGCAACAGGTTTCCAAGCCACCTAGGAAACTCAAGGTGGCAAAACCACAGTCTGCCACTACATCTCGGACCACTTAAAATTTTTGATTCTTTCCTAAAGTGTAGCCAGTTGTCCAATAGGTTTGCCCCCAGGCAGACTAGCCCAATTTGCCCAAATATGGGTCTTCCTTACCTCAGAACCTTGGACCATGAAATTAGCAAGGGCTTTCAGTTTCATTTCCAGAGCCCACCACCAACTCATTTTGTAGGACCCCCAGGCCTGGACCACCATTACACCTCCTTACTTCATCAGGAGATCCACTCTCTATAACCTCAAGGAGCAATAGAGAAGGTTCCTCTGACTCAGCAAGGACTAGGATTCTACTCATGTTACTTCTTAATTCCAAAGAAAACAGGAGGATGCAGACCCATGTTGGATCTTAGGAATCTCAACAAATTCCTTGTCAAAGAAAAGTTCAAGATCTCTTTAGAAACTCTTCTTCTTTATCTCCAAGCAAACGATTGGCTATGCATTTTGGATCTAAAGGATGCATATACTCACATCCTTGTACATCCAAACTACAGAAAGTACCTCAGGTTTGTCTTTCAAAACCAACATTGAGTCCTCCCCTTCAGACTGTCTTCAGCACCTCGAGTCGTCGCAGCCTCCCTCAGGACTTTGGGAATCTTTTTCTTCCCTTAGTTTAGACAACTGGCTG
Organism: Ichthyophis bannanicus; assembly: GCA_033557465.1. Lineage (NCBI taxonomy): Eukaryota > Metazoa > Chordata > Amphibia > Gymnophiona > Ichthyophiidae > Ichthyophis > Ichthyophis bannanicus. The sequence goes on from CM066031.1 coordinate 223,676,930, forward strand.
ATAAAGGCAGATACTACCCAGTCAATTACAGTTGCCCTTCAGCAAACCATCCATGTCCTACAAGATGTCAGATTTGTTATCAGCTATTCAAAGTCGCACCTAATTCCATCTAAAAATCTAGAGTTCATAGGAGCTCGCCTAGACATGATTCAAGCTTGAACTTTTTCCCCAGAAGACAGATGTATCGGACTACTTGCCCTAGCTTCTCATATCCAGCAGCAGTCAACAGTGACAGCCAGAACATACCTGAGATTATTAGGTCATATGACCTCAGCAGTGTATGTGGTACCCCTGCCTGTCTCAGCATGTGAGAGTGTCACTGGAACCTTTCACAGCAGTGGAGACAATCCAGAGATCAGCTCTTCGATCTCATCACCATCTCTCCTGGATGAAAGCCTCCCTTCTTTAGTGAGCCATACCAGAGAACCTCGATGTAGGGTTACCTTTTCAAAAGTCTTTACCACACTGTACTCTGACAACAGATGCATCAAAGCACAATTGGGAAGCTCACCACAATGGTCTGACAACCCAGGGCCTGTGGTCTCATCTAGAGACCTGCCTGCATATCAATCAACTCAAACTCAGAGCTATATTCAATGCCATCCTGGTATTCTCTCACCACTTGCTGGGCAAGACGATCATACAAACTGACAATCAAGTGGCCATGTTTTATATAAATAAACAAGGAGGAACAGGCCCTCGCCCATTATGCAGAGATGCATTAGCCCTATGGACCTGGACAGTAGCCCCCAAGATTCATATACATGCAGTATATCTGCCAGGGAAGGAGAACAAACTAGCAGACAGACTGTTGTTTTCTCCACCCACATGAGTGGAGGTTAAACCCAGTAGTAGTGCAACAATTATTCCACCTCTGGGGGTTCCACTACTCGATCTCTTTGCTTCTCCGGACCACACCCAGTTGCCTCATTATTGCTCAAAGATTCCATCTTCTCACAGGGAGAGCTCAGATGCTTTTCTCCTACATTGGGGACATGCTCGCCTTTATGCCTTCCCCCCTTTCCTCTCATTGTAAAGATGCTTTTCAAGCTCTGGAATGACCAGGGCAAAATGATTCTCATTGTGCCTCACTAGCTGAGACAACCATGGTTTTCTCTTCTACTTCAGCTAGTTAATCTTTTTCTTGCCACCTGCGGTGTTCTCCTGATCTCCTAACCCAGGAACAGGGAACCCTCCTGCACTTCAACCTCCGGTCTCTTCCATCTGACAGCCTGGCAGCTGAGCATATTGTCCTCTCACGTTTAGGACTTCAGGAAGTTCTACTATCTTCCAGGAAAGATTCCACTAGGCATTCTTATGCCTTCAAGTGGAGACGATTCTCGCTCTGGTGATCACAAAGGGCCCTAGATCCCTTTACATGTCCAGTTCCAGAACTTATACATTCTCCAGGACCAAACAGGAAGTCAGTCCTTACATATGGGTGACGTTGGTGCCGACGGAGCCCTCGTGCGGAGCATTTCCCCAGCTTTCAAGGAAAGCCTTTGGAAATGCAGTGCGCATGCCCGGTCCCCTTCCCGCCCAAGGGTGCCATCTTGCTCAGTCTTTCTTTTTCCGTGGAGCCCAATGGACGTGAGTTCGTGTCACCCGGGAAAAGTATATTTTTTTCTGCAATTTTTGCTTTTTTACTTATCTGGTTAGATGCCGGTTCCCTTTCCCTCCTGGGCTCAGTACACCGGTATCGAGTCCGGGATTTCTTTTTTCGTTTTTTGTCCTTCGTGACTAGCGTTCGTGCCTTTTTTTGTTGTTTTCACTGGCAGCCCAGTCTTTTGACCTGTACAGAATAGTCTCAGGTCAATTCACAGAGTAATAAAAAGTGACCAAAAATAATGAAATTACTCTATTAACAACAGCACCTATTAAAAGGAAACATATAATTGTGGGAGTAATTCAAAAATTCACAAACTTTAAAATAATGGCTCAGGGACGTCTCAGACCAACCGGCTTAAGACAGACACAAAAGTGTCTAAGAGCGCCGCAATAGTCTTTTGACCTTGCAGGGGCCCTTTTTCCCCCGATGGCTGCCAGCGGGTTCAAAAAGTGTGATCGGTGCAAGAAACCTATGTCTCTCACTGACACACATGACTGCTGCCTCCGATGCCTCGGGCCTGACCATGACCCGCTGGTCTGCAGCCCGTGCAGCAAAATGTCATCGAAGGCACTTCGGAGCCGTCAGCATCAACGTGAGAGAATTTTCTCTGAGTCCGCGTCCGGCCGGGCCCGGACTTCGTCAGAGGCCTCGGCATCTCGGGAGTCTGACCCCGAGCGCCGTCGTGGTTCCTTTGAGAGGGGGTCTCCCACCCGGGAGCACAAAAGGAAGAAGAAGCTTGTGAGGGCGGTGGAGGCCCCTGACCACCGCCCCGGCTCTCGGAATCGGAGAGGCCATCCAAACTACCTCGCATGGAGCCGGAGTCCCCGAGTCACGTAAGTTCTGTTGTCCTCATGGACTCTCCTCCGGGACAGCCGATGTCATCGGGGCCTGAGTCGGGGGCTGCTGAGTCTCCTGAGCTTGGACTCAGGCTGACGACCTTGGAGAGCAGCTTGGCTGCCTTCATGGAACAGCAGCGGGTGCTGATCACCGGTCTGACCGGTGCATCTGCCCCGACCACCGGGACCTCAACGTCTAAGTCGACCCCAGAGGCCGAGCCGATCCTCAAGTCCATCAAGTCTCGAGTCAATCCTTGGTCAAGGTCCCCCTCAACTTCCCATGCAGGGCCGAGGTCGTCGACGCCGGTGCCCTCTGCATCGGGGCGGGTGGCACCGAGGCCCACAAGGCCAGAGCCGCTCGAGGAATCAGCGTGGGAGACGGAGGACGAGGAGTCTCCGGACACCTTCCGGACAATGTTCCCTCTAATTTTCTGTAGGCTGTGTGCGCATAAAATATCAGCTGTGTGCAGCTTTTGAAGGAAGGTGAAATTTTTGTGCACCACATAACGACACTCGGAGTTATATACTTTAAAATTTGACTACACATCAGAATACAGTATGTACACCACATTGATTTTTATCAAATTAAATGAAAATAGACGATTACTAAATGAAGCTGGAAATTTCTAGTAATTACAATCATAACTTTTAAATTTTAAGACGTCTGTGTTGTTTTCTATCAGAATCAGAGCCGTAATTTTTGTGCGCTCTGTTGTAAAGTATGTGCGCTCGCTCGGCGAGGTGTGTGCGCGAGCACACACGCACAGCTTAGAGGGAACAGTGCTTTCGGACCCGGTACGTCCCTTCAGATTCCCCAGAGTCCCAGCCTCAGAGAAGGTCCCCCCGGAGGATACCTGGTTCTCGGACTTCGTGAGGGACATGGCCAAAGCGTTGGCATTCCCTGCGGATGCCAAGGAGGAGCCTCGAGCCGAAGAGCTCGATGCCCTCCAGTATGATTTTCCTCCAAAGAAAGCCTTTACTGTACCGGTTCCTCCGATGCTGGAATGACTGCTCTTCCGTATTTGGGAGGCACCGGCCTCAGCGCTGGTTCTTAGCAAATGGGTCGATTCCATCTATCGAGTCCGTAAGAGCCTTGGGTTCCAAAAGGCGCAGCTACTGCACAATTCTATAGTTGTGGAATCAGCCATGCACCGCCTGAAGAGTCAAGAAGATGCATTCCTTGGTGCCCTCCGGCCGGGATGCCTGGAACCTGGATGCTCTCTGTAGAAAGTGCTTCCAGGGCTCTATGCTATCTTGCCGTGTCCAGACTTACCAGCTGTACATGGGCATGTACTTACGGGACCTGGCAAAGGAGATTGCCAGGTTCTCAGCTGGCTTCTCCGAGGAACCCCTGCAGAGGTTCAGAGCCTTGTCTACAGGGATCTGAGAGTGCTCGAAGTTTATCTCTCGAGCAGCCTATGATGGCTTCGAGGCTTCAGCCCGGGTAACCGCCGCCGGCATCTGTGCATGCCGTCAGGCCTGGCTACAGTCATCGGACCTGGAGTCATGGGTGCAGGACAAGTTGGTCGATGTCCCCTGCTGAGGTGACAACCTATTCGGTAAGCCCATGACTGAAAAGGCTGCAGAAATCGAGACTGAGATGCTCACCAGGACGAGGCTGTCCAGAAAGACTTCTGCCCCTTTTCAAAAAAAGAAGGGCTCGGGAAAGAAGCCCTTTTTTCCGAGGAAGGGTGCTGCCTACAAATCCTACCCTCAATATCAGGCCTCTCCAGCTCCCCAACAGGGCCAGCAGGCCAAGGGGTTAGGGGCAGGGCATGGGCCCTGTAAGCAGAAGACCTCCAAGATGCCAGCTCCGGCTCCTGCACAGCAGGGAGCGGGGTTTTCACTCCCACAGCATAGCCTCTTCTCCGCCGGTGGGTCCACTCAGTACAGGAGGTCGGCTTACCCTGTATGCCTGCAGGTGGCCAGCCATCACAGGGGATACCTGGGTACTGAGCATAGTCCAAAAGGGCTACATGCTCCACTTCCACCAGCTAACCTCCCTCCTACTTTCCAGGGGAGCCTCCCAGACTCCCTCTGCACAGGAACCTCCTCCTTCAGGAGTTGGCAAGCCTTCTAAAGGGACAGGCGGTGGAACCGGTGCCTCACCACCTGGAAGGGCAAGGCTTCTACTCCAGGTACTTCCTGGTACCAAAAAGGACAGGAGGCCTCCGGCCTATCCTAGACTTGCGAAACCTAAACAAGTTTCTGGAGAGGAAAAAGTTCAAGTTGCATACCCTTGGGATACTGCTGCCTTACCTTTAGCAGGGAGACTGGCTATGCTCCTTAGACCTAAAGGATGCTTATACTCCCATCCTCATTCACAGACAATATCTCAGATTTGTGGTGGGAGGAAACCATTTTCAATACAGGGTACTTCCCTTTGGCCTAACCTCTGCCCCCAGGGTTTTCACCAAATGCCTGGCGGTGGTGGCGGCTTATCTCAGGAATCAGGGAATTTTTGTCTTCCCATACCTGGACGACTAGCTCATCAGGGGCCAGTCTCTCCAGGAGGCCAGACAAGCGACTCTTCATACTGTCTCTCTTCTTCAGCATCTAGGCTTTGTCATAAACTACGCAAAGTCCACTTTGCTCCCCTCTCAGAACCTAGAGTTTATAGGGGCAAGATTAGACACCCTTCAGGCAAGAGCCTACTTGCCCGAGGACAGGGCCCACAGACTGATGGACTTGGCCAACCAGTTTCAAAGCAGTTCTCATGTTTCTACCAGGCAGTACCTGCGGCTCCTGGGCCACATGGCATCCACTGTGCATGTGACTCCCAACGCCCGCCTGCAGATGCAGCCTGCTCAATGGTGCCTCAGAGCTCGGTGGACGCAGGCCACAGGTGACCTCCGAGACAAGTAGAGGTGTCCAAACCACTTTTGGACTCCTAACAGTGGTGGCTACATCTTCCAAACCTTCTCAGGGGGGTACCTTTTCAGGCTCCAACACACACAAGGGTGCTGACGACCGATGCTTCCTCAAAGGGCTGGGGTGCACATTGCCAGGGCATATGCACTTAAGGCCTATGGTCTTCTCGGGAGGCCACGCAGCAGAGCAATCCGCTTAGCTCTGCAAACATTTTCTTATGCCCTGTCTCACCAGTCTGTCCTAGTTCAGACGGACAATCAAGTGGCAATATTCTACGTGAACAAACAAGGGGACACAGGGTCCAGGCTCCTATGTCAGGAGGCACTGGCCCTTTGCTCCTTTGCAGTCAAACAAGGCATGTTTCTCAAAGCAGTTTATCTACCTGGTCAGGAGAATTTCCTAGCAGACAAGCTAAGCAGGATTCTCCAGCCTCACGAATGGCAGTTGAATCCATTGGTGGTCCAGCAGATCTTCCTCAGCTGGGGACTTCCATCCATCGATCTCTTTGCAAGTCCACAGAATCGTCAGCTGCCCAGATTCTGCTCCAGACAGCTGCATCCCCTGCGGATAGCAGCAGATACTTTTCTGACTTCTTGGTCTACGGGCCTCCTGTATGCGTTTCCTTCCACGCCCTTGGTGGCCCGAACTCTGTTCAAGATTCTCCAGGACAAGGCCTCAGTGATTCTGATAGCTCCCAGATGGCCGAGGCAGCCGGGGTTCTGCCTCCGTTCCCTCTGCGGTTGCAACATGATCTCCTGTCTTAGGAGCAAGGTTCCCTTCTCCACCCCAATCTCAGGTCCCTCAATTTGATGTCCTGGCTGCTGAAAGGATAGTGCTAGCTCCCTTACATCTACCTAAGGAGGTTGAGGAGGTGGTCTTTGCCTCTAGGAGGCAGTCCACCAGAAAATCCTATGCCCTCAAGTGGCGTAGGTTTACGGTATGGTGTGCTCAGCGCAATGAAGATCCTTTCTCTTGCCCTGTTCCAGTAGTTCTGCAGTATCTACTTCACCTGTCAGACCTAGGCCTTAAGTCTAACTCTGTTCGGGTCCACCTCAGCGCTTTGTCAGCGTACCACTCCTTGGTGGAAAGACAGCCTCTGTCGGTTCACCCCTTGGTGTCCCGATTTCTCAGAGGTCTGCTTCTACTCAAGCCTCCGGTTCGTCCACCGGCGACTGAGTGGGATTTGAATGTGGTCTTGCAGCAACTTACTCGCCCACCGTTTGAGCCGATGGCTACTTGCCATTTGCGCTTCCTCTCTTGGAAGGCACCCTTCCTGGTGGCTCTTACCTTGGCCCGACGTGTGAGTGAACTACAAGCTCTGGTTTCTGATAGGCCGTACACAAGGTTCTATAGGAACAGGGTGGTCCTATGGACCCATCCCAAGTTCTTTCCAAAAGTGGTCTCCTCTTTCCACCTCAACCAGGAGGTGGTTCTTCCAACCTTTTTTCCCAGGCCGCATACCAGCCGGGCTGAAACAGTCTTGCATACCCTGGACTGTAAAAGGGTGTTGTCTTTTTATATATAACGTACGTGGGGGCATCGAAGGGCTACTCAGCTCTTCGTCTCCTTTGACCCTAATAAGATGGGGTTACCTTTCTCCAAGCGTACGTTGTCCACTTGGGTAGCAGATTGTATCGCCTGGGCGTACAAGGCAGCCGACCTCTCCTTGCAGGGTCGAGTCACGGCCCACCGTGTCAGGGCGAAAGCCGCGTCATAGCTCATCTCCGCTCTGTTCTGATGGCAAACATCTTCCAGGCCGCAACTTGGTCTTCAAGCCAGACTTTTTCAGCCCATTACTGCCTGGAGAGAGAGTCCCGAAGGGACAGTGCTTTCGGACAGGCGGTACTCCGTAATCTCTTTGAGGTTTAGGCAACTCCTACCCTCCGGCCCTTGTGTTGGGCTACCGTACGGAGTCGTTCTCAGAAGATATTCTTATCACGAATGCTGAGGCTCTTGAGAGGGAGCCATTTTTTCAGCTTAGGGTTCCTGGTAGCCTAGAGCTGGGGAGTCCAATATATGAGGACTGACTTCCTGCTTGGTCCTGGAGAAAGAGTAGTTACTCACCTGTAACAGGTGTTCTCCAGGAGCAGCAGGAATCCGTCCTCACGACCCTCCCTCCTCCCCTGGAGTTGCAGTCATATCATTCATTTTGATTTTTTGCTGTCTTTTAGCTATGTCATCAGACTGAGCAAGATGGCCCCCTTGGGCAGGAAGGGGACCGCGCATGCGCGCTGTATTCCCAAAGGCTTTCCTTGAAAGCTGGGGAAATGCTCCGCACAAGGGCTCAGTCAGCACCAACGTCACCCATATGTGAGGACTGATTCATGCTGCTCCTGGAGAACACCTGTTACAGGTGAGTAACTACTCTATACCTCCTCCACTTGTCATCATCAGGCCTTAAAACTAACTCAGTGCGAGTATATTTTAACTGCCATATCGGCATCTCGCCATACTCTAGATAACCGCCAGGTGTCCCTGCACCCTTTGGTCTCAAGATTCATGAGGGGTCTTCTCTTTAGTAAACCACCCCTTCACCCACTGGCCACAGCCTGCAATCTAAATGTGGTCATGGCACACCTAATGCGACCTCCTTTTGAGCCTTTAGTGTCAACTACTTTAAAGTTCTTAACATGGAAAGTACTTTCTCTAGTAGCCTTGACATCAGCTCAGAGTGAGTGAACTTCAAGCTTTGGTGGACTACGCCTCATATACTAGGTTTCACCATGACAAGGTGGTACTCCGCACAAATCATAAGTGTTTTTTTGTTTGCTTTTTAAATTTAATTTTTATTAAGTGTTTGGTATGATAGCCTCACTTGGTTTGCAGCTTGTCGTGCTGTGAGGGCTTGTGTGCATCAGTGATGCTGAGAGCTAAACTACCAGTAGTTTAACTACTGGCAGGGTCTCCCAAGATGGACAGGTCTCAGCTGAGGTGCCAGACCAAGACAAACCACCCATCTGGGCAGCCACAGAATGGGATAGTGTTGACGGCGGAGGATCACATTTCTGTGACAACGGCAACAACACCAAACTTAAACTGTGCGGAAGAAAGGCCCGGCAATCTACTTCTGTATCTTGCCATGAAAACCCAATGGATAGTTACAACAAAACAAATTGTGCTTTAGTGCTGGAAGATGAGACCCCCAGGTCGGAAGGCACTCAACTAGCTACTGGGGAAGAGCTGAAGACATTTCAGAGTTAAGCCAGCGTTTGATGTGGTTGGATCAAAGCCCTCGGGACGTCTGACAGCTGATGTAGCTGCGCATGAAATGAGTCAGAAGCTGTAAAGATGTCTTATGCATTGGAACATGGAACATACGAAGCATGAACCAAGGGAAGTTGGAGGTGGTCAAGAATGAAATGGAACGTGTACAACTTGATCTGTTAGGTGTCAGTGAACTGAAATGGACTGGCATCGGGCACTTTGCATCAGATGATCACATGGTCTACTATGCTGGAAATGAAAGACAAAGAAGAAATGGTGTTGAATTTATAATAAAGAAGAAACTTGCAAGAACTGTAATGAAATACAATGCAGTCAGCGAATGCTTAATCTCTATTCGTCTACGAAGAATGCCTATCAACACAACTATAATTCAAGTATATGCCCCAACAACAGCTGCAGAAGAGAATGAAATTGAAGAGTTCTATGAAAACGTACAAGCTGAAATTGACAGAACATTCAAACAGGATATCCTGATAATCATGGGTGACTGGAACGCAAAGGTTGGCAACATAGAAGAAGGCAAAGTAGCTGGAAAATATGGACTTGGCAACAGAAATGAAGCTGGAGAAAGACTGATAGAATTCTGCAAGACCAACGATCTATTAATCTCAAACACCTTCTTCCATCAACACAAGCGGCGACTGTACACATGGACTTCACCCAATGGATTGTATAAAAATAAAATTGACTACATCTGTGGAAGTCAACGATAGAAAAGTTCTATAACATCAACAAAGACAAAACCTGGAGCTGACTGTGGGTACAGATCATCAACTACTAGTATGCAAACTCAAGCTAAAGTTGAAAAAGAGCTAACCACTCATGAATGCAGCAAAATATGACCTTGAGAATATACCACTGGAATTTAAAGACTGCCTGCAAAATCGATTTGCTGCTTTAGATACAAATGACAGCGCTCCAGAAGAGTTATGGAATGACATCAAGAAGGTTGTGTTGGAAGAAAGCAAGAAGTCTCTACAAAAGGTGAAAAAGCAAAAACGGCCAAAATGGATGATGGAAGAAACTCTGAAAATTGCCCAGAAACGCAGAGAAGCTAAAGCCAGAGGAGAAAGAAAGACAATAACAGAACTCAACAGAGATTTCCAACGTGCAGCAAGACAGGACAAGGAAAAGTACTACAATGACACATGCAAGGAAACAGAAGCAGAAAATATTAGAGGAAGAACAAGATCGGCTTTCCTAAAGCTACGAGAGTTAAAGAAAATGTTCCAGCCTCGAATTGGAATGTTACAAGATGCTCAAGGTTCTATGTTGAATGATGCTGAGAAGATCAAGAAAAGGTGGAAGGAATATACAGAGTTTTTATATGATAAGGATCAAGTGGACCAACAGCTGTTCCAACCTGTACCTTATGATCGGGAACCATTGGTGATGAAAGAAGTTGAAGCAGCATTGAAAGCCTTATCAAAGAACAAAGCACCAGGCATTGATAGCATTCCCATAGAAGTATTACAGCAATCTGATGCAGCTGTTACCATACTTACAAGGCTCTGCCAAGAAATATGGAAGACAACATCATGGCCAACTGACTGGAAAAGATCTGTGTTTATACCAATACTAAAGAAAGGTGATCCAACTGACTACGGAAATTATCGCACAATCGCTCTGATCCCACATGCCAGCAAGATTCTACTGAAGATTATTCAAGAGACTACAACCATACCTGGAACAAGAACTACCTGAAGTGCAAGCAGGGTTCAGGAAAGGGCGAGGAACGAGAGACGACATTGCGGATGTGAGATGGATCCTTGAAAAGACTAAAGAATACCAAAAGGATATCTATTTGTGCTTTATCGACTATAGCAAGACTTTTGACTGTGTAAACCATGAGAAACTCTGGGCCACATTAAGAAGCATGGGTATACCAGAACACCTGATCGTACTCTTGCACAATCTGTACATTGATCAAGAAGCAACAGTTCGAACGGAACAAGGAGAAACAGAATGGTTTAAAATAAGCAAAGGTGTAAGACAAGGCTGTATACTTTCCCCCTACCTGTTTAATTTATATGCAGAACAAATCATCAGTGAAACAGGAATGTATGAAGACAACAGAGGTGTGAAGATTGGTGGAAGACTCGTCAACAGCCTTCGCTATTGCTGATGATACCACATTACTGGCTGAAAGTGAAGATGATCTGAAACATTTGCTTCTCACAATCAAAGAACATAGTCTCAAAATGGACCTGCACCTTAATGTAAAGAAGACAAAGATCATGACAACTGGCATAATCAACAGGTTCATCGTTGAAGGAGAAGAAATTGAAATCGTGAACAACTTTAACCTACTTGGATCAACTATCAATAAAGAAGCAACAAGCAGTCAAGAAATTAGACGATGCATTGCTCTTGGCAGAATGACTATGAAAGACCTAGATAAGATTCTCAAGAGCAGAGATGCCTCTCTCCATACAAAGATTCAACTTGTTCAAGCCATGGTATTTTCAATAACATCATATGGATGTGCAAGCTGGACAGTGAAAAAGATAGACAGGAAGAAAATTGATGCCTTTGAACTATGGTGCTGGCGGCGAATACTGTGTATACCATGGACTGCCCGAAGAACAAACCAGTCGGTACTAGAGGAGATCAAACCTAAGCTTTCTTTAGAAGCTCATATGACAAGACTTCGACTTTCATACTTTGGACACATCATGCGAAGAGAGAGATCATTAGAGAAAGACATCATGCTTGGCAAGATAGGTCAACGCAAAAGAGGAAGGCCAGCAATGAGATGGATCGATACAATAACAGCAGCTACGGGTACCAGTCTGTCAACAATGAGCCGCATGACTCAAGACCGAACACAATTTAGGATAGCTATCCAGAGGGTCGCCATTAGTCGACTCAGACTCAACGGCACTTAACAACAACATGATAGCCATGTTCCCAACACAGCCAACAATCAACAAGTACCAAACCAGAATTTTACCTTTATACAACACTACATAACCACCCTGTCCCCAAGTCCCCCCCTTCCTTCCCATTCCCCCCTCCCCCCTAAAAGGCATCTCAACCCCTTAAATAGTCCAACAGAAGTTTCCATTGTTTATTAAATTCTTCCTGCTGCTGGCGCCACACTGCTGTAATTTGTTCCATCATGACAATTCTGCACAAATGATTCTTCCAATGCTCAATCCCTGGTAGCCGATGTTGCTTCCAGGCCCGAGCAATCTCACTCCGGGTGGCTTGGATACATGTCCTGATTGGTTGCACCCACCTCTTATCCACCATATCAGGCCAAATCCTCAACAAACAAAACCCCATATCAAGGCCCATGCCCAAAGAAAATATTTGTGATCTGGTTCTCAACCTCTCCCCAATAGGAGTGGACAGCTGGGCACTCCCACCAGACATGAATGAAAGTACCCTCCATTCCACATTTCCACCAACATTGGTCAGATGTGGTAGGGTACATTCTATACAACCGCTCTGGGGTGTAATACCAACAGTAAATTAGCTTGTATGAGGTCTCCCACACTGCCACTGATAGAGCTTGGCACACTAGATTCTCACTCGCCCTTTTCCATTCCTGTTCATCAAGCTCTCTCCCCAACTCCTTCTCCCACTCCCGTTGGTACAAGAACATCTGAGGAGAGTTCATCTGTAATGCCTGATATAGCATCTTTATCAGCCCCCTACTCTTCCCATAACTCACCCATAAAACTTCCCAGTCATCGTAGCCTTCTTCCCAAATCTTCCTGTATTACCTTCTGCTGCAAAAAAATGCTTAATCTTCACTAGGCAGGTGGTATTTCATTCGGAGGTCGGGGAAAGCAAGTAAGTCCCCCTCCTCAATAAACTTGGCAAAGTATCCAACCCCAACTGCCCCCATCACCCTAACACTCCCTCTCGACCCAGTAGAAATCCAGGAGTAGCCCCCACTGGGGCCAACACCAAAGCATGCCATTGGAGCCATCTTCTGTCGTCCCCTTTGCCACAGAGTACAAGTGCCACAAATATGGGTTCTTCCTCCAGCGACCTCCTGGAGGGGGCCCATCATCCACAACAAATAATGTAAGCATACATCCGCTGCCCAATATTGTTCCACCTCCCCAAAACGTTTAGGATCCCAGGCCCCTGCCCACTACTCAAACACTTGACGCAATTGGGCTGCAACATAATACTGCCCCAAATCAGGAACCCCCAATCCGCCCTCTCGATGAGCCACGTACAGAACCCGACGGCTCACTCGAGGGTGACTATTCCCCCAAACAAATGCAAACACCTGGCTTTGCAGTTGGCGCAAGTCCCGAGTCCACACTCGTACCAGCAGGGTATGAAAGAAATATAGCAACTGTAGGAGGATATTCATTTTCAAGGCAGCAACTCTACCAAGCCACGGCAACTCTCCCTCCCTTCACTGGGCCTGATCCCTCGGTAGCTGACGAAATAACAGAGAATAATTAGCTCTGTACAGACCCGCTGGTGCAGTGGTGATCTGAACCCCCCAGGTACTGGATATACCCATTTATCCTCCGAAAGGGAAAGGAGGCTCTCAAGTTCTGCTCCATATGTGGTCGCAATGTAAGCAACAATGCCTCAGTTTTATCCACGTTAACTTTAAACCCGGAGAGCGTCCCATATTCCCGTAGCTCTCGAAAAAGAACCGGGAGGGAAGTAGCCGGGTCTGCAATTGTAAAAAGTAAGCCGTCCGCAAGCAATGCTATCATATGTTGAGAAGACCCTACTGCTATCCCACGAATGTCACCCAGGGACCGTATCCTAGCAGCCAGAGGCTCCATAACTAGGGCAAGGAGCAGCAGGGACAACGGACACCCCTGCTTTGTCCCTCGCCCCAGTGGAAAAAACTCAGAATAATCCCCATTAACATAAACTGCAACTTCAGGGGCCACATACAAAGCTCTAATCTAGACCAAAATGTTTGGGCCTACGGGAGCAGCTAAAAGGAAATCCCAGTGAATCCTATCAAAGGCCTTTTCCGCATCTATTGATAGAAGCATAGCCTCCTGTTTCCTATTCGCCAATCATGCCAGTTGGAGCACTGTCCGCACCCCATCCGCTGCCTGCCGTCCCTTGATGAACCCAGTCTGCTCCTGGTGCACCACCCCCGGCAACACTGGTCCCAGCCGTTCAGCCAATACTTTTGCCAAAATCTTAACATAGGTGTTTAACAGTGAAATGGGACGATACGACCCACCCACCACCGGGTCCCTTCCTGGCTTAAGTACCACAACGATGGTCGCTTGTCTCATAGATGATGGCAGGGCCTCCCCCTGTAAAACTGCATTAAAAATTCTCAACAAGATGGGTCCCAGCGCCCGTAAATTCATCAAGTCCGGGCGCCTTACAGGCTGCCAAGCGCTTAATAACTGACTGGACCTCCTCAAGCATAATAACCTGCTCCAACCTTTCGCCCGATGGTGCATCAAGCTGTCCACAACCTTCTCCCCCATTCTGCAGGTAATCCAAAATAGTCGCAGCACCTCCTGGAGGCTTTGCCGCATACAGCGTCCTATAATACTCCTGAAATTGGTCCCGAATGTCCCTCTCTTTAAACGGTTTATCCTAGGGCCCTTTTATTTTCGCAATGGCATGTCGCTTAACCTGAGCGTGCAATTTATTTGCCAAAATACGACCCAATTTATTATCAAACTCTTAATAAATCTGCCTCATCCAGTCCAGCTGTTAAGAGATCTGTTCCAACTGGAGGGCTTTTAACTGCCGTCAAAGTTCTTCTAGTTGCCCCTGTGTCTTTGGGTCCCGCCGGTGTTTATGGGCCTTTTCAAGGCACGTCAACGGAGCTGTAAGGTGCTGAAACTCTTCCGCTTCCTTTGGGCCTCCAACTGAAGGAGGTGCCCCCTCAACACCCCCTTCAACCCATCCAACAGGATCCCCATTGCTACTTCCCCATTATCATTCAATGCCATATGCTATCACTCTCTCTAATTGCTGACTCATTTCCTTCCCCTGTAAAAGATACTCATTCAACCAACAGAAGGTTCTCCGGCTTGGCTCCAAAATGGGTCCAAACCAGGTCTCCACTGGAGAGTGGTCTGACCAGGTAGCAAAGCCAATCTTCGCTTTATCCAGGGCCTCTCCCCAATATGTTTCCCCAAAATTATAATCACTCCGACTGTAAGATGCATGCACTGTTGAGTAATATGTATAATCCCTCACCGAGGGGTTAGCCATCCTCCAAAAATCACCTAGCCCACACTCCTGCAGCCACTCCTGCAACCCCTTCAGACCAGGGTCTCTCCCCCACCCCCTCTGGAGCATCCGTGAAGTGCTATATTACAGCCACCCCCCACCAAAACCTTCCCATGGATCTTCCCGTCCTGCTACCAACACATATCCTCCCAGAACGTTTTCTGCTCAACACTGGGCCCATACACAGACACTAGGGTTATAGTTTCCATGGACAACTCCCCCCCAAACCACTAAGACCCTCCCATCCAATTTCCCCTCCCCCCTCCAAGATAAAGGGGACATCCTGCTTAATCATTATCGCCACTCCTGCTCTCCGGTGATCACCTTCTTTAGACGCAAAAAAGGTTTGAAAGATCCCTGGTTTAAGCAAGCGCTCATCGCACTTATGCAAATGAGTCTCCTGTACAAACACCTCCTGCCAGTGTTGCTCTCACAGCAACATTTTCCATTTTTGTGGAGAATTAAGATCCCTCACATTCAATGTCCCGACTTTCAAATTCACAGCCATTCTCTCATTCACTCACCTTCTGCCCTCTCACTGTAGATGCCTTCCCACTCCCCCCACAAGCCCCCTAGCTCACGGAGCTTCACTCCGCCTCCTTATTTGAGGAAGGGACCCCCCCCCCTTGGATGCAAAGCATACTCTCTCACCCATGATCTTCCCCCCCCCAAACGCTCCTACGCACTTCCCACCCCCCATCTTTCCATCCACCCTCCCCACCATCCACATCACAACAGTAAAATACAATAGCCCCAGCCCAAACTCTCAACCCCCCCCCCCCGCATTCCCATTAACAAAACCACCTAACCATACCCATTCCACCCTTTTTACCCAAAAAGTCACACTCAGACTTGCATTCAGTTCAAAAGGACTCAAGGTAGGTTGGCTGATCTAGGGGTCCCACTTTTACCCAGTCCTCCAGACTTCCTCCGTAGCCATTGCCCTTTCACCAGAGCCTTCTCCCATCTGGGAAAGGAACCCTTGTATGCAGGCTGTGCCTGGACCTGTGATTGCCGTGGCAAGTTCTGTGCCCCCTCTTGATGCAGGGTGTTCCATGCCTCTTCTATTGTGCGCACTCTGAAGCTCCTGCCATTTATGTCCATCAAGAGAGCAAAGGAGAACAGCCAGCGATACTTCGCCTTCTCAGTACGTAAATATTGCATCACTGGCCTCATGTCTCTTTGACGCTGTAGCGTGCCAGCCGACAAATCATGATACATTTCAATGCTCACCCCTTCCCAGGTGAAACTGCCCCTCCTGGCCATCACCTGCATCACCCGCTCTTTTTGTGCATAAGAGGACAGGCAAGCCACAATATCCCTCGGTTTGTCAGCTCTCAGTGGGCCCAACGCTCTGTGGGCCCTCTCCACTAAAATGTTCTCTCCCTCTGCACTGCCCTCCCCACCTTGTAGCAGCAGCTGGCACACTTGAACCACGGTGGTGCACCAGCAAACTGGTCTGTCTCCGGGAGCCCCTGAATTCTCACATTATTCCGCGGCGTGCGATTTTCAACATCATCAAGCTTGTCCTTTAAAAGCTCCTGTTCCACCTGTAGCTGCTGTATCTGGGCTGCCATCGTGGAATCTTTCTCGGCCTGCTCCTCCAGGATTTCAACTCAATGTCCCAGTTCTCGCACGTCTCCTTTAATCTCCGCCAGAGCCTCCTTGATTTCCCCGTGGGTGGCCACAATCTTCTGCCTTAAAGTGTGCAACCACCCCATTATATACCCTCTCATGCAGCTTTCATCAGCCCACTCCAAGTCCTCCTCTGAGTTTTCCATGACGCCATGTGCCCCTGCGGGTCTTGCATCTTACTTTCACCACCACTCGCGTAGGAGGATTTAAACTTTGCACGTTTTTTGTGCACCAACATCGCCAACTATCAAGGAGTCCGCAGGGTCCACTGCACCAAGGTAAAAAGGGGGTTCTCTTGCTTTTAACTCAATTATTGCAGTGTCCCGATGGGCGCTCCTAAATTAAGCCGCCATCTGGCGGGTGACGTCACTTCCTCCCATCCTAGGTTTTTACCGAAAGTTGTTACTCCTTTTCCCTTAAACCAGTCCATTTCACTGTCAACTTTCTTTTCAAGACCTCACAGCTCCCCTGCTGAGGCAAAACTGTATACTCTTGATTGTAAAAGTGCTCGTCTTCTATATCGACTGTACCAAGGATCATTGTCAATCCTCTCAGGTGTTTGTCTCCTTTGACCAGAGTCATCCGGGGTTACCAGTTTCCAAGAGAACTCTCTCTAACTGGATTGCAGACTGCATATCCTTTGCTTACTCACAAGTGGGTCTCTCTACAAAATCATGTCACAGCACATAATGTCTGTACCATGGCTGTTACTGTAGCCAACCTTCAATCTATATCAATTTCAGACATCTGCCGAGCAGCCACATGGTCTTCACAGCTTTCTTCAAAGGGTAGACTGGACTGCAGTTCTTTTCACTTTCTGGGAACAAGAAACCCAAAAGTCCTCAAAACTCAATGGGGAAAACCACAAAAAATATATAATATAAAACCACATGGAAAACTAAAGCGCACATTTCACTCAGCCAACACAATAAACTGCTCAAATAATCATGGCAAACCCACACCGCATAGGCAATAAACTTAGTGTGCAAGGAGGGCAAATCAAAAAAACAGAAAAGTCAACTTCTTTGTTGAGTCCACCAGGAGCAACAAGTTCCCACATTAAAAATTCACCACTGCGGCAGTAGCTGCTGAGAAAAATCCCCACCATGAGGGCAAGGCTTAACCACCTCAAGCGCAAAAAACTGCAGATCAGCAAAAGTATGTTGAAAACCTTGGCAGTGTGCTATAAATGGTGCCTCCAGCTGTCACGATTAATCATACGAGTCGTAATGTTTTGCCTATATAACAAACTGCAAGAGCAAAAAATGACATGCACCACTGCAAACAGAACAATGACCACATGGGCAATGGCCAACCACTGCAGGAGCAGTGGGGAGTGCAGAGGAATCAAACTTTGAGTGCACCAAATCGTCTTGAAAATTATGTGCTCTTTTAAAGGTAAAAATTGAATCTTTAAATTCATCATAAACTTGCAAAATAGACAAGTGTTTAAAAATGATAGTTTTACCTAAGAAGTCAAACTATTATGAAAAAGTATAGTGTGTCCTGATTAAAAGTTGCGCAGTGGGTAAAACAGCCACTGTTGAACGGCATGGGACGCACGTTTATATGCATTTTGGATCACATGCAGAGAGTAACCCTTTTGTTTAAAAAAAAAAAAAAAAAAAAGGCAGTTGTCATGGGCACAGTTCTGAAACTCCTCATTAATAGAACATAAATGACATAAGCGCAAAAACTGTCCCATAGGCAAATGACAAGGATGACAATTTGCAAAGTGCTCTAGATTGAGGTATGTGAAAAATAGTGAACTCAAATTGGTCCATTGTGGTAGTAATCAATATGTCAAGAAAAGAAACTTGGTGACGACTAGTAACATAATGTAAACTGTAAATTAGGATCACAACTGTTAAGGCACTGAAAAAGTAGGGCTAAATCTTCCACTGTACCCTTCAACAGAAGCAAAACCTTATCAATAAAACGCTTCCACAGATATATATGTCTCACAAAGGGAGAAGATGGCAAAAAGGTTTGTTCAGAATGACCAACGTAAATGTTGGTCAAATCAGGCACATGCACTAGCAGTGTAAATCCCCCCTACACTTTGCTTCAGTGCAGGATCTTTTTTGTACCAATAGGCAGATGCAGCACCAAACTGCTCTGCCTCCTTAGTTTGGCCTTAGCCCTGTTCTGTGCAATGGCTGGTGGACTAGCCCTTGAGCTCTTCAATTCTAGTAATAAAGCAGACAAATTATCTGTCTGCTTTATTACTCCTTTTGGAGGAACTTCATTCATTCCTGTAAAGATTTTCAATTGCATTGTTCATGGGTTCAAAGACTGTTCAAATATTCAATATCCACAATCCAATGCAACTTCATCTTAATTTACTGACATAGCTCCTGCACACAGAGAGAAACACTCTTCAAGATCCAATAGTGTCTTAAATTCCTACTTCTAACTCAAACACTCATGGAAGCCTTCACTGCTGTGTTTCTCTCCCATTCTTAGTTCTCACAAAGTACTTTGGAAGACTTACTGTATGAGACCAGGATTTTGTTCCTCCTAAATCCTCTGTAGTAATACAAGGCTATTGTATAAGAGTTCCATTGATCCACCCCTTCTCCAGTGTGGAATGAGACCCCTTATAAGCCATCTCATTCGCAAGATCCATACAAGAAATAGTGAAGGAGGTGCCGTTCCTACTTCAGCATGGAACTGAACCACATCAGCTGTATTTGGGTTTCTAAAATACATAAAGCCCCCAAAACCTACAGTTCCTCTATCGGTTCATGACCTTGTACAAGGTCAACAGCTTCATATGTGGCAAAACTCACTTATTTATCTTTTATCATAACTATTTGAACATAATGAATATGAAGCCGTGCAGGCAATTATCAAGCCTACCCCCTGGCAAAAACTCTAAGTTCCTGGACATCTTGAACAAGATGACAATTCTTCCAAGAGACAATGCTATTTGCATATGTTGCAGTTCATCATAGTTTAATACAGGCATATCATCTTTCAGAAGATACAGAATTTCTCACCCAGCCAGTCTGTACAGGGGCAGCCTGAACTAACAGCTATTTTAGCAAAACCAGATGAGTATGTGTGGATGCTAGCAAGCCTGAGAAAGATGGCCATGTGAGCCCTTTTGCTCCTCCACTCCTTAGGCCCCCCTGACCATGACTGTGCTGGCTTAAGTGCACTAACCTCCATTTCGGCAATGGGACTGATGTGCTGAGTGCTCCTGCTGATGGATAAGTGGTGTTAGGCTGTTTTGGTGACAGGCGTAACAGTGCCGGAGGGGGCTGCGGCTGCTCTGTTGGCTACAGCTCGGCCGCACGGTGTTCATTTGGCAGTGTTCCCGTCGCCATGTTTGTTCTGCTCCCCTCCTTTTTCACACTCGAGCGGAGCGAGAGCCATGGCAAGACCCAAAGCTGTGACCTGATCTGGGACTATTGGAGGGCTTTGAAGGACTACTTTGCAGCCCCAGGGAGCGGCTCGAGAACACATCCAAAGGGGACTCAGCAAGGTCGCAGGCAAATGATCCCCATAGGCTTGTAGCCACAGACTCGCAGCAGGCATGGGGCCAGTAGAGGCACACTGCAGAATATGCCCAATCCACTCAGTGGAATTTGGTGAGCGGGAATGAAATGCGGACTGTTTATGCTGCTCTCCCAGTCTGATGTCTGTAGTTGGAAGTTCGGACCTATCCTGAAGCATGGTGGCTGGAAATCGATCTACAAACACTTTCTTTTCAGCCTGGATTCTCCCCCCCAATTACCGCCCTCTGTTGCCACTTGTGATGTGCGGTCTGAATTCTTAGTTGATGTTCTATATAGTCTTTGTGGCCCACTCAGTTGTAAAAGAACACAGCTTATTGAATACTGCTATTGATACCAAGGTACAGATTTGGTGGTGCTGAATATGGCTGAGAAGCCCTCATATGCTTCCATATTAGCCTGATTTGCCAGAGACGCTGGGACTGCGGCCTCTAACATGTCCTCCGCAAGCAAGGATTTGACCAGTCCTGGGGCCACCACAGAGAGGGGTAAAAACTCTGCTTTTGCCTGTGCCATCAAAGCTGATCTGGTGGAAATCCTGCAGGAGCTGCAGCTCTTTCATGTAGACTTTGGGAAAACTGTGATATCAAGGCTGAGATGATTAAAGCTTTGGATGACAGAGTTTCCCAGAAAGAGATTAACATCTGTGAGCAGATTGACATCCTTGCCTTCTTTCAATCCAAGCGCTGCAAACTGGATATGCTTACTAAAGAGCTGCCAGAGCATCATGGCAATTTGGAAGTGTAAAAGCAACCTTCACATCTTGGATCTCCCTGAAGCACAGGGTGGCCAGGAGGATGTGGGGCAACTGGTGCAACAGTTATTTGCTCATTGTGTGCCTGGCGTGCCAGGCCTGGTTCACCTGCAAAAGGATGCATCGGGGTCTGGGATCATTCTCACTGGATGACTAGTCTCCACAGCTGCTGGTGGTTTTTTTTTTTCATTATTTTGAAGACAAGATGGCGCTGCTGCGAAGTCTCAAAGTCAAGCGGTCTGTCTTTCCCAGGCCACATCATCTGTGTTTTTCAAGACCTTTCACAAGACACTCTAGAGCAGTGGAAGAGTTTCAAGCCCCTCACGCATCTTTTGCAGGAAAGGGACATACCTTATCAATGGGGCTTCCCTTTTGCACTAATTTGCAATATGGATAATGTTCAGCACAAAATAACCAAATTGAATGTTTGGAGATGGAGTACTTGTGGGGTGTGGGCTCGGGTAAGCCTTCTGCTAGAAAAATAGGAGGTAAGTGCAGGCCTTGACTCCCAAGAGAAGGAAGATCCCAGGCTTGCATCACAAATTGTACAACTTGTCTGGGGGAGGACACAGGCAGAGATATGGGACACTTCCAAACCTCGGTGATTATCTATGAAGATGTCTTGTTTGACACTCCATCCAGTTTCTGACAACCCCTCTGGGGCTGCTGTGATGTCTGGTTTGGTATTTTGATAGCTACTTGTTCTATTCCTCCTGCTGAGGGGAGAATGCTAATTTTGAGTTTGGGTGGTTAGAGAGTCTGGAGTTCTTGGATGTTTCAGTGGGGAGTGTGAGGATGTTCGTGTGCTATTGTGCTTCGAGGACAGAGAGTGAGGGTGGGAGGGGTGGAAGATGGGCGCTATGGGGGTTGACTTTCTTTTTCTTCTACCTTCTCAGAACCTACTCATTGGGGAGTTGGCTCCAGGTGGTGGGCAGTTGAGGGGGAGGTGCTCGGGGTGAGTGTTTCATGAGTTGAGAGGGACTGAGGGGGGATGGAGAAGGGTGGAAAGTTGGTTCATCAGCACCTACCTATGTGCCATGTTAATGGTGCTATTTTGTGGAAGCTTGATTAAGAGAGGTTTAATTTGGGTTATTCTGGGTAGTGTGGGGGGGGGGTGTTGAGTAGATGGTGTATTTTGGTTGGAGGGGGGTTGGGAAAGGCAGATGTATGGAGAAGTTGTGCTGGATTGGGCTTCTGATGTTGAGTTAATGGTGTGGTGTATTAATCTTCTGCTATGTGACTGCTAAACTGGAAAGTTAGAGGTCTTTGTAGTCCTGTTAAGAAAAAGGTGTTGATACAGCTATAGAGGGAGAAAGCAGATATTGTCTTGCTACAAGTCTCACACTGTGGAGAGGGTCATCAGTATCTGACGTCTAAGTATTACCCCCAAGTTTTTGCTGCTAACCTCTCACAAGAAGAGAGTAGTAACCATGATTAATAAAGACTGTCCATTTCAAGTTCAAGTTGTGGTCCCTGTCGTAGAAGGTAGATTTCTTATGAATGGCTGTCTGAATGAGGTGCTGTACTCTGTAGTGAATGTGTATATTCTGCCTATGCAAGTTGTGTCAGGCTTGGAGCAACTCTTTGAGGCTGTTGTTGGACAAGGGGTAAGTTGGTCCTGGAGGGCGGACTTTAATTGTGTCCTTACGGGGATGGATCACTCTGGGGGTAGCTTCGTCCACTCTAAGGCGCCTAGGTGTTACAAGTTTTTTTGTGAGAATTTGGACCTACACATGTTTCTCTACTGCACCTAATTTTTGATTTCTTGCATGTGAACTCTGTCCATTTCTGGGTAAGTCAGTTAATGGGTCCTTTGGAGACTCCTATTATGCACTTCAGAGCCTGGAGTTTTAGAACAGAGTGGTGGAGTCTCCCCCACTTTCTTGGTCCATATGCAGGGGTCTGTTAGAGAATCCTGACTTTCTCAGAGACATAATAGTAGAATGGCAGGGATATTTGAGTTCAATGATGTGGATGTTATTGCTGCCTCTTCTTTGTAAGAAGAGGCTAAAGCGTTTCTTAGGGGCAAGGAATCTCCCTCATGAGTGGGGCTGAAAATTGCTCAGCTGCAGAGGGAAATTCGGGAGCTGGAAGGTCGACATAAGCAGGGGGCGGGAGAGAGGGTGTGGAGGCTCTTGGTGCGCAAGAGGGGTCAGTTGCAGGCTTTGGAGACCAAAACTGTTGCCTCGGATATGTAGCAGACCAGGTAGCTGTTCTATGAACATGGCAAAAAAGCTAGAAAGTTGTTGTGGCAGCTGAAGAGGCAAAGGGGATAGAAAGTGGGTTATAGCAGTGCGTGGTTCTGCTGGTCAGCCGATTTAGGAGTCCCCCAAGATTGCTTCTATGTTTTCAAATTCTTTAGGGACCTCTATACCTCTGGTCTTGGGGTGGGGGATGCTGAGATTGATCAGTGGCTTTTGGAAGCATGTCTACTGGTACATGTGGCGGAAGCACGGGATGCACTGGAATGCCCAGTCTCCCTGTCTGAAGTGTTGCAGGAGGTGCAGGAGCTTAAACTGGTGAAGGCAGCCAGGCTAGATGGCCTGCTAGCTGAATTTTGCAAGTGTCTGAAGAGTCAGTTTGCGCCTCTCTTGGTCAGGGTTTTTAATGAGATGCTTCAGCGCCAAGCTTTGCCACCTTCTTTTTCACAAGCAGTCATTACGGTTATTCCCAAGGAGGGGTGGGACAGTTTATTGTGCAGGAGTTACAGGCAATCTCCCTTCTCAGTATTGATTATAAGATCTTTGCTAAGGTATTGTGTGCCCAGTTTAACCAGTATATGCATTCCTTGATCCATGGTGCCCAGACAGGATTTATGAAGAATGGCTTTGGCTTTGAGAATGTACATCGTCTGGTGGATACCCTCCACTCGCTTCGTGAATCCGATGTCCCACATGCTATACTCTCAATGGATGCTGAAAAGGCCTTTGACAAGATGGAGTGACCTTACCTGCTGGCTGTGTTGCGGCATTTCAGTTTCAGGACAAAGTTCTTTGGGTAGATGCGGCCATTTATGCCTGGCCGGAGGCCTCTGTGTTAATGGATTTCAATCCCCTTCGTTTCGACTGGGGCAGGGAACTAGACTGGAATGCCCACTGTCTCCACTCCTGTTCACTCTGGCTATGGAGGCATTAGCTGCGCATGTTAGGACACGGACGAGTGAGTTGGGAGGAGTTGTTGGGGCTACTAGGCATGCAATCTCCTTGTATGCAGATGATACCCTGATATATCTGAGGGAGCCGGTGGTGTCCTTCCCCAAGGTTGTGGATATTATTACTCGCTTTGGTTGAGTGTCGGGTTTCTTGGTGAACTGGCAGACGTCTGTGCTGATGTTATGCCGTACCCGTGTGGCAGGCAGGTTGGCCAGAATGTTGACGTCTGCGTTTCTGGTGGTCAACTAGTTTAAATATTTGAGGGTTCCTATTCATAGCAACTTGTCTTGGTTGTATTCTGTTGATTACAATAAGTTATTGGCGGGTGTATGGAAAGATCTGCATACTTGGATGGATCGCGCCACTTCTTGGTTAGGTAGGGTTAATGTGCTCAGAATGCTGGTTTTGCCCAAAATTCTTTTTTTTTTTTTATGCAGCTTCTGCTTCATATACCCAGAAGTTTATTTAAGAGTGTGCGGGGGGAGTTCACTAGATTCATTTGGCAGGGGCAAAAACCTAGGGTAGGTTTGGTCATACTTACCATTCCCAAGGAGCAAGGGGGATTAGGGATTCCCAACATCCAGGTGTACTATTGGTGTGCCTGTTTGGGTACAGACTGGGTATGGCTGGAGGTGGGGTGGATGTCCCCTGTTTTCCTACAAGCCTTGTTTTTTCTGGGGGAGACTGCAGATATACAGAGGGCCCTCTCTTACCCATTCTTTGGCCCGCTCTGGAGGGTATGGTGGCTATTTGCTTTCTTGGCTGCTGCTGTACACTGGATAGAGGGTTTCAGCATATTATCCTCTGACACCTAAGTCTCTCTTCTGCGTGGTGGTTCCTAATGTAGAACCTTGCATTGTGTAACCATAGTTTAGGTTGTTTTTTCCTAGGTGCATAATTTTGCACTTGTCCACATTAAATTTCATCTGCCAGTCTTCCAATTTATTAAGATCCTCTTGCAATTTTTCACAATCTTCTTGCTTTTTAACAACTTTGCATAATTTTGTGTTATCTGCAAATCTGATCACCTCACTTGTTGTTCCTATTTCCAGGTCATTTATGAATATGTTAAAAAGCAGCGGACCCAGCACAGATCTCTGGATTTACTCCACTAT
The DNA here is from genome assembly GCA_033557465.1 of Ichthyophis bannanicus. Lineage (NCBI taxonomy): Eukaryota > Metazoa > Chordata > Amphibia > Gymnophiona > Ichthyophiidae > Ichthyophis > Ichthyophis bannanicus. The sequence goes on from CM066031.1 coordinate 223,701,843, forward strand.
TCACCTTTCTCCATTGAGAAAATTGGCCATTTAGCCCTTCTCTCTGCTTTCTATCTTTTAACCAGTTCCTGATCCACAATAGTACACTGCCTTGAATCCCATGACTTTTTAATTTTGCCAAGAGTTTCTCATGAGCTCTGAAGAAAGAGATCATGGCTCATCGATGGTGTAGGCTGGTAATATCCCCCCACAATGGTGGGTTCAGTTTCTCCTGGACTTGGGTTGTTAGGAACTGTATATCAAAGCAGATAATAGAACAGGCTAAGGCACCCACAGAGATTCAAAGCCAGGAGGATGATGAAGAGTGGCCCAGAAAAAGGCAAAGCATGCTGGTCGCAGAGCCACACAAGAAGGGTGGCAGCAAACCGACCTTGCATATAAGGAGGGTGAAAGTTGTGCAGTGATAAGGCTTAGGCACCCACAGAGGTGCAAAGCAGGAAGATGATGAATGGTCCATGAAAAATCAAAGCACCCTGGTTGCAGAGCCATACAGCTAGAAGAATAGCAACAAACCAGCATGGTTTTTAAGGAAGATGAGTCATACAGTGACAAGGCTGAGGAATCCCCAGAGGTGCAAATCAGGAGGATGCCCAGGAAAATTCAAAGCAATGAGGACAATACGGGCAGCTATCCCAGGTGTCCCTGATGAAAAGAAAGTCAGTACATGGGAGTTGTCTGCTGGACCCAGACTGTCCCATCTGCACTAAGCATCTGTCCCACACATCCAACAAAGAAATAAGGCAAATATGGCTGCAACTCGGAGAAGAATCTCTACCCCTTATCCAAAGAGGAGAGAAGACTGGACCAGTGACAGAGCTGGTCCCTGGACAGGTATTCAGCAGAACCAACAGGCATGGTAGCACCTTGGGAAGACTTCATCCGGATATTCAGCATTTAATAAGTTGGGGTGAAAACATATCTTGTTTCAGGCTGTGGCAGCCTCATCAGTCAGGCTTTGCCTAAAGTGATCAAGTCCCATGAATTAATTTTTTTCCCTGAGACTGTCTGGGAATAAGTGGATCATATCTGGTCAACTGAGTCCAAGTCTATGGACTTGATTCCGTTCAATTGCAGAAGCAGCAGGGATTCCCAAGTGGAGAGTGCAGTGTTATTGGAAGATACTGCCTCATCAACCAACTCAGATGACATAATGGAGGAAAGAGGTGAGACAATAATGGAGAGAGCCGATGTGTCAATAGCTTGAACATGCCTTGCTGAACTCATACCTGAACAGCAAGCAAAGATGCAGCACTGTGAATAACAGGATGGAGGTGTACATTATACCTTTACCAACCTTCCAACCATTCCCATCTAAACTGCACTTATTTGGGAGCCCAGGAGTCAGGACTGGAAGTGGTACACAGCAGTCTGTTGTTGGCACTCATGCTGCCTCAGAGGTCCTCCTTGGCTTCTGCTGCAGAGTGTGGGATTTAATAAGCTGAGAAATGGAAAGGTTGGCACATTTCAAGAATAGTCCATGAGGAAAACATTAGGCCTCATCTCCTGCCCAGGAGTCCTGAAATGGTAGACCAAAACAACTGTTACATACATATAACAATATAAGATATTCTATACTGATCCAAGATGGCGGCAGAGTAGGACGCTGAGGAGGGAGCTCTGAGGAGGATAGCTGTTCTGAGCTGTCTCCCGATGGGGAAAAAGAGGAAGCAGCGGAGCCAAAAGCCCTCAAGCATGCTGCCACCTTCGGCGGAGTTGTTGCAGCCATCCATCATGAGATTTTTCCTTCCCTCAGCATCGGTCATAGCCTTGGCTGATCCACTGGGTTTCTCAGTGGAGCAGAGCAATGAGGTGGATCACAGCCCCATTCAGATGCTACTACCATAACCCAGAAGTGTCCTTCGAGGGGGGGAGAGTGTTTGGTGGTGCTCCAGCAGAGAGAAGCCTCTGGCACTCCTAAAGGCGGCCCTTCAAAGCAGGTGTTGGTGGAGCCATGGGGTCAACTGTTGGAAGTGGAGCCATGGGGTTCTCTCCCGAGGGAGCATTGCCTGGAGAGCAGGTGAAGACCAGCTCCCCGACGGTCTGGTGCTTCAGTGGCTTGGAAAGACGTGCAATGGTTAAATTAGATAGCTTATGGGAAGCTAGCTCCTCGCTTCAGCAATCCCTTCTATCTATCCTGGGAACTTTATCTCAAGAGCTTGTGTCGGTTAAAGGTTAGTGTTTGTCGGTGGAGGCTAATATAGCTCAGCACACTGCATGGATTACCTGATTGGAATCCCAGGTTGAAGATCTGCATGCCCTTGGAGGGGTTCATATCAGGGAACATTTGGTCCAGGCATGGAGGACTGGAGGACTGAATTTATGGTTAATCAACTACAGTGGAATAATTTGAGGTTTTTGAACTTTCCTCACGCGCCTTTGATGTTGCCTGTAGACCTGGTCCGTAAATACTGTACTGATGTCATACAAATGCCTGTTGAGGCATTATCCCCTATTTTGAGGACACAATATGTTGTGGCTGTGCCAGCTGCTCTGGGCACGGTCTTAGACTCTTGGAGGGGCTTCGGGACAAGGACAATTGGATCTTTCAGGTTTTTTGGAAAGCTCCCTGGAAGTGGTGACTAGTTGGGCCACCTTGCTAGTGGGCTTTGCCTTTGTCTGACCGCAACTCTGTCATGTGTTTATTTCCAGAAAATGTCTGTTTCTCAGTTTATGGGGTCAAAAATTTCTATATTTCCTGATTTGGCTAAAGATACCCACAAGAGACGGGAGGGATTTTCTGGCTTTGTGCCAGTGGGTCTCTGCTCTGGGTGCACAATTTAGATTAAAATACCCATGTAAGTGTGTTGTATTGTATCAGTCTAAGCAGTTTCTTTTTTTTTTTTTAATCCCAGCAACTTGTTCAATTCTCATGAGCAGGGAGAAGGTTGGGGGGGGGGGGGGGGAATGAGCTTTCTGTACCGGCTGCCGTGCCTTTCTATCTTTGCTCCTGGTGATATCTATTTTGCCTTAGAACTTGTGTAGTACTTTCCTATTTTTTTTTCCGATACCTGGATCCCTATTGTGGTTTTTTCTTATTGTGGCCTAGATTTTTGTTAGGTTTTTTTTCTTATTATTAATTGTGTTAAAGTTTATTTTTCTGATATTCTGTATTCAGAGGTTTTTCTGGATATGTTTGTTAAAACTTTATAAATAAAAAATTTAAAGAAAAAGCTATGTCAAACTGGGTCAGACCAAGGGTCCATCAAGCCCAGTATCCTGTTTCCAACAGTGGCCAATCCAGGTACCAAGTACCTGTTGGGTTCCCAGAAAGTTCTGCTGTGTGCATCCAGACTTTTGTCCCTTTGAGGAACAGCCCCTGTGACTGGGGAAGGAGCGACCATCCCATAATGGGCTCTTCTTTGATATAGCTTCCCATAGTACAGAGACCGTCCATAAATTCTCCACCTTCTTTTTGAATCTTAAAGAGTATCTGGCCAGTGAATGCAACAGAGGAAGTCAGTAGATCAGGCTTACATAATGCACTGCAGCCACTTAGCAATAGCCCTCTTCTGATATGTCAATACTATGGCTCGCCACCTGAAATAATTGAAAAAGTGGTCCAACTCCAGTTACAAGATCACCTTTATGCACACACTCCTCTTGACCCTCACCAAGATGGGTTCAATCCCAAACACAGCGTGGAAACTCTTTATCACTTCACTCTTGAACAGCCTAATCACCAGACTAGACAACACCAGACCGTGCTGCATATTGATATTCCTTGATATAAAAGCTGCATTTGATTCTATAAACCACAAAATACTAATCACGTGCCTAAATGAAATTGGACTACAAGAAACAACACTAAAATGGTTTACATCGTATCATACCCACAGAAAGATACAGGTCAAATCTGGATCACATCAATCAAATCCAATAGATCAGCAGCAGGGAGTACTGCAGGGCTCAGCATTCTCTGCAGTGCTGTTTGATATCTATCTGCAGCTCCTCTGCAGCATAATAGCCAAACACAAAATAGACTACAATATTTAAGCGGATGACATCATGGTCAACACCTCATTCAACATTGACTGACTTGACTACTTGAACATAATAACATGTCTGGAAGAAATGTCAAGCTGGCTCCTGGAATGAAATTTAATGATAAACTACAAGAAAACAGAAGCAATCTTCATAACAAAGAATTCTGCATTTGCTCCACCAAAATCTCTGCAAATAGCGCATAACACCATAGAAGTGAAAATGGAAGTCAAATATCTGGGAATATACCTCAACCATAAGAACATAAGACCATAAGATATGCCATACTGGGTCAGTCCAAGGTCCATCAAGCCCAGTATCCTGTTTCCAACAATGGCCAATCTAGGTCACAAGTACCTAGCAGTATCCCCAAAAGACACAAGTTCCTCAATGCTTGTATTGGGTCAAGCAGTGATATCCTAGATCCCTTTTAATAATGGTATCTCCAGGAACAAGCAGGAATGTAGTCTTCACATATGGGTACCGACGGAGCCTGCTTGGGAACGCTCCCCAGCGTCCAATTAGAAAGCTTTTAGGAGCATCCCACAGCATCTGCGTGCTGCCTTCCCACTTTTCCCAACTGCCTCTCTCCAGTTCTTCATTTTCCGCAGAGCCAGCAGGTCGTTGTTCCTGTCACCGCAGAAAACATTTTTCCTTATTCCTTCTTTTTTGTGGTCAGGTCTGCCTTCCTCGACGCTATACCGGTACCGCCGGTTCTCTCTTCTTTTCTTCTTTTGTTTTAAAAAAAATATATTCTATTTTTTTCCAAACTTTTCTTCCCAGGTGCACGTGCCATTTTGGGCCCAAAATTTCCTCCACTATGGAAAAACCTGCTTCGGGTTTCAAAACGTGCACCAAGTGTGGCGATACCATCTCCGTCACTGACACCCATGAGTGGTGTCTCAAATGTTTAGGTCCTGACCACTCCATCTCCGAGTGTAAGGCTCGTGCCATGATGTCCAAGAGGGATCGACAAAACTGAGCTGCTAAGCTCAGCGCCCTTTTTCCCTCCGATGCAGCTTCTGTGGCATCGACATCTTCCAGGGCTTTGTCTTCCTCCCATGGATCTCAGGTAACTAAACATAAGTCCAGCCGGTCCTCAAAGGGTAGATCTCCTTCCAAGCATTGAGATGCCTCTGGCGTTGCCCTTGAGGGTTCTGTACCGGCAAAATTGCCCCGGCGGGAGGCTTCGGCTTCCAAAGCATCATCGGGGCTCCAGGATGTTCTCAAGGCCTCGACTTAGGCAGAACTACTAGTGCCATGCTCTGGGGTGTACCGGCTGCTTCCGGTACCGATACCCAGGCATCGGCAGCGTTGATAGACCAGAGGTTCCTGGCTATTGAACGCAGTCTGGCGGCTCTCCTTGCAGCATCGACACCCTCGGAACCGCGTCAGACAGTTCAACCGGTACCGATAGCATCGGCATCGACATCGGTGTCTGCTTTGCCGGCACCCAGTCATGCGATGCCTTCCAGTGCCGATACACGGGTACCGATTCCCCCCAGTACCGACTTCAGTCGGTACGGGTATCAGCTCTTCAAGAGCATCTGGACAGGAGGTACTTCGATTCTGACAGCTCTGCCGGTACCGGGATACTTCTCCTGGAGGAGCCTTGCTCCCCTAAACGTAGGATGTCTCCTCCAGAAGATATCTCCTTTCAGGATTTTTTTTAAAATAGTTTATTTATATTCCACCAAAAACAGTACAACACAGTACATATATACAGATAACCCCGGGGGGGCGGGGTGAACTCTGATCCCCTCCCCCTTCGGGCAATGCAGCACAGATAAATAGGGGGTGGATTTTAACAATTTCCCCCCCCAACATGCTCTCACCCTCCCCCCTCTTCCCGCCCCCGCCCACCTATCCCCCCCTCCCCCCCTCTGATACAGCCAGCGGTACCGCACCCCTCCCGGTCTCCCCTCATTGCCTTATTCGGGATGAGTCCTCAGCTACCTCCCTGTAAGATCTCATTCCGACTTTGGGCCCCCAGTTGTAGAATGTAGGGTTCCCAGACCGCCATAAAGGCCGGCCACCTTTTGACACTGCCTCGCGCCCAGCGATGTTCCATTTGCATCATTTGATGTAAGCTGTTTCTCCACTCCCCAAAGGTAGGGGGCTGGGGGTCCCTCCAAAGCCGAAGAATCGGCGCCTTCCCCACCAGACAGGCCTTACGAATCAACAACCGTTCCCCCTTCTTCCCTGGGCAAGGAGGGGGTATGCAGTCCAGCACGACCAGGGGGCCCAACCACCGGAGTCTCTGCTGAAGGAGACCCCCCAGAAAGGAGCAGATTTTAATCCAATAGGGTTTCAAAGATGGACAGTCCCACCACATGTGCAGGAGGGTCGCCAAAGGTTCCGAACAGCGAGGGCATCGGCCATCTGTAGTTAGTTGGTTCTGTAGCGCCCGCCTCGGAGAGAAATGGACTCTAGTGATACATTTAAATTGCACCTCTCTCCAACGCATCCCCTGTGCTAGGCTGACTATGCGGCGCAGCGCCGCACGCACCGTACCGGGGGGCACTTTGCTAGCCAGTTCTCCCGCCCAAGCCACCTCCACCTCCCGATAGTCCGGGGCGGGAATGAGGTTGGCCACACGAACTTTAAAGGCGGATATCGATACCGGGGTATCGCCCCCCAGTCCAAAGAAGTCCAGTATCCGCTCAGCCCTCTCACTCCGCAGTGCCGCACGCGGCAGAGAGGATATATAGTGGGCCACTTGGATATAGGCGTATCCGTGTCGGGGGGACAGATCATATTCCCGGCTCAGCGTCCTGAAGGATTTGCATTCTCCCGAGGGCTCCACCAGGTGTCCTAGGAGCTTCAACCCACGGCCGTCCCAGTCTTGGAAAAGCACCGATTCCGAGCCCGGAGTAAATTACAAGTTCCCTCGCAGTGGCAACCAGCTAGAGGTCTGCCAGGGTTCGCCCCACTGCGCATTAAGATATTGCCAGGTCCGTTTTGCCGAGTTTATCAGCACGCTCCACACTAAATAACGGGGGAGGGCTGAATTTGCTCCATGCAGAACCCCTAATAAAGTAAGCGGGGCGACAAAACATTCTTCAAGGGTCCGGGGCGTAAAGAAGGCGGTGTCGCCAAGCCAATCCGCAACATGCCGAGCTTGACAAGCTAAGGCATAAGCCCGCAGGTCTGGGAATCCCATCCCCCCTTCACGCCACTTTCCCAACAGCTGGGTCCACGGGATGCGCGCCCGACCCCCCCTCCAGAGAAAGGAATGAAAGCAGGCCTCAATACGGCGCAGATCTTTGCGAAGCAACCATACTGGCAGAGTCTGGAGCCAATAAAGGAGTCGGGGCAGTACCACCATCTGTACCGCCGCCACCTTGCCGGAGAGGGACAATGGGAGGGAGCCCCACGCCCGCAGCTGCGTTTGCAATCTCCTCAAGGTACGGTCCAGATTACGGCCATATAACCTAACGGGGTGGCTGGGCAAGACAATTCCTAGATATATGAACTCGTCTGTCGCCCATTTGAGCGGGAACTCTCCAGTCCACGCGCCCCGCAGAGTGCCCAGGACGTCAAGGGCCTCCGATTTCTCCTTGTTGATGCGCAATCCCGCCACCCTCCCAAACCTTTCAAATTCCGACATCAGACCCCGCAGGGAACGCTCTGGGGACTGCAAATGAACAAGTAGATCGTCGGCAAAGGCAGAGAGCTTAAATTCCTGTGTCCCGATGTGTATTCCGGATATCGCTCTGGAAGCCTCGATAGTCCTTATCAAGGGATCAAGGGAAAGAACGAACAAGGGGGAGAGCGGACAACCCTGCCGTGTCCCCCGGCCTAAGTCAAAGGCCTCCGAGGCGACACCGTTACAAACCACCCCCGCCGTCGGATGGGCAAAGAGACTCCCTACCATCCGACAGAAGTGGGCACCCAGGCCATATTTTGGCAAAAGTGCCCACAGATATTCCCAGTTCACCCGGTCGAAGGCCTTTTCGGCATCGAAGCTAACCAACAAAGAAGGCAGTTGGCGATAGTGCACCCACTCCATGGAAACCAGAATTTTCCTCAAGTTCCGTACAGCATAGCGGCCCTTAACGAAGCCCACCTGCGAGTCGTGTATGAGGGGGTCCAACACATCTGCCAGCCGAGTAGCCAAGACTTTGGCTAACAAGTTCAGGTCAAAGTTAAGCAACGAAATAGGTCGATAGGAGCCTGCCGCTAAGGGATCTTTACTGGGCTTGGGGATCAGCACAATGTGGGCGTGATTATTCCCCCAGCGAAAGGCCCCCCCGCTCAGTACGACGTTCGAAGACCGCCAACAACGCTGGGTTCATGGCTTCCCCTAAAATCTTGTAAAATTCAGCGCCCAAGCCATCTGGGCCAGGCGACTTATAGCAACAGGCCGACGAAATTACCGACTGGATCTCCTGAGCTGTCAGGGGTTGTTCCAAGGCCTCTCGTTGGTCTGCAGTAAGTTGGGGGAGGTCTAGTCCCTCCAAATAGTTGCGGAGTTCGGCCTCTGGCACACTCTCGGTCTCATAAAGAGATTGAAAAAAGGTCTGAAAAAGTTGTGCAATTTCTCCACTCTCTCTGCGGAGTCTGCCCGTGTCATCTCGTAGGGCCGCCACCAAGCGGGAGCCCCTTTGTCCCCGTAGACACCGGGCGAGCAGCCTTCCCGTTTTGTCACCATGACAATACATTTGGTATCGATAGTAAAGGAGGGATTTCTTGGCCCGTTGGTGGATTAACTCATTTAAATCCACTTGAGCTTCCCATAGCCGTTTTTTATTCGCTGCTAGTGGGGCACGAGCGCATAGCCGGCGCAGGCCCACAACCCGCCTTTCCAGGCGTATGATCCGGTCAGCGATCATCCGGCGTTTGCGAGCCGCAAAGCCAATAATATCGCCACGTAGCACCACTTTCGCCGTCTCCCAGACCAATTCTGGGTCCCCCTCATGGCACTGATGATCGTTCAAAAATTCTTGCCAGCGCTGGCGAAGGAAGTGGTGGAATTGGGCATCATGATAGAGGTCGAGTGGGAAGCGCCAGAGCCGGGATCTAGGAGATTGTGTTTCTCCCCAATGTAGCTCCAACCACACCCATGCGTGGTCGGAGATTTCTAGTGGACCAATCTGAGTCCCTCCCACCCGGGCAAAGGTTTCCCCCGACAGCAGAATGTAATCAATACGGGCACTTGAGCCGTGTGCCCGGGATTGGTGGGTATAGTCCCTCTCATGGGGATGGAGCAGTCTCCAGGGGTCCACCAAGTCCAACCGTCTCCTAAATCGCTGTAACATACGGGTCGTGGGGATTCTATCCCGGTTCTCCCCCTCCGTCGAGGTATCCAACTCGAAATCCAGGATGCCATTGAAATCCCCCCCCAAAAGCAAGGGGCAGTCGGGGAGCTGCTCGACTTGGGAGGCCAAGTCACAAAAAAAATTGGGGACGGACGTGTTCGGCCCGTAAAGGTTTCCGATTGTCAGTAACTTCCCTTCAAGGTAGCCATGCAGAAGCAAATATCTGCCCGTATCATCTGCTTTAAGGGTGGTCAGCGAGAAGCGAACCCTTTTGTGGAACAAGATCACAACGCCCCCCTTCCGCCCATTCGCAGGAGAGCCCCAAACCTGACCCACCCAGGAACGGCATAGTTTATCGTGTTCTTCAGCTGTCTGGAGGGTTTCTTGTAGGAGGGCGATGTCGCACTTTTGGCGGGCAAGGGCTTGCAGCACCTTATATCGCTTGATCGGGTTCCCCAGCCCGCAGACATTCCAAGTGACAATCTTCAAGGGCACGAGGCAGTGTCAAAGATCCACCAAAGGTCAAACTTCGCATATATTAGAGAGGTCCTCCCAGCCTGGGACCCCCCTCTCTCAGGATTTTTGAGGGTGCAGTACCACAGAGTCAGCCCTAAGAGCCCAATCGCTCCCCCTCCCCCCCCACCCCTCCCCAATCCCCCCCCCTCCCCCCCCACCCACCCGGTCGGACATCTTCCACTGACATTCGGGTTAACCCCTCCCTTGGTCCTCCCATCCCACCCCTATGCGGACGGCTCCCCCCTCCCAGTGCCCCCCACAAAGACCTAGCCATTGCCTATTCATATAAAGGATCTCCCACTGATGGCCAAACTCTGCCAATTCCCCTCAACCCACCCAATCCCGAACACCGGGGGGCCGGGCGACTCCGCCCGGCTCCCTGCCAGTCCCTCCCCCCCCGCCGTCTCCAACCCCGTAAGGGGCTGGACGGGCGTCTCATGGCCCGCTGTCCAGGGCTATCCTTATGGGATCCCCTGGTAGTACATTTTAAACCGCCCAGCCATGGGGGGGGCGGGCCCCACCGCCACCCCACATTCGGGGGGGGGACCGCCCACCCCCCCACCGGCAATAAGCTGACCGCCCATCTCCCACCCCTGCCCCCCCCCCGTGCATGGGCCGGCCAGTCAGGCATCGCCAGGGCTAAATTATACAGGCCACAGTCTCCCCCAAGTTAAACGCATGCACATTGTCTAAGGCGCGTAGCTGGATTTGTGGCCCCCCCCTCCCCCGAGCCCCCACCAGCCGGAGGAGACATCGGCGATCATCACATCAGCCCTGTGGGTGCTGTTCCCCCCCCCGTCCAGACGTGTATTTAGGCCTCCAGGGGGGTGTCGGAGCAGCCCACTCCATAGCAAGGCCGAACCCCCTCCACGTCAGCGGGGGCAGGGTGGGAGAAGCCCCAAGAACCAGCCGGTCATCGGAGTCCCAGCTCGCCCCGGCATGGAACCTCGCGTACCGGCCGGGGAGTCCCCCCCCCCCCGACCCCGCCCCCAATGATCGGGCCAGCGGCCGACCACCATCCCCGAGTTATCCGGTCCTACGTAATCACTAAGCTTACGGGAGGGGGAGGGGAAGGGGGGGAGAGGGGAGGAGACCAGCCTGACTAGTCCCATCACTCCGTGTTGTAGAGGCCTCGGCACTACCCCAGGTGAACCCATCCTGCACACTTGCCAGCAATTGCATTCACAAACAAAAACAAAGTTACCATATAAACCCAACAGCATGGATTCAAAGTAACCCTGCTGGGGCTACATACTGCTGCTTTGTAGCCATGCTCTCGGTGCAGGTACCTTGAACTACCCATAGGAAGAGTTCCACAGGGTTCAATATAGGTCTAGAGCCCAGTCCAAGAAAGTCCAAGGCCGGAAGGAAATTGAAAAGATAAAAAAAAAAAAAAGAAAGAAAGAAATAAAAGAAATTAATAAAAAAAAACGGGAAAGGGCAGAAAACTTGAACCCAACATACGAATCAGGAACTGGCAAACTTAAGAAAGAGATAAATAATAAAAATAATATACAAATATTAAAAGTAATAAACAAAGCTCCGGATCCTGGCCCTCAGTCTAGCCGCTACAAGGCAGTCTGCGGAGGCCTAAGGTCCTCTTAGTTGAGCGCTAAAGTCCCGTTACGCACAGAGCGTCGGCCCTCAGGAGGAATCATGACTTGGGGTGTTGAGGGAGTCCAAAAATATAGCTGCTTCGGCCGGCGTCGCTAGGAGTTTAGCACGGCCCTGATGTTCAACCCGCAAGCGGGCAGGGTACAGCAGCGAGAAGCGTATCCCTTTGGCGAAGAGCTGCGCGCAGATTGAAGAAAAGGCACGCCGTTGCTGACTTACTAGGACATAATAATCCTGAAATACAAGGATTTGTTCAGCAGACGTTTGTTGGGGTACCCTGCGGCTGCGAGCAAGTCGCAGGACTTCCTCCTTCTGCCGGTACTCCTGGAACCGGGCGATGACTGCTCGGGGTCGCTGTGCCTGCTCTCTGCGGGGTCCCAGCCTGTGTACGCGGTCCAGTTTCACCCGGCTTCCCTCGGCACCTCCAACAAGCTGGTCGAGCCAGGATTGCAGATGGTTGAAGAGGGCTCCGTCCCCCACGGATTCGGGGATCCCCACAAATCATAATTTTTTGCGGCATCCCCTATTCTCTAGATCGTCCAGCTTTTCGCTCTGCTGCTTAACGATGGATTCAAGGGCAGCCACCTTAGCTGTGAGGGAGTGTTGGGTGTCCTCGACCTCAGCTATACGCGTCTCCGCCTGCTCCATTCGTCCGGCAAATTCAGAGAAGTTCTGGTTAAGGGTCTGCAGGCTCCCTGCGAGGTCTTGAAATCGAGCCTCCAGTGCGCGCACTACCGCCGTGCTCACCTCAGCCACCAGGTCAGAGCCATCTCCAGATTTCGGGCTAGTGGGTGCCCCTTCGGCCATTTTGGCCTCTGTTGCACGTGGCTTCTTTCTCCTGAGAGATTTCGTTGCCATCGGGTTAGCGCTCTTGGACAGCCTCTCTTCGATCCCAGAACTGCTTAACTTGAAGCTCTCACCGAGGCGTTCTGTCGGGTCGGCACTAGCAAAAGCAATCAGCGGCGTGGGATCGGATTTTTAGCAGGTTTGTGGGGTAACTACCCGGAGCTGGTCAGAACACGTCTGGTCAGCTCATTGCCAGACCGGAAGTTCCTCCTTTCAGGATTTTATCAGGGAGATGGCTCGAGGTCTCTCCATTACTCTGTGGCTCCTGAAACAGAGCCCAGGGCTAAGGAGTTGGAGATTTTGCAATATCCCAAAGCTCCTAAGGAGGCAGCTACTCTGCCTATCCATGAGACCTTACATGATCTCATGTTGAGAATGTGGGAGACACCTCTTACCACCTCTCCTCATTCTCGCAGACTAGATACCATGTATTGAGTCCCTCCTTGTCCTGGTTTCCAGAAAACTCAGCTTCCTCACCACTTTATTGTAGTGGAATCAGCTATGAGAAAGATCAGGAGGCAAAGAGGCATGCCTCTAATCCTCCAGGACATGAGTGTAGAACCTTGGATGCCTTTGGACGTCGTATTTTCCAGGCTTCCATGCTTTCTGCCAGGATCAGTTCCTATATTTTATATATGGGAATGTTCCTTAAAGAAGTCACAGGAGACTTGGAGATTTTAAGCCCTCTCCTTCCTGATGACAAGAGGCAGGATTTTCTCACACTGGTTAAGCATGCCCAGGATGTTTCTAAATTTGTCAATCGTGCAGCCTTTGACTGTTTTGAGTGCATAAGCAGAACCTCTGCCATTGCCATAGGTGCACGTAGAATTGCCTGGCTCCAGGCATCCGATTTGGAGCTCTGGGTGCAGGACAAACTGGGCAATATCCCTTGTACAGGTGAGAATCTATCTGGCAAAAATTGGCAAGAGAAAGCCAATGAGTTGGATGTTGACAACTCCACTTTGGATAGGTTATCCAAAGCCACAGCTGATCCTGCAAGAAAGAAATCTTTCAAGAAACCATTCTTCTCAAAAAAGAAGAGGTTTTATCCCTCTTATTCCCAGCAGGGATGTTCTGCAGGTCAGCCTGCCCAAAAGAGTCAGCAAACCACCTAAACAAAGGAAAGCAAAGACTGCTAAGCCTCAACCGTCTCAGCCTCCACAAGGCCTTTGACTTTCATCTAGAGAACTTAGCCTTCCTGGCCCTCAATGGACCAGAGCTTTCCACCATTTCAGGAAGGTTGTGTCACTTTGCCCCCAGATGGGGGCAGATAACAGCAGAACATTGGACACTCTCCATTATAAAAGAGGGGTACAAGCTTCACGTTTTGTGCATGCCCCCTCCCACAATGGTAAGACAGTTCAATTCTCAGACCTCTCTTATCTACCTGTTAGGTCAAGAGGTCACTATGCTTCTTGCCCAAGGGGCAATAGAGGAAGTACCCATTCATCAACAGGGTACAGGGTTTTACTCCCCCTATTTCCTTATCCCAAAGAAAACAGGGGGACGCAGACCTATTTTAGACCTCAGAGAATTGAACAAATTCCTGTTCAAAGAGAAATTCGAAATGGTTTCTCTGGAAACTCTGCTGCCATACCTTCAGAGTCAGGATTGGCTTTGTTCTCTAGATCTCAAGGATGCGTACACTCATGTTCTCATCCATCCAACTCACAAAGTTCCTTCGGTTCCTTTTTCAAGGAAAGCACTACCAATACAGGGTGCTTCCTTTCGAACTCGCCTCAGCACCAAGAGTGTTTACGAAGTGCATGGCTGTGGTAGCAGCATTTCTCCGCACTCTAGGAATATTCGTCTTCCCCTACGTAGACGACTGGCTTATTCGAGCCCCATCAGAGTCAGGGGCCAGGATTTCTCTATCTTGCACAATGCGTATCCTCCAGTATTTGGGTCTGGTCATAAGCATCCCAAAATCCAGTCTAACTCCCACTCAGTCTCTGGAGTTCATAGGAGCTTTGCTGGATACCAGAAAAGCAAGGGCCTATCTTCCTCAGACCCGTTGCCTTCGCATGGTGCAGTTAGCTTCTCAGGCAGTGCTAAAATCTCATCTCACTGCCCGAGAAATGTTACAGCTACTAGGCCACATGGCATCTACAGTGCATGTGGTTCCTTATGCTCGCCTCCATATGAGAGCAGCCCAGTGGACTTTATCCACTCAATGGACTCAGGCATCAAGGTGCCTGTCAGACAAAATAGCAAACACAAATCGCCTTATTTTGTCTCTCCAATGGTGGCGGTCCACTCAGAACCTGTTGCTAGGGTCCCCATTTCAACAACCTTTACCCCAGGCAACTCTCACGACAGATGCTTCACCAATGGGTTGGGGAGCTCATCTGCAGGACCTCTCCACCCAAGGCACTTGGACTCCACAGGAGACTCATCTACATATCAATCTCTTAGAGCTCAGAGCAATCTTCCTTGCTCTTCAAGTGTTCCACACACTCCTCAGTTACAAGACAGTCCTCATTCAGACGGACAATCAAGTAGCCATGTTCTACGTGAACAAGCAGGGGGGAACAGGCTCTCTGTTGCTTTGCAACGAAGTTTTGCGACTATGGGCCCTCGCCAGAGAGCATCAGATTCATCTCCTGGCAGTGTATCTTCCAGGCATAAAAAACTCTTGGGCAGACAGACTCGGTCGAGTTCTGCTTCCACACAAATGGTCTCTACATGCAGACCAGGTGGCCAAGATTTTTCAAATTTGGGGAACCCCGGACATAGACCTCTTTGCAAGTCCGATGAATGCCAAACTTCCCCGGTTCTGTTCCAGAATTCCGGCTCAGGGCTCTCAGGCCAGGGATGCTTTCCTCCTTTACTAGGGTCAAGACTTCCTTTATGCCTTTCCACCCATTCCCCTAATTTCCAAAACCCTGTTCAAGCTTCAGAGAGACAGAGGGCGTATGATTCTCATAGCTCCACATTGGCCACGGCAAGTGTGGTACCCTCTGCTTCTACATCTCTCTCAAGCTCCCTCCCTGGAGTTAGGATCTGCTCCGGATCTCCTGTCATAGGACGACAGAATGTTATGGCATCCCAATCCCCAGTCTCTGCATCTCAGAGCTTGGTTGCTGAAGGCCTAGATCTTCATGATCTTAACCTCCTTCAGCAAGTAAAGGATATCCTTTATGCTTCCAGGAAGCCTTCCACAAGACGCTCTTATGCTTTTAAGTGGTAGAGGTTTACCATATGGTGTTCGCAGAAGGGTCTTAACCCCCTTGCGATACCTCTGAAATCATTACTGGAGTATCTCCTTCATTTATCCAATGCAGGACTTAAGACTAACTCAGTAAGAGTCCATTTGAGTGCTATTGCAGCTTCTTTCAAGCCTCTAAATGGACAACCTATTTCCTCCCATCCTCTTATAGCAAGATTTATGAGAGGCCTTCTTCTAACTAAGCCTCCCATTAGGCCACCACCGGTGGCATGGGACTTAAACCTAGTTCTTGGTCAGCTCATGAAGCCACCTTTCGAACCCTTAGCTACTACCACATTGAAATTTCTTTTTTGGAAAGTTATCGTTCTCATTGCAATCACATCAGCGAGTTGCAGGCACTAGTGGCTGATCTACCTTATACAAGGTTCCATCATGACAAGGTATTTTATTTATTCATTTACATTCTCTTATATACCGCGCTATTCTGCATCAGTGCGGTTTACATTGAACAAACTGAAATTACATTGAACAGGGCATTATAACTTGGAGATAACTATTTTTACAGGGAACTAAGTGGCTTGCCCAAGTCCACAAGGAGCACCTGTGGGACTAGAAACCCCAGTCCTTCTGGCCCAAGGTTGCTGTCCTCAAATGGGATTTGAACCCCCGACCTTCCGGCCTGAAGTACCTTGCCCCAACCACTAGGCCACTCCTCCACTCCACTCCAGGTAGTCCTTAGGACTCATCCACACTTTATGCCGAAGGTGGTCTCACCTTTTCATCTTAACCAAGCAGTCTACCTGCCTGTGTTCTTTCCAAGGCCTCATGCATCAAATGCAGAAAGGAATCTTCATACTTTGGACTGTAAAAGACCTTTGGCCTTTTACTTGCAGAGAACACAGTAACATAGAAAGTCCTCTCAACTCTGTTGCTTTTGATCCTTCTCATTTGGGACTTCCAGTATCCAAGAGAACACTGTCCAACTGGATTGCTCAGTGTATTTCCTTTGCCTATCAGAGAAAGAATCTTCCTCTGGAGGGCCATGTCACAGCTCACAATGTGAGAGCCATGGCAGCCTCAATGGCTCATCTGCACTCTGTGTCTATCGACGACATCTGTCGAGCAGCCACTTGGGCCTCGGTTCATACCTTCACAGCCCATTACTGCTTGGACAAGGACTCCCACCGGGATGCCTTGTTTGGTCAGGCTGTTCTTCAACACCTGTTCCATACCTAATCAACTCCTACCCACCATCCCTGGTTGGATGCCAGACATCCATGGGGGAAGTGGAGCCCTTTCACAGGGACACACAGCTTCTGGAGTCGGTGGCATCTAAAGCTAGGGAGTCCCCATATGTGAAGACTACATTCCTGCTTGTTCCTGGAGATAGCATAGTTACCTGTAACAGGCGATCTCCGGGAACAGCAAGAATTTAGTCTTCACAACCCACCCACCTCCCCTAGGAGTTGTTTCTCTCTCCGTATCTCTTTCACTCTCTCTCCCTTTGTCTCAGCTTTAAACTCAACTGGAGAGAGGCAGTTGGGAAAGGCGGGAAGGCAACACGCAGGCGTTGTGGGATGCTCCGAAAAGCTTTCTAATTGGACGCTGGGGAGCTTTCCCGCGCAGGCTCCGTCGGTACCGACGATACCCATATGTGAAGACTAAATTCCTGCTGTTCCCGGAGATCACCTGTTACAGGTAAGTAACTATGCTTTATGGATCTTTCCTCCAGGAGCTTGTCCAAACCTTTTTTAAACCCAGCTACACTAACAGCTTTTACTACATCCTCCGGTAACAAATTTCAGAGTTGGTTTACATGTTGAGTGAAAAAAATATTCTCTTATTATTCTTAAAAAGGTTACCCTATAGCTTCAATGCATGTCCCCTAGTCTTTTTATATTCTGATGATGTAAACAATCGATCTACATTTACCCGTTCCACTCCATTCATTAATTTATAGACCTCAATCAAATCTCCCCTCAGCCGTCTCTTTTCCAGGTTGAAGAGTCCTAACCTTTTTAGCCTCTCTTTATAGGAGTATCCTTCTATCCCCTTTACCGTTTTGGTGGCTCTTCTCTGTACCTTTTCTAATAACGCTATATTGATGGAACGATACAGAGGCATTATAATATCCTTTGTTTTATTTTCTATTCCTTTCCTTATAATACCTAGCATGCTATTTGCTCTCTTGGCTGCTGCCGCACACTGTTGAAGGGTTTTAACATGTTATCCACGATGACACCTAAATCCTTTTCCTGGGTGGTGGTTCCCAATGTGGAACCTTGCATCGTATAACCATAGTTTGGGTTGTTCTTTCTTAGGTGCATAACTTTGCACTTGTCCACATTAAATTTAATCTGTCATTTGGATGCCCAGTCTTCCAATTTATCGAGATCCTCTTGCAATTTTCCACAATCCTCTTGGGTTTTAAAAACCTTAAATAGAAACATAGAAACATAGAAATATGACGACAGAAAAAGACCACATGGCCTATCTAGTCTGTCCTTCCATAACAACTACAACAGTCCACTTTTTGCCTTTAGAGATCCTCTGTGTTGGTCCCATGCTTTCTTGAATTCAGTTACTGTCCTCATCTCTACCACCTCCACTGGGAGACTATTCCACGGATCCACTACTCTTTCCGTAAAGAAATATTTCCGCATATCACTCCTGAATCTATCTCCCTTCACCCTCATCCCATGTCAATCTATCTCCCTTCACCCTCATCCCATCCCAATAGTTTTGTGTCATCTGCAAATTTGATAACCTCACTCATTATTCCCTTTTTCAGGTCATTTATGAACATGCCAAAAAGCAGCAGACCCAGCACAAATCCCTGCGGTACTCCACTATTCACCTTTTTCCATTGGGAAAATTGGTCATTAAGCCCTACCCTCTGCTTTCTATCTTTTAACCAGTTCCGGATCCACAGTAGTACACTGCCTCCTATCCCATGACTTTTTAGTTTTGCCAAGTGTCACTGATGAGGGACCTTGTCAAAGGTTTTCTGAAAGTCCAGGTACGCTATATCAATTGACTCACATTTGTCTACCTGTTAATTCACAACTTCAGAAAAACCATAACAGATTAGTAAGACAAGATCTTCCTTGTCTAAAGCCATGTTGGCTGTCTCCCATTAAGCCATGACTATCTACATGTTAAGTAATTTTGTTCTTTATGATAGTTTCTAACATTTTTCTCGATACTGATATCAGGCTCACCGGTCTGTAGTTTCCTGGATCATCCCTGGAACCCTTTTTAAAAATTGGCGTTACATTGGCGATCCTCCAATCTTCAGGTATTACAGATGATTTTAATGGTGGTTCACAGATTACTAATTGCAGGTCTGCAATCTCATATTTCAGTTCTTTCAACACCCTTGGATGTATACCATCCGGTTCAGGTGATTTGCTACTCTTCAGTTTATCAAATAGTTGTAATACTTCTTCCCGGTGTATCGATATGTCTTTCAATTCTTCTGCAGTATCACCTTTAAATACCACTTCAGTCATGGGTAACATCCCTACATCTTCCTCAGTAAAGACTGAAGCAAAGAATTCATTCAGTCTCTCCACTATAGCCTTGTCCCCTCTTAGTGCCCTCAGGGCTGGCCCGTCCATTGAGCAAGAATGTTGTTTGCACGGGGGCCCCGTGCAAACAACATGCTGCCCATCAGCCCAGGGAAAATTAAACAAAAACAAACTGGCGGCTGCTGCTGCCGCTGTTTCTGTGGCAGCGGCAGAATCAAGTGTCCCACGGGGCCCCCCGCCTACCTGGCAGAGCCCTCCCTGAATCACTCCCCTTGGTGCCAGCTTTCAGAGCCGCGAAGGGAGAGTTTCTTGCGGCTCTTGTAAAGCCCGCCGGGGCTGATGGGAAACAGGAAATGCCTGTCTGCCATCAGCACCGGCGGGCTTAACAGAGCCACGAGAGGGAAACTCTCCCTTCATGGCTCTGAAAGCCGGCGCCGAGGGGAGTGATTCAGGGAGGGCTCTGCTGGGCAGGCGGGGGGGCCCTGTGGGACACTTGATTCTGCCACTGGAACTAAGAACAGTACAAAAACGGTACAAAAACTCAAACCTCTTTTGGACTTTAATAACTTCCACACAGTCTGCCAGGCCTTGATAATGCCAATACTGGACTATTACATCATTATCTACCTGGGGCTACCTACCCAGTCCATCTACCCTTTGTGATTACTACAAAACACGATGGCCCATATAACTGGGACACAAAGAATCAGCCACATAACCCCAACATTGAGACAACTACATTGGCTCCCCATAATCACCAGGACCAAATACAAAGCAATACTCACTATTTTCAAAATCCTACGCCAACTATCACCACCAACACTACAAATCCTCATCAGCAAGGACCCTGAAAACAGAACAAAAAGGAAACTCAATAAAAACCTACTAATAATACGAAAGACCAAGACCAAAACCAAAGCTAAACAAACAACCTGTCATAGAACGTTTTCAATATATGCTCTATCACTCTTGAACGCCCTTCCAGAAAACATAAGAAGCACCAATGACCTGTGGGACTTTCGGAAAGCCTTAAAAACACACCTTTTTTTGGAATACTATGGACTAGAACATGAAACACTGTGCAAAACGCACCCACGTCAGTGGAATATGAACACATCCAATCATTCTACCTTCCATACAATAGCAGCAACCATCATAACCAACATCAAGAAACCATGTATCCAATATTGTTAATACCCCTGTTATATCCAAGTTTTTAATTCCTTGTTCTATGTAAAGTTAATTTTGTTTAATGTTCAATTTAAACCGCTTTGAGTGTAAGAAAAGTGGTATAGAAAAACTGTTACTTAAAGAAATAAATAAGACATACTTTTACTTTCAGGACCATGCACAGGGGCGGCTCTATCATTATGCAAGCACCATTACCACGGCAGGGTCAATGCAGCAGGTAATGGTGGTTGCATAATTTATGATTATTTTCAACCCCTGAAGAAGCCGTGAATTGGCGAAACAAAAGCTTTTGTAGGGTTTTCTTATTTTGAAAATGCTTGAGCTATTTTGGAGAAATATATTGCCTGCCTGTTAAATGAGAATTCACGATGGACTGAATCTGAACAGCTACAGCGTCCTCGATAGATTAGAGTCTAGTAGCCATGGGCTTTATATGCTGAATCCTAAAGATAAGTATTCAGGATCTATTTGACGTGGTTATTGATGTTGAGATCTATTACAATTGTTCTTCTGTTATTTTACAGGGGAGGAAATCAAGTCTAAGGGCGCTTTGTTGAATTTGGTTAACATGACGCTATATGTATTGTTTTGTGTAGTGGTGTGGTTAAATTATGAGTAAACTTTGAATCCCAAGGAGTACTTATGCAGAGTTCACATGTTATAAATTGTTAATAAAATATATTGATAGTATTTAGAAGGCTTTTTGACTGGTGATGTGAGCGTCAGCTGTTCCCTATAGTGAACTTGTTCACTACATGTAGGGTATAAGCCATCCTGAGGTCATTTTTGCCTAAAAGATAAGTAGGTGTTTAATAAATTTGAAGAGTAGTAGGTGTGGTATATTAGGTTTGGTTTAAGAGCTGTTGCGTTGTTTTTGTTGATATAAGCTCTTATACAGTGATTGGTGTGGTTTTTGCCCAACATAAGTCACCATGTTGGCATTCATATGTAAATGGTAATTTTTAAAAGGGCTAAATTTACATGGGGATGCTACTAATGCAGAAATTGCAAGGGAGTGTGTCAGGGGCATGGGCTAGGTTGGTCAAAAATCTGCATGTGCATTCCTTATGCATGCATATAACCAAAATTGTCATGTTGGGATTTACAGCTGCTCCCCGGCACATATAGGTTGTTTTAAAGTGCTTATTTAAAGGATTTATACCACCATTCGAGTTTTACAACATGGTGGCTTACATCAGTTAAAATGGACTTGGTCCATAAACAAAGAAAATACAATTGCAAAAAAACAGCAACAACAAAGAGGGACATGTTGAAGATATGTGTAGGACAGCAAAAATATATGTAACTAAGAAACAGAAAGAAGAGTTAAAAACCATCAGATTACAAATGAGAAAAAAAGAAAACCTGAAGTTGAGAAGAACAGGACTTTACAAAGAGCAAATTATAGATTAATCAACAGCATTATCAAGGGTCTGATATTCGGCGGCGGCTAGCACTATTATATTGGCTAGCCCTCGCCGCTGAACACTAAACCCAGATATTCAATGCCAGGGCCAGCTGTGGAAGCAGAAAGCTAACTGGGCAGCAGTGATATTCAGCCGCTGGTCGGTTAGCCTCAGTGGTAAAAGTTAAACCAGCTTTTGACAGCCTTTCTTTTGCTGCTGAGGAATAATTGGACAGCGGCTGAATATCACCACTGGCTGGTTATCCCTGGGTACTGCCCCCCCAGAATGCCCCGATGCGAAACCAGTTAACACTGGGGCGTATAGCAGTGGTACTAATGGATACTTGCTAAATATCCCACTTAGGAGCATTTACACGTCTGTAAACCGTGTAAACAGTCCAAGTTTTTATCTCTCTCTCTTTTTTTTTTTTTTTATTTTGTATAAAAGCACTCCTAATGAAGAAACTGGGAAAGGGAGCTCCATAGATGAGGAGCTTGGTTGTTAAAAGCATTTTGGAAAAATACAAGACTAAGCCAGATAGTTGCCTTGTGAGGATTTTAACAATTTGAGGGTTGGGAAATAGAATAGAGCTGAGATAGATAGGAAGTCAAGTATAGTATGCTCAATGATTTAACAGAAGTATCTTAAATTTAACTCGGGATGCCACAGGGACACAATGTTGTTCTTTAAGAAGCAGCATTACAAGCTGTCTCTTTTTTGCACCATATAGTAACTTAACAGCAGTGTTTTATACTATCTGGCGTCTTTAAGTTGGTACTGTGGCACTGCCAAGCGGTGAATTGCAATAGTCCAGCCGAGTGATCACAAGGGCATGCTAAAGAGTTTTAAGGACTTAATTCTACACAGAGCAGCATATGAACCCCTTGCTGTATAAGAGAGATGATGAATAAAAGACAGTTTATTATCCCAGAATACTCCTGGAAGTCTTGTGGAATCCCTGTTTTCTATTGGGGCGGATTTCATTGATAGTATAAAAGGAATTTGGTTTCCCTGACAGGAAATTCAGATCGCCTCTGTTTTCTTTGGGTTTAGTACAAGCTTATTTTCCTCGGTACATGAGGTTGTTTTATACAGGTGAGTCTGTAACTTAGCTTTACATTGTGTGTCCCAGATATCAGAAGTTTCAATAACTGAATGTCATCTGCATAAATATAGGAATTTAGGCCCAGGTCTTGGATCAATGTGGCTAAGGAGCAATGAAGATATTAAACAAAGTAGGGGCTAATACTGATGCTTAGGGAACACCATAAGAGAGGGGTAAAGTTGAATTGGATTTATTACTTGCTAAGACATGAAAAACCGTGGTAGAGAAGTAAGAACTGAATCAGTTTAATACTGTCCCTGAAAAAACAACCTGCTGTAAACAAACTAACATAGGGGTATGATTGATGATCTCAAATGCTGCTGTAAGGTCCAACAGTCAGGGCTGGCCTGAGGCTGCAGGAATGTCGCTCGCACATGGCCCTGCACCTCGAGGGGCCCCGTGTGCGCCCAACCAGCTTAAGAGGGAGCTGGTGAGGCCCGAAGCCCGACTCCTTGGCTCACCTTCGCCCAGCTACAGCAGTAAACTGCCACCGGAGCATTTTCCTTTTTCGACTGGCTGTGCTAAGTTAGCAGCCACTGGCATTGCTCACTTCATAGAAGTTAAACGGGGACACTTCCTGTTTCTTGCGCAAGACATGAAGTGCCCCTATCTAACTTCTATGAAGTAAGCCACACCAGCGACTGTAACTTCGCACAGCCACGGGAGAAAAAAGGAAAATACTCTGGCTGCTCTTTACTCCTGCGGCTGTGCAAAAGAGAGTCAGGGAACTGGGCTTCGGGCCTCACCGGCTTCCTCTTAAGCTGGTCACTTGAGCACAGGGCCCTTCGTGATGTAGGGCTATGTGTATATGTGTTAGGGGGGCTGATGGCACTGGAAGAGGACAGCTACTAGGGCTAGAACAGGAAATGGGCTAATGTTGGCGGATGGGGAGCCTGCCATTGAAAGGAAGACAATGTTGGGAGGCACTGGGGCTGATACTGGGGGGCCTGGACGGGAAAAGGGCTGATGCTGGTGGATGGAGGGACTGGAAGGGAGCTGATGCTGGGAAGGACTGCAGCTGGAGGTAGACTGATACTGGGGGCTAGGGCTGGAACCAGGCTGCTTCCATTAACCTTTTAAAAAGAGAGAGAACATTTTTTAAACTAGATAGTAGGGGAAAGCCGACAGTTGCCCAGGAACTCGTGGTACTGACAGATGTATCCTTGAAGGATACTAGCAAAACGAGGAAGTTATGGCATCCCAACAGCGAGGTTCCCACAAAGATAAAAGTAACTCAGATGTCCTTCAGTACAGAACCAAAAGATTCCAAATTACACCTATCAACTGATAACCAGATTAATATGAATAAAATATAACCTCTAAAATGCCTGTATGCAAATGCTAGAAGTCTAAAACAAAAGATGGGAGAGCTAGAATATATAGCAATACAGTGTATCTGTTTTTTCAGAAAGGCTTTGACAAGGTCCCTCATGAGAGACTCTTGGGGAAACTAAAAAGTCATGGGATAGGAGCTGGTTAAAAGATAGAAAGCAGAGGGTAGGGCTAAATGGGCAATTTTCCCAATGGAGGAAAGTGAATAGTGGAGTACCCCATGGATCTGTGCTGGGTCTGCTACTTTTTAACATATTCCTAAATGGCCTGGAAATGGGAATAATGAGTGAGGTAATCAAATTTGCAGATGACACAAAATTATTCAAAGCTGTTAAAAACCCAAGAGGATTGTGAAAAATTGCAAGATGACCTGGATAAATTGGAAGACTAGGCATCCATATGGCAGATGAAATTTTAATGTGGATAAGTGCAAAGTTATGCACCTAGGAAAGAACAACCCAAACTATGGTTACACGATGCAAGGTTCCACATTAAAAACCACTACCCAGGAAAAAGATTTAGGCGTCGTCATGGATAACATGTTGAAACCCTCCACCCGGTGTACAGCAGCAGCCAAGAAAGCAAATAGAATGCTAAGAATCATAAGGAAAGGAATGGAGAATAAAACAATGGATATTATAATGTCTTTGTATCATTCCATGGTGCGACCGCACCTTGAATATTGTGTGTAATTCTGGTCGCCGTATCTTAAAAAGGATATAGCATTATTAGAAAAAGTACAGAGAGGAGCCACCAAAATGGTAAAGGGGAGGGAAGGATACCCCTATGAAGAGAGGCTAAAAAGGTTAATGTTCTTCAACCTGGAAAAGAGACGGCTGAGGGGAGATATGATAGAGGTTTATAAATTAATGTATGGAGTGGAACAGGTATACATAGATCGATTGGTTTATGCCATAAAATATAGAAAGACTAGGGGGCATGCAACAAAGCTACAGTGTAACTTATTTAAGATAATAAGAGAACATATTTTTTCACTCAAAGTGTAATCAAACTCTGGAATTCGTTACCGGAAGATTAGTAAAAGCTGTTAGTGTACCTGGGTTTAAAAAAAGTTTTGGACAAGTTCCTGGAGGAAAGGTCCATAAACCATTATTAAAGGGAACCCGGGAAATCCACTGCTAGCCCCAATACAAGCATTGTGGAATCAGTGTCTTTTGGGGAAACTGCTAGGTACTTGTGACCTAGATTGGCCACTGTTGGAAACAGGATACTGGGCTTGATGGACCTTGATCTGACCCAGTATGGCATATCTTATGTCCTTAAGGAGGACAACCAATGGGACACTGATACCTGGGTACAAACTATATCGCAATGATAGAGTAGATCAAATTGGTGGAGGGGTTGGGCTCTGTTAGAGATGGCATTGAGTCACATAGAATTAAAGTTTTGCAGGAAACAAAATACACTGTAGAATCTCTATGGATAGAAGTTCCATATAAAAAGTAGAAGGCGATCACAGTGAGGGTGTACTACCGACCGCCTGGCCAGAATGAACAGATGGATGATGAAGTGCTCAAAGCAATCAGGGAAGCTAACAAGTTACAACAAAGTAATAAGGGGTGATTTCAATTACCTCTGTATCGACTGGGTCAATGTCACAGCAGGACATGTTAGAGAGAAAGTTTCTAGATGAAATAAATGACTGCTTCTTGGAGCAAGCAGCTGGTTAATGAACTGATGAGGGGAAGCTATTTTGGACCCTAGTCCTTAGTGGAACACAGGATTTGGTGCAAGAGAAGGGTTTTGGGGCCACGTGGCAATAGTGATCATATCATGATCACGTTTGATTTAATAAATGGAAGAAAGATGGCAAGGAATTCCACAGTACTATCTTTAAACTTTCAAAAGAGAGACTATGATAAAATGAGGAAAATAGTTAAGAAAAAATTAAAAGAAGCAGCTGCAAATGTTAGATTTATATCAAGCATGGGCATTGTCTAAAAGTACTATCTTAGAAGCCCAAACCAGATGTATTCCATGCTTTAAGTAAAGCAGAAGGAGGAAGGCCAAAAAACTGCCAGCATGGTTTAAAAGTGATGTCAGAGAGGCAGCTGTTGCCAAAAAAGCATCCTTCAGGAAATGGAAAAAGGAGCCTAACGACGAACTCCAAAAACAACATAAGCCATTGGCAAGTTAAATGCAAGCCATTGATTGTAACGGGTCTTTCCGTTTTCGGTCACTCCAGGCCAGGGAAGTCCTGAACCCTCATCTGCGGTATGCTGCTCCGGTTGTCTGGAATCCAGGGAAATGAACTCACAACCACACAGAAGGACAATATGCAAGTTTATTCCACAAGTAAAGGGGCTGTCTGTATTTTATACATTGATAAAAACATATACATACGTCATCAACTCATCCCCTGAAGCCCACCACTGCTTATCAGCAACTGCACAAATGTTAGCCGTTTCCTTTCAGAACAATCAATTTGCCTTTGCACAGCACATTCCTTTTCCATATATAGATATGTGGATATGTACAAGATTCCCATTTCCCCATGAGGGCCTGGTGGTCCTCTTGTACACATTTCCCAAACGGTACAACTTATTCTTCCCCTTACATTGATAAGGCAAGCAAGAGAGAATTTGAAAAGAAGCTTGCCATGGAAACAAAAACATATAATAATAACTTTTTCAAGTACATTCGTAGCAAAAAACATGTAAGAATCAGTTGCTCACTGGATGATAAAGGGTAAAAGAGACACTAAGGGAGGACAAGGCCATAACAGAGAGACTGAATGAATTCTTTGCTTCGGTCTTTACTGAAGAAGATATAGGGAAGTTACCCTTGCCTAAAATGGTATATAAAGATGATGTAGTGGAAGAATTGAAAGAAATATCAATAAACCAGAAGGATGTATTACAACTATTTGATAAACTGAAGAGTAGCAAATAACCTGGTTCGGATGGTATACATCCAAGTGTGTTGAAAGAACTGAAATATGAGATTGTAGGCCTATAATTATTTCACAGATTACCATCATTAAAATCATCTGTAGTACCTAAGGACTGGAAAGTGGACAATGTAACTCCAATTTTTAAAAAGGGTTCCAAGGGTGATCCAGTTAACTACAGACCAATGAGCCTGACATCAGTGCTGGGCAAAATGGTAGAAACCATTATAAAGCATAAAATTTGCTTTATAATGGCTTAATAGGAGAAAGTCAAAAAGGATTTAGCCAAGGAAAGTCTTGTCTTGCTATTCTGTTTTTTCCAAATACATCCTGCTAGACCAGTCTAGACTAGTGAGTTGTGTCCCCCTTCCAGCAGATGGTGAGACAGAAAAAAATTCCTGAGGCTTTGTGATGTCACCCTTGGTATAAAACCATCCCACAAGGGGAGCTGCAGTATTTTCTGTCTCTAAGCAGATGGTGGACTTCTCCTAACTCCTGGTATTCTCTGAGAAGAAATTTGGTGTCAGTGTAGCTATCTTCGGCAGTTGTGCACACTGTGGTGCCCCTTCTTTGCCGACAGTTTTCCTTACTTCACTTTCCAGAACTGCCGCTGGTCAAGAGGACCAGTAGACCACCTTGGAAGGGAAGTGCTTCTGCTCATGAGGAGCAGTTGCAACTTTCCGTTCTGACTATTCTGCAAACAAGACTTCTATCAGCTAAGTTGGCAGTCACCTTTTGTTGTTTTACTAACTCCTTAATGTTTGTTTAAAAAAACCCCACCTTATTCAAGAACCTGGTTGCTGAGGAAGTTGTTGGCCAGTTTTTTCTTCTCCGAACACTTCCTTGTTCATCTGTTTTATCCTCCTTCAAGAGCAGTGAGTGTTTTATTTCTTTCGTGGTTCTCTTTTAAAGCAGCGTCCCGATCTGTTTTTGGGTACTATCTTGTTGTTCTGACCACATTCTGTTTTTTTGGAGCGCTCCGTTTTCTCAAGTTGCCTTTTTCCTACTTCTCTTCATGTGGTCAGTCGGAGGCTGCTTCCCGGCTCTGTTTTGCTGTTTCCTGCCATACTTTTTGTGCCATGGCTGGCATTCTTTTCTTTAGAGTCTGTTGATTTTTGTCTCCCCGGCTCTTCCTGTGACTTTTTCTTTTATCCTGTTGTGAAAAGGCCGCCTTCCCTACAGTGCTGCTTGGGCTGTGGGAAGAAATGTAAGACTTTGACAGGTAGTTTGTGTTCCTCCTGTGGTTCTGATCAAGGGGGTCCTTCGTCTGCAGGTACTGGTTCTGGTAGCCCTTCCAGATCTCTTGCTTTAGCTCCTTTTGGGTTACTTCAGGGTGATGCTAGATCTCAAGATGCCCTTCCTCTGGTTTTGTTGTCTGAGCTGCCTGCTCACCCTCTACAATGCTCTATTCAGCCTATGCAGACTAGCTGACTGCTCTGATCTCCAGTTTATGCAGCTATTCCATCAGGCTTGGGATATGTGGCACTTGGGGACTTCGGCTACTCCGACTGCTGCTGAACCACTGTTTAGAAAGCGTGCCCACCAAAGATTGGCTGGAGCTTCTTTAGATCTGGCCAAGGATGCCTCCTCTCCTCCAGGGGACTGGTGCCCTGCAGGGGAAAACAGTGATGGTCTTTCAGATGAACATTCTATCACTGCTGAGTCCAGCCAGGAAGGTGAACTCTCATCATTGAATGACAATCAGGAGCCTCGAGAAGACTGTCAGGATATCTGGTTATTCTGTAAAGAAGAGCTTCCTGCTCTCATTGCTCAAATTATGGAGGCTCTGCCCCTCTCGGACTCTCAAGTGCAACTGCCTTCGGATTCCTCTAAACCTCAAGCAGACCCTATCATCATGGGCATCAGAAAACCTTCTAAGACTTTTCTCTTTTCCCTGTAACTACAACAGATGGTCTCCTTAGAGTGGGATTCTCCTGATGTGTCTCTATGCTCTGCTAGTCGTTTGGGACATGTTTATGTTTGGTCTTCGGATGAACTTGACAAGTGGTTGTATTTCCCTAAAGTAGATGCCCTGGTCACTGCAGTCACTAAGCGCGCAACCATTCCTGTGGAGGGCGGCACTGCCTTTCCGTAATCAGATGGATCGCAAGGTGGAGGGCCTCTTAAAAACCACTTTCTCGTCACTGACCTTTGCAATGTAGGCCTTGTTTGCAGAGGACTCGCTACACGTGCTCTACTCCGATGATTTCAGTCACTTCTGGATGATCCGGCTTTGCCTTGTTTAGAGTCTGTCACTGCCTTTCTTGCAGATGCCTTTTTATGATCTGCTGTGCTTATCTGCTCAGTCTGTGGTTGCTGTTACCAGTGGCTCAGCATTGGCTGTGGCTCTGTCATTGGAAAGCAGATGCTGCTTCCAAGTTCCGTCATTGGAAAGCAGATGCTGCTCGCCAAGCTTCCTTTCAAGAGCCACCGCCTTTTTGATGAGGAATTGGAAAAACTTGTGAAGGATTTGGGGGAAGTCAAGATCAATGTTTGCCAGAGGATAAACCCAAATCCAATTTTCATTGTCCTGCCACGTCCTCGTCCGCATCCTCCTGCCACATCGCCATCCACATCCCCTCATCTTATAGCATCCACTTCAGAGACATTCGTCACTACCAGCCTGGAAAATCCAATTCTTCAAATAGGGCTGGTTCTAAGCCTCAGTCCTTTCAGGCTATCCGTTGCAACCCGGACAATTTCTCCTCGTCCAACAAGTTTTCTGCTTCCGCCAAATCTTTCTGTTGACTGTTTCTTGGTTCATTCCGGGGTGCCTCCTACGGGCAGGCCCTTATGGTATTTTTCCCATGAATGGACCCAGATAACATCGGACTGGTGGGTACTCTAGGTAGTAACTCTGGTTTCTCATCTCTTTATGCAGTTCCACAGCCAAGGCAACAACTGTACACTTGACTCTCCATCGCTGCCTTCAGCTCAATGTGGTATGCCCAGTTCCTCCCTCAGAAAGAGGTTCTGGTCACTATTCCATTTACTTTGTCATGCCCAAGGAGGACATCTCCTTCTGTTCTATGCTGGACCTCAGGGGAGTCCATCACTGTCTTCAGGTGCCATGGTTCTGGATGGAAACCTTCAGGATAGTCATTCAAGTTGTTTGTCCAGGTGAATTTCTTGCATCCCTGGACCTGGCGGAAGCATATTTTCACATTCCAATCCACCAAGATCATCAGCGGTATTTACGTTTCATGGTCCTCTTTCAACATTATCAGTTTTGTGCCCTGCCCTTTGGTCTTGCCACAGCTCCTCGCACTTTCCCCAAAGTGATAGTAGTAGTGGCAGCTTCCCTGCGGTGCTAGGGTTTTTGGGTTCATCCCTATCTAGATGATTGGCTGATCAGAGTAATGAGTTTCAAGGAGGCTGCTTCTGTGGTCTCTCAAGTCCTCTCCTTTTTGGACCATCTCAGCTGGGTGGTCGATTATGCTAAAAGCAATCTGTTCCCAATTCAGTCTCTGGAAATGCTCGGCACCCACTTCGACATGAGTGGGTCGTGTCTTCCTCTCTTATGACAGATGCAAGAAGCTCTGCATTCAGGTCCATGCCTTCCGGCGCCTGGCAGCTCCAACTGCCTGGGATTACCTACAACACCTCAGCACCATTGTTTATAGAAACAGAAAAATGACGATAGAAAAAGACCACATGGCCTATCTAGTCTGTCCTTCCATATCAACAACTACAACAGTCCCCTTTTTTTCTTTTAGAGATCATCTGTGTTTGTCCCATGCTTTTATCCATCCATCCTTTCTCATTCACATCAACAACGTTGGGTAGTAGAGTTTCACATGGCATTGTCTTCCTTTTGAATATAATCATAGGTGGCAACTTCTTTCCTCTTGCACAGCAGGCCAGCATCATTGTAATGTGTGCCTTTTCGTGACCGATGGTTCTAATATTTATTGTTCTGACCCCCTTTTGATTGATCCCTTTTAATGGGAAGGTTAAGGGAACTTTATTCATGTTGATTATGAAGTTCAGTGTCACTGTGTATTGTAATTGTGAAAGTCCCCAGGAGGAGATGGAGGTGGAGGAAATCCTGTTGAAATAAATGATACTGCACTTGTGCACAGGATTTCCAAGCCAGATAAGAAAAAAACACAGCTTTCTGCTGAGCTCAGGCCACGACCCAGCTCAGAGGGAGAGACAGGCTTCCTCACTGATTGGCCACACCTGGGGGAAGGACAGGGAATGCCGGGAAGCAAATGCTTTTTAAATCCACAAACAGAGCAGAGAGGTAGCACAGGAAGGAGCACGAGAAGGGGCAAGGAAACAAGCAAGGGACGTGGAGAGGAAGGAAGAGAGCAAGCAAGAAAGGAACCTTATGAAGAAGGTGAAGGAGAGAGAGAGCCTTGGAGAGGACGTTACAGCAAAGCAGAACCTTGGAGCAAGAGAGCTAGCAAGGGAAGCCATTAGAGAGACAGTAATTGGACATACAGCAACAAGGACTATAGCAGCCGTAGAGGAAAGAAGGAAGAAAAGCCTCTTCAGAGCAGGTACCTAACTGGCACTGGGAATAGACATAAGGAAGCTGAATTCCAGAACCTGGAGGATAGCAGGAAAAAAGGGTTCAGCAGTTGTCTAAGAAACCCTGCCAAAGGTAAAGCTAGCATTTCTAATGCTGAATCATTGTTAGAGAAGCCATTTGCCTTTGCTACTGTCCAGAAGGCAGACCCAACACCTTTGACTGATAATAGGTGGGGGGAGAGTCTTACATACGGGGAAAACTATAACACTGACAAAAGCCAAACAGCCGAGCCTTCAGAGTTAGAGCTTATAAGCAAGCTGTTGTCAGAAGGAAATGTTTTCTCTCCTAATGCTAATGTGCCTGTACACGCTGAATTGCTCTTGAACCAGTTAAAGGAATTTCTGGAGGAAAGAAGGTTAGGGAGAACTGTTAAACCTGATAGAGATGCCAGTAATTCTAATACTGTTGAAAGAAGGCAAATAGACTCTTGTTTGCCAGCTTTAGAAAGTGAATCTTCTCCCATGGATTGCTCTTTATGTTTAAAGGAAGAAGGCATTGTTGAACAGCACTGAAACTGTATGAAATAATATAGAAAGTACTTGCCATACCTGCTGAAGAATTGGAAAGGCTTGTTTTAGGTTTAATAAGCTTAATTGTCTTCTGAGGATAAGAAGCCGTGCTGTGAGAAAGAAAATCAGCTGTTGCAGTTTCATTGTTTTCCGTTGAATAACCACACGGGGCAGTGTCCTGTGGAAAGTTTGTGGGACTGAGAAACAGCTGAGCAGGGCTGAGATATTTCTGTTACGTTTTTCTTCTGTTCCTGAAATACCTATATGTTGGAGATGCATCCTTTATGCTTGTTTGTGTTTGAGCTTTGATGCGCTGGAAATTCCCCACAATAAATATTCTTGCAGCCTTGAATCACTCGTGTCATAAGTACAGTTTTGTCCTTAAGGAAATAAGCAAAACTACAAGTCCCAGAATCCCTGGCGACAATAGAAATAGCTTTATTCAAAAGAGGACACTCAAAGGCCACTTCCAGCTGGTAAGCTCTCGGGCCCCAGCGGAAGCGTCGCAGTATGTGTTGATTTCTTGGTTTACGAATTCCATGAAATTCTGTACCTTATCCATAAAATCGTCAAGGTGCTGCTGACACATGGTAGCTGTTTGTCTAACATTTAATTTATTTCTTATCATAAATGGTAGCATCATGAATGACCAGCCTTGAATCCCTCGATATTCATTTCCTTGGCAATATGA
The DNA here is from genome assembly GCA_033557465.1 of Ichthyophis bannanicus. Taxonomy (NCBI): domain Eukaryota; kingdom Metazoa; phylum Chordata; class Amphibia; order Gymnophiona; family Ichthyophiidae; genus Ichthyophis; species Ichthyophis bannanicus. Next base: position 223,734,442 of record CM066031.1, read on the forward strand.
ACTGCTTTGAATTGCACAGTGGACAGTCCATGACCCTGGGCCCTTCGCTTTATGACAAAATGAAACAGACGTGCTTCTAATTCAGGCCACCATGCTTTGCGGTTGCGATTTGCCGCCTTGCTGCATTTCATCAAGGTTAGTTTTCCCTGCTCCTTCCTCCAGTCTCTAATTTTTCAGTGATCCCAAAATTTCACTTGGCAGCTCTGTTAACGATGTTCTTCTGTGTAATGAATAGCTTTCAATTTGAACTCCGCTGTATATGAGTTTTGCACCTTCGGTGTCCCCATTTTTACAATTTCTGTGTGGTTAAAAGGATGATTTGTGTTGATACTGAAATGTATCTGAATGCTTACATTGGCATGCTATTTGCGAGTATAGTCCAAGTACATATCAGTCTGCTGATCGGAGAGTCTGTTGATCGGAGAGTCTGTTTGCAAGCACTGGGCATAGCGCGGAGGATCCAGGGAGAAAGACCATCCATTGCCCAGGTGTGAGTATTTATATGCAGATTGAGGGACAAGGTCCACCGCATAAATTTATTAGATAGGATGGCGCAACCTATACAACGGAGCGACTTTTCTCGATGTAAAAAAACATGTTTATAATCCAGGAAATACGGTAAATAGGATCCTGAGTCTGCTTACTCTAGGACCGTGCTCTATGATCTCTTGATTTCTGGGTGAGAAACCTCCCCTCGCCAATGCTTTCCTGTCCTGCCTGTGGGCCACAACTTAATTTCGGCCCTGGACAGACAAGAGACACAGAAAACAAGTAGGAGGTCATGACTAGGAAGAACTAAACCAGGGAGCCTATTTGACCAATGTACATTGCCAATCCCAGATCTTCTCTAAGAATCGCAACCTGAAAATGATCAGCCTGGGATGCTGCGAAGCCTGATCACGATTTCTTCAGAAAACTTTAACCAAATAGCAACCAGATTGGCTTCCGGAAAAAGAAGCAATCTTACACTTGGCTACATGCTATTAAGCCCTTTCTACTGAAGCTCAGAAACTTGTGTGCACCACCCTTCCCTATACACAAACGCACATGCACAGGGCCTGATATTCAAAGCTAGTTTTGCATTTTCCAGCATATTTTCATCTCTTATATGGATAAAATTTGACCATTTACCTCACTAAGTTGCCGATAAATACTCAGCTTAGTATGAAATATCAACTGGAGTACCTCAGGGAACTTGCCTTATCCTTATTCCTATTTAACATCTCAGGGATGGCAGAAGGGCTTTTTCTTTGGGGGGGTGGAGAGCCGTGGAGGGCCCAAACTCCACAACATGGGCAGAGACCCTTCCTTTTCTGCCGGCGAGGATCCAAACTCCCATGGGCAGACAGGAGGGTCTTTGCCGCTATTGTGGCTTTTCTTCCTCTGCCTGCGGGGGGTTGGGAGCACCACAGGCAGCCTGCTGCCTGCCAGCTGTGATTTTTGGTAGGGCCAGTGCCCCTGTGGCCCACCCCTTTCTGACACCCTTGTAACATCTATTTAGCCCCCTTCTGTAAACTATTAAGCAGTCTTGATCTTTTGGATATATGCAGATGACATTCAGTTTTTCAATCCAGTTACTAATTTGTTGTCATACACTTTTGATTACACTGCTCTCTGCATGAAAACCTGGATGACACATAAGAAACTTGCTCTAAACATTAGTAAAACCGAAGTATTGCACCTTAACTGGGCTATGGCATCTACTGTTCCTGCTCATCTAAAGATTGATGATTGTGCTATTCCTTTATTTTCGCAAGTTAAGAGGAATTTAGGGGTTATTCTAGATAATCAGAAATGCATTCCCAAATGTCATCTGTTGTGAAAGCCACCGTGTATAAATTGTTAATGATCAGGAGATTAAGACCTTTTCTTTCTACTAGCAACTCGCGCACAGTAATTGATGCTTTAATTATTTCACACTCTGTCTATTGTAATAGTCTCTATGTGGGTCTTCCAGCTTATGACATCCACTCTCTTCAGGAGGTTCAAAATACAGCTGCCTGCATTATTGCTGGTATTGAGTATCAAGAGCACATAATGCCTGTACTTTATAATCTGTACTGGTTTCCTGTCAAGTGGCAAATTATATTTAACCCTATCAAGGCTCCCTTTAAATTTCTAATCCACATTCTGCAGCCGGGTTAATTTTTCCATCTCTCAGGAAAATTGTGCCGGTCTTATTCAATATGTTATAACAGTGATTTTCTTTCTGCTATGGTCATGTATTATATACCATTTGATAGAAAAATGAGACAGCAACACAAATATGTATAACTGAAGGCTCAAAAACATGAAAATAGGTGCACTTTATTTATAAAAGCAATAGTTATTAGTTGCATACATTCGATTTAATTTTAACTGATCATAACAATTACAAGTTATTTAAGATCTTCATTATTATGAAAATATGCAAAACATGGTGCAGCACAGAGAGGTACATTTCCACAGTCAGCACAGTGATATTTAGTTTCAACACGTTTACGATTGTCACCAGCAACATGTCGATGTCCGAGACTCTCATTGCACACGCGACACTGTCGAAATACGGTAGTTTTCTTCTCAGTTGGTGGAATGAGGCTAGGGAAATGTCTAGCAGTCAAGCGAAATGGGGAAACACCAGTACTTGGTCGGCCACCAGCATCACATGCACTAGCATCAGGACCAACTGCTTCAATGATAGCCAAGATAAGCTTCATACGGAAGTCAAGTCCTGTCACTTTCTCCTCTGGGTGGGACTTGCTCCAGAGTATCTGAGCATTGAGTACTGCTATGTCCAACAGATGAAAGGCAACTTTCTTGTACCACTTTACAGTTTTGCGCAGAAAAGCATAATACTCCAATAACTGATCTGTTCTGTCTACACCGCCCATTATGTTGTTGTAGTCAACGATAACTTGTGCCTTTCGAATTGGCTGATCATTATGATCTCTTTTTCCAGAGTCAACTACAGAGCCATCATGACAGTTGGACAACATTGTTACATAATTCTTATCATACCAGCAAAGTGCTAGCAGTTTATCTGTTGTACGATATGTGACAACTCCTCGTTTCAATTTCCTTCCATCTACATTTAGACACAGGTCAGTAGGCATACCAACTCGACTGGATTGTACCGTTCCAAAGCAGGATGTTGCTTGGTCATACAGATCCATACAGAGTTCTGGACTGTTGTAGTAGTTATCCACAGCCAATCGATAGCCTTGATCAAGCAGTCCATCCATCAGATTCAGCACAATACAGTAGCTACTTCCATGTAAACCATCACTTAGAACTGCATCTTGACCTGAGAATAGCATATACTTCCAGGTGTATCCACTACGTGACTCACACAGCTCATATGATTTGATGCCAAATCTTGAGCGTTTTGTAGGTATGTATTGTTTGAAATATAACCTTCCTTTGAAAAGCAGTAGAGATTCATCAATTGAAATGTCTTGTTCTGGGATATAAACAATTTGGAATCGCTTTGCGATAATGTCATAGAATGGACGAAGCTTCCAAATGCGATCACCCTCAGGTTTCTGTGTTGCATTGTTTTGAAAGTGAAGGGCCTGTAATATTCGCTTATATGTATTTCGGCTCATTACTGATGGAAAGAATGGAGTTTCTAACAGTAGTTGACCTGACCAATACAAGTCGATCATAGGCTTCTTGATTATTCCCATAGCCATCGTCAATGCCAACATTCTCCATATAGGATTATGGTCAACATCTTGCCATTTTCTCATTCAGGCATGAGGCTTGTCAGCTGGTATTTTAGAACACAGTTCTGCTGCATAGCGATTTGTCTCAAGAACAATCATTGAAATTAGTTCATCTGTAACAAAGAGCTTGTAGAAGTCCAATTTAGTTGCATTGACACCCATACATTTGGCTATGCCTGGTTGTGCAATGAAAGGAAACTGACGGATGTCTTTTGGAGTTGTTTTCCATGGAAGACTGCTTCTTCTTGTCTGTACTTGTGATGTAGTTGCATTATCGCCACGGTCTGCAGTATGACGGCAAAGCTTCCCTCTGCCAAGAGGATTTATATTTACAGATGGTTCAGCCGCGGCCACAACTGTAAATGAAAATTTTTTATTATAGTTGACATTTTTCAAACTGAACAATTTATCAATATAAATGTGACATTTAGTGTTTTGTTATACCTAAAGACATAGCTGATATATAGGTGACATAAATAATGTCTGCAAATAATTACTAACCTGGAGGTTCAGTTGCGGCTGCTACTGAATCTGGGTCACTGTCATCCGAGCCTTCAAAGTCCACATTTTTTGTGAAAACGTCTTCAGTTTCATTATCAATGACATCTTCGCCACTGCTATTACTGTTACCATCACTTTCTGTGAGAAACCTGTCATCATGTTTCTATGTTTCTATGTTGTTGTTATGGAAGGACAGACTAGATGGGCCTTGTGGTCTTTTTCTGTCATCATGTTTCTATGTTTCTATGTTTCTATGTTTCTAATGACTTCAGCAGCTTTATATCGTTCTTTTCGCATTCTTTTACCAGCTGACTCCATCTTGTTTACTTTGCTTTTAATTCTAAATGACCTATTGCTAATGACCTATTTGCAGGTTGTTTTCTGGCTGTTTTGGCCTGGTGTATAAATAGAAACACTAGCACAACTCTCTTTTCATCAGTCCAAATGTGTGTTATCATTAGCTTCCGGTATTTCACTCATTAATATTTAGTATCTGCGTCATTGTGCCGATCCCGAATATTTCGGGCTCGGCCATTTGGTCAGAATTTTGGGTCCCGAGTATTTCAGGACCGGCCTGGAAAGGGTTAAGATACTGATCATGGTCTTCAAAGCTTTAAGTCACGAGGCCCCTTTATGTATTTCATAAACATTAAGAATTTATCAACCACTTTATACACTTTGTTCCCAAGACACTCTGTTACTTGACATTCCTTCTTTTAAACTTAAACGCTTCAGGGAACTGCATGACCTTATGTTCCGTGTAGGAGCAACCTCCTTATGACACGCACTGCCATTGGAGCTACACAAAACACCACATCGTATGGAGTTTCACAAAGAGCTTAAAATGTACTTATTTACGCTGGCTTTTCCAGATTACTTCCTAATATTATTTATTCAGATTCACACAGTTGATTTAGGCACTACTTTGGCAAGTCACAAGGTTGTTTTGTAATGAGCTTATATTTTATTTATCATGATTTTATCTTATAATTTTAGTCACTGTTTTATTTGATATGCTTTGGAATGTGTTTGATTTTATTTAGGTGTTTTCATGTTTTCATTATGTATGCAGGTAATTTGTGATCAGCCTAGATCTTGATATTGTGTGGAATATTTATTTATTTATTTAACTAGGCTTATATACTGCTTTTCTACCAGTCAAAGCGGTGTATATTCAGGTACTGTATATATATTTTTCTCTTGTCCCTGAAGGGATCAAAATCTATGGGGGGTTTTTTGTACCTGAGGCAATAGAGGGTTAAGTGGTTTGCCCAAGGCCACAAGGAAAGCTTAGTAAATAAATAAGTAAATATGTATAAGAAGGGGCCTGCACTTATAAGCTACAGTAAGTGGCAATATTCAGCTGCTAAAAGGATCATTTATGCACTTAGGACTGCTGAATAAAATGCCTAACTTTATGGCTAGGTTTTGGCACAATCTCCTGTCAGATATATATTTAACACCACTCGTTAAATGAATAGCATCACCAAATGTATGAAAAAAGTTATGCATTAGTGTTATTTCTTAATTTTATGCAGTGGCTGTCCTTGTTGAATGTCAGGCTTACTCTGTCTTTGGCTTTACCTTTTACGCACTTTATCAAATGTTTATGGCTGCACAAACTGCCACTAACCAAATGTTCCTTAAAAAACAACTTGCAGATGTATGGTGAGTGAATCATAAGGAGATCACAAGTTTCTGACAAACTGCATTATCATAAAAGCAATTGTCTACATTACAGCAACACATGGTTCAATTTAAGAAATACATCAGCTATCAAACATAGCATAAAAAATGTGGACGCTGCTCTAACACCACATGCCATCGTGAGGCCACACATGCACTTTAGGATTTACGGTAAACCCAGCATGCACCTTTAAATTTACAGCCATTCAGCTTTATGGTTAAATTCTAGCATTTCCCGGCTGTTCATTTTGACATTTAGTTAAATAAAATGGGATAGAAAGCTTTTACTGACAGACAGATGCAGGGAGGTCTGCTGAATTTCTTCAAAACAATTTGCTGAAGGCCAATTTTTGGAACTTCAGCTCAGTCAAGGACAGACAAAATGTATTTCTTTATCTGTCTATCAGTGATTGGCCTGAGCCTCAGGGGTTGAGTCATGGTTTGTCAGTAGCATTTCAAGAACTTGCCTTTTGTTCAGATAAACTGGTGGGTGATTCCAGGCACACTTAGTAGTCATCAGTGCATTTGGTGGTCTTTTGATAATTGTTTCACGTAAGAACCAACCAGGTGTTCCTCGGAATCGCACAGCCATCTTTGTACCCCGGAGGCCATTTTAATATACATGGTAGACACAAATCAGACCATTGGTATTACTGCACACAAGATGTAGCATGCTGATGTCTAGAATTGTTTCAATGTGCTGTCATGTGATTAATGAGATTAAGTGCTTTATCTGAATCTGACCCAAACATGCCAGGAAGGGGAGGGTAAGTGAGAACCTAAGATACGTTACAGCTTTGGTTCCCAACCCTTTTCAGTTCACAGCCAAATCAAGAAATACTTGTTAATAATCACAGGGTTTATTTTTTTTTTTTAATTCAGCAACGTGCTGCAAAACTTAAAAACCTCTCAGTTGTAACATAAGTGATGCTAACCATTTGCTTTAATGGTGGTCATGATGATGTAGATGCCCATTTTCATCTGATGGTTGTTGATGGTCTTCATCCAGTTCCCAGAAAGCAGCAGTCCGTATCACCAAATAATAATTTTAAAAAACCCCACCAGCCATCACAGTTTCATACTAATTGACACCCTTATTAAGAAGTGACCGAAGATATCAATGCTTGACCCAGTACAAGCATTGTGGAACTTGTGTCTCTTGGGGAAACTGCTAGGTACGTATGACCTAGATTGGCCACTGTTGGAAACAGGATACTGGGCTTGATGGACCTTGGTCTGACCCAGTATGGCATATCTTATGTTCTTATGTTCTTGTCGGTAGTCACAGAAGACAGACCAAAGGCTGTCAGGCATAGAGATTAGATTATCTTCTTCCCTCTAGACTTGGTCTCTTCAGATCAGGGCTCAGACACATCATCAATAGGGCAGCCTAGGCAAGCCAGCACTGCCACTGCCCATATAATGTGTGTTCCGGGAATAAACAAAAGACAAATTTGACACCTTTTTGCAAAAGGTAAATGCAAGTAAAATATGGACAGTATATATATTCATTCATTTATTTATTGATTTATTCATTCATTCAGTTTTATATACCACCTTATCCTTCAATTAAATAGGTTTACAGTATAACTTGATTAGGTACATTTAAGAGGGTCAGGACAGGAAGAGAAAGTGAAGGCGGTGGGATTATGTGCAGCTATTTACAAGTGTGCCAGTTGTGGGTTGAATGCATTAAGGTTCATAGCCATGTCTGTGGACTCTGGGAAGGCCCATAGTATTCTCTGAATAGTACATAAAATTTACAGGTGACTTGTAAGATATGAATTTTACCCAGTCTTGTACTAAAATGATTTTTTTAAAAAAATGGACTCTGTGTTGTGCAGAAATAAGATACGCATGAACTGTCAAATTTTTACTACTCAGCACATTATGATTAAGGGAGTAATTATAAAATCTGTTTATGCACACAAATTTGAGGTTTGTGTGTATAAATGGCTTCTTTTAAAATTACCTTGATCACACATGAGTGGAAGTATGAGCAGACAGTTACCTGAGAACCACTCATAGGGGATAATTTTATAAGGAGGTGCCTAGCTTTAGGTGGTAAGAACACATGTAAATGTCAGTATTTTAGTAATTTACGCACATAAATAGCCTCTTATAAAATACCACATAGCGCAAAAGTGCACGTATCATGTGCACTTTCACGATGGGCATGTAGATTTCATTTTCATTTATTTGATTTATCACTGTCCATCTGCTTTTTTCTGGGTGGAGTATAACATAACATACATAGAATGCCCATCTGCACATGCGGGCTGCTCAGTAGTGCCTCAGACCTCAGTGGGCGCAGGCCACAGGTGACCTCCGAGACAGAGTAAAGGTGTCCAAACCACTTTTGGACTCCTTGTAGTGGTGGCTACATCTCCCAAACCTTCTCAAGGGAGTACCTTTTCAGGCCCCGACACACACAAGGGTGCTGACGACCGATGCTTCCCTGCAGGGCTGGGGTGCACATTGCCAGGGCACGCACACTCAAGGCCTCTGGTCTCCTCGGGAGGACACACAGCAGATCAATTTTCTGGAGCTGCGAGCAATTCACTTGGTTCTTCAAACCTTTTCTCATTCCCTCTCTCACCAGTCTGTCTTAGTTCAATCAGGTAGCAATGTTCTATGTGAACAAGCAAGGGGGCACAGGGTCCAGGCTCCTGTGTCAGGAGGCACAGGCCCTTTGCTCCTTTGCAGTCAAACAAGGCATGTTTCTCAAAGCAGTTTATCTACCTGGTCAGGAGAATTTCCTAGCAGACAGGCTAAGCAGGATTCTCCAGCCTCACGAATGGCAGTTGAATCCATTGGTGGTCCAGCAGATCTTCCTCCGCTGGGGACTTCTATCCATCAATCTCTTTGCAAGTCCACAGAACCGTCAGCTGCCCAGGTTCTGCTCCAGACCACCGCATCCCCTGCGGATGGCAGCAGATGCCTTTCTGATCTCTTGGTCTACGGGCCTCCTGTATGCGTTTCCTCCCATGCCCCTGGTGGCCCAAACTCTGTTCAAGATTCTCCAGGACAAGGCCTCTGTGATTCTGGTAGCCCCCAGATGGCCGAGGCAGCCCTAGTTTCCACTTCTGCTACAGTTAGCGGTGGAAACTCCTTTCCCTCTGGGGTTGCAACCCGATCTCCTTCTCAAGATCAGGGTTCCCTCCTGCACCCCAATCTCAGGTCTCTCAATCTGATGGCCTGGCTGCTGAAAGGATAGTGCTAGCTCCCTTGCTTCTGCCTAAGGAGGTTGAAGAGGTGGTTTTGGCCTCTAGGAGGCAGTCCACCAGAAAGTCCTATGCCCTCAAGTGGTGTAGGTTTACATTATGGTGTGCTCAGCGCAATGAAGATCCTTTCTCCTGCCTTGTGCCAGTGGTACTGCAGTATCTTCTTCACCTGTCAGATCTAGGCCTTAAGTCTAACTCTGTTCAGGTCCACCTCAGTGTTCTCTCAGTGCACCACTCACTGGTGGAGGGACAGTCTCTGTCGGATCATCCCTTGGTGTCCCGCTTCCTCAGAGGTCTGCTTCTTCTCAAGCCTCCAGTTCGTCCACTGAGATGACTGGTGGGATTTGAACGTGGTCTTGCAGCAACTTACTCGCCCACCGTTTGAGCCGATGGCTACTTGCCATTTGTGCTTTCTTTCTTGGAAAGCGCTCTTCCTGGTAGCTCTTACCTCGGCCAGATGTGTGAGTGAACTACAAGCTCTGGTTTCTGACAGACCGTACACATGGTTCTATAAGAACAGGGTGGTCCTACGGACTCATCCAAAGTTCCTTCCAAAGGTCGTCTCCTCTTTCCACCTCAACCAGGAGGTGGTTCTTCTGACCTCCTTTCCCAGGCCGCATACCCTGGACTGTAAGAGGGCGTTGTCTTTTTATATAGAACGTACGCGGGGGCATCGAAGGGCTACTCAGCTCTTCGTCTCTTTTGACCCTAGTAAACTGGGGTTACTTGTCTCCAAGCGTACATTGTCCACTTGCGTAGCAGATTGTATCGCCTGGGCATACAAGGCAGCCAACCTCCCCTTGCAGGGTCGAGTCACGGCCCACCGTGTCAGGGTGAAAGCCACGTCAGTAGCTCATCTCCGCTCTGTTCTGTTGGCAGACATCTGCCGGGCCGCTACTTGGTCTTCAAGTCAGAATTTTGTGGCCCATTACTGCCTCGAGAGAGAGTCCCGGAGGGACAGTGCTTTTGGACAGGCGGTACTCCGTAATCTCTTTGAGGTTTAGGCAACTCCTACCCTCCGGCCCTTGTGTCGGGCTACCGTACGAGGGCGTTCTCAGAGAATATTCTTATCATGGATGCTGAGGCTCTTAAGAGGGAGCCATTTTTTCCACTTTTGGTTCCTGGTAGCCTAGAGCTGGGGAGTCCCATATGTGAGGACTGACTTCCTGCTTGGTCCTGGAGAAAGAGTAGTTACTCACCTGTAACAGGTGTTCTACAGGAGTAACAGGAATCAGTCCTCACGACCCTCCCTCCTCCCCTGGAGTTGCAGTCATATACTTTATTTTGTTTTTTGCTGTCTTTTAGCTATGTCGTCAGACTGAGCAAGATGGCACCCTTGGGTGGGAAGGGGACAGCGCAGGCGTGCTGCATTCCCAAAGGCTTTCTTTGAAAGCTGGGGAAATGCTCTGCATGGGTGCTCCGTCGGCGTCGACGTTACCCATATGTGAGAACTGATTCCTGCTCCTCCTGGAGAACACCTGTTTCAGGTGAGTAACTACTCTTTTTCAATGCTGGTGGCCAGATATGGCCCTGGCATTGAATATCCAGATGTAAGTTTCTGCAGCAACAGCTAGTTGCTGAATAATCCACCACTATACTTTCATCTGCTCTGGACTTTTTGCTCCTCCCATTTCTCGCTGTATGAGGCTGACCTCCAAATTCCACTACCTACATTTCTGTGCTCATTGTGCTGAGCACCAGTGGCTTAATCCCATACCCCTGATGACTTCCTACATTTCAAATTCATGCTGATCTCCTTCCAGTTGGCCATAATACTCGCTAAGCAAGAATACTTTTATTTATTTATTTATTTAACAGTATTTCTAAACCGCCTTATCTTATTAATCAAGGTGGTATCACAGCAAACAATCGGGTAAAGTGAGAGAGTTAAGCATGCAGTGAGGGAGAAATTTAGTTGTGTGTGTTGTATTGTGTGCTAGATTGGTTTGAGCTATGTACAATGTGTGTTGTATTGTGCGCTAGAGTGGTTTGAGCTATGTACAAGATGGACTATATACAGTGATGCAAAAACATTTTCTATACATACAGTGTTTAGGCGGTATCATGTGCTGTTATACATTCTCTGAGGTTATGTGATGTGTCCATAGTGTTCTATGAACAGCATGGTTTTTAGCTGTTTTCTAAAGTCCTTGAGGTCTGTAGTTGCCCTCAAATCGTCCGGTAGCTTGTTCCATATTGTTGGAGCAGCCATGGAGAGTGCTCTGTCGGTTGTGTCCTTGCGTGTGTGTTTGAATTCACTTGGGATGCTGACTCGGTTGTGTGTTTGTTTTCTTCTAGGACGTGTGCTAGTGTCCGGTTGTATGAGGGTGTGCAGGCTGTTGGCTGATGTGTGCTGATTTATCTTGAATAGGTTTATGATAGTTTTGTATCTGATGCGTGCACCGATTGGGAGCCAGTGTAAGTCCTTTAAGGTAGGTGTGATGTGCTCCTGTCTTGCAGTACCAGATATTATTCGTGCTGCAGTGTTTTGTGCTAGCTGGAGAGGTTTGAGGGCTTGTTTCGGTAGTCCAAGGTATATCGGATTGCAGAAGTCCAGTAGTGGGGTTATCAGTGCTTGACAGACGGTACGAAAGTGTTCTAGGGCGAGGAGTGGTTTCAGTCTCCTGATGATTCGCATCTTGTAGTAGACTTTTTGAATTGTCTTGTTTGTGTGGCTTGAGGTTTAGTTTGTTGTCCAGAGTAACACAGAGGTATCTCACTTCTGATCTTATTGGTATAGTACTGTTCTGTATCTTGATATTTGGCGGGTGAATGAAGCTTTGGTTCCGAGTGATGATTAATGCTTCGGTCTTGTTGTAGTTTATTGCGAGGTGGTTGTTTTGACACCAACTCGTCATCTGGGTAAGGCAGTCTGTTATCTTTGAGAAGTCCGGGTTGTCGATTAATATCGGGGTGTATATCATGATGTCGTCTGCATATATTGTGTATTGAATGTTGTTCTCTTTCATGATATTGCAGATTGGTTGGATGTAGATGTTAAATAGGAGTGCTGAGAGTGCGGATCCTTGAGGAACTCCTTGACGGACATTTATGGGTCGGGAGGTGTTGTGTCCCACCTTGACCTGTAGCTGTCTTTCGGTTAGGTATGAGTGGAACCATTCCAATGTGATTCCGTGTATACCAGTGCTCTTTAGTCTGTCCAGGAGCGTGTTGTGGTCCACTGTGTCGAAGGCTGAGGAGATGTCGATAAAGATCATTATGATTCCATTCCTGGTGTTGTCAATTATTCTTAGGATGCTGTCGAAGGGGTAGATCAGTAGCGTTTCGACTCCATGGTTGGGACGCAAGCCGTGTTGGTTGTCGTCGAGTGTTTCATATTTGTCTATGTGTTCCTGGAGTTGTATTTGAACCATTTTTTCGATGATTTTTGCCAGGAAGGGTATGCTGGAGATTGGTCGGTATGCTGCTGGATCCTTTTTGTCGAGAGTTGTTTTCTTTGTGATTGGTCTTACTGAGGCAAGCTTTAGTTGCTTTGGCATGAGTCCTTGAGTGAGTGAGTTGTGTACTATTCTATGTATGGTGTGGATGAAGTTTGATTTGGTGGCTTTTACCCATGACACTGGGCATGGGTCTGTAGGAGCAGTGCTTGTGTTGATTGTTGAGATGATGTTGGATATCTGCTCTGTTGAGGGTGAGTAGAAGGTGCCCCAGGTTTGGTGTATACTTCTGTCCTGGTGGTCTCACTGGGTGTTGTGCACTCTGTGGAGTGAAATTTGCTTTTGATGTGGTCGGCAAATTCCTGTGGATCAATTTGTACTTCCCCTTCTGTTGTTTGCTCTTTTGTGAGGATCTTGACTATTTCGAAAAGCTCTCTGGGTTTGTTGATGGAAGTATTAATCATGTTTGTGTGGAATTCCCTCTTTGATTGGTTGATTAGTTCATTGTATTGTTTTTGTTTTGTTAGGTAAAGATGTTGGTCGGCTGCTGTTTTGTTTTTTCTCCATCTCCGTTCAATCTTCCTGAGCTCCCTCTTTTCCCGTCTTTTTGCCGAGTACCATGGTTTGTTTTGTCTCCTGTTGTGGTGGTGTTTCTCGTGCTTGCCACCCGATGGTTTGGCGGCGTAAGCTAAGATGCTGTTCCAGCTGGAAACTTGTTCCTCCAGGTCATCTGTAGTAATGTTCAAGTGTTGTATTGTGTCCTGTATGAATTCGTCTCTGTCGAAATGCCATGTTACTTTGTTAATCTTACAAACTCTCTTGCCTCACTGTCTCTTTGCAGTATTCTGTTCTCTCCTCAAAGCATCTCTAACACTTACCCCTCCTTCCCTCTCTGCCCAAACTTTGGCTGACTACTTCTATGATAAGGTTTGCAAGATTAATCTAGAGTTCTTCACAGCACCACCTCCACATCAATATCCACATCCCTTCCCCCTCCCCTCAAAATCCTCCCTTCAACCTCTGTCACCCTTTCTTCCTTTTCTAACATCACTGAGGAGGAAACTGCAGATCTTCTCTCCTCCTCTAAACTCACTACTTGCTCTTCTGATCCCATCCCATCCCATCCCATTCCAATCCATTTACGAAGCTCTATCTCTCCTGCTGTTAACCCCGCCTGTTGTCACATCCCTAACTTCTCACTTTCCACAGCATCTGTTCCTGCATCCTTCAAATATGCTATGGTTACACCTCTCATCAAAAAACCTTCACTGGACCCTACTTGCTCTTCCAATTATCAGCCCATCTCCCGTTCCTCTTTTTGTATCTAAACTACTTCAATGTGCAGTTCACCACCTCTGTATTGATTTTCTCTCCTCTCATGCCATTCTGGATCCACCGCAATCTGGTTTTCGTTCTCTACATTCAACTGAAACGGCCCATGCCAAAGTCTTCAGTGACCTCTTCTTGGCTGTAGGGATTCTGTTCTATCTTGGTTTTCCTCTTATCTGATTCATCACACTTTGTGTATGCTCTGCTGGATCTTGCACTACTGCTGTCCCTGTTTCAGTGAGTGTATCTCAAGGATCTGTTTTAGGACGTCTTCTCTTCTTCTATACTCATTCTCTTGCTGCTCTAATCTCCTATCATGGTTTTCAATACCATCTTTATGCCGGTGATTCTCAAATTTACACCTCTGCCCTTGAAATCTCTTAACATAAGAACATGCCATACTGGGTCAGACCAATGTCCATCAAACCCAGTATCCTGTTTCCAACAGTGGCCAATCCAGGTCACAAGTACCTGGCAGGTTCCCAAAAAGACACATGGGTTCCACAATGCTTCAAGAATCCTGGTCCATATCTCAGCTTGATTGTCTGATGTTGCTGCCTGGATGTCCTGCAATTGTTGCGTTCGATCTTCCAAAAGCTCACTAAGGACATCACGCAGCACTGTACCCACCATCTTGACCCCCAGGAATTTGTAGACTACATGAAATAAAAAAACACCATCCAGACATGCTCCATCACACCACAGACAGATGACCATGAGATAAAAGAGCAGCATCAAACCTGGGAGGACTTCAGCATACCATCAACACATCAAGTGGAGGACATAATAAATGGACTCAACAAAACAACCTCACCATCAGACCCATGCCCAGTGTCTTGGCTCAAAGCCACAAGAAGCCAGCTCTCTCATCACATTCACAAAATTGACAGATTCACTCCAACAAGGATAAATGCCACTATCCCTGAAGCATGCCATGTTACGACTGATACTTAAAAGCAACAACCTAAGCCCTTCTGAACCAAAATCATACCGTCCCATCTCCAGCCTACCATTCCTTGAGAAAATCATTGAAAAGACAGTGCAAAGACAACTTCAGGACCATATTGACATGAATGCCCCACTGGACATCCATCAGCATGGCTTTAAACCCCAACACGGTGTGGAAACACTACTCACTTCCCTCTTTGACAATTTCCTAAGAGGCATGGATAACATAAAGAACGGATTCCTGCTAGTGTTCATGGACATCTCGGCAGCCTTTGACACTGTATACCATGCCAGGTTACTGCAATGCCTGTAGCAGATAGGAGTATGCAAGAATACTCTGAAGTGGTTTACTTCCTACTTGGAAGATCAAACGCAACAAGTCAAATGCACCCAAAAGAAATCACTGCAGTTCCCTGTCACGCAGGGAATACCACAAGGTTCAGCCTTGTCATCAATGCTCTTTAATATTTACATCCAACCCATATGCAACATCATCAAACGCCACAAACTCCACTATCACCTCTATGCTGACGACGACATGGTGTATGCTCCAACTAGCAATTAACATCACAACAATAACCAAATGCCTTGAAGACATGAATGCCTGGCTCACAGCCAATAACCTGACGGTCAACTACGATAAAACTGAGGCAATGTTCATCACTAGGAATCCCACCTTCATACCACCACAAACTATCAGCATTCTAGACAAATTCATAGTAGTCAAAGATGTACCTGGGCATCACAATGGACAGAGCTCTGAACCTGAAATCCCACATCACCAAAACCGCAAACAAGGCCTATCAACATTTGAGGACCATCAGAAAGATCAAGTCAATACTCCGCCAGGACCACTTCCGCACAGTGTGCCAAGCGGTCATCACACCTCGACTTGATTACGGAAACTCATTATATCAAGGCCTCCCTCAGCAGACCTTACACCCATTCCAAATGGTGCAAAACAGTGCAGTACGCATCACTACAGACACTCCAAGAACTGAGCACATCACCCCCGTCTTACAGCAACTGCACTGGCTCCCAATGATGGCCAGAGCAAAATTTAAAACAGTCATGATCATCTTTAAAATGATTCACCATCTCTCGGCAGATGTACTCCAAGACATCATAACAATGGAAATCAGCAATAGACCAAGAAGGACCAATAATGACAACATGATCGGCACACCTGCAGGATATCACAAGACTAAACAAACAACTTCAAGAAGAGCTCCTTCACTAATGGTGTCCACACTTTGGAACTCCCTCCCAACGAGCCTGAGGGCATTAAATGACATCATAGACTTCTGCAAGGTCCTTAAAACCCTGCTCTTTGCAGAAATCTATGAGCAGACAGACAACAGTCTCCACCCGAATGGTAATGCAACTACCTCTGCCAACTCGATACCCCCTCAGCCCAACTAGACATATGAGTTTATTGTATAATGTTGTTAAGTACCCTTATGTTAAATGTAACCCTCCAATTGTGATGTGACCACTTTGATTGAAGGATAAGGTGGTATACAAATCTGTCTAAATAAATAAATAGTATAAAACTGAAGATGGCAAAACAGAACTCCTTATCTTTCCCCCTAAACTAACCCCTCCTCCTTTCTCTATTTTGGTAGATAACATTATCATCCTCCCTGTCTCCTCGGCTCACAATCTCAGGGTCATCTTTGATTCTTCTTTCTCTTTTTCACCACACATCCAACAGATAGCTAAAATCAGCAAAATTCATCCCTTCCTTTCTGAACACATACAAAGACCCTTATCTACTCTCTGGTCACCTCCCACTTAGACTGCAACTCACTCCTTGCTGGTCTGCCCCTGAATCAGCTTTCTCTATTCCAATCCATTCAAAACTCAGCGAGGCTAGTCCTCCGCTAGAGTCACTATGCTCATGTAACCCCTCTCCAAGTCACTTCATTAGCTCCTTCTCCATTTTCACATCCACTTCAAACTTCTCCTGACCTACAAGCATATTCACTCTGCTGCTCCTCATTACCTCTCCTCTCTTATTTCTCCCTACACCCCTCCTTGGGACCTCTGCTCATTAGGCAAATACCTTATACCTGTGCCCTTCTCTTCCACTGCCAACCCCAGACTGCTTTCTTTTCACCTTGCTTTACCATGTGCCTGAAACAGACCGCCTGAGTCAGTGCGTCAGGCTCCATCTCTGGTCCTGTTCAAATCCATGCTAAAAATCCACCTCTTTGTGGCTGCTTTTGAATTCTGGTCCTTACGTTCCTACATCACCCATGTGTGTCAAAACTGTCTCTGTTCCCCTCTCTGTTGTGTATCTGTCTTGCTTAGATTGTAAGCTCTATTGAGAAGGGACTGTGTCCCATATACATATGTACAGTGCTGTGTATGCGTTGTAGCATTACACATATGATATGGTAATAGTAGTGATAGTATAAATTGCATCTAGTGTAAATCATTTTAAAAATGATCAGATTTACATATGAATGTCCTTAGTACATGGAAGGTTTTAGGGAGTGTGTCGAGGGCATGGCCTGGGTGGGACAGAAGTCTGCCTGTGTATTTCCTGATTCATATAAGGATTGAACATGTAGGCCCAAAAATGTCCAGGTCCTCCTTAATCCACCATGGTTTATTTCCCTCTCCAAGTTGAAATGAGTTCAAGATACCGTCCTCTATAGTTATGGTAAGTAGCATCTACACAGTTAAGCTTGCAAAATGTCTCACATGGACATATAGGTGCTGACATTTTAACATGCAAGATGTAAAATACCCGCACTAGCAAGTTGCCAGGATCCCTCCATCGATTTTTCCCACGTGTAAGTTTGTGAAATGGCAACTCCACCGTACATGGATGTCCGTCCACATGCATTTCTGCATATCCTTTTATGTCTTTTAGAAATGGCTCCATGTTTAGCAGAGTAGTTTCTAAAATACCATCAGAATAGAGTACATCCTGATCTTGACATCTCATGTCTTATCTTCATGTAATTTCTAAAATGTGCCTTAGGGGCTGATATTGAAACGATTAATATGTCTCTTTGCAGATGATACCAAGACCTGCAATAGAGTAGACACCCAGGAAGGAGTAGATAACATGAGGAGGGATCTAGCTAAGCTTGAAGAATGGTCTAGAATTTGGCTGCTGAGATTTATTTATTTGAACTTTTTTTTTTTATACAGCTCCTTCCAGCGATCAGGGGCGGTTTACATGGAACTACAACACAGTGCTACATGGAACATATTTAACCAATACACTTTAAACAAGGAACTTAGAAGAATAACTATATACATACCAGTACACACTAATTACAGAGGCATAGTGATGGCTGGATTTTCTTAGCTATATACATTGAAAGAAGGGAGGGAAATGGGAGGTGTTGGACTGTTCAGGTCATGCATTTGGGTTGAAAAAATCCAAAGAAGTGGTACAGTGTAGGTGTGAAGTACGTCTGTCCACAAAAGAACGGGATTTAGGCGTGATTGTGTCTGACGATCTTAAAGTAGCTAGACAAGTAAAAAAGGCGACGAGGAAAGCTAGAAGGATGCTTGGGTGCATAGGGAGAGGAATGGCCAGCAGAAAAAAGGAAGTGATCATGCCTCTATATAGGTCTTTGGTACAACCTCATTTGGAGTATTGTGTGCAGTTCTGGAGACCACACCTTCAAATGGATATAAACAGGTTGGAGTCTGTGCAGCTGGTGGCTACTAAAATGGTTAGTGGTCTTCATATAAAGCATATTTATTTATTTGAACACATTTTTATACCGCTCCTTCCAGTGATCAGCAGCGGTTTGCATTTAACAATTAAACTCTGCGTAGTTAGCAGTTACATATAACAGTAAAAAGATAACTGAACATTGTAGGGTAACATTAATTTCAAATAACTCAAATAACTCAAAAACCTCAAACTATTTACATAATAGAAGAAAACATGTTAAAACCCGTGTTATAATTTATCTATATACAGTGTTCATGATGAATTACATGCAAGTAGGTTTACAGTTTAATTAATTCTTTGTGGATTTGGAGTTTCATATGAAAATAGAGGGGTTAAGCTCCATCAGATTGTTTTGTGTAAAAATTTGCTCTGTTATTTGTCTGATTGTAGTATTCTTGAAATAAGTGTGTGTTAAAGTTTTTACGGAATGATGTGAGATCTTTGTTAGCTCTTAAGGTGTCAGGGAGTTTCTTCCATTGTGTGGGAGCTATGTATGTGAATGCTCTATTGCTAGTGTTTACGTTTACCTTGCAAATGGAGAGAGGAGGTTGTAGTGTATTTAGATTGTGTGTACGTCTTTTCCGATTAGTGGTTTGTGTATTAATGAGTGAGGCAAGGTAAGATGGGGCAGTATTGTGTATTAACTTGAATGTTGTAATTATTATTTTGTATTTTATGCGTGCATGTTTAGGTAGCCAGTGAAGTTCTCTTAGAATGGGTGTGATGTGATCTGAGAAAGGTACGTTCATCAAAATTCGAGCTGTGACATTCTGTGCCATCTGTAGTATGTTTGTTGTTTTTTAGGAGTCCTTGTAATATGCCATTACAATAGTCCAGATGTGGAGTTATGATTGTATTATTGATCTAAAATCTGATAGTTCAATGATATTGCGTAAGGGTTGTAGGGTTCTTATTTGGTAGAAGATAGTTCTGTTTAATAGTCTTAGATGGGTTTCCATGTTAAGTGTCATATCAAGGGTAACACCTAGGTATTTTAGTTCTTGTTTAGTGTTGTAGGTTGTATTATTTAGCATGATTGTGGGGGGGGGGGGGTTTAAATTCTGGGTTTTTAGAGATAAACATTACTTCTGTATGAGGACAGACTTAAGGATCTTAATATGTATACCTTAGAGGAAAGGTGGGATAGAGATGATATGATAGAGATATTTAAAAATCTCCATGGTATAAATGCACAGGAGGAGAGCCTCTTTCGATTGAAAGCAAGCTCTGCTATGAGAGGACATAGGATGAGGGTGAAAGGGGATAGACTCGGGAGTAATATGCGGAAATATTTCTTTACGGAAAGAGTGGTAGATGCATGGAATAGTCTCCCGGTAGAAATGAGGACAGTATCTGAATTCAAAAAAGCATGGGACAAACACAGAGAAAAGAGGGGGACTGTTGTAATAGTCGATATGGAAGAGCAGACTAGGTAGGCCATGTGGTCTTTTTCTGCTGTCATGTTTCTATGTTTCTAAACCTGCTAACCTCATTAATCACAGCGACCAGAATATTCAGCCACACTAATGTGGTTAGTGCTACTGAATATCCCTGGTTGCCACCACTAAACATCCTGACACTAGCCGACTAGCATTGTGGCATTTTGGAGGCAGCACCTAGCGATAACCGGGTAGCAGCGATATTCAGTTGCTGCCCAGTTATCTGTCAATGGCAAATGTTAGGCATCTTCAAGGCTGGCCTAACTTTTGCTGCTGAAGCTAAGTGGGCAGTGGCTGAATTTTGCTATGAGTGTCACTGAAAGTAAATATATCACATGCATATTCATTAGGGATATCCTGAAACCCTGGCCTGTTTGCAGCCCTCGAAGACTGAACTCGGGCATCCTTACTTCAGCGAGCATACTAGCACTATCCTTTGGTTACATCAAAAAGATTCAAAACATAGGAATTCAAACTCCCTGAACATAACATGTGGTTTAGATGCAATATTAGAGAAAAGTATGCTGAGTTTGTTGCCAGCACAGAAATGAAGTAGCAGATCCAACAAATCTTGATAACAAAAAATAGTAAAATAAAATATTTTCTGAAACAAGGTGACAGGAAATCTTGAAAGTGTAATACAGTGCCAGAGTTTATAGTTTGTCAGCTTTTGTTCTATCAGGAATGTAAATTGAAAGTACATATAAAATAATCATACAAACATAAAATAGAAAACAGCAAACTGCTATATCTTCTGCAGTCAATTCAATACTATCAGACATCTTTTGGCATATGCCTGCATCACAGCCTGTAGCTAACAATGTGATACTGATGACCTTCACATAACCTTGTCAAAGAGGAGCTTGCTTACACTTACGGAAGGGCCATGTACAGGTATGCTGCTCCAAAGGGTTGCCATTATAGCATTCTGGTCTTCCTTTCCTCCTCTCTAATCCTGGGATCTCCAGCACTGCCTTCTCCACTGCTCTCTGGGATCTGCTGTCTGGTCTTGCCTATGGGACCAAACATCTTAAATCCAGCTCTGGCACAATCTCCCTCCTTAGTGTAACTTGAGGATTAAAATAACTTTTGCCTGGCTAGGCTGGGGAAGTGCTGTCCAGGGCTATTTGTGGCAGCTAGAAATGTTTCTTTCTCCTCCTGGGCAGTTTTGCAGCATCCAGGGCTGTGTGTTTATGTGAGGGAGGTGCAGGAATCTCTTGAATGAGCAGCCTTTCTGGAGGGAAACTGCAGAGACAGGAAACAGGAAAATGAAACTGAAAGTAGCCGTTTTGAGTTTGTTCATGGAAAAGGTGAGATGTCTGAGAGATTTCTGGGTGAAAAGAGTGCTGAAATGAGTGTTTTTGCTGAATAAAAAAAAGGGTTGAACTGGTTATTGGTGGCTGTGTAAGTGTGGTTTAATTCTCTGGAAACTGAATTTTGTGACCATTTGGAACTTTTGGGTGAGTGGCTCTGAGAGAAATACTGACTGACTGGTTGAGAGTCTTATTGAGTAAAGAATATTTCTTAAAGGAAATTAAATTCTCCTTGGAATCCTGTCTAAGATCTGGAAAACCCCTTTATACTCTGAGCTGGAACTGTAATTCTGAATCTGGCTTTAAGCTCTTGAGTGTGGATGAGAGGATTGATTTTATAGGAAATATCTTCTTGGACTAGAGAGGAAAACAAAAACTGAATTTCCAGAAGTGAGTAATTTTTGGCTGAAGTGACTGACAAGTACCCTGAGGAAAGAAGGGGAAATTCAAACCCAAGCTGTGACTGAACTGTTTGTGTGCAACTGAAGCAGAACACAGAGTTTAAGCATTCTGCTGGGCTCTGTGCTAAATTAGTTGAGACTGACCCTTAAAGGGCCTGAGAAGATAATCTCATTCCTGGATTGAAAGACTAAAGCAGTCTCTAGTGGTTCAGTTAGGGAAAATGTGTTTGGGAGATTGCTGCATGTGGGTTGTGGTTGTGTTGCAGTCCAGTCCAAAGTGTGGAGGTGTGGAATGGATGTATGCAAAGAAACAAAGGAAGGCGGTATATCAATTATCCTTTTATTTAATTAGATAGGGAAAGTGTTATAGTAGCTGAAAAAAAAACAACAATATTCTTTCTTAGAGAGACATTTTGCCTCAACTTTTAGGATAGGCAGGGTTTTCCCTTGTTGATATGTTAAAGCTAGGGAGTAGGTTCCAGAACAGAAAAGGGATGCTGCTCTTTCCTCTACTTCTGTTCAAAGTCCTTTATGTCACAGTTATCAGAGGTTTTTAGATTTGTTCAGTATTACTCTAAGAAATGTTGCCTTAGCATGTTTGTCCAGGCCAAAAGTCATCCTGACATTATCTGAAAAGATTTTGACTACATGGCGTTGTTCCACTAAGCATTTTATGCCAGAGCTATTGAATTTAAAGTTATCTATAAACAATAAGTATGATGTTACCTCTGAATTGACACCATATTTAGGATTACAGCTAAAGTCATAGCCTAAATAGTTAATAGAAGTACTCAGTGGATTATATACCATTCATAACAAGAGTGGCAACAGGGAGTCTCCCTAAACTATTCTTTGCTGGATCTTAATATTAGGATTGATGAATTGTGCTGATCATGCTAGTGCCTGTGCTGCTGCTAGTTTTCAGCATGGGGGGGGTGTCCTGTTGGGGGCAGGACTTCTCTCTAGCACAGCTCCTTCCCTTATCAGTTCTGATGCTGATGCTGATGCAGCCACTGGTGCTTTCTTCATGGTGACTGCTGCTGATGCCTGCCAGTGCTTCTGCTCTCCTCTGCATGCCCACCTGCTGCTATGCAACAGGCAGCAATGTTTTTTGTCTCCATTCCTCTCACAGTAACTGGTAAGCCCACTTCTGGGTTCAGAGCTAGGCCACTGTCATGGAGGGCATGATGCACCAGCACCGTGTATGCTGAGAATCTGAATTCCAAGAGCTGAAGGATGAATGGGCCTCATAGAAATTGATTATACATATAAAGCTATTATCATAGGCTTCCATGCCTACTTTACTGCATCAACAGACCCAAATGCACAACAAGTGTTGAAATATGAAAGTAAATGTCCAGAATCCATTTTCCATCATTAAACTTGGACAAACATTTCTGAAAAGCTGAAGAAATTAATGAGAGTCCACCAGATACATAAGAAAGGAAACAACACAATTTGCAAAGTAGGAGAGAAAGCTCTTTGAAGAACTAGATCAGCAAATAAGGAAAAACAAGTGGCAAATACTTTTTATTTCCCACTGTATTTATGTATTACTCTAGGAGCCATATGTCAATCAAACTGGACACATGAATGGGCAAGGAGAAGTGAACTGTAACAAAGGGATAACAGTTTTATATTTGCAGCCCAGAACAGCGGATTCGAGCCAAGATGTCTCACAGCACGCATTGAAAGCTCTGGTAAAACAGGTAATACTGTATGTAGGTTCTGTAAGAAAGAGCTAGAAATAGTTATTCATCCTGTAAATAGTTGAGAAATTCTTATTACAAAAAATTTATATTCAGAAAGGCACAATAGGGTGGCACGTCTCATCCACTGGGAGCTTTGTAAACACTACTGACATTGCTGTATAGGAAAAGCACTGGGATCATGACTCTTACTGTAGAAAATTATGGAGAATGAAGAGGTTATGATCACCTGGGACATTCCTACCACTTGATAAAAAGTGAGGAAACCAGATAGTGGTAAAGGAGAAAAACACCAGAACGGCATTTAAAATAGAACTGTCAGTTCCAAGCAAATATTTTGTGAATCGTATGAAGAGGAAAAAGATCCTCGACTATCAAGAAATGCAGTCGGAGACTAAGGGCCTCTTTAAGTAAAGACCGTTAGCTGGCTAAGGGGTGTTTCAATGCACAGCTACAGACAATCGGGAACACGAACACCCAATACTGTCTGCCTTCACATGCTGAAATACACGTTAATTGGTGATCATCGGATGGGGTGGGGAGTGCATTGCCGCTAGTGCCATGGCAATTGCCAAATGATCATTGACAGCATGGCTCTTAACGTGGATTCACCTAATGATTCCTCTATAGATGTCGCTAAGGGAACCCAACATAGTGGAGTGCACGTTAGGAAATCTCTTTGTTGAGCGAGCGAGCGAGATTGGCTCAGTAATGGCAAATCTTTAGCAGGCTTTAGTAAGAGATGCCCTAAGAAAATGGGACAGACAGATAAAAAAATATTTTCTATTTATTGGGTGCCACAGACTTGTTTAAAAAGAATTTTCAAGCTCACCTTGACAGTTTACCTATTTATTTAATTTGCATTCTCTTATATAGCGCGCTATTCTGCATCAGTGCGGTTTACATTGAACAAACTGAAATTACATTGAACAGGGCATTATAACTTGGAGATAACTATTTTACAGGGAACATGGGCTATGGAGGGTTAAGTGGCTTGCCCAAGACCACAAGGAGCACCTGTGGGACTAGAAACCCCAGTCCTTCCGGCCCAAGGTTGCTGTCCTCTAGTGGGATTTGAACCCCCGAACTTCCGGCCTGAAGTACCTTGCCCCCCAACCACTAGGCCACTCCTCCACACCTATGCATATTACATCTTATGAACTCCAAAAAGAAACTCTCTGGCACAGTAAAAGTACTATGGTAAGTGCTAGTAGTAAATGTAAGAGACAGATCATACTCCACAAATCTGGATTAGGAGCGAGAATCATTACTGTCATGGTTTGTGCAAAACTATCCCATTTGGAGAAAAAATGGTTAAAACAGACAATATGTAGATTATATAAGAATGAGCTGGAAATAAGTGCTCATCTCGTAGCTGGCTGCAAAGTTCTGATGGCAGAAAACTTCTATATAAAAGGCACAACAAGGCGGCACCTCTCAACTACTGGAAACTTTGTACGGTAAACACTACAACATCACTGTACTGGAAAAGCACTGGGATCATGACTTTAGGAGAAGTTTGGAAAATGAAGAAGTTATGATCGTCTGGGACATTCCCAGTCCACCCAATAGAAAGCTGGATGCAAGGAAACCAGACATAATGGTGGGGAAGAAAAACATGAGAACTGCATTGATAATAGGGGTGCCAGTGCTAAATGATTATTCTGTGAAACATGTGGAGAGGAAGATGATTTTCATATACCAACACATTCAGTCAGAGACTAAGAAAATGTGGCTGAAAGCTACAGAAATATTTCCTATCATATTGGGAGCCACAGACTTGATTAAGAGGAATTTCCAAACACACCTTGATAGGTTGCTACATTCTATAAACTCCAGAAGGAAGTTCTTTGATGCAAATACTATGGCGCCTGTTAGTAGTAAATTTGAGAGACTGAGATCATATTCTACATACCCTGATTCAGGTTCATTACTGTTATGGTGGAACTGCATAAAGTTATGTGCCATCGCATAAGACACCTACAGTATTTTCAATGGCGCATCCTTGGGGCTGGGCATTTATGCGTGTATTTTAGGCAGGTACTGTTCTGTACATATGCACATCAGGTTGTTGGGATGTACTTTCAGAGTGAGTAAGCACAGAGGTGGAGCCTAAATTTATATATATAAATTATAAAATAATATAACTTACACATGGGTTTTTTTTTTACAAATCTTGACATGGGTATTTACACTGAGGCACATTCTGTACTGTGCATCCCAGCCTCTGTGTGCACATCTAGCCCCCGCTGGATCAGAATCGCGTCTAGGCCTGTAAGTGCAGGCTGGGACCTGATTCCCATTGGCATGTACTTACAGGCCCCTGCCCGGCTAACTCATTCAGGCTGGTTGCCAGGGCACCGCAGCTTCATTCAGGAGCTGCAATTCCCGGCCGCTGACCCCTTTCCCTGCAGCTTGACCCCCGATTTGGCCTTCCATGGCCAGGGTCGGGCTGCGGGAGAATCTCCATTTTGATTCTGGCCGGACCTCCTGTCCCTTGATGCCTAGGGTGACTTATTCCACCTCTGAGGTGGAATAAGTCCCCGTTCAGTCTGCCAGCCCCGAACGTACAGGGCCGACTTCAGAATCTGTCCTGTACGTCTGGTGCCGCAGACCGCCCACTGCCTGCCTTAACTCCGCCTCCTCACCACCCCTTCCCACCCCGTCTAAGCCTCCCTGTACAAACTCCTTGTTCGTACTGGAAGGCTTAGTCAGGGATGGCAAGGGGGTGAAAGGGATGTTCATCCCCACTATTTGCGGGACAGATTAGACCCCATTGACTAGAAATGATGTAAGTGGTCGAGCCTAGATTTGGTGCATGTATCATACTATTATGCCTCTCTTTTATAAAGTACAACTGCACTTTAATTTGTAAAACTGTGCAAAAGATGCATGTTGTCATATCCATTTAGCTAAGTGACCCTTATAAAATTACCTCTGGCCTATGTAAAACTAACCCAAAGACTTTGAAAACATCTCATACGAGTACTCTTGGATAATAAATTATCTCAAAATGTACAAGATAAACTCTAGATTTAGTGAGTATATAAAGTTCGCCCTGAGAAAGTGGCAATCAGCTCCCTCTGAAGTATGATGATGGGCAGTTCATCATTCCTTTTAAGTAAAACTAGAAGGTATAAAATGAAGTTGCAAGGAGGTGAACATAAAAGCAACGTCGGGAAATACTTTTTCATGGAAAGGATGTTGGATGCCTGGACTACCCTCCTAATGGCGATGGTAGGGACAAAAGCAGTGGCAAAATTCAAAAAGGCAAGGGACAGACCCAGAGGGCCCCTTTATTGCAAGATGATGAAATCAAAGCAAACTTGAATATATTTTAGACTTCAACAATTAGAGGGGTGACCTGCATGGAGTGGTGGGTACAAACTACTCTGGCCATTTACTGGGCAGACTAGAAGGACCATACTGATCTTTATTGATCTGCTCTCAGTAATTTTTGCTGGATTGATGTTTCTTCCTCTACTAGATATTTATATACACTTGTTCAAGTATTATTTATAAGTTTTTATATACCATCTTTGTGACATGTCTTTGTCTTGTCCTTTCCACGTGGACTCTCATAGGGCAAGTAGTTAGCGTATCGAGACTTTCGGGGAAAGGTACTCTTGGTAGCGCCCGGTTGGACGAGACAGCCGTACTAGGCTGATCTCATTCGCCTACTCAACAGGCATTTCCTAGAAGTCGCCGGTAGCGGATGTTCTGCTGCGGCTAGTTCTGCGACGAATGTCTCAGGTGGATCGGTGCCCGCCTACAGTTTGGCCTTTGAATGGGCGGGGCTGAAGAAGAAGGATTATTCTGCGGCAGTCTTTGCCACCTTGTTGAGAGCAAGGAGGCAGGCTGCGTCTGGTACATAGGTCCGTGCTTAGCGCCTTTTTGAAGGCTGCTGTTCACGGCGGCAAGTCTGGGTGACAAAGGTGTCTGTATCCTTGGTCTGAGTTCTCTGTAGGACAGTGTCTGAAGGAACTAGCAGCCAGTTCCTTAGAGGGTCCAGCTGGCGACTGTTTCCGGCTGTAGAGGTTCTGTGGAGGGAATAGCGCTAGGTGTTCGGATCGATGTGTGGCGTTTCCTTAAGTTGGGACCCGACTGCTCCTCAAGGAGAGTTCGGGTGCCGCCGTGGGATCCCGATTGGGCCTTAGAGGCATTAACTAAAGAGCCCTTTGATTCCTTACTCCAGGCGTCGGTAAAGGATTTGCTGTTATAGACAGTGGCTTTGATAGCTCTTTGTTCGGCGCGACGAGTTTCGGAGTTTCAGGCGTTGTCATGTAATGAGCCGTTTTCACCCTTTCTGGATAGAGGGTGGTGTTTGCGACCAGTCCCGTCGTCCTTCCAAAAGGTGGTATCTGATTTTTCTCCTGAGCCTATTGGTTTCTCTTCCAGTTCTCGTTTTTTCTGGAAGGGGAGGTTGTTATTCGTAGCTTACGCCGATAGGAAACATAAAATGCAGGGTGCGGCATTTGTTTCTTTGTTTTTTTGTGTTGGTTGGAGGTCCCCGCGAAGGGGAAACAGCAGCGAAGGTGGCCATTTTGCACTGGGTTAAGGCGGTGGTTGCCTCAGCATTCTGGTGGCGAGGTTGTATGATTCCGGGGGGCTTTCTGACTCTTGCTACCAGGGCGCAAGCAGCTTCATGGGTGGATCGCTGTGTCATTCCACCAGGGGGGATTGTTAGAGCAGCTTCCAGGTCGTCTCTTCATTCCCTCAGTAGCAACTACTGCCTAAATGTTCTGGCAGTAAAGGATGCCTGTTCCGGGTCGACGGTGTGGTGAGTTGGCTGGATAGGTCCCTCCCAATGAGTACTGCTCTGTTACATCCCAGAGGTGGAGGACTAAACTGGAGGAACGATAAGGAAATAGAAATTACACTTACCTGGTAATTGTCGTTCCTTGAGTGACGACAGTTTAGTCCTCATTCCCGCCCAGGGGTGTGATTTCTTCAGAGTTTATTTTCAAGCGGAGTGGAACATCAATCTCAAGGAGTAGACAGATCCTTTCAGATCCTAGATCGCAGTGAGTATCCCTCTCTGTAGTTTCTTCCTTCTCTCTTATTTAAACGAGGGGATGGTATAGGAAACGTGTTTGCATAGGGGGGACGTGAATGTAGAGTTTAAAAAAAAATAAGACTGATAAGGTTAAAAAGGTTCCTCAAGCTGAGGAATGGAGAGTTATTTAAAGCTATGGTATAGTTACTTATTTGTTGTTCCTTTGAGTTTGCTTTGTCAATAGTACACTGGAGGCTGATGGGAGATACCAGCAGGCTATATCCAGTGATGTCACGACTTTGACATGCCCAGTCTCCAAGCTGCAGGAGGAGCTGCACAACCCAGAGGTGGAGGACTAAACTGTCGTCACTCAAGGAACGACAATTACCAGGTAAGTGTAATTTCTATTTAGTGTGCTTAATTAACTTTCTTAGGAGTCAGATAGCTGAATCTACATTGCCTTGCAAGTACTGCCATTTCTAGAGAGTCTCCATTGCAAGTAAGGTACTTCTGTGGTCTTGAAAACAAACTCTCTGCCTGCGAGCTCATAAAGGGGACTTTCTCATTTTAATAGTTAACTTTTTCTGCTGCATTGCCTAGTGATTTGTAGCCGTATTGCGAAAGGGACATTTTTGTGTTCTTAGGCAAAGTTTTTTTCTGCTGTTCTAGTTTTTTTTTCTTCTCCTCTAAACTGCAGCATCAAAGAGGTAGGCAAGCTCTTTGAAGTCATTACCCACCTCAGGTGTTAGATCCCTCCCTTCCCACCCCATCTCCCACCCACCCCATGTGAGAATTCTTGCCACAGTTCCAGTCTTTTCCAGACTGTACAGTTTCTAAAGCCTGCAAAATGCTAAGTTGCAGCTTATATTTTCTTTTTGCTTGATGCTAATATTGCTTTTAACTGTTATACCTTACTTTGGGAATATTCTGACTGTGTAGCCCTTAAATCAGATAGCTGTGTGTGACACACGAAGGAAAGAAAAAGTTCAGTGTAACTATTTGGCTTCCATTGTTTGAATTTTCTGGTCCAAGCCAGCTCCCAGGGGAAGGGCTAATTAGATCAGCTTACTGGCTGCCATAGTTCCACTCTTTTCCAGACTGCACAGTTTCTAAAGCCTGCAAAACGCTAAGTTACAGCTTATATTTTCTTTTTGCTTGATACTAATATAGCTTTTAAATGTTATACCTTACTTTGGGAATATTCTGACTGTGTAGCCCTAAAGCCTGCAAAAACTATAATTTTCTTTCTTATCTCTGCTGGTTTCTAGCTTCCTATATAGAGTTTAACTGTCTGTTTTGGGGAACTTGCTAATATAAAGTTTAACTGTGGTTATACATTAAGCTTGGGGATAATCTGACTGACTAACTGCTTTTCTGGGTAGCCTTGGAGCAGATATCTGTGGATGCCCCCAGTTCAGGAACAGCCTTCTGACCAGAGACACTTAGGTTCCCGCCCACCCTACCCCTCACCCCACCCACCAGGAGCTGCATTGCCTACATAGTAGTCACATATGTTGCCATCTATCACACATCTTCTTCTTCCTTTCTTCTTCTTCTTCCTCTTCCTCTTCTCCTTCTAGCACTTCTTATTCAGCGTGTCCTGTATTCAGTGCAATAACTGCAGTACATTCATTCCAAGATGAATCATTTGGAAACTAAGAGCTTGTCCTCTGTGCCTCAGGTCAGCTGCCATGCATAAAGAACTGACTCTACTAAGGGAAGACCTAGCTGCCATGCATAAAGAGGTGACCCTACCGAGGGAGGAACTGGTTGTAATGAAGCACACCTTTTCTAGGATACAAACTGAACAATGTCCACCACCACTCCCACAAAGAATCAAACACCCAAGGGACAAGTGGATCACTGTGGGTTCTGGTAGATTGCGACCTGTAACACACAGATATCCTATGCATCAAAAGATATCCCTGCATAATGCCTTCTCTGCTTTGGCCAATGAGGATGAAGAACTGAGGGAGGAACTGGCTGCAATGAAGCGTATCTCTTCTAGGATACAAACTGAACAAAGTCCACCACTGCTCCCACAAAGAATCAAACACCCCAGGAACAAATGGATCACAGTGGGTTCTGGTAGATTGCGACCTGTGACACAGAGGCATCGTATGCATCAGGCGATATCCCTGCATAATGCCTTCTCTGCCTTGCCGAATGAGGATGCCCAATCCAAAGAAGCTGAAGGGCCCTTAAATGAGACAGACGATGCCCAATCTCCTGCTAAAGGACCAAATATGAAGAAAACCTCACCAAACAGCAAGCTGCTACTACTTGGTGATTCCATCATCAGTGGCACCAACTTGGGAACACAGTTCAAAGGAGAGAA
Source organism: Ichthyophis bannanicus (assembly GCA_033557465.1). Lineage (NCBI taxonomy): Eukaryota > Metazoa > Chordata > Amphibia > Gymnophiona > Ichthyophiidae > Ichthyophis > Ichthyophis bannanicus. The sequence goes on from CM066031.1 coordinate 223,765,131, forward strand.
GATAGCCAGGTGCCTCCCAGGCTCTTCAGCCAGCAGGAATACAAACCACATTGTTGAAGTACTTAGAGCAGAAAGTGAACACTCCAAACTTGATGTTGTTATCCACTTGGGCACAAATGACCTGGCTGGAAACAGTGCCTCTACAGTCCAAAAGTACTTCAATCCTTGGGAGAGAAACTCAAGCCCATTGTTAACACTGTTGCCTTCTCAGAGGTTCTACCTGTTCTTGGTAAGGGGCAAAAAGGCTGCATTGCATTAACAGCTTTAATACATGGCTCCAGACCTGGTGCAAACAAGGAGGATTCAGATTTATTGGCGAATAGGGTAACAGATGGAACAACAAGAGACTATACTGGGCTGATGGAATACATCTCTCTATCGCAGGGAAAAGAATCCTAAGTGAAAATTCAAGCAATATGTGGATATGCATTTAAACTAGAAAAAGGGGGTGAGGTATGTGGAAGATCAAGCTCTGGACATCACCCCCTGCAAAAGCAGATTAAAATCAAAACCAGCCACACTTTTAAACCACACATCAAAAACAAGTGGGAAGATGTAGGCAGATCAAAATCAATGCAAAATACACACAAGCCAGTTAAATGCTGGAAAGCAATGAGCACAAATGCTCGAAGATTAGCTAACAAAGTTCCGGACCTGGAAGCCCTAATGGTGGAAATGGATTTGGACATTGTGGCCATTACAGAAACATGGCTTAATGAATTACATGATTGGGATATAGCCATAGCTGGCTATAATCTATTCAGAAGAGACAGAGAAAATGGAAGAGGAGGAGGAGTAGCCTTGTATATCAAAAGCAATATTAAAGCTACTGAAATGCAGGGGGCATGGGGAAAAGAAGAAGCGCTCTGGATTGTGTTGGAAAGAGGAGATGGCACTGTCATCCATACTGCTATAGTCTACAGACCTCCGACACAAATTGAAGAGATAGATAACGAACTGATAGATATTGCCAAGATAGCCACAAAGGGGGAAGTGATAATATTGGGTGACTTTAATCTACCGGATGTGGATTGGATTACTCCTTCTGCAAATCTGGAAAGAAGCAAAAAAATAGTGGATGCTCTCCAAGATGCGTTACTTAGACAAATGGTGATGGAACCAACCAGAGAAAGCTCAACACTGGATTTAGTGCTCACCAACGGTGATAGCATGTCGAATGTCTGCGTGAGTGCCCCTGTGAGCAGCAGCGATCATCGCACGGTGTGGTTTGAGATAAAAGCCATGGTACAGGCCAATCATAGCAAGCTCAAAGTCCTAAACTTCATAAACACCGACTTCAATAAAATGGCAGAGTACCTAAAGGAGAAGCTGACAGGGTGGAAGGAGATAAGGGAAGTGGAATTGCAATGGGCTAAACTAAAGGTGGCAATAAAAGGGGCAACAGATAAATATGTAAGAAAAGTAAACAAAAACAGGAGGAGAAGAAAACCTGTTTGGTTTTCCAAAGAAGTGGCTGCTCAAATAAAGGCAAAAAACACAGCTTTCACAAAATTCAAAAGCTCACAAACAGAGGAACACATAAATGAATACAGGATCAAACTCAAAGAGACAAAAAGAGAAATAAGGATAGCAAAATCAAAGGCAGAGGAAAAAACGGCTAAAGATGTGAAGTGTGGCGACAAAACTTTCTTCAGGTATATTCGGCAAAGGAAGAAGATCAAAGGTGGAATTGCAGTACTCAGGAGTGCTGCAAACGGACTCGTGGAAAGTGACATTGAAAAAGCGAAATTGCTAAACGAATACTTCTGCTCTGTTTTTACTAAAGAAAGTCCTGGAGAAGGACCACCTGTGACTCCCAAATATAAAAATGGGAATGAAGTACATACCTCACCATTCACAGAAGATGAAGTGTTAGAACAACTTGCAAAACTGAAAGTGGACAAGGCCATGAGACCAGATGGGATTCATCCCAGGATACTGAAAGAGCTCAGAGAGATTCTTGCAGGACCATTAAAGGACGCTTTCAACAGATCCTTGGAAACAGGAGAGGTTCCTCAGGACTAGAGAATGGCTGATGTTGTACCTCTACACAAAAATGGTGACAGGGAAGAAGTGTCAAATTACAGGCCTGTGAACCTTACCTCGGTGGCGGGAAAGGTAATGGAGGCACTCCTGAAAGATAATGGAGGCACTCCTGAAAGAGCGAATAGTGAACTTTCTCAAAACCAACAGGATGCAAGACCCGAGGCAACATGGTTTTACCGAAGGACAATCCTGCCAAACAAATCTGATTGAGTTCTTCGACTGGGTGACCAGGGAACTGGATCAGGGGCATGTGATGGATGTCATCTACCTGGATTTCAGCAAAGCCTTTGATACTGTCCCTCATAGGAGGCTTATCAATAAACTCAGTAGCTTGGGGACGGATCCAAAGATGGTAAATTGGATCAGAAATTGGTTGACTGACAGACGACAGAAGGTGATGGTAAATGGAGCTCACTCAGATGAAGGGAAGGTGATTAGCGGGATGCCCCAGGGATCGGTGCTGGGCCCGGCCCTGTTCAATGTATTTGTGAGCAATATTGCTGAAGGACCGAACGGAAAAGTCTGTCTTTTTGCAGATGACACAAAAATTTGCAACAGAGTGGACTCCTCCGAGGGAGTGGTTAACATGAGGAAAGATCTACAAAAGCTGGAAGAATGGTCTAATGCTTGACAATTAAGATTTAATGCAAAGAAGTGCAGAGCCATGCACTTGGGTAGCAGAAATCCAAGGGAAATGTACGCGATAGGGGGGGGCGAGAGGTTGGTGTGCACAGATCAGGAGAAAGACCTTGGTGTGATTATTTCTGAAGATCTCAAGGTGGCAAAACAGTGCGACAGGGCGGTGGCAAAAGCCAGGAGGATGTTGGGCTGCATACAAAGAGGAATTACCAGCAGAAAGGAAGAGGTACGTATGCCACTGTACAAGTCACTGGTGAGGCCTCACTTGGAATACTGTGTTCAGTTTTGGAGACCATATCTTGCAAAGGATGTAAAAAGACTGGAATCTGTTCAGAGGAAGGCAACCAAAATTATTTGGAGCCTGCGTCAGAAGCCTTATGAGAAGAGACTTGAAGACCTAAACATGTACACTTTGGAGGAGAGGAGGGACAGGGGAGATATGATTCAGACCTTTAAATACTTAAAGGGAAATAATGAACAAATAAACCTCTTCCAAAGACGGGGAAGCTGTAAAACTAGAGGGCATAACAGGAAGCTGCAAGGTGGTAAATTGAAAGGCAATGTCAGGAAATACTTTTTCATTGAAAGGGTGGTGGATGCTTGGAACGCCCTTCCAATGGAAGTGGTGGGGGCAAACATGGTGACGGAATTCAAAATGGCTTAGGACAGACACAGTGGATCCCTTTACAGCAACAGGATAAAATCAATATAAACAGAACCATCTAAATTCTCAACAAATATGGGTGTCCTACATGGAGTGGTGGGTTCACCCCTAAACAATGACATGGGGAGGGGTAGGCCACATGGAGCAGCAGGTGCAACTACTCTTGCCATCATACTGGGCAGACTAGATGGACCATACTGGTCTTTATCTGCCGTCATTTACTATGTTACTATAACTCAGCATTTAGCTTGTTAACAAAAAGATAAAAGATCTTATTGGTTGGTAGGAACAAAATAGGAAATAAATGGTTACACATTTGGATATCTTGGAAACAATTTGATATTCTTGAAGGAGCATTGATTAGGCAATTTTACAGAGGGAAGATATTAAATATACCTCAGACACATAACATCAGAATTTAGTAGCATAACATAATAACTGTTTATCAAGCAAGCAGGACTACATACAGGTACATAGAACAGAGCTGTTAGAACACACATAAAAGAGGCTAGCTGCTATTTCTCTTAAAAGACAGCTGAGGAAAAGTTAGGGACTTTGGTAGGTCTTTCTCATTTCCTTCAACAGCTGCTAAAGCTCCAACAACTGATCTATGGCTGGAAAGAATCATGTTGCAAAATCTGTTGCCTCCATTACAGCTTCTGCCTTTGTTGAGACAGCCTGATCCCAGTCAAGGGACTGGTTCCATGTGCACAATGCTTGCAAGCTGAAACAAGCATGAAACAAGTGGAGGAGCTCAAAGAGAGGAGATGAGGCTGAGAAGATGAGATGCTTCTGGAGGCATCCAAGCTCTCTGAAAGAGGTGAAGATTGTATGCTACAAAATTAAGAGAGTTGGACCCAAGTAACCAGAGCCTGCAGAATCAACAATTCAACTCCTCCAACCCTCAAAATGAAGAACCTGGAAGTGGAAGAGGTAGAAATATCCCAGGAATGGTAAGAACCAGAGCTCAAACCCCCCGAAATTGCAGAATCAGTGACCACAAGGAAGCAAAGGGTATTAGTGGTTGGTGACTCTCTTCTGAGAGGTAATGAGGCATCCATTTTCAGAGCAGACTTTGTGTCCAGGGAGGTATGCTATCTGCCAGATGCCATAATCCGAAATGTTACGGAGAGTTTGCCAAGACTCATCAAGCCCACTGACTATTATGCTCATCCATGTCGGCACAGGTATCCCTGTGAGCATATCAAGACTGACTTCATGGCTCTGGTAGAGGGTGAAGCAGATAAGTGTGCAGTTGGTGTTTTCTTCAATCCTCCCTGTTGAGGGTAAAGGCCAAGACAGAGAAGCTCACATCCTAGAGATGAATACATGGTTGTGTGGAAGATGTTATTGAGAGTGTTTTGATTCCCTGGACTATGGAATGATTTTCCAAGGACTTTAAACTAGATTTGTTGGGGATGAGTAAAGAAAGCCCCCAGGTAAGTAAAAGCCCTCAGGTAAGTAAAACATTAAATACCTCTGTAGAAATAGATAAAAGGGGCAACATCTGGAAAGTAGTGTGCAATAATGCCCATAGTATGGGAAATAAGATCCCAGGTGTGTAGGGTTTAATGGAAGAGGCTGACATGGATTTAGTGGTCATTACGGAGACATGGTTCATGGACAACCATGACTAGGATGTAATTATACTGGGCTATACTTTATTCAGGAAAGATAGGGTAGGAAGAAGGGGAGGAGGAGTGACACTAGATGTCAAAAATAATATTAAAGCTACAGAATTATATGGCTTACAAGGGAAGGAGGAGGCACTGTGAGTTAAACTAGAAAGAGGAAATGTGGAATCCATTTCCATTGGTGTGATATATAGATCTGCTTTACATGCAGAACAAGTGGACAGAGATTTAATTGAAGACATTCACAGTATTTCCATGAAAGGAGAGGTGCTACTGATAGGTGTCTTCAATATGCTGGATGTTGATTGGCACATCCCTCTGCAGGCTCATCTAGAAGTAAGGTGACCCTGGATTCTCTACAAAAATAATTATTCTGGCAACTGGTTTTAGAACCCAGAACTGAAGGGGCCATACTGGACCTGGTGCTTACCAATGGAGAAAGTGTTTCTGATGTTATAGTAGAAGATAAACTCACATCAAGTGATCACCAGATCCTCTGTGTCTGTCCCATGGTTTTTTGAATTCAGATACTGTCCTTCTGTCCACCACATCTACTGGGAGACTATTCCATGCATCTACCACTCTTTCCATAAAAACATATTTCCGCATACTACTCCTGAGTCTATTCCCTTTCACTCTTGTGCTATGTCCCCTCGTAGCAGAGCTTGCCTTCAATTGAAAGAGATCTTCCTGTGCATTTATGCCATGGAGGTATTTAAATGTCTCTATCATATCGCCCCATCCCGCCTTTCCTCTAAAGTATACATATTTAGATCTTTAAATCTGTCCTCATATGCTTTATAACAAAGACCACTAACTATTTTAGTAGCCACCCTCTGCTCTGACTCCAACCTGCTTATATCCTTTTGAAGGTGTGGTCTCCAGAATTGCGCACAATATTCCAAATGAGGTTGCACCAAAAACTTATACAGAGGCATTATCACCTCCTTTTTTTCTGCTGGCCATTCCTCTCCCTATACACCCAAGCATCCTTCTGGCTTAAGCTTTTTCAGTTGCCTTTTCTACCTGTTTAGCTACTTTAAGATCGTCAGACACAATTACACCCAGGTCCCACTCTTCTTTTGTGGACAGAAGTACCTCTCCCCCTATACTATACAGCTCCTTTGGAGTTTTGTAGCCCAAATGCATGACCCTGCATTTTTTAGCATTAAATTTCAGCTTCCAAGTTCTAGACCATTTTTCAAGCTTAGCTAGATCCCTCCATGTTATCTGTTCCTTCCTGGGTGTCTAGTCTATTGCAGATTTTGGTATCATCCACAAACAAACAAACCTTACCTGACAGCCCTTCTGCATATCACTAGCAAGATTTTAAAAAGAATTGGACCAAGGACATCCCTGCGGCACACCACTGGCAACCTCCTTCTCTTCAGAATAAGCTGTATTTACCTGTACCCTTTGTTGCTTCCCACTCAACCAATTTCTAAACCAATCATTAACTTTAGGGTCCATCCCTAGGGTGCTCAGTTTGTTTATAAGTTGCCTGTGCAGAATAGTGTCAAAGGCTTTACTGAAATCTAAATACACCTCATCTAGGGCCCTCCCTCGTGAATCCATGTTGCCTCAGATCCTGCAATCCACTGGACTCCAGAAATCTCATTATTTTTTCTTTTAGTAGCCTTTCTAATAATTTACTGACCACAGAGGTTAGACTAACTGGCCTATAGTTCTCAATGTTACCTTATGTTCACCTTTGTGTAAAGGGACCACATGTGCCTTCCTCCAGTCCTATGGCACCACTCCTGACTCCAAAGAGGCATTGAAAAGGTCAGACAGTGGAACCACTAGAATGCTAGGAAAACTAACTTTGCCAAGATGGGACAATACCTCAAGGAGTCATTAGTGAGATGGGAACAGCTGGGGGATGTGAAAACGCAATGGGCAAAACTGAAAAGGGATATTTTAAGGGCAACAAACCTTTTTGTTAGGAAAGTAAATAAATGTAAAAGGAAAAGGAGGCCACTATGGTTCTCAAAAAAGTAGCTGAAAAGGTGAAGAAAAAGAGGGTGACCTTCATAAAATACAAGAGATCACAGAAAGCATCAATATTTGGAAAAACTTAGAAAAGCTAGGAAAGTAGTCAGGAATGCAAAGATGCAAATAGAAAGAAAAATAGCCAATTCAGTAAAATGGGGAGACGACATTTTTCAGATATGTTAGTGAGAGAAAGAAGTGCAAAGTGGTATTGTCAGACTCAAAGGTGAAGGGAAAGAATATGTTGAAGCTGATGAGGATAAAGCAGAATTGCTTAAGTATTTTTGCTCTGTGTTCACAGATGAAAGTCCAGGAGCAGGACCTCAGAAAACACCCACAAATACAGTAGAAACAGAAGTGAAGGGGATCTTGAACGATATTCAGAATATTGTGTTCGTGAGGGACTAGCTAAACTATAAGTAGACAAAGCCATTACTACTACTACTAATAATGATTTGTATAGATGTAAAACACAGTCCCTGCTCATCAGAGCTTATAATCTAATCAAGATGAAAAAACATTGCAAAATTGGGAACTAGAGTATGGCAAGATTCACTAACTTGTATTCTAATAAACGCAAGATCAATGAAAAATAAACTCCCCATATTCACAGACATACTTAATGACCTAAAACCAGACATTCTATGTGTAACGGAAACCTAGCTAACAGACACTGACCTTGTTTACTTGAACCAATTAAAAAACAAAAATTACGATATCTTCCACGCCCACAGACACCAGAAAAGAGGAGGAGTACTCATTATGACAAATAAAATACTAAATGCAAAACCACATTCATCTGCCCTCCCTAACAACATAGACACCTCATCATAAAAATTGATCACCTTAGATTATGCTTAATATACAGACCTCCTGACCAAAAATCTGAAAACATGGACGCTCTAATCGAATTCCTAAGCTCATCCACTGAACTTAACCCAATAATAATGCTTGGTGACTTCAACCTTCCATCCCTACCCCCCACACACTCAACTCTCTTCCTAGAATCTATCCTTGATATGGATTTTCATCAAATCGTCAACACAAAGACACACAACAAAGGAGGAACACTTGACCTTGTCTTCCTCCCTGAAGTGCTCCACAAATACTATAACGCAGCATCTTTGGAGTGCTCACCAGTCCCCTGGTCTGACCACTACCTTATAAAACTTAGCCTCAGCTATCCCAAACCCAATAATAATAAGTACAAACCACTACAGACCCCAACCACCAAATTTAAGAAATTCAATGAAGAAGAATTCCTTGACCTAACTATCTCACATCTCTCTCTTTTACCAAATGACTTTGATGAAGCTGTAGCAAACTGGCATAGAACTATCAATAATGCAGCCACATATAACCTTACTTCAAAACAATTAATCAATAAGAACAAGCGTCTTAGAAATGGTAATGCCCCATGGTTTAGCAATGTCTTAAAACTAATGAAAAGAGAACTGAGGAAACTGGAATTAAGCTGGCGTAGAACTAAATCTACAATGCACTATGAGGCCTATAATGACTACCTAAAAAAGTATAAAGAAGCAACAGATAAAGCAAAGAAAAACTACCATGCAGTTATTTTAACTAATTCAATAAATAGACCAAGGGAACTATTTAACATTTTCAAGACCTAACGAATAACACATACAACTCTACTAATGACATTACAGACATATATGCCCAGTCTTTAGCTAATCACTATATAAACAAATCAAAACAGCAATCTTTCTCACCAAAGCCAACAATTAAGCCATGCCATGAGCATACATATGATCACTCAAATGAGTGGTCAGATTTCCTTCCTTTGACCAAAGATGCTCTCAAGAATATTATATCAAACCTTAACACTACAACCTCTTACCTGGACCCATGTCCAGTAACCTGGATAAAGAAAACCCTTTCTATCTTTTCCTCCTTCATTCTTCCCATAGTCAATCTCTCACTACAACAAGGGTATTTACCACCTATGCTAAAACATGCACAAATCCGCCCTATACTGAAAAACGGCACTCTCGACAAAACATCACCGAACTCCTACAGGCCTATATCAAGCATACCCTTCATGGCCAAAATAATAGAAAAGGTTGTCCAAATTCAAACCCAGGAATACATGGATATTTCAGCCCCCCTAAATGAACAACAATATGGATTTCGCCCCTGCCATGGAGTCGAAACACTTCTAGCGGTTCTTCTCGACACCCTTATGCGAGGAATTGATAATTCTAAACAAGCATTCATCCTCCTATTCATAGACATCTCTGCTGCATTTGATAGTGTACATCACACCCTAATGCTCAATAGACTCAGTCAAATAGGAATTAAATCTACTACACACAAATGGTTTGCTTCGTACCTAACCAATAGAACACAAACAGTAAGAATCAGCACCCAAACATCAAACACATTCAACCAGGTAATCGGTCTCCCACAAGGATCAGCCCTGTCAGCCCTCCTTTTTAATATATATTCAACCAGTTTGTAATATCTTTAGAAAATTCAATGTTCACTATCATCTATATGCGGACGACATAATGATGTATATTCCATTCACGATCCCTAGCATACCAATACAACTTTTAAACGAGTGCCTCAATCAAATAACTACATGGCTAAAAGACCACAACCTCCATATCAACCACTCAAAAACAGACATATTAGTTGTAACGAAAGACCAATCATACATTCCCCCATCACAAATCACACTTCAAAATCAAACCATTAAAATAAAAAATGAAGTGAAATATCTAGGTGTCATCCTTGATATGCATCTCAGTTTGGACTCTCACATTAGAAACACAACAAAAAAAATCTTTTTCAAGCTCAAAATACTAAAGCAACTCCGCCCACGTGTCCATATACAAGACTTTATGAGCATAATTCAGGCAATCATCACACCTCATTTCGACTTTGCCAATTTAATTCTTCTAGGCACATCAAAACAAAACATTAAAAGATTCCAACTAGCACAAAATGCAGCAGCTAGAATCATAATGAAGTCTCAAACATTTGAACACATAACACCTATACTAGCTAACTTACACTGGCTACCAATGCAATGCAGGATAAACTATAAGACTATTATAACTACCTTTAAGGCATTAAATAACAATGCTCCACCAACACTATGCAAGCTCATTACTAAGGACTCTAATAAAATAGTACACAGGAAAGGCTATACAAACAAACTAATAACCCCGAAAGACTTCACAAAAGCTAAAAAGATAACCAACAAAAAGGCATTCTCCCATGCAGCACCCACCCTATGGAACTCCCTTCCTGAGGAAATTAGAGCAGTAACAGAAATTAAGGAACTCAGAAAGAAACTAAAAACCCACCTTTTTACATCATACTTTGATCCTATGACATACTCCTTCTCCCACAATGAAAACGGATAACTAATAACTCAGATCCCTAACTGAAAGTCACTAAATCAAGCATCTAAAATTAGAAAACGAATAACAAATGACAACGAAGGCCCCTACCAAGAAAGACTTAAAATAGCTGTAACTGAAATCATCTTACTCCCCTTTACTCCGGCATTCTTTACCCTTTCTGGCAATTTCCCACCCTAACTTATCACAATTAGTCCATCTAACACTAGGTAATTTTACATACCACAAACACTATATTCTGTATATAGTTGTTATATAGTGTATTGTTGTTTAGTTTTTGTTATTGTACTTAGATCTGTTTCAAATATAACTAAATATGTTTTGTTCAAGGTTCAGACCTATTGTACATAGTTCACTGATGTTCCATGTAAAAAAACAGATCTTTGATCTGTCCCTTAACTTGTTTTTTGTAAACCGCACCTGATCATTGGGAAAGTGCGGTATATAAGTGATTGTTAAATAAATAAAATAAATAAGATACATATAAGTAGTGGACAAAAGAATGAAGCACATCGAGATCCAAAAGCAGCCTCAAAGATGTGGGTCTTCAGCCTGGACTTGAATAGGGCCAGAGAAGGAGCTCAACGCACCGAATCAGATAGTTTGTTCCATGCATAGGGAGCAGCAAGGTGGAATGAACAAAGTCTGGAGCTGGCAGTGGGAGAGAAGGGCATAGATAAAAGGGATCTGCCAGAGGAGCAGAGTTCCTGAGGAAGAGTGTAGAGTGAGATAAGAAAGGAAAGGTAGTGAGGAGCCACAGAATGAATGCACTTGTAGGTAAGTAGGAGAAGTTTGAACTGAATGCAGAAATGGATAGAGAGCCAATTAAGTGACTTCAGAAGGGGGGGGGGTTACATGAGCAGAGTGACACTGGTGGTAGATAAGCTGTTCACTGCATTTTGAACGGACTGAAGGGGAGAAAGATGATTCAGAGGGAGACCAGTGAGAAGTAGGTTACAATAGTCAAGACAGAAGATGACTGGTGAGTGGATGAGGGCCTTAGTAGTGTGTGTAGAAAGGAAGGGATGAATTTTGTCAATATTATAGAGAAAGAAGTAACAGGTTTTAGCTGTGTGTTGGATGTGTGCAGAGAAAGAGAGAGTAGAGTCAAAGATGACCCCAAGGTTGTGAGCTGAGGAAACAGGGAGTGTAGCATTATCCACAGAAATAGAGAAGGAGGAAGGGGGGAGTTGGGTTTAGTAGGAAAGATAAGGAGCTCAGTTTTGGCCATGTTAAGTTTCAGATGGTGGTGAGCAATCCAGGCAGCAATTGTGAATAAACAGGCAGAGATCTGGCCTTGAATTCCTGAAGAGATTTCAGGCACAGAAAAGTAAATCCAAGAGTCGTCAGCATAAAGATGGTACTTAAAACCATGGGAAGAAATAAGTGCACCGAGGGACTGAGTTAGAGAGAGCAAAGGACAGGTCCCAAGACAGAGCCCTGAGGTACACCAAATGAAAGTGGGATGACAGTAGAGGAGGATCCACCAGAACATACACAAAAAGTGTGATAGGAGAGAAAAGAAGAAAACCAGGACAGAACAGAGCCTCTAAATCCAAGCAAGGACAGGGTATCGAGAAGAAGATGGTGATCAACAGTGTCAAAGGCAGCAGAAATGTCAAAAAGGATGAGAATCGAGTAGAGGCCTTTGGATTTGGTGAGGAACAGGTTGCTGGAGACTTTGACAAGAGCCGTTTCTTTGGAATGTAGAGAATGCAAGCCAGATTGCAGTGGATCCAGAAGGGCCTGAGAAGAAAGAAAGTTAACACATGGCATGGGTAAATGAACCGCTCGTTCACATAATTTTTAAGCAAAGGGGAGGAGAGAGATAGGCCGATAATTGGAAGAACAGGTAGGATCTAGAGAAGACTTTTTAAGGAGAGGTGTAACCACAGCATATTTTAAGGCCACAGGAACAGTTGCAGTGGAAAGTGATATGTTAAGGATATGACAGATGGAAGGGATGATGGAGGAAGTGATAGAGCTTAGTAGACGGGTGGGATGGGAGCAGGTAGTCAATATGGAGAACAGAAGATTTTCAGTTTCCTCCTCAGTGATTTCAGAAAAGGAAGAAAGGGTGACTGAAGATAAGAACATAAGAAATGCCATATTGGGTTAGACCAAGGTCCATCAAACCCAGTATGCTTTTTCCAACATTGGCTAATCCAGGTCACAAGTACCTAGCAGTTTCCCAAAAAGACATACAGGTTCCATAATGCTTGTATTGGGGCAAGCCATGGATTACCTGGATCCTCTTTAATAATGGTTTATGGACCTTTCTCCAGGAACTTGTCCAAACCTTTTTTAAACCCAGCTACACTAAAAGCTTTTAATACATCTTCCAGTAACGAATTTCAGAGTTTGATTACGCGTTGAATGAAAAAATATTTTCTCTTAGTAGTCTTAAACGGGTTCCACTGTAGCTTTATTGCATGTCCCCTAGTCTTTCTACTTTTTGATGATGTAAAGAATCAGTCTATGTTTACCCGTTCCACTCCATTCATTAATTTTTTAGACCTCTATCATATCTCCCCTCAGCCGTCTCTTTTCCAGGTTGAAAAGTCCTAACCTTCTAAGCCTTTCCTCATATGGGTATCCTTCCATCCCCTTTACCATTTTGGTGGCTCTTCTCTGTACCTTTTCTAATTCCTCTATATCCTTTTTAAGATACTGCAACCAGAATTGCAAACAAGAGTATAACAAGAGAAATGAAGTGGACCCAAAATAGATCCTTGGGGTACACCAACTGAGAGTGGGATAGCAGTAGAGGAGTATCCAGCAGAACAAAAACTGAAAGAGTGATGAGAGAGATACGAAAAGACCCAGGATAGCACAGAGCCCCTAAAGCCAAGCAAGGACAAGGTATCAAGGAGAAGGTTGTGGTCAACAGTGTCAAAAGCAGCAGAAAGGTCAAGAAGGATGAGGATTGAGTAAAGGCCCTTGGATTTTGCCAAGAACAGGTCACTGGAGACTTTGGCAAGAGCTGTTTTGGTAGAATGTAAAGGATGAAAGCCAGATTGTAGAGGATCCAGAAGGGCTTGAGAGGAGAGAAAGTTGAGGCAACAGTAGTGAACCCGCATGTTCGAATAGTTTAGATGTGAAGGTGAGGAGGGAGATGGATCAATAGTGAGAAGGACAGGTAGGGTCTAGTGAGGGTTTCTTGAGGAGTGGAGTGACCATAGCATGCTGGAAGTCTGCATGGAAAGTTGCAGTGCAGAGAGATAGGTTGAGAATATGAGAGATAGAAGGGACTACAGTGGAGGAGATAGAGCTAAGAAGACGGGTGGGAATAGGATCAGAGGAGTAGTTAGTGAGTTTGAATGAGGAAAGATGAGGAGGAAACAGAAAAGGAAGAAAGGGTAGCAGAGGTAGGGGGAAAGTTGGGAGTGAAGAGGGGGAGGAGGGGAAGTAGCTGACATTGTGGGGAATTGGAGTGCGATCTTGCGGATTTTGTCATGGAAGTAGTCACCAAGGTTTGGGCAGAAAAGGAGGGAGGAGTCGGAGGTGGAGGCACCTTGAGGAGAAAGTTGAGAGTTGTAAAGAGACGGCGAGAGTCAGAGGCAAGAGAGTTAGTCAGATGGACATAATAGTCTTGTATGGCAAGTGTTATGGCTGACTGGAAAGAGACAAGTATGAATTTGAAGTGTAGAAAGTCCACAAGGATTTGGGATTTGAGCCAAGCATGCTCAAATGAGTGGGCACAGGAGCACGGATAGCGGGTAGTGGAAGACAGCCAGGGTTAAGATATAATATGCATCACAGGACATGGCATGGGCGGAGCAAGAGCATCCAGAGCAGAGTGCAGTGCTATAGGAAGCTACTGCCTCATCAGCAGACTCAGATGACATAGTGAAGAAAAGAGGTGATGAGACAGTGAAGGGGAGAGCCAACCGATCAATAGCATAAAGATTTCTAAAGAGGTTGGAGGAGACTGGGTGAGGTTGAAGTGGTGAGTGATGAAGAGTGAAGCTTAGCAGGTGATGGTCCGATAAGGGAAGACGTGATGTACAGAATATTTAGGGTAAGCAATTAGAGAAGAATACAAGGTCGAGGCAGTGACCTTGCTGGTGAGTAGGGGCAGTAGAACAAAGCTGGAGTTTAAATGATGAGGTAAAGGAGAGGAGCTTTAAAGCATGAGGGATGTGATAGTGCCTCTGTATAAGTCTTTGGCGACACCTCATTTGGAGTATTATATGCAATTCTGGAGACCACATCTTCAAAGATATATAAACAGAATGGAGTCAGTGCAGAGAGTGCCTACCAAAATGGTCAGTGGGCTTCATCATAAAGCATATGGGGACAGAATTAAAGATCTCAATATGTTTACTTTGGAGGAAAGGCAAGAGAGAAGAGATATAGTATGACAGAAATGTTTAAATATCTCCATAACATAAATGCATAAGAGATGAGCCTCTTTCAATTGAAAGAAAGCTCTGCAACATGGGGGCATAGGATGAAGGTGAAAGGGGATAGGCTGAGGGTGCATATTTCGTGGCTACATGGGTTGGAGTACTTATTGGTGATTTTTCAATGTTGAATTCTTGGAGTTACTCCTGATAAGATTGTGGTGGTGTTTTGTATTTTGAGGTGTTCAGCATCTTCCCATTCCTTCCCTACACATCAGGTTAAATACCCTAGTACTATATGAATAGCACCAGGGCGTTCCATGGGAGATGCAGGAATGATACCACTGATCTGGTCAGTGCCAATTTTCAGCCTCTAACTGGATAGTCAAAGTGCATAAAGTTAGGACAGGTGAAAGGCTATCCTAATTTTATGCAGTTTTATCCCTGCACTCAGTCCATGGCAATCAGCTGTGCCTTGCCTCACCATATCACGTTCACTATGAGACCACGAGACAATGCACTTTTTTCTATTTGGCTCCACTTCTCTGTGATGGATAACATGTTCCAATGTTCAAATAAAAACTACAATTACATGTTTTCTACTTCCGTGTCCAAGTCATTCTTCCTCCTCCTGCACATACATGCCAGTAGTCCTTGGGGAGCAGCAGCCCTGCACTTACTGCCCAACAAAGCTGACTACCACCCCTTAAATCCTGCATGTCCACCAAGATTTGTGTACACAGACCATTATGTATATCACACAGAGCACATACAGGGCTATGGCGATGGAAAAACATCCTCCTCACAGATGCCATCCTCCTCACTTGTCCAAGCATGGTCCCTTTGTTCTTGGCATTACAACAGCACCATTGTCCCCATGGCACTCTACAGGCATAGCCCATGTACCATTGACTGTCCAACCTGGTGCTGGGGTACAACACCCATACGTACAGATGCCCCACTGTTGGAGAAAGGTGAATAGTGGTGTACCCCAGGGATCTGTGCTGGGTCCGCTGCTTTTTGACATATTCATAAATGACCTGGAAAGTGGAATAACGAGTGAGGTTATCAAATTTGCAGATGACACAAAACTATTTAAAGTTGTTAAAATCCAAGAGGATTGTGAAAAATTGCAAGAGGATCTTGATAAATTGGAAGACTGGGCATCAAAATGGCAGATGAAATTTAATGTGGACAAGTGCAAGGTTATGCACCTAGGGAAGAACAACCCAAACTATGGTTCCACGAGGCAAGGTTACATGATGCAAGGTTACACGATGCAAGGTTCCACCGGTCCTCACACTTTTCCCCCCGTCGTACAGCTCTGCCAGCTACACTTTCTGTGGCCGCTAGTCTGACTTTGGGCCTAGCTTTACTTAATTGCAGGTCTCTCCGCTCCAAGTCCTTGCTGGTTCAGGATCTTATCCAACAGCACTCTTTCGATCTGTGCTTTCTCACCGAGACCTGGCTCAAAGAAGGGGATAGTCCTCTTCTTTCTAGCGCACTTCCCCCCGGCTATTCAGCCTTCTCGACACCTAGGCTGGGCAGGGGAGGGGGAGGTGTAGCCCTTCTCTATCGTTCTACGTTCCCTATCATTGAAATTACAGCTACTACGGTTCATTTCTCAGAGTCTTTGCTCCTGCGTTTCCACTCCTCTCCCCCGTTCTATTTTCTTTTACTTTATCTTCCCCCTTCTGTCTCCACTGACCATTGGGAGGCATTTCTGCTAACCCTCTCTGAGACGGTCCTACAGTACCCCAATATTATGATTCTGGGCGATTTTAACATCCGTGTAGATGCTCCTTCTAGACCTAAAGACCGGGTTTTCATGAATCTCCTCCATGATTTATCACTTCAACAACATGTGTCAGGACCTACTCATTACCTGGGCCATACCTTAGACCTGGTCCTTACCTCCTCTCCTAGCATCTGCTCTGTGTTATCAGTGCCCGTTTCTCATAGTGTCCCATGGTCGGACCACTATTGTGTCTCTTTTTCTGTTTCCCTACCGATCTCTGATACCAGTGACTCCTCTGCCTCTCAGTCTCCAGTTCGTCTCCGGCGTCACGTTACTCCATCCACTCTCGCTGCTTTTCCTCCGGCCCACTCACTATTTCCAGCAGATTTCTCGGTGCTAGCCCCTGATGCCCAGGCCTCTCTTTGGAATTTGGTTCTTTTGCACACTTTGGACAACTTAGCTCCACTTCGTCCTTCCGGTGCTCCGTCCCGGACTCATTCGCCCTGGTTTCATCAGGGCTTACGGTTGCAACACACTCAACTGCGCCAAGCACAACGACACTGGCGCTCTCATCCGTCTTCAGCTACTATGGCACGCTTCAAACTACTATACTTGGAATATCGCTCCGCAGTCCAGTCTGCTAAGTGCTCCTTTTACACCTTAGAAATCTCTCAAGCTGCCAATTCTTCTAGACAATTGCACTCAATTTTGCGGCAACTTTCCTCTATTGTATCCCCCTCTGCTTCTCGAGCTGCTGTTCCAGCCCCCGCATCCCTAGCATCTTTTTTCTCTGACAAAGTTCAGAACTTACACTCTTCCTTCCATATCGCACCTCCTCTACCTCTGTCTCCTCCCTGCACACCTTTGGCCTCTCCTTCGTCCCTCGCCTCTGAGGAGTCGACCATTACTGAGTCCTTTGTTTCTATTGTTCCCTGTGTGGCTGGTTCTCCTAATAGAGCTCTACCTCATACATGGTCCACCTTCCGTCCCCTCACTGCAGCGGAGGTACTACTCACTCTCGCAGTCTAGGAAGACCACCAGCTCTTTGGATCCAATCCCTTCCAACTGGCTGGTAGAACCTTCTCTCCAATTCATACCTTTCATCACTACTTTGTTTAATTCCAGTTTATCATCTGGTCATTTTCCTTCGGTTTGGAGATCCACCATAGTCCATCCCCTGCTGAAACAGTCTTCCCTCGATCCCTCTGTACTATCCCACTGGCGCCCGGTGTCCAATCTCCCTTTCCTTGCAAAAATGCTGGAGTGTCTAGTCTTTCTTCAACTTTCTTCCCACGTCGAGGCCACCAATGCCCTTCATCCCCGTCAGGCAGGTTTTAGACCAGGACATAGTATGGAAACTATTCTCCTCGCCCTGCTAAATGAGATTCACGTAGCCCATGAACGTGGTGACGTTACCCTTTTGGTTTCATTGGATCTGTCCGCAGCGTTTGATTTGATTGATCACTGGACCCTTCTGTCATGTCTTTCTGATATTGGTGTACGGGGTGTGGTGTTACGTTGGTTCCGTTCCTTTCTCACTGCTCGTTCTTATGTTGTCCATGCCAATCACCAAACCTCGCCGTCTATTCCGTTGTTATGTGGAGTCCCTCAGGGATCAGTTTTATCCCCTCTGCTCTTCAATATTTTTCTTGCCCCACTTCCCCTTTTGGCCCAACAATTTCCAGTTTCCACCTACATTTACGCCGACGATATTGTCCTTCTTTTCCACACTTCTCCAGCTATGATTGATATCACTCCCCTCAATAACTGCCTCTCTCATATTGCCACCTGGCTCTCATCTAATTTTCTACATTTGAATCCTTCCAAATCCTCAGCCATGTGAGCTCTTCTTGCCTGGTTATCACGCCTCAAATAAATTCCACTCCTATTCCTCTTACCTCTTCTCTTCGGTACTTAGGGGTAATCCTGGATTCATCATTGTCTTTTCACAAACACGTGTCCAACTTATCCCGTCGTTCTTTCTTTACATTACGCCAATTATGTTCAGTCCGCTCAATTTTGTCCCCTGATTCCCTTACTACTTTGGTACTAGCTTTAGTTATGTCCAGATTGGATTATTGTAATGTGGTTTATGCCAATCTCCCTGCTTACCAACTTAAACACCTTCAACTTTTGCAGAATACAGCCGCCCATCTTGTTACTTTTGCCCGGAAATCAGATCATGTAACTCCTCTTCTGTTTCGCCTCCACTGGCTTCCGCTCCATTTTCGGTTTAAATACAAGGTTCTTATATTATTACATAGAGTCATCCACACTTCCAATCCGCAGTACTTAGCAAATCAGTACTCAGCAAATCAGTACTCAGCAGCTCGGGAAGCAGAGGGGGATACAATAGAGGAAAGTTGCCGCAAAATTGAGTGCAATTATCTAGAAGAATTGGCAGCTTGAGAGATTTCTAAGGTGTAAAAGGAGCGCTTAGCAGACTGGACTGCGGAGCGATATTCCAAATCTAGTCTCTCTTCACACTCCTTATCGTCAGCTCCGTTCATTGCATGCTAACAGTTTGTTTCTTCCCCCACCCTCACGAGCTCACCTTGAACAGACATGCCATTCCGCTTTCTTTTTCTTGGGACCCTCACTCTGGAATTCTCTGCCTTCCTCTCTTCGTCTAGAATCCTCCTACCAACACTTCAAAAACCTATTAAAAACACATCTGTTCCAACAGGCATATGATCTCCCTCCCAGTAGTCCTGTCTAATTGTTTTGTTTGTCTTTGCGTACTTATGGTTTGTTTGGTTTGTCTACTGTTTGTCCTGTGACCCCTTTGGTCCATCTTTTCTTTATTTTAATGGATTTCTTTTCTTTTCAATGCTTTTATTTATATTATTTTATTGTAAACCGCTCTCACGTTTCGACAAGGGCGGTATATTAAATGTAAATAAAGATAAAGATAGAAAGATAAAGATTAGGAACCACCACCCAGGAAAAAGATTTAGGCGTCATTGTGGATACCATGTTAAAACCCTCAGCCCAGTGTGCAGCGGCGGCCAAGAGAGCAAATAGAATGCTAGGTATGATAAGGAAAGGAATGGAAAATAAAACAAAAGATATTATAATGCCTCTATATCGTTCCATGGTGAGACCGCACCTTGAATTTTGTGTGCAATTCTGGTCGCCGTATCTTAAAAAGGATATAGCGATTTTAGAAAAGGTTCAGAGAAGAGCCACCAAAATGGTAAAGGGGATGGAAGGATACTCCTATGAAGAAAGGCTAAAAAGGTTAGGGCTCTTTAACCTGGAAAAGAGACGGCTGAGGGGAGATATGATAGAAGTCTATAAATTAATGAACAGAGTGGAACGGGTAAACGTAGATCGATTGTTTACGTTATCAGAATATAGAAAGACTAGGGGACATGCAATGAAGCTACAGGGTAAACTATTTAAGACTAATAAAAGAAAATATTTTTTCACTCAACGTGTAATCAAACTCTGGAATTTGTTACCGGAGGATGTAGTAAAGGCTGTTAGTGTAGCTGGGTTTAAAAAAGGTTTGGGACAAGTTCCTGGAGGAAAGGTCCATAAACCATTATTAAGAAGTGACCGAAGATATCAATGCTTGACCCAGTACAAGCATTGTGGAACTTGTGTCTCTTGGGGAAACTGCTAGGTACATATGACCTAGATTGGCCACTGTTGGAAACAGAATACTGGGCTTGATGGACCTTGGTCTGACCCAGTATGGCATATCTTATGTTTATGTTTTTGCGCATCATGACTATGGTCCCATTTTGCATGCCCTCACCCTGCACAGTCTTTCAGCATGACTAACATCTGCAACACAACAAAGGACTCCATGGTCAAGGTGGAGGTAGGCATGTCCAGCACATGAACATCCAGGACATGTCAGCACCAGCAACATACAAACATCAGCCACCCATCCAGGCTGTGGCAAAAGGCATGTAAGGCAAATGGATGGCCTCTACCCCTGTCTGCCATCCACAACAGTGTACCCTAGTCACATGGTTAATGCACCCATGGCCATCTGGACCCTAGTCTATACTGTGCTATCATCAGAAACGTCCACACAGTTGATCCAGTAAACATCTGATGGTATGTCCAGGTCATGAGGATGTCCATGCAAATAGTCCATTTTGAATATTGAGATGTCCAGTGCAAGTATGTGCAGACGCAATCCATCGGGACATGTAAAATAGCAGTGCCATACATGTATATAGTGGATTTTGCAATGTGGGCATGCGGCAGAAGACAGAGGGTCAGAGGTATGGCTTCAAAGGCAAAGTAACCAGTAGAAAGGAGAACTTCTGTCCAGCCAAGGTGGAACTGCTGGTGTGCCAGGTCCCTGACAAACACCGTATCCTGTATGGTAATGCCAGCTCCAACTACAAAACCCACCACAAGGAGCATCTGTGGCGTGGCATCAGTACAACATTGAATGCAATGTATAATCTCAACTGTGACATTGAGGACTGCAAGAAGAAATGGATAGCAAATAAATTCAAGGCAAAGGCAGCTGAGCAAGGTCCCAGTGGTCGAACACCAGCACTGACCAAGCTGGAGGAATGGGTAATGGGCACGATGGACAAAACGTCACTGAGCAGTGTCAATGATCTGGATATCTCAGGGTCCTCAGAGCAAACAGGTGAGTAGCACTCTCCTGTAATGTAAAGTAGATGGTCAGTCACCCCAGCACCACAGCTGGGCAAGAATTCCGGAACAGTGAGCCTGGCATTTCTCACTCAGCTGCAGGCACCAGTGCTGTTGGCGAGGTGGTGCAGCAGTCCTTGAACTGAGGTGAGGGTACACCAAAGACGGTCAATCAGGAGTCCAGTCCAAGCACAACAGACACGGGCACTCAGCACTGCCATAGGCAGGAGGAGATGAGCGTCATGGTGGACAGGGCAGAGGGTGAGTTACAGCATCCACATCTGCAGGATGAAGCAGAGAATGAGCGCATGGAGGAGATGCCACAAGTGGAGGTAACTTAGAGACATAATGGCACAGTGGACCCACCTCATGAGGAGGCAGTGACCAGCTTAGCAGAGGAGGGCCTGCCGGCTAACCATCACAGACAGCAGCTCATCCGCAGTGGGGCGCAATTATTATGGCATGTACCGGCATCCTTGATGGCATTCTTCATGCTCTGCAAGAGAAATGAAAGTGACACGTGCACGCAGAACAGACTGGAACACATCAACCAGTCCCTAGATATTTTTGTGGCACATGTGGGCATTCCAGTGTCCTACATTACCCAAACAGTGCTGGCCCCTGGCAATGTGCCTCCATCATTACCTGTGTCTACAAGAATAACTCCATGGATAGCAGGGCCACAGGTCAGTGGACCTGCAGACAATATGAGGTATCCATGAGCAACATCCTCAGAGTACCCCCCCCCCCTCGGCTCTGGCACCACCCTGAGGTTCCCCATTTTCCACTCTACTTTACCACAGGGTGCTTCAGTGAAAGTGACCAGGATACCTCACGCGTTCACACACAGGCATTGGCAGTCACACAGCTACCAGTATTATTCATAAATCAAACTGTGAGAATGCTTACAAACACAAATCTTCTGATTTATTCTGACTCTGAGATGTAAGCTTTGGGATTTTAGTAGGTTCTACAATAAGTTTAGGATCTGTTTGTCATGGTGCTATTTCTAGGGAAGGGCAAACTGCTCTAATTCTGATTCCATCTCCCTCCAGATGAAGGGAAGAAGGGTTAGACTAAGATGTCCATGCAGCTCAGTGGCAAAATAGGAGGAGATGACCTAGTCTCAGTTTCATCCCATTGCATGCACAGATATCTTTAAGGAAAACAGGTCAACATCTCCATGTATACAATGGATTAAAACCAGCACTGTCTCAGCCAGTCCCTTTTGGCTTGGAAATGCAGATCGACTCTGGGTTTATATCAGAGGCTACCAACCTTTGCATCAGAGTTGATACTTGATGAAAGTTCTGAGCCACAGAGATGGCGATACCCTTCATGATTCGGAGCCTGCTTCCAGGAACTGGAATAAGGATGACTCTGAGCTGTGTCCTCACCTGCCATTTAACTGCTGTGTGGTTGCTGCCAGAAGTCACTGGGTAGATGGAGATTAGAGAGCATTCCTTGGATGACATGGAATCAAACTGTGCCCACCAGCCTATCTGGTGAGTAAAGGAAAGCTGTGAGCACCTTGTGGAAATTGTCTAAGTCAGGTTTTAAAAGCTGAGATCTTACGGCTATATGTTACTTGAAAATCCAGACAAAAATACAAGTCAGGATATGGTCAACTCAGCCACCCCTAGCTCTCCTTCAATTTGTAATACTAAAATCAGGTGAATGAAATGCAAGTATATGTTCCACTTGTAAACCACTTTCTATTATATTTATCTGTCTCAACAGCCCGTTGATAAAATGTGGGATGTGGTTTCATTTTATTAATCCTAAATGCAAGTAACTATATATGTGTTTCTGCATCAGGTTGTGTCATTAGGGACTGTTTCTTTTAGACATGACTTAAGAGCCCCATCTTCTGGCCAGACTACTGAAGTATTTCTGTCAAATTTGGCATTTACTTGGGTACCATATAATGCAAATACAATAAATCCCTCTCCCACAAAATTACAGTTTATGCAGGTACCTGAGTCACCATGAGTGTGAACCCAGGTCACCTGGTTACTCTAACCACATAAGGCCAGGTTCTCTCCTGTTTTATAGGGCCAAATTTAAATCTCAGGTAAAAAGAGCAACAACAACAACAAAAAAATCACTACTTGCATCATTCTGAAATGTAGCATTTTTTCACTCCTGAAAGATTTTATTTTTTAAAAACTCTGAAGGGGAAAAATGTCCATGTTAAAAATTCATGCAGGCAAAAAAGCCTATAGAGGCCAGAAAGAGGCAACGCTGATATCAGGGAGAATTCCCATAGTATCTTTTGTCCAAGCTTTTGTTTATTAATAATATGTATCAATGCTGTTATCAGATGTTATCTACCACAGAGCCTGTTACATAAAATGAACTCTGTGGACCCGATTTTCAAAAGGCATTTACACAGTTTATAGCC
This sequence comes from Ichthyophis bannanicus, assembly GCA_033557465.1. Taxonomy (NCBI): domain Eukaryota; kingdom Metazoa; phylum Chordata; class Amphibia; order Gymnophiona; family Ichthyophiidae; genus Ichthyophis; species Ichthyophis bannanicus. Next base: position 223,788,612 of record CM066031.1, read on the forward strand.
CAGTAAACCGTGTAACTGCCTTAAATCGGGATATTCAACGGCACTAACACGGTTATCCACTTGTACTCCCCTACGCACTCCGATGATATCTGTTCAGCATCAGGCATGTTGGGAGCATTCCGGGGTGGAGTGGAGGCAATGTCAAGCGATAACGGGCAGCAGCAATATTGCATGCTGCCTGGTTAGTGATCTGCACCAAAAAGATAGGTGAGGAAAACCCTCGCCTATCTTTACGGAAGCTTTGGCGGCTTCTGGTGTACGTGGCAATCCCCGGATATTCAGTGCCATTGCTGTGTTGAATATCTGGGTTAGAGGTCAGCGGGGAGGGCTATGCATCAACTAGGTGCATAGCCCTTCGAAAATGAGCCTAGCTCAATATCGGGCCTAGTGGTACTAGTTAACATCTGATAACAATGTTAGAACATTCAAACTGTTAGTAAATGGTATGTTCTCTAGAGATATCTCTCTTCTGCAGGAAGTGTATGTCTTGCCCAAAAGATGCAATGCTTTGACAATCCACAAGAAATTTGACTTACCAGTTTTTGTCCAAAACTGAAATCTGGCTCATAGAATATGACAATGTGAAGAAACCAAAGAAAAGCCAGAGAAAAAAAGTGCCACAAAGCAAATGAATCTAAGAAGAATCATTACCAAATATGATAGGGATATAAAGAAGGGGAACCAATCACGACCTGAATCAGGGAATTTCAGTCGCAGGAGTTTTAAGGGGCTGTCGTATCTGGCAGGGGAATCTTCAATAGATAAACTGACCCCACAACTTAATCGGCCATTCCAGATTTTCAGAGGACAGTTCAAACAAGTTTAAATACCCAAGAACAAGAGAAAACAGAGGTTCCGTTTCCAAAAACACTTTTAAAGAACTTCACAGGAATATATTTCACCATTTATAAATTTATAAAAGTGAGCTTTTCATTCTTTCTAGAGAATGAAAAGCTCACCTTCATCCCACTCCATGTTCCCTCACTAGCCTATGTCAGGATATCAGGAATGTGCTGAGGTTTAGGAAAAATATCCCTCATTCTCATCTCTCTGGTTTCTAGTTACCGTACACTGGTTCTTGTTATCTTTAGCAGTCTCCTTTTCTTTCTCTCATCCCCTGCTTCCCCCATCCACAATTAGACCTGACTGCTGGCAACCAGCCCCATGTCTGCACATAAAGAGGTTCAAAACTCTGTAGTTGTGCCATAAAACAAAAAGACCACGTGGCCTATCTAGTCTTCCATAATCGCCCACTACAAGAGTCCCCTTTTTTCCTTTAGAGATCCTCTGTGTTTGTCCCATGCTTTCTTGAATTCAGATACTGTTCTTATCTCTACTACCTCCACTGGGAGACTATTTCATGCATCTACCACTCTTTCCACAAATAAATATTTCTGCATATTACTACTGAGTCTATCCCCTTTCACCCCCATTGCAGAGCTTACTTTCAATTGAAAGAGGCTCTCCTGTTGTGCATTTATGCCTCGAAGATATTTAAACGTCTCTATCATATCTCCTCTATTCCAACTTTCCTCTAACATATTCATATTAACAGGGCTGTACCAAGGTATAATTGCGCCATGTGCGACTTGCGAACCTGGTGCCCCCCTCCCCCCATAGCCACTGGGCCTCAGTTGTATATATCAAATTTTACAATTTATATGCAGCCCATCTAAAATTTTAGGAGGCTTTCAAAGGAGCTCTTTTTGTCCCAGCAATGAATTAGGGACATGCTTAGTAAACATTAAATGTGCATTAAATGTCACTACACCCATAGAAATAAATGGGGGCTGCTGCACTTAGTGCGTGTTAACATTTGTGAATACGCATTAACCTTTAGTAAACATGCCTCTTAAAGAGTGTCTTAATACTATTTCATAGACAGTGAGGACAAAGAAAGGCTACTATATTTCTACATCACCGTCCTCCAGTACATTAGGAAGTACTGCAAAACCCTGTTCATTTAGAACCCATAGCAAACCTGCCATATCATAACAGTACTACCAGGACGCACACAGCACCAAACTCTACATATAAAAAGGCAGCACCGAAAATATAAAAGCAATATACCTCAGAAAACCAATACATCTCCTTCTGAGAAAAGAGAGCAAGTAGGACTCTGACACAGAAACTACACAAACAGAATATCACAGCTCGATCATATATGCAAAACATAGACAGACCATCATCAAATACAGAAGAAGGGATCGCAGTTTAGAAATATGAAGGCAATGATTAAACTGGGAAACCCAAAAGCCAAACTTGGAATGCACCATAACACTGGAGAAATAAAACTATAAATTAATTTCCTCTTGTATTGAACAAACACAAAGACATCAGTGATGTAAATTTCCCAGAGCTGACATATTCCAGTTAATAAATTCAAAATAAAATAATTTATACCTTTTGTTGTTTGGGCATTTTATTTTTCAGTCACAATTGCCCCAGTCTCTCTCTTTTGCTTTCTTCGTTATTCTGCTAACTCACCATTGTCTGCTGTCCATTTGTCCTTTCTTCTCTCATCTCTTATTTTTTTCGACTCTCTCTCTACATCTGCCTTGTTTCTTCCTTCTTACACAAAATATCTGTCGTCCTCCCCATCCTCATTGCCCCAGCCTTTTTCTCCATCCTGATCACAGCATCCCCCCCCCCTTTCCAGGTCTCACCAGCATCAGGTCCCTTCCAGCCCCAGCTCTTCCCAGCATCAGGTCCCCTCCAGTCCCTCTTCCTCCCATCATGAGCTCACGTCTTGTCTCAGTCCTTCCCAGCATCAGCTCCCCTCCAGTCCCTGTCCCTCCCAGCATCAACTCTCCTTCAGTCCCAGTCTCTCCCAGCATAAGCTCACTTCTTATCCCAGCCCTATCCAGCATCAGCTCCTTTCCAGTCCATGTACCTCCCAACATCAACTCTCCTTCAGTCCCAGTACCTCCTAGAATCAGCTCTCCTTCAGTCCCAGGCCCTCCCAGCATCACTCGCTTCTTGTCTCAGCTGTTCTCAGCATCAGCTCCTCTCCAGTCCCTCCCAGGAGCAGGTCCCCTCCAGTCCCTGTCCCTCCCGGCATCAACTCTCCTTCAGTCCCAGTACTTCCTAGAATCAGCTTTCCTTCAGTCCCAGTCCCTCCCAGCATCACTCGCTTCTTGTCTCAGCTGTTCTCGACATCAGCTCCTCTCCAGTCCCTCCCAGGAGCAGCTCCCCTCCAGTTCCTGTCCCTCCCAGCATCAGTTCCCTTCCAGTCCCAGTCCCTCCCAGCATCAGCTTGTTTCTTGTCCCAGCCCTTCCCAGCATCAGCTTGCTTTGTGTACCAGCCCTTCCCAGCATCAGCTCCATTCCAGTCCCAGCCCCCACCCCAGCATCAATTCCCTTTCAGTCCTTGCCCCCCAAGCAGCAGTCCTTCTGTGCTTCCCCCCCCCCCCCTCAGCAATCCTTGCATGCCTTCCCCCATCATATACTCACCACTTATCCTCCTGCCTGCCGGTGGACTGGACCTCTCTGTGGCACCCACTCACCACACAGCTGCGGGACCATTCTCCTTTGGTTCCACAGCTGTACTAAACTGCAGCCACCAGCATGACCACATTGCCCGCACTGTTAAAAGTGAAACAGGGGAACTTCATGTCTCTTGCACATCAGGGGTGACTAACTGAGGGGAGAAGGCATGGAGACAAAACCATATGTAGCCCAGTGCGAGCAGTGCAGCCAGACAGGGCATCTAATGGTGAAACCCACACCAGATATAAGGCCTTAATTTCCGGTCCCTTTGTGAATGTGCCCCTAAATTTTTGCGCCCTGTGCTGCTGCACCACACGCACCAGGCTAGGTTTGGTCCTGCATATTAAGATCTTTAAGTCTGTCCCTATATGGTTTATAACAAAGATCACTAACCATTTTAGTAGCCACCCTCTGCACCGACTTCATCCTGTTTATATCCTTTTGAAGGTGCGGTCTCCAGAATTGCACACTATACTCCAAATGAGGTCACATCAGAGACTTATACAGAGGCACTATCACCTCCTTTTTTCTCTCTGGCCATTCCTCTCCCTAAGCACCCAAGCATCCTTCTAGCTTTCGCCATCACCTTTTCTACCTTTTAGCCACTTTAAAATCATCAGAAACAATCATGCCCAGATCTTGCTCTTCTTTCATGGACAGAAGTACTTTTGCAGCCCAAATGCATAACCCTGCATTTTTTAACATTAATTCTCAGCTGCCAGATTCTTGACCATTCTTCAAGCTTAGCTAGATTCCCCCTCATGCTATCTACTCCTTCCTGGTATCATCCTCAAAGAGGCAAACCTTATCCAACATCTTTTCCACAATATCACTAGCAAAGATGTTAAAAAGAATTGGACCCAGGACAGATCCCTGCGCACACCACTGGTAACATCCTTCTCCTCAGAGTGAACTCCATTTACCCGTACCCTTTGTCGCCTCCCACTCAACCAATTTTTAACCCAGTCAGTCACTTTAGGATCTATCCCTAGGAAACTAGATTTATTTATGTCGCCTGTGCAGAACGGTGTCAAAAGCTTTACTGAAATCCAAGCACACCACACTCCCTCAGTCCAATTCTCTGGTCAACCTAGTCAAAGAAATCAATCAAATTTGTCTGACAAGACCTGGCTCTAGTAAACACATGCTGCCTCGGATCCTGCAATCCACTGGACTCCAGAAGCCTCACTACCCTCTGTTTTGGCAGCATTTCCATTAATTTACTCACCACAGAGACTAACTGGCTCATCCTTACTTCCGCTTTTGTGTAAAGGGACCACATGCGCCTTTTCCAGTCCTCTGGGTCCACTCCCGACCCTAAAGAGGCATTGAAAAGGTCAGTCAGTGGAGCTGCTAGAACATTCCCAAGTTCCTTCAATATTCTCGGATGTATCCTATGCAGCCCCTTCGCTTTGTCTACTTTTATTTTAGCTACTTCTTCATGAACACAGTCTTCTGAAAATCATTATGATCCCCTTCACTTCTGCTCCTATTTGTGGGTGTTTTCAGAGGTCTGCTCCTGGCCCTTCATCTGTGAACAAAAATACTTGTTAAGTAATTCCGCTTTATCCTCATCAGTTTCTACATATTCCTCCCCTTCCTCCTTGAGTCTGATAATATCACTTTTGCCCTTCCTCCTCTCGCTAATGTAACCAGGTGGTTAAAAATGAAAAAAAAAAAAAAGCGTGAATACCTTGTGCTTGTGCTCTTAAGGGAACAGCATGAAAAATCCTGTATGGCTCAAATAGAATAGGAAAATCGGTGATTTGGGCAAAAAAAAGAGAAATAAGGCATTTATTTCTACGAATGGGGAACTTTTTGATGACATCAGCAAGAGAAAGTGTTTCTGCAGAGGCTTTGGAATGTTGGTGCTGTGATGCTGGAGAGTCAGTGGGTGGGTGAACACTGAAGAGACTGGAGGTGTATGAGAGTGACTGATGTCAGGGGCCCTGTTAGTCTAAGTTTTAATGAGACTTTTGAGGAAGATTTGAGAGATTAAGTGAATGTGTATAAAGACTAATGGAGAGTGAGATGTTTTCATTTTTTTCTTTGGTTTCTGGGTTGAATGAAAGAAATAGGTGTTGTTTTGTGTTGTATGTGAGAGAGAGAGAGAGAAGCGTGAGACTAAGAGAAAAAGTATTGGGAGAATTATAGAAAGAAAGAGCAGAGCTAAAAAGCTAAAATTATTATTTTTTCCTCAGAATAGAGTGGAACAGGTGAGGGGGGTTTCTAAGTTTCAAAACCATATTAAAGTGGCTTAACATTAATTTCAAGGTAAGGAAAAATTGTTATAGGAGGAATAATAAACTATAGAATTTTAGTGAGGTTTTAGGATGAAAAGAAGGAAATACTTATCCTTTATTAAAATCCCAATAGGGAGTGATATGAGGAGAGGGAGGATTAAACAGGAAGGGATACTCTAAGTGCCGATTGCTGGGATCATTATTTTGTTTTCCTTTTTGGGGTAAGGACTGGCTGAGTGTGTGATGGTGTGAGATAGTGGAGAGAAGGTACTGTACAAGAGTATTCAGGTTAGGAAGGGAACATTTTTCAGAAGCTTGCTAAATACTTTCCCATTTTGTATTAGTAAATTTTTTTATGAATTAGGTTTTGTTGGAGGTTGAGAGAGACAGGTTTAGTTTAACAGGTTGAGCTATCCTGGTGAGGAGATACAGCATCTTGAAGCATCAGAAGACAACTCACCGACCCAGTCAGCAGACGAGATCTGGGCCCCAACAGAAGAAAGGACTCCGCACTTCCACAGGATACCATAAAACAAAACAAGCAACATCCAAAAAGGCTATTTCACTCTCAGCGCCAGAACTATAGAACTCTCTCCCTGAAGAATTAAGAGCCCAAAATGACCTCAAGGACTTCCGCAAATCCCTCAAAACCCATCTGTTCGTGGATTCCTATGGACAAGTAACATAACTTTCAAACATCACAAACCCTGCCACATGTGGCCACCAGCAGCCTGTATGCCCGAATGATAACTGAGAACCAACTCCCGATAGTTTATATAAATGTCCTGTCACACCCCCCCCCCCCCCCCCGCCTCCTGTTGAATGTAGATCCACATGTTATGTTCCTAACCACTTTGATTGAAGGATAAGGTGGTATACAAAACTGGTTAAATAAAATAAATAGAGATACCTGTTTCAGAGTATTTTTATTTGAGCTCAAATATTTTAAGAGATTTTAAAGGGAAAGTTAAACTCAGATTGAGTTTTGCACACGTACTGTATGAGAAGAGAGGAGTTTATGGTAACAAATTGTTTAGAAAAATTGAAGGCAACTTTGTTTCCTATATAGACACTTATTTAATTTATATACATTTATATGGAACACCTTTATTTTGAATGAGAAAAGAAAATCATACATTTATATCTTATTAAGATATAAAAATCTGGGGAAATAAATTGTATTGTTCAACTAATCCAATCACTCCTTAGCTTCTATCCTTTTAGTTTTATTTAGTTTCTTGACTGTGTGCTCTTCATTACCGGAGGATGTAGTAAAAACTGTTAGTGTAGCTGGGTTTGAAAAAGGTTTGAACAAGTTCCTGGAGGAAAGGTTCATAAACCATTATTAAAGGGAACCCAGAATATCCACTGCTTGTCCCAATACAAACATTGAGGAACCTGTGTCTTTTGGGGAAACTGCTAGGTACTTGTGACCTAAATTGGCCACTGTTAGAAACAGGATACTGGGCTTGATGGACCTTGGTCTGACCTAGTATGGCATATCTTTGTCATATGGCATAATCTTGTCGTCTTCAACGTGTTCAAAATGCTGCTGTTCGTGTCCTTTCCCATGCTTCACGGTTCGATCACGTCACCCCTCTGTTAATACATTTTCATTGGCTTCCTGTTGTCTTTTGTGTCCAATTCAAAATTCTTATTTTCGTTCACAGGGTGATCCATTCAGGTATCCCCCTATATCTTTCTAGCCTGGTTCACCTTCATACCCCTCATCATTCTCTCCGCTCTATTCACGCTAACCGTATGTTTCTACCCCCTCCCTCCCAAGCGCAACTCAAATCTACTCAGTCTTCTGCTTTCTTTTTTCTTGGTCCAAGGCTCTGGAACTCCCTTCCCCCCTCTCTACGCCTGGAAACCTCCTACCCGTCCTTTAAAACTAACCTTAAAACCCACCTTTTCTGTTCTGCCTTTAACTTTCCTCTCCCGGTCCCATATTCCCCCCCCCCCCCCCCTTTAGGCCTCTGACAGCATACCCCTTACCCCTGTCTTATATTACTTTTTTTGTTGTTGTTGTCATCCCCTTCTCTCTCCCTTTTGTTACCCATCTTTACCCCCCAATCTGTTTCTCTGTATCTATCCCTTTTCTTTAATTTTATGGCGTTCCTTTTCTGGCTCTTTTTCGCAGCTCTCTCTCTTTTAACATTTTTTTTATTTGATTTTATGTATTGTGAACCGCCCAGATGCTAATTGTATTGGGCGGTATATAAAGTTTTAATAAACATAAACATATCTTATGTTCATGGGTAGTCCAGTCTGGACTTAGTGTTTTTGTACCCCCCATCACTCCCGAAGTGGGTTAGATAATAAAAATATACCGGCTACCGTGAGCTACTCCTACCCCACGGGAAGCCTATGCTATCTTGCCCGAGTGAGGGTGGGAGGGGCTTACACTAACATGTCTGAAAAATGTCTTGTTTCCCCCATTTTATTGCATTGGCTATCTCTTCTTCTTTTTGTATCTTTGCTTTACTGACTACTTTCCTAGCTTCTCTAAGTTTTTCCAAATATAGATACTTGTCGTCCTCTCTCTGTGATCTCTTGTACTTTATGAAGGCCACCTTCTTTTTCTTCACCTTTTCATCTACTTCTTTTGAGACCCCTAGTGGCCTCCTTTTCCTTTTACATTTATTTACCTTTCTAACAAAAAGGCTTGTTGCCCTTAAAATATCCCCTTTCAGTTTTGCCCATTGCTTTTCGATATCCCCCAGCTGTTCCTATCCTGTTAACGACTCCTTGAGGTATTGTCCCATCTTGGAAAAGTTAGTTCTCCTAAAGTCTAAGACCCTTACTTTTGAATGGACTTTATCAGCCCTAGCCCTAGTCCTAATACTGAACCACCCCATCTGGTGATCACTGGATGCAAGATGATCTCCCACTATTACATCAGAAACACTTTCCCTATTGGTAAGCACCAAGTCCAGTATGGTCCTTTCATGTGCGGGTTCTGTAAGATTTGATGTGGAGCTGACCTCCAATGCATATAACAATACTTTTCTGGTCAGTATCCAAAAAAAGTTATATGTTTTCCATCATCTGCAGGGGAATGCATAACTTCTCTATTCACAGACTTTAAATCTTATGGGAATAGTATCAAACTCAAGACTGAACTGACCAACACTAAGGAGGTCAATCTGAACCACGAATAAGCTGCCTGTACATGCAAGACAGACATGTATCTCATGAAAATGTCTAAAACTATATTCTGCACACTTACAGCTCTGCACGTACATGGCACATAAACAGGGATCCCAGATCGTGGGCGGGAGGGGGTGTAACACGGGTGTGGCCAGCCACAGAGACATATAAAGCGTATTTCGGCACTGCCTGTGCACATCCAGAGTAGTCCCTGCAAGCATCCAGGTTATACCTGCTGAAAGGTGGAATAAAGGTAGGACTTAGAAATATTTCTGCCCTGCTCCTCAATGCAGCCCATAGTGGTGTATGGATGTGTAACCTTTGTTGTGTCTGCTGGCTGGGAAACCACAGCATGCAGTGTTCCCGAACAGAAAGCAGAGGAGAGGGAGGTTTGAGGTCGCAGTAACAAAAACAAACACCCCCATAAATATATGGGGAAGAGCACAGGTGCATTTACCAGTCATGCTGGCATTTGCTGAGTGAGCTAAAGGGGCAAAGCATGGGCCCCCTAACGATGCCCACATCCTCAAAATGATACTGGTTATGGAGCCCTAGGACCTCACATGATAATGTAAGTCCAGCCATCTGTCCACCAAGAAGAGCACCACACCACGTTGCTCAAGAGACACCCAGTCAATAACACGTGGTAGTTAAATCGAAAGGATACTTTTATTCAATAACACAGGTAAACTAAAAAAAATTTTTTTTAAACTGCCTCTAATGTTTCGATTGATTTTTACGTTTTTTGGTGCGCTGAATCCAAATCTGGTATCCAATTTGCTCCATCACGTACAGATTTTTTGCTACATTGGGTTAGCAGTTTGAGGTGAACGTTTCAGATTGAGTGCGATCGAGATAAAAGTTTCTGGGATGAATTCTTTATACTAATTGTTTAGTAGTTATTCAAATAAGAATAAAGAAAATTGTAACAAGGCAGCACATAAGAATAGAGTAATGTCAACAAAACACACTGTGATGGTAGCAAAATTGTCTGCACTTAAAACAGCCACATACATGTGCACAAACATTGAGCATATAAGAGCGAGGTTAGACACAAAGCAAAGCAAAGAAATGTGCAAAAAATGTTGTACAGGTATGTATGTAAGAATAGAAAACGCAAACCGCACCATTGCAATACATGAAGACAAACACCCGATGGTGTGAAAATAAAATTCTAATAAATGAGATCCGACACTGTGGTAATAACTAGCAAATTTTTATTTCAAAGTTTAGTAAAAACATGATATTTGTCAACACAGTTTAGATTTTAAAGTCATTCTTGGGTCAATCAATCTCCTGGTGGGCCCATTTCTTCTTCCCCCGAATGCTTCTCTTGGTGCGCTGCTTGGAGTATTTTTCATTTGGGGTTTCCCGCAGCAGCAACCAGCAGAAATCAGCCATCATAGTGGTGTTCCATCTTCCTTGGTACCTTCTCTCTGCGTCCTTGATGTCCTGGTGAAACCTTTCACCTTGTTCTTCACTGTACGCCCCCAAGTTTTCTGGAAAGTAGTTCACATGGGAGTGCAAGAAATGGACTGTCAGGCTCATGTTACAGCCTTGTTCTTTGAAGGCATTGAGCATCCTGGCAACAATATCCTTATTGTTCTCATCCCGCCTGTTCCCCAAGAATTTGAGAACAACATCCTTGAAGGAATCCCAGGCTTCTTTTTCCTTCTCAGACATCGTTTCAGCGAATGCTCCATCTGAAATGAGTTTCCTTATATCAGGGCCAACAAACACTCCTTCCTTTAGCTTTGCTTCAGAAAGTCGGGGGAACTTTGAGCAAAGGTACCGAAAGCACTCACCATCTTTTGGAAGGGACTTGATGAATTGCTTAATGAGACCCAACTTAATGTGGAGAGGAGGTAATAGAATTTTATCACGAGGTACCAAGCTCTCATGAAGAACATTTTTCTCACCGGGTCTCAAATACTCCCGAATTGGCCAGTCTTTTTTCCCCCAGTGTAGGTCGCGGGCCCGGCTATCCCACAAGCAAAGGAAGCAGGGATATTTGGTGAAACCGGATTGCTGCCCTAATAGCATGGATAGAATTTTAAAGTCTCCACAAATCATCCACTTATGCTCATCATAACGAATCTTCTGAAGAATCAGGGCCAAATTCTTGTATTTTTCTTGGAGAATAACAGAGTGAGCAATAGGAACTGAAGCGAATGTGTTGCCATTATGAAGAAGAACACCTTTTATGCTGTCTTTTGACGAATCAATGAACAGCCGCCATTCAGCAGGATCATACTTGAGTTTAAACTTTTCCATCACTCCGTATATATCGTTGCAAAATACCAAATCTTCCTCTTTGCTGAAATACTTCAAAAATTGTGTCTCGCGGTTGCGGGTACCAATAAAAAGTTGTTCCTGGTGACAATAGATTTTCTGTTTAAGCCGAGAACCTAGCAGTTGGGCAGCATCTTTTGGGAGTCCTAAATCCCGGACTAAATCATTCAATTCAGCTTGAGAGAAAAGTTCAGGTTTCGGATCTGGTTCAGTTTCAATCTCGGAAGTACTGGACTCATCGGGAAAAGCCATCTGATGAGTCTCATCATGATCAGAACCGTCCACACAAATATGATCCAAAGATTTTGGTGGTTCAGGCACAGGTACTTCGTTGCTATGAGGCATAGGCCTAATTGCTGAGGGAAGGTTGGGGTAACTTATTACGTTCTTATTTTTTAAGTTGTATCCCTTCACAATGCAAGAGCAAAAATAGCAGTCACTGCTGTGGTCTCTTTGTTCACGCCACATCATAGGTATTCCGAAACGAAATGCTTGTTTTTTACCTTTCATCCATAAGCGTAGATCTTCCTCACATGTCTTGCACACTTTGTGAGGAGCCCACGGTTTGTCTTGATCGCCTAACTTCAAACCGAAATAGGCGAAATATATTTTTTTAATAAATGCAGAAATGTTCCTCTGCCGCTTTTTCACGGTATATTCCCCACAAATAAAACAAAAACTGTCCGGAGAGTTGACGCAACCTCTGGATCTGTGAGCCATCACAAATACACAGCACTGCAAACTACAACTGTAGTGAACCACTTCGGAATAAAGCTGGATTACGACTGAGCAAACAAAAGGTAATAATGAACTTGCAAGAAACTGAAATTTGACAGGAACGTTCATGTCGCAACCACCGTGTTTGAGCGAGCGAACGAGGCGAGGCGAACAGGAAAGAACATGCGCCAGCGCGAGTACTGGATTTAGCCCCCCGCCTCCCAATTGTCCTGTTAATGTATAAAATGAATACAAAACACTCTAAAATATCATGAGGGAGTGTTTCTAGTTAGTTAACCATTACAACCTCTATTTTGGGCCAAGAAAATAAACTGCAGTCGGCTAAAAAGAAATTATGTGAACATTCCTTATATGGGTAAGAAATCTAATTTTGCAAGAAAACGTGATGTGATGGAACATTTTGGCTATTTTTCCTGGATTCAGCACCCCAAAATCTATAGGAATCAGTTGCAAAACTGGAGGCAGTTTTTTGGTAGTGTACCTGTGTAATTCAAAAACCTGAGAGCCCGACACAGGCCGTGTTTCATTTTTTACTTCCTCAGGGGATTCAGTTTTGCCGTTTGTATGTTCGATGAACATGGCTCAAAACTGATTCTTTGTGAGAGCCAAATAGATGCCTTTTAAACACAAATTTCAGGAGATCGTTAGTCAAAAGAAACTGACATCCATTGTCTATAAAGACATTCCATCATCTATGTTTTTTGGTGCAGGGCATGCTGTTGGCGGACGACTGCGTCTGTGGGATTGTAGGTGAGCATGCATGTGTGTGTTTGGTTGGAGGGCTGCATGGGGGATCTAGATTGCACATCTACATATCCAGGGGGGGGGGACAGGTATGCCTGGCAGGTACGCAGGTCATATGGCTGCCTGCAGCATCACCAAGTGCAAGTGAGAACAGGCAGGAGTGAGCAGGGCATTCACAAACCTGTCCATACACTTCCCTGACACTAATAAGGGGACCTCACAGGAGGGCATGGAACACAGTACATCATGCCAAGGTGCACCAGCATTGCTCTATACAATGTGCATAATTGTAGGGAGCGACATTGGTGCTTCTGGGCATGTCTGTGTGGTGCTTGCACTGCTGTCTGCTGTCATTTCACTGGCCCTTATTAGTGATAGGGAAATGTCTGGCTGGTTCGCTATGGGGGCCTATTCTGCTGGGTTCATGTTATTTAGCATTGTGCAGACGTATTCCTGAGATGTCCACACTATGCATATCTGGGGAAGTTGTCTACTGCCATGTATGTAGTGCTGCACTGCTACTTGTGCCAGATGGATCACTCTCTACCTGTTTTCCTACTACATTACAGTGCACTGTGATTGCTTTGTGGTGTAATGGGGATGCCACAGACTAGTTTCTATTGTTTAACTTGCATCCTCCTATGGGTATCATCAACTTACATTGTAATTTTTGCCTCATAACAGCACTGTCTTGGCCACTGCTGCTTAAAAGCTGCACATTTTGAATGGGACGTGGCCGTTCGCGAGTATGCCTTGGAGACAGGCAGGGTTGCAGACCTACATCTTTTAGGAATACAGTGAGCATGGGGATGTACAGTGCCGTTGTTGGTGCTTACCCATCTTTATGCAACATAGCACTGTGTGCGGGCCATGCCTAGCACGTCTATGTGGGCGATTCTGTGCACGTGGCTGCATCTACCCCCGCGTGATGCAGAATCTGGCTCTATTTTGCACATTTCCATTTGAATGTGCCCACTGCTCGGATGTGCACATTTCAGAATTGGCCTCCACCTGTATAAGAAAAGGGCAGGGAAAAGTTGGAACAAAAATTTTTCCGGATAGCAGCTTTATTCAGCTTCTATCCAAATAAGTTATACATATAAAGGCATATTTTACAATGGGACGTCCAAATGCAATCTGTGATATCAAAGCCAGAACGTCTGAAAAAAATAAGTAGGCACATGCAAGTTCAGGCACAGTTTCAGAAATGTGGATGTGCTCAATATGGACGTCTATAGAGATGTCTTCATAGATGTCCCCAGAAGAGCATCTTGGGATATGGATGTCTAATAGCATAATGGTTAAAGTAGGGGATTACAAGTATTGTGGCCAGGGATCAAATTGGCCTTTGTGATCTTAAGCTAGCTACTTAATTCTCCATCTTTGCTACACCCTTTCAAAGATTTACAGCCACAACAAGCACTTTCCTGATGCCTGTTCATGCCCGGAGCAGGTCTAAACGTAGACATGCCTGCAGATGTCCCCAGTGTTTCTGAAATCAAGCAGGGGCATCTAAGTTTATTGCACCTCCCCAGACAAGCTTCTATCATGCCCCTTGCCTAATTGGATGTCCCTGTACCGGAGACGTCTCTAAACACCATTTGTGAAATGGCTCTGGAGACGTCTCTGTGATTTTGATGTCCACATATACGTCTTCAGATGTCCAAATCCTGACTAAGTCTTTTAAAATAACCCCCTTAGTTTAAGCCTGCTGAATAGTTATGCAATGATCACATAACACATATGCAGCACTGCCAATAATACATATTAATTCAAAGACCGGGGCCAGAATTGAAATTATTAAGATTGCTTCAATGGCTAAGTATTAACCTACTTATGTATAGCTATTTCTCATGCAGGTTTTTATTTTTTCTTAGTGCTGATTCCTGGCAACCCAGCTGTCTGTGGGTTTTCTTGGCAATGGATCACTGGAAGTAGATTACCAGGCCTTTTCTTCCAAGGCAGTGGAGAGTAAAGTAACTTGCCCAAGGTCACATGAAATGCCAGGGGGGGAATCAAACTCTTGATTGTCTGGGTACTAGGCAGTTGCTCTAACTTCTAGACTACTCCTAACCAGGGCCGGATTTACCTATACGCCATGTACGCCATGGTGTAGGGCCCACAGCTGGCAAGGGCCCACCCGGGGCCAGCCCACACACCGCAGGGCTTCAGAGGGAGCTGGGTAAGCTCGCGCGAGGCCCCGGCTCCCTCTGTACAGCCGCCAGCGTGAAGAGCCTTTTCCTTCACGCTGGCGGCTGTATCTGTAAAGCCGCAATTGCTGGGAAAGGTTAAAGGCAATGCCCTTTAACCTTTCCCAGCATTCGCGGCTTCACAGATACAGCCGCCAGCGTGAAGGAAAAGGCTCTTCACGCTGGCGGCTGTACAGAGGTAGCCGGGGCCTCGCGTGAGCTTACCCGGCTCCCTCTGAAGCCTCTCAGACAGCCGCGGTGCTGGTCGGGGGGGCCAAGGACTGCATGGGCTGTGATTGGGGGGGGACCTGGACCTGAAAAGGGCTAGGGGGGGGGACTTGGACTGGAAAGAAATGGGCTGTGATATGGGGGGGGGGGAACCTGAACTGTAAAAGGGCTATGGGGGGGGACTTGGACTGGAAATGGGTTGTGATGGGGGGGGGACCTGGACCGGAAAAGGGCTATGGGGGGGGGGACTTGGACTGGAAAGAAATGGGCTGTGATGGGGGGGGGGACCTGAACTGTAAAAGGGCTATGGGGGGGGGACAGGTACTGGAAATGGGTTGTGATGGGGAGGGGGACCTGGACCGGAAAAGGGCTATGGGGGGGGGGGACTTGGACTGGAAATGGGTTGTGATGGGGGGGGACCTGGACCGGAAAAGGGCTATGGGGGGGGGGTAACTTGGACTGCAAATGGGCTGTGATGGTGGGGGGGGAACTAGGACTGCAAATGGGCTGTGATGGTGCAGGGGGACTCAGACTGCAAATGGGATGTGATGGTGGGGGCTAGGACTGGAAATAGGCTGTGATGGGGGGGGCTAGGACTGGAAATGGCCTGTGATGTGAAGGCTAGCACTGGAAATGGGCTGATGAAGAGCTAGAATAGGACTGGAAATGGGCTGATGTGGGGCATGGGAGAATGGGACTAGAAGGGAGTGGATGCTGGGTGGGTCTAGAACTATAAGGGAACTGATTTTGGGGGAGGACTAGAATGGATGGGGAATGAGAATGGAGAGGGGAAAAATATTTTGTGTGGAAGAAAAGTCTATGATGGGCTGGGTATTGGGAGAGTAAGAGGGGCTTGAAAATGGAAGGGTGAAATTTAAATGGATGATAAAGGAATAAGGAAAGAATTGGGGGAAAGAGCAAAAGGGAAACAATCAGTATGTTAAAGCAGAAATAGAGAGAGAATAGAAAACATCTAAAAGAGAAGAAAGGACAAATGGATAGCTCGCAGAAGACACGAAGAAACCAGAAGAAAGTGACTGGAGCAATTGCAACTGAAAAAATGCCCAAACAGAAGGTAGAAAAATACTTTTTATTTTGAATTTATTAACTGGAATATGTCTTTTTTAATGTATTTCTTGAATTCCGATGCTGATTTTGTCCCTATTGCCTCTTTATGTCAGGCAATTCTATACATCTATTGCCATTTCTGTTTTGATAAGTTGATCTCGTTTTTATTTTTTCTGGGGGCCCACAATTTTTGTTGACGTAGGTCCTCACTCAAGGTAAATCCGGCCCTGCTCCTAACCATGCTTTGTTGCAGCCTAGGGTTAGGGATATAGAGATGCTGATTGCAATGCACTTGGATCATATAGCAGAGGATGTTCTAGTTGTATAGGATGACCAGATTATGTGCTAGATACTTTTTAATTTTATTGGACCTCTTCCTTACTTCTTTGCTTGTGTAGC
This sequence comes from Ichthyophis bannanicus, assembly GCA_033557465.1. Taxonomy (NCBI): domain Eukaryota; kingdom Metazoa; phylum Chordata; class Amphibia; order Gymnophiona; family Ichthyophiidae; genus Ichthyophis; species Ichthyophis bannanicus. The sequence continues at coordinate 223,805,155 of CM066031.1, forward strand.
TTCCACTCTAAGTGGCTGCTGGTGTAGATAGTTAAGATTCATTACAGTCATTAATATGCCACAGCTAATCAGATCAGTCCATGTGAATCTTAACTAAATCTGGTGAAAACTCAGTGCAGTTTATGTCCACCATGACTCCAGCTTGACTCAAACAGAATATTAAAATTTGGTCTCCCTTCCTTGTAAGGATAGGCAAAAATGCTTTCTACCCAGTCAAAGGAACGGATTTGTTGTTTATATGCTGGTCCCAACCAGTCAAAGATTTTTTTCCTTTTTTTAATAATTATTTTTACAGTAGTACTGAGTAGTCATAAACTGCAGCGGAAATGAACTTCATTCTGTCCCAGTAATAAAATCCAGTGTTCCTATTTGAGTCATCTCTAAGGACACTTCATTTTAAACACAGAAAGAACCCTGACATTCAGTAAAATAGTTTGCCTGTGATCGACAAGGAACCATCAGATCTGGCATCCACACAGAAAGGTAGGACAGACCCGGGGCAGGATCTTCTGTGCCGTCCCCCACTCCTGCTGCTTTCCTGCCAGCGGAGGGGAGAGGGGGTTTGAATTGTGCAGGCAACATATAGAAGTGCAACGTGCCCAAACTTACCACAGATTTCCTTTAATTTTATCTTTGAAATGTATATAATTTTTTTAATTAACTTACTTACCCACTTTTAAACCAGAATGCCCTATGCAGCGCAGGCTGCCCTTGCCTACTGTGAAATCGAACCCTTCAAGGGCACGCTACAGACACACAGTTTGTTGTTTAAGGGGGAAATTCCAGATTCACTGAGCCTGCCATTGGCAGCAGAAACCCTTCTCCTGGTCTCTCTTGGTGCTGATTCTTTGAATACCAGTGGAGCACCACAGGCAGGTTGCCCCAAAGGGCTATATTCCTTTGGTGCTTCTTTAAGGGCTCTATGATTGAGAGGGAATGTCTTGTACTTTGTTGTACACCCAAGGCAATGTAAAACAGTTGTTGCTTGACATAGGCCTTCCATGGAGGTAGGTTGATGGGGGTAGCAGTGACGGTGGTAAGGGGGAGGGAAGGAAGAGATGCTGGACACCATGGACTGGGGGTAATGAAAGAGGGAGACGTGCTGGATAACTTGGGGGGAGGGGGAAGGGAAGGAGAGAAATTCTGGAGACCTGATGGGGTGAAAGGGTGAGAGGTGCTGAAGCCCCAGGGAAAGGGAATAGGGATGAGAAGATGTTGGATTGTGGGGAGGATGGGGTGGGGGCATAGTGGGGTTGTATGACCGATGGTTCACCTAGGGCATTGGATACCCTCAGGATGGCCCAGTCCTTCCCCCAGCATCTATTCCTCCTCCCTATCTCTCTCTACTTTCTCTCAACATCCTTTCCTCTTCTCTTCCTCTTCGTCTTCCCCAGCACCCATTCCTCCTCCACATCCCCCATTTTCCCCCAGCATTGGCACCTCTCCCTCCCTACCCCTACTCTCCTTCTTCTCAGCATCTGCCTGCATCATCCCCATTCTCCCAGTCCCAGCATCAGAACCTTTAGCCAAAATCGGCCCTCTTCTCCCAACTCCACCCCCATCTCCAGCATTTGTACTAGCATCAACTCCCTTCTCCCATTCCTAGCCTCTGCATCAGACCCTCTTTCCCATCCCTGGTCCCTGTGTCAGCTTCAAACCCCATTCTCCCAGCCTCATCACCAGATCTTTCCTTCTCCAAAATCATCCTCCTTCTTCCAACCCAATCTCCCCAGTCCCAGCATCTGCCAGCATCAGCCCCCTGCTCCTATCCCCAGCATCTACCAACATCAGCCAGTTCTTATCTCTCCCCAGCCCAGCATCTCCCCTTTTTCTAGAATGTTTCTCCTTTTGAGCTATAGGAAGGACGCTTCTGAGATCTGTGCTACAAATGAAAAAGATTAGCAATAACAAATCCTGAGTACAAACTTTGAAATGAAATACATGGTGAAAATAATGCTTTTAGGGAGTAATTCCTGCATTATAGAATAAGCTAGCACAGGACTTAAAAGTCATATCAAGTTATTTACACTTAAGACACCTGTCCAAAATGTGGCTATTTTAATCTTTGGCTATCCAATATCAGTCAAATTTATATGGTAAAGCTGCTCAGTGACCAATATGTCTTGCATTCCGAGGAGATATCAGTGGTTTTGCGATTGCGTTATGTTTTGTTTCATGATTTTAATTACATTTAATTTTTATTCTGTTTTGGACTGTAAGTTAAGCTATGTATTGCTTATTTAATATAATATTGTATTTGGTTATGTATGAATTTTCATTGTACTCCACTTTGTACACACCAGAGGGTGAAAAGGCAGAATCAAAATTCTTAAATTAGATTAAATAATAAAAGAACAATGAGAAATTCTCATGTTCCATTACAGCTTTCACCACATCCTATGGCAACAAATTCCATAGCACCTACTGCTTGGGCCAAAATAGTATGGTCCTGCACTCAAAGCATGCTGAAATACTGAGGGTCCTGAAAAGATACTTTAACATGTGCTGAAAGAATTGCCGAGCTGCAGGGCAGGGTCCCCGGTGGCGTCCAGTAACTGGGTGCGCGCCTGGTGTGGGGACCCTGCACGGGGCCGGCAGGCGCTGAGGCGGGAGTAAGGGGGGCATTGTTTGAACTTATTGGCTCTTTGGCAGTTGACAACAGGGAGAGCCAATTTATTTATTTATTTAGACAGTTTTGTATACTGCCTTATCCTTCAATCAAAGCGGTCACAACACAATTGGGGGATACATTTAACACGCAGGGATATGAGACACATACACTAATACTTACAGGGAACATGGGTAGTGGAGGGTTAAGTGGCTTGCCCAAGACCACAAGGAGCATCTGTGGGACTAGAAACCCCAGTCCTTCTGGCCCAAGGTTGCTGTCCTCTAGTGGGATTTGAACCACCGACCTTCCGGCCTGAAGTACCTTGCCCCAACCACTAGGCTACTCCTCCCTCTCACCACCCCACCATACCACCCGGTGGTGTCCCGGGCAGTGTGCAGAGGCACGCTGCGGGACGGGATTACGGCGGCAGGAGAGGAGCTTCGTGCCGTTAGCTTCGTGCCTTGTTGGCTTCCTGATTCGGGGGGATTTGATGAGGTGGATAAGGGAGCCTGCAGCGGCATGAGCAGTCTGGCGGGAGCCCGGTGCACTTGATCGTGTGGGGGGCTGAGCCGGTGTGAGGAGTCGGTGGTGGCAGAGGAGCACCTTGTGCGGAGCCGGAGCGGGGCAGGCTCAACGGAGCAGCTGTGGAGGGCGAAGACCGGCAAGTACAGCTCTAGAGGCCTTAGTGCAGTGGTTCTCAACCTTTTTTGTACCGTGACCCCTTTTACCGTTGGTCAACTTGTGGTGACCCCCAATGATAAAATCAAATGCGTCTCTCTTCCTTTACCGTTAACGCATTGTCGCTGTAATCATTTGTTGAATTATTAATATATTATAGGCCTTTGCAATATGTTTTTATTTATAAAATACTTATTTAAACCACAATAATTAATCACAAGTAACAATATTTGATTTCAAAATTATGATGATTTTGTAGTCAAATCACTAAGATGAAATAAAATTATTTTTTCTACCTTTGTTGTCTGACCAATTTATTCTCTGGTCCCGATCTGAGGCTTCTGCTTTCCTGTCTTCTTTTAGCTCTCTTTCTGTGGTCTATGGTCCATCTGCCATTTCTTATCTCTTCTTTCGTTTTCTTCACTTCTTTCCATCAGCCTATTTCCAGTCCCAGTAACCCTCCCCAGTATCAGCCCCTTTCCAGTCCTCACTCCCAGTACCTTCCAATGTCAACTTGCATTCCCATGACTGCCACTGGTGTCCATTCCCTTCCAGTCACCCTCCTTCCCCACTGACCAGTCCCTTCTAGTACAAATACCATGGCAGCCCCTCTCAGATCCACTCCCTTCCAGTTCCAGTCTTCCATCCCCTCATATCAGCCCATTTGTAGCCTTAGCCCCCAGTTTTCTTCCAGGGCCAGCAGCTCTATCCTCCCCTCCCCACAATCAGCCCATTCCCAGTCAAAGCCCCCCAATCAGCTCACTTCCAGTGCTAATCCCCCCTCAACCCAATTACCAGTGCTAGCCTCCCCTAATCAGCCCAATACCAGTCCTACCCCCCATCAGCTCATTACCAGTCCTAGCCTCCCCTAATCAACTCATTTCCAGTGCTAGTCCCCCCCCTCAACCCCCATTATCATTGCTAGGCTCCCCTAATCAGCCCATTACCAGTCCTACCCCCCCCCCCATCACCAGTCCTATCCTCCCATCAGCCCATTTCCAGTCCTAACCTCACCAATCAGCTCATTTCCAATGCTAGCTCCCCATCAGTCCATTACCAGTCATACCCCCCTATCAGCCCATTACCAGTCCCAACCCCCCTTGATCAGTCCATTCCCAGTCCTAGCCTTCCCTAATCAACCCATTACCAGTCCTAGCCCCCTCCCATCTTCCCATTACCAGTGCTAGCTCCCCCATCAGCTCATTATAATCCTAACCCGCACTGTCTCTCGCCTCTGTCCAGCATTTATCCCCTGTCTGTCCAGTATGTCCTCGTCTCTCCCCTTTGTGCATGCAAGCCCCCTCCCTCCATCTCTGCATGTCAGCCCCCCTCTGTCCATGTCAGCCTCCCTCCCTCCATCCATATCAACCCCCTCCCTCCCTCCATGTCAGCCTCCATCCTTCCATCTGTCCATGTCAGCCCCCTTCCTCCCTCCATGTCAGCCCCCCTGTCCATGTCAGTCCCCCCTCTGTCCATGTCAGCCCCCTCCCTCCATCTATCCCTCCCTCCATGTCAGCCCTCCCCTCCCTCCATCCATCCATATCAGCTCCCTCCCTCCATCCCTCCATGTCAGCCCCCTCCCTCCATCCATCCATCCATATCAGCTCCCTCCCTCCATGTCAGCCCCCTCCCTCCATCCATCCATATCAGCTCCCTCCCTCCATCCATCCATATCAGCTCCCTCCCTCCATGTCAGCCCCATCCCTCCCTCCCTGTCAGCCCCCTCCCTCCATCCATCCATATCAGCTCCCTCCCTCCATGTCAGCCCCCCTCCATCCATTCATATCAGCACCCTCCCTCCATGTCAGCCCCCTCCCTCCATCCATATCAGCTCCCTCCCTCCATGTCAGCCCCCCTCCCTCCCTCCATCCATCCATATCAGCTCCCTCCCTCCATGTCAGCCCCCCTCCCTCCATCCATATCAGCTCCCTCCCTCCATCCATATCAGCTCCCTCCCTCCATGTCAGCCCCCCGTCCATGTCAGCCCCCCCCCTCCCCATGTCTGCCTCCCTTCTAATGCAGCCGCGGCTCCCTGCCTCTTAGGGAACCGCGGCTGTGCCTATAAAATCATTGCGGAGCCCTTCCTGTCTCGACGGGCTCTGTGCAGCATTGTCCCGCCTCTAAAGGAAGTTGTTTACCACTTCCTTTAGAGGCGGGACAATGCTGCACAGAGCCCGTCGAGACAGGAAGGGCTCCGCAATGATTTTACAAGCACAGCCGCAGTTCCCTAAGAGGCAGGGAGCCGCGGCTGCAGAAGGAGGAGTCGGTGAGTTTGCCGCTGCTGAGAAGCGGACTCGGCAGCAGCAGCAACTTCTGCGCATTTACATTTTTTTTTAACGAGGCGACCCCCGCTAAATCCTGTGGCGACCCCCGTGGGGGTCGCGACCCACAGGTTGAGAACTGCTGCCTTAGTGGGAGTATAGATTTAAAAAAAAGAAAACGAAGAGAAAAGGAAGGAAAGCGGAATTAAATAAAAGGGGGGGCTGATTGATTGAGTGGGATGCCTTCTCGTAGGGGTCGGTTTAGGGGAGCAGGCAGGGGAGAGAGGGCTGGGGGAGGGGGGTTCCTCCTCAGTGGGAAGGGGGTGCAGTAAATAATGAGGCAGGGGGATTGGGGGGGTGGGGGGGCCGGGCCGGACCGGTTGAGGGCCTAGGGGTAGGGGTGCAGGTAAAGCTAGGAGAGCCGGAAGTGGCGGAGGGAGGACTCCAGCCCTGCCCAGTATACGTAGGGGGAGACCTTCATGGCGGGGGTGAGGGAGCAGGAGGTGGGTGTGGCAGGGCCTCAGGTGAGCGAGTTGGGGCTTCCGGGCAGGGTTGGGGAGCCCAGCACCGCATTGGTTCACACCGATGCCCTGATTCCCCGGGGGACAGGTGTTAACGGGGACGAAGGGGGCACGGGGAGCATGGGGGGAGGGGTTGCGGGGCATGGGCTAGGCAAAGTGGGGCCTTGTGGGTGGGGTGGGGGCGGGGGGTTGGCAGCTGGGCCACCCTGTGGCAGGGGGTCCTTGGTGGAGGTCAGGGTGTTACATTCCCTATGGGGCCTCAGGGAGGGCATGGAGGCTGTAGGACTCCTGGGGTCCCTGCGTCATTGGAGCATTGGATGGGCGGGGGGAAGGGATCTTTGAGGGCGGAGTGGTTGGGGGCTTGGCAACCCGTTTGGCATATGTCTGCCCCCCCCCCCCCGGTGTTGTCTTTTATGCCTTCACAGGATCCGTCAACGTTTCCACCTGCGGGGCAAGGATCAGGAATGCAGAGGTTGTGGACTATGGATGCGGGAGCTTCATCAAGGCCCCTTCCGCAGCCCGAGGACACCAGTGCGGAGGACGGAGGGCTCCAGCAGAGCGGAGCGGAGAGTGGTGGGACAACGAGCGGCCCAAGGGCAGTTCAGGCTCTGGATGCAGCTGCAGCAGGTGAGCCTCCGGCGCAGGGAGGGGACGAGGTGGTGACGGGTGGCACACGGGACGGGGAGGGGTCCAAGGCAAGAAGAAAGAGAAAGCATTTGCATCGGTGGAGGCACAGTTCAGGGTCATCCTCTTCCTCGACGGACGACCCCTCGGCATCATCGTCTGGAGCGGAGAGCTCGGGGGGGGGGGAGGTAGGTGGGGTGCAGACAGTGCACTCGGGGGGGAAGGGCACACCTTCGTTGGTCTCCTTCCCCGAGCTATGGGAGGGGGTCCCAAGGAATCTACGTCGGAAAATCAGGAAAACGACGGTACATAGACATCTTCAGACTGTTGGAGGGCAGGAAGCGCTCAGGCGAGAGTAGAAAGAAGCGCAAGGAGGATGAGAAGGCTGGACAGATTCGAAAGGTGTCGTGTATGGTGGTAAATTGGATGAGAGCCTTTTTGCGGTTGGCTAGCGTGTGGGGTCGGCATTCTCCGGAGGATTACGGCATGTTGTTGGCATATGCTGACTCAATTTTGGAGGCGGCCCAGACGCACGAGGGGTGGGATTGGTTGAACTATGATGAAAAGTTCAGGGACAAGATGGAGGAGAGCAAGGTATTGTTATGGGGTACACAGGACATCAATCTATGGTTGACAGAAATGTCGGTTAGGGCCAGTCCTGGGGGGGGAGGAGGGGGTGCGAGAGGTGCGATGACAAATGCGGCTGGGTTGGGTCGTTCCTTTCGTTCAGGGGGAGGGGGCCCAGCAGAGGGCGGGAGGGGGGGCACGGGGGACGTCTGTTGGCAATTTAACAAATCCTTGTGTCCTTTTCCCAATTGTAAGTTCCGGCATGCCTGCTTGGTCTGTGGTGGTGGGCACTCAGCAATCAAATGTATTAAAAAGGGGATTGCATTGGCGTCCTCACCAGCTCCCAAGTAGAGAGGACGTGTCGGGGTTGGCGCCAACACCAATACGCTGGGACGCAATAAAGTCTTGGTTGCGGCACTATCCAAAGGGGAAGGATAGGGAGGCATTGGAATTAGGGTTTCAGTTTGGTTTCATTATACCGGTGCACGGGACAGTTGTCGGGAAGAGAGCGCGAAATTCCCCTTCGGTTCGGCGTTATTCCACTGTGGTGCGGGAGAAGCTGGCAGTGGAGTTGGGCTTGGGGAGAATTGCGGGTCCTTTCGCAGAGCTTCCGATCGCAAACTTAGTGGTTTCTCTGCTGGGGGTGGTGCCTAAGAAGGAGCCAGGGAAGTTTCGGTTGATCCACAACTTATCTTTTCCCTTGGGTTCATCGGTGAATGATCACATTCCAAGAGAATTGTGCGCGGTGCGCTATGCTTCTTTTGATGAGGCGTTGGATTTGGTCAGGAAATCTGGTCCCGGAGCTTGGATGGCGAAAGTTGACATTGAGTCAGCCTTTCACTTGCTGCCAGTGCACCCGTCTGCTTTTCACTTGTTGGGTTTTTGCTTGGAAGATGAGTTTTATGTGGACAAATGTATGCCTATGGGTTGCTCGGTTTCTTGCGCCTATTTTGAGAAGTTTAGTTCTTTTTTACATTCGGCACTGGTGCAGAAGCGTGGAATACAGCTGGTCTGGGCTTCCAAGATAGTATTTTTCAACAACAATCTTGATGTAAGTCTTTAACCTTTGCAACTGCTCCTTTTAGTTTTTTCTTAACTATTTTCCTCATTTTATCATAGTCTCCCTTTTGAAAGTTAAAAGGTAGTACTGTGGATTTCCTTACTATCCCTCCTCCACTAATTAAATCAAAGGCGATCATGCTATGATCACTATTGCCAAGTGGCCCCAACACCCTTATCTCTTGCACTAGATCTGGTGTTCCACTAAGGACTAGGTCTAATATGGCTTCCCCTCTGGTCGGTTCATGAACCAGCTGCTCCAAGAAGCAGTCATTTATGTCATCTAGGAACTTTATCTCCCTAGCATGTACTGCCATGACACTGACCCAGTCAATACCGGGGGTAATTGAAATCGCCCATTATTATTACCGCGCTGTAACTTTTGTTAGCTTCCTTGATTTCTTTGAGCATTTCATCATCCATTTGTTCATTTTGGCCAGGCGGTCGATAGTACACCCCCACCGCCATCGCCTTCCCCTTTTTACATGGAATTTCAATCCATAGAGATTCTACAGCAAATTTTGTTTCCTGCAAAACTTTAGTCCTTTCTGACTCAATGCCCTTTCTAACATAAAGCGCAACCCCTCCACCAATTTGATCAGCTCTATCATTACGATATAGTTTGTACCCAGGTATCACAGTGTCCCACTGGTTGTCCTCCTTCCACCATGTCTCTGATATTCCAATCACATATAACCTCTCATTTAGTGCTATATATTCTAACTCTCCCATCTTATTTTTTAGACTTCTAGCATTTGCATACAAGCATTTTAGAGACTGTATTTCATTCATATTAATTTGGCTATTGGTAGACATGGGTAATTTGGGATCTTTAAGCTCTGTCTGCTCCATACTCGAGGGCATTTGGGCTACTTTACTCTTTTTTGGAACCTCTCTGCTTTTGGTAGTATCCTTCAAGGATACATTCTTCCGAAACATCTGCTCTTGGGCGACTGTCGGCTTTCCCCTATTATCTAGTTTAAAAGTTGCTCTCTCTCCTTTTTAAAGGTTAATGCCAGCAGCCTGGTTCCATCCCAGTTAAGGTGAAGCCCATCCCTTCGGAAGAGCCCCTCCTTTCCCCGGAATGTACCCCAGTTCCTAACAAATCCAAACCCCTCATCTCTGCACGATTGTCTCATCCACGCATTGAGACTCTGGAGCTCTGCCTGCCTTTTGGGTCCTGCATGTGGAACGGGAAGCATTTCGGAGAACACTACCCTGGAAGTTCTGGATTTCAACTTCCTACCTAAAAGCCTAAATTTAGCCTCCAGAACATCCCTACCACATTTTCCTATGTCATTGGTACCGACATGTACCAAGACAGCAGACTCCTCCCCAGCACTATCTAAGACCTTATCTAGGTGGCGCGTGAGGTCCGCTACCTTCGCACCAGGCAGGCATGTTACCAGGCGATCCTCACGTCCACCACCACCCAGCTATCTACATGCCTAATGATCGAATCACCAACTATAACGGCTGTCCTAACCCTTCCCTCATGGGCACATGGCCCTGGAGAAACTTCCTCGGTGCGAGAGGGTTTTACGTCACCTGGAGGACAGGTCCTAGTTACAGGATCACTTCCTGCCACACCAAGGTGATGCTCTCCTGTCATGTGACCTCTCTCCTCCATGGCAACAGGGATTCTGCCAGACTGGAGGTGGGACTTCAGGACTATATCCCTGTAGGTCTCATCTATGTACCTCTTTGACTTTCTTATGTTTTCCAAGTCTGCTACTCTAGCCTCTAGAGAATGGACTCGTTCCCTGAGAGCAAAGAGCTCCTTGCACCTAGTGCACACGTAAGACCTCTCACCAACTGGGAGAAAATCATACATGTGACACTCAATGCAAAAGACTGGAAAGCCCTCATCCCGCTGCTGGACTGCTGTCTGCATCTTAGTTTTAAGTTTTTGTTTAGATCTTTAAGTTCTTTACTTACTATGGGTTGCTATGGATATTTATACCAATAAAACTGTACCTAATACGTTTAATATACCTTGTTCACCTGAAGCTTAATTAATCTCAGGTCCTTAGTGTATGTCTGACTTGGGTAACGAGCTTCACCTGAGAGCACCTCCTGTCTTTTAAGATGTGTAAGTACCTATAAAGCTGCGATTATTCCAGGGGTGGGTGGGTGTGGGGAGGGAGGTAGGGAAATAACACTTATTAAAAGAGGGCTGCTACACAGTACCCTGTCCTGTGCTGCTGAGGTAAGCTATATTCTTATTTGATTTAAATTATAGCTCTTTGCTGCTGCTAGGCTCTAACTTATTATGAAATTTAAACTACAAGCTCTCTGCTGGGTTCTAAATTTAACCAGAAAGCTCTCTTCTGTGTTTTAAATTTAAACTAAAAGTACTTTGCTGATGCTAGGCCCTGAGTGACTATTAAATTAAAACTATAAGCTCTCTGCTGGGTATGAAAAGTAACCAGAAAGTTCTCTTCTGTGTTTTAAATTTAAACTTAAACTGCTGCTACTAGGCCCTGACTGATTTAACAAAAAATAGTGGGTTCACAGATTAAATAGCTTTAATAGAAAGAATTCCTTTCAGAAAATACTTGTGACCTGGATTGGCCACTGTTGGAAATAGGATACTGGGCTTGATGGACTTGGTCTGACCCAGTATGGCATTTCTTATGTTCTTATTCTTTACAATGTGCTATTTCCCCCTCCCAAACCGGAAGCTGCTTTAGAGGGGGTGGAAACGGCATATTGTGAAGAGTAGGAAACTGCAACACAGCACCAGCGTGTTAGTAAGCGCTGTATCATGGTTTGAGGGCTATGCCGTCGCTGCAGGCTCTGGAGAGAGATGGCAGCAATGGGGGTGGGGGGACCACTTGGGAGTATCAGGATGGAGGGCCTGCCTAGAGTGCCACCAGTCCTTGAGCCAGTTCTGTCTATGGAATCCTTAAAGGGCTTTAGAACTTTCAGCACCTATGTAATATTTGCCCAGGAGCCTGTTGATGTCAATCTCGGTCTCCAGTGACATCTGATACATGGCCGTTCGTTCTTCTCCACTAATTTTTCCAGTAGGTCATAAATGGAATTCCACCTGCCAACATTCTCCTTGAGCTGGTGCGTAGATGCCCCTGTTGTTTTTTGCTTCTCACACAGCTCACATCCACCATTCACATTCCAGTGAACATACTCAGATATTTTTTGGCACTTCTCGATAAGTTTCCTCAGGACAGGGGAGCCACTTGCCTTGCTCACCAGGCCTCGGGAGACTCTGACAGCCAGGTGCAGCGAGTGTGCAGAGCATCTGATCCCTCCTTCATTGCCTTGACCATGTTCATCGCACCATCTTTTACAAAAACACCTGGATACACTTTGCTCTGTTTCATCCCTATGTGCCAGTCCTACAACATAGCCTTTATTTCTGCTAAGATATGGATCCACCTATGGTTGTCATCCATTACCTGGCTGTTCAACACAGCCTATGGGTATCTGCCTTCTGTTGCTCCCCTGTTTGATTAACAGGCTATTCCTGTCTTAGCCAGCTGCCACCAGTGTGTCGTCAAGGAGAGGTAAAAGCACCCAAAAAATCCCAGTAAAAATCCCACCCCCCTGAAATCAATGTATGTTCAAATTCCGGCCTGTACAGCCGCTCCATTATGTATAGAATACCGCTGCTGATCGCTGGAAGCAGCGGGATATAAGTGTACACTAAATAAATAAAATAAATAAATAAATATAATTTTACTTAAAAAAATCTTTGTTGGATCAAGTAATCTTATTATCATATAAACACTGCAATTCACCAATGCAAAGGTCCTTTTTACTGTTTTATTATGGCACACATTTTATAGCCCAAAAATTCACATCCACAGATCAAAGAGCTGAAACCAGCAGAGTCATATAGCTTTCATTCAGACAACCAACACAGACAGACGTTTCGGACAATAGAAATCATAAGTCCCGCTTCAGGGTTATTAGAACTTATCTCAATATTTATACAGCAAACAATTCCTCTTCTTCCAGTCGAGATGACACAGTCTTTTCAGCAGCTTAGCAGTCTATTTTCATCCATATTAGCATCTCCATGGCTTAATGTCTGATGTCATTTTCTCATAAGGTTCCATTAGGGAGAAGTAGGCATGTGTAGTGTTCTGACTAGTCCATATGTCAGTGATGAAATGCATGCTAGTACTGCCTTCTGCTTTTGCCAGCTCTACCTACAGCTGGTGATGCAACTGATTATGCAAGCTGGGAGATCACCTACCCACTAAAAGATTATCTGCAAGATCCTTGGTAAGCAGGAGCTAAGAGATGCAGCAGCCTCTTAAACCCTACCTGCTCAACCATCTTCAGGGAATGATCATCCAGGGTTATCATTTCACCAATGCACTGAATCCCCACTCTCAATTCTGCCTGCTGCATGGCCCATGACAATACCAATGAACACCACTTTGCATCTTCCATGGTGACTTGCTTTGATGTGCATTGTGCTGCCATATCATCTGCCTGGTGAAAGAGGATGGGGCTCCTCTTGGGATAGGGATTTAGTTTTTCCTGTACTTTTCCTAACATTGATAGTTCCACTCTTGGATGGCATTCTCAGCCTAGGATCAGCATCCTCCTTTGTACCAAGCTGGAAAGAATGTGATTTTTCAAATGATGTAGCATGCCACTATTCACAAGATTACCCATCAGCTTCCCTCTGCTAATGTGCTGCTCACAGTAATTGCATTCTACATACTGTGAGTCATCAAGCACTTTAAAATGTTTCCATACTTACAAGATTTTACAAGACTTCCCCTGTATTCCTTGGGGGGAGAGGAGTTGCTGCTAGACCTATGGTTGGGAGCAGAGGAGAGGACGAAAGGCCAGCAGTATCCTTCCAACTCTCTATTGTTCCTTTTACCTATGCAATGATCTTGGCCTTGCACTACTAGGATCACTTTCTACTTCCTCACCAGTTGGCATGTGAACCTCTTAGTCCCTTCAGCCCAGGGGCGGCTCTCTAATGAGGCGAAGTGAGGCAGCTGCCTCAGGCGGCAAAGGTTTGAGGGCGGCAAATGCCCCCAAAACAGCCGCCTCACTTCGCCTTCAAGTTTAAAAAATGAAAAAAAAAAAAGCTCATAAGTTGTTGCTGCCGCTACCAAGTCCGCTTCTCGGCAGCGGCAAACTCACCGCCTAACTTCTTCTTCTGTAGCCACGGCTCCCTGCCTCTTAGGGAACCGTGGCTGTGCTGGTGAAGCCGGTGCGGAGCCTTCCCGTCTCTCAGAGGGCTCCGTGCAGCATTGTCCCGCCCCCAGAGGACAATGCTACACAGAGCCCTCCGAGAGATGGTAAGGCTCTGCACCGGCTTCACCAGCACAGCTGCGGTTCCCTAAGAGGCAGGGAGCCTCGGCTGGAGAAGAAGGAGGCACAGGAACTACAGTGGGGGCAGTAGCAGGCAGACACGGGGAGATGGGAGGAGGGGGCAGGGGACAAGGGAAAGGTGAGATCTGCAATGGGCCTGACAGGAAGGAGGGAGGGGGCTGACATGAGGGGTGAGGGAGGGGGCTGGAAGGGAATTTACAAGGGAAAGGTCGGGTCTGCAACTGGGCTGACAGGGGGGGCTGGAAGGGAATTGACGTGAAGGGAAGGTGGGGTCTGCAATGGGGATGACATTGGGGGAAGAGGGGGCTGACACTGGGGAAGGAGGAGGCTGGAAGGGAACTGACAAGGGTTCCCTCTCATCCAGCAGGAACAACTGGAGTGCTGCCAGCATCGAACAAATCAGCCTGATTGCTGCAAGCAATCAGACTGATTGGCACTCCGGTTGTTTTCATTTTAGATTTTGCTGCTTCTGCCCTGCCTCTGCCTTCCCGCCACTTTTTTTTTTTTTTTTTTTTGCTGCAAGCATTCTTGAGGAAAAAAACGCAGTGGGAAGGCAGAGGCAGGGCAGAGGCGGCAAAATCTAAAATTAAAACAGCCAGAGTGCCCCCGCCGCCATCAGATGAGAGGTGCAGGTGGAAGGAGTGGGGACAGGAGGAGGACAAGGAGAGACAAAGGTGAGAGATGGGGGACAAAAGGGGAGACAGGGGACAAATACTGGACAAAGGGGGAGACGGAGACATACTGGACAAAGGGGGAGACAAGGGGATAAGTACTAGACAAAGGGGAGAGACAGGGGGGCAAATGCTGGACAAAGGGGAGAGACAGGGGGACATACTGGACAGACAGGGGATAAATGCTGGACAGAGGGGAGAGACAGTGTGGGTTAGGATTATAATGGGCTGATGGGGGGGCTAGCACTGGTAATGGGCTGAGGGGGGGACTAGCACTGGAAATGAGCTGATTAGGGGAGGCTAGGTTGGGTAATGGGCTGACTAGGGGAGGCTAGCGCTGGTAATGGGGTTGAGGGGGGACCAGCACTGGAAGTGAGCTGATTGGGGAACTTCAACTGGGAATGGGCTGATGGTGGGGAGGGGAGCTGCTGGCCTTGGAAGAAAACTGGAGGCTAGGGCTACAAATGGGCTGATGCGAGGGGATGGGAGAATGGGACTGGAAGGGAGTGGATACTGAGAGGGGCTGCCATGGTATTTGGACTAGAAGGAGCTGGACAGTGGAGAAGGAGGGGGACTGGAAGGGAATGAACACCAGTGGCAGTCATGGGAATGCAAGTTGACATTGGAAGGTACCAGGAGGGAGGTCTGGAAAGGAGCTGATACTGGGAAGGGTTTCGGGGACTGGAAATAGGCTGATGGAAAGAAATGAAGAAAACAAAAGAAGAGATAAGAAATGGCAGATGTACCATAGACCACAGAAAGAGAGCTAAGAGAAGACAGGAAAGCAGAAGCCTCAGATCGGGACCAGCATGATGAGAGAATAAAATGGTCAGACAACAAAGGTAGAAAAAATAATTTTATTTCATTTTAGTGATTGGACTTTGTGCTATCTTTATATTTTACACAGTATTGGGGAACTGCATCTCTTATTTATCTGATGTTGCCTGCATGTGGACTCTGGCTTCTTGGGGTTTCAGTTTAAATTTTGTCTACATATTTTATTTTTATTTTAGATTATGGTTACTTATTCTGTACTTGGTGAGGGTCGATGTTGTGAGTGTGTGACTGAGGCCAGGTGTTCTGTTAACATGGAGTTTGTACATAAAGATCTATATTGTACTGTAGTAATTTGACTTGTTCAGCTTTTCAGATAGGTGTATGGATGTTCCAGGGCCCACTGTAGTATTTACAGTAACGCTTTTTATGGATGGGCTCCTTATGTGAGTTTTGGAAGTTTGTGCTGATATGGTATGGTATGGTAGGTTTGCTCTTTGTTGTAGGGTTTTGTATTAGTTCGCAATATACCTGGTATTGGATAATAGTGGTTGTTGTTGTTAGTGAGATGATCAGAATATGATTTTTTTTTTTAAATATTGAGTTCTGTGGGTGAATGTCCTGGTTCTGCTCTGCACCCACTATGGATTAAAATATATGTTGAAAAAGAAAAAGCTAGAACCATAACCGCTGGCAGGACAATAGCAGGCAGCTGAAATGCACCCCCAAGCCTTTTCGCAGCACTTTAAGCAGTTCTGGTCCCTCCCTTCTCCAACGCGTTGTCAGAGCAGGGAGGGACAGGTCTGCTTAAAGTGCCGGTGCCTTTCAGATCGGGCGCATGCCCCCCTCCTCCTCCCCATACCTCCGTCCATCGCTGCCTGCTCTGTCCCTGCTGCCAGTGCCGCTGTGAAAAAAAGAGGGCGGCGGCAGCAGCAGGGAAAGAGCAGGCAGCACTGGGCGGAGGTATGGGGGGAGGAGAGGGGTGTGCGCCCAAGCTGCAAGTCGCACAAAGCGCGATTGCAGCTTGGTACAGCCCTGTATGCAAACATCTTGCATTCTCTCCATATAATCTAATTGGCTTTTTGGTTTGGTTCAGTCCCTGATTGGAGTTCTGAAAAGGCCCCACCCCCTCTAAGGGGGGGGGGGCGGTGCCATCTCATTCTTCGCCTCAGGCAGCAGATTGCCTTGAGCCGCCCCTGCTTCAGCCAGTACACTTTCAATATCGATTCAGATCTAAATCCCACCAGTGTGGATCCTTCTGATTCTGTGTATGCCAAGACCGTCTGCACACACTTTCCAGCAGAGAATACAGTGCATCTGCTGTGAGGCTGAGTTGCATTCACATGCCGCTTCTCTCGTGCCCCCACCCTGTACTGTCAGCCTCCCTTTGCCTTCCTTTTATTTCTGCAATGACAGTCTACTACATGGTTTGTTTGGTTTTTCCCCTCCATCTAGCAGACACTGGCTCAGTTTTAGAGTTTAAAACCACAGAGAAAAAGATAAAATCATAACACCATAAACCCTCTCAATTACTCCTCCAAACCCCAGGTCCAAACGAGCAGTTGACACATATGCCTCGATCCAGCTGTAAACGCTAATGTCTAGGCTTCGTAAAGTATGTGTGTACTGCCTCTGTAAAATTGGAAATACATGCATATTTCCGGCTTGCCAAGCCACACCCACAACATGACTCTCCAAACTGCATGCTGCAGAACTACACATACAAATAGCTTCTTTTTAAAATTGCTGTTTACATGCATAGGGCATTTACATATGTATGTACGACCTACAAACGTTACAAAATCTAGATGTCGGTGTTTTTTGGTATACCTGTTCCAAGGCATGTGTAACTGCCAGCTATTAGGGTACTATACTCCTGGCTGGGGGCAACAACATAGGGATCCTTCCTCAGTCGTCTTCTTACTCTGGTCCCAATGCAAGTGAGAAGAAATGCAAGTCTGTTCCACTTGTACGGCAGTTGGTTTCTTAAAGAGTTGAGCTCAGCCCTAACTCAGGAGAGCTACAGTTTGCAAAACTGCATTCAGGTGCTTGGTCTTGGTCTCCTTTCTGACCTTCGGCTATGGCAGAGAAATGTTTTCCTTTGCTTAATAGGATTCTATTGAGTCTATTAGTTAACTGTATATATACCTTGTTCACAGTAAACCGTGCTGATCTTGAATAGTGCGTTCTAAAGCCAAATAAATAAATTAATTAATATTGGCAAGTTTATTGCAATCTTGTTGGAACTCTGCATGGGGAGCTGAATCCCAGCTCACATTCACATTCTGTCTGCTCACTCTCTCTGTTCCAGTTGCTTTCTACTAGTACTGCTTATCATTTGTGTAGGACTACAAGGTGAATGCAGCACTGTACAGAAACATGCAAGAGACCATCCCTGCTCATCAGAGCTTACCGTCTAGTCAAGACAGACAAAAGAACAGGGGACTAGGATATATCAAGGGCAGTGGTAAGGAAACACATAGGAGGTGACCAGGGGACTAAGGGGATCAGGATTCAAAAGCAGTCTCAAAGATTTGAGTTTTTAGCCTGGATTTGAACAGAGCCAGAGATGGAGCCTGACGTACTGACTTGGCTACTTTCTTCAGGGCATAAGGAGCAGCAAAGTAGAAGATCAAAGTCTGGAGTTGGCAGTGGAAGAGAAGGGCATAGATAGAAGGGATCTGCCAGAAAAGCAGGAGGAGGGTTGTAGAGAGAGATGAGAGGAAAAATAGTGAGGGGCAGCCAAATGGAGGTACTTATATGCCAGTAGTAGAAGTTTGAACTAGATGTGGAAATGGATAGGGAGCCAATGAAGTGACTTGAGAAGAGGGGTGACATGAGCATAGTGACACTGGCGGAAGATTAGTCATGCAGCTGAGTTTTGAACAGATTGAAGTGGGGAGAGATGATTCAGAGGAAGACCAGCAAGGAGGAGGTTGCAATAGTCTAGACGGGAGGTGACTAGATAGTGGGTAATGGTCTTAGTAGTGTGTCCAATAAGGAAGGGGCAAGTTTTGCTGATGTTATAGAGAAAGAAATGATAGGTTTTAGCTATCTGTTAGATGTGTGTGGAGGAGAAGGAGTCAAAGATGACCCAAGGTGCAAGTCAAGGAAACAGGGAGGAGAAAAGCATTATCCACAGAAATAGAAAAAGAAGGGAGGGGAGGTGGGTTTAGGGGTAAAGATAAGAAGTTCAGTTTTGGCCATGTTCAGTTTCAGATGGTGATGCAACATCCAGTCACCAATGTCAGATAAGTAGGCAGAGGTCCGGGCTTGGATTCCTGGAGAGATTTCAGATGCAGAGAGGTAGATAAAGATGGTACTGAAAACCATGGGAGGATGAGTGAACCAATGGACTGGGTGTATAGCAAAAAAAAAGAGAGGTCCCAAGACAGAGCCCTGAAGTACACCAACTGAAAGCGGGATAGCAGTAGAGGAGGATCCACCAGAACATACATCAAAAGTGTGGTGGGAGAGATAAGAATAAAACCAGGACAGAGCAGAGCCCCTAAATCCAAGTGAGAATAGGGTATCGAAGAGAAGGTGATGATCAACAATATCAAAAGCTGCAGAAAGGTCAAGAAGGATGGCGACTGAGTAGAAGCCCTTTGATTTGGCAAAGAACAAGTCATTGAAGATTTTGGCAAAAGCTGTTTCAGTAGAATGTAGAGGGCAAAAGCCAGATTGCAATGGATTCAGAAGGGCTTGAGAGGAGAAAAAGCTAAGACAATGATGATGAACAGCACATTCAAGTAGTTTAGAAATAAAGGTGAGGAGGGAGAAGGGTTGATCATTAGAAGGATAGGTAGGGTCTAGTGAGGGTGTCTTGAGGAGAAATGTAACCACAGCCTGCTTGAAGGCTACAGGAACAGTTGTGGTGGAAAGCGATAAGTTGAGAATATGACAGATGGAAGGGATAACAGTGGAGGAAATTGAGCTTAGTAGATGGGTGGGTATGGAATCAGAGGAGCAGGTAATAAATTTGGAGGAGGAGAGAAAATGTATAGTTTCTTCCTTAGTGATCTTAGAAAAGGAAGAAAGAGTGACAGAAGTTGAGGGAAGGATTTGAGAGTGAAGAGGGGGAAGGGGGATGGAGATGACCCCAGGGGGAACTCAAGAATAATCTTGTGGACTTTGTCATGGAAAAAGTTAACCAAAGTCTAGGTGGAAAGAGAAGGAGGGATCAGAGGTGGAGGCACTTTGAGGAGAAAGTTGAGAGCTGTAAAGAGACAGTGAAGGTCAGAGACAAGAGAGCTAGTCAGGTGGACATAGAAGTCTTGCTTGGTGAATGCTATGGCTGACTGGAAAGAGGCTAGCATGAATCTGAAATGTAGGAAAGCCACAAGGGTGTGGGATTTGAGCTACGTGCGCTCAGTTGAGTGTGCACAGGAACATAGGCAGCAGGTTTTAGAGGACAGCCATGGCTGTGGTACCGTATGCCTCACCGGTCGTGGAATGGGAGGAGCAAGAGCATCCAGAGCAGAGGAGAGTACAGTATTATAAAAAGATACTGCCTCATCAACAGACTCAGATGACTTAGTGAGGGAAAGAGATGATGATACAGCAGTGGAGAGAGTTGATGGGTCAATAGCGTGAAGATTCCTAAAGAGTTTGGAAGAGATTGGGTGAGACTGAGTTGGGGGTGATGAAGCGTGAAGCTTAGCAGGTGATGGTCAGATAAGGGAAGGACTGTGTTTCAGAGGTTTGAGAGCAGGTAATTAGAGAAAAAAACAAGATCAAGGCAATGACTTTGCTGGTGAGTAGGGTCAGAAGAGCGCAGCTGGAGGTTGAATGAGGAGGTAAGGGAAAGGAGCTTTAAAGCATAAGGATCAGAGGGGTTATCAGCATGAATGTTAAAATTCCGAAGAATAAGGGAATAGATGATACATCCAGAAAGAGGAAAAACCATGAGTCAAAGTCAGTGAGAAAGGTAAGGGTGGACTTATCAGGGGGACTGATAAATAACACCTAGCCAGAGAGGTAATGGAGTAAAAAGGCGGATGGAGAGGACTTCAAAGGCAGGGAAGGAGTGAGACTGAGGCAGAAGGAGGGGTTGAAATTGACAGGAATGAGAGAGTTGAAACCAAACACCACTACCACAGTCAATGTGGCAAGGCATATGGGAGAACTGGTAGTCTCCATGACAACGGGCAGCAGCTGAAGTAAAACCTTCAGGGAGAAAATAGGTGTCAGAGCAAGAAGATGCAGAATATTAGAGATAAAGAGGTCATGAATGAAGGCAGGTTTATTAGAGACAGAGTGTGCATTCCACAAGGCATATGAGAAAGGGAGAGAGGAGGGGGAAAGCAGAAGGATATGAATACGATTTGAGGAGTTACCTGTGGGTCTGACCTGGGAATGTTAAAAAGTCTAGGGGGGCCATGCCGCCTCCCCCTCCCCTGAAGATTGTGGTGCCGCCCAGTCTGCCATGCCACCCCCCTACCAGCATCCATCTTCTCGCGAGGGGAGAGGGGGCAGCACGGCGATGCCTCTGCTGCATCGGGCCTTAAAACACCTGTGCTAGCATGCTCACGGTCTGCCACTCCTTCCCCCCTCCTATGCAACTTCCTGTTGGAGGGGGCAGGAGTGGCAGGCTACAAGTTCACTAGCGCAGTCACTTTAAAGCCTGATGCAATGGAGGCATCAATGTGCTGCCCCCTCCTCCGGGTGAGAAGATGTATGCCAGGAGGGGGGGGGGGCAGCATGACGGGCAGGACAGCAATGAACTGCCACTTCGCTGAGGAGGGGAGGCTGATGCCACCCACTGGGGCCTGCCACCACTAGGCGGCTTCCTAGTTTGTCTAGTGGACAGCCCAGCCCTGCAGAAGAGAGACTGTTTTACATAGAGGCGTCTTCTTCGCCAGCAAAATATGGGAAGATTAAAGGAATTATTTATTTATTTATTTTATTTATTGAACGGTTTTATATACCGCTTTTCAGCAAAATCAAGGCAGTTTACATAGAACAAAACTTGAAACATTACATTGTAACATATTCTTTTTTTTTTTAAATTCTTTATTTTCGTTTTATAACAAAGGAAAGGAAGACATACAGCTAAAAGACAGATACATACATAGAATGTGATACATACACCAAAGTAAACCCCTGCCACCCCCCTCCCCCCTGCTTCTTCTCTAGAAAACTAATCATTCCCGAAGCGGGCGTGTACTGACATTATTGTGTTACAAAACCTAACGGTGATCTGAAACATGATGAGTGCACATTAAACAGACATGTCGGAACAATGAGCAGATTGTACATAATCATTAAGCATCTGCCATTTAGACAAGCGAGAGTGAGTTTGGACATGGGGGATAGCTCTCCGAGGTATCTGCTCATATTTACTATATAAGCAGACGAGGTTCCACCATTCATTGACAGTAAGTCGAGAGCTATCCTTCCAATTCCTCGTGATTAAGCATGTGGCTATACCCAGCATGAAATCAAGGAGAAAGCGACCCTTCTTAGGAAGAGAGGGGACCTCCGCCACTGAGCGGAGTCCCACAATCTTCCAAGAAAGAGGCTCGTGAAGGTGTAAGATAAATTGAATACGACCCCAGACCCGCCCCCAGTAAACCTGTAGTTGAGGACATTCATAAATAACATGAGCGAGGGTTCCCACATCAGTATGGCAAGACCAACACTGGTACCTAGCAGTTGTGTTCCAGTTGGCTATTTTTTCTGGAGTATAAGAGCATCTATGTGCAAAAAAGAAGAGAGTTTGGGTAACTGAGGCAGATCGGGAAACCCGCACTATTTTGCTCCAGAAAATGCTCCATTGCACAGGGGTTAAAGTGGTTTGCAGTTCGCGCTCCCAGGCTTGTTGGGCTCTACGAGTGGCAGTATCTGTACCCTGACATAATAGTTTATAAAAGTTAGAGGCTTCCCCATGTGTACTACTAATAGAGTGAATTAGTTCTAATAGCCCGTCCTCAGTAGGGACAGAGGGCGGCATGATTGGAGAACTTTTGAGGCAGCGTTGAAGCTGCATCAGTTGAAAGTAATGTTTCGCTGGTGACGCAAATTCCTTTTGTAAATCAGAAAAGGTTTTCCAACGAGCTGCAGAGGAGAGCTGTTGGGGTGTCCAGATCCCCCTAGAGTACCAGGGTTTGGAAGTAATCCTGTATGGCTGCTCGAATTTCTAACTGGAACTCTGGCTGAGTTAATAGGGCTCTAGCAAAGAACCAGGCCCCCGAATTCCCTTGGGGTGCAGTAGTGTGTAATTGAAAAGAAATAGCAGCATGATCTGAAATATGTTGGGAGTGAATCTTTGCAGCGTCCACCTGAGGAACTAACAGTTTTGATATTAGAAAGAAATCTATGCGAGACTGGGATTTGTGAGGGGAAGAGAAGAAGATAAAGTCAAGCTCATTGGGGTGTAGTAACCTCCATAGATCGACTAAAGCAAGATCTTTGATCACAGAGGTAAGCGTGATGTGACTCTTGGGGGGACCACTTGTCTTAGGCGGCTATTTGTCAATCAGGGGATCAAGAACTAAATTGAAATCCCCCCCTATTATCAATAAAGTATTAGCAGAGGTCTGCGCAACCTGAGCAATGGTAGCAAAAAAAGGCAGGGTCATCCACATTAGGAGCATAAAGGCATATACATGTAACTTCAAGGTTACCTATCTTGAGGTGAACTCTGGACCATCTACCTGCTGTATCTGAGCTAGTCGCGATAATAGTAGCATGCAGAGATTTCCTAACCAGTATGGCAACCCCACATTTCCTAAAAACAGCTGGGGAATAGGCGGCCACCATGTAAGGTTTAATATTGAGTTTGAGAGTTTCCTTCGAATTTAAATGCGTTTCTTGGAGGAAAATCAGGTCCGCAGCTTCATGACTTAGATAGCTTAGGATTTTCTTCCGTTTTATCGGATTATTGATTCCTTTTACGTTCAATGAGAAAATCTTACATGGTGCCATCAATCGGTAATAGACATTTTAGGTAAGGGCGCTTGAAAACATACAACATAATCAGAATCTGTACAACAATGACATAATCACCAAGTATGCTGGCCAATACACCCATATTGAAAAGTATGTACCAAAGTAACTTAGAGAAGAAGCAAAACCCCCAATGAATATGGCGACCATATGTCTGCGGGAGGAGGCCCTAGAGAGGAAGATAGAAACATATTAAAAGAAAAGAAACACCAGAGTCCATAATTAACACTGTCTCTGATACTCATCGAGGCTACTATGGGTAGATGGAGTCGGGTCACAGATATCATCAAAATAAGGCGACAAACCGCCCTCGACAGACTCTTTGCTGAGCCGCGGCAAATCCAATATGGCAAGTACAGCGGATATGAGAATACTGGCAGGAATATTCTGGAAGTCAGCGCATCAAGTCGGCTTCTTTAGAATCCAAAAACTCCGCTAGTAGATCAGGGTCCTCAAATGTTCTTGTCTGATTGTGAAGCGTGACGCGGAGCTTGGCCGGGTACATCAGGCCATAGCGTGCTTGTAGTTGTTGAAGCCTCGGCCGGAATTCCAGAAAGCGCTTTCGGCGGTCGACCGTGGGTTTAGCCAAGTCAGGATAGAAGGAGATCTTGTGGCTCTCAAACTCCATATGGCCCTTTGCCCGAGAGGCACTGAGAATTTGTTCCACATGTTGATATCTCAAAAGTTGAAAGATGATAGGCCGCGGGATCTTCCTGTTGAGCGTTATGTTTGTGGGTACACGATGAGCGCGATCGATCTCCAATTCTTTGGTAAAGGTGATTTGGAGCAGGGAAGGGAGGATTTTACATAAAAACTCCTTCATGTCTCCCGATTCCGCTCCCTCCGGTATGCCACGAGTCGTAGGTTATTGCGGCGCGCTCTATTATTGCCATCTTCCACTTCTTTCTGCAAGGCCCGCACCTGACGTTCAACTTTGTCGAGTTTGGACAGCCGGACCGCATGGGAGTCTAATATGCTCTCCATTTTGTCCTGACGCGAAGAGAGCCCCTCTAGCCTGCCTTGCAGTACACCAAGATCTTCCCGCAGCGCTCGAAGTGCTTCACCGTTTGACTGCACGAGGTCCTTAACCCCTCTAATCTCTGCGAGGATTTCCTGCTGCATTTCGGGGCCCTCGCGCAAAGCCAGCCCCTTCTGCGGGGACGGGGGTTCAGTTTTGGAGCGTTTGCCGTGAGAAGCCGCTGGAGATCCAAAATCCAGGCGCGTGGGTTTGGTCCCCGCCATCTCACCAATGTGCCCCGGCAAGATCAGAGCAGAAATTCAAGTATGTCCGGTGTTAATTCAGGATTCTGAGTAGGCCTCTCGGGAGCCTCAGCGTTATGCGACCATCCCGCTGGACATCGGGCTCCGCCCTCCCCGCTGGACATCGGGCTCCGCCCTCCCATTGTAACATATTCTAACAGTTAACATTACAGTGAACAAAGGGGAGTGTTATAGAATTTTACATAATAGATTAAGTAGTTGTGAATTACAATGTTGAGTAAATGCTGATTAGAAAGTTAAATAGTTTAAACATATAAACAGATTTACAACAGAATTACTGAAGAATTGGTTGCACTCGATAAGATATTTGAACCATTTGTGAAATGAAGGTCATTGGTTAATAAAGAGTCTGAAAGTGTGTCAGTAGCTGATGAGGAATCAGATGATGTGTCCCTTGAAAGAGTTCATCTTATTGCTAAAACTTTTGAATAAAAAAAAAAACCAGCAAAATGATCTGCTGCGCACAAGCCATTTCCTACATTAATTACTTGCCTATTGGAGGATGTAAACTACTTTAAGGCCTTAAAGAATCTAAGGGGCATGTTTACTAAACCTCACTAACTGTTAACGCGGGCTTTAGTGTACTCTAATGGTCCACGATAACAAGTAGTACGCATGCTAAACATAGTGCGGGGTTCATGTTACGCTATCTGCTTAGCGCGTCACAGGGTAGGAAATGGGCGGGGTAGCACACAACTTTTGCATGTACCGCACATTGATATCTACTCTAAACGTACAATACCCGCAAAACCTAAGCATATGAAACTTATATAATAAATCATTCTTTTCAGATATTCTCTTTTTGTTTAACTACAGTGTTACAGCATTGTGAAAACTCTTGATTTGCACGCACTTTCATGTGCATATTTCAAGCTCATTGTATAAAGGAAGGTATGCATGTACTTTACTACATAAAATAGGGACATAAGTGGCATACTGTAAGAGGCAAAAATGCATGTTAAACTACAGTAGGCGTGAGCACTTACTCCTGCCCTATGGAAGGCGTAAACGCCTGCACCTAGCTTTTTCAAGAATGCACACAAGTTATAGTATTTTATAACTTATGTGCATGAATTTGCAATCTGCCCATGCTCCTCCCAAACTAGGCCCTTGAACATGCCCACAAAGAAAGTACATGTCATTGGTCTGATGCATATACTTTTACAGAATAGCAACTGACTACATTACGCGCATAAATGACCACTTACACCCGGAAACCACTAAAATGCCGTGCTTTCCAAGCATAAACATATGTGAAAATCGAATTGACCCTTATATAATTACCTTCGTGAAGGCACATTTTAGAAATGATGTCTAGGTGCAATCTGGGATGCGCAGGTCAAAATGTATGAAAAAAAAAAGGGCCAGCCACATGCAAGTTTCAACCCAGTTTCAGAAACTTGCACATGCCCGAACTGGATGTCTCTACAGCAAAATTTTAGAATGGGAATGTCTATCCCATGCTGCATACATGTCCTTGCCTGTTATTTTGCAAGCGGAGATGTGTATTGGAGTGCCAACCAGAAGACCAGTGTCCTTGTTTCCTTTTAGTTGCCTCTATGGTCGTGAGAAGTATTGCAGATTTCGGAGTACCTTCGTCTCTACTCCCTTCAGGTGGTTTGGTGGCAAAACGAGAGCTTTTGTGATGCCTCTTTGTGTTCTGGAGCAGGAAGAGACATGGACGTTACTGCTTGTGGTTTTAGATGTGCTCGCTGTTTCTGAAATTTGGCGTGCATGCGTATCTTTTCTAGACACACCTCCACCATGTTCCCGTGTACCATGGACCTGTTCTCCCCAGAGATGTCCCTATACCCGGCTTTCTAAAATGGCTCTAGGGATGTCATCATGATTTGCATGTCTATGTGCCTGTTTTCAGATGTCCAACAAGAATAGAGCTTCTAAAATGACCCCATAGTGTTTACTCAGGACTGCATTCTCTAAAGCCTTACCTAATACTAAATCCCATAAAGGCACTTTAGTGATTACTGGAAGATTTGTAAAAATCCTCCAGGAAAGATTCACCCTGAGCAAGAAAGCATTTTGCTTGAAGAAGACGTAACTTCCCAGAATAATGTCTACAAGATATGGCAGAGAGAGATAATCTTAACCAATTCAGTATAAAACAGATCAAAAAATGGGGAAAGTGGCCAAAGAGTTTGCTTGGACTGGCGAACCATTAGAAGAAAAAAAATGAAATCTAAAGTATGGCCTCCAGTGGGTGAAGGCCCTGAAGATTTTGAAAAAAACCTCAGATTTGTCATAAGTTGTAAAACTTTGCTGTCATAAGAGAAGGTTGGATTATCCACATTTATATTAAGGTCTCCAGGAATAACAGATTGAATAGCAGTGGTTGAAAATAAGGATTGTGTCACAGCTTGCTGCTTATGACTATAGCAAAGAAAGTAGGGGGACAGCTGCTAAATAGCACCGTTATTTGGCTAACTTTAACCCATAGCCCCAGGATACCTCCAATCCCTCTTTCTTCTATTTGCATAACTTTCGACTAATCATCTCGATGTCCCAGCCAAAATTTATGCACTGGAGAGTCTAAACTTTTCAGTCCTAATGACTTGTGCCGATAACTGAATATAACCATAGAAACTGTTTTGAATATCAGCCTCAAAAATGCTTCTCTCTTTATGGCCTTGAAGAATTGCCACAGCTGAAACACTTCTCCTGTAAGTCATGTTTGAGCTTGTAACAATGAAGGTGTTTTGCTGGTTGGCCTCTTCCTGTTTGGTGCTTGTGCATATTATGCCCCAGCATGAAGAGCTGATAGAGCTATCTTTCCCATATTTAAGCAGTAGTTCACACCTCACTGCAAAGGGCTCAGGCCTCCTCATTGTTTTAGGCTGTAGAGACCGGCTAGGACTCCAATTCCTCCTTTATCCTGCTTCCACTATTGCCTCAAGAGGAATTCTTCCTGCTTCCTTCCTTGCTTGCAGCATGAAATTAACTTTCAGAAGACAAAACTATATTCGGGGAGCTGAATTTACAAAGCCTTTTACAGCCCTTTCAAGCATCCACAGTAAAACAATTTGAAGCTTTCAAGCCACCCAATTTGTCGTAGACTAACTTCCACCTCTAAATTGACTGGGAGGGGTTGGTGAGCCTGGATGGTGGTTTATTTCTGTCCAGAACAAGGGTAGCGGTGTTAAATGGCACTAAGTTTCTTTTCATTATTCCTTTGTACCTTAGGCTTTTTTTTTTCCACTTCTTGATCCCCTTCTGTCTACAATATAAATCAGAATCGTGTTTCTCCCCATCATTTATAGTTTGTCTAAAAGGAAGAAATCATATTGATCTAATGCAGTAAAGTGTTAAACCACTTTATATAGACCTTTGCAACATGTGTGTACAAATTATGATGCTAATCAAGGTTATTGGATTGTATGCTTAGCTCATATCTTTCCAGCAGTAGTTCAAAGCAAGTTACATTTTAGGTGCAGTAGGTATTTCCCTGTCGTCAGAGGGCTTACAGTCTGTGTAAATGAGGGCGTGGAGAGTTAAATGACTTGCCCAAGGCCACAAGGAGCATCAGTAGGATTTGAGCCCTGGCTTCAGCTTTCTGCTCTAACTACATGGCTACTCCTCCATGCCAAACTTGAATCCTGTAAACCAAAAACAAAAAAGGAAATTGCTGGATGAGCTGCTTAGGCTTTGGAATAAGGATGGGGATTGCCTATGAGGGTCTGCTCTAATGTCCGTCACAGAAGATAGGCCAGATCCTACATCTATAATGTGGCATTTTCATGTCCTGTAGTAGTGGAAGCTTAATTTCTGGGACTTTTTGGTTTCTATCTTTACATCCTAGCCTCATCTCTATTACCTTCTCCACTAAAACTGTAAGACAGGTACAGAATTAAACATATGTCCTTTGACTCTGAAACAGGCTCCTATGTTACCTCTTTGCTCTTTATCCTCTTCTGTGGCCCCAGGTAGGACTCCCCCTCTTCTTCATCTCCTCAGTCCTAGACTGGGTACCTCTAGACTCCTCTTGATGAACTCTAGAAGAAATACTTCTAACACACCTTTTTTCATTTCTCTGTTCATGGATCGGTATGTGATTTAAACACTGTCAGTGCCCTGGACCTTAAGAAAATCTCCCCAAAATCCTTTTCTCTATATATATATCTCCATGTGGGAGACAGAGGAATAAAGATTTTGCTCTCTTCCCCTCGGGAACACCATACTCCAACAGTACTTTCCCCACAAAAATACAGTAGAAATTCAAAAATCCCATTGCCAAGATGTTCAGGGTGCACCGAGGGGACTGATCCCTCACATCACTGCACTGGATCTCTCAGGGGTAGCGATGAGATACTTCTTTCTGGTCCCACTCAACAGCCTGAGGGAAAAGACTCCTAGGACAGCTGTATTCCACTGGGACCTGTGATTTGAGCCCTTGGTTTCTGTGCTGCTCCCAGACTTTCTTTTTGGCTTCTCTTCTAGCTAAATCCCTTTGGGTCTCTTCAGCCTTCTCCTCTCTCTTAGCAACACTTCTTCGTTAAGCCTGGCTAGTTTAGAGGTAACAATTCTCCCTGCTTGGATGACCTCTATGACTATCAGGGTGGACGCTCCCCTGGAAGCTCCCTCCTCAGTCCTCCTGGGCTCCTGCTCTCCTTTCACATGGACTCCTTTGAAGGAAGACTCTTGGACCCCAGAGACAGGGCCTTTTATACTTCTCTCCAGAACTATTGAAGGCAGCGAAGTACCAAGCTATAATTGTACCCTTTGCAATTCATGAACATGGTGCCCCACCCACCCCCATTATGACATATCAGACTTTATCAGTTGAGTGTTTAGCATTTTAGTCAAGTGGAGGCCAATTCTGAAAATGTGCATGTCCGGGCAGTGGGCACATCCAAATGGAAATGTGCAGAAATAGAACCAATTCCACACACAAGAGGACAGACGCAGCTGCGTGCACAGAATCGCTCACAGAGATGTGCTAGGCACGGCCTGCACACAGTGCTACATTGTACAAAGATGGGTATACACCGACAATGGCATTGTACGTCCCTGCATTCACCGTATTCCGAAAATATGTACATCTGCGACCCTGCCCATCTCGAGATATACTCACGAACGGTCACGCCCCCCTTCAAAATGGGCAGCTGTGAAGCTGCTGTGGGCACAGACAGAGCTGTTCTGAGGTGGAATGACAATGTAAAATGGTGAGACTCAAAGGTGGAGGCAAGTCAGACAATAGAAACCAGTCCATGGCATGCCCAGACCACTACAAAGCACTCTCAGTGTACAGTACTGTGGAAGGAAAATGGGTGCAGGATGGGACCCAATTCTGAAGGGCCGCACATCCAACAGACCCCTGGCTAACTCAGCCTGGCTCCATAATGGAGCCGCAGTGCCATGGCGTCTTGTTGCCATGGCATCACATCTCCATTATGGAGCAGCTGCCACTGATATTGTCCTTTCCCAGCAGCCAGATCCACGATCCAGCCTCCCATGGCCAAAGTCTAGCTGCGGGGAACCTCCTGCACACCTCACAGTCTTGTCCCTGCTGGTTGCTGCTGCTACCCACATCTAGGGGGACTTACTCCACCTTTGAGGTGGAATAAGTCCCCGTCTAACCAGCCTACCCCGGACGTAGAGAGCCAACCTCAGAATCGGCCCTCTACGTCCAGGGTGACAGACCACCCATGCACCGCCCTCACTTCACCTTCCACCTGCCCTCTCCTGCTCCCATCTAAGGCTCCCCATACAACTCCTCTGTTCATACAGAAAGCCTTGGATAGGGATGGCAAGGGAGATGAATAGCAGGGATGTACGTCCAGGCAGGGTGTACATCCCCGCTATTCGTGGCTTAGAGTAGATCCCATAGTAAATGACACCTGCATGGTCCATCTAGACTACCTAGTGAGGTAGCAAGCATTGTACCCACCCCTCCATTCAGGTTAAAAAGGATATAGCAGAATTAGAAAAGGTACAGAGAAGAGCTACCAAAATGGTAAAGGGGATGGAAGGATACCCCTATGAGGAAAGGCTTAAAAGATTAGGGCTTTTCAACTTGGAAAAGAGACAGCCGAAAGGAGATATGATGGAGGTCTATAAATTACTGACTGGAGTGGAACGGGTAAACATAGATTGGTTGATTACACCATCAAAAATTAGAAAGGCTAGGGGACACGCAATAAAGCTACAATGTAACCCATTTAAGACTAATAAGATAAAATATTTTTTTCACTCAGTGTATGCTCAAACTCTGGAATTTGTTACCAGAGGATGTAGTAAAAGCTGTTAGTGTAGCTGGGTTTAAAAATGTTTGGACAAGTTCCTGGAGAAAAGGTCTATAAACCATTATTAAAGAGGACCCAGGAAATCTACTGCTTGCTGCAGGACAAGTATTGTGGAACCTGTGTGCCTCTTTGGGAACCTGCCAGATACTTATGACCTGCATTGACCACTGTTGGAAACAGGATACTGGGCTTGATGGACCTTGGTCTGACCCAGTATGGCAGTTCTTATGTTCTTACCCCTGTCCCCCTGTGCCTTTGTTTAGGGTTGTACCCGTCACACCATGCAGTTACCCCGCTATATATTTTGAAGTATAAAAGTTACTCAAGTTCGCTTTGATTACATCTTCATGCTATATTTATTTAGCAATGCTTATACCCAAAGAGCTCACAATCTTTGTACCTGAGGCAACAGAGGGTTAAGTAGCTTGCCCAAGGCCACAAGGAGCACCTGTGGGACTAGAAACCCCGGTCCCTCTGGCCTAGGTTGCTGTCCTGCAACAGCATTAAAATCCCTGGCCGTCTTGCCCAAGACAACTTGCCCCAACCACTAGGCCACTCCTCTCTCTTGCCTGTGTGTCCTCTGTGTCTGTCCCTTGCCTTTTTAAATTCCGTCACTGTTTTTGTCCCCACCACCTCCAAAGGGAGCTTAATCTCATCTCTTGCATTCATGAGTGAGTAAAATTTGAATATAGCCCCCTTTGTATCTTGTCCCCCTAAATATCACTTCTATAGGCTTGGCCTTTGTCCATAAATAGTGCCATGTCTACTGATACCCAAAATATTCAACCTCTCCAAACTCATATTGGCTCTGCAGAGTCTCAAAACTCATTAGCCCTCTAACTTTCATAAATTGCCCAGGGCTGGTCAGACCCAGTACTTCCAATTGGAAAACCCCTTTCGCCCTTTCCCGAGGGAAACTCCCAATTGAAATGGACTGGCTTTGGGTACTTTTCAGCTGATGATTACATGGTCTACTATGCTGGAAATGAAAGGCAAATAAGAAATGGTGTTGCATTTATAATTAAGAAGAAACTTGCAAGAACTGTAATGAAATACAATGCAGTCAGTGAATGCTTAATTTCTATTCGTCTACGAGGATTGCCTATCAACACAACTATAATTCAGGTATGTGCCCTAACAACAGCTGCAGAAGAGGAAGACATTGATGAGTTCTATGAACAAGTACAAGCTGAAATTGACAGAACATGCAAGCAGGAAATCCTGATATCATAGGTGATTGGAATGCAAAAGTTGGCAACAAAGAAGAAGGCAAAGTGGTTGTAAAATATGAACTTGGCAACAGAAACAAAGCTGGAGAAAAACTAATAGAATTCTGCAAGACCAATGATCTATTCATCTCAAACACCTTCTTCCAGCAACACAAGTGCCGACTGTACACATGGACTTCACCCAATGAATTGTACAGAAATCAAATTGACTACATCTGTGGAAGACAATGATGGAAAATCTTGATAACATCAACAAAGACAAAACCTGGAGCTGACTGTGGTACAGATCACCAACTACTAGTAAGCAAACTCAAGCTAAAGTTGAAAAAGAGAAAGCCACTCATGAATGCAGCAAAATAGGACCTTGAGAATGTACCACTGGAATTTAAAGACTGCCTGAAAAATTGATTTGCTGCTTTAGATACAAATGACTAAGTTCCAGAAGAGTTATGGGATGACATCAAGAAGGTTGTATTGGAAGAAAGCGAGAAGTCTCTACATAAGGTAAAAAAGCAAAAATGGCCAAAATGGATGACTGAAGAAACTGAAAATTGTCCGGAAATGCAGAAAAGCTAAAATCAGAGGAGAAAGAGAGGCAATCACAGAACTCAACAGAGATTTCCAATGTGCAGCAAGACAAGACAAGGAGCAGTACTACAATAACACATGCAAGGAAATAAAATCAGAAGCTATTAGAGGAAGAACAAGATTGGCATTTCTAAAGCTATGAGAGTTAAAGAAAATATTCCAGCCTCGAAATGGAATGCTACAAGATGCTCAAGGATTCATGTTGAATGATGCTGAGAAGATCAAGAAAAGATGAAAAGAATATACAGAGTCATTGTATCATAAAAATCAAGTGGACCAACAGCTGTTTCAACCTGTACGTTATGATCAGGAACCATTGGTGATGAAAGAAGTAGTCAAAGCAGCATTGAAAGCTTTATCAAAGAACAAAGCACTGGGCATTGATGGCATTCCCACTGAAGTATTACAGCAATCAGATAAAGCTGTTACCATACTTGCAAGGCTCTGCCAGGAAATTTGGAAGACAAATTCATGGCCAACTGACTGGAACAGATCTGTGTTTATACCAATACTAAAGAAAGGTGAGCCAACTGACTGTTGAAATTATTGCACAATTGCTTTGATCTCACATGCCAGCAAGATTCTACTCAAGATCATTCAACAGAGACTACAGCCATACCTGGAACAAGAACTGCCTGAAATGCAAGCAGGGCTCAGGAAAGGGTGAGGAATGAAATACATTATTGCGGATGTCAGATTGATGCTTGAAAAGACAAAAGAATAGCAAAAAGATATCTATATTGTGGCGCTCGCGCCCCTACCAGGCGGCCGCCTAGTAGGGACGGGTGACCACCTCTTATATTTCCTAGGGTTGTAGTTGTGTGAGGAATAATGAACCGAGTGGTTTTTAAAAGCGCACAGGAATTTATTCAGCTTCCTTGCAGTAAGTGGATACAATTTCTTCAAGCTCATTTACTCTCCAGACAAAAGAAAATAAGGGATACTTCTCCAGTAACAAATGTCCAAACAAAACAACAGCAAATTCAACTATCAAGTGTTTCTGGCTCACACTAATTTACCTTAGTGCAGGCATCACATTCCATCTCTGAAATATTGGAATTTACCTCAGCCTCTTTGGCTTCAATCTCCATACTCTCCGCTGAGCTATGGCAGGGTTCTGCTTGGTAGCGCTCAGGGACTTTCTGCTTTAGAGTTTTTAACAGGTCAAACAACCTCTCCCACTTTCTTGCCTTCCCTTCTCTGGGCAGGTCTCCTATGGGGTGCTCTTGCTTAACCTTCCTGGTGAAACATTCTTTCCTGCGCTGTGTTATCTGGGGTATAACAGCTTCATCAGAGTCAGAAGAGAAATTATACTTTGAAGGCCTAGTTGCCTCCCTTCTCCTACCTTGGGCTTTTGGTGCAGTATTCTCTTGGTTAGAGCTTTGGCCAGTCAGGACTCCCTCTGCCTCAGCGTAGGGCAGAGACTTGTGGTAAAGCTTTCCCACTCTCTTGCTAGGGTCGGTGGTTCTCTCCCCAGAACCTCCCCTAGGTCCTCTGTGGCTACTGTGCTGAGTATGGTGGCTTCCTTTGTACCTTCTCTGGTTGTCCTTATAGCGGTCCCTTTCTCTGCTGCTCCTTTTGGCTACAGGGCTGTTCCCTCTGTACCTTCTGGAACCTAGACTGGAACCTGAGCTGCAACTCCCACTTAGGCCTGGACTGCAACTCCGACAGCAACTGCCACCGCAACTGTGTCTCCAACCATGCTTCTCACCATGCTCCCAACCAACTCTATCTCTAGTGTTTGTTTGCTCCCTTTCAAACACTGAGCAGGGCAACTCCCTTCCTGGCTCCGCCCTTCTGTACCTCCCACTCCTATCTGTGGCTGACCTGGAGTGTGGGCGTGGCTTACAGCTAGGTCTGCCCTCTAAGTTTCTCTCCAGGCTTCTGCTGTGGACTATGTGATCCTGTGTACCCATCCCCCGCAAAGAGGAAAAATTCTTCTTCTCTTCACTTTTTCCTGGCTGGGTTGCACTCTCCTTACCACAATATGTGTTTTATTGACTACAGCAAGGCTTTTGACTGTGTAAACCATGAGAAACTCTGGGCCACATTAAGAAGCATGGGTATTGCAGAACACCAGATCGTTCTCTTGCACGACCTTTACATTGATCAAGAAGCAACAGTTCAAACGGAACTAGGAGAAACAGGATGTTTAAAATCAGCAAAGGTGTACGACAAGGCTGCATACTTTCCCCCTACCTCTTTAATTTATATGCAGAATAAATCATCAGAGAAGCAGGACTGTATGAAGACAACCAAGGTGTGAAGATTGGTGGAAGACTCATCAACAACCTTTGCTATGCTGATGATACCACATTACTGGCTAAAAGTAAAGACGATTTGAAACATTTGCTTCTCAAGATCAAGGAATATAGTCTTAAAATGGGTCTCCGCTTTAACGTTAAGAAGACAAAGATCCTGACAACTGGCAAAATCAATAAGTTCATCATTGATGGAAAAGAAATTGAAATAGTTGACAGCTTTAACTTACTTGGATCAACAATCAATAAAGAAAGGACTAGCAATCAAGAAATCTGACAACATATTGCTCTTGGTAGACTGGCTATGAAGGACCTAGACAAGATCTTCAAGATCAGAGATGTCGCACTTCATACAAAGATTTGACTTGTCCAGTAACGTCATATGGATGCAAAAGTTGGACAGTAAAAAAGATAGACAGGAAGAAAATTGATGCCTTTGAATTATGGTCCTGTGGACTGCCTGAAGAACAAACCAATCAGTACTAGAGGAAATCAGTCTAAACTTTCCTTAGAAGCTCAGATGACAAGATGTCAACTTTCATACTTTGGACATATCATGCGAATAGAGAGATCATTGGAGAAAGACATAATGCTTGGCAAGTTAGAAAGTCACCGTAAATGAGGAAGGCCAGTAATGAGATGGATCGATACAATAACAGCAGCTATGGATACCACTCTATCAACAATGAGCCGCTTGGCTGAAGACCAAACAGAGGGTCACCAGGAGTCGACACCGACTCGACAGCACTTAATAACAACACACTAATAGCTTTTACCATATCTTCTGGTAATGAATTATAAAGTATGATTATGAGTTGAGTAAAAAAAAATACTTTTTCCAATTAATCTTAAATATGCTATATTGTAGCTTCATTGCATGTCCCCTAGTCTTTCTACTTTTTGAAGGAGTAAACAACCGATCTACGTACCGTTCCACTCCACTCATTATTTTAAAGGTCTCTATCATATCTCCATTTTGGACCTCGTCCTTAGTGGAACACCAGATCTGGTGCAAGAAATAAGGGTGTTGGGGCCACTTGGCAATAGTGATCATAGCATGATCATGTTTGATTTAATTAATGGAGGAGGGATGGTAAGGAAATCCACAGTACTACCCTTTAAATTTCAAAAGGGAGACTATGATAAATTGAGGAAAATAGTTAAGAAAAAACTAAAAGGACCAGTTGCAAAGGTTAAAGACTTATATCAAGCTTGGGTGTTGTTTAAAAATACTATCTTGGAAGCCTAGACCAGCTGTATTCCATGCTTTAAGAAAAGTGGAAGGAAGTCCAAAAAACTGCCAGCATGGTTTAAAGGTGAGGTCAGAGAGGCTGTTGATGCCAAAAAAGCATCTTTCAGGAAATTGGAAAAAGAGCCAAATGACGAAAACTGGCATTGATAGGGCAGGCAAAAAGAGAATTTGAGAAGAAGCTTGCTGTGGAAGCAAAAACGTGTAATAAAGACTTTTTCAAGTACATTCATAGCAAAAAACCT
This sequence comes from Ichthyophis bannanicus, assembly GCA_033557465.1. Taxonomy (NCBI): domain Eukaryota; kingdom Metazoa; phylum Chordata; class Amphibia; order Gymnophiona; family Ichthyophiidae; genus Ichthyophis; species Ichthyophis bannanicus. The sequence continues at coordinate 223,841,306 of CM066031.1, forward strand.
ATGAGAGAGTCAGTTGGATCATTAGATGATAGAGGGGGTAAAAGGGGCACTAAGAGGGGACAAGGCCATAGCAGAGAGACTGAATGAATTCTTTGCTTTGGTCTTTACTGAGGAAGATATAGGGATGTTACCCATGAATGAAGTGGTATTTAAAGGTGATATTGCAGAAGAATTGAAAGAAATATCGATATACCAGGAAGATGTATTACAAGTATTTGATAAATTGAAGAGTAGCAAATCACCTGGACTGGATGGTATACATCCAAGGGTGTTGAAAGAACTGAAATATGAGATTGTAGACCTGCTATTCGTAATCTGTGAACTATCATTAAAATCATCTGTAATACCAGAAGATTGGAGGATGGCCAATGTAACACCAATTTTTAAAAAGATTCCAGGGGTGATCTGGGAAACTATAGACCGGTGAGCCTGACATCAATACCGGGAAAAATGGTAGAAACCATCATAAAGCACAAATTTATCAGACATGTAGATAGTCACGGCTTAATGGGAGTCAGCCAACATGGCTTTAGGCAAGGAAGATCTTGTCTTACTAATCTGTTATGTTTTTTTTAAAGGTATGAATAAACAGATAGACAAAGGTGAGTCAGTTGATATGGTGTATCTGGACTTTCAGAAAGCTTTTTACAAGGTCCCTCATCAGAGACTTTTGGCAAAACTAAAAAGTCATGGGATAGGAGGCAGTGTACTATTGTGGATCAGGAACTGTTTAAAAGATAGAAAGCAGAGGGTAGGACTAAATGGCCAATTTTTCCAGTGGAGAAAGGTGAATAGTGGAGTACCCCAGGGATCTGTGCTGGGTCCGCTGCTTTTTGACATATTCATAAATGACCTGGAAAAGGGAATATAATGAGTGAGGTTATCAAATTTGCAGATGACACAAAACTATTTAAAGTTGTTAAAACCCATGAAGATTGTGGAAAATTGCAAGAGGATTTTGATAAATTTAAAGACTGTGCATTCAAATGGCAGATGAAATTTAATGTGGACAAGTGCAAAGTTATGCACCTAGGGAAGAACAACCCAAACTATGGTTACACGATGCAAGGTTCCACATTAGGAACCACCACCCAGGAAAAAGATTTAGGTGTTATTGTGGATAACATATTAAAACCCTCGGCCCAGTGTGCAGCGGCGGCCAAGAGAGCAAATAGAATGCTAGGTATCATAAGGAAAGGAATGGAAAATGAAACAAAGGATATTAGTGCCCTTATCCTCAAATGTATATAAGTATTCATGTATATATGTAATTAGTGCCCATATCCTCAAACAGAACCCGCTTGTGTGATGTGCCTACCCTCCGAATCAATGTGTACGCACCCCAAATTTTACTGTACTGATTTGACAGTTCTCCTTATGTAATCAGACCGCTGCTGATCGCTGGAAGTAACGGTATATAAATGTTTGTCAAATAAATAAATAAATAATTATAATGCCTCTATATCGTTCCATGGTGCGACTGCACCTTGAATATTGTGTGCAATACCAGTCACCATATTTTAAAAAGGATATAGCATTATTAGAAAAGGTACAGAGAAGAGCTATCAAAATGGTAAAGGGGATGGAAGGATACCCTTATGAAGAGAGACTAAAAAGGTTAGGGCTCTTTAATCTGGAAAAGAGACGGCTAAGTGTAGATATGATAGAGGTCTATAGATTAATGAATGGAGTGGAACGGGTAAATGTAGATTGATTGTTTACATCATCAGAATATAGAAAAACTAGGGGATATGCAATGAAGCGACAGGGTAACCTATTTAAGAATAATAAAAGAAAATATTTTTTCACTTAATGTGTAATCAAACTCTGGAATTTGGTACTGGAGGATGTAGTAAAAGCTGTTAGTGTAGCTGGGTTTAAAAAAGGTTTGGACAAGTTCCTGGAGGAAAGGTCCATAAACCATTATTAAAAGGGACCCAGGATATCACTGCTTGACCCAATACAAGCATTGTGGAACCTGTGTCTTTTGGGAAAACTGCTAGGTGCTTATGACCTAGATTGGCCACTGTTGGAAACAGGATACTGGACTTGATGGACCTTGGTCTGACCCAATGTGGCATATCTTAAGTTGTTATGTCCCCTCCGCCATCTCTTTTCTAAGTTAAAGAGCCCTAATCTTTTAAACCTTTCCTCGTAGAAATACCCTTCCACCCCCTTTACCATTTTCGTGGCTCTTCTCTATACCTTTTCTAATTCTTCTATATCATTTTTAAGATATGGTGACCAGAATTGCACACAACATTCAAAGATGCAGTCGCACCATGGAACGATACAGACACATTATGATATTCTTGATTTTATTCTCCATTCCTTTCCTTATGATTCCTAGCATTCTATTTGCTTTCTTGGCTGCCGCTGAAAACTGACCGGAGGGTTTCAACATATTATCCACAATGATGCCCATATCGTATCCTTTTCCTGGGTGGTGATTCCTAATGTGGAACCTTGCATCATATAACCATAGTTTGGGTTGTTCTTCCCTAAGTGCATATCTATGTATTTCTCCACAATAAATTTCATATACCATTTGGATGCCCAGTCTCCCACTTTTCCTTTAAAACCTTTTGGTCCACTGCGGACGACCGGGAGTGTGAGGAGGCAGCTGGAGCTGGTGCTCGTGATCGTCGGGAGGAGGAGCGGTGCAGCCCCGCCCCCCCAGAACCTTTAAAACCTTTTGGTCCACCGCGGACGACCGGGAGTGTGAGGAGGCAGCTGGAGCTGGTGCCCGGGAGGAGGAGCGGTGCAGCCCCGCCCCCCCAGAACCTTTAAAACCTTTTGGTCCACCGCGGACGACCGGGAGTGTGAGGAGGCAGCTGGAGCTGGTGCCCGTGATCGTCGGGAGTAGGAGCGGTGCAGCCCCGCCCCCCCCCCAGGACCTTTAAAACCTTTTGGTCCACCGCGGACGACCGGGAGTGTGAGGAGGCAGCTGGAGCTGGTGCCCGTGATCGTCGGGAGTAGGAGCGGTGCAGCCCCGCCCCCCCCAGGACCTTTAAAACCTTTTGGTCCACCGCGGGCGTGCACCCGTGGTCACATGCCTGAAGGGGCGTGAGCAAAGGGGCAGGTCACGCCCCTTTGGAGCCCCTTCGGAGCAACGAGGAGGAATAGAGGAACTCTTCGGGCTCATGGGGAAGCAACGGAAGAAGGCTTTTCCTACAGTGAGCACTCAAAAGGCTCCTAAGATCATGGGCCCGATGGACCTTCATCTCCAGAAAGCTCAGGTAGAGCAAGAGTCACCGGACTTGACCCACGGGTTCATGAGTACTACTTCTGACTTGTCTCCTAATGCGCAGGGTGTTACCCTATCCAGTCAGGAAGTCATGACTGAGAGAGTGTTTTCTCCCGGAGTTGATAACCTGGGTGTGAAACCCTCGTCAGGTGATTTGAACTTTTCTTCTTTATTAGTTGAGGAGGATAAATGTAGATTGCCTTTTCTTCCGTCTGTATTGGAATTCCCTATTTCTGTTCCGCCTGTGGTTTCCCCAGTTGATGTTTCTTTGAGGGACGTGTGGGAAGTGGTGACGCACATGGAGATGTCTCTGCGAGTGTCCCTTTCCCAGGTCTCTCAGTTTTCTAAGGATGTGATTCAGAAGTTGGGTGTTCATGAGGAGGCTATTGCTAAAAATAATACTGCCTTGAATAAATTAGAGGGACAGGTTTCTGTTCTGCAGGCTGTTGCCTCTTCGTCAATTAGGGATAATGTTAATATACACCATCAAATAGAGTCCCTTGAAAATGTTGTACGTGCAAAAAATTTGAGATTTTTACATTTTCCACAAACTGATTCTTTCTCCTTCTATTTTGTTATATAAATACTTCAAGGAGGTTCTATTAATTGATGATGCGAATTCTATAAAACTTTCCTCTGTTTATTATGTTCCTTTATTGCCTTCTACAGGAACCTCCTCCCCCATTGCCAATGACAGAGAGAATCTGGTAACATCTCATTCATTGGATGTTTCTGCTTTTTTGGAATCTTCAACTGATGAGATCACCAGATGTGCTACACTAATTGTTTCTTTTATTTCTTTATCGGATAAAAATTTAGTATTGCGGTTATATTTTCCTAAAAAGGATCAATTGTTTTGTGGGAGCACAGTTCTGGTTTTCCCTGATGTATGCAGACTTACTCAAAGGCGGCAAAAAGCTTTTTTAGCATTAAGATCTCGCGTCCTGGCAATTGGGGCCTCTTTTTTCCTAAAATATCCGTGTAAGTGTATCCTGATCTATGAGCAGACAAAGTATGTGTTTATGGAATCCGATCAATTGAATCTGTTTCTGCTTAGTAAAGAAAATGGATAGAATGTTGCTACTTCCTTTCTAAGTCAATAGGGTTTGTAGTTTCATTACGGGCCCAGTATATATTAATGTGGAACATTTTCTATTTGTGTTTTTTCTTGTTTTTGTCCCTTGCTCTCCCCTTGATGTGGACTTGATTGTAATTCCTTTTTATTTTTGAAATAAAGATTGTTAAATGGGGGGGGGGGGGGGGGAAGCAGCGGACCCAGCACAGATCTCTGGGGTTCTCCTTACCTTTTACCTTTTCCTATTTGTACTCCTTTTTTCATCTATTGTACTGTCTATCTTGATTAGATTGTAAGCTCTGATGAGCAGGGACTGTCTTTTATATGTATCTGTACAGCGCTGCGCATGCCTTGTAGCGCTAATAATAGCAGTAGTAGTACTCTACTATTCACCTTTCTCCATTGACAAAATTGTCCATTTAGCCCTACTCTCTGTTTTCTATCTTTTAAAGCAGTTGCTAATCCACAATAGTACTCTTCCTCCTATCCTATGAGTTTTTAATTTCCCAAGAGTGTCTCATGTGGGTCCTTTTCAAAGACTTTGTGAAAATCGAGATACACTATATCAACCAGCTCACCTTTATTCACACCTTCAAAAAAATATAAGAAATTAGTGAGACAAGACTTTCTTGGCTGAATCCATGTTGGCTTTCTGCCATTAAACCATAACTATCTACATGTTCAGTAATTTTGTATTTTATAATGGGTTCCTCCATTCTGCCCTGTACCAGTCTGTAGTTTCCCAGATCATACTAACATTACATAGTAATATAGTATATGACAGCAGATAAAGACCAGTATGGTCCATCTAGTCTGCCCAGCAAGGCGGCAAAAGTAGGTGCACTTGCCGCTCCGTGCAGGTCACCATGCAGGTCAACTCTTCCCATGCCTTTTTTAGGGGTGTACCCACTGCTCTGAAACCCTTTTTAAAAATTGACATCAGACTGGCCACTCTCTAGATTTTCAGATATTACAGATGATTTCAATGATAGTTCAGAGATGACCAAAAGTAGGTCTACAATCTTATATTTCAATTCTTTCAGCACCCTGGGAAATATACCATCTGGTCCAGGCGATTTATTACTCTTTAGTTTATCAAAGCTATATTACATCTTCCTGATTTATTGAGATTTGTTTCAATTCCTGATATATCACCTTTAAATGTCATTTCTGGCATGGGTAGGTTTCTTAAATCTTCTTCAGTAGACTGAAGCAAAGAATTGATTCAGTCTCTCCACTATGGCCTTGTCCTGTCTCGGTGCCTCTTTTACCCCACTATCATCTACTGGTCCAATTGACTCTCTCATCTTTTTTATTCCAGCTGCTATATAATGTATTTCTGAATGAGACAAACCTGACCCCACTATGACTACAAGTTGATATTAGTATTGTTCATCCAATTAGTCCTAAGTTCAATAGCAAGTGTCCTTTTTTGCAGAAAAATCTGGGACACATGTTATCTGAAATGGGGGCAGGGAGGGTGGGCCACAATTAGTTCAAGGTTTGAGCAACAAGGGATGGAGAAGGGAAGAGGGGTCATTGCCCTGCCCCTCCATCTGTTCTATGACAGCAACATTATCACTTCCAATCAGACAAATTGATGCATTTCCAATTTACTGTGCAAAATAAAGATAATGAACATAAATTCTAAGAATTGATATATTCCAATCACTACATTGAAAATAAAATATCTTTTCTACCCTTTCTGTATCCATTGCTGGAATCTAGGATAGAAGACTGCTAAACAGGAGAGAATCGGGGACACAGCTCTAAAATTGGAGATAATCACTGAAAATTTGGGACATCTAGTAACCTTACTAAAGATGCCACATCATCAGCCCCCATCACCAGTGCTACCCTCTTCTTCTGCCAGCAGCTCTGGGACCCTTGCTGAAGATGGTCATCCTTCCCAGGATGCGTCCACCCAGGTTCTTTTTTTTAATGTTTATTTTTATCAAACAAGAAAAGCATAGGCCACTGCTTATCACTGGGACGAGCAGCATAGAATATGTACATCTTTGAACACCCTACGGGTACTTAAAACCTGGAATGGCCACTGTTGGAATCAGGATACTGAGCTTGATAGACCCTTGGTCTGACTCAGTATGGCATACCTTATGTTCTTATGTTAATATCAAAAGACATTTCATACCAGATAACAACTCTACTGAACATTGGTAAGAATATAAGAACATAAGATATGCCATATTGGGTCAGACCAAGGTCCATCAAGCCCAATATCCTGTTTCCAACAGAGGCCAATCCTGGTCACAACTACCTGGCAGGTTCCCAAAAGGGCACACAGGTTCCACAATGCTTGTCCTGGTGCAAGCAGTAGATTTCCCAGGTCCTCTTTAATAATGGTTTATGGACCTTTCCTCCAGGAACTTGTCCAGACCTTTTTAAAACCCAGCTACACTAACAGTTTTTACTACATCCTCCAGTCAGGAATTCCAGAGTTTGATTACGAGTTGAGTAAAAAAATATTTTCTCTTATTAGTCTTAAATGGGTTGCATTGTAGCTTCATTGTGTGTCCTCTAGTCTTTCTACTTTTTGATGGTGTAAACAACCGATCTACATTTACCACTTCCACTCCATTCATTCATTTTTAGATCTCTATCATATCCCCCCTCAGCCGTCGCTTTTCCAAGTTGAAGAGTCCCTACCTTTTAAGCTTCCATTCCCTTTACCATTTTTGTTGCTCTTCTCTGTATCTTTTCTAATTCAGTTATATTCTTTTTAAGAAATGGTGACCAGAATTGCACACAATATTCAAGTTGTGGTCACACCATGGAACGATACAGAGGCATTATAATATCCTTTGTATTATTCTTCACTCTTTTCCTTATGATTCCTAGCATTCTATTTGCTTTCTTGACTGCCACTGCACACTGGGCAAAGGGTTTCAACATATTATCCACAATGACGCCTAAATCTTTTTTTCCTGGGTTGTGGCTTCTAAGGTGGCACCTTAAATCATGTAACCATAGTTTAGGTTGTTCTTTCCTAGGTGCATAACTTTGCATTTGTCCACATTAAATTTCATCTGCCGTTTGGACGTCCAGTCTTCCAATTTATCAAGGTCTTCTTGCAATTTTTCACAATCCTCTTGCATTTTAACAACTTTGAATAATTGCGTCATCTTCAAATTTGATCACCTCGCTCATTATTCCTATTTCCAGGTCATTTATGAATATGTTAAAAAGCAGCGGACCCACTACAGATACCTGGGGTACTCCACTGTTCACCTTTCTCCATTGAGAAAATTGGCCATTTAGCCCTACTATCTGCTTTCTATCTTTTAACCAGTTCCTGATCCATAATACTACACTGCCTCCAATCCCATGACTTTTTAATTTCGCCAAGAGTTTCTCATGAGGGACCTTTTCAAAGGTTTTCTGAAAATCCAGATACACTCAACCGCCTCACCTTTGTCTATCTGTTAATTCACATCTTCAGAAAAAATTACAGATTAGTAAGACAAGACTTTCCTTGGATAAATCCATGTTGGCTTTCTCCCATTAAACCATGACTATCTACACGTTCAGTAAGTTTGTTCTTTATAAAGGTTTCTACCATTTTGCCTGGTACTGACGACAGGCTCACCGATATAAACAAATCATCTTCAAATATGTAACGAATTATGTGTCTGCACTTTCTTTGTATGTTACACCTTTGACTGAACCCAAATACCTTCCTTCCTTCTCTCATTTTCTTTGTTTCTATATTCATGCTTCGTTCACTCTACCATGTGCTCAACGTCTCATCATTCATCCCTCCATCATCACCACATTCACTCCTGGTCCTCCTCCTTTCAACCAGTCATTACCAACTCAAAACCTCTAAATGCATCTGCTCAGCCAGTCACTAAATAAGAGAGGCAAACCTACTGCACATAAGATACTATTTAGTTTTTTATTGTTGTTTCATGATTTTGGGGATTTTTTGCTTTTTTATTTGTTTTATTATTGTTTTCCTATTTTGACTAATGTTTTCTTAAAATATATTTTTCTTATCATCCGCCAGATCAGTCCAGACGAGTGGGTTATGCTCCCTTGCCAGCAGGTGAAGGTGAACTTGAGTGACTTTCAGTGTTGTCGTCACTTGGTATATATATTTTAGTGAGGCATAGAAGCACTGAGAGGAGCCAGTATTTTCTACTTCCTGCAGGTGGAAAGGAGTGTAGATCGATGAAGCAGTGCAGATAGGCCTAACACTTATGGTTTTGCATTCACTGTGACCGAGTCCAGTAGGGCTCAAAATTGCTCAGAGGGGGAGCGTTGCCTGCAGCCTACCTACGCGGCAGAGGGGTGAGAGCACCTGGTGCTTGGGAACATCAGGCCCATGTGGAGCAGCCAGCGCCGACGTCATCTGAAGGTCCTATAAAGACCAGTGCACATTGCTTTTCTTTGGGAGCGTTGCCTGCAGCCTACCTACGCGGCGGAGGGGTGAGAGCAGCTGGTGCTTGAGAACATCATGCCTGTGCAGGGCAGCCAGCACCGACGTCATCTGAAGGCTCTATAAATTTCTCGTTTCCTACGGCGCGTAGCCGTTGGTGCCTTTGCCTGGGCATCTCCTAAGGGGCGTATCCAAAGGGGTGTGTATGCCCCTTGGGAGCCCCTTAGGAGCACATTAGGAGTTAGGGTAGAGTTGTGGTGTCAGGATGCCTGGAAGTAAGAGGAAGAAGAAATCCCTCACGGTGTCTTCAGTAAGTGGTCCGATGGATAAACATGTGGTTTCTACTCCTCTAATGACATCACCAGATACTGTTTTTCCTATGCCCTCTGCTGAGAGGGTGAGTCTTAGCTCCCTTGAGCGTACTCCCCTTTTACCACCTGGCTTTTTGGAAATATCCACTGTATCTCAGCCTTGTGTACAGAGTCCTCAGGCCAACAGTGGGCTCCCCAAAGTAGCATCTTGGAAAGAGCCTTCTGTTCCCTCTGCGGACTCACAAGCTCTTCGGTGTCCCTTTTGGATATCTGGCAAGTGGTTAGGCGTACTGAGCAAATTCTTACGGAGACAGTTCCTTTTTTGTGTCAATTTACCAATGATGCTGTCCTTAAATTTCAGAATTTGGATGATCGAATTGCGACTTTGAATTCATGTATTTTGAATATTGATACCCAAGTTAAGTCTTTTGCTTCTGTCCATTCTACTAATATGAAGGACAGCTTTCTTGTGCAGCAAAAACTTGAGAATTTGGAGTATATGATTAGGAGCAAGAATTTGCGAGTGCTTAATTTTCCTTGTATTAGTTTATTATCTCCATAAATATTGTTTAGGAAATACTTGAAGGGCGTACTTCTCCTCCCAACTGCTGATTCTCTTGTGTTTAATAAGTGTTATTATACTTCTACTAAAGTTATTCAGCAGAGTGCAGAGGAGGGGGTAGCAGCCATCCTTGAGGATAAGAATACTTTTGATATGACTGCCTTCTTAGAGGATACTCAGGATATTATTTCCAGTAGTGCTACATTGTTGGTGACTTTAGTTTCTGAGGAAGATAAAATGGCTACTCTTAAGGCGTATTTTAGAAAAAAAACGATATTTCCTATTGTGGTGATAAGGTAGCTATTTTTCCTGATGTTTCTTGTGCTAAACAACTACCGAGGAAGTATTTTCTTGTCTTAAATCTAGAGTTCTTGCTTTGAGTGCTACATTCTTCTTGCGTTATCCTTGTAAGTGTTTAGTTTCTTTTGGGCAAGATAAATTTGTTTTCCTATCACCTTCAGATTTAGAAAAGTTGATTCTCGACAAGGAAAAGATATAGTGACCTTTTTCTTTGATTTGTTGTAGTTGCTATGTAGATGGGGGGTTTGTTGATTGATGGGCTGGTATGGCAGGGGTCTATTCCTCATGTTGGGCATTGATCTTCTGTCTTATTTTCTTTATTACTGTATTATCTTTTGTAGTTTCCCCAAGATGTGGGCTAATGTCCTTGTTTTGTATTTCCTGTCTGTATATTTTGTAAGGATTTATTTTGTTTCTGTGTACTTTTTTTTGGTAATGTATAGATTGAAATCTTAATAATAATAATAATAATAAAAATTGCTCAAAGACGGATATGCCTTTGTCTCCTGAAGTTGACAGACGCCCTGTTCTCAGAGTTGTTTCCCATTGGTTCAAGCACTGGTGGTCCAAAGAAGAGTAAAAGGACCCCACAAGGCTGCTGAAGGGAGCTGCTAAGTTGGGCCCAGGCCCCCCAGGCTCCTCTGCCCTCTTGTTTTCCTTTATCTGCTTGCTAGGATTTGGGGGGGGGGGGGGATTTTACTTTCAATTTTAATTCCTTTTCCTGCCCATTATTATCTATGGAGCAGTATTTGGCTGTCTTTGCTGCTTAATAAAGCAACTTCAAATAAAAAAAAAAGTCAGGCCTTTTTCAGCAGCAGGGCCTTCAGGTCATTTTATAAGACAGTTTCAAAATGACTAGAAGATAAAGGTGGCTGTGGAAGCCCCGCTCGGGTTTCTCCAACCGACCTGTCCATTGTTGGGATTCTCTTCTTGGGTTTCCCCTTTCACCATAGCAGTGCCTTATTTTGCAGCCTGTGCGTTTTTATCAGCAAGTCTTTTTTGTGGTCTGGCCTGTTTTCAGCACTACCTTTTTTCACATCCTGTGCTGGTGTTTTTCGGTGGTTCTTTTTCCCTTCTATTTATTTATTTTATTTAACTGTATTTATATCCCGCTTTTCACCGGGTCAAAGCGGTTTAACAACAAAGGGGGGGGGGCAGTAATCAATTCTTAGGGTGGAAGGGCTGTCACCGGGGAGGCCAACATTAATGATCTGAACAAACAGTAAGGGCTTAGACAATGGGCATAAGGTCTCTTAGTAGGTAGACCTGTGGGTATGTTAGAAGGTCTGGAGGGGTAGTCAGTGATAGATGTTTGTTTCTGGTCCGAGGTATTCCTGGAACAGGATAGTTTTTAGTTGTTTTCTGAATGTTGAAGGATCTCCATTGTTTCTGATTTGACTTGGTAGGGAGTTCCAGAGGGATGGTGCGTATAGTTCGAAGGCTCTGTTGCAGGTCCGTTGATTGTATTTAGTTAGTTTGTGGGGGATTTTGAGGGTGTTGCTGGTGGTTTGTCTGGTTGTTCTGTTGTGGGTGGGTTGGAGCAGTAGAGTGCGTAGCTGGGAGGTCTGCGTTTGATAGAGGGCTTTGTGGATAAGTAGGGCTGATTTGTATTTGATTCTTGCTTCGAAAGGGAGTATGTGCAGTTCTCTCAGGACTGGGGTGATGTGATCTTGTTTTTTTGCTTTCTGGATAATTCTTGCTGTGTTGTTTAAGGCAGTTTGTAGTGGGTTGGTGTGGGTGGCGGGTAGTCCGTGATAGATTATATTGCAGTAGTCCAGGTGAGGGAGCGTCATAGCTTGCATGACTGTCCTGAAGTCCTGTGGATCGATGAGAGGCCTGAGGCATTGTACTGTTTTTATCTTGTGGAATATTATTCCGGTAGTCTTTTTGATTTGTTGCTTGAGTGTGAGCGCTTGGTCTATGATGATTCCCAAGTATTTTATGTGTGGTTGAATATGTATTTGTGTGATTCTTAAGTTGAGGTGTGGTGGTGGTGTGAAGTTTGGGTCCTTGGTTACTATGAGGGCTTCTGTTTTTTTTATGTTGATGGATAGGTTGTTCTTTTGTAGCCAGCTGGAGACTTCTATGAAGCAGTCTGATAGGTGATTGTTTGTTGGGTTGGTGGTTGTGATTGGTCCATAGAGCATTATGTCGTTTGCGTAGATGTGGTAGTTGATGTTATGAGCACGTATGATCGAGCAGAGTGGTTGTAGGTAGATGTTGAAGAGCATGGCGGATAGTGTGGATCCTTGGGGTACTCCTTGGTGTTGTTCAAAGGTGGGGGAGGTTGCTATGCTTGTGCGGATCAGTTGTTGTCTATTGGTCAGGTAGGAGTGGAAATTCTGCCGTTTCTTCAACCTGTATATTTTTTCTATAGCAGGGGGGGTTTTTTGCCACATGGAGCATGTTTATCTTAGCCACTGCCTAGCATTGTGCCTTGTGAGGTTCTCATCAGATCAGCTCTGTAGCGGGTTCCTTTCCCCCCTCTTTTATGGGGATGCCAGGGCCCAATCTTTTCCAGCACTGTCAGTATCCCATGCCGATGCTGATGCCTCCTCTGAACCCAATGCACCCTTCTCAACCATGGGACAGGCAGCCTTCTTGGAGATCAGCCATGATCAGGGGCATCATAATGTTCCAGTGGAGCAAAAGAATTTTGTAAGGGCAACAATTGTGAAGGAGGACGCCAATGTGTCGCAAGTTGTAATCTACTTGAGCCCATTGTAACCTACTTGTTCCTGGGTTGTTTGATTTTCTGTGGCAGTGGGGGTAAAATGTCAGGGTGATTAATAGTTCTGTAACCATTAATTACAGCCAATTCCTCTTTGAGTTGAGTGAACACTTTTTTTTTAATAGCAGAGAGTTGCGCATAGAGTCTGCAGATTGTCTGCCTTAGGACAAAGGCACCACAATTATTGCACTGAATGAAAGACATGATGAATTAATTGGAAAGAGAGAATATTTGTTACTATGATAATGAAGATCAAAGAGCAAGTTTGCTTGATTGTCCCATAATTGAAGACTATCGATTATGTATACTGGGAAGACTATGGAGGAAAAGCAAGATGTGGGGTGGGAGAGATTATCAGTGGTAAAATCTGCTGGGACATTCAAATTATTACCAAAACAAAATGGTAATAACCTAAATGTTTGAATTTTGCAGCTAGAGATCCCTATTGGGCAACTGTTAACTTGCTGAGCCTAGCCCTCTCTTCTCCTCTCTCAGGTAAAAGCCAAGTTTGCTTTTCTAAAACTGCTACGTAATAAAGGCTGATATTTGAACAGTTTTATTTATAGCTGCAGATTAAATTGAAGGCAGAACAGCTAGCTAAAATCTATAAAGCTATAAAGCAATTCTACATGGACCATTTAGCAATTTTAAAAGAGCAAAGTTAACCCGGGACAATTTTCAAACAAGGACAGAAAAGATGGCAATTTTTGAGCAACTAATGCAATGAGAGAAAAAGAAAATTGAGCAAGCAGAAACTTTCCAAAATGAATAAAGGAGACAAAGGAATAGCTGGAGGAACTTGCCCCTGACTATTTTTTTATGCATTTTTGAAATACAAGTAAGCAATAAACTTACCATAGAAATCCAGAAAAAAAGTAGTATATAAAACATTTAGGCAATAATAAACAAAAGAACTATTTCACCCTCACTAATTCTTAATAGTCCATAATTACATTCTGGAGACAAAGTGCTCAAAGTAGAATTTCAAAATGAAAAAAAAATACTGACTTAGCTAGACCAGATCTTTATCTCTAAATGCGGCGCCTTCACTCTTTTGGGGGTAAAGGTTCCCACAATCTTATTAGAGGGAAAAGCAGTCAGTTGGGGAGGATCAAAAAATATATATTTAATCTCCTGAAACTTTACAATACACCTACAAGGATATCTCAAAATGAAAGAGGCTCCTAACTGCCACAGCTCTTGCCTCATCAACAAAAACTGTTTCCTCATCTTTTAAGTCACACAAGAAACATAGGACGTTTGCAATAATAAAAGGAAACATCATAAAATCTAAAGAAATATTTCAGCAACCATTCACTGTCAGAGTCCAAGGCCAACTGTGCTATCAACGTCACAGGTGTCACAATCTCTATATCTGACTTCTCTAGATAGTTAAGTCCAAACTGCCCGTGGATAACCCGGCCTGTTGTACTTTGTCAGGTTTGTTCTACCCAGTGGACAGGAATCACCCTATATGAAGAATGCCGTATGTACAAAGCAATATCCTAAGCCATTTAGCAAAGACACAAAAACAGGAGACATTGACTGGTTTTATTGAAATGGCTGCAATGATAATCTGAAGGGGAAGGTGGGGATCAGAAGGTGACAAAGCAGTAAAATTGTATCATTTATAATGCGATAGGAAACCCACGTTCTGACACAGTCCATCCAGTAAACCCGGTAGAGTTGCAGTACCGATTACATTCCCATTCCTTTGGTTTTTTTTAGGGGGATTGCACCTACAATGCAGTATGGATTACTTTCCCCATGCCTTTGGTTTTCAACAATCTTCAAACATCTTTCACTTGTTAAATTCCCAACCTGCTGTGGGACCAACAGGGCTGTCATTCTTTCTGCAACCAGCCAAGGTACCCCGCAGTATAGCAAAGGGGCCCATCCACAGGCACAACTATCCCAGCTGCACCTTGTAGCATTTTATGGGGGGGGGAGGGGGTCATACGTGCCACACAGTGCAGGATACTTTTCCCATTTTTTTAGAAGAAGCAAAACAGTCATTTCACATCAATTTTATTTTGAGCTCCTCCATTTTTCTGTACAATCTCTTGTCCTTTAGGGATGCACTATGTTTATCCCACTCTTTTTTGAATTCCAATACCAGTTTTGCTTTCACTATCTCTTTCGGGAGGGCAATCCAGGCATCCACCACCTCTTCAGAGTACCATTAGAATATTTCACGATTTGCTTATCTATTCTAGCATTGTTATCTTTTGCCGATTCTGTCCCTACCGTGTCTGACTATAACTTGCCTCGAGCTACTCCAGAAAAAGGCATCAGCTAAACACAAACTGAAGAAGGGACTTTTAGCTCCAAAAAGCTAGTCAAAAAATCTTTCAAGTTAGTCCAATTAAAAGGTATCGCCTTATATTCATTTCGTTTTGTTTGTATTTATTAACCTTTATTTCCAAAGTGAAAGGAAGATGCATGCATGTGTTTACCCTTTGAAAACTGATGCAGTTTACAGTTTGGAAGCACCCTTAGTCGTTGCCTCGGTGCTGATATTTTGAAAACGAGCCCCTGGGAAGGATGGCTGGAGGCATTATTCCTGAATGGTACAAGTAGTGGGAACAGGTGGTAACAAGGGATTGGATTATTGCAGAATGAAGCTCGACTCCTGAGAGTCCAGTCGTGTTTATAGTCATCTTGCTACCTACCATTAAAGTGGACAGCAATCATGCTACTAATTAAGGAGATAACCAGGGAAGACAGTACCCAGAAAAAGTATCCAGAATCTCCTATCTATACCCCCCTCCATACGCAAAACCAAACATACTACTAGCAATAGATCGTTCGGATACACAGCCCCCACTCTTTGGAATGCCCTCCCTGACTATATAAGATCTATCAAGTATATTCAGACTTTCCGAAAGGAATTAAAAACAATACTCTTCACTGAATACTATAATACCTCTACCCCCACCCACATACCCACATCCCACTAACCACGTCACCAGCCAACGAAATAAATCCCCTCCCATATATTACTCTCCCCAGACAAGAATACTCCTCTGTACCTCCTACACTGCTTAACAATATTGTAAATAGTTAAAGTCACCGATATCACTATTTTACGATACATGTGATTATCGGGCATGTAAATAGTTTTTTGTACCATAGTTTAATATGTTCTCTGAAAAAAACATTTTTTGTTCGATGTAAACCGCCCCTGATCGTTGGAAGGGGCGGTATAGAAAAACTGTCTAAATAAATAAATGAAAGACAGAAACTGAGCAGAAACCTAGCTGGTTGTTATTAGTATTATTCAATTCACAAGATAGCCTGAAAGAAAGCCAAAGGTTCTGCGTATGTGGCGCAGCAGCTGAAAGGACAGATGACTGTGTGTGATGTATAAACTCTCACAGCAGCTATTATCCTGTTGTCTTTATCACTTTCTGACTCCTAGGTTATCCCCCCATCTCCCTTCTCCCAGCCTGAAGTGACTCAGGGTCAATGACAGTGAGATATGTATTAACATCAGTCAGTCACCTGCAAATAAATCCCAGCATTGCCTCTTGTATCTTCTTTTCTTCCCCATTCCCTTTTTGTTATTTGTGTTCTTGACTTCTTCCCGCCCTTCCTGCTGATTTGCTCCTCTTGGGGCCCCTACATGCTCATTCATCACAGGCAAACCTCTCAAGCAATCTCTTCAGGGCTGGACAGGCTCTTTCTCTGCCAACCCCTCTCATTTCCAGGCTGACAATGGGAGTAATTGCAAAAACACTCTGCCTCTCCATGTCATTCCTCCTACCCCTCCCCTCACAAAAAGGGAGACGCCAGTCATTGCTTTACTTAATTGACCTTCCATTATATTAGCGAGACAGTCGATTCCCATGTAGTCACAAGCAGGCTCGGTCATACGACGACCATAAAATCGGGCCTTGGACACAGAGAATGAATCAGGAAGACACAATGGTTGATTTTAGAATACCATATTTATTCCACAGGTCAGTTGAGTTCCATAACTCACACATACCATAGGAACATGAGAAGGGTTAACACACCATGGTACATTATGGTTTTATGGCTAAATTAGAAAAGGTTAAATACTTAAAGAGACAGTACTATTGCAGCAAAAGGAGGTGCTGTAGCCCTCTATAGAAACAAGAAAAGGTAATATTTCATTAAGTCATGTGAGGTGTTGTCAATAGAGGGTGTAAACAATAGAACAGAGAGCAGTAACACAATACCAATATTCAGAAAGACCAAATTAGTCTTAAATAATATATCAATTTTATGGTAGCAAGTCAGCATCAAAGTCTAGCTCCATTTCATCTTGCCCAGCCAGGCATCTAGAAGCAAACAAGATAGTAGATATCCACTGGCCTATATTGCAAGAGCTGGCATAACACAATCATCAATCCAGCTCCCAAAATCTAAAAACTGAAATACAACTGTCCCTTCCAAAAGAACTATATATAAAAAAAAGTCCTGATACTCTAGAATTTTAGCAACACCCTTGCCTATGTCAAGATAAAAGGAAATTGTGAAAATAAATAACCATCTTGTTTCATTGTGTCTCAACAATGAAAAAAAGGTGATAATTGAAGCACATGATATAGTTACATAGATGGAATCATCCAACTGGATAAATCTCTGTATTAACTGATGACATCCTACAGTGTACAGCCAATCTTCTAGTTCAGGTATCAGGGCTCATTCTTCCATTGGACAAATTAGGCAGTCGCCTTGAGCACCAAGATTCGGGAGGTTGCAGAAGGCTAATGCCAGATATTTTAAATTTTCCTCCCTCCCAGCAACTCTACCCCAGTACTTCTACCAATGGTTTGGCCCAGTGGCTGGCAGGGGGAAAGGTACTTTATTAGTACATCAGTTTCCTCTGCTGTGCAGGGCCAGACTCACAAGAGACTGACCCTCACAGCAGAGGACATCAACGTGCTATTAAAGCGCCATTCCTCCCACCAACCACAGGAACTGAGATGCTGAGAAAAGTTCTTGGATAGGGATGCTGGGGGCTCCTCTTGCCATCAAAATCCCATCAGCATTCCCAGCCATCACATTATCAAACTCACCATCATCACCAGACCTAACCCTCACTACCACCAACAATCTGAATACAAATTATGGAAAAGATGCTTTTCTCTTCAAACAGTGATTGAGGGGAGGGACTGGCAGGAAGAAGACCTACATGGAGACTATGGTGAACAGTAAGAATGATATCCTCCACGGGGCAGGGAAGGACAAGAAGAAGAGACCTATATGGGTGGGGTGGCATGGATAGCAAGAATGCAACCAACATGGGGCAGGGAGGGGCAAGAGGAGCCGCCTTACATGTGATAGTGGAGGTGTACAGAGAGGCTTACTGTACATCACATGAGGGCCCAAAAAGAAAAAGACTACATAGGCTGGTGAGAAGAACAGGGAAAGGGAGAGGAAGACATACAAGGAGTGGTTGGGGGGGGGGCAGAGTGAAGAAAACTAACTGTACATGAGATGATGGGATAGGGTTACCAATCCAGATCATCAGGACTGGATCCTATAGTGGGGGAAGGGAGAATGACTTCATCTAATATGGGGATTATAAAATGGAGTGAGGGATACAGAGAAGTAGGGGTGACAAGATAGAGGAATATAACATAGGAGAGGACACAGGACAGCAGAGGAAAAGGATTAGGGCAAAAGAAGAGGGTGTTAAACAGGAGAGGCACTTAAACTGGTGAAGTGATGACAGACAGAAGAAAACAGATGAGGCCTAGGAAGGGAGTGAATACAGAGGCTGGAAATGGGAGACTATGGAGTGGGTGAAAGACAGACTGGGGAAGGAGCGTATGGAAAATCGAAGGACTGGGAAGGAGATGAGAGAAAGAAGAAGGGATACATCAAAGTCAGATGGAGATGTAGAAGAGCAAGTAAAGCAAACAGGAGAGAGAAGAAACAGAAAATGGAAAGGAGATCCTGAAAAAAGAAGAGGAGGCGGCACTGAAAGCAGAAAAAAAGAGACCATAACCCACACATCAATGCCAAGTGGGAAGAGGCATGTAAAACAAAATACAGGCAAAATACAGGCAAGCCAGTCAACAAATTCTGGAAAGCAATGAGCACAAATGCTTGAAGTCTAACCAACAAGGTTTCTGACCTGGAAGCCCTAATGATAGAAATGGACTTGGACATTGTGGCCATTACAGAAACGTGGTTTAACAAGTTGCATGAATGGGATATAGCCATAGCTGGCTATAATCTATTTAGAAGAGATAGAGAGGGTAGAAAAGGAGTAGGAGTAGCCCTGTATGTCAAAAGCCCCTGTATGTCAAAAGCAATATTAAAGCTGCTGAAATGCAGGGGATTGATGTCTTCGTAGTTTGCACAGCAGGGGAGGAAACATTTCTGTTCCTTTTTTCCAGTTTTGCACAACATACAGTCCAGAACCTGGCTTCTTGGAGTTTACATTTCTAATTTCTGGTTCTTTATTTAGTGCCAACTAACTCTAAATGTGTGATAAGCTGGTGCAATCCTAGGTTAACACACTGCATGTATGAACTTTTAGTCTTACCTTTCTTATGGAATGCAACAGAGAAATCAGAACTACCACTGGGTAAAGCCAGCACTGGATCAGATCAACCTGTTCAAAAATCTACAGCCAGTTTGCAACCCTATTAGGTTAGATTTCATCTGTGCTCTGCTTTGTGACAGAAGTGAGGTGTTTTACTAGAATATAGCTTTTGAGTAGTTGTAGGGTCTTGTTAATGGCATTTTTTGTGCCTGAGTCCTGGATGTTAGTGCTGTTTTGATATGGTAGATTTACTATATATACAGTTGTAGTCAACATTATTGGTACCCCTGCAGTTCAACCCCTTAATGTCCAATATCTCCTAAAATAAAGTGGCCCGTGAAATGGCTTTGGACTATATATGCACACATATTTGGCACATAAAAGAATCAAATAAACAAGACCAATTAAAAAAGGAAATAGTATAAAAACTGGGATATTGCTAGGACATGATTATTGGTGTCCTTATAAATAATTCATATCAGTTTGAACAGAACTACATTCTCACTGCAGTTAAATTAGACACACCTGTGATCGTCAGTACTCACATGACTTGAATCAACCAATGAATGATGGCTCTAATGTTTAAAATAGCCACATTCACTCCTTATTCCATTTTCACAATGGTGAAGACAAGAGAGCTGCCTGAGACCATCAGAAAAACTATTATCACCAAACATCAAAAGGGTACAAGGCCATCTCCAAAGACCTTGGGATTCCTATGTCTATAGTTCGCAATGTTATTGTAAACCACTTTGATTGAAGAAAAAGGTGATATATAAATATGGATAAACAAATAAATAAAATAAATAAAAATATTATTAAGAAGTTTTCTGCTTATGGAACTGTCAAGAACCTCCCAGGACATAGTGGGAAGAGAAAAATTAATCAAAGAAGCCTTCAAAGGTTAGTGCGGCGTGTTGAAAAAACACCACATACAACATCCAAAGAGTTTAAGGCTGACCTGGAGCAATCTGGAGTGGTGGTTTCAAACTGCACCATATGCCGCACACTAAACAAAGAAAGACTTCATGGGCGAAGGCCAAGGAGGACCCCACTGCTCAAAGACATGAAAAGGCACGCCTGATCTTTGCTCAAACCCACCTTGAGAAACCACAATCCTTCTGGGAAAATGTTCTGTGGACAGATGAAACCAAACTTGAGCTCTTTGGCAATGCAGAGTAAGTTATACATTTATAGACAAAGAAATGAAGCTTATAAGGATAAACACACCCTTCCTACAGTTAAATATGGTGGAAATTCCATAATGTCGTGAGGCTGTTTTGCTGTCTCAGGAGCTGGAGGCCTGGAATGTATTAAAGGTATCATGAAGTCAGAGGACTACCAAGGTATTTTGGAGTGAAATGTGCTATCTAGTGTCAGAAAGCTAGATCTGGTTCGAAGATCATGGGTCCTCCAGCAGGACAATTACCCAAAACATACATCCAAAGGTACAAAAGAATAGTTAAAAAGGAACAAATGGGCTGTTTGAAACTGGCCAGCAACGAGTCCTGATCTCAATCCAATCAAGAACATTTAGAAAGAGCTGAAATCTGCCATTGGTAAAAGGAATCCTGGAAACATTCATGAGCTGGAACAAATCACAGTTGAAGAGTGGGAGAAACTACCAACAGACAGATGTACAAAACCTATAGATGGCTACAAGAAACATTTGAAGGCTGTCATTACTGCCAAGGGTTGTGCAACCAAATATTAGTGAAGGGTGCCATTAATCCTGTCCAGGTCATATTTTTGTTTCTCAGAAATTACCACAACTGTGGAATGTATTTTTTTTTGATGGGTTTTGTTTACCACCAAAGTGCCTGGTAGTGGAGAATTTGTGCTACTGAGTTGATTTCAGAATTTGTATATTAAGTACACTAAGGGGGTCATTTTAGAAGCCCTATTGATAAGTTGGAGATCTGAAAACAGGCATTCAGACATGCAAACCATAGAGATGTCCCCAGGGCCATTTTAGAAAGCTGGGCATATAGTTGTACCTGGCACGAGAACATCCATGTAGCATGGGGGCATGATGGAGGCCTGCACAGAGCAGAGCAAGGGAGATGCATGTCATGGTTTGATTTCAGAATGGTACAAGCAAATCTGGCCCTCTGGACCTGCCTATGCTGCATGATCCTAAGTGATCGCTTTGCACCTCCCCCCACCAGCAGGAATGCCAGCAGAGGACTCAGCACAGTTTAGCGGGAACATTGCTCCTGACCACAAATAAGAATCAAAAAAGTGCTTGTTTCATGGCTGCAATGCTTCTATGGCAAAGAGCAAAAGGTGCTTTCATTGCCACAGCTATTATTTCCTGGCCGAAGAAACCCGCATGTAAATACATACTACAAACATATTGCTGGCCCACAGCCGCATGGCCAGCCAGGACATGCTAGTCTCTTAAAATACTCACTCCCCTTCTGAAATACCCCTGCCATGTACCTGTACCTGTACCTGCCATGTACCCCTGCCATGTACCATACAATTCAAGGAAATCCACATTTGTGAAATGGCCTACGCCCGTTCATGTACCCGGCCTTGCTATCTGCATGGGCTCGTTGCTAGAATCGGATACCAAAACATTCATCTTTCAAGGCAGTAATGGGGCAATATCAGAAGACACTTATACGTGCCTCCGTTCACTGCTGCCACTCCCCCGGATTTTTGGATGTTGTGTTCTGGATGTCTCAAATTTGTTCTAGATATCCCTTCTAAAATGCCACTTCACATGTCAAGGTAGAATTATTTATGCCATAACTACCGCTAGTAAGTAGGTTATAAAAAGGAATGCAAGACAGAAGGTTCACCAAGAATACCTAATAGCCTTGCATCGGCCGTTGTCAGGTACCATCTTCTTCACAGAGCAGAACGATCCAGTTGTGTGCAGTACTCATTAAAGCAGCTACATTTATGATTCCCATACAGTCTTGTTATCCCCATTATTTCTCAGCAGAGTCAACCCTTAAGTCATGAAAGAATGGTCAACATCTCCTACCTGTGTTGCATAGTGGTAGAGGCATTTGAAAGCCAGATCATAGCAGATTACTCAGGGAAATGTGTCCCAAACCCCATAAATTATTGTGGGGCATTCCACAAAGGGAAACTGTAACCCACATATTAACTTATATCTCCAGCTACTAGAGACTACCCTTTTGGCATTTTGTATCCAATATTACACATATGTGGATGACGCTCTATGACCATTTACTTGAGGCCAAGGACTCAGAGGAGATAGGATAGAAGATAAACCTTTATTTCCAAGCAGCTGTGTCTTGGTTAAAGTAGAATAAATTAAATATGAATCCCTTCAAGTTGAAAGCTCTCTGGA
This sequence comes from Ichthyophis bannanicus, assembly GCA_033557465.1. Lineage (NCBI taxonomy): Eukaryota > Metazoa > Chordata > Amphibia > Gymnophiona > Ichthyophiidae > Ichthyophis > Ichthyophis bannanicus. The sequence goes on from CM066031.1 coordinate 223,863,785, forward strand.
TCCATAAAGAGTTTGCCACTCAGAGACCTACAGTATAGTAATTGATGGGTATCTTTCCTGGTATTGACTTCAAAGGCTTTGCTTTGCATATACCACGATGGGAATTAACTTCACTCATTTGTCAGGGTATGAAAAGACCAAGTTAGAAGCCCTGGCATTACCTTAGGTTTTACTTTGACACTGGAGGCTCAGAATCAAAGAGCTGCCAAAAACTGTTTTATGAAACTGTACTTTATTAGACAGGTTAAGGTAGTTTTTTTAGAAGAAGAATAGTTGTCCATGCCTTAATTCTTATTTCATATAGATTTATACCATGGTCTTCCCAAGAAGAGTTTACAGTCTTTGCATATTATCCAGAATAAAGCGGCCAGGTTCATTTCAAATCAGAATCACCAGGTAGCATTTCCTCTATTCTAGCTGTGCCTTTGACTTAACACTGGTCAACATTGAAATCGTTACTGACTTTAAAAGGCCCTAATCTGTAGTATCTTGGTGAGCTGAACACGAATATAACATTAAAAAAATTTTATTGGCTCTCGTTTTGAAGATATTGCATGTAGTTCATTTTTGACGTTTCACCGTGTAAATTTATCCAGTAGGACATCAACAACATCCCAAATAAGCCTTGAATGATGTAATATTGCATCACATTGCATAATACCAGCATGCACACATCATCCAGAGTTGATTGCATCATTTTATGATGCAATGCAATACTACTGCCAGACGGCTGCTGAAGCCATCTGACGTCAGCAGTGTACTATATGCAGTCGGAAAGGAAAGTAATCTGGCATTCTGTTCCGATATTGAAAGCCTCATGAATCCCTTAAAAATCACTCATGACCCACAAGACTGGAGACTATTTATAGACTCTTCGAAACTGAGTCTGAAGGCTGTGCTTTTGAACAATGGAAACCGTCTTCCATCTATTCCAGTAGCGCATGCCGTCCACATGAAAGAGACATATGATAACTTAAAGCATCTATTGACTTCCATTAACTATAACAAGTACAGCTGGCACCTCTGTGGTGACTTGAAGGTAGTTGCCCTTTTAATGGGACTGCAGCAGGGATATATAAAATACATGTTTTTCTGATGTGAGTGGGATAGCCGAGCAAGGGATTGGCACTACTTGAGGAAGGAATGGAATCACAGACAAAATGTTACAGTTGGCAAGAAGAATATCCAGCACCCAGCTCTGGTTGAGGCTCACAAAATCCTGCTACCACCCCTTCACATCAAACTAGGTTTGATGAAAAACTTCGTGAAAGCCATGGACCGCACTTTGCCAGCTTTCCGATACCTGCATGAAAAATTCCCTTGACTCAGCGAAGCAAAGATTAAAGAGGGACTTTTTGTGGGTCCTCAGATTCGAGAGCTCTTCAAAGATGACCGGTTCAACAACTTGCTGCAGGGTGATGGGAAACAAGCATGGAATGCTTTTCGTCTAGTGTCAACAAACTTTCTCGGGAATGTTAGGGCAGAAAACTACAAGGAACTAGTAGAAGACACGCTGATGCAGTATCAGAAACTTGGCTGCAATATGTCTCTAAAGATCCATTTCCTTGATTCCCATCTCAATTTCTTTCCTGACAACTGTGGTATGGTTAGTGATGAACAGGGCAAACGTTTTCACCAGGATAGCGCAACGATGGAGCAAAGATACCAGGAAAAATGTTCCACTACAGTGCTGGCTGACTACTGCTGGACACTCCCCAGAGAAGCTCTGAAACAGCTGTACAAGAGACAGGCAAAAAAATCTAAGAAGTAGTCTATGACTTGGTTTTTAACAGGTATTAACCAAAGGCCTATTATATTTACTATTGACATGCATTTCGTGATGTGAACATTAATTCTTGTAGATTACAAAAAAACTAGAACCAACTTTGCAGTTTCACTGTCATATTCGTGTTCAGCATATAAAAATTGATAAGAAAAGATTATTTTTATTTCAGTAAAAATGTGTTGACCAGTGATCAGTTTATCATTCCAGTGGTGTTCAAAGTGCAGCTGTTCACTTTTAAAATATTCTATAAGATGGGACCTGTCTGTTTAAGAAGTCTTTCTCTTCCTGTTATGTGAGAACTAGGTCTTTGCAGTGAATGTTGGAAGCTCTTATTTCTGATCTCTTTTTGGCTGTTTAATTAATTTCAGAATTTATAGTCTGCCCTTTCACTCTCTGGAGCGTACAAAGTACTATTACTTATCATTTGTATAGTGCTACGAGGCGTATGCAGCACTGTACATATTCAAGTAAGAGAGCTTGGAATCTAATCAAGACAGACCACACAACTGGGGTCAGGGACTCAGCTAAATCTAGGGGAATGGCAAAGATAAAGATAGGTGATGAGCATGAGAATAAGGGGACCAGCATCGAAAAGCAGACTCGAAGAGGTGGGCTTTTAGCCTGGATTTGAACAGGGTCAGAGATGGAGCCTGATGTACTGATTCAGGTAGTTTGTTCCAGGCATATGGAGCAGCAAAGTGGAATGAACGAACTCTGGAGTTAGCAGCGGCAGAGAAGGGCATCAATAAGAGGGATGTGCCAGAAGAGCGGAGCTCCCGAGGAGGGGTGTAGAATGAGATAAGAGAGGAAAGGTTGTGAGGAGCCGCAGAATGAATGCACTTGTAGGTCAGTAGGAGAAGTTTGAACTGAATGCAGGAATGGACATGGAGTCAGTGAAGTCACAGAAAGGGAGCCAGAGAAGAGGGGCTATGTGAGCAGAGTACAGTTCAAATAAAGTATAACATGAATACAATATAATATTAAACAGTAGACATTACACAGAACAAAATTATGTTCCACTTAACTAATTCCCAAAATTAGACATTTGTGTTTCTCACCAACACTCTAGAATTCATTATTGAATTCCATGAGTCATTAACAGGATAAGCTTGCTCTCCGACACCATCTGAAAATCTGACTTTTAGGGAAACTACTGAAAATCTATAATTCTGGCATTTTATCTTTTGTGTTTTTATTACAGATTTTTGAATGTCTTCATGTTTTTAGGCGCTTTCCGCTTCAGCGTAGTGCCTATTGTTGAGAGTCAAGCTGGAAGGATTTTTGTCTGTCTATACGCATCTTTGCACATGCATATAGTCCTCTCCCCCGCCCCCCCCAATCATCCAAAGCAGTAGGATGAAGAACCAACAGGAGTCCTGGTCCCACCAACATGACGAGTGAGACTTGCTGGTGAGAAGGCTCAGCTCCTGCCGGCCAGAAGAGCAGAGCTGTGCCGCAAAGGCGAGCAGGAGACCCGGGTCGCACAGGCCAGAAGTGTGAGCCCATAGCTTGAAGAGGCTCCAGGTCCTGCCAACCAGAAGAGGGGAGCTGTGGCTGAAAAGGCTGGTGGGAGGCCCTGGGTCCTGCTAGCCAGAAGAGCAGGACTGAAGCCTGAAGAGAAGGACAACAACCAAAAGAATGTGTGGAGTCTAAGGGAAGGGGCAGGGTTAGAAGGAGAGGAAATGATGAATGTATTAAGGGAGAAAAAAGAGAATGAGGCAGTAAAAGGGCAGAGTGCAAGGTTGGATAACAAGGGGGGAAGTGTGGGAGAGTGCAAGAGAGAGCAGTAAAGGATAGGAATGGGGGAAAGTGCAAGAGGGTGGGAGTAACAAGAAAGACACCAGACAGTGCAGACACATACCTACCACTGCAACACATACAGCAACCCCCTCACACACACATGTACACACAGTCACTAATCCATGTACAAATTGTACATGCACAGAGCTGCCAACATTCCCTATCACAAACACTCGCATGCATGCATGCACATGCACTGCCGCAACACTCCTCGTGACACACACACACACGTGCACCTTCCGACAGTCCCTCTGACACACACGCACGTGCACATTCCCACCATGCCCTATGATATACAAATATACAGTGCATTGCAAAGGTATTCATCCCCTCTGTGTTTGTCCTGTTTTGTCGCATTACAACCTGGAATTAAAATGGAGTTTGGGGGGTTAGAACCATGTGATATACACGACATGCCTACAACTTTGAAGGTGCAAAATATCCTTTATTGTGACACAAACAATAATTAAGACAAAAACAAACTGAAAGCAGGAGTGTGCGTTGTATTCACCTCCCAAAGTCAATGCGTTGTAGAGCCACCCTTTGCTGCAATTACAGCTGCAAGTCTCTTGGGGTATGTCTCTATTAGCTTAGCACATCTAGCCACTGGGATTTTCACCCATTCCTTGAGGCAAAACTGCTCCAACTCCTTCAAGATAGATGGGATGCGTTGTGTACAGCAATCCTCAAGTACTGCCACAGATTTTCAATTGGATTGAGGTTTGGACTTTGACTAGGCCATTCCAAGACATTTAAATGTTTCCCTTTAAACCAGCTTTAGCAGTATGTTTAGAGTCATTGTCCTACTGGAAGGTGAACCTTCGTCCCAGTCTTAATCTCTTGCAGACTGAAACAGGATTTCCACAATAATTGTCCTGTCTTTAGTGCCATCCATTGTTCCTTCAATCCTGGCCAGTTTTCCTGTCTCTGCCAATGAAAAACATCCCCACAGCATGATGCTGCCACCATTGTGGGAATGGTGTTCTTGGGGAGATGGGAAGTGTTGGGTTTGCGCCACACATGGCGTTTCCCATGATGGCCAAAATGTTACATTTTTGTCTAATCTGACCAGAAAACCTTCTTCGATGTGTTTGGGGAGGGGGGGGGGGGGTGTCTGCCACATGCTGTTGTGCAAATTCCAAACGTGTTTTCTTATTTCTGTCTTTAAGCAATGGCTTTTTTCTGGCCACTATTCCATAAAGCCCCACTCTGTGGAGTGTATGGCTTAAAGTGGTCCTATAGACAGATACTACATCTCTGCTATGGATCTTTGCAGCTCCTTCAGTGTTATCCTTGGTGTCTTTGTGGCATCTCTGATTAATGCCCTCCTTGCCTGGTCTGTGCGATTTGGTGGACGGCCTTCTCCTGTCAGGTTTGTAGTGGTGCAATATTCTTTCTATTTTGTTATAATGTATTTAATGGTGCTCCATGGAAGATTCAGAATTTGGGATATTCTTTTATAACACAACCCTGATCTATACGTCTCCACAACTTTGTCTCTGACCTGTTTGGAGTGCTCCTCGGTCTTCATGTTGCTTGCTTAGTGGTGTTGCAGTGTCATGAGCCTTTCAGAGCAGGTGTATTTATATAAGAATTATGTGACACTGATTGCACACAGGTGGACCCTAATCAACTAATTATGTGATGTCTGAGGTTAATTGGTTGGACCAGATCTTATTTAGGGGTTTCATAGCAAAAGGAATGAATACATATGCACTCACGTTGTTTCAGTTTTTGTTATATACAAAGTATTTTATTGTCATTTCACCTCACCAATTTGGGCTATATTGTTAGGTCCATTACCATAACATCCAAATGAACCTGTATTTTCATTCCAGGTTGTATGTAATGTGACAAATCAACACAAAAACCAAGGGGATGAATACCTTTGAAAGGCACTGTACACATACGTATGTGTGCACACACAGCCCCTGACGCTCCCCTTCACACACGTGTACACAGCCCCCTATGACTCATACACATGTACTCTCCACATGCCTAATTCTGCAAATAGGGAAATGTGCCATTGTGTCACACTGCAACTGTACACATTTCCTGGTTACTACCTGCTCATGGCAAAGCAGCGAAAGTGAGGCACAGCAAAGGCTCGCCTAACTTTCACTGCAGAAGCCAACCAGACAGCAGCTGAATATCGCCACTGCACAGCTTCCTGGCAATCCAGATATTCACTGCTGGGGCCCGGATATGACCCCACATTCAATATACAGGTTTACGTTTCAGAGATGATGGCTAGCTGCGAAACGTGAAACTAAGAGGCATTTTTATTAATTTGAATGTGTGCTAATTGCAGCAACACCCATTTATTTCTCTGGGCACGGTGGCACTTAACACACATTATTGTTTAGTAAACATGCCCCTAAGTCATTGTTAGGACAAAAAAAGGCTTGTGAAGGACTCCTTTGAAAGCCACTTAAAATTTTAGATGGGCAGCATATCGTTTAAAAATAAATTAGATTTATACAAATTAGGTCCAGTGGATATGCAAATATTTATGCAAATGGGGCACCAAGGTCATGCAGTCCATCCTTTTCTTGACCTTCCTTCTCTGACCTCTGTTCTACTTAGTTGTGCTATCTCCCGACTTGATTACTGTAACACTAAGCCAGTTTATCTCATTTAGCCCTGAAACATCTCCAAGCAGTTCAAAATACTGTGGTCCGTATTCTATCTTTTGCAGGAAAATGTGACCATGTAACTTCACTCTTAAAACATCATTGGCTGCCAATTGCGGCTCACATCCAGTTTCTGACTCTTGCACATAAAATTATTTTCAACTTGTTCACCTACATATTTGTCATCTTTTCTTACTTTTCACACCTCACCCCGGGCCCTGCGTTCCCTAAAAGGCAATTCACCCTTCCCCTCCTCTAAAGTTAGGTTAGAATCTACTAGTCAATCTGCATTCTTTTTCTGTGTCCCTATTCTCTAGCCCTACCACGGCCACTTCGTCTTAAATCTTTATATCCTGTTTTCAAAACAACTCAAAACTCACTTATTTACCCAGTTCTTTGGAACCTAGGCTGACTTAGTGCCCAGTGAATCCTCTTTACTTTTTGCTGTCCATCTAACTCTAATAACCTGTTTCTCTACCTTTCCTCTTTCCTGCTATTTTTATGGCATTCCTTTCCTACATTTCCTTTGCTTGTAAACAATCTTGACTCTATACAGAAAGGTGGTATATCAAGTTTTAATAAATGTATGCTGCTGAAAATGATGCCAGTCCCACCCCCAGATATAGGAAACCTATGTTGGAGGGGGCAGGGCTGGCATCTGAGGATGGGACAATCATAAGAACATAAGATATGCCATACTGGGTCAGACCAAGGTCCATCAAGCCCAGTATTCTGTTTCCAACAGTGGCCAATCTAGGTCATACGTACCTAGCAGTTTCCCCAAGGGACACAGGTTCCACAATGCTTGTACTGGGTCAAGCATTGATTATCCTGGGTCCCTTCTTAATAATGATTTCCTTATCGGTCCTACAGTTCAGTCCTCCACCACTGGGTAGCGCACCTCCTCCTGCAACATGGAGACTGGACAAGTCAAACTTGTGACATCACCGGGTATATCCTGCTGGTCTTCTCCCATGATTCCCCAGTGTGTCCAGTCTCCATGCAGCATGAGGACGTAGTGAGCCTAGGTGCTGGGCTCACTTGAGAAGCAGTTTAGGAGCAGTTAGTCAGGATTTGATTTACCTTGCATTTCTTTTGCCCTTCTTTAGGTGTAATCCTGTAAATTGTATTCATTTTCATTTAATTTCATTTACTTTTACTTTATTTATTTTCACCTAGTCTGCCTTAGTGTAAATGGGGTTCTGTCCCTTTTCAAAGTTCACGCTGCCAGCTAGCCTCTCTGCTTGGGATTCTTCGGTCTCTGTGCCCGGTGATGATCTCTCCCCCAGGACTGTACGGGGAAGAGCTCTGTGGAACACCTGCATTTTGGCAGTGTCCATGCGGCAGATTCCCATCGTGGCGGGAGCCTCAGGCCGTTCGAGGTTCTTTAGCCGGTGGGCCGGGGCTCGCAGCGTCTGCTACTTCTGGTGGCGCGAGGCAGCAGCGTGTCTGGACAGCTCTTCACCCCGCAGCTACAGCGGGGTAACTGCTGCATCCCGACGCCACAAGGGGGGAGTCTCTCGAGTCCGCATGGAGGGGCTCTGAGCTCTTGCCGCCTCTGTGGTGTCTGGTGCCAAACGGGCCTGCTTCGGATTGGCGCTATTTTCTCGGCAGGGCTGAGGCCTCGTGACGGAGAGCGGAGCAGCCCCGCGTTTGAGCAGACGACGCTGTTCCACGCGGCTACACACAGATAAGGACTTCCTTTTGCTGTTACTTTTAATTTTAATTCTAATTTTAATTTCCTTTTAATTTTAATTTCCTTTTAATTTCATGATAGTTTATAGTTCTTTGAATGCAATGTGATTGGTTTGGGTTTTACTTCTTGGGGGGTGCCTTTACCTTTGTCTGCATTCTGGCAGTTAGCGACGTCTGTCAGCAGCACGTTTCCGTGCTAGGATTTGGCCATTCAGGGTCATCGGTGGCACAACCACCTACAAATTGAGCCCTTTCTGAAATTGTCATTTACATAAGGATGCTATTTCCATGTTTATATGCTTGGAAATTGTGCAGACAGCCTCTAAATGTCGTTATGCCATCTGCAAATTTGATCGCCATGCTTGCTGATCTCTTTTCCATATCATTTCAGTGCAGTAGATGTTACCAGATGCCAGTTCCAGTGCAGATCCCGAGACATTCCACTATTTACGGATCTCCTGTGAGAAAACTGGCCATTTAGTCCTATTGTGTTCCTGTTTTTGATCCATTTCCCATTCTATAATAGCACATCATCTCCTTCCTCAGGAGAAGTTCATAAGGGGCTTTGTCAAGTACCTTCTAAAACATCCAGATACATATCATTTGTCTTACTCACATGTTTATTAACCTTTTGAAAAGACAGCTTGGTGCTGCTTTTCAGAACAAGTTCTATCATTTAACTGGCACTGAACTCAGATTCATTGGTCTGCAGTTTCCAAGATCGCCTTTGAAGCTCTTTTAAAAACAAAACAAAAAAAAAAAACCAATTAGTGTTACATTAGTAACTCCTCAATCTTTAGAGATCATTAATACTAATGTTATGATTGAGCCTGGCTGATATTATGAATGATCACTATTAGACAAAAATTAGCTAGGTTAAGACACTTTGATTTGGTTTTCTGCACTATGTTATCAGAGCGCAGCTTGCCCATTTGGCGGGAACACTGCCCTTCTGGGCCATCTGGGGAAAGGCCCCTGCTGGGGATCGTGAGAAGTGTTGCTGGATGGCACAGTCCGGGGCTTAGTGTTCCAGGGTCCTGGAAGGGTTGATAGCGGCAGTCAGGCCTCCCTGTCTTTGCTATGACGGTCACCTAGGTTCAAGCGTCCTGTGTTTTGGGTGACAGGAGTGGGACACCTGGACATGTGGTGCTGGATGTTGGATAGGCTCATACTTAGGTGCACTCTCCTTGAGTGCGTCTGCATGTCCGTGTTCCGTCTGTGATCTCATGCTCAGGTGATTGTTGCAGCAATGACAGAGATCGCTTGGGATATCGTGAGCGGGGTTGTCATGGTGTTGCATGGGGTTGCCAATGCAAGACGGGGCCATCCTGAGGAGTTTGGGCCTCAGTCATCAGCTTTCCCTTCGGTGGCCCGGCTGTCCAGGAGGCACCCCTCCAGATCCGCCGGTCCAGTTCTTCTCTGCCTCTTCTCAATGTGGGCAGGGGGGCTGGCAGATCTGGAAATTCACGCCCACTGCACGTTCTATAGTTTTACCTCTGCCTTGGGGTTCTGAGGTCATATATTCCCAATCATTTGTTTGGTGGGGTGCTGCTGTCTGTTGTGCAAGACAAGGTGGTCCACAGTCGGAGGCTGTCGTCTATTCCCCTTACCCCTGAAGGTGCTCACAATTTAAGTTTTTTGTACCTGCGGAGGTGTATGTTGTTAAAGGCTAGCAGGCGCACCTGTGGGACCAGAATCCTCGGTTCTTCCGTCCTTCCGTTGAGGTGCGCGTGTGGGGTTTACTCCCTTAGTCGGCTAGCAACTTGCTTCACCCATTGCGCATTCCTCAAGGCATCGTTGCGTCCCACTTCTTCGTGGGGGCTCGCTGCAGGGCCTGGAGTTATGCTCAGCCGGTTCCAGCCAGGGCTGAGTCCTTGGGGGGAGGCTCCGATCCTAACGATACAGGGAGTGCTGGGATCCGTTCAACCAGGTTCCTTCGGGCCCAGCGAACGTCGTCTTTTGCTGGCTGGTTTAGGTCTTCGGGTCGTGGCGGTGCTTCGAGAAGACCAGTAGGCTGCACAGTGCTTGTCTTGGAGCAAGCGCGGGATATCTGTAGGTTCATATTCAAAGCCATCCGGTTACATGTCCCTCCATTGTGGAATGCTGTACTAGTAGGCATACTTCATATGCTGGGCTTACAAGTTGGCTTCCGCGCTGCTCGGCATCAGCCAAGGTGACTGCCGGTTTAGGCTGTGGATGTGGAGTCAGCCTGGAGGAGGGGCCTTGCGTTCTCTGGACAATGCCCTGTTCGGTTGTGTGCCTTGTGGCCCTTATGGAGTTGTAAAAAGGAAAAAAAAAATAAAAATCATCAAACAGGAAAGCCTTCCTAATTGTCCCCACTTCTTTTTTATAAGGTTCTGTCCCTTTCTTCCGGGAGCTTGGCCGGAGCGTGGTTAGACTCAGCTACATTTTGGGGATCCTTTATGTACAAGGCGTTTTAGTGTACGCAGCACGCCCAGTGTTCCATCGTCTGACTGGAACGGTACGCGGTACGTCAGCCGTGGCAGGCGTTCGCGGACACGGTAGCGGATTGAGCACTGTAGGTGCTGTCTGAGATCTCCGGGATGGTGGCCTATTTCGATCGGCAGGGTGGAGTCGGTCGGGTGGTCAGGGTGGCCCGAGCGAAGGGACAGCGTGCGCGGTTGAAGCCTTGGCGGCCTGCGTTTCGGTGGGGACACTGTGGTGGCGAATGTCCTTAGCGGGGTCCGAGTGTTTGCCGGAGGAGTGAGATTGCATCAGGCGGTGTGCGCGCCGCGTGTGCTCAGATGCGGTCAGCCCATATTGGACCTCATGGCGACCTGTCAGTCTGCGGCGACGGGTCGATGTTTAGCAGAGGACATATGAGGCTACTGGATAGCGTCGACGCATTGGTACGGGGCCGTGGCCCGGTCCATTCTATGCCTTTCAGAGGTCATAGTGAAAATGGCCGACTGGGTCTGGTTGCTAAGATATGTGCTCTTCATTAGTCAGTGGGGACCATTACCAGTGTATTCTGCAACATTTGCGTGAGCTTGCATAATCTTTACTTGCAGCCAATCGAAATAACTGTCCAAAACCAGTTGATGCAGTCACTACTTAAATTTGCCTCGCTTGACAGTAAAAAAAAAAAAAAAAAAAAGACATATTTATTTTATACCGATAGGTCACTCACAGCATATTTGGCGATTCCTCGTACTGGTGTTAATCATGCAGATAATTTCTGCTCTAGTTGTGGTGATGTGACTTTTACATCACAAAAATGGCATATGACTGTGGCGGTTCAGAAAGCCTACAATTTATATTTTGGCTGCAGAATAAAAGATCAGGATAAAAGCTAGGCGCCACACATATGCTGCAATACATGTGTAGCAGATCTCAGGCTGTGGATGGATGGGAAAAGACCATCAAAGTCTTTTGCGGTTCCAATGATCTGGAGAGGGCCCATGGATCACGTCGGCGATTGCTACTTCTGCATGGTTCCTCCAATTCCAGAGGGCATATCCAGGTGATGTAAGCGGTTGGCCTACTGGCATTGCGTCGTGGGCGTGGCTACCAGAGTCTCCTTTCTTTTTTGTCACACCATGTAAGACTCCACATCTTCTGAAACAACGCTGGACTCTGGGGCACTTGACACCCTCTTATATGCCCTTGGTGGATCACGCTTGGTTTATTGCAACTCATTGCTTAGCTGCATTCCACATTCTCAATTAAAAAGACTCCAACTGGTCCAGGACATAGCTGTAGAGCTACTTTGTGTTGCAAAGAATAAAGCCCTTAAGAGGTGTGACAAATAGGGTGTTTGACGCTGGTGGTTTTTCCATTTCCCTCATTTTGCTTCCCACCTCTGTCTGGATGGACCTCGGTTCCGTTCTCCCTCGTGGAATCCGGCTGTGCCTGTCTAGTTGTCGGTTTGGGACTTACGCAAGAACACTTTGCTTGTAACCTGCGTTTCTTGGACCTTAGGTGAAGGTTCCGTCGCTTTCTGGGAGGTCTCTTCGCTGCCTGTCCCTCCGTGGAGGCGGGTTCTGCGGGAGAGCAGCGGTTGCTAACACTTGACACCCTGGTGGGGTCGAGAGCCAAGGGGGAGCTCAAGCGGATTTTTCAGGCGGAGCTCCGGTAGCCTTCTCAGTAGGTCTGTTTCTAGGGCATTCAGTGTGTTTGCGATGGCGAGTTTGTCTTTCTGAAGCACTAGCGCTGCTTGGGGCAGAGTTCTGTGCTGTTTTCACCAGTGCAGAGGATCCAAGTGGGCTCTCGGTCGTGTCTTCCTGGTTGGCTTACTGCCTGTTGACGTGAGGAGCGGGCTGGGGTCGGTGCCTGCTCTGTTCGTTTAGGGGCCGAGCCGACTGGATAGGTCCCTCCCAATGATTACTGCTCTGGTACATCCCAGTGGTGGAGGACTGAACTGTAGGACCGATAAGGAAATGGAAATTACACTTACCTGGTAATTGATGTTCCTTGAGGGAGTACAGTTCAGTCCTCATTCCCGCCCGGGGATGGATGTTTCAGACGCGAGGCGTCAGTTCCGAGTGTGCTTTCGGATCCTAGCGTCGGCAACGGGCTCTGATTGGCAGGTAATCGCGAGAGCAACCTTTTCTGCCTATACTCTTCCTTAGTTCTCCTTCCTTCTAGCTCTCTGTCTTCCGCTGTTTGGTGCGCAGGGAGACAGGGGCACGGAGGAGGGTGTTTTCGGCCTTTCTTTTTGGGGCCCTGTGATTTTAAAGTTGAAGTTTGAGCATAGCTTTGTATTTAGTACTTTAACTGGTTGTTTGCTCCTTTGAGTCTGCTTTGACAGTAGGTCACTGGGGAATCATGGGAGAAGACCAGCAGGATATACCCGGTGATGTCACAAGTTTGACTTGTCCAGTCTCCATGTTGCAGGAGGAGGTGCACTACCCAGTGGTGGAGGACTGAACTGTACTCCCTCAAGGAACATCAATTACCAGGTAAGTGTAATTTCCATTTATGGACCTTTCCTCCAGGAACTTGTCCAAACCTTTTTTAAACCCAGCTACACTAACAGCCTTTACTACATCCTCCGGTAACAAATTCCAGAGTTTGATTACACGTTGAGTGAAAAAATATTTTCTTTTATTAGTCTTAAATAGTTTACCCTGTAGCTTCATTGCATGTCCCCTAGTCTTTCTATATTCTGATAAGGTAAACAATCGATCTACGTTTACCCGTTCCACTCCGTTCATTAATTTATAGACTTCTATCATATCTCCCCTCAGCCGTCTCTTTTCCAGGTTAAAGAGCCCCAACCTTTTTAGCCTTTCTTCATAGGAGTATCCTTCCATCCCCTTAACCATTTTGGTGGCTCTTCTCTGAACCTTTTCTAAAATCGCTATATCCTTTTTAAGATACGGCAACCAGAATTGCACACAATATTCAAGGTGCGGTCTCACCATGGAACGATATAGAGGCATTATAATATCTTTTGTTTTATTTTCCATTCCTTTCCTTATCATACCTAGCATTCTATTTGCTCTCTGGCCGCTGCTGCACACTGGGCCGAGGGTTTTAACATGGTATCCACAATGACGCCTAAATCTTTTTCCTGGGTGGTGGTTCCTAATGTGGAACCTTGCATCGTGTAACCATAGTTTGGGTTGTTCTTCCCTAAGTGCATAACCTTGCACTTGTCCACATTAAATTTCATCTGCCATTTTGATGCCCAGTCTTCCAATTTATCAAGATCCTCTTGCAATTTTCCACAATCCTCTTGGGTTTTAACAACTTTAAATAGTTTTGTGTCATCTGCAAATTTGATAACCTCACTCGTTATTCCACTTTCCAGGTCATTTATGAATATGTCAAAAAGCAGCGGACCCAGCACAGATCCCTGGGGTACACCACTATTCACCTTTCTCCATTGGGAAAATTGGCCATTTAGCCCTACCCTCTGCTTTCTATCTTTTAACCAGTTCCTGATCCACAATAGTACACTGCCTCCTATCCCATGACTCTTTAGTTTTGCCAAAAGTCTCTGATGAGGGACCTTGTCAAAGGCTTTCTGAAAGTCCAGATACACAATATCATCCGACTCACCTTTGTCCACCTGATTATTCACTCCTTCAAAAAAACATAACAGATTAGTAAGACAAGATCTTCCTTGTCTAAAGCCATGTTGGCTGTCTCCCATTAGGTCATGACTATCTACATGCTGAGTAATTTTATTCTTTATGATGGTTTCTACCATTTTTCCTGGTACTGATGTCAGGCTCACCGGTCTGTAGTTTCCTGGATCACCCCTGGAACCGTTTTTAAAAATTGGTGTTACATTGGCGATCCTCCAATCTTCAGGTATTAGAGATGATTTTAATGATAGTTCACAGATTACTAATAGCAGGTCTGTAATCTCGTATTTCAGTTCTTTCAACACCCTTGGATGTATACCATCCGGCCCAGGTGATTTGCTACTCTTCAGTTTATCTAATAGTTGTAATACATCTTCCCGATGTATCGATATTTCCTTCAATTCTTCCGCACCTTTAAATACCACTTCAGTCATGGGTAACATCCCTACATCTTCCTCAGTAAAGACTGAAGCAAAGAATTCATTCAGTCTCTCCGCTATCGCCTTGTCGCCTCTTAGTGCTCCTTTAACACCTTTATCATCTAATGGACCAACTGACTCTCTCACAGGTTTTTTGCTACGAATGTACTTGAAAAGGTCTTTACTTCGCGATTTTGCTTCCGCAGCAAGCTTCTTCTCAAATTCTCCCTTTGCCTGCCTTATCAATGCCTTGCATTTGACTTGCCAGCGCTTGTGCTGTTTCCAGGTTTCGTCGTTTGGCTCTTTTTTCCATTTCCTGAAAGATGCTTTTTTGGCAACAACAGCCTCTCTGACCTCACCTTTAAACCATGCTGGCAGTTTTTTGGACTTCCTTCCACTTTTCTTAAAGCGTGGAATACAGCTGGTCTGGGCTTCCAAGATAGTATTTTTCAACAACAGCCAAGCCTGATGTACGTCTTTAACCTTTGCAACTGCTCCTTTTAGTTTTTTCTTAACTGTTTTCCTCATTTTATCATAGTTTCCCTTTCGAAAGTTAAAAAGTAGTACTGTGGATTTCCTTACTATCCCTCCTCCACTAATTAAAACAAAGGCGATCATGCTATGATAACTATTGCCAAGTGGCCCCAACAACCTTATCTCTTGCACTAGATCTGGTGCTCCACTAAGGACTAGGTCTAATATGGCTTCCCCTCTGGTCGGTTCATGAACCAGCTGCTCCAAGAAGCAGTCATTTATTTCATCTAGGAACTTTATCTCCCTAGCATGTCCTGACGTGACACTGACCCAGTCGATACCGGGGTAGTTGAAATCACCCATTATTATTACTGCACTGCAACTTTTGTTAGCTTCCTTGATTTCTTTGAGCATTTCATCATCAATTTGGTCATTCTGGCAAAGCGCTCGATAGTACACCCCCACTGCCATTGCCTTCCCCCTTTTACATGGAATTTCAATCCATATAGATTCCACAGCAGATTTTGTTTCCTGCAAAACTTTAATCCTTTCTGACTCAATGCCCTCTCTAACATAGAGAGCAACCCCTCCACCAATTTGATCAGCTCTATCATTACGATATAGTTTGTACCCAGGTATCACAGTGTCCCACTGGTTGTCCTCCTTCCACCATGTCTCTGATATTCCAATCATATCTAACCTTTCATTTAGTGCTATATATTCTAACTCTCCCATCTTATTTTTTAGACTTCTAGCATTTGCATACAAGCATTTTAGAGAATGTATTTTACTCATATTAATTTGGCTATTGTTAGACAAGGGTAATTTGGGATCTTTAAGCTCAGTCTGCTCCATACTTGAGGGCATTTGGGCTACTTTACTCTTTTGTGGAACCTCTCTGCTTTTGGTAGTATCTTTCAAAGATACATTCTTCCGAACCATCTGCTCTTGGGCGACTGTCGGCTTTCCCCTAATATCTAGTTTAAAAGCTGCTCTATCTCCTTTTTAAAGGTTAATGCCAGCAGCCTGGTTCCATCCTGGTTAAGGTGAAGCCCATCCCTTCGGAAGAGCCCCTCCTTTCCCCAGAATGTTCCCCAGTTCCTAACAAATCCAAAACCCTCATCTCTGCACCATTGTCTCATCCATGCATTGAGACTCCGGAGCTCTGCCTGCTTTTTGGGTCCTGTGCTTGGAACAGGAAGCATTTCGAAGAATGCTACCCTGGAAGTTCTGGATTTCAACTTCCTACCTAAAAGCCTAAATTTAGCAACGCTTAAATCGTTGCTTTAAGCGGCACACATATTGCAGGCAGGCTCTGTGCATCTTTGCAGTTTGATGACAGCTACTGCGTTGCAGGTTTGGCCCCAGGGTGCTACAGTGGAAGATTCTGGATTTGGGAGGGGTGGAGAGGGGACTGTTGGTCATAATCGGCTGAAGAAGAATAGGGATGCAGCTGGGGGAGATGCTGGACTGGGGGGATGGAGAGAGGTTGGAGAGGAGATGCTGGACCACCTATAGAGGAGGGAATAGAGACACAAATGGGAGATCCTGGACCACATGGGAAGGGAGAAAGAGAGACACAGACAGAAGCTGCTGAACCACGTGGGCAAGGGAGACTAGGGGGAAAGGGAAATCTGGACATGGAGAAAGAAAATTAAGGATGCTGGACATGGGGGAAGGTAACTATGACAACAGTGGGGTTCTTGAGATGGGGTGGGGTCTAGGGAGAGAGAGGGGATGCTGGTTGTAAGACAGTGAATAGAGGGAGAGAGAAAGGGGAGATACTGCACATGGGGAGAGGAGAGAGAAAGGGAAGTTTGTAAAAGACTGAGGAATAAGGCAGTGATGGGAAATGAGAGGCCTCAGGTGAGGGAAAGAGATGGAAAAGTATAGATAGATGCAGTAGAGGAAGATTCAGGACTGGTTGGTAAGGAGGAGTGAAATTTGGATAGAGAAGCAGAACAATGAAGGGAAGAAAGCTGAAAGGAAGAAATCAGTGATGGAGATGAATGTAGAGGAAGAAGCGAAGACAGGAGGAGAAATGGCCAAATGACAAGTGACTCTGGAAACAGATTTAAGAAAAGAGAGGAAAGCAGAAACCAGAGACTAGGACTAATGTAAAGGTAGAAAAGGGTAACATTTTACTTACCAGATAATGTCCTTTCCTTGAGTCCTGCTACACAGTCCAGAAAAGTGGGTTGTGTCCCCTACCAGCAGATTGGTAGAGACAAAGAACCAATGAAAAGCCCAGGTTTCAATGACATCACACCCATGCTCTATCTGCCTCAGCCACCAGTAGTCTCTTCAGTATCCATCCCAAAGCCTATGGGAGAACATAGCAAGTCTCACATGGCCTCAACATGAGCAACAATGAATAATCAAACAGTAGCGAATTATGTACAGGAAAGCATAAACAGAAGGCTGTCAGTAGAAGATGAACCTGCGGAGCAGAGTATATAAATCACAGCAGACCCAAGGGCACCGCAGCAGCAGAACAGAGCAAATATAGTTTCAGGGTCGAGCCATGGACTTGTCTAGCAGGACTCAAAGAAAGGATATTATCTGGTAAGTAGAATGTCACCTTTCATATGCCCTGTTAGACCAGTACAGACAAAGCTACGACTCCACTGGGTGGGAAAAAGTCACTGCAGCTTGCAAAAACTTAGAACCAAAGGCTGTGTTTGCCCGAGCGTGGACATCCAAGCAGAAATGCTTGATCAAAAGGGAAAGTGATGCCCATGCTGCCGCCCAACAAATGTCTGCAGAGGCTACTGAGCTCCGCTCCACCAACGGGGATGCTAGCGCTCGGATAGAATTGGCGTGCAAACTCTCTGGCACCGACTGGTTCCACAACAGATCAGCTGAAGCAGCAGCCTCTTTAACCCAGCACCCCAGTGCAGACTTAGCTACTGCATTGCCTTGCACGGGCCAGCAAACAGCACAAAAAAGATGGTCTGACTTATGAAAAGATTTCATAACTTCCAAGAACTGGAGTGGCACCCTCCGGACATCCACAAAGCAAAGATCCTGACGAGTCCCCTGACCTTGCTCCTTAGAGGAGGAGGGCAGGCAAACCTCCTGGTTCACATGAAAGGGAGAAATCACTTCAGGAAAGAAGACAGACACAAACTGAATGGAAATGGCATCCTCAGAAAAAGATAGACAAGGATCTTAGCAAGACAGAGCCAACAGCTCGTGATCCTCCTTGTGGAACAAATTGCAACCAAGACCACCATCTTGAGCGTCAAATCCTTCAGAGTAGTGCACTTCAACAGCTCAAAAGGTTCCAACATTAGGGCCCTGAGCAACAAACACAGATCTCAGGAAAGGATCACCGACCAGAGGGGCGGATGCAGACACAGAACCCCCTGACAAAGGCACGAAACATCTGGGTGTAAGGCTAGAGACTTACCAGCCAACGGACCTCTGAAACAGGCCAAAGCTGCCACCTGAACCTTCAGGGAGTTAAGAGAAAAGGCCCTTCTCTGGACTATCCTGCAGAAAAGGCCAACAGAGACTGCACCTTGGCCGCCTCAGGGACCAGCTGCCGTGTACCACACCAGCACTCAAGGCACCAGACTTGCACTTATGCCAGGTTGGTAGACCTCCTCCGGGCTCTGAGCAGAGTGGAAAACCACCACTGGACAGTAGTCCATACATGCTAACTGCCTCTTTACAGAAGCCAAGCCATAAGTGAGAAGGGAGCTGTGTCCTCCAGGACAAGTGGCCTCTGACACAATAGACGCCGAGACAGAGACTACGAAGAGGTGGCGCTTGCAGAAGCTGCATCAGATCTCTGAATCATGCTCTCATCGGCCAATCCGATGCTGCCAGAATAATCCTTCTCGGGTGGTGCTCCTTACGCCAAATCACATGCCCCACGAGGGGCCACAGAGGAAACACATACAGCAGGATTTGACTCAGTCAAGGTTGAACTAGGATGCCAACTCCCTCACTCTCTGTACGGCAACTGAAGAAGCAGCACATGTTGGCACTGGAGCAGTCACCACCAGATCCCTCTCAGTGAGAGCCCAGCGATGCAGAAACAACAGAAACACCTCCTGATTCAACTCCCACTCTCCTGGAAACATAGAGTCTGGCTAAGAAAATCCATTTCCATAATAGCTGCCCTGGCAATGTGTAGAGCCAACAAACTAGGAGGTTCTCCGTCGCCCAGGCAAACAGGAGAGCAATCTCCAGAACTATCTTGGCACTTCTTGTGCTGCCTCGCTGACATAAGCCACTACCATAGCATTGTCTGAGAACACTCAAACAGCCCAACCCTTGACTGGGGACTGGAAACGCAGAAGAGCCAACCTAATGGCCTTTGCCTCAAGGCAGTTGATGGACCACACCACTTCCCTGTGGTTCCAATAGTCCTGGGCAGAAAGGTCCATGGGCAATCGTCTAGCAGTATGCCCTTCTTCAGAAGACTGGGCTGCTGCAGGCTGGCCATCACCATCATTGGGAATGGGAGCCTGAGCTCGAACCACTGAGAACTCGGGGACCACTGAGTCAGCAAGGACTGTTGGAGCGGTTACATAAGAGCATGCACTCATGGCACCATCTTGATCATCTCTGCCATCAATCCGAAGAGCTGAAGATAATCCCAGATTCTGGGAGCCTGCTGCTGACAGAACAGTGCTAAGCAATCCAACAACCTTTGACTTTTCTCTCTGGCAGGAGGATCCTATATACTCTAGCATCGAAACATGCTCCCAGAAACTCCAGGGACTGGGAATGCAACAACTGTCTCTTTCCCCAACTGATCACCCAGCTGCGGCTTATCAGAAAGTGGTCAGGATCAACTCTTGCATTCCAGGACATAGCCATACTGAATAGGGACTAGCACCCAGTGATCCTGGGTGACCCAGGGCCATATCTGAAGGAAGAGGCAAAGCCTGCCCCCAACCGCAGGAACCATGGAATGAACACCCAAACTATCACTGTGCAGCCTAGGAGGGTCCTCCTCTGGATGGGACTGTGTTGGACCCAAGCGTTCCATGAAAGTACCGAGAACAAGCCCAAAGTCCAGGCCAGCAGCGACGAGAGTCCCAAGACCCCTGGGAGTCCGACCAGTGTGCCTGCAAGAAGCGGGGAGAGGCTGATGGAAAAGGAGCTCCTGCCTGCTTCAACAGCCCCTTGGACTTGTCCTCTGGAAGGCAATAAGATGTCATCTCACTCAGGTCCTTCACCAGCTTCTCCAAATCGGACCCAAGAGAAGCATCTTTCTAAGGCCAGATTGGCAACCAGGCTTTGGAAGATGAGTCAGTTGCCCCATGTCAGAGCCAAGCCAACACTGTGTCACTATTGACAGGGCACAATTCCTGGCCACTAGACGTATCAGGCTGTACATGTCATCAGAAAGGAAGGCCGTAGCAGACTCTAAAAGAGGGATAGACTCATCCATCAGAAGGGACTGAATCCACGTCAGACCTGCACATACTGCAACTGAAGAATAACAGCCACTGCAGCGAACTGGTCCTTCAACACGAATCAACCTTTCGGTCCAGAGTATCCTTTAGGACCAGTACACAGGAATGGTCATACACCTTTAGCCCCTTAGGCGAGGAGTCGGGGGGAATCCCACTCTGACCAGAACAGGCCCTTGAGCACCTCTGGGAATGGGAAAACAGTAGTGGATTTCCATACCCCTTACAGGAATGTGATGCATCTTTGGTTCCTGCTCCATGCCTGGAGCATCTGTCAAGGTCAAGATGGATAAGACCCTGGGAATCCAAGCCTCCAATTCCGCCTTCAGGAACAGGTGGATAATATTGGCCTCCTCACAATCCTCTGAAGAGTACTTCTTCATCCACATTAGACTTCTGAATCCAAGTCACAGTCCAGATCTCAGACAGATCCCAGCTAATCCCCATCTCCAAGGGGCACCCTTTGCCATGAACTCTTAGCCATAGGCAGTCGAACAGGGCTACCACTCTTAGCCTGCCCTGACGAGACTGTGCTTGGGGGAATCCAGAGGCTACAGGGTCTGACTTTCCAAGCCAGAATGACCAGGCCTGTTGTAAAAAGTAAAAGAAATCAGGGGAGGACAATCTACTCCGGAAGCTCTCCTAATGGAAATGACCCTCCCACACCAGGGGACATAATTACCATCGATCCTCTAGATGTTGGGGATCAGCACACAGCACTGTCACCAGAACCTCTGGTCAGCTGGTTATCCTTACCCACAGTGCCATCTGCCACCTCCTGCCCTTAATGTTACAACAACTCCAGCAACGGTGATCAATAATAGTATTAACTGCAAGAAGGACACCGTAATAATCCCAAAGCCCCAAAGGACAATATTTTTGTCAGGCAAGACTGTGGGAGGAAGGCACTTCAAAACTTCCCCACCAGTTAGACCATGCCCATTTTATTCATCCAAAATGTCTAAGATGCATGTTTTAAAATCCATTCATGCAAAATGACACTTATCTGAGTCCAACTGAAGGCACGACGTACACGTTTCGGGGTATACCAACCCCTGTATCAAGTGCTCCAAAGCATTCATACAAAGTGTGCCAAAACTTCTCACAACTGCCAAAAAACGCTGAAATCTCAGCTGGTGAAATAAGGAAATACAAGCTCAGGATTGGCTAACAGCAACCTGCCCGTCATCTTAGAACACACCAATCACAAAGGGGATTCCCACATCACCAGGGAACATCCAAATGTGAATGGCTGCCTTTCAACATAGTCCCATCCAATCAATCTCACGGTTCATTCCAGTTGGGTAAACAGATCGTAGATTAAAAATCCATCGTTATTCAAGCCAGCGTAATCGCGCCGTTCGATCACCACCCCTGGGATTATCCGGAACATGATCAATAATAGTCCAAACCAATTGCTCAAAGGAATGATGCAACTCCAAACAGTGTTGTACTACTGGGGCTGCTTGTACTGACTGACGAAGTCTCGATGCATGTTCACCCAATCGGACTTTCACAGCAAGCGTTGTGCTACCCACTTACCTAAATGGACAGGTGCATTGCAAAAAATAAATAACAAAAGTAGAATCTCAGGTGGTCTGCCAACGCCTGTGAAAGATCCGGCCAGTAGGGGGGAGGAGTGGCCTAGTGGTTAGGACAAGGTACTTCAGGCCGGAGGGCCGGGGGTTCAAGTCCCACCTGGGGACAGCAATCTCAGGCTGGAGGGACTGGGATTTCTAGTCCTATAGGCACTCCTTGTGGTCTTGGGCAAGCCACTTAACCCTCCATTGCCCATGTTCCCTGTAAGTATTAGCGTATGTGTGTCATATCCCCTCATGTTAAATGTATCTCCCAATTGACCGCTTTGACCCGGTGAAAAGCGGGATATAAATACAGCTAAATAAATAAAATAAAAATAAATAAATATGTAAATCAGACCATGATTCACCATATGCAGTGGTGGTACAATACCTGCATTTATTGCAAGGGAAATGCCCCCCAGAACCCACCTCTGGATAGATTGATCTGTCCGCCATAATTGCAGACTTAATCAAAAGGTCCCGTAAATTTACACCCTGTGAATGTACCATTTGCAAAGGTTTATTGAAGCAGGAATGCAACGATAACACTGACCAATATTTTTGCAAAATACTCATCACCTCAGACGAATGACTCATATAAGGTAAAACACCCACCAGCACATCCTCAGCTGCATCCTGAGCCATCAAAGAATCTGAATCCAACAGCCATTCACGATGGGTATACAAGGCTCTGCAATAAGCTCGAGAGATCACACTGGAAGGGTAACCACTACATAAGAGTTGAGATGATAAATCCCGTGCATGATGTTTAAACTCCGTTACTGAGGTGCAGAGCCGACGAATCCACAAAAACTGGCCATATGGCAAACCTCTGCGCAAAGGTCCCGGATGAAAGCTCCGAAAATTCAATAAGCAATTACACTGAACAGGTTTCCGATATAAAGTGGTGGATAAGGAATTCCCTTCACGATAAACCACCATATCCAAAAACTGCAACTGGTTAGGATCAACATGAGCCATGAACTTAATAGTTGATTGTAGTGTGTCCAACCACTCCACAAACTTATGTAAAGAAACCAAATCTAAGGTCCAAATAAAAAAGATGTCATCTAGAAATTTTTACACAGTGGCACATGCACAAAAAATGGCGACAAATATATATATATTGTTCCTCCAAAGATGCCATATATAATGTAGCAATAATGTAGCAATAGATTGCGACATTTCAGGCTTTAGTACTGAGAGATTTGGAAGAATCGGAAAAGAGGTTTTCCAGATGGCATCATAATGTTATCGGATCGGATCGGGTTTGTTTGAATCAGATGTCCCATGATTCCTCTGTGACTATTCGAAGTGCGGACAAAGGGGGTGCCATTGTACTCTTGGCCACGGAGGATTATTTAAATAGCTTGAGAGCTCATGTGTTGGATCCGGTAGTCTATCAGCGGTTAGATGGGGATCAGACTGCGATTTTACAAAGTGAAATTCGTGGTTTGGTTATGGAGGCTTTTACCAACAAATGGATCACGTCTAAAGAATTTCGTTTTTTGTTGGTGCCTGCGCCTAAGATACCGGTCATATACATGGTACCGAAGATACATAAACCCATATGTAATCCACCGGGCAGACCAATTGTTTCATGTCATGGTTCGGTTTTAGAACCACTGTCAAAATTTTGTGACTTTTTTTGAAGGATGAGGCTGCTAGGGTACGCTCTTTTATTCGGGACTCCACACATTTTTGAGGTTTCTAAATCAGTTAGTTCTGCCGTCTTCTGAGTTTTTAATAGTAACTTTGGATGTTCTGGCCTTGTACACGAATATTGATCAGCGTGAGGCTTTACAACTCCTTCAAACTCAGTTTTCTGGAGCACCGTCACGTCTTCCTAGGTCCTTCTTGATGGATCTGATCACGATGGTACTCACTTGAATTATTTTTTGTTTGAGGGGAATTTCTTCCAACAAATATTTGGCATCGCCATGGGAGCCACGGTAGCTCCATCTATTGCTACATTATATATGGCATCTTTGGAGGAACAATATACATATCTGTCGCCAGTTTTTGTGCATGTGCCACTGTGGAAAAATTTCTAGATGACATCTTTTTCATGTAACCAAAGTTTGGGTTGTTCTTTCCTAAGTGCATAACTTTGCATTTATTCACATTAAATTTCATCTGCAATTTGGATGCCCAGTCTTCTAATTTACCAAGGTCCTCTTGAAATTTTTCACAATCCTCTTGCGTTTGAACAACTTTGAATAATTTTGTGTCATCTGCAAATTTGATCACCTCACTCCTTATTCCCATTTCAAGATCATTTATTGATATGTTAAAAAGCAGCGGGCCCAGCACAGATCCCACTATTTACTTTTCTCCATTGAGAAAACTGGCCATTTAGCTCTACTCTCTGCTTTCTATTTTTTAACCAGTTTCTGATCCACAATACCCTGCCTCCAATCCCATGATTCTTTAATTTTGCCATGAATATCTTATGAGGGACCTTGTCAAAGGCTTTCTGAAAATCCAGATACACTATATCTACTGGCTCACTTTTGTCTACCTGTTTATTCACACCTTCAAAAAAATGTAACAGATTAGTAAGAAAAGACTTTCCTTGGCTAAATCCATGATGGCTTTCTCTCATTAAACCATGACTATATACACGATCAGTAATTTTATTCTTTATAATGGCTTCTACCATTACCACCCTCAAGGTGGTCATTCATGAGTATTTAATCAATCTTTTTCTCCCAAGAGAGAGGAGAAAATCCATCTACCACCTGCTGGAGACAAAGAAATACGGACGATATCTCTGGTGGCTGAGGTGGATAGAAGTATAGGAGTAATGTCATAGAGACCTGAGCTTTTCATTGGTTCTTTGTCTCCACCAATCTGCTAGTAGGGGAACATAACCCATTTGTCTGGACTGGTCTAGCAGGACAATATGGAAAATAAGTTTATTTTCTATTTAGTAAATCGGAATGTGTCAGTTGTAGAAATGTATATCTTCCAGGATAGGTGTTAGACAAGACTGGGACCCAGGACAGAAATTTTGAAGGGGACCCTAAAGCCCCACTAGTAGGCTGTGTCTTTTTCACCTTCAGGTAGACAAGGCAATTACCCTGGTTCCACCTTCTCCAGCCCACCCCAATGCTAGCCCTGATATCTGCTGTTAGGGGGGGAAATGCATCTCTTATTTCTCTGGTATTGCACTGCATGCAACATCCAACTTCTTGGTGTTTCAGTTTGATTTAAAAGCGATTCATTCAATCGCCAGAACCGCAGCCCTGCCCTCTCCTTATAGTACTCGAGATCAAGTGTAACTGGAGCATGGTCAGACCAGGACAGAGCACCAATTTCAACACTGCCCACCATATCCAGCCAACTAGTTTCAATCCACAACATATCAATTCGACTATACGTTTGGTGAGGATGCAAATAAAAAGTGTATTCTTTTTCCCTATCGTGCCTATGTCTCCAAACATCTACCATTCCCAAACCTGACATCATTGTCTCCAACTTTCTCCTCCCAGCTTTACCCCACCACCGTCCCCCACCCAAGGAATCCAGCCTTAGATTCACCATGATATTGAAATCTCCTCCCATTACTAGACTCCCCCTTTTGTGCTCCTCTATAATTGGGAGAATCCTATAAAAAAAACTGCCTTGGGTGGTATTAGGTGCATAGACACTACAAATTGTAACCTCTTTCCCTTCCAAAACGCCAATCCATATAACATATCTCCCCTCCTTATCTTTAATTACCTCTCTAGTTTCCACCAACAGATCTCTAGAGAAAAGAATCCCCACTCCAACTTTCTTATAGAAAGTTTGATTGGCTGCCATAAAACACTTATCATATTTGCCCTGACACACTCCCCCTCCGTGTGACCCCTTTAGATGAGTTTCCTGTATCAGAAGGACATCTGCCTGAACTCTAGCTCCCTCTCTCACCACCGCCCTCCTCTTTTGCCAGGTATTAAGACCATGCACGTTGAGTGTCATAATCCTTAGCTCACGTCCCATTCTCATAAGTTCCCCCTCTACCCATTGCACACTGCTCCAGAGGTATCCCCCATTCCTTCTTTACCACCCCCTCCCATCCACATTGCTGCCTACTAACCCCCCTCCACCCCCCTCCCCACACCCCAACCAACTCCCACTCTCTAACCATCAACCGTGCCTGCCCTTCCCCACATCAACATTTCCATTGCATAACCCCGATCCTAGTGTCCCCCTCTACCACAAATTACCCCATAGCTCTTCCCCCTCCCCCTCCACCCGACATATACATAACCCCCCCAACCGTACATCACTTGACAACTTACATGTCCCCGGATATGATAACACTGAGAACCCTTTCCACATATAACTACCAACCCATAAACCACCCCCCTTTATTATCACTTAAGCATGTCAGTCTTTCAGCTTTTAGATGATTTATTCAACTCCACTCATGCTGTTTTCCTCTCCCATCTCTCCACGCGTTGCCACCGCTTTCCCGGTTCCCTTCGCTGTGTACTGCCAAGTCCCTCCGTCCCAGGGATCTGCTGGATGCCTGCTTCCTCCATAGCCGTCGCCAATGCCAGCAGTGTCTCCGCCCTTCTAGTCACCCCGTTATGGGTAAAAGCTAACCCCACAGGGAACAACCACTTATTTATTTATTTATTTTTATTTATTTGCAGTCTCTTTTATACTGCGCTATTCGACATCAGTGCGGTTTACAATGAACATAAGAGTTGCACATCTCAATTTCGTGATTTGTGCTTACAGTGAAACAGGTATAATAACTTGGGTATACATTAAACAGGAAAATTAAACTTGGGTATGCATTAAGCAGGTATAACAGGTAAAATAGGGTATAAATAACCAGTCCCTTAACAAGGAGACACGATGAATAAATACAGTCTACTTTATGCAACAATATAATAAGTTATGCGGCACTGCATAAGTTTCTCATGGTGGTTGGAGGGGAAGGTGTGATTGCGAGTGATCAGTCACTTATATCGAATATTGTCCTCTCACCGTCTGGTAGTAAACTCCCTCCAATTCCTCCTTCTTTGAAGCATTGCAGTGGCAAGATCCGCGTAAATAGCAATATCAGAACCCTGTCACTTAAACTTTCCCAGGGACGGCATCCTGCTAGCTATTTTTCTTTGATCTGATAATCATGGAAACATATGATAATGTCTCGAGGCTGCTCCCTTCGAGCTGCACCAAGTGATCTGTGTGCTCTGTCCAATATAACGTCCAGCTCCCCTCCTCCTGCATCCTTCAACACAGCCACACAAATATCCCTCGCGGTTTTCATACAATCACGATACTCCTCTGTCTCAGGGACACCTTTTATTCTCAGGTTCTGGCGACTGGCTCTGTTCTCCGATCTTCCTGTTTTAAATCCATAGTTTCCTTATCCTCCTCCAAACTCTTCATCTTTTTCTCCGTTTCCACATGTGCCTCCAATACCTCAATGCACCCCTCTGCTTCTGCAACTCTGCAGCCCACTTCCGTGATGTCAGTTCGCAACTGCGAGAACAGATCTTCCACCTCCACTTTAAACCCTGCAATGTCAGTTTTGATCTCCGTAAACCACGATTTAAGTTCCTCCTTGGTAACTGACATGAGAGCCCCAGCTGCATTTTCTGGCCCCTTCGTTCCTTGGTCAATCGCTGCCGTAATCCCGGACATCCCCTCAGACAGCTGTTTGTCTTGTTCCTGATGCTCCGTTCGGGCATTCCCATAGGCAAATTCCCTCAGATCAGCAGTTTTTTTATGTGTAGAGGCCATGTCCCAGCCTGTGTTATCCTCCTCCGCACCGGATGTCCACTCAGAAAGGTCTCCCCCTCTGGGGCTAAGAGGAGGTGCTATGCTGCAATATGCCCGCCAGGTGGGGCTCTGGTCTCAGTACTGCCCAGAGTTTTCAGCCCAAAGAAGGATCATTCAGCAAATTAAAGCAGTCCTTTGAAACGTCGCATTTCCAATAAAGAACTCAGCATCAGGCTCCGCACAGACAAATCCTCTGGTTATTTCTTTTAAGCAAAGTCCCCCTCCACTCAATCATACCGGATAATGACGTGCTGACATATCAGATTTGCCTGGAGTACAGTTTTCCCGCTTCTGGCTGCGTTCCAAAATTGTGTTCCATTGCCATGCGGTAATGGCTGATACCGAAGCTCACACGGATAAAGCACCAAACAGGCTCAAGCACTTTTAATCCAGCTTGGATCGCTGATTATATTGCCCCTCCTTCAGTAAATAACTCAGAGCCACTACAATGCAAGCCAGCTCACCCTCCTTTCCCGACGGCATCCAACAGAGGCAGTGAAGAAATGACAGGAGGCACAGCAACGGTCGAACCTCAGCACAGCTCCCTCTTTTACTGAAAGATCAAAACTCATCTCACCATCTGATGATTTTCTCATCCTGCTCCTGTGATTGGGAGCCGCTCACCTCTTTCTCTGGTTGATCGCTCATAGTCGGGAGTTACATTAAGTCGGGCATCACCTACGAACGTGTAGGGGAGGCACAGCTGGTTACCAGCAGTCAGATACCGGTCTTTCCTACCAAGTCCATTTCACCACTTGCCACTATTCAAATTCAACTGATTCAAGGGACCTCATCCCCAGTTTAATCATAGATGCAGGGATCCCGGCACGGAGCCTCAGGGGAAGCCAGCCATTTCAGCGCCGGCTTGCTAGCGCCTGTAGTTTTCAACCACATCCTTCCTTCCACTTTTGTGTAAAGGGACCACATGTGTTTCTCTCCAGTCCTTTGGCACCACTCCCAACTCCAATGAGCCATTGAAAAGGTCAGTCAGTGGAGCTACTAGGAACAGTATGAAACCCAGTTTGGATTTTAAGTACAATCTGCCATGTTATCATAGTGAGATAAATCACTCTGACTGAACAGAGAGTACCTTTGTACTTTGTAAGTCTCCCCATAGGAACTTAAAGATTTGTAAAACGTTTTGGGGCCAAGCCAGCAAACTAGGGTCTTCTTTTATCTGTCTTCTTTCTCTCCAATTTTGCCTTTGTTTTTGTTTTCCTTCTTAGATCTGGTTTTGGGAGCATATAAATTAAAATATTAAACATCTCCCTCTTCAATATGGTTCTATTTGAATACGGTTCTGGAAGCTCTCTCTCGGCTGTAGATGTTTGCTGAGTAATGGAAAGCTTGCTGTAGAGTAGCAGTCCTTGCTTAAAGTTGCCAGAAGATATTTTATCCCCCCTCCCACCTTTTGTTTTTTTAAATACTATTCTTTATATTCTCCCCACCACATTATTTTTGCCCCTTCTTGAGATATATTTCACTGTTCCTTAGCATCCTGTTATACCAGTCTAGATGTGTGGGTTTAGCTCTCTTCCCAGCAGGAGGAGGCAGACTTTCATTGATGTCATCACTTGGTATATCCACTGGTGCAGCCTGAGAGAAGTCAGTATTTTCTGCCTCCAGCAGGTGACAAATTGTGTGGACTAGTGCCTGACTCTCCTGGCCCACAACCCGATGTTGCAGTCACTATGATCAAGTTCTGTAGGGCTCAACGTTGCTTGGAGTGGAGCATACCCTTGTCTCCTGGAACTGACAACTGCCCTGTGTCCAGCGCTGTTTCCCATGAGGTCACCGATAGGGGTTGGTAAGTTGGACCCAGGCCCCACCTTCCCTCTTGCTATCCTTATCTGCATGCTTGGTATTTTGTCAGAATTTTTTCTGAATTCCTTTTCTCCCACTGGTTTCAATGGGCAGTATTTTAGCTTTCTGCTGCTTTCAATAAAGGTTGCTTTTCGTAGTGGCTCTGCTATCTTCAGTATGGTGTTTTCGTGTTTATTTTTTTAATTCTTTGCCACTGCAGTATTCCGCTGCATAGCCTTCTGGAACTTGTGACCCTCAGCGGATATTTCCCTGAGGCTGCTCCTTTTTGTTCCAATTGAGGCTGGAATGCTTGGGGAACCTTTTTTTCAGCATTTTGGGCCCTCCTATTGGGGGGCCCAGGGCCTTATGCCGTTGCCGTGGCCCCTTCCACTCATTTGCTTTATTTCCCCTGCCAATGGGCACCACAGTTGCTAGATTGTCTGGATGTTCCTGGTGGTCACTGGGAGCTCTCTGGGACCCTGGGGGCTCTCCTTTTCAAATGACTTGTGCTGCAGCTCCTGAATGATCTTCCAGCTGTTTTCATATTTTGCTAGTTGCTTAACAGCCTTTTTCCTGTAGGTCTGAGGTCCGTACCTCTCCTTTGGGGAGATCTCAGGCAGTTTGAGGGGTCACAACCCCCACTTCACTCTTGCAGTGATCTGTTTTCTGGGAGCCTAACCTTAGCCCTTGCAGAGGTTGGTTGAAGGACTCAAAAGAGAATCTTTTTCACAAGAAGTAAGTCTGAAGAGGGCCAGATGATTTTCTGGTGACAGGCTAGGATTGCCTTGATCCACCTATTCACGATGGGTTCTCTTGGGTCTCCCTTTCAGGACATTATCGTGGCTCTATGTGGAGAAGCCTACTCTCAGGTAAAATTTGCAGGTGGGTCCCCCCCTCCTTTCTCCCCTCTCCCTCTCTTTCCTAGTGGGTTTTTCGGCTTCTGGCTGCATTCTTCTACCTGATTTGATGCAGTAGTGCAAAAGAGAAAATCCCCACGTCATATACAAAGAGTCCTAAGGTCCTGTATCGGCTGTACCCTCAGTCCCAGGGTAAGCGGGACCAGCCTTTTGGGCACCTTGGCTTAGGAGCTGTGGTCATGACTGTAACAAAAACATCTATCCATTCCTGTGGAGGAGGATGGTATGCTCAAAGTTTCTCAGATTTGGAGGGTCAAGGCCCTCTTTCAAAAGGCCTTTGCAGCCATTGCTTTCAGCTCTCATGCAGTATTGTGTGTGCAGGCTTGGTGTCACGTTCTCTTGCTAAGGATTCAACTGCTAGCGGACAGCCCAGAAGCTGTAAGGTTGGTAGTGAACTACCTAGGTGGCTGGCGCCCTCTGTGGCTTGATCACAATCTCTCCCAGTTCCATGGAGGCAGTGGTAGTAGCCAGATTATAACTCTGGCTCTGCACTTGGTCAGTGAATGCTTCCTGCAAATTGCGACTTAGCTAATTCCCCTTAAGGGCCAGTTACTGTTGCAGTAGAATGAGGTATGACCTTGGGAAAGCTCACACACAGTGACTACTGAG
This sequence comes from Ichthyophis bannanicus, assembly GCA_033557465.1. NCBI lineage: Eukaryota > Metazoa > Chordata > Amphibia > Gymnophiona > Ichthyophiidae > Ichthyophis > Ichthyophis bannanicus. Next base: position 223,894,776 of record CM066031.1, read on the forward strand.
GGATAGGCTTCGAGGTGCCAGGAGTGCCTTTTGTAAGACTGTGCACACAGCCTAGAGTCACCATTGGACTGCTAGGAGTCCAATTAGAGCCTGGTCATCCTTAGAGTCTCAGTCCAAAGAAGGGCAGTCTTGGCAGAGCTTTCTGTATACTTGTGTCATCACCACAGCTCCATTGGGCAGTAATGATCCCCCTCAATGGTTTCTGACAGTCCATTTCAAGGTGCAGACTGCTGGGGTGTGGCTCCAACTATTTCTTTATGAAGGGAACAGCAGACCAGCGAGTCCTCAGGATCCTTAGAGAAGACTGAAGACAAGTTAGTTCCTCATGTAAGATACCTACCTTCTAACCCTAAGGTCACTGGTTCAGGCCAGCCTTAGGTTTAAATTTATTTTAAAAAATCAATCAATTAATTTTGGCAGTGCTTCTATGGGATGCCCTTGTATAGGCTCCCTACCCTAGCGGGAGATGTTGGAAGAACGTCTTCAGCACCTCCTGCAGTTGTAAGCTATTCTACCTGTGGCTCTCTGTAACGGAGGGCCAGGGAATTTATTGTACCTACATGATGTAGGCTACATCTTGGTGCAAGAAAGGAGACTCCTATCTTTCCCAGCACATAAGGGTGGTCAGTGCCAAACGCCCAAGTCCCTTATTTCTGTATAAAGATTATGGGGACAGTCATTGCATTGGTCAAGCAGGGGGTGTTCTACATCTCCCTAGACCTCACCAGGGTGTGGCATAAGTGATTTCTGCTTCTATATTCTGGGCCACCATCTCCAATTTGAGGCCCTGCTCTTTGGCCTTGCCATGCTCCTTGCACCTTTTCCAAGATCATGTTGTGGCAAGCGGCTTTTCTGCACAAGCAAGGTTTCCTGGACATCTGTCTAATCTGATGAGACTTTTTGGAGGTGTCCAGAGTTGACAAAACCCTGTGTATTACTGGCTGGGGTTGGTAATCAACTATCCCAAGAACACCCTGCTTCTGTCCCAAGACATAGAGTATCTGGGGGCTTGGTTCCATACTCTCCTGGGTGACGTTTCCTCACAGAAAGGTCCCTGAAACTTCAGGTAGCTCAAAGCATTTTGTGCTTAGTCAGCTCCATGGGATGGGGACTACCTCTACATCCTTGGGTTCCTGGTGTCACCCTGGAACCAATTCCATGGACGGGGCACACATGTGCCCACTGCAGAGGCATCTGCTAATCATCTGGTCTCCCTGTTCCCAATTGTTTGACATGATCCTTCCTCTCCCCAGGCAGATCAAGGAGCAGTTGAGGTAGTGATTGTAGTTTGAGTGATTATCATCTCAGATGCCAGCCTGAAGGACTGGGATGTGCACTGCCTAGACAAGATGGCCCAGGGGTTATGGTCCCCTTAGGAGGCCTCCTGGAGATTATTCTGCCTGGAGGAAAGAGTGATCCATCTGGTCCTGGGCCTCTCCTAGTAGAAATAGTAGTCTGAGTATTCTGACACAATACCATGGCAGTAGCATGTGTTTCCAAATGGGATGGCCTCTCAGTGCCAGAAGCAAGGCATTGGTGGTATAATGGTTGTGGAAGAACATCTGTTTGCCCTATCTGCAGTGAACATCACATGTGTTGACAATATGCAAGCCAATTTTCTGAGTTGGCATATCATTGTTTCAGGTGAGTGGGAGCTCAGCCCGGGTGAATGTGAACTCATAGTGCAAAGATGGGGCCTTCCAGTATTCACCTTGATGGTCACTCAGAAGGATGCCACTGTGGGGAACGTTCTCAGCCATGGGAAGGATCTGTGGATAGTGGTCTTAGATGCCCTTCTTCAGGAGTAGTGTTGGGAAGGGATGCTGTATTTCTCCCTCCCTGACCTCTGGTGAGCTGTGGTCTGCACAGGCTTTGGGCCCAAGTGGGCCTATTGATCCTAGTGGCCCTGGACTGGCCTTGCAGGCTGTGGTACAAGGATCTCTTGAGCCGCTTGGCATGGCCCTCCTCTCTTCCTACCTCAAAAGAAGGGCCTACTACAATGGGGGCTCTTGATACTGGAAGTTCCTGGTCCCTTCTTATTTAAGATCTGGCCCATGAGATGCATAGGCTCTCCAAGAAGAGACCTCTGGAGTGATGGTGAACACCCTACTTACGGCCTGGAGTGCCTCTACTTCCTTAGCTTATTGAAGAGTCCTTCTTGCAGTCTAACTTGAACCAGACCTTGGCCCTAAGCTTTGAAGGCTTAGGCGGCAGTCCTGATATGCTATAGGGATCACATCCAAGGAGTTTCATTGGCAATGCTCCCTGAAGTCCTCCTGCTTCCTCAGGGGAATGAATCAATTCTGCCTGCCTGTGTGTCTCAGTGAATTCTTTCTGGCGTGGAAGGCACTGCAAGAGCCTCCCTCATGGGTTTGACTCTTAATGTGATTTTCCTTGGGGCTTTTGCATCTATCAAGTGGGTGTCTGAGCTAGATGCCTTATTTTGGGAACCTTCTTGGACATCTCAACAGCTTCTTTTTCCTTACAGACTACATCCTCTTTCTGGAGTGTGCTGTCCCCCTTTCATCTTAACTGGACTACCATTTTGCCTTCCTTCTCGGAGGATTTTCAGAAGGATCACTTGCTGCAACTGATGAATGCATGGAGGGCATTGACTGAATATATGTCCATTACTAATTCCTTGTCCTTGATGAAGAGAGGACAGACAGCAACAAATTCTGCTATTGCCCATGAGATTGAGGATCAGTGTACATTCTGGCCAGTAAGTGTGTACCAGAGTACATCATAGTTCACTCCACTAGGGGGCAGGCCTCCTTCCAGGTGGAGTCTGCCTTGGTGTCCACAGAGGATATCCATGAGACAGCTAGCTATCTGTCTTTATTGATCACCTTTGTAAAACACTACAGGCTGCCTGTGGGGATTGGTACAGATGACAGCTTTTGGTATGGCAGTTCTATCTTGAGCATAATCTTTCTTCCATCCTGGGTCCCAACTGCTTAGGTACATCCTACACATCTGGACTGGTCTAGCAGGAAAATAAGGAACGTGAAATTTTACATATCTGATCATTTTCTTTCTTGAATCCTGCTAGACCAGTCCAGGACGCACCCTAGAAGACTCTTTTAGAGTAGTTACTCACCTGTAACAGGTGTTCTCCAGGAGCAGCAGGAATCAGTCCTCACTTATGGGGTGACGTTGGCGCCGACGGAGCCCTCGCGGAGCAATTTTCCCCAGCTTTCGAAAAAAGCCTTTGGGAATTGCAGCGCACATGCGCGGTCCCCTTCCCGCCCAAGGATGCCATCTTGCTCAGTCTGATGACATAGCGAAGAGACAGCAAAAAAAAGTTAGCAAAACATATAATAAGAATGACTGCAACTCCAAGGGGAGGAGGGAGGTTAGTGAGGACTGATTCCTGCTGCTCCTGGAGAACACCTGTTACAGGTGAGTAACTACTCTTTCTCCAGGACCAAGCAGGAAGTCAGTCCTCACTTATGGGACTCCCGAGCTCAAGGCTACCGGAGACCTCAACCGAAAAAAATGAGCTCCCTCAAGCTCAACAGTACAGAAGGAAGGAAGGAATCTTCTCTGAATACGAATCCGGCCGGTAGCCAAACACCAGGGCCGGAGGGTAGGAGTTGCTTAGACCTCAAAGAGATTGTGGAGGACTGCCTGTCCGAAAGCACTGTCCCTGCGGGGGGACTCCCTCTCCAGGCAGTAATGAGCCGCAAAGGTCGGGCTTGAAGACCAAGTAGCGGCCCGGCAGATGTCAGCCAACGGAACAGAGCGGAGATGAGCCACTGACGCAGCCTTCGCCCTGACACGGTGAGCCGTGACTCGACTCTCTAAGGAGAGGCCGGCTACCCCATAAGCCCAGGCGATACAGTCAGCTACCCAGATGGACAAAGTACGCTTAGAGACAGGCACCCCCAACTGATTGGGGTCAAAAGATACGAAAAACTGGACAGCTTTCCGATGCTCTCGTGTACGGTCAAGGTAGAAGGACAAGGCTCTTCTACAGTCCAGGGTATGCAGGACAGTTTCAGCTCGGCTGGTATGTGACCTGGGAAAGAAGGTCGGAAGAACCACCTCTTGATTGATGTGAAAAGAGGAGACCACCTTTGGAAGAAACTTAGGGTGAGTCCGTAAGACCACTCTATTCTTATAGAACCTAGTCTAAGGGGGCTCCGACACTAGAGCCTGTAGTTCACTCACGCGCCTAGCGGAGGGAAGGGCTACCAAGAAGAGGGTTTTCCAGGAGAGGAAACGCAGAGGGCAGGTAGCCATGGGTTCAAAAGGCGGACAGGTAAGCCTTTGCAAGACCACATTGAGATCCCAGTCAGGAGCTGGAGGGCACAGCGGGGCGCAGAAGCAGGCCCTTGAGGAAACGCGCCACCAAAGGGTGCGCGGAAAGAGGCTGGCCCTCCACCGGCGAATGATGTGCAGAGAGAGCACTGAGGTGGACCCTGACAGAGTTGGATTTGAGGCCTAGATCGGAGAGGTGAAGCAAATATTGCAGTACCACAGATACTAAGCAGGCAAAGGGGTCCTCAGAGCGCTGAGAACACCAGACCGAGAAGCGACGCCATTTAAGGGCGTAAGATTTCCGGGTGGAAGGTCGCCGAGACGCCAGGACAACAGCCTCCACCTCCGGAGGAAGTAAGAGCGGAGCTAGGACTACCCTTTCAGCAGCCAGGCCATCAGATGAAGGGCCCGGAGGTTGGGGTGGAGGAGAGTACCCTGATCCTGTGTCAGTAGATCGGGCTGAAACCCCAGAGGAAGAGGGGTGTCCACCGCTAGTTGTAGGAGTAGAGGGAACCAGGGTTGTCTCGGCCACCTGGGCGCTACCAGGATCACGGAGGCCCTGTCCTGAACAACTCTGAACAGCGCCTGGGACACAAGTGGCGTGGGAGGTAAGGCATACAATAGGCCCGTGGACCACGAGATGAGGAAAGCATCCGGTGCTACTCTGAGAGGAGGCGGGTGCCGGGAGCAGAACCTGGGAAGTTGCCGGTTTAGAGGACTGGCAAAGAGATCCACGGTGGGGAGGCCCCACCGGCGGAAGATCCGCTGGACAACTACGGGGTTCAACCTCCATTCGTGCGGCTGCAGAATCCGGCTCAGTTTGTCGGCTAGGCAATTTTCCTGCCCGGGCAGGTAAACAGCCCTGAGGAGGATGTCGTGGTCGACTGCCCAAGAGCACAGTCTCCAAGCCTCCCGGCATAGAAGGAGGGAGCCTGTGCCCCCCTGTTTGTTCACGTAGAACATGGCGACCTGATTGTCCCTCTGCACCAGAACAGACCGACGAGAAGTGAGGTGAGAGAAGGTCCGTAGAGCTAGGTGAATCGCCCGCAGCTCCAGGAAGTTTATCTGCTGAGCAGTCTCCCAAGGCGTCCAAAGGCCTTGAGTGCATGTTCCTTGGCAATGCGCTCCCCATCCCAGGAGAGAGGCATCTGTCGTGAGCACTTGAGAAGGTGGAGGAGACTGAAAAGTCATGCCCAGTACCAGATTGGGCAGGTAAAGCCACCACTGCAGAGAGGAGACCAGGCGGTCGGAGATCTGTATTAAGTCCGTCAGTCTCCCTGTGGCCTGATGCCATTGAGTGCGAAGGCTCCACTGAGCAAGTCGCATATGCAGACGGGCGTTCGGAGTGACATGGACGGTGGAGGCCATGTGACTGAGCAGTTGCAGGAATTGTCTGGCAGAGGCCGGTGACGCGCTGTGGAACCTGCCGGCCAGAGCCATGAGCCTGTTGGCCCGTTCCAGAGGCAAGAAGGCCCGAGCCTGCAGAGTGTCCAGCCGTGCTCCTATGAATTCGAGATTCTGAGAGGGGAGCAAAGTGGACTTTTCGAAGTTTATGACGAAGCCCAAGTGCTGAAGCAGAGCCACTGTGCATTGAGTGGCCTGAGTGACTTCTAGGGAAGACTGTGCCCAGATGAGCCAGTCGTCCAGGTAGGGGAAGACGAAGAGGCCTTGAAGCCTCAGGAAAGGCTGCCACCACTGCCAGGCATTTCGTGAACACCCTGGGAGCGGAGGAGAGGCCAAAGGGCAGTACGCGGTACTGATAATGATTCCCTGCCACCACAAATTTCAGATATTGCCGGTGGTCCGGATGAATAAGGATGTGAGTATAAGCATCCTTTAGATCCAAGGAGCATAGCCAATCTCCCTGCCGGAGGTAGGGCAGTAGGATTCCAAGGGTAAGCATCTTGAACTTTTCCCGCTGCAGGAACTTGTTGAGGTTGCGCAAGTCCAGAATGGGTCTGAGGCCTCCTGTCCTTTTCGGTACCAGGAAGTACCTCGAATAAAACCCGTGACCCCACAGTTGCTGGGGTACTGGCTCCACAGCCTGTTCCCGGAGCAGACTTTGCAGCTCCTGAAGGAGTAAGTCCCTGTGCAGAGGGGGTTTTGTAGGCTCCCCTGGAAAGTAGGGAGGAGGAACCTGGTGAAAATGTAGGAGGTAGCCCTTTTGAACCACCTGCAGCACCCAGGAATCGGATGTTATGGCTGACCACCTGTGGGCGAAGTGGGTCAGCCGGCCCCCTGTGCTGAGCGAAAGTCGCAGAGGGGGAGAGGCTATGCCGGCATAGTCAAAAACCCCCATCCTGCTGAGCAGGGGCCTGTGTAGTGGGCTTGGGGGCCTTCTGCATACGGGACCCGTTGCCCTACCCCTTAGCCTGCTGGCCCTGATGGGAAGCTGCTGAGGCTTGATATTGTGGGTGGTGCTGTTTATAGGCAGACACCTTCCTCGGATAAAAGGGCTTTTTCCCCGAGCCCTTCCTCTTCTGTGAAGGGGCAGAGGTCTTTCTGGATAGGCGAGTTCTGGTGAGAGTCTCGGACTCGAGTTCTGCCGCCTTATCAGTCATGGGTTTGCCAAAGAGGTTTTCACCTCTGCAGGGGACATTGACCAACTTGTTCTGCACCCATGGCTCGAGGTCGGATGACTGAAGCCAAGCCTGGCGGCGAGCACCGATGCTGGCTCCGGCTACTCGAGCCAATGCTTCGAAGCCATCGTAGGCTGCTCGAGAAATAAATTTCGAGCACTCTCGAATACCAGTGGACAAGGCCTGGAACCTCTGCAAAGGTTCCTCGGAGAGACCAGCAGAGAACCCGGCAATTTCCTTTGCCAGGTCTCGAAGATACATGCCCATATATAGCTGGTATGTCTGGACTCGGCAAGCAAGCATAGAGCCCTGGAAGCACTTCCTACCGAGGGCATCCAGGTTCCGGGCCTCCTTACCCTGAGGCACCGAGGATGCATGGCCGATTCCACCACCATGGAATGGTGCGGCAGTTGTGCCTTCTGGAACCCGGGGCTCTTGTGGACTCGATACATGGAATCGACCCGCTTGCTTAACACCGGCGTCGAGGCCGGGCTCTCCCACATGCGGAAGAGCAGGCGCTCCAGCATCGGAGGAACCGGCACAGTAAAGGCCTCCTTCGGGGGAGAGTCATACTGGAGGGCCTCGAGCTCTTCGGCTCGGGGCTCCTCCTCCGGATCCGCGGGGAAGGCCAAAGCTTTGGCCATATCCCTCACGAAGTCGGAGAACCGGGTATCCTCCGGGGGGGGGGACCGTCTCCGAGGCTCCGACTCGGGTGAGTCGGAGGGGACGCACCGAGTCTGAAAAGAACCGGGTGACTCGTCCTCCTCCGTGTCCCAGCCCAAGTCCTCCGTGGAGGAATCGAGCGGCTCCGTGCGGGTGAGGGCCGAGGACCTCCGCCCCGACCGGCGTCGACGATCTCGGTCCCGAATGGGAAGCCGAGGGAGACCTTGGCCGAGGATCGACTCGAGCTCGTATGGACTCGAGGATCGGCTCGGCCTCCGGGGTCGACTTGGACGTCGACGTCCCGGTGGTCGGGGCAGATGCACTGGCGATGCACTGGCGATGCCTGCCATCAATGCCCGCTGCTGGTCCATGAAGGCAGCGATACTGCACTCCAAGGTCGTCAATCTGAGATCAAACTCAGAAGACCCAGCAGTCCCCGACTCGGGCCCCGATGGCGTCGGGCCTGACGTCGGTTCCCTGGGAGGTGAGTCCACGGGGACTACAGTACTCACGCGTCCAGGAGACTCCACTTCGAGACGAGGATGCTTCGACGACCTCTCCGCCTCCGAGGACCCGGGGCGGCTGGCGGGGCTATGCGACCTGGCCCCCGAGGGACCAGGAGCGTCCTCCGACGCCACCCTCGCGGGTTTCCTCTTCCAACGATGTTCCCGGCCGGGAGACCCCCACTCAGAGGAACTCCGACGATGCTCGGGGCCGGAGCCACGAGACGTCGAAGCCTCTGACGAGGTCCCGGCCTGACCGGACGCGGAGTCAGAGAAGATACGTTCCTTTTGTGACTGCCGACTCCTCAATGCCTTCGAGGACATTTTGTTGCACGGACCACAACCCACCGAGTCATGATTGGGTCCGAGGCAACGGAGGCAGCAGTCATGTGTGTCGGTAAGAGACATAAGTCTGGTACAGCGATCACACTTTTTAAAACCGTTGGCAGCCATCGGGGGAAAAAGAGCCCCTGCGAGGTCGAAAGACCGTGCTGCCAGGGAAAAAGAAAAAAAGTGGCGGGAACGCCCGTTACAAGGGACAAAAAAGAAAAAATGTGAATGGACTCGATATTGGAGTATCGAGGCCGGGCGGGAAAGAGACACGGCGTCGAACCGAGAAAAAAACTAAAGAAATCAACTTTTTCAGCGGCGATCACAAACAACGTCTGTAGTGCTCCGCGGAAAAAAGAAGACTGAGCAAGATGGCATCCTTGGCCGGGAAGGGGACCGCGCTGCAATTCCCAAAGGCTTTCTTTGAAAGCTGGGGAAAATTGCTCCGCGGGGGCTCCGTCGGCGCCGACGTCACCCCATAAGTGAGGACTGACTTCCTGTTTGGTCCTGGAGAACTACAGGTTTGGGAGTCTGGCTGCTGTAGAATGCATAGTAAGTACCATGGTCTGATGCAGAATTCATTTTGGTAAGAGAGACACTTGTTCATGATATTTGTTACAAATTTATTTTTGTCGGTTAATAACAATAAGCATTTCTGAGTTTTTCTGCCTTGCTTATTGCTTGGGAAGCTTCTCTCAGTGTAGCTCTAGTGCAGGGGTCTCAAACTCAAATTGCTTTGAGGGCCAAATGAGGACTTGTAAAGTAACCCGGGGGCCGCACAAGACGCGGGCCTAATTTGCATAAGGGACCTCATTTGCATAAATATTTGCATAATGTTACCATAATGTTCCAGCCTTTTTAGATTTTGCTAGGCACTGAACAGGATTTCTTCATTAAATAACCAAAACTAAGGATGTCTTATTTGATCAAAGATAGGATGGCTATGCAACAGGGACCTTATAAATGCCTAGTTATACACCTTTTTATAAGTGGCAATGTGGTTTGGTGATAGAGCACAATTATTTTACTTGAACAGTAAGGAGATTCCACTAGGACTGGATGCTGCAGGGCTGCAATAACACTGAATTTTTGAAGGTTGGTTTCTTAATAGATCAACAGAAAATGTATCCTGCAGTTTATTTCTGAACGTATGTATGAATTTATAGCACTTACGATCCAACAACATCTGAGTGTCGTGCAATACAAAAAGTAACATACAACAATATTAACACTTACATAAAACAAACTCACAATCCAACTATACAGCTGAGCACCCCTAATATCCGCCTGGTATATAAATATGCTTCGCGATATAGAATGAAAGACCATAACATGCTATGAAGTCTTCACGCAGATTGGGGTCTGTCTACCACTTCAGGTAGACTTTGTCTCATGTACACAAGTTTGTCAACGAATCCTTCATGTTATTTTATACAAACAATATTTTGAAAAGCAGAGGTTAAGATTATTTGTAAGTTACATTACGTCTTCTGTTTTCAAAGGGGGTTGTCTTTAATGCAAACGAGTAAAATCAGTTTGAACGATAAAGCCCCAAGGGCCTTATTCATGGAGAATACAGGGAGGGGGGGGGGGCGGTCATTAATTAAACTTTTGCACCAGTTTGAATCTGGTGCCAGGACAAAAGTATCGATTTTGTTCCAGTGATTACCCCGCCGAAAAGAATGGGATCTTTTTCTTAACAAATCCAGTTCAATTTTCGCAAAGATTCCTCGCTAGCTAGTAGCTGGTGTTCACACGAAGTATCCAAAATGTGACCCTATTATGTTACTGCCCAAAAGACAAGCTGATCGTTTAAGTGTGCAGTGCTAAGGGATAACTTGACTTTTTACAGTTTCCTACCTGCTGTACCTTTCCTGCCATCCTCCGAAGTCCGATTTTGTAAATATACCCTTGATCTGGAAGGATACCGATCTTCACGGTCTGGCTTTTATTTCTTCAAAACATCGAAAAGAAAGAGTATTATAAGCCATCTGAAGAGAGAGAGTTTCTCTCGCGCGGTTCTGAAGACTCTCGCGCTGCTCTTCAGAACCGCGCGAGAGAAACTCTCTCTCTTCGCGGCTCTGAAAGCCGCCGCTTTTGGAGCTGATACTGCAGGGAGGAGAGGACCAGGCAGAGGGGCCCGCGGGACGCTTAATACTGCGGCGGAGGCAAGTTTGTAATTTTTTTTTTTTTTACTCACCGGTGCTTCGCGGGCCGCAGAAGATGCTCTCGCGGGCCGCGTGTTTGAGACCCCTGCTCTAGTGGATGTACAAGTGATGGCATCACTGAAAGTTGCTCAAGTCTGCCTCCACCTGCTGGCAAGGGAGCATAATCCACATGCCTGGACAGGTCTAGCAGGATTCAAGAAAAGAAAACGATCAGGTATGTAAAATTTCACCATCATATTCTGCATGTTTTATTGGCCCATCAGTTTCCTCCTGCTCCTTCTCTATTTGGTTATTGCACCATGAGCCTCCGTTCACAATTACCTAAAGATTTGTCCCCATTTCATATCCTATTCCAACTCACTCCTAGCCACACAACTGATGGTCCTTGGCCAGAGGAATCATGGGCTTTAAATCCAGCCACCTATTATAATCAGTACATGAAAACTGGGACTCAATTCCCCCCCGCCCAGTCGCCTACCTCCTGTGAGGACTGTGAACACTGCCTCTGTAGCATTCCTAATTCCGTTTTTCATGGTTTTCCTAAATGTGTATACTACCACTTTCTGTAGCCTGTTATTTAAACACTTCCTTCCTCAAATCAACTCTTGGGCTGTTCCAGCCTATATTCACATTTTCCATATAGGCACATGGTACCTGCATGAGCTTTTGATGAGAATCAGTACAGCAACACCTACAGAATCACAAGAACAAGTGTTTAAGAAAATAAGTGAGATAAATAAAAAATAGAAAGCAGGATGGCACGATGAGGAAAGTGAGAAAATGAACAGACTTTTCTTTACATATAATTTGTGAAAAGTCAGATTTTTGGAGGGAAAGTTATCTGCAGCAATATGTATGCATATACTATAGTTAAATACCTTCCCAGACCATTTTAAATATTGAAATTAATCAAACATTTTATATTAAAACATATAGACAAATTAATGTTTAAATTCTACATTTCTACTTGTTTTGTTTCCAAGTCATCTTATTTATTGCTGTGGGCAATAGTTTTATTTTTAAGTCGCTTGTCTTACTTACACAGAATTCAGTGTAATTCTCCAAAAAGTCACCAACAGTAGTAACTTGTGAAAGTGAGCATATTTAAGAAGGTCCACAAACTGTGGTACTGCCGCCAAGTTCTATGTTATTGGGCAAGGGAATTAAATTTTAACAGAAAACTATTTTCCAGAGATGGATATACACTGTGAGGCAGGGATGGGGGTCCCTGATGTTTTATATTAGTAGTCTGATGCCATAGGGCTAACAAGTTGTGAAACTGGGCCAACATCACGGGGAAGGGCTGGCATAAGCGCCTTGTACACCAAGCCAGTGACCAGCCCACAGACAGGCAATTCCATTCATTAGCAATCGGAAATAGACCGGCTTCTTAGGATATCCATATGGAATATTCATCAACTCTTTTTGCATACTTCTGGTCTATCTAATTCATTTACATGCTGTAGTTCTGCTGAAACTAGACCTGTTTGTAGCTGCCCACCCTTAGACTAGGCCCAATGGAAGATGTATGGAAAAATGCCACAAAAAACAGATACAAAAATGCATTGATTAAGCCAACATAAATTTTACCCAGTGCGTAAGCACACACTAAATAGCCTATGAACTAAGATGCACTAATACACATTAAGCACTAATGCATGCTAAACATTTGTGTTACATAAGCTAAATTTGTACCTTAGTCTATATTAACATTAATGTGGATTTAATATAGTCTAAGGTTAGAAATTTGGAAATAAGCAAAGGTCAGCTGATGCCATGCTGTGGTGACCATGGATAAGGTACACAAGGGAGGTGCATGAGGCAGGAAAGGAAGATAGCTGGGAGATACTAGAAAGGCATGAGGCATCACAGCCCCTTCATTTGTACTGGTTGAGGGTTATTTGATCACAGAGACCCCCACTGCTTGTACTGGGAGGGGGCAGAGCCCCCATGAAAGTTGATGTTACCTGCTCGCCTACTTCATTGACACACCAGAACTGTGTTCTGGGGCTCTTGGAATCTCATCTTCACAGAAAAAAAAAACTGCATTGCATAACCCAGAAACAAAATCCACAGAGAATTGGTTGAACAAACAGAAATTTGAAATGTGTGAGCAGTAATACCAACCTTGAGGCTTTAAATCAGGTTGCTGTCCTAACAAATCACCTCTCAATCATTCAGGCTTACATCTCTCTTCCTGCGCTCATGAAAACCATGTGTCTGTGCAGTCTTACAAGGAAATGGGGAAAAGAGGAAATAAAAAGGAGCAAGGAAGCATAGCTCCCCTATTGAAAAATGTAATATCTGTCTAGATAAGACTGTATAGTGAGTGAATGCAAGTCATCTAGCTAGCAATCCCCCAAAGTCAGATGATGTTTGTACAGGGATATAAACTGGTTCCAAGTACATATTAAGCCCACTATAGAAGGCATTGTCGTACCAATGAAGCACAAATTCTGAAGGCTCCTTTGCTCCCCAGATTAAATCAGTGATCCAGTCAGTTTACTATAAATGGAGGTTAGTGAAAAAGTTATCACCGTTTTTAGAAGGGTTTTGCATTGTTATGCAGGCCTTTGTAATAAGTGTATTAGATTTCTCCAGTGCACTGCATATAGGCCCTCATAGAAAGGTTTTACGAAACTTAAAGTCATACAAAATTTAGATATTTGAGCTATAAATGGGAGAGTGCCTGTCCACTACTGACCAATTTGCATGACTACCTTTGTTACGATGAGTGCAATTTAAGCTTTGTTTTGATTTTTGCAATTTTAGATTTTAGCTCTCTGCATACCTTAGTGCTGCAAGGTATTTCCTTTCATGATCCTTGTATTCTGCTCAAGGGTGTTTGTTAGCAATTCCTTTACATAACGAGTTTGATCTTTATCCTGATAGCAGTAGGTATCTGAGGGAGGGTTTTATTGAAGTAATTTACCTTGTTTTATTGTTTCAATGCATAGTATTTAGCTTGTCTTTTGGTTTTATTCACAATAAATCACATTGGATGCCTAGATTCAGATAACGCAATATGTAAAATTGTATAAAATAAGTAGAATAAGACAGTAAAGAGTGATGCAAGGCTCATCTAGTTTGGTGATTTTTCATTCTTATTGCAATATTAAGCATTCACTGCAATATTCAATCTTTGGCTTTACTTTCACATCTATACAGAACAGGATGTTGGGGAGATAACCATGCTGGAAGCACACTCTAGCAGAGATGAAGCAGAAGAATTGATGCACATCATGGTGAACTTAGAGGACATACTGGAGCAAAGCGATAAACTAAAGAGTATCAAATCACCATGACCAGATGGTATATACCCCCGAGTTCTGAAAAACTCAAAGATGAAACTGCAGACTAAAAATTGGACAGTAAGGAGCTTCCAGGATAGTTTCTGACTGAAAGCACTGTGGTGCTGAGCCATATCCTCTTCTCCCGGGAACACTGAGATAAGGCTTGACTTTTGTTTAAAAAAAAAAAGTTAGTGCTGCCCCAGCTGGTTAAAACAGCCTAAGGTCCCTTGTGCTCTGTTGAGAAGTGGAAGGGAAGAAGGTGGAAGGAGGTAACCAAACCCACTTGTTGTCACTCCCAGAATGAAGGACCACTACTAGGCCAATCACGCTCCGGCTCGACAGAGAGGAAGATCCAAGACAACTGCTGCTCTAGGAACCTCACCCTTCCTTTTCTTCTCTCAGTTTCCAGCTGCATAGAACTCCTACTGCCCTTTACAGGATAGGACACTAGAAATAATTCAGTTGTTTTTGTCTCCAGCAGATGGTAGGAGACAAAAGCCATCTGTTCTGGTCTGGTGAAATGAAAAGGAATATACATTTGCTAGCTATTTCTGTGAAACACATTTATTGTCATTTATGAAACAGGTTCATTCTGTGCCTTAAAAGTGTGATAACATAACATGAAAGTAAACTTTTTAATCCACAGTGCATATAGTAATAGGTGCCACAACACTTCAGAAATTATATACAAGGGTTCACTCACTGGCCCAATACAGAAGGTTCCTGGTTTGAGCCCTAAGCTGGCTGGGGATGTTACAGAGGCAGTGTACACATAAGTTGTGATCATTGCTTAAGGCTGACACCCATTGGGTGGATTCATGGCCCATGATTCCAGGTTTCCAAGAATTCTGATGCATGGTTCTTGCTACAATTACATTAGTTAAGTTTCAATCTTTTGTATATATTAAAACTCCCTCCCAAAAAAATGTCTTTGAGTAGACGCAAAAGACAGATGCTGCTAGATGCCTACCCAGGTTCCAATGGAACTAGAAGAAACTGCTGGATCAAAACTCCCAAAATGCCGCACAGCAAATAGGTTGTAGGTTTCATTTAAACCAGGACTTGTCAACCCTTTTTTTTTGTGGTACATGTTCTGAGTTTGTTTAATACTCACGGCACATCAAACCCAATTTTGTATGATCCATATTCTCAGTTCCTCCCAATAGCAAAAGGAGAGCAGCACTTTATCCTGCGTGGGGCTTATTCTGCTGGGCTCATTCTGGTGTGTGAATATGTGAGATCATTCACTCGGACATCACGAGGCATGCACAGGAAATAAGCACTGTTCTTTTCTTACCAGGGAAGGCAAGTAGGGGATTAAGGCTACCAGATTGCATATGGATGAATCTGGGATACTAATTCTCTGTAGTGCTAGTACCAAGCAAACAGTTCAGTCTCCATAGAAAATTGTAACCCACACTCAAACTATGCCAAAAAGCACATCATTTTAAGTTTTGTAACAAAATAATTTTGGGCCCAATACAAAAGCCTCATGATTAGTGGATGTGTCTTACATAGAAGAGAATTAATTATGCACCAAAAAAATCATCAACCAACACAATCCAACTATTACCAACATGTAAATTCTATGTAGGAGATATGTTCAAGTCGGAGATTATAGCTGTGTTTCAGAGCATCCAGTTTACTCTAGGAGCCAGACAGTTACTAAGGCACTGCATTCCATACTCTAATCATCTAGTCTTAATGGACTAGAAAAAGAGACTGCTACTTCTGGAGAGAGATCTGCAATTGTGAGTATATACTTCTGGGAATTTTTTGAAAGGACTTCTTTGTATTAAAGCTAATTAATCTGTGAACCCAGTGTGTTTTGTTAAATCAGTCAGGGCCTAGTAGCAGCAGTTGACGTTTAAATTTAAAACACAGAAGAGAGCTTTCTGGTTAAATTTGGAACCCAGCAGAGAGCTTGTAGTTTAAATTTCATAATAAGTCAGAGCCTAGCAGCAAAGAGCTGTAATTTAAATCAAATCAGAATATAACTTAGCATAAAAGGCAAAACAGGGTCAGTACTCTTTGAGCAACAAATAAAGTCTTCTAGAGACCTTTACGAAGAGACCTTCTACCTAGGGGGCAAGAGACCTGTGAAACCTTTTCAATAGGTGTTAACACCAGGTGGCAGTCAAAAGGCCATTTTGAAAGACTCCTTCTATCCAAGCAAGGACTGTTAATCACCCAGGAAGTTGGTCACAGCTTACCTCAGCAGCACAGGACAGGGTACAGTGTAACAGCCCTCTTTTAATAAGTGTTAAAAATGTGGTAGGGAGGTTCTGGAAGCTAAATTAAGGCTTTTAGGTAGGAAGTTGAAATCCAGAACTTCCAGGGTAGCGTTCTCTGAAATGCTTCCCATTTCACGCACAAGACCCTAAAGGCAGGCAGAGCTCCACAGTCTCAATACGTGGATGAGACAATGGTGCATAAATGAGGGTTTTGGATTTGTTAGGAACTCGGAAACATTCTGGGGAAAGGAGGGGCTCTTCCAAAGGGATGGGCTTCACCTTAACCGGGACGGAACCAGGCTGCTGGCATTAACCTTTAAAAAAGAGATAGAACCTTTAAAAAACTAGATAACAGGGGAAAGCCAACAGTCGCCCAAGAGCGCATGGTTCGGAAGAATGTATCCTTGAAGGATACTACCAAAAGTAGAGAGCTTCCAAAAAAGAGTAAAGTAGCCCAAATGCCCTCGAGTATGGAGCAGACAGAACTTAAAGATCCCAAATTACCCATGTTTACCAATAGCCAGATTAATATGAATAAAATACAGTCTCTAAAATGCTTGTATGCAAATGCTAGAAGTCTAAAAAATAAGATGGGAGAGTTAGAATATATAGCATTAAATGAGAGGTGACTGGAATATCAGAGACATGGTGGAAGGAGGACAACCAGTGGGACACTGTGATACCTGGGTACAAACTATATCATAATGATAGAGCTGATCAAATTGGTGGAGGGGTTGCGCTCTATGTTAGAGAGGGCATTGAGTCAGAAAGGATTAAAGTTTTGCAGGAAACAAAATTTGTTGTAGAATCTCTATGGATTGAAATTCCATGTAAAAAAGGGAAGGCGATGGCAGTGGGGGTGTACTATCGACCGCCTGGCCAGAATGAACAAATGGATGATGAAATGCTCAAACAAATCAAGGAAGCTAACAAAAGTTACAGCGCAGTAATAATAATGGGTGATTTCAATTACCCTGGTATCGATTGGGTCAGTGTCACGGCAGGACATGGTAGGGAGATAAAGTTCCTAGATGAAATAAATGACTGCTTCTTCAAGCAGCTGGTTCATGAACCGACCAGAGGGGAAGCCATATCAGACCTAGTCCTTAGTGGAACACCAGATCTTGTGCAAGAGATAAGGGTGTTCGGGCCACTTGGCAATAGTGATCATAGCATGATCACATTTGATTTAATTACTGGAGGAGGGATAGTAAGGAAATCCACAGTACTACCTTTTAACTTTCAAAAGGAGACTATGTAAATAAGTTCTGTTATATTTCATTGTTCCATGTAAAACAAACTTGATTTGTAAATTATTGTTACCTGTAAACCGCAACTGAACTTTGGAAGATGCGGTATATAAATGTGAATTAAATAAAAAAAAAAAAAAAAAATGATAAAATGAGGAAAATAGTTAAGAAAAAACTAAAAGGAGCAAGTTGCAAAGGTTAAAGACTTACAGGTGTTGTTGAAAACTACTATCTTGGAAGCCCAGACCAGCTGTATTCCACATTTTAAGAAAAGTGGAAGGAAGTCCAAAAAACTGCCAGCATAGTTTAAAGGTGAGGTCAGAGAGGCTGTTGTTGACAAAAAAGCATCTTTCAGGAAATGGAAAAAAGAGCCAAACGACGAAACCTGGAAATAGCACAAGCACTGGCAAGTCAAATGCAAGGCATTGATAAGGCACGCAAAGGAAGAATTTGAGAAGAAGCTTGCTGCGGAAGCAAAAACACAAAATAAAGACTTTTTCAAGTACATTGGTAGCAAAAAACCGGTGAGAGAGTCAGTTGGTCCATTAGATGATAGAGGGGTTAAAGGGGCACTAAGAGGCGACAGCACAGAGACTGAATGAATTCTTTGCTTCAGCCTTTACTGAGGAAGATGTAGGGATGTTACCCATGACTGAAGTGGTATTTAAAGGTGCGGAAGAATTGATGGAAATATCGATACATCAGGAAGATGTATTACAACTATTAGATAAACTGAAGAGTAACAAATCACCTGGGCCGGATGGTATACATCCAAGGGTGTTGAAAGAACTGAAATAAGAGATTGCAGACCTGCTATTAGTAATCTATGAATTTTCATTAAAATCATCTGTAATACCTGAAGATTGGAGGATAGCCAATGTAACGCCAATTTTTAAAAAGGGTTCCAGGGGTGATCCGGGAAATTACAGACCGGTGAGCCTGACGTCAGTACTGGGAAAAATGGTAGAAACCATCATAAAGAACAAAATTACTCAGCATGTAGATAGTCATGGCCTAATGGGAGACAGCCAACATGGCTTTAGACAAAGAAGATCTTGTCTTACTACTCTGTTATGTTTTTTTGAAGGTGTGAATAAACAGGTGGACAAAGGTGAGTCGGTTGATATAGTGTATCTGGACTTTCAGAAAGCTTTTTGACAAGATCCCTCATCAGAGACTTTTGGCAAAACTAAAGAGTCATGGGATAGGAGGCAGTGTACTATTGTGGATCAGGAACAGGTTAAAAGATAGAAAGCAGAGGGTAAGCCTGGCGTTCCGTGTGAGCACGATTTTCTAATGGGGAGAAAGCGGAAAGGCAAATCAGGGCCGGTGCCCCCCCAACCCTCTGCTGCCTCGATGCCTGTTTCTTCTGGGCCTTTAGATGCCTACTTAGTGCGTGCTGCTCAGGGTTCAGACGCTGACGGTGGTGAGTGCCGGCTAGCGGTTTTGTCGGAGCAGGATAGCTCGGCAACCACTTCGGCGTTATCTCTCTCCCCATTGCTGAGTCCGGTGTCCAAGGTTTCCCGCACCCACACATTGCCAGAGGGCTTTCTGGAGATTCCTCCTCCTGCTATGTCGGGGGTTGGAGGTGCCTCGGGTGGGCCAGAAAGAGATGTGTTGGAGAAGCTGGAGAGTGGAGCAAAGAACAAGCTCCCGATTAGTCCATCTACCTTGGCCCCTAAAGGAGAAGTGTGCGCGATGCAGGCTGGTTCTTCTGCCTCGCGGGTTGCTCTTCAAACACACTTTGAAGTGGAGGGCCCTGTTTTGAATATGGATGCAGTGTTTTCTCTGCAACGTCCGGTGAACTTTACATTGGAATCCATATGGACAGCTATTGCCTCGTTGGGAGAAGCTCTATTTCCACATGTTGCTTCTTTAACCACAAAGGTAAAATCTACCGCTGATGCTGTGACTGTATTGGAGAAAAAAGTTTCGGATATCTCCTTGGGGGAAGAAGAGCTACGAAATAGACTTACTAGTTTGGAAGAACACTCTGATGCATATAAAAAGAACTCATTGTCCGTTCTCATGAGACTAGAACAGTTAGAAAATGTGTCACGAGTTAATAACTTACGAATTGTAAATTTTCCAAGATCTCCTTCTATTGGGGCAAAAGAGATGTTTAAAGAATATTTGGTAGAAGTTTTGGGGGTTTCCTCGGAGTTAATGCCTCCTTTATTTAAAGTATATTATTTGCCCAAAGTGAAGCGTGTTGTCTCTAGTAGCCCTACAGAAGGGGGATTGGTACAAGGGGATACTTTAAATGTTACTAATTTGTTAGAAGAGTCTCGGGAATCTTTGGAGTCATCTACCCTTTTAGTCACTTTTGCTTTGCTTTCGGACAGGGAGTGGCTATTGAAGCTTTTTTTTCGGAAAAGGAAAATTTCCTTCCGGGGCTATGCGGTTCGTATTTATCCTGATTTATGCAGAGAAACGCAAAAACGACGCAAAGAATTTCTTCTGTTAAGATCTGGGGTTGTGCAGCTGGGTGGGCTCTTTTTTCTAAAACATCCTTGTAAGTGTTTGGTGAAATACCATGATGTATCGTATGTATTTTTTGAGCCCTCCCAACTGCTAGCCTTTATCAAAGCCAGGTGTTTGGAGTATTCCATTCCCTCCACATAAGAGGCTCAGATAGTGATTGTTTGAATAGCTGTGCTGCCTGTATTCTTACATATTTGGTTTGCTTAGCATATATATAAAATTTCGTAGATAGCCCCCCCCCCCATATTGTGGACTAGATTGACTGGATAATTGTGTTATTTACTATGCATGTATATTTGGAATTTTCTTTTTGTAATTTTCCTTTGCCAGTCTATTTCTTCAAGAGAGTGCATTGTTAAGCTTTCTTGATTTATTTGTAAAATTATCCTAAAAATAAAATTAAAAAAAAAAAAAAAGATGGAAAAAGCAGAGGGTAGGGCTAAATGGCCAATTTTCCCAATGGAGAAAGGTGAATAGTGGTGTACCCCAGGGATCTGTGCTGGGTCCGCTGCTTTTTGACATATTTATAAATGACCTGGAAAAGGGAATATCGAGTGAGGTTATCAAATTTTCAGATGACACAAAACTATTTAACGTTGTTAAAACCCAAGAGGATTGTGGAAAATTGCAAGAGGATTTTGATAAACTGGAAGACTGGGCATCAAAATGGCAGATGAAATTTAATGTGGACAAGTGCAAAGTTATGTACCTAGGGAAGAACAACCCAAACTATGGTTACACGATGCAAGGTTCCACATTAGGAACCACCACCCAGGAAAAAGATTTAGGCGCCATTGTGGATAACATGTTAAAACCCTCAGCCCAGTGTGCAGCGGCAGCCTAGAGAGCAAATAGAATGCTAGGTATGATAAGGAAAGGAATGGAAAATAAAACAAAGGTATTATAATGCCTCTATATCGTTCCATGGTGAGGCCGCACCTTGAATATTGTGTGCAATTCTGGTCGCCATATCTTAGAAAGGATATAACGTTATTAGAAAAGATTCATAGAGCCACCAAAATGGTAAAGGGGATGGAAGGATACTCCTATGAAGAAAGGCTAAAAAGGTTGGGGCTCTTTAACCTGGAAAAGAGACGGCTGAGGGGAGATATGATAGAGGTCTATAAATTAATGAACGGAGTGGAACGGGTAAACGTAGATCGATTGTTTACGTTATCAGAATATAGAAAGACTAGGGGACATGCAATGAAGCTACAGGGTAATCTATTTAAGACTAATAAAAGAAAATATTTTTTCACTCAACGTGTAATCAAACTCTGGAATTTGTTACCGGAGGATGTAGTAAAGACTGTTAGTATAGCTGGGTTTAAAAAAGGTTTGGACAAGTTCCTGGAGGAAAGGTCCATAAACCATTATTAAGAAGGGACCCAGGATACCAATGCTTGACCCAGTACAAGCATCGTGGAATCTGTGTCTTTTGGGGAAACTGCTAGGTACGTATGACCTAGATTGGCCACTGTTGGAAACAGGATACTGGGCTTGATGGACCTTGGTCTGACCCAGTATGGCATATCTTATGTTCTTATGTCAATGCTTTTTTACAATGGAAGACAAATGTGCTGCAACAGGGAGAGTAGGAGTTCTACTTTCCCCATAGAGAGTCTGCTCCAATCACACCTTTCCACGCCATGAGTGACAAGACAAAAGAGCAGATTAGGGAGCAAAGCTGCTCCAAGCTCAATCCGCCCTCCTCCTGTTCTCTACATGTCAGCTCAGAGAAGAGAGGCTGGAGTAGAAAGTAGAGGACACTGTTTTCTGGAACACTGTCCAATAGAGATAGGGCAACAGCCTCTTGAACCCATGCCCCTATCAATCACCCCAAGGCACACCAAGGATGTTCCAAAGGCACACCAGTGTGCCACAGCACACTGGTTGAAAAGCACGGAATTAAATAGACATTAACATTTATAAATCTTTTTTATTTTTAACTAGACAGCTTTCTCTTGCTCCTTTGGGTTCCAGTTCAATTTGGAATAGCCTCTACTAGATTTAGGACACCCTAAGCTTTCTTTCACAATTGCCCAGATGTCCCCATTTATATCCTTTTCCCTCTCCTGTCTACTCTAATACTAATCCTTAACAAAGGATCACAGACCATAGCTTCTTCCAGAATGCAATATACATGCACTAGGTCTGCACACTTGATATTACCATTATGGGGTGGCTGTAAGCATAGCATACCCAGCTCCCACAGGCCCAAAAAGCAGACAAACTCAAGACTGGAACCCAGATCTCCCATACAACAATGGACAGCACCATCAGGCTGGCTTGGCATCTTAGGATTTGAATAAATATTGTTTTATATATAGAAAAGTAAATTAAAAATAAAGTTCACAGAAATATAGCACTGTCCATTTAAAATATCAAATCCAAACTAAAGAGCACAAAATATAGCATTAAAAAGTAGTAAAAATCGAAATTAGTGACACCTAGGAGCAGTTTACCTCTAAATCTATGAAAGCGTAGTTACTCAACTGTAACAAGTGATCTCCGGGAACAGCAGGAATTTAGTCTTCACATATGGCTGTCAGTACCGACAGAGCCCACGTGGGAATGCTCTCCAGCATCCAATTGGAAAGCATTTGGGAGTTCTCCACTGCGCCTGCACAATTGCCGCATCCGAGGCGAAGTGTGTCCCAAATTTAGAAGCCTAGTTCTGTAGGCCTCTCAGTGTCATTTTCTGACAGAGGGGACAATCTTTTGGCTGGTGGTCTGGGCTGAGACATTTTAAGCACCAGTCATGTGTGTCAGTCGCTGAGATGGTGCTGACCCACTTAGAACATTTTTTGAAACCACTAGTTGGTTTCTCTATGCCTTCAATGGGAAGGGTATGGTAGGCTTAATAGGGCGTCAAAAAACACAAGGTTTTGTTTTGTTTTTTTGTTTGAAGGGAAAACCTAAGTTAAAAGGAAGGAAAGAAAGAAAGAAGAGAACCGGTGATGTATTAGACTGTGCCAGGGTCGACGGGAAGGCAAACGCTATCCACAATAAGAGAGCTTTTTCTGCTGTGACAGGATTTGCTTCCTGCTGGCTCTGCGGAAAACAAAGAACTGAAGAGAGGGTGGTGGGAAGGCAGTTGCGCAGGCTCAGTGTAATACTCCCAAAAGCTTTCCAATTGGATGCTGGGGAGCGTTCCCGCATGGGCTCAGTCGGTACCGACATCACCCATATGCGAAGACTACATTCTTGCTTGTTCCTGGAGCTCTATCAATGACAGCAGGAAGAAAATTAAAGCAGATACCTGCTGATGTTTTACAAGTGGATTGCAATTTCTGTTCTTTTCTGAATTGCTGTTCATAAACTCAAATCTTTCAAATGCTGATGCATTTAGAATCCAAGGGGAAAAAAACCCAAGCATAATCCCCAGAAAAGTCAGGTACCATAGTTCCCACAGGGTCACCCAAGTAAATGTGATCTCTAGCTAGAATCCTCAGCTTCTCCATTTCAGTCACGCTTCATCTTTCTAGGTCATCTTCTATTGTCCCAATATAATTTACTTATATTTTACAAGTAGATCCCAGTTGATGTGAGGCTTTTCTTCGCTTCTTAGTGGCAAGAGACCGTTTGTGCTTAGCCCATTTGATTTCTGCTTTGGACTTTGATGTCTGAACTTACTGTAACATTTGTAGTGTTGTTAAAACTAAGGAGGAACTTTCAAACCTGACAGCTAGGCCCATCTCAAGTTTGCCGGTACAAATAGTGTGTCAATTTTGTTTGCTTACAATGCCAATGGCACAATCATTTCAGTGTCACTGCTAGAACATTCCTTCCCTGGAGCCAAGACAGGATTAAGGCAAACTAGGCACATGCATAGGACCCAAATGTTCATGACAGCCTCTCAAGTGGGTTTATTCAATGTCTCTCCCAAAGTCATTTTTTGCCCTAGCTCATCAGCTGTTCGCAGAAAGAAGAATGGAGGGGGGGGGGGGGGGCTGGATGCTGTGTGGCTAATCTTTCACCAGCCTCGCCATGCTCATATTATCTCTCTTCTCAAGTCACTTCATTTGCTCCCTATCAGTTTACGCATACAGTTCAAACTTCTCCTGCTGACTTATAAGTGCATTCACTCTGCAGCTCCTCACTATCTTTCCTCTCTTATCTCTCCCTACATCCCTCCTCGGGAACTCCTCTCTTCTGGCAAAACGCTTCTATCTGTGCCCTTCCCTTCTATTGCTAACTCCAGACCGCTCTTTTCACATTGCTGCACCTTACACCTGGAACAAACTACCAGAGTCTAAAAGTCAGGCACTTTCTCGGATCCTTTTCAAATTCAGGATGAACACTCAACTCTTTGCTGCCGCTTTCGGATCTTGACGCACCTGATTACCTTTGTGTTTCCTTACCATTCCCCCTAGCTGTATCCCATGTCTGCAGCTACTGTGTTGTCTGACTCTATTCGATTGTAAGTTCCAGTGAGCATGGACAGTCTTTTACATGTGTCTGTGCAGCACTGCGTACGTCTTGTAACTTTATACAAAATGTTCAGTAGGAGCAGTGGCATGGAGGAACCTGAGCCACTGCTACCCTGTCTGTCTCCTCTTGCTACTGCCAAGGCTTTGTCATAGAGTTAACAGGAAGAGCTGGCGCACAGCTGTTCTTATCTGCTGCATCCTCCTCTGCCCATTTACCTTTGCAGTCAGAATCACGTGGGGATTTTGTTGGGCGTTTTAGAATGTATTTATATTACAATGGGTAGCCTAATTTGCCTTGATTACACAAAAGGATTAAATCCTGCTCTGCCCAGAGGTGCCTTTCAATATTTGTGCATCAGCTGCTGCCTACACAGGGCTGTGACAAGGGACAGCATAGTAACACTGCAACTTATGAAGAGTCACAACATTTGGAGCAACTAATTAGAAATAGATATTCAGGATGCAAAAAGAAAAAGAGGGGAAGAATAATAGTTTTCTTATAACTAATTAAAATATGTATTTTTAGACTAGCATTGCTGTTACTAAGTGAAACGATTATTCCAGAGCTGGTGCATACTGACAGCACACAGACCCATAGAATAGGAATCAATGGCTGAATCCTGCTTGCAGACCATAGATCAGAGACAGCTTCAGTCCTCTTCATGCACTTTTAAATTGACATACTGAATGCTGCAAGAAAACACTGGACCATGTCATTTAAAATCCAGACATCATCTTTAACACGTTTAATTTGTTAAACAATTAAAAAAAAGAAGTTCAGTGACTTGAATTTACACTACCTGTACATTTTCTTCTCCATTACCCAAACTACCAGAACTGCTACTCTTTTTATGCTGTCAAAATGGTGTATGATTTCTCTGAGCTTATTTTCTCACCCTCAATCAGCTGACAGCAGGACATAACCTACATAACTGGATTGGTCTGGCATGGACCATAAGGAATCCAGCTTTGCACATTAGACAGTACCAAAGAAGCTTCACTGATTTGCCCTGAGCCAGGACTTATACAAGGGTATGGGCACCTAAGGCAAACCTTCAGACTTATGCCTCCCCCTCCCTTTGAGATTAAACTCAATAATCATGATCACTGAAATGCTACCCCCTCTCACAACAATTCTGTAAAAATGCATAACTGGCCACCATGCTTTGCTTTGTATATGTATATATGTATACCCACTCTCCCCTGCAGGTAAAAAGAATGTGGTGCTGCTGCTGCTTCTTTGAATTTGTGTGGGTGCCAGAATCTACTGTATTTGTTTTGCTTTGATTGCTGCTGTTCTTTGCCACCCCTGAGAAGCTACTGATCTAGGCGACCACCTAATCGTTCCTAATGGTTGGGCCAGCCCTGTATGAGGGGGCAGAGAGCACAGACTTTTATCCATTCCACTACAGCAGACCACTTTCTAATACAGAGGGTGAAAGGAAAACTGCATCATTCACTGGAAATCCCTGCCACACATGGAGCTGCAGTTCCAGCCCTGCACAAAAGCGTGGGAAGAGGATAACCTGCAAGGAATAGCACTTACAATCCTAAGCACTCTAATGGGCAGATTGGATGGATCGTGCTGTCTTCATCTGCCATCATATGTTACTATATTAAAAAAACAAGCAAGGCCAGCAAATCCCTTTTCTTGCTCCTTATTGAAATTAGTACTGCTTACCCTGGGACAAGTATTGTGGAACCTGTGTCTTTTTGCAAACCTGCCAGGTACTTGTGGCCTGGATTGGCCACTGCTGTTAACAGGATACCGGGCGTGATGGACCTTGGTCTGACCCAATATGGCATCTCTTATGTTCTTACAAATGATGAAGAATACAAAACAGGAATTTTGTAAAGAATTTTTTTCCCCACAAAATACATTTCTAGTCTTTATACACTTGCCAGGCAATGAAGAGGACAGTGCAGAGTTCAACACACATACAGCCAAGAAGAAAAAACAGAATAGAAGTGGCTAGTGTCACTTCAGAATTCTACACCATCATGTATAATCCCCCTTTTCGTCTTTTCTTCCTCACCTAAAGACCACCAGCATTTGTGGGAGCCAGATATCCAGCAGCAAAGCAAGCTCCCTTCCCTCCTGGCCTCCCCCCAGTGGTAAATTACTTTCCTGTGGTGTCATTTGAATTAATCGTCTGAATCCGTGTCATGCCGTCGCTTGGGGCCACGTGCTGGTGAAGACTCCCTTCTTTGGCTATGAGGAGCTGAATGCCGGCTGTCGTAGCTCCGACTTCTAGCCCGGTGAGGAGAGCCCCTACTATCACTGGATGAGTCCGTGTCGTGCCGCCGCCTGCCAGGCGGCTTCTGTGTGTCTTCAGCGCTTGATGAATGGCTGTCAGGGCAGCCGGCTCCACGCTGCCGAGAGGATGATGAATGATTCCTCTGGTGGTAAGCTTTTCTCTTCCTTTTGGGACAAGAATAAAACAACAACAAAAAAACATCAAAACAAAGGAAAGCAGGTCAGGCTGTCACATTATGCCCAGCAGCTTTTGTATCCTTCCCAATAAAGGGAGAAAGAGACAAAACCCCCTATTCTTCGAAAGGGCAGAGAGAGTGCAACTTGCTCAGATTCTAAGATCTGACTGAGCTTTGCTCTTCTCACCAACTCTTTTAAAAAGACAAAGCTTACCTAACTCTAGTGTCCAAATTCTTTTTTTTAATGTAATTGTCCAGCACATACAACAGGTTTTAAAATCAGCAAGCAGTCCTCTTAATCAGCCCTTTATTCCCCCTCATTTACAGATCTTATTTGCCAAAAAACAAAGTTCACATGCCAGGGTCAGGCTATGATAAAGAAGATGCAGTTTCCAAAGCATAAGCACGACATTGCTAATCCATGCAACAGCAAAATCTCTCACCACTGGCCCAGTTTGATAACTGTCAATTAAGCTCTCCATGCACTGGAGAGTCTGTGTGTGAAAGCTTCCAGAACGGAACTGTTCACTATCATAGGTATGGGGTTTTTTTGTTGTTGTTGTTCTTACTGTTTTTATGCCCTCAGTGGACTCTGCCAGTCCTTGTTCCTCCCAGGTAACCTTTTTCCCTCTACCATAGAAGATCACAGGGGTTCTATGCACCACTGCAATACATTGGAAGGAAAAAAGATTTTAATCTTAAAGTACAGATCATACTGTGACTTCACGTCTTTGAGAATACCCAGCACAGATCTCATCAGAGATCACAAGGATTTTATGAGATTCATTCCTTGGAGGACTTCTCTATTTTTATTTCATATGTTAAACATTGCCTCTGCACTGCTAGAAATTCTGGTCACCCCTAATGTCTACTCTGCTATAAGGTGTATAAATGTCCTTAAAGCTGATCACACATAATTAAAAAAAAATGTATTGTTAACTATTTCGCAAGTGGTTTGGCCCTTAACATAAATTATCCAGTTTTCCAAAAGGGGAGGATTTTGCTAGAGCCTGGATCTTTTCTGGCAAGTCATTTGAAACAAAGTTATATGAGCAGGGCAGGATGGCCACTGCCTTCTATCTGACTTCTTAAAAGGGGTAACCAGACACTGTAATAGCCACTCAAGTATGTTTTTTAGTCAGGCTAATCAGGTTACCAGTTTTTCATGACTAGTACAGCAGCATAAAAAGCAAAGAAACACATTCAGGAGAAGCTCCAAGCGCAGGCTGTGCCTGCTTATTTGTGCCACTATTTTTCCATGCACTTCTGCTGCAAGTTTTCAATCCAGGCACCTGTTCCCAGAATCATCTGAATGTGGACATCTGACTTGCTGCACCTCAGTCTGCTGTGCTGTCGACTATCACTGTGTGTCTTCCTTACCTCCCCCTCCTAAGGCCCAATTACTACTATAAATCATTTGTATAGTGCTACAAGGCATACGCAGTGCTGTAGATACAGATGTAAGACAGTCCCTACTCTTCAGAGCTTACAATCTAATCAAGACGAAAAACATCACAAAACTGGGGACTAGAGTACAGTAAGATACCCATAAGTAGTGAAAAAGAGAGTGAGGAGCATCAAGATCCAAAAGCATCCTCAAAGAGGAGTGTTTTTAGCTTGGATTTGAATAGTGCTAGAGAAGGAGCCTGATACACTGACTCCGCACCCAAATACTTAAAGCACTGACCTGGTCCAATCTCTGCTGCCTAGAGCCAGCCACAGGCCTGCTGCCACTGCCAAGTGCTATTGCCAAGCCAACCAACCCACCTACCCAATTCCAAAGATGTCTTCCCACTTGGCTATGAGCAGCAGCACTGTGCACCGACCATCGTGTTGTTGCAGCCTTGCCTGCCAGTCTTGTCTCTCTCCTGGATACTGCATTACCACTGCTGCTTCTGGCTACAATTATGGCGTTCACACTACAACTCAGTCTCCAATGCACCTCATTATGAAGTAGCTCTCTGAATTCAGTGGCATTACATAAAAGTAATGGTTATGGTGGCCTCTGGTCTAATTGCCAGTGTTTCTCTGTCCCCAGACATGATATAAGGGCTAAGGAGCACCTCAACTGCTTCCCTCACCTCCTCAGGCTTGTTTGAAAAGTTAGTGCTGACGGGAAATCCCTCAGAGCCTCACACCCGCTGAAGGTCCTACAGGTTCTCAAACTTTCAATACTGAGTGCAGACGGCGTGCTTCAGCCTGTCCTTGCTATCTGCAGCTGCACTGAAGCCTGGGGAGATGAGATGGGGGAGCAGAGTTCATGAATGGTGGATGAGTGGAGGAAGAAAAATGAATGGAAAGGAGCAGAATTGGGGGAGGCTCTTACTAGCAATCTGCAGCTGCTCTTCTCCCGACTGTGCCACCGAGACATGGGGGACATGGGGCACCCCCCCCCCACACACACACTCCCCACCCCCAGCACAGCCTCTTGATTTGAAAACGTATGTCCAATTATAGTTAAAAGCAGATTACAAGAAGATATAGATCATACAATTTAAATATAAAAGAAAGGAATAATACAACTTAAAAAAAACAACAGAAAAACAAGGTATAAATCATACAACATAAAACTATTAATGACCTAAAATACATAGATAAAACAAACACAGTTGTGGTCGACATTATTGGCACCCCTGCAGTTCAAGCCCTTAATGTCCAATATCTCCTAAAAAAGTGGCCATTTGGCTTTGGACTATATATGCACACAGATCTGACACACAAAAGAATAAAAAAAAACAAGGTCATTCATGCTGTCCTTCTAGCCAGTTTCGGATGGACCTGAAGCAGGGTTTCATGGCATTTGATTGCAAACCCGAAACGTGAGCCGCGTCGTCATTTCTGAACTGCTGGCATATTTCAGCTGCGTTGTCTGCACTGTTTGAAAGCTAAGTTTGGATTTTCATTTTTATCCATATATAAAGGCTTAATAAAAGGAGTTGTCACAGTGGTGCCTGGCATGTTTCCTGGCACTGTGCTAATTTACTCTGACAAAAAGAACTGTTTATTTGGGGATATTAGATATCGGAATCTTATGGTTTTTGGGATATATAGGGTGATTCTGACTGGGTTTACTTACTTTTGGATTCTATTAAAAAAAACAAGAGCAATTAAAAAAGGAAATAGTAGGAAGTAGTAAAAAAAAAACTGGGACATTGCCAGGACATGATCATTGGCACCCTTATAAACAAATCAGTTTGAAAAGAACCACCACATTCCCATTGCAGTAAAATTAGATGCATTTGTGATCATCTGTCAGTACTCACATAACTTGAATCAATGAGTGATGGCTCTAATGTTTAAAATGGCCACATTCACTCCCTGTTCCATTTTCACAATGGTGAGAGCTGCCTGAGACCATCAGAAAAGCCATCATCACTAAACATCAAACTTCAAAAGGTTACAAGGTAATCTCCAAAGACCTTGGGATTCCTGTCTCTACAGTTCACAATGTTATTAAGAGGTTTTTTGCTCATGGAAATGTTAAGAACCTTCCAGGACTGGTGGGAAGAGGAAAATTAATCTAATGTGTCTTTGAAGGTTAGAGCAAACTGTTGGAAAAACACCACGTAAAACATCCAAAGAGCTTAAGGCTAACCTGGAGCAATCTGGAGTGGTGGTTTCAACCTGTACCATACATCACACACTAAAAAGGAACTTCATGGGTGAAGTCCAAGGAGTGTCCCACTGCTCAAAGACAGATATAAAAAGGCAAGTCTGATCCTCGCCCAAACCCACCTTGAGAAACTACAGTTCTTCTAGGAAAATGTACTGTGGACAGATGAAACCAAACCTGAGCTCTTTGGCAATGCAGATCAGCAATATATTGGGGGAGGGAGGATGTTTCCACAAAGGAGCACACAAACTCGCAGATAGAATAACAAGGAGGAGCGAGGTGTAATGAGACAACCTTTATTAAATAAACCCCAACACAGCCATGTTTTGGCTAAGTGTCTTCTTCAGGGGAGAGTCTTAAAAATAAATGAAAGCATGAACATTAAGAATAACAATAAATTTCCAAATTAAAAGCAGGTACAGGAAAAAACAAATGTGATAAAACAACAAGACACATTATCAATAAAAGTTTTAAAAAAAATTAATACAGTAAAAAGCATGCGCTGGAATTATACATAAAAACTATTAGTAGAGTAAAAACATATATAAAATTAAAGGACATACTGATAATACAATTGAGTGCAAACACAGACCTAGTAAACCACCGTAGGGACAAAGAGGAGCATTTTTGTTTAGCTATGTTCATTTTGTCCTCCAAATATTCTTATTTAGTTAAGTCACTATTATATCATTTTGACCGCATATGGGTCCTTGATCTCAATCCAATCGAGAACCTTTGGAAAGAGCTGAAATCTACTATTGGTAAAAGGAATCTTGGAAACAGTCATGAGATAGAATAAATTGTAGTTGAAAAGTGGGAGAAACGACCAGCAGACAGACATACAAAACTTATAGATAGCTACAAGAAACGTTTGGAGGCTGCTGTCGCTGCCAAGGGTTATGCAACCAAATAGTAGTGAAGGGTGCCATTAATCCTGTCCAAGTCTTATTTGTTTTTTTTCTCAGAAATTTATTTATTTATTTAAAAGGATTTCTATACCGCCTTTTCCTTAAATCAAGGCGGTTTTCACAGCAAACAATCACAATAGTGTTTTAGGGGTGGTCATGCAGTGGTACAGAGTGTGTGTGTGTGTGAGTTAGGGTATATTAGATTTATGTTGAACTATTTACATTGTGCACTATTATACATTCCGATGACTATGTGGAGGGGAGGGGGTTTGTTTCCGGGGATCTGGTCACAATGTGTGCTATTATTCATTTCTATATACAAGTGGTGGGGGAGGAGGTTTGGTCTTTGGTCTTGACCTGATTGTTGGGTAGATAATGTGACATCCCCATAGTGTTCAATGAATAGTATTGTCTTTAGTTGCTTCCGGAAGTCTTTGATGTCTGTAGTTAGTCGAAGTTTGTCTGGTAGGTTGTTCCAAATTGCTGGTGCAGCCAGGGAAAGGGCTCGTTCAGGGGTGTCCTTTCGGACTTTAGTGATCTCTTTTGGTGTGTTGACACGGTTGGAAGTGCCCCTTCTCCTCGGTCGTGTACTGTTGTCAGGTTGTATGAGTGTCTGTAAGCTGAGGGACGATGATTGTTG
Source organism: Ichthyophis bannanicus (assembly GCA_033557465.1). Lineage (NCBI taxonomy): Eukaryota > Metazoa > Chordata > Amphibia > Gymnophiona > Ichthyophiidae > Ichthyophis > Ichthyophis bannanicus. Next base: position 223,926,570 of record CM066031.1, read on the forward strand.
CTTGATTTTGAATATGTTTATGATTGTCTTTTATTTGATGCGTGAGGTGATTGGAAGCCAGTGTAGGTCTTTCAAGATTGGTGTGATGTGGTCCTGTCTTGCTGTGCCAGCTATTATGCGTGCTGCCGTGTTTTGTGCCAATTGCAGGTCTGAGGGTGTGTTTTGGGAGGCCAAGATAGACTGGGTTGCAGAAATCTAGTAGAGGTGTTATTAGAGCCTGGCAGACAGTGCGGAAGTGTTCCGGGGCGAGGAGGGGTTTGAGACGTCGGATTAGGCTCTTCCTGTGGCATGCATTCTTGGTGGTTTTGCTTATGTGAGATTGTAGATTCAGTTCATTGTCCAGAGTTACTCCAAGGTATTTTACTTCTGTTTTTATGGGTATGTTTGTGTTTTTTATCTTGATGTTGGGTGGCAGGATGAAGTCGGTGTTTCGAGTGATGATTAGTGCCTCGGTCTTGCTGTAGTTTATGGATAGGTTGTTGCTTTGGAACCAGTCGTTCATTTGTATGAGACAGTTTGTTATTTTGGAGTAGTCCGGATTGTTGATAGTGATGGGTGTGTATATCATGATGTCATCGGCGTAGATTGTATACTGTATGTTGTGTTCTCTCATGATGTTGCATATTGGCTGAATGTAGATGTTAAATAATAGTGCTGATAAGGCAGATCCTTGTGGTACTCCTTGCAGGACTTTTATGGGTTGAGATGTGTTGGGGCCGATCTTGATCTGTATCTGTCTGTCCGTTAGGTATGATTGGAACCATTTCAGCGTGGATCCGTGAATTCCAATGTTCTGTAGTCTTTCCAGTAGAGTTCTATGGTCCACTGTGTCAAATTCCAATGAGATGTCGATGAAGATCATTAGTATTCCATCCTTGCAGTTGTCTATGAGACGGAGTATGTTGTTGAAGAGGTATAGTAAGAGGGTTTCGACTCCGTGGTTGGGGCGGAAACCGTGTTGGTTGATGTCTAGCGATGCGTGGTTGTCAATATGATCCTGTAGCTGATGCTGAACTGCCTTCTCGATTATTTTTGCCAGTAGGGGTATGCTTGAGATCGGCCTGTATGCTGCTGGATTGCTCTTCTCGAGTGGGGATTTCTTCAGGATAGGTCTTATCGTAGCAAGTTTTAATTGTTTCGGCATGAATCCTTGGGTCAGAGATCTTTGCACCATGTTGTGTATGGTGTGGATGAAGTTTGACTTGGTGGTTTTGATCCATTTCGCTGGGCATGGGTCTGTTGGAGCTGTGCTTGTATTGAGTGTGGTGATGATGTGCGAGAGCTGCTCTGTGGATGGGTTGTTGAATGTGCTCCATGTTTTCGGGGGTGTGGTTAGCTTTGTGGGTGTGTTGGGTTTTGGCTGCAACGAAGAGTGAAATTTTTCTTGGATGTGGTCTGCAAACGTTTGTGGGTCTATTTGGATTTTGTTTTCATCTCTCTGTTCCTTGGTGAGGGTTTTCAATATTTCAAAGAGCTCTCTCAGTTTGTTGTTGGATTTGAGTATAATGTTTGTGTGGTATTCGCTCTTTGTTTGGTTGATGAGCTCATTGTATTGCTTTTGCTTTGTTAGGTATAGTTCCTGTGTATTAGTTGACTTGGTGTGTCTCCATTGCCGTTCTAATTTTCCGAGTTGCCTCTTTTCAGACCGTATGCTTTTTGAGTACCATGGCTTGTGTTGTAGTTTGTTGCAGCGAGTTTTCTTTTGTCTATATTCAGTGGCTTTGGCGGCGTTATTGATGATGTTGTTCCAGATTGTGATTTGAGTTTCTAGATCCTCTGTTTCTGGGTGCAGGTGTGGTATAGTGTCCTGAAGAAATTGATCCCTGTCGAAAACTCTTGAATCTTCTTTGTGTGGGTGGGTTGTCCGGGTTTCCGTTTTGTTTTTGTCCTTGTGTCGTTATATTTATCTTATTTATTATTTATTTATTTCTCTTATATACCGCGCTATTTGACATCAGTGCGGTTTACCTGGAACATTATATTGAACATTACATTGAACAGGGCATTATAATTTGGAGATAACTATTTTACAGCGAACATGGGCAATGGAGGGTTAAGTGGCTTGCCCAAGACAACAAGGAGCACCTGTGGGACTAGAAACCCCAGTCTTTCCGGCCCAAGGTTGCTGTCCTCTAGTGGGATTTGAACCCCCGACCTTCGGGCCTGAAGTAGATTGCCTCAACCACTAGGCCACTCCTCCACTCCACTCCATCTTGATCATGTGGTGGTCTGACCACGGTACAGGTGTGATGGAGGGGGTTGAGATGAGTCCTCTGTTGATTAGGTGGTTAGGTGTGAAGATGAGGTCAGGTGAAGATCCGAGTCTGTGTGTCGGAGTGTTAATTATTTGTGTGTATTGTAGGGAGCTCATTGCTTGGAGGAAAGCTTCTGTGTCTTTGGTGTTGGATGATTTGAGGTTGAAGTCTCCTAGTAGTAGCATGGGTTTGTGTTTTGAGCTGATTGCACAGACTGCTTCAATTGTAGAGGCTAGTTCATCAGGTGGAGCATTGGGGGCTCTGTAGGTGAGGCATAGAGCCATCCGTTTGTTATGGTTATGGTTATGGTTAGGCATTTGATATACCGCCCTTTACGTATGCATCAGAGCGGTTTACATGTATATACTAACAGGTACTTTTTTATTCCCTTGTCCCCGAAGGGCTCACAATCTAAGTGTACCTGAGGCAATGGAGGGTTAAGTGGCTTGCCCAAGGCCACAAGGAGCAGCCATGGGACTAGAGACCTCAGTCCCTCCGGCCTGAGGTTACTTGTCCCCATGTGGGAATTGAACCCCCAGCCCTCTGGCCTGAGGTAACCTGTCCCAACCACTGAGCCACTCCTCCCTCCATTGTTCTCAATGGTGATGGTGTTGCATTGTTGGGTATCTATGGCACTGCGTCATTTGAAGTCTAGGCTATTCTTTGCAATGATCAGAACCCCCCCCTCCTCACCGGTGGGCTCGTGGGCAGTTGTATGATGAGTATGTGTTGGGTACTAATTGGTTGAGTAGTACATTGTCAGTGGGGGTGAGCCAGGTCTCGGTTATACAAAGTATGTCGGGTTGTTGTTCTTCTATGTGGTCTGCTATTGTGTTGATTTTGTTTCGTATGGATCTGGCATTAATGAGCTCTATGGATATTGTTATTGGGGTGTTTGTAGTTCTGTGTGCTTCCTTTGAGTGTGCGTGAGTGTTGGACTTGCTCCTGGTTTGGGCTTTGCGCCTGGGTGTTTTGTTGTGTTTGCTTGGTTGTACTGTGGGTCTGTGTATCTCCATTCTGTTAGTGGCTGCCATGGGGTGTTTGTGTGTGGGTGGGTGGGTGTTGTGTGTATGTGGGGGTAGGAGTTGTGTGATGAGAAGGCTGATGGGGAGGATTAGGATTTGGTTCATGTTCTCTGCTGTGCTGTCTTTGTAGTCTGTTTGCCTGTGTCACTTAGGATTGGTTCTCTTGTTGCTTTCGTTGTTCCATATGTCTTTGTGTAGCTCCGGTGTGTCTTTTAGCTGGGTCCGTTTTGTGTTGGTCTCCTTCCTTCTGTGCTCACTTCTGTGCCCCGCCGAAGGGCCACGCCAAAGGGCCCTCTGGCGAGGCCCTCCGACACGGGCCCGTCAGGCACGGGCGCGCCAACGGTGCGCTCCTTTTCTGCTGCCCTCCCACTGCCCCAATTGGGCAGGAGCTTCTGAGCGGGACGGAAATGACCATGTCTACGTTGCACAGACATCTTTTTTTGTTGCATACCTTTGAACATACTATTAAAATATTTTGACGACATACAGTTGGAATATTTTCAATTATTTCTCAAGATACTGTATACAACATATATAAAATACAAGGGTGCCAATAATGTGGACCACAACTGTAATACAATTAATCATGAATTTCCTTTCCTGGAGTCGTGTTAGACCAGGCCAGAAAAGGTGGTGGTGTCCTCCTGCCATCAGATGATGGATACAGGGGAAAAAAACCCCAAACAAAACTGGGAGCTTACTGTGACATCATCACTGTTTCTAGGATTGGTGCAGTTAAGGACACTCCAGTATTTAGATAGCAAGCCCCAAGAACAGAATCAAAGCAAATAGCCTAAACCAATCAATAAACCTATCTCAAAGGAGGACAATACCAGGAAGGCCAAAATTTCCAACTGACGGACAAAGGCTCCAACTATATACATCAGCTCTGAAATTTAGAAGTAGTAGTAGAGGCAGCAACTGAACCCCCCAGTAAATAAAATTTCACCTTCCAGATCATATTGCTAGAACAGTCCAGACAAGTGGGAAGTACCAAAGCTATGACTCTACCAGATGGGAAGAAGACATGTCTGCCCTGAGATCCTCCACACCAAAGGCCACGTCCGCTGTGACCTGCAGATCAAAGCAGTAATGCTTGCCAAAAGTTGAGAGGGAAGACCATACAGCCACCCAGTAGATATCCACTGGAGTTACCAAACTTGCATCTACCCGGATGGAATGAGCAAGGAAGCCCCCCCCAGGTTTCCCTCTGAGAAGGTAGGTAGGGACCACCATCTCTTTAATCCAGCACCCCAGGTTAGTCTTGGAGGACACTTCGCCTTTACGGCAGCCACTAAATACTACAAACAACCTGTCCAATTTATGGAAGGGGTTACTAACCTTCAAGGAGGAGGTGACAGTGTCTCTGTATAAGTTTTTGATGAGACCTCATTTAGAGTATTATGTGCTATTTTCGAGACCACACCTTCAAAAGGATATAAACAGGATAGAGTTGATGCAGAGGGGGGGCTACCAAAATGGTCAGTAGGCTTCGCCATAAGGCATACGGGGACAGACTTAAAGATTTTAATATGTATACTTTGGAGGAAAGGTGGGAGAGAGGAAATATGATACAGCCTCTTTCAATTGAAAGAAAGCTCTGCAACGAGGGGACATAGGATGAAGGCGAAAGGGGATAGACTCAGGAATAATATGCAGAAATATTTCTATATGGAAAGAGTCATAGATGCATGGAATAATCTCCTAGTAGAGGTAGTAGAGACTAGGACTGTATCCGAAGTCAAGAAAATATGGTATCAACACACAAGACCTCTAAAGGAAAAAAATGCACTGTAGTAGCTGGTATGGAAGGGCAGACTGAATAGGCCATATGGTCGTCTTCTGCCATCATGTTTCTATCTAAATAATGCAGCAAAACCCTGCAGACATCCGCCATGTGTAGGTCCTTATCCTTACCCCACTGGTATGACGAAAAAGCTTGGAAAGACACCAACTGGTAGACATGAAAGGCAGACACCATCTTGGGTAAGGATGGAACGGGGTGCATTGCTACAGTTTCCACCGAGAAAGTCAAATAGGATTTATACAATAGAGCCTGTAACTTTGAAATGCACCAGACTGAGCAAACAGTCGCCAAAAAGCCAGCTTTCAAGGACAAATCAGTCAGCATAATCCTCCACAACGGCTCAAAGGGAGAACCTATCAAGGCCTGAAGGACTAGGGCAAGATCTCAGGGTGGGACAACAGGTCAGACAAGAGGACACAAATGTTGGACCCCCAGAAGAAAATGAAACATAGGGGTGTGAAGCCAGAGGACACCCTGACTACTAGCTCCCTGAAGCATGCAAACACTGCGACCTAACCCTCATGGAGCGTAAGGAAAGACCCTTGCTGAAGCCACCCTAAAGAAAGGGCTGAAGGCATAGCAAGTTTGCTCATCAAGACAAAAGCCTGCACTCCTTACACCATGCCTCAAAGAGGTGCCAAACACAGACATAGGCCAGGCAGGCCAATATGCACCTCACCTTCAAGAGTGGAAATTACTGCTGAAGAATATCTCTTTCAACGCCGACAATACCTTGTAAGGGCTAAGCCGTAAACAAGAATGGGACAGTCTGAAGCCATCAGATCACCAACCCTGAATTGTCCTCTATCCTCTGTAGCATGTGACCAATCAGGGGCCATTGCATAAAAATGTACAAGAAAGGCCCCCACATCCATGGCTGTACAAGTGTATCCATGCCCTTGGAGACTACCTCTCTCCAACAACTAGAGAAGTGCTCCAACTTGGTATTTGCTTGTGTCGCCTATGTGTTTTGTCTTGAATAGAGTGTAAGCGCCGATGAGCAGGGATTGTGTCTTACATTTATATGTACAGTACTGCGTATGCCTTGTAGCACTATGCAAATATTAGTAGTAGTAGTAGGAACGATGGCCCCAGGTGTACTCTCTGCTAGAAGAGCAGCGGCATTAGTTCCCATTCCCCAGGATCGAAGAAGTGTGACAGCTGAGGAAATCTGCCTCGACATTCTCAATCTCAGTGAAATGTTGAGCAGAGAGGGTCGACAGATGATGCTCCACCCAGGAAAGCACAGTTACTTACCTGTAACAGGTGATCTCTGGGAACATCAGGAATTAGTCCTCACTTATGGGTACGTCGGTACCGACGGAGCCTGAGCGGGAAAGCTCCCCAGCTTCCCAGAAGGAAGCTTTTGGGGCCTCCCACTGCACATGCGCGCTGCCTTCCCGCCTTCCTGACCAGCTCTCCTCAGTTCGAGTTTATAGCTGAGACAATAGAGAGAGGAAAGGAAGATAGATAGAAGATACAACTCCTAGGGGAGGTGGGTGGGTTGTGAGGACTAATTCCTGCTGTTCCCAGAGATCACCTGTTACAGGTAAGTAACTGTGCTATCTCCAGGAACAAGCAGGAATAAGTCCTCACTTATGGGGACTACCTAGCTAAGATGCCTGGGAGATCCCCTTCCAAGGGTTCGCCATCTTCGTATGGATCTCAGGCATCCATCCTGGGAAGGTGGGCAGGAGTTGTTCAAGTATGGAACAGGTGTTTGAGGACAGCCTGACCAAACAAGGCATCCCGGCGGGAGTCCTTGTCTAAGCAGTAATGGGCTGTGAAGGTATGAACCGAGGCCCAGGTGGCGGCTCGACAGATCTGATCTATGGATACAGAGTGAAGATGAGCCATAGAAGTGGCCATGGCTCTCACATTGTGAGCTGTGACATGGCCTTCCAGAGAAATATTTTTACTCTGGTAAGCAAAGGAAATACACTGAGCAATCCAATTGGAAAGTGTACGTTTGGAGACTGGAAGTCCCAAGTGAGAAGGATCAAAAGCCACGAAAAGCTGGGAAGACTTTCGATGTGGCTGAGTCCTGTTGAGGTAAAAGGCAAGAGCTCTTTTACAATCTAAAGTATAAAGGTTCCTCTCTGCACTGGATGCATGAGGAGCTGGAAAAAAGACAGGTAGATATACCTCTTGATTAAGATGAAAAGGCGATACCACTTTGGGCATAAAGTGGGGATTCGTCCTAAGGACCACCTTATCATGATGAAACCTGGTATAAGGTGGATGAGCCACTAAGGCCTGTAGTTCACTGATGCGGCGAGCCGAAGTGACTGCAATAAGGAAAAGGACCTTCCAGGAAAGAAATTTCAAGGAGGTAGAAACCAACGGTTCAAAAGGTGGCTTCATAAGCTGACCCAGAACTAGGTTCAAGTCCCATGCTACCGGAGGAGGTCGGATGGGAGGCTTAGTTAGAGTCAGGCCTCTCATGAACCTTGCAACAAGCGGATGAGAGGAGATAGGTTGTCCATTGATAGGTTTTAAGGATGCTGCAATAGCACTCAAATGGACTCTTACTGAATTCGTCTTAAGGCCTGCATTAGAAAGATGCAGGAGATAGTCTAGTAGAGAATTCAAAGGAAGTGCTAGAGGGTCAAGACCCTGTTGAGCACACCAAATGGAAAAGCGTTTCCATTTGAAAGCATAGGAACGCCTCGTGGAGGGTTTCCTAGAGGCATGAAGGATATCTTTCACTGGTTGAGAAAGATTGAAGTCATGAAGGCTTAGGCCTTCAGTAACCAAGCTCTGAGGTGTAGGGACTTGGGGTTTGGGTGCCACAAAGTCCCTTCCTCTTGAGAGAGGAGGTCTGGCGCAGCTCCCAGGTCCAGGGAGGGTCCCTGGGAGAGATGCAGAAGTAGAGGGAACCACACGGCGTGGCCAGCGTGGAGCTATGAGGATCATCGATCCGTGATCCCTCTGTAGTTTGAACAGAGTCTTGGGAATCAAAGGAATGGGTGGAAAGGCATATAGGAATTCCTGACCCCAATGTAGGAGAAAGGCGTCGTTGGCCTGAGCTCCCTGACACGGAGTCCTGGAACAGAACCGGGGAAGTTTGGCATTCCACGGACTTGCAAAGAGGTCTATGTCCGGGGTTCCCCATTCCTGAAAGATTCTGTTTATCTGGTCCATATGTAGGGACCATTCGTGTGGAAGCAGAACTCGACTGAGTCTGTCTGCCCAAGAGTTTTGAACCCCTGGAAGATAGACTGCCAGAAGATGAATTTGATGCTCTCTGGCGAAGGCCCATAATCTGAGAGCTTCATTGCAAAGCGACAGAGAGCCTGTCCCTCCTTGTTTGTTTATGTAGAACATGGCCACCTGATTGTCTGTCTGGACTAGGACGGTCAGGTTGACTAGGAGGGTATGGAAGACTTTGAGGGCAAAGAAGATTGCTTGCAGTTCCAGGAGGTTGATGTGAAGGGTGGTCTCTTGGGGAGACCAAGTGCCCTGAGTGGAGAGGTGTTGAAGATGGGCTCCCCACCCTGTTTGGGAGGCATCTGTTGTGAGGGTTGCTTGGGGCAACAAAGGTTGGAAGGGGGTCCCCAACAACAGATTCTTGGTGGATATCCACCATTGGAGGGACCAAAACAGACGCTTTGAGGTGAGTATTTGGTCGGAGAGCACTCCTGATGCTTGAGTCCACTGGGTGGCCAAGGTCCATTGAGCTGCTCTCATATGAAGACGAGCGTAGGGCACCACGTGTACCGTGGAGGCCATGTGGCCCAGAAGTCGTAGCATTTCCCTGGCTGTCAAGTGACTGCTGGACTGAGCTTGGGAGGCCAAGCACAGCAGACGTTGGCCCCGGTCTTGAGGTAGGTAGGCCCTTGCAGTGGTGGTGTCCAACTGGGCCCCTATGAATTCTAGAGACTGAGTAGGGGTAAGTTGAGACTTGGGAAGGTTTACCACCAGTCCCAGATACTGCAGAAGGTGCCTTGTGCGGTCCAGGGAAATCTGGGCCTCTGACTGAGATGGAGCTCGGATGAGCCAGTCGTCCAGATATGGGAATACAAAAATTCCCAGACCTCTTAGAAATGCAGCCACCACTGCCATGCATTTGGTGAACACTCTTGGAGCAGAGGCTAGACCGAAGGGAAGTACTCTGTACTGGAAATGTTTTCCCTGAAACAGAAATCTTAGATATTTTCTGTGGGATGGGTGGATGAGTATGTGTGTATACGCATCCTTGAGATCTAGAGAACAAAGCCAATCCTGACTCTAAAGGTATGGAAGGAGAATGCCTAGAGAAAGCATTTTGAATTTCTCCTTGTACAGAAATTTGTTCAATTCTCTCAGATCTAGGATAGGTCTGAATCCCCCTGTCTTCTTTGTTATGAGAAAATAAGGGGAGTAGAATCCTGTCCCTTGTTGAAGAAGAGGAACCTCTTCTATTGCCCCTTGGGCAAGGAGAGAAGAGACTTCCTGATCCAACAGGCCCAGGAGAGATGGGGGAGAATTGAAATGCCTCACCATGGTATAAGGAGGAAGGTTGGAAAAATGAAGTTTGTAGCCCTCTCTGATGATAGAGAGGGTCCATTGTTCTGATGTAATTTGCTCCCATCTGGGAGCAAAGTGAGCTAACCTTCCGGGAATGGTGAGGGGCTCTGGTTGTTCTAGAGCCAGAAAGGTTAGGTTCTCTAGGGGCAAGTCAAAACCCCTGAGGGGGTTGAGCCTGCTGAGGAGTGGCAGACACTGCAGGCTTTGACCTTGCCTGTTTAGGTTGCTGACGTTTAGCAGCAAAGCGAGGCTGAGAAGATTGTTGGCCAGTATTTGTGGAAAATCTGGCCTTCTTGTAGTAAGGCCTCTTGAAAGACTTTTTCTTGGCAGGAGTAGAGGTAGACTTAGAAAGTCTATCTAAGGTAGCATTTTCTGCGTCCATTTGAGTGGCCTTAATTTGCCAGTCTTTAGCAAATAAGTTCTCACCTGTACAGGGCAGATTCCGTAAGCCATCCAGGACCCAGGGTTCTAGGTCAGAGGCCTGGAGCCAAGCAAGTCGTCGGGCTGCAATGGCAATGCCCGAAGCTCTACCGGCACCTTCAAAGGAATCAAAGGCTGCTCTGTTGGAGAACTTAGAAACATCTAGAAGCTGTTTCACTATAGAAATGAACTCCTCCTTTCTATCCTCAGGGATAAAGGAGGCAAAATGCCGTACCTTTAGGGCAAGTTCCCTGAGAAACATGCCCATATACAGACTGTAAGAATTAATCCTGGCTATAAGCATACTAGCCTGGAAAAGTTTTCTACCAAAAGAGTCTAGGGTCTTACATTCTCGCCCTGGAGGGGTAGAAGAGTGCCTTTTGGTGCTCTTAATCTTTTTCAGCGCAGACTTCACCACAATGGAATGGTGAGGCAGCTGAGCCTTTTGAAACCCAGGAGAAGGAGGGACCCGGTACATGGTGTCCAATCTACGAGAGTAAGGAGACAACGTTAGAGGAGCCTCCCATAAGTCCATCAAGTGTTCTTGAAGGATTTCATGGATAGGCAGGGTGACTGCCTCTTTAGGAACCTTAGGGTATCCTAAAATATCCAATTTCTTTGACCTAGGTTCTTTTTCAGAGGATGTGGTAATAGAAAGTCCTTTAGCTAGTTCTATAATGAAATCTTGAAAGGACAAATCCTCTGGTGGAGACATTCTCCTCTTTGGGGAAGAAGTGTCTTCATGAAGAACTAGAGACAGCTCATCAGAGTCTTCAGAAGAGTCAAAATCCTCAGAAGAATCAGAGTATTCTCTATTTGCTTCCAACGCACGATACGCATACCGATCGGTATCGACATCGGGCGTACCGGGTATGAGATCGGTATCGGGTGAAAACCCGGATCCGGCATGCGGAACCGATCTGCGTTTGGAAGTCGATGGTCTCGGTTCCGGTATGGGAGACGATACCGGAACCGGACCCGGTACCGCTGAATGCGGTACCGAGGGCGTCGCAGCTTTAATGAAAGCCAGCATGGCCTGCTGCATGGTCTGAACAGTATTGCTCATAGACGCCACTGCTGCCTGGATGTCGGTACCGGTATGGGCCGGTACCCCAGAGCAGTCTAACAGGTGATCAGTCGAGGCCGTGCCATCGATGTCAACCTGTAACCCCATAGATGGTGCTTTGGAAGCCAGAGCTTCCCGCCGGGGTTGTTTGGCTGGGGCAGGTTCCTCAGATTCAAAAGAGAGAGCCTCTCGATGCTTTGAAGGAGATTTGCTCTTTGAGGACCTGCCCGAAGAAGGTTTGGTTACCTGAGATCCATCCGGAGAGGAAGACCTGGATGACTGTGATGCTGGATTATCTGAAGCAAACAGCACATGGAATTTGTTGGCCCGGTTCTGCAAACCACGTTTAGACATCTGGGAGCAGGATGGGCAGTCCGGAATGGAGTGGTCAGGTCCCAAACATTTAAGACACCATTCATGGGTGTCTGTGACAGAAATAACAGCACTACACTTGGTACACTTCTTAAAACCAGGGGCTGGTTTCTCCATGAGGAGAATTTGTGTAGGCCTGAGGCCTAACCGAAGTCACCAAGTTGTGCAAGATAAAGATTTTTTTTTTTTAAAGAAAAGAAAAGAAAAGAGAGACCGGCGGTACCGGTTTCGGTATGGGGAAGGCAGGTACGCGGTCTAAAGAAACAAACTAAAACAATAATTTCTTCAGCGGTGACAGGAACACGACCTGCTGGCTCCGCGGAAAAAGAGAAACTGAGGAGAGCTGGTCAGGAAGGCGGGAAGGCAGCGCGCATGTGCAGTGGGAGGCCCCAAAAGCTTCCTTCTGGGAAGCTGGGGAGCTTTCCCGCTCAGGCTCCGTCGGTACCGACGTACCCATAAGTGAGGACTTATTCCTGCTTGTTCCTGGAGATAACAAGGATCACATCTCGCAGGCTACTGTCACACTTTGGATACCCCTTGCTGGTTTATATACACCACTAGAAAAACCCCACACCAGGGGAACCTATCAATTAAACAAAAAAACAAAACAAAACCCAGCCCAAACTATCAATCCACCTAATAAAATCCACACTTTATAAACTAAAGGAAAGCTTAACTCACTACTCCTCTACAATATTCACAGTTCCATCCAAAGAACAAATTGTATAAACACATATACAAAATTGATTATTATTAATGGGAGAATATTAACGGGAGAAAAAGGCATAAGAACATAAGATATGCCATACTGGGTTAGACCAAGGTCCATCAAGCCAGTATCCTGTTTCCAAAAGCAGCCAATCTAGGTCACTAGTACCTAGCAGTTTTCCCAAAAGACACAGGTTCCACAATGCTTGTAACTGGGGAAAGCAGTGGATTTCCCGGGTCCCCTTTAATAATGGTTTATGTACCTTTTCTCCAGGAACCTGTCCAAACCTTTTTTAAACCCAGCTACACTAACAGTTTTTACTACATCTTTACTACATGCCCAAACTGCAACTAATGCAAAGAGAAGCAGCAGAAATAAGGTAACACCAGCACCACATATCTAATCTAAATGAAGGGGCAAGTACTGGACCCTGTACACGGCCCAAGACAACTGCTTCCCACTGACTCTCAATGACACTGCAGAAAGAACATCATGCAGCCAGAGAGATTGCACAATGCCATCATGCTCCTTCAACAGGAGCTATCAACCGTCTCGTTCTGCTTTACTGCTAGTCAACCACAAAGCACAGTTCACGCTCCATCTCCCTCAATTAAGCGTAGTTACTCACATGAAGCAGGTGTTCACCGGGAACAGCAGGAATAAGTCCTCATATCTGGGTGACGTCTGCATTGAGGGAGCCCATGCAGTAACCTCTCCCCAGCTTTCAAAGAAAGCCTTTGGGAGATCCACCATGCATGCGTGGTTGCTTTCCTGCCCAAGAATGTCATAGCTCAAGATGGTAAAAAAGGAAAATCAATTCCACAGGGAGGAGGGAGGTTTGTGAGGACTGATTCCTGCTGTTTCCGGAGAACACCTGCTACAAGTCAGTAACTAGGCTTTCTCCATGAACAAGCAGGAAGTCAGTCCTCATATATAGGACTCCCAAGCTAAAGGCTACCGAAAAAAACCTGTAAGTCATGGGCGACCCAAAAAGCAAACCATGAGGAACAGCAGAGGGTACAGTTTGGTCACGAAACCTCAGCAGCAAACTCAGTGTCGACCAGGGAAACCAGTTCTCCAGTAGCCTGGACACACAGAACGGCTGGAGGGCATGAGTTGTCTCAAACCTCAAACAGTGATGGAGTACTGCCTGGCTGAAGGCGCTGTCTCGCCGGGACTCCTCCTCCTGGCAATAATGCACTGCAAAGGTGTGAACTGAGGACCAGGTGGTGACCCGGCAGATCTCCAGCAAGCGAACTGAGCAGAGGATCGCCACAGATGCTGCCATGGCCCGGACACTGTGCACCGTGACGTGATGCTCAGCAAAAGACTGGCCTGCCTGTAGGTGAAGGCAATGCAGTCAGCAACCTAGGTAGAGTATGCTCGGAGACCGCTACGTCCAGGCGATTAGGGTGGTAGGAAATGAAAAGCTGTGAGGAGCAATGATGAGGCTTGGTCCACTCCAAAGAGTAGACAAAGGCCCACTTACAGTCCAGAGTATAGAGAGCAGCCTCCACCCTGTTAGCATGAGGCCGCGGAATAAAGGTGGGAAGCACCACCTCCTGGTTGAGGTGGAATGGGGAGACCGCCTTAGGCAGGAACTTAGGGTCATACTCCAGACACACCCTATTCCTGTGGAACCTGGTGTAGGGAGCATGAGTCACCAGAGCCTGGCGCTCACTGACCTTATGTGCAGATGTGAGCACCACAAGAAAGACCACCTTCCAGGACAAATACCTGCTGTGGCAGGAAGCCAGTGGCTCAAAGGGAGGAGCGATAAGCTTCGAGAAGACCACATTGAGATCCCATGCCATTACCGGCAGTCAGGAGAGTGGGAGGTACCTCAGAAAGTTAGCCACGAGAGGCTGGGCAGAGAGCACAGTTACTTACCTGTAACAGGTGATCTCTGGGAACAGCAGGAATAAGTCTTCACATATGGGGTACGTCGGTACCGACGGAGTCTGTGCGGGAACGCTTCCCAGCGTCCAATCAGAAAGCCTTTGGAAGCATCCCACCACGCCTGCGTGCTGCCTTCCCGCCTTCCCAACTGCCTCTCCTCAGTTAAGTTTTAAAGCTGAGACAAAGAGAGAGAGCGCAGAGAAGGGAAAGAGAGAGATAGAGAAAAAACAACTCCTAGCTGTTCCCAGAGATCACCTGTTACAGGTAAGTAACTGTGCTATCTCCAGGAACAAGCAGGAATGAGTCTTCACATATGGGGACTCCCAAGCTCAGATGCCCAGAGGGAGTCCTAGCATGTTGCAAGTCTAGAACGAGCCATGCCATTCCTCAGGACCTCAGGCATCCTGGGGATGGAGGGTAGGAGTTGAATACAGCAAAGGAGCTGTGGAACAGCTGGTTAGAACAGGGCTTCAAAAGGGGAAGACCCTGTATAGAGGGCATTTAGTAATATAATATTGTGATCTGGGCCTCCCTTGTTGGCATTGCACAAGTCCACTGAGGTAGATATGGATCTGTTAGAAGAGCCAGTGAATGCACTTAAGAGGTACCTCATTGAGAAGTAGAGGTAACATAGTAGAAAAAACAAGTGGAGGTCAGAACCCTTCAGAGTGAGAACAGCCCCAAGAAAAAAAACTGGGGTAGTATAAGAGGTAGAGCTTCAGCGGAGACGCAGAAGGTACTATTGATGTACGCTTAAGCTGGTTTGGTCCAAAAATAGTACAATACTTGGACCAAGAGAATAAATGAGTCTGGCCCAACTGGACTGGGGTTGGAAGCAGTCCATGTAGGGGAGAAAGGGTGTATAAGAAGGAAGGACAGACTCAGGAGCGTTAAGCTTTAGAGTAACTGAAGCTCCGCAATGTCTTTCCTAAATGGGGTTAATTAGGAAAGAAAAAAAGGGACATGGAGAGCTTCAGGAGTACCTAAACCTAAAAAGGTTATGGTAAGGAAAACATTTGTTAATTACCACAGGAAGTGGTTATAGTGTAGCCCCCTAAATATGTTGGCACAGCATTGATAGGGGTAGTGCCCATCTGTCAGGATCAGGTAGAGATGTAAGGATATCTGAACCTAACAGAGAGATAGATAAGTAGATGGATACAGATCTATCAATAAACATATCTCATATCTGTAAATATATATATATATATATCTGTATATATATATATATATATATACACATACACCCATAGGGTATATATGCATATATGTATAAAGAGATATGTATGGGCAGAAAAACACACAGATAGATATAGATAAGTATATATATGTATCTATATATAGCTATATATACCTATATGAATATGCTGGTATATAGACACTTGTCTCCAGGTGTATGGATGGAGAGATGTCCATAGAACCTCATCCCCTCTAGGGAGAGAGGAAGATGTATTTGACAGCAAGAAGGTTGATGCTTGCTTGAAGAGATATATAGAGAATCCTCTTTTCCTGGTTATGACTGGTAGAGTCAGAGGAAACATTTCCCTGACAAGAAGAGTCTGAAGTCTTTACAGAATTTGAGCTCTTGGATAACCAGGATGGCCTACGTGAAAATTGCAGACAATAACTTCAGTCTGCAGACAGGAAGTCCAGATCTCTCCAGAATTGCAGTATGGAGAATGGATAGAGGACGCCCCTGGAGGAAGATACCCTAGTGACCCACCTATGAGGTCAAGGTGGGTATTAGGCGTCCTCTAGCTGTCTTTGAAGCAGCTTATCTCTGACTAGAAGATTCAAGGAGATATGGGCCAACTCAGGGAATTGGCCCTCCTTGAGGTTTTCACGGAATGAAAGGCCTGAGGCTTATGCCTCAAAAGAGATTTAAGATGAGATGGTAAGGGTAGGGAATACCTGCCAGACATGGAACATGACTGGGGGACCCCTCCTAACCATCTGAGGTTATCTGCTAGGTCAGATACTGATGCTCTCTAGCAAGGGCCCATAGTGCAAAGCTACTCTGTAGAGATGCAGAGAGCATGCTGCAGGTTGGTTAGAAGAAAAAACTGGCTGTGGAAAGCCAGTAGGCGACCAGCTATTCTGCCAAAGACAAGGGGGCAAAGAATAGAAGGTAACCAACCAGACTGTGATAATAGGGTTTCCCAAACGAGGCTACTAACCAGTTTGGGACCTGGCAGTAAGGCTAGGAGGACTGCTAGTGGAGGGGAAGCCCTGGTTGTGTAGTGAACAAAACCAGTGGCTTAACCACTAGGAATTGCTGTATGTGCAGCAACTACCAGGGCAGCGTGGAAAAACTTGTTTTCCCTCTTTCTTTTTGGATTGGGAAAAAGAAAGAACAGACATGGTAGGACTTCCTATAGTCTGATGAGCTGCCCTAAGGTAACAAGGGGGGAAACAACTCCAAAAAGGAGAAATCCCCCGGTAGAACAGGTAGAGGACCATAGGGGCTTACCGGTTTAAAGAGTCTCTCATACAAACCAATGTTATAGGAAGAGGGAGGTAAGGCAGAGTCGCAAGAGACTGACTATGGAGGAAGTCTCTGACCAATGAGATGATATATGCCAGTACAGGGAAACAACTGTCTATTGATAGCTGTTACCTCTGTTTCCTCCAAGAGGAAAAGGAAAAACTGTTAAGTATGGGCATGAGCATCATAAAGACTCTTAGAGTTAGAGAAAAGATGTCTCATGAAGAGATATCTAGGAAGGTTAGGATGAAAATTGGTGCAGATACTTCAAGTGAAAAGAAGCAGACTGCCACCCTAACCACCAACCAAGAGGGACAATGATCTATTTGAAACCCTGCGACTGCTGGGTTTGTTGACCCTGTTGAGGTTGTGGATTCTTCAGACCAGGGCGATGTTTCCCCTGTTTGGGAACATCTGTGAGATGGGCAGATGATGGATAAAACCTTCTCCCCCTAGGGGAAGAAAGTTTGGTAGGACATTTCCTACCTACTGGGAAAGCAGAAGGCGTAGGACAGCCTCTAGAAACAGGACAGTCAGCTGTTAACTGAGCAACCTGGAGTAAAGACTCCTTATTTATTTATTTAAAGTTTCTTTTATACCGCACTATTCGGCATCAGCGCGGTTTACATGGAACAAAAACATCTCAGTACATTTAACAAGTATGAGTTTACAGATAACAGTTTAAGAACTTGGATAACTGGGATACTCTATTTGTAGAACCATTCCATAAACTAGTTACATAAGATCAACAAAAACATATGTATTTAAATCCTTGTTAAAGAGATTTTCTCCAGTGCATGGAGTATTTCCCAGTCTAACTTGTGCCCATTTATCTAAGTCTGAAGCTTGGAGCCAGGCTTTACGTCGTGCCCCTATAGCTATAGCAGAAGTCCTGCTAACAGACTCAAAGGAGTCTAGGAAAGCAAGTGTAAGAAACCTAGAGATATTCTGAGCATGACTAACCAGTGAGGAATAGTCTGCACTCTTGGGCTCTGGAAGAAAAGGAGTCAAAAGATGTAATTTCTTTGTGACCTCCTCAAGAGATAGACCCATATAAAAAATATATGAGAGAATTTTTGCTGAAAGCATAGATGCCTGGAAGGTTTGACGTCCAAAGGCAGCTAGTGTCTTAGACTCACGACCTGGTGGATAAGAAGAGTGCTTTTTTGTACTCTTCACCCGTCTCATTGCTGATTCTACTACAATGGAATGATGAGGAAGTTGAGTCTTTTGAAACCCTGGAGAGGGGGGCACCTGATACAGAAGATCAGTTGCTCTGGAAGGTGGGGGTACCTTTAAAGGAGCTTCCCACATTCCTAGAAGGAGATCCTGTAAGGAATGATGCAAAGGAAGCAAGATGTTTTCCTTTGCTTTGCCAGGAATATAGAAGGATCCTGTATTCCCATGTGTAGGTCCTGTCCAGGAATAGAAATGGCAAGTGATTTTGCCATATCCCGGAGGAAAGCCTGAAAAGAAGGATCCCCAGAGGGAACTTCCTTTGAATAGGCTAGATCTGATGAAGAACTAGCATTGGCACCGAGGGATCTATCCAAGTTCATAGGGATAGAAGATCCTGAATTGTGCAGTCTGGGATCCTTAGAGGATGGTCGCCGGTACTGCCGGAAGTCGGGACCAGCGACCGTCGGTAGCACATCGTCCATGCTAGGGATCGATTCCAAACTTGGTATCGAGGGAAGCGAGCCTGATGAGAGAAGCATGGAAGGCACCGACGGCAATGGTACTGCGGATAACGGTACCGGCTTCGGTACCATATCCGATACCGGTGGATGAAGGCCAGCCGGTGGCAACTCTAACGGCATCCAAGACACCGAGAGTGCCGGATCCGAATCCTCAGAACCGAGCCTTCGGTACCGTCTGGCGTCGGTACCAAGGCGAGTCGGTACCCAGTCCTCCAGATTGGAGATCGATTCCAGACTCGGCATCAAAGGAAGCGAGTCTATCGATGCACGTCTGGAGGGTACCGACGTCGGTACTAGTATCGGTACCGGGGACGATACCGATACTGGAAGGTCGGTCTGCAGCATATCCAACGGCCCCTTAGGTACCGAGGACGCCAGACGACGATCCTTGGTGAGGAATGTTTCATCCAACACCATTGCCAATGCCGGGGTATCGGTACCGCTCGAAGCGGATGCCACCACCAGGCATGGCTCAGGTATGTTCTGTGAGGGGTGAACCTCAGGAACAACTGAAACCCCACACGGGTTTTGGAGGCCGAAGACTCCCACCGGGGTTTTGAAACCAGTGGATTCTCGAGGGCAAGGCCGGAGGCATCTCTATGCTGTGCATGAGATTTGCCACTCGAGGACTGGCTAGTCTTAACAGACTGTTTTTGGGTTACCTGATCCTGTGTAGAAGATATGGTCGGTACCCTGAAGTTGGATGGGGATCGCGTGTCGAGGGAAACTCGATGTTGAAAACTTCTTCTCACAATACTATTGCAGGAGGGACACTCCGGAGGAAAATGGTCAGGACCCAAACAGGTTAGACACCAATTGTGCGTGTCCAAAATTAAGGTTGTACCGCCACAGTTTGTACATTTCTTGGGGATAGTGGCTGGCGGTTCCATGAAGGAAAGTGGAGAGGCCTAGCAGGCCTGAAAAACCGTGAGACGCTAGGAAGGAAAAAATATTCCTTAAAAAGGAAAATTTTTACAAGATAAGAAAAAAAGAAACACTGGCGGTACCGGTGGCGTCGGGAAAGGCAGCCGCGACCACAAGAAAACTAAAAAATAAAAGATGAATTTTCTGCGGTGACAGGACGACGTCCTGCCGGCTCCGCGGAAAAACGAAAACTGAGGAGAGGCAGTTGGGAAGGTGGGAAGGCAGCACGCAAGCGTGGTGGGATGCTTCCAAAGGCTTTCTGATTGGACGCTGGGAAGCGTTCCCGCAGACTCCGTCGGTACCGACGTACCCCATATGTGAAGACTCATTCCTGCTTGTTCCTGGAGATAGGGGCTTCCCCTCAGTGAGGTGATGGTGCATCGACAGCACTCTGAGGTGTACCCTGTTAGAGTTAGACTTCAAAGGAACATTGGACAGGTGCAGCAGGTACTGCAGCACCAGCTGGACAGAGCAGGAGAAGGGGTTGGAACCTTTCTCTGCATACCAAACCAAGACACCACTTTAATGCATACATTCATTAGATGGAATCCTTGCATGATGCCAGCAGGATCTCTTCCACCTCCCTAGGCAAGTCAAACTAGGCCAGAGCTATCCTTTCAGCAGCCAGGCCATCAGGGCCAGGGACCCCAAGTTGGGGTGCAGGAGAGAGCAGTCCTCCTAGGAGAGAAGGTCCAGGGTGTACTCCAGGGGGACTGGAGGTGCCTGAAATAGGCTACTACTACTACTAAGCATTTATAAAGCGCTACCAGGCGCATGCAGCACTGTACAATGAAAACACAAAAAGACAGTCCCTGCTCAAAAGAGCTTACAATTTAAAAAGACAAAGCAAGAAAAGGAGTAGAAAAAAAAAGATAAGAACAAGGGCAAAGAGACAAGAGCAGGAGAGACAGAACAAAGGAAAGAGGTAAGAACAAGTGTAAGAGGAAGAAAGAAAGGTGAAATAAAAGAGGGGAAGGAAGGAGAACAGCAAAATCAAGAGCCAAAGGCAGAGGCGAAAAGATGAGCTTTTAACTTGAGTTTGAAGAGGGGCAAAGAAGATGCCTGACGTATAGACAAAAGAAGTTTATTCCAAGCGTAAGGAGCAGCAAGGTGAAAAGAGCGGAATCTGGAGTTGGCAATAGAGGAGAAGGGCATAGCAAGAAGCAACTGGGAAGAAGAACGGAGTACATAGGGGGGAAATAGGGAGAAATGAGAGAAGAAAGGTACTGAGGAGCCACAGAGTGAATGCACTTATAGGTCAGAAGGAGAAGCTTAAAGTGAATACGGAAACGGATAGGGAGCCAGTGAAGAGATCTGAGGAGAAGAGTGATGTGGGCAAAACGAGGCTGACGGAAAATCAAACGGGCAGCGGAGTGCTGAATAGACTGAAGAGGGAAGAGATGAGACTGAGGGAGACCAGCAAGAAGGATGTTACAATAATCAAGGCGGGAGGTGATTAGGGAATGGATGAGGGTTTTAGTAGTGAGCTCAGAGAGAAAGGGGCGGATTTTGCCAATGCTGAAGAGAAAGAAGCGACAGGTCTTAGTGATGAGTTGCATATGAGAGGAGAAAGAGAGCGAAGAGTCAAAAATAACACCCAAATTGCGAGCAGATGAAACAGGTTGGAGAACAGAGCCATCAACAGAGATTGAAAAAGAAGAAGGAGAAAGGGAAATTTTAGGAGAAAATAGACTGAGGAGCAGAGGAAAACACGGCTACCTGGGCCACCGGGGGACTATGAGGATCAGGGTGGCCCGGACGAGCTGAACCCTGAAAAGAGTTTTAACAATGAGCGGCGTGGAGGATAGGCACAGAGGGGGCCTTCTGTCCACTGGATGAGAAAAGCATCGGCTGCCACCCAGGAGGGGTGCAGTGCCTTAGAGCAGAAGGAGGGCAGCTGGGCATTGGCCAGGCTGGCAAAGAAATCTATCACAGGAAGATACCAGAGACTGAACAGTTGGCTGGCTACCCATGGGTTGGAGCTGCCACTCATGGGGCTGGAGGACCTGGCTCAGTCGGTCTGCCAGGACATTGTCCTGGCCGGGGAGATACACGGCCTGGAGGAGCATCCCACTGTTGCTGGTGAAAGTGCAGAGGCCCGCTTCCCAGTACAGGAGGGATGACGCCGTGCCTCCTTGCTTGTTAACAAGAACATTGTCACCTGATTATCTATCTGAATCAGAATCGACTGGTTCCGCAGGTGGTGCTGAAAAGCTTGGAGAGTGTAAGCAATGGCTCGGAGCTCTAGGAAATTTATCTGCTGACCACAGACCCCGAGTGCGGAGATTACCACAGTGGGCCTCCCAGCCCAACTTGGAAACTGAGAAATCAATGGACTTTATACTACTCTTCCTCGACATCTCCGCAGCGTTTGACACAGTACCCCATCAAACACTGCTAGACCAGCTCCACGAGATCGAAGTACAGAGCAAACCTCTCCAATGGTTCCACTCATTCTTCTCTCGGCATAGCCAGCAAGTAAAAATAGGACAGACCACATCTTCCCCATACACCCTGCCACAAGCAGTACCACAGGTATCCACACTCTCCTCACTACTGTTGGGGAGCTGGGAAGGCTGTGTACTGTTGGTAGTTTCTGTAAGACTTCCTCTTCTTTGGGTAAAGAGGCTTTTTCCCCCAAAGCCTTCTGTCGGGAAGGGCCAGCGGTCTTTTTGGAAAGCCTAGTCCTGGCAGCAAATTGGACTCCAGCTCGGCGCCTAGTCCATCATGGGGATATCAACCAACTTGTCCTGAATCCATGGCTCCAAGATTTTTTTTATTTTTTATTTAGACAGATGTGTATACCACCTTATCCTACAATCATTAAAATCATCTGTAATACCTGAAGACTGGAGGGTTGCCAACGTAACACCAATCTTTAAAAAGGGTTCCAGGGGTGACCCGGGAAATTACAGACCGGTGAGTCTGACGTCAGTACCGGGGAAAATGGTAGAAACCATCATAAAGAACAAAATTACACAGCATGTAGATAGTCATTGCCTAATGGGAGACAGCCAACATGGCTTTAGACAAGGAAGATCTTGTCTTACTAATCTGATATGTTTTTTTGAAGGTGTGCATGAACAGGTAGACAAAGGTGAGTCGGTTGATATAGTGTATCTGGACTTTCAGAAAGCTTTTGATAAGGTCCCTCATCAGAGACTTTTGGCGAAACTAAAAAGTCATGGGATAGGAAGCAGTGTACTATTGTGGATCGGGAACTGGTTAAAAGATAGAAAGCAGAGGGTAGGGCTAAATGGCCAATATTCCCAATGGAAAAAGGTGAATAGTGGAGTACCCCAGGGATCTGTACTGGGTCTGCTACTTTTTGACATATTCATAAATGACCTGGAAAAGGGAATAACGAGTGAGGTTATCAAATTTGCAGATGATACAAAACTGTTTAAAGTTGTTAAAACCCAAGAGGATTGTGGAAATCTGCAGGAGGATCTGGATAAATTGGAAGACTGGGCATCCAAATGGCAGATGAAATTCAATGTGGACAAGTGCAAAGTTATGCACCTAGGAAAGAACAACCCACACTATAGTTACACAATGCAAGGTTCCACAATGGGAACCACCACCCAGGAAAAAGATTTAGGAATCATCGTGGATAACATGTTAAAACCCTCTGCCCAGTGTGCAGCAGCGGCCAAGAAAGCAAATAGAATGCTAGGTATCATAAAGAAAGGGATGGAAAATAAAACAAAGGATATTATAATGCCTCTGTATCGTTCCATGGTACGACCGCACCTTGAATATTGTGTGCAGTTCTGGTCACCGTATCTTAAAAAGGACATAGCATTATTAGAAAAAGTACAGAGAAGAGCCACCAAAATGGTGAAGGGGATGGAAGGCTACTCCTATGAAGAGAGGCTACAAAGGTTGGGGCTCTTCAACCTGGAAAAGAGACGGCTGAGGGGAGATATGATAGAGGTCTATAAATTAATGAATGGAGTGGAGCGGGTAAACGTGGATCAATTGTTTACGCTATCAGAATATAGAAAGACTAGGGGACATGCAATGAAGCTACAGGGTAAACTATTTAAGACAAATAAGAGAAAATATTTTTTCACTCAACGTGTAATCAAACTCTGGAATTTGTTACCGGAGGATGTAGTAAGGGCTGTTAGTGTAGCTGGGTTTAAAAAGGTTTGGACAAGTTCCTGGAGGAAAGGTCCATAAACCACTATTAAAAAGGGACCCAGGATAATCAATGCTTGACCCAGTACAAGCATTGTGGAACCTGTGTCTTTTGGGGATACTGCTAGGTACGTATGAGCTAGATTGGCCACTGTTGGAAACAGGATACTGGGCTTGATGGACCTCGGTCTGACCCAGTATGGCATATCTTATGTTCTTATGTTAATCAAAGTGGTCACATCACATTTGGAGGGTTATATCACAATTAGAGGGTTACATTTAACATGAGAGAACTTAACAACATTTAGACAGAACAATTGGAGGGTTACATTTAACATGAAGGTACTTAACAACATTATACAATGAACTCATATGTCTAGTTGGGATGAGTGGGTATCAAGTTGGCGGAGGTAGTTGCATTACCATTCGGGTGGAGACTATTGTCTGTTTGTTCATAGGCTTCTGTAAAGAGCAGGGTTTTAAGGGCCTTGTGGAAGTCTATGATATCATTTAATGCCCTCAGGCTCGTTGGGAGGGAGTTCCAAAGTGTGGACGCCAGTAGTGAAGGAGCTCTTTTGGAAGTTGTTTGTTTAGCTTTGTGATATCCTGCAGGTGTGCCAATCATGTTGTCATTATTGGTCCTTCTTGGTCTATTGCTGATGTCCCTTGTTATGATATCTTGGAGTGCATCTGCCGAGAGATGGTGAATGATTTTAAAGATGATCAGCACTGTTTTAAATTTTGCTCTGGCCATCATTGGGAGCCAGTGCAATTGCTGTAAGACGGGGGGTGATGTGCTCAGTTCTTGGAGTGTCTGTAATGATGCGTGCTGCAGTGTTTTGCACCATTTGGAGTGGGTGTAAGGTCTGCTGAGGGAGGCCATGATATAACGAGTTTCCGTAATCAAGCAGAGGTGTGATGAGTGCTTGGCACACTGTATGGAAGTGGTCCTGGCAGAGTATTGGCTTGATCTTTCTGATGGCCCTCAAGGTTTGATAGGCCTTGTTTGCGTTTTGGTGATGTGGGATTTCAGGTTCAGAGCTCTGTCCATTGTGATGCCCAGATACTTAACTTCATCTTTGACTACTATGAGTTTGTCTAGAATGCTGATAGTTTGTGGTGGAATGAAGGTGGGGTTCCTGGTGACGAACATTGCCTCAGTTTTATCGTAGTTGACCATCAGGTTATTGGCTGTGAGCCAGGCATTCATGTCTTCAATGCATCTGGTTATTGTTGTGGTGTTAAGTGCTAGTAGGTAGATTGGAGCATACACCATGATGTTGTCAGCATAGATGTGATAGTGGGGTTTGTGGCATTTGATGATGTTGCATATGGGTTGGATGTAAATATTAAAGAGCATTGATGACAGGGCTGAACCTTGTGGTATTTCCCGCGTGACGGGGAAGATGAAGGACTGTAGCCAGGCCCACTGCAGCTACTCTGAACACCGATTTGAAGCAGTCATAGGTTGCATGAGTAATGAACTTAGAGCACTCCTTGACAGTCTAGGTCAGGGTCTGGAACTGCTGAAGAGATTCCTCTGACAGCCCAGCTGAGAACCCAGAGAGTTCCCGTGCCTGGTCCCTCAGGTACATGCCCATATACAGCTGGTAAACCTGGATCCGGCCTATAAGCACTGAGCCCTGGGTAGCACTTTCTACCCAAGGCATCCATGGGGCAGGCCTCCCTGCTCAGGGGCACTGAAGAGTGCATCTTCTGGCTCTTGATCCTGTGCATCCCTGATTCCACCACTATGGAGTTATGGGGCAGCTGCGCTTTCTGGAACCCAGGCTCTTGAGGACTCAATATATGGAAGTGAGCTATCTGCTCACGATCGGCAGAGAGACTGGGGACTCCCACATGTGGAAGAGAAGCCGTTCCAGGATGGGGGGGGGGGGGGAACAAGCTTCCTTTGAAGGGGTCTCATACTGGAGGGTCTTAAGGCCATCCACCCAAGCTCCTCCTCTGACTCCATGGTGAAGGCTAGGGTCTTTGCCATGTCCCTGACAAACTCTAAGGGGCTTGTTTACAAAGCCATGGTAGCGGTTTCCGATTGTTATCGGAGCCGCGGCCCCATTGAAATGGCGAAATTGTAGTTACTCTCCTGTAACAGGTGTTCTCTGGGGACAGCAGGAATCAGTCCTCACATATGGGTGACATCGGCGCCAACAGAGCCCACACAGAAATATCTCCCTAGCTTTCAAAGAAAGCCTTTGGGAGAAGCATCATGCATGTGTGGTCCCCTTCCCGTCCAAGGGTGACATCTTGCCTCAGTCTAATGACACAGATAAGGCGGCGAAGAAAATACTGTAAGCAAGCAACTCCAAGGGGAGGAGGGAGGGTTTGTGACGACTGATTTCTGATGAAGAATACATTTTGAGCAAAACTATGCAGCACTTCACAACTGTACAACCAAAAATTACAGGTTTGTTTGGGTTTTTTTGCTGAAATCTATGCTACATTTATTTTGGCATGGATATATGTTAAGCCTCTCACTTGGTTTGCAGCTTGTCGTGCTGTGAGGGCTTGCGTGCATCAGTGATGCTGAGAGCTAAACTATTGGTAGTTTAACTACTGGCAGGGTCTCCCAAGATGGACAGGTCTCAGCTGAGGTGCCAGACGAAGACAAACCACCCATCTGGGCAGCAGCAGAATGGGATAGTGTTGACGGCGGAGGATCACATTTCTGTGACAACGGCAACACCACCAAACTTAAACTGCGCGGAAGGAAGGCCCGGCAATCTACTTCTACTCTACAAAAGGTGAAAAAGCAAAAACGGCCAAAATGGATGACGGAAGAAACTCTGAAAATTGCCCAGAAACGCAGAGAAGCTAAAGCCAAAGGAGAAAGAAAGACAATCGCAGAACTCAACAGAGATTTCCAACTTGCAGCAAGACAAGACAAGGAAAAGTACTACAATGACACTTGCAAGGAAATAGAAGCAGAAACTATTAGAGGAAGAACAAGATCGGCTTTCCTAAAGCTGCGAGAGTTAAAGAAAAAGTTCCAGCCTCGAATTGGAATGTTACAAGATGCTCAAGGTTCTATGTTGAATGATGCTGAGAAGATCAAGAAAAGGTGGAAGGAATATACATTGTTTTTATATGATAAAGATCAAGTGGACCAACAGCCGTTTCAACCTATACCTTATGATCAGGAACCATTGGTGATGAAAGAAGAAGTTGAAGCAGCATTGAAAGCCTTATCAAAGAACAAAGCACCAGGCATTGATAGCATTCCCATAGAAGTATTGCAGCAATCTGATGCAGCTGTTACCGTACTTACAAGGCTCTGCCAAGAAATATGGAAGACAACATCATGGCCAACTGACTGGAAAAGATCTGTGTTTATACCAATACTAAAGAAAGGTGATCCAAATGACTGTGGAAATTATCGCACAATCGCTCTGATCCCACATGCCAGCAAGATTCTACTGAAGATTATTCAAAAGAGACTACAGCCATACCTAGAACAAGAACTACTTGAAGTGCAAGCAGGGTTCAGGAAAGGGCGAGGAACGAGAGACATCATTGCGGATGTGAGATGGATCCTTGAAAAGACTAAAGAATACCAAAAGGATATCTATTTGTGCTTTATCGACCATAGCAAGGCTTTTGACTGTGTAAACCATGAGAAACTCTGGGCCACATTAAGAAGCATGGGTATACCAGAACACCTGATCGTTCTCTTGCGCAATCTGTACATTAATCAAGAAGCAACAGTTCGAACGGAACAAGGAGAAACAGAATGGTTTAAAATAAGCAAAGGTGTAAGACAAGGCTGCATACTTTCCCCCTATCTGCTTAATTTATATGCAGAACAAATCATCAGAGAAGCAGGATTGTATGAAGACAACAGAGGTGTGAAGATTGGTGGAAGACTCATCAACAACCTTCGCTATGCTGATACCACCACATTACTGGCTGAAAATGAAGATGATCTGAAACATTTGCTTCTTACAATCAAAAAACATAGTCTCAAAATGGGCCTGCACCTTAATGTAAAGAAGACAAAGATCATGACAACTAGCATAATCAACAGGTTCATCGTTGAAGGAGAAGAAATTGAAATCGTGAACAACTTTAACCTACTTGGATCAACTATCAATAAAGAAGCAACAAGCAGTCAAGAAATCAGACGACGCATTGCTCTTGGCAGAATGGCTATGAAAGACCTAGATAAGATTCTCAAGAGCAGAGATGTCTCTCTCCATACAAAGATTCGACTTGTTCAAGCCATGGTATTTTCAATAACATCATATGGATGTGAAAGCTGGACAGTGAAAAAACAGACAGGAAGAAAATTGATGCCTTTGAATTATGGTGCTGGCGGCGAATACTGTGTATACCATGGACTGCCCAAAGAACAAACCAGTCGGTACTAGAGGAGATCAAACCTAAGCTTTCTTTAGAAGCTCAGATGACAAGACTTCGACTTTCATACTTTGGACACATCATGCGAAGAGAGAGATCATTAGAGAAAGACATCATGCTTGGCAAGATAGAAGGTCAACGCAAAAGAGGAAGGCTAGCAATGAGATGGATCGCTACAATAACAGCAGCTACGGGTACCAGTCTGTCAACAATGAGCCGCCTGACTGAAGACCAAACACAATTTAGGATAGCTATCCAGAGGGTCGCCATGAGTCGACTCCGACTCGACGGCACTTAACAACAACAACATATGTTAAGCAGCATGTACATCCTAAGAAAGTATATGCTTGCTTTATTTTTTTTTAAGTTATTGTTTATTATATGCTTTTTTTAAACCACAACTCTGCTGAAGATTTAACCCTTATACAGACAGTTCAGGAACCTTGATTTTGTAATTTTGAAAAGGTTGATGCAATTAGATAGCTAGAAGAAAACACAGATGTCTGACAAAGCGTAGTTACTCACCTGTAACAGGTGTTCTCCAGGGATAGCAAGAATCAGTCCTTACATATGGATGACGTTGACACCAACGAAGCCCTGCGTGGAACATCTCCCCAGCTTTCAAAAAAAGCCTTTGGGAGATGCCACCATGCATACATGGCCCCCTTCCCACCCTAGGATGCCATCTTGCTCAGTCAGGTGCCATAGCTAGAGCCCAACCAAGAAGATGGCCAAAAAGAACAGCAACTCCAAGGGGAGGAGGGAGGGATATGAGGACTGATTCCTGCTGTCCCTGGAGAACACCTGTTACAGGCGAGTAACTACGCTTTCTCCAGGAACAAGCAGGAAGTCAGTCCTCACATACGGGACTCCCTAGCTCCAGGTTACCGAAGACTGGTATAAAACAGGGGCATAGCCCGGCCGTGGGCAGCCACAGGCGAATCCTGATGACAGACTCAAGGAACCCCAGCATCCAAGGAGAACCATGGCTCCGGTAGCCTGAACAAGAAGAGTATGAGGGTAGGAGCTGTGTAAACCCCGAAAAGGTTACGGAGTATGGCCTGGCCGAAGGCACCGTCCTGTTGGAACTCCCTCTTCAGGCAGTAGTGGGCTGCAAAAGTGTGGATGGAGGACTAGGTGGCGGCCCGGCAGATGTCTGCTATGGGCACCGAATGGAGACTAGCAACAGAGGTAGCCACTGCCCAGACACTGTGCACTGTAAGTCGACGCTCCAGGGGGATACCGGCTTGGACTGTGAGCGAAGGTGATGCAGTCTGCCACCCAGATGGATATGGTCTGCTTGGTGACAGCCAGCCCCAGACGGCTGGGGTTGAAGGAGATGAAAAGCTGTGAGGCTCTATGGTGGTCCTGGGTTCACTGCAGGTAGAAGGACAGGGCTCGCTTGCAGTCCAGTGTGTGGAGAACAACCAACGCTGAGTCAATGTGGGGCCATGGAAAAAAGGTAGGCAACACTACCTCCTGATTCAGGTGGAAGTCAGAGAGTACCCTTGGGAGAAACTTCGGGTGAGTGCGAAGCACAATCCTTTTCTTGCCGAATCTGGAGTAGGGCAGCTCAGCCACCAAGGCCTGAAGCTCACTGACCATGTAGGCAGAGGTGAGGGCCACCAAAAAGGCCACTTTCAAGGAAAGATAGCATAAGGGACAGGTAGCCAAGGGCTCGAAGGGCAGCTTAGTAAACTGTGCCCGAAATACACCGAGATCCCACTCTGCCGGGGTATGGCTGGACGGGGGTTTGGAGAGCAATAAGCCCTGCACCGACAGAGGCTTGTCCTCCACAGGATGGTGGTTGGCGGAGAGTGCACTCAGATGCACCCGGACGGAGTTGGACTTAAGTCCAGACCGTGAGAGGTGGAGGAGATATTGAAGGACCGAAGGTACTGGGCAAGAAAATGGGTCCAATTGGTGCTCCGTGCACCACACCGGAGAATCAGCACCACTTGAAGGAGTAAGCCCGTCTTGTAGAGTCCTTACAAGAGGCTAGAAGAATTTCCTTCACCTCCTCGGAAAGATTAAGGGAAGCTAAGGGCGACCCTTTCAGCCGCCAGGTCGTGAGGGATCCCAAGTTGGGGTGAAGGATAGAGTCGTCCTCCTGCATCAAAAGTCCCGGAGAACTCCCGAGAGGGACCAGGGGATTCCATCGAGAGACGGAGTAGCAAGGGGAACCAGGGCTGACTGGGCCACCTTGTGGCTACGAGGATCATCAATGCCTTGTCCTGTTGGACCTTGAGGAGGATCCTGGCTATCAAGAGCATGGGAGGGAAGGCATACAGCAGGCCTCTCAACCACAAGATGAGGAAGGCATCTGTTGCCACCTGGGAGGGATGGGGCTGTGGGCTGCAGAACTGGGGCAGCTGAGCATTGGTCAGGCTGGCGAAGAGGTCCAGGCTGAGGCAACCCCACAGGCAAAAAAGCCTGAGCGCTATCTCTGGGTCCAGGCGCCACTTATATGGTTGGAGGACCCTGCTCAGTCTGTCCACCAAGACATTGTTCTGGCCCAGTAGGTAGACAGCCTTGAGGAGGATTCTGTGGTGGGTTGCAAAGGAACAGAGGGACACAGCCTCCTGGCAGAGGCAGTAGGAGTTTGTGCCACCCTGCTTGTTCACATAGAAAATAGTCACCTGGTTGTCCGTCTGGACGAGCACCAACTGGTGCTGCAGGTGGTGTCAGAAGGTCCTGAGAGTGAGGAAGACTGCTCTGAGCTCGAGCAGGTTGATCTGCTGCTGGCTCTCCTCTGGGACCCTCTGGGAGCTTGGGGACTGAAAAGCCATGCCCACTTGCAGTTGCTGAGTGTCCTGCCACCAGGTAAGGGACTCCGTCAGTTGTCGAGACACAGAGACTCTGTCGCAGAGCTGCCAGTGGCCTAAGACCACTGGGACCAGAGGCATCACTGAGCCATCCGTATGTGGAGGCGTGCGTCAGGATGGACCATGGAGGCCATGTGGCCCAGGAGGCGAAGCAACATCTGGGCCAAAACTACGTGGTGCCGCAGTAACTTGGCCGCGAGCAGATTCACCCTGTAGAGGGGGAAGAAAGACTTGGCTTGGACTGTGTCGAGGCAGGCCCCAATAAACTCCAGTGCTCGAGTCAGGGATTTTGGACAGTTTATCATAAATCTCAGGTGCTGTAAGACCTGAAGGTACAGCCGGTAGCCTGCTTGGCCTCTGAGGCCATGTCCCCTTTTACCAGCCAATCGTCGAGGTAGAAGACGACGCAGGTCTTTTGGAGGTGGAGATAGGCTGCCACCACCGCCAGACACTTGGTGAAGACCCTTGGGGCAGAGGCGAGGCCGAAAGGAAGAACCCTGTACTGGTAGTGGTTGCCTCCGACCACAAACCTCAGGTACTTGCAGTGACTGGGGATGGATAAAGGATGAGAGTGTAAGCATCCTTTAAATCCAAGAAGCATAGCCAATCTCCTTGCTGGAGGTAGGGCAGCAGTGTTCCAAGAGAGAGTGGACTAGGCGACCCCCTGCGGGGTGCTGGTCCTCTAGAGGAAGAGGAGCTATGTTGATGGCATCAAAACACCAACCTAGGCTGTGCTGGGGCCTGTGTCTGGGTCTTCTGACCCTTGGGTTTGCGCGGTCCCTGGCCTGTGCCCTTGCCCTGGTGATCCTGATGAGGGGTCTGGGCAGTTGGGTAGGCAGGGTAGCCCTGATAGGGTTGATTCTTTCAGAAGAAAGGGGGCTTCTTTCCTGTGGACTCTTCCAGAGAAGAGTGGAGGTCTTCCTCGAGAGACGAGGCCAAGAAACATACTCTGTCTCGATCTCGGCAGCCTTATCCTCCTCCATTGGCTTGCCAAAGAGTTGTTCGCCAAGGCACAGGACATCCAGGATTTTCTCCTGTACCCATTACTCGAGATCTGATGCTTGCAGCCAGGCCTGGCATTGAGCGCCAATGCCAGCAGCAGTCACTCTGGTACTAGATTCAAAGCTGTCGTTAAGTGGCTCGGGAGAGGTATTTGAAGCACTCTGCGACAGACTTTGTTAGAGCCTGGAAACTTCGGAGATGGTCTCCATTGAGGACAGCAGCATAGCTGCCGAGCTCCTTGGCCAGGTCCCGCAGGAACATGCCAATGTAGAGTTGGGTAAGTTTGAATGCGGCAAGCCAGCATTGAGCACTGGAAGCATATTTGCCCTAGGGCGTCAAGCGTGAGGGACTGAGGAGTGCATTTTTGAGCTTTTCTGCCAGCGCATGGCTGACTCAACCACCATGAAGGTGTGTGGGAGCTGTGCCTTGCAGAACCCTGGCCCCCACTGGACCCAATACATAGCGTCGAGCCGTCGGCTCACGATGGGGACGGAGGCTGGGGTCTCCCACATCCGGAGGAGAAACAGGTTGAGAATGGGAGGCACAGGGACTGTCAGGGGCTCTTTCAATGGTGCCTCGCACTGAAGGATGTCTAGTTCCTCCATACACGGGACCTCCTCCGACTCGGTCGTGAGGGAGAGAGCTCGTGCCATACCCCTGACGAACTAGAGGAAAGAGGTATCCTCAGGCGGGGAACGGCACCTGGCAGCCGGGGGAGATAGGTCCGAAGGGAGTTCTCTGTGGGCCCAAGACTCCGGGGATATCTCGATGTCAAACTCCCAATCAGAGTAGTCCAAGGAGGACTCAAGATCCTCTGGCTACAGAAGAGCCAGAAACTCCGGTCTCGGATGCTTCAAGGCGGGGGCATGGCCGGAGCCAGAGGCACTCGCCTACAAAGATCTCGCTCCCGAGGATTGGGAGCAAGAACGAGATCCTCGCTGAGGATCCGCCCAAGGCGTCTGGCTCTCGGCAATCGCAGCAGTGGCCTGGGGAGTCCTCAATGTCAAGGTCCCTGGAGTCTCGGTGGGGCCGGGGGTCGGCGCCCGCTGTGATGTGAGGAACGCAAGAATGCTGCACTCTATGGTCAACAGACATGTTTCCCACTCGGGGGTTGTAGCCATGGACACCAACACCAGAGTGACTGGGTTAGGCATCGAAGAAGAGAGGGGGTCCTCAATGGGACAGGCCTTGGGAGACCGTGATCCATCATCAGAGGCCTCAACCTCAGCCCTGGACACCTTCCAAGGGCGTTCCTGCTCCGGTTCCTTGGGATCTCTGTGGAGACTAAGGGACTGGGCACGAGACTTCTCATTCTTGTCCGCTTCCCCAGACGAGGCTCTCGAGGTCTTCCTCTTCTTATGAGCACACTCTGGTGACCCCTGCTCAGAGTGTCAACGAGCCCATGGAGGAACCACATAGGCCTTATGCAAGTCCACGGAGCCGTGTGGGGCCTTCGGGCGTGAGGCTACCAGCGAAACTGGGGTTTAGTCTGCCTTGTGGAAGATGTCGTCCTGCTTAAGCCGACGGCTTTGTATGGCCTTAGTGGACATTTTCTTGCACAAGGAGCATTCCTCCAGGTCGTGGTCTGCGCCCAAACACCGGAGGCAACAGTCATGAGTGACATGTTTCTGGAGCACCAATGACATTTTTTTTTAAAGCCGGTTGGCCATTGGGGTAAAAATAACCCCAGCGAGGTCGAAGACCCTTGAGGTGGCCAGGGCCGAGATGGAAAAAAATCAAGACAAAAATATTTTTCAAGGCCAACTGCATTTGCAGCGGGTCTCGGGCGGGAAAGGAGCCAGTGCAAGCCAGAAAGGTACAAAAATAATATGAGAAAAGCAACTTTTTTCCAGGGGGGACAAGACGAACGTCTGTAGGGCTCCACGGAAAAAGGGAGACTGAGCAAAATGGCACCCTTGGGCAGGAAGGGGACCACGCATGCATGGTGGCATCTCCCAAAGGCTTTCTTTGAAAGCTGGGGAGATGCTCCACACAGGGCTCTGTCGGCGTTGACGTCACCCATATGTGAGGACTGACTTCCTGCCTGTTCCTGGAGAACATAGATCTTCTTCCTACTAGTACCTCAGAGAGTGGCTGTGACTTTGGAGGAGTTTACCATTAATTATGATAATCTTTTTGAATATTTGAAAGTTTATGCTTCACAGTGAAGAAGTGTGTATGTCAATTCTGAAACATGTGCACTTCCTAGATAATTCAATATCAAGTTCCAGATGTTGTCTTTTTTCCCTGCCTGCGGGAATCTTGCCTGCAGGTGTATTGGGGGTGCTTGATGTTTTTGTGCCAATAGTTTGTGGGTACCCCAGGGGGCTGCCACCCGCGATGAGACGCCACAGGCCCGGCGTCATACCTGGTCTCCTGCCTCTCAGAATCACCCATTCCTGCTCCCGCCCCAACACCCCTTAGAAGTGTGTTATATACCAGGCGATATCCATCTGCCCGGGCTTTACCTGAATACACTTACCGTATTGGTTGTGTTGTGTGCTGGTCATTGGTTGCTTTATAGTTCGCTTTCATTAAATGTTTTCGGGCAGACACAACAAAGTGTCAAGAATTTGGAGATTTTGGCGGGCTTTTCCAATTTTGTTCTAACTTGCCTATGCCTTGCCTTCAAATTGGTTCAAACCACTGTGACTTTTGCTTGCCTCTGCAATTTTTTTTTGCCTAGCCATTGCGTTGATTCTACACTGCAATTTTATTTTGCCTTGCCTTTGCGTTGATTCTACACTGTGTGCAGAATTTATTAAATCGCGTGTGGTGGTATTTGAACTTGTTTGGCGGTATTTGATTTTATCTGGTTTGCTGGACAGGTGTTTGAGTTTTTCTGATGATTGTTTGGTGGTATTTGATTATTGGTGCCAGTATGCTGAATTCTTATTTTTTACTTTTAGAACTGCATGTGTGGTTTTGGCATCTCCAGTTCTTGTATTGCACATCATCCAGAGGTCTTCAGTTCCTGTTGATCTTTAATACTTTGGGACAGTGACAGTTTTGGATCGGATTCAGCCAGTGTTTATACTAACTTGGCAGATTTGGCCTTCTTACATCCAGCCACCCCAGTATAACGAAGACGAGTGTTCCAAAGAAGAGCAAAACCTACCACTTTCATGATGAATGGCAAATGGACTACTTCTTCATCATGGTGAAAGACAAGTAGTGTTGTCTAATTTGTAATGCCCCAGTATCCTTGCCCAAAAATGGTAATCGGGAACGTCGTCATAAGGCTCTGCATAGCAATAAGTTTGATGTGATTTTCCACCCAAAAGTGAAATTCTTAAACTGAAGCTCAAAGAACTTAAATTGAAATTGGCTACTCAGCAACAGTTGATGGTGAAGCCAAGGTCACATTCGGTCAATGCAACCATAGCATCCTTCAAGGTCAGCAACCTGATCGCAAAGAAATG
Source organism: Ichthyophis bannanicus (assembly GCA_033557465.1). Classification (NCBI taxonomy): domain Eukaryota; kingdom Metazoa; phylum Chordata; class Amphibia; order Gymnophiona; family Ichthyophiidae; genus Ichthyophis; species Ichthyophis bannanicus. The sequence continues at coordinate 223,961,507 of CM066031.1, forward strand.
CAAACTTTCCACTGAAGGGGAATTTGTAAAAGATTGTTTTCTTGAAGCAGCTGACAATCTTTTTGAAGGATTTAAAAATAAGAAAGAGATCATAGCTGCTATTCAAGATGTACAATTGTCAAGAAACACAGTCGTGCGGCGAATAAAAAAGATGTGTGGAGACACAACTGAACAATTGTTGGAGGATGTTTCAAATTGTGTTGCTTTCTCACTCCAACTGGATGAATCTACAGACATAAGAGACATAGCCCAGTTACTAGTCTTTATCTGGATAGTTTTTGAAGACTTCAGTGTTAAAGAACTACTTGAAATGTTTTCTTTAAAAGGGAGAACTACCAGTCAGGAAATATTCAGTTCTTTCCATTCTTTTGTGACAAAGTGCAATCTTCCATTGCATAGACTTGTTTCCATCACTACTGATGGAGCAAGAGCAATGACAGGTGAGGTTAATGGTTTCATAGCCCTCTATAGACAGCATGACGACTTCCCAAATTTCCTCTCTTACCACTGCATCATTCACCAGCAAGTTTTGGCAAGCAAGAGGCTCAATACAAAGACTGTCATGGACATCACTTTCAAAATTGTAAATTCAGTTCGTGGAAGATCACTTCAAAGACGGCTTTTCAATCTTACTCTTGATGAAGGGGCAGCGGAAATCATTTTGCACACAGATGTAGATGAAGAAGAGGGGAGATGACCAAGCAGAGTTGGAAGATGAGGAGTGGTTATGTGATCTGGCATTTCTCACCGACTTTACAGACGAAGTGATAGGAACCTTGAACAAGGTAAAAACAAATGCATTGGCGAGATGAGTACAGTTTCATCCTACAAGAGCAAATCTGAGCTAATGACTGACCTTGATCATTTTCCTAATACGCAGGACCATCTGGGACAATATCCAAATTTTGGTTTTCAGAACGAGAAGTATGTGACAGAAATCTGTTCTGTTATCCAGGAATTCGAAAATAGATTCTGTGACTTCCAAAAAATTGGAACAGTTGTGGAGTACTTGTCATACCCATTCAAAGTAGATGTGGACATTAAAGAAACTGCAGCTGCTATCAGCAAACATTACTCACTGAACAAGCCATCTATTGAAAATGAAATATTAACCCTTAAAAATGACATTTTTCTCAAGATCCCTGCTGAGCAAGAATCGTTTTGGAAGCTAGTGCCTAGAGACAAATTTCCCAACTTGAGAAGATGCAGTGAAGCTGTACACTCCTGTTTTGGTTCAACTTATTTGTGTGAATCTGCGTTTTCCCATCTGAAAATGACAAAGAGTACACAACATTCCAACATGATAGATGAACATCTCCAGGATTCCCTGAGACTGGCCCTCATGCAATATTCACCCAACTTCAAAAAGCTGGTGGATGAAATGCAGGCTCAGACGTCTCACTAATGAGCAAGAGCGAAATATTAAAGATTGTGCAAGATCAGTCTAGATCAATACTCAACCTAAATTTAACACAAATTACTCAATAAAAGTTAAAGAAAGTTATTAAGACAGTTAAAGAAAGCTATTACTCAATACAACTTTAAGAAAAATGTACTTTCCATTTCCCCTCGCAGTTCTTACTGGATCTTCATCTCTCTGTTTTGTTTTTGCTTAATTTGCTTAACAGCTGGTCACATCCAAGTAAATGACAGAAGGTTCATTAAAAATGGGGGGGGGGGGGGGGCGGGAAAATTATCCAACTTTATTGTGTTAAAATTTAATTTGAAACTAATTTGAAACTTAATTTTCATGGTGGTAGATCACCAGCACTTTTGGCCGGAAAAAGTAGATCATGACCTGTTCGAAGTTGGACATGCCTGCACTATATCAACCGACTCACCTTTGTCTGCCTGTTTATTCACACTTTCAAAAAAACATAACAGATTAGTAAAACAAAACCTTCCTTGGCTAAAGCCATGTTGGCTGTCTCCCATTAAGCCATGACTACATGTTCAGTAATTTTGTTCTTTATAATGGTTTCTACCATTTTTCCCAGTACTGATGTCAGGCTCACCGGTCTGTAGTTTCCCCTGGAACCCTTTTTAAAAATTGGGGTTACATTGGCCATTCTCCAGTCTTCAGGTATTGCAGATGATTTTAATGATAGTTCACAGATTACTAATAGTAGGTCTGCAATCTCATATTTCAGTTCTTTCAACATCCTTGGATGTATACCATCTGATCCAGGGGATTTGATACTGTTCAGTTTATCAAATAGTTGTAATACAGCTTCCCGGTGTATTGGTATTTCTTTCAATTCTTCTGCAGCATCACCTTTAAATACCATTTCAGCCATGGGTAACATCCCTACATCTTCCTCAGTAAAGACTGAAGCAAAGAAGTCATTCATTCAGTCTCTCCGCTATGGCCTTGTCCCCTCTTAGTGCCCCTCTATCATCTAATGGTCCAACTGTCTCTTTTATACTTCATGGAATCTCCCTGCACCTGAGATAGCTCCGTAACAGGCATTCAACGGTATGGGGATGAGGACCGGAAGACCATATCCTTGCACAATGAGATTCTGCATGGGAGAAATCTCACTTTGCCCAGACTTGAGTTCCCACGTAATGTGAGACTGCATGACGAAGTTTGTAATATGTGCTGCAGCTAGGGCAATCATATAACTCCACCGACCAACAGCCCAGCTGCGAGAACTGCACCGGACCTGCGAGTTCTGCTGCAAAAAATGGCATGCATGACTGTCAGGACATCCTGGCCAAAGATAGCAACCCAACCGGAGTCCCTGTATAGGCAGTAATGAGCAACAAAAATGTGAATGGAGGATCATGTAGCTTCTCAACAGATCTCGTAAATGGAGACAGGACAAAGGTGGGCAACTGAGGCGGCCATGTCCAACACGTTGTAAGCAGTGACATGAAAAGGAGAGTCCTGCTTGAGCATAGGCAAAATAAATGCAGTATGCAATCCAGTTGGAAAAAGTGCATTTCAAGACTAGAAGTCCAAGATGACTTAGATTAAAGGAAATGAACAACTGTGAGGATTTCCTGTGATTCTTGGCTCTGTCCAAGTAGAAAGCCAGTGCACGCTCACAGTCTAAAGTGTGTAGCACTGCTTCAGTCCTAGAAGCGTTCGGTTGGGAAAGAAGACCAGTAGCATGACTCACTGATTGAGATGGAAAGCTGAGACCACCTTCGGGAGGAGGCGTGGATGTGTACGGAGAACCACCTTGTGGTGGAACTGGGTGTACAAAAGGATACAACACCAATGCCTGCAGTTCACTGATGCGGTGAGAGCAATGAGGAAGATTGGCAGCTCAGACAGCAGGAGACCCTGCATAAATCACTGCACCAAGGGTTGAGACTAAAAATAGGGTGCCTGTCCACCTGTCTATGATAGGCTGTGATGGCACAAAGAAACTCTGACTGAATTAGTCTTGAGACTTGTCGATAAGTGGAGGAAATATTGTAAAAGGAACTCCACTGGACAGGCAGAGGGGTCAATATGTTTTGGGGTACACCATAGGGTGAACCTTCACTATTTGAAGGCTTAAGAACGCCTAGTAGACGGCATGCATGATGGAACTAAGATGTCCTTGACCTGTTGAAGAAGGTCAAGATTAGCAAATATCATGCTCTCAGTAGCCACACCATGAGACAGAGGGCTTGTGGATTGGGATGGAGAAGCGTCCCATGATCCTGGGAGAGGAAGTTGGGTGCATGTCCCAGGCTGTGGGATGGAGTATGTGAAAGTTGAAGCAGCAGAGGAAACCATGGCTGATGGGGCCAGTAAGAAGCTGTAAGACTCCTGGAGCCTCTGTCGGCCTGCAGTTTGAACAGGGTTTTGGATATTAAGGGGGTGGATGGAAATGCATAAAGCAGACCCTTCCCCCAATGGAGAAGGAAGGCATCCATTGCTTGACTGTTGAGTGAAAGAAGCCTCGAGCAAAATAGTGGTAGTCGTGTATTCTCCTGAGTGGTGAACAGATCTAATGAGGGGGTCCCTCCATAGGTGGAAGATCCAAGATGCCATGTCCTGATTTAGAGTTCACTCGTGTGGACACAGGAAGCGGCTGAGTCTGTCCTCCAGGAGACTGAGTTTGCCTGAAGGTAACTACTCTGAGATGGATGCAGTGTGCAATGGAAAAGGGCTTCCTGGCAGAGGGGATAGGAACCCGTTCCCCCCTGCTTTTTCACATAGAACATAGCCACCTGGTTGTCCATTTGGACTAAGAACTGTTTGCCTGAAAGTTGGGGTTGAAAAACCTGAAGGGCATTCGTGAGAGCCCGTAGCTCCAAGAGGTTGATTTGCAACTGAGACTCCTGCTGTGTCAACTGCCCCTGTGTAGTGAGATTGTTCAGAAGTGCTCCCCACCCAAATTTGGAAGCATCCATTGTCAGGGTGCACTGAGGTGGAGAATCTGAAAAGGTAACTCTCCGAGTAGTTTTTGAGGGAAGCACTACTACTAAGGGAATTGACAAGAGGAGGGGTAACGCAAATCTTGTCTGCGACATGCCTGGTCCATTGAGACTACAGTGTCAACTGAGCTTGTTGCATGGGCGGGCAGGCAGGCATAAGGGACGACATGGACTGTGGAGGCCATGTGCCCCAGAAGGCATAGTATTTCTCGAGCTGCCATGACACTGAGACTCCCTATGGTGAGTGCAAGCTCAATGAGACAGGCAGAGCGATCTTGTGGAAGAAAAGCTCTAGAACCACTCTGATGAATTTGAGTCACTGGAATGGAACCAGGTGCGACTTGGGAAAGTTTAAGACAAATCCCAGGTTTTGGAGCACAATGATGGTCTGATGAAGAGAAAGTTTTACCTCTTCTGGGGATTCTCCCTGATCAGCCAATTTTTTTATTTATTATTTGGTTTTATTTATTTAGCTGCATTTATATGCCACCTTTCACCGGGTCAGGGCGGTTTACAGTGATTACTATATTACCTATTGTTTTAATGTACAAAGTAGGAGGATGAGTTTAAACTATATACAACATGCAACTGATAACTTATGGGGTCATAACTATATACAGATGTGGGCTATTCACAGATGTCACCTTTTTCTGTGGCAGAGAATCGGACCAAGAATAGATGCATTTAACATTAGTGATATTACGGAAGGACTGTCGGGTAAGGTTTGCTTGTTTGCAGATGATACCAAAATCTGCAACAGAGTAGACATGCAGGAAGGAATTGACGACATGAGGAGGGATCTAAATAAACTTGAAGAATGATCTAGAATATGGCAGCTGAAATTTAATGCTAAAAAAAATGCAGGGTCATACATTTGGGCTGCAAAAATCCAAAGGAGCTGAACAGTGTAGGGGGTGAGATACTTCTGTCCAGAAAAGAAGAGCGGGACCTGGGTGTAATTGTGTCTGACGATCTTAAAGTAGCTAAACAGGTAGAAAAGGTGACTGCGAAAACCAGAAGGATGCTTGGATGTATAGGGGGAGGAATGGCCAGCAGGAAAAAGGAGGCGATAATGCCTCTGTAGAAGTCTCTGGTGCGACCTCCTTTGGAGTATTGTGTGCAAATCTGGAGACCGCACCTTCAGAAGGAGATAGGCAGGTTGGAATTAGGGTTGCCAACTGGCTCCAGAAGCGCCATACAGGCTTGATCCAGTCCTGTGTTTACCCCATTGCATGCAGGGACATGTAGTCTTGCTTTTCTTATGGAGTGCAATAGAAAAATTGGAACTACATGTCCCTGCATGCAGTGAGGTAAACCTAGGACTGGATCAAGCATGTAGGGCGCATCTGGAGTCAGTTGGCAACCCTAGTTGGAATCAGTGCAGGGGATGGCTACTAAAATGCTTAGTGATCTTTGTTATGAAGCATATGAGGACAAACTTAAAGATCTTAATATTTATACTTTAGAGGAAAGGCGGGATAGGGGCGATATGATAAATACATTTAAATACCTCTGTGGCATAAATGCACAGGAGGGTCTCTTTCAATCGAAGGCAAGCTCTGCTACGAGAGGACATAGCGTGAGAATGAAAAGAGACAGACTCAGGAGTAATATGCGGAAATATTTCTTTACAGAAAGAGTGGTAGATGCGAGGAATAGTCTCCCAGTGAAGATGATGCACACGAGGACAGTATCTGAATTCAAAAAAGCATGGGACAAATACAGAGGATCTCTAAAGGTAAAAAGGGGACTATTGTAGTTGATATGGAACGGCAGACTAGATAGGCCATGTGGTTTTTTTTCTGCCGTCATGTTTCTATATTTCTTCCGGGGAGAGGTTATGTGGTGGGGCTGAAATGTTCTGTGAATAGGTATGTCTTTAGGTGTTTCCTGAAAGTTGCGAGGTCTGTCTAAGTAGGGGAAGACAAAGATCCCCAAAGTGCGAAGACAGGCAGCCATGACTACCATGCATTTTGTGAACACGCGGGTGCAGAAAGCTAACCCGAAGAAGAGTACCCGGTATTGGTAAGGGATTTGCTGGCACCGAAAACATGGATACTTTGTGTCGAGGGTGAAAATGTGTGTATGCCTCCATGAGGTCTAGAGAACATAGCCAGTTGTTCCTCTGAAGGTATGGCAGAAGTGTACCGAGGGAAATAATTTTGAACTTTTCTTGGACAAAGAATTTGGTGAGATCCCTTAGATCTAGAATGGGCCTGAATCCTCCTGTTTTCTTGGGGATAAGAAAGAAAGGAGAAGCCACTGCCCTCTTGGGTGGGAGGGATTTTTTTTCTATAGCCCCCTAAGATAACAGGGTTGCCACCTTGGCTGACAGGAGATTGGCCTGCAAGGGATTTGCAGGATCATCTCTTGTGGAGGTGGGGGGTAAGTTTTGAAAATGGTAGCCCCTTTGGATGATGTGGAGAGTCCATTGTTCTGAAGTGATGAGATGCCACCTGTGGGCATAGGAACAAAGTCTGCCTGCTATGTGATGGGGCTATGGACCCTGCAGAGGCAGAGTAGCTATGCTCTTTAGGAAGGTGTCAAAACCCAGGTGCCAACTGTGGCTGTGTCGCTGGTTGTGTCTTAGGGGTCTTAAGCTTCTTAGCCTGGTGAGGACCCTGTTGTCTCTGCTGTTGCTGCTGAGGTTGGTAAGCCACTGCAGGCAGAAAAGGATAATATTTCTTCCTTTTAGGATAGAAAGCTTTCTTTGGATTGGTCTTTCTCCTAGAAAGGTCTGACATCTTTCTGGAAAGACATTTGAGGGTGAGATCATCCGCCTCAAGCTCCCCAGCTTTTTCTCTCCAACCTTTTCCAAAGAGGTTCTCTCCAGAGTAGGGAATATTGGCTAATTTATTCTGAATCCACCGTTTAAGGTCAGAAGCCTGGAGCCACGTGATGCAGGCTGCTGAAGCTCTACTGGAAGACTCAAAGGCATCAAAAGATGCCCTGGTTAGGAACTTTGATGTATTCCGATTCTGCCTAACTAAGGCTAGGAATGAATTGCATTTATCATCAGGAAGAATAGGAGCAAAATTCTCCACATCCCTGGAGATATCCTTGAAATACATGCCCATGTATAGCATGTAAGAAGTAATCCTGGAAGTGAGCATACAGCTTGAAAACAGTGACACCCAAAAGCATCGAGGGTCCTGTAGTCTTTGCCCAGAGACATGGAAGAATGAGTCTTAGAACTCTTGATGCGGCGCACTGCCGATTCCACTACCATGGAGTGGTGTGGTAGTTGAGGCTTTTGAAAGCCAGAGCATGGTGGAACCTGGTACATAGTATTGAGCTGGCTGCTGATAGGCAGAACAGTTAGCGGGGCCTCCCACATACATAGCATTAAATCCTGCAGGATTCAATGCACCGGTAACGTGGCCGCTTCCTTGCGTGCCTAGAGTGTATTGGAGGATTTCCAATTCCTCTGCCCTTGGTTCTGTATCCAATGTTACAGTAATCTGGAGGCCCACTGCCATGTCCCGAATGAAGTCTTGACAGGATATGTCCTCAGGTGGGGGGATTGATGCCACTCATGAGGTGGAGAGGGTTCGGCAGGAATGACTTGGGTAGCCCTGGAATCTTCCGAGATATCATCAGAATCGGAGAAGGTAGAGTCCAATTCTGACAAAAAGTCAAAGTATCAACGGTCTCGTGACGATATCAAGGCACGATGTCGATACAGATGGTGTGTCTGTGCGGTACTGGATCTGGGCAGCGGTTGAGTATTGACGATGCCTATCTGTTCCAAAGGAAGCATTGAAGGGGAGGAGTGGTTGATACAAGCTCAAGAACTGGCATCGGCCCCAAAGGTATTGGCTGTGATTCAGAGGTCAATGCCTGCACTTCCAAGGCTGTCAATACCGTCAGTAGAGAGGCTAGGAGTGCTGCCAATCTCTTCTCAATAGCCAGGATGCGCTGGTCGAGGGAGACTACCAATGCCTGGGTAGAATCGCATACGGGGCTTCGAGCCATCGTTCCAGAGTATGGGACCAGTAGCTCTCCAGAGGATGAGGCATCAGGAGCATCCTGGAGCCCCTGTTGAACTTTGGAGGATTGGTCCTCCCGCCAGGACTGTTTGGTGGGCCGATACACATCGGACGCACCTTCTGGTGAGTCACGATGACGATGAAGGGACTTACCTTGAGGACTGGTATCGGGTTTTGATGCCAATAACAGACTTAAATTTATGCTTGGACTTTGAGGAGACTTGAGAACCAAGAGAGGAGGCTGATGTCCTCAACGATGCTGAATCTACTGAAATCGAGTCCGGGGCAAACCGGTTCCTATATTGTCTGGCCCTGTTCTTTAGGCTGCATTTTGTCATATATTGGCAAAAAGGACAATCGCTTGGTAAAATGGTCTGGGCCCAAACATTTCAAACACCAATGCCTTCAGCAGCAGACTGGCTAGCCTACTGAAGAGGGCTTTAAACTAGATTCATTGGGGATGGGTGAAGAGCCCCCAGGTAAGTGAAACTTTAAATACCTCTGTAGAAATGTGTAATAGGGGCAATATCTGGAAAGTGGTGTGTATAAATGCCCGTAGCATGGCAAATAAGATCTCAGATGTTGAGGCTTTAATGGAAGAGGCAGACTTGGATTTAATGGTGGTAACAGAGACATGGTTCACGGACAACCATGACTGGGATATAATTATACCGGACTATACTTTATTCAAGAAGGACAGGGTAGGAAGAAGGGGAGGTGGAATGACACTATATGCAAAAAATAATATTAAAGCTATAGAATTGTAAGGCTTAAAAAGAAGAGAGGAGGCACTGTGATTTAAACTAGAAAGAGGGAAAGGGAAATCTATTTGCATTGGAGTTATATACAGACCCCCCACACAGGAAGTAGAAAAGGACAAATATTTAATAGAAGATATACACAGTATTGTCATGAAAGAAGAACTGCTACTGATAGGTGATTTCAATATGCTGGATGTGGATTGAGACATCCCTACTGCGGTGTCATCTAGACAGAGGCGGCTCTATCATTAGGCAAAGTGAGGCGGTGGCCTCAGGCGGCAAAACCTTTGGGGAGGGCAGAAATGCCCCCAAAAGAGACGCCTCATTCCGCCTTCATCTAAAAAAAACCCGCGTACAAACTGCTGCCCATCCCCCGTCGTTCATTCTGCTCTGCGTTATGAAATGACAGGAATCCAGTGCGGAGCCTCCCGGCAGTAAGGAACCTCTGCTGCTGCCGCGTCCCACCCCCAAAAGGAAGTGACACTAGAGCGGGACGTGGCAGCAGTAGAGGTTCCTTACCGTCGGGAGGTTCTGCACCAGTTTCCTGTCATTTCAAATGAAGAGCAGAACGAAAGACAGGGAGGCAAGAAGAGAAGAGGAACAGGAACAAGCTGCGGGGGGGGGGGGAAGGAGAGAAGAGATACGAGCTGCATGGGGGGGGGAGGAGAGAAAGATACGAATTGCACGGGGGCTGGAAGAAAGCTAACACGGGGAAAAGAGGGTTGGAAGGGAGCTGACAGAGGAGGAGGAAAAAGATGGCTCAAAGAGCACTGAGAGAGGGGAAGGAGATGGCTGAAAGGGAACACAGAGAGGGGAAAGAGATGGCTGAAAGGGAACTGAGAGAGGGGAAAGAGATGGCTGAAAGGGAACTGAGAGGAGGGGAAGGAGATGGCTGAAGTGAACTGAGATGTCTGGAAGGGAGCTGACATGGGGGGAAAGAGGGGGATAGAAGGGAGCTGACACCTGGTGGTGGGACTGGAGGGAGCTGACATTTGGGGATGGGACTGGTAGGTGGCTGGGTAATAAGGAGGAGGTTGGCAGGGAGGGGGCACTGGGACTGAAAGGGAGCTGACACGTGGGGCGGGTCATTGGGAATGGAAATAGGCTGAAGGAAGGAAGTGAAGAAAAGACAAGAAATGGCAGCTAGTGTGCTAAGAGAAGATAGGAAGCAGAAGCCTCAGATCAGGACCAGCATGACCAGAGAATAAAATGGTCAGACAACAAATGTAGAAAAAAATAATTTTATTTTTAATTTAGTAATTGGACTTTGTGCTATTTTTATAGTTTAGACAGTATGGGATACTGCATCTCTTATCTGGTGTTGCACTGCATGCAGTCTGGCTTCTTGGGGTTTCAGTTTAATTTTTCTCTAAATATTTTATTTGTACTTTAGGTTGTGATCACTTATTCTGTACTTGGTGAGAATCTGTGTGCCTAGTGTGTGACCAAGGCGGTGTGTTCTGTTAACATGAAATTTGTATGCACAGGGATCTGTACTGTAGCAATTTGCCTTGTTCAGCTTTTCAAATAGGTGTTAGATGCTTTAGGGCCTGCAGCAGTATTTAAAGTGCTGCTTTTTTTGTATGAGTTTTGGAGGTTTATGCTGGTAATGGTATGGTAGATTTGGCCTTGTAGATCTTTGGTGACTTTGGAGGGTTTTATATTAGCTTCCAATATTCCTGGTACTGGAGAATATTTGTTAGTGAGATGACCAGAATCAGATTTTTTTTTTTTAAGATATTGAGTTTTGTGGGTGAACGTTCTAGTTCTGCTCTGCACCCACTGTTGATGGAAAGGATTCTGTGGGTGCAAAATATATGTTCAAAAAGAAAAAGCAAGAACCATAACGCAGTTTATAATAAAATAAAAACGAGTTATAATTTAGTTGTGTAAAGGGTGCTGTGGTTCTCGCTCATTCTTTTAGTTCCTTGGTGTGCAAACATCTTGCATTTCCTCCATATTATATAATTAGCTTTTTGGTTTGGTTCAGTCCCTGACTGAGTTTTGAGAAGGCCCCCCCCGCAACTCTATGCTGAGGGGGCGGATGGGGGCGCCATCTCATCCTTCGCTTCAGGCAACAGATTGCCTTGAGCCGCCCCTGCATCTAGAAGTAAGGAGATCCTGGATTCTCTACAGGGAGAACAATTCAGGCAAACGGTAACAGAACTCACACGTGATGGGGCCATACTGGACTTGGTGCTTACCAATGGGGAAAGTGTTTCTGATGTTACAGTGGGACATCATGTCACATCCAGTGATCACCAGATGGTATAGTTCAGTATTAGGATTAGGGCTGATAAAATCCATTCAAAAGAGAGGGTCTTAGGCTTTAGGAAAACTAACTGTGCCAAGATCGAACAATATCTCAAGGAGTCGTTAGTGGGATGGGAACATCTGGGGGATGTAGAAGAACAGTGGGCAAAACTGAAAGGGGATATTTTAAGGGCAACAAACCTTTTTGTTAGGAAAAGGGGGCCACTTTGGTTCTCAAAAGAAGTAGCTGAAAAGCTGAAGAAAAAGAGGGAGGCCTTCACGAAATACAAGAGATCACAGAGAGAGGAAGACAGGCATCTATGTTTGGAAAAACTTAGAGAAGCTAGCAAAGTAGACAGGAAAGCAAAGGTAGAAAAAGAAGAAGAAATAGCCAATGCAATAAAATGCTGGGATAAGACATTGTTCAGATACGTTAGTGAGGAGGAGGAAAAGCAAAAAGGTGGTATTGTCAGACTCAAGGGTGCATGGGAGAAATATGCAGAAACTGATAACATAAAGCAGAATCACATAACAAATATTTCTGGTTCTGTATTCACAGATGAAGGGCCAGGAGCAGGACCTCAGAAAATTCCCATAAACAGGAACAGAAGTGACGTGAATCTCTAATGATTTTCAGAAGACTGTGACCATGAGGAACTAGCTAAATTAAAAGTAGACAAAAGCCATGGGTCTGGATGGGATACATCCAAGAATACAGAGGGAACTTGGGGATGTTCTAGCGGCTCCACTGTCTGATCTTCTCAATGCCTCTTTGGAGTCTGAAGTGGTGCCAGAGGACTGGAGAAAGGCACATGTGGTCCCTTTACACAAAAGCGGATGTAAGGATAACATTGAGAACTACAGGTTGGTTAGTAAAATATTGGAAAGTCTACTAAAAGAGAGAATAGCAAGGTTTCTGGCGTCCTGCAGATTACAGGATCAGAGGCAGCATGGATTCACCAGAAGCAGGTCTTGTCAGACAAATCTGATTGATTTCATTGACTGGGTGACCAGGAAGTTGGAACGAGGGAGAGCCCTAGATGTGGTGCACTTAGATTTCAGTAAAGCCTTTGACACAGTTCCGCACAGGTGACTTATAAACAAACTGAGCACCCTAGGGATGGACCCTAACGTTACTAGAGCTCAATGAGGAGGAGGTTACCAGAGGTGTGCTGCAGGGAGCTATCATTGGTCCAATTTGTTTTTACATCTTTGTCTGTGATATTGCAGAAGGGCTATCAGGTAAGGTATTCTTGTTTGCGGATGATACCAAAATCTGCAATAGAGTAAACACCCAGGAAGGAGTAGATAACTTGAGGAGAGATCTAGTTAAGCTTGAAGAATGATCTAGAATTTGGCAGCTGAAATTTAATGCTAAAAAATGCAGGGTCATGCATTTCGGCTGCAAAAATCCAAAGGAGCTGTACAGTGTAGGGGGTGAGCTACTTCTGTCCACAAAAGAAGAGCGGGATCTGGACATAATTGTGTCGACGATCTTAAAGTAGCTAAACAGGTATAAAAGGAAACTGCGAAAGCCAGAAGGATATTTGGATGTATAGGGAGAGGAATGGCCAGCAGAAAAAAAGGAGGTGATAATGCTTCTGTATAAGCCTCTGGTGTGACCTCATTTACAGTATTGTGTGCAATTTTGAAGACCACACCTTCAAAAGGATAAAAGCAGGTTAGAGTCGGTGTAGAGGGTGGCTACAAAAATGGTTAACGGTCTTCATTATGAAGCATATGAGGACAGACTTAAGGATCTTAATATGTATACTTTAGAGGAAAGGTGGGATGGCGCAATATGATAGAGACATTTAAATACCTCCGTGGCACAAATGCACAGGAGGGTCTCTTTCAATTCAAGGCAAGTTCTGCTTCGAGGGGACATAGCATGAGAGTGAAAGGGGATAGACTCAGGAGTAATATGCGGAAATACTTTATGGAAAGAATGGTAGGTGCGTGGAATAATCTCCCAGTGGAGATGATAGACACGAGGACAGTATCTAAATTCAAAAAAAGCATGGGACCACTGTTCCCTCTAAGCTGTGCGCGTGTGTGCGCGCACACACCTCGCAGAGAGAGCGCACATACTTTACAACAGAGCGCACAAAAATTACGGCTCTGATTCTGATAGAAAACAACACAGGTGTCTTAAAATTTAAAAGTTATGATTGTAATTACTAGAAATTTCCTGCTTCATTTAGTAATTGTCTATTTTCATTTAATTTGATTAAAATCAATGTGGTGTACATACTGTATTCTGACGTGTAGTCCAATTTTAAAGTATATAACTCTGAGTGTCGTTATGTGGCGCACAAAAATTTAACCTTCCTTCAAAAGCTGCACACAGCTGATATTTTATGCGCACACAGCCTACAGAAAATTAGAGGGAACATTGCATGGGACCAACATAGAGGATCTCTAAAGGTAAAAAGAGGACTATTGTAGTTGATATGGAAAGGGCAGACTAGATAGGCCATGTGGTCTTTTTCTGCCCTCATGTTTCTCTCTTTGTCAGTGACAGAAATTGTACCAGAACACTTGGTAAAAACATTTTTAAAGCCACCGACATATTTTTCCATTGTGATGGAAAAAAGCAGGCTGAGGCCTAAGTTGGTGGTTAAACTACCAAAAAATAAAACGATAAAATAAATTTTAAAAAAAAACGAAAGAAGAAATTAGCAGGGCTGGTTATCAGGGAAGGTACCGGCATCGACGGAAAGGCAGAGCACAAAATTTAAAAATAAATAAATAAATAACGTTTTTCGGCACTAACAGGAACGGAACAACCTGCTGGCTCTGCAGAAAACAAAGGACTGAGGAGAGGACTTGGGAAGGTGGGAAGGAGATGCGCAGGCACAGTGGAGTGCTGCCAAAGGCTTTCCTATTGGACGCTGGGGAGCATTCCCATGCGGGTCCCGTCAGTGCCGATGATACCAATATGTGAAGACTTCATTCCTGCTTGTTCCTGGAGATAAGTCTGGTCAAATGACAGGGAACATTGAGACCAGAAGATTAGGCAGTGCCTCTGAATCTAGTACATATGCACAGAAGACCAGGATCTAGTCCCAAGGTCTATGAACCACCCCCGAGGGTTGGAAGAGACTCAGGCCAGCAGAGCTGACCAAGAATCAACTGCTCCAAATCAGCTGAAGCTTGATAAAATCTCCCACCATGAGAAAAGTTAACTCATAAGAGTAGAATCAGATTCACAGGAATCCCAAATCATAGGAGATAATCAAACTGCTCTCAGGACAGTCTATCCCCGACTGCAGCCTTTCCAGGCAGAGGACCCCCCAGCTTGTACAAATTTTGGGCACCCCAAAGAACATAAGAACATAAGATATGCCACACTGGGTCAGACCAAGGTCCATCAAGCCCAGTATCCTGTTTCCAACAGTGGCCAATCTAGGTCATACGTACCTAGCAGTTTCCCCAAAAGACACAGGTTCCGCAATACTTGTATTGGGTCAAGCATTGATATCCTGGGTCCCTTTTTAAAAATGGTTTATGGACCTTTCCTCCAGGAACTTGTCCAAACCTTTTTTAAACCCAGCTACACTAACAGCCTTTTACTACATCCTCCGGTAACAAATTCCAGAGTTTGATTACACGTTGAGTGAAAAAATATTTTCTTTTATTAGTCTTAAATAGTTTACCCTGTAGCTTCATTGCATGTCCCCTAGTCTTTCTATATTCTGATAATGTAAACAATCGCTCTACGTTTACACGTTCCACTCCATTCATTAGTTTATAGACTTCTATCATATCTCCCCTCAGCTGTCTCTTTTCCAGGTTAAGGAGAAATTTCACTTACCGTTAATTTCCTTTCCTGGAATACTGCTAGACCAGTCCAGACAAACGGGTTATGCACCCCTGCCAGCAGATCTTGGAGACAGAGAATTCTACCAGAGCTCTGATAGGCTGGAGCCTGGTGATATAATCCTACCCCTAGGGGTCTCCCTCAGTTACGTCCACAAGCTAATGCAACATGAACTGTAACATCACCCCAGAGGGTCTCAAGTGAACTATATACAAGGGAGCCGAAGAACTCCCTAGAGCTGAAAACAGTATCCACCTACGAACCCATGGACTGCCCATGGCGAGGCATACCGGCAAAGAGAAGAACCGCGGTCGGCGGCTGCACCACACCAGCGGCACTCCAACCAACAGCAGGGCGGGTCCTGGACTGGTCTAGCAGTATTCCAGGAAAGGAAATTAACGGTAAGTGAAATTTCTCCTTCCAGTTCATACTGCTAGACCAGTCCAGACAAACGGGCAGTACCCAAGCTACCTGCGTTCAAGGGGGGGCAAGGCCGCCGACAGCTCAGCAACTCCAAAACGGACCTCCTGACGGGCATGAACGTCCAACCTATAATGACCGACAAAGGTGGACAGCGACGACCAAGTCGCCGCCCGGCAAATATCGAGAGGAACTACATGAGACCTCCCGGCCTACAAAGTTGCTTGCGCCCGAGAGGAGTGAACACGGAGTCCCGGTGGAGCTGGCTCTCCCAGAAGAAGGTACGCCACCTCAATGGCTTCCGTAACCCATCTAAAAATGGTAGATTCGGAGGCTGCGGATCCCCGACGAGAACCCGCGAACAAGACAAAAGAGCAACAGTCATATGGAAGGGTCCCGCGACCCCCAGATACCGAAAAAGAACCTTCTTACGGTCCACCGCCCGCAACGGAGACCGACCACTGTCACACTGCGCCTTTGTTAAAGACGGAAAGAAAAGAGGCTGGTCAACAGTGAATGGCGTCAGCACTTTGGGCAACAAAGGAAGGGACAGTTCTCAGAGAAACGCCTTCGGAGGAAAACGAGAGATAGGGATGTCGACACGAGAGAGCCTGGAGCTCAGAAAGACGGCGTGCCGAAGTTATGGCCACCAAGAAGACTGCCTTCAGAGTCAAATCTAGAAGAGAACATGCCCTCAGAGGCTCAAAGGGAGGAGCAACGAGGGCACAGAGGACAAGCACGAGAGCTCACGCCTGCACAGGCGAACGCAGAGGAGGCCGGAAGGCCTAACTACGGAGGAACCGAGACATGTCCAAATGCGAAGCTATCGATCGCCCCGCTATAGGACTCCGAAAACAAGTTGAGGCGACCACTTGTACTCGCAAGGAATCTAGCACTAATCCCTTATCCACTCTGGCCTGTAAAAAGGACAGGATATCCGGAACACCGCAACGCCAGGGTGAGAGGTTATTTCGCGAACACCAACCATCAAGAGACGCCAAACCCGAGCGTAAGTCAGCGTCGTGGTAGACCGCCGCGCCGTGAGAAGCGTCACGACCATGCTAGGCGAATAGCCGTAGCGAGCAAACTGGCGGCGTGGAATTGCCAGGCCGTAAGCGAGTAAGGAGCCGGGTCTTCCATCTCCACCGGTCCCTGAATCAGAAGGCCGAGAAACGCCTTGAGGCGGAGCATCGACGCCCCAGACAGACGGAATAGATCCGCATACCATGGTCCGCGAGCCCAACTCGGAGCCAGCAGGAGTACAGGGTCGCGACGGTCTCGGAGCCGCTGGAGAACCATGCATATCACGGATCAGGGAGGGAAAACACACCGGAGAAGATGAATCGGCCACGGTTGAGAGAGAGCATCTATGCCGTGCGTTCCCTCGTCCCTCCAATGGCCGAAGTACAGCGAAGCCGTGGCAGTCTGTGCCGTAGCCATTAGATCCATGGTCAGTAGGCCCCACAGGTGAACAATGGACCGGAACGCATCCGGCTGCAGAGCCCAGCCCCCGGGCTCCAGAGAGTGCCGGGTGAGAAAATCGGCCTACACATTGTTCACGCCTGCGATGTGCTGTGCCGACAGCATGAAGATGTTCCCCCGCCCACGGGAGGAGCAAACGCCTCTCCTGTGAGACATCCGGACATTGCGTGCCGCCTAGGCGGCTTAGGTAAGCAACCGTCGTGGCGTCGGACAGGATCCGAACCGCACACCGCCGCATTAGAGGCTGAAACTGAAGAAGGGCGAAGCGCACTTTCCGCGTCTCGAGAGGATTGATAGACCCTTGGGCTGCGCGAGGTGACCAACACCCCTGCGCCGAGGCTAAGCCGCAAGGCGCTCCCCAACCGGAGAGGTCGGCGATTGGCGTCACCAAGATCCAGCGCAGAGACTCCAGAGGGACCGCCCGTAGAAGATTGTGTGCCTGAAGCCACCAGCGGAGGCTGCGGCGCACCGGCAGAAGCAAAGGCAACCAGATTCGATAACTCTCCGATACCGGCGACCAACGAGATAGAAGCGCCGTCGGCAAGCAGCGCAAGAGCGCTCTTGCCCACGGAACGAGGGCTATCGTTGCTGCCATGGACCTCAAGAGTTGAAGGTAGCCCCAAGGCCGAGGCGCCGCTTGATCCAAGCAGCGGCGGAGCTGAAGAGAGATCTTCTGAAAACGTTCCTGAGGTAGAAACACCCGTCCCCTACGAGTGTCGCACCCAGCCCCGAGAGAATCCAGGACCTGAAGCATTCCAAAATAGACAGAGTAACGGCCCAGTCCTCCTTCCAACGGTGGACCAGGACGAATGGCATCTAAACGCTGGAGCCTTTAAATGAAGCAACATCCGCTGCCCATTGACGCAGGCTGAGCCATCTCCGAGCTACTGACACCGGTGCTAGGAAGCGAGCTGACAGCTGCAAGAGATCACAGAATGCCTCTGCCCGGAATGCAGCAATGGATTTGAAATGAACTAACTCGGGAACACCTGGAAGCTGCGGAATCCATCGAAGGGAGGCCCGAGCTGCCAGACCTCCGCACACCTGCAAGAAGGAAATAGCGGGCGAAGGAAAACCGGACTGTAGCAGTCTCCCAACTCTTCAGGTCTGGCTGGTCGCGGGGCGCCTCTCCGCCCTCAACCGGAAGTGTGGTATGCCTGATGACCCTGGTCAGAATGCATCAACCGTCGGGTATTGCAGCCAACGGTCGAAGTGAAAGGGAGACCAAGGGTATAACCGACCAATACCGCGTGCCGTACGAATGCACTGGAAAACGGGATGCGGCTGCAACCGGATTTGAGAATCCGGAGGAGCAGGCGTGTCGGCTAGGGGGAGCGACTCCATCACCTGTGTGATTAGAGCCGGCAACTCCTCTTACCGAAAAAGGCGGAGAAACGTCAGCGAAGAAAACAGACGGAGAATATTCCCCATCTCCGTACTCCAACGAGTCAGGGCTGACCTCCGAAGATTTAAAGTCTTCTTGAATATCCATAGTACCCCCGCAAGGCACATGCTACGCCCCAAGGAGGATGTACTGCTCTAAAGTCTGAGGACTTATGGGACCACTTGCGAGACCATGCCATATGCTCGCCTGCTACTGGGCAGGTGTAGGAGATAATCCAAAAGACTCCAAAAGTCACAGGCGTCATGCCAGATGGAAGAGTGTGAGGAAGGCACTGTCAGTCAAGGCTGCTGTGGTCTCCAGCAGCTGTGGAAGCGACATGGGAGCTGACTGAATCTTCTCCTGCAGGAAGATCCTGCAGCAGGGGCTCTGAGGAGGGGGAGATAAGGTGCTGATGAACCCAGCTAGCAACGCAGTGGGAATGGGGAAAGTCTCCGGGATGCAGCGTGCAGGTGGAACACAAGCAATCTATTAATGTCCCCTTCGGCTGATTACATATCACATATAATACAGCCAGAGAAAGAAGCATTGTAGAGACTTAAACCACCTTTCCTCTTCTTGTGTGGGGGTTTTTTTTTTTTTTGTAACAAAAAGCAAGGTAGGCTCAGGGAAACCCAAGACTCTTCAAGAAAAGGATTTTGAAACTCCACGTGCCTCCACAGCATGATTAAATGTGTGGAAACTGCTGTTTAGAGCCGTTTCCTCCAAAAAGAAACACTGAAGAGAAAAACAAAACGGCCGCTGGCACCGAAAAACTGTCAGGTATTCACTGAGCTGAGAAGGGAACTGTCAGTCATTCACTGGCATAGAGAAACTTTCTGGCATAGAGAAACTTTCAAAGTCAGGGTAAGGCAATTACAGTGACTGAAAGTAGGGAAATTAGAGTGTGATCCCTCCGCAGCCATTCAGACCTCCATGGTAGGGGCTGAAAGGTGTTTCTGGGGAGGGATGTAGAAGCTCAAATCCAGCCGTAGGAAGATTACAGTGTGCATGCTTAATTAGGCCGAGCCCAAAACAGTCAGGATCCAAAACACTGACTTAAAATTCCAATCAAATGGTATATTGAATAAGACAGGTACAATATTCAGTAGGACGTACAAAGTAACCCAGCTGCAGTTTGTGGACTAAAAATTTAAAGTAGGAACTTCAAAACTCAGAGGCAGCCGGTCCGGATGCAGTTGAAATCATCCCAGAGCAGCTGAGGCAAGAAAGAAAAAAACAGGGTACTCACAGTTTTCTTTCAGAAAATGATACCTGAACTTCCTGGAGGTATCCAAACTCTCGTGGTAAAAACTCAGCGCAGCGTAAAGCCAATGGAGAGCTCCACTGAAGCCAAGCTCAGGAGTTCCCAAGTTCATCTGGGGAAGCAAGATGCTGGGGGAAGAGCAGAGCTGATTCATGAGGTCCCTGTGTTTCTTCTGACAGCCTATGCAGCGTAAACCTGAATAAGGCACAGTGAGAACTAAAAACAAATAACTGCGTCCCGCAGGAACAGGCATTTAACAATATTCCCCATAATAGGTAATGCCTCAGCCAGCCTTCTTTGTTGGGCACAGTGGGGGATGGAACCCATGAGCCCTGCACCATTCGTCAGTGACTTAGCATTGTACTGTGACTCTGAATTGCATCCTGTTCTCTATCCATGCCTTCCGTACTTTTTATTCATTATGTTAATACATAGGCAGAGAAAAAAAGGAACCCCTTCACAACTCACAGCTAGCAAGTGTTGTGGAAAAAAACTTAAACAGCAATAGAGCTGTTAGAAGCCAGCAGAGAAGTAATCTGGCTTCCCGCCAAAAACCGAGGCTCATTAGCTATTCAAAATGGCCGCCGGCAAAAATAAAACACAAAAAGAGTGAATTAAAACCCCCAAAAGCTAAGGAATTAACCTAAAAAGTCAAAGGAGAAGGTGGGAGGGTTGCAGGCATGAGAGAAATGCCTAAAATCGCTGAAAAATCAAGAAAAATAAATCGAGTTACCACAGAGCTGCAGACAGCAGTGGTAGAAAGACAGTTTCTGTACTTACAGTACCGAAAGTGCAGAGAAGCCACGGACCGCTGCTCAAACCACTGCAGCTGCCTCACCACTAAAATCAGCCCCAGGGACTGGATTTTAGGAGGCGTACCATCCAGCTAAATAGCCCTCATGACTAGTGCTGGGGAGTCTGCACATCAGCGATCTCTACTGTGACAGAGGACACAGGAGCTTCAGCTGGAATCATCCTGGTGCTCAGATAAGTACACTGGCAGCTCAGGGCATAATCTCTCCAAGAGAAATCACAAAGAAATAAAGCATTTTAAATTTTGTTTGAAGGAGCAAAAAAAAAAAAGCATCCAGATCTGCTGGAGACAGAGAAAAACTGAGGGAGATCCCTAGGGGTAGGATTATATCACCAGGCTCCAGCCTATCAGAGCTCTGGTAGAATTCTCTGTCTCCAAGATCTGCTGGCAGGGGTGCATAACCCGTTTGTCTGGACTGGTCTAGCAGTATGAACTGGAAAGAGCCCTAACCTTTTTAGCCTTTCTTCATAGGGGTATCCTTCCATCCCCTTTACCATTTTGGTGGCTCTTCTCTGAACCTCTTCTAAGAACGCTCTATCCTTTTAAAGATACGGCGACCAGAATTGCACACAATATTCAAGGTGCGGTCTCACCATGGAACGATATAGAGGCATTATAATATCTTTTGTTTTATTTTCCATTCCTTTCCTTATGATACCTAACATTCTATTTGCTCTCTTGGCCGCCGCTGCACACTGGGCCGAGGGTTTTAACATGTTATCCACAATGACGCCCAAATCTTTTTCTTGGGTGGTGGTTCCTAATGTGGAACCTTGCATCGTGTAACCATAGTTTGGGTTGTTCTTCCCTAGGTGCATAACTTTGTACTTGTCTACATTAAATTTCATCTGCCATTTTAATGCCCAGTCTTCCAATTTATCAAGATCCTCTTGCAATTTTCCACAATCCTCTTGGGTTTTAACAACTTTAAATAGTTTTGTGTCATCTGCAAATCTGATAACCTCACTTGTTATTCCCTTTTCCAGGTCATTTATGAATATATCAGAAAGCAGCGGACCCAGAACAGATCCCTGGGGTACACCACTATTCACCTTTCTCCATTGGGAAAACTGGCCATTTATTTATTTATTTAGCTGCATTTATATACCGCTTTTCACCGGGTCAAAGTGGTTTAACATTGGGGGGTAGACAAGAATCAGTGTGGGGGGGGGGCCGTCACCGGGGGCCAACACTGATGATCTGAACAGGTGGTGAGGACATAGGCAACAGACATAGGTCTCTTATAGGGTAGTTTGGGGAATTTGGTTGTAGGGCTGTGGGATGTCAGTGCCTGCTTCTGGTCCAAGGTATTCCTGGAAGAAGATGGTTTTTAGTTGTTTTCGGAAGGCAGATGGATCAGCAGTGTTCCTGATTTGGTTCGGTAATGAGTTCCAGAGGGAGGGTGCGTATAGTTCAAAAGCTCTGTTGCAGGTTCGTTGATTATATTTTGTTCGTTGATAGGGGATGGTAAGGACGTTGCTGGTGGTTTGTCGGGTTGTTCTGTTGTGGGTGGGCTAGGGTAGTAGGGAGCTGAGGTGGGAGGTCTGTGCAAGATTTAGCCCTACCCTCTGCTTTCTATCTTTTAACCAGTTCCTGATCCACAATAGTACACTGCCTCCTATCCAATGACTTTTTAATTTCTCCAAAAGTCTCTGATGAGGGACCTTGTCAAAGGCTTTCTGAAAATCCAGATACACTATATCAACCGACTCACCTTTGTCTACCTGTTTATTCACACCTTCAAAAAAACATAACAGATCAGCAAGACAAGACCTTCCTTGGTGAAAGCCATATTGGCTGTCTCCCATTAAGCCATGGCTATCTACATGTTCAGTAATTTTGTTCTTTATAATGGTTTCTACCATTTTTCCCAGTACTGATGTCAGGCTCATCAGTCTGTAGTTTCCCAGATCACCCCTGGAACCCTTTTTAAACATTGGCGTTACAATTTTATTTTATTTATTTATTTAACAGTATTTCTAAACCGCCTTATTTTATTAATCAAGGTGGTATCACAGCAAACAATCGGGTAAAGTGCGAGTGTTAAACATGCAGTGAGGGAGAAATTTAGTTGAGTGTGTGTTGTATTGTGTGCTAGATTGGTTTGAGCTATGTACAATGTGTGTTGTGTTGTGCGCTAGAGTGGTTTGAGCTATGTACAAGATGGGCTATATACAGTGATGCAAAAAACATTTTCTATACATACAGTGTTTAGAAGGTATCATGTGCTGTTATCCATTCTCTGAGGTTATGTGATGTGTCCATAGTGTTCTATGAACAGCATGGTTTTTAGCTGTTTTCTAAAGTCTTTGAGGTCTGTAGTTGCCCTCAAATCGTCCGGTAGCTTGTTCCATATTGTTGGAGCAGCCATGGAGAGTGCTCTGTCTGTTGTGTCCTTGCGTGTGTGTTTGAATTCACTTGGGGTGCTGACTCGGTTGTGTGTTTGTTTTCTTCTAGGACGTGTGCTGGTGTCCGGTTGTATGAGGGTGTGCAGGCTGTTGGCTGATGTGTGCTGATTTATCTTGAATAGGTTTATGATAGTTTTGTATCTGATGCGTGCACCGATTGGGAGCCAGTGTAAGTCCTTTAAGGTAGGTGTGATGTGCTCCTGTCTTGCAGTACCGGATATTATTCGTGCTGCAGTGTTTTGTGCTAGCTGGAGTGGTTTGAGGGCTTGTTTCGGTAGTCCAAGGTATATCGGATTGCAGAAGTCCAGTAGTGGGGTTATCAGTGCTTGACAGACGGTACGAAAGTGTTCTAGGGCGAGGAGTGGTTTCAGTCTCCTGATGATTCGCATCTTGTAGTAGACTTTTTGGATTGTTTTGTTTATGTGTGGCTTGAGGTTTAGTTTATTGTCCAGAGTAACACCGAGGTATCTCACTTCTGATCTTATTGGTATAGTAGTGTTTTGAATCTTGATATTTGGCGGGTGTATGAATCTTTGGTTCCGAGTGATGATTAAAGCTTCGGTCTTGTTGTAGTTTATTGCGAGGTTGTTGTTTTGACACCAACTCGTCATTTGGGTAAGGCAGTCTGTTATCTTAGAGAAGTCCGGGTTGTCGATTGATATTGGGGTGTATATCATGATGTCGTCTGCATATATTGTGTATTGAATGTTGTTCTCTTTCATGATGTTGCAGATTGGTTGGATGTAGATGTTAAATAGGAGTGCTGAGAGTGCAGATCCTTGAGGAACTCCTTGATGGACATTTATGGGTCGGGAGGTGTTGTGTCCCACCTTGACCTGTAGCTGTCTTTCGGTTAGGTATGAGTGGAACCATTCCAATGTGATACTGTGTATACCAGTGTTCTTTAGTCTTTCCAGGAGCGTGTTGTGGTCCACTGTGTCGAAGGCTGAGGAAATGTCGATAAAGATCATTATGATTCCATTCCTGGTGTTGTCAATTATTCTTAGGATGCTGTCGAAGAGGTAGATCAGTAGCGTTTCGACTCCATGGTTGGGACGAAAGCCGTGTTGGTTGTCGTCGAGTGTTTCATATTTGTCGATGTGTTCCTGGAGTTGTATTTGATCCGTTTTTTCGATGATTTTTGCCAGGAAGGGTATGCTGGAGATTGGTCGGTATGCTGCTGGATCTTTTTTGTCGAGAGTTGTTTTCTTTGTGATTGGTCTTACTGAGGCAAGCTTTAGTTGCTTTGGCATGAGTCCTTGAGTGAGTGAGTTGTGTACTATTTTATGTATGGTGTGGATGAAGTTTGATTTGGTGGCTTTTACCCATGCCACTGGGCATGGGTCTGTAGAAGCAGTGCTTGTGTTGATTGTAGAGATGATGTGGGATATCTGCTCTGTTGAGGGTGAGTAGAAGGTGCCCCAGGTTTTGGTGTATACGTCTGTCCTGGTGGTCTCGCTGGGTGTTGTACGCTCTGTGGAGTGAAATTTGTTTTTGATGTGGTCGGCAAATTCCTGTGGATCAATTTGTACTTCCCCTTCTGTTGTTTGCTCTTTTGTGAGGATCTTAACTATTTCGAAAAGCTCTCTGGGTTTGTTGATGGAAGTATTTATCATGTTTGTGTGGAATTCCCTCTTTGATTGGTTGATGAGATCATTGTATTGTTTTTGTTTTGTTAGGTAAAGATGTTGGTCGGCTGTTGTTTTGTTTTTTCTCCATCTCCGTTCAATCTTCCTGAACTCCCTCTTTTCTCGTCGTATTTTTGCCGAGTACCATGGTTTGTTTTGTCTCCTGTTGTGGTGGCGTTTCTCGTGCCTGCCACCCGATGGTTTGGCGGCGTTAGCTAAGATGCTGTTCCAGCTGGAAACTTGTTCCTCCAGGTCATCTGTAGTAATGTTCAAGTGTTGTATTGTGTCCTGTATGAATTCGTCTTTGTCGAAATGCTTGAATCGTCTTTGTGTGTGTGAGATGTTTGCTCTTTCGCTTGTCTGGTCCTCTTGTGATCACAGCTTTGTCTCGATTAAGTAATGGTCAGACCATGGCACTGGGGTAATGGTGGGTGGAGAAATTAGGTCTCTTGATGTTAGGTAATTGGATGCGAAGATGAGGTCTGGGGATGATCCATGTCTGTGTGCACCACATTGATTACACAGGTACACTACCAAAAAACTGCCTCCTGATTCCTATAGATTTTGGGGTGCTGAATCCAGGAAAAATAGCCAAAATGTTCCATCACGTCACGTTTTCTTGCAAAATTAGATTTCTTACCCATATAAGGGATGTTCACATAATTTCTTTTTAGCCGACTGCAGTTTATTTTCTTGGCCCAAAATAGAGGTTGTAATGGTTAACTAACTAGAAACACTCCCTCATGATATTTTAGAGTGTTTTGTATTCATTTTATACATTAACAGGACAATTGGGAGGGGAAGGGAAGGTGATGGCAGTAGGGGTGTACTATCAATCGCCTGGCCAGAGTGAACAAAGGGATGATGCTGGAAGTTTTTTGGACTTCCTTTTTGGAATATAGCTGGTCTGGGCTTCCAAGATAGTATTTTTAAACAACACCCATGGCTTGATGTAAATCTTTAACCTTTACACCTGCTCCTTTTAGGTTTTTCTTAACTATTTTCCTCATTTTATCAGTCTCCCTTTTGAAAGTTAAAAGGTTGTACTGTGCATTTCCTTACCATCCTTCCTCCATGTATTAAATCAAACGTGATCATGCTTTGATCACTATTGCCAAGTGGCCCCACCACCCTTATCTCTTGCACCAGATCTCGTGTTCCACTAAGGACTTGATCCAAAATGGCTTCCCCTCTGGATAGTTCATGAACCAGCTGCTCCAAGAAACAAGTCATTTATTTCATCTAGAGACTTTATCTCCCTAACATGTCCTGCCGTGACACTGACCCAGTCAATACCAGGGGTAATTGAAATCACCCGTTGTTATTATTACTGTGCTGTAACTTTTGTTAATTTCCCTGAGCATTTCATCATCCCTTTGTTCACTCTGACCAGGCGATTGATAGTACACCCCTACTGCCATCACCTTCCCTTCCCCTTTTTACATGGAATTTCAATCCATAGAGATTCTACAGTGAATTCTATTTCCTGCAAAACTTTAATCCTTTGCAACTCAATGCTCTCTCTAACAGAGTGCTACCCCACCATCAAATTGATCTGCTCTTTCATTACAATATAGTTTATACCCAGGTATCACAGTATCCCACTGGTTGTCCTCCTTCCACCATGTCTCTGAGATACCAATCATATCTAACCTCTCATTTAGTGCTATATGTTCTAACTCTCCCATCTTATTTTTTAGACTTATGGCATTTGCATACAAGCATTTTAAAGGCTGCATTTTATTCATATTAATCTGGTTATTGGTAGGCAGATAGCTGTAATTTAAAAAGCCACAAACTCTTACCTTTGCTTGAAATGTGTAGTCCCTGTTAGGAATGCCTCTTGTTCCATCTATTGCCCCAGCTGCCTTTGTATAAAAAACTCTTATTTACACCAGGTTTGGAGTCTTCTAATTTTCCACCAAGGACAGTCCCAAGCCCGGCTGAAAATGGAGGAGAGTGGTCACACTACTGCCATGGCCAGAACTGGAAAACCAGGAAAATTTGGCAAAAAACCCCCAAACACACATGGAAATTTGAATAAACTCATTCGCTTACGCAACTGCACCCAGAGCAACCAATACGCCAGCACTGGGAACACAGGGAACTGGTGAAAAGAGGGCTACTGGTCTAAGAATCAAATTTATGACACTAAAACAGGAAAGTCACATCACCGCATGGAATGTGTGAACAGGACACCACGTCAGACAAAAGGAAATCATCGCCATGGAATTGCTGAAGTGCAAAATTTTGATTGCTGCGGTATACAAACTAAGACTCATTGGATCTGGAACACTCTCCATCCAACTGCCAATGATCGATGAAACAATGGCACTATTCTACTCTGGTGGTGGAAAACAAGAAGCTGGCATCGGCTTTATGGTGGATAGATGAGCTACCAGAAGTGTAATTGCTTTCCAATCAATATCAGATCGTCTGGCATTCCTCGATGGTGAGACAACTGCCTATGAAGTGAAGTGTATAATAACATCATTGAAGAATGGAAAGATGCCCGGAGTGGACCAAGTCACTGCCGAAATGATCAAAGCTGGGGGAGACCATCCTGTTACAACTGCTTCATGCCCTTCTAACACTCATCCGCTTCCTCTCTGTGCCCACCCATCCATCGTCGGATACAGCTATGGATTTTGGATGTGTGCCTGGATCTGGTGGATAAACGGAAATGAATCAAACATGTTGACTTCGACCAGTATCAGCAACTGAACAAAGAGGTCAGGTAGAAGATGAAAGTGGAACGAAAAGCCTAATAGAATGGTTTTGCAACCATACTGGAAGCAGCAGCATCCAAGCACAAGTACCCTTAGGAGACCGAGTGGCAAAACAAAGTCTACCAATGACATCATCAAGAAAGTGGACGGCACCTTCGCGAGCTCCCCTGGTGAATGTCTGTAACTGTGGAAAGAATTCTTCCAACAGCTATACAACCATGATCCACTCCAGGAATCACCACCTAAGCCATCACTCATCGACCTGCCAGAGAATTCATTCCTTGACGGTGAGCCAACAGTCTATGAAGTGAAGTGTACAATAACATCATTGAAGAACGGAAAGACGCCTGGAGTGGACCAAGTCACTGCTGAAATGATCAAAGCTGGGGGAGACATCCTGCCATAACTGCTTCACATCCTTCTAACACTAATCTGGAGCATGAAATGAGTTTCATCAGCATGGAAGAAAGCAATCATTGTGCCAATCCTTAAGAAAGGCGATAGCCTGAAATGTAAGAATTACCATGGCATTAGCATCCTTTCAATCATTGGCAAGATGTTCATGAAGATCATACAATCAAGGCTGCAGGAACATCATGAACAAACCAGCTGAGAAGAGCAAACAGGATTTAGGCCATATCAGGGTTGCACCGATCAAATATTCACTATTCGTCTACTGATGGAGGAAAGGATCAGATGTGGAAAGCATTGACTTCAAATCTGCATTTGACTGTGTTCACTGGCCTGCCCTCTGGGGGGGGCACTAGAGAACAAACATGTGCCACTGAAGGTCATCCAACTTCTCTGAGCATCATACAGTGGCTCAACCAGCAGCGTGCAGATCCAAAATGAGCTAGCCAAGGAATTTCCTATCCAAACTGGAGAGTGCCAGGGAGATGTCGCCTCACCCTGGCTTTTCAATATCATGATCAATGCAATAATGAGGAAAACATTCAAGGACAGGGTCGAGTATGGTGTGAACAGCTTCCTGACTGACTTGATGTTCGCAGACAACAGTGCTATATTTGCTGACATAGATACAGAGGCCACAGACATCCTTTTCCATATTGCCCGCATCGCCCAATCTTACAGTCTTAAGAATCAATGTGGACAAGACCAAAGTTATGACCATGGATAGATCACAGACCATTGTTCACCTCGATGGAATTCAAATTGAGCAGGTCCAAGAATTCAAATACCTGGGATTGCTGGTACAAGATATGAAGGTGGCATCCACCACTGAAATCCTCAGCAGGATTGGCCAGGTAACAGTAGAATTCACCTCACTCAAGAGAATGCTATATTGTTAACAATGGGTTTAAGTCTCTCTCCAAAATTTGCAATTCTCTTTGCACTGCAGAGTTACTATTTCTAGCCAGATTAATTCCCGATAGCTGAAGATCCTGGGCGGCATTGGACCTTTTTCTGTTCCTTGAACTGTATTCCCAAGTTAATGCCTCTGATAAAGTTTCTCCAAGTAATAACAATTTTTTGTTTTGAGATCTTTTGACAAATGGTGATAAATAAAATAAAATGCTAAAAATAATCAAGAATAAGAAACCAAAGTCTTTACTGAATAAGTCTTCAATTTCCTTCTGTCACAACAAACCCAAATTAGCTCGTTATAAAAACTGCCTTAACAAGGCCCACAATAAATTAAACTACTGTGATTGGACACAGATAGGTACTATTTAACTAATTCAAATATCCCTGCATGAAGAATCAAGGTGTTTCCATCGTATGAAATGAACTTGAAGCTAAGGTCTAACGTGTCAAAAACAGAGCTGTTGAAAGAACTCTGTGATAAGTTACTCAAAGTACAATGGTTTAAGAACATCTTTTGGGATACTGTCAGATCCATCATTGCAAAGTGGAAATAGTTTGCCATGACAAAGATGCTGTCTCGATCTGGCCATCCCTCCAGAAGTCAGTAACCACAGGTTAAGGAACTCCTGAGAAAGGTCACTCTGAGGCTTAATATTACTTTAAAAGAACTACAAAAAGCCTTACCCATACTTTCATCATCTTCCACTTAGTCCTTTGAAGAGTAGGTTACAGTAGTCTTTCACTGAACCATCTCTATCCCTTGCAAATGCAATGTGCAATGTGTGCCTTCGAGTCAGTCCTGACTCCTGGCGACCCAGAAGCTCCTGGGTTAATCTATTCAGAATTCTTTTGCAGATTTATCTTCCACTAGTGTCCCTACGCTCACATAACCCCTCTTCTCAAGTCATGTCATTGGCTCCCTATTCACTTCCATATACAGTTCAAACGTTTTACTCTCCTACAAGTGCATTAATTCTGCAACTCCGCATTAACTTTCTTCTCTTTTCTTCCCTTACACCAAGGAGCAGAGTCCTTATCTGTGCAGCAGAGAGGTAGGGATACACATATGTATGTATGTGTGCAGCAGAGTAGCAGGATACACATGTGTGTGCGAGTTTAGTAGAGTGGCAGGGGTATGTGTGCGAGTGAGTGGGCAGCCTTTGGGATAGGGAGTACAAATTACTGATGCATTATTTCTTCCACCTCCATCTCCAGACTCCCTTTCTTTTCACCTTGCAGCTAGATATGCCTGGAATAAACTTCCTGAGTCAGCAGATCATGCTCCCTCTCTGGCCCAATTCAAATCCAGACTAAAAGTCTATCTTTTTGAAGCTGCTTTTAAACCTTAACCCCTTATTCTCCTGTTCATATCCATGTAATAAATGAAACTTCTGAATCTCTGATTTGCCCTCTTTGTTTGTCTTGAAATAAAAAATTATAAGTAAAAATTATAAAAAATTGAAATAAAAAATAAGTAAAAATTATAAAAAAATTATAACTGCCTGTACTTTGCACTATCTATCTTTCCCTCAATCTCACAAGTCTCCCTGTCCTCACTGCTGCAAAGCATTTCTACAACATAATTCTGCCATCACTATGCTTTACTACAGGGATGGTGTTAGTAGGGTGCTGTGCTGAGCTTGTTTTCTGCCAAACATATCACTTAGCACTCAGACCACAAAGTTTCACTTTGCTCTCATCAGGCCTCCTTCGTGGATGTAATAGTATGCAGTACATCATATGTTTTTTCTTCAACAGACTTCCTTCTTGCCACCTTCCCATATAGGTCATGTTTGTTGTGTAATTTTGAAATTGTTCAACAGTCAACATTTTCTCCAGTCTCAATCAAAGACCTCTGGTACTACTACTAATCTTGGAGGAAAATATGTTCTAGTCCGACATAAGCCTGGGAATGGAGAGAAGATTCACCTTTCAGAAGGACAATGCTCCTAAGCACAAAGCAAAAGCAACAGCAACAATGGAGAGACTGAGCAAGAAAATATCCTCGAGTGGCCCATTCAAAGCTCAGAACTGAACCTAATAGATAATCCGTGCAAGACTTGGATATTAAGTCCTCAGATGATCCCCAACCAACTTTTAAAAACTTTAGATATTTTACCAAGAAGAATCAGCAAAAACTGCACCATGGTGCTGTGTAAAGTAGGTAGACATGTATCCTAAATGACTCATACCTACTATTTTTGTAAATAGGGCATCAACAAAATAAAGTCAAGGGGTGTGAATATAATGCAATCAAGACTTTTTAGGTGTGTTTTTGCTAGAACAATAGCACTTATTAGAGGTCTCTTTGTCCATATGCATGCATTTGTTTTCACGTGTGTAAACGCATGCATACTAATGAGGAGCAGCTTGGTAGAAGAGGACATCCAGTGGTGCCAGGGGAACCCCAAGCTTGGTGGCAGTGGCCAATCCCCACCAAAGAGAGTGGTGGCTTCTATGGTAATGCTGATTTAAACAGCTGGCAGAGACCGAACCTCCCTCTGGCAGATGAGGATGGCAGCATCTCCCTTTCCTAGACTCCCTCACTCCCCCCAAAAGTGTCCAGTATTTCTTCTGCCCTATCCATCCAGGTGCACAGAAAGTGTGTAGACATGAAAAGCATTGAGCATGTTTGCTTAGGGCCCATCAAAGTATTATTCCTTCACTGTATATAGTTTAATATAATAATTCTGACTTTTTAAGCTCCCATTGAAACTCTATATAGCTTTACAGGCACACATAGCAAACACTGGCAGCAAAGGTTTCAGCTTTCTTGTCCTCAAATAGCTAAGTTCAAATGAAATACAGCTAGGACTTACAATTATAACCAAAAAAACATGCAAATTGCCCCTTCCTCGGCACTATGATGCTGTTACCCAGCAGCTGCTGTTGCAGCCAGGTGAAATCATCAGAGGCAACAGGAAGCTTGTGCTTTCTGTTCCAGCTGCTCTCTGCTGCTGGAAAGAGTTTGAAATGCAAGAACAGGCACTTTCTTTTCTCAGGTGTCAAACTCTTTCCAGAGCCTTAAACAAGTTACTGAGGAGAGACTGATAGATATTGACTGTTAGAATATCACGCTGGCAGAAAGCAGGGCAGGCCCAAGAATTGGTTCAAAGTGTTAATGACCTAAGCAAACCTTAAGCCTTATGCCCTCTCTGGCTGTCAGGGCTGGTCCCCCCGCCCCCTCCTCTGACCCAGCCAAGAGAATTGGAGCAGCGTGGCTCGGTGGGAGGGAGGGCGGCACGGCCAGAGCTTCTGCATGGGGCAGCAGAAACCCTTGGGCCGGCCATGCTGGCCGTTAGAATCTAATGTTTAGTTTTGAATGGCCTGCTCTTTACCATCACCCTAGGCGACTGCATAGTTTGCCTGACGCTTGGTCCGACACTGGCAGAAAGTTAATACATGTCACCTTTGTGAAACATATATCAATGTTCGTCACCAGGAACCCCACCACAAAACTATCAGTATTCTAGACAAACTCATAGTAGTTAAAGATGAAGTTAACTACCTAGGCATCCAAATGGACAGAGCTCTGAACCTGAAATCCCACATCACCAAAACCACAAACAAGGTCCATCAACGTTTGAGGACCATAAGAAAGATCAAGCCAATACTCTGCCAGGACCACTTTCGCACAGTGTGCCAAGCACTCATCACACCTCTGCTTGATTACGGAAACTCGTTATATCAAGGCCTCCCTCAGCAGACCTTACACCCATTCCAAATGGTGCAAAACACTGCAGCACGCGTCATTACAGACACTCCTAGAACTGAGCACATCACCCCCGCCTTACAGCAATTGCACTGGCTCACAAAGATGGCCAGAGCAAAATTTAAAACAATCCTGATCATCTTTAAAATCATTCACCATCTCTCGGCAGATGCACTCCAAGCAATCATAACAAGGGATATCAGCAATAGACCAAGAAGGACCAATAATGACAACATGATCGGCACACCTGCAGGATATCACAAGACTAAACAAACAACTTCAAGAAGAGCTCCTTCACTATTGGCGTCCACACTTTGGAACTTGAATGTTCTTAAGTACCCTCATGTTAAATGTAACCCTCCAATTGTGATGTGACCACTTTGATTGTAGGATAAGGTGGTATACAAATCTGTCTAAATAAATAAATAAAATAAAAATATCCAGTTAAGAGGAGATTTAACGGCAACCAACGGTTTAAAGTCCTGAAGAGTAGGTTCTTGTCATTTGTACCTTATCATTGACAGCTTATCATTAACAATACTTGGCAAAGCCTAAAGAGAAGGTAAGAAGATTACTCATTTCAGACAGCTATGAATTTCAAAACTCCAGACAAACACTGGACTAATTACGAAACCTTCCCAATCTGAAGACTGGAGACAAAGCAAAATGTGCCCTGAGCTGCCAAACGGCCTTCATATTTTGTCTGTAAACATCTTTGTGTTGCTTTGGTTTAGATGACTTGGGTAAGTTTATAATTAGGGGGAATGCCGATGCTGCTGCTGGGGCTTGGGGAAGGGGGCAATGCTTGGGTTGGGAAAGAGTTGGCATTGGAAAATTATGTCATTCAATGGAATCCACCTAAAGCGCCACAAAAAAATGTCGATGAACCTCCATTTTTTCAACCCTAGGAAAGCACATTATTGCCTCAAAAAAAACCCCTCTAAAATCCCAAATGATTAACACCTAGGACCGGACGTCCTAATTATAGTCCCATGTTCAACAGCATGGCAAATTAACCCATTTACAGATTGACTTCACTAATGAGACAAATAAAAATGATGGTGCTTTAAATGTTAACCAAACAATAAGTACGGGGAGGAGGATGAGGAGAAGTAAAAAGCACTGGAGTTGCACAAGAGTCATAAGTAACTTATTTTGCAGTGAAATATTAAAAAACACCAGTTTGGAGCATCTGCCTTAAATATTCTAGAATGAAGCTGACAGAATATAGGATAAGCTTGCTGATGAATTTACTGAACTCTAATTTCTGTATGTGTAATTGTGGTGAGAGATACTGAAAGAAAAAGAAAACTGCCATAAGGTAGAAAGTTTTCACTGGTAGGATTCACAGAAACCTGAAAAAAATTGCAGGTAGGACAACAGGTAAGACAGAGATTGATGTTATAAAGGCGATGTGTATTCGGCAGAGAGAGAGAGAGAGGCCTGAGAGCTCTCCAAACTGCAGAGGTAGGAAATAGCATTCCTATCCAATAGTGCCCCTGAGTGTTACACATCTGCAAATGCATGACAGAATTTGGTCTCAAAACCTCAGTATTATAGAGATTACTTGAAATATTAAATTGCCTGTTTCTTGGCTCTCTAAGCCAATTCCAGAGTTTCCTTTTGTTTTCTTTTGCTTTGTCCTATTACATTTTCTCTCTTTCATGCCTATCCTTCGATGGGAAAAAATGTGTCTGCTCAACAGGCCCTTATCATAAGGGCATGGAGCTGAACCAAATCTTCCCTCCTCTTTTGGCTAGCAAAAAGACTGCAGTCTATTGAAGTCTCCCATGTCACGCTCAAGTGAGAGAGTCACCTCTTTATCTTTATTGCACATTTTTTAGGACTTGAGGTGGTCGATCATAAGCATTTAATCAATCTTTTTTCCTCTTAATCCTCAGATTTTCTATAGAGGAGAAAATCCATCCACCATCTGCTGGAGACAAAGAAATACTGAAGGGACCTCTGGTGGCTGAGGCAGATAGAGACACAGGAGTGATGTCATTGAAACCCAGGCTTTTTATTGGTTCTTTATCTCCACCAATCTGCAGGTAGGGGAACACAACCCACTTATCTAGACTGGTCTAGCAGGATGACATGGAATAAAACTTTTTTTTTCTTGGGAGCATTTATTGAGGCAGCATGGAACAGAAAAAAATAGGACCTAGGAAGGAATGGACTGCAATCCAACTCCTCTAACAGATTCTGAAGAACGGATTAACTAAACCTACTGTGCGTTGTGAGATCCTTTCTAGACAACAGTGAGGTATGAATGTATGGAGAGAAGTCCAAGTAGCAGCTCTGCAGCTCTCTTCAATGGAGGCTGAGCATAGTTGGGCTACAGACCCAGCCATGGTTCGGACATTGTGAGCCGAGACAGGTCCTTAAAGCCTGCCTGGGCATAAGCGAAGAGATGCAAGCTGCCAGTCAAACATAGAATGCATTTATTGAAGGCAACCCCAAGCCTACTGGGGTCAAAAGAAACGAAAAGCTGGGTGGACTTTCTATGAACTTTCGTCCTTTCCAAGCAACAGGATAAAATCAAAATAAGCATAACTATCTCTTATAAATTTGAACAATTAGGGGTGACCTACACGGAGCGGTGGGTAAACCCCTAAACAAAGGAATGGGGAGGAGTGACCTGCACAGAGCGGCAGGTGCACCTACTCTTTCCGCCTTGCTGGACAGATTAGATGGACCATACTGGTCTTTATCTGCTGTCATATACTATGCTACTATGTAAGTAGAAAGCCAAGGCTCTCTTGCAGTCCAAAGTATGCAATGTGCTTTCCCCTTTGTGTGCATGGGGTCTTGGGAAAAGGCTGGAAGGAAGACTGACTGATTAAAATGGAAGTCTGATATCACTTTAGAAAGGAATTTAGGATGCGTACACATCATCATCATCCTATTGTTGAAAAGCTTTATGAAATGTGGATCTGCTACCAGAGCCTGGAGCCCGCTAACTTTGCATGCTGAAACTACCGCAACCAAAAAGAGGACCTTCTTGGCTAAGAACGTCAGAGCACAGGTATCCAAGCAGCTCGAAAACAGCTTCATCAGCGGAGATAATACCACACTGAGATCTCAAAACACTGCTAAGAGGCAGCTTTGTAAGAAGCAGGCCCTTCATAAAGTGAACTAAAGACTGTAGAGAGACGTGTTTACCTTCTATGTGACAGCAATAGGCACCAATTGCACAGAGGTGTACCAGACTCAGACAAATGCAGAAGATATTTAAACAGTTTCTGAGTGGGACACAAGAAGGAGTCTAGGGCTTGTCTCTCACAACAGACAAATCTCTTCTATTTGAAACCACACGACCTCTGGGTAGAATCTCTCCTGGAAGCGAAGATGACATTAGTAACAGCAACCGACCAGGTCAAAGAGGACAATGCTAGCCCCTTAACATCCAAGCTATGAGGGCAAAGGACTTTATGTTGGGGTGCAACACTGCTTCTCAATATTGTGTCACTGCTGCATACACCTTGTAGCACTATACAAATGATTAGTAGTAGTAGTACAGGTACTCAAGCAAACCAGGTCCCTAATGGAAAGCTCAGGAAGAAGAGGAAACCATGGTAGCTGGGGCCAATAAGGAGCAATTAGAATCATTGTGCCCCCATCATCTTTGAGTTTCAGGAGAGTTTTCACTATCAGAGGAATAAGAGGCTACGCAATGTGGGAGGAAGACATCCAAGGCTAGTTTTGCCATGTCTCCCCACCCTGAAACAGAACTGAGGCACTCGCCTGTTCTGAAGAATGGTGATTGATTTTATTCATTCATTCGTTTCGGCGTATTTGATTTACCAAATCAAATACGCTGAAAGGAGTGGCCTAGTGGTTAGGACATGGTACCTCAGGCCGGGGGGCCAGGGGTTCAATTCCCACCTAGGGACAGCAATCTCAGGCCGGAGGGACTGGGATTTCTAGTCCTATAGGCACTCCTTGTGGCCTTGGGCAAGACACTTAACCCTCCATTGCCTCAGGTACACATAGATTGTGAGCCCTTTGGGGACAAGGGAATGTATCCAGTACCTGTTTGTATTGATTACATAATGTAAATTGCTTTGACTGAAGGATAAGGCGGTATAGAAAGCTGGCTAAATAAAAAAATAAAAAAATAAATACCACAGTAGGTACAAGTACGTCAAAGTAGTTTACAATCAT
Source organism: Ichthyophis bannanicus (assembly GCA_033557465.1). NCBI lineage: Eukaryota > Metazoa > Chordata > Amphibia > Gymnophiona > Ichthyophiidae > Ichthyophis > Ichthyophis bannanicus. Next base: position 223,998,044 of record CM066031.1, read on the forward strand.
AATGCATAACAAACATCAAAGAACAACATTGAGAATTATCTAAGACAGACACAAAGTATCCAAAAAATATCTTAATTGACCAAAGGACAAAAATATCGGCTACAAAAGTAATAGAACATCAATCTACTATCCTATACATCCAGCTGTAAAAGCAATAAGGAAGAGAAGACACAGCAACTAATTGAGGCTAGCCCACCATAAAGATCTATCAAGGAGGTGCCCCACTCCCAAAAGATGGACATGGTCACTTTCCAATCCAGGATCCATTGATGGGATTGAAGGATTCCGCTCAAACTGTCTTACCAGGCAAGGATGTGGTCCTGAGTGTCATCCCAAGTTCCACATCCTGACCATCTCCCAATATAGGAAGTATGATTCTTTTCCTCCCCGCTTGTTGCATAGTATATTGCTACTTGATTGTACATCTGGATCATGAAAATTTGGTTAGCCAGCCGATCTCTGAAAGCCATTCAATATTGCTCTCAGTTCTAGGAAATGTATATGATAACAGTTTTCCTGGGTGGACCAAGTCCTCTGAGTAGGAAGCCCAACTACACAGGCTCCCCAGCCTGGCTTGGATGCATTTATCGTGAGCAACTTTTGAAATGGAAGAATTTGAAAGGGTAAACCTTCGGTCAGATTGGAATGCTTGATCCACCAGGACAGGGAGTCCCAGAGAGGAGGAGTAACAAAAATGACATCTCTGAGTCTGTGAGTGGCCTGCATCCAGGACATGTCAAGAGAGTAACATGAACTACTGAGGCCATGTTGCCCAACATTCTCAACATGTTTCTCACTGACGTCAGCTAACTCTGATGTACTTACACCACAATTGCCATCAAGCAGAAGCCTAAGTTGTGTCTAGCAGAACTACGGTGAATTCCAATTTGTGCGACAGGCTCAAGTTTGACAAACTCTAACAATTCCAGTACCCAAATGGTGATACAAACCAATTCTTGAATCACTTTACCAGCCAATTGTCCAAGTAGGGAAATACATGCATTCACAGTTTGCATAGAAATGCTGCAACAACCATGAGGCATTTTGTGAATATGTGAGAAGCAAACACTAGGCCAAAGGGCTGTATGTGGCATTGGACGTGGTATTTACCTATGATGAATCACAGATAAAGAATGCCTGTACCCATATACAGATACGTCCTAGTGGCAGGAAGTAAGTCCAGGGAACATAGCCAATCCACTTTTTGAAGAAAGAAAAGCAGAGTGCCTAGGGAAACCATTCTGATGTGGAGGCCGGGTCAGAAGTGGGCCCGGAGAGGATTTTGAGGGCATCAGTATGCTGCCTAATCATGGTTGCAGCCTCTTGCACCTTATCTCCTAAGATATTCTCCCCATGGCATGTCAGCAAGCTTCTCCTGGACACTAGGTTGTAAGTCTGAAGCCCAAAGCCATGAGTGTCTCTGGGTGCCAATACTCATACAGGAGACTCTTGATGCCATACTAAAAATATCTGTGTCACGCTAACATTGTATTTTCCAAACTCCTTCCCTTGACTCACTTGGGAACAATACAGCATGGCTTTCTTTGAAGGAAGAAAGTCCAACAACTCATCCAGATTGTGCATGATGTTCACAAATGCATGCTCACGAATAGGACACCACACAGGATGTCAGCTCAGCAATCTGAAAGAACTTCCTCCCCAAAGAATCTGGGGGGCTGAGGAGTGAGAAACAGATGTTTTTAGCTCTTTTGAGAATAGATTCAATGACCATAAAATAGTATGGTAGCCATAGCTTCCTGAATCTGGGAGCCTTTTAGTCTCTATACATAGAGTTGATCTTATTACTGAAAGGCACAGAAAGGAGGTCTCCCACATTTTGATCTGCAGTCCCTCAAGGATGCGGTGCAGGAGTATTGTCACTGTTTCCTTAAGGGGATCGGACTGCTGAAGCATATCCAATTCCTTGGCCCTGGGCTTCTCCTTCATTTCTTACTAAGATGGAATGGACTTGGTCATTTCCTTCACAAAATCATGGAAGATAAGCTCTTCAAGTGGGGATTTTTGTCGTGCAGAGGTGCAGGATCTGAAGGAAGCTCTGGGGACTTCTTTGAGGAGAAGTATTCAGAGTCATATTCAGAATCCCAAGAGTGCTTGGATGCAGACTCAGAAGAAACCCAGGGAAGTCTGGGTCTCTACCTCTCTTGGGCGGTGGCTCTCCTCTAGGAGCATCGGTGCACCAATGACATCTGATGCTTCAAGGAGTGATTCCCCCACTCTTAAGACTGATATCAACCAGGTTGGAATCTGTGCTAAGGCCCATCAAGGTCTCAATATCAATTCCTCTCCCAGAGGCAGGCAATGAGCCTTGAGAATTTGTTTGATACACCAATGTGCCATCATTGATGTAGTCAAAGCAGCAACTTCACATACGGCAAAGATTGACTGATATCAGGGAGTCTTGGCAGGCTGGCCTCTGCCTCATGGAATCTAGCACGAAGCTCCGACACTGAGGTGGCTATGGTCTTCTTGTCAGGGCTGCTTCAAAGATCAGGGTTGCTCCAACACCTCAGTGCTCCTGACATCATGCTCTGCCGAAACTCAATGTCGATGCACCTCAGCCTTCGCCTAATGCTCAGCATCCATAGTTCACGATGTCTTAAAGGATCAAGATTAATCCTTCGTCTTTCTCCGGGCGGTGTCAGTAAGTGACTGATGCCAGGGTGACCTGCTGGTGCTCAGTGAGTTCAAGAGTCACTTCATCTCAATGCTCTGCCAGCATCTGGTGCAGTTCCTGCGGCCATGGAGACCAATGTTGCTGATGCAAAAGACCATGAGGCAGTCTTATCTGTGCCAAAAATGTGTTTGTGCTGTTTCTCATGACCCTTGATCCCTCCCTCTTTCTATTATTTGCAAATACCATGGACAACAAGAAGGTTCATGGGCCAGCCCCAAGCAATATCTGGAGTGTCTGCAATAGACATAGGTCTTGGAGCACTGAGTACACTTTTTAAACTTGCTGGCCAGTGATTTGATCACCCAAAAAAACAGCCACAGCGAAATCCAATGATTTTGAAAAACTAACCCAGCTGGGACACCTGAGGTCTAAATGCGATCTATAGCAGTGGGGTGAGAAAAATAAAGGAAACTTAGAAACGGTAGAAAACACTAGATTACAAAAAATAAAAAAGGCTCAGAAGCAGTGACAATGGCAGAGAAGAGAACTCACAAAGTGAGGAGAAAACTCAAAAGCCAATAAATTGCAAGAAATGCTGAAGAAAAGTGCGAACCGATGAGCATGTCTGTAAGGTTCTATGGAAAAATGAAGATTGAGGTGGTGAGGCATGGCAGCGGTATGTGAGAATTCAAACGTATGGGACCAATCCAAAGGTTTCTAGAAGTTGGGAGAGATTTCCTGCATGGGACTCAGTTGGTGACATCATCCATGTGTAATCCCTTATGCTGCTTGTCCATGGAGATAAGCATCTACTAGATAACTTCAGTTTGCAGCTAAAAAAACAAACATTATTCAGATGAAAGCTGAGGAGTGAAAACTGGAGTTATTGGCTCTTTTGAGAATGGATTCAATGATCATAGAATAGTGTGGCAGTTGTAGCTTCTCAAATCAGATGAAAGCAATGATTCCTCGTTTGTGTCCTGATATTTATATCATTCCTGAAGAGATATCCATGTTTAAAGTCTTATAAGCTCTTCTTAATCTGTCATGATTATTTATCTCCATAAATCAGAGTGCTAGCCCATTCCCACAGTCAGGACACAGAAAATATTCCCAGTCATTGGAAGAAAGGGTTCTTCCACTGGGCTGTCTAGGCTTTGGTGCTCTCTCTCAGTTACCTAACATTTCTACTTCTGTGTGTTTATCAGCGAGAAGGAAAGTGAACTACTATTGAAAGGTGAAGGAATTGTTGGATCTTCAAGGAAGTCTGGGACTCATCAGACAGAAAAGTAACTATCTCCACAAGTCCATGAGCTGTGGTATTATTTGGTCCATATATAAAGAAAGTGTGTTAATATTCAGGAACTTACTGCTTATACAAAAAAAAATGCTGGTACCACAGGTCAAAGCTGATCTACTGACAAGAACTGCTATCAGCTCAGACCGTAAGGGCTGTAGAGAGCTACTGCAGCAGAACTGTGCAATCAAATTAAAGCTGTATGCACCACTTCTGCATAGACTAATATAGGGGCAGCCATTTTGATGACTAGTAAAGCTACTAATGATATCACTCAACATAATCCCATACAGTAGCATTTTACTCTTCAGTTTTGCTTATGTTGCTTCTTTTAGATTGTAAATATCACAGAATGGTAAGACATAGGAAATAGCCTAATGGTTAGAGCAATGAGCTGAGAACCGGAGATGCCAGGGTGCAAATCCCGCTTCTAGCATGAACACTCCTTGTGAACTTGGGCAAGTCACTTGATCTCCCACTGCCTCAGGTATCCACTTAGACTGTAAGCTATTAGGGGCAGGGTAAGCTATTAGGGGCAGGGACATATTATTTCTGAATACTTATTGTATAGTGCCATGTATGTCCAATAGCACTATATAAATAATAATAATTATTGATAAGAAAGGATATGGAAAATATGCTTCATACTGAGGTTTCACCCTTATTTTCCAATGCACCTAAATACACTGGAGAAATGTACACAAAGAGGGTAGATTTCAAAGTCTGCTTTGTGTTTTTGGCACCAGTTCCCCTATTCTTATCATATGGATGACTCTGCATTTCCAATACACAATGAATAATAGTGGATAAAGCCCAAAATAGCCCCATTCAGTCTGCCCAGTTAGCATAGTTACTCACCTGTAACAGGTATTCTCCGGGGACAGCAGGAATCAGTACTCACATATGGGCGACGTCGGCACCGACGGAGCCCCCGTGGAAACATCTCCTCAGCTTTCAAAGAAAGCCTTTGGGAGATACACCACGCATGCGTGGTCCCCTTCTGTGCCCAAGGGTGCCATCTTGCCTCAGTCAAATGACATACTAAGATGGCCAAGGAAAAAATAAAATAAAATACCATAAGGGAGCAACTCCAAGAGGAGGAGGGAAGGTTGTGAGGACTGAATTCTGCTGTCTTTGGAGAATACCTGTTACAGCTTTCTCCTAGAACAAGCAGGAAGTCAGTCCTCACATATGGGACTCTCCAGCTACAGGCTACCGAGAACTTCTAAAAACGCCACAGCAACCTGTACAGGGCGAGCCCTGAACAGCAGCAGTGAAATCCCTACTGACAGACTCTCGCAAGACCCAGGTGTCCAGCAGAGAAGCAGCACTCTGATAGCCTAAACACAGAAGGGTCAAAGGGCAACAATTGCCTACAACCCAAAGAGATTACGGAGCATGGCCTGGCCGAAGGTGCTGTCCCATCAGGACTCCCTCTCAAGGCAGTAGTGAGCTGCTAAAGTATGGACCGAAGACCAGGTGGCGGCCCGGCAGATTACCATCACGGGGACGGAACACAGATTTGCCATGGAAGTAGCCATGCCCCTGACACAGTGCACCGTGACCTTCTGGTCCAGTGAAATCCCTGCCTCCTCTTATGCAAGGGTAATACAGTCTGCTTCCCAAGCAGACAGAGTTTGTTTAGTCACTAGAAGCTCCAGACGGCTGGGATCATAGAATACAAAAAGCTCAGGTGCTTTGCGGTGGTCCTGAGTCTGTTGCAGGGAGAAAGACGGGACTCTCTTACAATCCAGAGTATAGAGAACGGTCTCTGCCCTACCAGCGTCAGGCCTCAGAAAGAAGGTGGGGAGCACTACCTGGCTGAGGTGAAATAGGGACACCACCTTCGGCAGAAACTTGGGGTGTGTGCGGCAGCTCTGCCATCAGAGCCTGAAGCTCACTGACTCTGCAAGATGATGTGAATGCTACCAGGAAGGCAACCTTCCAGGAGAGGTACCTCAGCTGACAGGTAGTCAGAGGCTCAAACGGAGACTTAGTGAGCTGCGAGAGTACCACACTGACATTTCACTCCACCGCTGAAGGGCAGACGGGGGGCTTGGATAACATGAGGCCCCTCAGGAATCAAGACACAAGTAACTGAGTCAAGAGGGACTTTCCATCAACAGGATGGTGATGTGCTGCGATGGCACTCATTTGTACTCTGACCGAATTGGACTTTAGTCCCACCTGCGACAGGTGAAGCAGGTACTGGAGTACAGCGTAGTTACTCAACTGTAACAGGTGTTCTCCAGGAACAGCAGGAATCAGTCCTCACATATGGGTGATGTCGGTGCCGATGGAGCCCTCGTGTGGAGCAATTCCCCAGCTTTCAAAGAAAGCCTTTGGGATTGCATCGCGCATGCGGCCCCCTTCCCGCCCAAGGGTGCCATCTTGCTCAGTCAAATGACATAACTAAAAAGACAGCAAAATGAATAAAAACCAATAAAGGACTGCAACTCCAGGGGAGGAGGGAGTGTCATGAGGACTGATTCCTGCTGTCCCTGAAGAACACCTGTTACAGGTGAGTAACTACGCTTTCTCCAGGAACAAGCAGGAAGTCAGTCCTCACATATGGGGCTCCCTAGCTATAGGCTACCGAGAACCCATAGCTGAAAAATGGCTCCCTCTAGAAGAGCCGCAGAAGCTGCAATAGGAATTCAGCCGAGAAAGCAACCCCCCCTCCCCCCCGGTAGCCTGACACCAAAGGGTCGGAGGGTTGGAGTTGCCTAAACCTCAAATAGGTTACAGAGAACCACCTGGCCGAAAGCACTGTCCCGTCGGGACTCCCTATACAGGCAGTAGTGGGCTGCAAAAGTCTGGCTTGAAGACCAAGTTGCGGCCCGGCAGATGTCTGCAAGCGGAACAGAGCAGAAGTGAGCCACTGATGCGGCTTTAGCCCTGACACGGTGGGCCGTGACTCAACCCTGCAACAGGAGGTCGGCTGCCCTGTACACCCAGGCAATGCAGTCTGCCACCCAGGTGGACAGCATACGCTTGGAAACAGGTAACCCCAGCTTACTGGGGTCATACGAGATGAAGAGCTGAGTAGCCCTTCGATGTCCCTTCGTATGCTCTAGGTAGGACAACGCCCTCTTACAATCCAGGGTATGCAGGACTGCCTCTGCCCGGTTGGAATGCGACCTGGGAAAGAAGGTCGGAAGAATCACCTCCTGGTTGAGGTGGAAAGAAGAGACCACCTTTGGAAAGAACTTCGGGTGAGTGCGGAGGACCACCCTATTCCTATAAAACCTTGTGTATGGTTTATCAGTTAGGAGAGCTTGCAGCTCACTCACACGTCTGGCTGATGTGAATGCCACCAGGAAGAGCACCTTCCAGGAGAGGAAGCGCAGATGGCAAGAGGACATCGGCTCAAAAAGTGGGCGAGTAAGCTGCTGTAAGACGAACTGGGGGTTTCAGCAGAAGCAGACCTCTGAGGAATCTGGACACCAGGGGGTGAGCCAAAAGAGGTTGCCCCTCCACTGGCGAGTGGCTTGCTGACAAAGCACTCAGGTGGACCCTGACAGAGTTAGACCTGAGACCTAATTCTGAGAGGTGAAGCAGATACTGCAGCACCACAGATACAAGGCAAGAGAAAGGGTTTTCATTGTGCTGGTTACACCCACACCTCAAATCTACGCCACTTGAAAGCATAGGATTTCCTAGTGGACTGCCTCCTGGAGGCCAGTAACAGTTCTTCTACATTCCGAGGTAGGAGGAGAGAAGCCAGCACTACCCTTTCAGCAGCCATGCCATCAGGTTGAGGGCCCTGAGGTTGGGGTGTAAGAGAGAGCCCTGCTCCTGTGAAAGGAGGTCAAGCTGCGTCCCCAGTGGAAGTGGGGTTTCCACTGCCAGCTGGAGGAGAAGTGGAAACCAAGGCTGTCTTGGCCATCTGGGGGCTACCAGAATGACAGAGGCCTTGTCCCGAAGGATTTGAACAGAGTCCGGGCCACTAGAGGTGTGGGAGGAAACGCATACATGAGGCCCCCTGACCAGGAGATCAGGAAAGCATCTGCGGCCCCCGCAGGGGATGTGGCTGGCTGGAGCAAAATCTGGGCAGCTGGTGATTTTGCGGACTGGCAAATAGATCTATGGACGGATGTCTCCAGCGGTGGAAAATCCGCTGGGCCACCACCGGATCCAGCTGCCATTCGTGAGGTTGGAGAATCCTGCTTAGTTTGTCTGCTAGGCAGTTCTCCTGACCAGGCAGGTACACTGCTTTGAGAGACATACCCTGCCTGATGGCAAAGGAGCAGAGGTCCAGCGTCTCCTGACATAGGATACGAGATCCTGTACCTCCCTGCTTGTTCACGTAGAACACTGCTACCTGGTTGTCCGTCTGTATCAATACAGACTGATGTGAGAGGACATGACAAAAGGCTTGAAGAGCTAGGCGAATCGCCCGCAGCTCTAAGAGGTTGATTTGGTGTGCAGACTCCTGAGGAGACCATAACTCCTGAGTGCATGATCCTTGGCAATGGGCTCCCCAGCCCAGCAAGGAGGCATCTGTCGTTAGCACTCTTGTGTGCGAGGGAATCTGAAAAGACACTCCTTTGAGCAGGTTGGGTGGCTGACTCCACCACTGCAATGACTTCACCAGTCGCCTGGATACTGTTATCCTGTCTCTGAGGCTGCCAGTGGCTTGTGTTCACTGATCTCAAAGGCACCACTGAGCTGTTCTCATGTGGAGACGGGCATTTGGGGTCACATGCACCGTGGAGGGCATGTGGCCCAGGAGGCATAAGAAGTGTCTCGCTGAGACCTGAGACCTGCGCCTGAACTGTTGTGTCAGTGCTAGCAGCCTCTGTGCCCTGTCCTCCGGCAGGTAAGCCCTCGCCTGCAGGGTGTCCAATCTTGCTCCTATGAACTCTAAGTTTTGAGTGGGGAGCAAAGTAGACTTTGCGTGGTTTATCACAAAGCCTAGACGTTGCAACAGGTTGATAGTGCGAGAAGTGGCATGTTGGGTCTCCTGAGGCGATTGGCCCCTGATGAGCCAGTTGTCCAGGTAAGGGAAGACAAAAATTCCTTGACTTCTGAGGAAGGCCACCACTACAGCCAGGCATTTTGTAAACACTCTGGGAGCAGAGGCTAGGCCAAAGGGTAGAACTCTGTATTGGAAATGTTTTCCTCCCACTACAAATCTCAGATATTGTCTGTGGTCTGGATGTATGAGGATGTGTGTATAGGCATCCTTCAGGTCTAAGGAGCATAGCCAATCTCCCTGGTGGAGGTAAGGAAGCAACATTCCAAAGGAAAGCATCTTGAACTTTTCCCTCACCAGGAACTTGTTTAAGTTTCTTAGGTCGCGGATGGGTCAGAGGCCTCCTGTTCTCTTTGGTATGAGAAAATACCTGGAGTAGAAGCCCTTGCCCTGCAGGTGGTAGGGCACCAGTTCCACCGCCTGATCCTCTAGAAGACCTGCCAACTCCTGCAAGTGGAGGTCCCTGTGAAGAGGGGTTCTGAGAGGCTCTCCTGGAAAGAAGGAGGGTGGTATCTGGCTGAAGTGAAGCAAATAGCCGTTTGGACTATTTGCAGGACCCAGATATCCGAGGTGATGGCTGGCCACCTGTGAGTGTACAGGGTTAGTCTGCCTCTTGTGCATGGCCTTACCACTGGCGGAAGAGAGACTATGCACTGGGAGTCAAAAACCCCCTCCCGGCTGGTTAGGAGCCGGGGCCTGGGGCTTGGAGGTCTTCTGCTTACGCAGGCCATGCCCCTGTCCCTTGGCCTGCTGCCCCTGTTGGGGCGCTGGGGTGGCCTGGTAAGTGGGGTAGTTGCGGTAAGCAGTACCCTTCCTCTGGAAAAAGGGCTTTTTACCCGAGCCCTTCTTCTTAGAAGGGGCAGAAGTCTTCTTTGAGAGTCTTGTCAGGGTCAAGTACTCGGACTCGAGCTCAGCAGCCTTCTCAGTCATGGGTTTGCCAAAGAGGTTGTCACCTCGGCAAGGGACATCGACCAACTTGTCCTGAACCCATGGCTCCAGATCTGATGACATTAGCCAGGCCTGGCAGCTTGCACCGATGCCGGCCGTGGCTACGCAGGCCGAAGCCTCGAAGCCATCATAGGCCGCTTGAGACATGAACTTCAAGCACTCCCGAATCCTGGTGGAAAAGGCATTGAAGCGCTGCAAGGGTGCCTCGGAGAGGCCAGCTGAGAACCAGGCAATCTCCTTTGCCAGGTCCCTCAACTATATGCCCATGTACAGCTATTAGGTTTGGACACGGCATGACAGCATCGAGCCCTGGAAGCATTTTCTGCCGAGGGTGTCCAGGTTCCGGGCCTCCCGGCCAGGAGGCACCGAGGAGTGCGTTTTTTGGCTCTTGAGCCTATGCAGGGCCGATTCCACAACCATGGAGTTATGCGGCAGCTGTGCCTTTTGGAACCCAGGGCTCTTGCAGACTCGATAGATGGAATAGACCCGCTTGCTGAGAACCTGCATCGAGGATGGTGACTCCCACATGTGGAGCATCAGCCGTTCCAGCATCGGAGGAACTGGCACAGTAAGGGCTTCCCTCGGGGGAAAGTCATACTGGAGGGCCTCAAGCTCTTCAGCTTGAGGCTCCTCCTTGGTATCCGCCGGGAATGCCAAAGCCTTGGCCATGTCCCTGACGAAGTCCGAGAATCGGGTATCCTCTGGAGGGGACCTTCTCTGAGGCTCCGAACCCGGTGAGTCCAATGGGACATACCGGGTCCGATGGGTGTCCAGGGACTCATGATCTTCTGTCTCCCATGCTGATCCCTCCGAGGAGGAATCGAGGGGCTCCGGCCGCGAGGGCTTCGGCCCCGGCCGCCCTGACACCGAGAGCACCGGCATCAATGACCTTGGTCCCGAGCGGGAGATCGAGGGAGACTTTGGCCGAGGATCGACTCAAGTCCGAAGAGTCCCAAGGATCGGCTCGGCCTCCGGGATCGACTTGGACGTCGAGGTCCCGGTGGCTGGGGCGGATGGACCGGAGAGACCGGCTATCAGCGCCCGCTGCTGCTCCATGAAGGCAGACATGCTGCGCTCCAGGGCCGTCATCCTGAGACCGAGCTCAGAAGATTCCGCAGCCTCCGGCTCAGGCCCCAACGTTGTCAGGCCTGACGCCAGCTCCCCCAAGGGGAATCCACGAGGACAACAGCAGTTACTCGCCTCGGTGTCTCCAGCTCCGTGCGAGGTATCTTCGCAGGATGCTCAGACTCCGAGGACCCGGGGCAGCGGTCAGGACTCCGCGACCTGGCCTTCAAGGGCCCAGGGCAATCGGAGGCATCCAATGACGCCACCCTCATGGGCTTCTTCTTCCTCTGGTGTTCCCGGGAGACCCCCGTTCAGAAGACCCCCGACAGTGCTCGGGTTCAGACAGCTCCCGAGACGTTGAGGCTTCTGATAAGGTCTGGATCCGGGGGGATGCGGACTCCGAGTAAATCCTTTCACGCTGCTGCTGCCTACTTCGGAGTGCCTTAGAGGACATCTTCCCACACGGGCCACAGACCTTCGGGTCATGGTCGGGCCCGAGGCATCGGAGACAGCAGTCATGTGTGTCGGTGAAGGACGTTAACTTCTTACACCGATGACACTTTTTAAATCCGCTGGCCGCCATCGTGGAAAAAAGGGCCCCTGCAAGGACCGGGCTGCCAGTGAAAATAAAAACAGAGCACAAACGCTAGTCTCTAAGGACAAAAACGCAAAAAAATTGACAGGACTCGATACCAGTGTACCGAGCCGCAGGCGTGAAGGAGAACTGGCATCGAACCGGTTGAAGAGAAAAAAAATCTTTTACGTTTTGACGCACTTTATCCGCGAGGAATTAGGGACAACGTCCGTTGGGCTCCGTGGAAAAAGGGAGACTGAGCAAGATGGCACTCTTGGGCGGGAAGGGGACCGCGCATGTGCGATGCAATCCCAAAGGCTTTCTTTGAAAGCTGGGGAATTGCTCCGCACGAGGGCTCCATTGGCACCAACGTCACCCATATGTGACTGACTTTCTGCTTGTTCCTGAAGAACACTTGTACCAAAGCAGGAGAATGGATTGGCCCATCTTTCTATGCACCACGCCAAGAATCGGCACCACTTGAAGGCGTATGTCCTTCTTGTGGAGGCCTTATGAGAGGCCAGATAAACCTCTTTCACTTCCCGTGGGAGGGTGAAGGGAGCCAACGCTACTGTTTCAGCAGTCAAGCCGTGAGCGACAGGGATCCCAGGTTGGTATGTAAGAGAGAGCTCTGCTCCTGTGAAAGTAGACCTGGGGCTCGGCCCAAGGGAAATCAGCGACGTCACTGATAGGGAGAGGAGCAGTGGAAACCAGGGCTGCCTGAGCCACAGAGGACCTATCAGCATTAGTGATGCTCTGTCACACTGGACCTTGAATAGAGTCTTGGCAACCAGCGGTGTCTGTGGGACGGCGTACAGAAGGCCTTCCATCCACAGGATGAAGAATGCATCTGCTGCCACCCGGGATGGGTGCGGTTGGCGGGAGCAGAATCAGGGCAACTGCATGTTGTCCACACTGGCAAACAGGTCCATCGAGGGGACGTTCCAGAGAAGAAACAGCCAGGAGGCTACTACTGGATCCAGGTGCCACTTGTGGAGCTGGAGGACTCTGCTCAGTTTGTCCGCCAGGGCACTGTCCTGGCGTGGGAGGTAAACCACACTTAGGAGCATCCCCTCTGCATGCCGCATAGAAGCAGAGGGCTACTGTCTCCTGGCAGAGGGGGTACGACCTTTTTCCCCCTTGTTTGTTCACATAGAACACTGCGACCTGGCTGTCGCTCTAGATCAGCACAGAGTGGTGTTGCAGCTGGTGGCAGAAGGCTCGGAGAGCCAGGATTATCGTCCAGAGCTCTAGCAGGTTGATTTGCATCTGGGATTCCTTCTGGGACCAGCCGTCTTGAGTATGGAGGCCCTCGCAATACGCTCCCCAGCCAGGTAGGGAGGTGTCCGTAGTGAGGTCCTTCTGAGGGGGTGGGGGGCGGGTACCTGGAAGTGCATCCTGGCCTGAAGATGACATGAAATCTGCCACCATCGGAGGGAGTCTGCCAGCTAACGGGTCACTTTCACTCTGTCCCTGAGCCTGCCTTTGGCTTTTGTCCACTGAAAGCGGAGGCACCACTGGGCTGTCCTCACATTCAGGTGGGCATATAGGGTCACATGAACCATGGAGATCATGTGTCCCCACAGGTAGAGTAGAAGCCTGACAGGTAGCATCCGGCATCAGTGTACCTCTGCGGCTAACTCCCTGAGGCGTGCTGACCTCTCCTGAGGGAGGAAGGCTTTTGCCTGGAGAGTATCTAGTTGCGCCCCTATGAACCCTAAGTGCTGGGCTGGAGTGAGGTGGGACTTGGGGTAGTTTATGATGAATCCTAGGTGCTGCAGGGCATTTATGGTGCGCCCGGTGACGCATTGTGCCTCTGCAGCCAGCCGACCAGATAAGGGAAGACAAAGGCTCCTTGGAGCCTGAGGTGGACTGCGACCACAGTGAGGCACTTTGTGAAGACTCTCAGTGACAAGGCCAGACCAAAAAGGTAGCATCCTGTATTGCTAGTGCTGTCCCCCCACCATGAACCAGAGATATTTTCTGTGGCTGGGATGAATTAGGATGTGCCTGTAGGTATCCTTTAGGTTCAAGGAACATAGCCAAACTCCCTGCTGGAGGAATGGCAGCACTGTCCCAAGGGAAAGCATCTTGAACTTCTCCTTGACCAGAAAACTGTTGAGCTCTTGCAGATCCAGGATGGGCCTGAGGCTCCCTGTCCTCTTGGGGGCGAGGAAATACCTGGAGTAGAAGCCCGTGCCTCAGAGATGCTTCGGCACTGGCTCCACTGCCTTGTACTGGATTAGGCTACTAGCTTGGTGAGAAGCAGGGTCTGTGAAGGAGAGGTCAGGTGGGCTCTCCTGGGAAGTACAAGGGTGGCGCCTGCTGTAGGTGGAGGAGATAGTCCTCCTTGAGCACTTGCAGCACCCAAGTGTCAGTGGTGATGGCTGTCCATCTGTGGGCAAATAGGACTAGGCACCCCCCCCCCCGTGGGCTGCAGAGGACTCCCTGGGAGAGGGGAGGGGAGGTTATGCCCAAGCAATCAAAAGCTCCCCCCAGGCTGGGCCATGGCCGGCGCCTGAGACTTTGGAGTCTTTTGCTTTCATGGACCATGCCCCCTGGCCTTTTTGCTGCTGGCCCTGTTGAAGAGCCGAAAAGGCCAAGAAATGCGGGGCACCATCGAAGTCCTCCTTCTTCCTTGGGAAGGGCCTCTTCCCCCAAGGTTTTCTTCCAGGGTTGCACAGATGTCTTCTTCGAGAGCCTGGTTCTCATCAGAAACTCAGTTTGTATCTCTGCAGCCTTGTCTGCCATGGGTTTCCCAAACAGGTTCTCTCCTATGGAGGGGACAACAATCAGTTTGCCCTGCACTTATTGCTCTAGATCAGATGACTGCAGCCATGCTTGGCATTGTGCCTCGATGCCTGTAGCAGCCACCCTGGCTGAAGACACGAAGCCATCGTAGGCTGCTCAAGACAAAAACTTCGAGCATGCTTTTACCACCGAGGTCAGGGTCTTAAACCTCAGTAGGGGTTCCCCATGGAGGCCTACCAAGAATCCACCAAGCTCCTTCGACATTTCCTTCAGGTACATGCCGATATAGAGCTTATAGGACTGGATCTGGCAAATTAGCATCGAGCCCGGAAAGACCTTCCGGCCAAGGGCGTCGAGGGTTGGGCCTCCCTGCTGGGTGGCACCAACAAATGAGTTTTTGGACTTTGAGCCTGTGCATGGTAGACTCCACGACCATCGAGTTGTGGGGAAGCTGGGTCTTTTGGAACTCAGGGCTTCGGTGTACCTGGTACATGGCATCGAGGTGCCTACTGACAATTGGTACCGATGCCAATGTTTTTCACATCCGGAGGCGGCGCTGGTCGAGAATCAGAGGCACCAGAGCCATAAGGGTTTTCTTAGGAGGTGCCACATATTGAAGTATCTTCAATTCCTCGGTGTGCGGGTCCTCCTCGGCCTTGGTCTTGACAGTGAGAGCCTTGGCCATGTCCCGCACATCAAGGAAAGTGACGTCCTCAGGTGGGGAACAGCATTGGGGCAGATGGGTCCGAGGGCACATCTTGATGTCGCCTCATGACCGAGGATTCTTTGTCTGTCTCCCATTTGGGCTCGAAGTCTGAGTATGAGTCCAATGACGCACGATCACATCGGTCCAGGTGGTCCGCAACCTCTGGACGATCTGCGGTCCAAGCTGCAGGTGCTCACCAGGGAGGACCGGTGCCCTGAGGAACGGACTCTCTCGAGGCCAGTGGCGCTCTCTCGAGGCCAGGGACTCTCTCGAGGCCAGGGACTCTCTCGAGGCCAGTGGCGCTCGAGGACCAGCTCAACATCCAGGGAAGCCCTCAATGTCAAGGGTCCAGTCGTCAGGGCGGATGAACTGAATGAGCCAGACATAAACACCCGCTGCAAGGCCACAAGAGCAGATATACTGCTCTCTAAGGCTGCCATCCTGGTCTCCATACCAGTTGGCTCTGCAGCCTTTGATGCGGGCACTGAGGGCTTCAGGCCTGGCATCGGTACTGTTGAGGGGGGAGTCCTCAATGAGGATGGTCTCAGAGTTCTGAGGCTGGTTGGCAAGTGCCGATGACTCCTTGTGGAGCAACTTGGAAGGCCACTCCCGCTCCGACTCCTCTGACTCACGCCTGGGACTGTGGGGCCTGGGATGGGATTTCCCCTTCTTCCCAGACACGTTCTCAGAGGCGATTTTCGAGGGTTGTTTCTTCTTGCGCTCCACCTCCGAAGATTTCCGCTCTGAGGAACTGTGGCCACGGGTCTCTGAAGAGGCTCTGGTTTCGCAGGGCACCGAAGTATCGGAAGGAACCTTGGAGCATGGTGTCACCGGAGAATCCAGCGTGGAGTCAGACTTCTCAAAAAAATTCTCCTGCTGCTGACGACAGCTCTTTAGGGCCTTTGAGGTCATAGTTCTGCAGAGTTTGCAGTCTGAGTCATTATGCTCTGGGCTGAGGCACCGGAGGCAACAGTCATGCAGGTCGGTGAGAGACATTTTGCCACACCGGTCGCCCTTCTTGAAGCCACTGGAGGCCATCGGAAAAAAAGGTGTCCCTGCCGCCCAGCAGGGGTATGAGGCCTTCGGCTGAAGAAGGGCACAAACGCCAGTCGAGAGACACCTCTATGAAAAAAAGAGAAAACTAATATATGAACCAGAGGAGAGACGCCAAGGCGAGCTGGCTCAGGGGCAGGAAGGAACTGTTACTCAAACTGCACAAAATGTAACAAAAAAAACCCACACACACTTTTTCGGGGTAAACTGGACAATGGCTGAAAGGCTCAGCGGAAAAAAGGAGAATGAGGCAAAATGGCAGCCTTGGGTAGGAAGGGGACCATACATGGGTGGTGCTTCTCCCAAAAGTTCTCTTTTGAAAGCTGGGGAGATGCCTCCACGGGACCCATATGTAAGGACTGTCTTCCTGCTTGTTCCCAGAAAAAAGATTCAACATTAATATCCACCCCCCAATGTTTAATCTGACTTTTCAACCCTTATCTTACCAATGCTTCAATATCTGTCCTCAGCGTAAACAAAATCTTACAATGATGGTCTAAACCATCTCAACTAGTTGAAGTAGTAGGTCATTTCAGACTTTACCATCTTCAAATTTGTTTCAATTTATGACATGCTTAGGCCTTCTTCCATTTAAAAAATACAGCACTCACAAGTTTTTTAAAGTTTGGGTTATAACCATGGTCCCTCCAGGGAGTTCTCCCAGACTTACTGATACAATTACACCATAGTGGCCAGAAAAGTGAACCATGAGCTGCAACAATTAAGTTCAAGCTGAGAGACTCTGAAGACCAAAGTCTACAGTGGAGAACCAGCACTCCGGTAGCCTAAACACAAAAGGGTCAGAGAGCAGGAGTTGCCTATACCCCGAAGAGATAGCATAGTTACTCACCTGTAACAGGTGATCTCCGGGAACAGCAGGAATAAGTCTTCACATATGGGTAAACGTCGGTACCAACGGAGCCCGCGCGGGAACGCTCCCCAGCTTCCCAAAAAGAAAGCCTTTGGGAGCATGTCCACACGCATGCACGCTGCCTTCCCGCCTATCCACTTCCCTCACATCAGTTGAGTTTGTAGCTGAGATCGAAGGAGGGAAGTAGACAAATTAGAACGAGAGAGAAGGAGAGAGAGAGAGAGAACAACTCCTAGGGAAGGTGGGTGGGTTGTGAAGACTTATTCCTGCTGTTCCCAGAGATCACCTGTTACAGGTGAGTAACTATGCTATCTCCAGGAGCAAGCAGGAATGAGTCTTCACATAAGGGGACTCCCAAGCTAAAAGATGCCTAGAGGAGGCCCCAGCATGTTGCAAATCTAATGGTGGGTTTTATCGCTTTCCTTAATATAGGATTTCCTAAGCCTTTTGAGCTGACTGTGCTCTGATGAACAGAATAACCCTGATAGGGATTCCCAGAATGCTATTGTGCATTTGGTAAGAACCGTAGAGCAAAAAGAACCCCAAGGGGAAAAACTCCGTATTGGAGAGACTTACTGGAGTAGGAATGGAGAAATTCCTACAGCTTTAGTGAAAAAGCTCTCCAGTTGAATAATGTTCCCCTTGGAGACTAAATGTCCCAAATGAAAGGGATAGAAAACAATACAGAGTTGAGAGGACCTACAATTTGGTAAGTCCTTGTCCCTTGTAATAAGAGATTCATGTCCAGAGGTAAAGAGTTGACTCAGTGTGTCACTGCCGTCTTAGTCTGGATGAATCAAATTCAAATGACTGTTTTGATAAAAAGGCAGGTTTATAGGTTCTGAATTTCATACAGAACGAAGAAAAGACTAAGCAAATAAAATATCAGAAACCCTGCAGTTACTGGGTCTGCTGAACCTGTTGAGGTTTTGGTTTTCTTAGTCTGGTTTGATGTTGCCCTGTTTGGGAAACCTCTGCGTGATGGGTAGAAGAGGGAATAAAACCTTTTTCCCCTAGGGGAATAAAGTCTTTTAGAAGATCTTTTAATAGCTGAGATAGAGGAAATTTTTGACAGTCCTCTGACAGTAGGCTTAATCAGTGTCTAACTGACTTGCTTGAAATAGACAATCCTTGTTGAAGAGACTCTCTCCAGTACAAGGATTATTTCCCAGCTTTACTTGTACCCATTTATCCAAGTCTGAAACTTGGAGCCAGGCAATACGTTGTGCTCCTATGGCTATAGCAGAAGTTCTGCTAATAGACTCAAAGCAGTCCAAGGAAGCACGATTAAGGAATTTAGAGATACTTTGAGCATGTTTGACTAATAATAAATAGTCTGCTCTTTTATGTTCTTGAAGAAAAGGGCTCAAAAGTTTTAAGTTCTTTGTAACCTCTTCAAGAGAGAATCCCATATAGAAAATATATGAGATAATTCTTGCTGAAAGCATGGATGCTTGAAAGCATTGACACCCAAAAGCATCTAAGGTTCTAGACTCACGACCTGGCGGGTAAGAAGAATGCTTTTTTGCACTCTTAATACGCCTCATTGCTGATTCTACTACTACAGAATGATGAGGAAGTTGAGTCTTTTGAAAACCTGGGGAAGGTGGCACTTTATACACAGTGTCAAGTCTTTGAGAATGTGGGGATACCATTAAGGGGGTTTCCCAAATTCTTAATAATAGATCCTGTAAGATCCTGTACAGGAAGCATAAACATCTCCTTTGAAGCCCAGGGGTATTGCAGAGTTCCTGAATCCCTTGGTATAGACTCTTTCTGAGGTATGGAAATGGCAAGAAGCTTTGCCATATCAAGCACAAAAGCTTGAAAGGAAATCCCTTCTGAGGGGTACCCTCCAAATTGAGGGGTAAAAGCTGGAACTGGTGAAAGTTCAGCTGTGGTACCCATGGATTCATCCCAGTCATCGGAATCGGAAGACTTGAAAGGATGAAGCACCGGATTTTCTTTAAAAAGATGTCTTCGGTACCGCTCGAGGTCGGTACCGAGCCGAGTCGGTACCGAATCCTCTATGCTTGAGAGTGATTCCAGGCTCGGCATCGGAGGAAGCCAGCCCGTCAAAGGAGACATCGATGGTACCTGTAGCGGTGCCAATGTCGATACCGGCATGTGCGCCGATGCCGATGGCAATGCCAGCATCGGTAGCGATGTCCATACTGGCATCGACATCGATGCCGATGCCGGCACCGGCACCGATGCAGACACCGGCATTCGGGGAACGGTCTGCAGCGACTCTAGCGGTACCGAAGTAGCTGAGAGATTTGCTAGACCAAGTTCGATGGCGAGGAGTCTTTCATCCATCACCATAGCCGATGCCGGGGTATCGGTACCGCTCGAAGCGGCCAGATCCACCGAGCATGGCACAGGTATGTCCATGGAGGTAAAAACCTCGGGAACAACCTGAAGCCCCGATAATGCTTTGGAGCCCGAAGACTCCCGCTGGGACTGTATTGCCATAATGTCCTCGAGTGCAAGGCCAGAGGCATCTCGATGCTTAGAAGGAGATCTACCTCTCGAGGACTGTCTAGTCTTAATAGACTTTTTGTTTGGTTACCTGACCCTGGGAGGAAGAAGAAATTCTGGCTGGTGACATCAGGCCTGATGTGAACCGGGTATCGAGTTGTACTCGATCTTGAAGACTTCTAGTTAAACTCCTGCAGGCGAAGCACTCCATCGAGTAATGGTCAGGACCTAAACACTTTAGACACCAGTTATGAGTGTCTACCAATTTAGTTGTACCGCCACACTTTGAGCATTTCTTAAGGATAGTGGCTGGCTTTTCCATGAGGAAAGGATAGAGGCCTAGTGGCCAAAATACTTCAGCACTAAGTAGGAACGAAAATATTCTTTAGTGAAAAAGGAAAATTTTCAGTAAAAAGAAAGATAAGCACCGGCGCTACCGGTGGGCGTCGAACGAAGGCAGGTGCGACCACAAAAAATAAAAATAAAAAAAGAAGAATTTTCCGTGGTGACAAAGACACATCCTGTCGGCTCCGCGGAAAACAAAGAACTGATGTGAGGGAAGTGGATAGGCAGGAAGGCTGGGAGCATGCGTGTGGGCATGCTCCCAAAGGCTTTCTTTTTGGGAAGCTGGGGAGCGTTCCCGCGCGGGCTCCGTCAGTACCGACGTTTACCCATATGTGAAGACTCATTCCTGCTTGTTCCTGGAGATAACAGAGTACGGTCTGGCCGAAGGCGCTGTCTCATCGGACTCCCTCTCCAGGCAGTAGTTAGCTGCGAAGGTATGCACCGAAGACTAGGTGGTGGCCCGGCAGATTTCCGTAACAGGTATGGAACACAGATTTGCTAGAGGTAGCCATGGCTCTGACGCAGTGCGCCGTAACCCAGTGTTCTAATGAGATCCCAGCTTGTTCACAGGTGAGAGCTATGCAGTCCATCACCCAAGTGGACAGCGTTCGCTTGGTCACTGGAAGCCCCAGTCAACTGGAATTATAGGAGACGAAGAGCTGAGGTGCTTTGCTATGGCCCTCAGTCCACTGCAGATAGAAGGACAGGTCCCTCTTAAATTAAGAGTATGGAGGACAGTCTCTGCCTTGCCAGCGTGAGGCTTCGGGAAGAAGGCAGGGAGCACCACCTCCTGGTTGAGGTGGAAGGGAGACACCGCCTTTGGGAGAAACTTGGGGTGTGTGCAGAGCACCACTCTGTTTCTGTAAAATCTCGTGTAGGGAGGCTCTGCCATCAGAGCCTGGAGCTCGCTGACCCTGCGAGCTGACATTGAGTGCCATGAGAAAGACAACCTTCCAGGAGAGGTACTGTAAGTGGCAGGCAGTCAATGGCTCAACTGGCAACTTAGTGATCTGTGAGAGCACCACCCTGAGATCCCACTTGCCATTGGTGAGTGGATGGGGGGGGCTTAGACAACATAAGGCCCTACAGAAAACAAGAAACAAAGAGCTGAGCCAAAAGGGGCTTTCCCTCAACGGAGTGGTGGTGGTGTACCCTGACTGAGTTGGACTTCAGTCCTACCTAGGACAGGTGGAGTAGGTACTGGAGTACGTACTGGAGTACTATCTGCATTGAGCAAGAGAACAAGTTTGCTTGTCTCTCGGCACACAACAGCAAAAAGCGGTGCCACTTAAAGGCGTACACCCATCTCGTGGAGGTCCTGCGGGAGACAAGAAGGACTTTCTCCACATCTCGAGGAAGTCAAAGGGAGCAAGAGCTACCCTTTTACAGCCAGGCTGTGAGCAAAAAGGACCCCAGGTTATGGTGCAGGAGAGAGCCCTCCTCCTGTGACAGAAATCCTGGGGCACAGCTCAGGGGAATCGGAAATGCCACCAACAGGTGGAGAAGTAACAGGAGCCATGGTTGCCTGGACTACCTGAGGACTATCAGTATCAGTGACGCTCTGTTGCTCTGGACCTTAAAAAGGGTCTTGGTGACCAGCGGTGTTGGCAGGAAGACAGAGGAAGCCTTCCGTCCATGGAATGAGGAACATATCCGCCACCACCCGGAATGTGTGTTGTCTGGGCTGGTGAACAGGTCCACTAGGGGGACGCCCCAGAGCAGGAAAGGTTGGGAGGCCACTCTGGGGTCCAGGCGCCACTTGTGCAGCTGGAGGACTCTGCTCGGCTAATCCACCAGGGAATTTTGCTGTCCCGGGAGGCAGATAGCCCACAGGAGCATTCTACTGTCTCTCGCACAGGGAATATGACCTCATGTCCCCCTGCTTGTTTACATAGAACATTGTGACTTGGTTGTCTGTCTGGACCAGCACAACTGATGTTGCAGCCGGTGGGGAAGGTTGGAAGGGTCAGGAATAGCGCTCGGAGCTCCAGAAGGATAATTTCCAACTGGCATTCCACCTAGGACCAACTGCGGGGGTCCTTGCATTGGGCTCCCTAACCCAGCAGGGAGGTGTCCGTAGTTAGGATCCTCTGGGGGGTGGGTGCCTGGAAGGGCATCCCAGTCTGAAGGTGGCTGTAAAGTTGCCACCAGTTAAGAGAGTACGCCAGTTGGCGTGTCACTTTTACCCTGTCCCAAAATCTGCCTGTGGCTTGTGCTCACTGGGAGCAGAGGCATCACTGAGCCGCCCTCATGTGCAGGTGGGCGTATGGGGTCATGTAGACCGTGGAGGCCATGTAGCCCAGCAAGTGGAGAAGGCAGGCGGGCAACGACCAGCGGTGCTGCACCTTTGCAACTAGCACCTTGAGGCATTCTGATCTCTCCAGAGGGAGGAAAGCCTTGGCCTAGAGGGTGTCTAGCTGAGCCCCTATGAACTCCAGCCACTGAACTGGGGAAGAGGTGGGACTTAGGGTAGTTGATGACAAACCCCAGGTGCTGCAAGGTGTGGATGGTGCGCTCAGTGGTGTGCTGCACCTCTGCAGCTGTGACTTCTCTTATAAGCCAGTTGTTCAGGTAGGGAAAGATGAAGGTCTCTTGGAGAAACAGGTGGGCTGCGACCACTGCTAGGCCCTTGGTGAAGACCCTTGGTGAAGAAGCCAGCCCCGAAGAGCAGCACCCTGTATTGGTAGTGACCTCCTCCCACCATGAACCGGTCGTATTTTCAGTGGCTGGGATGAATTAGGATGTGTGTGTAAGCATCCTTCAGGTCTAAGGAGAATAGTCAGTTTCCTCGCTGGAGGTATGGCAGCAGAGTTCCAAGGGAGAGCATCTTGAACTTCTTCCTCACCAGGAATCTGTTCAGGTCCCACAGATCTAGAATGGGCCTGAAGCCCCCTGTTCATTTGGGAACAAAGAAATATCTGAAGTAGAAGCCTTTGCTCCAGAGGTGTTTGGTCACTGGCTCTACTGCCTTGTCCTTGAGGAGGCCTGCGAGCTCTGTGAGGAGCACAGCCTGGTGAAGGAGAGACCTGAGAGGCTCTCCTGGAAAATAGGAGGATGACATCTGTTGCAGGTGGAAGACGTAGCCCTCCCTGACAACTTGCTTTACCCAGGAATCGGTGGTGATGGAGAACCACCTGTGGGCAAACAGAGCCAGATGCCCCTCTGTGGGGTGTAGGTGACCTCCTGGGGTGAGGGAGGTCATGCTCAAGGAGTCAAAAACTCCCTACAGGCTGGGTCGGTGCCTGGATCTTGGAGGCCTTCTGCTTGCAGGGGGACCATGCCCTTGTCCCTTGTGCTGCTGGCCTTGCTGCGGAGCAAAGGCAGCTTGGAAGTGTGGGCACTGTCAAAACCCCCCTTTTTCCTCGGGAAGAAGGGCTTCTTCCCCAGGCCCTTCTTACAGGGATGCACTCCTGGTCCTTGTCAGGAACTCAGTCTCTATTTCAGCCACTTTGTCTGCTATGGGTTTCCCAAAGAGATTCTCTCAGACACAGGGGACATTGATGAATTTGTCCTGAACCCAATGCTTGAGGTTAGACGATGGCAGCCAGGACTGGTGTCGGGCCCTGATGCCTGCGGTGGCTACTCTGGCTGAGGACTCGAAGCCGACATACACTGCCTGTGATAAGAAATTCGAGCACTCTGACTGCCGAGACCAGTGACTTCAACCGCTGGAGAGGTTCCCTGTTGAGGCCTGCCGAGAAACCAGCGAGCTCCCTCGCCAGCTCCTTGAGATGCAGGCCGATGTATAATTGGTAGGATTGGACTTGCACGCAAGCATTCAGCCCTGAAAGCCTTTCGGCTGAGGGCGTCGAGGGTCTGGGCCTTCTTACCTGGGAGCACTGAAAAATGGGTCTTTTGGCTTTTGTGCATGGCGGACTTGATGATCATTGAGTTGTGTGGGAGTTAGGTTTTCTGGAACCCAAGACTTCGGCGGACTCAATACATGGAGTCAAGCCGTCTGCTTACTACGGGCACCAATGCCAGTGTTTCCCACATATAGAGAAGGTGGTGCTCGAGGATTGGAGGGACAGGCACCGTGAGGGCCAACTTCAGAGGGTCCTCGTACTGGAGAATCTCCAGTTCCCCCGTGTGGAGGTCATCCTTCACTTCAGTCTTGATGGCGAGCGCTTTAGCCATGTTCCACACAAAGTCAAGGAAGGCAACGTCTTTGGGCGGAGAACGGCACCAGTGGGAGATGGGTCAGAGGGCACGTCTCGGTGTCGCTGAGTGTCCAGGGCTGCTCGTCCTCAGTCCCCTAATCTGACTTGAAGTCTGAGGAAGAGACTGAGGTCTCGCGGTTCTCTCATGGTAGAGGCCAGGACTCTGAGGCCTGCCGCCTCTGGAGTACCTGCGGTCTGAGCTGTGGGCGCTGGCTGGGAAGGACTTGTGCACCAAGGAACGGGATCCTGTCCTCTGCCAATGTGTCTCTTGAGGCCGATGGCACTCAAGGATCAGTTCGACTTCCAGGGAAGCTCTCAATGTCGAGGTCCAGTCGTCAGGGCAGATGAACCGGAGGAAGTGGACAGGAACTGGACATGAGGGCAGAGATACTGCGCTCAAAGGCCGCCATCCTGGTCTCCATGCCAGTTGGCTCTGCAGCCTGGAACACAGGCAGAGGGCCTTGGACCCAGCATCGTTTCTGTCGAGGGGGGGGGGGGGGAGTCCTCAATAAGGATGGCCTTGGGAATCCTAGATCGGTTGCCAGCTGCCGATGACTCCTTA
This sequence comes from Ichthyophis bannanicus, assembly GCA_033557465.1. Lineage (NCBI taxonomy): Eukaryota > Metazoa > Chordata > Amphibia > Gymnophiona > Ichthyophiidae > Ichthyophis > Ichthyophis bannanicus. The sequence goes on from CM066031.1 coordinate 224,022,470, forward strand.
TGGGGCAGCTTGTGAAGCAGCTCCCACTCTGACCCCTCGGATTCACGCCTGTGGCTGTGGGGCCTGGAATGTGATTTCCCAGATTTCCTAGACCCATCCTCCGGGGCAGTCTTCGAGGGTTTCGACTTCTTGCGTTCCACCTCTGGGAATTTTCCCTTCAGAGGACAAGCAGCCACAAGACTTAGAGGTGGCCCTAGCATCGCAGGACACAGAGGTCCCAGAGGGGGCCCTGGAGCGTGGTGTCACCAGAGACTCCAGCACAGATTCAGACTTGTGGAAGATCTTTTCCTGCTGCAGCTGAAGGCTCTTGACGGCCTTTGTGGTCATCGCCTTGCATAGTTCGCAGTCCAAGTCGTCGTGGTCCAGCCCAAGACAGCAGAGGCCACAGTCATGTGGACTGGTGAGGGACATCATCTTACCAAACCAATCACATTTTTTGAAACCGCTGGAGGCCATCGGAAAAAGGGGGCCCTGCCACCAGGCACGGGTCCGAGGCCTACAGCCAAAAAAGGGTGCAATACACCGGTCGAGAAGCACCTCAAGAAAACAAAAAGAAAAAGAGACAAAACCCGAGGAGTGACGCCGAGGCAAGCTGGCTCGGGTGCAGGAAAGGAACCAGCACGCATACCGGATAAAACAAGACAAAAAAAAAAAAAAAAAAAGGTACTTTTCCGGGGGAAACTGGACAGATGTCCGAAGGGCTCTGTGGAAAAAAGAAGACTGAGGTGATATGATGCCCTTGGGTGGGAAGGGGACCATGCATGCATTGTGCATCTCCCAAAGGCTCTCTTTGAAAGCTGGGGAAATGCTTCTGCAGAGGCTCCGTCGGCACAGATGTAACCCATATGCGAGGACTGACTTCCCGCTTGTTTCCCGCGAAGAGTAGTTACTCACCTGTAACAGGTGTTCTCCAGGAGCAGCTGGAATCAGTCCTCACATATGGGTGTCATCGACGCCGATGAAGCCCTAGCGGAGCATTTCCCCAGCTTTCCATGAAAGCCTTTGGGAATGCAGGCACGCATGTGCGGTTCCCTTCCCGCCTAAAGGTGCCATCTTACCTCAGTCAAATGAGATAGCTAAGAACAGCACACAAAAAAATAAAAATAAACTATGTACAACTGCAACTCCCAGGAGAGGAGGGAGGGTTGTGAGGACTGATTCCTGCTGCTCCTGGAGAACACCTGTTACAGGTGAGTAACTACTCTTTCTCCAGGACCAAGCAGGAAGTCAGTCCTCACATATGGGCGACTCCCTACCTCTGGGCTACCAAGGAACCCAGGCTGAACAAAAGAACTCCCTCTAGTCCCAGCATTAAAGAAAGGCTTTTCACTGACACAACCTCCACCGTTAGCCCAACAGAAGGCAGGAGGGCAGGAATTGCCTAAACCTCAAAGAGATTCCGGAGTACTGCCTGGCCAAAAGCACTGTCCCTACGGGACTCCCTCTCTAGACAGTAATGGGCCGCAAAGGTCTGGCTTGAAGACCAAGTTGCAGCCCTGCAGATGTCTACCAACGGTACAGAGCGGAGATGAGCCACTGAGGCAGCCATTGCCCTGACACGGTGGGCTATGACCCGACCCTGCAAAGGAAGGTCAGCCGCCTTGTAAGCCCAGGTGATACAGTCAGCTACCCAGATGGACAAGGTACGCTTGGACACAGCCAACCCCAACTTATTAAGGTCAAAAGACACGAAGAGCTGAGTAGCCCTTCTATGCCCCTGAGTACGGTCAAGGTAGAAGGATAAGGCCCTCCTACAGTCCAGGGTATGCAGAACTGCTTCAGCCTGGCTTGCATGAGGCCTAGGGAAGAATGTTGGAAGAACCACCTCCTGGTTGAGGTGGAAAGAGGAGACAACTTTAGGGAGGAACTTTGGATGAGTCCTAAGGACTACCCTGTTCCCATAGAAGCGAGTGTAAGGCCTGTCACAGACCAGGGCCTGAAGCTCACTCACTCGCCTGGCCGAGGTGAGGGCTACCAAGAAGAGGGTCTTCCAGGACAGGAAGCGTAGAGGGCAAGTAACCATCGGCTCAAAAGGTGGGCGAGTCAGTTGTTGCAAGACCACATTCAACTCCCACTCAGGAGCAGAAGGACGGATTGGAGGCTTGAACAAAAGCAAGCCCTTGAGAAAACGGGACACCACGGGGTGAACCGACAGAGAATGTCCTTCCACCAATGAGTGGAGAGCTGCTAGAGCTGAGAGGTGGACCCAAACAGAATTGGACTTAAGTCCCTGATTGGATAAGTGCAGTAAGTACTGAAGCACTACTGGTATAGTACAGGAGAAGGGATCCTCTGTATGTAGCTGACACCACACAGAAAACCTCTTCCATTTGAGAGCATAGGTTTTCCGAGTGGACTGTTTCCTAGAGGCTAGGACAACTTCCTCAACTTCCTGAGGTAGGCCCCAGGGAGCCAAAACTACCCTTGCAGCCTCCAGGCCATCAAATTGAGAGCTTTGAGATTGGGGTGTAGAAGTGAATCCTGATCCTGGGAGAGAAGGTCGGGTTGCAACCCCAGAGGCAGTGGGGGATCCACCGCCAGTTGAAGGAGAAGTGGAAACCAAGGCTGTCTCGGCCACCTGGGAGCCACCAGCAGGACTGAGGCCTTGTCCTGAAGAATCTTGAACAGAGTTCAGGCCACCAAAGGCGTGGGAGGAAACGCATACAGGAGGCCCTGAGACCAGGGAATCAGAAAAGCATCTGCTGCTAGCCGCAGAGGATGCGGTTGCCTGGAGCAGAACCTTGGCAGCTGTTTGTTCAGTGGACTGGCAAACAGATCTATGGATGGAAGTCCCCATTTCAGGAAAATCTTCTGAACTACCAAGGGATGCAGCTGCCACTCGTGGTGCTGCAGAATCCTGCTCAACCTGTCGGCCAGGTAGTTTTCCTGGCCTGGAAGGTACACAGCCTTGAGGAGCATGTTGTGCTCGAGGGCAAATGAGCAAAGGTCCTGTGCCTCCTGACAAAGGAGCTTGGACCCAGTCCCGCCTTGCTTGTTCACATAAAACATGGCTACCTGGTTGTCTGTCTGAATCAGGACAGATTGATGAGCCAGGGCAGGAGAGAAAGCTTTGAGTGCTAATCGAATAGCTCTGAGTTCCAATAGATTGATCTGCTGTGCGGCTTCCCAGAAAGACCACAGGCCCTGGGTGCACTTGTTCAGACAATGAGCCCCCCAGCCCTGCAGGGAGGCGTCTGTGGTCAGTACCACTGTGTACCCAGGAACTTGAAAAGGTACCCCTCTCAGTAGATTGGGTGGGTGCAGCCACCAGTTGAGGGAGTCCAGAAAAGGTCTGAACCCCTTTATCCTGTCTCTGAGGCTGCCTGTGGCCTGTGACCACTGACTCCGAAGGCACCACTGTGCAGGCCTCATATGGAGCCTGGCATTGGGGGTTACATGAACTGTCGAAGCCATGTGGCCAAGCAGCCTCAAGCAGAGTCTGGCAGAGACCACTGACCCGCTGAGAAACAGTTTGGCCAAGTCCATCAGTCTTTGGGCCCTGTCTGCTGGCAAGAATGCTTTTGCCAGGACAGAGTCCAGCCTTGCCCCTATGAACTCCAAGTTCTGGGAGGGGAGCAAAGTGGACTTTGCGAAGTTTATTACAAACCCCAAGCTTTGAAGAAGAGAAATAGTTCTGAGGGTGGCCTGACGGGCCTCCTGGCACGTCTGACCTCTTATGAGCCAGTCGTCCAGATAGGAAAAGACAAAGATGCCTTGAGTTCTCAGGTAGGCCGCCGCCACCACTGCCAGGCATTTGGTAAAGACCCTGGGAGCGGAGGTGAGGCCAAAAGGCAGTACCCTGTACTGATAATGGTTTCCTCCCACAATGAACCTGTGATCTGGATGAATGAGGATGTGAGTGTTGTCATGAAGAAGTCTCTTCTGAGCCTATGGAAGTAGGGCAAGATGAGGATTTGCTTTCAGAAACTGACAGGCAGTCTGAGCACATGGCTCAGTGTTTGCAAAGAAGAAGTAAACAAAGGGAGTCACGAGCTAGAAAGACACGCCCCTGCTATGACGTATTCCCTAGCTCGGGAGGTAATGAGTTTCACCTGTTTCAGGGCAGGGCACAGCTAAGCCCTGAGAGTTACAATGATAAAAACTGGTCATTAGCTTGGAAGAGGCAGAACCAGAGCCAGAGGGGGAAATGGAACGAGAACCAGAAGCAGAACTGGGAGAACCAGGAAGGAAGCCAGCAAAGGAGCACGCTGACTAGAAGAAGTCAAGGAGGAGTGAGAACCAAGGGAACCACATTCCTGAGGCCAGAAGGAAGCAACCCAGGACAGGAGTTGTCTGGTAAAGGCAGGAGAGAAAGGAACCTTCCTGAGAGGCAGACTTGGCAAAGCTCACACGCTCCGAGGAGAGAGACAGGCTGGCTGGAGAATACCGGTTCAGCTGAGGGGAAAGTTAATAGGCTGAGAGGCAAGCAAACACAAGCCATGTTTGAGAACCAGTCTGACCCTGCAGAGTGGAGAGTTCCTTCCCTTTCAAAGCCAAAAGGTAGGCTTAATAATTCACATAAGTTTGAACACAGCTATAAAGCAGTTCCCTATAGTTACCAGAAAGTAGCAAACTCCCTGGACAAAAACTACAGCATATATGGTAGTTTACAACCCTGCTCTGGAGAGTGTTACAGAGAGAAACCACGTGAGGTCATAGAAACCGTTTGTTTCAGAGATCAGGATAGCAGCTTACTGCCACGCCCTGCTATACCTGAGACTGAAGAAATGCAGACAGACTCTGTCCCTAATGAAATAGTGGATGATCGGATGGACTGTACATTATCTTTGGCTGACCATGTGAATTCCTTATGCTGAACAGTGTCTGAGAAAGACGGTAAAAGCAGCAGAAGAAAAGGGAACATTTTCTTTGCTAATTGAAGCTGTTGTGATTTTGTTTTGTATCAAGCACTGCATGTTTAAAGCCCGAAGCTGACAAGGCTAATTTACCTGAGTTCATATATAATTTCCTCAAGCCAAATGTATGGCATGTTTTGTCCTGAGTTATTCCCTTGCATTTAATCCGTTGAGAAGGGGAAAATAAATTCTTGTCATTGCCTGAAACCATTCGACTGCAACTCGTCTGTACTCAAAAGGTAAAGGGACTCACATTCCCAGAAGACCTTGCAGAGTTAAAGCAAGCCCACACTCTCTGAGGCAGGAACACCACAGGCAGACCAAGTCTCAGTGCCCTAGGCGTTGGGCTGGCCACCGTGAGGGTGACAGTGTACGCATCCTTTAGATCTAAGGAGCATAGCCAATTTCCCTGCTGGAGGTAGGGCAGAAGTGTTCCAAGAGTAAGCATCTTGAACTTTTCTTTCTCTAGGAACTTGCTGAGATTCCTGAGGTCCAGGATAGGTCGAAGACCACAGGTTCTTTTGGGTACCAGGAAATATCTGGAATAGAACCCTCGACCGTGCATTTGAAGGGGCACAGGCTCCACCGCCCTGTCCACCAACAGACCTTGGAGCTCCTGGAGGAGAAGATCTGTGTGCAGGGGAGGCCTTGGAGGCTCTCCTGGAAAATATGGAGGAGGCAGTTGGTGAAAATGTAGTGCATAGCCCCTGTGGACTATGTTCAACACCCAACTGTCCGCAGTGATGTGGGGCCACTGGTGTGCAAAGAGGGCGAGGCGACCTCCTGTGCAGGGTTGTGAGAGCAGGGACGGAGAGGCTATGCTTGAGGAGTCAAAAACCCCCACCCTGCTGAGTGGGAGCAGGGGCCGGCGGCTTGGGGGGCCTCTGCCTACGGGGCCCATTACCCTGCCCCTTGGCTTGCTGACCCTGGGGTTCAGCTTGGGCAGCCTGATACTGAGGGTACTGTTTGTAGGCAGTGCCCTTCCTCGGGTAAAAGGGCTTTTTACCCGAGCCCTTCTTCTTGTGAGAAGGAGCAGAGGTCTTTCTAGACAGCCTTGTCCTGGTAAGGTGCTCGGTCTCGAGCTGAGCGGCCTTCTCGGCCATGGGCTTGCCAAAAAGGTTCTCACTTCGCAAGGGACATCGACCAACTTGTCCTGAACCCATGGCTCGAGGTCCGATGACTGCAGCCATGTCTGGCGTCGAGCCGCGATGCCGGCTGCCGCAACTCGGGCCGAAGCCTTGAAGCCATCGTAGGCGGCGTGGGACATGAACTTGGAGCATTCCCGAATCCCCGAGGATAAGGACTTGAATCTCTGCAAGGGTTCCCCGGAGAGACCAGCAGAGAACCCGGCCAACTCCTTGGCCAGGTCTCGCAAGTACATGCCCATGTACAGCTGGTAAAACTGGACACAGCAAGCATGCATTGAGCCCTGGAAGCACTTTCTATCAAAACCATCGAGGTTTCGGACCTCCCTGCCAGGAGGCACCGCGGAGTGCATCTTCTGACTTTTCAGGCGATGCATGGCCGATTCCACCACCATGGAATGGTGTGGTAGCTGCGCCTTCTGAAAGCCAGGGCTCTTTCGGAGTCGATAGATCGAATCGACCCGCTTGCTTAGAACCGGCGCCGAGGCCGGTACCTCCCACATCCGGAAGAGGAGCCGTTCCAGCATCGGAGGAACCGGGACAGTAAAGGCCTCCTTCGGAGGAGAGTCGTACTGCAGGGCCTCGAGCTCCTCGGCTCGAGGCTCTTCCTCGGGGTCCGCCGGGATAGCCAATGCGGCGGCCATATCCCGGACAAACTCCGAGAACCGGGTATCCTCCGGAGGGGATCTACTCCGGGGTTCAGATTGCGGTGAGTCCGACAGGACACACCGAGTCTTGAATGTGTCGGGGGACTCCTCATCGTCCGACGAGGAGTCAGGGTCCGACCCCGCGGGGCCTGGGAGCACCCGCCCCGATGCTGGAGGCACCGGCGTCGACGCCCTCGGTCCCGAACGGGAGGTCGAGTGAGACCGCGACCGAGGTCGACCTTGAGCCTTCATGGCCTCGAGTATCGTCTCGGTCTCCGGGGTCGACTTCGATGTCGATGTCCCGGTGGTCGGGGCACATGCACCAGACAGGCTGGCCATCAGTGCCCGCTGCTGCTCCATGAAGGCAGACAGTCTGCACTCCAAGGCTGTCATCCTGAGACTCAGCTCGGGAGACGCAGCAGCCACTGACTCGGGCCCTGGCGGCGCCGGGCCCGACGTCAGCTCTCTGGGAGGAGAGTCCTCAAGGACTACAGGACTTACGTGTTCAGCAGACTCCGGCTCCACGCAAGGAACTTTGGCAGGCTTCTCTTGTTCCACGGGCCCGGGGCGACGGTCGGGGGTCTTAGACCTGGCCCTCGAGGAGCCAGGGACCTCTTCCGACGACGCCCTCATGAGCCGCTTCTTCCTCTTGCGTTCCCGGTCGGGGAACCCCCTGTCCGAGGAACCACGACGGCACTCGGGATCCGAATCCAGAGATGTCGAGGCCTCAGACGAGGTCCGGGCCCGGCCGGAGGCTGAGTCAGAAAAAAGCCTTTCTTTTTGCTGCTGGCGACTTCGCAGTGCCTTGGAAGACATCTTTCCACATGGTCCACACATCTTAGAGTCGTGATCAGGACTGAGGCACCGAAGGCAGCAGTCGTGTGTGTCGGTGAGAGACATCAATTTCTTACACCGATCACACTTCTTAAAACCGCTGGAAGCCATTGGGGAAAAAAAGAGTCCCCGCGAGGTCAAAGGCCCGGGCTTCCAGGGAAAAAGCAAAAAAGGGGCGCGAACGCCAGCCACGAAGGGCAAAAACCGAAAAAGAAGAAACGGGCTCGATACCGGTGTACCGAACCTGGCGGGAGGGGAACCGGCGTCGAACCGGAGAAGAAAAATAGCGAGAATCGCCAAAAAAATCTAACTTTTATCTGGGATGACAGGACACACGTCCAGTGGGCTTCTCGGAAAAAGAGAGACTGAGGTAAGATGGCACCTTTAGGTGAGAAGGGAACTGCGCATGCGTGCCTGCATTCCCAAAGGCTTTCATGGAAAGCTGGGGAAATGCTCCGCTAGGGTTTCATCGGCGTCGATGACACCCATATGTGAGGACTGACTTCCTGCTTGGTCCTGGAGAAACATCATTAATGAACAAAATGGGAGGAGTGGTTCAGTGGTTGGGACAGGTTACCTCAGGACAGAAGGCCGGGGGTTCAATTCCCGCATGGGGACAAGCAACTTCAGGCCGGAGGGACTGGGGTCTCTAGTCCCACGGCCACTCCTTGTGGCCTTGGGCTAGCCACTTAACCCTCCATTGCCTCAGGTACACTTAGATTGTGAGCCCTTCGGGGACAAGGGAATAAAAAGTACCTGTTAGTATACATGTAAACCGCATGGATTCTAAAGAGTGCGGTATAAAAAATAAATAATTAAATAAATAAAATAAATAAAAAAATGGTTCTCTTCATGCTGACTGGAATGCATGCTAGATGTAAAAATGGAAAATTAAAATATTTACTCTGCAGAGTTTCATACAGTTACACAGTAATCTTTAAAGAAAAATCTGAATCAAAGGTTGTAGACCTCACTAAAGAAGTTAGTATTACCTCATATTTAGTCACAGACCCAAAAAATGAGAATAAAAATAAATGTGTTATAAACATTAAAAAGGAAAACTAAGATGACAACTTTCAAAATTTCAGATTCAGTCCATTTCTCAAAGGCAAGTATGTACATATTTTCCCTTTGAAAACAGAAGGTTCCTTGATTATCTGAATCGCCTTGATATGTGATTTTGATGGATTCTGATTTTACCTGACCCCTGTCATTGCAGTTTGGGAGCGTGGCTGGCATCCCTTTCAACACATGGCTTTCTTTGCTCCTTTACATACTTATGGTTTTACCTTATGAATGCTCTGGAAAATACGCCCAAGTGAATGTGAAAGGTAAGTGGGATGGGAGGCAGTGAATATGGATAACCAGAGTGAGTAACAGCATAGTGATTAGAGCAGTGGGCTGGAACTAGGGAAGCCAGCGTTCAAATCCCACCAATGCTCTTTGTGATCTTGGGAATGTCACTTAACTTTCTATTGCCTCAGGTACAAACTTAGATTGTAAGCCCTTCTAGGATAGGGACATATCTACCCTGTACCTGAATGTAACACACCTTGAGGTAGTACTGAAGAGGTGCAAGTTAAATCTAAAACAAACAAATGTGGGTGTGTATGTACATTGAGGAAGTGAGAGCAGACAGAATGAGTATAGGAGACAGTGAAAATGGGGCAATGGAGTGTGTATGTAAGAGGGCAGTGAGCATATAGGGATTACTGGCATGAGTGTGTTGGGGGGAAAGATAGCATGTGTGTGGTGTTGACAGTTGAAGGCAAAGAAGTAGGTAGAAGGCATGGGAGATATGTAGGGGTGGAGGCATGGAGAAAGCAGGTCAAGGATGGGGCAAATACTGGCATGGAAGACAAGTGTGTATTGTGTGTGGGGAAGAGTGGGAGTGGATGGGTGGAGAGATGTTGAGTATGTATAGAAACAAAACCACTGGTAAGTATGTGAAGGGGATAAGAAGCGTGTTTGGTATCACAATAAATGAAAGGGAAAATAGGGGTTGTGAGCAAGGAAGGACAATGTATTGTGCATGTGTGTGTGTGTTGGGGGGGGGGGAATGTGTAGGTATGAGGACAATGAGTTATGAGTATGCACAGCAGAACTTTGATACCACACACCTGTCTTCTGAAGAAGATTCCCTCTTCTTGTCATAGTTCTCTCTCTCTTTCTTCCTTTCTTTTTTCTTTTTCTTCTTTTTCTCCTTTTTGGATTTCTTTTTGCTTTCTGATCTGCACATTATAAAAAATAAAAATAAAACTAAACAGTGCAGTTCCTTTTATAAGTTGATTGCTTAGGAGTACAAAGATGTCTAAGCAGGCAAGAATATTCTCAGGCTCTGATGCAGTTTCCCCCTCCCCAGCAGTTGTATCATCAGTGTTACAAAAAATGATAACAGCAGATACATTACACTATACGAAGGCAAGTTTTAAAGGATTTTTTGTGCGTGAAAGAGCTTTTATAAAATTACACAAGGGTTGTGCATATAAAAATATGCATGACAAGAAAACACATACTTTTACGTGACCCCTATGTAGGCATGTTCTGAGATGGAGCCCAGGCAGAGTTGTGATTTATATGTATATTTTAAAAAATACATGCATACCTTACATGCTAATATGTGGAGCGCTTGAAGGAAAAAGATCCGTCAGCAGGAATTGGAGCAGGGGGGATAGGAGCATGTGCAGAGCATTGGAGCAAGCGAGAACGAGCCTGAAAGAGGTGGTGTGCTACCTTGAGGGTGTATCTCTTCATTCATTACACAGGTACACTACCAAAAAACTGCCTCCAGTTTTGCAACTGATTCCTATAGATTTTGGGGTGCTGAATCCAGGAAAAATAGCCAAAATGTTCCATCACGTCATGTTTTCTTGCAAAATTAGATTTCTTACCCATATAAGGAATGTTCACATAATTTCTTTTTAGCCGACTGCAGTTTATTTTCTTGGCCCAAAATAGAGGTTGTAATGGTTAACTAACTAGAAACACTCCCTCATGATATTTTAGAATGTTTTGTATTCATTTTATACATTAACAGGACAATTGGGAGGCGGGGGGCTAAATCCAGTACTCGCGCTGGCGCATGTTCTTTCCTGTTCGCCTCGCCTCGTTCGCTCGCTCAAACACGGTGGTTGCGACATGAACGTTCCTGTCAAATTTCAGTTTCTTGCAAGTTCATTATTACCTTTTGTTTGCTCAGTCGTAATCCAGCTTTATTCCGAAGTGGTTCACTACAGTTGTAGTTTGCAGTGCTGTGTATTTGTGATGGCTCACAGAGCCAGAGGTTCCGTCAACTCTCCGGACAGTTTTTGTTTTATTTGTGGGGAATATACCGTGAAAAAGCGGCAGAGGAACATTTCTGCATTTATTAAAAAAGTATATTTCGCCTATTTCGGTTTGAAGTTAGGCGATCAAGACAAACCGTGGGCTCCTCACAAAGTGTGCAAGACATGTGAGGAAGATCTACGCTTATGGATGAAAGGTAAAAAACAAGCATTTCGTTTTGGAATACCTATGATGTGGCGTGAACAAAGAGACCACAGCAGTGACTGCTATTTTTGCTCTTGCATTGTGAAGGGATACAACTTAAAAAATAAGAACGTAATAAGTTACCCCAACCTTCCCTCAGCAATTAGGCCTATGCCTCATAGCAACGAAGTACCTGTGCCTGAACCACCAAAATCTTTGGATCATATTTGTGTGGACGGTTCTGATCATGATGAGACTCATCAGATGGCTTTTCCCGATGAGTCCAGTACTTCCGAGTTTGAAACTGAACCAGATCCGAAACCTGAACTTTTCTCTCAAGCTGAATTGAATGATTTAGTCCGGGATTTAGGACTCCCAAAAGATGCTGCCCAACTGCTAGGTTCTCGGCTTAAACAGAAAAATCTATTGTCACCAGGAACAACTTTTTATTGGTACCGCAACCGCGAGACACAATTTTTGAAGTATTTCAGCAAAGAGGAAGATTTGGTATTTTGCAACGATATATACGGAGTGATGGAAAAGTTTAAACTCAAGTATGATCCTGCTGAATGGCGGCTGTTCATTGATTCATCAAAAGACAGCATAAAAGGTGTTCTTCTTCATAATGGCAGCACATTCGCTTCAGTTCCTATTGCTCACTCTGTTATTCTCCAAGAAAAATACGAGAATTTGGCCCTGATTCTTCAGAAGATTCGTTATGATGAGCATAAGTGGATGATTTGTGGAGACTTTAAAATTCTATCCATGCTATTAGGGCAGCAATCCGGTTTCACCAAATATCCCTGCTTCCTTTGCTTGTGGGATAGCCGGGCCCGCGACCTACACTGGGGGAAAAAAGACTGGCCAATTCGGGAGTATTTGAGACCCGGTGAGAAAAATGTTCTTCATGAGAGCTTGGTACCTCGTGATAAAATTCTATTACCACCTCTCCACATTAAGTTGGGTCTCATTAAGCAATTCATCAAGTCCCTTCCAAAAGATGGTGAGTGCTTTCGGTACCTTTGCTCAAAGTTCCCCCGACTTTCTGAAGAAAAGCTAAAGGAAGGAGTGTTTGTTGGCCCTGATATAAGGAAACTCATTTCAGATGGAGCATTCGCTGAAACGATGTCTGAGAAGGAAAAAGAAGCCTGGGATTCCTTCAAGGATGTTGTTCTCAAATTCTTGTGGAACAGGCGGGATGAGAACTATAAGGATATTGTTGCCAGGATGCTCAATGCCTTCAAAGAACAAGGCTGTAACATGAGCCTGAAAGTCCATTTCTTGCACTCCCATGTGAACTACTTTCCCGAAAACTTGGGGGCGTACAGTGAAGAACAAAGTGAAAGGTTTCACCAGGACATCAAGGACGCAGAGAGAAGGTACCAAGGAAGATGGAACACCACTATGATGGCTGATTTCTGCTGGTTGCTGCTGCGGGAAACCCCAGATGAAAAATACGCCAAGCAGCGCACCAAGAGAAGCATTCGGGGGAAGAAGAAACGGGCCCACCAGGAGATTGATTGACCCAAGAATGACTTTAAAATCTAAACTGTGTTGACAAATATCGTGTTTTTACTAAACTTTGAAATAAAAATTTGCTAGTTATTACCACAGTGTTGGATCTCATTTATTAGAATTTTATTTTCACACCATCGGGTGTTTGTCTTCATGTATTGCAATGGTGCGGTTTGCATTTTCTATTCTTACATACATACCTGTACAACATTTTTTGCACATTTCTTTGCTTTGCTTTGTGTCTAATCTCGCTCTTATATGCTCAATGTTTGTGCACATGTATGTGGCTGTTTTAAGTGCAGACAATTTTGCTACCATCACAGTGTGTTTTGTTGACATTACTCTATTCTTATGTGCTGCCTTGTTACAATTTTCTTTATTCTTATTTGAATAACTACTAAACAATTAGTATAAAGAATTCATCCAAGAAACTTTTATCTCGATCGCACTCAATCTGAAACGTTCACCTCAAACTGCTAACCCAGTGTAGCAAAAAATCTGTACGTGATGGAGCAAATTGGTTACCAGATTTGGATTCAGCGCACCAAAAAACGTAAAAATCAATCGAAACATTAGAGGCAGTTTAAAAAAATTTTTTTTTAGTGTACCTGTGTTATTGGAGGCAGCCAGGGAAACGCTGGATCAGCCAATAATACTAGGAGTTGCAAGCAGTCATATATGGGTTGGCAAATAAGTCCCAGAGGCTTGATGGCCTTATTTCGAAGGTATATAAATTCTTTTGGAGTGGAGTAGCAGCCTAATGGTTAGAGCACTGGCTTGGGAAGCCAGTGCCCAGGTTTTGATTCCCATTAGCACTTTTGTGACTTGAGCAAGTCACTTAACCCTCCATTGCCTCAGAAGAATCCAAGTTATCAATGTTCCTAATGTACATTACCAAGTTCAAGTTACAATGCAAGCTGCTTTGACTAAAATGATAAAGCGGTATAAAAAACCCTGTTAAATAAATAAATAAATAAATAAAATAAAATGTAAGTTGTATATGTCAAACCACATTTTTGGGAAGAGAGTCTACCTGCTTGAGAGGAGATTTAATGCAGTCATGCTGTTTGGGAACTGCTTGGATCGTCGAAGGACAGCCAGCTGGAAGCAGCCCGAGGTGATGCTTTGCCCCCTTGTTTGGTCATCTTGTCGCGACGGCTGCTTTAAAATCCAGCATTTTGCACTAAGGGGCATGAGAACAAAGGGGTTTGCCTCTTTGGTGCTTCTTAGGTGCCATCTGGGTGGTACCTTGTGATTACTACTCCTTGCAGTCATGCTCAAAGGAGGAGGGAAGCACAAAAAGAGCAGAGGCCAGGGATGTACTTCTACAACTCTGGCGTTGACTTCATGGACAGGTCCATTCTTCTTCCAGGTGGATTACCAAGCTCGCTTTTCTTCTCACTTTCAAGGCGACGTTGAGCCCCATTGCAAGGACACCTCCACCCCAACCATCGGCTCCCGTGGAATGGATGGGAAGCAGCCCCACCTCGACAAGAACCGTGGGTGAGACTAAGCCTCTTCCATAGGCCTCTGCTTCTGTCTCTTTGACTGCTCCTATGCTTAAGATAATTAATGTTGCCACCAGTTTGTTGTGTATACAGAATCTCCTCCTGATTCTCTTTCCGTGTTAGTGTCTAATACAAATATATTGCTAAAAGGGTTTATAAACCAGACTACTTCTTTTTCGGAGGGGTATGTCGCAAAATTTACTGAATATGATTAGAGCATTCCCTGTCTAATGTTCAGGCCTCCGGGGTGGCAGGTATAAAAGATAGTCTGGTTCTGCATAGGCAAGTTGAAGCCCTTAAAAATTCATTGGTTCAGGCAATTTGTGCTCCCTAAATTTTCCTAAAATACATTTCCTTACTCAATTGATTTTACTATATAGGTACTTTAAGGAGGATCTTCAGCTCCCTAATGCAGATTCCATTTCTATCACTAATGTGTATAATATTTTCATTAAGCAGTTGGGGGATGACCTCAACACTGTCCCCCAGGAGTCAGTTGATCTGTCTAATTTTTTTTGGATCATCTGATGATCCTATTCCCAACAGGGCAATGCTAGTGGCAACTTTTACTTGCGAGTCCTATAAAATTTTTGTACTTAAAATCATATTTCCCAAAAACGCAATCTTTATTTTGTGGTCAGTGTATAACGATTTTTTCAGTTGTTTCTCAGGCGACCCAGAAGCGTCGTAAAATTGTCTTGGTATTATAACCTTGAATGTTCGCCATCGGGGCCACTTTTTTTCTTCGGTTCCCATGCCGATGTCTTGTGCATATGCAGGGAAAACATTATGTTTTTGCTGACCCACTTCAGTTAAAAGATTTTGTTAGGAGCAAAAAAGTTACTGGCCCTTCTGATTAACGAGAGCTCTTTTCATAAGAACATAAGATATGCCATACTGGGTCAGACCAAGGTCCATCAAGCCCAGTATCCTGTTTCCAACAGTGGCCAATCTAGGTCATACGTACCTAGCAGTTTCCCCAAAAGACACAGGTTCCACAATGCTTGCAGCACTGGGTCAAGCATTGATATCCTGGGTCCCTTCTTAATAATGGTTTATGGACCTTTCCTCCAGGAACTTGTCCAAATCTTTTTTAAACCCAGCTACACTAACAGCCTTTACTACATCCTCCGGTAACAAATTCCAGAGTTTGATTACACGTTGAGTGAAAAAATATTTTCTTTTATTAGTCTTAAATAGTTTACCCTGTAGCTTCATTGCATGTCCCCTAGTCTTTCTATATTCTGATAACGTAAACAATTGATCTACGTTTACCCGTTCCACTCCGTTCATTTATAGACTTCTATCATATCTCCCCTTAGCCGTCTCTTTTCCAAGTTAAAGAGCCCTAACCTTTTTAGCCTTTCTTCATAGGAGTATCCTTCCATCCCCTTTACCATTTTGGTGGCTCTTCTCTGAACCTTTTCTAATAACGCTATATCCTTTTTAAGATACGGTGACCAGAATTGCACACAATATTCAAGGTGCGGTCTCATCATGGAACGATATAGAGGCATTATAATATCTTTTGTTTTATTTTCCATTCCTTTCCTTATGATACCTAGCATTCTATTTGCTCTCTTGGCCGCCGCTGCACATTGGGCCGAGTGTTTTAGCATGTTATCCACAATGACGCCTAAATCTTTTTCCTGGGTGGTGGTTCCTAATGTGGAACCTTGCATTGGGTAACCATAGTTTGGGTTGTTCTTCCCTAGGTGCATAACTTTGCACTTGTCCACATTAAATTTCATCTGCCATTTTGATGCCCAGTCTTCCAATTTATCAAGATCCTCTTGCAATTTTCCACAATCCTCTTGGGTTTTAACAACTTTAAATAGTTTTGTGTAATCTGCGAATTTGATAACCTCACTCGTTATTCCACTTTCCCGGTCATTTATGAATATGTCAAAAAGCAGCGGACCCAGCACAGATCCCCGGGGTACACCACTATTCACCTTTCTCCATTGGGAAAATTGGCCATTTAGCCCAACCCTCTGCTTTTTATCTTTTAACCAGTTCTTGATCCACAGTAGTACACTGCCTCCTATCCCATGACTCTTTAGTTTTGCCAAAAGTCTCTGATGAGGGACCTTGTCAAAGGCTTTCTGAAAGTCCAGATACACTATATCAACCGACTCACCTTTGTCCACCTGTTTATTCACACTTTCAAAAAAAAAAACATAACAGATTAGTAAGACAAGATCTTCCTTGTCTAAAGTCATGTTGGCTGTCTCCCATTAGGCCATGACTATCTACATGCTGAGTAATTTTATTCTTTATGATGGTTTCTACCATTTTTCCCGGTACTGACGTCAGGCTCACCGGTCTGTAGTTTCCCATATCACCCCTGGAACCCTTTTTAAAAATTGGTGTTACATTGGCGATCCTCCAATCTTCAGGTATTAGAGAAGATTTTAATGACAGTTCACAGATTACTAATAGCAGGTCTGCAATCTCATATTTGAGTTCTTTCAACACCCTAGGATGTATACCATCCGGCCCAGGTGATTTGCTACTCTTCAGTTTATCTAATAGTTGTAATACATCTTTCCGATGTATCGATATTTCCTTCAATTCTTCCGCACCTTTAAATACCACTTCAGTCATGGGTAACATCCCTACATCTTCCTCAGTAAAGACCGAAGCAAAGAATTCATTCAGTCTCTTCGCTATCGCCTTGTCGCCTCTTAGTGCCCCTTTAACTCCTCTATCATCTAATGGACCAACTGCCTCTCTCACTGTTTTTTTGCTACAAATGTACTTGAAAAAATCTTTATTACGCGTTTTTGCTTCCGCAGCAAGCTTCTTCTCAAATTCTCCCTTTGCCTGCTTTATCAATGCCTTGCATTTGACTTGCCAGTGCTTGTGCTGTTTCCAGGTTTCGTCGTTTGGCTTTTTTTTCCATTTCCTGAAAGATGCTTTTTTAGCAACAGCCACCTCTCTGATCTCACCTTTAAACCATGCTGGCAGTTTTTTGGACTTCCTTCCACTTTTCTTAAAGCGTGGAATACAGCTGGTCTGGGCTTCCAAGATAGTATTTTTGAACAACACCCAAGCTTGATGTAAGTCTTTAACCTTTGCAACTGCTCCTTTTAGTTTTTTCTTAACTATTTTCCTCATTTTATCATAGTCTCCCTTTCGAAAGTTAAAAGGTAGTACTATGTATTTCCTTACTATTCCTCCTCCACTAATTAAATCAAAGGCGATCATGCTATGATCACTATTGTCAAGTGGCCCCAACACCCTTATTTCTTGCATTAGATCTGGTGTTCCACTAAGGACTAGGTCTAATATGGCTTCCCCTCTGGTCGGTTCATGAACCAGCTGCTCCAAGAAGCAGTCATTTATTTCATCTAGGAACTTTATCTCCCTAGCATGTCCTGCCGTGACACCGACCCAGTCGATACCGGGGTAATTGAAATCACCCATTATTATTACTGCGCTGTAACCTTTGTTAGCTTCCTTGATTTCTTTGAGCATTTCATCATCCATTTGTTCATTCTGGCCAGGCGATCGATAGTACACCCCCACTGCCATTGCCTTCCCCTTTTTTTGCTATCTGTACATTTTGTTCAGGGTGTCGGAATATTACCTTGCATACTCATATATTCTCTTTATAAGTATAGGTGTCTCTTCCCGTGATGTGGTTTTTGGAAGACTGCAATTTTCCTTCTAGGTATTAGTGCTTTTTGTTTTTGTGTCATTTCTTTTCTTTATATTTTGTAAAAAGTTGACAAAAATTTCAATAAATAAAACCACCAACCATTTTGTGATTGGTTTGCCCCAGTTTTGGTAAAGGTGTTAAATGAAATTCTAGAGGTGGAGCAATTACCTACTTTGTTGGGGCAAGCAGGGATTAGTGTGATTTTGAAGCCAGGAAAGGATGCGACTCAGTGCACTTCATAGCGCCCTATTTTGCTGGTAAATTTGTATGCGAAAATTCTGGCCAAGGTATTGGCAAGTCGCCAAAGTACCTTTATGCCATATTTAATTAACGCAGTCCAAACGGGCTTCATTCAGGGACATCAAGCCGCACACAAGGTGAAATGGGTGCTCAACCTGTTTTGGATGGCTCAGGTGGAAAACCTCAGGGCTATGGCCCTGGTGGTGGAATGCGGAAAACGCATTTGACAGGGTGGGATGGGAATTTCTGTATACCTCACTGCAGAAGTTCAGGGCAGGAAAAGTAGTTACTCACCTGTAGCAGGTGATCTTCGGGAACAGCAGGAATTTAATTCTCATGTATGGGTGTGACATCAGGTACTGACAGAGCCTGTGCGGAAACTCCCCAATTACCAATAGGAAAGCCTTTGTGAGCAGTCCACTGCACCTGCACTGCTGCCTTCCTGCTCTTCTGACTCTCCTCACTTAAGTGTATAGCTGAAGAGAAAGGAGAGTAGAGAGAAGGAGAGAGCCCTACAACTCCTCGGGGAGGTGGGCAGGTTGTGAGGACTAAATTCATGCTGTTCCCGGAGATCATCTGCTACAGTAACTACACTATCTCCAGGAACAAACAGGAATGTAGTCCTCACATATGGGACTCCCTGGCTCCCAGATCACATGATGGTTAGCACTAGGTTTGTGACCTTGACAGCCCCGGCATGGAGATCTGGATTGAAGTGGGTGGGGGGAAGGAGTTGTATTAAGTCCCAGAGATGTCATAGGATCGCCTGCCGAAGGCAGCATCTTGGCATGAGTCCTTGTCAAGCAGTAGTGCACTGCGAAGGTATGGATGAAGGACCACGTAGCAGCTCAGCAGATTTCAGCAATCGGTACTGCATGGAAGTTCACCAACGAGGTGGACATTGCTCAAACGTTTTGTGCAGTGACGTGCCCATTGAGGGATAATCCTGCATTTCTGTAGCAGAGAGAGAGATGCAGTCTGCTATCCATGATGATAGCGTGCATTTATAGACTGGAATTCTCAGATGAGCTTGATCAAAGGAGACAAAAAGTTAAGATGACTTCCTGATGGCCTCTGTTCTTTGTATGTAGAAAGCCAGGGCTCATTTGCAGCCAGAGTATGCAGAGTGGCTTCCACCCGGGAGGTGTGTGGTCTGGGAAAGAATACTGGAAGGATGACTGATTGATTGATGTGGAAGACAGAGACCACTTTTGGGAGGAAGTGGGGGTGAGTTCGTAGAATCACCTTGTCTTGGTAGAATCATGTGTAGGGGGCATGAGCCACTAGGGCCTGAAGCTCGCTGACGTGTCTGGCTGACGTTAAGGCTATGAGGAACAGAACTTTCCAAGAAACATAGTGGAGTTGAGCCGTGGCTAATGGTTCGAAGGGTGGTTTGAGCAGCTGAGCTAAAACGACATTGAGATCCATGCAACTGGGGGTGGGCGGATGGGAGGCTTGGAAAGCAGGAGACCTCTCATGAACTGAGCGACAAAAGCGTCGGAGGAGATGAGTTTCCCAGTCACTGGGTCATGGAAAGCTGAGCTTGCATTTAGGTGGACTCTTATTGAGGATAATTTGAGGCCTTGAGAAGAGAGGTGCCAGAGGTAGTGGAATAGTGTCGCAACAGATGTCCGAAAAAGACCGCGCATTATGGGAACACCATGCATTGTATCTGCGGCACTTCAGCGAATAAGCTTTTCTCGTGGAAAGTTTCCTGGAACAGAGGAGGATGTTTTTGATCTCTGTGGAGAGAGGAAGATGATGCAATCTTAGGCTTTCAGGAGTCATGCTGTTAGGCGAAGGGATCGAAGGTTGGGATGGAGAAGCATTCTGTCGTTCTGAGAGAGGGGACCCAGTTTGGATCCCAGTGGGATTGGTTGGGTTCGAGAGAGCTGAAGGAGGAGGGGGAACCAGGGTTGGTGGGCCCAGAAAGGGGCTATGAGAATCATGTATTCCTTGTCCTCTCAAAGTCTGAGTGTTTTCAGGATCAGGGGCGTTGGCAAAAACACATAGAGACGTCCCCAATTCCAAGGAATCATTGGACAGACTGAGGTTTGTTGGCAGCTTCAAGCAAAAGTGAGGAAATCTGACATTGCACTGAGAAGCAAATAGGTTTATCCACGGAGTTCCCCAGTGTTCGAAAAGAGTTGGCCACCGTCTAGTCTAGGGTCAATTCGTGAGGATGGTGCAGCCTGCTGAGTTTGTCCGCCTGCAGGTTTTCCTGACCTGGAATGTAGATTGCCCTGAGCAGTATGTGATGCTGGATGGCTTGGTCCCAGATGTGGCATGCCTTCATGCAGAGAAGAGAGCCCCTATCCCCTTGTTTGTTGATGTAGAACATGGCCACTTGATTGTCTGTACAAGGACAGAGCTGTTGGCAAGAAGATGCTTGAAGACCTGGAGAGCCCGCGACACAGTCGAAGTTCCAAGAGGTTTAACTGCTGTGTGGACTCGAGGGTAGTCCAGTGGCCTTGTGTGGAGAGAGCATCCAAGTGAGCTCCCCAGCCGAGTTTGGACACATCTGTTGTTGGGGAAGGTTGGAGCTGGGGGGGGGGGGGCACGGAATGGAGATCCTCTGAGGAGACTGTCGGGGATTGTCCATCATCGGAGTGACTGTGCCATGTGTGGTGAGATGGTGATGGACATATGCAGACTTTTGGTGACTTGTGTCCACTAGGTTGACAGAGTCCACTCCGTTTGTTGCATGAGCAGCCTGGCATTCAGTACTACATGTACTGTGGAGGCCATGTGGCCCAGAAGCTGTAAGAAGGATCGTGCTGGTGCTGACTAGCAGAGACCATGTGGCAATGCCAGGAGTATGAGTTTCTGCATATGGTCTTATGAGAGAAAGGTCCTGCATTGGACGGTGTCCAGGATGGCTCCTATGAATTCCAGTCTTTGTGTTGGAATCAGCTGTGATTTTGGAAAGTTGATTACAAAGCCTAGGGACTGTAGAACGTCTATGGTTTTGTGATGTGCTGAGGAGAGCTCCCAGGAAAGTCGGCCTTTATGAGCCAATCGTCTAAGTAAGGGAAGACGTAGACTCAGCTGATCCGAAGGTGAGCCGCCACAACAGCCATGCACTTTGTGAAGACTCTTGGCACTGAGGCGATGCCGAAGGGAAGCACCCTGTATTAATAGTGTATTTCTTGACACACAAATCTCAGATACTGCCTGTGAGAAGGGTAGATTAGAACTTGAGTGTAGGCGTCCTTGAGATCTAGGGAGCAAAGCCAGTCATTTTGCTGCATTTAAGGAAGGAGGGTCCCCCCAAGGAGATCATCTTGAATTTTTCTTTTATGAGGAACTTGTTGAGATCTTGTAGGTCTAGGATGTGCCTGAGGCCCCCTGATTTCTCTGGAATGAGGAAGTAGAGAGAGTAGAATCTCTCCTTCACTGTCTGCCCAGACCTTGGCTAACTACTTCCATGACAAAGTCCAGAAGATTACCCTTGAATTCTCTGATGGTTCACCTCCACTTCATCTTCCCCCTCTTCAATCCCGTATCCTTTCCTCAACTTTGGTCACCCTTTCTTCCTTTTCTGAAATTACTGAAGAGGAAACTGCAAATCGTCTCTCCTCTGCCAACTGACTACTTGCTCCTCTGATCCCATCCCACCCCACCCCACCCATCTGCTAAGTTCTATCTCTTCCACAGTCATCCCTTCCATCTGTCATATCTTTAACCAATTGCTTTCCACTGCAATTGTTCCTCTGGCCTTCAAAAATGCTGTGGTTACACCTCTCTTCAAAAAGCCTTCACTAGATCCTACCTGTCCTTCCAGTTTTTGGCCTCTCTCTCTCTCCTCCCCTTTGCTTCAAAACTATTTGGATGAGCAATTCACTGCTGCTGGACCCACTGCAATCCGGCTTTCGTTCTCTGCATTCCACAGAAACTGTTCTTGCCAAAGCCTCCAGTGACATGTTCCTCGCCAAATCCAAAGGCCTCTAACTAAATTTTCATCCTTCTTGACCTATCCACTGCCTTTGATAGTGCTGATCACCACCTTCTCCTCGATACCCTGTCCTCGCTTGGATTTAGAGGCTCTGTTCTAACCTGGTTTTCTTCTTATCTCTCCCATCGCACTTTTAGTATCTATTCTGGTAGTTCCTCCTCTACCGCCATCCCACTTTCAGTTGCCATACCTCAGAGTTCTGTCTTAGGACCTCTCCTTTTCTCGCCCTATACTCTGTCCCCTTGGTGCACTTATTTCATTCCATGGTTTTAAATACTATCTTTATGCTGATGACTCTCAGATCTACCTTTCTATGCCTGAAATCTCTCCAGTAATCCAGGCCCGGATCTCTGCCTGCTTATCTGAAATTGCTGCCTTGATATCTCACTGCCATGTGAAACTGAACATGGCCAAAATTGAGCTCCTTATTTTTCCCCCTAAACCCACCTCCCCCTTCCTCCCCTTTCTATTTCTGTGGATAACACTACAATCCTCCCTGTTTCCTCAGCTTGCAACCTTGGGGTCATCTTTGACTCTACTCTCTCTTTCTCTGCATATATCCAACAGACAGCTAAAACCTATCGCTTCTTTCTCTACAACATTGGCAAAATTCATCCTTTCCTTTCTACACACACTACTAAGACACTTAATCACTTTTTAGTCACCTCCCATCTAGACTATTGCAATCTCCTCCTAACTGGTCTCCCTCTGAATCATCTCGCTCCCCTTCAATCTGTTCAAAAATCAACTGCGTGGCTATTCTTCCACCAGCCTTGAAACGCTCATATAACCTCTCTTCTCGAGTCACTTCACTGGCTCCCTATTCGTTTCTGTATCCAGTTCAAACTTCTCCTACTGATCTATACATGCACTCATGCTGTTGCTTTTCACTACCTTTCCTCTCTTGTCTCTCCCTACACCCCTCCTTGGGAACTTCACTCTTCTGTGAATAATGCCCTACTCATCCCTGTTTCCTTGGCTCGCAACCTTGGTGTTGTCTGACTCCTCCCTCTCCTTTTCACACACATCCAACTGATAGATAAAACCTGTCGATTCTTTCTCTAACACATCAGCAAAATTTGCCCCTTCCTTTCTGAACACACTAATATTTAGTGACCTCCCCCCTAGACTATGGCAACCTCTCCTCCTTGCTGATCTCCCTCTGAATCATCTCTCTCCTCTTCAATCTGTTCAAAATTCAGCTGTGTGGCTAATCTTCCACCAACCGCAATATGCTCATATGACCCCTCTTCTCAAGTCGCTTTACTGGCTCCTTATCCATTTACGTATCCAGTTCAAACTTCTCCTTCTGACCTATAAGTGCACTCATTCTGCTGCTCTACACCATCTTTCCTCTCTTATCTCTCTCTACACCCCTCCTCAGGAACTCCACCCCTCTAGCAGAGCGCTTCTATCTGTGCCCTTCTTTTCTACTGCCAACTCCACACTTTGATCCTTTCATCTTGCTGCTCCTGATCTGGAACTACTCGAGTCTGTGCGTCAGGTTTCATCTCTGGTCCTTTTCAAATCTAGGCTGAAAAATTACTTCTTTGAGCCGCTTTTGGATCCTGATCCACTTAGTCCCCTATGTGTTTCCTTACCATTCCCCTAGATATGTCCTTGCCCTCAGCTATTGTGTTGTCTGTTTTGACTAGAATGTAAGCTCTGATAAGCATGGACTGTCTTTTACATGTGTCTGTACAGCACTGCGTATACCTTTTAGCGCTATATAAATGATAAGTAGAAGTAGTAGTAGACTGAGCACACTGCTCCATCCCCTTGGCCGCCTCCAAACCTTTTGCAGGTATAGACAAGGGGGGTCAGAACAGAGGATGCTGAAATAAAGAGCTGAAGAGGGACTCCTCCTGCTTTTCCCGACCTTTCAGCCCTCTGCGCATCATCAGCAAGTAGAGCTCACAAGATGCCAGCTTGTGGTCAGGACAAAGACATTGCAAGCACCAATTACAATAGTTTTGCCACACTTGGTGCATTTCTTAAAGCCACTAGCTGGCTTTGACATGCCGAAAAACACCATCTCAGGAAAGTCACTGAAAAATATGCCGTGGGCAGGGAAACTATCCCAAAGGATGAAAACACCACACAAAAGCGTTGAAAGCACAAAAATAAACCCTAAAAAGGGGGAGTGGGAACAGCTAATAGACGGCAGGCGGGAAAAATAAAATAAAAACAAAAAATTCCAGCCACGAAGGCCAGAAAGAAAACTTTTATCCCAACTGCAGAAACACGTCCTAGAGGTGCTGTGGAAAAAAAGATGACTGGAGAATATTGTGCCATGGTGGGCGCAAAGGAAGGCGTGCATAGACTGTGTACTTCCCAAAAGCTTCCTTTGGAAGCTGGGGAGCGTTCCATGCAGGGCTCCGTCGGTGACGTCACCCATACATGAGAACTTATTTCCTGCTTGTTCATGGAGAATGAGAGCTTTTCAGTCAGGGTTGTAAACCCCTTGATTCAGCAGTGGAAGAGAGTGGGATTTGCTTCCCTAATACAGCTCTGCCTGGATGGGGAGATGGCTTCATTTACAGATCTACAAAAGGGCTTTGGGTTGGGCCCCAGAGACTTTTATGGGCTTTTGCAAATAAGACACTGATTGGGAAGTAAGACTTGGGGCCAGGCTATGGAGAAAGGACTGACCAATTTTGAGTGTCTCAAAGTATCTGGCTGCCAGGAGGTGGGCCATATCCAAAACCTATAAGCAGTTCATGGGCCAGACTGAAGCTAAGGCGAGTTTTCAAACACAGTGGGAAGGGGACCTGGGTCGGAAATTGGATGGCCAGGGTTGGGGGAAGATTTTTAAAAGAATGAGTAGGGGCCAAGTCTCAACTCAGCATGTGGAAAATGGGTATAAAGTCTTTTACCGTTGGTACTTGACCCCGGTTACACTGCACAAAATCATTAAGGGGTATCCGGACAGCTGTTGGAGAGAATGCAGGATGGTGGGTAATTATCACCATATGTGATGGGACTGTCCTCGCATAAGAGACTTTTGGGAAGGGGTGCAGAGGGTGGTGAGGGAGTTAGTGGGGATGGAGATGGAATGAGCTATGGAAGGGGTACTGCTGGGGATTGGGGAGTTAGGTTGGCAATGAGGTAGGTGTAGGTTGGTGTGTATGTGTGTGCTTGCAGGGTGGTGTGAAGTAGCGCTCTATTGAAAGTTGATGCAAGTGCCTGTGGTTAAAAGAGTGGAGCTTTATCCATTTTTTGATAGCTTGTGGTCCAATCCTGGCAAACTTGGATGTATAATCTGGAAAAATTAACAGCTATTCGGAGAAACCAGCTCTCACAGTTTGAGAAGATATGGAAGCCATTTGTGACTAAATATGTGGGACAATTATGACTGGTTGATATATACAGCTGGGGAAGGGGGAATGATGGAGGCAGCTGTAACGTTGTATTCTAACTGTTCTATTTTGGGGTAACAATTTGAATAATAAACATTAAATTAAAAAAAGAAAAAACTACTACTTAGCAGCAGAAAAATGATAACTGTATAGAATTCCTAAAATTCTGCAAAGCTTCCTACAGCTCTTCAGATCATCCCCTCTGTGAGTCATTTTTTTTAGACTAAGACGTATATGTACAACATTATTTATTTATTTATTTATTTAGACAGTTTTGTATACCGCCTTATCCTTCAATCAAAGCGGTCACAACACAATTGGGGGATACATTTAACACATGGGGATATGAGACACATACACTAATACTTACAGGGAACATGGGCTATGGAGGGTTAAGTGGCTTTCCCAAGACCACAAGGAGCATCTGTGGGACTAGAAACCCCAGTCCTTCCGGCCCAAGGTTGCTGTCCTCTAGTGGGATTTGAACCCCCGACCTTCCGGCCTGAAGTACATTGCCCCAACCACTAGGCTACTCCTCCCTCCAATTTAAATTTAAATCACAAGCTATCTAAAATATCTGAAGGAACATTTTATGTCCATGGGATATCCCCTTTTGGTGGTACAATGGGCTTATAAATAGAAATTACACTTATCTGGTAATTGTCATTCCTTGAGTGACGACAGTTTAGTCCTCCACCTCTGGGTTGGGTACCTCCTCCTGCAGCTTGGAGACTGGGCATGTCAAGGTCGTGACATCACTGGATATAGCCTGCTGGTATCTCCCATCAGCCCCCAGTGTACTATTGACAAAGCAAACTCAAAGGAACAACAAATAAGTAGCTATACCATAACTTTAAATAAACTATCCATTCCTCAACCTGAGTAACCTTTTTAACCTTATTAGTCTTTTTTTTTTTTAACTTTACGTTCACGTCTCCCTTATGCAATCACGTTTCCTGTACCATCCCCTCACTTAAATAAGAGAGAAGGAAGAAATAGATCAGAGAGGGATACTCACTGCGATCCCGAATCTGAAAGGATCTCTCCACTCCTTGAGATTGATGCTCCACTCCGCCTGAAAATAAACTCTGAAGAAATCACACCCCCGGGCGGGAATGAGGACTAAACTGTCGTCATTCAAGGAATGACAATTACCAGGTAAGTGTAATTTCTATTTCCTTATCGTTCCTCAAGTTTAGTCCTCCACCTCTGAGATGTAACAGAGCAGTAATTATTGGGAGGGACCCTTCCAGCCGGCATGCAATATCGCCGATCCGAAAAAGTCATCATTTGCCGCGAAGACCTCCAGACGGTAGTGCTTACTGAAAGAACAAACAGCGGACCAGAAGGCCACTCTACAAACGTCCCCTGGCGGAACTAAACTGTACTCTGCTCGAGAAATTGCTTGCGCTCTGCTAACATGCGTTCATAACCCCGTTAACGCCGACCGGCCCCGCAGCAGATCTGCTGCACCAATTGCCTCTTTAATCCATCTAGAAATGGACGGCTTCGCTGCCCCATTGCGAGGAATTCTGAACAACACGAACAGACGGTCCAAAGTGCGGTAAGTCTCCGAAATATACAAGTACTGCCACAGCACCCGCTTTATGGCTAAACGGTGCCATACCCGGCCAGACACGGTTCCCCCCAGCAACCGTAACACTGGAAGAAACCCCATCCGACCGAGTTGAAATGGAGACACCACCTCAGGTAAAATGGACGGCACTGGCTGCAACACCCCCCTTTTCCCGAGAAAAGGACAAGGATGGTTTTCCACGAGACAGCACCTGCCATCCCGAGATCCGGCTCGCCAACCAGCTGGTTATCAAAATTACCGTCCTCAAAGACAAAGTCCTAAGCGACGCCTTGTGTAAGGGCTCAAAAGGTTCCTTAGTCAACGCCGCCAAAAGCAATTTGAGACCCCGCAGGGGACCTACGATTCCACGCGAGGACCGCAGCCAGGTCACCGCTCTCAAAAAAACGTGACACTTCTGCATCCCGAGAGCTAGACCTTGCACCTTGTCTCCCTAGTAAGACAACGCTGTCAACTTAACTCTCAAGGCACTAGCCACCAGGCCCTTAAGAAATCCTTCTTGTAGAAAACTCAAAACTAACGAAACTAACGCAGCCACAGCCCGCACTTGCTCCCGCGAGCACCAATCCTCAAACATGAGCCATAAGCGAACACACGTCTCGCCCTTCCAACGGCCAGACCGTAAGCGAGAATCGAACCACCCGAGGCCACCGAAGCAGACCTGGTAGTAACTGAGTTTCCGCCGCCGGCAATCTCCACGGCTCCCCCCGTATGAGCTCGGCGTACCACGGCCGTCTGGCCCGTCCGGAGCCACCCGTAACACTCTCCTCCGATGAGCCTTGCTACGCTGAACCACGCGACCTATGAGCACCGCTGATGGGAACACATAGAGAAGACCCAACGCCGTTCAACATTGCCCCAGCGCGTCACTCTTCTCTGACATTCGCTCTCGTTGTCTACTGAAGAAAATATTTGCTTTGCTGACCGAAGGGTCGCCATGAAATCCATGACTGGTGGCCCCTGGCGTGCGAACTACTTGCGCCAACACCTCCGGATGCAACTCCCCTTCTCCAACATCCACTTGAACCCTGCTGAGAAAAGTTGCCATCAGCGAAATCCTGCCCTGCCAGGTGCGCTGCTGAAATGCTGGCAGTCGCATTTCTACCCAAGCGAACCATGCCTCTGCTTCTTCCTACATGGCCGCCCTTCCTGCACCACCCTGTCGAAAGATGTAGGCTACCTTCGCGGAGTTGACTGACAGCAGTCGCACTGCCCGACCTGTCACCACTGCTTCGAATGTGTGCAGTGCCAGAACCACCGCTCTCAGCTACAGCCGGCTGACCGAGCAGTCACTCTCTTAAACAGAGCAAACACCTTGCGCCAAAAGCTCTCCACAATGTGCCCCCAATAATACGAGGCTCGCGTCCGTCAGCGATGCCGCCATTCCAGAGGCATCCCTGTCTTCAATAAAACCGGAAGTAGCCACCACCACAGAGAACACCTGACCCCGAGAGAACAGGGAAGTCGTTTGTTCAGTGAGACATCCTGAGACGACCAGAAGTGAAGTAGAGCTCACCACCACGGCCGCATGGCACCGATTGCAGGGTTACTGCCATCTTTCCCAGCATGCGCCGGAAACTCCACCGTGAGGGTGCCGGCCTGGCTCTGCAACTGCGTACCAGATGTCGAAGGGCTGGAACTCCACAATCCGGCAGAACACCGCCCCTGTCCGCGTGTCAAATCGCATCTCTATATATCCGAGCTCCTGGAAAGACACCAAGTTACTTTTGGCCAAATTGACCACCCAACTGAGACTCCCCAAGAACTTTACTACCACGTCTGCCACGCTGATGCTATCGGCTTTGGATTTTGCTCGAATGAACCAAACGTCAAAATAGGGTCGTACCCGAAATCCTTCCTTTCGTACAGTACCTCTACCACCCCCAAGAACTTGGTGAGAGTGCGCGGTGCCTTCACCAGCCCAAATGGCAACGCTGGGAACTAATAGTATCCCCAAGGAAGACCGACACGCAACCCTTTGGTGGGCTGCTGTGAACGGGATGTGTAAATCCGTTTCAGCCAGATTGCGCGACGTCAAGCACTCCCCCTGTCGCAGTATCCCCATAATGGACCGTAACTTTCCATCCTGAAAGGAGACCCGCGGAAACAACTGTGCACTCCTCTTAGGTCCAAGAGATGGCGACGAGTGCTGTCCTTCTCTGGCACCACAAAACAAATGAAGGAGCTACTCCTGCCATATTCATGAATTGTAACAGTCGATTTAAGGTGCGATGGACCGCTAAGGTTTTCCTCTGTCCTTTGCAGGGAGACGCCACCAACGACGCTCAAACTGACTTCGTGAATTCCAGCGCCTAACCATCGCAAATTATCTCTAATACCCACTGACCTGCTGTTATGTGGGTCCAGGCAGGCAGAACAACTAAAAAGTGGCCCGCCTATCGGCTTGCTCCCTACTGGGGCCCACCTCTCTGTATTGCGGTTTCTGAGTGGTTGCTACCCAATCAACCAGCTAGAGCCAAAAGCGGCGCCCCGGAGCACTGCTGAAGATCCCTGTTCACATGGTCATCAGACAGCTACCGACGTGGGAGGCTACCACTGACTTCAAGGAGACCAGGGAGCTCTAGTTGAACTAAGAGTATCTTGTTAAAGCAAGATTATTCCATTATGTTTCCATTCAATACCACTAGCGGTCTTGGACATGAACATAAGAGGCATACCTTTCAGTTGGTAATTCCCACTTCTGACTTAGGGCAACTGGGAAGCTTGACCCTGAGACCTCTGAGAACCAAAACAATTGTCAGTACTGATGTCCTGAGTTTCTGAGCGGTACCCAGCATATAGGAACATACAGCATCACAAACCAAGCCAATTTACCAATGGCCCTCAGAATCATGAGCCAATGTACAGAAGAAAAACCCAAGTACTATACTTAGAATTTTTTATTTATTTTATTTTTTTTTTAGCTTTACCGAAAGAATAATGTCGGATGGGACTGAACTTAACTCCTTTGCTGCCAGTCTTCAGAACATGTTCCATTTCAGAAAAAGAACATACCCTATAAATCCAGACCCCCTAACTGACAGGGATAATGTAATGTAACATTGCAAAGAATTCCACCGAAATAACCTCAGCTAACATAATGAATGGCAAATGCCATAAGGTCTCCAGGAACTCTTCAGTATTGGAGGTTGGCAGTGCAATGAATAGCCAATGAGAAGGGAATAGCCAGAGACAGGCCTTCTAAAGACAAAATAAATCCAAATAAATTTGTAAACATTTAAACAAGGCAGATATGCTGAAGTTTAAAATATATACCTTGGAAGGCCAATCCTTAAAAAGACTGTTTTTTGTGGGATTTTTTTGATAATGGCCCTCCTATCCAATACACAGTCCACCATAAATTTAAAAAACCAGTATCACGCTAAACAAAGCCCATGAGTGATAGGGAAGAGACCCCATTTTGAGAATTCTCAAGCTGCAGCTTGAGTGATGGAAGTGCTCGTCACACGGGATAGAGGGGGATCCTTATTTCGACGGCGTAACTGCAATGCAGACATCGAACATCGACTCAAGAAATCAATGTGAGGGCAATAACGACAACACTTGCATGTGTACCCTGATTGCATGCCATGTCATAATATATATGATTTTGGATCTCTGAGGGCAACTTCTGTCTTATTATAGAAACGTTACCATGTACAAAGTAAAAAACAGGCTATGAATAGCGACGAGAATGGAGGTGAACCCTTAGCACCCCATCTTTCCAACCCCGTCTTCTCCTCCCCAAAAAGGAAGACTATCTGTTCAAACAGCTTTAACTGCAGCTCTCTATAGATCTTGACCTAGCCAGAGATCCTCTTTTTTGCTTAACAAGGAGAAGGACCGCCAGGAGGAAGATCTGAATGTTTTTCGGTGCAGATTTCTTCCCTGGTGTAAGATTAGGAGCGCCAGACCTACTGACAGATCTGGAAGCACCAACAGATGTGGTCTTGCCACTAGACCTGAGGCAGCTCCTTGAACGTAACCTGCACCCACGTCGCTTCCGACCCCCCAAAAAGTGCAGACAGATTACTTAAATTAAAAAAAAACCAAAAGAAGCCAAAATAAATCAAAATAAACCAAATCCAGCCCTGCGAACCCCTGCGCCACGCGGCTCATATGCTGCTAAAATGGCTGCCGCTGCCGACCAGGAAATGGCGCCAAAAGCTCCTTGCTGACCTGTGTACTGCCGCGGCTCTAATCTCACTTGGTGGCCCGGTTCTCTGCTCCCGATTGCCCAAATCTGGCTCACCTCTGAGCTCTGTTCACTCCTCTGTCGCCGCGGAGCTCCAGCCCATGCAGCCCCGCTCAGCCGAACAGCGAGCTGAGAACTGCCGGACGGGCTTCCCGCCACTGCTCACAAGCCCTTAGCAGGGTGGCGGCCGCTTAGATCGCCGCTGATCCGCTGCTGCCAACTGCTGCAGAGCTCTCCCCCGTACTTTCAAGGGGGAGAGATCTGACCTGACCATCAAGATGACAAGTACCAGCAGCACGAGAGGGTAGGCAGGAACCGGCACAAGCCCACAGACATTTCCTTGTTACTTCATTTCAGTTTATATATATTTTTTTTTTAATGTGATAGTGACCAAATTAACAAAATTGAAAGGGAACTTAAACAAACTAATCTAATGCTACTCTAACCGCTCCTTATCTGATCCTCAAGTGAGCCCAGCACCTAGGTTCACTACATCCTCCTGCTGCATGGAGACTGGACACACACTGGGGGCTGATGGGAGATACCATCAGGCTATATCCAGTGATGTCACAACTTTGACATGCCCAGTCTCCAAGCTGCAGGAGGAGGTACACAACCCAGAGGTGGAGGACTAAACTGGAGGAACGATAAGGAAACATGCATTTTATGTTGATTGCCAGCTTCTTCTTATCCTGAAGCCTCAGGTGCTCGATGCTACATTGGCTTGAGTCTTAACCTTACCAGGCTAAGGATGCAATCTTGAAATACTGGCATATTGGTGCCTTATACCAGAGTCTGAAGGAGCTCCCTATTTTTGCATTTTGGCATGACAGAAATGTAAGAGTTATTCATATCATCATTTCTACCAGAACTTGAGAATGAAAGTTGTTTGTCACGAGTGGTTCACTATAGATTTATTTATTTATTTATTACAGGCTCTTATATACCGCTCTATTCAGCATCAGCGCAGTTCACAATATAACAACAGACCAGAACAACAAACTGTTTGGTTTTACAGAGAACAAGGACAGAGAACTTGGATAAAACATGGGACGTCATTACTGCAACTATTTACATGAGTATTTACAAGTATACATAACAGGATTTGTTCTTAGTTTGGGTAGTGATCGAGATTGGTTAGATGTAGCAATTGTAAATTCTGCCAATATTCAATTGTTTCGGATTGCTCTCAACATCCTATTTTACCTTTCTGTCATGACATTTTCTAGCTGTGACATGGCTCAAGTCATCTACATTAAGTGCTCTTGTGGAATACTGCATATTGGACATTTTATACATAGCATTAAATTACAAATTGGGGAACATTCAAGTAAAATAAGATGTAATCAGAAAGAGGCACTGACAAAAGACATGACAGTCTGGCAGAATTGCACTACTGGATTATTGAGGTATGTCATTTCTCTCATCATGGGACTATTTCTCTACAACATGCAATAACAGCACTATATTTTAAATTGCACACATTAGTCCCATTTGGGTTGAACAGAAAAATCAAGTGACAGAGCTTCTTCTGATTGACTGATGACTTTGGAACCAGTAACTGGCTGCTACAAGATTATGTCTATGTCCCTTAGCAAACCATAAGCAATCTAAATAGGTTTAAAATTTGTTGTTGATGCCATGTTCTTTCCAATGTGCTGGCATCTAAGTGTGGCTCTTGAGAATCGGTGCCATTATGAAAGATGATGTGTATGCCAAAATATGTGATCTGCTAAACATATTACTGAATAGTTACCTATCTCGTTTTTACTTAGACCTGTCTCATAAAATGCTGCATTGAAGAATATTTGCTCTATCCCTCCCTGAAGAAACCTGATTTGGCAAAATGTGGCACTGTGAAGGAGGCTGTGGGAGTATTTCCAAAGCGCTAATGTACTTTGAGACAACTTGGTACCAGCAAGCAAGTGCAATAAAGCAGCGTCAAGAAAAGACACTGTGCCACAAGTAACTGTAATAGCACTGTTATGAGTTATAAGATGGTTTGGGAATTTAGTACTGAATACATTTCAAATGTTTACAAATCAACTGTTTATATAAATAACCGATTTAAGGACTATTGGAGGTTTTATCAGATATCAATGATTAGGATGACTGTGTCATTTTGACCATGAGTTATATGAGAGCGTGTCTCTTTTTCCTCCATTTCTAACACACTCGAGTGTGTGGGAGTTTGATATATTATTGTTGTTTCTTTGAAAGTTGTGTATAAAGCACAACCCTATGTATATGTACTATAATCATTTTGCTTGTTGCAAGCTTCCCAATCACCAACGATTCCTCAATCCAAAATCTGTAACAATATTCAGGTTCCTTCAAAACATTCTCAGCTCTTGTGTTATTCCTTCCTGAAACTATTAAATAGCTTTGCAACTCTCATCCTTCTGCCTCTCCTTTGCTGCTTTTGTTCTCTTCCCCAGTAGGCTGCTAATTAGTTCCAGGGTCTCAATTACTTCACCTGTGTTGTGAACCGCTGCCATCTTCTCACTATGCTTGTCTCAAAAGTTAGCTCACTTCCTGCCAATTCCCTCGGAAACTACACACCTCCCAGAATTCCCATCATCTCACTTCCTTTTAGAGCTTTCCAGTTACCTAGATAGACCTTGTATGGAAATCTGACAGGATGAAATAACTCAAAATACTTATACATAAAAGATGAGTGAATGATAGTTTTGACCTCCTGATAGAAGCCCATCCAAAATAAATTTGATACCACATAAAGCATAACTGCGATTAAATGCCCAGTTTGTAAATAGCTGCATATAGTTACCCCTCTTTAAACCCAAGTTGTAATACCTGCTCGATGTAATGTTCAATGTATATTCATCTGGCATTGACAAATAGAGTAGTTACTCACCTGTAACAGGTGTTCTCCAGGAGCAGCAGGAATCAATCCTCACATATGGGTGTCATCAACGCCGATGAAGCCCCAGCGGAGCATTTCCCCAGCTTTCTATGAAAGCCTTTGGGAATGCAGGCACGCATGCGCGGTTCCCTTCCCGCCTAAAGGTGCCATCTTACCTCAGTCAAATGACATAGCTAAGAACAGCACACAAAAAAATAAAAACAAACTATGTACAACTGCAACTCCTAGGGGAGGAGGGAGGGTTGTGAGGACTGATTCCTGCTGCTCCTGGAGAACACCTGTTACAGGTGAGTAACTACTCTTTCTCCAGGACCAAGCAGGAAGTTAGTCCTCACATATGGGTGACTCCCTAGCTCTGGGCTACCGAGGAACCCAGGCTGAACAAGAGAACTCCCTCTAGTCCCAGCATCAAAGAAAGGCTTTTCACTGACACAACCTCCACCGGTAGCCCAACAGAGGGCAGGAAGGCAGGAGTTGCCTAAACCTCAAAGAGATTCCGGAGTACTGCTTGGCCAAAAGCACTGTCCCTATGGGACTCCCTCTCCAGACAGTAATGGCAAATGACTAAGATATCATCTATTGTATATACTTTATAAATAATCCACTATATTGTTAACCCTTGTTATTTTTCCTACATTACCATATGTTGTCATGTCTATACTGTTTATGTTTCCCTTGTTTATACCTTGTATTTCTTGTGACCGCTTTGATTGAAGGAAAAGGCAGTATAAAAAACTTGTTAAATAAATAAATAAAGTTGCAGCCCTGCAGATGTCTACCAAGGGCACAGAGCGGAGATGAGCCACTGGGGCAGCCATTGCCCTGACACGATGGGCCGTGACCCGACCCTGCAAAGGAAGGTCAGCCGCCCTGTAAGCCCAGGTGATACAATCAGCCACCCAGATGGACAAGGTACGCTTGGACACAGCCAACCCC
Organism: Ichthyophis bannanicus; assembly: GCA_033557465.1. Lineage (NCBI taxonomy): Eukaryota > Metazoa > Chordata > Amphibia > Gymnophiona > Ichthyophiidae > Ichthyophis > Ichthyophis bannanicus. Next base: position 224,057,270 of record CM066031.1, read on the forward strand.
AACTTATTAGGGTCAAAAGATATGAAGAGCTGAGTAGCCCTTCTATGCCCCTGCGTACAGTCAAGGTAGAAGGATAAGGCCCTCCTACAGTCCAGGGTATGCAGAACTGCTTCAGCCTGGCTTGCATGAGGCCTAGGGAAGAATGTTGGAAGAACCACCTCTTGGTTAAGGTGGAAGGAGGAGACAACTTTGGGGAGGAACTTTGGATGAGTCCTAAGGACTACCCTGTTCCCATAGAAGCGAGTGTAAGGCCTGTCACAGACCAGGGCCTGAAGCTCACTCACTCACCTAGCCGAGGTAAGGGCTATCAAGAAAAGTGTCTTCCAGGACAGGAAGCGTAGAGGGCAAGTAGCCATTGGCTCAAAGGGTGGGCGAGTCAGCTGCTGCAAGACCACATTCAACTCCCACTCAGGAGCAGGACGACGGATTGGAGGCTTGAGTAAAAGCAAGCCCCTGATAAAACGGGACACCAAGGGGTGAACCGACAGAGAATGTCCTTCCACCAGTGAGTGATGAGCTGCTAGAGCTGAGAGATGGACCCGAACAGAATTGGACTTAAGTCCCTGATTGGATAAGTACAGTAAGTACTGAAGCACCACTGGAACAGTGCAGGAGAAAGGATCCTCTGCACGTAGCTGACACCAGACAGAAAACCTTATCCATTTTAGAGCATAGGTTTTCCTAGTGGACTGTTTCCTAGAGGCTAGGACAACCTCCTCAACTTCCTGAGGTAAGCCCCAGGGAGCCAAAACTACCCTTGCAGCCTCCAGGCCATCAAATTGAGAGCTCTGAGATTGGGGTGCAGAAGGGAACCCTGCTGCTGAGAGAGAAGGTCGGGTTGCAACCCCAGAGGCAGTGGGGGATCCACTGCCAGCTGAAGCAGAAGTGGAAACCAAGGTTGTCTCGGCCACCTGGGAGCCACCAGCAGGACCGAGGCCTTGTCCTGAAGAATCTTGAACAAAGTTCGGGCCACCAAGGGCGTGGGAGGAAACCCATACAGGAGGCCCTGAGACCAGGGAATCAGAAAAACATCCGCTGCTATCCGCAGAGGATGCGGTTGCCTGGAGCAGAACTTTGGCAGTTGCTTGTTCAGTGGACTGGCAAAGAGATCTATGCAAGGGAGACCCCATTTCAGGAAGATCTTTTGAACTATCAAGGGATGCAGCTGCCACTCGTGGGGCTGCAAAATTCTGCTCAATCTGTCGTCCAGTTAGTTTTCCTGGCCTGGAAGGTACACAGCCTTGAGGAGCATGTTGTGCTTGAGGGCAAATGAACAAAAGTCCTGAGCCTCCCGATAAAGGAGTCTGGACCCAGTCCCGCCCTGTTTGTTCACATAAAACATGGCTACTTGGTTGTCTGTCTAAACCAGGACAGATTGATAAGACAGGGTAGGAGAGAAAACTTTGAGTGCTAAGCGAATAGCCCTGAGTTTTAGGAGGTTGATCTGCTGTGCAGCCTCCCAAGGAGACCACAGGCCCTGGGTGCACCTGTTCAAACAATGAGCCCCCCAGCCCTGCAGGGAGGTGTCCGTGGTTAGTACCACTGTGTACCCAGGAATTTGAAAGGGTTCCCCTTTCAGTAGATTGGGTGGGTGCAGCCACCAGCTGAGGGAGTCCAGAAATGGTCTGGACACCCTTATTCTGTCTCTGAGGCTGCCCGTGGCCTGCGACCACTGACTCCGAAGGCACCATTGTGCAGGCCGCATATGGAGCCTGGCATTGGGAGTTACATGAACAGTCGAAGCCATGTGGCCAAGCAGCCTCAGGAAGAGTCTGGCGGGGACCACTGACCCGCTGAGAAACTGTTTGGCCAAGTCCATCAGTCTTTGGGCTCTGTTTGCTGGCAAGAATGCCTTTGCCAGGACAGAGTCCAGCCTTGCCCCTATGAACTCCAAGTTCTGGGAGGCGAGCAAAGTGGACTTTGCGAAGTTTATTACAAATCCCAAGCTTTGAAGAAGAGCAATAGTTCTGAGAGTGGCCTGTCGGGCCTCCTGGCACGTCTGACTCCTGATGAGCCAGTCATCCAGATAGGGAAAGACAAAGATGCCTTGATTTCTCAGGTAGGCCGCTACCACTGCCAGGCATTTGGTAAAGACCCTGGGAGCGGAGGTTAGGCCAAAAGGCAGTACTCTGTACTGATAATGGTTTCCTCCCACAATGAACCTGAGGTACTTTCTGTGGTCTGGATGAATGAGGATGTGAGTGTACGCATTCTTTAGATCTAAGGAGCATAGCCAATCTCCCTGCTGGAGGTAGGGCAGAAGTGTTCCAAGAGTAAGCATCTTGAACTTTTCCTTCTCCAGGAACTTGTTGAGGTTCCTGAGGTCCAGAATAGGTCGAAGACCACCGGTTCTTTTGGGTACCAGGAAATACCTGGAGTAGAACCCTTGACCTTGCAAGTGGGGAGGCACAGGCTCCACCGCCCTGTCCACCAACAGACCTTGGAGCTCTTGGAGGAGAAGATCTGTGTGCAGGGGAGGCCTTGGAGGCTCCCCTGGAAAGTATGGAGGAGGCAGTTGGTGAAAAAGTAGTGCATAGCCCCTGTGGACTATGTTCAACACCCAACTGTCCCCAGTGATGTGGGGCCACTGGTGGGCAAAGAGGGCGAGGCGACCTCCTGTGCAGGGTTGGGAGAGCAGGGTCTGAGAGGCTACGCTCAAGGAGTCAAAAACCCCCACCCTGCTGAGTGGGAGCAGGGGCCGGAGGCTTGGGGGTCCTCTGCCTACGGGGCCCATTACCCTGCCCCTTGGCTTGCTGACCCTGGGGGGGCAGCTTGGGCAGCCTGATAATGAGGGTACTGTTTGTAGGCAGTGCCCTTCCTTGGGTAAAAGGGCTTCTTACCCGAGGCCTTCTTCTTATGAGAAGGGGCAGAGGTCTTCCTAGACAGCCTTGTCCGTGTAAGGCGCTCAGTCTCGAGCTGTGCTGCCTTCTCGGCCATGGGTTTGCGAAAAAGGTTCTCACCTCGGCAAGGGACATCAACCAACTTGTCCTGAACCCATGGCTCGAAGTCCGATGACTGCAGCCATGCCTGGCGTCGAGCCGCAATGCCAGCTGCCACAACTCGGGCCGAAGCCTTGAAGCCATCGTAGGCGGCGTGGGACATGAACTTCGAGCAGTCCCGAATCCCCAAGGACAAGGACTTGAATCTCTGCAAGGGCTCCCCGGAGAGACCAGCGGAGAACCCGGCCAGCTCCTTGGCCAGGTCTCACAAGTACATGCCCATGTACAGCTGGTAAGACTGGACACGGCAAGCAAGCATTGAGCCCTGGAAGCACTTTCTACCAACACCATCGAGGTTCCGGGCCTCCCTGCCGGGTGGCACCGCAAAGTGCATCTTCTGACTTTTCAGGCGATGCATGGCCGATTCCACCACCATGGAATGGTGTGGTAGCTGCGCCTTTTGAAAGCCAGGGCTCTTCCGGAGTCGATAAATCAAATCGACCCGCTTGCTTAGAACCGGCGCCGAGGCCAGTGCCTCCCACATACGGAAGAGGAGCCGTTCCAGCATCGGAGGAACCGGGACAGTAAAGGCCTCCTTCGGAGGAGAGTCGTACTGCAGGGCCTCGAGCTCTTCAGCTCGAGGCTCTTCCTCGGGGTCCGCCGGGATAGCCAACGTGGTGGCCATATCCCAGACAAACTCTGAGAACCGGGTATCCTCCGGAGGGGATCTACTCCGGGGCTCAGACTGCAGTGAGTCCGACGGGACGCACCGAGTCTTGAATGTGTCGGGGGACTCCTCATCCTCCATCTCCCAGGTGGACTCGTCTGACGAGGAGTCAGGGTCTGACCCTGCGGGGCCCTGGAGCACCCGCCCCGACGCCAGAGGCACTGGCGTCAACGCCCTCGGTCCCGAACGGGAGGTCGAGGGAGACCACGACCGAGGTCGACTTCGAGCCATCATGGACTCGAGTATCGGCTCGGTCTCCGGGGTCGACTTCAATTTCGATGTCCTGGTGGTCAGGGCAGATGCGCCAGACAGGCTGGCCATCAGTGCCCGCTGCTGCTCTATGAAGGCAGACAGTCTGCTCTCCAAGGCTGTCATCCTGAGACTCAGCTCGGGAGACGCAGCAGCCACCGACTCGGGCCCGACGTCGGCTCTCTGGGAGGACCACAGGGCTTACGTGTCCAGCAGACTCCGGCTCCACGCGAGGAACTTTGGCAGGCTTCTCTTGTTCCACGGGCCCGGGGTGACGGTCGGGGGTCTTAGACCTGGCCCTCGAGGAGCCAGGGACCTCCTCCTCCGACGCCCTCATGAGCCGCTTCTTCCTCTTGAGTTCCCGGTCGGGGGACCCCCTGTCCGAGGAGCTCCGACGGCGCTCGGGATCCGAATCCCGAGATGTCGAGGCCTCAGATGAGGTCCGGGCCCGGCCGGAGGCTGAGTCCGAGAAAAGCCTTTCTTTCTGCTGCTGGCGACTTCGCAGTGCCTTGGAAGACATCTTCCCACACGGTCCACACGTCTTAGGGTCATGATCAGGACCAAGGCACCGAAGGCAGCAGTCGAGTGTGTCGGTGAGAGACATCAACTTCTTACACCGATCACACTTTTTGAAACCTCTGGAAGCCATCGGGGAAAAAAGAGTCCCCGCGAGGTCAAAGGACCGGCCTTCCAGGGAAAAAGCAAAAAAGGGCGCGAATGCCAGCCACGAAGGGCAAAAAACGAAAAAGAAGAATCGGGCTCGATACCGGTGTACCGAACCCAGCGGGAGGGGAACCGGCATTGAACCGGGAAGAAAAAATAGCGAGAATAGCCGAAAAAATCAAACTTTTATCCGGGATGACAGGACACACGTCCGGTGGGCTTCTCGGAAAAAGAGAGGCTAAGGTAAGATGGCACCTTTAGGTGGGAAGGGAACCGCGCATGCGTGCCTGCATTCCCAAAGGCTTTCATAGAAAGCTAGGGAAATGCTCCACTGGGGCTTCATCGGTGTCGATGACACCCATATGTGAGGACTGACTTCCTGCTTGGTCCTGGAGAATTATTGTTACCTGTAAACAGAGCGGTACAAAAAAAAGATTTAAATAAATAAAAAAAAAATATATAAATTAAAATTCTGGTACAAATTATAACTTTTTATGGGAGAAGGTACAAATAATACAAATGGTTATTATCTGCTGGGGAATCAGGCTTTTCCAGTTTTGAAACACATGATTTTTTTTTCAAACTGCTTCTATGTTGCAGGGGTGACAAAGGTAAGGAGAATTCTGATTTTTGTTTATACCTACCTTACTTTTTCCATTTTCTGTTCTCCATCTAATTTCCTCTTCCCACGGGAAATCTCCTGAGACTTTTCTTCTACTTTATGATGCTGTGAATTTACAAAAACAAAGTTTAAATGTAGTGACCTCATATCTCCAAACACAGAGATTTCTTTTCAAATTAAGGATAATTAAATGTGAAGAAATGACAAACAGAAAGAGAGAAAAACCATAGGGGATAAAAACTGCAACAACAGATAAGCACAGCATCATATACACAGAAACACAAAGATCCAAATTTAAATTTCATGCAAAAGTAGAGCTGCCAGGTTATTTTAAGTGCAGTTTTGAGCTAGTGCATCCGTTACCAAAGTACGCAATTTTTTACTACATCAGGGAAAGAAAAAAATTACACTGGGGAAAAAAATCTCATACAAGCAAGGATTTTTGCACAAAAGGCACTGTGGGATTTTGGCTTGATCCTTCTAGTTACTTCTGGGAGCACCAGACACCTTTTTACAAAACTTTCTAGTCGCACAAATATTTGTATGGACTTTTAACCCATTCAGAAGTTGCAAGAAAATAAAACCTTGGGCAAAACAGGCTTCTTGTTAGTGTGTTTTATGTTGCATAGGAGCTTATGTAATCAGTTTGTTAGTCTATTTGTGACTCTGCGGGATTAGCGGTACCGACAGAGAAACCAATCACATAGATGCAAACTGGTGTGGTTCCTCAGACTCGAACAACCAAAAATAAGGAAGAGTCAGCGGCTCTATACCTGCAGCCCTTCTCCATGCCTCTTGCCCCATTACCTCTTCTCTGGCTTCTATCTTGCTGTCTGCTTTGCTAGGGCCCACAGACTGTGTGGTGCACAGCTGTAGATGTGGGAAAGGTAGTAGAGTGGAAAGAAGACAGACTGGATGAGGGGAGAAAGTATGAAAAAGCAAAGTGGAAAGACTGTAAGAGGGGAAAATGTTGAAGGGCGAGATGGTGAGGGAGTGGAACGGAGAAGAAAAAGGGTAACCAGTTCAATTGTCTCAGCCCAAACAGAACAGAGCAAGAGAATAGATGCATCAGTGTAAAATTTGTAGATAGATACCCCTAGTTATATCCAGGTTATTACCCCTGTTCATTGTAAATACAATGCGGCGCGACTGCATGTATAATGTTTGTTGAATGTAAACCGCACTGATGTGAATAGCGCGGTATAGAAGAAAAGCTAAATAAAGATGTGAAACTGTGTGTGTGTGACCTTCTGCAACAACCACCCCACATCCTCAGGGTTCCTGTAACATGCAGTAAACACACACCTCCACAGCTACTATACCCATGACAAGTGAATCAAAGCAAGGCTTTCCTGATCCTTAACAGAATCCAGTGCAGATACCATAATGATACACGTGAAGTAAGAACAAGATTGACACAGAGGAGGAAGAGTGCGGAGGCCCCTTATTTTTATGTAATCATCTCCATTCTCCTTCTTCCCCAACATAATTATCATCATCATCTCTGCTCACTCGGCCTCCATCCCCCTCCTCCTACAAGAGCATAGGACCCTTTATCCTTCAGACTTCAGATCAAAGTCAGCAGAGGAGGAATCGGATGTAGATAAGAAGGGTTACTCTGACTCCTGCTAGTGGGAGGGCATTGGACTGGGAGCAAGGGTTGGAAAGAGAATTAGAAGTCATGAGTGGTACTGTAGGCCCACAACACAGACGTTTTCACAAGTAGCACAGGCAGAAGTAACTTATGCACCTCTCCTTGGCCCTCCAAGGATGGCTATGGGTAGGAATGCCACCCATGTAACTGTAGACTCAAGTAAATAGAATTTTAAAAAGTGAAGTGCACCTCTTATTTCTGATCACCCTTCATCATTCGAAAATACAAGGAGGAACATTAACAAGGAATGTAATGGACAGAGGAAACAATAGCTCTCTCGGTCCACAGCATTCTGGCTGGTACTGCAGTTTTAAAACAGAGGCATGGGAGTACAGCAGAGGGAATCCCACAGATCCACTATAGCTACACTTACCAGCTGGCTTTAGAACCCAGGGACTGTCTCATCCTACCAGACAAAGATATCTTTTTTCCTTTCCCTCCATCTCCCACTGCCACCCCATGTGAGGCTTTTTATAAGAAACTGAGAACACCGGTAAATGGGAAATTCATAGGTGCTTCATAATAAATGGATGGATGATGTTATGAGCGACACCCTCCTGTGATACTGCTACCAAAGTCACAAAAAAGATCATTTTTCTTCTTATGGAAACAATCACAGAAAGGCAAGCAATGGTCAACAAGACAAGAAGGATTCATAAAGCTTACGGTAAAAACAGACAGTCCCAATTTAGCAGCTTCTCTGTCCTCTTTGGAGAGCATCATCCTACCAGCGCTGCCACTGCCACAAAGAAAAAGAAAAATGTTATTTGCTATTTACTGCTGCCTGCTAATAACATAGTATGATAGAGTGAGCATGCAGTCAAGGGGCCTTGAGCCTGCACTGAACCCTTTACACAAAAGGCCAGCTGAGCCCAACCAAATTCCAAACAAAAGCAAATCACAAAATTAACACACAATAAATGCCTGTCTTACTAGCTACAGGCTTTACATACAGTGCTGCAATACTCCTGGAGCTTTCCTCCTCATCTGGGCCTGCATTTTTAGATTCTTCCCTTGGGCCCTACCCATGAGTCTAGGTTCCGCAGCTATACACTTGTTAATGTGAAATGGACTTAAGGAAGTTTGAGTATCTCTTCTGTATACCCCCTTCATACACCCTCCTCCTCATCTTGATCTTTCTGGGTCAAGCATCTGCCTCTGCCATGGCCACCTTCTAGAAAAGAAATTGGCTGTGCAGAGGACTTCGCAGGAGGAGCACTAGAATGGAGGCCCATCAGTTGCTAAACACTTGCGCAGCTGTGGAATAATCAGCATAGAAGAGAGCCAAAAAGCATGGAGGCAACAAGGCCAGCAAGGAAAGAGGTGACAGAGTACTAGAGACATACCTACTACTAATAATTAATCATTTGTCTAGTGCTGCAAAGGCATATATAGCGCTAATTAGAGCTTACAATCTAATCAAGATGAAAAATCACTAAAAGAACTGGGTACTAAAGACTGGTAAGATACACATAAGTAGTGGACAAGAGAGTGAGGAACATTACGGTGCAAAAGAAGCCTTAAAAAGAGGTGAGTTTTCAGTCTAGATTTGAAAAGGGCTAGAGAAGGAGCCCAACGCACTGACTCAGTAGTTTGTTCCAGGCATATGGAGCAGCAAGGTGGAATGAAGGAAGTCTGGAGTTGGCAGTGGCAGAGAAACACACATACAAACATGATGGCAGAAAAAGGCCATATGGCCTATCTAGTCTGCCCTTCCATATCAAACACATAGTCCCTTTTTTTAACATTAGAGAACTGTGTTTGTCCCATGCCTTCTTGAATTCAGGTACTGTCCTTGTCTCTACTATCTCCATTAGATGACTATTCCACGCAACTACCACTCTTTCCATAAAGAAATATTTCTGCCTACATCTCCTGTGTCTATCCCCTTTCACCATCATCTTATGTTCCCTCATTGTAGAGCTTTCTTTCAATTGAAAGAGTCTCCCCTTCTGTGCACTTATGTCCCGGAGGTATTTAAACGTCTCTATCATACTGTATCTCCTCTATCCCACCTTTCCTCTAAAGTATACATATTAAGATCCTTAAGTCTGTCCCCATATATTTTATAGCAAAGACCACTGACCATCTCGGTAGCCACCCTCTGCACCAACTCCATCCTGTTTATATCCTTTTGAAGGTGTGGTCTCCAGAATTGCACACAATACTCCAAATGAGGCCTCACCAAAGACTTATATAGAGACACTATCACCTCCTTTTTCCTGCTGGCCATTCCTCTCCCTATACAATCAAGCATCCTTCTAGTTTTTGCAGTCACCTTTTCTACCCGTTTAGACACAGTAAGATAATCAGAAACCATCACACCCAGGTCCCGTGCTTCTTTCGTGGACAGAAATACTTCACCTCCAATACTGTAACGCTCCCTTGAATTTTTGCAGCCCAAATACATGACCTTACATTTTTAGCGTTAAATCTCAGCTGCTAAATTCTCTACCATTCTTCAAACTTAGCTAGATCCCTTTTTATGTTATCTACTTCATCCTGGGTGTCGTGTCTATTGAAGATTTTGGTGCCATCTGCAAAGAGGCAAACCTTACCCGGACAGCCCCTCTGCAATATCACTAACAAAAATGTTAAAAAGAATCAGAACAGAGACAGATCCCTGGGGCACACCACTGGTAACCTCCTTCTCCTCACAGTGAACTCCATTTACCTGTACCCTTTGTTGTCTCCCACTCAATCAATTTCTAACCTAGTCAGTCACTTTAGGGTCTATTCCTAGGGTGCACAATTTATTTACAAGTTGCCTGTGTGGAACAGTATCAAAGGCTTTACTGAAATCTGAAATCTAAGTACACCACATCTAAGGCGCTCCCTCAGTCTGACTCTCTGGTTACCCAGTCAAAGAAATCAGATTTGTCTGATAAGACCTGCTTCTAGTAAACCCATGCTGCCTCGGATACTGCAATCCACTGGACTACAGAAACCTCATACTATCCTGTTTTTGGCAGCGTTTCCAATTATTTACTCACCACCGAGGTCAGACTAACTGGCCTGTAGAGTTCTCAAACTCATCATTACTTCTGTGTAAAGGGACCACATGCATCTTTCTCCAGTACTCTGGGGACCACTCCCAACTCTAAAAAAGCATTGAAAAGGTCAGACAGTGGAGCTGCTAAAACACCCCCAAGTTCCTTCAATATTCTCAGATGTATCCCAACTGGCCCCATCGCTTTGTCTACTTTTAGTTTAGCTAGTTCCTCACAAACACAATCTTCTGAAAATCGTTCAAGATCCCCTTTACTTCTGTTCCTATTTGTGGGCGTTTTCTGAAGTCCTGTTCGTGGCCCTTCATCTGTGAATACCGAACAAAAATATCCGTTAAGTAAGTCCGCTTTATCCTCATCAGCTTCTACATATGCTTTCCCTTCACCTCGAGTCTGACAATACCACTTTTTCACTTCCTCCTCTTGTTAACATAATCTGAAAAATGTCTTATCCTCCCATTTTTTTGCATTGGCTATTTCTTTTTCTTTTTGGATCTTTGCTTTCTTGACACACTTTCCTAGCTTCTCTAAGTTTCTGCAAATATTGATGCTTGTCTTCCTCTTTATGTGATCTCTTGTATTTAAGAGCATAAGATATGCCATACTGGGTCAGACCAAGGTCCATCAAGCCCAGTATCCTGTTTCCAACAGTGGCCAATCTAGGTCATACATACCTAGCAGTTTCCCCAAAAGACACAGGTTCCACAATGCTTGTACTGGGTCAAGCATTGATATCCTGGGTCCCTTTTTAATAATGGTTTCTAGACCTTTCCTCCAGGAACTTGTCCAAACCTTTTTTAAACCCAGCTACACTAACAGCTTTTACTACATCCTCCGGTAACAAATTCCAGAGTTTGATTACACATTGAGTGAAAAAATATTTTCTCTTATTTGTCTTAAATAGTTTACCCTGTAGCTTCATTACATGTCCCCTAGTCTTTCTATATTCTGATAACGTAAACAAATCGATCTACGTTTACCTGTTCCACTCCATTCATTAATTTATAGACCTCTATCATATCTCCCCCTCAGCAGTCTCTTTTCCAGGTTGAAGAGCCCTAACCTTTGTAGCCTCTCCTAATAGTGGTAGCCTTCCATCCCCTTTACCATTTTAGTGGCTCTTCTCTGTACCTTTTCTAATAGCGCTATATCCTTTTTAAGATACGGCAACCAGAATTGCACACAATATTCAAAGTGCGGTCACACCATGGAACGATACAGAGGCATTATAATATCCTTTGTTTTATTTTCCATTCCTTTCCTTATGATACCTAGCATTCTATTTGCTCTCTTGGCCGCCACTGCACACTGGGCCGAGGGTTTTAACATGTTATCCACGATGATGCCTAAATTTTATTCCTGGGTGGTGGTTCCCAATGTAGAACCTTACATCGTCTAACCATAGTTTGGGTTGTTCTTTCCTAGGTGCATAGCTTTGCACTTGTCCACATTAAATTTCATCTGCCATTTGGATACCCAGTCTTAAAACTTATCAAGATCCTCCTGCATTTTTCCACAATCCTCTTGGGTTTTAACAACTTTAAATAGTTTTGTGTCATCTGTAAATTTGATAACCTCACTAGTTATTCCCTTTTCCAGGTCTTTTATGAATATATCAAAAAGCAGCGGACCCAGTACAGATCCCTGGGGTACTCCACTATTCGCCTTTTTCCATTGGGAAAATTGGCCATTTAGCCCTATCCTCTGCTTTCTTTTAACCAGTTCCCGATCCACAATAGTACACTGCCTCCCATCCCATGACTTTTTAGTTTTGCCAAAAGTCTCTGATGAGGGACCTTGTCAAAGGCTTTCTGAACGTCCAGATACACTATATCAACCGACTCACCTTTGTCTGTTTAGTCACACCTTCAAAAAAACATAACAGATTAGTAAGACAAGATCTTCCTTGTCTAAAGCCATGTTGGCTGTCTCCCATTAAGCCATGACTATCTACATGTTCAGTAATTTTGTTCTTTATGATGGTTTCTACCATTTTTCCCGGTACTGACGTCAGGCTCACCGGTCTGTAGTTTCCTGGATCACCCCTGGAACCCTTTTTAAAAATTGGCATTACATTGGCGATCCTCCAGTCTTCAGGTATTACAGATGATTTTAATGAAAGTTCACAGATTGCAGACCTGCTACTAGCAATCTCATATTTATTTATTTATTTAACATTTCTTATATACCGCGCTCTTTGTCATCAGTGCGGTTTACATTGAAACAATATAACACTTGGTCAATTAAATTATTTCAGTTCTTTAAACACCCTTGGATGTATACCATCTGGTCCAGGTGATTTGCTTCTCTTCAGTTTATCAAACAGTTGTAATACATCTTCCCAGTGTAGCGATATTTCTCTCAATTCCGATATTATGAAGGCCACCCTCTTTTTCTTCACCTTTTCAGCTATTTCTTTTGAGAACCATAGTGGCCTCCTTTTCCTTTTATTTACCGAACAAAAATATTTGCTGCCCTTAAAATATCCCCTTTCAGTTTTGCCCATTGCTTTTCCACACCCCCAGCTGTTCCCATCCCACTGACGACTCCTTGAGGTATTGTCCCATCTTGGCAAAATTAGTTTTCCTAAAATCTAAGGCCCTCGCTTGTGAATGGACTTTATCAGCCCTAGTCATAATACTGAACCATACCATCTGGTGATCACTGGATGTGAGATGATCTTCACCTGTAACATCAGAAACACTTTCTCCATTGGTAAGCACCAGATCCAGTACGGCCCCTTCACATGTGGGTTCTGTTACCGGTTGCCGGAATAATTTTCCCTGTAAAAAATCTAGGATCTTCTTACTTATACATGACACCGCAGCAGGAATGTGCCAATCAACATTTGGGATATTGAAATTCGCCCTATTGGTAGCACTTCTCCTTTCATGGCAATACTGCGTATGTCTTCTATTAAATCTCTGCCACTTCTTCTGCCTGTCAAGGAGATCTGCAGATCACACCAATGCAAATGGATTTCCCATTCCCTCTGTCTAGTTTAACATAGTGTCTCCTCACTCTCTTGTAAGCCCTCTTATTCTATAGTTTTATTATTATTATTATTATTTTATTTTATTTTTTACATATAATGCCATTTCTCCTCCCTTTCTTCCTACCCTGTCCTTCCTAAATAAAGTATAGCCCCCATATAAATACATCCCAGTCATGGTTGTCCGTGAACCATGTCTCCATAACCACCACTAAATCCAAGATAGCCTCTTCCAATAAAGACTCAACATCTGTGATCCTTTTTCCCATATTACAGGCATGTATGCATGCAGAGTTCCAGATGTCGCCCCTTTTACCCATTTCTACAGAGGTTTTTTGTTGTTTTTTTTTAATTTTTTTTTTTAAAAATTGTTTATTTAAATTTTCTCAAATGCAGGAAAAATATAAAAATACATACTCACAATAAATATAACATTCAAGAACAAACTTCATATCCATATAATACACATCAAGGAGAGAAAACTGCACTAAATCCCATAAGGGTTACAATATAAATAGAAGCAAAAAGGAGTAAATAAAACTCCAATCAGGGAGCCTAAATACACAAACCATCCCACCTAAACATCTTCCTGTCTATCAACGCCCCTCCTTATCAACAAGAAACTGGATGAGTGAAACCACATCGACATAAACATAATCATGGCCTTCATAAGTTATCAAGCAACAGCAAGGGAACTTCAAAAGGAAGGAAGACCCCAATGCAATCACTCGAGCTCTAAGCTCAAGAAACTGTTTCCGGCGAGCCTGAGTGGCCTTACCCACATCAGGGAAAACCTGAAGCTTATATCCACAAAATACCACATGTTTGTACTTGAAATAAGCACGAATAATTCTCAATTTAAGTGATTCTGACCCGAAAGTCACCACCAAAGTACATCGCTTTGGGATGATATCAAGCGAATCTTGCAAAAACTCTGTAAGGTTAGGGCCAACTGAATCAGCCAGGGGAGAAACTTCCTTGGCCTGATCAGAAGCCCCCACCCTAGGAAAAAAAGAATACATTTGCACAACTTCAACAGAGTCATCTATATGCAAAATTTCAGTCAAATATTTCTTTAACAAAATCTCAGGAGAGAGCAAGTGGGTGGATGGAAAGTTTAAGAAACGAAGGTTCCTTGCACGCTGGTGATTCTCCAAGCATTCCAAGCGATAAGAAAGTGAAGAAATATCTTTCAGATAGCCTAACCGGCTATCTTTATACGATTGAAGCTGGGAATCAACCAAGGTTAAAGAACCCACAATATTGGTCATTTGATCATCAATCACATTTACTTTTTTAACAACATCATGTGTAAACTGACACAAAGAGGTAACAGTAGAAGAAAGACGTGTCTCAATATTCAGAAGCACTGACCAAATATCAGACAATGTCACCTCACTTTTAGAGGGTAAAGAATCTATAGTTGATGCAGCAAGGCTAACAGGAACAAACACCGGAGCAGAATCTAATGAAGTTACCTTCAAAGGAGTGGACGATGAAATAGGCAGGGGGATTGGAGGTGGTGTCCGGACAACAGGGCACAAAGACGCCCCGTCCGGAGACTGGTTAGCAGGCGGATGGGCAGTTACATGCTTGTCCATGGAGCCAGACACCTTACCTCCTACTCCTGCCGATGTCTGAGCTGTTACTTTAGCCTTGCGTTTCCCCATAAACAAACCGAGCTGCAAATGCTTCTAACTTCCAAGAAGCACCCAAGGAGCACATAAGGAGCAGGAAAAACCCCTTGTAATGCGCCCCTTAGAACGCGGTCCCGCAGGCCGCGTTCACGCAGCCGCGTAAAAAACACAGCTGGGCTTTGTAGGGCTCGTAGGGGGTCCTCCACGCCCGAGGGCGGCCACTCTCTGCCTGCGCTGGTCTCAGCAGGCAGCGGGCTCCACGCCGACCACTTGCTCCGCGGTGCAAGACAACCGCGGCAGCTCCCACAGCTGACAGTTCTCTCCCCTCTACAGAGGTATTTAATGTTTTACTTACGTGAGGGCTTTTACTTATCTGGAGGCTGTCTTCACCCACCCTAGCGAATCTAGTTTAAAGCCCTCTTCAGGGCTCTGCCAGAGAAGCAGAGTTCCAGAGGAGGGATATAGAGCGAGATAACAGAGGAAAGGTAGCGAAGTTTAAACTGGATGCAGAAACGGACAGGGGGCCAGTTAACTGACTTGAGAAGAGGGGTTATATGAGCATAGCAACACTGGCAGAAGATAAGCCATCAAGGTGTTTCATCAGTATTTATCAGTTAAAACCTAGAAACACAAGCTCTACATATAATTATTAATTTCTTTCCTGTTCAGATTGAGCTAATTAAGCTCACAGTAAAAGCTAGAAAAGCTGAAACAAAAGGGAGCCTTAAAATACAAAAAACTGAAAAAAATTAGAAGGCCTCTTTCTTCACGTTCCTCTCTTTTTCAGGAGCCTCCCATCCTCCTTCAATCTATAATGTTTTATGACCACCTATGACTGAGAGGGACCAATGTGGCTTCCTACAGCCACTTCTGATGCTATGCTGATAAGGGAATTCCATTGTTGTCTCATACTCATTTTTATCTATTACACTGAAACATTGCCATTTTTCCACAATTTTCAGGGCCTTATTACCACAATCTATGATCGTCACTCCCGTTAAATTCCCACCAATTATGGATGCTGCCATGCAGTCTGGGGCTCCCAGTCAGTTTATAGAGTGATGGTATCCTAAAATATTTTAGTATCCTATTTGAATGAAAAGTGGTCTATAAACTCAAATATTAAGAGCTAGTATTAGTATTTAGCTCATGCCCTTCCAGTAGCATTTCAAGTCAAGTTACTGTATCTGAATGTATTTCCCTGTCTCCAAAGGGCGTACAATCTGTCTATACCTGAGGCAATGGAGGGTTAAGTGGCTTGCCCAAGGCCACAAGGAGCATCAGTGGGATTTGAACCCTGGTCCTTCCAGTTCTAAGCTGCTGCCCTAATTACTAGGCTATTCTTCCACTACATCTGGAGCTTTCACTAGCATCTATCATTGTAATTTAATAAACTTTGCTGGTAGGCAGTTCCTCCCTCCTCAGTGAGAGGACAAAACTTAGTATCAAGAACCTGGTTTGTAATTTTTAGATACTCTGTTGCTATTATATTACATTTTGGATAACACAGGGTTAAATAGAGAATGAACTGCCAAAAGGACAGCTGAACCCCAGCAGTACCCCGGCACACAATACTGTGCTCAATGCTGGCACCACACACCATCCCCATATCGTCATCACTCCAGTCTCTGCATGTCCTGGGCTCCAGTACCTGGAACTTCCAAGCCCCAAAACCCGGTCCACATCTTTCTCGTCATGCTCTGCTGACTCCCGCTTACACACTTCTGCAAGATCCTGCCATGGGATAAAATAAGAGTCAAATAAACATATAAATCAAATTCGGTAGCAATGATTTATAAGGCAACTCTCATTAGACTGCCCTACTTCTTAAAATCGGACACCATCTCTCAGGAAACTGTGGTCTACAGAAACAGGTCTGACGATGCCAGTCGTGCTGCATTTCTTAGTTGGTGCATAAAACTGTTTCCCTTTTATCTCCTTTCCCTTTCTTACCACTTTCTGTGTTAAAGAATATATTGATGCCTCCAAGTGCATTTCTTGCTGAAGGTTTAGGTACTGCTCTGATGTATTTGAATATGCAAGTGGAAAATACACAAAACAGTTTATACAAATTACACATTGCCCTCCTCATTCCGCTTAGAACCCACCTACCAAAAATTTAAAGCATTACTCAAAACACATCTGTTTCAGCAGCAGGCTTTTAACCTCTCATCTACTGATTCCCTGTAGACTGAGTCCGTTTGTGTTATTTACTCCTGCTCTACTCACTGTCCTCTCTCCTCCTTTCTGTTAAAATATGGAATTCCTCTCTTTTTCCTGCAGCATGGTATTTTGAATGTTCATTGTAAACCGCCCTAATGTTTCGACGTGGGCAGTATATCAAGTTTAAATAAAGATACACATCCTCATTTTCTTTGCAAGGGGGTGATGCAATGGTGATGCAAAGCAATGCCAACCTCCCCTTCAAAACCTCAGCTGCTTTCACATCTCACAACAAAGGCCAGAGAAAATACTGAAATTCACTGCAATGCTTTTCTCTATAGAATGCCAAGTGTATGTGGTTCAGCACTCTAGAGGACACGGACTTAAAAGAATTCCCAGTGTAGGCAATGCAGCAGTCAAAATATAATTAAACAAATTTGCATCCAAATCTTAAGGACTGGTGGACAGGGATGGGACAGCAGGTTGTAGCAACTTTAGAACCAAAAGCATTTTCCTCTTTCACTAAGCAGAAACAAGTATAATATTGCATTCTCTGAAGCTGAAAGCTTGCCTGGGAGACTGGCTTCTACTTTGCATACAGACAGGTGCAGAATCTGCTGAGGTTTATTTTGGTTTACATGTTTTTCTCAGGTTCACTTTGATTAATCAAGTTCTGTCTCTACATTTTGATAACCTGGGGCATTTGGTAAAAATCTTGCACACATGCCAATCTCTGAAAGCTCTTTTAAAATATGTAGTTGAAAGCCTTTGGAGAAAGCAAAGAGGCAGTAAATTGATGTTTTCATGTGGTCAAAGTGAAATCTGGTACTATATAGATACTCCCAGAGACTTTGCAGAAGGAGCAGGACTTGCTGATCTTTAAGAAAAATTTGAAAACCTCTCTTTTCCCTCAACGAGGAGATTAAGGCAAGTGCAAGGCAATGCAGGTACTTAGGTATCTGGAGTTGGTTGGAGGGGATGGTTAGGGAATGATGTTTTAACAATATGTTGTAAACTGCTTAGAATGCTGTGATGGTATATGAATATTTTAAATAAATAAAAAATACATACTTGCACTGGCCTTTAACTTCTTTATACACATGACTTTTGTTTCTATGGTTTATTTTCTGCTTTTAGTGTTTTCAAGAAAGTGGAGGCTTGTCAGATTTGCAAATGGATTTGTATTTAAAATTTTGAACAAGAGAAAGAACGTCATAAGAGGTTTTGAAGACATATGAAGAAATGGAGATAAGTAGCCCCTGATGCATAAGGAAAGGAATGGAAAATAAAACAAAAGATATTATAATGCCTCTATATCGTTCCATGGTGAGACCGCACCTTGAATATTGTGTGCAATTCTGGTCGCCGTATCTTAAAAAGGATATTGCGTTATTAGAAAAGGTTCAGAGAAGAGCCACCAAAATGGTAAAGGGGATGGACGGATACTCCTATGAAGAAAGGCTAAAAAGGTTAGGGCTCTTTAACCTGGAAAAGAGACGGCTGAGGGGAGATATGATAGAAGTCTATAAATTAATGAATGGAGTGGAACGGGTAAACGTAGCTCGATTGTTTACGTTATCAGAATATAGAAAGACTAGGGGACATGCAATGAAGCTACAGGGTAAACTATTTAAGACTAATAAAAGAAAGCACAGTTGCTTACCTGTAACAGGTGATCTCTGGGAACAGCAGGAATAAGTCTTCACATATGGGTACGTCGGTACCGACGGAGCCTGCGCGGGAACGCTCCCCAGCTTCCCAAAAAAGGAAAGCTTTTGGGAGCATCCCACAGCGCCTGCGCGCTGCCTTCCCACCTTTCCTAACCGCTTCTCCTCAGTTCGAGTTTTAAAGCTGAGACAAAGAGAGAGAGGAAAGGAAAAATAGATAGAGAGATACAATTCCTAGGGGAGGTGGGTGGGTTGTGAAGACTTATTCCTGCTGTTCCCAGAGATCACCTGTTACAGGTAAGTAACAGTGCTATCTCCAGGAACAAGCAGGAATGAGTCTTCACATATGGGGACTCCCTAGCTAGAGATGCCTGGGAGATCCCTAAGGTTATGAGACCCTGTGAAGGGCTTTATCTCCTCCTATGGATCTCAGGCATCCATTCAGGGAAGGAGGGTAGGAGTTGATTAAGCATGGAACAGGTGTTTGAGAACAGCCTGACCAAACAAGGCATCCCGGCGGGAGTCCTTGTCCAAACAGTAATGGACTGTGAAGGTATGAACCGAGGCCCAGGGGGCCGCTCGACAGATCTGGTCGATGGACACAGAATTTAGATGAGCCATAGAGGTGGCCATGGCCCTCACATTATGAGTTGTGACATGGCCTTCCAGAGAAAGGTTCTTACTCTGGTTGGCAAAAGAAATACACTGAGCAATCCAATTGGACAGTGTCCTCTTAGAGACTGGAAGTCCCAAATGAGAGGGATCAAAGGCAACAAAGAGTTGAGAAGACTTTCTATGTTGCTGTGTCCTTTGTAAGTAAAAGGCAAGAGCTCTCTTACAATCCAGGGTATGAAGATTCCTCTCTGCACTTGATGCATGAGGACCTGGAAAAAAGACAGGTAAATATACCTCTTGATTAAGATGAAAAGGTGAAACCACTTTAGGCATAAAGTGTGGATTGGTCCTAAGGACTATCTTATCATGATGGAACCTTGTATAAGGTGGATTAGCCACTGAGGCCTGCAGTTCACTGATGCGGCGAGCTGAGGTGACTGCAATGAGGAAAATAACCTTCCAGGAAAGAAATTTCAAGGAGGTGGTGGCTAAGGGTTCAAAAGGTGGCTTCATAAGCTGACCAAGAACCAGATTTAAGTCCCATGCCACCGGAGGAGGCCTAATGGGAGATTTAGTTAAAGTTAGGCCTCTCATGAATCTTGCAATAAGAGGATGAGAGGAAATAGGCTGTCCATTAATAGGCTTAAGGGATGCTGCAATAGCACTCAAATGGACCCTTACTGAATTCGTCTTAAGGCCTGCATTGGAGAGATGCAGGAGATATTCCAATAGAGTATTCAAAGGTAGTGCTAGAGGGTCAAGACCCTTCTTAGCACACCAAATGGAAAACCTTTTCCATTTAAAAGCATAGGAACGTCTAGTAGAAGGTTTTCAAGAAGCATGGAGGATATCCTTCACCTGCTGAGAAAGATTCCAACCTTGAAGGTTGTGATAAGGAAGCTTATCATAGCTCAGGTAGGAGCTATAGAAAAGATGATGTGACTCTGAACAAGCAACCTGTCAGTTCTGGTAGAAGTAAGAAAACAGAGTTTTCACATAAAAGACTACCAGTCCCAGAATGCACCAGGTTTCCAGCAGCCATGAGAGGGGCTGAAGTGAGAAAATGTGTGTGCAATCAAGAGAGCTATGAGGTAATCCCTAAGCACTCATCTCAAAGGGCAGGGCCTGATTCAACACAGCTGCGCTGTGTTAGGGAGCAGCACACATTAGGAAAGAATAAGAATAGAGATTATTCTTCAGATAACAGTTTGAGCTTCAGTGACTACAAGCTCCAGCCAAGCTACAGAGGCAGATACAGCAACAGCGTCAAGCTCAAGCACCAGTATCACCTGGAGAAACAGAAGCCAAGCCAAGCCAAGCGGATAGAGAGAGAAGGAAACTCTCTGGAAGGAAAAGAAGGAAGCCCATTGGAAGGTCTGGGAGATTCCAAGGCAGTAACCATACTGGGAGGTATTCCAAATGCCAGCAGAGTCCATTGGACTGGATTCAGCCAGAGGAATGGAGTGGCAGAGATAGGAATCACCAGTGTCTACCTGGAAGAGAGAAGACTGCAAGTGGAAGGGACTTTCAGACCAAGGCCAGAAGGTATGTGAGAGGAGATCCAGTGTCCAGGGATCAAGATTGGAAGGCTGGACATCAGAATTGGATTACATACTGGCCAGGCAATGCAGAGAGGAATTATGATGGCAGGAGTGGCTCAGGTATGAACACTGATCCAGACCCTATCTATAATAGTGAATGGCAGCAAGAGAATAAGCATTCTCATGATAGTGCCTTATTGAAAGACTCATCTGTGCCAATGTATGATAGTCACCCTATGCTTATTGATGAAGGGGGAGATACAGCAGCAGATGAAATTATTAATTACATGGACTGTTCTTTATCCCAATGCTATTGCTAGCTTTCTGTGAGCAAACACATCAGCCATCACAAAGAAACCTAACTTTGTTCTTTATTTCCACTGCAAACAGCTCTTAAAGCAGGATTTGGGTTCACACCGTAGCAGCCAGCCAGCTAAAGGCTTTCAGCTGGTCCATTGATAGTAATTGGAGCTGCACCTGATTGTGTGTGTGAGCAGGGGAGAATCACTGCTGGGATCTGCGTGGAAAATAAGCAGAAGTTAACCTAACCAGCAAAGTTTATTTATTTCTTTGTGCCTTTGTATTAGGTAATTATTGGCTAAGAAAACATTAGCTAATTGCCTGACAAGCTGAAGGCTGTTTTCTGATTTGCTTTATGACTTTCTGTTATCCATTTAAACATTGCAAGCAAGTAACCTCATTTATATTGCTAACAAGCATACTTGTGCTGGGTGAATTAAACCCCATCAATAAAAGAAGTATTTTATTGACCTTACCACTGGTTCCACAACTTAATTATTGTCATCAGCTGTGTTTGGGAGTGAATGAACTACAATACCCACAATACCTTGCAAGAATCATATGAATATATGCATCGTCAAGATTGTGTAAGTTCTCACCCTAGGCAGCCGTCTGACAAGGTCTAGGCCTTCAGTAACCAAGCTCTGAGGTGAAAGGACTTGGGGTTTGGGTGCCACAAAGTCCCCTCCTCCTGAGACAGAAGGTCTGGAGCAGCTCCCAAGTCTAGGGAGGGAGCTTGAGAGAGATGTAGAAGTAGAGGGTACCACACCTGGCGTGGCCAGCGTGGAGCTATGAGGATTATGGATCCTTGATCCCTCTGGAGCTTGAACAGAGTCTTGGGAATTAAAGGAATGGGTGGAAAGGCATACAGGAAGTCTTGACCCCAGTGAAGGAGGAAGGCATCCTTGGCCTGAACTCCCTGACACGGAATTCTGGAACAGAACCGGGGAAGTTTGGCATTCCACGGACTTGCAAAGAGGTCTATGTCCGGGGATCCCCATTCTTGGAAGATTCTGAGTACCTGGTCCATGTGCAGGGACCATTCATGTGGAAGCAGAACTCGACTGAGTCTGTCTGCCCAAGAGTTTTGGATTCCTGGAAGGTATACGGCCAGGAGATGGATTTGATGCTCTCTGGCGAAGGCCCACAATCTTAAAGCTTCGTTGCAGAGCGACAGAGAGCCAGTTCCTCCCTGCTTGTTTATGTAAAACATGGCTACCTGATTGTCCGTATGAATGAGGACTGTCTTGTAGCTGAGCAGGGTATGGAAGACCTTGAGAGCTAGAAAAACTGCTCGGAGCTCCAAGTGGTTGATATGTAGAGAGGTCTCCTGTGGAGACCAAGTGCCTTGAGTGGAGAGGTCTTGCAGATAAGCTCCCCAACCTGTTTGGGAGGCATCTGTTGTGAGGGTTGCTTGGGGCAACGACTGTTGGAAGGGGGACCCCAGCAATAGATTTTGGGTGGACTTCCACCACTGGAGAGACCAAAAGAGGCGCCTGGAGGTTGCTATTTTGTCTGACAGAGCCCCTGATGCTTGAGTCCACTGGGTGGACAAAGTCCACTGAGCTGCTCTCATGTGAAGACGAGCATAGGGGACCACATGCACTGTGGATGCCATGTGGCCTAACAGTTGCAGCATCTCCCTGGCAGTTAAATGGCTCTTTGACTGAATCTGGGAGGCTAACTGCACTAGGCGTAGGCAACGGGCTTGAGGAAGATAGGCCCTTGCAGTGGTAGTATCTAACCAGGCCCCTATGAACTCTAGGGACTGAGTAGGGGTGAGCTGGGACTTTGGGAGGTTTACCACAAGTCCCAGATACTGCAGAATGCGCCTTGTGCAGTCCAGGGCAGTCTGGGCCTCTGACTGAGATGGAGCTCAAATGAGCCAGTCGTCCAGGTATGGGAATACAAATATTCCCAGAGTGCATAGAAATGCAGCTACTACTGCCATGCATTTGGTGAACACTCTTGGAGCAGAGGCCAGACCGAAAGGAAGCACCCTGTATTGGTAATGCTTTCCTTGGAAAAGAAAACGGAGGAACCTTCTGTGAGAAGGATGGATGAGGACATATGTGTACGCATCCTTGAGATCTAGAGAACAAAGCCAATCCTGACTCTGAAGGTATGGAAGGAGAGTGCCCAGAGAAAGCATCTTGAATTTCTCCTTGCATAGAAACTTGTTCAATTCTCTGAGATCTAATATGGGTCTGTAGCCCCCTGTTTTCTTTGGAATCAGAAAGTAGGGGGAGTAGAACCCTGACCCTTGTTGAAGAAGGGGAACTTCTTCTATTGCCCCTTGGGCAAGAAGGGTAGTCACCTCCTGACCTAGCAGGCCGAGAAGAGATGTTGGAGAATTGAAGTGTCTCACCATGGAGTAAGGAAGAAGGTTTGAGAAATGAAGTTTGTAGCCCTCCCTTATGATGGAGAGGGTCCACTGCTCTGCTGTAATTTGCTCCCAATCTGGGAGCAAAATGAGCTAACCTTCCTGGAATGGTGAGAGGCTCTGGCTGTTTTAGAGTCAGAAAGGCTAGGTTCTCTAGCATCAAGTCAAAAACCCTGAGGAGGCTGAGTCTGCTGAGTTGCAGCAGCCCCTGTAGGCTTAGGCCTGGCCTGTTTAGGTTGCTGACGCTTAGCAGCAAAGCGACCTCTAAATGATTGTTGGCCAGAAGCAGGATGGAATCTGCTTTTTTTGAAAAAAGACTTCTTGAAAGGTTTTTTCTTGGCAGGAATGGAGGTAGACTTTGAAAGTCTATCCAAAGCAGAATTTTCTGCATCCATTTGAGTGGCTTTTATTTGCCATTCTTTGCCAAACAGATTTTCACCTGTACAGGGAAGATTTCCTAAACCATCCTGGACCCAAGATTCTAGATCAGAAGCCTGGAGCCAAGCAATTCTGCGAGCAGCTATGGCAATGGCCGAAGCTCTGCTGGCACCTTCAAAGGAGTCAAAAGCTGCACGGTTGCAAAACTTTGAAATATCTTGAGTATGCTTAAGGCAAATAAGGAATTCTTCCCTTTTATCCTCTGGAAGAAAAGGGAGGAAAGTGTGCAGTTTTTCTGCAACTTCTTTCAGAAACATACCCATATAAAGACTATAGGAGTTGATTCTGGCAATGAGCATACTGGCTTGGAAGATTTTCCTACCAAAAGCATCCAAGGTCCTGCATTCTCTTCCTGGAGGAGTAGAGGAGTGTCTCTTTGCACTCTTTATCCTTTTCATAGCTGACTGCACCACAATAGAATGGTGAGGAAGCTGTGTTTTATGAAAACCAGGACAAGGAGGGACACGGTACATAGTGTCCAATCTACGAGAATGAGGAGAGATAGTAAGAGGAGTCTCCCATAAGTCAATCATAAAGAATCTCACGAATTGGCAAGGTGACTGCCTCCTTAGGAGCCTTAGAATAACCTAAAATATCTAATTTTTTAGCTCTAGGCTCTGATTCAGAGGTTACTGAAATAGAAAGTCCTTTAGCCACTTCTCTTATGAAGTCTTGAAAGGACAAGTCCTCTGGAGGAGACATTCTTCTTTTTGGAGAAGAAGGCTCTTCAGGAAGGGCTATGGATACTTCAGCAGACTCCTCCGATGTATCAGAATCTTCAGAGGAATCAAAGTATTGCCTGTCAGGGTGCTCTTCCAAAGCTCGATACGCGTATCGAGCGGTATCGACATCGGGTGTCATCGGTACCGGTTCGGTACCGATGGGCATCCCTGGACAGGGAACCGCTGCAGTCGGCATCCTGGTCGATGTCGATGCAGTTGGTACCGGTAGTGGTGCTGGTACCGGTACCGGTAGTGGTGCTGGTACCGGTACCGGAGCTGATACCGACAACGGAGTTTGTTGAGGTATCAGCGGCATCGCAGCTTTAATGAAGTCCGTGATAGCCTGCTGCATGGATAGAACATTCTGATCCATCGACGCCATGAATGCCTGGAACTCGGTACCGGAAGGTTGCGCCGGTACCCCAGAGCATCCTAACAGGTGATCGGTCGAGGCCGTGCCATCGATGTCAACCTGTAACCCCATAGGAGGAGCTTTGGAAGCCGGAGCTTTCCGCCGGGGTTGTTTTGCCGGTGCGGAATCCTCGAGGGCAAGCCTGGAGGCATCTCGATGCTTGGAAGGAGATCTACCCTTTGAGGATCGGCTGGATTTATGTTTGGTTACCTGAGATCCATGGGAGGAAGTAGAGGCCCTGGAAGACATCGATGCCACTGAAGCTGCATCAGAGGGAAACAGCACATGGAGCTTAGCTGCTCGGTTCTGTAAACCTCGTTTAGACATCAAGGAGCAGGACGGACAATCCAAAATGGAGTGGTCAGGACCCAAACATTTAAGACACCATTCATGGGTGTCGGTGACAGAAATAGTACCGCTACACTTAGTGCATTTTTTAAACCCGGAGGTGGTTTTTCCATGAGGAAAATTTCTCGTGAGGCCTAAGGCCCAAAGAGGAAAAACACACTAAGTGAGGGAAAAAAATTTTTTTTTTTTTAGAAAAGAAAGAAAGACCAGCGGTACCGGTCCGACGTCAGGGAAGGCAGACACGCGACCAAAGAAATAAAATAAAACAAAGAACTTCTTCAGCGGTGACAGGAACACGACCTGCTGGCTCCGCGGAAAAGAAGAACTGAGGAGAGGCGGTTAGGAAAGGCGGGAAGGCAGCGCGCAGGCGCTGTGGGATGCTCCCAAAAGCTTTCCTTTTTTGGGAAGCTGGGGAGCGTTCCCGCGCAGGCTCCGTCGGTACCGACGTACCCATATGTGAAGACTCATTCCTGCTTGTTCCTGGAGATAATATTTTTTCACTCAACGTGTAATCAAACTCTGGAATTTGTTACCAGAGGATGTAGTAAAGGCTGTTAGTGTAGCTGGGTTTAAAAAAGGTTTGGACAAGTTCCTGGAGGAAAGATCCATAAACCATTATTAAGGGACCCAGGATATCAATGCTTGACCCAGTACAAGAATTGTGGAACATGTCTCTTTTGGGGAAACTGCTAGGTACATATGACCTACATTGGCCACTGTTGGAAACAGGATACTGGGCTTGATGGACCTTGGTCTGACCCAGTATGGCATATCTTATGTTCTTATGCAGGACCTTGGAAGAGTGGTCCAAACAAGTAGCACTATGTTGGGCATGTGAATTAAATTGAATTCAGTTTGTAGAAGGATTTTTAAAATATGAACTGAATTGAAAAACACTTATTTTTAGAAATGATGTAGATTAAAAATGGCATGTGGATTTACTGCATGGTAGTTACCCTACATAGTAATTTGAATCTGACAAAAACAATTTTCAATTTGTCTTTGGTGGATCATTTCGTTAAGAGTATATATGAGTGTATTCCTTAAAAATTCCCAATTTTTGTGATCAATAGATTTTTATTTAAAGTGCAACTTTCAAAGCCAAACACTTTAACCCATAGAAATGAACTATTTGAAAACTGCCTACCTTCTCTACAGGTAAAGGTAAGTGTATTGAGTGGAAGCATTCTCAGATCAAGGTAGAAAACAAAAGCACATAGTTTTGAATTGCCAAACCTATGCATGCTATTCTAGCTGGAAATGTGCTGACAGAGAAAGCAGGCACAAACATCTGCGGGTATGTTTTGTTTAGACAATTTTCAAAGTCAAAGTGGAAGCATATTTTTATAAGAAAACTGATGCAAAATCTACAGGTTAAAAAGTACCCAACAAGGACTACTCTCATTAATTGTATAAAGCTGTTCTGCAAATAAAAAGTTGCAAAAAACAGATGAATGTTGTCAAAGAACTGACAGAGTAGTAGAAGTGATTTTTCTCTTCCAATTCACTTATGACTATAACATACAGTAATAGCTTTTCCTTTTCGTCCCTCTAGTCCAGTCCCGGAACCATAGAGTTTAGAATCTCCTCCAGCAGCCTTGGAGACTGAATGACATCACAGCTCTTCTCTCTCTGGTATAAATAGGCAAGGACCGCCCCCCTTCCACCAGTACTTCAGTCTCCAAGCAGCTGAGGAGATTCTGGGCCTAGGGATAGCCCAGCACAAATAGGCAGAGCTAGGAATTTTTTCTTTGTTTTCCTTTTCTAATTCTTGATGTTTTTTGTTTGGTTGCCTTTCTAAAATAAATAGCCACTTTTTTCTTCCCTCTGGCTCCAGTCCT
This sequence comes from Ichthyophis bannanicus, assembly GCA_033557465.1. Lineage (NCBI taxonomy): Eukaryota > Metazoa > Chordata > Amphibia > Gymnophiona > Ichthyophiidae > Ichthyophis > Ichthyophis bannanicus. Next base: position 224,084,191 of record CM066031.1, read on the forward strand.
GCTTCCTCCTTTCTCCCTCAATTTTCCCTCTCGTGGTGTGGCAGGTACAGGCCTGTGACCCACGGTGTCTGAACATAAGCAGGCCAGCATGGCTAGCTTGACCTGTAAATGAGGCCTGTGGAGAGGCATATAGGATTGCACATCCCCCAATATGCTGCTATTGTAAGATAGAACTCAGTAGAAGTATTGAATTAGCTTAGGTAGGCAGAACTGCAGAGCTGAAAGATGGAAAAATACAGAAAGACATGTTTAAAAGTTACTGATAAGAAAAAGTACATCTGCAAAGAAATAATTGGGAGTGCTGACAGATGAGTTGCAGAACCCTGCTCCTCTGCACGCACAAATTGGTTCTATGGCCTTGAGAGTGTGAAAGTAACAAGTTGATGAACTAACCATTGTAATTGGGACTAGAAGGGGGGCATGCAGGTGTCATGCCCACAGAAGGGACATAATTGGATAAACTTATCAGTACCAGGACCAATGGAAGAGGTACGGGAGGTTACCGGGACCAATGAAATGTTTTTCTATACCTAGAATGGAACAGAAGTCTATAAAAGTTGTTGTAATGCTTGAAAACTTTGCTCAGCCATTTTGAAATTGACTGGTTCGAGACTTGTGCACAAATAAATGATTTGGACCTTCTGAACAGACTCCTGGTATCATTGGTTTGTCTGCGCTTTGCTGCTACATATTCTTGGTGCGTTGGCCGGGAAGTTGTGGAATCAAAGTGTATATAGGGCAATATACCACGACTTTCCGCCTCTATAGGCTTGGTCCTGCCGGGATCGCGCCCTTCCGACGAGGGCTGCTCCCTGGCGCCACCGGTCCCTTGTATCGGAGGGAGCTGGTCGGACCTCGGCGGGTGCAGGGCCCGGTTGGAGCCAACGCCTCGAACCCGAGTGAGGGGAGTCCAAGGTCCAACTCATGCGCCTGCTTGGGAAGTTTGAGGACCGGATCCGGTGAGTATAGTTTTGATTTGGGTCTAGACAGAAATAGAAAGAGCAGTACTGCCATTGGAACTTGGAATTTGGAATTTGTAATCTCGAGATATTGGGAATTGGTAAGAGAGCATGATCAACTCTCAAGGAAGGGCCGAGTAACCCCGCATGGGAATTCGCCGGGTGAAACCCTCATCCTTTTTGTAATTGGGAAAAAGACTAGTCAGAACAGATAGAAACGAATGCATTCTGGGATACATTGCTAGCATGATTGTGTGAACGAAGTGTGAATGAGAGGTCTGGCAGCACGGACCAAGTGAAGGCGGACCCCTGAGTAGCGCATTTCCTGACCGGGCGACCGCGTTCAGGTCGCGAAAAGGGGGAAGCGATTGTCGTCTTGTCTTGTTATTTGTACTCCTTATACGTTTCCAGGACCGTGCGGACCCCTTACCCACGGTCCGCCCTCCTTTTCCCTTCTGTCTGTTGTTGCGCGCACACATCGAAATGGGAGGGGCGGGGTCTACTAGAAACACTCCATTAGAATGTATGATCGCACATTCTAAAGAGGGATATTCAGGAGATTATGGTATTAAAATGACAGCAGCCCGTTTGCAGATTTTGTGTACTAGGGAGTGGCCCGATCTAGACCCCATCTGGCCCCGAGAGGGAACGTTCAATGTAGAGATTATTCAGTCAATACACCGTAGAGTGCGGATAGCGCACCCCGATCAGTACCCCTATATAGATTCCTGGTTAAGTATTTGTGAAGATCCGCCCCCCTGGGCGCAGCGCTGTTATGAGGAACAGTGCAGAATAATGTTAGCTAAAACAGATTCTAGACAGAAAACGGAACAGCCTAGAATGAAAGAGCAGGATAAGAAAGCCAAGAAGAAGCCCATCTTGGTAGATCCTGATTCCCCAGAAATAATTCTCAGGCAGCCCCGAACCCCGGGTCCAATAAGAGTAGCCCGGCGTCCTGCCCCAGAACCCCAGCGACGGCCGGAGCGGGACCCAACCCCAGATCCTCCTCCCGGAGGGGAGGAAGAGGAGGAATTAGCTGAAAGAGAAGAGGAGGACATAAAAAGTGAGCCAGAAGTGGAGATAGAAGAAGGAGAAAGAGAGAATCCCCCAGACGAGGAGGACAGTGTACAAGTAATTGAGAAAGCCAGCGCTAGCACTAGCACGCCAGTAAAAGCTAAACCCAAAGCAAAACCTGTTGAGAAAAAGAAAGTGACTCCTTCAAAGGCAATTACGACAATAACCCTCAGATCCCAAAAGACACCTACGACAGCCAAAATGTTTCCTTTACGGCAAGTCCCGGGAGTGCCCGTAAAGAATGATAATGATGAAGTGGTAGCGGGACCCCTAACTTATGTGTATATCCCTTTCTCTACAACTGATTTATTAAATTGGAGGTCGCATTATGCCTCCTATACTAGTAAGCCCCAGGAGCTGACAGAATTAGTAACTAGTATTATGGAAACTCACCAACCCACTTGGCCAGATTGCCGTCAGCTCCTGACCACCCTATTCACTACAGAAGAACGAGCGAGAATTAGAAAAGCAGCTATTGAATGGATGGCAGAAAACCCTGTAGCTCCGGCACAGGGGCAGAATATAATAGACCGTCGGGAAGCAGCTCAGAGAGAATTCCCGAATGAAGACCCCCAATGGGATCCAAATACAGATGAAGGATCCACAGCCCTAGCCCGTTTTCGCCAAGGCTTTTTACAAGGCCTGAGAAGGGGGGGCCAAAAAGCTATGAACCTTTCCAAAGTTGCAGGAGTTATCCAAGGGATAGATGAGAGCCCAGCAGATTTTTATGAAAGATTAACTGAAGCATACAGAATGTATACTCCCTATGATCCCGAGGCACCAGGAAGTTTATGTATGGTGAATTCTGCTTTTGTAAACCAGTCTCAACCAGACATTAGATGTAAATTACAGAAATTAGAAGGGTTTGCGGGCATGAATGCAACACAGTTATTGGAAGTCGCTCATAAAGTGTATGTGAATCGTGATACTGAAAGACAGAGAGAATGTGATAGAAAGATGAAGAAGAAAGCTGATTTTTTGGCTGCGGCCATAGTGGAAAAGAAAAGGGGAGGTGTCCCTAGTCGACGGAGCAGAGGAAGAGGGCGGGGTCAAGGCGGAGGCCGGACCCAGAGGCTAGGCGTGAACCAATGCGCCTATTGCAGAGAGGAAGGACATTGGAGAGATACGTGCCCGCAACTCGAAGACGCCCAGCAAGATGACGAAAGCAGTCATCAGTGGCGAGAAGAAAGACGAGGCTATCCCCGAAGCCGAGGAGGAGCCAATCGAGAACAATTCCAGCGAGAGAGAGGAGGAGCCATTCAAGCATTGGCCACACCGGCCCATGATGAGAATGACGTGGATTAGGACAGACCGGGCTCCAAGTTTGCTTTAGGTCTCCAGGAGCCTATGGTCGGAATACAAATAGGAGACCAAATTATGGACTTTATGGTTGATACTGGAGCACAACATTCAGTAATAGACAAAAAGATAGCCCCATTTTCTACAAAAGCAGTCACCATTATAGGAGCAACCGGTGCCAAAGCTACAAAGTCTTTTCTTCAAAATCGAATATGCAGTCTAGGAGGACAGCAAATAACTCATCAATTCCTTTACATGCCCGAATGTCCAGTACCACTACTGGGACGAGATATGCTAGCCAAGCTTCAAGCACAAATATCTTTCTCTGAACAAGGAGAAATGCAAATGACAGTAAATTCCCAAGCCAAACCAGCAGGAGTAATGCTGCTGACAGTGCCCCGAGAAGAAGAATGGAGGTATTACGTTGATGACTCCATCCAAGATACCTATTTTGAACAAACTTTAAAGAACATCGATGCACCACCTGGAGTATGGGCAGAAGGCAGTCCCCCAGGCCTAGCCAAGCATATAGCTCCAGTGATTGTAACCCTCAAGCCTAGTGCTACACCAGTGCACGTCAAACAGTACCCTCTCCCAAGAGCCGCAATTGAAGGCATTCATCGCCACCTACAAAGATTGCTCGAGTATGGCCTACTGAAAGTATGTCAATCCCCATGGAACACTCCACTTTTGCCAGTAAAGAAACCTGGGACAGATGAGTATCGCCCAGTACAAGATTTGAGAAGAGTAAATGATGCAGTTGAAACTATACATCCAGTTGTACCCAATCCTTACACTCTTCTAGGACTGATACCTGCTGAAGCTACCCATTTCACTGTACTGGATTTGAAAGATGCATTCTTTTGCATAAGATTAGCCCCTGTAAGCCAAATATTGTTTGCATTCGAATGGCAGGACCCCGTCTCTGGAAGAGGGGGCCAACTCACCTGGACAAGATTACCCCAAGGATTCAAGAATTCGCCTACCATCTTTAGCGCTGCACTGAATCAAGACCTTTCAAGCTATCCAGTAGCCCCGGGGAAGAGAGTGCTTCTCCAATACGTGGATGATCTGTTGATAGCTGCCATATCAGAAAGTGAATGTATACTAGCCACCAAAGATCTCTTGCAGCTACTAGATGAAGCTGGATACAAAGTTTCCAGAGCCAAAGCACAGCTATGCCAAAAAGAAGTGAAATACTTGGGTTTTCGTATTACCCAGGGAAGCAGAAGATTAGGCAGAGAAAGAAAAGAAGCAGTATGCAGAATCCCAACTCCAACATCCAGAAAGCAAGTCAGAGCCTTTCTGGGAGCGGCAGGATATTGCCGAATCTGGATACCTAACTTTGCCCAAATTGCCAAACCACTGTATGAAGCCACGAAAGGAGAAGAGAAGTCGCCACTGGAGTGGGGACCTGAGCAGGATACAGCCTTCAAGACGCTAAAGGAAGAATTGATGTCATCACCAGCACTTGGACTACCAGATGTCCACAAACCTTTCCACTTGTTTGTACATGAAGCACAGGGAAATGCCTTAGGCATGTTGACTCAGAAATTGGGAAATTGGGAGCGACCTGTAGCATACCTATCGAAACAATTGGACCCTGTGGCCAAAGGATGGCCACCTTGCTTGAGAGCAGTTGCAGCTACAGCGCTACTAGTGAGTGAAGCAGACAAACTCACATTAGAACAGAACATACGAGTCACTGTGCCACATGCAGTCCTTGCCCTTATGGAACAGAAAGCAAATTATTGGCTCACCAATTCCCGAATGTTGAAGTACCAGAGCATGTTATGTGAAAACCCACAGATACAACTTGAAGTGAGCCATGCCTTGAATCCAGCTACCTTGATACCCATCAGTGAAGAACTCCCAGAACATGACTGTATCGAAGTCATGGAAACTGTGTTCTCCAGTCGACCTGACTTGACAGATGTGCCTATAGACAATCCTGAGCAAATCTATTATGTTGATGGGAGCAGTCTCATCCTTGATGGACGACGCTGTGCCGGATATGCAGTCGTCACTCAACACGAAGTAGTTGAATCATCAGCTCTAGCCTCAGGAACATCAGCCCAGAAAGCCGAATTGATAGCACTCACCAGAGCATTGTTATTAGGAGAAAAACTTGTGCTGAATGTATATACAGATTCCAAATATGCCTTCACTACCTTGCATGCCCATGGAGCTCTCTATAAAGAAAGAGGACTCATCACATCCGGAGGAAAATCAGTCAAGTATGGTCCCGAGATATTGATGTTACTTGATGCAGTTTGGGCCCCAACACGTGTAGCTGTCATGCATTGTAGAGGACATCAAGCAGGAAAAGGAGAAGTTGCCCGAGGAAATAGATTTGCAGATGCCTCAGCACGACAAGCAGCTATGACAGGACAGATTGCCCCACAAGCTATGCCAATGCAAGCAGCATTGTTTCCAGTACCTTTGAATCTATGGACCCCAAGATATACCACCAAAGAATTGGATTACTATTGTAACAGAGAAGATGGAGTACTGAAAGATGGATGGATTGAGCTGCCACCAGAAGAGGGCAGTCAACCCCCTGGACGAATAGTAATTCCTGAACTGTTAGGACCATCCTTTGTCAAAGCTTTCCACGAAGCCACCCACTATGGGAAGAGTGCTATGGAAAAAGCACTCAGACCACATTTCTACATCCCTCTGATGACAACCATATCAGCCTCAGTAGCAGGTCAATGTCTAACCTGTGCCAAAAATAATGCCAAGCAAGGCCTTATAACAGCACCCCGAGTTCAGTCAGGAGGTGTCACACCCATGCACAACCTCCAAGTTGATTTTACTGAAATGCCAAGAGCCAATGGATACCAATACCTATTAGTATTAGTTTGTACTTTCTCTGGGTGGGTAGAAGCCTTCCCAACCAAAACTGAGAAAGCCCGAGAAGTTACCAAAGTCTTAATGAGAGAGATTGTCCCCAGGTTTGGGATTCCAGCAGTAATAGGGTCAGACAATGGACCCTCATTTGTCTCCCAAGTTACTCAGCAGTTAGCAAAAGCTTTGCAGATACAATGGAAACTCCACACTGCATACAGACCCCAGAGTTCAGGGAAAGTTGAGCGAATGAATCGTACCTTGAAAGCCCAAATGTCCAAGCTTTGTCAGGAGACACACTTGAAATGGCCCCAAGTGCTCCCCATAGCTTTACTCAGAATACGCTCAGCTCCTGTAAAGTCAACAGGATTTTCCCCTTTTGAAGTTTTGTATGGTAAACCCCCACCAATAGTGCAGGGAGTCAAAGGAAGTTTAGCCCAGATTGGTTCAGAAGTAACCAGACAAGAACTCCTAGCTCTTAGTTTTGTTCTGCAGACTCTCCATGCGTGGATCCAAGACCAGTTGCCTATCAACTTGACGGAACCCTTGCATCCCTATCAGCCTGGTACTTCGGTGTGGATCAAAGATTGGAAGAAGACACCGTTGGAACCCCATTGGAAGGGACCGTACACCGTCATCCTGTCTACCCCAACTGCAGTAAAGGTAGCCGAGATCGACGCCTGGATCCACCACAGCAGAATCAAGCCCGCCGCCGATCCTGAACCAGAGCAGTGGACAGCAGAACAGCATCTTGATGCACCCTTGCGAGTTACTCTGAGACGGCAACCAGCAGCTTAGACACTTCATCACAAGTGCTTTGCAGTAGCCAAGTCTTTCGAAGAGGATTGCTGTTTTCCATGCAGCAACAGTTTTGTTTCAACGAACCCAATTTGTGTGTGATTTGGCACACTACTTTGAGACTACATTGACTAAGCCAGACTTCACAAGCCAACTGAAATTGCTAATAAGTTGGTTAATGTGTACTGGACAACCTGAGGATCTTCAATCAACACTCAGCACCCGTTAAATTGCTTCATTAGCAAACGGGACGAAGAATAAAAGACCGTCGTGATCAAGATCAGCAAGCTGAGGATTCAGAAGAACTCCAATCAACATCAACATGTATCTTTGTTTTTGCTTTGCCTTGGTTGCCTTCATTGGAGGTTTTGAACAGACTTATGCTCTACCTCCATGCACTGCCTGCATTACTTCTACTAGAACTGGACTGAAAGTAACTCAGACTTTGCTTTATCATTCTTACTATACCTGCAAGGGAACAGTAACTCGGTGTATCTATAACACCACTGAACTAAATGTTTGCACTCATGGCAAAATCAAAGCATGCTATAATCCGCATCAGAATCCATCCTATTACACGTTGGAAATAAGATGGAAGGATGCAGATGGACCTATATTAGCTGCTACACCACCACTTAAGGACATTACTAAACCTGCTGTTCTGAATTTTGATGCATGTAATGCCATTAATAGAGATAGTCAGTCCACCTGTGGTACATGGGAAAAAGCGTATCGAAATGACCATAAGTATATGTGTCCAGAAGGTGCCACAAATTGGTGGAAGTGTACAGGTAAAACGGGATCAGGCTATAGTACTGCAACAGCGGCAGATTACTATTGCCCGTATTGGGGATGTGTTTTTTATGCTACCTGGAACACTGGTATAACTGATGAGAAAATAGATAAACGGATGGCTACTCTAACCAAGCCAACCACAAATGATAAATGTCAGAAAGATGCTTGCAACCCCTTACACTTACGTATACACAATCCCCATGCATGGAAACAAGGATACAAGTTTGGTTTACGTATTGCTGGAGGAGCAATAGATCCAGGGACCATTGTGTATATCAGATTGAATACTCAAGCCCACAAGTCATCTAAATATCATATTCATAATACCTTTTATGAAGCCATGCATGTAAATAAGTTTGAGATCCCTCACCCCTCCCAGAATTTATTTCTAGAATTAGCCGGAGCAGTAGTATCTAGTCTTAAGATCACAGATTGTTATTTCTGTGGCGGAACCCAAATGGGAGATCAGTGGCCATGGGAAGCCCAAGAATTGAATTATTCTATGATTTACAATCAGACTGAATTACACAAGGCTACCAGTGAATGGGTGTTAGCGCACTCAATCGTTGGACGTCTTTGCTATGCCAGAACTGGACCCCAGTTCACCCAAAAGGTAGGACAGCTGGTCTGTCTTAGCCAGAAGTACTATAATGCCACGACCAAAAAGACAGCATGGTGGTCAGGAATCAGACATCCTGAACCTCCTAACCCATTAGCCAGATTTCCTGAACTTGCTGGTCTATGGACTAACCTTGCCAAAGTCCAAGCCTGGCAAGCCCCACCTGGCCTATATTGGATCTGTGGAAACCGAGCATATGCACAACTTCCGCCACACTGGGGAGGAGCATGTGTCTTAGGAACCATCAGACCTTCTTTCTTTCTTTTGAACACTGAACATGGAGAACAATTAGGATACCCTGTATACACTACCCACCGACACAAGAGAGCATTGAGACAGAAAAGAGAAGCCTTACAGATAGGCAAGTGGGAGAAGTGGCAAGGTGATGATTGGCCACCAGAAAGAATTATTGAGTATTATGGACCTGCCACTTGGAATGATGATGGTATGTATGGTTATCGTACCCCAATTTATATGATTAATCGTATTATTCGCTTACAAGCAGTAGTTGAAATAATAACCAATGAAACTAGTCATGCTCTTACGCTCTTAGCTAGACAAAGTACTCAGATGCGCACTGCTATATATCAGAACCGCTTAGCACTTGATTATTTGTTAGCAGCTGAAGGAGGAGTATGTGGTAAACTGAATTTAACTAATTGCTGTTTGAAAATAGATGATAAAGGTCAAGTAGTTGAAGAAATTGCTAAAGATATGCAAAGACATGCTTATGTGCCAGTACAGACTTGGCACTCATTGAAATTTCCTAACTGGTTTGCTAACCTCTTTTCATGGGTGGGAGGATTTAAGACTTTCATTGTTTTAGTACTAATCCTTGTTGCTGTTATCTTCTTATTACCATGTCTAATCCCATGTTGTATGCATTCCATTCATAATGCTATTGATAGTACAGTAGAGCGGAAGACCGCAACTAAAATAATGGCTTTATACAAAGCTAGTCCTAGTCGAAATCCTTCAATCATGATGTGATTCTTCTAAAGGGTGATTTAACTCTCACACCTTATTGAGTAATAGGGTGAGATTAATCAAAGGGGGGAATGTGGCAGGTACAGGCCTGTGACCCACGGTGTCTGAACATAAGCAGGCCAGCATGGCTAGCTTGACCTGTAAATGAGGCCTGTGGAGAGGCATATAGGATTGCACATCCCCCAATATGCTGCTATTGTAAGATAGAACTCAGTAGAAGTATTGAATTAGCTTAGGTAGGCAGAACTGCAGAGCTGAAAGATGGAAAAATACAGAAAGACATGTTTAAAAGTTACTGATAAGAAAAAGTACATCTGCAAAGAAATAATTGGGAGTGCTGACAGATGAGTTGCAGAACCCTGCTCCTCTGCACGCACAAATTGGTTCTATGGCCTTGAGAGTGTGAAAGTAACAAGTTGATGAACTAACCATTGTAATTGGGACTAGAAGGGGGGCATGCAGGTGTCATGCCCACAGAAGGGACATAATTGGATAAACTTATCAGTACCGGGACCAATGGAAGAGGTACGGGAGGTTACCGGGACCAATGAAATGTTTTTCTATACCTAGAATGGAACAGAAGTCTATAAAAGTTGTTGTAATGCTTGAAAACTTTGCTCAGCCATTTTGAAATTGACTGGTTCGAGACTTGTGCACAAATAAATGATTTGGACCTTCTGAACAGACTCCTGGTATCATTGGTTTGTCTGCGCTTTGCTGCTACAGTGGGGGGGGGGGGGGGCTGCCCCTTGGTGAGAAGGAGCAGCTTTACAGAGCAGAAGAGGTAGCCTCCCTGCTCCCGAACCCGCAAGCAAGGGTGAGGAGCAGGTGGAAGGCTTAGCCTCAGCCATCTCTAAGGGACAGTGAGATTGGTGGTGGGAGCACCGGAGCCGAAGCCACGAGCAGGCTGAGCTCCGGCGCGTGTCTGCCTCATTGCAGCACCTCAGGTTGAAGCAGGGAACTGTAAGTAGGTCTCGCCAACTTTAACGGCGTTTTTTCTTTCTTTTTGAATTTTCTTTTACTTGTTTCTTGAAGGGGAGTTAAGAGGGAAGTCCCTGCCTCAGCGGGGGATCTCATAAAGGAGTTCTTTGCCTTTTGGACACTTTTTTGCTGCGCGGGAAAAGTCCCAGCGGCCATTTTGAAAACCGCGGGGTTTTTTATAGTGGCTTTTTGGAAGCGTTTTAAGCCTCGTTTGCTGCAGAACTGCTATAGGCTCATCAGGCGCTTACTGAGCGTTGGCCTGTTGGAAAAAAAAAAAAAAAGAGAAGTTCAAAGGGAAACGAGCTATGCTGTGCTTTTCCCTTATTGAAATATTGAGCAGGTGTATCTAGGCTGTTTTTTGCAGGGCTCCAACCCGGAGAGAGCCCTTCCTTCCGGGGCTGGCGGTCAGGGCCAGCGGGGGGGAGGGGGAGTTCCCGGGGTGGTTTAGAGCATTTCTTTGAGGCGGCTGCTATGCCTGCAATTCCACGCTGTCTAGTGTGCGGCAGGAGGAAAAGTTCAGTGCTGGAATCAGGAGTCTGTGTCCCTTGCTCCCTAGAGGCGCAGCATATGGACGGAGAGCCGGGACAGCCCCTAGCAGGCCGCAAGGCTATTCGTACAGGCGCTGAGGCACTGTTATCTCCGTCTCTAGATCCTGAGGAGCCAGTGCCGGGGCCCTCCTCGGGCGGCGGCTCCGCTGGGTCACAGGAGCAGGGACAGGCGGGGGAGGCAACCGGGATTACGCCGAACTTCGTTGCCTTGATGCAGCAGGCTTTTGCCTTCCTTCAGCCCGCAATGTCGGCTCTTCCTCACGGACCCCAGAGTCAGAAGCGCTCGGCCTCTCTGGTTGGTTCGGGGAACGGTGCTCCGGTGGCTAAAAGGTGTAGGGCCACTTCAGAGGGTCCTGCGCCTTACCTCGCTGATGACCTGAGCGAGGGGAACGCCAAAAAGGGAAGAGTTCTCGGAAGATGAGCTGGAAGATGGAGAGTTGCCTGACTCGGAGCAGCAGTGCTGGGCAGTCAGTGTCTTTCAGTGTGAAGGGCTTCCAGCCCTGGTTTCGGAGACGCTAAAGACACTAAACCTGCCTTCCAGCGAGGAAGCAGCAGAAGAGACATTAGAAAATCCGCTGTTGCAGGCGGTGCGGACATCCCAGAGAGTGTTTCCCCTCCATAGGGTATTTCGGAATATGATACAGGAAGAATGGGATTTGCCAGAGGCGGCCCTGAAGGGGGCTAGAGCGTTGGCTCGCCTTTATCCGCTCGCGAACCGCGATAGGGAGCTGTTTCGTTCTCCAAAGGTAGTTGCGGCGGTATCGGCGGTCACTCAGAAAATCACAATTCCTGTGGAGGGGGACCGCAGCGCTGAAGGATGTTCAGGACAGGAGGTTAGACACTCTGTTGAAGGTGTTTGATGTTTGCGCGCTGTCCATGCAGACCGGCTTCGGTGGCACGTGGCTGTTTGAGATGGTCCCAGAGGTTGCAGGAGACCATCTGGAAGGGCAGCTTGAAGATGCCACGCGACTGGAACCGCGTACTTGGCGGATTTTCATTCTGATCTCCTCCGCGGCTTGGCTAAGGGGATGGTCTCCATAGTAGCAGCTCGGAGGTATCTCTGGTTGAGAACCTGGTCGGCAGACAGTTCGTCTAAGGCTCGGCTTAGCAAGTTACCCTTTGGGGGTACGCTTTTATTTGGGTAGGATTTAGATAAGTTGGTCCAGGACCTCGGGGAGTCCCAGGGGGGACGTCTCCCAGAGGACAAGCCGAAGCAGGGCCGCAGTTCTGCGGGATTCAGGGAGGTCCCGAGAGACTTTTGTAGTTTTCGTTCTCCCCGTTATGGACAGTCCCAGCGGGGAAAGTTCCCGCTTAGGGGTCAGGGGTTTCGAGGATTCAGGGGAGCAGGCCGGGGGTTCGCTCCTTTCCAGTCCTCGGCCACAAAACAGACACAATGAGATAAGGCGGGCTCAGGAGATGATAGTTCCCAGGGGAGGTCGGTTGCGGGAGTTTTACCCTGCCTGGGTCCGAATTAAGTCAGATTGGTAGGTCCTGGAGGTCATGCGAGAGGGGTACATATTAGAACTCCATCGACCCGTCGTAGGTTCCTTTGTCCATTCTCCCTGCTCAGCCCTGGGCACAGGCAGGCGGTCCAGGACACGCTACACAGCAGCTGCTGCAGCTTGCGGCGGTGCTGCCGGTGCCCGCGGAGCAGTGCGGTTCCGGTCGCTACTCCATCTATTTCGTAGTGCCAAAGGAGGGCACATTTCGCCCGATCCTGGCTCTGACAAGGGTGAACCGTTGTCTCCGGATTACCCATTTTTGGATGGAGACCTTGCGTTCCGTGCTGGCAGTGGTCCAGACCGGGGAGTTCCTGACGTCGTTAGATCTCACGGATGCTTACCTGCACATCCCGATTCGGCAAGAGCATCAGAAGTGGCTGAGGTTTGCGGTACCCATGGGACATTTCCAATTTCAAGCGCTGCCCCTTTGGGCTGGCAACGGCGCCACGGATGTTTCCCAAGGTCATGGTGGTGGTGGCGGCGGCGCTCCACAAAGAGGGAGTACTGGTGCACCCATATTTGGACGATTCGTTGATCCGAGCGAAGTCGAGAGAGGACAGCTCGGCAGCGACGGCCCGGGTGGTCCAGATGTTCGAAGGCCTGGGCTGGGTAGTCAACTTTGCAAAGAGCAGGTTGGTACCATCGCAATTCCTGCAGTACCTTGCGGCGCGCTTCGAAGCAAAGCAGGGGAAGGTGTTCCTGCCCAGAGCCCGGGCTCTAGGTCTGCGACAACTCGTCAGGCGTTTCTTTTCGAGTCCGGCTCCAACAGCATGGCAGTACCTGCAGTTGTTGGGAACAATGGCAGCCACGATAGAAGTGGTTCCGTGGGCCCAAGCACACGTGCGGCCGTTACAGGCGGCGCTTCTCCATCATTGGTCGCATCAGTCGGAGGTCCTATCGCAGAGGTTAGTTTGCCCTCAGAATGTGCGTCACGAGCTGCGATGGTGGTTGAGAACGGAGAATATGGAAGCCGGCATGCCACTGGACCGCCGTCCTGGGGACAGCTCACGACAGACACGAGCCTCCTGGGTTGGGGGGGGGGCTCATTGTGAAGGCAGGTTTGCCCAGGGTCGTTGGTCTCAGGAGGAGACGTCTCGGTCCATCAACAGGTTGGAGATGAGAACGGTGTTTCTGGCGCTACTGGAGTTTCAGGACACTCTCGGTCAGGAGGCGGCCCGAGTCTTGTCAGACAATGCGACAACGGTGGCCTACATCAATCGGCAGGGGGGCACAGGAAGTGCTACACTGGAAGCCGAAGCGGGTCAGCTGTGGGCCGAACACAATCTCCAGGCTCTCGCGGCTCAACATGTGGCCAGCATAGACAATCTCGAAGCGGATTTCCTCAGTCGTCGCAGAGTAGACCCCGAGGAGTGGGTGCTACATCCGGGGGTGTTTGCTCTTCTGGTGAGGCACTGGTGAGTTCCGGGAATGGCTCTCATGGCGAGCTTCGAGTCAGCGCAGGTAGCAAGGTTTTTCAGCAGGCGCTGGGAACGGATGTCAGAGGGGCTAGATGCATTAGCGAAAAGGTGGCCAGAGGGAGTTCTCCTTTATGTTTTTTTCCACCTTGGGCCCTCATGGGCAGGGTGGTGCAGCGCGTTGGGAGACATCGCGGTCGGGTGATTCTGATCGCACCCGATTGACCCTGAAGGCCGTGGTATGCAGATTTGGTACGGCTGTTAGTGGACAATCCGTGGTAGTTACCGCAGCGGGAGGAGCTCCTACGGCAGGGTCCGTTGCGCATGCCCTAGGTGAGTCGGTTCTTGCTTACGGCTTGGCTCTTGAACGGGCTAGGATGACAGCTAAGGGTTATTCGGCGGCGGTCATTTCTACCTTGCTAAAGGCACGCAGGCGTTCCACCTCGCTGGCGTATGTCCGGGTCTGGAGGATCTTTGCAGCTTGGTGTGTGGAGCATAATATTCAGCCATTGAGGGCTTCGATTTCGCAGGTCCTTTCCTTTTTGCAGGTTGGCGTGCGGAAGGGATTGGCGGCCAGTTCCTTGTGAGTGCAGTGGGCGGCGATTTCCTGTTATAGGGGGAAAGTGCTCGGTCAGCCGGTAGGATCTCACAGTGACATTAGGCTTTTTCTGAGAGCTGTCTTGCTTCTTCGTCCGTTGGTACGCTGTTCGGTGCCGACATGGAAGCTGAATCTGGTATTGGAGGCTTTGCTTGAGCTACCGTTTGAGCCGCTAAGCATCGCCACCCTGAAGGATCTCGCGTTAAAGAAGGTATTTCTGGTAGCTATTTGTTCCGTATGGAGGATTTCGTAGTTACAGGCTTTATCCTGTAGGGCACCTTATTTGTCTTTCTTCCATGATAAGGTCGTGCTACGCTCAGTGCCGGACTTTCAGCCGAAGGTGGTCTCGGCCTTTCATGTCAATCACGTGGTGTCGCTTCCAGTATTCTCTAAGCAGCAAAAGGAGAAATCGGAAGGCAGGTTACATCCCCTAGATGTTCGTCGGGTTCTTCGGACGTATCTTCGGCGGACGCAGCCATTTCAGAAGACTGACAGATTGTTTGGGGCTTTCGGGGGGCCACAGAAGGGTGAAGCGGCAGCGAAAGCGTCCATTTCTAGATGGTTAAAGGCGGCTATAGCATCGGCTTACCTTTCAAAAGGTAGGGTAGTTCCAGAAGGTCTCAGAGCGCACTCGACCAGGGCGCAAGTGGCGTCGTGGGCGGAGTACAGTTCGGTTTCGGTCGCGGACATTTGTAGAGCGGCGACTTCATCATCGTTGCATTCATTCTCGAAGCACTATCGGTTAGATGTGCAGGCGGCGGAGGATGTTTGTTTTGGCTCAGCATTGCTTCAGGCTGGGTTTTCTGGTCCCTCCCGTTGATGTGCACTGCTCTGTTACATCCTCTATGGTTCCGGGACTGGACTAGAGGGACGAAAAGGAAGAATTAATTAGACTTACCTGCTAATTGTTGTTCTTTAAGGAACTCCAGTCCAGTCCCGGACCCCTCCCAGGGTATGCAGCCTGAAGCTGTTGTCCGTTGTATCTTAGTAAAAGGGGTCAAATTGGAGAGGATGTCTCCGGAAGAGGAGTCGGGTTCCGGAGGACGCGGAGTGGAGCCACAATGGGAACCCCGCAGAAGCACGGTTTTTGTTTCTACGTTTTTGGCATTTCTACAAGATCCTTCATCGAAGAGAAGGTTAGAATATGTACAGGTTTTTAGATTCTAGACAAAGTTTATTTAGTTTATCTTGTTGTTCTTTATCTACTTATTTGTTGCTCTGCTGAGTTGCTTTGTCAATAGGTACTGGTGGAAGGGGGCAGTCCTTGCCTATTTATACCAGAGAGAGAAGAGCTGTGATGTCATTCAGTCTCCAAGGCTGCTGGAGGAGATTCTAAACTCTATGGTTCCGGGACTGGACTAGAGTTCCTTAAGGAACAACAATTAGCAGGTAAGTCTAAATAATTCATGGTGCTGCTAATTCACTCCTGGGCATGTACTCTGGGCAGAGCAGACGCAGGGTTGTGATGTATGGAGGTTTCGCGTCCTGTATACCTTTATTAAAGATAATAAGAAAGCACCTCTTCCTATTTTTACCAGACATTCCGTATAACCATTCCAAACTGAATTTTTTTTTAAATATATTATATATTTTCCTATTATTTTGTTGGACCCACACTAGCAAATGACCCACCAGTCCCTTACTGCTGGATCAGAATGGGAGGTGTCCTTTTACTGTATTAGTATATAGAAATAACTAAAACATCCTCTCCACCGTTCAGACAACATATACTTTTAATTAAATGATCAGCACTTTTCAGTCTCACAGGAGATTGATGTTTGTTTCCTACCTCTAGTTATGTACTTTTGACATCGTTTTTGGCCTTTAATAAAGGGCCATAAAATAGGTGCATGTTTGGACTTTCCATATAGGTATCCTATTACAAAACTACATTCTTCATGTATAATTTATTTGGGATGGCTTTCAGCCTAGTATGGCACAGTTGTACAAAAAGCATGGCTTATTCTATATTCTTATGGTTCAATAAAAGATATTACGAATGCCACCGTATTCCATCTTTCCTGGACTTGTTATTCATAAAGAAACCCATCAAAATGCAGACATCACTAACGATCCTACCTTGCCTGTAACTCAGAAGGGTAGCAAAGGGGCACATTTCCAACAGTGATTGCCTTTCTAGTTCAGGCAGCAAGGAAGCCCTTTCCTTTATAATATAAAATTGTTTTTATAACGGAACAATTTGCAAATAGCTATCATGCCACTGGGACAATTTGCACTGCTCTAGCTGTTAAAAATCATAACAAGCACACCAGTTAACACTGATTGCTCATTCAAATATAGATCTATTATAAGCTACTTCTGTTGGTTTTCCAAATCCTAAATAGTATGGTACTACATTATTTATCATCCAAGCAGGAACCTTATGTTCTTAGAAGGTCCTTGCAGTCACAGGAGGGGAAGCTATTGGAAGTCTAGGGAATGAGGGTTATGTGGAAGGGCTCACATCATGATTAAGCCTTTTTTGTGCAAGCGCCTCTAATGTGGAACACACTTCCTATGGCGCTTAGGCAGGAGAGGGATTTTAGTGTTTTTATGTGGGCCATCAAAACGTGTATTTCAATGTGCATATGAGAGGGGACTGGATTGCTGCAACCTTTTGGCTGGTTTTCTATGAATGGAAGAAGGGGAGGGATTGAATGTTACAATGTTGGTGTGGAGGAGGGGATAGATATTAGACGGCTAGTCTATGAATATGATTTGTGTAACAATAGTCTTCTGTTGTAAACAACTTGGGCAATATATTTCACCACAAGGAAGACAGAGGAAGCTCAAGAGCATTGGTATTGCCCTGTAATAACCCTCCTTGAAGATCAACTGGGGCTAGAGAATAGGAAAAAATGGTTGTAGCCAAAGGCCCAAGGGGTGCAGACCAGTAGAGGTAGTCTCTATGCATACTCCTTTGTGATTAAAAATACAGGGATGTGGGAGTGTGTTGGAGAAGTTAGTAATAGTTTGTAGATTTCTTTGCAAAGCAAGAAAGAGTAGTTATTCACCTGTAACAGGTGTTCTCCAGGAGCAGCAGGAATCAGTCCTCACTTATGGGTGTCATCGACGCCGATGAAGCCCCAGCGGAGCATTTCCCCAGCTTTCCATGAAAGCCTTTGGGAATGCTGGCACGCATGCGCGGTTCCCTTCCCGCCTAAAGGTGCCATCTTACCTCAGTCAAATGACATAGCTAAGAACAGCACACAAAAATGCAAAAATTAAACTATGTACAACTGCAACTCCAAGGGGAGGAGGGAGGGTAGTGAGGACTGATTCCTGCTGCTCCTGGAGAACACCTGTTACAGGTGAGTAACTACTCTTTCTCCAGGACCAAACAGGAAGTCAGTCCTCACTTATGGGCGACTCCCCAGCTATGGGCTACCAGGAACCCAGGCTGAACAAGAGAACTCCCTCTAGTCTCAGCAACACAGTAAAGGCTTTGCAAGGACACACCCTCCACAGGTAGCCCAACCAGAGGGCAGGAGTTGCCTAAACCTCAAAGAGATTCCGGAGTACTACCTGGCCAAAAGCACTGTCCCTACGGGACTCCCTCTCCAGACAGTAGTGGGCTGCAAATGTCTGGCTTGAAAACCAAGTAGCAGCCCTGCAGATGTCTTGCAATGGGACAGAGCGGAGGTGAGCCACTGATGCAGCCATTGCCCTCACACGATGGGCCGTGACCCTACCCTGCAAAGGAAGGTCAGCCGCCTTGTAAGCCCAGGTGATACAGTCAGCCACCCAGATGGACAAGGTACGCTTGGACACAGGCCTCCCCAAGTTATTGGGGTCAAAAGAGAGGAAGAGCTGAGAAGCCTTCCTGTGATCTTGCATACGGTCAAGGTAGAAGGATAAGGCCCTCCTACAGTCCAAGGTATGGAGAACTGTTTCAGCCTGACTTGCATGAGGCCTAGGGAAGAAAGTAGGAAGAACCACCTCCTGGTTGAGGTGGAAAGAGGAGACAACCTTAGGAAGGAACTTAGGGTGAGTTCTGAGGACCACCTTGTTTTTATAGAAACTGGTGTAAGGTCTGTCACAGACCAAGGCCTGAAGCTCACTCACTCTCCTAGCCGAAGTAAGGGCTATCAGAAAGAGAGTCTTCCAGGAAAGGAAGCGTAGAGGGCAAGTAGCCATAGGCTCAAAAGGTGGGCGAGTCAGCTGCTGCAAGACCACATTCAGCTCCCACTCAGGAGCAGGACGACGTATGGAAGGCTTGAGAAGAAGCAAGCCTCTGTGAAACCTAGACACCAAAGGGTGCACAGACAGGGAATGGCCCTCAACTAGGGAGTGGTGAGCTGCCAAAGCAGAGAGGTGGACCCGAACAGAGTTGGACTTCAGACCTTGATTGGACAAGTGCAGCAGGTACTGAAGCACCACTGACACAGTACAGGAGAAAGGATCCTCAGCACGTAACTGACACCACACAGAGAACCTTTTCCACTTGAGAGCATAGGTCTTCCTAGTGGATTGTTTTCTGGAGGCTAGGACAACTTCCTCAACCTCGGGAGGCAGGCCCCAGAGAGCCAACACTACCCTTGCAGCCTCCATGCCATCAGATTGAGAGCTTTGAGATTGGGATGCAGCAAGGAGCCCTGATTCTGAGAGAGAAGGTCGGGTTGCAATCCCAGAGGTAGAGGAAGATCCACATCCACTGCCAGTTGAAGCAGGAGGGGGAACCAAGGCTGCCGTGGCCACCTGGGAGCTACCAGGAGGACTGAGGCCCTGTCTCGGAGAATCTTGAACAGTGTTCGGACCACCAGAGGGGTGGGAGGAAACGCATAGAGTAGGCCCCGAGTCCAGGGAAGCAGAAAAGCATCTGCTGCTACTCTCAGAGGATGCGGTTGTCTGGAGCAGAACCTGGGCAGCTGGTTGTTCAGTGGACTGGCAAACAGGTCTATGGAGGGAAGCCCCCATCTCAAGAAAATCTGTTGAACCACTAAAGGATGTAGCTGCCACTCGTGTGGTTGCAGAATCCTGCTCAATCTGTCGGCCAGCAAATTCTCCTGGCCTGGAAGATAGACTGCTTTGAGGAGCATATTGTGCTTCAGGGCAAAGGAACAGAGGTTCTGGGCCTCCTGGCAAAGGGGCTGGGAACCAGTTCTGCCCTGTTTGTTCACATAGAACATGGCTACCTGATTGTCTGTCTGGATCAAGACAGACTGTTGTGCCAGGGAAGCAGTAAAGGCCTTGAGGGCCAAGCGGATAGCTCTGAGTTCCAGTAGACTGATCTGCTGGGACGCCTCCCAAGGAGGCCACAGGCCCTGGGTGCACTTGTCTAGGCAGTGTGCTCCCAACCCTAGAGAGAGGAATCGGTGGTCAGTACCACTGTATAAGGTGGGATCTGAAAAGGCACCCCTACCAGCAGATTGGGGGGATGTAACCACCAGTTGAGGGAGGTCAGGAATCGGTGGGACACTCTGATCCTGTCTCTGAGACTGCCTGAGGCTTGTGACCACTGAGTCCAAAGGCACCACTGGGCAGGTCTCATATTGAGCCTGGCATTGGGGGTCACCTGTACTGTCGACGCCATGTGGCCCAGAAGCCTGAGACAGAGTCTGGCGGAGACCAGGGACCTGTGTAGAAACTTGCTGGCGAGGTCCATGAGCCTTTGTGCTCGGTCCACTGGTAAGAATGCTCTTGCCAGCTGAGAATCCAACCTTGCTCCTATGAACTCCAAGTTCTGGGAGGGGAGCAAAGTAGACTTTGCGAAGTTGATGACAAAGCCCACCTTTTGGAGCAGGTCTATGGTCCTGTTGGTGGCCTGCTGAACCTCTAGGGAAGTCTGGCCTCTAATGAGCCAGTCGTCTAGGTAAGGAAACACAAAGATGCCCTGATTTCTCAGGTAGGCTGCCACCACTGCCAGGCACTTGGTAAAGACCCTGGGAGCGGAGATCAGTCCAAAAGGCAGTACTCTGTACTGATAATGGTTTCCTCCCACAATGAACCTGAGGTACTTTCTGTGGTCTGGATGAATAAGGATGTGAGTGTAAGCATCCTTTAGATCTAAAGAGCATAGCCAATCTCCCTGCTGGAGGTAGGGCAGAAGAGTTCCAAGAGTAAGCATCTTGAACTTTTCTTTCACTAGAAACTTGTTTAGGTTTCTGAGATCCAAAATGGGTCGAAGACCACCGGTTCTTTTTGGCACCAGGAAATACCTGGAGTAAAAACCATGACCTTGGAAGTGGGGAGGCACAGGCTCCACCGCCTTGTCCAGCAACAGACCTTTTAGCTCCTGGAGGAGAAGGGCTGTATGCAGGGGAGGTCGGAAAGGTTCCCCTGGAAAGTGTGGCGTTGGTGAAAATGCAGGGCATATCCTCAACGGACTATGTCCAGCACCCAACTGTCCTGGGTTATCAAGGGCCACTGGTGGGCGAACAAGGCTAGGCGGCCTCCTGTGCAGGGCTGGGTCTGCAAGGGAGCTATGGCTATACTCAAGGAGTCAAAAAACCCCACCCTGCTGAGTGGGAGCAGGGGCCGGAGGCTTGGGGCACTCTGCCTATGGGGGCCATTACCCTGGCCCTTGGCTTGCTGACCCTGGGGGGCAGCTTGGGCAGCCTGATAATGTGGGTACTGTTTGTAGGCAGTGCCCTTCCTCGGGTAAAAGGGCTTTTTACCCGTGCCCTTCCTCTTAGTTGAAGGGGCAGAGGTCTTCCTCGACAGCCTTGTCCTCGTGAGGTGCTCTGTCTCGAGCTGAGCGGCCTTCTCGGCCACAGGCTTGCCAAAAAGGTTTTCACCTCGGCAAGGGACATCGACCAACTTGTCCTAAACCCATGGCTCGAGGTCCGATGACTGCAGCCATGCCTGGCGTCGAGCCGCAATGCCGGCTGCCGCTACACGGGCCGAAGCCTCGAAGCCATCGTAGGCGGTGCGGGACATGAACTTAGAGCATTCCCGGATCCTCGAAGACAAGGACTTAAAACTCTGCAAGGGCTCCCCGGAGAGACCAGCAGAGAAACCGGCCAACTCCTTGGCCAGGTCTCGCAAATACATGCCCATGTACAGCTGGTAAGACTGGACACGGCAAGCAAGCATAGAGCCCTGAAAGCACCGTCTACCGACGCCATCAAGGCTTCGGGCTTCCCTACCAGGAGGCAGCGCGGAGTGCATCTTCTGACTCTTCAGACGATGCATGGCCGATTCCACAACCATGGAATGGTGAGGTAGCTGTGCCTTCTGGAAGCCAGGACTCTTCCAGAGCAGATAGATGGAATCGACTCGCTTGCTCAAAACCGGCGCCGAGGCCAGTGCCTCCCACATCCGGAAGAGGAGCCGTTCCAGCATCAGAGGAACCGGGACAGTAAAGGCCTCCTTCGGAGGAGAGTCATACTGCAGAGCATCGAGCTCCTCGGCTCGAGGCTCTTCCTCGGGGTCAGCCGGGATAGTCAGGGCAGCGGCCATATCCCGGATAAACTCCGAGAACCTAGTATCCTCCGGAGGGGATCTACTCCGGGGCTCAGACTCTGGTGAGTCCGAAGGGACACACAGAGTCTTGAAGGTGTCAGGAGACTCCTCGTCTTCGGTCTCCCAAGCAGACTCGTCCGATGTCGAGTCGAGGTCCGACCCCGTGGGGCCTCTAGGCACCCGCCCCGATGCCGGTGGCACCGGCATCGAGACCCTCGGTCCCGAACGGGAGGTCGAGGGAGACCTCGACCGAGGACGACCTCGAGCTGCAAGGGACTCGAGTATCGGCTCGGTCTCCGGGGTCGACTTCGAAGTCGATGTCCCGGTGGGCGGGGCAGATGCGCCAGACAGGCTGGCCATCAGTGCCCGCTGCTGATCCATGAAGGCAGACATTTTTCTCTCCAAGGCTGTCAACCTGAGACTCAGCTCGGGTGACGCAGCAGCCCCCGACGTCGGTACTCGAGGAGGCGAGTCCACGAGGACAACAGGACTTACGTGTCCAGCAGACTCCAGCTCCATGCGAGGAACTTTAGTTGGCTTCTCCTGGTCCACAGGCTCGGGACGGCGGTCGGGGGTCTTAGACCTGGCCCTCGAGGGACCAGGGACCTCTTCCGATGCCGCCCTCGCGAGCTGCTTCTTCCTCTCACGCTCCCGGTCTGGGGACCCCCTGTCTGAGGAGCTCCGACGCCTCTCGGGATCGGAATCCCGAGATGTCGAAGCCTCAGACGAGGTCCGGGCCCGGGCAGAGGCCGAGTCCGAGAAAAGCCTTTCACTTTGTTGCTGACGACTTCGGAGGGCCTTGGAAGACATTTTTCCACATGGCCCGCACGATTTAGAATCGTGGTCCGGGCCAAGGCACCGAAGGCAGCAGTCGTGTGTGTCGGTGAGAGACATTATCTTCTTACACAGATCACACTTTTTAAACCACTGGAAGCCATCGGGGAGAAAAGGGTCCCCGCGAGGTCAAAGGACCGGTCTTCCAGGGAAAAAGAAAAAGATTTTGGCACGAACGCCTAGCCACTAAGGGCAAAAACCAAAAAGGAAAAAAGGGATTCGATACCGGTGTACCGAACCCGGCGGGAGGGGAACCGACGTCGAATCCGAAGGAAAAAAAGCGAATAACGCCAAGAAAAAACTTCTCTTATCCGGGAAAACAAGGACACACGTCCGATGGGCTTCACGGAAAAAAAGAGACTGAGGTAAGATGGCACCTTTAGGCGGGAAGGGAACCGCGCATGCTTGCCAGCATTCCCAAAGGCTTTCATGGAAAGCTGGGGAAATGCTCCGCTGGGGCTTCATCGGCGTCGATGACACCCATAAGTGAGGACTGACTTCCTGCTTGGTCCTGGAGAAGGGTGTGCTCCAGTGTAGTGTATCGAAAAAGGAAGTCAGAGTCACATCTGGGCAGAACCCAAAGTAGACTTTAAAAAAAAAACCCGATAGACTTTTTTCTCTATGTGAAACAGCCCTACTGCAGGACTTCGCAGGCCTGATATAAACTAACACACTCAGTCTTTTTTGTTTCGAGATTAGCAAAGGATAAATACAGGGCTGGCTCAACCACCAGGCCAACAGCTTCTTTCTTTATTTTGGGGGAGGGAGGGGCAACGGTATTCAAAGCTAAATAATAGATTCTGAGAGCAGGGGGGAAGGGGAAGCATAAAGCTAGGTTTACCTATGGTGCCAACAAGTAGAAACAATTCTTGGGCCTGCCCTGGATAAGTAGAAGATGGAGAAATTTCACTTATCATTAATTTCCTTTCCTGGAATCCTGCTAGATCAATCCAGACAAGTAGGTTAAGTCCCCCTGCCAGCAGATGTTGGAGACAGAGAAAAAATACCAGAAGCTTGATTGGCTCAGCCCTGGTAGATATATATAGTTGTAGCCCATCTTTTTGCCTCTGCCTTTGGCTCTTGATTTTGCTGTTCTCTTTCCTTCCCCTCTTTTATTTCACATTTCTTTCTTCCTCTTACACTTGCTCTTACCTCTTTCCTTTGTCCTGTCTCTCCTGCTCTTGTCTCTTTGCCCTTGTTCTTATCTTTTTTCTACTCCTTTTCTTGCTTTGACTTTTTGATTGTAAGCTTGTAAGCTCTTTTGAGCAGGGACTGTCTTTTTGTGTTTTCATTGTATAGCGCTGCGTGCGCCTGATAGCGCTTTATAAATGCTTAGTAGTAGTAGTAGCCCTAGGGGTCGCCTGCAGTTTATGTTTATGTTTATTGTGTCTTGATAAAATTGCCCTTCTCCAAAAATCAGAGCGATGTACAATTAAAAGTCAACATAAAAATGGCCAAGGCCATAGAAAGGAAAAGGAAAAGAAGTTACAATTTCTTTATAAAAACCATAGTACAGATAGAAGAGATAGAAAAAAGAAAAGGATAGAAAAAAAAAGTACAATTACAGTTTCTTCATAAAACCATAGTCTAGACAGAAGAAACAGAAAGGGAGAGGAAAGGGGACAAAGAGGAGGGTAGGGGATAGGGAAGGGAACAAAGGGAGGGTAGGGGCAGGGGAGTGGAAGTCATACAAAAGGGGAGGGCACATCATAAGCAAGGAAAAAAAGGTGGGTTTTCAAGTGGTTTTTGAAAGTGGGATGGTGAGGTTCTAAGCGGAGGGAGGAGGGTAAAGAATTCCACAGAGCCGGACCAATAAAGAAGAAAGCAGAGGAGCGTGTGGATTGAAGGTGGGCATGGGAGGGGGAAGGAAGAGTGAGACGATTGAGGTGAAAAGAGCGAGGAGTGTACCGGGGAGAGTGAAAGGAAAGAAGATCAGCAAGATATTGAGGGGTGCCAGTGTGGAGAGTCCTGTGAACCAAAGTGAGCAGCTTGCATTGAGAGCGGTAAGGAAAGGGTAACCAGTGAAGATGAAAAAGCAAAGGTGTGACGTGATCCCGAAGAGAGGCATGACAGACAAGACGAGCGGCAGTGTTCTGTATCCGTTGGAGTTGAGATAGTCGGTATTTGGGGAGTCCAATGAGAGTAGAGTTGGCGAAATCTACACGAGACATAACTAGGGACATTAACAAAGTGGAGAGAGATGAGGGGGACAGAAAAGGACACACCGCATGGATTTGACGAAGAAAGAAGAAAGATGATTTAGTAATGTGAGAAAGGTGTGACTGAAAGGAGAGATCCGAATCAAAGTGGGAGGAGTGGCCTAGTGGTTAGGACAAGGTACTTCAGGCCGGAGGGCCGGGGGTTCAAGTCCCACCTGGGGACAGCAATCTCAGGCCGGAGGGACTGGGATTTCTAGTCCTATAGGTACTCCTTGTGGTCTTGGGCAAGCCACTTAACCCTCCATTGCCCATGTTCCCTGTAAGTATTAGCGTATGTGTGTCATATCCCCTCGTGTTAAATGTATCTCCCAATTGACCGCTTTGACCCGGTGAAAAGCGGGATATAAATACAGCTAAATAAATAAATAAAAGTGAACACCGAGGTAACGAAAGGAAGAGACTAAGGGAATAGCAGAGCCAGAAAATGAGGGAGCCAACTGAGGGGGTGAACAACCATGAGAAAACCAAATAGCCACAGTCTTAGTGAGATTGAGGTGAAGGCAGTGATGAGTCAACCAATTAGCTACGTCAGAGAGACAGGAATTGAGTGCAGAAAGGTCAGGACAGGAAGGGGAAGTGTGATGCAATAGGACAATATCGTCGGCATAGAGAAAAGCAGAAACTCCAGACTGTTGAATTAAAAGAGCAAGCGGAGACAGAAACAGGTTGAAAAGAAGAGGTGCTAAGACAGAGCCCTGGGGGACTCCACAAGAGAGAGGGAAATGGTCAGAGGGGGGGTTAGAAGGAGAAGGTGAAAGAACCGCACAAGAACGAGAAGAAAGGAAAGAATGAAACCAGTGGTAAACAGTACTACATAGACCAGCTTCCCGTAAACGTTGGAGAAGAAGAGAGTGGTCAACAAGATCGAAAGCTGCAGAAAGATCAAGAGCAACCGCCACTGAAATGTCCCCACGATCGTGTGCCACATGCAGTGCGTTAGTGAAAGCAAGTAGAATAGTGTCAACACTGTGACCCTGACGAAATCCAGACTGACGAGGGTGAAGAAAGTTAATAGAATCTAGATAGTGGGAGAGTTGTGCAAAAACAAATTTTTCGAGAAGTTTAGAGAGGAAAGGAAGATTAGAGACAGGACGGTAGTGAGCAGGAACCAATGGATCGAGTGAAGGATTCTTTAGGATAGGGCAGATTAGGGCATGTTTCCAAGTAGAGGGAAAAGTACCTGTGGACAAGCTGGAATTAAACATAGTAAGGATGTGAGGTAAGAGTGCCAAGGAGGGATCTAGAAGCCAAGAGGAGGGAATGGGATCAAGGGGGCAAGTTGTCTTTCTGGAGGAAGAGATAAGGCGATGAAGTTCTGGGGACGTGATTAAAGAGAAAGAGGCCCAAGAGTGAGAGAGACAGGCCAATGGAGGGGGAGAGACGACTGGAGGAGGGGAAGGTATTGGGGCAGGACAGGAGGGTAGCGATGTTCTTAGGGTGGAAATCTTGTTGCTAAAGTAAGAAGCCAAGAGAGAGGGGGATGGAGTGGGGTGAATGTGAACAGCTGACGTTGAGGGTAGAAGAGAAGTTAAGGATCGCAAGGTGGAGTAGAGGTGTCGGGTCTGGTTTGGAGCATTCAGAATTGCATTAGAGAAATATGAGCGTTTGGCCTGATGAACGCTAGAGCGGTAATGAGAGTAATTAGACTTGAAGATAGCTAGGGTGTCAGTATACCCTGACAAAGCAATGGAGAATTTGATTCAAGAAAAGGCACGATAAGGATAGCAGCAGTGTGCTGCTGTGCAACCATAGAATTATGTACAAGCAGCCCCCTTCGGGGTGCGAGAGAAGAACAGCCAAGTAGGTTAAGGAATTCTTGGCTCAATTCTTGGCCCTGCTAGAAGGCTGTCCAAAGCACATAGAATGGGTGGGTCCTGGACAGGTCTAACAGGATTCCAGGAAAGGAAATTAACGTTAAGTGAAATTTCTCCTTCCAATTCATCCTGCTAGACCAGTCCAGACAAGTTGGAAGTACCAAAGCTACACCACCCTAGGGCAGGAAAAGACAGCTGCTGTCACCACACTGGTTCCAAAGTTCGCTGCATCCCGAGCTTGGAGATTGAGGCAATAGTGTCCGACAAAGGTGGACCAGGATGACCAGGTAGCCATATGACAAATGTCGAGAAGGGTGGCAAGGTAAGTCTGTGCTCCCGAGGCTCTGGGTGCACTCTATGCGGTCTCAAGCGACCTCTTGGACGGAACTGACTTGCGACCAGTTCCGTCCAAGAGGTCGCTTTAGATCGCATGGAGTGCACCCACAGCCCCAGGAGCACAGGTTTACCTTCTAGAATGTAGGTTGACTCAATGGTCAGGCAGAGTCAGTGGGCAATGGTGGCCTTAGAAGCTGCAAGGCCTTTCCGAGGTCCGGTGAACAGGACAAAAAGGTGATTGGATTTCTGAAAGGAATTTGTGACCTTCAGATAGCACCGAAGCACTCTAGTGAGATCAACGGCATGGAGTCCCTTGTTGGGCCCAGAACATTGTTCCTTTGAAAAAGCAGCAAGAGATACAGTCTGGTTCACGTGAAAAGGCGTAAGAGCCTTTGGAAAGAAGGAAGGAATGACTCGAAGGAATGCCCCTTCCATGGGGAAGGCAAGAAAGGGGTTCCAACATGAGAGCTTACAGCTTCGAAACACGCCTAGCTGAAGTTATGGCAACTAGGAAAGCCGGAGCGTGATCCACCTGAGTGGCTCAAATGGGGGTCCCATGAAGCCTTTGAGCACCAAGGAAAAATCCCAGGGAGGGGCCATGGGGCAGACAGGAGGACGAAGTGCATGCATGCCCCTGAGAAATCTGCTAACATTCGAATGGGATGCAATCGAGCGGCCTGCAATGAACCATCAGAAACATGCGAGTGCGGAGACTTGGACTCGTAGAGAGCTGAGGGCTAGGCCCTTATCAAAACCCTCCTGAAGAAAGGACAGGATATCCAGGGTCTGTGCTCGCCAAGGTGAGAGCCCTTGCTGAGAACACTAGGTTTCAAACAGTTGCCAGAGTGGCATATACACTAAGGAGGTAGACGGGTGCCTTACTCTTAAAAGGGTAGTGACCACCTGTCTCAAGTATCCCTTGCGACTCAGGAAGCGCCTCTCAAGAGCCAGGCCATAAGCGAGTAGGAAGCCAGGTCAGCCATCGTGATCAGCCCCTGCCACAAGAGACCCCGGCAGGAACCTGAGAGGCAGAGTAGATGCCTGAAGCAGGTGGACTAGTCTGCATACCATGGCTGCCGGGGCCAGTCAAGCACCACTAGGATCACCATACCGGAGTGAGACTCAATGCGCCGGAGAACTCTTCCGATCACTGCCCAGGGAGGGAACAGATAACAACTGCGTTGTGGGCCATGGCTGAACTAACGCGTCTAGGCCCTGTGACCCATGCTTCTTCCTTTGACTGAAAAACGCAGGTGTTTTTTGCATTTGCTGCTGTCGCCATCAGATCCACACCGGGCTGGCCCCAGGTCCGAACTATCTGCTGAAATGCACATGGGGCAAGTTCCCATTCACTGGGGTCCAGTGTGTGATGGCTGAGGAAGTCTGCCTGAATGTTGTTGATCCCCGATATGTGCTGGGCCGACAGAGCCTGTAGATCCGTTTTACCCAGAGAAAGAGCATGGTGATTTCCCTTACCACTCCCAGACACCTCGCACCATCTTGCTGGTTTAGATAAGCCACTGTCATAGCATTGCCAGAAAGGACTCTGTCTGCCTGGGAGTGAAGGCGAGGCAGAAAGTGTAGAACAGCAAGGCGGACAAGCCCAGGCTTCCACGTAATTGATCGTCCAGGTGTTTTTTTGCGGAGTCCGAGTCGTCTGGTTCAGGCAATGCCGGAGGGAGAACTGGGGGCTTTGATAAGAACAGGCCATGACGAAAATGGGTCACCAAAGGCTGGACCGAGAGAGGCTTGCCATCCACCAGGTGGTGGTGCGCCGCTAGGGCACTAAGGTGTACTCAAATGGAGTTAGACTTGAACCCGGATTGTGAGAGGTGGAGAAGGTACCGTAACACCAGTCCCACCGGGCAGGAGAATGGGTCAGTCCCGTGCTCGGCACACCAAACCAAAAACCTGCGCCATTTGAGGGCATAAGCTCTCCTAATAGAAGCCTTGCGAGAGGCCAGCAGAATCTCTTCCACCTCAACCGAGAGGTTGAAAGGGGCCAGAGTCATCCTCTCAGCAGCCACGCTGTCAGCGACAGGGACCCCAGGTTGGGGTTTAGAAGAGAGCCCCCTTGAGAAAGGAGTCCCGGAGAGGTCCCCAAGGGGACGGGGGTCTCCACTGTCAACCAGAGGAGCAACGGGAACCACGGGTGCCTGGGCCACTGAGGGGCTATCAGGATGCGCGAGGCCCTGTCACGGAGGGTCCTGAACAAGGTTTTGGTGATCAGCGGCATGGTAGGAAAGGCATACATGAGGCCTTCCGACCATGAGACAAGGAACGCGTATGCTGCCACTCTGGAGGGGTGGGCCTGACAGGAAGAAAAGCAGGGAACTGGAAGTTGTCCAGGCTGGCGAACAGGTCCATCACAGGTTCCCCCCAGATCTGGAAAAGCTGATTGGCTACCCAGTCACCACTCGTTCAGTTGGAGGACTCTGCTCAGCCTGTCGGCCAGGAGGTTGTCCTGGCCTGGTAGGTACACTGCCCATAGGAGGATAACCTGTTGGACTGCATACGAGTAGAGGACCACTGCCTCCCAACAGAGAGCACGAGACCCCGTGCCCCCTTGTTTGTTCACACAGATCATCACCACCTGGTTGTCCGTCTGGATCAGCACCAACTGGTGACGCAGGTGGTGGCAGAAAACTCACAAGACTAAGTATATGGCCCGCAGCTCCAGGAGGTTGATATGCTGGGTGCTCTCGTCTGGTGACCAGTTGCCCTGGGTGCGGAGCTCCCCGAAGTGGACTCCCTAGCCAAGCAGGGAGGCATCCGTGATGAGGACCCTTCATGGGCTTGGGGCCTGAAAAGACATGCCCACCTCAAGATGCTGGAGACTGCCACCAGACCAGGGAGTCTGCCAGTTAGCAGGTTACAGAGAATCTGACTCAGAGGCGACCCGTGGCCTGAGACCACCGGTCCCGGATCCACCATTGCGCCGCCCTCATGTGGAGGTGAGTGTCTGGGGTGACGTGGACCGTGGAGGCCATATGCCCGAGGCGGCGCAGAAGAAGCTGAGCGGGCACCAAGGGACGGTACTGTATATCTAGTGCCAGAGTCCTGAGATGGTCGGCTCAGTCTCTGGGCAAGAAGGCCTTCGACTGGAGAGTGTCAAGTTTTGCCCTGATGAACTCCAGACACTGTGCTGAGAGGAGGCGAGACTTGGGGTAGTTTATGACAAAACACAAGTGCTGCAGAACCTGGATGGTGCGTGCCTGTTCCACCTCTGAGGCCGTGCCTCCCTTTATGAGCCAGTCATCCAGGTAGGGGAAGACCAAGACCCCCTGGAAATGGAGGAAGGCGGCCACGACTGCCAGGCATTTTGTGAAGACTCTTGGGGCAGAGGCCAAGCCGAAAGGGAGCACCCTGTACTGAAAATGCCTGCCCCCCACGATGAACCGCAGGTACTGCCTGTGGTTGAGGTGAATGAGGATGTGGGTACAGGCATCCTTGAGGTCTAAGGAGCATAGCCAATCTCCCTGCTGGAGGTATGACAGCAATGTTCCAAGGGAGAGCATCTTGAATTTCTCACTCACCGGGAATTTGTTGAGTTGCACAGGTCGAGGATGGGCCTTAGGCCCCCTGTTCTCTTTGGCACGAGGAAGTACTGTGGTGGAGAAGCAGCCGCTGAGGGCAGAAAAAAAAAGGGAAAACTGCCTTTTTTTTTTCTTTTACCCATAAAACTGCAGGCACTGAAAGGGTTAACACCAACACTAAAGGTAAAGATTTCTCACAGAGAAGTGCAGACCTAAGCACACGCCCTGTTCCCATGGAGATAGAGGGAGGAGAAGGGAGTGAGTTTGGGGCAGAGTCAAAGGGGATAGGACAGCCCCAAACATTTAGGAACGGAAGCTGCACTTATACAGGAGAGAAAGAGAAGGAGAAAGAGAAGGAGAGAGAGAAGGAGGAACCGTATGAGAGAAAGAGGACACAGACACAGAGGACACAAGGGTTCCAGGAAGGAAGGACAAGAAACCCATGGAAATCCCTTGCTCAGAAGCAATTGAGAACCAGGAGCAAAGAGCTGACAAGGCCAGTGGAAAGCTCAGGTGAGGAGTCCTCAGAGGAGGAAATATTCTCCAAGAGTTCATGGCTCAACTCTTCTCCTAGTAAGGAATCTGTAAGGAGGAAAAGCAGCACTAATAAGGTGAGCCCTTTACAACGTTTGAAAGGCTTATTAGACAAAGAGGGTTTTTCCTGCCCTTCCCCCACAAGATCACACACTGTTAAGGGTACCTGGGAGAAGCTCCTAAAGGCTGTGCAATCTAGTGAGGCTTCTCAGGAAGATACCAGGGGAAACAGTTACCAGGAAGATTCTAGCGTGGAGGATATGGACTTGGGAGACACTGTGGATTTAGACAATGTCTCAGACATGGAAATAAGCTGTGCAATCTGTGCTAAAGAAGTATAAAGGAACCAAATAGGGTTTGAAAGCAGAAAGAAACCCAGCTGGTCTTGATTACTGAATGCATCTGTGTTACCTCGTGCTAAGTAAAAGAACTGAAGGAAGTTTGGTATCTGGAATGAGCTAGAAGTTCTTTTACCAGGACATTTTAAAGCCCATTACTTTTTAGCTGTGCTTTTAAAAGTAGCTGTTCTGTTTAAAGCTGCTTGGGAAGAAGCTGTGCTGAATGTTTGTGTTATAATTGGAAAAGAATTCTATGGCTTGTGAAAGTATCTAGGTGGGCCAGGAAGTTTTTGCTACACCTACTGTGAAGTAACAGAGGGTTGTATAGCGCCTCCTGGAGACCAGGAAACAGAATACTGCTGAAAATAGGTTTTTGCCAGAAAGCAAGTTTAAAAGCTGTATCAAGCCAAGGACTGTATAATAGGCTTGTGTGCTGTTATTTGGAGAAGTATCCTGAATTTTGTTTTGGTCAACTTCAATCAATTCATGTCAAAGAATTGAACTGGTTAGGAAATCCTTGTTTCTAAAAATAAATATTTCCTGCGTCCTTTACACTTGGCTCTCATCCTTTCGAGGACACAACTACATGCTATCGGGCTAATTTCAACAAAGGACAATCGGCACCTCCCCTGTAGCCCTAGGCAACCGCCTGGCCCCACGGGGGCGCGCCGACAGTACCTGGAGTAGAACCCCTTGCCCTTAACATGGTGGGGCACCGGTTCCACCGCTTTGTCCTCGAGAAGACCTGCCAACTCCTTCAGTAGAAGGTCCTGGTTGAGGGGAGACCTGAGGGGGCTCTCCTGGGAAATAAGGGTGAGGTGTCTGAGTCAAGTGAAGGAGGTAACCCTCCCTGACCACCCGAAGTGCCCAGGAGTCAGTAGTGATGGTCAACCACCTCTGGGCATAGTGGGCCAGATGTCCCCCTGTAGGCTGCTGATCTCCTTGGGGTAGATAGGCTATGCTCAAAAAGTCAAAAACTCGCCCCTGGCTAGGCCGGAGCCAAAGCCTGGGGTTTTGGAGCCTTCTGCTTATGAGGGCCATGCCCATGTTCCTTGGCCTGCTGACCCTGTTGGGGAGCTGGGGAGGCCTGAAAAGGTACGTAGTTTCTGTAAGCAGCCCCTTTCCTCGGGTAGAAGGACTTTTTACCCGAGCCCTTCTGTCGGGGGAAGGGCAGCAGTCTTTTTCAAGAGCCTGGTCCTCGTCATGAACTCAGTCTCCAGCTCGGCAGCCTTGTTTGTCATGGGTTTGCCAAAGAGGTTCTCTCCTTGGCATGGGATATCGATCAATTTGTCCTGAACCCACTGCTTGAGGTCGGATGACCGTAGCCAAGCTTGGCGCTGTGCATCGATGCCCGATGCTGCTACTCGAGCTGCCGAGTCAAACCAGTCATAGGCTTCTCTTAGGCGTTGGACCGTGCGGGACTGGGTTATCTGCTGTATTTGGTTTGCATGCCATGACGAGCGGGACGGTGGAGGAATGATGCCGGCGTCGCAGGCTGTGAGTGAGAGCTCTGCCTCATCACCTGCTTCTGTCAAGTATATCCAGGCAGCAGAGGTTTATAAGGAGCCATTTCTGTGGCGTATTCCTGCCTGGCTTGAATTTGTGATGAGTAACGATTATGGTCAAGTCTGTTTGGAAGGACTGAGCTGTGGTGGTATGATATTCTGCCTCTCTGGTGTTATAATGAACCTTTCCTCTTGTCTCTTCTATTTCTTTGACTATCACTATCTCTTACTCTGTCCTATCTTATTAATGGCGTTCTTTTCATATTTTCAGTATCATTTATGTAATATTGTAAACTGCTCTGATGCTTTGGCCTGAGCGGTATATCAAATGCAATAATCATAAACATAGACATGAATTTGGAGCACTCATGGACTGCCTCGGCCAGGTTCTTGAACCGATGCATGGGTTTCTCAGAGAGACCAGCTGAGAACCCGGTGAGTTCCTTCACCAGGTCTCTCAGGTACATGCCCATGTACAGCTGGTAGGCCTGGATGTAACCGATGAGCATTGAGCCCTGATAACACTTTCTGCCGAGGACATCCAGGGTGCGGGCCTCCCTGCCAGGGGGCACCGAGGAGTGCGTCTTCTGGCTTTTCAGCGGACACATGGCCGACTCCACCACCAGGCTCCGGTGGACTTGATACATCGAGTCTAGCCACTTGATCACCACCGGTTCCGACACCGGTGTCTTCCACATCCAGCGCATCAGCCATTCCAGGATGTGAGGAATGGGCACCATGAGCGATTCCCGTGGAGGAGCCTTGTACTGGAGGATTTTGAACTCATGCACCCGAGAGTCCTCCTCCAATTCCGTAGGGAACACCAGGGCCTCTGACATATCCTTGACAAAATCAAGGAAGCCCATATCCTCCAGCAGAGACTGCTGTTGAGG
The DNA here is from genome assembly GCA_033557465.1 of Ichthyophis bannanicus. NCBI lineage: Eukaryota > Metazoa > Chordata > Amphibia > Gymnophiona > Ichthyophiidae > Ichthyophis > Ichthyophis bannanicus. The sequence goes on from CM066031.1 coordinate 224,118,029, forward strand.
CTCCGAGATGGGAGAGTCGGATGGGACATCACAGTGGCAACGGGTGTCAGGGGACTCCTCATCCTCCGTCTCCCACTCGGAGTAGTCCATGCAAGACTCATAGGAGGATTGCTCCATGGGCCTCGGGGCTCCCAAAGCTCCGCGGCCGATGGCCAGCATACTTGCTGGGGATCATCGCGGTCCCGGCGAGCGGGACTTGGATCACGACCTCGGCCAAGGATCGACTCGAAGCCAAAGGACCTCGAGGATCAGTTCGGCCTCCGGGGACGATTGGGATGTCAAGGGCCCAGTGGTTGGGGCAGATGAACCGGTCATGATGGACAACAGCACCCGCTGATGGTCCATGAAGGCAGACAAACTGTGTCCCAGGGCCGCCATTCTGGACGCCAGGCCAGAATGCTCCGCAGCCTTCGGCGCAGGCACAGAGGGACTCGGGCCCGACACCGGCTCCCCCGAAGGGGAATCCTCGACGAGGATGGTGTCTGGGGACTGAGGCCGGTCCGAGGTAGAGTCCTTTCAGAGTATCTTTGCAGGCCGCTCCTTCTCCAAAGCCTTGGACGGGCGTCTCTGACTGACGGACCGGGTCCAGTGGGAACCCGGCCGGTCAGAACAGTCCAAAGATGCCGCCTTCAAGGGTTTCTTCTTCTTCCTGGGTTCCCTCGAGGGAGACTCCCCTTCTGAGGACCCACGATGGGGCTTGGGTTCGAAAGGCTCTGCCCGAGGCATCGAGACCTCAAACAAGGCCTTCGGAGACACTGGGGACTTGGGGAAAAACTTATCATGTTGCTGCTGGCAGCTCGAGGGCCTTGCTGGACATCCTTTTGCAGAGCCGCACGCTGCTGGGTCATGGTCTGGCCCGGCCCAAGGCCGCAGAGACAGCAGTCGTGTGTGCTGGTCAAAGACAATTTTAGAGCACCGATCATACTTCTTAAAGCCACTGGTAGCCATGGAGTGAAAAAAAGACCCCTGTGAGGTCCAAGATTCCGGGCTGCCAGTTGGAAAAAAGGCGTGAAGACGCCAGAAAAAGGAAGAATGAAAACTACAAAAATAGACCCGAACTCGACGCCGAGGCAACGAGGTCGGGTGGCGGGAAGTGTACCGGTGCGATACCGGAGGAGAGTATGAAACCCGGAGAGATAAAAAAAAATCAACTTTTTACAGGGGCAAGCCAGACAAACGTCTGAAGGGCTCCGTGGTAAAAAGGAGACTGAGCAAGATGACACCCTTGGGCGGGAAGGGGACCACGCATGCATGGTAGCATCTCCCAAAGGCTTTCTTTGAAAGTTAGGAGGATGCTTCCACGAGGGCTCCGTCGGCGCCAACATCACCCATAAGTGAGGACTGACTTCCTGTTTGTTCCCGGAGAACATCTAGAATAAGTAACATTACATGGAACAAGGTAAAACAACAATTTTTATCAAACTTAATTATAAAATAATGGATATAGCCAGAAACATGGCGAACTGTATGTTAACCGGACTCAGGGGAAGAATAAGTTAGGTTGAGATGAGTTTAAATGTAGTTAATGGGGACATGTAAAACATGGCTCTCAATGGGCGAGTTGGGGGAGAGAGACAGGGCAAAACGTAAGAGCATGGAAGATGTTAAAAAGGGGGATGATTAGGTGATGGATCCTAAATGTTCCTGGGGAATGGGGGGGGGAGGGTTGTAGGTAGGGGAGGGCATCTCAGTGCCAAATAAGGAAAATATTCCTTATTTAGCAGACTGACCCACCCCTCACAGTGCATCCTGGGATGCACAGCAAAGGATAAGCCATTCTGCTGACCCCATATTGTGTGTCTCAGGTGTACAATGGGGAGGCCAGGGATGTCAATCTGCCAAATGGTGAAATTAGACCTTACCTGCTAATTTTCTTTCCTGTTTTCCCATCCAGTCCATTCCAGGCAAGTAGGGTGTGCACACCAACCAGCAAGTGGAGACTGAGAAAAAACCCACTCTCTCAGTGCAGTAGAAATAGCCTGTGCCTACTGACTGAACCAGTATTGGACATTCACAAAGCAGAACAACAGACCAGGGCCCCACCACCAACAGACAGAAAACATCTATGACTCGAACCAAGGGACACCCAAGCCTGTAAGGAACCTTGCACCACTCGCCCCTGCCAGTATACAGGAACAACTAATGCAAAGGAGAGACTCGAGCAACAAACAGTTTGTGTTGCATTTTCGCCTATGCCTTTTACCCATTTTCTCCTCTTTTTCTTTTTTTGTTTTTTGTTTGTTTCTTTTAACCTACACACACTCACACCTCTGAGATCGGAATTCTGAGATCTGTGCATCCCCGAAAATACGCTTCTATTCAGAAAAGAAAAACTGCGTCGGAAAACCGCAACAAACTGAAAACGAGGGAGGATCCTGGACTGGACTGCAGGAATTGCAGGAAAGAAAATGAGCAGGTTAAGGTCTAATTTCACCTTCCAGGGGGTCCCTCCAGCCCAGTCCAGGCAAGTGGGACATAGCACAGCAGAACTAATGTTAGGAGGGAACCAAAACTCCTGCCTGCAGCACTGCTGCCGCCCCAGTGCGCGTCCTACTGGGCCTGCAGATCCGGGTGGTAATGCCATACGAAAGAATGTAGAGAGGATCAAGTAGTTGCCCGACAGATGTCGAGGGGAGGCACCCTCCCCAGCTCCACCCAGGAGGCGGCCTGAGCTCTAGTCAAGTGGGCTCACAGGTCCAATGGCACCTGCTGACCTCCCAACAAGTAGGCAGACTCAATGGCCTCACGGATTCAACAGGCCAAGGACACCTTAGAGGCAGCCTCACACCTTCATGGGGCACCAAAAAAGGACAAACAACCGTTGAGAGGTCAAAACGCTTGGGTCACCGCCAGCTAACGCTTCAGTACTCTGCAAACATCCAACTTATGCAGAAGATAAAACTCCAGAGAGCTCTGGTGCCCTGCCAAAGAAGGCAACCTAACCATCTAATTGAAGAGGAAGTCCAAAACTACCTTGGGCAGGAAAGACGGAACCGTTCGGAGGACTACATTTTCCTTAGAGAAAACCAAAAAAAGTTCTTTGCAGGACAGTGCCTGCAGTTCAGATATCCGGCAAGCCGAACAAATGGCCACCAGGAAGACTGCTTTCAGAGTCAAATCCTTGAGGGAAGCACCTTGTAGCAGCTCAAAGGACAGACCCCCTCCCCCCCCCCCCCCAAGAGCATTCAAAACCAATTGAGGTCCCACGATGGAATCAGAGGCCTGCTCAGGGGATGAAGGTGTTTGACCCCCCGCAAAAAATGAATCACATCTGGGTGGGACGCCAGGGACACGCTCTGCACCCATCCCCGATAACAAGCCAGAGCTGCAACTTGACAGTTTGTGCAATGCTTTTTTTTTTTTTTGCGCATATGTCACATCCCTTACTTTCAAGTATACATACACAGTTGTATCTGTACTATTTTTATGATTTTTGTCTGTTTATACTAATGAGTTTTATTTATTTTTTGATGTATTTATATAGAGATGTTTTTTGCTTTTATATTTGTTCTAGATAGCTTCCTTTTTACATATGATTTTAGGTTTTTAATATGGTTTTATTTATTTGTGTTTATTTTGTTTATGATTTATTTTATGTAGTTTGATCACGCTGAGAAAACCCCTGAAGAAGGCATAACAGAAACAAGGCCTGTGTTGGGTTTTTTGGCTGATGATTCAGCGTAGTTACTCACCTGTAACAGGTGTTCTCCAGGAGCAGCAGGAATCAGTCCTCACTTATGGGTGACGTCGGCGCCGACGGAGCCCTCGTGCGGAGCATTTCCCCAGCTTTCAAAGAAAGCCTTTGGGAATGCAGCGCGTATGCACGGTCCCCTTCCCACCCAAGGGTGCCATCTTGCTCAGTCTGATGACATAGCTAAAAGACAGCAAAAATCAAAATGAAGTATATGACTGCAACTCCAGGGGAGGAGGGAGGGTCGTGAGGACTGATTCCTCCTGCTCCTGGAGAACACCCGTTACAGGTGAGTAACGACACTTTCTCCAGGACCAAGCAGGAAGTCAGTCCTCACATATGGGACTCCCCAGCTCTAGGCTACCGTGATCCCAAAGCTGAAAAAATGGCTCCCTCTCAAGAGCCTCAGCATCTGTGATAAGAATTTTCTCTGAGAACGCACCCCGTACGGTAGCCCAACACAAGGGCCGGAGGGTAGGAGTTGCCTAAACCTCAAAGAGATTACGGAGTACCGCTTGACTAAAAACACTGTCCCACCGGGACTCTCTCTCCAGGCAGTAATGGGCTGCAAACGTCTGGCTTGAAGACCAAGTTACGGCCTGGCAGATGTCTGCCAACGGAACAGAGCGGAGATGAGCTACTGACGTGGCCTTCACCCCGACACGGTGGGACGTGACCGGACCCTGCAAGGGGAAATCGGCTGTCCTGTACACCCAGGCGATGCAATCTGCTACCCAAGTGGACAAAGTACGCTTGGAGACAGGTAATCACATCCTATTAGGATCAAAGGAGATGAAGAGCTGAGTAGCCCTTCGATGCTCCCGCGTACGTTCTATGTAAAAGGACAACGCCCTCTCACAGTCCAGGGTATGCAAGACTGTCTCAGCCCGGCTGGCATGCGACCTGGGAAAGAAGGTCGGAAGAACCACCTCCTGATTGAGGTGGAAAGAGGAGACCACTTTTGAGAGGAACTTGGGATGGGTCCATAGGACCACCCTGTTCCTATAGAACCGTGTGTACGGTCTATCAGAAACCAGAGCTTGTAGCTCACTCACACGTCTGGCCAAGGTAAGAGCCACCAGGAAGAGCGCTTTCCAAGAGAGGAAGCGCAAATGGCAAGTAGCCATCGGCTCAAACAGTGGGCGAGTAAGTTGCTGCAAGACCACGTTCAAATCCCACTCAGTCGCCGGTGGATGAACCGGAGGCTTGAGTAGAAGGAGACCTCTGAGAAATCTGGACACCAAGGGGTGAACCGACAGAGACTGTCCTTCCACCAGTGGTGCGCTGACAAAGCACTGAGGTGGACCCGAACAGAGTTAGACTTAAGGCCTAGGTCTGAAAGGTGAAGTAGATACTGCAGTACTACTGGCACAAGGCAAGAGAAAGGATCTTCTCTTTGTTCTATGTAAACCGTCTTAAATCGCAGAAAGACGGTATATAAAAACTGTTAAATAAATAATAAATAAATAAATCTTCATTGCGCTGAGCACACCATACCGTAAACTTATGCCACTTCAGGGCATAGGACTTTCTGGTGGACTGCCTCCTAGAGGCCAAGACCACCTCCTCAACCTCCTTAGGTAGAAGTAAGGGAGCTAGCACTATCCTTTCAGCAGCCAGGCCATCAGATTGAGGGACCTGAGATTAGAGTGCAGAAGGGAACCCTGCTCTTGAGACAGGAGATCGTGTTGCAGCCCCAGAGGGAACAGAGCTTCCACTGCCAACTGCAGAAGAAGTGGAAACCACAGCTGCCTCGGCCATCTGGGGGCTACAAGAATCACTGATGCCTTGTCCCAGAGGATTTTGAACAGAGTTCGGGCCACCAGGGGCGTGGGAGGAAACGCATACAGGAGGCCCGTAGACTAAGATCAGAAAAGCATCTGCTGCCATCCTCAGGGGATGCGGCTGTCTGGAGCAAAACCTGGGCAGCTGTCGGTTTAGTGGACTTCCAAAGAGATCGATGGATGGAAGTCCCCAGCGGAGGAAGATCTGCTGGACCACCAATGGATTCAACTGCCATTCGTGAGGCTGGAGAATCCTGCTTAGCTTGTCTGCTTGGAAGTTTTCCTGACCAGGTAGATAAACTGCTTTGAGAAACATGCCTTGTCTGACTGCAAAGGAGCATAGGGCTAGTGCCTCCTGACATAGGAGCCTGGACCCTGTGCCCCCTTGTTTGTTCACATAGAACATTGCCACCTGATTGTCCGTCTGAACTAGGACAGACTGCTGAGAGAGAGCATGGCAGAAGGTTTGCAGAGCTAAGCGGATTGCTCATAGCTCTAAAAGGTTGATCTGCTGTGACCTCCCGAGGGGACAACAGGCCTTGAGTGCACGTGCCCTGGCAATGTGCACCCCAGCCCTTTAAGGATGCTTCTGTCGTCAGCACCCTGGTGTGTGCTGGAGCTTGAAAAGGTACACCTTTGAGAAGGTTTGGGATATATAGCCACCACTGTAAGGAGTTCAGAAGCCGTCTGAGAAAACCCCTTGCCAACTCCTGAAGGAGGAGGTTCCTGTGTAGAGGGAGTCTTGGAGGCTACCCTGGATAGTAGGAAGGGGGTAGTTGGTGGAAATGGAGCAAATAGCCCTTCTGGACTATGCTCAGTACCCAGGTGTCCCCTGTGATGGCTGGCCACCTGTAGGCGTACATGATCAGCCGACCCCCTGTGCTGAGTGGAGCCACCGGCGGAGGAGAGGCTATGCTGTGGAAGTCAAAACCCCGCTCCCTGCTGTGCAGGGGCCGGAGCTGGCGGCTTGGGGGTTTTCTGCCTATGGGGCCCATGCCCCTGCCCCTTGGCCTGCTGGCCCTGTTGGGGAGCTGGAGAGGCCTGATACTGAGGGTAGGTTTTGTAGGCAACACCCTTCCTTGGGAAAAATGGCTTCTTTCCCGAGCCCTTCTTTTTATGAGAAGGGGCAGAAGTCTTTCTGGGCAGTCTTGTCCTGGTGAGAGTCTCGGTCTCGATTTCTGCAGCCTTCTCAGTCATGGGTTTGCCAAATAGGTTGTCACCTCGGCAGGGGACATTGACCAACCTGTCCTGTACCCATGACTCCAGGTCCGACGACTGTAGCCAAGCCTGACGGCGTGCACCGATGCCGGCTGCAGCTACCTGGGCCGAAGCCTCAAAGCCATCATAGGCTGCTCAAGATATAAACTTTGAGCACTCCCGGATCCCTGAAGACAAGGCTTTGAACCTCTGCAAGGGTTCCTCGGAGAGGCCAGCCGAGAACCCGGCAATCTCCTTTGTCAGGTACAGTAAGTACATGCCCATGTACAGCTGTTAAGTCTGGATACGGCAAGAGAGCATAGAGCCCTGGAAGCACTTTCTACCGAGGGCATCCAGGTTCCTGGCCTCCCAGCCTGGAGGCACCAAGGAGTGCATCTTCTGACTTTTCAGCCTGTGCACAGTCAATTCCACAACCATGGAGTTGTGCGGTAGCTGTGCCTTTTGGAACCCACGGCTCTTACGGACTCGATAAATGGAATTGACCCGCTTGCTCAGAACCGGCGCCAAGACCAGTGCTTCCCACACACGGAAGAGCAGCTGTTCCAGCATCAGAGGAATCGGAACAGTAAAGGCTTCTTTCAAAGGAAAATCATACTGGAGGACATCGAGCTCTTCGGCTCGAGGCTCCTCCTCGGCATCCGCCGGGAATGCCAAAGCCTTGGCCATATCCCTGATGAAATCCGAGAACCGGGTATCCTCCGGGGGGGACCTTCTCCGACGCTCGGACTCCGGGGAGTCTGACGGGACACACCGGGTCCGGAAGGTGTCAGGAGACTCCTCATCCTCCATCTCCCACGCCGACTTCTCCAAGGAGGAGTCGAGCGGCTCTGGCCGTGTGGGCCTCAATGCCACCCGCCCCGACGCCGGAGGGCACCGGCGTCGACGACCTTGGCCTGAATGGGAGGTCGAGGGAGACCGTGGCTGAAGATTGACTCAAGACTTGATTGACTCGAGGATCGGCTCGGCCTCCGGGGTCGACTTAGACATCAAGGTCCTGGTGCTCGGGGCAGATGCACCGGTCAGACCGGTGATCAGTACCCGCTGCTGCTCAATGGAGGCAGCCAGGCTGCTCTCCAGGGCCATCAGCTTGAGTCCGAGCTCAGGAGACTCTGCAGACCCCGACTCAGGCCCCGACGTCGGTTCTCCCGGGGGAGCGTCCATGAGGACAACAGAAGTTACCTGACTTGGGCACTCTGGCTCCAGGCGAGGTTGCTTGGTTGGCTGCTCCAACTCAGAGAGCCCAGGACAGCGGTCAGGGCTGCGTGACCTGGCCCTCGAGGATCCAGGTGCCTCCACTGATGCCACCCTCACGAGCTTCTTCTTCCGTTTGTGCTCCCGGGTGGGAGACTCCCTCTCAGAGGACCCACGACGCCCCTCGGGGTCAGACTCCCGAGATGTCGAGGCCTCTGACGAAGTCCGGGTCCAGCCAGACGCAGACTCCAAAAAATTTCTTTCACGTTGATGCTGATGGCTCTGAAGCGCCTTCGGCGACATCTTGCTGCACGGGCCACAGACCAGCGGGTCATGGTCGGGCCCGAGGCATCGCAGGCAGCAGTCGTGTGTGTCGGTGAGAGACATAGGTTTCTTACACCGATCACATTTTTTGAACCCGCTGGCAGCCATCGAGGGAAAAAGGGCTCCTGCAAGGTCAAAAGACCGGGCTGCCAGTGAAAATAACAGAAAAAGCGCGAACACTAGTCACAAAGGACAAAAACTGAAAAAGAAGTTCCGGACTCAATACAGGTGTACCGAGCCCAGGCGGGAAGGGGAACCGGCATCGAACCAGATAAAGAGATGTGAAAATCGCAGAAAAAAAATCAACTTTTTCCCAGGTGAGACAAAGTCACGTCCGTTAGGCTCTGCGTAAAAAGAAAGACTGAGCAAGATGGCACCCTTGGGCGGGAAGGAGACCGTGCATGCGTGCTGCATTCCCAAAGGCTTTCTTTGAAAGCTGGGGAAATGCTCCGCACGAGGGCTCCGTCGTCGCAGACGTCACCCATATGTCTGACTTCCTGCTTGGTCCTGGAGAATCCCTTTTACCCCTGGTATATAATTCCTCTAATAAAGAAATAATTCTTACCACACACAGACTGGTTTCTCTATCCAGACCGACCTGAAGAAACCCCAAAAGGGAGGGCATGGGCGTCCCAAAAGGGCAGATGTCACAGTCCACACACCAGGTCTCGAAGAGCCTCCAGAGAGATCGTAACCCTGTTGCAGGCCCAGTGACGCCCTAGCAACAGCTTTGAATAACCACAGCGTCTCCGTCACATCCTTTCAAGATCCAGGCTGTAAGCAAGAACTGATGTACTGCCAGCATGAACACCGGACCCTAAGTCAGAAAGTCCAGCACCCGCAATAACTGAAGCAGTTTGTCCGCTAGAAACCACATGAGATCCACATACAAAGGACCATGAGGCCAATCCGGAGCTATCAGAAGTACCCGGCCCCAATGTGCCCCTATGCACTAGATCACCCGGTCTATGAGTACCCAACCCAGGGTGAAAAGATGTACAGCAGCGCCCCCCCTCCCCCCGGGGTCATAGCTGAACTAGCATCAAGGACCTCGGCCATGGGAGACCAATGTCAGCTGAAGAACCAGAGTGCCTTGGCATTCTCCAGGCGTGCCATGAGGTCCATCACCAACATCCCATAATGCTCTACTAAGGAGTGGAACACCGTCTCAGAGAGAGACCACTCTCCTGGATCCAAGACGTGGCAACTCAAGTAATCTGCCTGCATCTTCGCCACTTATAAGAACATAAAATATGCCATACTGGGTCAGACCAAAGGTCTATCAAGCCCAATATCCTGTTTCCAACAGCGACAAATCCAGGTCACAAGTAGCTAGCAGGTTCCCAAAAAACAACACACAGGTTCCACAATGCTTGAATTGGGACAAGCAGTGGATTTCCTGGGTCCTTGTTAATAATGGTCTATGGTTTCCTCCAGAAACTTGTCCAAACATTTTTAAATCCAGCTACACTAACAGCTTTTACTATATCCTTAGGCGTTGGAGCGTGCGAGGCAAAAGATACGTCTGCTCCTTGCTATATAGTTGGTAACTCTGTTTGAAGGTATGACAATGTTAGTTAATTGTATTGTATGTATGTATTGTCATTCCCTGTGCTATGCAGTCTCACTTCCAACCACTTTGATGTAATGATAAGGTGGTGCATGTCCTCCCTGCCTTTGTATGACCTTTGTAGTATGTTGTGAACCGCTTTGATTGAAGGAAAAGGCGGTATACAAAACATGTCAAATAAATAAATAAATATCCTCCGGTAAAGAATTCTCCTGCCACATGCGCCGCCGACAGGGCCATGAGATTTTGCTCGGGCAAGTGGAGAAGCAGAATTGCCTCTGCTGCTACTTGGGAGCTCCGAGTGCCCCCTTGACGACTGATTTATGTCATGGTGGTGGCGCTGTCCGACACAATCTAAACTGCTTGGGGATGAACTAGCATAAACAAGGCCTCCAGTGCAGACATACCACCCATGTCTATAGCCAGTTAATAGGTCAAAGCCGCTCCTCAGCCAACCACCAACCCTATGCAACCTGCAACAGACAGTGTCCTCCCCATCCGGAGAGGCTCGTATCCATAGTGCCCAACACCCAGGCTGGGGTCTCCAGGGGCACGCCTGCCCCCAAATTCACCAGACCAGCCACCAATGAAAACTGGCCCATGCCACCTGGGCAAAAACAGGCACACTTTCAATGACTGTGCTGATGAACCAGCAGATGGTCAACAATGCCCGCATATGAAGCTGAGCTCACGGAACCAGAGTCAGGGTGGCCGCAATAGAGTCGAGCACCTGGAGATAGTCCCAGGCAAAGAATTCATTCAGTCTCTCCACTATAGACTTGTCCCTTCTTAGTGTCCCTTTTACCCCTCCATCATCTAATGGTCCAACTGACTCTCACAGATCTTTTCCTAGAAATGTACTTGAAAAAGTCTTTATTAATCGTTTTTGCTTCCATAGCAAGCTTCTTCTCAAATCCTCTCTTTGCCTGCCTTATCAATGCTTTGCATCTAACTTGCCAGTGCTTGTGCTGTTTCCAGTTTTCATCATTTGGCTCTTTTTTCCATTTCTTGAAAGATGCTTTTTTGGCAACAGCCTCTCTGACCTCACCTTTAAACCATGCTGGCAGTTTTTTGGACTTCCTTCCACTTTTCTTAAAGCGTGGAATACAGCTGGTCTGGGTTTCCAAGATAGTATTTTTAAACACCCAAGCTTGATGTAGTCTTTAACCTTTGCAACTGCTCCTTTTAGTTTTTTCTTAACTATTTTCCTCATTTTATCATAGTCTCCCTTTTGAAAGTTAAAAGGCAGTACTGTGGATTTCCTTACCATCCCTCCTCCATTAATTAAATCAAACACAATCATGCTATGATCATTATTACCAAGTGGCCCCAACACCCTTCTCTTTCACTAGATCCTGTGTTCCACTAATGACATGGTCCAAAATAGCTTTCCTTTGTGTTGGTTCATGAACCAGCTGCTCCAAGAAGCAGTCATTTATTTCATCTAGAAACTATCCCCCTAGCATGTCCTGCTGTGATACTGACCCAGTCAATACTGAGGTAATTGAAATGACCCATTATTATTACTGTGCTTTAACGTTTGTTAGCTTCCCCGATTTCTTTGAGCATTTCATCATCCATTTGTTCATTCTGGCCAGGTGGACAATAGTACACTCCCACTGCCATTGCCTTCCCCTTTTTACATGGAATTTCAATCCATTGAGATTTTGTTCCCTGCAAAACTTCAATCCTTTGTGACTCAATGCCCTCTCTATCAGAGTGCAACCCTTCCACCAATTTGATCAGCTCTATCATTACGATATAGTTTACATACAGGTATCACAGTGTCCCACTGGTTGTCCTCCTTCCACCATGTCTCAGATACATAACATAAGAACATAAGATATGTCATACTGGGTCAGACCAAGGTCCATCAAGCCCAGTATTCTGTTTCCAACAGTGGCCAATCTAGGTCATATGTACCTAGCAGTTTCCCCAAGGGACACAGGTTCCACAATGCTTGTATTGGTTCAAGCATTGATATCCTGGGTCCCTTCTTAATAATGGCTTATGGACCTTTCCTCCAGGAACTTGTCCAAACCTTTTTTAAACCCAGCTACACTAACAGCCTTTACTACATCCTCCGGTAACAAATTCCAATCATATCTAACCTCTCATTTAGTGCTATATATTCTAACTCTCCCATCTTATATTTTAGACTTCTAGCATTTGCATACAAGCATTTTAGAGACTGTATTTTATTCATATTAATCTGGCTTTCGGTAGGCAGGGGTAATTTGGAATCTTTAAGCTCTGTCTGCTCCGTACTCAAGGGCATTTAGGCTACTTTTGTCTTTATTGGAACCTCTCTGTTGATATGCCCTAACTTCATTCTTTTGGTAGTATCCTTCAAGGATACATTGTTCCGAACAATGCGCTCTTGGGCGACTGTCTCCCCTATTATCTAGGTGCTTCAGACCTCAGCAAGGCTCCACAGTTTTGTCCAGGCTATGCACACCATCTGCTGGAGACTGAAAAAATACTGGCTCAGTCAAGTCAGTGGGCAGAGGCTATTTGTACTGCACTGAGAGAGTTTTTTTTCTCAGTCTCCCCCTGCTGGTCGGTGTGCACAACCCACTTGTCTGGAATGGGGTGGGGGCAGCCTGGAAAAGTAACTTAAGTAATTTTTCCCTAATTTGGCAGACTGAGATCACTTCCTGGACAGTGCGTCCCCAAGATGCACCATGCGGGGTCAGGCACAGCCATTTTGAAATTTGATGGTGGGGAGGCTGCAGCATGTGTTTCCCAATTGACTAAAGGTACTGTGAGTGGAAGGGTGTGGATGTTAGCAGATATCTGTGTGGGTGGGCTAGAGCTGGTGGAGGCCCAGAGCCACTAATAACTTTTTTCAAGAGGATGGGAGGAGTGGGGGGAAATTGAGGCCCTTGGGGCCACAATGAATTTGAGAAGGGGTGGGCGGGTCAGGGCTCATGGGACTACCAATGTTTTTTGTACTGAGCGGGGAAGGTATCTATGTCATAAATAACATAGTATATAAGAGCAAGCCACTCATGAATGTAGCCAAATATGACCTTGAGAATATACCATCAGAATTTAAAGACTGCCTGCAAAATTGATTTGCTATTTTGGATACAAACGACAGAGCACCAGAAGAGTTTTGGGATGATATCAAGAAAGTTGTGCTTGAAGAAAGTGAGAAGTCTCTGCAAAAAGTGAAAAAGGAAAAACAGCCAAAATGGATGACCAAAGAAACTGTGAAAGTTGTCCAGAAACAGAGAAGCTAAAGCCAGAGGAGAGGGAGACAATCAACAGAGATTTCCAACGTGCAGCAAGACGAGCAAGGAGAAGTACTACAATGAAGCATGCAAGGAAAAAGAATTAGAAACTAATAGAGGAAGAACAAGATTGGCTTTCCTAAAGCTACAGGAGTTAAAGAGAAAATTCCAGCCTCGAATTGGAATGCTAAAAGATGCTTAATGGTCCATGTTGAATGATGCTGAGAAAAAGCAAGAAAAGGTGGAAAGAATATAGAGTCATTATATACCATAAAAATCAAATGGACCAGCAGCAATTTCAACCTGTACCTTATGATCAGGAACCATTGGTGATGAAAGAAGAAGTTGAGGCGGCATTGAATGCATTATTAAAGAACCAAGTACCAGGTATATATGACATTCCCACTGCAGCAATCTGATACAGTTGTTACTATACTTAAAAGGCTCTGCCAGGAAATATGGAAGACAACATCATGGCCAACTGATTGGAAAAGATCTGTGTTTATACCAATACTGAAGAAAGGTGATCCGACTTGACTATGGAAATATCACATAATCACTCTGATCCCACATGCCAGCAAGATTCTACTCAAGATCATTCAGCAGAGACTACAACCATACCCAAAAAGAGAACTGCCTGAAGTGCAAGCAGGGTTCAGGAAAGGGCGAGGAATGAGAGACATCATGGATGTGAGATTGGTCCTTGAAAAGACAAAAGAACACAAAAAGGATATCTATGTGTTTTATTGACAACAGCAAGGCTTTTGACTACATAAACCATGAGAAACTCTGGGTCACATGAAGCAGCATGGGTATACCAGAACAATTGATAGTTCTCCTGCACAACCTTTACATTGATCAAGAAACAACAGTCTGAACGGAAGAAAGAGAAACAGAATGGTTTAAAATCAGAAAAGGTCTACAACAAGGCTGCGTACGTTCCCCCTACCTGATTAATTTATATGCAGAACAAATCATCAGAGAAGCAAGACTGTATGAAGACAAAATGAGGTGTGAAAACTGGTGGAAGATTCATCAACAACCTTCACTATGCCGATGACACCACAATACTGGCTAGAAGTGAAGATGATCTGAAACATTTGTTTCTCAAGATCAAGGAATATATACCGGTAGTCTTAAAATGGGCCTGCACTTTAACGAAAAGACAAAGATCCTGACAACTGGCAAAATCAATAAATTCATCATTGATGGAGAAGAAATTTAAATTGTGGACAACTTTAACCTGCTTGGATCAATAATAAATAAAGAAAAGACAAGCAGTCAAGAAATCCAATGATGCACTGATCTTGGCAAAATGACTGAAGAACCTAGACAAGATTTTCAAGAGCACAGATGTCTCTCTCCATACAAAGATTTGACTTTTCCAAGCCATGGTATTTTAGTAATATCTTATGGATGCGAATGTTGGACAGTGAAAAAGACAGACTAGAAAGAAAATAGATTCCTTTGAATTATAGTGCTGGCTGTGTATATATCATGGACTGCCTGAAGAACAAACCAGTTAGTACTAGAGGAGATCAAACCAAAACTTTCTTTAGAAGCTCAGGATCACAAGACTTTGATTTTCATACTTTGGACATATCATGCCAAGAGACAGCACAGTTACTTACCTGTAACAGGTGATCTCTGGGAACAGCAGGAATTAGTCATCACATATGGGTACGTCGGTACCGACGGAGCCTGCGCGGGAAAGCTCCCCAGCTTTTCAAATGAAAAGCTTTTGGGGCCTCCCACTGCACATGCGCGCTGCCTTCCCGCCTTCCTGACCAGCTCTCCTCAGTTCGAGTTTAAAGCTGAGACAATAGAGAGAGAGGACAGGAAGATAGAGGAATAGAGAGACAACTCCTAGGGGAGGTGGGTGGGTTGTGATGACTAATTCCTGCTGTTCCCAGAGATCACCTGTTACAGGTAAGTAACTGTGCTATCTCCAGGAACAAGCAGGAATAAGTCATCACATATGGGGACTCCCTAGCTGAGATGCCTGGGAGATCCCCCTCCAAGGGTAACCATCTTCGGATGGATCTCAGGCATCCATTCTGGGAAGGTGGGCAGGAGTTGTTTAAGTATGGAACAGGTGTTTGAGGACAGCCTGACCAAACAAGGCATCCCGGCGGGAGTCCTTGTCCAAGCAGTAATGGGCTGTGAAGGTATGAACCGAGGCCCAAGTGGCTGCTCGACAGATCTGATCTATGGATACAGAGTGAAGATGAGCCATAGAAGTGGCCATGGCTCTCACATTGTGAGCTGTGACATGGCCTTCCAGAGAAATGTTCCTACTCTGGTAAGCAAAGGAAATACACTGAGCAATCCAGTTGGAAAGTGTGCGTTTGGTGACTGGAAGTCCCAAATGAGAAGGATCAAAAGCCACGAAAAGCTGAGAAGACTTTCGATGTGGCTGAGTTCTATTGAGGTAAAAGGCGAGAGCCCTTTTACAGTCAAGAGTATGAAGGTTCCTCTCTGCACTGGATGCATGAGGAGCCGGAAAAAAAGACAGGTAGATATACCTCTTGATTAAGATGAAAAGGCGAGACCACTTTAGGCATAAAGTGGGGATTCGTCCTAAGGACCACCTTATCATGATGAAATCTGGTATAAAGTGGATTTGCCACCAAAGCCTGCAGTTCACTGATGCGGCGAGCCGAAGTGACTGCAATAAGGAAAAGGACCTTCCAGGAAAGAAATTTCAGGGAGGTAGATACCAACGGTTCAAAAGGTGGCTTCATAAGTTGACCCAGAACTAAATTCAAGTCCCATGCTACCGGAGGAGGCCGGATGGGAGGCTTAGTGAGGGTTAGGCCTCTCATGAATCTTGCAATAAGAGGATGAGAGGAAACAGATTGTCCATTTATAGGTTTTAAGGATGCTGTAATAGCACTTAAATGGACTCGTACTGAATTCGTCTTGAGGCCTGCATTGGAAAGATGCAGGAGATAGTCTAGTAGAGAATTCAAAGGAAGTGCCAGAGGGTCAAGACCCTGTTGAGCACACCAAATGGAAAAACGTTTCCATTTGAAAGCATAGGAACGCCTGGTAGAGGGTTTCCTAGAGGCATAAAGGATATCTTTCACTGGTTGAGAAAGATTAAACTCTTGAAGGCTTAAGCCTTCAGTAACCAAGCTCGGAGATGTAGGGACTTGGGGTTTGGATGCCACAAAGTCCCCTGTTCCTGAGACAGAAGGTCTGGTGCAGCTCCCAGGTCCAGGGAGGAGCCCTGGGAGAGCTGTAGAAGGAGAGGGAACCACACTTGGCGTGGCCAGCGTGGAGCAATGAGGATCATGGATCCGTGATCCCTCTGAAGTTTGAACAGAGTCTTGGGAATCAAAGGAATGGGTGGAAAAGCGTACAGGAATTCCTGACCCCAATGCAGGAGAAAGGCATCGTTGGCCTGAGCTCCCTGACACGGAGTCCTGGAACAGAACCGGGGAAGTTTGGCATTCCACGGACTTGCAAAGAGGTCTATGTCTGGGGTCCCCCATTCCTGAAAGATTCTGCGTATCTGGTCCATATGTAGGGACCATTCGTGTGGGAGCAGAACTCGACTGAGTCTGTCTGCCCGAGAGTTTTGAACTCCTGGAAGATATACTGCCAGAAGATGAATTTGGTGCTCTCTGGCGAAGGCCCATAATCTGAGAGCTTCGTTGCAAAGCGACAGAGAGCCCGTCCCTCCTTGTTTGTTGACATAAAACATGGCCACCTGATTGTCTGTCTGAACTAGGACAGTCAGGTTGGCAAGGAGGGTATGGAAGACTGTGAGGGCAAGGAAGATTGCTCGCAGTTCCAGAAGGTTGATATGAAGGGTGGTCTCTTGGGGAGACCAGATTCCCTGAGTGGAGAGATGTTGAAGATGAGCTCCCCACCCTGTTTGGGAGGCATCTGTTGTGAGGGTTGCTTGGGGCAACGAAGGTTGGAAGGGGGTCCCCAACAACAGATTTTTGGAGGATGTCCACCACTGGAGAGACCAAAACAGACGTTTTGAGGTGAGTACCTGGTCTGACAGCAGTCCCGATGCTTGAGACCACTGGGTGGCCAATGTCCATTGAGCTGCTCTCATATGGAGACGAGCATAGGGCACCACATGAACCGTGGAGGCCATGTGCCCCAGAAGTTGCAGCATTTCTCTGGCTGACAAGTGACTTCTGGACTGAGCCTGAGAGGCCAAGCTTATTAGCCTTTGGCCTCGGACCAGAGGGAGGTAGGCCCTTGCAGTGGTGGAGTCCAATTGGGCCCCTATGAATTCCAGAGACTGAGTAGGGATGAGTTGGGATTTGGGAATGTTTACCACAAGTCCCAGATATTGAAGAATACGCCTTGTGCGGTCCAGAGAAATCTGGGCTTCTGATTGAGATGGAGCTCGGATGAGCCAGTCGTCCAGATATGGGAAGACAAAGATTCCCATGCCTCTGAGAAATGCGGCTACGACTGCCATGCATTTTGTGAATACTCTTGGAGCAGAGGCCAGACCGAAGGGTAGTACTCTGTACTGGAAATGTTTTCCCTGGAACAGAAATCTTAGATATTTTCTGTGGGATGGATGGATGAGTATATGAGTGTACGCATCCTTGAGATCTAGAGAACAAAGCCAATCCTGACTCTGAAGGTATGGAAGGAGAAGGCCCAGAGAGAGCATCTTGAATGTCTCCTTGAATAGAAACCTGTTCAATTCTCTCAGATCTAGGATAGGTCTGAAGCCCCCTGTCTTCTTTGTTATGAGAAAGTAAGGGGAGTAGAAACCTAACCCCTGTTGTGGAGGAGGAACCTCCTCTATTGCCCCTTGGGCAAGAAGAGAAGAGACTTCCTGACCCAACAGGGTCAGAAGAGATGGGGGAGAACTGAATTGCCTCACCATGGTATGGGGAGGAAGGCTGGAGAAATGAAGTTTGTAGCCCTCTCGGATAATAGAGAGGGTCCATTGCTCTGATGTTATTTGCTCCCATCTGGGAGCAAAGTGAGCTAGCCTTCCAGGAATGGTGAGGGGCTCTGGTTGTGCTAGAGCCAGAAACGGCAAGTTCTCTAGAGGGAAGTCAAAACCCCTGAGGGGGTGGAGTCTGCTGGGATGTAGCAGACACTGCAGGCTTTGACTTTACCTGCTTAGATTGTTGACGCTTAGCCGCAAGGCGAGGCTGAGCAGATTGCTGGCCAGTATTTGTGGGAAATCTGGTCTTTTTATAGTAAGGCCTTTTAAAAGGCTTCTTTTTGGTAGGGGTAGAAGTAGACTTGGAAAGTCTATCTAGAGTGGCATTTTCTGCATCCATTTGAGCAGCTTTAATCTGCCAGTCTTCCCCAAATAAGTTCTCACCGGTACAGGGCAGATTCCTGAGGCCTTCTACAACCCAGGGTTCTAGGTTAGAAGCCTGGAGCCAAGCGAGACGTCGGGCTGCAATAGCAATTCCCGAAGCTCTGCCTGCAACCTCGAAGGAATCAAAGGCTGCCCTGTTGGAGAACTTGGAGACCTCTGAAAGTTGTGTCACCATAGAAAAGAAGTCCGCCCTTTGATCATCAGGGATAAAGGGGGCAAAATTCTGTATTTTTAGGGCAAGTTGCCCAAGATACATGCCCATATAAAGGCTATAAGAGTTGATCCTGGCTATAAGCATACTAGCCTGGAACATCTTTCTTCCAAAAGAGTCTAGGTTCTTACATTCTCGCCCTGGAGGGGTAGAAGAATGCCTCTTAGGACTCTTTATTTTCTTCATAGCCGACTTCACCACAATGGAGTGGTGAGGCAGCTGAGTTTTCTGGAACCCAGGCGAAGGAGGGACCCGATACATGGTGTCCAACCTGCGGGAATGGGGAGACAGTGTTAAAGGAGTCTCCTACAAATCCATCAAGTGTTCTTGAAGGATTTCATGGACAGGCAGAGTGACTGCCTCTTTAGGAGCTTTTGAGTATCCTAAAATGTCCAATTTTTTTGATCTGGGTTCTCTTTCAGAAGATGTAGTAATAGAAAGTGCTTTAGCTACATCAACAATGAAATCCTGAAAGGATAAATCCTCTGGAGGAGACATCCTCCTCTTGGGAGAAGAGGGCTCCTCAGGAAGAGTAAGCTCAGCAGAGTCATCAGAGGAATTAAATTCATCAGAAGAATCTGAGTCTTCCCTCTGTACTGCCAATGTACGATACGCATACCGATTGGTATCGACATCGGGCGTATCGGGCATGGGATCGGTACCGGGCGAAAGCCGGAATCCGGCATGCGGAACCGATCGACGTTTAGAAGTCGATGGTCTCGGTTCCGGTGTAGATACCGGAACCGGAGTCCGTCGCAGCCTTAATGAATGCCAGAACGGCTTGCTGCATGGTCTGGACAGTACTGCCCATAGACGCCACTACTGCCTGGATGTCGGTACCGGTATGGGCCGGTACCCCAGAGCAGTCCAACAGGTGATCTGTCGAGGCCGTGCCATCGATGTCAACCTGTGACCCCATGATTGCTTTGGAGGCCGGAACCTCCCGCCGGGGTTTTTTGGCCTGGGCAGAATCCTCGAACTCAGAACTGAGAGCCTCTCGATCTTTAGAAAGAGATTTGCTTTTAGAGGATTTGCCCACAGAAGTTTTGGTTACCTGAGATCCATCCGGAGAGGAAGACCTGGATGACTGTGATGCTTCTGAAGGAAACAGCACATGGAGCTTGTTAGCCCAGTTCTGCAAACCGCGTTTAGACATCTGGGTGCAGGATGGGCAGTCCGGTATGGAGTGCTCGGGTCCCAAACATTTGAGACACCATTCATGGGTGTCTGTGACAGAAATGACAGCACTGCATTTGGTACATTTTTTGAAACCAGGGACTGGCTTTTCCATGAGGAGAAATTGTGTAGGCCTTAAGGCCTAACACCGGGTACCAAGCTGTGCTGAAGAAAATAAAAAAGTATTTTTTTTTTTTTTTTTTTTTATAAAGAAAGAAAGAAAGACCGGCGATACCGGTTTCGGTATGGGGAAGGCAGGTACGCGGTCTAAAGAAACAAATAAAAGTAACAAATTCTTCAGCGGTGACAGGAACACGACCTGCTGGCTCCGCGGAAAAAAGAAGAACTGAGGAGAGCTGGTCAGGAAGGCGGGAAGGCAGCGCGCATGTGCAGTGGGAGGCCCCAAAAGCTTTTCATTTGAAAAGCTGGGGAGCTTTCCCGCGCAGGCTCCATCGGTACCGACGTACCCCTATGTGATGACTTATTCCTGCTTGTTCCTGGAGATAGACTATTAGAGGAGGACATCAATGCTTAGCGAGATAGAAGGTCAATGCAAAAGAGGAAGGCCAGCAATGAGATGGATCAATACAACAACAGCAGCTATGGATGCCACCCTATCAACAATGAGCTGCCTGACTGAAGACTGAACAGAGTTTAGGACAGCTATCCAGAGAGTTGCCATGAGTCGACACTGACTCAAAGACACTTAACAATAAAGACCAGTATGGTCCATCTAGTCTGCCCAGTAAAGTAGCTAGAGTAGGTGTACTCGCTACTTCATGCAGGTCGCCCCCCTCTATGTCTTTGTTTAGGGTTGTACCCGCCGCTCTGTGCAGGTCATCTTTATATCTTTATCTTTATTTCGCCATTTGATAGACCGCTCTTGTCGGAACATTAGAGCGGTGTACAATAAAAGGTCCACGCCACTAAGCTATAGAAAAAGGAACGCCATATTATAATACGGAAGAGGGAGAAAGGACAGCATAAAACAAATACAATAAGAGCACGAGACACAGACCAGACAAAAACTCAAGAGGGACAACGAACATAGGGTGGGGAAACCACAACAACAGAAAAAAGTCATCTCCTCTATTTGTTGAATTTTGATTTTATCCTCTTGCTACAAAGGGATCCACTGTTTCCATGGAAGCAGTGCTCCCCCTCCCAATGCTGTGTCAGGAGTATCGGGGGGGGGGGGGGAGAGGGTCTTCCTGGTACCTGGATCATCTGAGAAGTGTCAGTCCAAGGGCAGTATAACAGATACCAATAAATCAAATCAAATCCTTTTGCTCTCTACTGAAACGTTATACCTGCCCAAAGCTGGCATAAAGATCCAGCCTTAAAAGAGTAAAAAGAACAGTGCTAAGTTTCAATGCAGTTTTTTTTACATCGGTAGCAATTAAATTGTCATTCTGCATGCCCACTGCTTTGGCGCAGTGTTTTTTCTGGTGATTTTCCTACATTAGCTTGCTGTCTGCTTCAGAGAGAAAGACTAGTGCAGGAAAATCGCCAACAAAATGCTGCGCTAGGGTTTCTGCATTGGCCCCAAAGTGAGGAGGAGAAAAGCTGGTCCTGCCAGACAAATGCATTCTCCTAACCCTCCCTTCCCTCCTCATCAGCTGCTTCTCATACCTCCTTACTCAGGCCTGTGGGCTGGCGTTTCACTTGCTTGTGACCTCTGCAAGAAATAGAACAAAAGAAAAATGCATGATCAAAAGAAAAATGCAAATTTGAATTGAAAAAAACAACTAGATTAAAAGGTCTATTTCGACAATGTCGTACTAAGGAGCTTTAACGGTCTAAGGTAGTTGGGTCTGCTTTCTGTGCAAGAAACAGAGACTGAAAATACATATGCATATAGCATCAAGGAATATGATACATGCTATATGCATACATATGCTATATGCATACGTATTTTCCTTGATGCATATAGCATCAAGGAAAATACGTATGCATATAGCACCAAGCAACTAGGGTTCAAATCCCACTAGCACTCCTTGTGGCCTTGGGCAAGTCACATAACCCTCCATTGCCTCGGAAGAAAGGCCTGGCAATCTACTTCCGGTGACACTGCCAAGAAAACCCAGGAGCTTCTGGGTTGCCAGGAGTTAGGACTGACTTGAAGGCACACATTGCATTGCATAGCATAGCATAGCATCAAGGAGTCCTGTGCAGCATATTCAAATACAAAAGTAGGGGTAAAGCATCACTTCAGTAGAACTGCTTCCAAAGTCAGTTACTACTGTTCCGCTGTTTTAGTTAAAGTTCTATATTCTGTTCTATACAAAATTTGTTTGATGTAACCGTTCCACTGTTTTTGTGCTTGATATCTCCAGTTCTATGTAAAATGTTTTGATTGTTCATGTTATAGGTAAACTGCACTGATTTAAAAAAAGCACGGTATATAAAAGCAAATAATAAATAAATAAGTCATTCTGAAATCAACCCCATTGCATAAGATGAAAAAATAAGCTTAAAGGATCGTACATTTTCAGTTGCTGATTTCAGTCCAGGTCACAAACAGATATCAGCATCACCATTATAATTAACATCTCCCCCCCCCCCCTCAAAAACAAAACAAAACACATACTTTATCACTCTCAAAGAGTTCTCTCTCCATCTCGCTGTAGTTCATCCAGCACAAGGCTGAAGCATATCATCAGCAGAGTACAGAGAAAGCCTGCACTATCACTTCCTGTTGGACAGTGTACCTGTACATGTCTATGTGCAACTTGTGATGCCACTGCCCATGCTATCCCTGATTTATTTAGTTGGATTTATAAACTGCCTTTCCAAAAAAACTGCATAACCCCGCTCAAGTGGAACAGTGTAAGAAAAATTGTGATGTTACTGCCCCTGTCCTGGAATGAGGAAGCCAGCATTCTCACTATCCAAGCTGCCTGCCCTTGTTCTGTGTTGGGATAGTGTAAAGGAAGCCTGGCTCTTCAGTGCCCAAGCTGGATCAGCAGAGAGGATACATTGTACATTTTTGTGTTCCAGTGCTACCATTCCAGCACCTTTCAAAAGTAGTAACTCGTAAGAAATCAAGTACAAAATGTTCACCTCCACTGGGCATAGATCAGCACAGCCTCTCTTCTGATTGATACCTATATATGACTGTCCTCTCCTCCCAGCAGTGAGGGTCTACTGCTTCCATCAGCTCACACCCATCTCCATACTCATGCATTTGTCTCTCCTTCCAGTTATCGGTGATTCTTTGTGCTGGTCGTCTATCCCAGGGTGCCATGCTACCAATAAAGGATTACAGCCCTGATGTCAGAACTGGAATACCACACCTTCACTATGCCACAAAGCACAAGACTGAACCTCTGTGACTTCAGGAGCTGAAACAGAGTCACAGATAGAGGAATGGACAGGATGCACCCATATGCGAGGACTGACTTCTTGCTTGTTCCCAGAGAAAGTGTAGTTATTCACCTGTAACAGGTTTCTCCGGGGACATCAGGAATCAGTCCTCACATATGGGTGACACTGGCACCGATGAAGCCCCCATGGAAGCATCTCCCCAACTTTCAAAGAAAGCCTTTGGGAGATGCATAACACATACATGGTCCCCTTCCTGCCCAAGCATGCTATCTTGCCTTAGTCACATGACATAGCTAAGACGGCAGAATTGAAATATGGTAAAGAAGCAACTCCAAGGGGAGGAGGGAGGGTTGTGAGGACTGATTCTTGCTGTCCCTGGAGAACACCTGTTACAGGTGAATAACTACACTTTCTCCAGGAACAAGCAAGAAGTCAGTCCTCAAACATGGAACTGCCCAGCTACAGGCTACTGAGAATCTGTACAAAAAGCCACGGGTGACCAGAAAAGGTGAGCCATGAGCTGCAGCAGTTGAATCTAAACTGGGAGACTCTCGCAAGACCCAAGTGTCCAGCGGGGAACTAGCACTCCGGTAACCTGAACACAGAAGGATCGGAGAGAAGGAGTTGCCTACACCCCGAAGAAATTACGGAGTACGACCCGGCCAAAAGAGCTCACCCTTCAGGACGCCTTCTCCAGGGAGTTGTGAGCTGCATAGGTATGGGTTGAAGATCAGGTGGCAGCCCGACATATTTCCATCACAGGTACGGAACACACATTTGCCACGGAGGTAACCATGGCCCTGATGAAGTGCGCCGTGACATAAGAACATAAGATATGCCATACTGGGTCAGACCAAGGTCCATCAAGCCCAGTATTCTGTTTCCAATAGTGGCCAATCTAGGTCATATGTACCTAGCAGTTTCCCCAAGAGACACAAGTTCCACAATGCTTGTACTGGGTCAAGCATTGATATCTTCGGTCACTTCTTAATAATGGTTTATGGACCTTTCCTCCAGGAGCTTGTCCAAACCTTTTTTAAACCCAGCTACACTAACAGCCTTTACTACATCCTCCGGTAACAAATTCCAGAGTTTGATTACACGTTGAGTGAAAAAATATTTTCTTTTATTAGTCTTAAATAGTTTACCCTGTAGCTTCATTGCATGTCCCCTAGTCTTTCTATATTCTGATAACGTAAACAATTGATCTACGTTTACCCGTTCCACTCCGTTCATTAATTTATAGACTTCTATCATATCTCCCCTCAGCCGTCTCTTTTCCAGGTTAAAGAGCCCTAACCTTTTTAGCCTTTCTTCATAGGAGTATCCTTCCATCCCCTTTACCATTTTGGTGGCTCTTCTCTGAACCTTTTCTAAAATCGCTATATCCTTTTTAAGATATGGCGACCAGAATTGCACACAATATTCAAGGTGCGGTCTCACCATGGAATGATAGAGGCATTATAATATCTTTTGTTTTATTTTCCATTCCTTTCCTTATCATACCTAGCATTCTATTTGCTGTCTTGGCCGCCGCTGCACATTGGGCTGAGGGTTTTAACATGGTATCCACGACGACGCCTAAATCTTTTTCCTGGGTGGTGGTTCCTAATGTGGAACCTTGCATCGTGTAACCATAGTTTGGGTTGTTCTTCCCTAAGTGCATAACCTTGCACTTGTCCACATTAAATTTCATCTGCCATTTTGATGCCCAGTCTTCCAATTTATCAAGATTCTCTTGCAATTTTTCACAATCCTCTTGGGTTTTAACAACTTTAAATAGTTTTGTGTCATCGGAGGACCCACAGCTGCGGGATTCCAAGACAGCCTGGGCATCATGGGACACCAAGGTAGCAGAGAGTACCCTGGAGCGTGGTACTGCTGGGGACTCTGGTGCAGACTCTGATTTGTGGAAGAACTTCTCCTGCTGCAACTGATGGCTCTTGATGGCCTTTGCGGACATGGACTTGCAAAGGTCACAGTCCGAGTTGTCATGGTCTGACCCGAGGCAATGGAGGTGGCAGTCATGTGGGTCGATGAGAGACATCATATTGCTGCACCAATCATATTTTTTGAAGTTGCTGGAGGACATAGGGAAAAATGTGCCCTGCCACTTGAGTGAGGGTCTGAGGCCTACTGGCCAAAAAAGAGCAGGAAGCGCCAGTCGAGGGACACCGAGAAAAATAAAGAAAACAAACCCAAGGAGTGATGCAGAGGTCAGCTGGCTTGGGGGAAGAAAGAAGAACCAGTACATGTACCAGAAAGAGAATAATTCAAGACAAGACAAAAAGAGAGACACTTTTTCCCGGGGAAATGGGACAGATATCCAGAGGGCTCCGCGGAAAAAAGGAGACTGAGGCAAAATGGTACCCTTAGGTGGGAAGGGGGATCACATATGCGTGGTGCATCTCCAAAAAGCTTACTTTGAAAGCTGGGAAGATGCTTACAAGCTGGCTCCTTTGGCACCGATATCACCCATATGTGAGGAATGACTTTCTGCTTGTTCCCAGAGAAAGGCTTTTTTTTTTTTTAATTTCTTCAGTCCTGTTGCTGTTGTTAAGTGCCGTTAAGTGCCATTGAGTTGATGGCAGCTCAGGACAGTTGTCCTAAACTGTGTTTTTCTTTAGTCAGGTGGCTAATTTTTAATAGAGTGTCATCCATTGCTGCTATTATTGTATCGATCCACTGCATTGCTGCAATACCTTCATTTGCGTTGACCTTCAACCTTGCCAAACATGATGCCCAAAGTATGAAAGACAGTCTTGTCATTTGAGCTTCTAAAGAAAGCTTAGGTTTGATCTCCTCTAGTACCAATTGATTTGTTCTTCGAACAGTTCATGGTATACACAGTAATCTTCGCCAGCACTTTAATTTGAAGGTATCAATTTTCTTCCTGGCGTTTTAATTTACTGTTCAACTTTCATATTTTCCTCTAGCAAAAGTGAGCCCTCAAGATCTGCTCCATGAAATGGCCCTGCTGAGTAGTAAAACACCCTGGGGTCAATATCCAAAAGCACTTATGCAGTCAGCAGTGGATAGGCTGCATAAGCACTAAAAAGAAATTTTCAGCACCTATATAGATAATTTGACTGTTTAAGCTATCAGTCATGCAGCATGGTGTAATTTGGGGCATTCCAGATGAGAGACTAAACTTTATACCAACAGCAGCAAAATTCAGCCACTCTCCAGCAACTTACACATTCACATTTGAATGCAGAAACAGCAGGAATAACTTTAAACAGATAACTTTAAATAAGTAACTTATGCTGGGATTTTCAGTGTTCACATTTGTTGAATGCATAGCTTCGCAGAAAAGCACATAACTTTAAAACGATCACTTATCCACTTACAGATATGTGTTGGCGACTCGACTGAAGATGGTCCCTTCCCCACTCCAAAAAACAACAAAAGATTACAAAATGCAATATCAAAATAATACGTTTCCCTCCGACCATCTTATACAACAGCCTTACAAACAGTTCTCATGTTTTACTCTCAGACTGAAGTACTACTTGAAAAGAAAACTATGGGGTATGTTTACTAATCAGCGATAGCAGCTTCTGTGCAATATTGGAGCCGCTACCACTGTTTAGTAAACATACCCCTATGTGTGTGCTCTATATCCTGGGAATATTTTCTAATTTATGCTGTACTTTAGAATTTAATTATGTTGAGTTTAGCTTAATCTAGCTTAGTGGTTACCAACTTTTTTTATTTTGTGACTCCCTTCTCAACCTCCAAAAGGTTTAGGGATCCACCACTCTCCTGGACTCCCTCCCCTCAACACCAAGCTTGTCTCCAACTAGTCCTCTATCTCCTTCCCCCTTCCTGTCTCTACCAGTCTCTCCTTCCAGCCTGTTCCCAACAGTCTCAATCTGTTCCCCCCCCCCCACACTCATCAGTTCCCTCCAGTCTCTCTTTTCCCCAACCTATCCCACAAAAATAGCCTGTGCTAACCACTAGCCCAGCTTAGTAAACATGCCCCTTTGTTTTTATTCTCAAACACAGAACAATAAAAGGCGAGGAGGAAAGGCTGAAAGACAGAGGGAAGAAAGGGAAAGAGATGGGAAAACACAATCTGCAGGCTGTGGGACAGTTGTGGGAAGTAGTCTTTGGGGACGAATCAATTACAGGTCATAGTTTTTGAATATGGAGGCAGTGGTGGGGTGATGGGGCAGATGCAGAGGCTTTGGGGGGCAGATTGTGAAGTTGATGCATAGCTCTGGCAATAGAAACCACAGCTGTAACAAGCTGCCACGCCTGCAAATCAGGACCACAGCCTACAGAGAAACCAGATGTCACAGAAAGCATGACACACGTAGCCCAAGAGCATTTACCCTCCCATGCAGGATGGAGTTGCGGCACCTGGTGGGGAAATGGACTGCAGCCTCCCAAAGATCACCACAGGCCGCAGGAACACTGCCATGAGCCAGGAATGCTTACTGAAGTCCCCCCTCCTCCCCCATGAGGAGACCCGCTGGCATGAGGCCCAAGACGGCAAGACTGCTGAGGCTACTGGAACCCAGCCTAAGAGATGGTGCCAAGTACTTTTTAGGGTGAAATTAGGTCTTACCTGCTAACTGATTTTCCTTGAGTTCTTCCAGTCCAGTCTTGACCTGTGGGTAGTCAGCTCTCACGAGCAGCAGCTTGGAGACTGAGCATATCAGTTTCTCTGACCTCACCACAGAAAGGGCAGCTGGCATCTCCCACCAGCCCCCAGTATGCTATTGACAAAGCAGACTCACAGGAGCAAAAATTAAGAAAATATCTGCTGGTGGAACCAAGCTGGATTCCACCCATGATGCTGCCTAAGCACGTGTGGAATGAGCCTGCAATTCCTTGCGCCACAGCAGGTAAGCCAAGGAGTTAGCCTCCCTCACCCACTGCGAGATGGAAGCCTTTGAAGCCGCTCCCCCTTTGTGCGGGCCTCCATACAGTACAAAGACGATCAGATCTGCAAAAAGATTCCGTCCACTTTAGATAACATTACAAAAGAGGACCTTCTGCCTCCGAAAACACTGGAAGTGTCACTGGCTGACTGAGATGAAAAGCATATAATACCTTGGGTAGAAAAGAAGGCACCGGCCACAGCACGACCACCTCCCTGGAAAGGCACAGAAAAGGAGCGTGACAGGACAGTGCTTGCAGTTCTGAAATTCTCCTGGTCGAACAAATAGTCCTAAAAAGACTGTCTTAAACATCAGATCTTTCAAGGAGCAAGCTGTCAATGACTCAAAGGGTTCCTCTGTCAACACAAGATTGATGTCCCAAGGTGGAGCCACTGCCCAGACCAGGGGTCAAATGTGCTTTACCGGCCGAAGGAACCAGGCAGCATCTGGATGCATCGCCAGGGAAACTCCCTAGACTAAACCACAACAATAGGTGACAGCAACAACCTGTACATGAAGACAGCTGCAAGCCAAACTTTTATGTCCAAAACTGCCTGCAAGAAGGCAAGGATGTCCGGCACAGAGGCTGAGAGAGGATGACAGCCATACTCAGAGCACCAGCCCTCGAAGACCCTCCACACTCTAACATAGGCTAGAGAAGTGGAGTACTCACGGGCTTTTAGCAAAGTGGAGAACACAGAGTTTGAATAACCCCATTTCCTCAACAAAGCCCTCTCAAGAGCCAAGTCATAAGTGAGAATCAAGCCACCTGAGGCATTAGAGTCAGGCCCTGCATCAGCAGGTTGTCCCATACCAGCAGATGCCATGGTTGATCGGCCACCAGATAGATCAGGTCGGCATACCACAGCCTCATGGTCAAATCAAGTGCTATTAGAAGTACCAGACCCCGGATGCACCTCTATTCTTAGCACAACTCGACTTATGAGCACCCACAGAGGAAAAACAGAGAAGACCATCCGCTGGCCACCATTGTACCAGCACATCGAGCCCTTCCAACATGCGCTCCTATCTTACACCTTGGCGGACTAAGGATGCCATCAGATCCAGGACATAAAAAGGCTGGAAGTGGTTAAGAAAGTGACCAAAATGATTTGGAGCCTGCGTCATAAGACTTATGAGAAGACCACCTAAATATGTACACTCTGGAGGAGAGGGGGGGACAGGGGAGATAAGATTCAGACCTTTAAATACTTAAAGAGTATTAATGGACAAACAAACCTCTTGAAAAGACGGGGAAGCTGTAAATCTAGAGGGCATAACATGAAGCTGCAAGGGGATAAACTGAAAGGCAATGTCAGGAAATACTTTTTCACTGAAAGGGTGGTGGATGCTTGGAAAGCCCTCTCAATGGAAGTGGTGGGGGCAAACACAGTGATAGAATTCAAAATGACATGGGACAAAGTGGATCCCTTTATAGCAAGGGGATAAAATCAAAATAAGCACAACTACCTCTTATATCTGAACAAATAGGGGTGACCTACATGGAGCGGTGGGTACACCCCTAAACAAAGGCATGGGGAGAGGTGACCTGCAAGGAGCGGCAAGTGCATCTACTCTTGCCGTCTTGCTGGGCAGACTAGATGGACCATGCTGGTCTTTATCTGCCGTCATATACTATGTTACTATGATCAGCTGACCCCAGCAGCACCCTAGCTGAGCAAAAACTGCCTTGTTGAGGGACCATTCCCCTGGATCCAACCAGACCCAACTAAGGTAGTCTGCTGCCACATTTTCCTTGCCTGCCACATGAGCCGCAGACAGTGCCTGGAGATTGGCCTCCATCCATTCCAACAACGGACCTACTTCCTCTTCCAGCTGTTCACTGCTTGTGCCCCCTTGCTGATGTAAGCTGCAGCGATGGCATTGTCTGAAAAACACTCATCGCTTTTTCATGCAGGAAGGGCCGGAACCGTTGCAATGCTAATACCACTGCCCTCAGCTCCAGCCGATTGACTGGCCACCTTCTCTCCGGCGGAGCCCAGAGACCCTGGGCTACCTGGGACTCACAATGCCCAAACACCCCCCCCCCCCCAATCCTGACAGACTGGCATCCCTTGTCAGAGGGATCCAATCTGGAGTCTTTTTATTTTTAAATTAAATTTTCCATTGCTTGCATCACATATAATGCAAACGTAAATAAACAGATACAGCAAATCAAGAAAGGGATACATTCACCTCTAAAGCCCACATCCAGAGGAAACTATTACCTCATAAGAAGAAAACTGAAAAAACATCCTGCTGTGAAGCATCCTATCCGAAACCCATTTTATCATACAGATTAATGAGAAAAGCATACAAAATAATAAAGCTCACATTAACCATACAATTGGTCAATCAACTGTCCATGTGACAACATTCACATAACAAGCTGTGATACATCAAAGAACACATAATTAGTCCCCCCCCCCCCCCCATCACCAGGCATTTGCAGGGAAATTTCAGGAAAAATATAGCACACGTGGCTTAAAGGCTAGAAAAGCCTTATGACGAACCCGAGTCTGCATGGAGACATCGGGGAAGATGTTAATCTTTTTCTGAAATAAACAGAAGAACCTTGTTTCTATCCAAAACATAATTGTA
Source organism: Ichthyophis bannanicus (assembly GCA_033557465.1). Lineage (NCBI taxonomy): Eukaryota > Metazoa > Chordata > Amphibia > Gymnophiona > Ichthyophiidae > Ichthyophis > Ichthyophis bannanicus. The sequence continues at coordinate 224,148,564 of CM066031.1, forward strand.
AGAAACAAGTAAAGTGGCTCTAGTAGGAATATCATCAGAAGACTCAATATATTCAGAAATATTGAATCCGGAGTCTCTAATGACATCCTCCGCCAAAAGCTTGCCCGGCCGCAGCCACCACTGCAGTGCCACTTGAACTGACCATGGCTATGATAATGGGCGAGTGAGCTAGTGGTGCTGAGCTGATCACCTCAGCAACAACACCTTCTGCAACGGGTCTCATGTGGGTTTGAGCCCAGGGCTTCATCCCAATCATCCCAGCACCTGCAGGTAATGCCACGCCATGGATGCTGTAATGCGGAGAAATTGACAGATCTATGTTTGCAGAGAGATCATCCTATCCCACGGCAGAAACACTCTTCACATGCCAGTCTGGAATCCAGCTCCCAGGTATACAAAAGTCTTGAGATGGCTGGAGACAACTCTTGACAAAATTGACAACCCAACCCAGATTCTTCAGGTAGGCTATAACTCACAATGTGGCCCATGCGCCTTCTTCCCTGGACTTTGCCCGGATTAGCCAATCATCTAGGTAGAATCCCCTTCTGCCGGAGCCCCACCGCCATCATCACAATCACCTTGGTGAACGTCCAGGGGGCAGTTGCCAACCCAAAAGTCAAAGCCCAAAATTGAAAATGACCCATGGACACTGCAAAATGTAGGAACTACTGATGTTCGGGCCAGATGGGAATGTGCAAGTATGCCTCCGTGGGATGGAGCGAGGTCAACAATTCGCCTTCCCTGACCACCACCACGACCAAACGGAGCATCTCCATGAGGAAGCAGGGCACCTGTAAGCAGCAATTTATATGCTTGAAATCCAGTATGGGACAGAGAGAACCTTCCTTTTTGGGGATCACGAAGTATATGGAGTATCGAACACAACCGCACTGGTCTCTGGGCACTTCCACCACTGCTGAAATTCCAGCAGGCGCCATAGAGTATCCTATATGGCCTTTTTCTTCTGTGTCCTGCAGACCCCATGTAATTGTATCACGGACGACCCCCCCCCCCCCCCCGGGATCCACGGACCACAGTTTGGGAACTAATAGTCTAGCTCACTGAGCTTAGATATTACAGCCTACATAATATCAAGTCAATTTACCAATAAAAATAATGGTTGTACAGATGAAAAGGGAAAAGGGCACATAGGGAAAGCAAAGAAAATGAAGTAGAGACTGTTATGGGTGGTAGTAATTTCTTATGGTCATCATGTGGCAGTAGGCTCTAATAAGTCTTCCTCCCCAAAAGCAAGGCTGTAAAGTTAAATTTTAAGGCCTACCGTAAAACATAGGTATTAATGGGTCACGCCTTAAGCAGAATGGTATAACATTCTAAAGAGAGGATGAACAGAAAAAAAACTTGCACTTCTACTAGTAAAGCTGAATCGGACTCTGGAAGGGGGAAGGATAGCTAACAGATTATTCTGTAAGGATCTCAGAGTACCAGCAGGTATGCATGGCAACAAAAGTTGGTAGTGCAAGATGATAAAAAAAATAAAAAGCTTGATGGATTAGCATTACGATCTTGAACTGGGACTAGGCAGCCAGTGCTGCACTCTAAGGAGGGGAGCAACTGGTCATACCTGGTCATGCAACAGACTAACTGCCATGTTTTGAATTAATTGTATGTGTCTGACCTGTGACACGGTGACAGATGTATGTATTAATGCTTATAAATTATTCAGTTGAATAAAGAAATGAACAAAACAAATCAAACAGAGCAAAGAACAAGTTCAGTATCAAACAGGAGATAAAATGGGCTGAAGGTCAGTTAGTGATCCATTTTAACTCCCAGTACATATAAAGAATCTTTGATGATGACCAGTGTGCCACAGATGAGTGAAGGAGAAAAAGAGGACAGTGGACAATGCTCGAGGAGAGTGGTCGTGGACTTTGAAATGTTAAATTTAAGCTTAAGGGGTACTACCCGAGCACCCAGTGCATCAAGACAGTGATTAAATAGGACGAGGGATAATGGGTCTGCCACATCACGGGGTCATGCCTTCTAAATATGGCTAACTCTAAAATTATGGGAACTCCTGGGACATGCTCCTAACAAGGTCACAGATGACCCTCTTAATGTTCTGAATATGATAAGGCACAATTTGTTCATGCCATTTGTGACATTGGTCAATAAGGACGGATTACATGCTGATCCCATGGCTCCTGGAAACCCTTGAACACTGTTCTAGCTCAAAGCTTCAGAAATCATGAAGTAATGAGAACATTATTACTGCTCATCCTATGAACATAAAGCATAGTTACTCACCTGTAACAGGTGATCTCCGGGAACAGCAGGAATTTAGTCCTCACATACGGGTATCGTCGGTACCGACGGAGCCTGCGCGGGAACGCTCCCCAGCGTCCAATTAGAAAGCTTTTGGGAGCATCCCACAGCGCCTGCGTGCTGCCTTCCTGCCTTTCCCAACTGCCTCTCTCCAGTTGAGTTTTAAAGCTGAGACAAAGAGAGAGAGGGAAAGGAAAGAGATAGAGAGATACAACTCCTAGGGGAGGTGGGTGGGTTGTGAGGACTAATTTCCTGCTGTTCCCGGAGATCACCTGTTACAGGTGAGTAACTATGCTATCTCCAGGAACAAGCAGGAATGTAGTCATCACATATGGGGACTCCCTAGCTTTAGGTGCCAGGGAGAGACCCCAGAAGTTGTGTGTCCCTGAACAGGGCTCCACTTCCCCCCTTGGATCTCTGGCATCCTACCAGGGATGGCGGGTAGGAGTTGATTAGGTATGGAACAGGTGTTGGAGAACAGCCTGACCGAACAAGACATCCCGGCAGGAGTCCTTGTCCAAGCAGTAATGGGCTGTGAAGGTATGAACTGAGGCACAAGTGGCTGCTCGACAGATGTCGTCGATAGACACAGAGTGCAGATGAGCCATTGAGGCTGCCATGGCCCTCACATTGTGAGCTGCGACATGGCCCTCCAGAGAAAGGTTCTTACTCTGATAGGCGAAGGAAATACACTGAGCAATCCAGTTAGAGAGTGTTCTCTTGGAGACTGGAAGTCCCAAATGAGAAGGATCAAAAGCAACAAAGAGTTGAGAGGACTTTCTATGTTGCTGTGTTCTTTGTAAGTAAAGCACAGTTACTTACCTGTAACAGGTGATCTCTGGGAACAGCAGGAATAGTCCTCACATATGGGTACGTCGGTACCGACGGAGCCTGCGCGGGAAAGCTCCCCAGCTTCCCAAAAGGAAAGCTTTTGGGGCTTCCCACAGCGCATGCGCGCTGCCTTCCCGCCTTCCTGACCAACTCTCCTCAGTTCGAGTTTAAAGCTGAGACAATAGAGAGAGGAAAGGAAGAGAAAGAGATACAACTCCTAGGGGAGGTGGGTGGGTTGTGAGGACTATTCCTGCTGTTCCCAGAGATCACCTGTTACAGGTAAGTAACTGTGCTATCTCCAGGAACAAGCAGGAATGAGTCCTCACATATGGGGACTCCCTAGCTGAGATGCCTGGGAGATCCCCTCCGTAGGTATTTCATCTTCCGATGGATCTCAGGCATCCATTAAGGGAAGGTGGGCAGGAGTTGTTTAAGAATGGAACAGGTGTTTGAGGACAGCCTGACCAAATAAGGCATCCCGGCGGGAGTCCTTATCCAAGCAGTAATGGGCTGTGAAGGTATGAACCGAGGCCCAGGTGGCTGCTCGACAGATCTGATCTATGGATACAGAGTGAAGATGAGCCATAGAGGTGGCCATGGCTCTCACATTGTGAGCTGTGACATGGCCCTCCAGAGAAATGTTTTTACTCTGGTAAGCAAACGAAATACACTGAGCAATCCAATTGGAAAGTGTTCGTTTTGAGACTGGAAGTCCCAAATGAGAAGGATCGAAAGCAACAAAAAGTTGGGAAGACTTTCGATGTGGCTGAGTCCTATGGAGGTAAAAGGCAAGAGCTCTTTTACAATCTAGAGTATGAAGGTTCCGCTCTGCACTGGATGCATGAGGAGCTGGAAAGAAGACAAGTAGGTATACTTCTTGATTAAGATGAAAAGGTGAAACCACTTTAGGCATAAAGTGTGGATTTGTCCTAAGGACAACCTTATCATGATGGAACCTTGTATAGGGTGGATTCGCCACTAAGGCTTGCAGATCACTGATGCGACGAGCTGAAGTGACTGCAATGAGGAAAATAACCTTCCAGGAAAGAAATTTCAAGGAGGTAGTGGCTAAGGGTTCAAAAGGTGGCTTCATAAGCTGACCAAGAACCAAGTTTAAGTCCCATGCCACCGGAGGAGGCCTAATGGGAGGTTTAGTTAAAGTTAGGCCTCTCATGAATCTTGCAATAAGAGGATGAGAGGAAATAGATTGTCCATTGAGAGGCTTGAGGGATGCTGCAATAGCACTCAAATGGATCCTTACTGAATTCGTTTTAAGGCCTGCATTGGAGAGATGCAGGAGATATTCCAATAGAGAATTGATAGGAAGAGCAAAAGGATCAAGATCCTTTTGAGCACACCAAATGGAAAATCTCTTCCATTTAAAAGCATAAGAACGCCTTGTGGAAGGTTTTCTGGAAGCATGGAGGATATCTTTCACTTGTTGAGAGACATTTAAGTCTTGAAGGTCTAGGCCTTCAGTAACCATGCTCTGAGGTGGAGGGACTTGGGGTTTGGGTGCCACAAAGTCCCCTCCTCCTGAGACAGAAGGTCTGGAGCAGCTCCCAGGTCTAGGGAGGGACCCTGGGAGAGATGCAGAAGTAGAGGGAACCACACTTGGCGTGGCCAGCGTGGAGCTATGAGGATCATAGATCCGTGATCCCTCTGCAGTTTGAACAGAGTGTTGGGAATCAAAGGAATGGGTGGAAAGGCATATAGGAGGCCCTGACCCCAATGAAGGAGGAAGGCATCCCTGGCCTGAACCCCCTGACACGGAGTTCTGGAACAGAACCGGGGAAGTTTGGCATTCCACGGACTTGCAAAGAGGTCTATGTCCGGGGTTCCCCATTTCTGAAAGATTCTGAGTACCTGATCTATGTGCAGGGATCACTCGTGTGGAAGCAGAACTCGGCTGAGTCTGTCTGCCCAAGAGTTTTGAATTCCTGGGAGATATACTGCCAGGAGATGGATTTGATGCTCTCTGGCGAAGGCCCACAGTCTGAGAGCTTCGTTGCAAAGCGACAGAGAGCCAGTCCCTCCTTGTTTGTTTATGTAGAACATGGCTACTTGATTGTCGGTATGAACAAGCACTGTCATGTTGTAGAGGAGGGTATGAAAGACCTTGAGAGCAAGAAAAATTGCTCGAAGCTCCAGAAGGTTGATATGAAGGGCAGTCTCCTGCGGAGACCAAAGGCCTTGAGTGGAGAGGTCGTGAAGATGAGCTCCCCAGCCTGTCTGGGAGGCATCTGTAGTGAGGGTTGCCTGGGGTGGTAGCGGTTGGAAGGGGGACCCCAGCAACAGGTTTTGAATGGACATCCACCACTGGAGAGACCCAAAGAGACGTTTGGAGGTTTCTATTTGGTCGGAGAGAGCTCCTGATGCTTGGGTCCACTGAGTGGACAGAGTCCATTGAGCTGCTCTCATATGCAGGCGAGCATAAGGCACCACATGAACTGTGGAGGCCATGTGGCCTAGCAATTGTAACATCTCTCGGGCAGTCAAGTGAGTTCTGGACTGAATCAGAGAGGCCAGGTGCACTAGCCGGTGGCAACGTGCCTGGGGAAGATAGGCCCTTGCTGTGGTGGTATCTAACCAGGCCCCTATGAATTCTAGGGATTGAGTAGGGGTGAGTTGAGACTTTGGCAGATTGATGACAAGTCCCAGATACTGCAGAATGCAGATGGTGTGGTCCAGGGAAGTCTGAGCCTGAGACTGAGATGGAGCTCGGATGAGTCAGTCGTCTAGGTATGGGAAGACAAAGATTCCCTGAGTGCGTAGAAATGCAGCCACTACTGACATGCATTTTGTGAACACTCTTGGAGCAGAGGCTAGACCGAAGGGGAGTACTCTGTACTGGAAATGTTTTCCCTGGAACAGAAATCGAAGGAATTTTCTGTGGGATGGGTGGATGAGTATATGTGTGTACGCATCCTTTAGGTCTAGAGAACAAAGCCAGTCCTGACTCTGAAGGTAAGGAAGGAGAATACCCAGAGAGAGCATTTTGAATTTTTCCTTGCACAGGAATTTGTTTAATTCTCTCAGATCTAGGATGGGTCTGTGTCCTCCTGTTTTCTTTGGTATCAGAAAATAGGGGGAGTAGAACCCTGAGCCCTGTTGGAGGAGGGGAACCTGTTCTATTGCCCCTTGGGCAAGCAGGGTATTCATCTCCTGATCCAACAGGTGTAGGAGATGAAATGTCTCACCCTGGGATAGATAGGAAGGCTGGAAAAATGCAGTTTGTATCCCTCTCTGATGATAGAGAGGGTCCACTGCTCTGATGTAATCTGTTCCCATCTGGGAGCAAAATGAGTCAGCCTTCCTGGAATGGTGAGAGGCTCTGGTTGCTGCAGAGCCAGAAAGGGTATGTTCTCTAGAAGTAAGTCAAAAACCCTGAGGGGGTTGGGACTGTTGAAGCGTAGCAGCTCCTGCAGGCTTTGTTCTGGCCTGTTTAGTCTGCTGTCGCTTAGGAACAAAGCGAACTTGAGCGGATGACTGGCCAGCATTGGAACCAAATCTAGGCTTTTTGTAGAAAGACTTCTTAAAAGACTTCTTTTTGGCAGGGAGTGAAGTAGACTTAGAGAGTCTATCCAAAGCAGCATTCTCTGCATCCATTTGAATGGCTTTGACTTGCCACTCTTTGCCAAAGAGATTTTCACCTGTACAAGGTAAATTGCCTAGGCCATCTTGCACCCAGGATTCCAGGTCAGAGGCCTGGAGCCAAGCAATTCGACGAGCAGCTATGGCTATGCCAGATGCTCTACTAGCACCCTGAAAAGAGTCAAAGGCAGCCCTATTGGAGAACTTTGACACATCTTGGATATGCTTTAACAGAAGCAGGAACTCCTCTTTTCTATCCTCTGGAATAAAGGGGAGAAAATCTTGTACTTTAAGAGCAAGCTCCTTTAGAAACATGCCCATATAGAGGCTGTAGGAGTTGATTCTGGCAATAAGCATACTAGCCTGAAAGATTTTCCTGCCAAAAGCATCCAAAGTTCTACATTCTCTTCCTGGAGGGGTAGAAGAGTGCCTTTTGGTACTCTTAATCTTTTTCATAGCAGACTTCACCACAATAGAATGGTGAGGAAGCTGGGTTTTTTGAAAACCAGGAGAAGGAGGGACCCGATACATGGTATCCAACCGACGAGAATGTGGAGATAGTGTAAGAGGAGCCTCCCATAAATCCATCATATGTTCTTGGAGAATATTATGAATGGGTAAGGTGACTGCCTCTTTGGGAACCTTAGAGTATCCTAAAATGTCTAATTTTTGAGCTCTAGGTTCCTTTTCAGAGGATACTGTAATGGAAAGTCCTTTGGCAACTTCCAAGATGAAGTCCTGAAAGGACAAGTCCTCTGGAGGAGACATTCTTCTCTTTGGGGAAGAAGGCTCCTCAGGAAGAATAAGGGATGCTTCATCAGAATCATCTGAGGTATCGGCATCCTCAGAAGACTCGAAGTATCGCCTACTTGCTTCCAGAGATTGATACGGGTACCGACCGGTATCGACCTCGGGCGTACCGGGAGCCGGGTCGGTACCGAGAATATCGCGGGAAGCAAAAACCGGTACCGGCCTTCTACTGGAAGTAGATGCTCTGGGTACCGGTATCGGTTGCGGTACCGGAACCGGGGTCGAAACCGACGGTTGCGGTACCGAAGGCATCGCAGCATTAATAAAAGCCATTATGGCCTGCTGCATGGATTGTACCGTAGTACCCATTGACGCCACAACTGCCTGGATGTCGGTACCGGTTTAAGCCGGTACCCCAGAGCAGTCTAACAGGTGATCGGTCGAGGCCGTGCCATCGATGTCAACCTGTAACCCCATAGGAGCAGCTTTGGAAGCCGGAGCTTCCCACCGGGGTTGTTTGGCTGGGGCAGGGTCTTCAGGGTCGAACCCAAGGGCCTCTCTCTGCTTTGAGGGAGATTTGCCCCTTGAAGACTTGCCCGAGGAATGTTTGGTTACCTGAGATCCATCCGGAGATGAAGACCTGGATGATGCTGATGCTGGATTATCTGTGGAGAACAGCACATGAAATTTAGCTGCTCGGTTCTGTAAGCCCCGTTTGGACATCAGAGAGCAGGATGGACAATCCGGAACCGAATGGTCAGGGCCCAAACATTTAAGACACCACTCATGGGTGTCTGTGACTGAAATAGTACCAGAGCACTTGGTGCATTTTTTAAAACCAGAAGATGGTTTCTCCATGAGGGAGAATTTGTAAAGGCCGGTAGGCCTTACAAAAAGAAATACACCAAGTGTGGAAAAAGAAAAAAAATATATATATATTTTTTTAAAGAAACAAAGAAGTAAAGACAGGCGGTACCGGTTCGGAATCGGGGAAGGCAGATACGCGGTCAGAACAACTTTTAAAACAAGAAATTCTTCAGCGGTGACAGGAACATGACCTGCTGGCTCCGCGGAAAAAGAAGAACTGAGGAGAGTTGGTCAGGAAGGCGGGAAGGCAGCGCGCATGCGCTGTGGGAAGCCCCAAAAGCTTTCCTTTTGGGAAGCTGGGGAGCTTTCCCACGCAGGCTCCGTCGGTACCGACGTACCCATATGTGAGGACTCATTCCTGCTTGTTCCTGGAGATAAGGCTAAAGCTCTTTTACAGTCCAAGGTATGAAGATTCCTCTGCATTTGATGCATGAGGCCTTGGAAAAAACACAGGTAGGTAGACCGCTTGGTTTAGATGAAAAGGCGAGACCACCTTTGGCATAAAGTGTGGATGAGTCCTAAGGACTACCTTGTCATGATGGAACCTTGTATAAGGTGGATCAGCTACTAGCGCTTGCAACTCACTAATGCGGCGTGCTGATGTGATTGCAATGAGAAAGATAACCTTCCAAGAAAGGAATTTCAAGGAGGTAGTAGCTAAAGGTTCAAAGGGTGGCTTCGTAAGTTGCCCAAGAACCAGGTTTAAGTCCCATGCCACCGGTGGTGGCCTAATGGGAGGCTTAGTTAGAAGGCGGCCTCTCATAAATCTTGCTATAAGAGGATGAGAGGAAATAGGTTGTCCATTTAGAGGCTTAAAGGAAGCTGCAATAGCACTCAAATGGACTCTGAGTTAGTCTTAAGTCCTGCAATGGATAAATGAAGGAGATACTCCAGCAATGATTCCAGAGGTATCGCAAGAGGGTTAAGACCCTTCTGCGAACACCATATGGTAAACCTTTTCCACTTAAAAGCATAAGAGCGTCTTGTGGAAGGTTTCCTGGAAGCAAAAAGAATATCTTTTACTTGCTGAGGAAGATTAAGATCTTGGAGATCTAGGCCTTCAGCAACCAAGCCCTGAGATGCAGAGACTGGGGATTGGGATGCTATAACATTCCATCCTCCTGAGATAGGAGATTTGGAGCAGACCCTAACTCCAGGGAGGGAGCTTGAGAGAGATGTAGAAACAGAGGGTACCACACTTGCCGTGGCCAATGTGGAGCTATGAGAGTCATATGGCCTCTGTCTCTCTGAAGCTTGAATTTTGGGAATTAGGGGAATGAGAGGAAAGTCATACAGGAAGTCTTGACCCCAATGAAGGAGGTGTTTGGCAGACGTGCGGAACAAGGGGCGCCGGTACCCCAGAGCATGGCACCAGTAGTTCTGCTGAGGTCGAGGCCTCGAGAACATCCTGGAACCCCGATAATGCTTTGGAAGCCGAAGCCTCCCACCGGGGTAATTTTGCCGGTGCAGAATCCTCAAGGGCAACGCCAGAGGCATCTTGATGCTTAGAAGGAGATCTACCCTTTGAGGACCGGCTGGACTTATGTTTAGTTACCTCAGATCCACGGGAGGAAGAAGCAGCCCTGGAAGATGTTGATGCCACAGAAGCTGCATCAGAGGGAAACAGGGTACTGAGCTTAGCAGCTCGGTTCTGCTGACCTCTTTTTTTTTTTTTTTTTTTTTAAATACTTTATTTATAGACCACCAACAAAATATCAAGCAGCACTATACAAACATCTCCAAAGGGGGGTGTACTCTGATCCCCTCCCGGAGAATTTTCATAACAAAAATGAACAGGTGGGTTATAACAAGGTATCCCCTCCCCCCAACCCCCCACCCTACTCTCCCCTCCCCCATAGCTACACTCCGCCCACTATCCATTGCAGACCTACAACTACATTAAACTTAGCTCCCTCCCCTACCCACCTACGTAGCCTTCATCAACTACCTACCTGTAAGATTTCATTACGACAACGAGCCCCTAGACTTTGAACATAGGGTTCCCAAACAAGTATAAAAGCTGTCCGTTTGACACTGCCCCGTGCTAGCCATCTCTCCGTTAACATTAATTGGTGAAAACAATTACGCCATTCCCCGAAGGTAGGTGAATTCCGCTCCCTCCAGAGGCAAAGGATCAGCCCCTTCCCCACCAGACAGGCCTTACGCATCAGCAAACGTTCCCCTGCTCGCGTAGGGCATGGGGGATCGATCCGGTCCAGTACCACAAAGGGGCCAGACCATCGCAATCTCTGCCGCAGTAAACCACTTAGAAACCTACAAATCCTAGCCCAATAGGACCGGAGAAGCCTACATTCCCACCACATATGCAACAAAGTCGCCAGGGCCTCCAAACAGCGAGGACAGCGACCATCAGTCGTTATATGACTATGCAGCGCCCGCCGCAGTGAAAAGTGGGCCCTAGTTATACATTTGAATTGTACCTCTCTCCACTGTGCCCCTTGTGCAATTCTCACTATCCGTTTCAAGGCCGTACGAACCATTCCGGGAGATACCTCTCTGCGCAATTCTGCCTCCCATGTTTCCTCTACCGTCTGATATTCAGGGACTACCCCAACCCAGTCTAATTGAAGCTTTAATTCCGAAATCGATGGCGGGTTGTCCCCCCCCCCATTCCAAAAAAATTCCATGAGCTGCGCCGAGCGTTCTATTCTCAGCGCTTCCCTTGGTAAGGAGGACACGTAGTGGGAGACCTGTATATAAGCAAAGCAGTGTCTAGAAGACAAGTCATATTCCCGACTCAAGGTCAGAAATGACTTACATTTTCCAGAAGGATCGACGAAATACCCTATATTCCATATGCCTCGATCGCTCCAATCCCGGAAAATCGCCATCTCAGATCCAGGAGTAAACTGTACATTCCCTTGTAACGGTAACCAGCTGGATGCATTCCACGGTGCGTTCCAAAACATATTAAGTTGCTTCCAAGTTCTTTTAGCCAAGCCAATCAACTCACTGTGTACTATCATACTAGGTAAATCACGATTCGCCCCATGTAATACCCCCATCAGTGTGTGTGGGGCCACTAGACACTCCTCCAAGACCCTCGGCGTATAAACATCTGTCCCCCCCAACCAATCCCCAATATGCCTAGCCTGGCAAGCCAGGGCGTACACCCTTAAGTTTGGAAGTCCCATCCCCCCCTCCCACCATTTCCCCAACATCCGAACCCACGGGATACGTGCTCTACTTCTCTTCCACCAGAATGCTCTAAGAAGGGATTCCAACCGGCGCAAATCCCGACTTAACAGCCAACCCAGCAAGGTCTGCAGCCAGTACAAAATCCGCGGCAGTATCACCATTTTAATTGCTGCCACCCTCTCCGACAAGGAGAGCGGAAGGTGTCCCCATGCCTTCAACTGGATTTGCAGACCCCTGATTGTATGTTCCAAATTACGCCCGTACAGTGCATGGGGTTGTCTAGGCAGCACAATACCTAAATATTTAAACTCCCTGTCGGCCCATTTAAGAGGGAACCCCTCCCACATCCCTCGCAACTGGCCCGAAATATCCAAAGCCTCCGATTTATCTTTATTTATTCGCAGCCCCGCAAAGCGGCCAAATCTCGTGAGTTCCACCAGTAGACACGGCAGTGAATGATCAGGGGAAAGCAAATGCACCAGGAGATCATCTGCAAAGGCCACAAGCTTAAACTCTCATGTCCCTATCCTAACGCCCTTTATCTCTCGAGAGGCCTCTATGGTCCGTATCAGAGGATCCAAAGAAAGGATAAACAATAAAGGCAAAAGTGGACAACCCTGTCTGGTACCACGTTCTAAAGGAAAAGCCTCCGAGAGCACCCCATTGCAAAGTACCCCGGCCGACGGCTGTGCATATAGACTTTCCACCATTCTACAGAAATAACCACCCAGACCATACCGTGGGAGCAAACAGCGCAGGTATTGCCAATCAACCCTATCAAAAGTCTTTTCAGCATCGAAACTAACAAGCAAGGAAGACAACTGCCAGTTGTGCACCCACTCCAATGAGGCCAGTATTTTACGCATGTTCCGAACCGCGTATCGCCCTTTGACAAACCCCACCTGGGAGTCGTGCACCAGATCGCCCAACATTCCTGCCAGTCGCACTGCTAGAATCTTCGCCAACAATTTTAGATCAAAATTTAGCAGTGAGATAGGCCGATACGATGTGGCTAGAACTGGGTCTTTGCCCGGTTTAGGGATCAATGTGATATGAGCATGATTACGCCCACACCGAAACGCCCCTTGTTCCGCACGTCTGCCAAACACCTCTACTAACACGGGGCTTACAGATTCCTTGAGGATTTTATAGAATTCCGTGCCTAGACCATCCAGTCCCGGCGTTTTATAAGAGCTCGCTGCAGAGATTACTGTGCACACCTCCTGCACAGATATGGGCTGCTCCAACAGCGCCCTCTGTTCCTCATTCAGCTGAGGCAGGTCCAACTCCCTCAAGTATTCATGCATTTCCGTACGGGGCGCAGACTCCGCTGCGTACAATGATTGAAAAAACGTGCGAAATACACGAGCACTCTGTGCTCTCCCTGTGTAACTTTCCCCCATCATCCCGGATTGCCGCCACTAATGATGAACCTCTATGGCCTTTCAAGCATCTGGCTAGCAGTTTCCCCGGTTTATCCCCATAACAGTACAATTGATGTCAATAGTAAAGAGCCGACTTCTTGGCCCTCTGATGTAAAAGTTCATTGAGGTCTACCTGTGCTTCCCAGAGCCTTTTCTTATTCGCAGTCGGAGTGCGCGCACACAGGCGTCGCAATCCAGTGACCTGTCGTTCAAGGCGAATGATTCGCTCCGCAATCATCCGACGTTTCCGGGCCACGTATCCAATAATCTCACCCCGTAACACCACTTTGGCCGTCTCCCAAACTAATTCAGGGTCTTCCTTATGGGACTGGATGATCACTTTCGAACTCCCACCAGCGCTGCTGTATAAATTGCTGAAATCGAACATCATGATAAAGCTCCAGCGGGAATCTCCAAATTCGCGACCATGCAAGATCCCTCCCCCACTGCAGCTCCACCCAGACCATCGCATGGTCTGAGATTTCCAGGGGGCCGATCTGTACGTCTCCTGTGTGAGCAAACAAGCCCCCAGACAGCAAGAGGTAGTCAATACGAGCGCTGGTACCATGTGCTCGGGACTGATGAGTAAAATCTCTCTCCAGCGGATGTACCAACCGCCACTGATCTATCAGGCCCAATCTCTTACAAAAACGCTGCAACATTCTAGCTGTTGGAACCCGATCCCTCGCCTCCTTCCCTCGAGAAGTATCCAAGTCTACTTCGAGGACTCCATTAAAATCCCCTCCAAGAAGCAGGGGTCACTCCGGCAGCTGTTCCACTTTGGAGGCCAGGCCGCTATAAAAACTGGGGTCTAGCACGTTAGGCCCATAAAGGTTCCCCACAATCACGGCCTTCCCCTCCAAACTCCCAAACAACATGAGTCTCCCCTCCGCAGTTTCCACCTCAAATCGGACTCGTTTGTGAATCACGATAGCTACGCCCCCTTTTTTACCCATAGCAGGTGATCCCCACACTTGCCCCACCCAATCTCTACGCAATTTACTGTGCTCATCAGCCGTCTGGTGGGTTTCTTGCAGAAGTGCTATATCACACCTCTGTCTGGCTAACGCCTGCAAAATTTTATATCTCTTGATGGGATTCCCCAGCCCACAGACATTCCATGTAATAATCTTCAGAGTCACGGGGCAGTGTCAAGAACAGTCAATACAACAATCTTTAGTCGCACATAAGGGGCTCCCCCAGCCTGGAACCCCTCCTTATTGCTAATCGAAGGCATACGGATCTGACAGCAACATTTATTTATTTATTTAGCTGTATTTATATCCCGCTTTTCACCGGGTCAAAGCGGTCAATTGGGGGATACATTTAACACAAGGGGATATGAGATACATACGCTAATACTTACAGGGAACATGGGCAATGGAGGGTTAAGTGGCTTGCCCAAGACCACAAGGAGTGCCTATAGGACTAGAAATCCCAGTCCCTCCGGCCTGAGATTGCTGTCCCCAGGTGGGACTTGAACCCCCGGCCCTCCAGCCTGAAGTACCTTGTCCTAACCACTAGACCACTCCTCCCCAAATATATATAGCATCTGAGTGTACGCTATCCTTCCCCCTACAAAGCCTCCCCTCCCCCCATCCATCCCCCCTCCTCCCCCCTACTGCAATACCTCCTGGTCCCCCCATCAGACCGGACTGCCTTCCTATGGCATTCGGATCTACCCCTCACCCAAGATCACCCTATACCCTAATTATCTAGCCTTCATAGTAAGTTCTAATACCGCTTCCATCCCCCTTAGCTTGCATCCCAGGTCCCCCCTCCCTCTCCTCCCCCCAAATCCAACCAAAGCAAGTGAAACCCACACCTGATTTATTGCATACCCAATGCACCGGGCACCAAAAACACCCTGGAGGTCGCACTACACCCGACGGGTGGTGCATTGGTTAAGAAACCGCCCTTGACCGAACCTCCCCCTCTTCCCTCCCGAGGTCAACTACCAAGCCCTCTACATCTCTTCTCCCAACTACCCCGGGTACCGGACAGGACTAAACAAGGGGCGGATCCAACACCGCCCATCACAGCCGATGTAGGAGCCCCCCCCCATAGGTCACCAATCCCACCAGGTCCCCATTCTATAGGACATTCTAAATCCACCTAACGGGCCCTAGTAGGTGAGGTCACCACCCCCTGCTCCCGTCATGTCAAGGACCTTAGAAGCCAGAACTAAGAGGCCCCCCACAAAATGCACACCCACCTCCCAGCCTACCACACCTCATACTGAAACAATAAAAATACCCAGAAGCGCCATGACCCCCCCCCCCCCCTGCCCCTCCCCATAGTAATCATATAGGAACAACTCTCTGGGCCTCGTTTTCTAAAAAACAAAGACCTATAACCAGGGCATTGCAGGCAACAATGTTACAACAGAAGAAAAAGAAAAAGAAAAAGAGAGAAAAAAAAGTTGTTACAAAAACGTTTCAATTTGTATCTGCAGCCCACACTCACAAACCAAACAGCACACTACCAGCTATAGGTAAACACTCACACACACATTCAACCCAAGGCACCATTCACCCAAAACAGGCCAGGATCATCCCAGCCGACAGTATCAGTCTCGGGGATGCGAGGAACAGGCCTGGCAGTCCGTAGTGGCACAAGCCCTCCCGAGCCTTCCCTCAATCCAGAAGATAATCCACCGTCGAAACTTCTCTCGCCGTCGTAGTTTCGCCCCCACTCTCACTGGGCCAGATCAGCAGTGTCAGTCAGGCTGTCCAAGAAGGATTGAGCCTCCCCTGGTGTCAACAGTTATCGGGTCTGTCCCTGGAAATCCACTTGCAGTCGGGCCGGGTATAGAAAGGAAAAGCACACCCCCTTGTTCATCAGCTGGGCACATGCAGAAGAAAAGGCCAGTCTTTGTTGACTCACTAGTGCCGAATAGTCTTGAAACACTAAGATTTGTTCAGTGTCTCCTTTCTGTAGTTTACGGCCCCGAGCAGCCCCGAACACCTCCTCCTTCTGGCGAAAATCCAGAAAGCGCGCGATGACCGCATGCGGTCGCCTCGCCTTCTCACGTTTAGGGCCAAGCCTGTGCACTCGCTCCAGCCGTATGGGGCCCTCCCCCTTGCTGCTCACAGAAAGCCAAGAAGGGCACCATCCGCCACACTTTCTGCAATCCCGACGAACCAGAGGTTTTTACGATGCCCCCAGTTCTCGAGATCATCTAGCTTTTTGCCCTGCTGTTTCACTATAGTCTCCAGAGCTTCTACTTTGGCCTTCAGGGACTGCTGGGTATCTTCCACATCAGAGATGCGTGTTTCCGCCTGCTCCATGCGCCCCGTAAAATCAGTGAAACGCTGGCTGACATTTTGCATCTGCTCTGTTAGTTCTTGAAAACGGGCATCCAACGCCTGCACCACCGCAGCACTTACTTCAGCCACCAGGCCCTGGGTGCCATCTGATTTAGGGCTCTTAGGCGCCCCCTCCGCCATCTTAACCTCTGGGACTCGCGGCTTCTCCCTCCGTGGTGGTTTCGCTGCCATCAGCCCATCTCTCACAATGTGACCACTCACTTCCACTCTCTTGGTGCTTCCTCAGCAGGTAGCCAGTGAAATTAGTGGTGATCCCCCACTTTTTAGAAAGATTTGTTGCAGATTTTCGGGGTAGAGTACCCGGAGCCGATCGTCACCTGTCTGATCAGCTCATTGCCAAACCGAAAGTCTCTGCCGACCTCTTTTAGACATCATGGCACTGGACATACAATCCATGATAGAGTGGTCAGGACCTAAACATTTTAGACACCATTCATGGGTGTCGGAAATTGTACCGCCACACTTGGTGCACTTTTTGAAACCTGAGGCAGGTTTCTCCATGGTAAGGAAATGTTTTTGGGCCTAAGGCCCAAAAAAAAAAAAAAAAAAAAAAATTATATATATTTGTTATAGACAGAAATAAGAAGAAAAACACCGGCGGTACCGGTGAAGCGTTGAAAAAGGCAGACGCGACCACAAAAAAGAAAGAAATAAAAAAGAATTTTTCCGCGGAGTCAGCAGGTCGTGTTCCTGTCACCGCAGAAGAAGAAGAACTGGAGAGAGGCAGTTGGGAAAGGCGGGAATGCAGCATGCAGGCGCTGTGGGATGCTCCCAAAAGCTTTCTAATTGGACGCTGGGGAGCGTTCCCGCGCAGGCTCCGTCGGTACCGACGATACCGATTTGTGATGACTACATTCCTACTTGTTCCTGGAGATAGCATTTTCTTTTTAATCTTGGTACAGGCCTCTCTTGGTGCCCTAACAAAAAGGGAAAGCCAGGGAATGCTTCAAAGGTCGTTATCTTTTAATAGAAAAACATAGGAAACGGTGGCAGATAAAGATCAAATTACCTGTCTATTCTGCCCATTCATAAGAACCATTAAGTTCTAAAAGCCCTTCCTCTCCCTCAGAAATCTCCTGTATTTCTCCCATGCTTTTTTTTTTTTTATTCAGATACAGTTCTCATCTTCACCACTTCTACTGGGAAGCTGTTCCACATATCCACCACCCTTTTTTGTAAAGAAATTTTTCCTCAGATTACGCCCAAGTCTATCCTCTTTCACGATCTTATGACCTTTCATTCCAGAGCTTTCTTTCAATTGGAAAAGGGCCATCTCCTGTGCATTATTCCATGGAGGTATTTAAAATCACTCCTGCCCTTCCTTCAAAGCATAAATATTGAGATATTTAAGCCTATACCCATATGCTTTATGATGAAGACCACTGACCATTTTAATAGCCGCCCTTTGGGTTGACTTCATCCTGTTTATATCATTTTGAAGATGCAGTCTCCAGAACTGTACATGGTACTCCAAATGAGATCTCACTAGAAACTTGTACAAAGGCACTATTATCTTTTTTTTTTCTGCTAGCCATTCCTCTCCCTATGCACCCAAGCATCTTCTGGCTTTTGCTGTCACCTTTTTTACCTATTTAGCTACCTTAAAATAATTTGATACGATCACCCCCAGGTTCCACTCTTCTTTCGTGCATGGAAGTACTTTACCCTCCTCTATACTGTACCGATCCCTTAGATTTTTTCAGCCTAAATGCATGACCTTGCATTCTTTAGCATTAAATTTTAGCTGCTAAATTCTCAAATCAATCATTTTTCAAGATTCTCTAGACCCTTCCTCATGCTGTTCTCACCTTTCAGGGCGTCTACCCTGTTGGAGATTTTGGTATCATCTGCAAAGGATTTCCCAAGAAACCTTCTGCAATATCACTTATAAATATGTTAGAAAGAACAGGACCAAGGAACTGATCCTTGAAGCACGCCATTGTAATGTCCTTAACTTTAAAGTGAACTCCATTTACTACAACTCTCTGGCACCTCACACAAAACCAGTTCTTACCCAGTCAGTCCGATTCTTTTTAACATCTTTCTTCGTGATATAGCAGAAGGGCTGTCGGGTAAGGTTTGCCTTTTTGCGGATGATACCAAAATCTGCAATAGAGTAGACACCCAGGAAGGTGTAGATAACATGAGGAGGGATCTAGCTAAGCTTGAAGAATGGTCTAGAATCTGGCAGCTGGGATTAAATGTTAAAAAATGTAAGGTCATGCATTTGGGCTGCAGCAAGCCAAGGGAGCAATATAGTAAAGGGGGTGAAGTACCTTTGTCCGCTAAAGAAGAGCGGGATCTGGGCGTGGTTGTGTCTGATGATCTTAAAGTAGCTAAACAGGTAGAAAAGGCGATGGCAAAAGCTAGAAGGAAGCTTGGGTGCATACGGAGAGGAATGGCTAGCAGAAAAAAGGAGGTGATAGTGCCTCTGTATAAGTCTTTGGTGCGACCTCATTTGGAGTATAGTGTGCAATTCTGGAGACCGCACCTTCAAAAGGATGTGAACAGGAAGGAGTCGGTGCAGAGAGTGGCTACTAAAATGATTAGTGGGCTTCATTATAAAGCATATGAGGACAGACTGAAGGATCTTAATATGTACACCTTAGAGGAAAGGCGGGATAGAGGTGATATGATTGAGATGTTTAAATACCTCCGTGGCATTAATGTTCAGGGAGAGAGCCTCTTTCGATTGAAAGCAAGTTCTGCTATGAGAGGACATGGGATGATGGTGAAGGGAGATAGATTCAGGAGTGATATGCGGAAATATTTCTTTACGGAAAGAGTAGTGGATCCGTGGAATAGTCTCCCAGTGGAGGTGGTAGAGATGAGGACAGTAACTGAATTCAAAAAAGCATGGGACAAACGCAGAGGATCTCTAAAGGAAAAAAGGGGACTGTTGTAGTTGTTGATATGGAAGGACAGACTAGATAGGCCATGTGGTCTTTTTCTGTCGTCATATTTCTGTGTTTAGGGTCCATCCCCAAGGGCAATCAGCTTATAAGTCACCAATGCAGAATGGTGTCAAAGGCTTTGTAAAATCTAAGTATACTACATTTAGCACTCTCCCATGATCAAATTCTCATCACCTAGTTAAAGAAATCAAATCTGATTCACCTGACAAGACCTACCTCTAGTAAAGCCATGCTGTCTCCGATTCTGTAATCCTTGGATTCCAGAAATTGAACTCTCTCCTTTTTAAGCAGCGTTTCCATTAATTTACTCACCAGAGACGTCACACTAACCAATCTGTAGTTATTAGTCTCTTCTTTACTTCCTCGTTTGTTCAATCCTCTGGGATCACTCCCAACTCTCAATATTGAAAAGGTCAGCCAGAGGAGCCACTAAATATTCAAAGTTCTTTCAATACCTTTGGATGAATCCCATCAGGCACCATCACTTTGTCCACTTTTAATTTTGCTAGCTCTTCACAAAACACAGACTTCTGGAAATTAATTGAGTTCTACCTCATTTCCATTCCTATTTGTGTTTGTTTTTGGAGGTCCCAATTCCTGGCCCCTCATTTGAACACAGAACAGAAATATTTGTTAAGCAATTCCGCTTTATCCTTATTAGCCTCTACACATTCCTCTTTTACCCTGGAGTCTCACAATGCCACACTCATTTCCTTCTGTCAGCAACATACCTAAAAAAAAAGTCTTCTTCCCATGTTTTACCATATGGGCTATTTTTCCTTCTATTTGCATCTTTGCTTTCCTGACTAACTTACCAGCTTTCCTTAGCATCCCCAAATACTGTCATTTATCTTCTTTTTTTCTGTGATCTCTTGTAATATATGAAAGCTAACCTCTTATCTTATAGTTTTCAAAAGAAGCAGCTGAAAAGGTAATAGCCTCCCTTTCCTCTTACTTTTAGTTACTTTCCTAACAAAAAGGTTTGTTGCCTTTAAAATACAGTTGTGGTCAATATTATTGGCACCCTTACATTTTAGGTATGTTGTGTACAATATCTTGAGAAATAATTGGAAATATTCAAACTATGTGTCATCATAATATTTTAATGGCATGTTCAAATGCACACAAAACAAAAAAAAAAGAGAGATTTGTGCAACTTAGATGTAGTAATTTCTGAGAAAAAAATAGGATAGGATTAATGGCGCCCTTCACTAATATTTGGTTACACAACCATTGGCAGTGATGACAGCCTCCAAACATTTCTTGTAGCCATCTACAAGTTTCGTACATCTGCTTGCTGTCAGTTACTCCCACTGTTCAATTGTGATTTGTTCCAGCTCATGAATGTTTCCAGGATTCCTTTTACCAATGGCAGATTTCAGCTCTTCCCAAAGGTTCTTGAGTGAACTGAGATCAGGACTCACTGCTGTCTAGTTTAAAAACAAAACAAAAAAAAAAAACAACAGTCCATTTGTTCCTTTTTAACCATTCTTTTGTACTTTTAGATGTACATTTTGGGTCATTGTCCTTCTGGAGGACCCATGACCTTCAACCCAGACCTAGCTTTCTGACACTAGGCAGCACATTTGACTCCAAAATATCTTGGTAGTCCTCAGACTTCATGATTCCTTTAATATGCTCCAGGCCTCCAGTTCCTGACACAGCAAAACAGTCCAACAACATTATGGAATCACCATATTTAGCTGTAGGAGGGGTGTTTTTTATCCTTATAAGCTTCATTTCTTCACCTGTAAACGTACAGCATCTTTGGTCTGCATTGCCAAAGTTTAGTTTCATCTAACCACAAAACATTTTCCCAGAAGGATTGTGGTTTCTCAAGGTGGGTTTGGACAAAGATCAGGCTCGCCTTTTTATGTCCGTCTTTGAGCAGTGGAGTCCTCCTTTGTTTAGTGCATGATGTAGGTGCAGATTGAAACCACCACTCCAGATTACTCCAGGTCAGCCTTAAGCTTTTTGGAGGTTCTACGTGGTGATTTTCCAATAGTTCGCACTAACTTTGAAGACTTCTTGGATTCATTTTCCTCTTCCTGGGAGGTTCTTGACAGATTCATGAGCAGAAAACTTCTTAATAACATTGCGAACTGTAGACAAAGGAATCCAAAGGTCTTTGGAGATGACCTTGCGCCCTTTTTGAAGTCAGATTTGGTGATAATGGCTTTTCTGCCCGTCTCAAACACCTCTTGTTTTCACCATTGTGAAAATGGAACAAGGAGTGAATGCGGCCATTTAAACATTCAAGTCATGTGAGTACTGACAATTTATTTTATTTATTTATTTATTTATTACAGGCTCTTATATACCGCTCTATTCAGAATCAGCGCAGTTCACAATATAACAACATACCATAACAACAAACTGTTAGGTTTTACAGAGAACAAGGTCAGAGAACTTGGATAAAACATGGGACGTCATTACTGCAACTATTTACAAGAGTATTTACAAGAGTATTTACAAGTATACATAACAGGATTTGTTCTTAGTTTGGGTAGTGATTAAGATTGGTTAGTTGGTCAAGTAATATTGGGGGAAGAGGTGGGATTTGAGTGCCTTTCTGAAAAGGGATAGATCAGTGATACACAGGTGTATCTAATTTAACTGCAGTGTATCTAATTTAACTGCAATGAGAATGTGGTTCTTCTGTTCAAACTGATTTGAACAGTTTATAACTGTGCCAATAATCGTGTCTTGACAATGTTCCAGTTTTTATACTATTTCATTTTTTAATTGCTCAGGTTTTATTTGATTCCTTTATATATCAAATATGGGTGCACAATCCAAAGCCATTTCACTGGCCACTTTTTTTTTTTAAAGAAATATTTTACAGTAAGGGGTTGAACTGCAAGGGTGCCATTGTTAACCACAACAGTATCTCCTGTCTGTTTTGCCACTGTTCCCATCCAGCTAATGATTCCTCGACATATTCCCCCATCTTTGCAAAGTTAGTTTTCCTAAGTCTTTTGATGAACCATCTTCACCTGTGTCCTAATACTGAAGCTCGTGCCAGATGATCAACTACTACATCAGGCATGTCCAACTTCGAACATGTCGTGATCTACTTTTTCCAGCCAAAAGTGCCGGTGATCTACCACCATGAAAATTAAGTTTCAAATTAGTTTCAAATTGAATTTTTACCCAATAAAGTTGAAGGATCCCCCCCCACCATTTTTAATAAACCTTTTGTCATTTACTTGGATGTGTGATCAGCTGTTAACCCTTTCAAGGCCTACTTTAAATTTTTAATCCACATTCTGCAGCCGGGTTAATTTTTGCATATTTCAGGAAAATTGTACCCGTCTTATTCAATATGTTCTAATAGTGATTTTCCTTCTGCTATGGTCATGTATTATATACCATTTGATAGGAATATTTAGTCAGAAATTTGGATCCCAAGAGTTTTGGGCTCGGCCTGGAAAGGGTTAAGCAAATTAAGCAAAAACAAAACTGAGAGACGAAGATCCAGTAAGAACTGCGAGGGGAAATGGAAAGTACATTTTTTCATAAAGAAAGTTATTACTCAATAAAACTTTAACTGTCTTAATAACTTTCTTTAACTTTTATTGAGTAATTTGTGTTAAATTTAGATAGAGTATTGATCCAGGCTGATCTTGCACAATCTTTAATATTTTGCTCCTGCTCATTAGTGAGACGTCTGAGCTTGCATTTCATCCACCAGCTTTTTGAAGTTGGGTGAATATTGCGTGAGGGCCAGTCTCAGGGAATCCTGGAGATGTTCATCTGTCATGTTGGAACGCAGCATTGCTAGGAAAGGGGAAGTGCTACTGATAGGAGATTTCAATATGCCAGATGTTGATTGGCACATTCCTGCTGCAGTATCATCTAGAAGTAAGGAGATCCTGGATTCTCTACAGGGAGAACTATTCAGGCAAATGGTAACAGACCCCACACGTGAAGGGGCCATACTGGACTTGGTGCTTACCAATGGTGAAAGTGTTTCTGATGTTGTAGTGGGAGATCATTTTGCATCCAGTGATCACCAGATGGTGTGGTTCAGTATTAGGACTAGGGCTGTTAGAATCCATTCCAAGGTGAGGATCTTAGACTTTAGGAAGACTAACTTTGCGAAGATGGGCCAATACCTCAGGGAGTCGTTAGTGGGATGGGAACAGCTGGGGGATGTAGAAAAACAGTGGGCAAAACTGAAAGGGGGTATTTTAAGGGCAACCAACCTTTTTGTTAAAATGGTAAATAAAGGCAAAAGGAAAAGGAGACCGCTATGGTTTTCGAAGGAAGTAGCTGAAAAAGTGAAGAAAAAGAGGGAGGCCTTCTTGAAATACAAGAGATCACAGAGAGAGGAAGACAGGCATCTGTATTTGGAAAAACTTAGAGAAGCTAGCAAAGTAGTCAAGAAGGCAAAGATTCAAAAGGAGGAGGAAATAGCCAATGCAATAAAATGGGGGGATAAGACATTTTTCAGATATATTAGTGAGAAGAGGAAGGGCAAAAGTGGTATTGTCAGACTCAAGGGTGCAGGGGGGGAATATGTAGAAGCTGATAAGGATAAAGCGGAATTGCTTAACAAATATTTTTGTTCTGTGTTCACAGATGAAGAACCAGGAGCAGGACCTCAGAAAACACCCACAAATAAGAACAGAAGCGAGGGACATCTTGAACAATTTTCAGAAGAAATAGCTCAACTTAAAGTAGACAAAGCGATGGGACCGGATGGGATACACCCTAGAAAATACTGAGGGAACTTGGGGACGTTCTAGCAACTCCACTGACTGACCTTTTCAATGCCTCGTTGGAGTCGGGAGTGGTGCCAAAGGACTGGAGAGAGGCTCATGTGGTGCCTTTACACAAAAGCGGAAGTAAGGATGTGGTTGAAAACTACAGGCCGGTAAGTTTAACTTCGGTGGTGAGTAAATTGTTGGAAACGCTGCTGAAAGAGAAAATAGTGAGGTTTCTGGAGTCCAGCGGATTACAGGATCCAAGGCAGCATGGATTCACCAGAGGCAGGTCTTGTCAGACAAATCTGATTGATTTCTTTGACTGGGTGACCAGGGAGTTGGACCGAGGGAGAGCTCTAGATGCGGTGTATTTAGATTTCAGTAAAGCCTTTGACACTGTTCCTCACAGGCGACTTATAAACAGAGCACCCTAGGGATGGACCCTAAAGTTACTGCTTGGGTTAGAAATTGGTTGGGTGGGAGGCGACAAAGAGTACAAGTAAATGGAACTCACTCTGAGGAGAAGGATGTTACCAGTGGTGTGCCCCAGGGATCTGTCCTTGGTCCAATTCTTTTTAACATCTTTGTTAGTGATATAGCGGAAGGGCTGACGGGGAAGGTTTGCCTCTTTGCAGATGATACCAAAATCTGCAATAGAGTAGACACCCAGGAAGGTGTAGATAACATGAGGAGGGATCTAGCTAAGCTTGAAGAATGGTCTAGAATTTGGCAGCTGGGATTTAATGTTAAAAAATGTAAGGTCATGCATTTGGGCTGCAGCAATCCAAGGGAGCAATACAGTATAGGAGGTGAAGTACTTTTGTCCACTAAAGGGTGGGACCTAGACGTGGTTGTGTCTGATGATCTTAAAGTAGCTAAACAGGTAGAAAAGGCGATGGCAAAAGCTAGAAGGATGCTTGGGTGCATACGGAGAGGAATGGCTAGCAGAAAAAAGGAGGTGATAATGCCTCTGTATAAGTCTTTGGTGCACCTCATTTGGAGTATGGTGTGCAATTCTGGAGACCGCACCTTCAAAAGGATGTGAACAGGATGGAGTCGGTGCAGAGGGTGGCTACTAAAATGATTAGTGGGCTTCATTATAAAGCATATGAGGACAGACTTAAGGATCTTAATATGTACACCTTAGAGGAAAGGCGGGATAGAGGTGATATGATTGAGATGTTTAAATACCTCCGTGGCATAAATGTTCAGGGAGAGAGCCTCTTTCAATTGAAAGCAAGTTCTGCTACGAGGGGACATGGGATGAGGGTGAAGGGAGATAGATTCAGG
Source organism: Ichthyophis bannanicus (assembly GCA_033557465.1). Lineage (NCBI taxonomy): Eukaryota > Metazoa > Chordata > Amphibia > Gymnophiona > Ichthyophiidae > Ichthyophis > Ichthyophis bannanicus. The sequence goes on from CM066031.1 coordinate 224,173,721, forward strand.
AGTGATATGCGGAAATACGTCTTTACGGAAAGAGAAGTGGATCCATGGAATTGTCTCCCAGTGGAGGTGGTAGAGATGAGGACAGTAACTGAATTCAAAAAAGCATGGGATCAACACAGAGGATCTCTAAAGGTAAAAAGTGGACTGTTGTAGTTGTTGTTATGGAAGGACAGACTAAATAGGCCATGTGATCTTTTTCTGTCATCATGTTTCTATGTTTCTATGTTGTGTACTCTGTCATTTTCAGATGGGAAAAAGCAGATTCACACAAATAAGCTGAACCAAAACAGGAGTGTACAGCTTTACTGCATCATCTCGTTGGGAAATTTGGCTCTAGACACTAGCTTCCAAAATGATTCTTGCTCAGCACGGGTCTTGAGAAAAATGCCATTTTTAAGGGTTAATATTTTGTTTTCAAGAGATGGCTTGTTCAATGAGTAATTTTTACTGATAGCAGCTGCAGTTTCTTTAATGTCCACATCTACTTTGAATAGGTATGAAAAGTACTCCACAACTGTTCCAATTTTTTGGAAGTCACAGAATCTGTTTTCAAATTCCTGGATAACAGAACAGATTTCTGTCACATACTTCTCGTTCTGAAAAACAAAAATTTGGATATTGTCCCAGATGGTCCTGCATATTAGGAAAATGATCAAAAATGTTGTTTGCAAGGTCAGTCATCATTAGCTCAAATTTGCTCTTGTAGGATGAAACTGTACTCATTATCTCACCAATGCATTTGTTTTTACCTTGTAGGTCAAGGTTCATATCACTTAGTTCGCCTGTGAAGTCAGTGAGAAATGCCAGATCACATAACCACGCCTCATCTTCCAACTCTGCTTGGTAATCTCCCCTCTCCTTCAAAAAACTTCTTATTTCCACAGAAACAGTTTCTGTGGTTATATTTTCTTGTCATCAGATGAAAAAAAAAAAGAGTAAAATGATTAGACTAGCCTCCTCCTTTCTCTCAGTTTTCTTGTGTAATAGGTTTTCTTGTTATTATCTTGATTAGATGTCGCTCCTCATGACGTGGACTGTAATTTGTATGTTTATTATATGGTAATCTTTTCTTTGGAATGTTTGTATTCTTTGAATTTTCTCAATAAAACATTTTTTTTTTTTTTTTTTTTTTTTTTAATTTTCAAAAACTTCTTATTTCATTCAGCAAATCACAAAATCTTTGAAAATTTGTGCCTACTTAGCCACCTTACATCTGTGTGCAAAATGATTTCCGCTGCCCCTTCATCAAGAGTAAGACTGAAAAGCCGTCTTTGAAGTGAAGTGATCTTCAACAAACTGAATTTACAATTCTGAAAGTGATGTCTATGACAGTCTTTTTATTGAGTCTCTTGCTTGCCAAAACTTGCTGGTGAATGATGCAGTGGTAAGAAAGGAAATCTGGGAAGTCATCATGCTGTCTACAGAGGGCTATGAAACTGTTAACCTCACCTGTCATTGCTCTTGCTCCATCAGTAGTGATGGAAACAAGTCTAAGCAATGGAAGATTACACTTTGTCACAAAAGAATGGAAAGAACTGAATATTTCCTGACCAGTAGTTCTCCCTTTTAAAGAGATCATTCCAAGTAGTTCTTCTTTAACACTGAAGTCTTCAAAAACCATCCGGATAAAGACTAGTAACTGGGCTATATCTCTTATGTCTGTAGATTCATTCAGTTGGAGTGAGAAAGCAACACAATTTGAAAAATCATCCAACAATTATTCAGTTGTGTCTCCACACATCTTTTCTATTCGCCGCATGACGGTGTTTCTTGACAATTATACATCTTGAATAGCAGCTATCTCTTTCTTATTTTTAAATCCTTCAAAAAGATTGTCAGCTGCTTCAAGAAAACAATCTTTTACAAATTCCCCTTCAGTGAAAGGTTTGCATTTCTTTGCGATCAGGTTGCTGACCTTGAAGGATGCTATGGTTGCATTGACCGAATGCGACATTAGCTTTGCCATCTACTGTTGCTGAGTAGCCAATTTCGAGTTAAAATCTTTGAGCTTCAGTTTACGAATTTCACTTTTGGATGGAAAATCAGCATCAAACTTATTGCTATGCAGAGCCTTATAATGATGTTCCAGATTACCCTTTTTGGGCAAGGATACTGGGGCGTTACAAATTAGACAACACCACTTGTCTTTCACTATGATGAAGTAGTCCATTTCCCATTCATCATGAAAGTGGTAGGCTTTGCTCTTCTTTGGAACACTCATCTTCGTTATACTGGGATGGCTGGAAGGCCAAATCTGCTAAGTTAGTATAAACACTGGCTGAAATTTATTTATTTATTTACATTCTCTTATATACCGCACTATTCGGCATCAGCGCGGTTCACATCGAACAAAAATCTCAGTACAATCAACATGCATGAGTTTACAGATAACAAGGGAAGGAACTTGGATCAAACGGGGAAACTATTTACAGACTATTTACAGATGTGGTACAACTAAATAGTAACATGTTACTAGTAACAGGTGCTAGGAATATATTCACTAGTTATATGGAATCAGCCAAGCATGTTATTGAGGTATCATGGGATTGGGTAATTGGGTGAGGTCACAGAGGTCAATAGGTGTGGATGACTCTATAAGGAACTTGTTGAAGAGAAAGAATTTGAGGGCTTTCTTGAATTGTAATAAGCTGTTGATAGCCCGGATGCCAGGGGGTAGTGCATTCCAGCACCTAGGGGCACAAAGGATAAAAGCTCTGTTGGCCGTAGAGGATGCACAGCTTGTAAGGGCCTTAGGGAGCTTTAGGGAGTTGATGGTTGAGGATCTTCTCGCTCTGTTTGGTACAGTAGAGTGAATAAGGTCAGATAAGGATGTAGCAGAGAGGTTATTAAGAGCTTTGAAAGTGAGCAATAGGGTTTTGAAGATAATTCTGGCCTGAATGGGTAGCCAATGTAATTGAATCAGCAGAGGGGTAACGTGGTCAGTTCTGGAGGCTCCCTGAAGTACCCTGGCTGCGGCATTCATTGCCAGCTGTAGCGGGTTTAAGGTGGATTGAGGAAGACCTTGAAGAATGACGTTAGCATAATCAAAGTGGGGGATAATCAGTGCTTGGTATATTGTCCTGAAATCTTTTGGTTCCAGCATGGAGCGTAGATGTCTCAACGAGCGGATCTTGTAGTATATGGTTCTGACGGTGTTTCCTATGTGGGATTTCATATCCAGGCGTTGATCCAGAATGACTCCAAGGTAACGTATTGAGGGTTTGGATTGCAATTCAGCTTCCTTAGTCTTGAGATGTTGAGGTGGGTTGAAGTTGGGATTCCTTGTGATAAAGAGGACCTCCGTTTTCTTATGTTGTATACGGAGGTTTTGAGAGAGAAGCCAGTCAGAAACCGCATTGAAACAGTTTATTAGAGGGGAGAGATCCAAATGTTCAGTGGAGATTGGGGTGTAAAGAAGAACATCATCGGCGTAGAGCATGTAGTCAACCTTAAATGACCGTATGATCTCACAGAGTGGTTGCATGTAGATGTTAAATAGGAGGGCAGAAAGTGAGGAGCCTTGAGGGACTCCCTGATTTAGGTGGAAGGGTTCAGAAGTTCTGCCTCCTGAGCGGACATGCTGCCATCTTCCGGATAGATAGGACCTGCACCATTCAAGCGCTGTTCCAGTGATGCCCTTCTCAGTTAGTCTCGCTAAAAGGAGTTCGTGATCGACTGAATCAAACGCTGCGGCGATGTCCAGAAATATGAGGGCAAAACCTTGGCGGATGTTATCTATGCCAGAGATCAACTTACTGAAGAGTATGGTGAGGAGAGTTTCGACTCCATGGAGTTCTCTGAAGCCATGTTGGCATGGGTCTAGTGGTGCAACACAGTCAATATGGTCCTGTAGCTGTCGTTGGACCACTTTTTCTATGATCTTAGCAAGTAGAGGTATGCTGGAGATGGGTCTATAGGATTCTACCTTTAGAGGGTCGAGCTTGCAGTTTTTCAACAGGGGTCTAATTGAGGTATGCTTAAGGGCTGTGGGGAATAATCCAGTTGAAAAGGAGAGGTTCATTATGTTGGCGATAACTGGGCTAAAGTGACTGCGAAGCTCCTTGATCCAGAAGGCGGGGCATGGATCGGACTGGGATGTGGTAATGTTGAGGGCTGTAATGGTGTCTTCAATTCCTTTTTTGGAGGGGATTGAGAATGCAGAAAGAGTGCCAGGGATGACCTGCACAGGTGTAGCGGTTGGTACAGAGGATTTGTTGATAAGGCACATCTTGGATTGTAGGTGCGTTGCGAAGTCTTGAGGGTGTATCTCCACTTGAGGTCCTGAGGCTGGCTCCTTGGATAGGGACTTAACTAGGTCAAAGAGGTCATGTGGTTTATTGAGGGATCTCATCAAGGTATCAGAGTGGTACCGTTTCATTGATTCGGAGATTGCCTTGCGGTGAGCAGCTAGGTGGCTGTTGAATGTTGTCAGGTCTACAGAGGCATGGGAGCGACGCCAGCGTTTTTCAAGTTTCCGTAATAGGATGAGGGAGTCTCTGAGGTCCTTTGTGTACCAAGGAGCATTTTCTCTTTTTCTTAACTGCTTTATTGATGAAGGACGCACAGCGATAGCACTGAGACTGTTGTTCCAGTGAGAGATTAGGTCATCGAGGTTTGTGGTAGTGGTATTGATGAGCTGTTGCGTTTCAGCAAGGATGATCTCTCTGTTAAATGGCTTAAAAGATCTAGAGTTAGGTCTCGTCGTGTCAGCTGGTGTCTTGATGTTCTTGGTGAGGATTTTGCATGATGGAATCTGGAGGATGATCAGTTTGTGATCAGACCAGGGAACAGGGGTTATGGATGTAATAGGATCAAGAGGCTGGTTGAGGGATGACTGTGGGGCAAATACCAGATCTAGAATGTTGCCTTTAGTATGAGTAGGAACTTTCACCAGTTGCTTGAATCCTAGGTTCTCAAGGGCGTCTAGGAAGGAAGTTGCTTGGTTATCCTGTAGTGTTGGTAGGTTGAAGTCCCCTAAGATCCATATTGGGGTGCGTGGGCTATGTGTATTGGAGGCGAGCTCAAGGATGGAGGCTAGTTCATCAAATGACATCGAGGGTGCTCTGTAGAGTAGGCTGATAGAGCAGCGTCTGTTGGAGATGGTAATGGTTTCCATGTGGCTTGTACTTGTGGAGTGTATCGTCTTGAACTTGAGGTCGGATCTGGTAAGAATGAGGACACCACCCCCTCTTTTATCTTGCCTGTGGCTGGTGTGTATTGTAAAATTTGGGGGAAGGAGCTGGTTGATTATGACATTGTCTTCCTCAGATAACCAGGTCTCTGTAACCATGAGTATGTCAAGTTTGTGAGTGCAGATTAAGTCGGTGACAACAGGCCATTTCTTCCGAATGGATCTTGCATTGATGAGAGCACATTTTGGATTGTTGGGGTAAGGTTTTTCAGATTGTTTGACTCTGGCAGAGTGTTGGGGAATTATGTGGAGGAGATGGGAGTGACGAGGGCATGTGTCCCAGTGTAGGTTGTTACGAGATGAACCAGACCATCTTCTTCCATGGCTCTGCAATATTGGGATTTGGTTGGCGGGCGTTAAGGCTAGATAGCCAGAGAACCAGCTGGTGAGGATGATATAGCATCCAAATATGGTGGATATGTCCCAAATATGTCCCAAAGTATTAAAGATCAACAGGAACTGAAGACCTCTGGAGGATGTGAAATACAAGGACTGGAGATGCAGTTCTAAAAGTAAAAATAAGAATTCATCATACTGGCACCAATAATCAAATACCACCAAACAATCATCAAAAAAACTCAAACACCTCTCCAGAAAACCAGATAAAATCAAATACCGCCAAACAAGTTAAAATACCACCACACGCGATTTAATAAATTCTGCACACAGTGTAGAATCAATGCAAAGGAAAGGTGAAATAAAATTGCAGAGGCAAGCAATCATCACAGTGGTTTGAACCAATTCAAAGGCAAAGCATAGGAAAGTTAGAACAAAATTGGAAAAGCCCGCCAAAATCACCAAATTCTTGACACTTTGTTGTGTCTGCCCGAAAACATTTAATGAAAGCGAACTATAAAACGAACAACGACCAGCACACGACACAACTAATACGGTAAGTGTATTCAGGTAAAGCCCAGGCAAATGGATATTGCCTGGTATATAACACACTTCTTAGGGGTGTTGGGGCGGGGGCAGGAATGGGTGATTCTGAGAGGCAGGAGACCAGATATGACGCTGGGCCTGTGGCGTCTCATCGCAGGGTGTGAGCGGCGGCCCCCTGGGGTACCCACAAACTATTGGCATGAAAACAACAAGCGCCCCCAATACACCCACAGGAAAGATTCCCACAGGCCGGGAAAAAAGACAGGCAAAGGATCAGCAGCGGCGGCAAGCCCTCGGCAGATGACCTGCCGGCACGAGCTCTCTCCTAGCGACGGGGCGAGCTGCTGGAGAGATGGAGCCAAGTGGGGCTGGCGATCTACCTCTGACCCCTCCGCGATCTACAGGTACATCGCAATCTACCTGTTGGACATGCCTGATATAGAGAAGCAGCAGCATTAATTATACGATCGGGGAGTTGAGCGGCAGCTCCTCCGCACTTCCCCATGAACTGCCAATCATCTGCCTCAGAACGGCATTTAAACCGCCGCACCAGAGGCTCTCTGGAGATCGGGGAGAGAAGCAGCAGCATTAATTATACGATCGGGGAGTTGAGCGGCAGCTCCTCCGCACTTCCCCATGAACTGCCAATCATCTGCCTCAGAACGGCATTTAAACCGCCGCACCAGAGGCTCTCTGGAGATCGGGGAGAGAAGCAGCAGCATTAATTATACGATCGGGGAGTTGAGCGGCAGCTCCTCCGCACTTCCCCATGAACTGCCAATCATCTGCCTCAGAACGGCATTTAAACCGCCGCACCAGAGGCTCTCTGGAGATCGGGGAGAGAAGCAGCAGCATTAATTATACGATCGGGGAGTTGAGCGGCAGCTCCTCCGCACTTCCCCATGAACTGCCAATCATCTGCCTCAGAACGGCATTTAAACCGCCGCACCAGAGGCGCGCCCGCGCCTGAGGGCCTCGCAAGAGGGCCCTTTGGCGTGGCCCTTAGGCGGTGGACCGTGCGGGACCCTCTATATGCTCTTTCTGTTCAGTGGTATGCTGTTTGTAGTTAATGTAAGGTAATGTAATGTAAGTTATGTACTGTGTTCCCTGTTTGTACTCCTAGTGTTTTGTTGTGATGTAATTATAATGCAATGTATGTTTCCCTCACCTTTGTTTAACTCTGTGCTGTATTAACCGCTTTGATTGAAGGAAAAGGCGGGATACAAAACATGTTAAATAAATAAATAAATAAATAGTGTATCTGGATTTTCAGACAGCCTTTGGCAAGGTCCCTCATGAGAGACTTTTCTAATAACGCTATATCCTTTTTAAGATATGATGCCCAGAATTGCACACAATATTCAAGGTGCAGTCAAACCATGGAACAGTAAAGAGGCATTATACTATCCTTTTGTTTTATCCTGCATTCCCTTCCTTATGATTCCTAGCATTCTATTAGCTTTCTTGGCCACCACAGCACACTGGATAACACATTATCCACAATGATGTCTAAATCTTTTTCCTGGGTGTGGTTTCTAAGGCGATACCTTGCATCCTGAAACCAAAGTTTGGGTTGTCCTTTCCTAGGTGCATAACTTTGCACTTGTCTACATTAAATTTCATCGGCCATTTGGACACCCAGTCTTCCAATTTATCAATGTCATCTTGCAATTTTTCACAATCCTCTTGGCTTTTAAGAACTTTGAATAATTTTGTGTCATCTGCAAATGTGATCACGTCACTTGTGATTCCCATTTCCAGGTCATTTATGAACGTGTTAAAAAAGCAGCAGGCCCAGTATGCCATTACTGTATTTACTTTTCTCCATTGAGAAAATTGACCATTTAGCCCTGCTCTCTGCCTTCTATCTTTTAACCAGTTTCTGATCCACAATACTACACTGCCTCCAAGCCCATTACTTTTTAATTTCGCCAAGAGTCTCTCATGCAAAGACTTTCTAAAAATCCAGATACACTATATCAACCAGCTCACCTTTGTCTACCTGTTTATTCACACCTTCAAAAAAAATATAACAGATTAGTAAGACTAGACTTTCTTTAGCTAAATCCATGTTAGCTTTCTCCCATTAAACAATGAATATATACATGATCAGTAATTTTATTCTTTATAATGGTTTCTACCATTTTGCCTGGTACTGATATCACTCATAGGTCTGTAGTTTCCCAGATCACCGCTGGAACCCTTTTTGAAAATTGGCGTTATATTGGCCATTCTCCACTCTTCAGGTACATTTGATTTTAATGATAGTTCACAGATTACTAATAGTAGGTCTGCAATCTCATATTTCAGTTCTTTCAATACCCTTGGATGTATATCATCCGGTTCAGGAGATTTGGTACTCTTCAGTTTATCAAATAGTTGTAATATATCATCCTGGTTTATCGATATGTCTTTCAAATCTTCCAATACATCACTTTTATATACCATTTCAGGCATGGGTAAATACTCTAAATCTTCAGTAAAGACCGAAGCAATGAATTCATTCAGTCTCTCCGCTATAACCTTGTCTTCACTTAGCGCCCCTTTTACTCCTCTATCATTCAATGGTCCAACTGACTCACGGGTTTTTTTGCTATGAATGTACTTGAAAAAGTTTTTATTATGCATTTTTGCTTCCAGGGCAAGCTTTTTTTTTCAAATTCTCTCTTTGCCTGCCATCTAACTTGGCAATGTTTATGTTGTTTCCCGTTTTCATCATTTGGCTCCTTTTTTGCTCCAACAACCTCTCTGACCTTGCCTTTAAACCATGCTGGCAGTTTTTTGGCCTTCCTACCACTTTTCTTAAAGCATGGAAGACATTTGTTCTGTGCTTCCAAGATTGTATTTTTAAATAATGCCCACGCTTTATGCAAACCTTTAGCCTTTGCAGCTGCTCCTTTTAATCTTTTGTTAGCTATTTTCCTCATTTTATTATAGTCTCCCTTTTGAAAGTTAAATGGGAGTACTGTGGATTTCCTTGTCATCCTTCTTTCATTTATTAAATTAAATACGATCATGCTATGATCACTATTGCCAAGTGACCCCAACACCCTTATCTCCTGCACCAGATTCTGCATATCACTAAGGACTAGTTCCAAAATAGATTCCCCCTCTTGTTGGTTAACGAACCAACAGCAGCAGTTATTTATTTCATCTAGAAACTTTATCTCCCTAGCATGTCCTGGCTGTGACACTGACCCAGTCGATACCTGGGTAATTAAAAATCACCCATTATTACTGTATTGTAACTTTTGTTAGCTTCCCTGATTTCTTTCAGCATTTCGTTATCCATCTGTTCATTCTGGCCAGGTGGTCGGTAGTACACCCCCACTGCTATTGCCTTCCCCTTTTAAATGGAATTTCTATCCATAGAGATTCTATAGCATATTTTGTTTCCTGCAAAACTTTAATTTTTATTTATTTATTTATTTACATTCTCTTATATACCGCGCTATTCTGCATCAGTGCGGTTTACATTGAACAAACTGAAATTACATTGAACAGGGCAATCCTATGTGACTCAATGCCTTCTCTAAGAGGGCAACCCCTTCACCAATTTGAGCTACTCTATCATTGTGACATAGTTTGTACCCAGGTATCAGTGTCCCATTGGTTGTCCTCCTTCCACAAGGTCTCTGAGATACCAATCATATCTAACCTCTCATTTAGAGCTATATATTCTAACTCTCCCATCTTTTTTTTTAAGACTTCTAGCATTTGCATACAGGTACTTAGAGGTTATATTTCAAGCATATTAATCTGGTTATCAGTTGATAGGGGTAATTTGGAATCTTTCAGCTCTGTACTTGAGGGCATCTGGGTAACTTATCTTAATTGGAACCTCTCTGTTTGGATGTCCTAACTTCCCTGTTTTGTTAGTATCCTTCAAGGATACATTCTTCCGAACCATGTGCTCTTGGGTGACTGTTGGCTTTCCCCTATTATCTAGTTTAAAAGCTGCTATATCTCCTTTTTAAATGTTAATGCCAGCAGTCTGGCTCCATCCCAGTTAAGATGAAGCCCATACCTTCGGAAGAGCCCCTCCCTTCCCCAGAAAGTTGCCCAGTTCCTAACAAATCTAAAATCCTCTTCTTTGCGCCATCGTCTCATCTATGCTGGAGCTCCACCTGCCTTTTGGGCCCTGCGCATGGCATGGGAAGCATTTCAGAGAATGCTATCCTGGAAGTTCTGCATTTCAACTTCCTACCTAAAAGCCTAAATTTGGCCTCCAGAACTTCCCTCCTACATTTTCCTAAGTCATTGGTACCAACATGTACCAAGACAGCAGACTCTTCCCCAGCACCATCTAAAACCTTGATGTATTGAGTGAAGTCTGCTACCTTTGCACCAGGCAGGCATGTTACCAGACGAGCCTCACATCCACCAGCCACCCAGATAAGAGGGGCGATTATTGTACCTGACCTTGCAAAAGCCACTGCTCATAAGCGGAAGCAGTTTCTGGGCTTACACTGATGTTTGAAGGCCTTACGAGCCATGTATGGGTGGTTTTATCCTGCACACATTAGGATTACTATTAACACTATAAAAACATTTGATGATCCAACTTTGCCGATGAATTACATTGAGGACTTCAGATGTGATGGGCATTCAGGAAGTGCCATGGAATGTCTGTAATACTCTCCCTGCCATTAGGATGTCTGATTACCTCGATTTGGGATTGGTATTATAGTGTGTCCTAGGAGAGCTGGTGTTCCTCCTTGCTTTGTGGTTCCATCAGCTTCTATGTACTGAACATTGGATTTATGAGCAGTGTAAGAGTTCCTGCATTTCATTGTCCCTGGCCCTCCATTGGTCTTGGTGGCCCAGTAACCTGGGTACAAACTATATCGCAATGATAGAGCGCAGCCTCTCCACCAATTTGATCAACCCTATGTTAAGGAGGGCACTGAGTCAAACTGGATATAGTTTTGCAGGAAACAAAATACACTGGAGAGCCTCTGTGGATAGAAATTCCATGTAAGAAGTGGAAGCCAATGGCAGTAGAGCTGGAATACTATCCGCCTGGCCAGAATGAACAGATGGATGATGAAATACTAAAAGAAATCAGACAAGCTAACAAATGTTACAACAATGGATGATTTCAATTACCCCGGTATCAATGGGTCAATGTCACAGCAGGACATGCTAGGGAGATAAAGTTTCTGGATGAAAAATGACTGCTTCATGGAGCAGCTGGTTCATGAACCAACTCGAAGGAAAGTTATTTTAGATCTAGCTCTTAGTGGAACACAGAATCTGGTGCATGAGATAAGGGTGTTGGGCCCACTTGGCAATAGTGATCATAGCACAATCGCATTTGATTTAATAAATGGTAGGACAGTAAGGAAATCCCACAGCAGTAGCTTTTAACTTTCAAAAGGGAGACTACAATAAAATGAGGAAAATAGTTAAGAAAAAAATAAAAGGAACAGCTGCAAAGATTAAACATTTACATCAAGCATGGACATTGCTTGAAAATACTATCTTGGAAGCCCAGATCAGATGTATTCCATGCTTTAAGAAAGGAAGGATGGCCAAACAACTGCCACAGCATGGTTTAAAGGTGGGGTCAGAAATGCTGTTGTAGCCAAAAAAGCAGATTTCAGGAAATGGAAAAAGGAGCCAAATGGCAAAAACAGGAAACATAAGCACTGTCAAATTAGATGCAAGGCACTGATAAGACAGGCAAAGAGAAAATTTGAAAAGAAGTTTGCCTTGGAAGCAAAACTACATAATAAAACCTTTTGAGTACATTCGTAGAAAAAATCCCGTAAGAGAATTAGTTGGACTGTTAAATGATAGACGGATAAAAATAGGCGCTAGGGGAGGACAACGCCATAGCAAAGAGAATGAATGAATTCTTTGCTTCGCCCTTTACTGAAGATGTAGGGAAATTGCCCAAGCCTGAAATGGTATTTAAAGGTGATGGACTGGAAGAATTGAAACAAATCTTGATAAACTGGGAAGATGTATTATAACTATTTGATAAACTAAACTAAAGAGAAGCAAATCACCTGGACAAGATGATATACATCCCAGGGTACTGAAAGAACTTAAATATGAGATTACAGATTGCTAATAGCAAGTCTGCAAACTATGATTAAAATCATCTGCAATACCTGAAGATTAGAGATTGGCCAATGTAACGTCAATTTTTAAAAAGGGTTCCAGAGGGGTCACATGATGTGGTGAAGGCGAGTGGACGGTGCTCGCTCGCTCTCTAGGCTCCCCTTGACCGTACCGGCGAAACGAGCCATTTTCGGTAGCCTCAGCGCTAAGCCATCGACGCCGGAGGAGAAGTCGGACTGCAGCGCAAGTGCAGACAGCAGTCCATCGCTTATGGCAGCGGCGGCGAAGGCAAACCGGCGAGAGAAAGATCGGGCGGCCAGCCAGCCTAAGATGGCAGAACCGCCCCCGGCGCCGAAGTCACCTGCCTCACAGGTCTTCCTGGACAAGGTCTCCGCGGCTGTGTCCGGAGCATTGGCGGTCCAATTCAACACCCTGCATGGCAAAATGGACATTTTGCAGGAAACTATGCAGGCACTCAGGAATCGGATACAGGAGGCTGAAACCCGGATAGTGCATGCTGAGGGCGGCCTGGAGACGGTCACGCAGGAGGTGAAGCACATGCAACTGATACTTCAGGCCCAGGCAGCAAACTAGATGACTTGGAGAACCGATCCAGACGGAATAACTTGCATTTTCTGGGCATTCCAGAGCGGATCCTGGACAGAGAGCTGCAGGCCTATTTGGAGAAGCTGATTTTGCAGCTCCTGAAGGAGGGAGAGGATAATGGGCCCATCAAGTTGGAAAGAGTGCACAGAGTAGGGCCTAAGCAGACCAAGGATCGCCGGCCTAGAGTGGTTTTGGCCACGTTCCTGGAATTCCCACAGAAGGAAGCGGTGTTGCGGGCAGCCAGAAAGCGGGGAGGACTGGAACACGAAAATGTTAAAATTAGAGTGGCACAGGACTACTCAGTGGCTTTGAGCCAACGCAGACGAGCTTACGCGCCTATTTGCCAACAGTTGGTAGATGCCAATATAAAATTTACAGTCCAATACCCCGCGAGACTGCATATCACCCAATGACGGAGCGCATCGGACATTTGAGGCAGCTTCGGCAGCAGCCCAGTACGTCGCGGACATAGTGAGGAAAGCGGCAGGAACAGCAGTGGTGCTGGAGGCAGAGGCGTAAGTGGCATTGCCCAGCAAGCCGTGAGGGAGAATGGGAGAGACTGCTAGTTGTAGCAGATTTGGAAGAGACCAGAGGCTGGTGTGAGAGATCCGGGCAGTGGAAAGTGGACTCGGGACTGGTGGGTATCTGGTTTCGAGTGTGTGAAGATGGGTGATGGGAACTTAGTCTCTCCTATGGCCTGGTGGGAGAAGGGAGGTGAGAGCCTTAGTTCTGTTGTACGTCTGGGGCCATGGGCTGTACGGGAAGGTAGGGTGGGTATCGGAAATAGAGATGTATATGTATGGAATTTTATTGTCTGGGGCTATTGTGTTTTTCTATGCCTATGTTTGCTATAATTATGAAGATGAGGGATGGCTTGGCTGGGAGAGTGGGTTTCCTTCTCTGGAACAGTATGACATGGACCAACGGAGGAAGGGGAGGTGAAAAGTCTGTTTTGGCCCATGGGAGTTGGGGTCTGTTAATGCTCACGCCCCGCTCCAGTGGGAGGCCTCCCAGGGACTCTAGAGGGAAATGATTGGAACGATTGGGACTTAGGGCTAACAGAGTGCGGGTGAGGGGGGGGGGGAGACCCAAGCAGCCCTCAATGAGGTGTTGCACGGGAGGGCCAAAAAATCATTGATGTATTATCGTTATCAGTTCTATCGTTTTGGAGACAAACCCGGGAGGTTTCTGACTCGTTGCCTCCAGGGTAGTAGAGGCTCGCGCACAGTGGCAGCCTTGCGGGATACGCAGGGGAGATTGCACAAGGACAGCCGGGCTATCGCCCAGGTGTTCCGATCCTTTTATCAAAAACTATTTTCAAAGAGAGAGGGGTCGGTGGGCTCAATGAGGCAGTACTTGCAAGATGTGCAGTTGCCTGGATTGACAGAGGATCAAAGGGCACAATTGGAGGAGCCGATAACAGTGGAGGAGGTCCAATAGGTCATCCAGAAGGCCGATTGCTATCGGGCACCCAGCCCGGACGGGTTTGGGGTGGAATTTTATAAACTGTTGGGAGATCTGGTACCCCCATCGCTGGTGGCGATTGTCGCCCACTCACCCCCCAGAGGCCATAGGCATGGGTGGATTAGCAGGGTAAGTTCTTTAATAGCTGTGGAGTATAGTAGAGAGGCTTGGCAATGCCCTCTGGGATTTGTAGTTCCACAATTTTAGCAAAAAGAAAGTAGTTGTAGTCGGAGTGATAAGGATTTAAACAGGATTTATTCCCTTCCCAGGGTTGGATTTTCACACAATGAAATAAGGCAACACAAAAACCATACGTCTGGTATCAAAGTTAAAGAAACATTTGAACAAAGGATATGCTTATCTTCAGCTTTCACAATGGAGGCAAAAATGGTAAAAGAAAACAGCTTCCTTCACAAAACTCTTCCTGTCTGTTTTCTTTATGAATTAGCTCCTACAGCTCTTCAACATAGAGAAGATATGCTATCAGATAAGGTATATGTACAGTCCATGTAAATATCACAGTTAGACTCCTCACACGGATCACATTGCATCTCTTCTATATCTGGGTAAGTTTCCCGGTGAGTGAAACTTCTGTTCTGACTGCTGAGTTCCTCTCTATAGCTTTGGGAGTTCCCTTCCCCCACCAGCCTAGAGGTGGATGGGTAAATACCGTAATCACTATAGTCTCTCTCAGAGGCAGCACATAATTCTTGGTAAGTACAGGGCTGACTGCTATAGTCTAAGCTTCTTCTATTAGGAAGAATAAGGTTACCTTTCAGCAGTTTCCCTTCAACGTTCCTCCCTCGAACACAGCAGGGGGAAGGCTTTTCACTCCGTGTCTGTTTGAGCTTTCTCCTTGGCACCAAATTATCTTCAGGATAATGGTTTTCTCCTGCTTGGTACCTTGTGTTGGGTGACTGGTCTTGCCTTAGCCTGGCCTCAGAGCTACTACCTCTGCTTCCTCTGTAGCAAGGTTCTCGGAAGCACTGGTCAGCTGTGCACTGCTCTTCCAAACAGCCCTTCCTGGGTTTCTCAGCACTGCACCTCCCTGGTAGTCTCCTTTGGTCAGCAATTGGTTTTAACCAGCATGGAGATCCTTCTCTCCTGCCTCTCAGGCTTCTCTCCCTGCTTGGAGTTCTCCTGCTAGCGGGACTTCTCTCCCTGCCAGCACGTCTCTCCTCAGCAGTTCTCTCTTTTGCAGTTCTCCCTTTAGCCGCTTCTGCACTACTCTCAGGTGAGTGATTTTTAACTGCGTAGCTTGTGATGTTGGCTCCGCCCCTTGTCAGCTGCCCCTCATCCCCTGATGAGCCACGAGCTAGCTTTGAGTCTGGGCGTTCCCCTACACCACGTGAAATAGCTTGTGTATGGTTCCTATGGCAACCTTTGGCCATGTGTATCTCTGAGCTGTCAAAGTTAGCTCCGTTTTGTTCAGAATCCCCTATCTCCATGGGCTCTGACCGCTGCACCTCATGACACGATGTACCACAAAAGAGCTGAGCAGGGAGGTTTTGCATGGGGGCAAATCATGCGCATATTATACTTATACCTAAACTGGGGAAGGATCACAAGTAGGCTGCTTCCTATCGGCCCATCTCGTTGTTAAACTTTGATTTGAAACTGCTGGCTAAGATATTGGTGGATCGTTTGTCCCAATTTATGGGGGGCTAGTTCATAATTCACAAGTGGGCTTTGTTAAAGGCAGATATGCAGTGCGGAACCTTCGGAAAATGTTGGCATCTTTGGAATGGATGCGCGATACAGAGCAGCAGTCACTGTTGATTAGCTTCGATGCCGAGAAGGCATTTGACCAAGTGAACTGGGAATATTTGAAATTGCTTTTACCGTGCTACGGGATAGGGGGGGTCGTTTTGTAGTATGGTGGATTTGCTTTATGAGCAGCCAACTGCAGGAGTGCTGTGTAATGGAGTATTGTCTGAGACATTTCGTCTAGAAAGAGGTACGAGGCAGGAATGCCCACTCTCTCCATTGTTGTTTGTGTTATCCTTGGACTACTTGGTGCAGCGGATAGAGGCATCCAGGGACATTCGGGGAGTACAAATGGGGCGGCATGGGTTCAAGATGGCTGCGTTTGCAGACGATATGTTGGTGCACTTGACGCCCCACAAAGGTTGTTGCGTTGCCTGCTAGAGGAATTTACATTTGGGAGGTTTGCAGGACTTCGTATCAATATGGAGAAGTCAGAGGCCTTGGATGTAGCGGGTACACTCCAAGAGAAGTGTGGGGGGGCCCTTTCCGCTTAGATGGGCGCATGACGTGTTTGTATATCTGGGTATCCTTCTGACTAGAGACCTGAAAGACCTGTATAAAAAGAACTTTGAAAGGGTCCTCCTGAAGACCTGGACACAATGCAGGCCTGGACTCCTCTTCCATTGTCTTTGCTGGGAAGGGCGGCGGCGTTGGGGATGGTGATTTTACCACAAGTTCTTTATTGGTTGCAGACTCTCCCAGTGTGGATAACACCGAAGGATTTAACTTGTTTAGAGCGGGAGATTCAGGTTTTTCTGTGGAAGGGGGCTAGGGCACGCATCCCGTTAAACCGATTGCGGAGAGGCTGGAAACAGGGGGGGGGGGGGGAATAGGAGTTCCGGATTTAGGGGCATATGTGCTGGCCTGCCAGGCAAGGCATATTGGGGATTGGTTGGGGAACACCGATGTGTATACCCCCACAGAGATAGAGGAGGCGCTGGTAGCTCCCCAAAGCTTGCTGGCGGTGTTGCATTTGGACAGCTCAACAGGGCTGCGTCAAGTGACAGGTAGCGTGTTGGTGATGCCAGCGCGGCGTGCCTGGCAGAGGCTGAATAAAAACTGGGGGGGGGGGAGGGGGAGCTCGGAGGTGTCATGATGGCTGCCCTTACAGGGCAATGCTCGGTTCCCTCCTGGAACAGACACAGTTAGTTTTCGGCAATGGGGGGAAGTGGGCATTAGGAATGTGGATCACATAGTAGATCAGGAGGGGGTGTGTAAGTCCTTTGACGTTCTTCGTAGGGAATATGAGCTACCTTCTAGACATTTTCTTGCATATGCTCAGGATTTCCCACTATGTGGCATCACTGCCGAGGGGGGAGTTGGAAATGGAGCACTCGGGGAAGATCTTAGCATTTTTTGCTTTGGGGGATGACTACCCGCCTAAGACTGCGGACTTTAAAAGACGGAGGTTGGAGGCCTATGTAGCCCCACCAGACTACTCGACAGAGGAGGCACTATGGGCGAGAGAGCTGAAGCTGGCAGGGTCGATCGGTAAAGCGTTAAGTCTGATTTCAGGGTTAGTGGTGGGGCTAAATGGCGAGAGATCCAGTTCAAATGCCTTATTCGAGCGCACTTGTCCCCAAGGCGAGCATTGCATAGCCATGTTACATCAGATGGAGGCTGCCCGAAGTGTTCTTGTCCTCTGGCAGATTTGGGACACATGTGGTGGGGGTGCCTGAAAGTTCGGGGCTACTGGATGCAGATAAGTAATTATATGAGTAGCTTAATAGGTCAACAGATTCGATGGACGGGGTGGTTCCTGGTGGTGTTGGACCAGCTTCAACCGCTCCACCCGAAGGGAAGGTGGGAGCGAATCTTGGTGCGAAAAGCATGTCTGGTGGGTAAGGGTCCATTACTACAGAAATAGAGAGAACCAGAGGCTCCTACCTTCTAGGAGTGGCGTAATAGTTTCCATGAGTTGATGCTATTAAAGTGGAGAGGAGCCAGAAGGTGTGTCAAACGCGGGGCCTCCTTTTTACTGATTTGGGAACCTTACATACAGCGGCTAGGACCACAGACTCTCAGTGCAACATTGCAGATAGGCAAGTAGGGAGAGGATGATAAGATGGGGGGGGTAAGGGGTGTGTGGTTGATGGCCATTCCTTTTTTTGAGTATTCTTAAGGCAGGTATCTAAAGAGGCAGAGGTGCATAGGGGAGGGAAGGGAAATAATGAAGCTCAAAACGATTTGGTGTAGTTGTTAAGATAGGTCATCACTGATAGCCATGTTTGATGAACCCCGAGACAGTGGATCAGAGACAACCCTGTCGGGGGGATCTACGTATGTGTAGAAATTATTATAAAGAATAAAATTACTGAATATGTAGATAGTTTAGATAGTTATGGTTCAAAGGGAGAAAGCCAATATTGATTTAGCCAAAGAAAGTCTTGTCTTACTAATCTGTTATATTTTTTTGGTGTGAACACAGGTAGATAAAGGTGAGCAAGTCGATATAGTGTATCTCGATTTTCAGAAACCGTTGAGCAGGTCCCTCATAAGAGGCTCTTGGTGAAATTACAAAAAGGTTATGGGATAGTAGGAAGTACACTATTGTGGAACAGGAACTGGTTAAAAAAAACAAACAGAGTAGGGCTAAATGGCCAATTTTCTTAATGGAGAAAGGTAAAATAGTGGAGTACCCCAGGGATCTCTACTGGGCCCACTGCTTTTTAACATTCATAAATGACCTAGAAATGGGAATAATGAAGGAGGTGATCACATTTGCAGATGACACAAAATTATTCAAAAAACTTTTAAAACACAAGAGGATTGTGAAATGTTGCAAGAGGACCTTGACAAATTAGAAGAATGAATATCCAAATGGCAATGAAATATAACATGGACAACTGCAAAGTCAAACATTTAAGGAAGAAAAACCCCAAACTACAGTTGCACAATGCATGGTTCCACATTAAGAACCACCACCCAGAAAAAGGATTTAGGAGTCATTATGGATTATTCATTCAAACCTGCTCAGTGTGCAGCTGCAACCAAGAAAGAAAATAAAATGCTAGAAATCATAAGGAAAGGAATAGAGAATAAAACAAAGGATATTATAATGCCTCTGTACCATTCCAAGGTGCTACCACACCTTGATTACTGTGTGCAAAAAGGAGATAGCATAATTAGGGTACAGAGAAGTATCACCAAAATGGTAAAGGGAATGGAAGGTTGAGTAAAGGGGATGAAAGAATGTAGTAAAAGTTGTTGGTGTAGCTGGGTTTAAAAAAAGGTTTGGACAAGTTCCTGGAGGAAGGTCCATAAACCATTATTAAAGAAGACCCGGATAATCTACTGCTTGCCCCAATAAAAGCATGATAGAACCTATGTGTTTTTTTGGGAAACTGCCAGGTATTTGTGACCTGGATTGGCCACTTTTGGAAACAGGATACTGGGCTTTATGGACCTTGGTCTGACCCTGTATGGCATTTCTTATGTTTTTAAGGATACCCCTACAAGGAAAGCCTTAAAAGGTTAGGGCTCTTCAACTTGGAAAAAAGATGACTGAGGGGAGATATGATAGAGGTCCATAAAAGAATGAATGGAATTGAATGGGTAAACATAAATTGATTTTTTACTCCTTCAAAAAGTAGAAAGACTAGGGGACATGCAATGAAGCTACAATGTAGCCCATTTAAGACTAATAGGAAAAAATATTTTTTCACTCAACACGTAATCAAACTCTGGAATTCATTAATGCAGAATATAATAAAAGCTCTTAGTGAAGCTGGGCTTAAAAAATGGTTTGGACAAGTTTCTGGGGGAAAGTCCATAAACCATTATTATATAGGACTAGGAAAATTCACTGCTTACCCCCCAGGATAAGCAATATGGAATCTGTGTACCTTTTTACTGAAAGCCCTCAGAAAGAGTTACCACAGATTTAGTAGCTCAGGCATTCCAAAGCCTATTGCTGATCTGATGCTCTTGAGAAGGCTCTACTGAATACTCTACTCTGCAGAAAGTTCAGATATCAGAAAGACTGTGGGCATGTTTACAGTACAGAAAGTTGCAGGGAAGAACTGTCTCTTCAGTTCTGAAACACACTGTCAGAAATGCTTGCTTGTAGAATTATCGTTTAAGAAGTTATGTCTGGAAATACATTTATGTCTCCGTCCTGATGACCTATACTAAGATCTGACCTATGAAATGGAGATGCACATTATGAATATGCATTAGTAAAAGATGTAACATAATGGCTGACATAGAAAAATAAGATGGAAATTATCCTGTGAAATGGCTCTTTGAACCAATAAAAAGGTGGCCAAAGTAGGCGGAGATTAAAGAGAAATTGCAGACTTTGCTGCTCCCTCAAACAACTTCCAGTCCTGTGTGTAACACTACTACTACTACTGAGCATTTGTATAGCGCTACAAGTCGTACGCAGCACTGCACAGACATATAAGAGACAGTCCCTGCCAATGTTCCCTCTAAGCTGCGCTGGCTCAGCCGCCAAAATTCCTGCCGGCGGGGAGGGGGGGAGGGTGCAGTGCGATTGATCGCTCCACCCCTCCCCCCACCGGTGGGAATGCCAGAGGAGGACCCGGCGCAGATGAAAGGAAAATTTTACACTCTTCCTCAGATTCTGAGAGATGTTGTGTTGGGCTACAGCTGGAGATCAGAGGCTCTACTTTCACCATTTTTACTATTTATGCCTTGATGGGGGGGGGGGGATAACCCTGATTTTTTTCAAGGAAGTGGCATATGAGTGGCAGCTATGCTTTTATCCACTTATTTTTTTATTTGGGGGGGGGGGAATTTAAACTTGGTGCTGCACCCTTTTTCAGACAGGAGATCAATGGCCCACCCTACTGCTCTAAAGCTAGTGGTATGGTGAGGATGGTGATGTCTGAGCAAGGCCTAGTTGATATCTGGTGTCTTCAGCACCCAACTAATGAAGAGTAGACTCTTTACTCAGCATCACATGATTCTCACTCCTGTACTGATTTATTGTTCTGGTAAGTATAGGTCTTGTTACAGCTGTGCTCAATTCTAAGGTACATGACATTTTGATTTCAGACCATAAAGTCATCCCTATATGGGTTGAAGGGCTGAGGGGATGGTGGTACAAAATACCCCTTATGATGTTTGAACCAGATGTTGGAGGAGGATCCAGGTTTCGAGTTTTATGAGGGATATGACGGTGGATTTCTTTGCCCATAATGTTAGTGAGGATATGCCATTCACCACTGTGTGGGAGGCATACAAAGCTGTCCTTAGGGGTCAACTTATCAGCAGCAAAAAGAAAGCAAAATATGGCCTAGATTGGTCTCCTTGAAAAGCAGATAGGGGAACTTCAGTGACTAGTCTTGAGGGAGTCATCAGCTACTTCCACAATGAAGTTGCAATGCCTGAAGATCCATCATAACTCATTACTATCTGAAAGTGTTTTTGGTGCAATTTTCCAGAGTAAGGTATTATATTATGAGGCCAGCAATTGGACTGGCCATATGCTGGTACAGTATTTAAAGGAAAAGAGAACGACGTAGGATTCCCCCCCCCTCCCCCCTTAGTGATGGTCAGGGGAACACAGTGATGTCCAACTCTGAGATGAGCAAAGTGTTTCAAGATTTTTATGCCCCTCTTTACTCTTCTGAGGTTGGGGATTTAGATGATAGATGAAAATTTTTTTTGATCTGTGAGCCTACCTCAAAATTATTAATTAAATGTACATAGTTTTCCCCAGTTCAAACCTAGTTCATACTTCCTGTTATCTGTAAACCTATTTCAGTTTTTCTGTATAGGTAATTTATGTTCAATGTAAACCGCACTGATGACAAATAGCGCGGTATATAAAAACTGTTAAATAAATAAATAATTTATTTATTTATTTAATAGGATTTAATATACCGTTTTATCTTTAAATCAAAGCGGTTAGCACATCAAACAATCAAGAGTGGGAGGGTGAATACATGTAGTGGATACATGGGTGAGCAGTGTCATTGATTAACTGGTGAGCTATATACATTGTGAATTATGAACAGGCGCTATATACAGGGCTATATACAGGTTGATCTAGAAGCATTGTCAGCCCCTATCTCAGGGTTTGAGATCCATACGGCAACCCAAGCCATGCCATTGGGGAAATCTCTAGGGCCTGACAGTATGCCGTTGAAACCATTTTGTAAGCATGCGGCCCTGTTCTCCCCGTACTTGGATAAACACTTTCAGGCACTGCAAAATAATCCACATTCCACAGTGGCTTTTTCAGAAGCAGTTATTAAAGTGCTTGAGAAACTCAGATGAGATGTTTGCAAACCATAGAATTACTGTCCTATATCTATATGCTAAAATATTGGCAACTAGATTTGATAGGGTAATGGGAACTCTCATTCATCAGGACCAGGTCGATTTCATGAAAGGGCATTTTAGTTCGGACACTAGGTTGTTATATCATGTCCTGCACTGGAAAAGTGCGTCCACCAAGTTGGTCTTAGCCTTAGCTGTGGATGCTGAAAAACCATTTGACAGGGTGGAGTGACTGTATTTGTTCAGCGCTTTGAAGAAGTCTGGGTTCCCCGAGCCTTTTCTACATGCCATCTTGGTTCTGTATTCGAGCCCTAGAGCTTGCATATGTATTAATGGAATCTTATCTCCCTATTTAACTCTGAAGAGGGGGCTGTCCTTACCTTTTCAACCTGGCTTAGAGCTCCTGCTGTGTGCAGTCCCTCAGGATGCTTGCATTCAGGGGATTTCTGTAGCAGATGTGGAGGTTAAAGTGTCTGCGTACACAGAAAATTTACTAGTGTACCTTTCCTGTTCCTCCGAGTCCCTGTCTGCTTTGCTTAGAATTCTGTACTCCTTCTCAGAGATATCCAGTTATAAAAATTAACTGCAATAAATCAGATTCTCCCATTGAATGTTTATTGCTCCAATAAGTCTCTTGATCGGTATAATTTTCAATGGGTTTTCCAACCTCTGAAATATTTGAGAGTTTGATTCAGTAGTGTCTTGGATGTCATCTTGCAAGTTAATCTCAATTGCATTACCAAAAAAATACAGGACTTAATAGTTGACTTCCCCTTGCCTTATCCTGGTGGGTAAGACCTGAAACCATTAAGATGGTGCTTATTCTGTAAATCATTTACCCATTCAGTATGTTGTCACTGATCATACCGGTTTCTTTTTTAAAGTTTATGGAGCAATGTATAACTAAATTTTTGTGGAACAGCAAGACTCCAAGAATAAGCCCAGTTAAATTGAAAGCCCCTAAAGAGAAGGGTGGGGTTCATTTCCCTAAATTGTGGCTTTATTACCAGGCTGTTTTTGTTAAGCAGGCGCTGTTATGGTAGCATAAGTCTGATGCTCCTAATCTGAAATGGCTCCTTACTGAGCACTGACTGGTTGAGCCCCTTTTGTTACATGGATCCCCTGATCAATCCCTCCCCAAGCGTCTAAAGGCTAAACCATTGCATAGCCACCACCTTTAGTGTTCTGGGCTTTTTGGATGCTTGTTTGCTTGTGCAGCAGCGGTCTACGCTATTGTGTCCATTATGAGGGAACCCCATGTTTCGTACTGCTGGGAAAGTACTCAATTGGGAGTTATGGAAGGGAAAGAGTATTCATACTCTAGATGTCATCATGCCTTCTCTCCTTTTCAGAATTGCTAGCTAAATTTAAGTTTCCTTCTACCCAATTTTTGCCTGGTATCAGCTGTCTCACTGTCAAAATGCGAGTGGGATCCACCTCTCTCAGATGAAGGCGCAGCCCAATCTCTTGACCCTTGGTGATTGGTTGATTGACAGGGGTCACTTGGCCTCCAAGTTGAATTGTAAGCTGTGCGATTTGAAGAGGACTCGTCATATGAGGGTGGAAATCGCCTGGAATCTAATACAGAGTCCTCCCCTGATTCTCACTGCTGGTCTTCTTTCTGGCAGGGTGTTTTTTTCTCTTTAAAGTCAGCGTGAATTCAACAGTCTCTCTTTTTTACCACCCATAGGTCCCTTTGGACGCCTGTTCATCTCCACCAGGTGGGATTTCACAATCTAACCTCTGTTGTCCTGTGGTGACTGACAGCTTTCAGCACATGCTGTATTGCTTGTCTGCTCTTGCAGCATTTTGGAGATCAGGTTTGGCAGAGTACAAGAGGCGCATCAAAATGATACTTACACTTACCTGGTAATTGTAGTTCCTTGAGTGACGACAGTTCAGTCCTCCACCTCTGGGTTGTGCACCTCCTCCTGCAGCCTGGAGACTGGACCTGTCAAAGTGTTGACGTCACTGGAAAAGGTCTGGTGCACACGCCCCTCTTCTCCAGTGAACTATTGACAAAGCACACTCAAAGGAGCAACAAATAAGTAGCCAATAATGAAAAATGCAACCTTAGCAACAGTAACTAAGTACTTAACCTACCGCAAAACAAACTTTGCTCAGTACAGGTCCCTCCAGACCCCCTCAGAAAGAGAGACCAGAGAGACAGCAAGAAACAGGACGGAAATGAGTAGAACCTACCTGTGACTGAATTAGCCGATCCAAAGGGATCCACATATAACCTGTCAGTCCTGGGCGGGACTGAGGACTGAACTGTCGTCACTCAAGGAACTACAATTACCAGGTAAGTGTAATTATCATTTCCTTATCGTTCCTACAGTTCAGTCCTCCACCTCTGAGATGTAACAGAGCAGTGTTCAACGGGAGGGGACTTCCACTGCGGCTCGCAAAACCGCGGAACCGAAGGAGGCGTCCCCCGCCGCCAGCACGTCCAGCCGATAGTGCCTACTGAACGTGTGAAGAGAAGACCATGTCGCTGCTCTGCAGATGTCTGCTGGAGGGACCAAGTCGTGCTCTGCCCAAGAGGCCGCCTGCGCTCTAGTGGAGTGCGCCCGCAAGCCCGACGGCACCCGCGACCCTGAAGTAGATACGCGGACGCAATCGTTTCCCTAATCCATCTAGAAATGGAAACTTTCGCTGCCGCCTCACCCTTGCGAGGTCCGCCGAACAACACGAACAGACGATCCGATTTACGAAACGGCTCGGAGACCTGTAAATAACGTCGCAACATCCTCTTAAGATCCAACTGACGTAAAGTGTCTTCCGAGGAGGAGTCCCCCCCCCCCCCCCCGAGGATAGCACCGGGAGGGAAACCGACTGATTAAGGTGAAACGGAGAGACGACTTTAGGCAAAAAGGAGGGCACCGGGCGCAGTACTACCTTTTCCTTAGAAAAAAACAGAAATGGCTCCCTGCAAGATAGCGCCTGCAATTCTGAGATTCATCGAGCGGAACAGATGGCCACCAAGAACACCGTTTTCAAAGTCAAATCTTTCACCGTAGCCTTACTCAAAGGCTCAAAGGGCTCCTTAACCAACGCCCCCAAAACCAGATTGAGAATCCATGGGGGCACGATGACCTGGCGGCAGGGCTGCAGTTTCGACACCGCCTTTAGAAAATGCAACACATCCGCGTGAGCCCCCAACGACACATCCTGCACCTTGCCCCTATAGCAAGCCAAAGCTGCCAACTGTACTCTCAATGAACTGGCCGCTAAGCCCTTGTCGAAACCGTCCTGTAGGAAACACCACCACAGGCACGGAGGCTGTAGCCGTGCGAACCTGCCGCCTCAAACACCAATCCTCAAATATGCGCCATACTCGAACATATGCCAAGGACGTCGACCTCTTCCTGGCGCGCAGCAGCATCGCCACCACTGATCCAGAGTATTCTTTCCTCTTCAACCTCACCCTTTCAATGGCCAAACCATAAGCGAGAATCAATTCACTTGAGTCATTCGAAGCGGCCCTTTGAGGAGCAGATCCTCTGAATCCGGCATCCTCCACGGCTCCCCGTCTAGCAGACGAACCAGGTCCACGGACGCCTCGGCCAGTCCGGAGCCACCAACACCACCCTTCCGGGATGAGCCTTGATCCTTTGCACCATGCGACCTATCAATGCCAATGGCGGAAAGACGTAGAGGAGGCCGTACCTCGGCCACGGCTGCATCAAGGCGTCGATACCTTCCGACATCCTTTCCCGCCGTCTGCTGAAGAAGCGGCTTGTCTTTGCGGACTGGAAGGTTGCCATGAGATCCATAATCTGCGGCCCCCATCGACAGACTATCTGAGCGAAAACCTGGGGATTTAGCTCCCATTCCCCAGCATCCACCTGGACCCTGCTGAGATAATCCGCCGTCACATTGTCCTTCCCCGCAATGTGCGCCGCCGAGAGCGCTGGAAGACGCGTCGAAACACCAATTAAACTACACCTAAACTAACTACTCTAAGGCTCCTTATGTGTTCCTCAAGTGAGCCCAGCACCTAGGCTCACTAGATCCTCCTGCTGCATGGAGAATGGACACACTGGAGAAGAGGGGAGTGTGCACCAGACCTTATCCAGTGACGTCAACACTTTGACAGGTCCAGTCTCCAGGCTGCAGGAGGAGGTGCACAACCCAGAGGTGGAGGATTGAACTGTAGGAATGATAAGGAACTGACATTTCCTTTTCTTACAAGTTAGTTGTAATGCATTCCGTGGGGGTACATGATCTGTTAACTGACCAGCAAGCTATGCTTCTGGATATTTTACTAGCTATGGTCTTGATTACTATCCTTGACAACGGGAAAACCTTCTCTTGCTAATGTGAATGTTTGGTAGAACTCTGTATGTCTTATTTTTCATTATGAGAAGATGATAGCAATTAAGTCCTGGCAAATAATGGGTTTTATTAGGAAATGGCAATTGTTAATGGACTTCCTCTCCAAGATGTCTAGGCTCATTTGTTGTGAATTTTATGCCCATGCACTGGAAAAATGGTTCTGCTGCCCACATGGGTTCTGTGACCAGTTGCCTGAACAGTTCTCGCTGTAAAGAATCCATGATCACCCTACTTCTTCTAAAAGACACTAACAGGGATATCCGAGTCAACATCTGGTAAATATGAATCTCCTACTAATAGTACTTTCTCTTTCATAGCAATATTGTGAATGTCTTCAATTAAATCTCTTCTGCCTGTGAAGGAGGCCTCTCCAGCACACCAGTGTAAATAGATTTTTAAATCCCTCTTTCCAGACTAAACCACAGTACTTCCTCCTTTCCTTGCAAACCCTACAGTTTTATGGCTTTATTTATTTGTTTATTTTTCTATACCGCTTTATTTAAAAATCAAAGCGGTTTACATATAACAATGTTAACATACTTGGAACTTTGAACTAGAGATTCATAACAATTAAGGGTATTTACAGGTCTATAAACAACAACAAAATTGTTTTTCATATAACACCAATCCTCCTTCTTTTCTTCCTACCCTGTCTTTTCTGAATAGATTATAGCCTGGTATAATTACATCCCAATCATTGTTTTCTGTGTATCAGATCTCTGTGACTACCACTATATCCAAATCAGCCTCTTCCATTACAGCTTCTAAATCTAGAACTTTATTATATGCAACTCTCCAAGTATTAAGAAATGTTTTGTAAAGTACCTGGGAGGAAAATGTTAACCAAGCAACTCCATCCTCCTGATGTAAGGGAAAAAAAATCTGGACCCTTTTGTTACAGATTTTGGCAGCACTGGAGTAACCTGGATTGCATTTTCTCTCCTCTCTTGCCCATTGAGCAGCGCTATGGATATTTTAAGAAATATATTTCTGGCATAAGATAGTAGGTAAGTACAACTGACAGGAAAAGAGCCTGTCTTGACCATCATTACCCTGTCCAAATACAAGTGCAAGGAATTGGCATTTTTGAAAGAGCCAATCCAGATATTACTGTGATACTTAGAAATCACCAATGTGACAACACATGAATGCAGAAAGACAATTTAATCTTTTGTCATTGGTGTCCTGTTAGTCAAAATACAATATTCCCTCAGATATATCTATCCGATTCAAATGTCTATGACTCTGCAAGCAGGATGTTATTGTCAGTAACAGCAAAATGCCACTTCTGCCATATTACTGAGACAAGTCCATGGGACTCAAGAGATTAAGAACACTAGTCCAATGCCTTCCACATACTTACAGAGCTGCCATCATGGCCTCCTGCTCAGCCTGTCGCACCGCAGCCAGCTCCGCCTCTCTTGACAGCATCATTCCTGCTGCCCCCTTCTGCTTGGCATACCAGGTGAGATCTTTACCCTTCTGCCATCTTCCAACTGGGGCCATCAATGAATTCCCTACAGAAATAAAACTCACACTTTGCAAAAATACTTGAACGCACCGCCCCCCCACCCACAGAGTCTTTCCATTTCAGATAACAAGGACGCACAGTATAGAACTGCTACTCTGTGCTTGCTATATTCTTTTTATATGCCCTAAAACCCAAGAGAAGGTTGAAGTTGCAGTTGCAAGCAGAACAGCAGAGTTCATAAACTATCAAATATCAAGTGCACATT
Organism: Ichthyophis bannanicus; assembly: GCA_033557465.1. Classification (NCBI taxonomy): domain Eukaryota; kingdom Metazoa; phylum Chordata; class Amphibia; order Gymnophiona; family Ichthyophiidae; genus Ichthyophis; species Ichthyophis bannanicus. The sequence continues at coordinate 224,202,026 of CM066031.1, forward strand.
GTAGATTCAAAGAGAATGAGGCGTGGTTTCATGGAGAAAACCTTGAAATATGAAATAGATACACCCCTTTAGCCCCGACTCATGGACTAATGCAAAAACCCTGTGTCAGAGCGCAGCACTAAAGCTCTAGCACAGAGTTCCCTAATGCAAGTTCAACATGGACCTTTTGTGCAGTAATGCTGTAAGCAAACAGCATGCAAATGTGCTGTGCGTTAAAAGTCAGTACTAAACAAGGGGAGCAAGCCAGACACATACGGAGAGGTGCCTGCGTTCTCTATGCATGCTGGTTTGCTTCACAAAAAAAAAAAGAAGTTATCTGAGATGAAGCTCGACACGTCACCTCAGATTACCAGATCCCCCCAACCCTGAACGTGGTCCCCTACCTGATCACAACCCCTCCCCCCCCATCCAACAACATTACCTGATGGCTCAATGGCCCCTACCCCCGCCGAAACTAGGAAATGCCCTGGTGGCCTAATGGCCCCTAACGCCCTAAACCCTCCGGTAAGTTCAGTTAATTTTACACCTCACACATCACTTAGCATCAAGACCAAAATATTTTACTTTAGTCTCAGACTACAAAATTTTTACAGAAACAAATCTCCCAAATGTGTGTGGTATTTTAAAAATACTTGACAAGAAGAGTGCCGGTGACGTCATCACCTAGTATGGCCGCTTAAGTTGTGAGCTCCCACCCGACCCTATCAAAAAATGCAGTAACGAGAGGTGTGTGGAGCCGGATCACCCTGGTTTTTGCAGGAGGGGAAGGTGATATTGGCGGTGATCGGTTGTAATGACTGCAAAGCTGAAAAAGGTGAATTTGAAGGAGTTTGCCTACGGGGAAACCACGCCAGCCCGGCAGAGCAAAGATAAGATGGCGAAGGTTGAGGGAAAGCCCGCGGAAACCGCTGTCGGCAAAAGGAGCACGCAGAGAGAACAGAGAAGGGACCCGAGGAGAGTGGTGCGAACGCTGGAGGGGGGCCCGGTGATTTTCAGAGTGAGGTCCGAGTGTGGTTCTCCGAACTACGGACTGATATTTTGCAAATTAGAGCGGATGTGGTGGCAAGCGTGGATAGTCTGAGAGGGGACATCACGGACCTTGGTAGGAGAGTGGAGGAGGTTGAAGGCCGTGTGGAGGGCCAGGGGGAAAGTCTGGAGTCTATGGAGCACAAAGTACAGCTCCTGCAGCAGCAACATCAAGCGCTTGAGGAGAAAATGGAAGACCTAGAAAATAGGTCCCGCCGGTGTAACCTGCGCTTTCGGGTTGTGCCGGAGGGAGACCCTTATTTGGACTGCCAATCCGTGGTGCAGGCTATCTCCAAGGCCGCACTGGAAAATGCAGGAGTTGCATTAGATGATAAGGACTGGCGCATTGTGCGGGCACACAGAGTGGCGGCTGCAGGAATCGACCAAGAGACATCATTGCCTGCTACCAGGACTTTCAAACAAAAGAAAAGGTGCCGAGAGCAGCCCGGGGGAATGGCGGAGTAAAATGGAACTCCTGTGAGGTGGACATTTACACTGACCTAGCAAGGTTACCCTGCAGAAGAGGCGCATGATGAAAGACATTGTGCTAAAGCTCCGAGAGGAGGGAGTCCGTTATGGGTGGACCTTTCCTTTTGGTTTATCCATTACTTATAAAGGACAAAGCATCCGGGTGAAAACCCGGGAGGAGGCGGTTCAAGCACTTCGGTCAGCGGGTATGACAGGCCTGCAGGGAGGGACTGTGAGCAACGGTGGCCGACAGGCTGATCGGCCTAAGTGGCAACGGGTAGAGAGCAGGAGGCAGCGAGCTCGAAGACCTGATACAGAAGAGCGGTTGGGGGAAGCCGGAGAGTGAAGGAACTGTACAACCCCTTTGGGGCCTTGACTGTTCATGGTTTCTGGCCTTGCCTGGAAGCTTAGCCGGGCAGAGATGTGGAGTAGGCTGTTAAGCTTTTATTGTGGGGGTGTGGTTTTCTGTTACTGTTGGGGGGTACTGTTGATTTGATGCATATATCTATGTTTCTAATGCTGTTAATTAACGGAGGGAGTTGGAGTAAGGGAGGAGGGGGGGCGTGATGAAGGGTGGGGTAGTGCTGGGGATGAGGAATGGGTGAGAGTAAGGGGAGGATGTGTGGTTGATAGGTAGGGTGGGAGGGGGTGGGTGGGGGTGTTGGTCAGAACGGGATGGCGGGAGCACTCATTGCCTTGGTGAGGAGGGAGGGAGTTAGGGGAGAAGGGGGGGAGGGGCAGTGGGCAAGGGGGGGTGGTGGGGGGGGAGAGGGTGTGGGTTACTGGAGGGCCTGGTCTATAGAGCATGGAAGGGGGGGGGGAGACTGGTTCTGTGGATAGGGTTAAAGTAGTGTCCATGAATGTTCGGGGGTTAAATTCCCCGGTGAAAAGGCAGAGAATGTTTAAGGAAATTAATAGACTTAATGGAGACATTATTTTTGTCCAAGAAATGCACTTGAAAAAAATGAGATGAATGGAGAGTGGCACATAAAAAATTTTCAGAGAAATGGTTCGCTTCAAATAAGGTGAACTTGAAAAAGGGGGGGGGGGATTTTGTTGAGGGGGACGATAGATTACTCTGATTGTGCGGTACATCGGGACGATAGATTACTCTGATTGTGCGGTACATCGGGATAAGGAGGGTAGATACCTTATTGTTAAATTGCATATTCAGGAACAAATGTTTACACTGATTAATGTGTATGGGCCAAATGTGGGTCATGGGACCTTTTATGATCTGTTGCATGGTGTGGTGGAAGAGGTAGCGGAAGGCCACATTATTATGGGGGGGGGGACTTTAATGTAACCATTGATCCAGCTTTAGATACTTCTTCGGGAAAGGGAATGGGACATGCCACGGGAAGGAGGACCTTGAAGGCGTTGGGGCGGAGTTTGGGCCTAGTGGATACGTGGAGGGAAGTGAGGGGGAAAGAGAAGGTGTTTACCTTCTATTCCCCGGTGCATCATTCCTTCTCCAGGATAGACATGATATGGGTGTCAAAGACCTTATTGACCAGGGTGGCTGAATGTGAGGTGGGCGATCGGACTTGGTCAGACCATGCACCCATCTGGGTGGCGGTGGGGTTGGGGGGGGACAGAAGAAGGGCAGGTTGTGGATGTTGAACGAGTCCCTTCTGGATGATGTGGAGGTAGCACAAAAGGTGGGGGTGAAAATTAAACAATACTTAGAGTTTAACGATAGGGATGGGTGTGCGATTGGAACATTGTGGGAATGCTTGAAAGTGGTAATTAGAGGGGATTTGATCTCGGTGGGGGCGTATATGAAAAAACAGAGAGAGCGGAGGAAGGAGGAGCTCCGGGAGAGGCTGCGGGAGTTGGAAAGCTTGGTTTTGCTGTGGGGAGGGCAACAGGGGATGGAGCAAGAGTTAAATAGAGTGCGTAGGGAAATTAATGAATTGGAGTTGGCAGAGATTAAACATGCTCAGGATATACTGAAACAATAATTTTTTGAATTTGGCAATAAGCCCAGTAGATTGCTGGCGCAAAGGTTGAAGCAGCACCGCACTAGAAATCTTATAACTAAAATCCGGGATGACAAAGGGGTAGTGGTGCGGCGAGTGGATTTAATTCAAAAGAGTTTTGTACACTTTTATAAACAGCTATATACGGCAGAGAACACCTCGATGGGGGATGCACTGGACCGCTATTTGCAGATGAGTTTACCCTGCTTGTCAGGGGAGGAGGGAGACCAGCTATCTAGACCCATAGAAGAGGAGGTGGTGGCGGAGGTGATCCGGAGTCTCCCGGCCCACAAGGCGCTGGGGCTCGATGGCTTTACGAATAAGTTTTATAAGGTCTATAGGGATCTGCTTTGTGGGCCGTTGGCGAGATTATTTAATGCCTTTAAAGAGGGGGAGGATATCCCAACAACCTTACGTACTGCGGGGATCACGGTTTTGCCTAAAGAGGGGAAAGACTTAAGTTTGTGTGGCTCTTATAGACCCATCTCTCTCCTAGGCACGGACTTTAAAATTTTCACCAAGATACTGGCAAATCGATTGCTGCGATACATGCCGAGGCTGGTCCATGAAAACCAATCTGGGTTTGTCCCGGGGCGCCATACAGTGGATAACCTGCGGAAGGTGTTGTTTGCAGTGTGGCACGGCAGGAAGGGTGTTGACAAACTGGTGCTGCTGGCCATCGACGCTGAAAAGGCGTTCGATCGTGTCTCGTGGCCGTTTCTATTTAAAGTGTTAGAAAAAATGGGGATAACGGGTAATTTTTTAACCTGGGTTAAGGCGATCTAACGGCAGCCAATGGCACGGATTCGTATTAATGGGGAGTATTCTGAGTCCTTTGCTCTGCACAGAGGGACACGGCAGGGGTGTCCACTCTCCCCGCTGCTTTTTGTGTTATCTATGGAGCCGCTCGTCCAAAGAGTGTGGGACTGCGTGGAGATTCATGGGGTCAAATGGAAATCAGTGGAAAGCAAGGTTTCTCTTTTTGCTGATGATCTACTGTTTATGCTGACGGAACCGCAAGCTTCCCTGGGGGCGCTACAGGGGGTCCTACGGGAATACGGTGCTTATTCGGGCTTCAAGGTTAATGAAACGAAATCGGAGATTTTGAATATTTCGGCGGGAAGAGAGGAGCAAAGGCAGCTTAAGGCTTCATTTCCTTTTCGCTGGGCGAAGTCTAGTATTCGATATTTGGGGATTTATTTGACGACCCGGGAATCTGATCTGTTTAAGGAAAATTATGTGCGGGTTGAGAGGGCCATCCAAAAAGATTTGGCGGAGTGGAAATATAAGCATCTATCTTGGATGGGGAGGATCGCGGCTATCAAAATGGTGGCATTGCCTAAATGGCTGTACCTTTTTATGAACCTTCCTATTGGACTACCCAAAAGTTACATTGCCCGATTGCAGAGGATTATCATGACCTTTGTGGGAGGGGGGAAGAACGCCAGTGGCCGCCCGCATTTTGATGGAGAGAAGGGAGCGGGGCGGGTTGGCGGTCCCGAATTTGTTGAAATATTGGGAAGCGGCACAAATGTGCGCTGTTGTGGAATGGCAGGCGGAAGAACCAAAGGAGTGGGTGGGTATGGAAGCGGAGGAACTGGGGGAGGGGTGTTTTGGGGACTGGGTCTGGAGACCGCAGATGGGTTCTGGAGGATATCCGGGCCGAAACCCCTATGTATTGGGCTCCCTGAGGGTTTGGAATAAATGGAGACGTATCTGGCTGGGGGAACATGGGCTATCCCGGCTGCTGCCGATTCAAGGGAATCCAGATTTTAGGCCAGCCATGGGGAAATCTACTTTTGACAGTTGGACACATAATGGCTTGTGTAGGATGGGCCAATTGTTGGCGGGGAGACAAGTGAAGACCTTTGAGGAGGTCGCACGGGAGTACAAGCTGGATGGGAGAGCGATTTTTGGTTATATGCAGCTGCGACACTATCTCCAGCAGAAAGTGATCCCGCACTTAGCCTCAGATCTTAATGAAGTTGAGCACTTTTTTTCTGGGGGGGCAATCGAAACGAGCTTTAGCTACTTTTTACCGGTTAATGGTAAGCGATAGGCGAGTTGAGAATTACCAAAAGGCGTGGGTGACGGAGCTGGGGCTGCAGTGGGAGGCTGTTGTATGGGACCAGATTTATGTGAGTAGATATAAAGGTGTTCTCGCTACCAACCTTTTAGAAAATAACTATAAAGTGTTATATAGGTGGCACCTCACTCCGGCTCGGCTGCATCAGATGCACGCTCATATATCGGAGCTGTGCTGGAGGAACTGTGGGGGACTGGGCACGTACTTGCATATTTGGTGGGAGTGTGGGGCGATGCAATTAGCATGGGGGGCTGTGATGGGGTTGCTGGAGGGGATATTGGGACGATCCTTGGGTTCTCGCCCGGAGACAGTACTCCTGGGGGTTGAGATCCCCGAGTTAACCAAGGTGGAGGGGATGTTTGTAAATATGGGGTGTGTAGCCATGCAGATTCTCATAGCTAGGAAGTGGAAACAAGTCGCTGTGCCCTCCATATCTGAATTTAAGGGTATGTTATCTCAGATTTATTTGATGAGTAACCTAACAGCACAGAAGAAGGGTAATCTCACCACTTTCCGGAGGGTTTGGGGAAAATACATTCAATGGACAGAGTTGGAGGAGAGCATAGGATGTGACTGAACCGTTAATGCTAATGGAGTAAGCGGGGGAGGGCTGGGGGGGGGGGAGGACGGGGATATTTAGTGATGTTTTAAAACATGCATATTGTGGTCCTCGAATGTGTGTTTACTGTTGTTTTGTGGTGTGTTTTGTTGATGGACTTCTGCATGGTTGAAAATAAATAAATATAAAAAAAAAAAAAAACTTGACAAGAAGAAATACTCACTCTGTACTATTAAATAATTAGTGAAATTCTTTAAGCTGCTCTCCTGCAATTCAGGAAAGGCCCTAAAATGGAAGACACCATGGAGTATGGATTCTCTCATACAGTATGCTATCTATTAGCAGTACAGAAATGATAAATAGTAGAGGAGTAGCCTAATGGGAAGGGCAGTAGCCTGGTGACCAAAGAGACTTGGGTTTAATTCTCACTGGCACTTCTTGAGGCTTTGGGCAAGTCACTTAACCCTCCATTGCCTCAGGTACAAACTTAGTTTGTAAGCCTTTTGGGGATTGGGAAATACCTATTGTACCTGATTGTAACTCGCCTGGAAAGGAGTGAGCCAACTACTACTAGATTAAAGTATTCCTTCTGCAGATCTGGAAAGGAGGAAAAAAAAATTGTGGATGCCTTCCAAGATGTATTACTTAGACAAATGGTGATGAAACCGACCTGAGAAAGTTCAATGCTGGATTTAGTACTCACCAACGGAGATAGTGTGTTGAATGTCCATGTGGGTGCCCCTGTAAGCAGCAGTGATCATCACAGTGTAGTTTGAGATAAAAGCCAAGGTGCGGTCCAATCATAGCAAGCTCAAAGTCCTAGACTTCAAAAACACTGACTTCAGTAAAATGACCAAGAACCTGAAAGAGGAGTTGGGTGGAATTGCAATAAAAAAGGGCAACAGATAGATATGTAACATAGTATAAAGAAAAGTAAATAAAAACAAGAGGAAAAGGAAACCTATTTGGTTCTCCAAAGAAGTGGCTGCACAAAGGCAAAAAACACAGCTTTCACAAAATTCAGAAGTTCGCAAACAGAGGAATACAGAAAAGAATATAAGATAAACTAAAAGACAAAAAGAGAAATAAGGATAGCAAAATCAACGGCAGAAGAAAAGATAGCTAACGATCTCCTGGTCAGTGCACATCAACCTCTTGCCCCCCTATCGCATACAATTCCCTTGGATTTCTGCTTTCCAAGTGCATGACAGTGCACTTCTTCACATTAAATCTTAACTGCCAAGCAGACCATTCTTCCAGCTTTTGTAGATCTTTCCTCATGTTATCCACTCCCTCATCTACTCTGTTGCAAATTTTCGTGTCATCTGCAAAAAGACAGACTTTTCCATTCAGTCCTTCAGCAATACCACTAACAAATACACTGAACAGTACCGGTCCCAGGACCAAACCCTGGGGCAAACCACTAATCACCTTCCTTTCATCTGAGTGAGCTCCGTTTACCATCACCTTCTGTCGTCTGTCAGTCAACCAATTTCTGATAAGTTCACCACCTTGACACCCATCCCCAAGCTGTTGAGTTTATTGATAAGCCTCCTATGAGGAACAGTATCGAAGGCTTTGCTGAAATCTAGGTAGATCACATCCATCGCATGTCCTTGATCTAGCTCTCTGGCCACCCAGTCAAAGAACTCAATCAGATTTGTCTGGCAAGATCGTCCTTTGATAAAACTATGTTGCCTCGGATCATGCAACCTGTTGGTTTCCAGGAAGTCCACTATACGCTCTTTCAGGAGCACCTCCATTACTTTTCCCCACCATCGAGGTAAGGCTTACTGGCCTGCAGTTTGTCACTTCTTCCCTACTGCTCCTTTTGTGAAGAGGTACCACATCAGCCCTTCTCCAGTCCTGTGGAACTTCTCCTGTCTCCAAGGATCTATTAAAAACATCCTTTAATGGCCCTGCAAGAACCTCTCTGAGCTCTTTCAGGATACTGGGATATATCCCATCTGGTCCCATGGCCTTGGCCATTTTCAGTTTTGCAAGCTGCTCTAAACACACCTTCTGTGAATGGTGTGGGGTATCTACTCCATTCCCATTTGTATATTTGTCAATTACAGGTGATCCTTCTCCAGGATTTTCTCTAGTATAAATAGAGCAGAAGTATTGGTTTAGCATTTTCGCTTTTTCAATGTCACTTTCCACTTTTTGAGTCCTGCAATTCCACCTCTGATTTTCCTCCTCTCCTGAATATACCTGAAAAAAGTTGTGTTGCCACACTTCACAACTTTAGCTATCTTTTCTTCTGCCTTTGATTTTGCTATCCTTATTTCTCTTTTTGTCTCTTTTAGTTTGATCCTGTATTCTTTTCTGTGTTCCTATGTTTGCGAACCTTTCAATTTTGTGAAAGCTGTGTTTTTTGCCTTTATTTGTGCAGCCACTTCTTTGGAGAACCAAATAGATTTCCTTTTCCTCTTGTTTTTATTTACTTTACTTACATACGTATCTGTTGCCCCTTTTATTGCCTCCTTTAGTTTAGCCCATTGCAATTCCACTTCCCTTATCCCAATATTGTACCTAGCCCTGTGAGAGCGGTTTGGCTGCACAGGGTGCAAAGGCTTAGGGGGCGCATTTTGGCTGCCTGCTGTTGTCCTGCCGCTGCCACTTTTAGGCAGGGCAACAGCAGGCAGCCAAATTGAGCCCCCTAAGCCTTTTCAGGTCTTTCTGCAGGTCTGGTCCCTCCCTCCTCTGATGCGACATCAGAGCAGGGAGGGATCAGATCTGCTGCTGGCGACCTACATATCGGGCACCCCTCCATACCTCTGTCCGGCCTCTGCCTGCTCTTGCCCTGCTGCTGCTGCTGCTGCCGTGGAGAAAACAGAGGGTGGTAGCAGCATGGAAGGAGCAAGCAGCAGCTGGACAGAGGTATGGGGGGGGGGGGTAGTGCACCCGATGTACAAGTTGCACAGGGTGCGATTTTGGCATGGCATGGCCCTGTCTTATCCCCTCCCATCCTGCCAACTCCTCCTTCAGGTACTTGGCCATTTACTAAAGTCAGTGTTTTTGAAGTCTAGGACTTTGAGCTTGCTGTGATTGGATTCTATCTTGGCTTTTATCGCAAACCATACCATGTGATGATCGCTACTGCTCACATGGGCACCCACCCGGATATTCGACATGCTAGCTCCATTGGTGAGCACTAAATCCTAAATCCAGGACCAAGCTCTCCCTGGTTGGTTCCATCACCATTTGTCTAAGTAATGCATCTTGGAAGGCATCCACAATTTTTTTTTACTTCTTTCCAGATTTGCAGAAGAAATACTCCAATCCACATCGGGTAGATTAAAATTACCTAATATGATCACTTCCCCCTTCATGGCTATCTTTGCAATCTCAGCAATCAAGTCGCTATCCATTTCTTCGGTTTGAGTTGGAAGCCTATAGATTACACCAGTATGGATGATAGTGCCATCTCCTCTTTCCAACAGAATCCACAGCACTTCCTTTTTTCCCCCCACATCCCCTGCATTTCAGCAGCTTTAATATTGCTTTTGACATATAGGGCTACTCCTCCTCCTTTTCTACCCCCTCTCTCTCTTCTAAATAGATTATAGTCCGCTATGGCTATATCTTATTCATGCGACTCATTAAACCATGTTTCTGTAATGGCCACAATGTCCAAATCCATTTCCACCATTAGGGCTTCCAGATCAGGAACTATTGGTTAGGCTTCGAGCATTTGTGCTCATTGCTTTCCAGCATTTGTTAACTGGCTTGCCTGTGTTTTGCATGGATTTTGTTCTACACGCCCCTTCCCACTTGCCATTGATGTGTGGTTTAAAAATGTGACTGTTGCCAATGTCACATTACTTTTGCTGGGAGTGATATCCTTCTCCATCCATCACCCCCTTTCCCCAGTTTAAATTCCTGTCCACATACTGTTTGAACTTTTCACTTGGGATCCTTTTCCCTGCGACCAAGAGATGTAGTCCATCAGCACAGTATAGTCTCTTGTTCATCCATCTGTTTCCCCATTCGCCAATAAATCTAAATCCTTTTTGTTTGCACCAGGTTTGGAGCCATGTATTAAAGTTGTTTATGCGATGCAGCCTTTCTGCCCCCTTACCATGAACAGGTAGAACTTCTGAGAATGCTATAATGTTAACAATGAGCTTGAGTTTCTCTCCCAGAGTCTGGAAGTCCCTTTGAACTGCAGAGACACTGATTCTAGTCAGATCATTTGTTCCCAAGTGGATGACATATAGTAATTAGATCTTACCTGCTAATTAGTGTTCCTGAAGGAACGACAGTCCAGTCCCTTTACTTCTGGGTTACGCAACCCTTCCAGCAGCTTGGAGGCTGAGCCCAACCTTTTTGGGGATGGAGCGGTATAAATACCACTGGGACCACCCACCAACTCCAGTATTCGAATGAAAAAGCAGACATATCTAACTTCCATCAATAACCTACCTAACATAATACCTCAAAGAACTATTAAACAATCTTTTTTTTTTTTTTTTTGTGGATCGTATAAGGGAAGGAGAAGGAGGAATGGCAGCGGGCGGAGGGGGATAGCTGAGTCTGCCCGAGCCGGCTTTCTCCTGCACTTCTTCTTGCCGAACCGGCCCTACGCTCGGTCCGATGCTCTTCAATGAATAGGCCTTAACGTTCGCCGGAACCGGGTGGGATCAGGGACTGGACTGTCGTTCCTTCAGGAACACTAATTAGCAGGTAAGATCTAATTACTATTTCCTTATCGTCACTCCAGTCCAGTCCCTTTACTTCTGGGATGTACCAGAGCAGTTCAATCCTGGGTGGGATCCGGCATACCGGACTGAAGAACCGCTAGACCAAACCGAGCGTCCGCTGAACTCTGCACGTCCAGTCTGTAGTGTTTGGGAAAGGTATGCAGAGAGGACCAAGTCGCTGCCCTACAAATATCCAGCGGGGGAACAAGGCTGAATTCTGCCCAAGAGGTAGCCTGGGCCCGAGTGGAGTGGGCCCGCAGACCCACTGGAACCTGCTTCCCCTTCAGGATGTAGGCGGAGGCAATCACCTCTCTGATCCACCTGGAGATAGAGGCCTTGGCCGCCGCCTCCCCTTTGTGTGGACCCCAGAACTGAATGAATAGACGGTCGGACTTTCGGAAGGGCGCTGTGCGAGAGAGGTAACGTTTCAAAACCCTCTGGATGTCTAGGAGACGAAGTTTGCTATCCCTACCTTCATGCCCCTCGGCCGAGAAGGCCGGAAGGGTAACTGTCTGGTTCACATGAAAGGGAGAGATAACTTTGGGCAAGAAGGAAGGAACCGTGCGCAGAACCACTTTGTCCTTGAGGAAGGACAGAAAGGGGGGCTGAGATGACAGCGCCTGTAATTCCGAAACCCTCCTGGCCGAGTAGATGGCGACCAGAAAAACTGTCTTTAGGGTTAAATCCTTTAAGGAGGCCCTCTTTACTGGCTCGAAGGGTTCCCCAATCAAGGCATTTAGCACTAGGTTAAGATCCCAAGGGGGGATGACCGACCTCCGCTGAGGACGCAGCCGCCTAACCGCCCTTAGGAACCTGGAGACGTCGGGGTGTGCCCCTAGGGGTTTGCCACGGACCTTGCCTCTATAGCAAGCGATTGCCACCAGCTGGACCCGTAAGGAGCTGTGCGCCAGCCCCTTGTCAAATCCTGCTTGCAAGAATTCCAGAACCTCTGGGACTGAGGCCGAGAGGGGTTTCCGACGGTGCTCTGCACACCAGGCTTCGAAGATGCGCCAAACCCTTACATAGGATAGACAGGTCGAGCGCTTCTTAGCATTCAACAGCGTCGAGATTACTGCTCCTGAGTAGCCTCGTTTTAGGAGCCGCGCCCTTTCAATAGCCAGGCCGTAAGCGAGAATCGATCCACGTGAGGCATCCGGACCGGGCCTTGCCTCAGCAGGTCCCTTTTGCAAGGGAGCCGCCAAGGTTGGTCGGCGACCATCCTCACCAGATCCGCATACCAGGGGCGGCGAGGCCAATCCGGGGCTATGAGGATTACCAATCCTTGGTGGGATTCCACCCACTGGAGAACCTTTCCGATCAAGGCCCAAGGGGGGAATACATAGAGAAGACCCTCCGAAGGCCACTTTTGGGACAAGGCATCTAAGCCCTCGGACATTCTTTCCTTCCGCCGGCTGAAGAATCTGTCCACCTTGGCTGAAGAGAACCGTGCCATGAGGTCCATGACTGGGAGTCCCCATCGGGCCGCTATCTGGTTGAAGGTCTCCTGTTCCAGTTCCCACTCTCTGTGGTCTATCTTGTACCTGCTGAGGAAATCGGCTGTGACGTTGTCTTCGCCCGCTACGTGCTGGGCTGAAAGTGCTTGCAGCCGGACCTCGGCCCACTGGAAAAGGGCGTCCGCCTCCTTCTCCAATGCGGGACTGCTGGTGCCTCCCTGGTGGTTGATGTAGGCCACCGCGGTGACATTGTCGGAGAGAACGCGAATTGCTCTTCCTTGCACTAAGGTCTTGAAAGCCTTGAGTGCCAGGGTGACGGCCCGCAACTCCAGACTGTTGATGGGCCATTGCGATTCCAACTGTGTCCAGCGGCCCTGGACGAACTGGTCCTCACAGTGCGCTCCCCAGCCTGACAGGCTGGCATCCGTCGTCAATAGTAACCACTGATGCGGTTCGAGAGGCATCCCGCGGTCCAGATTCCTTGGGCACCGCCACCAGTGGAGAGCCTGTTTGGTCCGCGGAGCGCAAGGTAACTGCATTGACAGAAGCTGATGCTGGGGTGACCATCGACGTAATAGCGCCCGCTGCAACGGCCGCATGTGGGCCCTGACCCATGGCACTACCTCTATCGCCGCCGCCATTGTTCCCAGAACCTGAAGATAATGCCACGCCGAGGGATTTCGTCTGCCTAGAAACTGCGTGACTAGGAGTCTTAGCTCCCTTGATCTTGAGCGTGACAGGAATACTCTGCCCCTGTTGGTGTTGAATCTTGCCCCGAGGTACTCGAGTTCCTGGGAGGGAGTCATCCTGCTCTTTGCACGGTTGATGACCCACCCCAACTCCTCCAGAACCTGGATCACTCTGGTCTTCGCCGACTGACTTTCCTCTTCCGACTTTGCCCGGATCAGCCAATCGTCTAGGTAAGGGTGCACTAATATTCCCTCCTTCCGGAGGAAGGCCGCTACTACCACCATCACCTTGGTGAACGTCCTGGGAGCCGTGGCTAGGCCGAAGGGTAGGGCCTGGAATTGAAAGTGGCCTCTTGGCACTGCGAATCTCAGGAACTGTTGATGTGACTTCCTGACCGGGATATGCAAGTAGGCTTCTGTCAAATCGAGGGACGTTAGGAACTCCCCGCCCCTCACGGCTGCTATGACTGAACGTAGGGTCTCCATCCAGAAATGCGGTACCCTGAGGCAGCGGTTGACCTGTTTTAGATCCAGGATCGGTCGAAAGGACCCTTCCTTTTTTGGTACTACGAAGTAAATCGAGTACCGACCAGCGCCGCACTGGTCTGGTGGTACTGGGACCACGGCCCCTAGAGCTATTAGTCGAGCGAGAGTTGCCTCTATCGCCGCCCTCTTTGTAGAAGAACCGCAGGGAGACTGAACAAATGCTGGCCGTATTTGTTTTGCAAATTCGAGAGCATAGCCTTCTCTGATCACCTCTAGGACCCATTGATCGGACGTGACTCGGGACCAGGCGGAAAGAAACAGCCTTAGGCGTCCACCCACCAGTCGCCCTTCCTCCTGGACCCCCGTCACCTCATTGTTGTTTTCTAGGTCCCGAGGAGGAGGAGGAGGATGCCCCAAAACCTCGACCTGCTCCTCGAAACCCTCTGAAACCTTGACCCTTCGAGAGAAAACGGCCCCTGGGAAAGGAGCTTGACCTGGCTGGGCGAAACCTCCACGAGTCCCTAGGCTGGGTACGCACTGGAGCTAGGGGGCGCCCTTGTTTTGGTCTATCTTCCGGGAGCCTGCCTCCCTTAGACTCACCCAGGTCTTTAACTAACTTCTCTAAATCCTCCCCAAATAACAGTTTCCCCTTAAAAGGGAGACGACTCAGGCGTGCCTTCGAGGAAGGATCAGCTGCCCAATTCCGTAGCCACAGATAACGCCTAGCCGCCACCGAGGCCATGTTCTTGGCTAGGCTTCTGATGAGGTCATACTGACTGTCCGCCAAGTAGGCTGCTCCGGATTCCACCCTAGCCGAGTTGGCCTGTATTTCGCCCGTTGGGCCCTCTGCCTGGAGCTGTTGGGCCCACCTTAAACAGGCCCGAGCCACCCAAGCTCCTGACACGGAGGCCTGCAAGGCGAGAGCGCTTACATCAAAGGCTTGTTTCAGGAGCGTATCCAACTTCCTGTCTTGTGCATCTTTTAAGGCCGAGCTGCCCTCAACTGGGATAGTCGTCTTCTTAGTAACTGCTGATACCGCTGCATCCACCCTGGGAGATTTCAGCAGCTCTTTATCTGCCTCTGGAAGAGGGTAGAGGCGAGTCATGGCTCGCACTCCCCTTAAGCTTGATTCTGGTTGGTCCCATTCTTCCTGGATCATCTGGTGCACGACCCTGTGGACAGGGAAAACCTTCTGGGATCTCCTAATGGCCTGGATTAAGGGATCCTCTAACGCCTCTTCCTGTGCTGGCATGTCTGAGGCCACATTGAGAACTTTCAGGGACTCATTAATTAATGCCGGGAGCTCCTCCCGAAGAAAAACTAACTATCCGTGATTGATCTTCTTCCGGGATTTCCCCCTCTTCAAGCTCCTCCTCTTCCTCGTCCAAGTCCTTAATAGAGCCATCCTCCTCCGGTGTACCCTGAGAGAGGGACGCTAGAGGCTCCTCCCAACCAAGATGTGGGCACTTAGGAGGAATACCGGAATCCGGAATGGTTGCCCCGAGGGATCTAGCTGATTTGTCGTCAGCTGGCGGAGCAACCTCTTCTGACCCTAAGCCCTGTTTATGCAGGCAGTAGGCCTTGTGAAGTAAGAGGATGAAGTCAGGGGAGAAAAATTCTCCGGCCCCCCCTGCACTAGAGGGGGGGGGGGAGGCGGAAGAGGAGGAGGAGGCAGATCCGAGGGTGTAGAGAGAGGGAACTGGGATCCCCCTTCCCCTTCTAGAGGGTCTCCTGACTCCTGAGAAGGCTGTGTCATGGTCAAGTTAATTTCCTGCTCCACTGAGGCGGCCACTGCGGCACAGCTCCTGCAGATTCCTGCCTCTGCGGAGGTGCCCCTGCGAGTTCCACAGGAAGGGCAGCGAGGTTTGGACGCCATGACTTAGTGCTGGGGCTTCCCACAGTGAGCTCCCAAACAAAAAGCAATATTTCCCCCGGAGGAAAACTAAGAGCCCCTTAGTTTGGTAGCTAAAGGCAACTTAAACCAGTTTGAAGATCAATGGAATTAAACTAGAAATAAACATTGAAGTTAAATTGAAATTAAAGTTGAAATTAAAATAAAAGCAACTAGCTTAAAACAACAGTAAAAACAAGAAACTGAACAAAGTCAAATAAATCGCAAAAACAAAGTAAAATAAAATCGCTAAGAACCAACAAACTGAAGATAAGCAGAGTACTTGCGATTATGCTTCTGTTGCTGGATGGGCCCGACTCAGCAATCAGCACCCGCCGGCTCTACACGTGGTAGGCCTCGCCATGTGGAGCCTGAACGGGGGGCCGCAAGACCGCTCTACGGGCCAGTGGATCGCAACCCAGAACGCAGCCCTGAGGCGGGAACCGCTCTCCTAAAGAAGATCGCCGCTCTCCGACACCTTTCCGCTTGAAAGAGGCATCCGACAGGGCTGCCCACTCTCACCTTTACTGTTTGTCCTCTCTCTTGACCCCCTGATACGGATCATAGAGGCTTCTCGGGAGATAAAAGGTATCCGGATTGGGAAGAGAGAGTTCAAGATTGCGGCCTTTGCAGATGACCTGCTGGTGCATTTGCTTGTCCCTGATCGATCGCTGCCGTGTTTATTGATAGAAATTACACGTTTTGGACGAATTGCGGGGTTGCGCATCAACAAAGATAAATCTGAGGCTTTGGATATCTCAGGTCGGCGGCGAGGTGGGTGGGAGGGGTTTCCCCTAAAATGGGCTGATAAGGAGTTTAAATACTTAGGTATCGTGTTGCCCCGGCAAGTCAACGCCCTATATGGGCGCAACCTGGACCGCATCCTTAAGGGACTGCAAACCCAGTTGAAAGACTGGAGTCACCTCCCGCTTTCTTTGATGGGACGGGTAGCAGCCATCAAGATGGTGATACTTCCGAGGATCCTGTATTGGCTGCAGATGCTACCGGTATGGCTGTTGAGCCGCGATTTGCGCCGGGTAGAAGCCCTCATAAGGGCATTTTTGTGGAAGGGGGGAAGGGCCCGTATTCCCTGGAATCGGATGCTGGGGACCTGTAGGGAGGGGGGACTGGGATTGCCCAATCTAAAGGTCTATGCTTTAGCTTGTCAAGCCAGGCATATCGGAGACTGGCTGGGAGGGACCGAGGTATATATGCCGAGAGCGATGGAAGAGGGGTTAGTGGCCCCCCACACTTTGTTGGGAGTCATACATGGGGCGGACCGCGATTTGCCCAACCGGATAGTGCAGAGTGAATTGATTAGTTCGGCCCACCGAACCTGGAGACGCCTCAATAAACTTTGGAACACTTCGTGGACCGTATCTAGCTGGCTACCATTACAAGGGAACGTACAATTTACCCCGGGGTCTGAAACGGCGATTTTCCGGGACTGGAGTGACAGAGGCATTCAGAAGCTGGGGCACTTAGTGGACCCCACCGGCTCCTGTAAATCTTTTTTGACTCTGAGCAGGGAATACGATCTATCCTCTCGACATTGTTTTGCTTACATACAGGTATCTCACTATGTGTCCTCTTTGTCGAAGGAAGCGCTCAGTTTAGAACGATCGGCACAGATCATGGAATTTTTTGGAATAGAGGGGGATTACCCGCCTTCGATATCGATCTTAAAGAGCCGCCTGGATCGTAACGGGGTGGCTCCAGATTACAGGCCGGTGGAAGAGGCCTGGGCGGCGGAGCTACACGGGCAGGTACTTCCAGGGACGGTTCGTATGGCTTTAAAACGAATAGTGAAACTTACATCTGGGGCGCGATGGAGAGAAGTACAGTTTAAATGTATCACTAGAGCCCATATATCCCCGCGGCGGGCGTTTCGGAGCCGCATCACAGCTGACGGCCGTTGCCCTCGATGTTCTGAGGCCATGGCCACTTTGTTGCATATGTGGTGGGAATGTAGGTCTATCCGGCCCTACTGGGCTAGGATCTCAAGGTTTATGGGGATTCTCCTGCAGCAGAGATTGCGGTGGTCTGCCTCCCTGGTAGTGTTAGATTGGTTGGACTCCCCCGGTCTCTCGCGAGCTGGGGAACAGCTGCTGGTGCGCAAAGCCTGTCTGGTGGGGAAGGGGCCTATTCTTCGCCTCTGGCGGGAAAGGGAAGCACCTACCTTCGGGGAGTGGCGGAACTATTTTCACCAATTCATGTTGACGGAGAGATGGGGTGCACGGGGCAGTGTCAAAAGATGGACAGCCTTCATGCTTGTCTGGGAACCTTACATTCAAAGCCTGGGGGCTCGGTGCCGGAATGAAGTATTACATATAGGTAGTTGATGGAGGTCTTGTAAGGGGATGGAGGTGGATGCAGGTTGACCTCATGCTAGTAGTTCTCTCTTGTCTTCTGGAGGAGTGTTGCTACAGGTGGGGGTAGGGGGGTGGAGGGGGGGGTAGGGAGGGAGGGTGGGAGGGTTCAATGTGTTATAATCCACCTGCTCTTATATCTTTGTTGTAATTCTCCGGAGGGGGATAAGAGTTCCACCCCCCCTGGAGAGTCCTGTTTTCCTGTATATTGTACAAATTTTTTTTGGTGGTCTATAAATAAAATATTTAAAAAAAAAAAAAAAAAAAAGAAGATCGCCGCTGAAAAGCTGCCCCGCGGTCAAACGGGAGACCCGGAACTCGCCTCCACATCCTCCTGCTCCGGGACGGGTCCGGCGGTGGGAATGGGCCTGCGGCGTTGCCTCAAGCGCTCAGCCACCAGGAGGGCTTCGGCGCGAGGCAGGACCAGCTCGGGTGAAGTAGGGCAGGAGCCAGCCGATATCGCAGCAAAGGAATCCGGGCCAGGCAGGTCTCTTTGCTGCAGCCTGCAGGAGAAATATCGCCTCCGATGTCCTTGCTGACCTGGGGAGGGGGGGGGGGGGGGGGGCGAGCAGGCAGGGGGAATTAAAGGGGCATACCTGGGAAAAAACTGAATATAAAGAAATCAACAGTCAAGAAATAAAAGGAGAAAATTTCAGTGAAAATCTAAGTAAATAATCTAAATAAAGGAAAGACTCCAGTAAGCCCTAGGCTTACGGAACCCTCCAGCTGCTTGGAGGCTGAGAATACTGGAGTTGGTGGGTGGTCCCAGTGGTATTTATACCGCTCCATCCCCAAAAAGGTTGGGCTCAGCCTCCAAGCTGCTGGAAGGGTTGCGTAACCCAGAAGTAAAGGGACTGGACTGGAGTGACGATAAGGAACAGTAGTTTTGGAGTGTTCACTTTCTGCACTAACTGATCATGAATAGCGCAGCATAAAACCAAATAAATAAATACCAACAATTTGGTTTGAATCTCTGCTGGCTGAAGAGCCTGGGAGGCATTTGACCATTTTCTATAATATGAACTGTGTTCCCAACTTTGTGCCTCTGATGATGGAATTCCCAAGTAGTAGTAGTAGTTTTCTGCTTTGTGATTTTTTTCTTCCTATTTGGTGCATTTCAGTAGATTTAGCATTGAGTCTTTCATTTAAGTTTCCACAGATTGGGCACCCTCATTATCCAAGGCAGAGAAGGCATTATGCGGGGATATCTCTTGATGTATAGGGTGTCTCTGTTTTACAGGTCGCAACCTACCAGAGCACACTGTGATCCATTTGTTCCTGGGCTATTTGATTCTTTGTGGGAGCGGTGGTGGAGTTTGTACCCTAGAGGAGGTGTGTTTAATTGCAGCTAAATCTCCCCTTAGTATTTCCGTGCCAGGTTATCACACACCTGCACGGAAAAAGCAAAAAAAGTTGCCCCAATACCGAAAACCCTTGACCTCAGGGATAAGAACCGTTTTCTGCGGAGCCGAGTGCCCCTGGAAACATCCGGGAAGACATTCAGCTGGTGCCCACAGAAAAATTCTTTACACTTAAAAAAGATTTTAAAACCCTGTTTTTATCATCTAAAAATACAAGTCACCAGTAAATTAGCTCTCTTACAAATTACGCCTGCTGAATCTTCCAAAAAAAATAGTCAAATCCTGACTAATATTTGGAGATAAGACATCTAGCCCTTCTCCCACCTTAGGCCCTACACGCTGCCTAGAAGGCAAATAAAAACATTTTGAAAGAAGAATAGCATCCGTGATCTGCAATACCTCTCTAAAATACTTAGCCAAAAGAATCTCTGCAGATAACAAATGTGTAGTAGGAAAATTCAGGAAACAGAGATTGTTGGCTCTTGAAAATTTTTCCAGATATTTCAACTTGTAGTGGATGACCGTAGAATCTTTAATTGCAGAAGTGCTAGTCTGTTGCAAAACCTGCAGCTAACTACCCATTTTTTAAAATTGCACCATCCACCCCAGAAAACCTGGTATCCACCTCCTGAAATTTCTTGACCGACTCCTGTGAAAATAAACAAAGATTCCACAGAACTAGACAGCTTCGAGCCTATCTTGGAGAAGGCAGTCCAAATATCTTTTAAGGCAACATCTTCTAGGGGCTCTACCGGGACATCAGCAACCTCCGTTAACATCACAGCACTTGGCAATGGACCAAGCAAGAAAGAAGGTACTGACTGCTCCGGACAGCCATCCGACAAACCAGTAGAAGATAACTGAGGGCGAGGGATCGGTTGGGGGAGTGGTTTCCGCTCTGCTGAACTCAAGGATGCCCCTTCAGGTCAGGTAAGTTGGTCTGTGAACAGAGCAAAATGTTTGTCAAATGGGCCAACCATCTTAACCGCAGCAGAAGGTGGTGCCTTGGGTAAACAGAAAATCAAATCTGTTCCTATCTAAAACCAAGGTAACAATACAGCAGTACAACCACCTAAACACCAAGTACCTGAAGCAGTTCCACAGTCTGTTCTTAGTCTCTCCCTCATTGGATCACCAAAGGTGCACCCAAGGGGCGTGACATGCCCCTTCGGGCCACGGCCCAAGAGCCAGTTGATATACCTCCAGAGGGCCTCAAGGCACTGACGTCACAGGAGGAAGACTGGGGCTGCCGACTTCACAACCTGCACAGGCCAACCCCCGCCGATGTTACTCCCCAAACGCCGAGGCTCAGAACAGTAGGTACTTCCAGATGGAAACCGCTCTGTCCCCTCCCCCGCCCTTAACACTTGAGCACCAAAATGTGCCTCCTGACCCACGTGCACAGCCAGATGGTAATGTTTCACAATGTATGCAGTGAGGACCACGTCGCAGCCCGACAGATGTCTCCTGGAAGCACCAGATGGACCTCTGCCCACGAAGTGGTCTGAGAACTTGTGAAATGTGCTTGCAATCCCACTGGGACGGCCCTGCGCTCAAGCATATAGACAGAGGCAATAGCCTCCTTAATCCAGCAGGAAATGGATGCTTTAGGAGGTGGCCTCCCCCTGCCGAGGCAACCCAAACAAGACAGACAATCCAACTTCTGGAAGGATCATGTACACTTCAAATAAGCACATAACGCCCTCCGAACATCCAACCGGTGAAGATGAGAATCATTCCCCTCCTTCCTGGACTCAGAAAACACTGAAAGTCACCGGTTGATTAATAGGACACAGGAAAATCACCTTAGGGAGGAAGGACAGCATGGTACAAAGTACCACTCGCTCCTTGGACATCACCAGAATGGGCTCCCTACAAGACAAAGCCTGCAACTCCAAGATGTGCTGGGCCAAGGAGATAGCCACCAAAAAGACCACCTTCAATGTGAGATCCTTCAAAGAAACTAGCTTCAATGACTCAAAGGGTGAAGCCAACAACCCTGACAAGACCAGATTCAAGTTCCATGCTGATACAACCTGTCCTTCGTGGCAGCCTAACCTGCTTGATGGCCCATAGAAACAGAGACATCCGGATGGGACATCAACGGGGAACCTTGAATCTTGCCCTGGTAATAGGCTAAGGCTGCCATGTGCACCTTAAGGGAATTCAAGGCCAGTCCTTTATCGATACCATCTTGCAGAAATGCCAAAATATTGACCATGGAAATACCAAACGGCCGCAGACCACACTGGTTGAACCAATCCTCAAACACTCGCCATACTCCGATGTAGGACAAGGACGTGGATTTATGACGTGCTTTCAGCAATGTGGCAATCACCCTAGGCATGTACCCTCGCTTCCTCAAAACGCACCCGCTCAAGAGCCAGTCCGTAAGAGAAAATTGATCCACCTGCGGCATCCTGAGTGGCCCTTTGACAAGCAAATTGTCTTCCTGAGGCAGGCGCCATGGATGATCCACTAGCATCCTGATCAGATCAGCGTACCATGAGTGCCGGGGCCAATCAGAAGCTACCACCACCACTTTCCCTCTGCGCTAAGTGATGTGGTTCAACAGCTGCCTGATCAAAGCCCAAGGAGGAGAGACATATAGGAGATCCTCCTGCAACCAGGGTTGGGATTGCACCAGGGCATCCAATCCTTCCAACATTCACTCTCTTCGCGGACTGAAAAAGCATCTGACCTTGGCATTGTCCACAGTCGCTATCAGGTCGATGACTGGTCTCCCCCAGCGCCGAATGATCGTGGCAAACACCGAGTCCATCAGAATCCACTCTGCTGCATCTATGCGATGTGTGCTGAGATAATACACCTGCATGTTGTCCTTGCCTGCCTCGTGCACCACCGACAGGGCGTTGAGAGTGATGCCACCTCCACTTTTAGCAGAGCACTGCCTGTGCCGCCCTGTCGGTTTGTGTATGCCACTGCTGAGGCATTGTCTGAGAACACACTCGCCGCCTGCGCTTTCAGTAGCACAGCAAACTGTTAAATGCCATCCAAGCCACCCTGATCTCCAGGCAATTGATGGACCAGGAGATCTGCTCCACTGACCATGTCCCCTGCGCCACCTTGCTATGGCAATGTGCCCCCCAGCCACTCAGGCTGGCATCTGTGGTCACCATTAGCCAATCTGGTTGCTCCAATGCTACTCCCCTCTTTAAGTGGCTGTCCAGCAACCATCACTGTAGAGCCACCTTGGCGTTCCTTGGGCACTGAAGCCTGCGAGACAGAGGGCAATATTGAGGTGACCACCTGGAGAGCAGCAACCATTGCAGCGGACGCATATTAAATCTGGCCCAGGGGACCAGGTCCAGTACTGCTGCCAACAGCCCCAGGCACTGCACGTAATACCAAGCCGAAGGCTGCGACATCCACAGGAAGCGGCGCAACAAACTCTGGATCTTTACAACGTGCTCGTCCATCAGGAAAATGGAGGACAACTGCTGCGTAGAATCAGGCTCCCAGCTAAATCAACTGCTGGGATGGAATCAACTTGCTCTTGGCTGAGTCGACCACCAACTACAAAAACTTTACATAAATGTGATGACCTTTCGGGTCGCTGCCTGACTTTCGTCTTGTGACTTTGCATGAATGAGTCAGTCATCCAGATACATGTGAACTAACACTCCTTGCTTTCTCAGGCAGCCGCTGCCACCACCATGCTTTTGGTGAACATTCTGGGCAACATCGCAAGACCGTCAGACAGCGCCTGAAGCTGACAATGCCCCATCCAGGTTGCAAACCTGGAGGACGTGTTGATGTTCTGGATGTCTAGGGCTATGCAGGTATGCTTCGGTGAGGTCTAGGGCCATTAGGATCTCTCCCCTATGCACCAGCACTATGACTGACTGTCTAAATAAATATAATATGACACCTCGGGACCCATAAGACCGCATTTACATGCTTGAGGTCGAAGATGGCCCAATACAACCCTTCCATTTTGGGCACCACGAAGTAGATCAAGTATCGACATAAACTTTGATGGTCTGGAGGTACAGGCACCGCGGCCTTGATTGTGAGCAACCGCTACAGTGTTGTGCGGACTGCCTGAATTTTGGCTGGCATCGAGCAAGGAGATAGTAAGAAACTGCCCTTCAGCTGATGCTGGAACTCGAGAGCATAACCCTCGTGAATAATTTCCAACAACTACTAATCTGATGTTATTTGGACCCAAGAATGATAGAAGCATTGAAGACATCTGCCAATCTGCTCCCCGCATTTCAATGTGGCTTCTTGGAGGAACCGGAAGCTCCTGCGTAATAACCACGGGTGAGCCCCCTGTTGCGAAAGGACTGCCTCCTAAAAGAGAACTGACCTCTCAGAATAAGATAACGCACTGTGTGAAGACAGTGGCAGTCCTGCACTCCTCCCCGAGGTGGGCCTGGCTGACCCTGGCCCCCCTCGAGGCCTATCCTCCGGTAACCAACCTTCCCTTAGAATCTCCCAGATCCTTAAACAACTCTTTTAGCAACTCCCCAAACAGCAACTTGCCTCTAAAGGGCAGTTTACTCAACCTGATCTTGGAGGATACATCCGCCGACCAATTCCACAACCAGAGAAAACGGCAATACTCAGAGGAGGAATGGACCAAGTCGTAACAAAAATCCGATAAATATGCCGTGGCTCTGCACGCAAATCCTGGAGTAATGCCGGCAGGGCCTGAACCCATCACATGCATGCCCAAGCCACATAGGCTCCGCAAATAGAAGCCTGCAGGGGCAAGACATTCACCTCGAACACCTGCCACAAAAGTGCCTCAAGCCTCCAGTCCTGCAGATCCTTAAGGATTGTACCTCCCTCCACTGGAATCATGGTCTTCTTGGTCACAGCTATGACAAAAGGCATCCACCTTAGGTGTATGGAAAAACTCCTCCTCCGCTGGCAGCACTGGATAGAGACGGGCCATCACCTACCTCCCCCCCCCCCCCCTCACAGTCCCAATTCCGGAACTCCCCACTCTGCCTTGACCATCTGCATGATGGCCCAATGGACCGGAAAGGAGTTCTATGGAATACGCCCCCCTGCAACAGAGGATTCTCTAGAGGGACCTCCTCCTGCTTAGAGCAGAAAGACAGGTTTCAAGTCGCCAATGACCGGGAGATTAGGGGTAACAACTCCTCCTTGCGAAAAACTCTCACTATAGTGGGGTCCTCTCCAGGGGCAGCATCTCCTTTCTCGAGACCCATGCCTTCCAGGTCCTCCTCTGAAGCAGAAGGGCCCTCCCCTGGGTCCTCCATATATCCTGGAACCTCTTCATCCTCCCAGTCACCTTCTGTGACCTAGCCTACGCACAAACACTTTTCTGAGGACTGTTCTCCCTGCACCGGAAGAATGCGCTTGGCCTACAGAGCCTTTCCCACTCCCCTGGGCATTCTCCATCACATAAGCCCTATGCAATAATAAAACAAATTCTGGAGAAAATAAGGATCCCTCCACTAGCCCCACTCCTGTGGATCCTGAGGGACTCTGCATCGCCCCCTGCAATTGGCGGGGCTGGACTGTATGGACAAAATGGCTGCCAGCAAGTCAACACAGGAAACGTTCCCGCCTGCTGAAGGAGGTGGCGGCAGCTGCGGCCGATTCACCACCTCACTCCAGCGTGACCGTGGGCCTCCACGACCCCCCCCCCCCAGAACCAAACTCATACTGTCTCAGCTGTGCTCAATCTCACGGCTCTCCTTATCACATGCCAGACAGCACCCCACCTGGGAGAGTGAGCTGCAGCATGCCCCATATGCCACGCATATCAGCTTAGTACCTGGCATCCTACTGAGCGGGAACGATTCCCCAGGCCTCAACACATCAAAACCACAGGAGTTAAACTTACCACGGCAGTCTGGGATGGCAAAGCATTTTTTTCCCCCCACATTTCCTTACTCTGCTGCCTGTGCCACCGGGAGACCCCGATGTTGACTCAACAACTCACAAGGCTTCTACGGAGGTCTGCTCCCACCCACCAAAGGGCTCTGGTGCTTTACAGAGGCTCTGATGCCCCAGAGCAATGTAGCTATGTGAAAGACTGCTCAGCCTTGTTTTGTTTTTTTTCTTTTCTGCAGCTTTATGTGCAGTTGACCTCCATATAAATAAATTACAGTCCCGCTGGTCTCCTTCCCACAACTAGAAACTCTGAGTGACCAAAGACAACAGACAGCCTCCTTCAGGGAAGTCTGCACACCAGCTGCTGGAGACTGAAGATACTGGTAACAGGAGGCAAGGTCCTCTGGGGGTTATAGAATGACATCACAGAAAAATTTGCATATTCAGTCTCCATCTCTGGTCGGTGGACACAACCTGCTTGTCTGGACTGGTTTGGAGGGATATGGGATGAAATATATATAAAATTGGCAATAATTGTTTCTTTTTATAATGGCTTGGAAGGTGTGCCAAATCCAGTCAGAGAATCTGCTCCATCCTCAATATTTACAGGGTGGGGCTGGATATGAGGTACTATAGGGTGCTCACAGCCTCTCGGGATTCTCCCCCAAGTATTGCAATCTTTAAATTTCTGCTTGCTGTATACTTCTCATATACTGCACTGGACAGAGAAAGTCTCCCAGCCTTCATGTTTATCCAACTTAGGGGGCACCTGGGTCTTCTATTTAAGAATAACAGTGGAGCTTCTCAACAATCTTGCCATGGAACTCACAATAAAAACTGACATTCCTGAAATCACTGTGCAATGCTTAAAAAGTAAAACAGGAGCTATTCTTACCCAAGTAGTTTTCCCTCTGCTTGTCTGTTTTCACATCATCCCAGTTGAACTGATCTTGTCCTCCTCTCACGCCTCCTCTGGAGGACCCAAACATTGTAGCTGTGGAAACAAACCTATACTGTGAAAAATGAAGCAACTTTGTGTCCTCATTTGCTCCTTCCATCCCAACATTTAGTAGGGGGTGTGTCCACCAAGCTCTAAGCCATGAGGAACAGGTGAGTCAGTGTTGCTCTTTCAGTTCCTAGTCCACAATTGTTTATGTTGAGCAGCTCCAGGGAGCTCAGGACTGACCTATCTGTTCCTCGTGGCCAGGGCAGCCAAGCCATTACCATAGCACCCATGGCTAGCTGATGAGCGTTCAGAGAGCACCTGGTGCCACTTATGTAGGCTCTTATGATCACGAGGTCACACACTCCCAAGTAGTTGCCAAGCAATTGCAGACTTGCAAGCACAGTAGTGCAGGTCCCTCAGGGGTACCATCTTTGTCAATGGCACAGACTTATTTGACACCTGTCAAAACCTTCACTTGCAGTGTTTGTTGATAGTCTATATTTCTTAAGCTCATGGACCAATCTGAGCAAAAGGTGGAGGTACTTATCTGTAACAAGGGTTCTCCTGTAACAAGGCAAAAGAAGGTTTGCTGTATGATGATATTTATCGGTTGTTATTATAGTTTAATAACCTGCTTTAGTTATGCTATGGCAGATGTGCTAGCCACAGCTTGGAATTAGAGATAAGATGTCTACTGTTTGGAAACATATACTGGAAAATGGTAAGAAGTTGGTCAGCTCTCTTTCTTCTCTATTTAATTTATGACAATTTATTAGCTGACAGTCTAGCAAGGGTTCTCAACCCTGTTCTCGGGACCCACCTAGCCAGTTGGGTTTTCAGGATAACCACAATGAATATGCATGGGAGATATTTGCATATAATGGAGGCAGTATATGCAAATCTCTCTCATACATATTCATTGCGGTTATCCTGAAAACCCGACTGGCTAGGTGGGTCCCGAGGACAGGGTTGAGAATCCCTCTAGAGAGACACTCCACTCTTGATGATGTACAACCACCTAAATCAGTTCCAGAAGAATTTGACAGCTCTAAGTCACAGCAAAAGAGATGGACACTGGTAGCTCATGTAGTAAAAGGGACATGGATTGAAGTGACTAGTTCTCCTAGAAGTCCTTGGGAACTACAGAAATTACTTCTATATTTAAAGCATCTGAGAAATATGCTGTTAAAAGTAGATGAATAAACATTTGAATGTGGAAAGGAAGTCCTTTAGCCCTGTACCTTCAGTACAGTGACACTCGTGTTTTCAAGGGTTGCAAGTGGCATCATTGAAGTATAGCCCATATATGACACCCCCCCCCCCCACACCCCTGACAACCCCAGCTTTAGTATTCTAGACATAAGGACTGCAAACATGCTAGTTATTTAGGCTGTGCACTGACACTACAGCCAGTGCCTAATCCAAATGAACTACTCTTTTTTTGACGGCCAAGAAATTGCCGTGTCAGCAGCCAGTCTAAATAGGGAGTTCATGTAAAGCTGTGAGAGGTACTATGATGTGTTCTGCATGGCTAATCAGTGTAGACACTGGGAAGGTTATCCTATGGAATGGAAGACTGTGTTCAGGGGAAATTGGAAGGGATACTTTTTCCATAACATTAATAACTCCCAACCCACCTGATCAAATGCCTTTTCAACATCTATAGATAACAAAAAGAAATTTGGGATGAAGCAGGTCTAGGAGTACCACATCAAATTTAATAATTTCTTAATAATGCCCCCACTTTCTTGCTCAGGGATGAAGCCAGCTTGATCTGTATGAGTAATATCACCTATAAACTGTTATAATCACATGGCCAAAACTGTCTCCAGTAACTTGATATTAATGTTTGAGAGTAATATCAGTCTATAAGACAGAGGAGGCAGGGTCTTTCCATTCCTTCAGTATAACTGTAATTAAGGCCGACTTCGTCAGTGCTGATAGGGGGGACCCACCCACGCCCCCCCCAAGCAAACCACTGAATAAACTACCAGAGGTGGCATCAGGTCCTCTAAAAACACTTTAGAAAATTTAGCTATAAGGCAATCAAGTCCCGGAGGTTTTAATGCTCTAGATGACCATTTTATTAGCCACTGTAGGTTGACTCCATCCTGGTTTTTTATATAGATATATAGATAGATATATAGATATAGATATATACAGATATAGATATATATATGATCTTCTGAAGATGTGGCCTCCAGAATCACACAGTACTCTAAATGAGGTCTTGCCCGAGACGTACACAAAGGCACTAACACCTGCAGTCTCCACCACTGTGTCAACCGCAACTAATTCCTAACGACGCAGCCTGCTTAACTGCCACTCCTGTCGGGCAAAGACGATCCTTATTCATGATCTCATCGAACAGAACTCCCTCGATGTTTTATTCATTTTCGAGACATGGCTCAAGGAGGGGGAAGACCCCCTCCTGGCACAATGTCTACCCCCGGACTATGACGCTCTTTCCATTCCACGTATTGGGCGGACTGGCGGCGGAGTTGCAATTATTTACTGTTCCTTGGTCCCTCTAACTCAAAATTTCTTCCCCCTCTCTACAATACCAAGAGTCTCTCCTCCTCCGTCTAAACTCCCACCCAGCTCTTCACTTTTTAGTAGTTTACGCTTCTCCATCTCCTCCCCTTCTTTGGGAATCTCTTCTTTCCTCCATCTTCGATTTGGTTCTGCAATTCCCTCAATTGGTCCTACTTGGAGATTTCAATGTTCACTTTGATTCTTCAAGGGACATTTCATTTGTTTCACTTCTTGAAGACCTCTCACTGATACAACATGTCAGTTTCCCTACTCATGCTGCTGGTCATACACTGGGTCTGGTCATTTCCCATGTAAATTCCACAACTCAGCTTTTGTCGTTTGCCCACAGACCCGTTCCCTGGTCAGATCATTCCTGCCTCACTTTTTCTTTACAGTCTGTAGGGCCTACCTCTGTTCCCTTTCTCCCCTCCATCTTCATTATCAATGCGATTCTCTCGTCATATTACTTCAGTAACACTGCAGAACTTTCCTACTGCACACCAGCTCCTCCCTTCTGATTTTTCCTCCCTCTCACCATCATCTCAGGTTGCCTCTTGGAACACAGAACTCCATCATGCACTGGATCAAGTTGCACCTCTGCAACCCCGTTACTCCCGCCGCGCAGCTTGCCACCCTTGGTTCCATGCCGGTCTTCGATTACAGCGTTCACACTTACGCAGAGCAGAACATCTCTGGAAGAAAGCTCGATCATCAGTAACATATCAACATTTCAAATCCTGTCATGCACAATATCGCTCCAGTCTCCTCCAAGCTAAGCGTACCTACTACTCTGAATCAATTATATCAGCCCCCAACAGGTCTACACATCTGTTCTCAACCCTCCAAGCTCTCTCGCGACTGCAATCTCGTCCCTCACATGATGTTATCCCTTCTGGTTCAGCTCCCAGTCCTACCCAGCTGGCCTCCTTCTTCTCCTCCAAAGTTCATGATCTGCGCCTGTCTCTCCCTCTTTGTCCTCATGCGCTACCACCTCCTTCCCCTATTTCACCCCCACTGTCTTCTCCATTATCCTACTCTTGGGCCAACTTCCATTCCCTCACATATCCAGAGCTTCTTAAGCTTCTCTCTACCACTCACAAAACCACTTGCTCATCAGACCCTATACCATCTGCCTGGTTATCCGAACCTTCTCTTGGTCTATTCATGCCACTACTCACCATCATTAATTCCAGTCTTGCCTCCGGGTCTTTCCCTCACCTATGAAAGCACGCCCTAGTTCGCCCCCTTCTGAAGAATCCCGTCTTAGACTCATCCGTTCCAGCGAACTATTGCCCTGTGCCAAACTTACCATTTGCCTCAAAACTCCTAAAGAAAGCCGTTTTCACGCAACTCTCCCATCATCTCGATTCAACGCATTTCCTTCACCCCCATCAGTCCGTTTTTTTGGCCAGGCCATAGTGTCGAATCCATTATCACTGCTGTTATGAATGAAATACACTCTTCACACGATCATGGTGATATCTCGGTGGGTGGCGATGTCTTTAGATCTCTCTGCTGCCTTTGATCTGGTTGATCATTCTCTTCTTCTATCTAGATTGCGGGATGCGGGTGTTCGGGGTACTGTCTATCACTGGTTCCACTCTTTTCTATACTCTCGATCTTTTGCTGTGACTTCTGCCTCTTCCACCACAGACCATTTCCCCCTTACCTGTGGTGTCCCACAGGGCTCAGTATTAGCTCCATTATTGTTTAAAATGTATTCTTGGCCCCTCTGGCATTGCTAATTCAACAATCAGGTATTTCAGGATATTACTATGCCAATGACATTCTTCTCTTACACCACACCTTTTCTTCCCATCCAGACATCACTCCTCTTAACGAATGTTTATCTTCGGTCTCCACTTGGCTCTCCTCAAATTGTCTTATCCTTAATATCTCTAAAACCACCACTATTTGGTTTCCCCACAGCTCCGCTTGCCCATCACTTACTCCCTCTTTCTCAGGTACTGCAATTTCCCTGGTATCTAAGCTTCACTATCTAGGTGTCCTTCTCAACAGCACCCTCACATTTAATGACCACATTTCCCAAGTCTCTCAGCGCTCTTTTCTCTATCTCCGGCGCATTCGCGCCATTAGATCATTTTTATCCCCTCAGGCCCTGATCACTCTCCTTCTTTCACTGGTCATCACTAGATTAGATTTCTGTAACTCTGTATTTGCCGGTATCCCTCAATATCAGTGTCGTCAATTACAACTACTACAAAACACTGCAGCCCAGATGATTACTCATGCTTCCCCTCATGATCACATTACTCCAATTTTACAACACCTTAATTAGCTCCCATTGAACTTCCGAATACAATTCAAGATTCTCATTTTAGTGCACCAGGCTATTTACTCTCACAGACCCCAATACATAGCTGATTTACTAACCTTTACATACACCCACTCGTAGCCTCCGTTCTATCCATATCAACCGCTTACACCTCCCTTCCCCCTCACAGGCACATCTTCAGTCAACCAGTCAGCTTTCTTTTATCTCGGTCTCTCCCTGTGGAACTCCTTGCCTACTGCCCTTCGACTAGAAGAGTCTTACCCTAAATTCTGCTCCCTCCTAAAAACCCACCTCTTCTCCTCTGCTTTCAATCTCCCCCCCTAATCTCTCAATTCCCCACCCTTTTTCGCTACTGAATTTTACTATTACTTTATTTTCTCTTTTTTCCTTTTTCTTATATTGATTATAGCAGAAAGGAAAAGAAATTACATT
Source organism: Ichthyophis bannanicus (assembly GCA_033557465.1). Taxonomy (NCBI): domain Eukaryota; kingdom Metazoa; phylum Chordata; class Amphibia; order Gymnophiona; family Ichthyophiidae; genus Ichthyophis; species Ichthyophis bannanicus. The sequence continues at coordinate 224,233,147 of CM066031.1, forward strand.
TTTTATTATATTGTAAACTGCCCCAATGTAACTGGGGGCGGTATATCAAATGTTTTAATAAACATAAACATAAACAAAACCTCCTTTTTCCTGCTAGCATTCCTCTCTCTATGCATCCAAACATTCTTCTAGCTTTTGCCATGATCTTTTCTACCCATTTGGTCACCTTAAGACCTTCAGATACAATCACCCTTAGGCCCCACTCTTCTTTTATACACAAAGTACCCCCCAACCATACTTTACCGCTCTCTGGGGTTTTGAAGCTAGGATTGGATAAATGGCTCCAGATGTGCCAAACAGGCTTTATCCAGTCCTGGGTTTACACCATTTCATGCAGAGACAGGTAATTCTGATTTCTCCATTGAACTCCATAAGAAAAAGTAACACAACAAGGCCCTGAATGCAATGGCATAAAGGGATAAACTCAGAACAGAATCAAGCCTGTCAAGCACATCTGGAGCCACATGGCAATCCTATTTGCAGCCCAAATGCAGGACTGTATTTTTTTTTTAAGCATGAAATCTTAGCTGTCAAATTCTAGACCATTCTGCGAGCTTTGCTAGATCCCCTCTAGTGGAGGAGTAGCATTTGTGTTCAACACTGGTAGCAAGGACAGTCACTTGTGGACATAAGATTCAGGGTCTGTAAGTGCAAAGAAATTTCTGAAACTAGACAATATGTTATGTTTCAAGACCAGTTCAGCACCTGTAGCCAAACTGTCTGCATTTGAAAAGCTACAGGGACTGGCACTGTTGGATTCTGGTCAGCAAGTACATAGTGCCATTTTTCTGGAAGTACTGACCTCCTAAATACGATCAAATTATGTTGCTTACATATACTGTACATCAACCCTTCTGGCAGATATGGTCCCTCTACAAAAAAACAGAAATAAGCAAGAGATTGGGAACTTCGGGTTATAAACTATGAAATTAATAATCTGACCTCTGTGATGAGTCCGTTAATGGAAATGTTGCTAAAACAGAGGACAGTGGAGTTTCTGGAATCCCATGCATTGTAGGATCCAAGACAATATGGTTTTTACTACTTATCAAACAAATCTGATCCATTGCTTTGACTTGGTGACCAGAAAACTGGATCTGAGAGAGCACTAGATATGGTGTACTTAGATTTCAGTAAAGCCTTTGACATGGTTCTGTACAGGCAAGGCCATACCAAGAGCTCTGCGCTACACTAATAGTTTTTATGCCATCCTTCGGCAACAAATTCCAGAGCGCTTAAATATGTATTGAGAGAAAAAGTATTTTCTCAGATTAGTCTTAAATGTACTACTTTGTAGCTTTATTGCATGTCCCCTAGTATTTGTATTTTTTGAAGGAGTAAACAAATGATTCACCTTTACCCATTCCACTCCACTAGTTATTTTATAGATGTTTATCATATCTCCTCTTAGCCGTCTGTTCTCCAAGCTGAAGAGATATAACCTTTTAAGCATTTCCTCATAGGGTTATCCTTCTATACCCTTTATCATTTTGGCTGCCCTTCTCTGTACCTTTTCTAATACTGCTATATCTATTTTTTTTTAAAGGTAGCAACCAGAACTGCACCATAGAGCACTAGGATATCCTTTGTTTTATTCATTCTTTTCCTTATAAATTTTCAACATTTTACTAGTTTTGTTGGCTGCCACTGAAAACTGAGCAGAGGATTTCAACATGCTATCCACAACAGCATCTTTATCTTTATTGCAACGCTTGATATATCGCCCAAGTAAAAGCATCAAGGCTGTGTACAAAATCAATTGTATGCTGCAAACAGGAAAATGGAAATACACACCACTGGCAAACAGGAAAGAGGAAAGGAGGATAGATTGAGAGGTATAGTTAGGAGATATAGGGATAGATATAATATTTGGTTATCAAAGAAAAAGGAAAAAGGAAAGCCAGGCAGCGGGGAGAGGAGGGCAGACCCTTTTCCTGTGTAGGGACTCCTAATGTGGAGCCTTGCATAGTGTAGCTAGAGTTTGGGTTGTTCTTCCTTAAGTGCATAACTTTGCACTTGTTCACATTAAATCTCATCTGCCATTTGGATGCCTAATCTCCCAATTTCTCAAGATCTTCTTGCAATTGTTCACAATCCTCTTGTGATTTAATAATGTGTAATCATTTTGTAATCATTCATGGTATAAATACACAGGAGGCGGGCCTCTTCGAATTGAAAGCTCTGGAATGAGGGAGCATAGGAAGAAGGTGAGAAAAGGGGATAGACTCAGGCGTAATCTAAATAACTATTTCTTTATGGGAAGGGTAGTGGATGTATGGAACAGACTAATGTAGAGGTGGTGGAGATGAGAAATGTATATGAATTGAACAATGCATGGAAGCAGCACACAGAGTATCTCAAAGGGAAAAGAAAGGATTATAGAGCTTAATAGTTGGTATGGATGGGCTACATGGTCTTTATCCAACATCATTTTATATGTTTCTATGTTTAAATGAGTACAGTTTTACTGCCTGTGTGGAATATCCATTTCACTTAGCATTAGCTTTGCTATCTCTATTACCAGCACTTCTCCATAGAAGTTCAAGTCTTGGAATAGTGTTGCTAATTTGCTGCATTCATGAGTGATTTGCTTTTTCAACTTTAGCTTGAGTTTGCATACTAGTAGTTGATGATCTGTACCACAGTCAGCTCCAGGTTTTGTCTTTGTTGATGTTATAGAGCTTTTCCATCGTTGACTTCCACAGATGTAGTCAATTTGATTTTTATACAATCCATTGGGTGAAGTCCATGTGTACAGTCGCCGCTTGTGTTGATGGAAGAAGGTGTTTGAGATGAATAGATCATTGGTCTTGCAGAATTCTATCAGTCTTTCTCCAGCTTCATTTCTGTTGCCAAGTCCATATTTTCCAACTACTTTGCCTTCTTCTTTGTTGCCAATGTTTGCGTTCCAGTCACCCATGACTGTCAGGATATCCTGTTTGCATGTACTGTCAATTTCAGCTTGTATTTGTTCATAGAACTCTTCAATTTCATTCTCTTCTGCAGCTGTTGTTGGGGCATATACTTGAATTATAGTTGTGTTGATAGGCAATCCTCGTAGACGAATAGAGATTAAGTGTTCGCTGACTGCATTGTATTTCATTACAGTTCTTACAAGTTTCTTCTTTATTATAAATGCAATACCATTTCTTCTTTGTCTTTCATTTCCAGCATAGTAGACCATGTGATCATCTGATGCAAAGTGCCCGATGACAGTCCATTTCAGTTCGCTGACACCCAACAGATCAAGTTGTACACGTTCCATTTCATTCTTGACCACCTCCAACTTCCCTTGGTTCATGCTTCGTACGTTCCATGTTCCAATGTGTAAGATGTGAAGCGGTACTAGAGGAGATCAAACCTAAGCTTTCTTTAGAAGCTCAGATGACAAGACTTCGACTTTCATACTTTGGACACATCATGCAAAGAGAGAGATTAGAGAAAGACATCATGCTTGGTAAGATAGGTCAACACAAAAGAGGAAGGCCAGCAATGAGATGGATCGATACAATAACAGCAGCTACGGGTCAACAATGAGCCACCTGACTGAAGACCAAACACAATTTAGGATAGCTATCCAGAGGGTCACCATGAGTCGACTCCGACTCGACGGCACTTAACAATAGGGCATATGCAGCACTGTACACATACATGTAAAGCACAGTCCCTGCTCAACAGAGCTCACAAACTATCGAAAAAAAATAAAGAAAACAGGGGATTAGGGTAGAAACTAGGGGAAATTGTTATAACACATGGTGGCAAGCAGAATAAAGAGTGTCAGGATCCAAAAGCAGCCTTGAAGCTGCTTATAATCAGAGGGAGCAGAAATTCCTAACTGGCAAGCATCCACAGATCTCATAGCATGGGCAAAAATATCTACCGCCACCTGCTCAGATACGTAATCCTAAATGCAAGATAAGAATTTGAATAAGACTTGCAGAAATAAGCAGTCAATGCAAGCAATCTAAATAGCAAGCGGCACTGCAATCTGGCTTCCTTTCTCTACATTCCACAGAAACAGCTCTTGCTAAAGTCTCCAGCGACTTGTTACTCGCCAAATCCAAAGGTTTCTACTTGTGTCTCATCCTTCTTGACCTTTCTGCTGCCTTTGACACTGTTGATCACCACCTTCTCCTCTATACCCTTATCCTCGCTTGGATTTAGGGGCTTGTTCTGTCCTGGTTTTCTTCTTATCTCTATCACCACACTTTTAGTGTCTGTTCTGGTAGTTCCTCCTCTATCGCCACTCCACTTTCAGTCGGTGTACCTCAGGGCTCTGTCTTGGTATCTCTCCTTTTCTCTCTACACTCAGTCCCTCTGTGCACTTATTTCCCCCCAAGGTTTTCAGTACCATCTTTAAGCTGATGATTCTCAGATCTACCTTTTTGCGCCTGAAATCTCTCCAGGAATCCAGGCCTGGATCTCTTTCTACTTAACCGATATTGCTGCCTGGATGTCTCACCGCCATCTGAAAACTGAACATGGCCAAAACTGAGCTCCTTATCTTTTCTCACAACCCACCCCCTCCCTTATCTATTTTTGTGAAAAACACTACACTCCTCCCTGTTTCCTAGGCTTGTAACCTTGGGATCATCTTCAACTCTACTCTCTCTTTGTCTGCACAATCCAACAGACAGGTAAAGCCTGTTGCTTCTTTCTCAATAATGCCGGCAAAATCTGTCCCTTCCTTTCTACACACACACACTACTAAGACACTTATCCACTCTTTAGTCACCTCCCATATAGACTATTGCAACCTCCTCTTTGCTGCTCTCCCTCTGAATCATCTCTCCCCCTTCAATCTGTTCAAAATTCAGCTGTGTGGCTAATCTTCTGCCAGCCTCATTATGCTCATATATAGCCTCTTCACTGGCTCCCTTACTCATTTCTATTTCCAGTTCAAACTTCTTGTACTGGCCTACAAGTGCACTCATTCTGCTGCCCCTTACTACCTTTCTTATTTATTTTAACTAGGCTTATATACTGCTTTTCTACCAGTCAAAACAGTGTACATTCAGGTTCTGTGTATATATGTATATATAATTATTCCCCCCCAAAGGGCTCACAATCTATGTTTTTGTACCTGAGGCAACGGAGGGTTAAGGGGCTTGCCCAAGGCCACAAGGAGCTTCTGTGGAATTAGAAACCCCAGTCCTTCCGGCCCAAGGTTGCTGTCCAATAGCAGGATTCAAACCCATGGCCCCGAGGTAACTTGCCCAACCACTAGGCCACTCCCCCCACTCCTATCTCATCTCTCCATACACCTCTCCTTGGGAACTCCGCTCTTCTGGCAAACCCCTTATAACTGTGCCCTTCTCTTCTATTCTTCCACCTTGATGCTCCTTATGCCTGGAAAAAACTACCAAAGTCTGTGTGCCAGACTTAATCTCTGGTTCTTTTCAAATCCAGGCTGAAAACTCACCTCTTCAAGGCCTCTTTAAGATCCTGATCTCCTTAGTTTACCATGCGTTTCCTTACCATTCCCCTAGATATATCCCTGCCCTCAGCTGTTGTGTTGACTCTCTTGACTAGACTGTAAGCTCTGATGAGCAGTGGCTGTCTTTTACATGTCTCTGTACAGCACTGCGTACACCTTGTAGCGCTATACAAATGATAAGCAGCAGCAGTAGTCGTAGTAGTAGTAGTCGTCTATCAAGTCAGGCTTCTCTCATAATTAACTGAGCTGCCTTATTTTGCAAAAAGTCAAAATGAGAAATAATATTTGGAAGGCCTACAGAAATAGTATTACAATAGTCCAGGCAAGACAAAATGACTGCCTGGACTGCTTTTTTGATGAAGTGGAAGGAAGGGTAAAGGTGCAGGCACTGTGGAAAGCACATTTGTTTTGGGTAGAAATAAGGGGAAATGTACCTGATCATTTTGTTTCCTTGAATCCTGCTAAAATAGTTTAGATGTGTGGGTTATACTCCTTTGCCAGCAGGTAGAGGCAACTTTCAGACTAGGTAAACACTGAGAAAAGTCAATATGACACTTCTCAAGCAGTAAACAAGCCTGAGGAATGAATAAATGTTGCAAATCAATAACCCAAATTTGGAACAGTTAAACTGAACAAGTATTTGGTTCATTAACCACAATGTATTCTTGGTCAGAATACAATACTCTGAATGTACTCAATGGCAGCCAGACTCCCAAACCTGAAAGTCTTTCAGGACAGGTGCTGGACTGGTCTAGCAGGATTCAAGGAAATAAAGTTATCAGGTATGTAAAATTTCTCCTTCCTTATCATCCTGCTAGACCAGACCACATGTATGGGATGTACTCAAACAGTCAGTGCCTAGAGTGGGAGGAAGACAACGCTCTGGACAGAAATGCCAACCAAAGGTGCTCTCTGTTCCAGCCCTCACATGCAACTTATAGTGCTTCACAAAGGTGCTCAGAATAGACCTGATAATCGCCTTACAGATGTCATTTGGAAACACCAAGGCAGAGTCTGCCCAAGAGGAGGCTTGTGCCCTAGTGAGGTGGGTGAGCTCTGAATCCCCTCCGTCAAACGTTCACCAGCCGAAAGGTACGCTGGCACAACAGTCTCCTTAATCCAGTGAATAATGGAGGACTTAGCCACAACCAATCATTTCCTCAGATCGCCAAAGCGGACAAAAAGATGGTCCAACTGACACAAGGGATTAGTAACTTCCAAGTATCTGAGCAATGCCCTCTGCATGTCCACCAGATGCAGAGAGGAATATGCCCAAAAATCCTCCTCCAAGAAAGGAAGACAGTGCCTTTGGGAGAAAAGACAACACAGTTTGTCAGGAGAAAGAAGCTGTCATTATGACCAAAAAAGGATTCCTGACGGACAAAGTCGGTGGCTCCAACACTCACCTGGCGGATGCTATAGCAACCAGTAAAATGACCTTAAGGACTAAATCCTTGAGAGTGGTCTAAGGAATGGGCTTAAAAGGAGGCCCTTTCAGAGCCTTCAGTACCAGAGAGGGACTCCACTGAGGAACAACCAGACACGCTGGTGGACAAATTCGATTCGCTCCCTTTTTTTCAGGTAATTGTTTTTTATTATTATTGATTTGGCAACATATACCATTAAGACAAAGTCAGGCTTCTATAGTAAAACTCCCAGTCCCTTCCAACAAGAAAGCTTGAAATAGTACACATTCTACAGATCACAGAATCATCAAATGGAACAAGATGAACCAAACCTCTCCTAGCCTACCCCCCATCCCAATCCAAAAGTCAAAATGAAACCCGGGCATCATCCCACATTCATTACAGCAAACTTCCCTCTCCCATTATAATCCACCCCTCCCCTATGATGTAACCACCTCTCCATCCTTTGCCACACCTCCTCATGTTGCTCTCTTATATCCTGCTTCAAAGTAGTCAGCCTGGTTAACCTATATAGTGATAATCCTCTCAGTGAAGCCAGATGGATCAGGCAGCCTTGTCCAAGTCCAGTGCCTAGCTATCTCACCTCGAACTACCATCATACAATATTTCAAGAATTTCCCTATTCTTAGGAATACCTAGTGGATATCTATGCAATAGGAACAGCTTCCATAATATCATCCATAATGCATGCATTCCTATAACTCTCACTTCCAGACATTCACAGCATATGAAAATATGTTCCCACCTGGCCACACATCCTCCAGTGAGTGTCTCTCCCTCCCTTTCTTTTAATCAATTTTACGCCATTCTCTACCAGGCTGGTCACACAAGATATATTCTCAATATGGAAAAATCTCTTATTCCATTCTCATTCCTCCATGGTTACCCACAAATCTCTTTCCTATTGGAACACATAATATGACACTTGAGATAGAGCAACCAAGCATGCCAAATAAGTCTTTGAAATGATCACTTTGGCTTCAAATCTCCCTATGTACCTAAAAATAAATAAATAAATAAATAAATAAGAGTCATATCTTCCTGGAAACCCTCGCACACCTCTCTAGATTTTAAGTAATGTTGAATCTTAAAATAACCATACCTATCCGTCAGGTCCAGATTGTATTTCTCCCTTAACCTCAAAGGGGACGACCTCTTCTTGCTCTATCAATTGTCCTATCCTCCCAACCTCTTTAGAATGCCGTCTAGCCAAGGTGGTCCCCTCTTTGATCCATCCGGATCAGTGCGGATTTACCGAGGGGCGCTCTACAGCTGACAATGCCAGAGTACTATGTCATGTTTTGGTAGGGGCGGAGAATGTTGATGGTCCTTTTGTGGGGTTCTCTCTCGATGCAGAGAAAGCGTTTGACTGGCTGGAGTGGCCATTCCTGTTTGCTGCTCTTAGTTGGTTTGGCTTTGGTGAGGTCTTTCTCAAATTGCTCAAGGTTATGTATGCGCGACCAAGTGCTAATATATTTGTGAATGCCACTCAATCTCAGGATCTCTCCCTAGGCCGCAGTACCCGACAGAGTTGTCCCCTCTCACCTATTTTGTTCAATCTGACCCTGGAACCTTTGGCCCTCCTACAAAGACAGAGTTCTGCGATCTGTGGAGTGCCTATTGCTGGTATGGAGATTAAGCTTTCAGCTTATGCTGATGATCTTCTTCTGTTCACTACACCCAGTTCAATTTCTTCTGTTCTTGAGTTGATAGATCACTATTCACGGCTCTCTGGGTATAAAATTAACTGGTCAAAATCTGTTGCATTTCCTCTCAACTCGCAAGTAAGCAGGGCAGACCTGACGGGATATCCCTTTATCTGGGAACCCAAAATGGTAAAATATTTAGGTGTACACTATTGCTACCTTCTTACAGAAGCGCTACAATACAATGAAGCAGCTCTTCTCTCCACTGTACGGGATATGACTGCAAAATGGTCACCGGCTTTCTTATCAAGGTAGGGACATTTTGAGACGATCAAGATGACTATCACCCCTAAGGTGAATTATATGTTAGAAATGCTGCCAGTTTTTATGTCGGCCCAAACATATCGACAGGCTGAAAGGATCCTTGTACAGTTTCTATGGAAGAACAAACCGCCCAGATTTGCCCTTAGGAAATTTAAATCCAAAAAAGAGGGAGGGAGGTGTGAACTTTCCTGATTTTCAGGCTTATCAATGCGCCTTCCTACTAAAACAAGGGTCAAGGTGGGTTGAACAGCCAGCTGGACAACACCCTGTCTGGCTTGATTTGGAGGAGAAATTGACTACCCCTTTCCCTATGTGGCTTCTGCCTGGCATGTCGTTCTCGGTGGGTTTGAAGTTCCCCCAGGTCATAATGGATACCCAAAAGGCATTTCAGCAGTTAGCTTGTTCAGTCCCTGGGGAAAAAAGCCTATCTACGCTCCTTCCTTTATGGCATAATCTGCTTCTCAAGATTCAACAGAACCTGATTGCTTGGAAACAGTGGTACTCCAGAGGAATCTGGTCCATAGGTCAGTTGCTTTCGGATGGTAAGGGGAAAACGTTTGCTAGTCTACAGCATGAATTCAATTTACCTGGATCCTCATACTTTCAGTGGATTCAGTTGAGGCACTGTATCGGAAAATCCATTATCGATATTAGCTCTCTACCAGAGGAATGGGGGCTTCTTACTATAATAAGTGCCCAACAGGCCCCAACGGTGGCCTCTCATTACTATCAGTTAGTAACCCACTGCCCTCACTCATACTACATCGGCACCCAGCATGTTTGGGAACATAATACTGGGGTTCCCCTCTTTCCGAAATTATGGGGAAACTTTTGGGGTAAGCTAATCAGTCTCTCTCAATCCGCCTCTCTCTCTCAAGCATTGTATTTTTTCGCACATAGAGCCCATTATACTCCGATAAAGGTCTCCAAATGGGATAAGACAATGGGCAATGTTTGTTGGTCTTGTCAGTGACGTAGGCACTTTAGCCCATCTGATTTTTGATTGCCCTAATGTTCAGTCTTATTGATCTCTGATTTGGGAGCAAATTCAAGCTGCTTTGGGATTCAGAACCACTCTCACCTGGACTATCATTGCATATCGATCAATGGCTGACATTCCGTCCCTGCAGAGGGAATGCCATTTCTTGTTCAATTTCATGATAGGAGTGGCACTGCATCTCTTAATCACCAACTGGAAGCATACTGTGGATCTCAGATGGCACACATGGTGGAATCGATTATGTTTATACTGTAAATGAGCAGATGTCGCATCAAGGTTCAACTCAGCTATCTTCTATTTGCATAAGTGGAAACCCTTGTATGACTATGTATCTGTAGCACACTATGTCATTGCACAGGGTGCAATGATTTGTACTTGCATATGGTACTTGCCATCTTATGTTGTACACTTAAGATCTTGTAGGTCAGGCATGTCCAACAAGTAGATCGTGATCTACCTGTAGATCGTGGAGGGGTCAGAGATAGATCGCCAGCCTCACTTGGCTCCATCTCTCCAGCAGCTCGCCCCATTGCTAGGAGAGAGCTCGTGCCGGCAGGTTGTCTGCCGAGGGCTTGCCGCCGCTGCTGATCCTTTGCCTGTCTTTTTTCCCTGCCTGCGGGAATCTTGCCTGAAGGTGTATTGGGGGCTCTTGTTGTTTTCATGCCAATAGTTTGTGGGTACCCCAGGGGACCACCGCCCACACCCCGCGACGAGATGCCACAGACCCGGTATCATACCTGGTCTCCTGCCTCTCAGAATCACCCATTCCTGCCCTCGCCCCAACACCCCTTAGAAGTGTGTTATATACCGGGCGATATCCATTCGCCCGGGCTTTACCTGAATACACTTACCGTATTAGTTGTGTCGTGTGCTGGTCATTGGTCGCTTTATAGTTCGCTTTCATTAAACGTTTTCGGGAAGACACAACAAAGTGTCAAGAATTTGGTGATTTTGGCGGGCTTTTCCAATTTTGTTCTAACTTGCTTATGCCTTGCCTTCGAATTGGTTCAAACCATTGTGACTTTTGCTTGCCTCTGCAATTTTATTTTTTTGCGTTGACTCTACACTGTGTGCAGAATTTATTAAATCACGTGTGGTGGTATTTGAACTTGTTTGGCGGTATTTGATTTTATCTGGTTTGCTGGACAGGTGTTTGAGGTTTTTTGATGATTGTTTGGTGGTATTTGATTACTGGTGCCAGTATGATGAATTCTTATTTTTACTTTTAGAACTGCATGTGTGGTTTGGGCATCTCCAGTCCTTGTATTGCACATCATCCAGAGGTCTTCGGTTCCTGTTGATCTTTAATACTTTGGGACAGTGACAGTTTTGGACCAGATTCAGACAGTGTTTATACTAACTTAGCAGATTTGGCCTTCTTACATCCAGCCACCCCAGTATAACGAAGATGAGTGTTCCAAAGAAGAGCAAAACCTACCACTTTCATGATGAATGGGAAATGGACTACTTCTTCATCATGGTGAAAGACAAGTGTTGTTGTCTAATTTGTAATGCCCCAGTATCCTTGCCCAAAAAGGGTAATCTGGAATGTCATTATAAGGCTCTGCATAGCAATAAGTTTGATGCTGATTTTCCACCCAAAAGTGAAATTCGTAAACTGAAGCTCAAAGAACTTAAATCGAAATTGGCTACTTAGCAACAGTTGATGGCGAAGCTAATGTCTGTCACGCCCTTGCCCCTTACTTCCAGTATGAAGGGGTGTGGTTATCATAGAAAGTTTCACCTTTTAGCCTTTAACTGACTGGTTCCTTTGCCATGCCCTTTGGGAAAGGTAGTTCAGTCACAATCCACTTGGCTTCAGGTAGAAAAAACACTTGTAGGCTCGAATGATAAGGCAATGACAGAATTTATTGACTCAAACACAAGGTTCACAAATACTACCCTTGGATACCTTCTCCAGGATTCTTCACAATACACATCAGGACATAAATAAACTCAAAGCAAACTTTCAGCTTATAGTGTTCTTCAGCTCAAAGGTAAAGCCTTTTAACAGTCAATGCTACCAGCTTGGCTAGCATTGCTGTTTAAAGCAAACAAAAGCAGCATTTCTCAATGGCAGTTTTCTGTTCTCATAGTCCCAAACACTTCCAGGCTGGTTTGTCTCCTTACAAACAAAGTAAATCTTTTAATAGTACAAAAACTTCTCATAAGCAAATAATGCTCTATTCCATGCTTTAGGAATATTCAAAAACAAAGCCAAAAACTTTACTTACTTTCACCATTAGCTCGGCTTCTTGCCGGTGCACTGCTCTGGATATCAGGTGTTTATCAAGCACAATCAGAGAGCTTCAGCTTGTTTTTGCTTTCTCAGCAAATGTATTTCTTCTTTAACACAGGACATGCACAAAACCATCTACAGGCTTTCAAGGTTACCTGACTCTGAAGGTTTTCTCTTAAGGGTGGTTTTCTTTCAATCCCTCTGCAGTAAAGGATTGGCACAAGGAGCAATCCATGTATGAGTCTTCGTTATTCACAGCTAGGTCTGGTTCACCTAGTTGCATAGGCTCTACCTCTCCTTCCAGTTCACAGGGTTCAGCTGACTGCCTTCCGTTAGAGCTGAGAGTATCCCTTGCAACTCTGCACTGCTCTGTATTAGACAAGCTTTCAAGGCTCATATTTGGCCTGGGCTTGTAGCAGCTTCTCCTCTCTCATGCTCTGGCCACCATTCTCCTGTGCTTCCTCGTCCTGTCCTCCAGCTTGTGTTTCTGCTTGGGTCTCTCCCCGAGACTCTCTCTGGGACTCTCCTCCTCCTCTCTCTTGCTTCTTTCTCTATTCTAGACTTAAATCTCCAAGGCTCCAGCACCACCTCTTCTCCTCTCAGGTGACGGAGATCAGCTTGCCTCCTGGCAGCTGGGTAATTAGGGAACTCAGTGACGTAAGGGTCCTTTACCCTGGGTCTGCATTCCCTCTCCTTTTCTCCACTAGGGGAACTCTGAAACCTATCCCATCTGGGAATTTCCTGCTTTCTAGGTGTGATTGGGGTTTTGTTTCTCTGACCTTGCAAAATAGGTCCTTTTATAAGGGTGAATTCCTTTCCTTTATCCCTTTCTCCTCTGTCATGATAAGCTTCCTTATCACATGTCACATTCAGTCAATGCAACCATAGCATCCTTCAAGGTCAGCAACCTGACTGCAAAGAAATGCAAACCTTTCACTGAAGGGGAATTTGTAAAAGATTGTTTTCTTGAAGCAGCTGACAATATTTTTGAAGGAATTAAAAATAAGAAAGAGAACATAGCTGCTATTCAAGATGAGCAATTGTCATGAAACACCGTCAAGCGGCAAATAGAAAAGGTGTGGAGACACAACTGAACAATTGTTAGAGGATGTTTCAAATTATGTTGCTTTCTCACTCCAACTGGATGAATCTACAGACATAAGAGACATAGCCCAGTTACTAGTCTTTATCTGGATGGTTTTTGAAGACTTCAGTGTTAAAGAAGAACTACTTGGAATGATTTCTTTAAAAGGGAGAACTACCGGTCAGGAAATATTCAGTTCTTTCCATTCTTTTGTGACAAAAGTGTAATCTTCCATTGCATAGACTCGTTTCCATCACTACTGATGGAGCAAGAGCAATGACAGGTGAGGTTAACGGTTTTATAGCCCTCTGTAGACAGCATGACGACTTCCAAGATTTCCTTTCTTACCACTGCATCATTCACCAGCAAGTTTTGGCAAGCAAGAGACTCAATACAAAGACTGTCATGGACATCACTTTCAAAATTGTAAATTCAGTTCGTGGAAGATCACTTCAAAGACAGCTTTTCAATCTTACTCTTGATGAAGGGGCAGCGGAAATCATTTTGCACACAGATGTAAGGTGGCTAAGTAGGCACAAATTTCTGCAAAGATTTTGTGATTTGCTGAATGAAATAAGAAGTTTTTGAGGGAGAGGGGAGATGACCAAGCAGAGTTGGAAGATGAGGAGTGGTTATGTGATCTGTCATTTCTCGTTGACTTTACAGGCGCACTAAGTGATATGAACCTTGAACTACAAGGTAAAAACAAATGCATTGGCAAGATGAGTACAGTTTCATCCTACAAGAGCAAATTTGAGCTAACGATGACTGACCTTGCAAACAACATTTTTTATCATTTCCCTAATACGCAGGACCATCTGGGACAATATCCAAATTCTGTTTTTCAGAACGAGAGGTTTGTGACAGAAATCTGTTCTGTAATCCAGGAATTCGAAAATAGATTCTGTGACTTCCAAAACATTGGAACAGTTGTGGAATGCTTGTCATACCCATTCAAAGTAGATGTGAACATTAAAGAAACTGCAGCTGCTATCAGTAAAAATTATTCATTGAACATGCCATCTCTTGAAAACGAAATATTAACCCTTAAAAATGGCATTTTTCTCAAGACCCGTGCTGAGCAAGAATCGTTTTGGAAGCTAGTGTCTAGAGACAAATTTCTCAACTTGAGAAGATGCAGTGAAGCTATACACTCATGTTTCGGTTCAACTTATTTGTGTGAATCTGTGTTTTCCCATCTGAAAATGACAAAGAGTACACAACGTTCCAACATGACAGATGAACATCTCCAGGATTCCCTGAGACTGGCCCTCACGCAATATTCACCCAACTTCAAAAAGCTGGTGGATGAAATGCAGGCTCAGACGTCTCACTAATAAACAAGAGCGAAATATTAAAGGATTGTGCAAGATCAGCCTGGATCAATACGCGACCTAAATTTAACACAAATTACTCAAAAGTTAAAGAAAGTTATTAAGACAGTTAAAGAAAGTTATTACTCAAAACTTTAAGAAAAAAATTCACTTTCCATATCTCCTCGCAGTTCTTACTGGATCTTCGTCTCTGTTTTGTTTTTGCTTAACAGCTGATCACATCCAAGTAAATGACAGAAGGTTCATTAAAAATGGGGGGGGGGGAGAAATCCTCCAACTTTATTGGGTTAAAATTTAATTTGAAACTTAATTTTCATGGTGGTAGATCACCGGCACTTTTGGCGGGAAAAAGTAGATCACGACCTGTTCGAAGTTGAACATGCCTGTTGTAGGTCATTTAAGATAGCCACTGGACCTTGGGGGGTAGGGGCAGAGTTGGGAGTTATTGGGGTTGTTGTTTACATTTAAAGTGGTATGTTCTTTGCTGTATTTGTTGGAAACTTTAAATAAAGGATTATATATATATATATATATATATATATATATAGATAGATATATATAGATAGATATAGATATAGATATAGATATAGATATATATATAGATATAGATATATATATATATATAGAGAGAGAGAGAGAGAGATATAGAGATATAGAGATATAGATAGATATATAGATATAGATATATATATAATTTTCCGTGCTCACCTACTATTTCTGCTAAAGAAATGTTTAAACAGTATTTAGTTGAAGTATTAGGGGTTCCTATTGAATTATGCCCTCCTCTTGTAAAGATATACTATCTTCCCATGGCCCGGAAGGCTTCGGTCAGTAGCAAAGCAGCTGGACATGGGCAATTTGATGTTTTAAACGTTTGAGTTGTCGGAAACTTCTGATACAGGGTTAATAAGACCTGCAACCTGTTTAGTTACTTTTGCTTCGATATCTGACCATGAATGGTTGTTAAGACTTTTCTTTAGGAAACGTAATGTTTTATTTAAAGGGTGTCTTGTTCGAATTTTTCCTGACCTAGCTCGGGAAACCCATCATCGCAGGAAAGAGTTTCTAGTCCTGCGCCCACGGATTCTCCAGCTCGGGGGTTTATTTTTTTCTTAAGTACTCTTGTAAATGTTTGATAAAATTTCAGGGTAATTCCTTTATTTTTTTTATATCCATCTCAGTTGATTTCCTTTTTGAATTCCAGTAGGGGGAGAATGAGTAAATCTCTTTAAAAAGGATGTGTATATTATAGGTATCTGGCTGTTTGATGTCACCTAATTCTTTAATGCTGTTTTGTTAAAAAAAAACAAAAAACTTTTCTTTGGAATCCTCTCATTATTAGTGGGCTAGGGGAGGGGTTTACTTTTTGTTCTTTTGCTTGCTAATTTTTTTAGTTGAGAGATTATATCTGAAGTGTCCCCCATTTCCGTTACAAGTATGTAAGCTTGTTATATTTGAATAATCTAATAAAAACAACAAAAAAGGGGGCGCTCGTGAGCCCGTTGTGGAATGGCCGCAACCTAGTTCTCCTCCGTCCTGGCTATCCCCCTTTCTTCAGCTAACATAGGCATTTAGTCAGCATTTTCCCCAAAATTTACCTGCTCCGTGTAGCTTGGGACCGGGTGCTCTCAATCACATCTTTTGTTGAGCCGCGGAGACCTGCAACGCGAACGGAACCGCGGTACCGGCATCTGTCCAGGCCGGCCGCGCTGCCAGACTCCTGCCTGCCGAGCCTCCACCGGTTCCTCTTCCACATTTGGGGTCCCTTATGCAGAGCGAGCTGCCCGCTGCAACCCGAAGTGTACCCCTTGCTGCCTGCCATCTCTGGGAGGAGAGTGACCTGACCGTAGTGAGTGAGCTTCGCGGCTGCGAATCTGAGAGGAGGGGGTGCGAAGTGCTTCGGTACTGCTGCTGCTGAACCGCCGGATTTGTTCTCCTTGCACCAGGGCATTGCTTGAGCGGCAAAAGGTGAGAGAGCCTGTGCAGCGACGCTGCGAAGCTCCGCGGGTGCTCGTGGAGGGGCTGGACATCGCGGTGGCCATAACCAAGTGGTCTTGGAACGCATGGTTCCTCCTGCGTTCCAACGTGCTCAGCAAGGCCTGGATCACATGGGCGCTTCCTAGCCAATCGTCTGCAGCCTTTATCAGCTGCTACAGTTTAGGTCTCCACGGCTCTGCCTGGCTCCTCTCTCCTCAGCATAGACCTGGGATTTGATCTGGAAGACTCTCATTGAGTGCCTCCTCGTTCTCAGGGCACTTATAGAGGCTGCTATCTCTCCTCATCGCTGCCTGCCTGGCATCTGTATCATTGCTGACATTGTGCTGCGTCTCTCCTAACACTGTGTGGACTTTGCTGCCTTATATGAACCTGGAACTCCCTCTGCTGGCCATGAGCGGGATCGCTTGGCTCTAATCATATTTTTCTTTCCTTTTTTTGGCTAAACATCCTAATTTTTTCTCTCCCGTGACTGCCTGGCCTAAAGCACCTGCCAACTTTCTTGTCATAACTTACTGCCTCGCTTTGGCCTGCTGGGCTTTTACCCTCCACATGGCTACTAAGGCAAAAAACCCCGAGGCCCGGGAGGGGATGCACTCATCCCAACGGCTGCAGACTAAGACTGGTGTCTCAACTAGTCCAACTGCCAGACCTCCCTCGACGGGCTCTGGTGACGAGACTGTGAGTGAAGATGACCTGGATCCTCCCAAGCAGCTCTCGTACGCCCCGCTTCAACGAGAGCTTCGCAGGGGTTTTGAGGACCTGACCACCGAATTCCGCTCCCTGCGCGAAGAACTAATGAACAACATTACAGAACTTCGGAACGATATAAAGGAACTGGGGGCACGAGTAGAAGAAGTTGAGACAAAAGTTGACAGCCATGATGGTGCCCTAGTGGACTTACAATGTGCGCTTGATAGACAACATGCGCAAGCAATGAAGCTGACCTACAAAATTGATGACATTGAAAACCGCTCCCGTCGCAATAATGTGCGTTTTCGAGGAATCCCGGAAGCTGTGGGGGGCGGCGAGGACCTCCCGCTGGTACTCAAAAATCTGATAGCGGAACTGCTCCCGGTGGAGGAACTGGCTGCTCATGCGTCCGGAATGGAAATTGAACGAGTCCATCGCGCCCTGGGGAAACCTCCTAACAACCAACCCCGGGACGTCATTGCGCGATTTTTGCGCTACACTGATGCCGAGCTTCTCATTCGTCGAGGCCGGGAGAAAAAAGCAATTCGCTTTCAAGACGCAACGGTAACAATCTATCAGGATCTCTCGACGTTCACATTGGCCCGTCGGAGGGAGATGAAACCAATTACGACGGTCCTGAACAACAAAGGGATCCGATATTCTTGGTCCTTTCCATTTCGGATGAACTTTCTTTTGGGCAACAAAAAGATCTCAGCAAAGGACCATACTGAAGCTTGGCAGGCCCTGCGACAGGCGGGACTAGTTGAAGATAATGCTTTGCCTCACCCTTTGCCTCCCAAGCCTCAACATTCAAAATGGACCCGGGTGGGTAAACCTGTTTGATCCTTCCTGGAGATGGAGTGCTTACTTTGTTGCCCGGGGAGCCCTGCCTAAGGGTGCCCCACTTTCATGACTAACGGCTGACTGATTAGCTCTTCTAACCTTGCTGCTCCTCACACCAGCTTTGGATGAGCTAGTGGCTAGTGGCCTGGAAGGGCCCGGGACAACTGCTTAGAATTATTTGGGGGTGGCGGGTAACTTGTGGATGTTTTGTTGTTGAAACTGTTTTGTTAAGGGAGCACAACAGGATTAATGACCCTTGAGGGCGGCGGGTGATGGGGAAATGTTACTATATGTTATGCTTGTAATTAAGCTTTGTGGGGACTGGGGCGGAGTTTAGTTTGAGGTCAATTTACCGTGTCCTGTTTCTACATTAACAGGCAGGTGGTATTGATGGGAAGGGGGGGGGATTGGTTGTGTGGGTGACATACCTAGTTAGGGGATGGTGGGGAGTTTCAGGTAAGGTGGGGGGGGTTATAGTACTCTTTATGGGGATCAGCAATATGTCGGCAAGGGAGACACACACTTACAAACAATCAGAGGGACTGTGCTAGGGGGGGGAATCTCATGGGCCCATGGGGAGGCAAGAGGCGGGGAAGGCTTGGTGTTTGAGTCCCAATGCTGCGCCTGATTTCTTTGAATGTTAAGGGTCTTAACTCCCCAAGAAAGCGCTCACTGCTGTTCTCAGAACTGCGGGCTCTGAAAGGGGACATAGTCTTCTTACAAGAGACACACCTCCGGGCTAGCAAGCAGGGATGGTTAAGGCGTAACCCCTATACTGAGGTATGGGTTGCTTCGGACACGCAGGGCCGGAAGAAACGTGGGGTGGCCTTTCTATTCCATCAGAGCTTATCTCTTCAAGTGGAGGAGGTTAAAAGAGATACCTTTGGAAGGTGGCATTTTGCAAATATCCGCCTGGAAGTTCATCTCTTAACTTTAGCTAACATCTATGCACCGAATACCGGCCAGGGAGCCTTTTTTCTGCGGTTGAAGACCTTGCTGGCGGACTTCGCGAAGGGCCCCATTATTCTCGGCGGGGATTGTAACACGCATCTGGTGCCCCAGTTGGATTCTACTGGTCGTACCGGGAGGGTGGTGGGGGGGCCGGCTAGGGCGTTACAGAGCCTCCTAGTGGACTTAGGCTTGCGAGATGTCTGGAGGGACACCCATGAGGGGGAGAGAGGCTACACATACTATTCTCCCGTTCATCAGGTGCACACCCGCATAGATTACTTCTTGTTAGATCAGCGCCTGATGGATGGGAGAGTGGAGGCCTGCCATGGGGCTCTAACCTGGTCGGACCATGCCCCGTGCTGGCTTACTCTTCCGACGGGCCTGTATAACGAGCGCCTTTGGCTTTGGAGATTTGATGTGCGATTTTTGCGGCGGCAATGCACAGTGCAAGAACATAGTCGTTTTATAACCGACTTCTTTTTTTTTTTTTTAAATTTATAATTTCAAGCACAAGACAAATCCAAGACAGAACTCTAGTCCCGTACAGAACCAGATAACTGGTACATTATTACATCACAGCAGGGATACAAAACATCAACAATATACATTTGTCATGTAATAAATTCAAAACTATTTTTCCCCCCCCCCCCCAACCTATCCAATCCCCCCCCCCCCCCGAAGGACCAGCCAAAAACTCCTTGGATAGCAAAACCGAGCCACTCAACACATTATCCAATAACACCACTTACAACCAAACCCTTACTGCAGCGCCATCCACTGGAGATAGTTCCCCCATATCTGCATACATTTATGGGAAGTACCCCTCTTTAGTGCGGTTAACTTACTCATCAAATAGAGCTGTGCCAGTGATCCCTTAAACTCCGCTAATGGCGGGGCAGCTACCTTCTTCCAGCTCCGCGCAATTAGCACCTTCATAGCCACACACCCTAAATCCACAAATAAGCCCTCCGCCTTAGTCAAGCTAGACGGTGGCACCCCCAACATGGCCAGCTCGGGGCTCATTTCTACCTCCTTACCCAAAATCTCCCCCAAAAGCCCAAACACTTCTACCCAAATGTTTTGCACTACCTTACAGCTCCACCAGATATGCAAAAAGGTGCCACATTCACCACACCCCCGCCAACAAGTATCAGCCACACTCTCATATATCCGGTGTAACCGAACCGGGGTCATATACCATCTATACATAATTTTATAATTATTCTCAAGCAAATTAGTAGCTAAGATCCCCTTATACCTCCCCCGATGAATAAGTTCCCAGGTGGTGTCTCCCCAATGGACACCCAAATCGGTTTCCCACAAAATTTGATACCTTTCCCGCCCCGTATCCACCGCCATCAATTTATACAACCCTGTCACCACTTTCCTCCGAGGCTCAGACAAGAAAAACTGTTCTACCCTGGACACCTCCACCGTCAAAGCTGGGAGAATCCGCTGTTGTAGATAATGGTGGAGCTGCAAATACCCATACCGGTCCGAAGAATCTAACCGATACAGCCCCTTAAGGGCCTCAAAATCCTTCTATAACCGACTTTTTTGAGCTTAATGATTCTGGGGAAGTTTCGCTACCCTTGGTCTGGGATGCTTTCAAGGCCACGGCACGGGGCCAGCTCCTGGCGGAAGCGGCCCGCATGCGGAGAGCTTGGAAACGAGAATATTGTCAATTAGTAGGAGATTCCACCTGACTGCGTTCAGAGCATGCCCAGACTGGATCGCGGCAGGCTCTGCGCCAGTGGCGGACTGCCCGGGCTAATTTGGATGCATGTTTACAAAGAGAAATAGATAATAAGCGCCGGAAACTCCGGCAAACATTTTATGAGCATGGGAATAAGACCGGTCGCTTTCTAGCTCTGCACCTTCGGCAGCAGCAGCAATCCGCGAGAGTGGTTCGCGAGCTTTGCGACTCTGGGGGGCAGAAGAGGGTGACCTCTCGGGAGATACGCGACATCTTTGCTGAGTACCTGGAGCAGTTATATAAAGCCGAACCTTTTGCCTTGGCACGTGTGCAGGACTTTTTGCGGACAGTCACCTTGCCACACCTGCCTGATCCCGATCGGGATCAGTTAGATTCTGAAATCACAGTGGACGAGGTGGAATACGCAATTTGGCGACTGAAAACCGGGGGCGCGCCGGGTAATGATGGCTTCCCCGCGGAGTACTATAAAAAATTCCGCGTACAACTAGCGCCAACGTTGGCAGTGCTTTTCAATGAGGTTTTGAGGGGGGTGCCTCTGTCCCCATTGCAACGTGAGGCTTTGATAGTGATGATCCCTAAGCAAGGTAAACCCTTGCACGAGGCGGCCTCCTATCGCCCCATTTCCCTGCTAAACACGGACGTCAAAATACTTGCCTCTGTGCTGGCCGCGCGATTGAACCGATTTCTCCCGACTTTAGTGCACCCTGATCAGGTTGGGTTTGTGCCTGGCCGCCAGGCAGCAGATAATATTTGGCGTATGCTGCAGGTCTTTCACATGGCCCAGCAGGATCCACAGCCAACCTTAGTAGTGGGAATCGATGCAGAAAAGGCCTTCGACCGAGTCAGTTGGGGTTACCTCTGGTGTGTGCTCGAAACAATGGGCTTTGGTCCCAACTTCATCCGCTGGGTTCACAGTTTATATCACGAACCTAAAGCGTGCGTCCGGGTTAATGGGGGGCACTCGCGAAATTTCTTATTGGAGAGGGGCACTCGCCAAGGATGTTCTCTGTCACCACTACTGTTCGCGCTTGTGATGGAACCCTTGGCGCAAAGCTTTCGTGAACATCCGGGCTTGCAGGGTGTTCGTATTGGCCCTGCGGACTATCGTATTGCACTCTTTGCGGATGATATTATATTATCCCTGGTAAACCCCACTGCGTCCCTCCCTGTCGCGATGCAACTCTTTGAAACTTTCTCCCGGGTGTCGGGCTTCAAAATCAATTACACTAAATCCGAAGTTTTAAATGTCGGGGTTCCCGGGGCGGTCTGCGCGGAACTCCAAGCGGCCTATCCCTTTCGCTGGGTGTCGGGTGCCTTACGCTATTTAGGGGTGCAGCTGACCGTGGAGCGGGCGGCTCTTTTCAAGGCTAACTATGATCCTCTACTCCGTCAGATTCGGCGGGACTTAGACACCTGGAATAGGCTGATACTTTCCTGGTTTGGACGTATTGCGGTAGTTAAGATGGTGGTCGTCCCCCGCTTTTTGTATCTCTTCCAGGTTCTCCCCATATCGTTAGCACGGGGCATCCTGGCCACCTGGCAGACCTTGTTAATGAGGTTTATCTGGCGGTACCGTCGCCCGAGGTTGGCCCGCTGTGCTCTCTATACCCGTACGCGTTTTGGGGGTATGGGAGCGCCCAATTTGCACTGGTATTACGCAGCGGCACAAAGCCGCGCAGGGGTGGAATGGATGATTGCTGATAGCCCATGCGGTGGGTGCAGATAGAAATGAGTTTAGCGGGGGGAGCGGGATTGGGGGATCGGCTGTGGCTTGGTCCAAAACTACAGAGTGGTGTACGTCTTAGTAATCCCTATATCCTACATACCCTCCGCTGCTGGGACCAATTCTTTCGGCCCCGGGGGACGGACCTGACCCCTTTGGCACCCATAGTGGATAATGTCTCATTTCCCCCAGGGATGGTTGATCCGGTTTTCCGGTTGTGGGGCCACAGGGGCCTTAGCCGGGTCGGGCAACTGTTCGATGAGGGTAAATTACAACCATTTCGTATACTGCAGGAGGATTTTGACCTTCCTGATGGTCACCTCTTTCAATATATGCAAGTAGCGCATTGGGTTCAATCTAAAACTGTTCGACCCCACGTGACCCGAGAGTTGACGGATTTGGAGCGTTACTGTGCGGGGTGTACTACCACTAAAGGACTGGTGGCGACTTTGTATGCCCACTTGCAGGGGCAGCAATTGAGATTCATTAAGCATAGAGAACTTTGGAACTCTGATTTGAGCCTTCTTTTTTCTGAGCAGCAGTGGGAACAGGTGGAGGGCCGACTGTGGAGGAGTTCGGTGGCGGTTAATGCCCGCGAAACTAACTATAAAATATTGTTCCGATGGTATATGACACCTACGCGGATAGCTCGTATTTATCCGGGGGTCACGGATCTCTGTTGGCGAAACTGCGGACAAAAGGGCTCCCTGGCGCATATCTGGTGGGCGTGCCCTCGCATTCGAATCTTTTGGCGGGGCATCCAATCCCGGTTGCAACAACTGCTTGGGCTGAGCATCCCTTGGGACCCGGGGATTTTTCTTTTTGGGGCAGCTGTGCCCGGGGCACGTGCTCTTCAGCTGGCTTTGCTTCGCCATGGTCTGAATGCAGCTCGACTGTCTCTCGCGTTGGCTTGGAAGAGCGACCTCCCCCCGTCTTTCTCCGCCTGGTTGGAACGGATGTGGGATATGTATATCATGGAGCGAGGGGTGGCTGCTAGTAGGATGCGTCTGCCGCGTTTTGAGCAGGTGTGGGAGCCCTTTGTCCTTCGTTATGGCTCCTGATTGTTTACAATTGTACTACGGCCTGGGAGCCTGAGGCTATAGTCTGGGCCGCGGTATGACTCTTTGGGGTACTGCATTTTCCCTCGTGAGCGCTGTTTGGCTGGCATGTTTCCTCGTTTAAACGCTAACATTGAGTCCTGTGGGTGGGAGGGAGGGACAGGGTGTTAGATTAGGGGGGCTCGGGGAGGGGGGGTCTTGGAGGGTGAGAGGGGTAGCTGCTTTTTGTTGGGAGTCGGGTGCTGTGATATCATGCTGAATGGGGGGATGGGGGGGAATGTGCTATACTTGTCATAATATTGAACTAAAAAAACACAAAAAGAAGGCGTTTTTGTAGGCTAGTTCTGTGTTTCATGTTAGTGGCTTTGGCCTTGATATTCTTTGATATTGTAATCTGTTAACGTTTCATGTTCCTCTGTATTTCATGGAAGCCTTTCAATAAAAAAAAAAAAAAAAAACTTAAACAAAATTGAAAGACGTGGAGCTTGGAGCTGAGAGATTCGACGTGTCGAGCAAATGACTATTAAAAATACAGCCTTCAAAGTAAGGACTTTCAAGAAAGCTTGTCTCATAGGTTCAAACAGAGCCCCCCCAAAGTCCATGTCAGAACATTCTGCCACACTGGCAGCTGAACATGCTTCACGCCTCTCAAAAAATGAACCATACCCAGATGCAAAGCCAAGGAGACTACCAGAATTCATCCTCAAGAACAGGCTAAGGCTGCCACATGGACCTGCAATGAATTTTAGGTGAGACCTTTATCCAAACCAGCCTGCAGAAATGCCAGACTATTGGGAAGCAAAGCAGAGAGAGAGAACGAAGACTTCTCTCATCATACCAATTATCCAACACTTGACAGACCAAACATATGCCAAAGATGTTGAAAGCTTCCTGGCCCGCAGCAAAGTCAAAATGACTTGGGCAGAGTAACCTCTTTTCCTCAGCCTAGCCCTTTGAAGAGCCAGGCCATAAGCAAGAATCAAATCGACTCATGTCCGGCAAAAGAACTGGACCCCGAGAAAGCAGATTGTCCATCATCGGAAGGCACCATGGCCCGTCCACCTTCAACCACACCAGATCCACATACTACAGCCTCTGAGGACAATCCAGTGCCACCAAAATCATCAGACTCCGATGGCTGTTCCTGTGATTTCCTACCTGATACCTGATTGGTTCCCCGAGGACGGAGGCTGCTCCCTGCGGTGGGCGGAGCCTTCCTAAGGGCTATTTCATCGAGCCCTGCTCGCGGGACGCGAAGCGGGCGCGTCCCGTGGGCGCGTGACCAAAGGGGCAGGTCCGCCCCTTTGGCGCCCCTTCGGCGTCAGTTCGGCGTTTCCTGTGATGGGGAAACGACGAAAGCATTTTCCTCAAGCGGCTCAATCCAAGGCAGTAAAAGTGGTAGGCCCGATGGATTCCCATGTTGTCATGGGTGACAAGCCGGTTTCATCTTCGTCTGCTGCCTTGTTAGATGGTGGAGCTGAAAATCTTCTCTCTGTAAGTACTGTATCCTCCTGCGACGATTCCCGAGGAATGGGGTTTTCTCCTCCCATTCAAGAGGCCAAGCAACTGCCTGCATTAGAGTCGTCTTTATTACAAAATGATTGTGATGTTGGGGAGTCTGTTGTGTTACCGGGTTCCTTTTTACGTTTGGATGGTGATCTTTCTCCTCCTTTACCCTCCGTGATATCTTTTCCGTTGCCTGGGGAACCTCAAACCCCGCCTGCAGATCTGTCCCTAAAAGATATATGGATGGCTGTCTCACGTATTGAATCAGTGCTCGGGGCCTCTCTGCAGCGGGTTTCTGAGTTCTCCAAGGCGACGGTTCAGAAACTTGCTGATCATGATAAAAGGCTGATGTCTGTTGAATGTAAGGTTGATTCACTTGAGGCAGATTGTTCTGTTAACAAAGGTTTGTTAGCTTCTTCAGTTCAAAATTTTAGCTCTTTGTGTCGTCAAGATGAGGTTCTTGAGAACTTGATGAGGTCTAAGAATCTTCGGTTATTGAACTTTCCCTGTACACACTATTTATCTCCAATGATTCTTTTTCAAAAATATTTAAAAGAGATTTTGTTAATTACTGATGTTTTAGCTTCATCAATTTCAAAGATTTATTATGTTCCTTTGAGGAATTTAAATCAACAATCCAAGGGTGAGGGAGGAGTCTCTTTTGTTTCTGGGAAAGCTATAATTGATAAACCTTCTTCATCTACTTTGGATATTTCAGCTTTTCTGGAAACTACATCTGACGATATCTCCTCTAGAGCTACTCTTTTGGTCTCCTTTATTTCGGAATTGGATAAAGACAAAATATTGCGGGCTTACTTTCCAAAAAAGCTTGAAAAATTTTGTGGTCAATCAGTTCAAATTTTCCCTGATGTGTCTAGGACCACACAGTTGCGGCGCAAAGCCTTTTTAGAGCTGCGCCCGCGTGTGTTGGCCGCTGGCGCTGTTTTTCATTTGCGTTTTCCATGTAAATGTCTTATTATTCATCAGGGTAATCGTTATTTGTTTTTTGATCCTAAACATTTGATGGAATTTCTTAAAGACAAAATTGAGTAGTGTCTCTCTTTTGGAGTATTTAGTTTATTTCTCTAGGAACCATATTAGTTTTGTTTAAAATAGCAGCACCCCTCCTTGAAGTGGTCTATTATATGATCTGTTTTTCTTTAGCTAAAAAAAAAAGAAAAAAAAAAAAAAAAAAAGACTCCGATGGGACAGTATCCACTGAACTACCCGGCCTATCAACGGCCAGGAACGCCACTGCTTGGCCATTTCTGAGCTAGAGCATCCAGGTCCTCTGACATTCTTTCTTGCTGGTGACTGAAAAAACAATCCACCTTGGCGGTGTCCATGGCCGCCATCACATCCATGAGTGGTATCGCCAACAACACACTATTTGCCGAAACATTGAACCCTCCAGAGACCATTCTCCTGGGCCCAAACAATGTCAACTGAAAAAATCTGCCTGCACATTTTCCTTTTCAGCTATGTGAGCCAGGAGATGAGACTCTGCCCACTGAAGTAGAGGCTCCACCTCTGGTGCCAACACTGCACTTCTGGTGCCACCTTGCCAACTGATGTAAGCTACTGTGGTAACATTGTCCAAAAAGACCCTCACCAGTATGTACTGAACAACAGAGCAAAAGGCCTGTAGGGCCAAAAACACTGCTTGCATCTCCAAGTGATTTATGGACTAGCTCTGTTTCTTCTAAGACCACTACTCCTGCATTATCTGAATCTGGCAGTGTACTCCCCAACCATACAGGCTGGCACTGGTGGTCACCACCACCCAACCTGGAGGGTCAAGGAACATCCCTGCCATCAATTTCTCGCCTCCTCCAGGCAGCGCAACCTCCGCCACCATTAATGTTTGGGGACAACCATGCCCTTTGGAAAGGTTGCATGCCTGCTCTGGCCTAGGGAACCAGATCCAACATCACTGCCATGGACCTCCAACAACTGCAGGTAGTTCCACACCCAGGACGAGCACATCTTGAAGAATTCCTACACCTGGTCCTGCAACCTCTGGATTCGCTCCAGAGTTAGCCAGACTATCCCTGACCTGGTGTCAAAACGAGCCCCCAAATAAACAAGATCCCGAGTTGGCCGCAAATGACTCATGGAAAAATTGATGATCCAACCTAAGTGCCGGAGAGAAAAAAAATCACTTTTCTGTTGTCTCTTGACTCTCTTGCACAGACTTTGCCCTGATCAGCCAGTCATTCAGGCAGGGATGTACCAACAGTCCCTCACATCCAAGAACGACCACTACTACCATCACCACATTCGTGAAGGTTTGAGGTGCCGTGACGAGGCCAAATGGCAGGGCACAAAACTGAAAATGTCTCATTGGAACTAGAAAGCGTAGGTACCACTCATGATCTGGCCGAATGGGAATGGGAATATACGCCTCAGAAAGATCCAGAGAAGTTAGACATTCTCTCTTCTGCTCAGCTACGATGATAGACCGTTACGTCTCCATTCAAAAATGGGGCACCTGCAAGACTTAGTTGACATGTTTCAAATCCAAAATGGACTGAAAGAAACCTTCCTTCTTGGGAACCACAAAATAAATTGAATACCAACCAAGACCATGCTCTTTCAAAAGGAACTTTGACTACTGCCTCGAGTAGAAGCAGCCTCTCAAGTGTGACTGCTATCGCCTTTGCCTTGGCCAGAGCCTTGCAGGGTGAAAGCATAAATACTGTATATCTGAGAGGGGCCATATCAATTTGAGTGCATAACCTTTGCAGATGACTTCAAGAACCCACTGGTTGGATGCAATCTGGACCCAGGGGGAGTAGGTGGTCTGCAGACGATGCCCTACTGGAACCAATTCCACCTGGGCCCACTACTCTTCATTAGGACTTCTTGGGGCCCCCCAAAGCCCCAGCTAAATAGTCCCTTCCGCCTCCACAACCCCCTCGAAATGCCCACTAATTCAATCGTCCGATGCTCTTCTGGTGCTCCTCCGATGCCGCAGCAGGAAGAAACAAAGAGCCTGGCCACTTTATTTTTCTCAAGCTCTTGAAGGGCCAACTAAGCTGCAGATGTGTACTCAAGACTTCTCTCAAAGGTTGAGGAGAAGGACTGGAGTATCCCCCAAGGGCCACACTACCCTGGGTGCGAGGTGGAGAATTATGGGGGAGAGACCCGAACCATCAGGTTCTGAACCCCTAAGCCCAGAAAGTGCTTAACTCAGCACTGGGCCCTATGTGGAGCAGCATCAATCACTCCATTTTAGAGTTTTTTTGAGGGGGGGGGTTAACCCTTACATCCTACAGTGGAGTCAAGCCTGCACAGGAGTTCATTCCCATCTGCTGGAGACTGAGAAATACTGGTACAAGCAGGTGTGCACAGATCCCTTATAGGATGACATCATCAATAATAGTGCTTCTCAGTCTCCATCTGCTGGTAGGGCATAGCCTCTGTGTCTGGACTGGATGGGAGGGACAATGAGGAAAGGCATTGGTACCAAGCAACAATAACACATAAAGCATACAAAAGATCCTCAAGTACCAAAGAACGCAATCAGAAACCAATAAAAAATGACAGAAAGATACAGAAATTGTCCCAACTACATTGGGCAGCACCAACCTAATTAAAAAAAAACCTTCCAAGTGCATCTTGATGTGTTGCCTGCACATATTACACCTTTATGAACTCCAAAAGAAAACTTTCTTTTGCATAATGTCAAGTGTTGAGCTGAGCACTAGCAGTAATTTTGAGAGACTGAGATTATAATCCAGCATTCAAGTGAGTTTCATTCTTGTTATGGTATATAAAAACAAACCCACGACAGACCTGAAAAAGATCCTAGCTTCTCACCTTAAGATAAGCTCTACAGTAAAATATCACAGCAAGAGGCACAAAATTCATAGTGGAAAAGGCAGGATGAGCAGTCTCACCTGACAGCGGTGACGGTCAAGGATCTCAAACTCCAGAAGTCATTGGTTCAAACTCTGGGAAGGCTGTTCTGTGAAATTGTTTGGAACTGGGAAGAAAAATGACTTATTACTGCTAAGACAAAATCAGGCTAAAAAATTTAGGTGCCTAAAAAAAAGAAAGATGAAAGCAACAGTAAGGATAGATCGGGGGAACAAAATTTAGCACTCTGACAGATTTCCAGTGATGGGTGCCTAAAATTAAGGGAATCAATATCAAGCGTAGCTTTTGGAGTCTAAAATCGGCTGAAAATAGCTTCTTAAATTGAGGCAACGAACACCCTCTGAATATTGGGCTCTAAATTTATTTTTTGGGCCCAGAAGATTCCTCCTGCTCCTTCTGGCCTGTAATTTAACTGGAACTAGCCTCTACTAAGGGACCACAAGCTTTCAATCACAACTGCCCTTATTTTAACAACCAGCCAGAGATACAAACCACAGCTCCATGTAGAACACATTACACATGCACTCTGAGCCATGTCATCACAGCACTACAGCAGGGTTGCCACATTACCCAATTCTAGGAGTGAGATATTTTTGCCAGTTCTGGTTTTAAATTTGCCTTACAATGCAGTGTGGTATTTGTAGTCCTTGATTTTACCCATTGGAATCAGTGCAGCGGGTCCCATAATGCATCAGGATGAGATTGTGTGAAATCCAGGACTAACTTGGTATCGCACTCCTAGATCTAGGTAACTTAGGAACTAACTCTTGGCTATCACAGCAGCTTGAGAACGGAATCCAAATTTCCTTCTATTAGCACTGCTAGATGTATGCAGATATCTACAAAATGCATATATGTGATCCAACAAATATCTTAAATTTAAAAAAAGTGAAATACATATATCTTTTCCCAATTTATAGATACACAAATTTTATATTATTATATTTTATAATTTATAAATAATATTCTTAATTTGTTTATTCTATTGACTATTAAATGCCCACTGATTCAATCACTTCATCTATACTCAATGGACCATACATATTTTTGACTAAAGAGCTGGGGTCCTGTTATCACCCTAAGGAAAATGTTTACTAAAGTGCAGCAGGTAGTGTAGGACAAATGCACGTTTGGCATGAATTTTTACCACGGCGAGGGCGTAGTAGGAACCAGGAGACAAGAGTTCAATTATTTCTGTCTTTTTCATTTGCTTTGCAAGGCTCTTCATCTCCCTTTACCTCTGGTAGTTGTTTAGACTAAGCTTTCTGGAAAATAGATTTATTGGGCCTGTATGTAATTTATTGCACAGTGCCTTGCTCCATCATGAATATGAAAACAATTAAAAGTGTAGCTGGGTTTAAAAAAAGGTTTGGACAAGTTCCTGGTGGAAAGCTTTGCCCATAAACCATTATTAAAAGGAACGCAGGATATCACTGCTTGACCTAATACAAGCATTGAGGAACCTGTGTCTTTTGGGGAGACTGCTAGGTACTTATGACCTAGAGATTGGCCACTACTGGAAAGAGGATACTGGACTTGATGGACCTTGGTCTGACCCAGTATGGCATATCTTATGTTCTTATGTAAACCACACCAAAGGATATGTTAAAAAGCACAAAACGGAGATGTTCATGGGCGCATGGATAAGCCAAGCATCATACCCCACAGAACTGGTATAACGTGAACAGCACGTGAGGCAAACACGAGATGAAAGAGTTAGAATGCTGCAAAAACTGAGCCCTCTCCCCATACAACGAGTTCGTGTGGTCCAAGCCCGGCGTTAAGCGCTGAGAGTATCGAGAAAAACTTGAGTGCCAGCTCAAGTTCAAGAACGCTTAGCTACAGCTAAGTTGTTGCCCTTTTCTATCAGAACACGGAGCAAAATTATTTCTTTGTAATGAACTCAACTTTTTCGTTTTTAAAAATATATCTTTTTTTTTTACTTTTTTGTTCTCTGATAATCGTTTTCCTTTACTCTCTTTCCTCCAGGCTGTTCCTCCCTTCCGTCTCAGGTGTACCATCAGATTCTCTCCTCCGAAACTAGTGACAACAGGATTTTCATTCTAGTCACATACCGTGTAAATCTAACGTATGAATAAGACTATCACAGAAACAGGAAAGCTAGGATCCAGAAAGAGGCAGAGAAGGACCTTTCCCTTCCGATGGGTGGTAATCGTAATTGCGATGTTAACTGCAGTCTTCCTTTATCTCTTAGTGGTACTGCTCAAAAACAGGACTAGGAAACGTGGAGGACGTCATCACGTCGCGACCTGTGTTCGCCGCAGGTTGATGACGAGGCTGACTGTTGCACCTTGGAGATGTTCTTAAATTTCTTATGTCTTCAGCCAGGAACGGAATGAGAACTATGAGCAGGATTTTTAGGTAAATCGTGTATTCAGAAAAAAACATTCCTGGATAGGTCTGGTCTCAGCAGGGGAAATGGAATTTAGCTAACGCCTTTCTTAGACGTATAAGAGAAATTACATTCGGATATGATTGGTATATTTCCTATCCCCAGAGGATTACAATGGAAA
Organism: Ichthyophis bannanicus; assembly: GCA_033557465.1. NCBI lineage: Eukaryota > Metazoa > Chordata > Amphibia > Gymnophiona > Ichthyophiidae > Ichthyophis > Ichthyophis bannanicus. The sequence goes on from CM066031.1 coordinate 224,264,540, forward strand.
GGGTATGTTTAGTAAACCTCTCATTAAGAACGCAGCTTTGGACCGCATTACTATGGGGGGGATGGACTATCTTTTATATGTGCCTGTACAGCGCTGCCTACGCCTTGTAGCACTATACAAATGTAGCTCGTGGGGAGCATGGGCTTTCAAAGCTTGCATTAGTGGCGCTGCGGTGGGAACACCCATACCCTGCCTAGATGCATGCTTCCAGAGTAGCATGAGTTTTAGTGGCACAGCCCTGTGCTATTTCTTAGCATGTGTCAAAAATGCAGACTACCCCATACTACTTGGATAATGCGCTTTAGTAAGCATGCCCCTAAATTTGTATCTGAGGCAATGGAGGGTTAAGTGACTTGCCCAAAATCACAAGCAGCAATGGGATTTGCACTTGCTTTCTTGGTTCTTAGCCTACTACTCTAATCCTTAGATTACTTTTCTACTCTAGCAATGTGGTGCATCACAATACAGAAAACATGAGTTTAATTTCCTGGGCTGGCTGCAAAGGATGCAGTAGAGGCAGCATTCACACTCCCTAGAGCCAGGGCTGGCCCAAGGGTGTCTGGTGCCCTAGGCAGAAACTCTGGCCTCGCTGCTGCCACCGCTGATATCCCTGTAGGGAGGGGGAGAGGGACAATGGCAGTATTTCCAAAAGTAGTGGCTTTTGGAAATACTGCCACTGCCTGCCCCCCCCCCCCCCAACTGAATAGGTGGCTGCCGCCTAGTGGTTGGCTCGTTCTTCTGCAGTCCTGCCTAGAGTAGTAAATTTCATTTGGGGTTTCCTGAGCTTACCTGGAGGTTTTCACTATGCTGCCAGCCTCACCTCTCCCCAGAATAATTGTTTTCTCCCGAGGTCCTGTGATTTTCAGTGAGTTTGAGTTGCAGGGAACTCAAACTATTGTGCTATTCTCAAAGTGTAGCAGGCTTACATGAAAAGTATGAGTTTGGGCACCTGCATAATGTTAGAAGGAAACAAAACGTGTACTGCTAGTCAGTGCTGGGCCAACCATTATGCAAACTAGGCAGTTGCTTCTGGGGGATGTCAAAGAGGAGGGAAGTCAAAGCTAAACAATAGATTTTGATAGCCAAGGGAGGCTTAAGGTTTGCCTAGGCCGCCAACATCTTAAACTATCTCTGGGGCTGGATCTGCTGCTAATCAACTCCAAGCAGATGAAATTTAATGTGGATAAATGCAAAGTTATGCACTTAGGGAAGAACAACCCAAACTTTGGTTACACAATGCGAGGTTCCACATTAGAAACCTCCATCTAGGAATAGGATTTAGGCGTCATTGTGGATAATATGTTGAAACCCTCTGCCTAGTGTGCAATGGCAGCCAAGAAAGTAAGTAGAATGCTAGGAATCATGAAGAAAGGAATGGAGAACAAAACCAAGGATATTATGATGCCTCTGTATCGTTCCATGGTGCAACTGCACCTTGAATATTGCGTGCAAGTCTGGTTGCCAAAAAGGTATAGCGGAATTAGAAAACGAATAGAGAAGAGCCACCAAAATGGTAATGGGGATGGAAGAATACCCCTATGAGGAGAGGCTTAAAAGGTTAGGACTCTTGAACTTGGAAAAGAGACGGCTGAGGGAGATATATGATATAGGTCTATAAATGAATGAATGGAGTGGAACAAGTAAACGTGGATCAGTTGTTTACTCCTTAAAAAAGTATAAAGAGTACCAGACACTCAATGAAGCTACAATGTAGTCAATTGAGAACTAATAAGAGAATATATCTTTCTACTCAACAAATAATCAAACTCTGGAATTCGTTACCGAAGGACGTAGTAACAGCTGTAAGTGTAGCTGGGTTTAAAAAAAGTTTGCACAAGTTCCTGGAGGAAATGCACTGCTAACCCCAGGATAAGCATTGTGGAATCTGTGTACCTTTTTGGGAACCTGACAGGTATTTGTGACTTGGATTGGCTACTGTTGGAAACGGGATACTGGACTTTATGGACCTTGGTCTGACCCACTATGGCGTATCTTATGTTATTATGTTGCATGCAGAAAATTTAAACTAACATAGGAGAGCACACAGGTCTGCACTAACAGGAGTTATATCTTGCGCATACAAAAACTGTATCTGCATTTGTGCACATATGCTGGAATACTATTCAGCTCATAAATAGTATTGGTATTGTGAAAAATGTAGCTGTGCAGAAGGTTTTAACGTGCATATATTATGCATGTGCTGAAATGCTGTTTCATGCAGAAATATCAATATTATTCTGCACAGAAATGTCATTGTATTATGTTAGGAGTCCAACACTTTGGATTTCTGACATAACACAATTCACTGATATATCTGCGTATAATAATATTGATGTTTCTGCATTAAATAGCATTGCAGCACATGTGCATGTTTGTTCCAGCACACCTCCACCTCTTCTCCTCATCCTCTGCCCCTTTCACCCTTCTTTTTCGACAAAGTTGCAGGTTCTTTATGTTTACAGCAAAGAGAAGAAATGTACAACTGACTGCAGAAGAACGAGCCAACCTTTTATTTCTCCTCAGGCCTGGTGGTAAAGTCCCGGTGTTAAAAATCTTGTGCTCAGCCTTCGGGTCTTCTGTGCACTTCTTTGCATCTGGGTGAAATGATTAATGACCTCATTACGATGTATTTATAATAAGCAGAGCGCTATCTTATTCAGCTACTTGTGCACAGATTGTGCTTGTGGTAAACCCCTTTCTGCATCGTGCATCCATGTTTGTAGAAAATATTATGCACAAAACACCATGTTAACCTCTGTGTTGTGGCCTCTGGCTGAGTTATATCACTACAATGGCTAGAGTAAAAGCTTGCTCTTCTAGAAAAAACACTTGATTAATACAGTACTAACAATTTTCTGAGAATTTTGTCTATACAATTTCCACAAACTACAGGCAAAACAAAAACATTTATTTATATATTTATTAGGTTTTCTTTACTGCCTTTATGAAGAGATTCACTCAAAGCAGCAAACAGGTGTAGCTCAACAAAGACAACTTACATTGCGTAATAGAATAAGAATGACCAAATGACAATATAATACACAATTAGAACAGTAAGATAAACTAGAAGAGAGGCAACTTAAATCCTAGAAATAGCAGTGATACAATATTAGTAATGGACACTTTACAATAGCATAGTAGAACATTCAAATAGCAGAAATATCATACAGGCATCCCACCTGTGACGTTCAGTGACTGTGTGCCTTGTAGCAAGCCAAATGCAGTCTCTGTTCTCCTTTGAGAGTTATGAGTTTTGCCTTCATCCCAATCTCCTGTGATCGAAGGAATGGATCTTGGAAACAGAAATAACATGTCTTCCGTAAACTGAACTTGTAGAGGCTACAAACTCTTAACACAATTCTGCTATGTAGTCTGCTTTGCATCCCCAAAGGCTATAAGACCCTCAACAATAAATAGTCTCATTTGTTTATTTATTTAACAGGTTTTCTATACCGCATATCTTAAATTCAATGCGGTTTCCATAAAATATTAACAAGAAGTATACATTGAACAGGGAATATTAATTTGGACGATTACATAGGGTACAGAGTACTAAAATATAGGTGCAAAGGGAGGTTAGATTGAACGGTCCATTCCAAAGTGTTCCTTGAAAAGCTGTGTTTTTAGAGTTCTTTTACAGTCCTTAATATCTGAGATGGATCTTATATTCTCAGGCATAGTGTTCCAAAGTGACAGAGCATACAAGGATATGGCAGGGTTGCAAGTTGTTTGCCTTGCTCTTGTGCATTGCTTTGGGATTGCTAATAAATTTCTGTGGCCTTAGTCTCTCAACAACCAAGGCTGTGAAAGAGAATGGCAGGAATCTTCCATGGGGAACAAGTGAACAAGTATCCATGAGGTAGCAATAGTAGAGGAGAGTAGCCTAATGATTAGAACAATGGGCTGATTAGCAGAGAAGCTAGGTTCAAATCACACTGATGCGCCTTGTGATCTTGTGCAAGTTACTTAATCCTCCATTGCTTCTGGTAGAAAACTTGGATTGTAAGCCTTGAACTCTCAGAAAGGCATGAGCTAAATGCAAAATCCAAATCTAAATTATTACTCCTTTCTGAGATTAGTCCAGGAAATGCCAAGACTCCTATTTGAGGGAGAAACACTCCAATTTCCTATGAGATCAGCTCCATCCCGTCATCCCTGTCTTCACTCCCAACTCTTCCCCTAAAAACATAAGAAATGTCATATTGGGTCAGACCAAGGTCCATCAAGCTCAGTATCCTGTTTTCAACAGTGGCCAATCAAAGTCACAAGTACCTGGCAGGTACCCAAAGCTTCCACAGTGCTCATTCTGGGTAAGCAGTGGATTTCCAAGGTCCTCAACTTCTACTACCCTCTCTTCCTTCTCTAATATCTCAGATGAAGAAACCTCTTCTCTTCTAAACTCACTACCTGCTCTGATCCTATCCCCACCCATCCCCTTAACTCCATCTCCTCCACTGTCATCCCTTTCATTTCTTATATTCTCAACCTATTGCTCTCCTCTGCAACTGTCTCAGCAGCCTTCAAACATGCTGTGATCAAACCTCTCCTCAAGAAATCTTCACTAGACCCTACTTGTCCGTCTAATTATCGACCCATGTCCCTCCTCTCCTTCATTTCTAAACTATCCAAACAAGCGGTTCTGTGCCATTGCCTTGTCTTTCTGTCCTTTCGAGCCCTTCAGGATCCACTGCAATCTGGCTTTGATCCTTTATATTCTACTAAAATGGTTCATGCCAAAGTCTTCAGCAGCCTCTTCCTGGCAAAATCCAAGGGCCTTTACTCAATTCTCATCCTTGACCTTTCTGTTGCTTTTGATACAGTTGACCACCACCACCTCCTTGACACCTTGCCCGCACTTGGTTTTAAGGGTTCTGTGCTATCCTGGTCTCCTCTTCTCTCCCATCACTCTTTCAGTCTTTGCTCTGGTGGATCCTTCTCTCCCATCACTCTTTCAGTCTTTGCTCTGGTGGATCCTTCTCTCCCTTTGCTCTTTCAGTCTTTGCTCTGGTGGATCCTTCTCTCCCATCGCTCTTTCATTCTTTGCTCTGGTGGATCCTTCTCTACTGCTATCTCACTCTTAGTTGATGTACCCCAAGGGTCTGTCTTGGGCCCATTCTTTTTCTTTCTCTATACCCAATCCCTTGGTGCACTCATCTCCTCCCATGGCTTTCAGTGCCACTTTTACACTGTTGACTCTAAGATCTGTTTCTCTATACCTGATATCTTTCTGGCAGTCCAGACCCAGATTGCTGCTTGGATGTCTCACCATCATTTGAAATTAAACTTCTTATTTTTCCCCCTAAACCCACCTCTCCCCTTCCTCCTTTCTCAATCTCTGTGGATGTAGGGCATTGTTCTACTCCTTGTTTCCTTGGCCTGCAACCTTGGGGTCATCTGACTCCTCCCTCTCCTTCTGTACACGTATCCAACTGATAGCTAAAACCTGTCGTTTCTTTCTCTGCAACATCAGCAACATTTGTCCCTTCTTTTCTGAACACACTACTAAGACATTTAGCCACTCTTTAGTCACCTCCCATCTTGACTATTGCAACCTCCTTCTTGCTGGTCTCCCCCTGAATCATCTCTCTCTCCTTCAATCTTTTCAAAACTCGGCTGTGAAGCTAATCTTCCACCAGCTCCGTTATACTTATATAACACTTCTTCTCAAGTCACTTCATTGGCTCCCCATCCATTTCTGTATTCAGTTCAAACTTCTCCTTCTGACCTATAAATGCATTCATTCTGCTGCTCCTCACTACCTTTCCTCTTTCTTCTCTCCCTCCTTGTAAACTCTGCTCTTCTGGTGGATTACTTCTCTCTGTCCTCTTTTCTTCCATTTCCAACTCCAGACCGATCCTTTTACCTTGCTGCTCCTTATGCCTGGAAAGTCTGTACATCAGGCATAAGGAGCAGCAAGGTAACAGTATCGGTCTGCCCCCTTTCAAATCCATACTGAAAGCTCACCTCTTTGAGGCTGCTTTTGGATCCTGATTTATTTATTTAAATGGATTTCTATACCGCCTTTTCCTACAATCAAGGCGGTCTACACAGCAAACAATCAACAAGATACAGTGTCTAGTGTGTGAATGCATTGAGCAGTGAGTGCGTGTGTGTGTAGATGGACATTGATTCTTGGTGAGCTATTTACAATGTGCGCTATTTACAATACTATGTACATCAGGACTTTACTTTAATACTAAATCATGTCGCTAGGGTGGGGTGTTGAGTTGGGGTATTGTCTGTTGCACCGTTTAAGTGATGTCACCATAGTGCTCTATGAAGAGGGTCGTCTTTAACAGTTTCCTAAAGTCCTTAATGTCTGTTGTTGACCGTAGTTCATCAGGGAGGGCGTTCCAGATTGTTGGTGCCGCCTTTGACAAGGCTAGTTTTTCGGTGTCCTTGCGTACCTTGTTGATGTCTTTAGGTGTGTTGACACGGTTGGATGTGCCTCTCCTCCTCGGTCTGGTGCTGCTGTCGGGTTGTATGAGTGGGTGTAGGCTGAAAGCTGACGACTGTTGCTTGATTTTGAATATGTTTATGATTGTCTTGTATCTGATGCGGGAGCTGATTGGTAGCCAGTGGAGATCTTTTAGGGTAGGTGTGATGTGTTCTTGTCTTGTGGTGCCAGTTATTATGTGAGCTGCTGTGTTTTGGGCCAGTTGCAGTGGCCTGAGTGTCTGTTTTGTTAGGCCAAGATTGGGTTGCAGAAGTCTAGAATTGGGGTTATTAGTGCCTGACAGACTGTGTTCTGTGAGAGGAGGGGTTTGCTTAGTCTCCTATGTGTCTCTTTATCTTTCTCTAGTTGTATCCTTGTCCTCAGCTGTTTTATCAGTCTTGGCTAGATTGTAAGCTCTGATGAGCAGGGACCATCTCTTTTTATAAGTATCTATACAGTGCTGCGTATGCCTTGTAGTGCTATATAAATGTTCAATAGTAGTAGTAATAGTAGTAGAAACAGAACCCCAAAACTTGTGGCTGAATGAACCATCCTAATAGCATTGCCTTCAAGGCCTACACTGAGGTGTGAAAGGGAAGTCCATCTGAGTGGCATCCAACCACCTAGTGAGAAGTCTTCACACACTGCTATGAAGGAGCACACCAGGAATTCAGCAGCTCGCAACAAAAGAGGTGCATTTCACCCAAACCCGCTGTTCTGGACAGGCGAGAAGGGAACTGCCTGAGCAGTATCGCTTTTAGCTCTGACATGCCCCTGACAAGATCTGGTATGGAGGGTAAAAGGGACTACCAAAAAGTACAGAAGAACAAAAGAACAGAGGCAGAATAAAAAAAAAACCTGGGTTATATCTATTATACTTAATAGACAGTAAATGTTCAAATGTTAAACGTGAATAGTGGATAAGCAAAAATAACAAGATGTATTTATAAATACAATTGAAATGGTCTAAGGCACATACATCACTGTCAAAAAACACGGGTAAGGTATGCTACACATTAAAACTAAAATTTCAAAACTAAACTAAAGTTTCAAACGCTGCTGACAAATCCAAAAAGATCAAGGACTCCCTTCACTTGTCATCCCAAGATCTCACCACATCCATTAGGCCCACTAACACTGTTTCAGTTCCATGGCCTACCCGAAACCCTGACCGACAGTGAATAAAACCTCTAATCTGCTACTAAAAAGAAACTACAGTACTTGCCTATAACACATCTTCTCTATCACTTTCTCCAATAAGGGGGGGAGGGGGGTCTGACACTGGGTGATAGTTCAAACAGTTCCTTGCTAGAAATGGTTGAATAATCACTTTCTTCATATTGGGAATTTGCCCATCTGCAGAGACTGATTATGTGCAACAAATCTTGTGCCTTCTCACCTAACAGTTTAACTAATTTAGTAGGACCCAGATCTACATCACTAGTCATATGTCTCTGTTGTAACACCTGCTACAATTTAATTTGCATTACCCTTTCAAACTCCTCCTAAATGTTTTCTTCTGCATCATCTCTTCCTCAGTACAGTTCCCTCTTCACCCCCCTCCCCCCCAAAAAAAAATATCCCCAATCTTTGTCTAAAATAATAAGCCATTTCCTCACAAGGGGGATCTGATCACTTGTCACTCTCCCTTCCCTTGGTTTGGTCATCCTGTCTACCAAATGAAATTTCCAGTGATGATTTCCACTCACTTCTAACCGATGACTCATAAAGTCACACGTTGCACTCTTCACCAAACTAACATATTTTCCACTCTGCTTCCTGTATTGTTTCCTGTCCTCCTCCAGTCCATTTTTCTGTCACTTTCTCTCTAACTGACTGAGTTGCTGCTTCGCCAATCTAATACTCAGATTATACCAAGGTAAGCTTTTCTGCACAGCCACAACTTTCTCAACCTCTAGGCATGACTTCATTAGCGACTCTTTAAAACAATGCATTCCATTCAAATTATATCCTAAACCTTTTTCCCTCAATTTTAGGTGTTCCTTGGAAGCCTCCTCCTTTGTAACTGATGTCAAATACTGTTTCTTATACAATATTTGTGCTCTGCTCTCCCTTAGTTGTATGTTTCTCAAATAGCAAAATGAAATCATTTTATGGTCAGACTAAACTATTGAAAAAATTCCCAACTCTTGAACGTTGCCCCGCCTAACTTGAGACAAAAATCAAATCTGACAAGTTTTCTAACTTTGTGTAAGCTCTTGAACCAACTGGACCAATTCAAAATCTTTCATCACATGGAAGAACAAACTGTGACTGAGTGAAATGAACATCTCCAAAAAAACCCAATTGTTCCCATCAACAATTGGCTCTGCTACTGCATTCAAAAACTCCTTCAAGCCAATCATGTGCTCCATGGCCACCAGTAAACTAATAATAATTTAAGACCTTCTGTATCTCCCATCTTAAAAGCCATACATTCAATACCCTCAAAATCCCCTTCCCATAGCAAAATCAATCCATTTTTGGTTAATAGAACAGCCTATCCCCCTTGCTGTCCTATCCATGCCTTATGCTTGATAATCTAAACCTACCTCCCCCCTTCCTCCATCTCTGTGGATAATGCTCTACTCCTCGTTTCCTCAACTCACAACCTTGGGGTCATTTTTGGCTCAACCCTCTCCTTCTCCACACACATCCTAGCTAAAACCTGTCACTTTTTTTTCTATAACCTCAGCAAAATTCTCTCCTACCTTTCTGAACGCACTACTAATACACATCCACTCCTTAGTCACCTCCCGTCTAGACTATTGCAACTTCCTCCTTGCTGGTCTCCCTCTGAATCTTCTCTCTCCCCCTTCAATCTGTTCAAAATTCAACTGCGCAGCTAATCTTCCACCAGTCTCGCTATGCTCATATAATCCCTCTTCTCAAGTTGCTTCTTTGGCTCCCTGTCCGTTTCTGTAGCCAGTTAAAATTTCTCCTACTGACCTATAAGTGAACTCATTTTGCTGCTGCTCCTCACTACCTTTCATCTCTTCTTACACCTATCCTTGGGAGCTCCTCTCTTCTAGCAGGGGTTCTTGCCTCCCCCACCTCATGCTGTCTCCAACATCCAGCCTCTCACCTGGGGTCGATGGGCAGCACAACAATACCTCTTTAGTGCCATGCGCGTGCGTGCACTTATGACCTTCTGCTCCTGCCTCTGCATGCGCTTTAAAGCCTACCTTGGTGCTAAACAAGTGATCATTGTGCTGCCCATCGATCCCAGGTGAGGCTGGATGTTGGGGGTGGCACATTGGGCCCACCTAAGGCAGAGCCACCACTAAGGAGAGGAAGCAATCACAGTGCCAACCACCAGGGTCTGCTGCCCTAGGTGACCACCTGGTTCGCATCATGGATGGACTGGCCCTGCTTCTATCTGTGTCCTTCTCTTCTACTGCTAACTCCAGACTTTGATCTTTCCACCTTGCTGCTCCTTATACCTGTAACAAACTACCCGAGTCGGTACGTCAGGCTTCATCTCTGGCCCCTTTCAAATCCAGGCTAAAAACTCACCTCTTTGAGGCCGCTTTTTGATTCTAAACCTCATAGTCTTGCTCTCCATGTATGTACTTCCTCTAGACATGTCATTGTCCCCTGCTGTTGTATTGTCTGTCTGTTTTGACTAGATTGTAAGCTCTGATGAGCAGGGACTGTCATTTACATGTCTCTGTGCAGCACTGTGTACACCTTGTAACGCTATACAATGATCAGTAGTAGTACTATGACTTCTAAGTTTTCATTCAGATGGTAGCTACTCATGTTAAGAGGCCTATCTTTACCAAGCCATAAAAAGCCATACCTCATACCCCCTGCTGTATCATAAGCTTACTGTAACATAGGCTCCAAAGTTATACTATTCCTGTTTTTTACCCCTCCCTTTTGTAATATGCTGTTCCAACTTAAAATTGCCTTTATAACTTCACATTTTAAATTGTTCCATATAAAGTGTTCCTTTTTTGTTCCATGTAAACCATTTTGCCTGGTAGAAAAACTGGGGAAGGTTGTTGATGGTTTTGCTGGAATGCCCTGCCACCAGACATCCGGGCCATCAAAACCTTCCCCAATTTAGGAAAGCACTGAAACACCATCTGTTTCTTCAGTACTTTACCAGCTCAAACAACATCTCGCAGCCACCCACACCCCATGTCCAACCAACACCTCCAGAATACCCACCCATCACACCATCCAGATCACCTAAGTGAACCCCCCTTCTGAAACCACCTCCCTTGATACCCGACACTAACCTAGATAACGATGAGCCGTCCACTACCCTGCAACATACAACTGGAATGTATATAGTCTCTTTGTTTTGTGACCTGTATATATTGCTGAGATGCATGTAGAATCTCAGCTACCAACCTGTACATAGTTTACCTGTTAGCCCTGTTTAAACACCCCGTTTATTGTAAGTCCAATGTAGATATACTACATTGCACATATGTTTCCTGTGAATCGCACTGATGATGAATAGCACGGTATAGAAAAAACAATAAATAAATAAAATAATAACTACTCCATTTGGATATTTATTTATTTATCTACCGGTGAACATACATAACTCTACTATCCATGGACATTAATCTGTTATTCTAGTAGTGTCAAGCCAAAGATCCTGCTGACTGGCTTAACACAATCTCTGTAATGAAGGGGTGGCCTATCTTGAAGGGGCAGAGAGAGTTGGAGCTAAGAAGGAACCAACAAATTATCTAAATAGCAGCGATTTTTCGGCTGCTATCTGGTTAAGCTATAAGTTTAGTTTAGCTGCAGCGGTGTCCTCACCATTCAGCAGCTGTGGCTATCGCTGCTGGCAACTGACCTCAGTTTTTTTTCCTTATTCGAATACAGCATGCTCTTTTCTAACCTGCAGCCCACCATAGCAGTTGGTCTTGTCCCGGTGAAATACACAATTGTAAATTATCATCAGCACACAAGAAATATTAAATATGAGAATCATGGATAAACTTACCTAATTGAAGTAGAGAAACTTTGAAGGATACCAAATAGGGCAAGTAATGACTGAGAGGAGAAATCATCCATTACAACATAATAACAAGAATCGGACCAAGCTAGTTTTTTCTCTGCTATACATAAGGAGGATATATGCTTAAACAAAATAGAATAATCCAGCATGTTGAAAGCTGATTTAAGATCTGGAAGATCTATGATAGAGGTTTATAAATTAATGAATGGAGTGGAACGGGTAAAAGTAGATCAATTGTTTATGCCAACAAACTATAGAAAGACTAGGAGACATGCAATGAAGCTACAGGGTAACCTATTTAAGACTAATAAGAGAAAAAATTTTTTCACTCAACATGTAATCAAACTCTGGAATTCGTTACCGGAGGATGTAGTAAAAGCTGTTAGTGTAGCCGGGTATAAAAAATGTTTGGACAAATTCTTGGAGTAAAGGTCCATAAATCATTATTAAAGGGGACCTGGGATATCCACGGCTTGCCCCAATACAAGCATTGTGGAACCTGTATCTTTTGGGGAAACTGCTAGGTATTTGTGACCTAGATTGGCCACTGCTGGAAACAGGATACTGGGTTTGATGGACCTTGGTCTAATCTAGTACTATGGCATATCTTATGCTCTTAAGGATCAGCTAGCAATCATTACTCCTATCCTTCTGTAGTTGCTAGTCATCAGACAGGGCCAACCAGGTAGTTTCAGATCTCCAGAAACAAGCAGAAATGTAGTATTCACATACAAATGACGTCGATACTGACAGAGCCTGTGTGGGAATGCTCCCCAGTGTCTAATAGGAAAGCTTTTGGGAGCATCCCACTGCACCTATGTCAGTGCCTTCCCAATTCTCCCTCCTCAGTTCTTCGCTTTACGCGGAGTCAGCAGGAAGCAAATCCTGTAACTGCAGAAAATTTCTCTATTTTATTTCTTTTGGTTTTTGTGGTCGCGTCTGCCTTTCCGTCGACTCTGAGACTGACTACAGTCTATTCTTTTCTATTCTCTTCTCTTCTTTTCTTTTTCCTTTTTCTAAAAAGTAAATTAGAACTATCTTGAGCACATCAACACCATTTTAGGCCTTAAGCTTACCATTTGCTTTGGCATAATGGAAAAACCAGCTAGTGGTTTTAAGAAATGTTCTAAGTGTGGTGGTACCATCTCGGCTACCGACACCCATGACTGGTGTCTCAAATTCCTTGAGCCCGACCACCAGCCTTCTCAATGTCCTTTATGTAGGAAGATGACAAAGAGAGGCTTGCAAAATCGTGCTGCAAAGTTAGGCACACTCTTTGCCTTACACTCGGTGTCTTTAGCATCAACGCCATTGAGGGCATCGTCTTCCTCTCATGGATCTCGGTTATCAAAACATATGTCTTTGAAGATGCGCTGATACCCCAAGGGTAAATCTCTTTCTAAGAATCGAGATGCTTTGTGCGTTGCCCTAGAGGTGGATTGGCCAGCCAAACTACTCCGGCAGGAGGACCCTTCCTCCAAAGCCATTGAGGGGTCCCAGGATGCTCCAGAGGCCTCCACCTCTGGAGAGCTCCTGGTGCCATGCTCTGGGACGGTAGCCCGCATGTCCGGTACCAATACCCAAGCATCAGCAGGCTCCATGGATCAGCGTATCCTCGTGTTCGAGCACAGCTTGGCGGCCCTACTAGTGGTGTTGGTTCCGATTAAACCTTTACCGATGGTACCGCTGACATGGCACTGTTCTCGATACCGAGGCAATCTGCATCAGGGTTTGTACCCATCAAACCGCTATCACCATTGCCTGCCCTTGAGTCCATCCTTGGTACCGGTGGCTCTTTCAGGCAACCTCCCCGATCCGATACCGATTTCGATCAGTACCGGGCCTTAGCGGAGCACAGACATCACTCTCGTCGGAAAACTCATTTTCTTTCAAAGCAAATCCAATAATTTCATAGTAATTGTTTTCTCAGTTTTCCTTCATAGGGGAGATTAGCTGTAGGTCTGTTTTTGTTATAATCCAAATAATTGCACGAGCCGTGCTCTACATGCTTTCTCCACTTGTTTTAAACAAAGGGCAAATAGCTGCATATTTCAGGACATAGCAAATAAACCTTTTGACTAAGAACAATTGATCAGACTGGTTAAAGGCTTACTTAGTCTGCTTGTTGCAGATTTTACCAATCATAAGGGACATGGGCCTTGAGGACTGTTGCATATTACACTGATATTTGTGTTTGTACATTGGCTTACTAGAAGGAAAAGCTGGTAACTGAAGTGAAGGAAAGGGAACATCACGGGGAGGCGGGCAGTGGTGATGATTATGCAGCAGGGGAAATACCAGGCACACTGGCAAGCAGTATTGGTACCATAACCATTATTAAGGCTTTCCTAACAGGGGCTCTACAGGAAAAACCAACAGTAAGGATTTGAGGGTTTAATTTTATTAAATTGCTAGCTTTCTGACTGGGAGCTCTTAAAAGGGTTTTTGTATATTTTTAAAGCAAGGCTACTTTCTTTTTGGTGCTTTAGTGGAAATTTCCTTGAGCAGAGTACGTTGTTGAACTCTAGTAACCTCCTCAGCTTTGGGAACTGCTAATACCTAATCAGATGTTAGTTCCCTCCCTACCCACCCCGACTCCCACCCACCCCTAGTGAGCAGTCTTGCTTTATAGGGCACCTCCCCATTTAACAAAGCACAGAGACTTGGACCAGCACATTTTGAATATAATTAAAGAGATTTAACTGCTTTTTCTCTGAAAGGACAGCTGGGAAACCGGCTGGCACTTGGTAGATCTCTCTCTTTTGCTTTAACAGATACCTAAGCTCCACAAACAGAACAATGGCTGGGAAAAATCGTATCGCTAAAGCTGTTGCCCCCGTTACAGCTTCTGCCTCGGTCCAGACAGATGTCCTAATGCCAGATGAAGGACTGGTTCCATGTGCAGGGTGCCTGCATGCTGAAGCTCTGAGGAACTCGGAGAGGAGGTGGCGAGGCTGAGGAGCATTCAAGACAGTGAGAAGTACATTGATGAGATCCTTCTTGCAGCAACCAAGCTCTCCAGCAGAGGAGAAGATGGGTGCCAACAGAATGTCGATGGTTGGATACAAGTCACCAGGGCCTGCAAAATCACCAATCCAACTTCTCCAGTCCTTGAATTGAAGAACCATTATGCAGCCCTGGAAGTGGAGGAGGTGAAAACATCCTTGGAAAGGGATGAACCAGAGCTCAAGTACCCCAAAGTTGCAGAATCAGTGACCACAAGGAAACGAAGGGTAGTGGTGGTTGGAGAGTCTCTTCTGAGGGGTACTGAGGCGTCCATCTGCCGACCAGACTTGATGTCCAGAGAGGTATGCTGTCTGCCTGGTGCCAAAATCCAAGATGTTACGGAGAGTTTGCCAAGACTCATCAAGCCCACTGACTATTACCCAATGTTGCTAATCCATGTTGGAACAAAATATACTGCCAGATATACCTCAGAACGTATCAAAAGTGACTTCATGGCTCTGGGACAGAGGGTGAAGCAGTTAGGTGCACAGGTGATGTTCTCTTCAATCCTCCTTGTTGAGGGTAAAGGCCAAGTCAGAGAGGCTCGCATCCTGGAGATGAATGCATGGCTGCGTGGATGATGTCATCGAGAGCGTTTTGGTTTCCTAGACCATGGGATGCTGTTCCAAGGGTTGCAGAGCAGAGATGGCATCCATCTGTCCAAGAAAGGTCAACACGTCTTCGGTAGTAGATTGGCTAATCTGCTGAAGAGGGCTTTAAACTAGATTCATTGGAGATGGGTGAAGAAAGCCCCCAAATAGGTGAAAGCCCCCAGTTAGATGATACATTAAATACCTTTATGGTAACATATGGAAAGCAGTGTGTATAAATGCCCGTAGCATGGGAAATAAGATCCCTGATGTTGAAGCTTTGGTGGGATTGGCTGACTTGAATTTAGTGGCAGTTACAGAAACATGATTCACAGAAAACCATGATTGGGATGTAATTATACCTGGCTATACTTTATTCAGAAAGGACAGGGTAGGAAGAAGGGGAGGAGGAGTGGCACTATATGTAAAAACTACTAGTAAAGCTTTGGAATTACAGAGCTTAAAAGGGAGAGAGGAGGCATTGTGGGTTAAACTAGAAAGAGGGAAAGAGAAATCTATTTGCATTGGTATGATATACAGACCTCCCTCACAAGAGGAAGAGGTGGACAGAGAGTTAATTGAAGACATACGCAGCATTGCTAGGAAAGGGGAAGTGCTACTGATAGGAGATTTCAATATGCCAGATGTTGATTGGCACATTCCTGCTGCAGTATCATCTAGAAGTAAGGAGATCCTGGATACTCTACAGGGAGAACTATTCAGGCAATTGGTAACAGACCCCACACGTGAAGGGGCCATACTGGACTTGGTGCTTACCAATGGTGAAAGTGTTTCTGATGTTGTAGTGGGAGATCATTGTGCATCCAGTGATCACCAGATGGTGTGGTTCAGTATTAGGACCAGGGCTGTTAGAATCCATTCAAAGGTGAGGATCTTAGACTTTAGGAAGACTAACTTTGCCAAGATGGGCCAATACCTCAGGGAGTCGTTAGTGGGATGGGAACAGCTGGGGGATGTAGAAAAATAGTGGACAAAACTGAAAGGGGATATTTTAAGGGCAACCAACCTTTTTGTTAAAATGGTAAATAAAGGTAAAAGGAAAAGGAGACTGCTACAGTTTTCGAAAGAAGTAGCTGAAAAAGTGAAGAAAAAGAGGGAGGCCTTCATGAAATACAAGAGATCACAGACAGAGGAAGACAGGCATCTGTATTTCGAAAAACTTAGAGAAGCTAGCAAAGTAGTCAGGAAGGCAAAGATTCAAAAGGAGGAGGAAATAGCCAATGCAATAAAATGGAGGGGGGGGGGGATAAGACATTTTTCAGATATATTAGTGAGAAGAGGAAGAGCAAAAGTGGTATTGTCAGACTCGAGGGTGCAGGGGAGGAATATGTAGAAGCTGATAAGGATAAAGCAGAATTGCTTAACAAATATTTTTGTTCTGTGTTCACAGATGAAGAACCAGGAGCAGGACCTCAGAAAACACCCACAAACAGGAACAGAAGCGAGGGACATCTTGAACAATTTTCAGAAGACTGTGTTTGTGAGACACTAGCTCAACTTAAAGTAGACAAAGCGATGGGACCGGATGGGATACACTCGAGAATACTGAGGGAACTTGGGGATGTTCTAGCAGCTCCACTGACTGACCTTTTCAGTGCCTCGTTGGAGTCGGGAGTGGTGCCAAAGGACTGGAGAGAGGCTCATGTGGTGCCTTTACACAAACGCAGAAGTAAGGATGTGGTTGAAAACTACAGGCCAGTTAGTTTAACTTCGGTGGTGAGTAAATTATTGGAAACGCTGCTGAAAGAGAAAATAGTGAGGTTTCTGGAGTCCAGCGGATTACAGAATCCGAGGCAGTATGGATTCACCAGAGGCAGGTCTTGTCAGACAAATCTGATTGATTTCTTTGACTGGGTGACCAGGGAGTTGGACCAAGGGAGAGCCCTAGATGTGGTGTATTTAGATTTCAGTAAAGCCTTTGGCACTGTTCCTCACAGGCGACTTATAAACAAACTGAGCACCCTAGGGATGGACCCTAAAGTTACTGCTTGGGTTAGAAATTGGTTGGGTGGGAGGGGATAAAGAGTACAAATAAATGGAGCTCACTCTGAGGAGAAGGATGTTACCAGTGGTGTGCCCTAGGGATCTGTCCTTGGTCCGATTCTTTTTAACATCTTTGTTAGTGATATAGTGGAAGGGCTGTCGGGTAAGTTTTGCCTCTTTGCGGATGATACCAAAATCTGCAATAGAGTAGACACCCAGGAAGGTGTAGATAACATGAGGAGGGATCTAGCTAAGCTTGAAGAATGGTCTAGAATCTGGCAGCTGGGATTTAATGTTAAAAAATGTAAGGTCATGCATTTGGGCTGCAGCAATCCAAGGGAGCAATATAGTATAGGGGGTGAAGTACTTTTGTCCACTAAAGAAGAGCGGGACCTAGGTGTGGTTGTGTCTGATGATCTTAAAGTAGCTAAACAGGTAGAAAAGGCGACGGCAAACGCTAGAAGGATGCTTGGGTGCATACAGAGAGGAATGGCTAGCAGAAAAAAGGAGGTGATAATGCCTCTGTATAAGTCTTTGTTGCGACCTCATTTGGAGTATTGTGTGCAATTCTGGAGACCGCACCTTCAAAAGGATGTGAACAGGATGCAGTCGGTGCAGAGGGTGGCTACTAAAATGATTAGTGGTCTTCATTATAAAGCATATGAGGACAGACTGAAGGATCTTAA
Organism: Ichthyophis bannanicus; assembly: GCA_033557465.1. NCBI lineage: Eukaryota > Metazoa > Chordata > Amphibia > Gymnophiona > Ichthyophiidae > Ichthyophis > Ichthyophis bannanicus. The sequence continues at coordinate 224,282,246 of CM066031.1, forward strand.
TATGTACACCTTAGAGGAAAGGCGGGATAGAGGTGATATGATTGAGATGTTTAAATACCTCCGTGGCATTAATGTTCAGGGAGAGAGCCTCTTTCGATTGAAAGCAAGTTCTGCTATGAGAGGACATGGGATGATGGTGAAGGGAGATAGATTCAGGAGTGATATGCGGAAATATTTCTTTACGGAAAGAGTAGTGGATCCGTGGAATAGTCTCCCAGTGGAGGTGGTAGAGATGAGGACAGTAACTGAATTCAAAAAAGCATGGGGAAAACACAGAGGATCTCTAAAGGTAAAAAGGGGACTGTTTTAGTTGTTGATATGGAAGGACAGACTAGATAGGCCATGTGGTCTTTTTCTGTCATCATATTTCTATGTTACTAACTGCTTTCTTTTTTCACTGTAATTTATGTAACATGTTCAGTATATTTCTAACTTCCTTTTTCTTTTCCTTTGTTAGTTTCTTTCCTGTTTTTATTTACATATATTTTGTACTTTATATTTTTATTATAAACCACTTTGATAATTCCTGGAAAAGCATTATAGCAAATTTTAATAAGCATAAACATACATATTACAAGAATGAAACATGACAACTTTCCTTTGAATTCCTTTTTTAGCCTCCTGCAGCAAGACATGGCAAAGACATTCCTACCTGCCTTGTGTAATTTGCATACATCAGCGGGACAACAGAGCTCAAACAGGACGTCCATAGTCCGTTTTGGAAGGCAAGCCTATGCAAGATTGTACCCAGTTCTTTTGGTCAGGCCTGATGGATCTACTATCACCATCCGGTATAAAGAGCCCAGAAGAATCCTTATGGTATGGAACAGACTGATGCTTTCGTCATTGAATGGCTATCTTCATTTTGGAGTTTCTGCTAGCAGAAAATATCCTACCATCTTTACTTACTGGTTTGCAAACTGAATCATGTGCCCCAGCCTAAAGTACCATAGAATATATTTTTCACTTGTGTCTATGCAGTACATTTGGGGGGGGGGGGGAAGAAATGCTATGATGCTAGACCCTTTCTGTGCCCTGCCTCCTCCCCTCTTTGGCTGTTTGAAGCTCTGATAAGAGCTAGCACAGCAAGACCATGTTGGTGATAGGAGGAGCTAAAGATAATGATTTTAAAATATCTTGTAAAACATCAGCGTCTCCTGAGGAATTATATGTAGATGATAGATACAGCGAGAAAGCACTAGCAGAGGAATAATTTGGCTAACATGTCCCCAAACTTGGCAACACTTACAGTTCTTCTAAAGTCACACTAAAAATGAATGGTATGAAGCACCTACCTGATACTCCTTGGTGCTGTGCTCTATACCTTGCACTATACTAGAATGGGCAGTTTGTTCTGTGAAAACCATCCACGTATCCATAGGTCCTCATATACAATAAGAGGTTCCCCCAACTAGTGTACATTAACTTCTAGTAAATGTTAGCCCAGGCTCAGTGCTACAGGCAAAGACCAGTGGGAGCATGTGTAGTAATCTTAACTTGCTGCCTCGTAATGTTCAGAAAGACTGGGCATTTTCTCAGGATTTCTTACCATCGGAAAATACAACAAAAAGCAAAAAGAAATCTTGTGCAAATACGTGCTGGTTATTATCAAGGCAAAAATTAATATCACAGAGCCTGAGTAGAAATACGTTCTTCTTCACAGTTTTTGTGCTGTAAGCAACAGTGTAACCAGTCAGTGAGGTTAGTTTAATATGCTAGTCAGGTATTATTGGCCAAGATATTGGGCAGCGGCTAGTTTCACCTTGTGATACAAAATCTTTTACCAGCTGTTTCTTCACCTTTCCAGCTAGGTGCAAATCAAATCTACATTTAGCTATTATTAGCACCAGGTTGAAACATTTCCTTGAATGGATTGATGCAGTGCTGCAATGCAGGAGAACCTGATTTGATTCCCAAACCTGGCTATGGTTCCTCAGGCTGGGGGTGCTGTGTTTATAAGCCATATAGAGTGGAAGTCATAGTCATTAGTTAGACTTGGGGAATGTGTAGAGGGCAGAGTGTTTCTGATGTCATAATGGGTGATCACAGGATGATGCTGTTCAGTATTACATCATCGGTAGTGATGGTTCACTGGAAAGTGTGAATCCACTTCATGAAAACTATATCAAATTTGAATTTTTAGATTTATTGTTCACATTTTCCAAATCTGAGTTCAAAGCTAGTTACATTCAGGTATTCAAATTATTTCCCTGCTTAATCTAAGTAGTGCCTGAAGCAAAGAGTTGTAAAGTGATTTAATACCCAAGATCACAAAGAGTATCAGTATCAGTAGGAGAAGCAGGATTCGATCCCAGGCTTCCCTGGTTCATAACCTTCCTCTTTAAACCATATTCCTCTTTAAACCATATTCATATTCATTGTAGTTTCGTTCATATTCATTGTATACCTGTTACCTGTTGTAAACAGTTGAAATTGCCAATTGTTATATGTAAACCGTCTTGACTTGTAGAAAGACGGTATATAAATCTTGTTAAATAAATAAATAAACCAGCAGGCTACTCAAGGAGTCATTAGTTGGATGGGAAACCTTAGGGGAAGTAGAACAGCAATGAGCAAAACTGGAAACAGAGACTATAAGAACAACAGACCTTTTTGTTAGGAAAGTTAATAAAAGAGGCCAGTGTGATTTTTCAAAAGAAATTAATGTAGAATAAAGCCAAGGATATTATAATGTAGCAGCAGATAAGCATGCAATAAATAAATCCAGGAGTCTTTTCAAGGATCCAAGCCAGTTTAATGTGCACATGGCTCAAGCAATAAGCAATTTCAAAATGGCTGAGCAATGGCTTCTAGTAAAACAACAACTTTTATAGCTTTCTTGTCCATTCTAAGCATAGGCAAACTTTTCATTGGTCCCAGTACCCCTCTCACCCATCTATTGGTCCCGGTACTGATATGGCTACCCAATCGGGACTCTGGTCTGGGCCCAGCACCTGGTTGCCCCCCTTCTAATCCCAATTACAATGGTCAGTGTCTCCAACTTGTTACTTCTCTCCTCCAAGGTCGCTGAGCTTGTTAAAACATATGGGAAGCAGAGGCACTGTGACCTTGCTCTCTGCAGAGTTAATTAATTCCATAGAAGCATAGCACACCTTATCAGTACCAATTAAACTTGTTTTTCTTTATTTTCTAAGTTTCGTTTCTGCTTAGCTATGTTCAGTTAAACTGAGTTAAGTTTCAATTCTATGGTGTCATCATTCAGGGGGGTTTTCATTCCTCTGGGCCTAACTACAGGCTTCAGTTACAGGTCAAGCTGCTCAGGCCTGTCTGCTTAGTTCAATTAGCATGGATCATAGGCCGTCGCCTACCACAATAATGTCTCTGTATCGTTCTGTGGTACAACCACACCATGAATTTTGTATGCATTTCTGGTCACCATATCTTAGAAAGGATATAGCGGAATTAGAAAATGTACAGAAGAGTGACCAAAATGATAAAGGGGATGGAAGGATACCCCTACAAGGAAAGGTTTAAAAGGTTAGGGCTCTTCATCTTGGACAGGCAAACCTAAGAGAAGCTGAGAAAGTAGCTAGTAGAGAAAAATTGAAAATGGAAGAAAAATAGTTCCTACACTAAAACAGAGACAGTAATTTTTTTTTTAGATATGTTAAGTGACAGGAGGAAGTGCAAATGTGATTGCAAGACTTGGAGGAATTTTTAGATGATGAAGAGGAAATAGTTCTGTTTCATGTTTAATGAGGAAAGACAGGAAGGAAGGACTGCAGAAAAAGAATGGAAGTAAGCAAGACCTCAAACAATTTTCAGAAAACTGTGATCATGAGGGGGTAACTAAACTAAAAGTAGATTAAAATAATGGGGCTGGAAGAGATACATTGAAGGGAATTAAGCGAATTTAGGGAAGTTATAGCAGCTCTTTTGTCTGACCTTTTCAGTGTCTCTTTAGGACCAAGAGAGGTTTGAAAGGAATAGAAATGAGCAGGTGTGGTCCCTTTCCACAAAAGTGGAAGTAAGAAAGAGGCTGGGACTACAGGCCAATTAGTTTCACCTTGCTGGTGAGTTAATTAATGGAATTGCAGTTTCTGGAATTCAGTGATTACAAGATTCAAGGTAGCATGATCAGTTTTTTTAATTTTTTTTTTACTGACTGACCAGACAGTTGGATCAGGGAGAGTGCATGATGTGTAGTGTACTTAGATTTTAGTGAGGCCTATTACATGGTTCCACCTAGATGACTTAAAATTAAACTGAATGCTCTTGGTATGTGCCTGAAGTGACTGACTCGGTTAGAAACTGGTTGAGTGGTAGATAGCAAAGGGTAGTGGTAAATGGAGCTCAATTTGAGGAAAAGGGCATTACCAGTGATGTGCTGCACAGGATTGGTCCTCAGTTCTGTTATTTTCAAAATTTCTGTATGCGGTAGAGCTAGCTGGAAAGGTTTATCTTTTTGCGAATGATATGAAAATCAAAATCCTGGAAGGTGTAGAAAACATGAGAGAGAATCTGGTGAAGCTTAAGGAAAACTCTAGAGATTAGCAGTTCTGATGTAATGCTAAAAAAACGTAGGATCATGCATTTAGTTTGCAAAACCCACGTGAGCGGTATAATATAGAGGGTAAAGTGCATAAAACAAGAGTGGGATCTGGAGCTGATAGTATCTGATGATCTTAAGGTGGCCAAAGAGGTAGATAAGGCGACAGCAAAAGCAAAAAGGATGCTTGGGGCATAGGGAGAGGAATAGCCAGTAGGAAAAAGGATGCGCTAGTGCCTCTAATATAAGTCTATGGTGAGATCTCATTTGAAGTACTATGTTCAGTTCTGAAGCGTCACCTTCAAAAGGATATAAACAGGTTGGAGTAGATACAGAAAGCACCTGCTAAATGGTCAGCAGCCTTCATTATAAAGCATAAGGGGACAGACATAAAGTTCTAAACATGGAGGCACTGGAGGAATGGTGGGAAAGGAGAACTATGATGGAGATATTTAAATACCTCCAAGGGATAATGCACAAGTCTCTTTCAACAGAAAGGGGATAGACTCAGAAATACTCTAAGGACAATTCATTTGTTTTATTATTCACTGCATATTTTATTGTAAACCACCTTGAATAGGCTATTTGCCTGAAGGATGATCAAACAAATTTTCTAGATAAATAAAATAAAAACATGATGAATGCATGGAATAGCCTCCCAGTGAAGGTAGTAGCAAAAAGGACAAAATCTGAATTCAAGAAAGCTGGGACAAGCACAGAGAGGGTCTCTTAGGGAGAGAAAGAAATTGTAATGCTGAGCTCGTAATGCAGATGGGTAGACTATATAGACCTTATAGTCTTTCTCTGCTGTTGTGTTCTCTCTTTCTGTGTTCCTTATGGGACTCTGGCCTCCAGCTCTAAGAAATATCGCTGCCATGGTTGTGTTACAGGGGTGAAGGATAGTGCTGAATGAATGGTGTTCTAAACCAGTAGAGGCTGGTTTTAAAGGACCTGAGAACTTGAAGATTAAAAGACATAGGAGAGAACAGCAAAGCCTCCTCCCCTCCAGTAAAGAATTAATGAGTCTCAGATTTAAGTATTAGCCCCTCAAATACCTACAAGAATGTTTGATATTAAAGAGCAAATATATGAGGTTGCCATGCTAGTCCACTTGGATATGTGGAAATAAGTTGTAGGTAAGATCTTTGTATTGGACTAACAAAATATCTGTGAGAAACTTTATAGAGTTATCCTTTCTTTATCAGGTCAGTGAAGCAACAATGCAATTACACTGGGTTTAGTATGTAATCTAGGTCTTAGATATGCCCTTACAGTTTATTACAAAGTTCGACAAACCCCAGGCTCTAGGTCCCCATGACAACTAAAAAATCGGACCTGGTGTCTGGGGCTCAGAGAACATGAGCAGAAGTGCTGGAGAAGGCTGCTGTGTCAGCCGGAGCCTGCAAAAAAAGGTTAGAGAAAGTGTGAGTCTGCTGCACACATAGTTGAAGAATAAAGGCGCCATCAGTTTTAGTAAATAATGAATGGTGAGGGGAATGGAGGGCAAAGGGAGGGAGAAGGGGAGAGAATCTGGGAAGGAAAAAGGAGAGTTGGAGGGTGGATGAGGGAGAGCAAGAAAGGGGTTGGAGTTGAGGGGGAGAGAATAGTACAAGGGGTTGGAGGTGAAGAGATGAATGCATGGGAAGTAAAGTGCATAATGTGCATGTGTAAAAGGCACACCCATTTTCCACCACACACCTGCAGGCACCCCATCCCAGCACTGCGCGCACACACAAACACAGGTGTAGCTTAAAGGGTCGGGGAGGGGTGGTAAAAGAAGGGAGGAGGAGGAGTGGGGTCACTGCCTTCTGTTGGTACTATGCGTTGGCCTATTAAGAGCTTGATTTATTAAGCTTTTTCTCATAGAAAATGTGGAAACAGTTTTACTTTTATAGGTTTTAGAGCCTAATTTACTAACTGCGATACACCTTTTGGGAGGTGGGGGCATGCACTGTGACCTAGGTTTTGGCAGCCAGCTCCTAGATTCCAAGAAAATTTGTTAAGGCCTGGTTTATTAAATGGGATAACATAAGAAATGGGTCAGACCAAGGTCCATCAAGACCAATATCCTTTTTTCCAGCAGTGGCCAGTCCAGGTCACAAGTAGGTACACAGGTTCCACAATGCTTGTCTCAGGGTAAGCAGTGGCTTTCCCGGGTCCTCTTTAATAATGGTTTGTGGACCTTTCCTCCAGGAACTTACTCAAACCTTTTTTTAAACCCAGCTACACTAACAGCTTTTACTGTATCCTCTGGTAACGAATTCCAGAATTTGATTACGTGTTGAATGAAAAAATATTCCATTTCGTTCCTCCAGTCCAGTCCTGGCACTTTTGGATATTCACATCAAACCAGAAGCTTGGAGACTGAGCATGTCATGACTTTCATGACCTATACACAAATAGACAGCTGGTTCCTCCCACCAGCCTCCAGTTTCTCAGTCTCCAAGCTGCTGGAGAGACATGAATCCCCTAGCTAGGACTCACTGAGAGAACAATTGGGGTTATTTCAATTTATTTAAATTTAATTTTCTTTTCCTCTCTTGCACTTGAGGTGGTCATCTGCAGAGTGCTGAACGGACCTGTCAGCAACTTGTGCTAACTGTGTGCAGTGCCTGGCCTTAAGACTGAGTGGGTGTAGGCACTGGGGTGATCTCCCAGGTCCGGAGGACTCTGCTGGAGGGAGTTATGGTTTTTTTTTGGAGGACCGGGATCAGCCGGTTGAAAGCCGGCGGCACAAGCACCCCTGGCAGTAAAAAATCTCAGTTAAAGCTGCGGTTGAAAAGCACATATGCGATGACTCCGGAGCTGTTGAAGTGAAGCATGAAGTGGCACAGGAGACCAATTTTCCTACCTAATCTGACACCGAAGCCACGAAGTTGGCTGAACATCGGAGCGGCTGCTCCAAGGCATACAGCAATCGGGTAAAGCTGAAAGTGAGCAGGGCTGATTCCTGTGAGGCTGTGGGAGCCAAGTGGTAAAGGTGGCCATTTTAGCAAGCGCGGGAATTGCAGTGAGCAGGGCCATGGGCAGGAAGCAGGCAGGTGAAGGCCGGTAATTCTCCTGCTGCACGTTTTTTATTGTGTTTGGGTAGCCCCAGAGAACTCAATAGGGGTTTTAGCTTAGTGCAAGTGCATCAAAGCTTAAAAAAAGAAAGATAAAATTAAGTGTGGCAAATACCTGCAAAGCAGACCTGTTTTGCTTGTGAGTCCCACAGGGGGGTCACTGTCAACGGCCGGATTCTGCCGAGACTGTGAGGCAGACATACAGGAGGTCAGGCCGGAGACAGCTCCACGAGGCATGGAACATCAAGGAACGTCTAGACTCTCTGCAGAAACAGTGGTAAGTGCAGAGGGAGGGGAGCCTCCTGCCGCTAAAAGCCCAAAGGGCAAGGGTAAGAAGGCCTTTAAAGGTGGTGGTGCACAGGTGACTCATAGAGCTTTTTTGCCAGAATTTGTGCTGTTGCTACACAAGGCGTTCTGTTTGAAGCGGGCGACAGGAGAGATGCGGGCAGTTCCGCGAGGAGGAACCAAGCAGTCCTCAGAGCAGGCCGGAGTGCTAGGAGAGGCAGAGGAGCAACCTGGACCCAGTAAAAAAAGAATGGAAGAAGTCCTCTGGGAAGAGGCATCGCTGGGGATGGAGGATCCGGAGGAGGAGGATGCTCTGGATTCGGAGTTGGAAGACAGAGAGATCCCCCAGGCAGAGGAGTCTCGCATCATCTGAGTTTTCCACAGAGAGAAACTGGCAGCCTTGATAGCGCAGTCCTCCAAGATATTGACTGTGCAGACGGAGGCACCGGAGGAGGACGAGCCTCTGGAGGACCCACTATTCCAAGCCGTTCCCACTGCATAGAGTCATGCGCCGGATGATACAGGAGAAATGGAACATTCCCAAGGGAGTGCTCAGAGGAACTTGGACGATGTCCCACTTAAACCTGCTGCTGGATTGGGACAGAGAACTCTGGTGAACACGAAAGGTGGATACGGCGGTTTCGGCGGTAACAAAGAAGATCACGGTCCCCATTGAGGGTAGCTCGGCCCTCAAGGACGTGCAGAACTGCAAGTTGGAAATTCTCCTGAAGCAGACCTTTGACATCAATGCCTTGGCATCGCAAGCATCAGTCTATGGGGCCTTTGTGGCCCGGGCTTGTTTAAGATGGACTCAAGGTAACTTGGAGATCTGAGGGGCAGAGCCACCTCGGCCCTCAGAGGCAGCAAAGTTGGAGTCCAGGGCAGCGTACCAGACTGATGTCTTCTCTGACCTCATTAGATGCTTGTCCAAGGGTATGGCCTCGGTAGTGGCAGCAAGGAGGTATTTGTGGCTCTGTAACTGGTCAGCAGATGTGTCCTCCAAATCCAGGTTGAGCAAACTCCCATTTTGGAGTAAGCTTCTCTTTGGCAAGGACCTTGAGAAGCTAGTTAAGGACCTGGGGAAATCTAAAGGAGGCAGGTTGTCAGAGGACAAGCAGAAGTCAGGGTAGTTATCAACCCCAGGACGAGGTCAGCGGAGAGATTCTCATCTGTTTCGGTCTTTGCAGTTCGCACCATATCAAAGGGGTCGTTTCCCGGCTCGGAGCCAATCCTTTCGAGGGTTTAGGGGTGCCAGAAGAGGGTTTTACTCTTTTGCCTCCATGGCTCCCAAAAAGGCACAATGAATCGAGGATGGGCAAGGCAGGCTTAGTTCCCATAGGGGGTCAGTTACGGGACAATACCTGGACCCGCATCACGACCGACAGGTGGGTGCTAGAGATTATCTGGGAGGGTTATGCCTTGGAATTCACTCGGCCCCTCCAGGAAGCTTTTGTCAATTCCCCCTGCAAAACGCTACAAAAGCGGAAGGCAGTGGGGAAAACTGCAGCGGTTGCTAAGTCTTCAGGCGGTGGAAGAAGTACCACCAGACCAACGCGGGTGTGGTCGATATTCCATCTTCTTCATGGTCCCCAAGAAGCAGGGTTCCTTTCAGCCAATCCTTGACCTAAAGTATGTAAATCGTGCTTTATGGGTACCGCGATCTCATATAGAGACGTTGAGGTCAGTCATAGTGGCGGTGTATGCAGGAGACATTTTGACTTCCCTAGACCTCACTGAGGCATACCTGCATATTCTAGTGCATACAGATCACCAGCAGTTTCTCAGATTCACGGTGCCACTGAGGAGGTGTAACTGGCTCTTCGGTGGTGGCTGCAGACCCACACGCTTCTGAAGGGCATGCCACAGGAAGCACCCCAGTGGGTGCAGCACACAACAGATGCCAGCCTCTTAGGCTGGGGGGTGCATTGCAAGGCCCAGTTTGCGCAGTGGCCCATAAATCATCGAGTCCAGAGCATTTTCTTGGCCCAACAAGGCTTTCAGACCCAGTTGCGGGGCAAGGCCATAAGAGTGTTCTCAGACAACCGTGGCGTACATCATTTGGCAGGGCGGTACAAGCAGTGCACAACTGGAAGAGGAGGGGGGGCCATTGCTAGAATGGGCAGAAAGCAACCTGGTGGCTCTGTCAGTGGTGCACGTGGCCGGACGAGAGAACATGGAGGCAGATTACCTCAGCAGAGTGCGAATTGATCTGGTGGAATGGAAGCTCAATCAGGCTGTCTTCCAGCAGTTGGTGGACCTGTGGGGTCAGCCAGTAATGGACCTAATGGCGACCTGCGACTCGTCCAAGGTGGTGCAGTCTTACAGCAGAAGGAGAGAGCACATGTCAGAGGGACTCAGTGCGCTCGTCCAGCCATGGCCCCTGAATGGACTTCTGCATGTCTTTCCTCCTTGGGTGCTCATCGACTTGAGTTTTCATAGGATAGAGGCACATCTGGGGCTGGTACTTATGATCGCCCCTGATTTATTTATTTATTTATTTTATTTATTTAGTATACATTTGTATACCGCTACTTCCAGCGATCAGCAGCGGTTTGATTACAGATTGGAAATTGTCAAATCATGACAGGAAATTTTTGAGGTATAAACACATTGATTAGACAGGAAAGCACAGCACACAGAGAACTATTTTACAGGGAACATGGGCTATGGAGGGTTAAGTGGCTTGCCCAAGACCACAAGGAGCACCTGTGGGACTAGAAACCCCAGTCCTTCCGGCCCAAGGTTGCTGTCCTCTAGTGGGATTTGAACCCCCGACCTTCCGGCCCGAAGTACCTTGCCCCAACCACTAGGCCACTCCTCCACTTATTTATTTAGCTGTATTTACATACCGCCTTTCGCCGGTTCAAGGCAGCTTACAAGGAACAAGAATAGTACATTGGAACAATTAACTATAAACAGCATGCAATGGGCACATTGAAACTGGTCAAGCTATATACAATGTGCATTGGGTACGGTTATATACAAATATGTATATCCTATATACAGCAATTTTGAATGGGGGTGACATTACTTGGGGGGGCGTTATACAGAGAGGTTGAAATGTTCTTCAAATAGGTGCGTCTTCAGGTGTTTTCTGAAAGTGGAGAGGTCTGGGATGTACATGAGTTTGTATGGTAGTGTTCCAATTTGAAAGTGCATATTTGTTCAGGTCTGTTGGCTGGATTTTGTTTTTGGTACGGAGGATGCTCAGAATGTTCATCGTGGTTGCACACTGCGATCTGCTTGGTTGAGGGGTCTGTAGAAGCGTGTGTGGATGGCTTTGTGTGTCAGGAGTATCATCTTGTACTTTATCCGACTTTGTAGTGGTAGCCAGTGGAGCTGCTTGAGGATGGGCGTGATATGTTTTTATCTAGCTGTTTGAAGTATTCATGCTGTTGTATGGAGAGTGGTCTGCAGGGGGAGAAGCGTCCATTGAGGGAGGCCCTGGTAGATGGCATTGCAAAAGTCGAGATGTGGCAGGATTGATGCTTGAAGTGCAGAGCGGAAGTCATTTGGCTTGAGTAATGGTTGGAGATGCTCAAGGGTCTTTGCCTTGTAATATATTGTTCTCGTAGATTTGTTGATGTGAGCTTTGAAAGTGAGTTGTTGGTCGAGGGTGATTCCCAACTGTGTGACTTCTGATTTTTGTTTTGATTGGAGTGTTATTCAGGGTTATGTTAGAAGGGGGAGTGAAGGAGACCTCTCTGTATACAAAGAGGGCTTCGGTTTTCTTGTAGTTGATTTGGCTGAAGAGGCAGTGGTATGCAGATCTAGTCAGAATGATGGCCGACCAGCTGTGGCGGCTCCCAGCTCAGACGGACCTGTCGGTTCAGGGCCCTATTCGAATGCCGCAGGTGGATCGGTTCTTGCTTACGGCATGGCTCTTGAGAGGGTATGTTTGAAAAAGAGAGGCTATACACCAGCGGTGACAGCAACCTTGTTGAAGGCGCACAGGCGCTCTGCTTCCCTAGAGTATATTCACTTTTGGAGAGTGTTCGAACAATGGTGTGAGGCACACGGTTCTCCAATGAAGTGCGTAGTGCCAGAGGTGCTGGCCTTCCTTCAGGCCGGCATGTACAAGAGCCTGGCCTGCAGTTCCTTAAAAGTGCAGGTGGCAGCCCTTTCGTGCTTTAGGGGCAGGATAAGAGGGGTGCCCCTGGCCTCGCACCTGGATGTGGTTCGTATTCTCAGAGCAGTTAAGCTGGTGCGGACACCAGTACAGTCGGTAGTACTGCCATGGGATCTCAATCTGGTGTTGTCCATCTTGACAGAGCAGCATTTCAAACCGTTGGGGGAATGTACATTGAAGGACCTGATGTTGAAGGCGGTGTTTCTGGTGGCCATTTGTTCAGCCAGGAGGATTTTGGAGCTCCAGGCTTTGTCATGCAGGGAACCATTTCTAGTGATGTCCAGAGAGAAGGTGCTCTTACGGCCAATTTCCCTCTTTCTTGCCAAAGGTATTATCAGCTTTCCATTTCAATCAGTTGGTGTCCCGATCTTCTCGGGGGCGGAGAGGGCCGCAGTGGATCCGCTTCTGTGGAAGTTGGATGTCAGATGCGTATTATGAGGATACCTGAAGAGCACAGGTTCCTTCCAGAGGTCGGAGCACCTGTTTGTGTTGGGTGGAGGACCTTGCGGGGAGAAGCAGCGTCCAAGGCATCGATATCTAGATGGATCAGGGAGACCATCACGTCGGCTTACATGTTGTGACCTAAGCCGGTTCCCAAGGTGCGTCATGGGCGGAGTTCAGTCTGGTGCCACCAGTGGTTATATATAAAACGGCAACCTGGTCCTCCTTGTCTTCCTTTGTGAAGCATTATAAGTTGAATGTGCAGGCTTCAGAGGAAGTGCGTTTTGGATCCGCAGTGCTGCAAGCTGGGTTAGCGGGTCCTTCCCAGAGGTAGTACTGCTTTGGTGCATCCCAAAGGTGCCAGGACTGGATTGGAGGAATGAAATGGAAGAAGAAATTAGGCCTTACCTACTAATTGATGTTCCTTGAGTTACTCCAGTCCCGAATCCCTCTCTGTTCGCTGATAACTGATGACGGAAGCTAACAGCACGTGGTTCCCTGGCTGCAAGAAGACTACCTAGTAGTTCACAGGAGACCGTGGGGCTAGAGTCGTGTAGTAAAAAACAAAAAGGCAGGATGGAAGGGGGTCAAGGCGGTGGTAACTGATCTCCAGGAGCTCTCTTTCCATCTGTGACAGGTGAGCGTGGTTATTGTAGTTTGTTAATTTGGATTGTTAATTCTGATTGTTACAGTACATTACTGATGGTTATGGTTGTTTCCGTGAGTCTGCTTTATCTATAGGATACTGGAGGCTGGTGGGAGGAGTCAGCTGTCTATCTATGTGGAGGTCATGAAAGTCATGATATGCTCAGTCTCCAAGCTGCTGGTTTGACGTGAATACCCAAAGGTACTGGGACTGGATTGGAGTAACTCAAGGAATATCAATTAGAAGGTAAGGCCTAATTTCTTCTTTTCTCTAATTACTCTTAAATGGGGTTACATTATACTTCATTGAGTGTCTTCTAGTCTTTCTACTTTTTTGATGGAGTAAACAACCTATCGACATTAACTTGTTCTACTCTATTCATTAATTCATAGACCTCTATCATATCTCCCCTCAGCCGTCTCTTTTCTAAGTTGAAGAGCCCTAACCTTTTAAGCCTTTCCTCATAGGAGTATCCTTCCTTCCCCTTTACCATTTTGATTGTTCTTCTCTGTACCTTTTCTAATTCTACTATATCCTTTTTAAGATATGGCGACCAGAATTGCACACAATATTCAAGGTGGGAGGAGTAGTCAGAGGAGATGCGAGAGTTAACTTTACAGTGATATTAAAGGCAATTTGTGGTGATTCTAGTGAGGCATGGTGCCTCACTTGGAGAACTGTTTGCATTTTGAGCACCATCTTCCTCTGTGAGTTACATGTTCAGTGGTTTTGTCCCGAGCTGTCACAGGTTCTGCATCATTCAGAGGACACAGCAGTTCTGCTTTAATTCTACCGCATTCCTGTATTTAGAGTGCATTCCCATAGCAGGAAAGTTATATGAGTGGCTTACCTTTCAACTTCCTAAAGATGTGGAAGGTGATTAGGTCATTTTATTTATTTTCTTATCATTTTTTAGATGCCTGTGGATATTGCCACTCTGTCTGAAGCTGAAAGAAAAGCACGGTTACGGAAGCGTAACCCTAAACAGCTTGAAACAAGAACTGACCAAGAAGACTTTCAAGATGAATTTAATGCCAATCAGTATAGCAAATTTTGGAAGAAAAAATGAACTTTAGATTTTTGTGCTTGATATGAAGACCCAACAAATGACAAAAGGGTTAGCGCTGCTAGATAGATCGTGTAATACACAGAAATGTCATTTATTAAAACTGATTTCCTGACTAAAATGACCTGATTTTGAACTCTCTGATTATAATCGGTGCAATGTACTTTCATATTTCTCATATTGTCTCCTATTTAATAATTCAGAGGTATGTTTTCTGTTCCCACTTTGGAGCTACTAGCTCTCCAATATATCAGAAATTTTCCGGGCTTGCTTTCATTTTAATTACAAAGCTATTTAAAAACAAAATCAGCCAAACTAAGTTTGTTTCCATTCTTCTTCAGTCAGTGGACTTTCTTGAGAAAAAATGAGTCTTCTGGACCTGAGGGAAGGAGTATGTGAATTTTGTATTTTATTACTGATTGTGGTTCTGGCAATAAGTTTGCTAAAAAAAAAATTGTAAACAAATCCCCCCCTCCCCAGGGTTGCCAACTTTTTGAAAGAGAAACTCCCACCACCTGTGGCTAGTCATGCTCCGCCCATGCCCACATCCACCCCGCCCCCTGTCCCCAAAAAATAATTGCAGAGAGGGCAATGTGCAAACTGAACAAGCAAGACTGCTACACATTCTTAAACAGAAATTCTATACTAACAGAATATGCAGCATGGTTGTATACACACACACACACACTAACACACTACAGACAAGCCTTCATCAATAAATGAGCACAAAACGAAAAGAGAAATAGACAAAAATTAAACCGAAATCCCAAGAAGCCAGACTCCGCATGCAGTGCAACATCAGATAAATAAGAGATACAGTTCCCCATACTGTGTAAAATATAAAAGTAGCACAAAGTTCAATCATTAAATTGAAAATAAAATTATTTTTTCTACCTTTGTTGTCTGACCATTTTATTCTCATGCTGGTCCCGATCTGAGGCTTCTGTTTTCCTGTCTTCTCAGCTCTATTTCTATGGTCTATAGTCCATCTGCCATTTGTTGTCTCTTCTTTTGTTTTCTTCACTTACTTCCATCAGCCTATTTCCAGTCGCAGTAACCCTCCCCAGTATCTGCCCCCTTTCCAGTCCTCCCCTCCCATTACCTTCCAATGTCAACCCCCTTGCATTCCCAGGACTGCCACTGGTGTCCATTCCCTTCCAGCTCCCCTCCTTCCCCACTGTCCAGCACCTTCTAGTCCAAATACCATCCCAGGTATTAGCTCACTTCCACTCTCAGTGCCATCCCTGTGTCGGCTCCCTTCCAGTCACCCCTCTGTCCATCCCCCTTCCAGTGCCATCCCCACGTGTCTTCTCCCTTCCAGCCATCTACCAGTCCCATCCCCACGTGTCAGCTCCCTTCCAGTCCCCCTCTAGTACCATCCCCAGGTGTCCAGAAGGGAGCTTTGAGCCCCCTCCTTCCCCCCTCTGTTAGCTCCTTTCCTGACACTTCCTTCCACCCACTTGTGTCAGCTCCCTTCCAGCCCCCACCTCCCTACCATGTCAGCTCCCTTCCAGCCACCTCCTTCCCCCTTCTTTCAGCTGCCTTCCTGCCTCCACTTTCCCCCTGTGTCAGTCCCTTCCAGCCCCTTCTTTTCCCCCCTTTTTCGGTTGCCTTCCTGTCTCCATCTTCCCCCTCCCCGTGTCAGCTACCATCCAGCCACCTTCTTCCCCCCTCTTTCAGCTGCCTTCCTGCCACCTTCTTCCCCTCTTTTTCAGCTGTTTTTCTGCCTTCATCTTCCCCTTCCCCATGGCAGTCACTTCCTGCCACCTCCTTCACCCTCTTTCAGCTGCCTTCCTGCCTCCACCTTCCCCCGTGTCAGTCCTTTCCTGCCACATCCTTCCCCTTGCAGCCACGGCTCCTGTTTCTTACAGAGCGACAGCTGCAATAACACTAATTTTTAAAAACACAAGGAAATCAATGCGGAGCCCTCCAGCCCTATGGAACTCCTGCTGCAGCATCCTGTGCTCAAAAGGAAGTGACGCTACAGGGAGTGGAAAGCTGCAGCAGGGGGTTCATAGTGCCGTATGGCTCTGCACTGGTTTCCTTTTGTTTTTAAATTTGCATTATTGCAGCTGCCGCTCTGTAAGAAGCAGGAGCCATGGCTGCAAGGGGAAAGAAGTGGCAGAAAGGGACTGACAGCGGAGGAGAAGGTGAGGCTGCACTGGGGGGGGGGGAGGGGTCAAGGATCCCAGATAAAAAGCTGTTTTTTTGTTCTGGCTGCTCTCGGTCTTGCAGCCAGAGCCAAAAAATTGCTTTTCAAGGACTGGTCTTCGATCTCTGCCGGCAGCCAGCCTGGCCACATAAAAACCGGCCAGTTGGCAACCCTACCTCCCACTCCCCCCAAAAAATTAACAAATTATACTAGAGTCTGGAAACCTTTTTTCAAATCTTTTTTTTTTTAGGGTGGATGGGGAACATTTCACTGGCCTTTTTTGGATCTGGTTCTCCTTCCTTTCTACTCAATATTATTTATAATGGGTGGGGTTCAAAGCTGTGGTGTCAGGGATTTTCCATGATTATATCCCATCCTCTTCCCCATATGGCCCAGGCATTATAGTGCCAGAACTCAGTGGGGGGCGGCAGATTTTTTTATTTTATTTTATTTTATTTAACAATACCCTCTGTGTATGTTCAGGATTCAGAAATAGAATGGGATACAAGTCCTGGCATAGGCTCTCTGCACAGGCTGGAGAGTAACAAGAAGTCCAGAGCTGTATTCAGATAGAGGCCTGCATCCAGAATATGCAAGAGCTGGAGTGGGAACTGAGTTGGAGTTTGCAATAAAGCAAATTCCAAGACTGGAGCAGGAGCTGGAAGTAAACCAAAACTAGAGGCCTGGAACTGGAATCAACAGATGGGTAGTAGATTAGCCTAGAGCAGAGAAATTTGGCAGCAAAAATTCTGAAAACAGGACACTTCTTCATGTTGCTGCAAACAGGTCCTTTTAACTGAGCTTCTAGAGGTGTAGCCTCGAAGGCTGTCTGATACAGTTGTTTTCTCTTAGGCCTTAGTTTAGATCCTTAGATGATTTAATGGTTAGGACTGCTTAATTTCAGGCTGACTGTATTTATCCTCCTCAAGATTAGCAGGGACCTGTCAGGACCACAGCTTTCTATTAAAGGTGATAATTGCATACTTCAGTTCTTGTACTTTACTGCCTTCTTCCCTAAACACCTCCTCTTCCCCCCCCCCCCCCCTTTCCATATCGTCCTACTAGACCAGTCCGGACCCTCCATAGCCCATGTTCCCTGTAAAATAGTTATCTCCAAGTTATAATGCCCTGTTCAATGTAATTTCAGTTTGTTCAATGTAAACCGCACTGATGCAGAATAGCATGGTATATAAGAGAATATAAATAAATAAAATAAGTGGGTTGTGTTCCCCTATCAGCAGATTGGTGGAGACGAAGAACCAATGAAAATCCCAGGTTTCAATGATATCAGTCCATGCCTCTATTCAATTCAGCCACCAGAGGTCCTTTCAGTATTTCTTTGTCACCAGCAGATGATGGTGGATGGATTTTCTCCTCTCTGAAGAAAATCTGAGGATTAAGAGGAAAAGATTGATTAAACGTTCATGAACGACCACCTTGCGAAGCAAAGGTGACTCACTTGAGCACAACATGGGAGGCATCACTACACTGCAGTCTTTTCAGTAGCCATAGGAGGAGGGAAAATTGTTTTAGCTCCATGCCATTACCCTGGATAAGAGACTATTAAGCAGCCAGAAAATTGGAAGGATCTGGAGGAGTGCAACAACCTCAATGCTCCCTCCCTCCTCTGTCCCCTCTGCTCTCTCCCGAAGATTGCAGAAGGGTCTCAGAAGGATCTGCTTGCTAGCCACCTTATTTGCAGTGCTGCAAAGCCAGTAAGAGTAGTTACTCACCTGTAACAGGTGTTCTCCAGGAGCAGCAGGAATCAGTCCTCACGTATGGGTGACGTCGGCGCTGACGGAGCCCTCGTGCGGAGCATTTCCCCAGCTTTCAAAGAAAGCCTTTGGGAATTGCAGCACGCATGCGTGGTCCCCTTCCCGCCCAAGGGTGCCATCTTGCTCAGTCTGATGACATAGCTAAAAGACAGCAAAAAATTAGCAAAAACAAATCATATGACTGCAACTCCAAGGGGAGGGTTGTGAGGACTGATTCCTGCTGCTCCTGGAGAACACCTGTTACAGGTGAGTAACTACTCTTTCTCCAGGACCAAGCAGGAAGTCAGTCCTCACATATGGGACTCCCCAGCTTAAGGCTACCGGAGACCCCAAGCGGAAAAATGAGCTCCCTCAAGCTCAACAGCACAGAAGGAAGGAATCTTTTCTGAGAACGCCTCCGACCGGTAGCCCAACACCAGGGCCGGAGGGTAGGAGTTGCCTAAACCCCAAAGAGATTATGGAGTACTGCCTGTCCGAAAGCACTGTCCCTGCGGGACTCCCTCTCAAGGCAGTAATGGGCCGCAAAAGTCTGGCTTGAAGACCAAGTAGCGGCCCGGCAGATGTCTGCCAACGGAACAGAGCGGAGATGAGCCACTGACGCAGTCTTCGCCCTGACACGATGAGCCGTGACTCGACCCTCCAACGAGAGGCCGGCTGCCCCATAAGCCCAGGCGATACAGTCAGCGACCCATATGGACAACGTACCCTTGGAGACAGGGAGCCCCAACTTATTGGGGTCAAAAGAAACGAAAAGCTGAACAGCCTTTCGATGCTCCCGCGTACGGTCAAGGTAGAAGGATAACGCCCTCCTGCAGTCCAGGGTATGCAAGACCATCTCAGCCCGGTTGGCATGCGGCCTGGGGAAAGAAGGTCGGAAGAACCACCTCCTGATTGAGGTGAAAAGGTGAGACAACTTTAGGAAGAAATTTAGGGTGAGTCCGTAGGACTACCCTATTCCTGTAGAACCTAGTGTAAGGAGGATCAGACACTAGTGCCTGCAGTTCACTCACTCGCCTAGCAGAGGTGAGAGCTACCAGAAATAAAGTTTTCCAGGAGAGAAAACGGAGAGGGCAGGTAGCCATAGGTTCAAAAGGCGGACAAGTAAGCCGCTGTAAGACCACATTCAGATCCCACTCAGGGGCCGGTGGACGCAAAGGAGGCTTAAGCAGAAGAAGGCCTCTGAGGAAACGAGCCACCAAAGGGTGGTTGGAAAGAGGCCTGCCGTCCACCGGGTAGTGGTGTGCTGAGAGAGCACTAAGGTGAACACGGACAGAGTTAGACTTAAGGCCCAGATTGGAGAGGTAGAGCAAATATTGCAATACTACCACTACCAAGCACGAGAAGGGATTCTCACTGTGCTGAGCACACCATGCAGAGAATCTACGCCACTTAAGAGCGTAGGATTTCCTGGTGGATTGACGCCAAGAGGCCAAGACTACATCCTCCACCTCTCGAGGTAGTAGTAGGGGAGCTAGGACTACCCTTTCAGCAGCCAGGCCATCAGATGAAGGGTTGGGGTGCAAGAGAGTCCCCTGATCCTGAGACAGGAGATCATGTTGAAACCCCAGAGGAAGAGGTGTGTCCACCGCCAGCTGTAGCAGAAGCGGGAACCACGGTTGCCTCGGCCACCTGGGGGCTATGAGAATTAATGAAGCCCCGTCCCTGAGGACTTTGAACAGCGTTCTGGATACCAGTGGAGTGGAAGGAAACGCATACAGCAGGCCTGTGGACCACGAGATCAGAAACGCATCCGCTGCTACTCGGAGAGGATGCGGTTGTCTGGAGCAAAATCTCGGGAATTTCCGGTTCAGAGGACTGGTGAAAAGGTCCATGGTGGGGAGCCCCCACTTGAGAAAGACCTGCTGAACCACCAATGGGTTCAATCTCCATTCGTGTGGTTGCAGGATCCGGCTCAGTCTGTCTGCCAGGCAATTTTCCTGACCTGGGAGGTAGACAGCCTTGAGAAGGATTCCGTGATTGACATCCCAAGAGCACAGTCGTTGTGCCTCCTGACAAAGAAGGAAGGAGCCTGTGCCTCCTTGTTTGTTCACATAGAACATGGCAACTTGATTGTCCGTCTGGACCAGTACAGACTAGTGAGAGGCGAGGTGGGAGAAGGCTCTCAGAGCTAGGCGTATCGCCCATAGCTCCAGGAAGTTTATCTGTTGAGTAGCCTCCCAAGGGGTCCAGAGACCCTGAGTACATGTCCTTTGGCACTGTGCTCCCCAACCGAGAAGAGAAGCATCGGTTGTCAGCACCTGAGTATGCGGAGGGGATTGAAAAACCACTCCGAGCACCAGATTCGGAAGATGAAACCACCATTGCAGAGAGGAGACCAGGAGGTCGGAGATTCTCACTGAGTCCGCTAGGCCCCCTGTGGCTTGATGCCACTGAGTGCGAAGGCTCCACTGAGCAGGTCGCATGTGCAGGCGGGCATTGGGGGTGACATGAACCATGGAAGCCATATGGCCGAGTAGTCTCAGGAATTGCCTGGCAGAGACCAGAGAATTGCTGCGAAACTGGCTGGCCAGATCCATTAGCCTGTGAAATGTCCAGAGGCAGAAAAGCCTTTGCTTGAAGAGTGTCTAGTCTGGCCCCTATGAACTCTAAGTTCTGGGACGGGAGCAAAGTGGACTTTGCGAAGTTTATGACAAACCCCAAGTGCTGAAGCAGAGCCACAGTGCGAAGGGTGGCCTGGTTGGCCTCCTGGGAAGATTGGCCCCTTATGAGCCAGTCGTCCAGGTACGGAAACACAAAGAGACCCTGAAGCCTCAGGTAGGCCGCCACCACTGCCAGGCACTTGGTGAACACCCTGGGAGCGGAGGACAGGCCAAAGGGTAGTACTCTGTACTGATAGTGGTTTCCTCCCACAACAAACCTGAGATATTGTCTGTGGTCTGGATGGATAAGGATGTGAGTATACGCATCCTTTAGATCTAAAGAGCATAGCCAGTCTCCCTGCTGGAGGTAGGGCAGTAGGATTCCAAGGGTAAGCATCTTGAACTTTTCCCTCTCCAGGAACTTGTTGAGGTTGCGCAAGTCTAGGATGGGTCTGAGGCCTCCAGTTCTTTTTGGTACCAGAAAGTACCTGGAATAAAAGCCTTGACCTCTCAGGTGGTGGGGCACCGGTTCCACAGCCTGATCCTTTAGCAGACTTGCTAACTCCTGAAGGAGTAGGTCCCTGTGCAGAGGGGGTCTTGGAGGCTCCCCTGGAAAATAGGAGGGAGGTACCTGGTGAAAATGGAGAAGATAGCCCTTTTGGACTATATGAAGAACCCAGGTATCTGATGTGACGGCTGACCACCTGTGGGCAAAGTGGGCCAGCCAGCCTCCTGTGCTGAGAGAAGCCAGCTGAGGAGAAAAGGCTATGCTGTTTGAGTCAAAAAACCCCACCCTGCTGAGCAGGGGCCGGTGTAGGTGGCGTGGGGGCCTTCTGCCTACGGGGCCCTTGACCCTGCCCCTTGGCCTGCTGACCCTGTTGGGGAGCTGCAGAGGCTTGATAATGAGGGTATTGTTTATAGGCAGACGACTTCCTCGGGTAAAAGGACTTTTTTCCCGAGCCCTTCTTCTTCTGAGAAGGGGCAGAGGTTTTCCTGGAAAGCCTAGTCCTGGTCAGAGTCTCGGTCTTGAGTTCTGCAGCCTTTTCAGCCATGGGCTTGCCAAAGAGGTTTTCACCTCGGCAGGGGACATCGACCAACTTGTCCTGGACCCATGGTTCGAGGTTGGATGACTGTAGTCAAGCCTGTTGGAGGGCACCGATGCCGGCCCCGGCTATTCGGGCCGAAGCCTCGAAGCCATCGTAGGCTGCTCAAGAGATAAACTTCGAGCACTCTCGAATACCGGTGGACAAGGCTTGGAACCTCTGCAAAGGTTCCTCGGAGAGACCAGCAGAGAACCCGGCAATCTCCTTTGCCAGGTCTCGGAGGTACATGCCCATGTAGAGCTGGTAAGTCTGGACACGGCAAGCAAGCATAGAGCCCTGGAAGCACTTCTTACCGAGGGCATCCAGGTTCCGGGCCTCCCAGCTGGGAGGCACCGAGGAGTGCATCTTCTGACTTTTCAGTCGATGCATGGCCGATTCCACAACCATGGAGTGGTGCGGTAATTGTGCCTTTTGGAATCCGGGGCTCTTGCGGACTCGATAAACGGAATCGACCCGCTTGCTTAACACCGGCGTCGAGGCCGGGGTCTCCCACATGCGGAATAGCAGCCGCTTCAGCATCGGAGGAACCGGAACAGTAAAGGCCTCCTTCGGGGGAGAGTCATACTGGAGGGCCTCGAGCTCCTTGGCTCGAGGCTCCTCCTCGGGATCCGCAGGGAAGGCCAAGGCCTTGGCCATATCCTGCACGAAGTCCGAGAACCGGGTATCCTCTGGTGGGGATCGTCTCCGAGGTTCGGACTCGGGCGAGTCCGATGGGACACACCGAGTCCGATGGGTGTCGGGTGACTCTTCGTCCTCCGTCTCCCAGCCCGACTCCTAGGAGGAGGAATCGAGCGGCTCCGGTTGGGTGGGCACCGATGCCCTCCGCCCCCCGTCCCAACGCCGAGGGTATCGGCGTCGATGACCTCAGCCCCGAACGGGAGGTCGAGGGAGACCGTGACTGAGGATCGACTCGAGCCCGCATGGACTCGAGGATCGGCTCGGCTCGGCCTCCGGGGTCGACTTAGACGTCGAGGTCCCGGTGGTCGGGGCAGATGCACCGGTGAGACCGGCGATCAATGCCCGCTGCTGTTCCATGAAGGCAGCGAAGCTGCTCTCCAAGGCCGTCAACCTGAGTCCGAGCTCAGGAGACCCAGCAGCCCCCGACTCGGGCCCCGAAGGTGGCTCCCTCGGAGGAGAGTTCACAAGGACAACAACACTTACATGTCCAGGAGACTCCATCTCGACACGAGGATGCTTGGCAGGCCTCTCCAACTCCGAAGACCCGGGGCGGCTATCGGGGCTATGCAACCTGGCCCTCGAGGAACCAGGAGCGTCCACCGATGCCCTCGTGGGTTTCTTCTTCCTGCGATGTTCCCGCGAAGGAGACCCCCGCTCAGAGGAACCCCGATGCTGCTCGGGGCCGGAGTCCCGAGACGTCGAGGCCTCTGACGAGGTCCGGGCCCGGCCGGATGCGGAGTCAGAAAAAATTAGATCCTTCTGGTGCTGCCGACTCCTCAACGCCTTTGAGGACATCTTGCCACACGGACCACAGATCATCGGGTCATGATCGGGTCCGAGGCAACGGAGGCAGCAGTCGTGTGTGTGTCGGTAAGAGACATAAGTTTCTTACACCGATCACACTTCTTAAACCCGCTGGTAGCCATCGGGGGAAAAAGGGCCCCTGCTAGGTCAAAAGACCGGACTGCCAGGGAAAAAAGAAAAAAGGCGCGAACGCCATTCACAAAGGACAAAAACCGAAAAAGAGAGGAAAGGACTCGATACCGGCATATCGGTCCGAGCGGGAAAAGGATCCAGCATCGAACCGGAGAAAAAAGAGAAAAATAGGGAAAAACAACTTTTTCCTCGGGGAAAAACGAACTACGTCCGTCGGGCTCTGCGGAAAAAAGAAGACTGAGCAAGATGGCACCCTTGGGCGGGAAGGGGACTGCGCATGCGCACTGCAATTCCCAAAGGCTTTCTTTGAAAGCTGGGGAAATGCTCCGCACGAGGGCTCCGTCGGCGCCGACGTCACCCATATGTGAGGACTGACTTCCAGTTTCAGGGGAGTAGAGTTGAGCCTGGCATGGATTCTCAACCTGGGGTTCTGGGGTGAGTACCAAGGCTTGACCTCATCATTCTCCTTGTTGGGGGCTCCCAAGTCCGTCTTCCTGGATGCAATTTGGGGTGGACTGCTGGTGACCATTGGTGCAGTGTGGGGTTTTCCCACCATTTTCTGCATGTGTTAGTAGCATTTTTACCTATAGTGAGCATAGTGGTTGTGCGCTCTGCCCAAGCGGCTGTAACACATGCTCCTTCCCTAGCACCTGTAATGCACGTTGTAATAAAAGTGCAGTTAACGCGTGCCTTTCAGCACCCACAGCCTTAGCGCGTGCTGTTGTGATACTTGCCTTAACTATCTATGTCTTCTTCCAGGATACATTGTTTGACCTGTGGCAAGTGAAGTGCATCATCATTGCATTTGGGATTCTGCTCTTCTTGTATAGAAACTCAGGGATGCAATTAGTCCAAACTTACCTGCCTCAGGGCAGGAGGTGATAGATGACACTATGGGTAAGGATATCCAGCTGGCTGGAGGATCTGGCAACCGTGCTGTGAGCCGCTTATCATCCTCTAAGGGGCCTGTGGTGGCTGGGGGTCATGTGGGGGTCATTTCTGAGAGGAGAGCTTCCAAACCCAGGATTGTCCTCTCCAGAATTCTTTTCCTGGTCCCTCTGGTGTGAAAATTCAGATCCTGCGGCCTCTGGGTGCCCACAGGCGCAGCCTTATGCGGGGCGGGCTGAAAGTGGAAGCCCTATTCAATTACCCTTGGCTAACCGTCCCTGGTGAGGAACGCCCCTTGGAGATGGGCAACAGCTGGGACTACTCTGAGACTTTGACTCTGGCTCAGATTCTGGTGGTTCAGTACTGGGCTCTGACATGGATGATGAAGTACTCTTGCCTTCAGAGGATTGTGAAGAGGCCAAAGTGATCAAGGGGTGCAGAAATCCACTACTGTCTTCCCGTTCCTGGATGTGATCAAGGATTTGATCCAGTCAGAATAGGACTCTCCCAACACCCCACTTAATGGGCTCAGGGTTTGTAAAATGAACTGGATAAGGAGTACATCGAGTAGTTTGGCATTCCCAAGATGGATGCATAGGTCATGGGGTTACCAGACCGACCACCATTCCTGTGGAAGTGGATCGGCCTTAAAGGATGTTCTGGGCCACAAGGTGGATTCAGTGTTGTGGAGCCAGTTCACTGTGGCGGCTACTATCCTAGTCAGCTACAGCCTTCCTTTCTGTTGCCATGTATGACCTGGTATGTTTGGAGACCAGGGATGGTGCCCCGCCGACAGTGTCACTGCGTTGGATTTGGCTCAGGTGCTGGGCAGCCGACATATCTTCCAAAGTCTCTTTGAAAGTTTAGGTAGTAACTTTATCCTGTTTCCAAGGTGTGGTGACATTCTCTAGCCTTGCACGTGGACATCTCATGCTTTCTCCAAGGGGTTCAATATCTGTGCCCTCTTTGATCTGTGATCTCTTCCCGGGATCTGTGGCTAGTGCTCAGAGCCCTGATGGCGGCCCTTTGAGCCTTTGAAGTGTGCTGCCTTAAAGGATTTGACACTCAAGATGGTCTTTTTGGTAGCAATTTGTTCTGCAAGGATCTCCATTGCAAGCATGATAATACTGTGTGGCTCTGAATACAAGTTCTCTGGCTAAGAGCGCTAAAAGAAGTTTTGTCTTTCATTTTTAATAGCTAATTCTTTTTCTGTTGTATTGCAAAAGGGGAATTTTGTGTGTTCTTGGGTAAAGCTATTTTTCTGCTGTTAGAATTCTTTTTTTTTTCTTCTCTAGCCTTAAGTTCAAAGGGTAAGCAAGCTCTTTGAAGTAATTGATCTCATCAGGTGTTAGATCCCTTCCTTTCCACCCCAGCTCCCACCCACCCATGTGAGAATTCTTGCTATATAGGTCAACTCCCTAATTAGCTTGTTGACAAACAAGTTGCCATTCTTCAAGGAGCTTTGATTAGGTCATTTTAAAAAGGGAATACACTAACCTACATACTTCAGACACATAATATAAACCTTTACTAGTGTAAAGTATTAACTGTCTAGTAAGGAAGCAGGGCTAGACAACACACATAAAAGAGGTTAGCTGCTTTTTCTCTTCAAAGACAGCTGAGGAAAAGTTAGGGACTTTGGTAGGTCTCTCTCATTTACTTCAACAGGTACCAAAGCTCCATCAACTGAACAATGGCTGAGAAAAATTGTATTACCAAAGCAGTTGCCTCTGTTACAGTTTCTTCCTCTGTCCAGACAGACAGACCAATGACAGTCGAGGTACAGGTTCCATGTGCGAGATGCCTTCAAGCTGAAGCCCTCATGAAACAAGTGGAGAAGCTCAGAAAAGAGGTGGCAAGGCTGAGAAGCATTCGAGACAGTGAGAAGTGCATTGATGAGATATTTCTTAATGCATCTAAGCTCTCCAACAGAGGTGAAGATGGAATGCTACAAAATGAAGAGAGTTGAACATGAGTCACCAGAGCATGCAGAACCGACAACCCAACTCCTCCAGCCCTCCAACTGAAGAACCAGTATGCAGCCGTGGAAGTGGAAGTGGAAGAGGTGAAAGCATCCCAGGAAAGGGAAGAACCAGAGCTCAAGCACCCAAAAGTTGCAAAATTGGTGACCACAAGGAAATGAAGAGTAGCAATGGTTGGTGACTCTCTTCTGAGGGGTGCCGAGGCATCCATCTGCTGACCAGATTTGATATCCAGACAGGTATGCTGTCTGCCAGGTGCCAAAATCAAGAAGTTAGGGAGAGTTTGCCGAGACTCATCAAGCCTATTATCCAATGTTGCTCATCTCTCAGCACAAATGATACTGCTAGGTATTTTTCCAAGCATTTCAAAAGTGACTTCATGGCTCTGGGACAGAGGGTTATAGGGCATGGGGCCTGCTCTGAACGAAAGCCTGAATCAAACAAGACGGATTCCTGTTTTGTTATAACCCAGAATTAAAACTTGCAGATCAAGCAATTCTGCAGATTTTTGTACTTCACTGCATAATATTTATTTTCCAGCTGACTATGTACAGAAGAACTCATTGCTGAGAACTTCACTGTGCTACTGGTACTAGCATTTGCAACAATGTATGGATTTGCTTACCAGCAACCTTCTTGCACCATGGACCTTTGTTTGCAGAAGGACCACCTATTAGCTGTTATTGGATTTGCTGAATATGACATACAGGATTTGAGACCAGCCAATCACCGGGCCATCAGGACAAAGAATTATATGCTGGACACAGGGAGAGACGGACAGAACACACAATAAAACACACATGCAGCCCAACACACACATGCTGCACTCTGGGAACATGCACAGAGACTTGCAGAATACCTGGGAACTTTAACTTCTGACACAGACTGTTTTGCTTCTTTCTCTGCACTTTTATGTGCTTGCTTGCCCGTCTCTCTGGCTGGAAAGTCAGATAGTGTCCAAGGCAAAACCTCGGGACAGAGTAAATCTCTCCCACAGACCTGCAGCTCGGTGTGACCATGTAGTACAGCTCTCCTGCCTGTAGCCGCTGTTGGACCTCTGCCTTTCTTTGACTTCGTGCAGTTCTTGAGACAATTTCTCGGACCCAGTCACAAGCATACTGGCAAGAGCTAAGGTACTGGTCTTTTAATCCCCCCCTCCCCCCGAGGTTGGGGCTAGCTTAGACAGACAGATAATGTACTGTATGTCTGAGTGCAGAGCGAATCAGTGACTTTAGTTGCTAAAACAGAGATTAGGTATCTTGGTAACTGTAATTATAGGACTGCATAACTTACTACCTCAGAAAACTAATTTATGCTAATTTGGCATTATTTTTCTATCAGTAATAAAGTCTAATTTATATACAAACACAGGGTTGGTTCTTGTTTTATCATATGCTTTGTTTGCCAGGTTGTCCTATGGAATCCTGGGAAAATGGAGAGTAGTAGTCTTCCCTAGACATACTGAGTATTTATACACATGTATTTATCTGCTACTGACAATATCTCCTATAGGGTAAAGTAGATAGGTGCACAGGTGGTGTTCTCTTCAGTCCTCCCCATTGAGGGTAAAGTCCGAGACAGAGAAGCTTGCATCCTGGAGTTGAATGCATGGCTGCGTGGATGGTATCATTGAGAGCAGTTTAGTTTCCTGGACCATGGGATGACTTTCCAGTGGCTGCAGAGCAGAGATGGTGTCCACCTCTCCAAGAAGGGTAAAAGTGTCTTCTGCAGCAGACTGACTAACCTACTGGAGAGGGCTTTAAACTGAGTTCATTGGGAATGGGTGAAGAAAGCCCTCAGGTAAGTAAAATATGAAATACCTCTGAAATTAGTAAAAGGGGCAGCATCTGGAAAGCAGTATGCATAAATGCCTGTAGCATGGGAAATAAGATCACAGATGTTGAAGCTTTAATGAAAGAGGCTGACTTGGATTTAGTGGCGATTAGAGAGATAGGAGTATGTTTACAAAGCAGCGGTAGCAGCCTCCTTGCGATATCGGAGCCATGGCCTCATTGAATTCAATGGGGCTGCGGCTCTGATATTGCATGGAGGCCGCTATCACTGCTTTGTAAACATACCCCATAGTTCACAGACAACCATGACTGGGATATAATTATACCGGGATATATGTTATTCAGGAAGAACAGGGTAGAAAGAAAGGGAGGAGGAGTGGTACCATGTGTAAAAAGTAATATTAAATCTCTAGTATTAAAGGGCTTAAAAGGGTGCAAGGAGGTACTGTGGGTTAAAAACTAGAAAGGGAAAGGGAAATCCATCACAGGGAGAAGAAATGGACAGAGATTTAATAGAAGACATATGTAGCATTGCCATGAAAGGAGAAGTGCTACTGATAGGTGATTTCAATATGCCGGACTTGATTGGCACATTTCCTGCTACAGTGTTATCTAGAAGTAAGAAGATGCTGGATTCTCTACAGGGAGAACTATTCCAGCAAATGGTAACAGAATCCACACGTGAAGAGGCCATACAGGACTTGGTGCTTACCAATAGTGAAAGTGTTTCTGATGTTATAGTGCGAGATCATCATGCATCCAGTGATCACCACATGATGTGGTTCAGTATTAGGACTAGGTCTGATAAAGTCCATTCAAAAGTGAGGGTCTTAGGCTTTAGGAAAATTAACTTTGCCAAGATGGGACAATACCTCAAGGAGTCGTTAGTGGGATGGGAACAGCTGGGGGATGTAGAAAAGCAATGGGCAAAACTGAAAGGAGCTATTTTAAGGGCAACAAATATTTTTGTTAGTAAGGTAAATAAATATAAAAGGCAAAGGAGGCCACTATGGTTCTCAAAAGAAGTAGCTGAAAAGGTAAAGAAAAGAGGGCTTTAATAAAAAACAAGAGATCACAGAGAGAGGAAGACAAGTATCAATATTTGTAAAAATGTAGAGAAGCTAGAAAAGTAGTCAGGAAAGCAAAGATACAAAAAGAAGAAGAGATAGCCAAAGCAATAAAACTGGGGAAATAAGACATTTTTCAGATATGTTAGCGAGAGGAGGAAGTGCAAAAGTAGTATTGTCAGACTCAAGGGGGAAGGGGAGGAATACGTAGAAGCTGGTGATGAAGCTGAATTGGTTAGCAAATATTTTTCTTCTGTTTCACAAGTGAAGGGCTAGGACAGGGGTCGGCAACCCGCGGCTCTGGAGCCGCATGCGGCTCTTTCTCACCTTTGCCGCGGCTCCGGAGCACACTGCCCGCCCGGTATTTATGGCGTTATGGGCTCCCTCCCTTCTTCTGCAGCCGCGGCTCTCTGCCTCTTAGGGAACCGCGGCTGTGCTTTTAAAATCATCTCGGAGCCCTTCCTGTCTTGACGGGCTCCGTGCAGCACTGTCCCGCCTCCAAAGGAAGTTGTTTACCACTTCCTTTGGAGGCTGGACAATGCTGCACGGAGCCCGTCAAGACAGGAAGGGCTCCGCGATGATTTTAAAAGCACAGCCGCGGTTCCCTAAGAGGCAGAGAGCCGCGGCTGCCGACGAAGGGAGGGAGCTGACATGGAGGGCGGGGGGCTGACATGGAGGGAGGGAGCAGATATGGATGGATGGAGGGAGGGGGGCTGACATGGAGGGATGGAGGAGCTTATATGGATGGATGGCGGGAGGGGGGCTGACATGGAGGGAGGGAGCTGATATGGAGGGATGGAGGGAGGGGGGCTGACATGGAGGGAGGGAGCAGATATGGATGGAGGGAGGGGAGCTGACATGGAGGGAGGGAGCTGATCTGGATGGATGGCGGGAGGGGGGCTGACATGGAGGGAGGGAGCAGATATGGATGGAGGGAGGGGGGCTGACATGGAGGGAGGGAGCAGATATGGATGGATGGAGGGAGGGGGGCTCACATGGAGGGATGGAGGGAGCTGATATGGATGGATGGAGGGAGGGAGCTGATATGGATGGAGGGAGGGGGGCTGACATGGAGGGAGGGAGCAGATATGGATGGAGGGAGGGAGGGGGGGCTGACATGGAGGGAGGGAGCAGATATGGATGGATGGAGGGAGGGGGGCTGACATGGAGGGATGGAGGGGGCTGACATGGAGGGAGGGAGCTGATATGGATGGATGGAGGGAGGGGGGGCTGACATGGAGGGAGGGAGCTGATATGGATGGAGGGAGGGGGGCTGACATGGAGGGAGGGAGCAGATATGGATGGATGGAGGGAGGGGGGCTGACATGGAGGGAGGGAGCAGATATGGATGGATGGAGGGAGGGGGGCTGACATGGAGGGAGGGAGCAGATATGGATGGATGGAGGGAGGGGGGCTGACATGGAGGGAGGGAGCTGATATGGATGGAGGGAGGGGCTGACATGGAGGGAGGGCGCAGTTATGGCTGGAGGGAGGGCGGGGGGCTGACATGGAGGGAGGGAGCAGATATGGAGGGAGGGAGCTGATATGGATGGATGGAGGGAGGGGGGCTAACATGGAGGGATGGAGGGGGCTGACAGGGAGGGAGGGGGGCTGACATGGAGGGAGGGGGGCTGAAATGGATGGATGGAGGGAGGGGGGCTGACATGGAGGGAGGGAGCTGATATGGTTGGAGGGAGGGGGGCTGACATGGAGGGATGGAGGGGGCTGACATGGAGGGAGGGAGCTGATATGGATGGAGGGAGGGGGGCTGACATGGAGGGATGGAGGGGGCTGACATGGAGGGAGGGAGCTGATATGGATGGAGGGAGGGAGGGGGCTGACATGGAGGGATGGAGCACTGGTAATGGGGTTGAGGGGACGAGCACTGGAAATGAGCTGATTAGGGGAGGCTAGGACTGGTAATGAGCTGATGGGGGGTAGGACTGGTATTGGGCTGATTAGGGGAGGCTAGCACTGGTAATGGGGTTGAGGGGGGATTAGCACTGGAAGGTACTGGGAGTGAGGACTGGAAAGGGGCTGATATTGGGGAGGGTTACTGGGACTGGAAATAGGCTGATGGAAAGAAGTGAAGAAAACGAAAGAAGAGATAAGAAATGGCAGATGGACCATAGACCACAGAAAGAGAGCTAAGAGAAGACAGGAAAGCAGAAGCCTCAGATCGGGACCAGCATGATCAAAGAATAAATTGGTCAGACAACAAAGGTAGAAAAAATAATTTTATTTCATATTAGTGATTTGACTACAAAATCATCATAATTTTGAAATCAAATATTGTTACTTGTTGTTGTGATATTTTCTGGCGTTTTTTTTTTTTGGTGTGTGAAGGAAGAGGGGTAGTCTTATACGGCGAGTATAGGCCAAACACCTATATTTTAACAGGAAAAGTAGGGGGTCGTATATAGCATTAAGGTAAGAAACAATATATGCAGTGTTAGATTTGTTTTAAATGTCGCAATGGTTTTGCGGCTCCCAGTTTTTTTTTTCCCTTCGGAAACGGGTCCAAGTGGCTCTTTACGTCTTAAAGGTTGCAGACCCCTGGGCTAGGAGCAGGAACTCAGAAAATACCCACAAATACAAGCATAAGTGAAGGGGATCTTGAGCGATTTTCAAAAGACTGTGTTCGTGAGGAACGTGCTAAACTAAAAGTAGACAAAGTGATGAGGCTGGATGGGATATATCCAAGAATATTGAAGGAACTTGGGGACATTCTAGCAGATCCACTGACTGACCGTTTCAATGCTTCTTTAGGGTCAGGAGTAGTCCTAGAGGACTGGAGAAAGGCACATGTGGTCCCTTTACACCAGGGGTCACCAACCTGCGGCCCGCGGGCCGCATGCGGCCCACGAGGTCCCTTCGTGCGGCCCGCGAGGCTCTACCCCAGTTAACATTACGTGCGGCCCGCCAAAGATTCCCGTCATTGTATCTGCGGCCCGCGGCATGACTGTGAAGTGACTTTGCAAAAGTGCACTTTGCGCACAAAATATCTGCATTTAGGAACTTTTACAACGCGACCAATAGCCTATTTTTGAAAAGTACACAACTGCAGCATCTCCGCAATGCCACACACTGCACTTTTTTTCCACCAGCTGCACCAACCTATTTTAAGGACCTGCCTGCAGGTGGAGAGCTACCGAGAAAGGCGGGGGAAACCGTGCCGATTGGACCTATGGAGGCGGCTCGTTGACGCCAGGCGCCCTGATTGGTCATTCTTCCAGGATGCTCTAGAACTGGCAGCCTCTCCATTCTGGATGGTAGCGGAGGGTGGGGAACGAAGGATATGAAGACGGAGCAAGAGGGGAACGTGGGATAATGCCCCACTGCATTAGGAAAGTCGCTGGTGTGGGCGGTTGTCAGTGCCTGAAAGATGCCTCCCCCCTTTGCTCTTTTCAGCAGCGTTTGCAGGTAGATTTTTCTTCCCTCAATTTCACCCCCCTCCTCCTGCATCTGGGAGCCTCACAGCGGCCGGCGAGTAACCGGCTCCCTCCGACTTCCCGCGGCCCCACGCTCCTGACATTACAGGCGGAGGTTTGAGTGAGTTACTTACGCTGCCCTTTTCCCTTCTCGTTGTGCGCAGCCTTCCTTCATGGTTAAAGATCATCTCGACCGCTCATTGGCGCACCCCGCAAAGAAAACGACCACACCGCTTGGAGAACCCAGGTACTCCCACACAGCATGCCACCACTCCTAGCCCCCATCTATCTCCTAACACCCCTCCTAATCCTCCACCCCCACTCAGCCAAGCCCTGCAACCCCCTCTGCCCAGACACCACAACAGCTCAACCCACGAGCACCCACAATCATGCACACAAGCACACACACTCACCTTGCACACCAACCTGCACCACTGACCCCACAAACCACCACCACCTCTCCATTTCACTCATAAACGCCCGCTCAGTTAGGAATAAATATCACATGCTCCAGGACCTGATCACAACAGATAAGACTGACATCCTCTGTGTAACGGAAACCTGGCTAACAGACCACGACACCGGTGATGGCCCCCCCCCTTGATCCCCCCTCCCTTGTTATGTGTTACACCGCTTTGACCCGGTGAAAAGCGGGATATAAATACAGTTAAATAAATTAAATAAATAAATAAAATAAATAAATAAATTAGAGGACCAATCAGCAATAAGGCTTAAACTTTGATTCTGTTTTTGCAGCTATCGATAGAATTCCTGTTCTCTTTTTTCCCCATGGCTTCCCCCATGAACAAGAAGCGCAAGCTCAGCGATGAGAAACCGCGGCTTCAACCCTGAGTGGAACAAGCTCTTCTTCACGCTGCACAAGGATCGTGCGCTGTGTGTCATCTGTCAGAAGACCGTTGGCGTTCTGAAGGACTACAATGTGAAGCGCCACTTCGAGTCCGTCCACCCAGAGTACGCCAAGATGGATGCAGTCAAGAAGAAGCAGGAGTTTACCCGCGTGCCGTCTGCGCTCCAACGCCAGTCTGCTCTCTTTGTGAAGAGCGTGACAGCCGCCCAGACTGCAGCCGCCAGCAACACCACAGCTAGCTACCGCGTTGCCTACCTCGCCACAACTCGTCTCAAGCCCTTCACCGACGGCGAATTCGTAAAGGACTGTGTACTCGCCATCGCCGACGAAGTGTGCCCTGAGAAGAAGGCCTGTCTGCTCCGACCCTCACTCGCCGCGTCGAAGATATGAAGGACGACGTCTTGGGCACCTTGAAGCAGCGCACCTTGAAACAGCACAAGCACTGGCAAGTCAAATGCAAGGCATTGATAAGGCAGGCAAAGAGAGAATTTGAGAAGAAGCTTGCTGCGGAAGCAAAAACGCGAAATAAAGACCTTTTCAAGTACATTCGTAGCAAAAAACCCGTGAGAGAGTCAGTTGGTCCATTAGATGATAAAGGGGTTTAAAGGAGCACTAAGAGGCGACAAGGCGATAGCGGAGAGACTGAATGAATTCTTTGCTTCGGTCTTTACTGAGGAAGATGTAGGGATGTTACCCACGACTGAAGTGGTATTTAAAGGTGTGGAAGAATTGAAGGAAATATCGATACATCGGGAAGATGTCCTACAACTATTAGATAAACTGAAGAGTAGCAAATCACCTGGGCCGGATGGTATACATCCAAGGGTGTTGAAAGAACTGAAATTTGAGATTGCAGACCTGCTATCAGTAATCTGTGAACTATCATTAAAATCATCTCTAATACCTGAGGATTGGAGGATCGCCAATGTAACACCAATTTTTAAAAAGGGTTCGAGGGGTGATCCGGGAAACTACAGACCGGTGAGCCTGACATCAGTACCGGGAAAAATGGTAGAAACCATCATAAAGAATAAAATTACTCAGCATATAGATAGTCATGACCTAATGGGAGACAGCCAACATGGCTTTAGACAAGGAAGATCTTGTCTTACTAATCTGTTATGTTTTTTTGAAGGAGTGAATAAACAGGTGGACAAAGGTGAGTCGGTTGATACTGTGTATCTGGACTTTCAGAAAGCCTTTGACAAGGTCCCTCATGAGAGACTTTTGGCAAAACTAAAGAGTCATGGGATAGGAGGCAGTGTACTACTGTGGATCAGGAACTGGTTAAAAGATAGAAAGCAGAGGGTAGGGCTAAATGGCCAATTTTCCCAATGGAGAAAGGTGAATAGTGGTGTACCCCAGGGATCTGTGCTGGGTCCGCTGCTTTTTGACATATTCATAAATGACCTGGAAAGTGGAATAACGAGTGAGGTTATCAAATTTGCTGATGACACAAAACTATTTAAAGTTGTTAAAACCCAGGAGGATTGTGGAAAATTGCAAGAGGATCTTGATAAATTGGAAGACTGGGCATCAAAATGGCAGATGAAATTTAATGTGGAGAAGTGCAAGGTTATGCACCTAGGGAAGAACAACCCAAACTATGGTTACACGATGCAAGGTTCCACATTAGGAACCACCACCCAAGAAAAAGATTTAGGCGTCCTTGTGGATACCATGTTAAAACCCTCGGCCCAGTGTGCAGCGGCGGCCAAGAGAGCAAATAGAATGCTAGGTATGATAAGGAAAGGAATGGAAAATAAAACAAAAGATATTATAATGCCTCTATATCGTTCCATGGTGAGACCGCACCTTGAATATTGTGTGCAATTCTGGTCGCCATATCTTAAAAAGGATATAGCAATTTTAGAAAAGGTTCAGAGAAGAGCCACCAAAATGGTAAAGGGGATGGAAGGCTACTCCTATGAAGAAAGGCTAAAAAGGTTGGGGCTCTTTAACCTGGAAAAGAGACGGCTGAGGGGAGATATGATAGAAGTCTATAAATTAATGAACGGAGTGGAACGGGTAAACGTAGATCGATTGTTTACCTTATCAGAATATAGAAAGACTAGGGGACATGCAATGAAGCTACAGGGTAAACTATTTAAGACTAATAAAAGAAAATATTTTTTCACTCAACGTGTAATCAAACTCTGGAATTTGTTACCGGAGGATGTAGTAAAGGCTGTTAGTGTAGCTGGGTTTAAAAAAGGTTTGGACAAGTTCCTGGAGGAAAGGTCCATAAACCATTATTAAGAAGGGACCCAGGATATCAATGCTTGAACCAATACAAGCATTGTGGAACCTGTGTCCCTTGGGGAAACTGCTAGGTACGTATGACCTAGATTGGCCACTGTTGGAAACAGAATACTGGGCTTGATGGACCTTGGTCTGACCCAGTATGGCATATCTTATGTTCTTATGTTCTTATGTTCTTATGACTGTCAGCACTTCGCGATTGCCTTGGATGAGTCGACAGATGTGAAGGATATCGCTCAGCTGGCGATCTACTTCCGTGGCGTCACAGACTCCTTCGACATCATCGAGGAGTTCGCTCAGCTTGTGCCGATGAGCGGAACCACCACTGGCGCTGATGTGTTGGCAGCTGTGCTCTCCTGGATCAAGGACTTTGAACTTGACTTGTCGCGTCTGTGTGGTGTCACCACTGACGGTGCCCCTACCATGTTGGGGAAGAAGAACGGCTTTGCCTCGCTTCTTGTGAAGCACGTGCGCGACCTCGTCCACAAACAGGATATCAAGACATTGCACTGCATCGTCCACCAAGAAGCCCTTTGTGCCAAGTCTGCAACCATCGCTGAGGTCATGTCGGTCATTGTGAAGGCTGTGAACTTGGTGCTGTCGCACGCATTGAATCATCGCCAGTTCAAGGACTTGCTCGCAGAGGCTGACGCACAGTATGGCGATCTGCTGTACTACTGCGAGGTGCGTTGGCTCAGCCGTGGGAAGATGCTTCAGCGTGCCTACGAGCTGAGAGAGGAGCTGGCGTCTTTCCTCGAAGCCAAGGGATTCGACTTCCCGCAGCTGCGCGATCCTCAGTGGTGCCAGGATTTAGCGTTCCTTGTCGACCTGACAGCTCACATGAATCAGCTCAACACCCAACTGCAAGGCAAAGAACTCCTCATCTCAGACATGGTCGCCAAGGTCAAGGCCTTTCAAGTGAAGCTAATGCTGTGGGAAAAGCAGCTGCAAGCACGCAACTTCGCACACTTTGCGCAGCTCGCTGCACTGACGCCTTCGG
The DNA here is from genome assembly GCA_033557465.1 of Ichthyophis bannanicus. Lineage (NCBI taxonomy): Eukaryota > Metazoa > Chordata > Amphibia > Gymnophiona > Ichthyophiidae > Ichthyophis > Ichthyophis bannanicus. Next base: position 224,318,920 of record CM066031.1, read on the forward strand.
CTGCTGCTGCTCGCCGTTACGCATCCACCATCCGTCATCTCAAGACGGAGTTTGAGGCTCGTTTCCAAGACTTCACCAAGCGCTCGCAAGACTTTGCCCTCTTCAGTGCCCCCTTCGAGATGAACCCCACCGACGTGCCCTCTGACCTTCAAATGGACTTGATCGAACTGCAGTGTGACGACGCACAGAAGTCGCGCTTCATGGCTATGGGCCCTGTCACATTTTGGAAGACACAGGCGGCCACACACCCGTCCATGGCCACCAATGCACGCAAGGTCGCTGCTCTCTTCGGCTCAACCTACTGCTGCGAACAGCTGTTCAGCCGAATGAAATTGATAAAGTCATCCACGCGCTCGCAGCTCACCGACGACCACCTGCAAGCATCCCTTCTCCTGTCAGTGTCATCTGTGAAGCCGGACTTTAACCGTTTGTCTGCTAGCATGAATCATCAGCCATCTCATTAAATTCAATAAAGGTGATCAGCCATTGTTTTCATAATTTTGCATTTGTTGTTTTTTTTCGCGGGGGCAGGGAGAAGGGGGGTGCGGCCCGCGAGGCTCCTGGTAGTCGGCTGTGCGGCCCGCGGCCCTCTGGAGGTTGGTGACCCCAGCTTTACACAAAAGCGGAAGTAAGGATGAGGTTAAGAACTACAAGCCGGTTAGTCTGACCTCTGTGGTGAGTAAATTAATGGAAACACTGCTAAAATAGAGAATAGTAAGGTTTCTGGAGTCCAATGGATTGCAGGATCTGAGATTGCATGAGTTTACCAGAGGTTGGTCTTGTCAGACAAATCTGATTTATTTCTTTAATTGGGTGACCAGAGAGTTGGACCGAGGGAGAACTGTAAGATGTGGTGTAATTGGATTTCAGTAAAGCATTTGACACTGTTCCACACAGGTAATTATAATAAATTGAGCACCGTAGGGTTGGACCCTAAAGTAACATTAAATGACAGCAGATAAAGACTAGTGTATGGTCCATCTAGTCTGCCCAGCAAGATGGCTAGAGTGATTGTAATTGCAGCTCCTTGCAGGTCATCTCCCTCTATGCCTCTGTTTAGGGTTCTACCTACTGCTCGGTAGAGATCAGTCCCCTCTATTTATTGAGTATAAAAGCTATTTAAGTTTGCTTTGATTTTATCCTCTTGCTATAAAGGGGATCCACTGGGTCTATCCCATGCCAATTTGAATTCTATCACTGTATTTGCCCCTACCATCTTCATCGGGAGGGCATTACAAGCATCCACCACCTTTTCAGTGAAAAAGTATTTCCTAATGTTGCTTTTAAGTTTACCGCCTTGCAGCTTCATTGTATATCCTCTAGTTTTACATCTTCCTCTTCTTTGAAAAAGGTTTGTTTGTTCATTGATACCCTTTAAGTATTTAAAGGTCTGTATCATATCTCCCCATCCCTCCTCTCCTATAGGGCATACATATTTAGGTCTTCAAGTCTCTTCTCATACGTCTTCTGGTGCAGGCTCCAAATAATTTTGGTCACCTTCTTCTGAACTGTTTCAAGTCTTTTTATATCCTTTGTGAGATATGGTCTCTGAAATTGAACATAGTACTCCAAGTGAGGCCTCACCAATTTGAATAGGCAACGAGGTCCCTTGGAAGAAAACAGCTTTATTAAGATCTGCCCTACATATTACCTAAGATTCACAAATCTTTACAGAATCCACCTGGTCGCTCAATTATATCTGCCATCGGTTCCCTGTTTGAACCTGTATCACAATTTCTGGATGTTTTGTTGCGGCCGTTTGTTACACTAGCTCCTTCTTAGACACGTGACTCTGCTCATGTCATTCAGATCTTACAGGGTTTCACAGGTTATCATAGTGGCCTTGCGTTAGTTACCCTTGATATTGTTTCCCTTTACACTAACATTCCTCAGACAGAAGCTATTAATGTGTTAGAAGAAGTATTTATGTAATGTGAAGAAAGATTTCTCTGCTTTTCCACTTTTTTCCTTACACAATTGGCCCAATTAGCCCTAACATATATTTTCTTCTGGTCTGATGGTTTGTTTTATCTACAGGTGAAGGGAGTAGCGATGGGATCCTCTATGGCACCGGATGTAGCAAATCTATATGTGACTTTTTTTTTTAGAAAAAAATTTTGACCAACCATCCTTTTAAAAGTAATATTAAATTATGGCTGCACTATATTGACAATGTTTTTTTTTATTTGGGATGGTGACCACGATTTGTTGAATACTTTTTTACAATAGTTGAACACCCTGGATCAACATCTACAGTTTGAGGCTTCTGTTGATGATCAGGCAGTTTCTTACCTTGATATCAGAATTATCAAAGGTGATAAGGGCTTTCAAACAGACCTGTTTCATAAAAAGACGGATCACAATCATTTTTTTGCATTTTCAGAGCTTCCATAATAGCTCCTTAAAAAACAATCTTCCCATTAGTCAGTTTTTATGGGCCAAACATATCTGCTCAGACCCTATGGACTTTGAACACAATGCAGCCATTCTTTATGATCGTTTTTTAGAGAAGAAATATTCTCTGACGTATATCTCTAAGGCATATCATCGGGCTAAAGACACCTCACAAGACACACTTTTTTTGACCAAGAAAAAACCAACATTGGACAAGATTGTATGCCCTCTTTTATTTTCCACCAAGTCCAAAAAGATTTCAGATATTAGAAGGGAATGGCATATAGTACAAACAGTTCCAGCATTTAAATCACAACAGGTTATGATAGCTTACCGTAGAAACCAGAACTTATCTAACCTTTTAGTGCCATCTGCCTTGCTCATCCCTTGTCGGAAACCTATCACCACCGGACACTTTTGCTGTGGTAATTGTTCTGTTTGCGATTTAGTAATCACGACGAAAGGTGTATTCACGCATCCCTCTACCTCTTTTAAGGTTCCATTGACCAATTTCACTACTCGTCAAACAGAAAATGTGATATACGTTATTATTGGTCCATGCAATTTATTATATATAGGAAAAACTACTAGACGTGTCAAAATGAGGATCATCGAGCATCGCGATTGCATGAAACGTAATGTTCCACAGAAACCCGTGGCTGAGCATTGGATATCCAAGAGACACAAAACCAGTGACTTGAAATATTTTGTTTTACGGCAGGTTCATCCACACTGGCAAGGAGGCAATATCAAGCAAACACATTTGAGGCTTGAACAGAAATTAATTTTTCAAATGATTGTATTACATCCCTCTGGCCTCAAGCAGGATCTCGATTTTTCAGTCTTTGTATAGGCGAGTCAGTTCCACCTTTCTGGTCATTAATTTTCTTTTGCTGCTATCCGGTGCCCTTTTATTAAGATTTGGATTTTAGTTATGATTTGTTTTTAATATTCCCTTGCCGACCCCTCCCTTCTCCTTCCCTACAATTTCTATATTTTATATAGTTTGCACAATTTGTTATCTATGTACTCCTTTTAGGTACAGTTTTGTGTATCTTCATGTTTTAGTTCATTTGTTTTATTTCATGGTCAATTTGTGATTTTTCAATATGAATTTTTAGCGTCCTTTATCTTTTATTTATTTATTGATAGATTTATTTATCTAGTAATTTTTGGCCCTTTATAGTTTATGAAATTTTATGGGATTACTTATTTGGCCATGATGGCTCTAATAGGATATGTTTCACGTTTTAAGTTTTAGTCATCAAAAGGCACCCTCCAGGCATTCTGGGGCTTCTTAATTTATGTTCCTATTTTTTAGTTATTGGATTCTTTTTATGTTCCTATGTTTTAGTTATTGGGTTCTTTTTTTAGATTTGTACTATTATGTTGCATTATATAGGGTTCGGTTGTTTTGTTCCCTGCATGTTGCTGGTCCTTCATTATCTCCTTGATTTTTCATTGATTTTTGGTTTCTCCATTTACTTAGGTAGTTTTAAATGACTTCATTGCTGTTCCACATTTACTCAAGGTGAATAGCTTTTACTTCATGCAGCCGCTTTTAACTATCAACGTTTTGTGGAATTTATCTGGTCAGGAGGTTGTCTATCGAAGGCACTTTACTGCCTTTATTGGCTTTTCAATATGGTCAAATTATCTGATTTGCCTTGATGCAATTAATGTATTCATTTCAATCTGACATCATGTCGCTCCATTTTATTTAAATAGCCCTTGTGCAAACTTTTGCCTTTGGTTTGAATTCACTGTAGCATTAATTAGTCTGTACGAAGTTCATTGTAAGTTTGTTTTCCGTTTTTATGGTATTAATCTCAGATTATCACCCTCTCGTTTTGAATTTGTTTTTATTTGTGCCTTTTGTACACAATCGATTCAGCACCATTTCTCCAATGCTGTGCAATCTATGCATTATAGAATACACTAATCCATTTCTGAATGGAGACATTGTTGTCCTTTCAGCTTCCTTTTTCACTGGATTCCACATTGGTTATCCAAATATGGACAATTCTTTAGGAACTTCTATTGCCTTTTTGTGTCATGTTTGTGTCTTTTTGAACAGACATGGTTTAAGCATTTTTTAGTTTGACGCTACCCATAAATTCTGTTTCTGATTATAAACTGATACATGGTCGCTCACTGTTGTTAGATTTGTTCCTGACTTTACTATTGTTCTCAGCTTACCTTTCTACTAAGCTTTGTGTCTGTGCCAATTTACTTCTTACAGTTTTAATGCTGAATTCTATGCTTTTTTTCAAGGAATAAAACCAGCGCTTAGAAGATATTATGTCATCTGACCGATATATTTTTCATACTTTTCCACATATCTACACACTTTCAATGACCTCTACCTGTTAAATGTCTAAAACGTTGTGAACATCCACAGATGTAGAAGCTGGATCTCCATGTATTAGCCAATTTGTCGTTCCCCACTATTCTAGATGATTGACAACCTGCCACTTGCTGTTCACATTTTGTTCTGTACCTTGGGCACCCATCTCCTCTCCAACAGTTTGTCCTTTTATGCTATTTTAATTTGTCTTTGCACTGTTTCTTGATGGCCTTTAGGATGGCTCTGATCACTATATAATCCAATATATATGTTTCTTTTGTTTTTAGTTCTCAGCAATCTGTTTAATTATCCTCTGTTGGTACACAATAATTGATTTTTCAGCTTTTGGTGAGTTTTTATTTTATGTTACTGTTCATATGTTTTACAATTTATATATATGTCACCTTATTTATTTGGGCTATCAGCTGTATCTGCTTGTTTTTATAATATATGCATTAATCTTAGTTTTTAACTTTTTATGGTTTAATTTATTTGTACATTATCAATTTTGGTAAAATTACTATTATTATTTCTATGTATTTCTGTCTTTTTATTTTTGTATGTTTATATTGATCATCAGCTTATCTTTGTCCAGTTTTACAAGAATTGCTTTGTTTGTTATGATTATTTATTTACTTATGCATTTTATGTTTTTAGTGGTCACAGTCCCCTGAGGAAGGCCAATTTGACCGAAACACATGTATGGCGGACCTTAATAAAGCTGTTTTCTTCCAAGGGACCTTGTTGCCTGCTTTTGTTTGTGTTCCTCGGACTGCAGGTGGGGTGCTTTTCTGTTTGTGTCTCACCAACAATTTGTACAGGAGCATTCATACCGCCTCCTTTCTACTGGTTATTCCTTTCCGTATGCAGCCCAGCATCTTTCTGGCTTTGGCTATCGCTTTGCCACATTATTTCGCTACCTTGAGATCCTCACACACTAGCACTCCGAAGTCCCTCTTCTGATCCATGCACACCAACTTCTCTCTCCCTATCACAAATGATTCCTTTGGATTTCTGCATCCCAAGTGCATGACTCTGCACTTCTTTGCATTAAATTTATTTATTTTATTTATTTATTTATATTCTCTTATATACCGCGCTATTCTGCATCAGTGCGGTTTACATTGAACAAACTGAAATTACATTGAACAGGGCATTATAACTTGGAGACAACTATTTTACAGAGAACATGGGCTATGGAGGGTTAAGTGGCTTGCCCAAGACCACAAGGAGCACCTGTGGGACTAGAAACCCCAGTCCTTCTAGCCCAAGGTTGCTGTCCTCTGATGGGATTTGAACCCCCGACCTTCCGGCCTGAAGTACCTTGCCCCAACCACTAGGCCACTCCTCCACTCCATCTAAATCTTAATTGCCAAGCATTAGACCATTCTTGCAATGTTTTTAGATCTTTCCTCATGTTGTCTACTCCATTAGAAGTGTCCACTCTATTGTAAATTTCCATGTCATCTGCAAAAAAGCAGACTTTTCCCGTCAGTCCTTCAGCAATATCACTCATAAATACATTAAACAGTATCGGTCCCATGACCGATTCTTGAGGCACGCCACAATGCACTTTTCTTTCTTCTGAGTGAGTTCCGTTTACCACCACCTTCTGTCATCTCAGTCAATCGATTTCTGATCCATTTCATCACATTGGGACCTATCCCCAGGCTGCTCAGTTTATTGATAAGCCTCCTATGAGTAACAGTATCAAAGGCTTTGCTAAAATCTAGGTATATCACATCTATCACATACCCTCGATCTAGTTCTCTGGTCATCCAGTCAAAAAACTAAATAAAATGTGTTTGGCATGATCTTACCCTGGTAAAAACCATGTTGCTGTGGATCATGCAATCCATTGGTTTCCAGAAAGTCCACTATTCTTTCTTTCAAGAGTGCCTCTATTACTTTTCTTACTATAGAGGTAAGGCTTACCGGCCTATAGTTTGTCACCTCTTACCTATTATCACTTTTGTGAAGAGGTCATCAGCCCTTTTCCAGTCCTGCAGAACCTCTCCAGTCTCCAAGGATCTATTAAACACATACTTTAAAGGCCCTGCCAGAACCTCTCTGAGCTTTTTCAGTATCCTGGGATGTATCCCATGCGGTCTGGGTTAAAAATTGGTTGAGTGGGAGGCGACAAAGTGTAAAGGTAAATGGAGCTCACTCTGAGGAAAAGGATGTTACCAGTGGCGTGCTGCAGGGATCTGTTCTTGGTCCGATTCTCTTTAACATCTAGTTAGTGATACTGTGGAAGAGCTGTTTGGTAAGGTTTGCCTCTTTGCAGTTGATATCAAAATCTGCAATAGAGTAGACACCTAGGGAAGAGTAGATAACATGAGGAGGGATCTAGCTAAGCTTGAAGAATGGTCAAGAATTTGGCAGCTGAGATTTAATGCTAAAAAATGCAGGGCTGCAAAAATCCAAGGGAGCAGTACAGTGTAGGGGGTGAAGTACTTCTGTCCACGAAAGAAGAGCGGGACATGGGCGTGATTGTTTCTGATGATCTTAAAGTGACTAAACAGGTAGAAAAGGTGACAGTGAAAGCCAGAAGGATCCTTGGTACATAGGGAGAGGAATGACCAACAGAAAAAAAGAGGTGATAGCGCCTCTGTATAAGTCTCTGATGTGACCTAATTTGGAGTACTGTGTGCAAATTAGGTCAAAAGAATATAAACAGGATGGGGTCTGTGCAGAGGGGTGACTACTAAAATCATCAGTGGTCTTTGTTATAGACCATGGGGGTTATTCTGAGACACGAATAGCGGGGGCTAGACGTCCCAATAGGGCGTCCATTCCCGCTATTCATGCTGGCTGCATGCCCCGACTAACTTCCCCGCCGGTTGTGCAGGGAAGTTAGTTGGGGGCAGGAAAGAGGCGGCCCGGGGGCAGAGAGTGGGCGGGCAGTGGGTGGTCGCCGGCCCTGTATGTCCAGGGCCGGTGAAATGGCTGGGGAAGTTATTCCACCCCTGGGGTGGAATAACTTCCCTGGATGTTTCTTGTTAAGCGGCCCGGGGCGCAGAAGGGGTTGGGGGGGCAGAGTTAATTCCCCGCAGCCCAATCCTGGCCTTAAAAGAGGCCGGATCGGGGGTCGGGCTGCCGGGAATTAACTTTTTTAGCAGTGGTCGGCATCGCTGCTTTTAAATGGAGCCACGGTGCCATGGCAACAGGACACTATGACACCATGGCGCCGCGGCTTCATTTAAAAGCCCTGGCTGAGTTAGCCAGGCTACGGCTGTACATGCAGGTTGGGACTGAACTGAAGTTCCGACTTGCATGTAGAGGCCTGTTTACGAATCTGATCCCGTGGGACTAGACGTGCCCCGCGAGATCAGAATCGCGATCTCCTTTGTATGTCTGGGTCAGCCCAGACGTACAAAGGAAATGTACGTCGGGATCAAAATCAGGCCCCATATGGGGACAGACTTAAAGAACTTAATATGTATATGTTAGAGGAAAGGCGACATAGAGGAGATATGATAGAGATGTTTAAAATCTCTTTGGCATAAATGTACAAGAGGAGAGCCTCTTTCGATCGAAAGTAAGCTCTGCAACGAGGGAGCATAGGATGAGGGTGAAAGGGGATATTCTCAGAAGTAATATGCAGAAATATTTCTTTACAGAAAGAGTGGTAGATGTGTGGAATAGTCTCCCATTGGAGGTAGTAGAGATAAGGACAGTATCTGAATTCAAGAAAGCATGGGACAAACACAGAAGATCTCTAAAGGAAAAAAAGGGACTATAGTATTTGATATGGAAGGGCAGACTAGACAGACCATATGGTCTTTTTCTGCTGACATGTTTCTCTGTTAAAGCAGATTTCTGAGCTGCAGGCTCTGTCTTGCTGAGATCCTTATCCGTCATTTTCAAAGGAGGCAGTTTTCATTCACCCTGTGACTTCCTTCTTGCCTAAGATGCTGTCTCCCTTTCTTATGAACCAGGTGGTCTGCCTGCCCTCCTTCTCGAAGGAGCAGTGTCAGAGGAAGGATAAGGATCTTCGCCTTGTGGACGTCCGGAGGGTGCTTCTCTGGTACTTGGTGATTATGAATTCTTTTCATGTCCAACCATCTTTTTGTATTATTTGCTGGTCCTCACAGCGGCCAAATCGACATTGAGACACTGGATTAAGGAGGCTAATGCATCGGCATATCTCTTGTGGAACATGTGCCGGTTCCGGAGGGTTGGTGCGTCCATTCTACCTTGTGGGCAGAGCGGAGCTCGATAGTCCTTCAGACATTTGTTAGGCAATGACATGAGCACCACTTTCCATTTTTGTTAAGCTTTACTGCTTGGATGTGCACGCATAGGCAGACATGGCTTTTGGCTCTGGAGTTTTGTGACCTGCTGTGTCATCTTCCTGCCCAGTGGAATTGTAGCTTTGGTACATTCCACTTATCTGGACTGGTCTAGCAGGAAGATATGGAAGGTGACATTTTACTTACCAAGTTATGTCCTTTCTCTGAGTCCTGCTGAACCAGTCCAAGGTCCGCCCCTGAAGCTACGTTGCTTTGTTCTTCTGCTGCGGTACCCTTGAGTCCACTATGATTTTTTTTTTCAATATTTATTTATGAACCATCATAACAAACCAGTATAATGTACAACAATCAACGACCTCCCCCCTGGGGTAGACTCTGATCCCCAGGGGGGGAACAATGACGGTCACAATATTTTCAAAATTTTTACCCCCCCCCACCCATCCCACCCCCTACCTCCCTTCCCCACCCCCCCACCCCCACCACACATGAGCAAGCTACATCTGGATCAGAGCATAGAACTGTACAAATCACCCCCATGAGCTACTCCCGACTAAGCCACCAATTAACATCCCAGCTGCAGAACTTCGTTGTGTGCCCGGGGACTCAGAATTTGAATATATGGGTCCCATAGTAACAGAAAGGCAGACCAACGTTTGGCATGGCTCCTTGCCCCCCTACACTCCAGGAGCATCAGTTGGTGGAAGGAGTTCCGCCATTCCCAAAAGGAGGGAGGGTTCCTTTCCCGCCACCGATGCAGGAGTGGTCCCTTACCCACCAGACAGGCCTTCCGCACCAGCCAGCGACCCCATTTCCCTTTCGGGGAGTTAAGGCTCAGGAGGTCCAGGGTAACCAGGGCTGCGTCCCAGGATATGGGCTGTCCCAGGAGGGTAGCCATAAAACAACAAATCCTCCGCCAATACGAACGGATCTGCCGGCATCCCCACCACATATGCAGTAAAGTCGCCAGGGGCTCAGCGCACCGCGGACAACTACCATCCGGGGTCAAATGACAACGGAAAGCCCGTCTCGGAGAGAAATGAACCCTAGTGATACACTTAAATTGTATTTCCCGCCAACGGACGCCGTCCGCCAGGCGTCCAATTCTTTGAAGAGCGGCCAAAACGGTGTTGGGGGGAATACCTGCTCCAGCTCCACCCCCCAGGCCTGCTCCACACCACAAAAGTCTGGTCGAGGCCGAAAAAGAACCAGTCTCGAATTAAAAAGACGTATAGACGGTTTCTCCACCCCGGCCAGACTAAAAAACTCGATGATCTGAATGGACCGATCGCCATGTAGCTCCTCACCCAGGAGCGAGGCCACGTAGTGGGCGATCTGTATGTACGCAAAAGTGTGGCGAGACCCCAGGTCATATTCCTGGGATAAGAAAGGAAAGGATTTAATTTTCCCAGCGGGGTCAACCACATGTCCAAGATTCCGCAGACCTCTGTCCCCCCAGGCTCGGAATACGGTGGTCTCCGTACCTGGAGTGAAACTGACATTACCTCTAATGGGCAACCAGCACGATACCTTCCAGTTACGACCCCAGTAAACATTTAGCTGCCGCCAAGTCTGGAGCACGGGCACCAATAACACACTATCAACCAGGTAGGCGGACCACCGGCTAAAGTCCATGTGTAACAGGGCCTGCAATGAATGGGGGGCCACGTAGGCCTCCTCCAGCGCCAAAGGAGTGTACAAGTCAGTAGAGCCCAGCCAGTCCCCCAAATGTCTGGCTTGACAAGCCAGCACATAAGCTCCGAGGTCCGGTAGCCCCCAACCTCCATTTCTCCCCTTCCCCACCAAACGACTATAGGGGATCCGCGCTCTCGCACCTCTCCACAAAAAAACCCTAAATTCCACCTCAAAACGCCTAACATCCCGCCGCAATAACCAAACCGGGAAAGTCTGTAACCAATACAAGATCCTCAGCAAGATCACCAGCTTAATTGCCGCAATCCTTCCCGACAGGGAGAGGGGACGAGTCCGCCAAGCCTGCAACTGAGTTCTCACCTTGGCCAGCACCCGAGACAGGTTACTCCTATATAGTTGAGACAACTGACTGGGCAGTACTATCCCCAAGTAGGTAAATTGATTGTCGGCCCATTTAAGAGGGAACTCACCCGGCCAGCTACTCCGAAGTTGACCCGAAACATCCAGGGCCTCTGATTTATCCCGATTAATAGTGAACCCCGCAAAGCTCCCAAAGGTTTGAAACTCCTGCAAAAGACGGGGCAATGATTCTGTGGGTGAGAGCAAATGAACTAACAGGTCGTCGGCAAAAGCAGATATTTTAAACTCCTGGTCTCCGACACGCACCCCCCGAATTTCTCGCAACCACTCCAACCGACGTAGGAGGGGGGGTCAAGAGACAAGACAAAAAGTAGGGGGAAGAGGGGACACCCCTGCCGGATCCCCCTTCGTAAAGAAAAGGCTTCAGACAAGACCCCATTACATAGAATCGCCGCAGTCGGGTTGGAATATAAGCTCACCACCATATTACAAAAAGAAGGCCCTATACCATAGCGCGGGAGGAGGGACATCAAATACTGCCAATCTACCCTATCAAAGGCTTTCTCCGCGTCAAAACTGCTTAATAAGGAGGGCGTGCCTCTGCGCCGGACCCATTCTAGGGAAATTATTATTCTGCGCAAGTTACGTACTGCGTAGCGGTCCCGCACAAAACCCACTTGTGAATCATGGACAAGCTGCCCCAAGAACTCCGACAGGCGGTCGGCCAGAATTTTTGCCATTAACTTGAGATCGAAGTTAAGCAAAGAGATAGGTCGATATGATGCTGCTGCTAGAGGGTCTTTAGCCGGTTTCGGAATAAGGACAATGTGGGCATGATTATCTCCCCATCGAAAGTACCCCTGCTGGGCCCTCAAATTATGTACGGCAGCTAGGGTTGGGGAAATCAGCTCATTCAAAATCTTATAAAACTCCGCTCCAAGACCGTCCAACCCCGGAGATTTGTAGCAACTAGCTTTGGAGATAGCAGCTTGCATCTCTGCGACTGTGATCGGACGATCTAACTGCGCCCGTTGCGTCTCGGAGAGCTGGGGCAGATTTAACTCCCCCACCTAGTCCGCCATCTGCGACAAGGGAGGAGACTCCGCTGCATAAAGTTGCTGGAAAAAGGATCGAAAACCCCCCGCGATCGCCGCACTCTCCCAATGCAGTACCTCCCGGCCATCCCGCAACGTGGGCACCAGTTTTGAGCCCCTGGGGCCTCGCAAGCATCTGGCCAGTAATTTCCCGGGCTTGTCCCCATGACGATACAATTGGTAGCGGTAATACTGCACGGACCTCTTAGCCCTCTGATACAACAGTTCATTAAGTTCCGTTTGCCTCTCCCACATCTGCCTTTGAAGCCCGGCCGTTGGGCTCTGAGCCCACCGGCGTCTCAACTGTGTGATCAGCTTTTCGAGGCTAATAATACGTGCCGCCCGTAATTTCCTCTTCCTGGCAAGAAACCCGATAATGTCCCCCCGCAACACAACCTTCGCAGTTTCCCACACCAACTCGGGCTCATCAAGGTGGGCGGTATGATCCATCTCGAACTCCCGCTATCTCTGCCGAAGAAAAGAACGGAACTGGGCATCCCGATATAACTCGAGCGGAAATCGCCAAAGAGGAGTCCTGGGGGTCGTCCCACTCCAGGAAACATCCAGCCCAACGAAAGCATGATCGGAAATCTCTACGGGCCCGATCCGCGCTTCTTCTACCTTAGCGAACAGCCCTGCTGAAATCAACAAGTAGTCAATACGAGCACTAGTGCCGTGAGCCCGTGATTGATGCGTATAGTCCCGTTCGGTCGGATTGAGCAGCCGCCATGGATCCACAAGCCCCAGCCTAGAGCACAATCGACGTAGCGCGTGGGCCGTCTGCACCCTGTCCCGTGACTCCCCCCCCCTTAGACGTGTCTAGTGTCACATCCATAACACCGTTAAAATCTCCCCCTAAAATCACAGGAAGCTCCGGCAACAGCTCTACTTTAGAGGCGAGGCGGGAATAGAAGGTCAAATCCAATACATTAGGACAATAAAGATTGCCCAGAATAACTGGCTTCCCCTCCAAGACACCCTGCAAGAGGACAAATCTGCCCGACGGGTCTGCCAGCTCCCATGCAACCTCCAACCTGAGCCGTTTGTGGATCAAAAGCGCCACCCCGCCCTTCTTCCCAAGGGCTGGAGCCCCCCACACCTGCCCCACCCAGTCCCTGCACAATTTACGATGCTCCTCAGCTGTCTGGTGGGTTTCCAGAAGCATGGCTATGTCCACCTTATGCCTAGCCAAAGCCTGCAGGATTTTGGAACGCTTAATCGGGTTACCCAATCCACATACATTCCAAGATATTATCTTAAGTGGCATGAACTATACGAATATACTTGTATTACACTGTAAACGAGTACCATGAGGGTGCCCCCCCAGCCTGAGGCTCCCCTCTGACAACTATACTTATGACTCATCCGGGTAAGGTACAACGCACCCAACTGATCCAAGGCCTGCCCTCTCCGGGAAGCTGAATACTTACTATCTCCCCCCCCCCCCTGTTCCCCGCCCTCCCCAGACCCCCCTCCCACCCCCCGTCTCCCCCCCTCTCCAAGCCCCCCCCAGCTCCACCCTCCCTCTCCCCCCAGCCCTAAGTTCCCCCACCTCTATCATCCTCTCCCACCTACCCTGTCACCCAGATGTGCCCGGGCTCCCCCGCCCCTTTCCTCAGTCATGCGCCCCCCTCCCCTCAAACCACCCCCCAATAAAATACTTTAACATCAAACTTTAACAGACACCAGAAATGACCACATCTACGGTCCCCAGTGACATAGCTGCAATCTCCCCCCCCCCCCAATACCTGTCCATGGGAACGGGGAAGTTATATAGTCAGGTACTTCTCCATCTGCTCACAGCTACAGCCTCCTGCACTACCCCCCCCCTTCCAGTCCCAGCAAGCCAGTTCTATCCACGTCCGCGGATGCCAGAGATGGCCCAATTGCAACGGACTCCACTATCATCAGGACTGGGGGATGGGCAAGCCACGGTTCCTATCCTGGGGGGACCCTCTAATCCAGGCCCATGAACATTCCTGAGTCATCCTACATGGTGTCCAAGCCACCCCAGGATACCCACCCCATGAGCCTGCCGAGCAGGGAGAAGTACCATCATCGGTTGGGCATTTATCTAAACAGTCCCATAACAGAAACACACATACTGCCTTCATCTTCTCACTCCCCCGGGTACTGGCTCCATGGGAGGTAAACACAACTTCCCCGGGTGCACTCAGGCCTTTCCAACAACTGAACAGTCAGGGCACGCCCGCAGTCCCACTGCCCGACGGCAGACCCGGCCTCACAAGCTGCTCCACATAGGTCGCTGCTTCCTCCGCCGAACCAAACACCTTCTGTTTCCCTCCGTGAAACACCAACAGGCATGTAGGGTACTGGATGGAGAACCTAATGTTGGCCTCGATGAGGTTTTTGCAAATGGGAGCGTACACCCTCTGCTGCTTACTCACGGCCGCAGAATAGTCCTGTGTAACACGGATCCGAACGTTATCTCGTTCCACAGTTCCAAGCTTCCTGGCTGCTCGCAGCACAGCCTCCTTTTGCTGGAATTGGAGGTATCTGTCCAGCACCACCCGCGGCCGCGGATCCCCAGAGGTCCGAGGGCCCACTCTATGCGCCCTCTCGATCACCACCTGCGCATTGTGTCCCTCCTCTCCCAGCAGTGATGCAGACAGCACCGTAATGTACTCTCGTAGGTCTGTATCCCCCACCGAAGCCGGTATGCCCAGGAACCTCAGGTTACCGCGTCGCGAGCGGTTCTCGAGGTCTTCTAATTTCTCCTCGTGAGCCTTCAGGGTAGACCGTGTCTATGCCAGCTCTTGGCTCAGTCTCTGCACCTCATCCTCCGCCTGCGAGAGGCGGGCCTCGGCCTGCTGCATGCGTGCCCCTATGGCCTCCACAGACTGCTGCACCGCGTCCATTTTGCTGCGCAAGGAATCAAATTGAAGGGAGAGGGCACTGGAGACCGCGGCTGAGATCTCCGCTACCGAGGCCCCAGCAGCCGGTTCCTTAACTTCGCCCACCTTCGGGGGTGATTCCACTATCTTGGAGGCCCCCGCCGCCCAGTCTTTCTCTCTCCTCACGGTTCGCGCGGCCGTTGACGCCATGCGCCTTCCTTCAAAAGTTGCACAGCTGATATTTTATGCGCACACAGCCTACAGAAAATTAGAGAGAACATTGATAGGGGGGGGGACTTTAATTGCGTTTTCTCTGACCTAGATAGGTCTAGCACATCTCCGACATCTCCCGGGAAATGCTTGGCTTTGACAACTTTAATTTCTGATTTAGCTTTGGAGGATATCTGGTGCCGGCTACACCCGGGAGAGAGGGACTATACTTTTTTCTCCTCTGTCTACCATTCTTATTCGCGTTTGGATATGTCATTGACCTCAATTGTCTCAGGCTAATATTGGAGCTCTGGGCCCCTCAGATCACCATCTTGTAGTGTTGCTCTGGTCAATAGGGGATGGGGAGATGCCTCCCCACTCATGGACTTTTCCCCATAATCTAATGAAAAATACTGAATTTGTAGAGCAGTTACAACACGGATAGACAGAATACTTACAGCACAATGACTGTGCAGACACATCGAATTTCTTACTCTGGGAGGCAGATAAGGCAGTACTGAGAGGACTGGTTATTTCATTATCTACGGCACTCAAGCATCGAAAGACAGCAAGACAGAGGGATTTACGAGACCAAACTGCGTCACTAGAGAGGCAACATCGGAGTAGACCAGCTCTTCGAGTCTGGCGGCAGTTTACAACACTGAGGGGAGAATTAGCAGCTTTAGAAACAGAGGAGATAGCTTCCAATCTTCTGCATACGCGACATAATTTTTATGAGCATGGAGATAAGGCAGGTGAAACGCAAACGCTTGCAACGCCGAGTCACTGCTATCATGGATGAGCGAGGCCAGTTAATTCATAAATCTGTTAATATAGCCCAATGTTTTGCTCACTTTTATGAGGCTCTCTACACCTCACAAACAAAGGTGGACACTCAGGACACCCACCGCTGACTTGCAAAGCTGACCCTACCTCAATTATCCGCGGAGGCGCATAATACTCTTGACCAAAAGTTCACGCTTGTGAAGGTGCAGCTAGCTATCAAGCAACTAAAAAATGCAAAAGCATCAGGTCCTGATTCTTTTCCAGTGGAATTTTATAAAGCATTTTCGGACCTTCTGGCCCCAATTTTGGTCCGAGTGTTTAATGATATTATGTTTCAACAGAGGCTACCGGAATCTATGTACCAGGCTTTACCTTCAGTTGCTGGGCACCATGGCGGCCACCATAGAGACGGTTCCCTGGGCACGGGCGCACATGCGGACGTTGCAGGGAGCACTTCTTCGTCGGTGGTCGCACCAGGAGGACTCGCTGACCCGGAGACTACCCTGCTCGGAGGTAGTCCGGAGGTCTCTGGAGTGGTGGCTCGTTCCCGACTCGCTGGAGCGGGGAAAGTCGCTAGAGTCTCCCAGCTGGGTATCCCTCATGACAGACGCCTGCCTGCTGGGTTGGGGGGCGCACTGTCAGGGCCAGTTCATTCAAGGGCGATGGTCTCCTCAGGAGCAGTTGTGGCCGATCAACCTATTGGAGTTGCGAGCAGTGACTCTTGCCTTACAGGGGTTTTGCTCGGTCCTCCGCGGGAAGGCGGTCCGCATCTTTTCCGACAACGCAACGGCAGTGGCCTACGTCAACAAGCAAGGGGGCACCACCAGCGTAGCTCTAGAGGCGGAGGCAGGTGTTTTGTGCAGTTAGGCAGAAGCGAATCTCCTGGATCTGTTGGCGGCGCATGTGGCTGGAGTCGACAATGTGCAGGCCGATTTCCTCAGTCGGGTGAGGGTGGATCTGGGGGAATGGGTCCTGCATCCCGAGGTGTTCCAGATGGTCGTCCGCAGATGGGGCACGCCTGTCATGGACCTCATGGCAACATTCAGCTCGGCAAAGGCCAGTCGTTTTTTCAGCAGAAGAAGGGAAAGGATGTCGGAAGGTCTGGATGCGCTCGTTCAGGAGTGGCCAGCGGGGCACCTCCTCTATGAGTTCTCTCCGTGGGTTCTGATCGGCAGGGTGCTTCAGCGGATAGAACGGTTCCGGGGGTAGGTAATCCTGATTGCCCCCAATTGGCCGCGTCGCCCCTGGTACGGCGACCTTGTGAGACTGTTGGTGGCAAAGCCCTGGCATCTTCCGGCGCGAGCAGATCTGTTGTCTCAGGGGCCTCTTCACATGCCCCATGTGGGTCGATTCTCGCTTACAGCCTGGCTTTTGAGAGGGTGCGGCTGACATCTCGAGGTTACTCGGCGGCGGTCATTTCTACCCTGTTGGGGGCCAGGAAACGGTCGACCTCCTTGGCCTATGTTCGCGTCTGGAGGATTTTCGAGGCATGGTGCGCCGATCGGCGGTGCACAGCTTTGAAGGCCACCATCCCTCAGATATTAGAGTTTCTGCAGGATGGTTTTGACAAAGGGTTAGCGCCTGCCTCGCTGCGGGTGCAGGTAGCGGCGGTAGCGTGCTATAGAGGTAGAATAGGGGGTCAATCCATCGGGGCTCAGCGAGATGTCAAGCGTTTTTTTGAGGGCGGTGTCGCTTCTGCGGCCTCCGTGCAGACAGATCGTTCCTAAGTGGCATCTCCCGTTCATTTTGGACACGCTGGAGCATGAGCCTTTCGAGCCCCTCTCCCGGGCAACGCTCAAGGATCTCACGCTAAAGGTGGTCTTTCTAGTGGCGATCTGTTCGGCTCGTAGAGTCTCGGAGTTGCAAGCGTTTTCCTGTAAGGAGCCCTATCTCTCCTTCTTTGCTTCTAAGGTGGTGTTGAGAACGGTGCCGGCCTTTCTGCCCAAGGTGGTTTTGCCGTTTCATGTGAGTCAGGACGTATCTTTGCCGGTGTTCCCTCGGGAGTCCCACGGTGACTCGTCCAGGTGCCTGCATCTTTTGGACGTTGGTAGAGCCTTGAAGAGATACCTCAGGCAGACGGCGCCTTTTCGGAAGTTGGACCGGCTCTTTGTGCTCTTCGCGGGTCCCAAGAAAGGGGAGGCAGCATCTAAGGCGTCCATTGCTAGGTGGATCAAGGAAGCGATTGCTGCCGCCTATATTTTAAAAGGTAAATCGGTGCCGGAGGGGCTACGGGCTCATTCCACCAGGGCACAAGCTGCTTCATGGGTGGAGCGGCGGTTGGTGTCTCCTGAAGCAATTTGTAAGGCGGCGACCTGGTCGTCCTTGAATCCCTTTGTGAGGCATTACAGATTGGATGTTTTAAGGGCCAAGGACGTCTGTTTTGGAACGGCGGTGATTCAGGCGGGGCTTCAGGGTCCCTCCCGTGCTTAATGTGTTCACTGCTCTGGTACTTACCCAGAGGTTTCGCGACTAGACTGTGGACACGATCAGGAAGATGAAATTAGACTTACCTGCTAATTGTAGTTCCTGGAGTGGACACAGTCTAGTCCCGTATCCCGCCTGAGTGAGTACGTTATCTGCAAGGCCTGAAGCGTTCGTGGTGATTTACAGGTAAGTCCGGGGGTTATTGGTGAGAGTCGAGCTCCAAGCGCAGATGTTTGGGGGGCTCACCTTTCTTTCTATTTCTCTCTCCATATGTCTTTGCTTTCCTCCGGACGTAAGGGGGTCTGCTCAGCTTCAAAGTTGCATGTTGCGTTCCCTTAGGGGTACGTTTCCAGTTAGTGCTAGTTTCTTTTATGTTGTGTACTACATTCCTTCTTACTTGTTGCTCTGGTGAGTCTGCTTTGTCAATAGGTAGCTGGTGACAGGAGGCGGATCCGGGATGGATATACCAGTGAGGTCACAAAAGGAGGAGTTTCTCCAGTCTCCAAGCTGCTGTATGAGATGGGGAACCCAGAGGTTTCGGGACTAGACTGTGTCCACTCCAGGAACTACAATTAGCAGGTAAGTCTAATTTCATCTTCTGGTAATATGTTCTCTGTAAACCACCCTGAATTAATGATAGGGCGGTATAAAAAACCTGCTAAATAAAATAAATAAATCTTTATCTCCTTTCCAAGTCTCTTATTCCCCAGTCCTTCGCTAATTAAGAACATAACATAAGATATGCCATACTGAGTCAGACCAAGGTCCATCAAGTCCAGTATCCTGTTTCTAACAGTGGCCAATCTAGGTCATAAGTACCTAGCAGTTTCCCCAAAAGACCCAGGTTCCACAATGCTTGTATTGGGTCAAGCAGTGATATCCTGGGTCCCTTTTAATAATGATTTATGGACCTTTCCTCCAGGAACTTGTCCAAACCTTTTTTAAACCCAGCTACACTAACAGCTTTTACTAAATCCTCCGGTAACAAATCCCAGAGTTTGGTTACACGTTGAGTGAAAAAATATCTTCTCTTATTAGTCTTAAATAGGTTACCCTGTAGCTTCTTTGCATATCCTTTAGTTTTTCTATATTCTTTTTTTGTGTAAAGAATTTTATTAAAGGTTGGCAACCACACAAATACAGCAACAATAAGAATAGAATATATCTTGTCAAGAAATGAATTTACCCCACCCTCCCGAGTATTAGAAGGATCAGAATTAGTTCAAATGCATCCTCGTAAAGAGCAATATCATACAAATACACTTAAGTACATACAAATACTTACGTGGATACTTGTATCAAACCCTTTGAATATAGGTAAGTAAGGCTTAACTGGAAAAAGGCAAGGCAGATGCAAAGAGGATGAAAAGGAAGCAGTCCTCCTTAAACCAGTGTACAAGTAGTGAGATCCCCTCAGGGGTCAGAATGCAAAAGAGGGCTAGGGAGCAATGTACAAATTTAAACAGGACCAACCCAATTTTTCCCCCCTTACCCACCCATCCACCTTCCCCCCCTATCTTTTAGACGTCGAAAAAGAGAGATGAATAAAATAAAACTCAAAGGGGAGGAGCCAAAATAAGGAGGCAAGCAACAAGGGTTCTCAGCTATGTCTACAGTAGCTGAAGTCTTGAAGAGGGAGAAATTAGCCCCAGAGGAGCTTCAATTTATCTGGTTTCCCCCTTAAGTCAGCTGTCAATTTCTCCATTTTATATATGTCCCAGACTTTCACCATCCATTCTTTATGAGAGGGTGCAACACATCTTTTCCAATAACAACTTATCACAGAGCGCACAGCTAACAATAGACAGGTTATCAGCCGTACTGTATCTCAAGGGAGTGAAGTAAAATCGAAGTGTCCTAAAACACAGTGTTCAAGCGTACAAGGAAAGAGGACTCCCAGCTTTCGAGTAATACAAGTGTGAACTGCTGCCCAAAAAAGATTGGATTCTTGGACATCCCCACCACATGTGGTAGAAGGAACCTCGCCGTCCGCACAATCTCCAGCACAAGAAGTAATCAGCATGTCCCCAATGGTACAAATCCACTGGCACAACCGACATCCAAAAAATAATTTGCAATTTGGTATTAATCAATGATAAAGAGTGTGGGAATAGTGGTAGACCTCTAGTCAAAAATCTTCCAATTTTCCTGGAAGGTTCTTCTCCCAGTTTTTGCGAAAAGTGGGGATAGCTGAAGCGGAAGGCAAGTCCACAGATAAAAGCGCGATAAAGACATGCCAGGAGGGCCTTATTCCTAGACGAATCAAAAATTATGCACTTCCAGAGTCTTGGTGGGCGTGTGCCTGTCTTGATAGCTAAATGTGTTGAGAAGCAGTGATGAAACTTGTGATAAGGAAGCTTATCATAGCTCAGGAAGGAGCTATAGAAAAGGTGAAGTGACTCTGAACAAGCAACCTGTCAGTTCTGGTAGAAATAAGAAAACAGAATTTTCCCATAAAAGACTACCAGTCCCAGAATGCACCAGGTTTCCAACAGCCATTAGAGGAGCTGAAGTGGGGAAACGTGTGTTCAATCAGGAGGGCTATGAGGTAATCCCTAAGCACTCATCTCAAAGGGCAGGGCCTGATTCAGCACAGCTGCGCTGTGTTAGGGAGGAGCACTCATCTAAGCAGAATAAGAGTAGAGTTTATTCTACAGATGACCATCTTCATGATCACCTTGGATATCCAGAGAAGGATCATCAGTTTCATCTGAAGGATTATCAGAAGCAGAAGCCAAACCGGACGGACAGAGAGGGAAAGAGACCCTCTGGAAGAAAGAGGAGAAAAGCCTTTGAGAGGTCTAGAAGAGTCCAAAGCAGTACGTATACTGGGAAGTATTCCAAGGGCCAGCATACACCATTGGACTGGGGAAAGCCAGAGGAATGGTGCTGCAGAGCTAGGAATCACCAGAGGCTACCTGTGAGGGAGACGGCTGCACGTGGAAGGGACCCTAAGACCCGTGCCAGAAGGTATGTGAAGAGAGATCCAGTGTCCAGGGATCTGGATTGGAAGGCTGGACATAAGAACTGGACTACATACTGGCCAGGCTATATAGAGAGAAACTCTAACAGCAATGGAAGCTCAGGTATGAACACTGATCTATGCCCTAGCTATAACCTTGAAAGACAGCAGGGAAACAAGTATTCTCCTGAAAGTGCTCCATTGAGAGATTCATCTGTGCCAATCCATGATATTGAACCCATGCTTGTTGAACAAGGGGGAATAATAGCAGATGAAGATCCTATTTATATGGACTGCTCTCTATCTAAACTCCGTTGGTAACTTTCTGTTATAAAGTACAGCAACCATCATAAAGAAATATAAACTTGTTCTTTAATCTACTCAGAAAAGCTCCTGAAGCAGGTTTTGACCCACATAGTAGAAAGCAAGCCAGCTAAGGGGTTTCAGCTGGATAACTGCTAGCAATTAAGCCTTACCTAATTGCTTGTGAGCTAGGAGAGAATCACTTCTGAATCTATGTAGGAAGTAATCAGAAGTTAACCTGAAAAGAACAGTTTGTTTCTTGCTTTGTGGCTTTTCATTTGTTGTTTTCCTGATTTTGACTTTGTTTTTCCAAGTTAACACTGAAAGCAAGTTACCTGATTTATGTGCTACCAAGCATATCTGTGTTGGGAGAAATAACCCCATAAATAAATATCTTATTGGCTTTACTCAAGAGCACAACTAAATTATTGTCAGCAGCTGTGTCTGGTGTGAATGAACTACATTGCTCACAATACCTTGCAAATCATATAGATATATGCACTTGCCAAGAGTGTGAAGATTCTCACCCAGGCAGCCATCTGACAAGCTGTAAATATTGAAAGGCAGATAGAGGAGTACACAGCAAGAGCTCTATTTGTCTCCAATCTAATAAAATCAAATGATCATAAAGTGAGACGAGGGGTATGGTTCCAATTGACAAACGAGAAGAATTCCCCAAATATCTAACAAAAGAGAATGCCCTGAGAGCCAGATAAGGAGACCAAAATGGGGAAAGCAAAGATTTATTACAAAATTTTCTCCATGCTAGCCAAACATGTCCCAAGAAGAGGTGTTCTCGAATAACTCGCACTTCCTGTCTTCCAGAAAAGAAAAAGCCGCTATAAGAGTAGTGGGAGTGAGCCACTTTGCTTTGAGGCATGTCCAAGGGGAATCAGCAATAGTGGACCAAAGAGGAACAACTCTCAGGCACGAACACAGATGGTAAAGCTCAAAATCCAAAAGGCCAATACCACCCAAGACTTTAGGATGAATTAGAGTCATCCAGCTAAGTCGTGAGCAACGACCTTGCCACACAAACCTCACAAGAGCTCACTGTAGCTATGAGAAGAAAGCCCTAGGAACAGAGATGGGTAGCTGCTGAAATAGATAAAGTAATTTAGGCAGTAGAACCATTTTAATAGTATGTAGTCTCCCCAACCAGGACACCGAGAGTGATTGCCACATATCTATATCTCTGCAGATAGATGCCAAGAGGGGAGGATAATTACAGGCATAGAGGTTTTCAAGCCACTGAGGAATCTGAATACCAAGGTATTTGAATTGAGAGACTACTGGGAAACTGCCGGCCCCTTACCAGGTTGTATCACTACTAGCAGAGAGACACGGTAAGAGGACAGATTTCTGAAAGTTAACCGTATAGACGGAGAAACGCGAAAAGTCCTCCAATATTCTAACAGTGGGCAAGTTGGAGGAGGGGGTCTCGTAGATAGATAAGCATATCATCGGCATCAAGTGACACTATGTGATGATGCCTAGTCAGAGGAATCTCAATAACAGAAGTCTGCTCCCGCAGTAGTATTGCTAGAGGCTCTATGACAAGCACAAAAAGTAGCGAGACAGAGGGCAACCCTGTCTTGTCCACCATCCCAGGAGAAAGGGTGAGGAAGAGAATCCGTTCACCTGAACCACCCCTGTAGGGGCTCTGTAGAGGGCTGCAATCCAAGATCTAAAACAGAGCCCAAAACCAAAATGCTGCAGGATGGTTAGCAGAAAACACCACTCCACCTTGTCAAAAGCTTTTTCAGTGTCTAAAGAGAGGACAGCATATCTGCTCTCCATTCTCCATAAGCAAAAAAGCACATTCAACAATCTATGCACATTCTCAAATCCATACCAGCCCTTTATAAAGCCTGGTTGGTCTGAGTGAACAATCTCCTGAATCTTTGTGTCTAACCGCATCAAAAGTATTTTGGTAAAAATGTTATAGTCAGAATTAAGCAAGGATATTGGCCTGTAGCTGCTCCACACCATCAGATCTTTGCCATCCCTAGGAAGCACTGTCTGCTACCTCACTCTCCTGTCCCGTGCGCACCCTCTGCGACCAGCGGAGACAGGCTCTGGCTACCCAGGCCCCGCAAATAGCGGCCTGGAGCGATAGGGCATTAACATCAAATACTTGTCTCAACAACATATCCAGTTTCTTGTCTTGGGAGTCCTTAAGCGCTGCACTGCCCTCAACCGGGATGGTAGTCTTTTTAGTGACTGCCGAGACGGCGGCGTCCACTTTGGGAGGACGGAACACTTCCTTGTCCGAGTCCGACAAAGGATACAGGTGACTCATAACGCGCGCCCCTCGCAGCGGAGCCTCCGGGGTATTCCACTCCTCTTGTATCATTTCGTGGAATACTCTGTGGACCGGAAAGACTCTCTGACTCTTACGGAAAACCTGTAGCAAGGGGTCCTCCAGGGTATCCACCTCAGCAGACCCTGGAGTAGGCATATTGAGAACCTTCAACGTCTCCGCTATGAGAGCCGGTAATTCTTCCCTCCGGAAGACTCTCACCACTCTGGCTTGGTCCTCTTCCTCTGGAAGCTCGCCTTCCTCCAGCTCCTCCTCGCAATCCAAGCTGACGCCTTCCTCATCCGAAAATGGACCCTCTGAGGCCAAGGATTGCTCCCCCAAGTCCCCCTCCGTACGAGCCCTCTTGGAGCCGCAAGAAGGGACCTCCAGCAGAGATTGGGAAGCGGGTCTCTTCAAAACGCCCCCGCCAGAAACACTTTTGGGTTGCTGAGCGCCCCCCATCAAAGACTGCTGCAGCAAAGAAATAAACTCCGGGGAGAAAATGGAGGATAACTGATTAGGCCAAGGCCCCAGGGAAGGCGGAGCGCCCGTCGCGGTAGAGGGCCCTGCCACCGGCTCCTCCTGCGCTGCGCCCGAGGATGATAAAGTCGAGGGCTCCAAATCAGGCCCAGGAACTCCCTCGCTAGCCTGCTCCAAGGCAGAAGATTCCCTGGCACAGGTTTTACAGACCCCCGAGTCTGAAGCCTTCTTAGCCCCACAGACCACGCACTGGGGCCTGGCAGGCATCGTAGATGGGACCAAGCAAAGAAAAAAACTTGCACTGGCAAAACGCTAATGACACCCCCACAGGGACGGAAGCAGCGCGGCCCAGACACGCGGGCCAACCGGGAGCTCCTACATGAAGTGAAGCAGTTAAAATTGCGCCCTTCTGCTGTCCCAAAATTTCCAGGATTCCCTTGCGGGATACGACCCCCGCAGTAGAAAGCTAGCGTCCCCCCGAGGCGCGTACCTCCTACTACGGAGCGCCTCTGTGCTCGATCGCATGCTTGCGGGCCGGAAGGCGCGTTCGCGCCAAAACTACTCCGGAGGAAAAGAACCGCCGCCTGCGGCCTTACCTCGTGTTTTGGCGGGGAAAAACAGGCACCCGATCCCAGGAGGGCTAACTCAGGCAAAGCTGATCCCGGCAGCTCCGTACCACCTGGAAGGTCTGCACACCCTGGCACAGAGAGGCAAGACCTCCGGTTCCTGAGGATCGTAGCGAGCTGACCGGACCGCGCTTGCAGGCAAGGCTTCTGCTTGGCACCGGTGCGACTCGTGAGGCAGCGCCGTTCTGGTCCACAGTTTAGTTTATTTTACAAGCCCCCAGATATTCCTATGAGAATGCCAGCAGCCTATACTCAAGGTAAGAAAAGGCAAGAAAAAATAAGAAAAAAAGTAAGAAAGAAATAAAGAAAGAAATCCGGACCAGAGAAAGGGTCTGAGGAGCCTTAAAGGTACAGGACTTCAGCAAAAGAAAAGAAGCCTTATCTGTCCTGCAGTGTTTTGAAAGCCTAGCTAACAGCTATTCCTAATTGGCTCACCATCTATCCAGCTGCTTGGAGACTGAGGTAACTGGTGACAGGAGGCGGATCCGGGATGGATATACTGGATATCACCTTGGACCAGTACACTAAACATGGAGTCCCATATAAATAATATCATGAAAGCTGTCTATCTCAAAATACGTACCCTCTGTCAGCTACGATCCTTATTAGAACCTACTGACTTCTGCACTGTCTTCCAAGCTTTTGTCACTCCACTCTTCAACTATGCTAATATCATCCTACATGGTCTACCTGGCTATGCTCTCCATCCTCTACAATTGGCTTTGAATACTGCTGCATGAACCATTTATGGAGTTTCTAGATATGAACATGTAACACCTTTCCTAATTCATCTACATTGGCTCCCTATAAGCAATCGACTTAAGTACAAAGCTCTCCTGATGACATTTAAAATTCTTCATCACCTCTCTGCATCCTCACTGGAAGATCTCTTACATTGGTCGCCTGATAACAGAGTTAGAAGAACAAATATGGCACACACTCTTGCCATCCCAACCCTAGCTAGTATAAACTCCCAATTTGCCAGGAACAGAGCCTTCTCCCTCTGCTATGGAACTCCCTACCTGCTCCTATTTGTCTCATTACTGACTTGCCCACCTTTCGTAAGGCAATCAAAACACATCTATTCCATCTCGCATTCGACCATGTAACTTAACTCTTTATCTGTCCATTCTATACTCAAGCTCCCTTCAGCTTGTAAATAGTTCACCGTTCTTAAATGCTACTGTTGTATAACTTATTATGTCAAACTTTGTTCACATAATTTAACGCAAATAACAGGTTACATTAAATATGTTCACATGTTCAATGTAAAATGTTCTATGTAACAAGTTGTTCTCTTGTAAACCGTGCTGATTATGAATACTATGGTATAAAAAAAGAAAGAAAGAAAGAAACATTGCTGCCCTACCTCCAGTGGGGAGACTAGCTATGCTGCTTGCATCTCAAAGATGCCTATACCCACATCCTGATCCACCCCCAGCACTGTCAGTACACCTCCACTTTGTCATATGAGGCTGCCAATACCAGTACCGGGTGCTCCACTTTGGCCTCTCCTCGGCCCCCTGGGTGTTCACCAAATGCCTGGCAGTAGTCACCACTCACCTCCGCTTGCTGGGAGTCTTTGTCTTCCCCTATCTGGATGACTGGCTCCTAAAGGCCAGTGTGCCAGAGGAGGTACGCCACATGGTCCACCGCACCATCAGGGTGCTACAGCATCTGGGGTTTGTGATCGACTTCCCAGAGTCATATCTGCTACTGACCCAACAATTGGAGTTCATAGGAGCCCTTCTGGACTCCACCCAGGCAAGAGCTTTCCTCTCCCTAGAAAAGGCACAGCATCCGGCGACCTTAGCAATGGAGGTACAGGGTCGCTCATTGGCATTCACCCGTCTCCTACTGTGCCAGTTGGGGCACATGGCCGCGATGGCTCATGTGACCCGACAGGCCCATCTACAGCTGCAACAGGCCAAGTGGACCCTCAGCTCTCAATGGACTCAAGCCATGGGCCAACTGAAGGATTGGGTCTAGATCACCCAGCTTCTGGTGGCCTCTCTCACCTGGAGGCAGAGCCAACAGAATCTCATGGCCGGCCTATCCTTTCAGACCCCGTCAGCCCAATGTGTTCTGACCACAGACACCTCCAAACTTGGCTGGGGGACCCACTGCGACAGTGTCCAGTCACAGAGCGCCTGGACTCGGGAGGAAAGTACCCTCCCAGATCAGCCTCCTGGAACTTAGAGCTGTGACAAATGCCCTTTGGGTGTTCCAGGCCCACCTGGTAGGCCAGGTTGTCCTCATTCAGACGGACAACCAAGTAGCGATGTTTTACATCAACAAGCAGGGGAGAACAGGTTTTTACCTCCTCTGTTGGGAGGCGGTTTGGCTCTGGACCTTTGTCGCGGAGAAGGGCATGACCTTATGGGCGGTCTACCTACTGGGCCAGGACAATCTGCTTGCAGATCATGTCAGTAGATTCCTTCAGCCTCATGAATGGCGCCTCAAGTCTGTGGTGGCCACCTCCACTGCATCACTGGACTTCAAGCCATTCAGCGCTCCTTGCTGCCCTTCACGGTTCACCTTTTGGGTCGCCTGTGGCTCCTACAGGCTTTTTTGATAGCCCAATAGGTAAAGTGATGTTCTACGACCTACTGTAATATTTACAGTGCTGCCTTTTCCTAGGTAGGATCCTTGCTGTGTGCATTTTGGAAATTAGCAGGTGTGTGCAGGGCCAAAAGAAACTTTGTTACAAACAAAAGTGAACTTAAGGGGGTTTTCTGTATTTATCATAATTGCAAACTTACTATGCAAGCATACACTCCTAATATATGGGCACGCAAGCAATTTGTGAAGACGTTTAATTTTCAGGTGCCCAAAATAAGCCTAAAATGCACATAGCTCGAATTTAGTACTAGCTTTCTAGATTTGCTTTAGGTCCTGAATAACTCTTTTTTTTTTTAGAGAGTTTTGTCTTACTTCACAATATGGTAAGCCACGCACCCTTATATGTATATAGTTATGTACACCAATATGTATATAGTTTTGTTTCAACTAACCTACACAATACCCATTCTGGGGTTGTTGGAAAGTGATTTGTTCCATGTATACAGCTTATTGTTCTATGTAAACCGTCCCTGATTACTGAAAGGGGTGGTATATAAAACAGCTCAAATAAATATGCCCGGTATTGACAGGGTTTATGTTGTTACTAAGACGATATTAAAATAAGATTTTTTTTATACAGAAAGTACTATGAGGAACTGTCCCAGCTCTATTCTGCACCAATTGCTGGGAGAGGAGCTGGGGTTCTGTGGATGTTTAGATTGAATTCCATATGAGGGAAGCATTTATATGTGTTGAGGAGGGGGACAATGGCTAAATGGGGGTTGAAGAATGCAATCTCTTGTAGCATTCACCCACCCGCTCCATAGTCTGCAGGCACTGAAGCCTATACGGTTGCCCTCATTACAGTTATTTGTTGAGTGTGGCAAGTTTTTTTATTTTTATTTTAAAAAGCTGGCAACTCTATTCCTCCCACCTCCCTAAGAGTTGCAAATTCTTAAGCTATGGAATTGAGGGACTGAAGAAACTGTTGCCTACAGGAAAACCAAATATGCTCAGAACTTTACACTAATTTCTGGATTCTGGGAGAACTGTTCAGTCCATCCAGTGCATAGTGATGCCCCTTACCTTTCTATCCTGATTAAATTCTTCTGTCTATATCAGGTGAGCACCTACGCTTTTCAAACAAAATCAATATAAAATGCTAAAACATAAATCTTTCAAGTACCTCTAGAAACTCCCCATGGAGTACGCGCATAGTTGTTCATTGTTGTTGAGTGCCAATGACTCATGGTGAACCTCTGGATAATTGCCCTAAACTATGTTTGATCTTCAATGGATAATCACAGGACAGTATACAGTCAGAAAACACTAGGTCTTGTGCACATCTGACAATCTGCATGCCTCATCCATCTGTAAACACTATAGTATCTCTGTGCCTGAAAAGCACTGGGATCATGATCCTAAGAGAATTACAGAAAATGAAGAGGTTAGTACAAGGGGCCGAGCGAATGCTGAGATCTCACTGTGCATGGCGGGAAAAACTCATGCCACTCTGGGGGCAACCCCCGTGACAGTTGTGCCTGGGCAAGATCTCAGCCTCTTAAAAAGCAGAAGGAGCAGAGCGATCCTCCTTTCAGATCATCTGCTTCCCCACCCTGCCCCCTCACTGCATGGCTGCCCTGGATGGGGCTTGCCTGGATCTGCACGGTCACAGTGTAATGAGCTACCACCAGTTACCCAAGCCAAGCTGCAAGCACACACAAAGTACAAGAAAAAGGGGCAAGGTGCCCTAGCAAGTCCCCATACATAATGGCCGCCCAGCGCAGGCGGCTCACAGGCCCCTTGTACAGGGGTGGGCCTAGCTCAGTTTGGCAAGAAGGGCCCCTAGCCCCCACGATGGGCTGGCTGGACAGCAAGGGAAGTGGCCATGGTGCATACTGGCTTGGGTGACTGGAGCGGGAACCTCACCCTGCGATACATATGTTGCATGTGTATACTTATATATATATTGATTATGTTGATCTAGCAATGAAGCTACGGCCTTGTTGTATCCATAATTGTGAGTAAAGTGATCTTTGTACTTAAAGGTAAAGGGCAAATGGATTTCGAGGGGGGCAGACGTAGGTTATGGGACATTTCCATTCTGACAGATAAGAAAGTGGGTGCGAGGAAACCCGGCATAGAGATAAGGGAGAAAAACACCAGAAGAACATTGGTAATAGAGGTGTCAGGTGATTATTCTGTGAATGGCATGGAGAGGCAGAAGATCCTGAAGTACGAAGAAATGCAGTCAGAGACCAAGAAAATGTGGCAGAAAGAAATATTTCACATGATACTGGAAGCCACAGGCTCGATAAAGAAGAATTTCCAAGCACATCCTGACAAACTACCCGTACATGTTACATCTTAAGAATTCCAGAAGGAAACTCTCTTTGGCACGATGCAAGAACTACCCCGATCATTAGAAGTAAATTTGAGAAATTGGGATCGTACAACACACACCCTAGCTTAGAAGTGAGGCTCATGATTTCCATGGTATGCGCAAAACTAACCCATTTAGAGAAACAGCCCTTAACAATGCTAATAATAAGACGATATAATTTTACGGCTGCGCACTCGGTGGTTTCCCTGAGAACCTATGAAAGCCCTGCAGCGAAGAAATCATAACAGCCCTGCTAAGGTTTCTTAACGTCATCAACCTGCGTCGGTGGATACCTGACGACTGCATTCCACGTTACTGCAATTCCCAGTGATCGTTCGTTCCCGACATACAAACGGAAAGCTTCATATGAAATAGGTGACAGGTATACACACGCTACATTTATTTACAATATTGAAGACAAGTACTAAAGCACTCAGGCATCGGTTGCCCTGGCAACAGGTGGCGACGTATAATGACGAAAACAGAGAGGCGTCGCGTCGCGCGGTGGTGACGCAAAGGTTTCTAGGAAAGCTTCAGATGCGAGATTGCAGATTCCTGTCTCATTTCGTCCGAGCCGGTGAGAGAGAGAAGTTTAGCTGTCACTACTTGTGCTAAAAGGAGAGGAGGAGGGAGGCTGTATTCTCTTTGCTTGTTATTGTTACTATAAACTGCCCATTTCCTAGTCACTCCCCTTTATCCTCCACAAGGATCCACGTTCTTTGCTTTTCTCCAGCGGCCTAGGGCAAAGCTTCAAGTGCCTGCCAGCAGCAGTTCATCTGTGCAGAGTGACTGAATCATACTGTTGTCCAAGATCTGCACTGGGTAGCCCCGCCCTCTCCTGAGTACAGTGCATGAGGAGGCGGGGCATATAGCTGCACTAGGGCTCATCCCTGATCTTGGTACCCATAGCTGCTGCAGATACCGATCCCTGCTATCAATTCAGAGGTGAGGTGTGTGTGGGAGGCAAGGCCAGGGCCTTGTAAAGGATTAACCTAGCTCTCCCTCTTCTCTCTCACATTGGCCATAGGAATGCATACATTCGATAGACACGGAAAGAGTTGAATAAGGACATTGAGCGCCATAAGCCGTAGCCCTCAACCCTCCCCCCCCCCCTAATATCTTTATGATTATGCTTAAACATTACGATAATTCCAGTACCACTCCTTCCACAATAATCCTATAAAAGTATAGTTGGGTGCCATACTTTTAAATATCAAACTTTACTTTTCATTTATGCGTGTGCCTGCTCTTCCTGCAGGTAAAAAAAATGTGCTGATAGCTATTCGAATTTGTGTGGTTGTCAAGATCTATTGTTTGTTTTTTTCTTTGATTGCTGCTGCTCTTTGCTTCCCCCTCAGAAATTGCTGTCCTAGACGACTGCCTAGTCTTATCTAATGGTTGAGCCAGCCCTGGAAATGAATTAGCATAGTGCAACTGCTCCCAATTTTAAAGTGTGTGCTGATTTAACCTGTTAATCTGTCTCAAATTGGAGAAAGGTTCTTGAATGATCTGTAAGTGTTGCTAAAGTAACAGTGAAAAAGTTAGAATTATACAGCACAGGAAGAGCGTAAAGACAATTCCCTTGTTCTGATGCTGGTTTCGATTGATCATGTTTCCACTATGATGGCAGGACACAACATGTTTTATTGCGCTACATTTATTTATTTTATTTATTTAGTAAATACTTGTATACCGCTGTTTCCTACGATCAACAGCGGTTTACTTTACAGAAATCATAATGCATTGTATAATACATTGAGATTTTTAGTTTTACATTTTGATTAGACAATGATTTACATAACGCGGGATAAACAGTTGGATACAATATACAGTTGATTATTATAGCACACAGATCAGGGTATACATTTGATTTCAGTAGGTTGGGGGGCCAAATATACATTATATACAATGTTGACTTCCAAAGAGTACAGGCTAATACATGACTATATGCTATTAGATTTTATGCTGTCGTGGGCGGTAAAGTTCATCTGGTTGAGGTAGGGTATTGCGGTTAGATCAGGTTGTAGTGGGTTTGAAACAGATATGTTTTAAGCTTTCGTCTAAATTCAGTCAGGCTGTTTGTGAGTCTTAATTCATGCGGTAGTTGGTTCCATTGAATTGGCGCTGTGTATGTGAATGCCCGCTTGCTTGTTTCGGCTTTGACAGATCGAATGCTTGTCGGGATACACAGGGTGTTGAGATTCATAGTTCTCCTGCTCCTGTTGCATGGTTGGATAGTGATTAGGTTATTGAGGTAGGATGGTGCGATGCCATGGATGAGTTTAAACGTTGTGATGATCTGTTTGTAGATGATGCGTGCGGCCACTGGGAGCCAGTGCAGGTCCATTAGTACTGGGGTTATGTGGTCGGTGACTTTCTTTTCCATGATGACTCTTGCAGCCACGTTCTGGGCCATTTGCAGGATGCTGAGTGTGTTCTTTGGAAGCCCTAGTAGAATGGCATTGCTGTAGTCCAGGTGTGGAATGATTAGTGCTTGAGCAACAGATCTAAAGTCGGATTTGTCGAGGATACTGCGAAGTGGTTGTAGAATTTTGAGTTTGTAAAAGATGGCTCGGTTAACTGATCTGAGGTGTTTGTCCATCCTGAGATTACAGTCTAGTAGGACACCTAGATACTTTATTACAGGCTTCGTGTGGTATATGTTTTTGTTGAGAGTGACTGTGGTGGGTGGGAGAGTTTTTTCCTGCTCCTTTTTGTAGGAAATCTTTATTTCTATCACTTTTGTGAATGTGCTTTTAGCATCTTTGTTTTTTTTATAGTGCATTCCTGTTTCTATTTCTCCAGGATTTATTGCACACAGTCGAGCTTCTTGGGGTTTCCAGTTCAAATGTTGTCTGCATATATCTATTTCTAATTTGTGGTCACTTACAATTTGATTTATTGAGTCTTTTCTCTCATTCTGTGTTATTTATTTTATTTATTTATTTAATTAAAATCTTTTCTATACCGCTCTCTTTATTATCAGTGCGGTTTACAATTAACAATTATCGAACAGTCAAGGCAGAACTACCTTGTGCTTACATTGAACAAAGAGCAGTAACTTGGAGTTCCTGTGCGGATATCCAGTTTAGTCCTCCACAATCGGGTTCTGCCCCTCTCACTGCAGCATGCAGACTGGACCAATCAAATCTTCTGTAGTACATCTCCAGCAGGAGCTCCCAGAAGCCCCCCAGTGTGTCCAGTCTCGTTGCAGTGTGTGGACGTAAAAGTGTGTCCTCTGGGCACACTTAGTGACCTTTGCAGGAGCAACACTAGTTAGTTTGTTTTCTAGGATTTATTTTGGGGACATTCCTCTATTTCTTTGCTAGATAGCTGTGCCTTTCAAACTGAAAGTAAAAAGAAGCCTGTCTCCCTGGAGCTGTGCCACAGGAGACTAAGAGAAAGTCAGACCTGCTGGCTGCTGTTGCCTGCCTAGACCATTTTATCAGCCCTGGGTGAGCTTCCCCTAGACAGGACGGGGAATTGCCATACCTAAGAAGGCAGTGCCTGGTACTGGGAGATTGTGGATGAAGCATCTGATCCTGAGCTGGTAGGAGTTTGCTTTTCATTTTACTTTATTGTGTGCAGTGCTCTGCCTGGGATACCAGCGTTTCTGTAGGCTCTCCTGAGCTTATTGGCAGTTTTTTTCTACAATCTGCTCGTTTGCCCTTCATTACAGGGTCGTTTTAATTTATTTACATGTTTTTTGGTGACTTTTATATTTTCGCGCCGTTTTTTACCGCGGGTGAAAAAGTGCGGCGGCCATTTTGGATTTCAAAAGTGCTTTTTCAGGCAGTTTTGATCACTGTGCACTGGTTCCCCTAGCGTTTTTGGGATTCTTTTTTTTGGCGATTTTGCTCAGGGCACCCCAGGGATCCTGGGATATATTTTGTTTCTTGTAAAAAAAAAAAAAAAAAAGAGAAGTTAATTTTAAATCGGGGCTGATTTGCATAGGTCTGCTCAGGTGCTGTGGGCTTTCCTGTGACTGTCCTCTTCTATCCCCCTGGGCAGAGGTGGCCTTGGGATGGCTTCCAAGCCCCAGTGTGTGATTTGTGGAGCCCGCAGGGCGGGGACTGATCCTGGCATCTGCAGGGACTGTGCTGCAGTCCCCTCTGAGTTAGAACAATCAGGGAATGTTCAGGATCCGGTTACCCCTGGGGATGCTTCTAATTCAGGGGACAGTATTCTCTCCCCGAGCATCCCTCAGTCTGGATCGGTACCTCCAGCCAGCGGTTCCGTGGCTATGTCCCAGCAGACTGCTGTTACTGCCCCAACTATGGACTTCTCCCCTGATTTTATACTCCTAATGCATCAGGCATTTCGCCTGAGCAGGTCCGGTCAGTTGCCGGCTGTCGGGACCCCCCCTCTTCCCTCGGGGTCCTTGGGGGAGGGTCCTTGTCCTTCTCCGCCCGGGGGCAAGCGGCTCCGGCTGGGGGGTCAAGAGCAGGACGCCCTGGGTTTACTGGCATCAGAGGCGGAGGGCGATCCTGACACTGACATGGAGGAGTTGGAGGATGGGGAGATCCTGGAGCCGGAGGATCAGGCTCGGGTCATTCGGGTGTTCCGTAGGGACGAGCTGGTTCCTCTGGTCACGGAGTCCCTGCAGGCGCTAAACCTTTCGGCGGTGCGGCCCCTGGAGGAGGAGGGTCTTGAGGATCCTCTAATTCAGGCAGTTAGGGATGCCCAGGTGGTTTTTCCCGTCCACCGCGTGGTGGATCAGATGATCCAGGCGGAATGGGAGCACCCGGAGTCTGGTTTGAAGGGGATTCGGACCATGAATCGTCTGTATCCTCTTGCGGATAAGGACAGGGACTTGTTCAAGTCCCCCCGGGTGGATGCTGCGGTTTCCGCGGTGGCCAAGAAAACTACCATCCCGGTTGAGGGGGCGGCGGCCCTCAAGGACGGGCAGGATAAGAAGGTGGATAACTTGCTCAAGCAAACCTTCGATACGGATGCCGTGTCCATTGCAGGCCTCTATTTGTGGGGCTTGGGTGGCTCGGGCGTGTCTGCGGTGGTCACAGCAATTGCGCTCGAGCTCCGGGCTCGACCAGCAGGGTCTGGTGGAGGTGACCCGGTTGGAGTCCGGCTCGGCTTATCTGGCGGATCTGTTTTATGATTTAATCCGCGCGTTGTCTAACAGTATGGCCTCCGCGGTAGCGGCGCGCCGGTCCCTCTGGTTGCGCAGCTGGGCGGCGGACGGTTCTTCTAAGGCCCGCCTCAGTAAGCTGCCGTTTAAGGGCAGATTGTTATTTGGGGAGGCCCTCGAGAAATTGGTAAAGGACCTCGGTGAGTCTAAAGGAGGCCGGCTTCCGGAAGATAAGCCAAGGGCCAATCGGTCCGCCTCGTCGGCGCGGGGATCCTTTCGGGATCCGCGCAGGTTTCGGCCCTCCCGCCAGTGGGCCTCGCAGCGTGGCAGGTTTGGAACGCGTGGCCAAGGATTTCGGGCCTTCAGAGGAGCCGGCAGAGGCTTCTCTGCAGCCGGCTCTTCCTCGGGCTCTTCCTTTGGACGCAAGCCACAATGACGCCAGGCAGGCTCTGGAGGGAGGACCGCTTATCGGAGGTCGCTTGCGCGATTTTCTTTCCTCTTGGGCCCAAATAACGTCGGATCGCTGGGTGCTACAAATTATAGAGGAGGGTTACGCTCTGGAATTTGCGTTCCCTCTTCCAGATTCCTTTGTAATGTCTCCCAGCAGGGGAGAGCAAAAGACGCGGGACATCCGCGTGACCCTGGATCGGCTGTTAGCGCTAGGAGCGGTGGTTCCGGTGCCTCCCTTGGAAAGAGGCGCCGGTCGCTACTCCATTTATTTTGTGGTACCCAAAAAGGGCGACTCTCTGCGTCCGATTTTGGATCTCAAGGGCGTGAATCGCGCGCTCCGGGTCCCGCATTTCCGCATGGAAACCCTGCGGTCAGTCATTGTAGCGGTGCGAAAGGGGGAGTTTTTGACGTCCCTCGATCTCACCGAGGCCTATCTGCACATCCCGATACGCCCAGCCCATCAGCGGTTTCTCCGCTTCGCGTTCCCGTGGGGCCACTTTCAGTTCAGGGCCATGCCGTTCGGCTTGGCTACGGCCCCGCGCACTTTCACGAAGGTGATGGTGGTGGTCGCGGCGGCCTTGCGCAAGGAGGGCATTTTAGTCCATCCTTACCTGGACGACTGGTTGATACGAGCAGAATCCAGTCGCGAGTGCCGGCGGGTCACGAGCAGAGTGGTAGCACTGCTGCGGTCTCTCGGCTGGGTGGTGAACGAAAGGAAGAGTTGTCTGCGGCCCTCGCAGGACCTGGAGTATCTGGGGGTGCGCTTCGACACTGCTCGGGGGCTGGTGTGCCTTCCCGAGCGCCGCGTCCTGGCGTTGCGGGCTCTGGTCCGACTATTTCGGGGGATGCCCGCTCCGTCGGCGTGGTGGTACCTCCGGCTTCTCGGGACGATGGCGGCGACCTTGGAGGTGGTTCCTTGGGCGCGGTTCCACATGCGCCCGCTTCAGAGGGCGCTCCTTCGGCGCTGGTCCAACCAGTGCGATTCACTACACAAGAGGCTGCCCTGCCCGAAGGCAGTGCGGCGGTCGCTGCGGTGGTGGCTCTCCTCCGAGAACCTGACGCGGGGGATTCCCTTGGAGCCTCCTCTGTGGGTTCCCCTTACCACGGATGCGAGTCTAGTCGGCTGGGGAGCACACTGCGAGACCCGCTTCTCACAGGGGGTGTGGTCCTCGCAGGAAGCGTCTTGGTCGATCAACCGTCTCGAGCTTCGGGCGGTTCGGCTGGCCCTGATGAGCCTGGAACCTCTGGTTCGG
This sequence comes from Ichthyophis bannanicus, assembly GCA_033557465.1. Classification (NCBI taxonomy): domain Eukaryota; kingdom Metazoa; phylum Chordata; class Amphibia; order Gymnophiona; family Ichthyophiidae; genus Ichthyophis; species Ichthyophis bannanicus. Next base: position 224,355,703 of record CM066031.1, read on the forward strand.
GGTCGGGCGGTCCGGGTTTGGTCGGACAATGCCACCACGGTGGCGTACATCAATCGACAAGGGGGCACAGGGAGTGTGGCCCTGGAAACGGAGGCGACGGCCTTGTTCAGCTGGGTGCAGACTCGGCTGCCGGCAATCTCGGCGGCGCACATTGCAGGCGCAGACAATGTACAGGCCGACTTTCTCAGCAGAGTGCGGGTGGACCCCGGAGAGTGGGAGTTAAATCCTCAGGTGTATGCGCAGATAGTTCGGCGATGGGGTCCACCCATCATGGATCTGATGGCGACCTTCCAGTCGGCCAAGACAAGTCGCTTCTTCAGCAGGCGGCGGGAGCGGATGTCCGAAGGACTCGACGCTCTCATTCAGCCGTGGCCGACGTCCGGGATGCTGTATGTTTTTCCCCCCTTGGGCCTTGATCGGCCGGGTCGTCCAGCGCATCGAGTGCCATCAGGGGCGGGTGCTGCTGGTGGCCCCGGATTGGCCCCGGAGGCCCTGGTATGCCGACCTCGTCCGGCTGCGAGACGGCGTGCCGTGGCGCCTTCCGGCGCTGCCGGACCTTCTTCTTCAGGGCCCCTTGCGGATGCCCCAGGTGGCTCGATTCTCGCTTTCGGTTTGGCCATTGAGAGGGCTCGGCTGAAAAAGAAAGGTTATTCGCCCGCGGTGATTTCCACCTTGCTGCGGGCAAGAAAGTCGTCCACTTCTCTTACTTATGTCCGAATTTGGAGAATTTTTGAGGATTGGTGCTCCCGGCGTGGAGTTCGGGCGGCGACGGTCTCGGTGCCCGTCGTGCTCAGCTTTCTTCAGGATGGCTTCGAGAAGGGTCTCGCGGCCAGTTCCCTAAAGGTCCAGCTGGCCGCGCTCTCTTGCTATAGAGGCAAGGTCTTGGGCCGCCTTCTGGGCGCTCATGCGGATGTACGGCGTTTCTTGACCGCCGTGTTCCATTTGCGGCCTTCCCGCAGGACGGTGGTTCCTACGTGGGATTTGAATTTGGTCCTGCGGGCTCTGGCTCGGGCACCCTTTGAGCCGTTGCGGAGAGCGTCCTTGAAGGATCTCACGTTGAAGACGGTGTTTCTGGTAGCCATTTGCTCGGCACGGCGCATCTCGGATCTGCAGGCCTTGTCTTGCCGAGAGCCTTTTTTGTCTTTCTCTGCGGAGCGGATTGTGCTCCGTCCGGTTCCTTCCTTTCTGCCTAAGGTGGTGTCTCCCTTTCACCTTAATCAGGCAGTTTTCTTACCAGTGCTTTCGGCAGACTCGGTCGAGTCGGTGGACAAAGGGCTACACCGGCTTGATGTGGGTCGCACGCTGCGTCGTTACTTGCAGTCTACCGAGTCCTTCCGGAAGACTGATCGGCTTTTTGTGCTCTTTGGAGGTGCACGGAAAGGGGAGGCGGCGGCTAAGGCCTCCATTGCTAGGTGGCTTAAAGAAGCGATCGCCTCCGCGTATCTGTTGCAGCGGCGGCCGGTTCCGGAGGGTCTCCGGGCTCATTCTACTCGGGCTCAGGCGGCCTCTTGGGCGGAGCATGGTCTGGTTCCGCCAGCGGAGATTTGTAGGGCGGCCACCTGGTCGTCTCTGCATGCTTTCAGCAGGCACTATCGATTGGATGTGTCAGCGGCTCGGGATTCCTGTTTTGGTTCGGCGGTTTTGCGCGCCGGCCTACAAGGTCCCGCCCGGTCTTAACTGCTCTGTTACATCCCGATTGTGGAGGACTAAACTGGATATCCGCACAGGAAATGGAAATTACACTAACCTGGTAATTGTAGTTCCTGTAGGATCCAGTTTAGTCCTCCTTCCCTCCCGAGTATCTGAATGATTTTGCGGCGCGCTATCCCGAGCAGGGGTTTCTACGATGGGTTGCGTCCCGTTCGGACGATAGCGGCAGTCGGGTATTCCAGCTATGGCTCTTCCCTTTCCTTGGGGTTCCATAAGCTCCTTGGTTCCTGGGGGGGGGAGCTTGGTGTAAATTTAAGGGCGTCGACTACGGCGCCGGGCAGTGTTCTGACTTCCTCGTTTGGGGAGGGAGTTGGTTATTCCAGAGGGGGAAAGTCATGATTAATGTTATTCTAATGATAATTTCATGTGTTGCTTCGTTCAGTATGCTTTGTTACTAGTACACTGGGGGGCTTCTGGGAGCTCCTGCTGGAGATGTACTACAGAAGATTTGATTGGTCCAGTCTGCATGCTGCAGTGAGAGGGGCAGAACCCGATTGTGGAGGACTAAACTGGATCCTACAGGAACTACAATTACCAGGTTAGTGTAATTTCCATTTGTAACTGGGTGAACTATTTACAATTTACTGGGTGAACTATCTACATTAGAACATCAAAAGGTGTGGCGAGGTGACTATTTACAAGTTAGATGTTGGACCCAATCCTCATGGTTAGGACTGGGTCTTATCGGTTGTATATAGTAAGCGTTATAGCATATATATCAACACATATTCATTGTTACAGTTTAGGTATTGGTATTAGATATTGGTAGTTTTATTGGGAGAACAACATAGTAAATTTGGCCCTTTGGCTGCATGTGTGTTTAAAGAAGTTTCTCATTTTGTGACTATGTAAAAACTGCTTTATGGCCCTTATCTGACCAAAGTAAGGTGTTCCATTAACTTGCAGTTTCTGTGTAGGGACTGATGGTGGTTTAATTTGTTTTGTTCTCCCAATAGATGTATTGATGTTCAGGCACCTAATGTAATATTTGCAGTGTTAACCTTTTTGTTGAGAAGGGGTGTTGATGTTTTGAGTCTTGAAAACGAATGTTATAGCATGATACAATTTCTACATAGGTGATGAATATCCTCTTTGCAGTTTAATTTCTTAACAAAATGTCAGGTAACAAAAGGAAGTTTGGTTACTTCTATTGAGATGACACCACATTAAATGGTGGCCTAATGGGAGGAGTGGAGTAAGTTGCCTCAGGTCAGAGGGCCAGGGACTCGAATCCCACTGAAGGACAGCAACCTCGGGCTGGAGGGACTGGGGTTTCTAGTCCCACAAGTGCTCCTTGTGGCCTTGGGCAAACCACCTAACCCTCTGTTGCCTCAGGTACAAAAAAATAATTAGATTGTGAGCCCTTTGGGGACAAGGGAAATATGTACCATACCTGAATGTATTCACCGCTTTGAACTGGTGAAAAGCAGAAAATAAGCATGGCTAAATAAATAAAATACATCCTAGTGCTGTGCTTTCTTTCTACGTTTCACATGTGTGGCTGTGCTTTGTGTTGGCATGTTCTGTGTAAATGTTCTCACATGCTGTCCTGGAGCTGTCAATAGAGGCATGTGGAAGTTGGCCAGTGACTGAGGTTTGTACCCTTCCTGCTTTTCCACTGCTCCGTGTTGTCTGCTAGGTGTATTTTTACATGTCCTTTTGCTTTTGCTGGGACTTGAGTTACATCACATTAGTGTTCTTGGGCTGAGATGGTGCAAGGTTTTGTTGTGTGTAGGTTTGGACTTCCAACTAGGGGATACTGGGCTCCCTCTGATTGTGGGTTATTGTCACAATACTCATCTATACAAGTTGTTATAGTGTTAGCCGAAAGCAGACAAGGGGCATAGTGATACAGTGGTAGAGGGGCAATAGAATTTCTTCTGATAGCAAGTTAAGCATGAGTTTGTAAAAGTCCTTTTTTGTCAGTTCTGATTTTTCCTTTCTAGTATCCTGATCATAAGGTCCTTGATATATGCTCGCTCACATGGGAGGTGTTGCACTGCTGTTCTCTATGATATATCTTTTTGTCTGTGTAAGTGTGGCTTGAATCATGGCAAGCTCACTTTCTAATGGCAGATTGCTGAGGCTACATAAACCATTTTGCTTAATGCAGAAAAGTGTTGCCATAAGTAGAATTTTCTGCGCTAGTGTGGGCGCAGAACGCAGAAAGGAATCTAATCATAAAGGAATCCTAAGCATAAACAATGCTTAACTGCCTGTTCTAATATGGCAGTGTTTCAATGGATGGTAATGAAGCCTTTAGCTATGCAGCACAGATGCAGAGAAGTGCACAGAAAACCATACAGCTGAGCTCGATGCAAGATTTTAATGCGATGTCAGAAGAGGTATTAAGGGTTAGCTCTTCGGTCTGTGGTCAGTGCTAGTGAGGAATTTATGTCCGTTTCTTGAGCATACAGATCCTGCAACTTTTTTTTTTTTTTTTTATTGGCTTTGCTGAAGAGAGTGCTGGAACAATATTATGCATGTATGCTGGACTGTTATCTAGCACATAAACAGCAATATTATTCTGAGAAGTTCTGCTCGGAATAATATCGCTGTTTGTGTCAAATAACAATCCAGCACATGTCTCCAGGATATAGATAAGAACATAAGATATGCCATACTGGGTCAGACCAGGGTCCATCAAGCCCAGTATTCTGTTTCCAACAGTGGCCAATCTAGGTCATACGTACCTAGCAGTTTCCCCAAGGGACACAGGTTCCACAATGCTTGTATTGGTTCAAGCATTGATATCCTGGGTCCCTTCTTAATAATGGTTTATGGACCTTTCCTCCAGGAACTTGTCCAAACCTTTTTTAAACCCAGCTACACTAACAGCCTTTACTACATCCTCCGGTAACAAATTCCAGAGTTTGATTACACGTTGAGTGAAAAAATATTTTCTTTTATTAGTCTTAAATAGTTTACCCTGTAGCTTCATTGCATGTCCCCTAGTCTTTCTATATTCTGATAAGGTAAACAATCGATCTACGTTTACCTGTTCCACTCCGTTCATTAATTTATAGACTTCTATCATATCTCCCCTCAGCCGTCTCTTTTCCAGGTTAAAGAGCCCTAACCTTTTTAGCCTTTCTTCATAGGAGTATCCTTCCATCCCCTTTACCATTTTGGTGGCTCTTCTCTGAACCTTTTCTAATAACTCTATATCCTTTTTAAGATACGGCGACCAGAATTGCACACAATGTTCAAGGTGCGGTCTCACCATGGAACGATATAGAGGCATTATAATATCTTTTGTTTTATTTTCCATTCCTTTCCTTATCATACCTAGCATTCTATTTGCTCTCTTGGCCGCTGCTGCACACTGGGCCGAGGGTTTTAGCATGGTATCCACAATGACGCCTAAATCTTTTTCCTGGGTGGTGGTTCCTAATGTGGAACCTTGCATCGTGTAACCATAGTTTGGGTTGTTCTTCCCTAGGTGCATAACCTTGCACTTGTCCACATTAAATTTCATCTGCCATTTTGATGCCCAGTCTTCCAATTTATCTTGCAATTTTCCACAATCCTCTTGGGTTTTAACAACTTTAAATAGTTTTGTGTCATCTGCAAATTTGATAACCTCACTCATTATTCCACTTTCCAGGTCATTTATGAATATGTCAAAAAGCAGCGGACCCAACATAGATCCCTGGGGTACACCACTATTCACCTTTCTCCATTGGGAAAATTGGCCATTTAGCCCTACCCTCTGCTTTCTATCTTTTAACCAGTTCCTGATCCACAATAGTACACTGCCTCCTATCCCATGACTCTTTAGTTTTACCAAACGTCTCTCATGAGGGACCTTGTCAAAGGCTTTCTGAAAGTCCAGATACACAATATCAACCGACTCACCTTTGTCCACCTGATTATTCACTCCTTCAAAAAAACATAACAGATTAGTAAGACAAGATCTTCCTTGTCTAAAGCCATGTTGGCTGTCTCCCATTAGGTCATGACTATCTACATGCTGAGTAATTTTATTCTTTATGATGGTTTCTACCATTTTTTCCCGGTACTGATGTCAGGCTCACAGGTCTGTAGTTTCCCGGATCACCCCTGGAACCCTTTTTAAAAATTGGTGTTACATTGGCGATCCTCCAGTCTTCAGGTATTAGAGATGATTTTAATGATAGTTCACAGATTACTAATAGCAGGTCTGCAATCTCGTATTTCAGTTCTTTCAACACCCTTGGATGTATACCATCCGGCCCAGGTGATTTGCTACGCTTCAGCTTATCTAATAGTTCCTGTTCGGTAATCCAGTTTAGTCCTCCAACATCGGGTAGTGCCCCTCCTCCTGCAGCCTGGAGACTGGACCAATCAAGTCTTCTGTAGTATATATGCAGACGGAGCTCCCAGAAGCCCCCAGTGTGTCCAGTCTCCTTGCAGCTTGCAGACTTCTGTGCCCTTTCTGGGCACACTAAGTGACACTTGAAGGAGCAACACTAGTTAGTTAGTTCTTTTGGGGTTTTATTTTGGGTCCTTTATTTACCATTTCTTTGCTAGGTAGCTGTATCTTTAAAAAAAAAAAAAAAAAGGAGGGGGACATCCTGGGGGAAGCCAGACCTGCATTGGGCTCCTGCCTGGGAATATCTGAAACCTGGGTTGAGCTCTCCCCAAGACTGTTCGGGGAAGAGCCATACCTGCTACAGCATTGCCTGTCTCTTGGAGAAGTTGGCTGAGTTCCTTGCTGTTCACTGAGCTGGTAGGAATTTTCCTTGCTTTATCTTTTCAGCTCTGTTGTTTTTGCATTGTCAGAGGCTCTGTCGGCTCCCCTGGCTTCCGAATTGCACTTTTTCCTGATTTTTTCGCTTGCCCTGTATTAGAGGGTCGTTTTCTTTCTTTTCCATATTATTTGGTTACCTTTGTATTTTCGCGCCTTTTTTTATTGTGGGTGGAAAGGTGCGGCGGCCATTTTGGATTTCTAAAGTGTGCTTTTTAAGGGCACTTTTTAACACTTGTGCACGGGTTCCCCTGGCATTTTTGGGGTTTCTTTTGCTGGCGATTTTGCTCAGGGCACCCCTAGGATTCTGGGGAGTATTTTGTTTTCTGTAAAAAAAAAAAAAAACACGTTTTAAATTTAAAGCTGTACTGATTTGAATATGGTTAGTCCCTTTGCTGTGGGCTTCCCTGTTCCTGTTTCCTTCTTTCCCCCTGGAAGCAGGTTGCCTTAGCATGGCTGCCAAACCTCAATGTGTGATTTGTGGGTCCCGCAGAGGTACTATGACTGACTCTGGCATCTGCAAGGGCTGTGCTGCAGTTTCTTCAGAACTAGAATGTCTTCTCCCTCGGCTGTTTGCAGCTCTGTGGTAACTCGATTGATTTTTCTTGATTTTTCAGCGATTTTAGGCATTTCTCTCATGCTTGCAACCCTCCCACCTTCTTCTTTGACTTTTTAAGTTAATTCCTTAGCTTTTGGGGGTTTTAATTCACTCTTTTGGTGTTTTATTTTTGCTGGTGGCCATTTTGAATAGCTAATGAGCCTCGGTTTTTGGCGGGAAGCCAGATTACTTCTCTGCTGGCTTCTAAAAGCTATATTGTTGTTTCAGTTTTTTTTCTTCTTTCTACAACACTTGCTAGATGTCAGTTGTGCAGAGGTTACGTTTTTCACTGCCTCTGTATGAACATAATGGATAAAAAGTACAGAAGGCATGGATAGAGAACAGTATGCAATTCAGAGCCACAGTACAATGCTGAGTCACTGACGAAGGGTGCAGGGCTCATGGCTTCCATTCCCCACTGTGCCCAACAAAGAAGGCTGGCTGAGGCATTACCTATTATGGGGAATATTGTTAAATGCCTGTTCCGGCGGGACGCAGTTATTTCTTTTTAGTTCTCCCTGTGCCTTATTCAGGTTTACGCTGCATAGGCTGTCAGAAGAAACACAGGGACCTCAGGCATCAGCTCTGCTCTTCCCCCAACATCTTGCTTCCCCTGAGGAACTTGGGAACTCCGGAGCTTGGCTTCGGGGGAGCTCTCCATTGGCTTTACGCTGCACTGAGTCTTTACCACGAGAGTTGAATACCTCCAGGAAGTTCAGGTATCATTTTCTGTAAGAAAACTGTTTTTGTTTTTTCTTCCTTGCCTCAGCTGCTCTGGGATGCTTTCAGCTGTATCCGGACCGGCTGCCCCTGAGTTTGGAAGTGCCTACTTTGACTTTTTAGTCCACAAACTGCAGCCGGGTTACTTTGTACGTCCTACTGATTATTGTACCTGTCTTATTCAATATACCATTTGGTTGAGGTTTTAAGTCAGTGTTTTGGATCCTGACTGTTTTGGGCTCGGCCTAATTAAGCATGCTCACTGTAATTTTCCTATGGCTGGATTGAGCTTCTACATCCCTCCCCAGAAACACCTTTCAGCCCCTACCATGGAGGTCTGAATGGCTGCGGAGGGATCACACTCTAATTTCCCTACTTTCAGTCACTGTGATTGCCTTACCCTGACCTTGAAAGTTTCTCTATGCCAGCACAGTGAATGACTGACAGTTCCCTTCTCAGTTCTGCGAATACCTGACAGTTTTTCGGTGCCAGCGGCTGTTTTGTTTTTCTCTTCAGTGTTTCTTTTTAGAGGAAACAGCTCTAAACAGCAGTTTCCACACACTTAATCATGCTGTGGAGGCACGTGCAGTTTCAAAATCCTTTTCTTAAACAGTCTTGGGTTTCCCTGAGCCTTCCTTGCTTTTTGTTTTAAATGCAAAAAAAATAAATAAAATAAATAAATAAATAAATAAATGAAACCCCACACAAGAAGAGGAAAGGTGGTTTAAGTCTCTACAATGCCTTTTTTCTATGGCTGTATTATATGTGAAATGTAATCAGCCGAAGGGTACATTAATAGCTTGCTTGTGTTACACCTGCACGCTGCATCCCGGCGGCTTTCCCCATACCCACTGCGTTGCTAGCTGGGTCCCCCAGCACCTTATCTCCCCCCTCCTCAGAGCCCCGGCTGCAGGATCTTCCACAGCCGCTGCAGACCACATTACACATTCCCATCCGGCCGTCTCATCAACGGTTTCTCCACTTCGCTCTTCCGTGGGGCCACTTCCAATTTCCGGCCATGCCGTTTGGTCTCGCCACGGCCCCCCGCACCTTCACAAACGTGATGGTAGTGGTCGCGGCGGCCTTGTGCAAAGAGGGCATCCTGGTCCTTCCGTATCTCGACAACTGGTGGATTCGGGCAAGGTCCAGTCGGGAGTGTGTGCACGTCACGAGCAGGGTGGTGGCTCTGCTGCGGTCCCTCGGCTGGGTGGTGAAAGAATGCAAGAGTTGTCTGTGCCCGACTCAGGATCTCGAGTATCTGGGAGTGAGCCTCGACACAGCACGGGGCTTGGTGTGCCTTCCGGAGCGCCGCATTCGGTCTCTTGTCCGACTCTTCAGGGGGATGCCCGCTCCGTCTGCATGGTGATAGCTACAGCTCCTCGGTACGATGGCAGCAACCTTGGAGGTGGTGCCCTGGGCGCGCTTCCACATGCGCCCGCGGCAGAGTGCTCTGCTGCGCCGTTGGTCCAACCAATTCGATTCGTTGAACAGGAGATTGACTTGCCCGAGGGCGGTTCGCCGATCACTCCGGTGGGGGCTCTCCTCCGAGAACCTGGCGCGGGGGATTCCCTGGAGCCTCCACTTTGGGTTCCGTTCACAACGGATGCCAGCTTAACCGGCTGGGGGGCTCACTGCGAGACCCGCTTCGCTCAAGGGGAATGGTCTCCCCTGGAGACTTCTTGGTCGATCAACCGCCTCGAATTGCGGGCAGTGCGGCTAGCCCTCTTGGCCTCAAAGCCCTAGTTCTCGACCGGCCGGTGCGAGTCCTCTCGGACATTGCGACCACCGTAGCTTACATCAATCACCAAGGGGGCACCGGCAGCATGGCCCTGGAATCAGAAGCGATGGCCTTGGTCAATTGGGTGCAGTCTCGTCTTCCGGCCATCTCGGCAGCGCCTATTGCAGGCGCAGACAATGTTCAGGCCGATTTTCTCTGCAGAGTGCGGGTGGACCCCGGAGAGTGGGAGCTAAACCCGCAAGTTTACGCGCAAATAGTTCGTCGGGGGGGGGGGGCGCCCTTCATGGATCTCATGGCGACATTTCAATCGGCTGAGACAGGACGCTTCTTCAGCAGGCAAAGGGAGCGCATGTCCGAGGGGCTCGACGCTCTCATTCAGCCGTGGCCAACGTCCGGCCTTCTTTATGTCTTTCCTCCGTGGGTTCTGATTGGCCGGGTCGTTCAGCGCATCGAGGGCCATCGGGGTCGAGTGTTACTGGTGGCCCCGGACTGGCCTGGGTGGCCCTGGTATGCCGATCTGGTCCGGCTGAGCGACGGCATTCCTTGGCTCCTATCCACGCTGCCGAATCTTCTTTTTCAGGGACCCTTGCGGATGCCCCAAGTGGGTCGATTCTCGCTTACGGTTTGGCCATGGAGAGGGCTTGGCTGAAAAAGAAGGGTTACTCCCCCCGCGGTGATTTCTACCCTACTGCGGGCGGGGAAAACGTCCACTTCTCTTACTTACGTTCGGATTTGGGGGATCTTTGAAGACTGGTGCTCCCGGCGTGGAGTCCGGGCGGCGACGGTTTCCGTTTCCGTCGTTTTAAGTTTCTTCAGGTTGCTTTTGATAAGGGCCTTGCGGCTAGTTCCCTGAAAGTCCAGTTGGCGGCTATCTCGTTATCGAGGCAAAGTTTTAGGCCGTATCCGCGGTTCTTATCCGGACGTACGTCGTTTTCTTACGACTGTTTTTCATTTGCAGCCCTCCCGCAGGATTTTCGTTCCTCCGGGGGACTTGAATCTAGTGATGCGGGCCCTGGTTCGTGAACCTTTTGAACCCCTGAGTAGGGCGTTTCTGAAAGATTTTACGCTGAAGACGGTTTTTCTTGTAGCCATCTGTTCGGCACGGCGTATTTCAGATCTACATGCGTTGTCCTGCCGAGAACCTTTTTTGTCTTTTTCCCCGGTCCCTTCCTTTTTGCCGAAGGTGGTTTCCCCTATTCATGTGAATCAGGCAGTGTTTCTTCCAGTTCTTTCTTCCCACTCTGTCGGGTCGGCGGACAGAAGTCTTCACCGTCTCGATGTGGGTCGTGCACTTCGTCGTTATTTGAAGGCTACCGAATCTTTTCGGAAGACTGACCGGCTATGCGTGCTCTTCGGTGGTGCACGTAAAGGGGAAGCGGCGGCTAAGGCCTCCGTTGCAAGATGGCTCAAGGAAGCGTTCGCGTCTGCGTATCTGTTGCAGCAGCGGTCTGTTCCAGAGGGGCTACTGGATCATTCCACTAGGGCTCAGGCGACCGCTTGGGCGGAGTATAGCCTAGTTCCGCCAGCAGATATCTGTAAGGCAGCCACCTGGTCGTCTCTGCATCCTTTCAGTACACACTATCGTTTAGATGTGTCAGCGGCTCGGGATTCCTCTTTTGTTCGGCGGTTCTGCGCGCCGGATGGCAAGGTCCCGCCCGGTCTTAACTGCTCTGTTACATCCCGATGTTGGAGGACTAAACTGGATTACCGAACAGGAAATGGAAATTACACTAACCTGGTAATTGTAGTTCCTGGAGGGTCCAGTTTAGTCCTCCTTCCCTCCCGACTATCTGTTATAAAAATGCGGCGCGCTTTCCGAACGGTGGATCATAAGACGGTTCCTCTTGCCGTTCGAACCTTTTTTGCAGCTGCGTTTTTGGCTATGGCTCTTTCTTTCTCAGGTGTTCAGTCAGCTCCTGAGATTTCTGATACGGAGCTGTATTTTGATTTCTGGGGCATTGGTTTCAGCGCAATACAGTGTTCTGACTTCCTCGTTTGGGGAGAAAGTTGGATATTTTTGTGGGGGGAAACAAATTGTTCTTTAATTATGTCATTTTCATTATGTCATTTTGTATATTAATCTAATGTGTTGCTTCGTTAAGTATGCTTTGTTACTAGTACACTGGGGGCTTCTGGGAGCTCCGTCTGCATATATACTACAGAAGACTTGATTGGTCCAGTCTCCAGGCTGCAGGAGGAGGGGCACTACCCGATGTTGGAGGACTAAACTGGACCCTCCAGGAACTACAATTACCAGGTTAGTGTAATTTCCATTTGTAGTACATCTTTCCGATGTATCGATATTTCCTTCAATTCTTCCGCACCTTTAAATACCACTTCAGTCATGGGTAACATCCCTATATCTTCCTCAGTAAAGATTGAAGCAAAGAATTCATTCAGTCTCTCCGCTATCGCCTTGTCGCCTCTTAGTGCTCCTTTACCCCTTTATCATCTAATGGACCAACTGACTCTCTCACAGGTTTTTTGCTACGAATGTACTTGAAAAGGTCTTTACTTCGCGTTTTTGCTTCCGCAGCAAGCTTCTTCTCAAATTCTCCCTTTGCCTGCCTTATCAATGCCTTGCATTTGACTTGCCAGTGCTTGTGCTGTTTCCAGGTTTCGTCGTTTGGCTCTTTTTTCCATTTCCTGAAAGATGCTTTTTTGGCAACAGCCTCTCTGACCTCACCTTTAAACCATGCTGGCAGTTTTTTGGACTTCCTTCCACTTTTCTTAAAGCGTGGAATACAGCTGGTCTGGGCTTCCAAGATAGTATTTTTCAACAACAGCCAAGCCTGATGTACGTCTTTAACCTTTGCAACTGCTCCTTTTAGTTTTTTCTTAACTGTTTTCCTCATTTTATCATAGTCTCCCTTTCGAAAGTTAAAAGGTAGTACTGTGGATTTCCTTACTATCCCTCCTCCACTAATTAAATCAAAGGCAATCATGCTATGATCACTATTGCCAAGTGGCCCCAACAACCTTATCTCTTGCACTACATCTGGTGTTCCACTAAGGATTAGGTCTAATATGGCTTCCCCTCTGGTCGGTTCATGAACCAGCTGCTCCAAGAAGCAGTCATTTATTTCATCTAGGAACTTTATCTCCCTAGCATGTCCTGACGTAACACTGACCCAGTCGATACCGGGGTAGTTGAAATCACCCATTATTATTACTGTGCTGTAACTTTTGTTAGCTTCCTTGATTTCTTTGAGCATTTCATCATCCATTTGGTCATTCTGGCCAGGCGCTCGATAGTACACCCCCACTGCCATTGCCTTCCCCCTTTTACATGGAATTTCAATCCATATAGATTCTACAGCAGATTTTGTTTCCTGCAAAACTTTAATCCTTTCTGACTCAATGCCCTCTCTAACATAGAGAGCAACCCCTCCACCAAATAACACTTATTAAAAGAGGGCTGCTACACAGTACCCTGTCTTGTGCTGCTGAGGTAAGCTATATTCTGATTTGATTTAAATTATAGCTCTTAGCTGCTGCTAGGCTCTAACTTCTTATGAAATTTAAACTACAAGCTCTCTGCTGGGTTCTAAATTTAACCAGAAAGCTCTGTTCTGTGTTTTAAATTTAATCTAAAAGTACTTTGCTGATGCTAGGCCCTGAGTGACTATTCAATTTAAACTACAAGCTGCTATAGATGCTGCTATAGCACACCCCTGTGGCATATGTTCCTGTCTCGCTCTCCTTTTTGTTTTTTTAATATGCAGAATTTTTATGCACAGCTCATTGGCTTGCTGATTGCTTACAGCAAAATCTGTGCACTAGCTTAGGAAGCGCTGCGCTAGAGCTTTAGTGTTGGGCTGTAATGCAGGGGTTTTGGAGTGCACATAGGGACAAAAGTCTCCAAGGCCCTGATGTAGAGCATGACGCTTTAGCAATACATCTTATCTTTGTTATACCTGTTTCTTACTGTCTATGGGCACCATTTTATGTAGCAGCCTAATAGCTACATAAATTTTGAGGGTTGATGTAGAACGGGAGGGGAAAGTATAGGAACAGGTAGTGCAATAAGGAGTGGTAATAGGTGGGATTCCAGTGGAAGAAGAGTAATGTAGGACATGCCAGAAAACTGACCGAAGAGAAGAGGCTGTAAAGAGGTCAGGAGATGGTTGGCAGTTGAGCTCCTGGCCTATTAGGAAATGGATGCATAATGTCTGATAAAAGTGAAAAACACAAGGTCATAAACTGCTTAAAGGTACAACCTATTGATATCACATAAATTGAATATAGTATTTATACAGTGAAAAAACATTACTGAGAGAATCATTAGGACAAGGACACAAGGCTAAAACAAAGAATTCTTTTTTTTTGGCGGATCAATCACTCACATCCCTTTGGCAGGTAGGGATGTGTATTCATTTTTTGCATTAATGGCATTAGTTTGATATACTACTTTTCACAATTTATAGCAATAAAGCAATTCACAGTACCAAATAAAATACAGGAATGAGACAATATACACACCAGTAAGAAGTTATTGCACAAAAACTAAGTTAGATGGACACATACTACTGCTTCGACTACTACAGCCATAATCATTAAAGAAAAGCGGGGAAGGGAGCAAGTAGGCTATGCAGCTGGGCTGTCATCCAACATCCCACCATAAGCTTTAATAAAATATCTGGGGTTTTGAGATGAGGGCTGGTGTGAACTAGGCGCCTGCCTAGAGTGCCAACGTTCCTAAGGTTCCCATTGCCGCTGCAACTGCTGCCCCTCTCCAGGACCTACAGCAGTGGAAATGCTATTTAAATAATGCAGCATTTACCTGAATTCACCAGTGGTGCATTGCTGTTCCTTCTCTCTGTGACTTGCCACTTCTGCCCCCTCTGATGCTGGAAGTCTGTGTCAGAGGGTAGAAGCAAGAGGTCACAGAGAAAGAAGGAATGGCAACATAGCGCCAGAGAGTTCAGGTAAGTGCTGTGTTATTTAAATGATGATGCTGCAGGTCCCGGAGAGAGTGTCGGCAGCAGCAATGGGGGTGGGGGTGGAAGCAGGTGAGGGGCAGGTTTGAGGTCTTGCCTAGGATGCATCATGTCCTTGCTCCGGCCCCATGTAGGAACTTCACATAGGTAGACTGTAGTAATATGTTCTATATTGACTTAGTTTCACTGCCACCAAACTGAATGCATGAGATCACAATTTTACACAAGCTGCCATTTATCTCATTCATTTTTCATTATATATGTTGATATAGTAGGGTTTTGCAAACACTGTAACGCTTGGTTGTTTGAAAGGGCCTGTGTTTTGTGAGGTCTTGAGAGTGGAGGGATTACAAAGATGAGTTCCTGAGCGTTCCTCCAGTTTAGTCCTCCACATCCGGGTAGTCCACTTATTCCTGCAGCATGGAGACTGAACCAATCAGAATCTTTAATACTTCAGGATATATGCTGCTGGAGCTCCCATCAGCCCCCAGTGTGTCCAGTCTCCAAGCAGCAGGAAGACATGTGAGCCTGCCTGGGCTCGTTTAGGGGCTTGTGGGCAACACTAGTTAGCCTTTTTGTTTGGGATTAATTTTATTTCTTGCAGCCTATAGCTTTAAATAAAAAAAAAAAAAAAAGACAGAGTCTGAGGAGCCGAGCCGTCACTGCCCTTCCCTCTCCTTTGCCTGGGGCACTTCTAAGGCAGTGTTTAGATCGCTCCCCCTAGACGGTATGGGGGAGAAATCAGTTCTCTTGGCAGCAGCTCGTTCTCCGGCAAAAGGGCTTGCTCCAGAGTGTTGAGCTGCGACGGACAGCTCTGCGGGGTGCTCAGCTCACCGGCTTTTTACCTGAAGCAGCCGGGACAACAGCTTTACTCCGCTCCAGATTCGAGCGTTTTTTTGCTGGCTCTTCATTTTGTTGCAGCAGGGGTATGTGGTTTTTTCCAGTTTCTCTTCTCGGCAGTCCCCAGCACTGCGTTTTGTTTTATTTCTTTATTTTTGTATTTTCGCGCCTTTTTTCGCCGATCCCGGCGGCCATTTTGTGCTCCTTTTTTCCCCGCGGGCTGTACCAGCTTCTGCAGGGCTTTGGAAGCTAGAGACCTTAGCGTTTTGGGAAGCCTCATTCTTTCTTTAGTTGGGCTGATCTCGGTTAGGTAGTTTTTCCAAAAAAACCAAAACAAAACAGGGCTTGGTTATTTTTTTTTCCTTATTGCTCAGTGGGTCAGTCTGTGGCTCTGTGCCTCCCTCCCCCCTTAGGGTTGTATCATTTTTCTATTGATGTCGGCAAGGCCGCAGTGCATGGTCTGCGGTTCTCGCAGAGGCTCTGTGTCAGATTTGGGAATTTGCAGGGGCTGCGCTGCTGTGTCTTCTGATATAGAGCAGCAGATGGAAGGCAAGTCCATGCCAGATCCCTTAGACCCTGCATTGCCTGCTGAGGGGGATTCTTCGCCTGGTTCTCTCATTCCCCAGGTGCAAGCTACGCCTAAGGCGCAGGGGCTTGGGCTGCCGGTTGCAGAGACGGAGTCTTCTTCCTCCTTGGCAGATTTTTCCCCAGACTTCGTCGTCCTTATGCATCAAGCCTTCAAATTGGGACGTTTAGGTAGGTTGCCAGAAGCTTTCGCTGCGCCGGCGTCTCTGCCACCTCCCAAAGCGAAAGGGGCCAGTCGGATCTTACCGAAGCCGGCAAAACGGCCTCTGCCCTCGGAGATAGAACAGGAGGATTTGGAGTGGCAAGAAACAGGCTGAGGTGGAGTCTGAGGACGTGTTTGATGATCTGGAAGAAGGGGAGATCCCTGAACCCGAAGATCAGGCAAGGATCATCCGAGTATTTCGTAAGGAGGAGCTGGTACCCCTCATCACGGAAGCCCTTCAGACGCTCAACCTCGCAACAGCGCGCCTGGCTGAGGAAGAAGGGTTGGAGGATCCCCCTCATCCAAGCGGTGCGGGATTCTCAGATAGTGTTCCCGGTACATAGGGTTGTAGATCAGATGATTCAAACAGAGTGGGATCAGCCTGAGGCAGGTCTGAAGGGTATTCGGACAATGAACCACCTCTATCCCTTAGCAGACAAGGACAAGGAAAAATTCAAGTCGCCTTGGGTAGATGCGGCTGTCTCGGCAGTGACCAAGAAAACCACAATTCCAGTTGAAGGAAGTGCGGCCTTAAAAGACACTTAAGACAGGAAGGTAAATGGCTTATTGAAGCAGGCCTTTGAGACCAATGCTTTGTCTTTGCAGGCCTCTATTTGTGGGGCCTGGGTGGCTAGAGCCTGCTTAAGGTGGGCTCAGCATCTGCGTCAGGATTCCCGCTTAGACCTGCAAGGTTTGCTCGAGGTGACGCGGTTGGAGTCTGGTTCAGCTTATTTGGCAGACGTTCACTATGATTTGATCAGGACGTTGGCAAATAGTATGGCTTCCTTAGTGGCGGCGCGGAGATCCATCTGGTTGCGTAATTGGGCGGCCGACGGGTCTTCAAAATCTCGGTTCAGTAAACTCCCTTTTAAAGGCAGGTTGTTATTCGGGGACGATCTAGACAAGTTGGTAAAGGATCTTGGGGCGTCCAAAGGCGGAAGGCTGCCAGAGGATAAGCCTAAGTTAGGTAAATGTTTGCCGGCTTCTTGAGATCAATTTAGAGACTTTCGGAGGTTTCGGTCCTCCCGCCTTTGGGGTTCCTAACACGGCAGACTTGGGTCCAGGTCACAGAATTTTTGAGGGTTTCGTGGAGCAGGCAGAGGTTTCTCGGCTGCGTCGTCCTCCTCTGCCTCTTCCTTTAGTCGCAAGCTGCAATGAAGCGAGGTGGATCCCGGAGGGAAGGCACGTGATCGGGGGTTGCCTTCGGGATTTTCTTCCTTCTTGGGTCCAGGTAACATCAGATCAGTGGGTGCTCGAGATTATCAGAGAAGGTTATGCACTGGAGTTTGCTTCCCCACTCCGGGACTCCTTCGTGCTGTCTCCCAGCAAGGGACAGCAGAAGGAGTCGGCAATTCGTTCAACGTTGGATCGGCTGTTAGCGTTGGGGGCGGTAATTCCCGTTCTGGAGTCCGAGCGCGGGGAAGGTCGTTACTCCATTTATTTCGTGGTGCCAAAGAAAGACGGGTCCCTCCATCCTATCTTAGATCTCAAGGGCGTGAATCGTTGTCTCCAGGTGCCACATTTCCGCATGGAGACCCTAAAATCCTTCATTGTGACAGTTTGCCTGGGAGAGTTTTTGACGTCTCTGGACCTCTCGGAAGCCTTTCTGCATATTCCGATCAGGCCAGTTCATCAAACGTTCCTGCGCTTCGCGTTTCCATGGGGTCACTACCAATTTCAGGCGCTGCCGTTTGGGCTAGCTACCGCTCTGCGCACCTTCACCAAGGTCATGGTGGTGGTTGCGGCAGCTTTGCGAAGAGAAGGTATTTTGGTTCACCCTTATCTCGACGACTGGTTGATTCAGGCAAAGTCCAAAACGGAGAGCTTGCAGGCCACGGACAGAGTCGTACGCCTGCTGCAGAGTCTCGGCTGGGTAGTCAATGCGAAGAAGAGTCACTTAATTCCTGCGCAGTCCCTCGAATATCTTGGGGTCATTTTCGACATGGCAAGAGGCTTGGTGGTCTTGCCAGCTCACCGCACCCAAGCCTTGCGCCGCCTGCACGTTCTTGGGGATTCCCGCGCCGTCCGCGTGGTGGTATCTGCGGCTCCTGGGAACAATGGTGGCAACTCTGGAGGTGGTTCCTTGGGCCAGGTTTTCATATGCTTCCGCTTCAGAGAGCCCTTTTACGTCGGTGGTCGAACCAGTCGGATTCGTTGAACCGCTGGTTGCCCTGTCCGAGACGAGTCCGGATGTCGCTGCAGTGGTGGCTCTGCTCGAAGTCCCTGAGAGCGGGGATGCCCTTGGAGCAGCCGGTGTGGCTTCCATTGATAACGGATGCGAGTCTGGCAGGCTGGGGGGGCCCACCGCCAGGACCGTTTCGCGCAGGGGACGTGGTCAGCCCAGGAGTCCTTGTGGTCGATCAACCGGCTCAAGCTCCGAGCGGTGAGGCTAGCGCTGCAGGCCTTCGAGGCGTCAGTATTGAGGAGAGCAGTAAGAGTCCTTTCGGACAACTCGGCTATGGTGGCGTACATCAACCGTCAAGGAGGCACAGGAAGTGTGGCCATGGAAGAGGAGGCCGAGGCGCTGTTCGTCTGGGTGGAAGTTCGCCTCCTTGCCATTTCGGCAGCGCATATCGCAGGAAAAGACAATGTGATGGTGGATTTTCTCAGCAGAGTACAGGTAGACTCCAGAGAGTGGGAACTGCACCCGCAAGTTTTTGTGCAAATAGTTCGCCGATGGGGACCGCTGATCATGGACCTCATGGCGACCTTCCAGTCAGCAAAGACAGGTCAGTTTTTCAGCAGGAGGAGAGAGCGCATGTCCGAGGGGATCAACGCACTCATCCAACCGTGGCCCGAGTCTGGTCTTCTGTATGTCTTTCCTCCGTGGGCGTTGATCGGCAGAGTAGTCCAGCGTATCGAGGCACACCGTGGAAAGGTTCTGCTGGTGGCTCCAGACTGGCCCCGGCGGCCTTGGTATGCGGATCTGGTCCGGCTTCTCGATGGTGTTCCGTGGAAGCTTCCTCTTGTAGTAGACCTGCTAGTTCAGGGTCCGCTGCGCATGCCTCATATGGATCGATTCTCGCTTACGGTATGGCCATTGAAAGGGCTAGGCTGAAAAGGAAAGGATATTCACCGGCGGTCATTGCCACTCTTCTTCGAGCTAGAAAGTCTTCCACCTCGCTGACGTATATCCGAGTTTGGCGAATTTTTGAAGATTGGTGTTCTAGGAATCAGGTTCGGGCATCAACGGCTTCGGTCGCTGTCATCCTCAGTTTCTTGCAGGACGGTTTCGACAAGGGATTAGCGGCCAGTTCTCTGAAGGTTCAGCTGGCGGCTCTTGCGTGTTACAGAGGGAAAACAAAGGTTGTCCAAATCCAAACACAAGAATATATAGACACATCAGCCCCCCTTGATGACCAACAACACGGTTTTCGCCCATGTTACGGAGTGGAAACACTCCTGACAGTTCTCCTAGACACACTACAAAGAGGAATTGATAATTCAAAGCAAGCTTTCATCCTCCTTTTTCTCGATATATCCGCTGCATTTGATAGCGTTAACCATACGATAATGTTAAACAGATTACAACAAATCGGAATTAACTCAACAGTTCATAATTGGTTTAAATCATATCTAAATAACAGAACACAAACTGTAAGAATTGGAAACCAAACATCCAATACCTATGACCAAACTACTGGCCTTCCCCAGGGATCTGCCCTCTCAGCCCTTCTATTTAATATATACATTCAACCCGTCTGCAATATTTTCAAAAAATTCAAAATTCAATATCATATATATGCAGATGACATAATGATGTATATTCCATTTACAACACCTCACCTCCCAATACAAATACTAGTCGACAGTTTCAATGAAATAACTAAATGGCTAACAGAACAAAATCTACACATTAACCACTCTAAAACTGAAATATTAATTGTAACAAAAAACCAATCCTACACCCCTCCAACCTACATAACATTACAAGACCACGATATCTACATAAAAAAGGAAGTGAAATACTTAGGAGTTACTCTAGACTCTCAGCTCACTATGAACACACATATCAGTAACACAATAAAAAAAATTAACTACAAACTAAAAATACTAAAACAAATACGCCCACTTTTACATATACAGGACTTCACAAGCATAATACATGCGATCATCACACCCCATTTCGATTTTGCCAATCTAACACTCCTAGGCACAACAAAACAAAATATAAAAAGGCTTCAAATTACTCAAAATACAGCAGCAAGAATCTTAATGAAAGTACACCCATTTGAACATATAACTCCAATATTAGCCCACCTACACTGGCTACCAATTCAATGCAGAATAAACTATAAAGCAATAATAACAACCTTTAAAGCAATATATAATTTAGCTTCACCTACACTAACCAAGCTCATAGATATAGACTCAACAAACAATATTCACAGAAGAGGCCACGCCAACAAATTAAAGTGTCCAAAAGACTTCACCAAAGCTAAAAAGACAACTAATAAAAAAGCTTTCTCCCACGCAGCCCCATCACTCTGGAATTCACTCCCGGAAGAAATAAGAAAACTTACTGACCTAAAAGAACTCAGGAAAAGGCTAAAAACCCACATGTTCAGATTGCACTTTGACTCAATTGAAAACACTCCTCCACTTATTGAAAATGGATAAATGATTCTCTAAATAAACAATAATAAACTAAAACAGAACTATAAATTACAATTCAATAAAATTATCCCGGTGCAATACCCTACCACAATCTACAATTTTCGCATATAATTAAATCCAAAACAAATTAAATTAGCTTTCAAATAAGCCTATCTCTACCAATAAGACAATCAAAAGATCCACCCGCTCTTCAAACCTTACCATATAAATAATAGGTAAATAAACATGTAACACTAATATAAACCAATGGAATTTCAAACCTATCACATATAGCTATTTTGATCTGTACATAGTTGATATATCACAAGTACAATTATTAATGTATAACTACAGTTTATGTTTACCCTTTTTAAAACGTTTTATTGTAATGTATAACCACAGTTTCCTATGTTCTATGTAAAAAGCAGAATGTTTACCCTGCTTAAATTGTTCCATTGTAAACCGCACCTGATCTTTCTGGAAGGTAGCGGTATATAAGCATTTGTTAAATAAATAAAAAATAAATAAAAATTCAAAATGTTCCTCTCGGAGCACACTCGGATGTGCAGCGTTTTCTTAAAGCCGTATTTTGGCTGCGGCCGTCGCGTAGAGTGCCCATTCCCCCGTGGGATTTGAATCTGGTTTTGCAGGCACTCATTCAGAAACCTTTTGAGCCTCTTCGTCAAGCTTCGGTGAAAGATTTGACTTTAAAGACGGTGTTTCTGGTAGCTATTTGTTCAGCGAGGCGAATTTCAGAGCTGCAGGCGTTGTCTTGTAGGCCTCCATTCTTATCTTTTTCTAGAGATAAAGTAGTTCTACGGCCGGTTCCTTCCTTTCTGCCTAAGGTGGGGTCTCCCTTTCATGTGAATCAGTCCGTCATTCTGCCAGCATTTCCTTTGGACACAGCAAAGGTTTCCAACGACGGCTTGCATCAGCTTGATGTCCGCCGAGTGTTGCGTCAGTATCTGAAGGTTTCCAAGACATTCCGTAAATTGGATCGCCTCTTTGTGCTCTTTGGGGGAGTTCAAAAGGGGGAAGCGGTGGCGAAGTCTTCTATTTCTAGATGGATTAAGGAAGCTATTGCCTCGGCGTATATCTTGCAAGGCCGTTCTGTTCTGTTAGGTTTGAGAGCCCACTCTACTAGGGCGCAAGCGGCATCGTGGGCGGAGTATAGTCTTGTCCCTCCAGTGGAAATTTGCAGGGCGGCTACTTGGTCGTCTCTACACGCTTTCAGTAGGCATTATCGGTTAGATATTGCAGCGACTCGGGATTCTTGTCTTGGTTCGGCGGTGTTGCGTGCCAGTTGGCAAGGTCCCCCCCGTTGATAACTGCTCTGTTACATCCCGGATGTGGAGGACTAAACTGGAGGACCGCTCAGGAAATGGAAATTACACGTACCTGGTTATTGTAGTTTCTGGAGGGTCCAGTTTAGTCCTCAGTCCCTCCCAAGAGACAACTTTATGTAATTTCCTAAACGGCGTGCTAACACCGGTGTGCGGGGAGTCGCGTAAGTAAAATTCTTAGGTTCCTCGTGGTTGGTGCCTTTTTCGCTCCCTCTTGGTGAGGAGGGTTTTTTTTATGCTGGCAGCCGAGTTTGCCAATTGTTTCAGGTAAAGGGGGCAGAAGCAAGGTGCAAGGTTCTGGCTCTCTCATTTGGGGAGGGAGTCAACTTATAGTTCAGGGGAATAAGGCTTGTTTTGGTTAACTGTTTTCACTCATGTGTTGCTTCTTTGAGTCTGCTTTGTTAATAGTTCACTGGGAGCTGATGGGAGCTCCAGCAGCATATATCCTGAAGTATTAAAGATTCTGATTGGTCCAGTCTCCTTGCTGCAGGAAGAGGTGGACTACCCAGATGTGGAGGACTAAACTGGACCCTCCAGGAACTACAATTACCAGGTACGTGTAATTTCCATTTTTTGAGCATGTGAAAGGGGAAGATCTAGCTTGTACCTTTTTGAGTGGTAGCTCAAGAGGCATTACGTTCAGATACAGTAGGTATTTCCTTATATCTGATTTAGTGGAAGGTTGAGTGATTTGGCCAAGATCACAAGGAGTGGCAGTGAGATTCAAACCTGGCTTCCCTGTTTTATTCTTACAGATGTATTTATTTATTTATTTATTTAAAGTCTCTTATATACCGCACTATTCGGCATCAGCGCGGTTTACATGGAACAGAAATGCTCAGATGTTTGTATTTTATTTGTAAATTGTCTTGTAGCCTACATGGAAAGATGGTGTTCAGCATACCTCAGTCATTTTCAAAAGTTATCTCCTATGACAGCACATAGATCGGCTACAAGGCTCTAAAACATCTGAAGAGCACCAAGACGCTTCAGATGTTTTAGACAGGCTGAAAGGTTGTACCCCTGAACAGAAATGTCTGAAGGCACTAAGGACTTCTGTCATGGAAAGAACAGCCTAATAATGCTAGACCAGTTCAGACAAGTGGGTTGTCCCCATGCCAGCAGATGGAGGCAGACTTGAGCAACTTTCAGTGATGTCATTATCAGGTACATCCTGTGGTACAGCACCAAGAGAAACCAGTATTGCCTGCTTCCAGCAGGTGGCAAGGTGTGTGGACTGGTACAGCGGTCAACATAGGCCTGACTCTTCTCGCCCACACTTCGTTGCAGAGGCTTTGGATTGAGGTAGACTTTTCTTGCCCGCATTATGGTGTGGAGCCATGGATTGAGTTCTGAAAGGCCTAATGGCTCAGAGCACAGATACACCCATGTTTCTTGGAGTAGACAGGAGCCCTGTGCCCATGATGTTCTTCGGGGTACTAGTGCTAGTGGGCCGAAAGAAGAGGAGGAGGATTCCACGAGGTCCTTGAGAGGGATCAGTAAGTTGGGTCCAGGCCTCCCTCCCCTCTTGCTGGCTTTATAAGATCTTCCCCTTTTTGGGTATTTTTTTTCTAAGTCCCTTTTTTCCTCATTGATTTCAGTGGGAACTCAGTTGGCTCTCGGCTGCTTTGAATAAAGCAGCATCAATTTAAAAAATAAATAAAAAAAGCATCTTCAGCTGGGCATCACTAAAGGCGTTTCCTGGGTAGCCTGCCAGGCTTTGGGACTCACGTTTGCCGTGGCTTTACTCAACTTTTTTCTATGTGATTTATTTGTTGCTGCAGTTTTTCTTCAGCCAAATATAGCCGGAGCCCCTAGGGTGTATTTTTATTTTTGCTTTTTTACAGTGGCTGCAGGTTTTAGCCCCCAGTTGGACTGTGATGTCCAGGGTACCCTTTGACAAGCATCCTGAGAAACAACACCCCTCCCCCCCCGCAGGGGGCCCAGATCAATGCCGTACCTGTGGCCCCTGTTGCTCCTTTCCTTTTTTCTTTGCTGCTGGTGAGTTCTACAGCCACTTTGATGGGTTATGTGGGCCCTTTGTAAGTGAAATATGGCAGGATGGCAGTAACTGACAGCCTGGGGGCTTTTCGGGGCCCCAGGTCCCCATTTGTGAACTAGCTTGCGATGCAGCTCATGAAACTTCCTTCTGGCTGAATTCAGTTAGCTAACTGCTTCTCAGACCCCTGCAGGGGGACTAGGGGTTCCCTGAACACTCTTCTCACGGGCATCTAGAGAGATCACAGCCCCTGCTTTGCTCTTGCACTCCTCCATTCCTCAGTGAACCCAGTCTTCCTCTACGGGGGCTATTTGAATAACTCGATAGATGTGTTGACTGTCACAAGGTAAGTTTGAGGACGGGGTGGTGGTTTCCTCCCACGGGCCAGTTTGGATTCCTGCAGGATCCATCTTTTTCTTGGTCATGCCCTATTTAGGCCTTAAGGAATGTTGCAGTGGCTCTGTATGTTTTGGAGCTGGCTTTCAGGCAAGGGTAACAGATTTATCCCATTTGTCTCTGGTGGATCTGTTGCTCTGTGCTATTCCTAGCAGTAGCATATGGACCTTTAAGGGGGGGAACCCCCGAGCTGGGCTCTAAAGTCCTGTCTCGGCTGCTTCCTCATTCCATGGCGTGCTGATCCAGCCTTTTGGGATTGAAGTCCAGTTCTTGGCCATGATGAAACGCATTACTGCCCTGAGAGTAGGGATTTCTGTGCGTGCAGAATCTCATATTGGAAGACTTGAGGTCATTCAGAAGGCATGATGGTAGTTGCCTTCGACTTTTGGGCAGTGCTGTGGGCACACCTGGAGACTAACCCTTGGATGAATGCCTTACCTTTGGCTGATGATCTGATGGTTCCAGCGACAAGGGCTATGGTCCCTTGCTCCCAAGGTTTCAGGTTTGTTCTGGGAACATTTGGCTTGGGTTGGGACAGATGGTCAATGAGCCCAGTCATCTTCAGAGACTAGCAGGCTCGCAGTGGCTCACCAAGGTGGCAGCTGCGGATTGAGGTTGGTTCAGAGTTTCTCCCAGTTCCATGGTGTTGGTACTGGCAAGTTAGTATTCTGCCATTCTTCCAAGGATGGCTCTGGTCTGTGGTGGAGAATGTCCCATTATGATTTTTTTTTCTCTCTGGAAGAACAAGCTTAACCATATAAACTCTGGGAGGACAGGCATAGTAGGGCCATGCATATAGCCTGTAGTTGCCCTCCAATGAAAGGGAGCCCTTGGTGGCCTCTGTGGCAGTAGTGGCAATCCTGGTGGAGCTTCTTGTGGGCTCAGGTTGCCTCCAGGGGTCCTTGGGAACTTGTAAAACCACCTACTGTGTGCTGACAGTCCCTCCTGAGGTGAAGTCATTTGGGGTGTTACTCCATCTATTTCTTCTGAGCACATACCTGTCTTCAGTCTCTCAAGTTTCAGGTCCAGACCTGCCTGGGACTTCTGGGGTGCACTATTTGAGTTGCAGTAGTGATTGCAAGATCTTCCCAAGAGAGTCTCCTGAGGCTGTCTGCTCGTGAAAAGGATTTTTGTGGGATGTTGTTTAATGCTTCTGGTAGTGACAGATTGTTTCTCCTGTCCCCTCCATAGCAGAGCCAAGGATGTTACCCTTGATACATGTGGATTCTGGTAGGGAGGTTCTTTCCAGCATGTTGTGGCCCTAGAGCTGGTTGTCTTTGGACTCTGATTCTCTCATTTTTGTATGGGGCTCTTATGATCCGTCATTGTCCATGATGTTGTTGAAAGGGCAGGCCATGACAAATTTTCTTGAATTCTAGGAGCCATCCTAAAAATCTAGGAGCTGGCCACTGAAACCTAGGTCATAGTGCATGCCCCCATACCCCACAAAAGTTACTTTCTTAGGTTTTAGGATCTGGTTTACTGTGTTTCCATTTTCTACAGGAAAAAGCTTTAAAAACTAGGCTCTTAATGGGCCACTGCACAGTACCATCAAAAGGCCCCCGATCTCCAGTGACCCCTTATGGCTACACGTGTGTGTGTGTGTGTATGTGCATGTAGTGGTGGGAGAGGGGTGCGGTTTCTGCACATACATATTGTGCTCTTTACTTCCCATGCATTCATCTCTTCACCCTCCAACTCTTGCACTCTTCCCTCCCCCCACTCCAACCCCTCTCCTGCTGTTACTTTCCCACTCCCTGACTCCATTTCCCTTCCCAGACTCGTTCCCCTTCTCCCTTACACTCGCCCCCTGCCCTCCATTCCCTCTTCCCTTGCACTTCCCCTGGCGCTAACCTTTTTTTCTTTTTTACAGGGATATTAACTCTCGAGCAGTCTTGGTGAAGCACGGGGGCAGGGTGCTTCCTGCCTGGTAATTGTATTGCCGTTCACTCCCTGGAGTGCAACCCTCTTGGGTGAAGTCCACTTGGGGATTCCCAGAGAACAGTTATAAGGCTCCTGATCACCTTTGTGAGCTCCCCCCCCCCCCCCGGGAGCTTGTGAAGGTTCAGGTGATGCGTCTGAAAGGGCAGTCTGTCTTGTTTGTTTGTCTTCCTCCCACCCTGGGTCCTGACTGCTTGGGTGCATTCCACTTGTCTGGACTGATCTAACAGGATGATATGGAAGGAGATATTTTAATCATACCTGATGATCTCCTTTCCTTGAATCTTGCTAGACTAGTCCAGGACCCATCCTGTAAGACTCCTTTGGCAGGTTGGAAAGCCTGCTGCCTTTTGGTCACATTAGCAATGTTACTGTCTTGGAGATTCTTTCTGCAGTTTGAGGGCTTCTGGCTGCTGTGGAAGGTCTAGTCAGCCTTGTGGTCTGGCTCCAGTTTTTCATGGTAAGGGAGCCAAGTATTTGCTCATACTCTTTTTGTGACAGAGATGCTTGTATTTATTAACATTATCTGAGTTTTTTTTTCTTACTGCTTGGGAAGTGTCATGCTGGCTTCTCTCAGTGCTATTCCAGGGAATATACCAGGTGATATCGCTGAAAGTTGCTCAAGTTTGCCTCCATCTGCTGGCAGGGGGACATAATCCTCCAGTCTAGACTGGTCTAGCAGGATTTAAGGAAAGGAAATTATTAAGTATGATTTAAAATCATTCCTTCAATAATGATTTTACAATAATAATCTCCTGTAATATTCCTTATTGATCTTTTTCTTTCAGTGATTTTTGCTTGATTGTTGCTCCTTCCTTTCCTCCTGGGTATTTATATACGTCTTCCCGTTCAAGTTCCCTGATGTCAGAGTCCTCAGTCAGGGGGATGTTTTCAGTTTTTTTTTTCAACTTTCCTCTAAGGAAGGTTGCCTTAGCACATTTGTCAAGGCTAAAAGTCATCTTGATGTCATCTGAGAAGTTTTCACTACATGGAGCTGTTTTGCTAATTGCTGGTTACTGGAACGTTACAGCTTTAGATCATCTACAAACAGCAAGTGTGATGTTATCTTTGGGTTGTTACCTTCTTTAGGATTAAGGCTAAATCCGTATCCCAAAAAGTTGATGATAGTACTCGATGGATTAAGTGCCATACAAAGCAGAAGTGGCAACATGGAGTCTTCCTGAAATATCCCTCTCTGGATCTTGATGTTATGAAGATGGTCAGCTCATCATTCCTATTTCAAAAGGAGTATAGCAGAGCTACTCAAATCCGGTCCTGGAGGTCCGCAACCCTGCAGGTTTTCGGGATATCCCTAGTGAATATACATGAGGTATATATGCATTAGAGAGAGCCTGCCAACCTGACTGGTTTGTGGCCCTCCAAGGCTGGATTTGGAGACCCCTGCCTTACACCTTTGTCATTTAAGATTGTGAGTGGGCAAGGTGCAGATGTCCTAGACATCAAAAGGGTAGATAGAATGTGTCACGTTCCTCCTCACTTCTCACCACCACCAAAATATTGTCTTTTTGGTGGTGGTGAGAAGCGAGGAGGAATGTGACACATTCTATCTACGCTTTTGATGTCTAGGACATCTGCACCTTGCCCACTCACAATCTTAAATGACAGAGGTGTAAGGCAGGGGTCTCCAAATCCAGCCCTGGAGGGCCACAAACCAGTCAGGTTGGCAGGCTATCTCTAATGCATATATATCTCATGCATATTCATTAGGGATATCCCGAAAACCTGCAGTGTTGCGGACCTCCAGGACCAGATATGAGTAGCTCTGGAATATAGTTTTGCCATATTTTCATAAACCTAATGTACTCAGTCAAGCCAAAGTTTTTATTTTATACAATTCAAGGCAATTTATTATCCAAGAGTGTGGGATGCTATCAAAAGCTTTCTTAGGGTCTATCCATGCTGTGGTAGGCTATGGCCTAGCATGGCCTGCTACTATGAAAGGCCTGTAAGTTAGGCCTGGATCCTAACTCCCATTATAGCTAGAAAAGAACCAAAAATCTGTGGAAAATGAGAAAACTGTTTTAAACTGCTTAATAAGAAGTTTTTATGAATTCATAAGTCTTTCATTATTCTCTTGTGTGTGAAAAAAAAGAAATGTTTCAATACATGCATTCCTGAAGCTAGGGATAACCTTGCAGTAGAGAAGTAACAAAATCAAGAACTGCACCATTGTTAGAGCAATCTTAAGGGAGGGGGCTGGTTGCTAGGCTCCGGAGGGATTTCTAATTGGACAGGTGCAGGGAATGTAAAACCAATGAGAAGTTTGCATGTATCGAGTTGGAACCAATAGAAAGTTCTCATGTATCAAACTGAAAAAGAGGTATAAATGGTTATGTCTCTGTAGAAACCTTTGCTCAGTTCCTTTTGAAGCTTTGACTGACTGGGCCTGTGCACAATAAACTGGCTTGGACCCTGTCAATTGACTCCTGGATTTATTCATTCATTGCACTTTGCTACAGCATATTCTTGGTGCGTTGGCCGGGAAGTGCGAGTAGTAAATGGTATTGAAGTGAATAATCCACGCAATTCACCATGAGGTTTGGCCCGGTTGGAACCGTGTCTGTCCAACTGCGGGGGAAACCTCAGGCGCCGCCGGCCCCTTTGTGCCGGAGAGGGTTCCGCCTGCCTCAGCGGGCCATCGGGTCCAGCTGGCCAACACCTCCGACCCGGGGGAGTCCAGGTTCCAACTCAGAAGCTGGTGTGGTATCGGGGACCGGATCCGGTGAGTAGACATTTTTGTGATTCGATAGACAGAAAGAACAGCCTGGGACAACGTCTTGCGTGCGCAGGACTAATTTGGTATACAGTCAAACCTCGGTTTTCGGTTGCCCCGGTTTTGGTTTTCGACGTCTTTTCAGACTGAGATCTTGTCTCGGTTTTCGTCTATCGCCTCGGTTTTCGTACACTGCCTGCAGCACTAGCCCCCCCCCGGACTCACCGATCGCGTGTGCCAGATCTGAAAAGCAACAGTACTGCAATAGTGTACATACACCTTCCGCTGGTCTGCATACACTGCCTGCCCAGTCCCGGCAGCACTACTACCCCCCCCGGACTCACCGATCGCGTGTTGAGATGCGAAAGTCAGGTGAGCAACATCCTCGAGCCAGAGTCAGAGATGCAAGGATTGCAGAGAGGAAGGCCCCGATCTCTCCACCGCCTGCCTGTTCTCTGGAGCGCCCCCTCAGGCTCGGAGGTAGCATGGTAGCAGGAGATGTTGAATGGGTAAGCAGGAGATGTTAAATGAATGTGGCAGGCAGTTCTTTCTCTTGCGGGGTACGCTGTTGAGACGGAGTCAGCGATCAGATTAGTGTCCTACAGTATCTGTGTGTTTGCTGTGCTGTGGACGATCAGGCAGCTGAGAGAAGTGACAGGAGCTGTTCTACTGCTGGCTGAGTTATTCTCTATAAAATGTATTTTTTGTCAATATTTTTGGGTGTCTGGAACGGATTAATTGAATTTACATTATTTCTTATGGGAAATCTTGCTTCGGTTTTAGTCCGTTTCGGTTTTAGTCAGACTTTTTTGAACGGATTAATCATGAAAACCGAGGTTTGACTGTATTTGGTATAGACTAACTGGGAAAATCTCGCATGAGTATGGGCGAGACAAGGGAGCCTGATCACCTCCCATAAGGGCGGTCCTATAAGCTCCGCGTAAGGGAAAGCGGAAGCCGAAGCCATCGACCCTTCTTGTTTGAAATAGTCAGTTAGTCAGAAAACCTGGGCACTTGAAATATGATTTCCTGTTGAAATATGCTTGCTCGTGTGAGTGAGAGGTCTTGAAATACAGACCGAGCGAGAGCGGACTCCTAAGTAGCGCAGTTCCTGGCCGGGCGACCGCGCCCAGGTCGCGAAAAGGAGGATGCGAGTGGTGTTTGTCCCCCCCCAGTGTTCTGTGGGCTGTACGGACCCCTTACCTACAGCCATACTACCTATCCTTATTGTTCGTTGTCTTGTACGTCATTACGTGTACGTAGAGTACGTAGCGTACGTAGTTAGTAGAGTACGTAGGTAGTGTACGTAGGTACGTTCAGATTATGGGAGGGACGGAGTCCACGCAAACTCCGTTGGCATGTATGATCAAGAATTTCTGTAAAGGATTTTCGGGTGATTATGGTATGAAAATGACTCCATCCAGATTAAAAATGTTATGTGAAAGGGAGTGGCCCGCGCTAGCTGCTTCATGGCCCCGTGGGGGCGCCTTTGATTTAGAAACAGTTTTACGAATTCATCAGCTTATACTAAGAGTGTATCCTGACCAGTTCCCCTATATAGATTCCTGGTTAAGTGTGTGTGAACAGCAGCCCTCATGGATGAAGCGCTGTTATGAGGAGCGCTGTAAAATATTTGTAGCTACTACTAGGGGATCCAGAAAAGTCAAGGAAGAGAAGCCGCCTGTGTATTCTGCCCCAGAGTCCCCAGATATTCTGGCTAAGTTACCCCAGCACCCACAGATGTTAGTTCCCACAGCGCCACGACCTGAAGTAGAGCCAGATGAGGAGCCCCAGAAAATACCGCTGCAGCAGCCTAAGAAGCACCCTACCCCGAGTGATAGTCCCGAGTCAGGCCCAAGCACGTCGGGGGGACTTGAGTCCTCTGACGAGATAGAAAGCGGAGGCTCTCCTGCCAGTTCAGGGTCACCCACCAAGGAGATTTGTGCCCGGGAGCCTTATGATTTAAGAAGCGTAACTCCCAAGAAGAAGGAGAAAGCAGGGCACCTAATGCCATTACGCCAAGTGCCTGGAATACCTGTTTTAAATGATCAGGGCCAGATGGCACCAGGACCAACCAGCTTAGTTTATGTACCCTTTTCCACCACAGATTTATTAAACTGGAAAACACATTATGCATCCTATACAGCCAAGCCTCAGGAATTAACAGAATTAATGTCTAGCATTATGCAAACCCATTAGCCTACCTGGGCCGATTGTCGCCAGCTCCTGTCTACCCTCTTTACTACTGAGGTGCGAGGGCGAATCGGGCAAGCAGCCCTCCGTTGGTTAGAAGAAAACCCTGTGGAAGGGGGAGGAATAAATCCCCCACAAGCAGCTGTTGCAGAATATCCCAATGAAGATCCCGGGTGGGACCCGAATGATGAAAGGGGGGCGGCGGCCCTAACCAGATTTCGCCAGGCCTTATTGCAGGGCCTGAAGAAGGGAGGCCAGAGGGCCATGAATATCGGGAAAGTATCGGAAGTTCTCCAGGGTCCAGATGAGAGCCCAGCGACCTTTTACGAGCGGTTGTCTGACGCTTATAGATTGTATACCCCATATGATCCCGCCGCTCAGGAAAATTTACGCATGGTAAATGCGGCCTTTGTTAGTCAGTCCCAGAGAGACATAAAACGAAAATTGCAGAAATTGGATGGATTTGCTGGCATGAATACAGCACAGTTAATGGAAGTCGCTCAGAAAGTATTTGTGAATCGTGAAAATGAACGAGACAGAGAAAGTGAATGAAAGATGAAGAAGAAGGCAGATCTTCTTGCTGCTGCTATAACCGAACGACGTGGAGGAGGTTTTCCTAATCAAAGGAGCAGAGGACGTGGAAGAGGCTGCGGAAGCGAAAGGCCTCAATTGGGTGCAAATCAGTGCGCCTACTGCAAGGAAGAAGGACATTGGAGAAATGAATGCCCGCATCTGGACTCCGCCCCCGCGAGGGGAGGAGGGAGTCCCTGGAGGCCAGGAGGACTGTTTCGAAGGAGGAGAGGAATGAACCGAACACAGTTCCAGCAAGAGAGGGAGGAAGCCATTGAGGGAGTGGCAGTAGCAACGGGCTATGACCTGGATGACATAGATGAAGACTAGTCCAGACCGGGCTCCAAGTTTACCCTGGGTCCCCAGGAGCCTATGCTCAGTTTAAAGATAGGGGACCAATACATGGAATTTATGGTAGATACAGGAGCAGAACATTCAGTAGTAGCCAAGCCAGTAGCTCCTCTGTCCTCACGATCTGTCACTATTATTGGAGCCACTGGAAATAAAGCCACAAAGTCATTCTTACAGAACCGCATGTGTGAACTAGGGGGACAGAAAATAACGCACCAGTTCTTGTATATGCCTGAGTGCCCTATTCCACTACTGGGCCGAGATATGCTTGCTAAGCTCCAGGCACAAATATCTTTTGCTGAAGGGGGAGAAATGAAAATGACTGTGAACCCAAAGCCTGCTGGATTGATGGTGCTTACTGTTCCCCGAGAAGAAGAGTGGCGGTTCTATAGTGCATCTCCAATAAAGTCAGCTAGTCCCTGTATACCTACCAACCTCATAGCCCCACCTGAAGTATGGGCAGAAGATAATCCACCTGGCCTAGCGAAGAACATAGCCCCTGTCATTGTCACCCTCAAGCCAGGAGTGGAACCAGTGCATGTGAAGCAGTATCCTCTCCCTCGACCAGCTATTGAAGGAATCCACTGCCATTTGATGAAACTGCTGAAGTATGGACTTCTCAAGGAATGCCAGTCACCTTGGAATACCCCCCTTCTCCCAGTAAAGAAACCTGGGACAGGGGACTATCGCCCAGTACAAGACCTAAGGCGAGTGAATGATGCAGTTGAAACTATACACCCTGTAGTACCAAACCCTTATACTCTCTTGGGACTGATCCCCACTGAGGCTACTGATTTCACCGTCCTGGACCTGAAAGATGCCTTTTTCTGCGTATGCCTAGCCCCCACCAGTCAACTTTTATTCACTTTTGAATGGCAAGACCCCACAACAGGAAGGTGGGGCCAGCTCACCTGGACCAGATTACCCCAAGGATTCAAGAATTCACCTACCCTCTTCAGTGCTGCCCTGAATCAAGATCTCTCAAGTTACCCCGTGGACCCAGGAAAGAGGGTTCTTCTTCAGTATGTAGATGACTTGCTCATAGCCAGCAACTCAGAAAGTGAATGCCTATAAGCTACTAGTGAACTCTTGTACCTTCTTAAAGAGGCTGGATACAAAGTCTCAAGAGCCAAAGCACAACTATGCCAAACTGAAGTCAAGTATTTAGGATTCCAGTTGTCCAGTGGGATCCGACGTCTGGGACCAGAATGCAAAGAAGCTGTATGCAGTATCCCTACTCCAACCACTAGGAGGCAAGTAAGAGCCTTCCTGGGGGCCGCGGGATACTGTCGCATATGGATCCCCAACTTCGCGCTGATTGCAAAACCACTATACCAAGTCACCAAAGGAATGGAAAAATCCCCACTAGAATGGGGACCTGAACAAGATGCAGCATTCCAATCTCTGAAAAATGCCCTGATGTCATCCCCAGCTTTAGGTCTTCCAGATGTTCAGAAGCCTTTCCATATTTTTGTCCATGAGTCACAAGGAAATGCATTGGGAGTATTGACTCAATCTCTTGGATCCTGGCAACGACCAGTAGCCTGTCTGTCAAAACAATTGGATGTAGTTGCAAAAGGATGGCCCCCTTGTTTGAGAGCTGTTGCAGCAACAGCCCTCCTAGTGGGCGAAGCAGATAAACTCACACTAGGACAAACTCTTCAAGTCACTGTGCCACTGTGCTCTGTTCTGACTCTCATGGAACACAAAGGGAATTTCTGGCTAACCAGTGCACCCATGTTGAAATATCAGAGCATGCTGTGCGAAAACCCCCGGATACAGTTGAAAGTCAGTCAAGCTCTGAACCCTGCTACGTTGTTTCCAATTGGTCCTGGGCCCCCTGATCATAATTGCTTAGAAACCATGGACACTGTATTTTCAAGTCGCCCTGATTTGACCGATGTCCCTCTAGAGGACCCTGAACGGACTTTCTTCGTGGATGGAAGCAGTTTTGTCATCAATGGACATCGTTGTGCTGGATATGCAGTGGTGACCCTTGATCTGGTACTTGAGTCCTCAGCCCTGACCCCAGGAACCTCTGCACAGAAAGCTGAATTGATAGCCCTCACCAGAGCCTTGACGTTAGGAGAAGGACTCCGCATAAATGTGTACACAGATTCCAAATATGCTTTCACTACTTTGCATGCACATGGAGCCTTGTATAAAGAGCGAGGGTTGATCACCTCAGGGGGTAAGGCCATTAGGTATGGGCCCGAGATATTGATGTTATTAGATGCTGTGTGGGCCCCCAAACAAGTGGCAGTCATGCACTGCCGAAGTTATTAGGCAGGAGCAGGAGAAGTCACCCGAGGGAATAGATTTGCAGATGCCACAGCCCGGAAGGCAGCCACCACAGGACAAGTTAGGACCCAAGATACTGTAATACAAGCAGCTCTATTCCCTGTGCCCCTCAGTTCCTGGGCACCCCGATACACTACAAGAGAGTTAGACTATTATTGTGAAAAGGAGGGAGGAGTCTTGACAGAACAAGGTTGGATAGTGTTGCCACCCCCAGCAGGTAGTCCACCTCCAGGTCCTACAGTCATCCCTGAAGCATTAGGGCCAGCCTTTGTTCAAACTTTTCACCAAGCCACACACTATGGAAAAACAGTCATGGAAAAAGCCCTGAGACCCCATTTTTGTATTTCACTGCTAGGATCCCTGACCGCCTCAGTGGCACAGCAATGTCTGATATGTGCCAAAAATAATGCCAAGCAAGGTCCTGTTCCACCCCCAAGAGTTCAGTCAGTAGGGGTGCCCCAATGAGTGATATACAGGTAGACTTTGCTGAAATGCCCCGTGCAAATGGATATCACTATATGTTAGTGTTAGTCTGCACATTTTCGGGATGGGTGGAAGCCTATCCCACCCGAACTGAGAAAGCCCGAGAAGTCATTAGGGTATTGCTCCATGAGATCATTCCCCGATTCGGAATACCATCAACTATAGGGTCAGATAATGGTCCATCATTTGTATCCCAAGTGACCCAACAGTTAGCTCAAGCTCTGCAAATAAAATGGAAGTTACACACTGCTTACAGACCCCAGAGCTCAGGAAAAGTAGAACGTATGAATAGAACCTTGAAAACTCAGTTATCCAAGCTTTGCCAAGAAACACACCTGAAGTGGCTCCAAGTTCTCCCTATAGCCCTTCTTAGGATACGTTCAGCTCCCACCAGATCCTTAGGAGTCTCCCCTTTTGAGATTTTGTATGGGCGACCTCCACCCATAGTGCAGGGAATAAAGGGAGACATGAGACAGATAGGATCTGAAATAACTAGACAAGAACTATTAGCTTTAGGTTCTGTTTTGCAGAATCTCCAAATGTGGGTGCAAGATCGACTACCCATCAACCTGACCGAGCCTCTGCATCCCTTCAAGCCAGGAACGTCCGTGTGGGTGAAAGAGTAGAGAAAGACCCCGCTGGCGCCGCATTGGAAGGGACCATACGTCATCATCCTATCAACCCCCACCGCAGTGAAAGTTGCAGAATTTGAACCCTGGATCCACCACAGTCGAGTGAAGCCAGCAGCTGCTCCTGATCCTGGCCAATGGACGTCAGTAAATGACCCCGAGACTCCATTGCGACTCACCTTGAGGAGACAGCCAGCATTATAGAGAATTTTCAAAATCTACCTTCGTCACGCAAGAGTGACCATCACAGCAGAAACAGAAGAAAACTCAACAAGTTCATCATACCCAACTTTCCAGATTAACCTCCAAAGACTGTAATCACAATGTTCTTTCACTATTACCTTGTGGGAGTGGTGATCCTGGGAATCCTGGAAAAGACTTTTGCCCAACCCCTTGTGCAGCCTGCATAACCACCACCCCGAACAGGACAAAAGATTACTCAGACTTTGCTCTATCACTCCTACTATACTTGCACTGGTACAGTCAGCCGGTGTATTTATAATGGCACCAAACTGAATATTTGCACAAAGGGGAAAAGGAAGACTTGTTATAACCCTCGACAAAACCCGTCATATTATACCTTTGAGATATGCTGGAATGATGAAGATGGAGCCATCCTGAATGCGACAAAACCCCTTGCAAACCCCACAAAACCTATTATCTTGAACTTTGATGCTTGTGATGCAATTAACAGAAATGCTTACCACAGATGTGGGTCATGGGAGCGAGCATACTACCATGATAAATATGTGTCCAGAAGGATCCTGTGGATGGGGACGGTGTACAGGAAAATGTTCTGCAGCCACCATTTAAACCACTACATCTAAACATGATTACTTTCGCCCAAAATGGGACTGTGTATATTTTGCTACCTGGAAGAATGCGCCTATGGGATGAGATGGTGATCACCGCAAAGGCAGCTTAACAAAGATCAGACTACCAGAGCCCAAGAAATGCCAGAAAGGTGCCTGTAATCCCCTGCAGCTTCTCATAGTCAATCCCAGCCAATGGAAGAAAGGATACAAGTTTGGGTTGCGTATAGCAGGAGGAGGTATAGATCCTGGGACTATTTTATATCTGCAATTAAACACCAAGACCCATGTATCCTCACCGTATCGTATACATCACTCCTCCTATGAAGCCATGAAAGCAGAGTTTGAAATTCCTCCTGCCTCCCAGAACTTGTTTCTTGAGTTAGCGGGAGCAGTTGCATCTAGTCGTCACGTTTCAGACTGTTTATTTTGTGGAGGAACAACGATGGGAGACCAATGGCCTTGGGAAGCACAAGAACTGAACTATTCTATTCCATATAATCAGACTAATATACACAATACCACAAGTGAATGGGTATTGGCCCACTCCATTGTAGGTAACTTATGTTTTTCTCGCTATGGACCATTGTTTAATATGGAAGTGGGGCAGCTGGTCTGTCTCAATCAGAAGTTCTACAACAGTACCACTAAGAAGATGTCTTGGTGGTCAGGAGTCAACGCTACTGAACCTTCCAATCCTCTAGTTCAGTTCCCCAAACTTGCCAGTATCTGGACTAACTTAGCAGCATATAACTCCTGGCAAGCACCACCTGGACTGTACTGGATTTGCGGAACCCGAGCATATGCTAGGCTCCCTCACCATTGGGGAGGCGCATGTGTATTGGGAACCATACGACCTTCCTTTTTCCTTTTGCCTACATCCCAGGGAGAACAACTGGGATATCCTGTGTACAGAAGTCGACAGCTGAAGGAGGCCTTGAAGATAGGTCAATGGGACAAATGGGATGCGACATCTGAAGAATGGCCACCTGATAGAATTATCTCATACTATGGACCTGCTGCTTGGGAGCAGGATGGGACATGGGGATATCGTACCCCTGTTTATATGATTAATCGAATAATACGTTTGCAAGCTGTTGTTGAAATAATAACTAATGAAACTAGTAAAGCACTAACTCTTCTGGCAAAGCAAAGTACGCAAATGCGCACAGCCATTTATCAAAATCGTTTAGCTTTAGATTATTTGTTAGCAGCTGAAGGTGGGGTATGTGGAAAGTTGAACTTAAGTAATTGCTGTTTACAAATTGATAATAATGGGCATGTAGTTGAAGATCTAGCCACCCAGATGAGAGAGCAGACATTTGTGCCTGTCCAGACCTGGCACAGTTTAAAGATGGATGGGTGGTTTGGTTCATTATTTTCATGGATTGGTGGTCTAAAAGCCCTTATGTTCATTGTACTGTTCATATTAGCTATGTGCTTATTGCTCCCTTGTCTCCTACCCCTTTGCTTACGCATGATAACTTCAGCCATTGATAACACTATAGAACGGAAGGCAGCTGTGAAGGTATTAGCTATGTGGCAATATTACCCTATACCCCACGATGATGCTATTACACCAGTATAATGTGTTAATTGACTAATGAGTGATTTAATTCTCACCCTTTCTCACTTGCAGGTGAGAATTATCAAAGGGGGGAATGTGGTAGGCTATGGCCTAGCATGGCCTGCTACTATGAAAGGCCTGTAAGTTAGGCCTGGATCCTAACTCCCATTATAGCTAGAAAAGAACCAAAAATCTGTGGAAAATGAGA
This sequence comes from Ichthyophis bannanicus, assembly GCA_033557465.1. NCBI lineage: Eukaryota > Metazoa > Chordata > Amphibia > Gymnophiona > Ichthyophiidae > Ichthyophis > Ichthyophis bannanicus. Next base: position 224,393,888 of record CM066031.1, read on the forward strand.
AAACTGTTTTAAACTGCTTAATAAGTTTTTATGAATTCATAAGTCTTTCATTATTCTCTTGTGTGTGAAAGAAAAGAAATGTTTCAATACATGCATTCCTGAAGCTAGGGATAACCTTGCAGTAGAGAAGTAACAAAATCAAGAACTGCACCATTGTTAGAGCAATCCTAAGGGAGGGGGCTGGTTGCTAGGCTCCGGAGGGATTTCTAATTGGACAGGTGCAGGGAATGTAAAACCAATGAGAAGTTTGCATGTATCAAGTTGGAACCAATAGAAAGTTCTCATGTATCAAACTGAAAAAGAGGTATAAATGGTTATGTCTCTGTAGAAACCTTTGCTCAGTTCCTTTTGAAGCTTTGACTGACTGGGCCTGTGCACAATAAACTGGCTTGGACCCTGTTAATTGACTCCTGGATTTATTCATTGATTGCACTTTGCTACAGCAATGCTATACTGAAATTTCTGCTTTTCTTAGCACTGGCCATGATGGCCGTATTCAACATTAACTGGTCTTTGGTTCTGTATGTTCACCTCTTACCACCATTCTGCTCTGTTGCCATGATACTAGAATCATAATTGTATATTCTATCTGCATCTATTGCAGTGAACAGTTTATAGATTGTAAATAGACAAGTTTTTGGTCTTACTTTTAGGAATGTTATTTGGAACACCCTTTTTAATGAGAACTGTTCTTCCTATTATAAACTTTTGTGATATTAAATCTGGCTACTTGATCAATTGATTTTTGCAGTTTACTTGGTCATAGTGGAATGATGATAACCGAGGCAAAGTTGGTCATGCTATGTGGGCCAGGCCTCTTTTTTTTTTTTTTTTCATTTAAAATTTTTATTAGTGAATAACACACCAATATACAGCATGTTTAATACAGCAAGTTATCACCCCATCCCACCCCCTTCATCGCTATTGTAGGACAGAGGAACCGAAGTAAACTGTTCTTAGACAATGAAATCACTAACATAATTCAAACAGTGATCAATTCACCAGCGTTAAATAACATAAAATAAAACAGTAGATGTGATGTTCCCCTGCTTTAATCCCCCCGCCTATAATTCAACAAAACACGGGCAACTCCCCTGTGCTAAATCCCCCCCTCCTTCCCACTCTACCCCCCCTCTCCCCTCCCTACCCCCCTCCCCCTCCCCCCCGTATGCAAACACTTAGATCCATTTCTGCATCTTCGAACCCTACCTATGCCCACTACTCCCCCCACCAATCCCAGCACCCCCACCTGCCCCCCCTCCGTAAATCCTCCCCCTACTCCCCCCCCTCCTCTTGCCATTTCTCCACCCATTTCCATACCTTCTGCCATTGTACCCCACTTCTCTCCCCACCCCCCCGGCGCTGCACTGTCAACCGGTGCATCAGCCCCACTTCACTCACTCTTCGGATGAAACCGGCCACCTGCGGGGCACTCTGTCCCCCCCAGTGCCGGGCTATTTCGCAACGGGCCGCTACTAGACAATGGTGTAGTACCCCCGCCTCCCTCCTGGGTATCTCTTCTTCTAGGAGATGTAACAGGCATGTTTCGGGCTTTTGTGGCACTTTGTGTCCTGTCATCGCATATATCACTTCTAAAACCCTCGTCCAGTAAGCTCGCATATGGACACACCGCCACCACATATGCATCCAGTCCCCCCTCTCCCCGCACCCTCGCCAGCATTGGTCATCCTGTCCAAGTTTAGCTTTCACACGACGTACTGGCGTCCAGTACCATCGGGACAGCACTTTATATGCATTTTCCTTAAGGGATGCAGAGATAGAGACATGTGCTACAGTCCGGAGCACCTTGGTCCACACCTCTTCATTCCACACCATCCCCAAATCTGCCTCCCATTTCAGCATATAGGGCAGTTTACCCTTCCCGGGCTCCATCAGACCCCTATATATTCGGGATAACACCCCCTTTTGTCCCAAATGCCCTGTGCATAAAACCTCAAACCAACTACGACGCCCCCACAGGTCCTTCCCACACCCTAGTCTGCCGGAGGCAATGACAGAGTTGCAAATAGGCATAGTGATCATTCTCTGTCAACCCATAGAGATCCTTTATACCCTCAAACCCATACATCCCCTGGTTATGTAAGAGCTGGGATACTTGCGTCAACTCCCCCCTTGCCCACCTTTGAAAGGTCCGCGTGTCCAGCCCCTGCCCCTTCTCAAAACATGCCTCTAATCCCATGCCCTGTGTATACCCTTTTCCTACCACCAGCTGTTGTTTGTACCGTTTCCACACTTTCAGACTATGCACTATCATGGGGTTTAGAATGTTAGAGGCTTCGCCCGCTCCTCCCCACCAAATCACCCTCTCCATGTCCGCCCCCCCATCTGCTCCTGCTCCATCTGCACCCATTGTTTCCCCTCATTTCGTTGCCACTCATATACGGTTTTCAATTGGGCTGCCTCATAGTATTTCCCCAGGTTGGGAACTCCCAGCCCCCCCTCTTCTTTCGCTCTCTGCAGTATGCTCATCGCCACTCTTGGTCTTCGCTGCTTCCATATGAATCTATTTACCATCCCTTGCGCCCGTTTCAAATGGTTCCGCGGTACCTCTATGGGGAGTGTCTGGAATAAGAACAGCAGGCGTGGCACAAGCATCATTTTAACTATCGCTATCCGCCCAAACCAAGATAAAAACCCCTTTCCCCAACCCCCCAACCAACTCTCAGTCTGCCCGAGTACCTTCCCATAATTCAGTTTATATAGTGCCGCCGTTTTATTACTTAGTCATACTCCTAAGTACCTTATGCTTTCCCTCGCCCATTTAAAAGGGTATTGCTTGGCCAACCTTGCTTGTCCTGCTCCCAAGACCGCCAGATTTAAAATCTCAGATTTAGCCCAGTTGATTGTAAAACCCGACAGCTTACCGTATTCCTCCAATTCCCACATCACTATTGGAATGCTCACTCTGGGACTACCCAAGCTTAGAATGATATCGTCAGCAAACAAGGAAATCTTATAGCCCCTCGTCCCCACCAGTAGTCCCCGGATATCCTCCCTTTCTCGCACCCTCTGTACAAACGGCTCTAACGCAATGGCAAAGAGCAACGGCGACAGAGGGCACCCCTGTCGGGTACCCCTCCCCTGCTCGAAAACCCCCGAGTACGCCCCATTCACCCGAACACATGCTTGCGGCCGCTCATAGAGTGCCTTTATCCAGGCCAAGAAATCATTCCCCAGCCCAACCTTCTCTAACACCTGGAACAAGAAGGGCCAGGCTACCTGGTCGAAGGCTTTTTCGGCGTCCAACAACAGGAGCAGGGCCTCTTCCCCGCTCTGCTCAACTGACCAAACTATATTCAATATTTTCCTTATATTGTCCGCCACCTGTATACCTGGTATGAAGCCCGCCTGATCCTGGTGGATCAATTTTCCAATTACCTTGTTTAATCGGGCTGTTAATATCTTTGCGAGTAGCTTGGCATCGAGGTTAAGCAAAGAAATGGGCCGATAAGATGCACAATCCTGCGGATCTTTCCCCTCCTTATGAATAACCGTAATCCCCGCCCAGCCCATCGTGCCCGCTAGTCTCCCTCCCTCCCTTGGCAAGTTAAATAACTTCACCAATGGCTCGATCAGGAGATGCCCAAACCGTCTATAGAATGGCACTGTTAACCCGTCTAAGCCTGGAGTTTTCCCGATTTTTAATTGTCGAATTGCCCTCTGCACCTCATCCCCGCTTATCGGTCTATTGATTTCCCCTTGCTCCTCCCTCCCCAGTTTAGGCAATCGCACTGAAGCAAGGTATCTGCTCACTCTGTCCTCTGTTGTCGAGTCACGGGCTTTATATAGCTCCTGGTAAAACTCTCTAAAGGCTTCCCTAATTTCTCCTTCCTTAGTGACCAGGGTCCCTTCCTTAGATCGGACTCGGATGATATGGGAGCGCAACTTTCTTTGTCGGAGCCTCTGTGCCAAAAATTTCCCCGCTTTATCCCCCCCCTCAAAAACTTCTTGCCGTAAGAGTTGCATCTGATACTGTATCCGTTCTGCCTGCAGCGCATTTAACTGTGCCCGCACCGCCAATATCTGTCCTCGATAAGATCTCAACTGCCCCTGTGCATCCAACTCTTCCAATTCTAATAAACGGAGCCTCAATGCCCCTTCCCTGCTCTCTCTCTCCCTCTTTAACCGTGCCCCCCACTTGACAAGCACCCCGCGAATCACTGCCTTGTAGCCGTCCCATACCCCGCCCCATGCCACCTCCCCGTTATCATTAATTATAAAATATTCCCTTGTTTCCCGCCCTACCTCCTCCCGGACCCTCTCATCATCCAGCAGTGACTCGTTCAACCGCCAATATTGTAGCCCTTTCCCTTCATCCGCCATGCGCAAAGAGACCATCACAGGGGCATGATCAGACCATGTAATGGCCTCCACTGCTGCTTCAGTAATCCGACCCCCTACTTCTTTGGAAACCCAGATAGCATCTATCCGGGAGTAGGACCCATGCGTGGGCGAGAAATAGGAAAATTGCCTCCTTCCAGGGTATTGTAACCTCCAAGCATCAACCAATCCATGCTGCACCACAAAAGCTCGATACCTCTTCCTGTCCGCCCGCTTACCCTCCCGACCCCCAGTTGCATCCCATGCCGGATTCCAGGTAAGATTGAAATCTCCCCCACATATAAGGGTACCCTCCCCCATGTTCCCCACCTCCTCAGTCAATTGCTTCCAGAAATTACCTTGCGATCCCGTAGGGGCATATAGGTTCACTATACAGTACCACTCGTTCCCCACCCGCACCCTCACCAGTACATATCTCCCTCCCTTATCCCTGACAACGGAGTGCACTTGGGTCTTTAATCTGGAGGCTATCAGGATAGCCACCCCCCTTTCTTCTTTTCAACTGTGTTAGAGGCATGAATACATACCCCAAATCCCCTAGGCTTGACCAGGAACTCTGTTGTTTTGGTAAGGTGCGTTTCCTGAATCAGCCCTATCCCCGCCTTCTGGCGAGCCAGCTCATCATACAGTTTCTGCCGTTTAAAAGGCGAATTCAGGCCCTTAACATTTAAGGATACAATTTTTAAATCCCCCATCTTGGTATACCTCACTCCCCGCTGTCAGCCCATAGGTGTTCCAACCCCCCTCTCCTCCCTCCCCCCCCTCCCGCTCCCCCCTCTCCCCCTCCCCCCCCAATCTCCTTGACCCCACCCCCCCAGCTCTCTCCAAAGAGAGATTTGTCTTCCATATAGGTGACTTCCTACAGGCCTGCCTGTCTTCCCCCCTCCATTCCTCATCTCCCCATTTGCTCTATCCCCCCCCCCCCGACTCAACCGCTACCTGCTCCCCCCATCCTCCCCCAACCTCACTCTCCGCCCCCCCTATACCATCCCCCTGCCTCTTCGCCCTCCCTGCCCCCCCTTCCCGCCCCTCTTGCTACATCCCCCTTGCCCCCCCCCCTCATGATGCACCCCTCCTACAATAACCCAACAAAATATATATACACAGCAGTACTACAAAGCACAAAGCTTTAAGATTTCTACTTCAGCCTGCTCCGTTCTCAGCTGCTGATGTCCCGGGGCTCTCTCCAAGCTTGCGCGCCAGTCTTCGGCCCTCTGCTGGGACTCGATGCCACCGCTGGGCTCTCTGAGCTGGATTAGAGGACGTCGACGTACTAGCCCCCTGTCTAGTTGTGGTCATATTCCCTTCAGGGATATTCGGCAGCTCCAAGTCTTGCAGTGCTCTCCAGGCTTCCTCTGTAGTTTGCACTCGTTTTGACCTACCCCTGGCCGTGATCAACATGCCAAAAGGGAACAGCCATTTATATCTTATGTCCTCTTTTCGCAAGTACTTTGTAACTTCTTTGAAGTCCCGTCTACGCTGCAGTGTTCCCCCTGAGAGATCCTGAAAAAACTCCAGGGAGTGTTCTTCCCACTGGAACTGTCTCACCTTCCTGGCTGCCATCAACAACCTTTCTTTAATCTTGAAGGAGCCCAGGCATATCACAATATCTCTTGGTTTATTGTCTCGTTTGGGGCCCAGGCTCCTGTGCGCTCTCTCTATTTGTGACAGTATCTCAGTGCCCCCCTCTGGATCTGCTGTCTCGAGCAGGGAGCTAAAAATTTTAACAATCACGTCCTCACAGTTGCGGTATCGTGCTTCTTCTGGAAGGCCCCGGACGCGTATATTACATCGGCGGGATCTATCCTCCAGGTCCTCCGCCTTCATCTGCTGCTCCAGCTGAATCCGCTTGATGTCTGCCCAGTCTTTTTGTAACACGTCGAGTTCTTCTCCCTGCTGCTGCAGTTGAGTCTCCATTTCTTCCGTACGGTTTCCGATCTCCCCTATATCTTGTCGCAGAGAGTGGATGGACTCTCTGAGCTCCCGCGACACCCCACCGATATCAGCTTTGATCTCATCCTTCAGCTCTGTGAGCCAGTCTTTCAATTTCACGATCCCTCCTGGGCTACAGCTCTGTTCCAACTCTTCCACCAGCTCTTGGGCCTCTGCCAGCTGCTTACTATTCTCTTTGGCCCCCTCCTTGTTACTCTTGGCTGCTCCGTAGGGAGATCGATATTCCGCCAGCTTCTTACGCGCTAACGCCCCCGCTTTATTTTTATCCATCTTGGCTCTAAGTCGTAGGTTCTTTATGTCTTCGCTGTATGGATAACTGTGGCTGTAAATGCTGCAGGGCTTTGCCCCCCCTATCTCTTCTGGAGCACAGGGGCCTCTCCTCTCCCTGTCTCCTCTATAACTTCAGGTCCTTGATACCGCTTGCACAGCCTTTCTCCTCCACCCCTCCTGAGTTCTTGCCCGTCTATGGCCTCTGCTCTGCGGTTCTCCTTAAGGGCTAGCTCTCTCACCTCACACTCTGCTGGTTCTCTGCCGTCGCCTCCACAGGCTTCTTCTTCAGGGCTTCTCAGCCCACACTCCACTGCTTTGTTGTTTTCCCCCGCAGCACTCCTTCTCCTCAGCTCTACACACTGCTCAGCTCCGCGTGGCCCTCTCCCTCAACCACCGCTGTCACTGCGGGCTGCGCTGCACGGGCTATTACCGCCCTCTGAGCTCCTCCGCTCTGCACTGCTGTCCAGCAAGGGAGTGCTGTACGTACCAGCCCCACTGCCGTCGGGAGATGTGAGGTCCCTCGCAGGCCCTCAGCTCTGTAGCGCTGCCCGATTGCCAGATTCTCAGCTGGCTGGGCCTTGGACCCCACACGCTGCTCTGCTGCAGCCTCACAGCACGTCTGCGGTTCTTGCCGCCGGTCCCGGCCGACCACGCGGTCAGCGCTCTTGGCCGCTCGTGAGGCTCCCCCTTCGGGGAAATGCCGATGCGGGGCCAAGCTGCGTCTTTTCACCTCTGCCCGATCCTCGGGTCTAGCGGCGTCGGTTCTCCAACTTGCCCCTCTCAATTAGCTCAAATAGGGGTATTTAGCCCCCTTTTCACAGGCTTGGATGGCAGAGTTCTCCTTCTACCCCACCATCCGTCCCGATGATGTCACCGGAAGTCTGGCCAGGCCTCTTTTTAACCTGCTTTCCAGCTCTTTGGTTACTCCAGGCCATTCTTTGTTTGTTTTCTTTTCTAAATTCTCCCATATGCAGGGTAACAATTCTGCTTCTCGATTTGTGCTGGGTCATCGTATAGTTTTCTTCATACGTTTTCTGTTTGATTTGGTTGGTGGTGTTTTCACCATACTAATGTTCTTTCCCAATTCCCAGAACTGTTTTTTGGATTTTCTAAATAGCTTATTCCATATTATCCTGCTAGACCAGTCCAGACTAATAGGTTGTGTTCCCCTACCAGCAGATTGGTGGAGTAAAAGACCAATAAAAAGCCCAGGTTTCAGTGATGTCACTCCATGCCTCTATCAGTCTCAATCACCAGAGGTCTCTCTTCAGCAGATGGTGGATGGATTTTTCCCTTTCCATGAAAAATCTGAAGAAAAGAGATTTGATTAAATGCTCCTGAACGACCACCTCAAGCCTTAAAGGGGTGACTCTCTCACTTAAGTGTGAGGCTCCATTAGACTGCGGTCTTTTTGGTAGCCATAGGAGGAGCAATCAGGGCAGAGCACCTTCATCCCTGCAGCCAGCTGCCCTTCTCAGCTACTCCAGCCCAATTGGGGCTGTGGGAGGAGGGGCACCAAGAGCTCAAAAGCAGCCCGCGATCGGCGGGAACTCCACCATCTTTAAATTCTCCCAATCGGGGCAGAGCTCCTTCATCCCTGCAGCCAGCTGCCCTTCTCAGCTACTCCAGCCCAATCGGGGCTGTGGGAGGAGGGGCACCAAGAGCTCAAAAGCAGCCCGCGATCGGCGGGAACTCCACCATCTTTAAACTCTCCCAATCGGGGCAGAGCTCCTTCATCCCTGCAGCCAGCTGCCCTTCTCAGCTACTCCAGCCCAATCGGGGCTGTGGGAGGAGGGGCACCAAGAGCTCAAAAGCAACCCGCCACCAGGCGGCCCGCGCCTGTCGGGCCCACGCCTGAGGTCCTTGCCAGAGGGCCCTTTGGCGTGGCCCTTAGGCAGCGGCCATCCTCAAAGGTATCCTACTGTCCCATACAACCCTTGCAGTATACCTTATGCAACAAACAAGAATCAGGAAAAACTACTCTCCACGTTGTGTTCCCAACTTCCAATAACCTGTCTTCTACCTAACTACTTGCTGCAAGTATACCAACCATAGCATATATGGACTTTAGTCTGTCACTTACTTAATTGCTCCTTACTTAGCAACTGTACTCTCTTACTTAATTACTTACCTTGCCACTGTACATAGGTAGTTAGCTATTGTTTATACTTGGCAATTGTACTACCTGTTTCAACTCCTACTAAATTTACAAAAATATTTAATTGCTACTCTTACCTTGCAGTTGTATTAGTCTTAACTGTTGCAGCTTATCTCTACTATTCTCCACTCACTCCTCTCCCACTATTCCTGACTGCCCCCTTATTCCTCTTCCCTCCAAGCGCACCCGCACCTTGCGGGCCCGCGCCTAAGTGGCAAGGCCCTCAGGCAGTGGCACGTCAGCAACTCCACGAGTTCAGCCAGAACTCTCACCTGCAATAGAATCAGTCTCCCGCATCAGGAAATCATCAGAATAATAACCTGAGACTCTGATTTACCCTAACAACTAACCTAGGTAATCCACTTCCACTCCATCTGTAAGGTAACAGTAGACCTGAATATACTAGATAGAATTTCACACCTTGTTACTCTATTACAAACAGATCTCCCTTGAAGTAAGATTTGCTATTGTATCTTGTTAACAGAGTACATTGTTCCTACTAGTTAGGCCTTGCTATTATACAATTGTTTGCCTATTACCACTGCTCTGTACCCTAACCAGTTAATCTGCATTTACTGTCTCTACTGACCCATATTGCTCTACATTGTATCCTCCCATTGCTAAAACCATAGCTCTCTCTCTACTTGCATTAGTTAGCCTCTATCTGTTAACTAACACCACTCAAAATACAGCAGCATTCTCTCCCACCTCACACAAGATCCCCATATTGCATGGACTAGGAAGAAGATATCATTCCTACTACCATCACTCAGCTCCATATCCACACCATATTAGGCACTCTCATCTACTATATATCTCCCTTAACACTATTAGTAGTTCCAAACCCAATCCTATTCCCTCACATACTAACTTAAACTGCGCACTCATCAACGCTCGCTCAGTACGTAAAAAGTGGCCAGCCATTACAGATCTCATCACAAAGCTGAAACTAGACATCCTCCTGGTCACAGAATCATGGCTAGCAGACACAGACAATGTCGTCATAAACCAACTCATTCCCCCAGAATACTCAATACACACATGTCACAGAACAGACCGAAGAGGAGGTGGAGTCCTCATTCTTTCACGAACTAACCTTCAATTTAGTCTACTTTCCTCTAGGAGTACCACACACATGGACCTAGTTACTATAGCTAACAAACATATCATCCTAAATCTCATATACAGAGCCCCATCCTCACCACCAGAAGATTTATCTAGTATAACAGAGCTTGCCTGCAACCTAGAAAGCCCACACAAATCCAACTGGTTAATGGGTGACTTTAACCTCTCCTCACTTCACCATAGCCATTCTACCACATTCCTTGATGCCATGACTGACCTCAACTACTCGCAGCTAGTTAGCTCCCCTACACACCTCAAGGGTAACACCCTTGACCTCATTTTTGCGCCTCAGTCTACAGCGAACACCAACTTTAACCTATCCCATACCCCTGTCCCATGGTCTGATCATGATTTGTTATCCTTCCAAGTCCCATATCAGCAAAACAGTATCCCAGCAGGACAAACAAATATGGTCTCATCAGGATCAACAGCCCGTTTAAAAACGCTCAACAAGGACGACTTCATCAGCCATACTCTTCCAACTCTTCGTCTACCAACCATTGACCTTGATGAGCTGATCAACAATTGGTACACCACCCTGAACTCCTCTTCACAACTACCTTCCTCGGGTAGACTACCAGCATCCAGCACATCACTAAAATGTAGAAGCCCAAAACCATGGTTCTCCACTGAACTACGACTATCCCTCCAGAATCTAAGAAAACAGGAGAGAAAATGGCGCAGATCACGTTCTCCAATTGACCAAATGGATTACGAAAATGCCCTAAAGAAACACCGGGAGAAAATAGCTGAAAAGATGAGGGAACACCATACAGAAACCCTTCTCCGATCACTAAACAAACCACGAGACCTCTTTAACATCGCTAAATCCTTAACTAAGGCACCTTCCTCCAACCAAACAATTTCAATTCAGCCTCAGTCTTTTGCCGACTACCTTCAATCTAAAACCATTAACACGAACTCCACACCAAGTTGTATACCCAACCCCGCCTCAATTACTCAGCCTCTAAAAAATTTTGTCGCTCCCACGGCGAAATCCATCACTGACCTTATTGCTACCTTGAATACTACCACAGCCCCAAACGATCCATGCCCTGCATACTGGATCAGAACAATGCGTGCTGAACTGAGCCCCACACTTGCCCTTATCATGCAACTTTCCTTCACAACCGGATCATTCCCATCATCTCTCAAGCAAACTTCAATACGCCCTCTCCTGAAAAACAATAAACTCGACCCAGCGAAAACTGATTCATATCGTCCAATTTCAAGTATACCCCTTCTAGCCAAAATCATTGAGAAGGTGGTACAAATCCAATTGCAGCAGCATATAGATATTGCAGCCCCTCTTGATCCCTGCCAACACGGATTCCGTGAATCCCATGGTATAGAGATCCTTCTCAAATTACTCATCAACACCTTATCAAGAGGGATTGACAAAATTGAAAATGGGTTCATCCTCATCTTCCTCGACATCTCAGCAGCTTTCGACTCGGTTAACCATGTACAACTTCTTCACCGTCTTCAAGAAAAAGGAGTCCAGGGATCAGCTTGGGAATGGTGTAGATCCTACCTAACTAACTGCTGGCAACAGGTGCGGATAGCATCCTCAACTTCTGATCCTTTCCAGCAACAACAGGGTGTACCCCAAGGATCCTCATTATCAGCTCTTCTATTTAACATATATATGCAACCAATCTGTGAAATCATCAAAACATTTAACGCCTCCAGCTTGATCTATGCAGATGACGTACTGATATTCACTCCAAAAAAAATTAATGCCCCTGACTTCTACCCAATAATCGCTTGCTTAAACGCGATTACAGACTGGCTCCTAACCCATAACCTGCGAATAAACTTAAATAAAACGGAAGTCCTATTCGTAACCAGGAATAATAAATTCCCCCCCCCCCCCCCGCAACATTGAAGGTGAGAGATGCGGAACTACCATGTAAATCATCGATTCGCTACCTGGGAGTCACCATCGATCAAGAACTGACCTTCAAAGATCACATAAAGCAGACCGTCAAATCCATATACTACAAATTAAGAACGCTGAAACCCTTAAGACCTCTACTCGCCCCTAATCACTTCCGAACAATCTTCCAAGCCCTTGTAACACCACATTTTGACTACGCTAACGTCATCCTGCATGGTCTACCCAAGAGCACCCTCAACCCACTCCAATTGGCGATGAACTCAGCAGCCCGCATCCTCTGCGGTACCTCCAGTAGAGACCACATCACCCTCATACTTACAGAGCTTCACTGGCTACCCCTACAAGTCAGGATAACTTACAAAGCACTTCTGCTGTCCTTTAAAGCAATTAATCAAATAGCCCCACCTTCCCTCTCCTCACTTATTATCACCACCCCCACGAACAGACTGAGAAGATCCGCAGCCGCTAATACCCTTGTAGTACCAAAGGAGTACACTAAATGTAACCAAGCAACCAGAGACAGGGCCTTTACCTTATTCGCTCCAACTTGCTGGAACAATCTCCCTCCTCACATCCGATCAATAAAAGACCTCTCTCAATTTAGAAAGGTCCTTAAACACTACCTATTCTGTCATCACCTTTTAGGCCCTAACTCTACACCTCCTCCCCCCATCTCGCAAATCACTCACACAGCCTCTGACATTCCAACAACATAGTCATAACAGAACACGAACTAGACTCCCTGCACACCCAAATTTATGATCCCAACTTGAACTGTAAATTTCCAGAGGTAATATATCTTTCTGTATATAGTTTCCCATGTTATCTCCAAGTTACTGACCCTGTTATAATGTAAGCAAAGGATTGTTCTAATGCGAAAATTTGTTATCTGTAAACCGCGCTGATACCAAAGAGCGCGGTATATAAAAACTGTAAATAAATAAAAACTGTAAATAAATAAATAAATAAAATTGGTTCAGCTTCATGCCCTTATCCTGATAAGGGCCTATTGAGAAGCCACAATTGGAAGAATCTGAAAGTCTGCAGCAGCCTTGCACAACCTTGGTGCCCCCTCCCTCCTCCTCCTTTCCCCCTGCTCTTTCCCAAAGATTACAGAAGGCCCTCAGAAGGATCTGCCTGCTAGCCACCTTTCACACAGAAGCAGTTTCAGGGGAGTAGAGCTAAGCCCGGCACGGATTCTCTGCCCAGGCTCTTGGGGAGTGAATACCAGGGCTTGAACTTGTCATTGTCCTTGTTGGGGGCTCCCAGTTCTGTCTCTGAGGGATGCAATTCGGGGTGGACTGCTAGCGACTGTTGGCACTGGGTGGGGGTTTCCTGCTGTTTTCTGCATGCATTAATAACGTTTTTACCTTATGTGCCTGTGGATTGTGTGATCCCAATGCGCATGCCGTCCCTAGCGCCCTTAACACGTGCCCTTTTTAAAAGCACAGTTAACACACACTTGCGGGCTGAAGCAGCCTTAACGCATACTTAGTGATACCCTAACTTTCTGTCTTCTTCCAGGAAACATTGTTTGACCTGTGATAGGAAATGAAAAGCTTTGTTTTGGATCCTGAACTTTGCCTTTCCTGTATGGCAGCTTTGGAGTCGCCCTTGGAGGGCGTGTCTTCCCTCTCTCAGACGGGGGACGTAGTTAGTCCACCCCTTCCTGCCTCAGGGAAGGAGTTGTGGGATGGTGCTAAGGGTAAGGATGCTTAGCTGGCTGGAGGCTTTGGCAACTGTGCTGTGAGCTGCTCTTCATCTTTTAGGGATTCTGTGGCAGCTATGCCTCCTGGTGTTGGGAAGCCCTTTCTGACAGGAGAGCTTTCAGAGTCTGGATTGTCCTCCCTGGAATTCCTTCTTTTGCAATGGGAGCAATAGGCGTGGTCCTCCCTGGCATGGAAATTCATACCCTGTGGCCTCTGGATGCAAACAGACACGGTCTCATACCACTGAAAAGTATTTGGTCCGTTTACAGAGGGTAGTTACAAAACTACTATATGCTATAGGGTATCCCTCTAATTAGATTAATCAAAGCTGGTATAACTGAATCCACAAGGTACAATTAATCATTTCTTAGTAATACGCCAATTGTACTGCTTGTTGCTAACCACTGGTCTCAGACTATAGCGGGCACTGCTCAGGATACAAATCGCAAGAGCTACGTGCTACAGTAACATCAATGACCAGGTTTGTTTGTTTAGAATATGGCTTAAGAATGTCCTGTACCAAATTTTGGGTTTCTCAAATAAACCAGACTTATCTTAAATATTGATCCAGTTTTCATTTCTTGGCAAAAAATGAAAACTGGATCAATATTTAAGATAAGTCTGGTTTATTTGAGAAACCCAAAATTTGGTATGGGACATTCTTAAGCCATATTCTAAACAAACAAACCTGGTCATTGATGTTACTGTAGCACGTAGCTCTTGCGATTTGTATCCTGAGCAGTGCCCGCTATAGTCTGAGACCAGTGGTTAGCAACAAGCAGTACAATTGGCGTATTACTAAGAAATGATTAATTGTACCTTGTGGATTCAGTTATACCAGCTTTGATTAATCTAATTAGAGGGATACCCTATAGCATATAACGGTCTCATACCAGGCAGGCTGGATGCAGAAGCCCTGCTCGTTCGCCTTTAGGCTAAGCGTTGCTGGTGTTAGACACTCCCTGAAGATGAGGGATGCTTGAGAGTTGTCCTATCCCTCGGATCCTGATGAATCAGTGAGGGGTTCTGATGTGGAAGAGGGCCTCCTGTCACCTTCAGAAGATTATGAAGAGGCTGGCATGATCTACCTGTTCCAAAAGGTGGAGATGGCAGCGTTCATTTCCAGGATCTCATCCACTTTGAACTTGACGCATTCTTCTAGCACAGCACAGGAGCCAAAGCTACACCCACATCTTCAGGGGGTGCGAAAATCCACTATTGTCTTCCTGTTCCCGGAGGTGATCAAAAATATGATCCGATCCAAGTAGGACTCCCCCCCCCCCCTCCCTGCCTAAAGGGTTAAGGGTCTATCCAAAGATCTACACTCTCCCCAAGGAGGAGCGCAATGAGTAGTTTAGCATTCCCAAGGTGGATGCTCGTGTCTGGACCACCATTCCCGTGTAAGGCCTTAAAAAATGTCCTGAGCCGCAAGGTTGATTCCTTGCTGAAGAACCAATTTGCCATGTCTGCAGCTTTTCTGCAGCTGGAGATTTATACCAGCTTGATTTCCTGAGACCTGCTCCAGTGGATTCAGTCTCTTCCACCTGATGATACTACCTATCTCTTTCTTGGAGTCAGCTACGGCCTTTCTTGCCGATGTCATGTATGGCCTGGTGCCCTGGCTACTCTGTCACAGCGTTGGATTTGGCTTTGTCACTGGGCTGTGGACACATCTTCCAAAACATGGTTGTTTCAGCTGGCCTGGTTGGGTCAGATTTGGAGAAACTTGTGAAGGACCTGGGCGAGATACAATCTTGCCAGGTCCAGGGAGACTATGAGGCGGGTGAGTGCCCCGTTCTCATCAGCATCTGCCCGACCGCCAAGGGCAAGCTGGCCGGATACCTGGGGGTCTCGGGACTATTGTTGTTACCGACCTGGTAAACCTTTCCATGGCATGGACCTCAGGATGGCTTATCTACCTGGCGAGCTCAACGGCCTTTCGGATCAACTCAGCCGAGTGCTTCAACCACACGAGTGGACCCTCAAAAGGGCAGTGGTGAACTGGATCTTCCAGGAGTAGGGAAATTCCTTTGGTTGATCTTTTCGCCATGGCACACAATGCCCAGGTAGCTCTGTTCTGCTCTTAGAGGCCGACCAGCAACCGCCTGGCCTCTGATGCCTTCTTCCTCTGTTGGGGGAGGGCTTGTTGTATGCATACCCCCTGATACCAGTTGTGAAGAAAACCCTCCTGAAGCTTCAGGTAGACAGGGGATCCATGATTCTCATCGCCCCTTTCTGGCCTCTGTAGCCCTGGTTCCCACTACTGCTTCAGCTCTCGCAGAGGGAGCCACTTCACCTTGACTCTGCCCTGACCTCATTTCACAGGAAGGTGGAACCTTGCTGCATCCCAATGTCTGCTTGCTGGCTCTCGTGGCATGGATGCTGAGAGGGTAGTCCTTGCTGAGCTTAATCTCCCCGAGAGCGTTACTAACATCCTGCTGTCATCCTACATGACCTACGTACTCATGTAATGGAGATTTGCTGCCTGGTGCACCCTGGCTAGGACGCTGGACTACTTCTCCTGTGCCATGGACCAGCTGCTGGAGTACCTTCTACACCTCTCCAACTTTGGGCTGAGGTCCAATCCAGTGCATGTTCACCTCAGCGCGATAGGGCCATGCCATCACAGCTTCGGGTGGAAGCCCATTTCGGCCCAGCTTCTTATTTATTTATACAGTTTTGTATACCACCTTATCCTTCAATCAAAGTTCCCTCAGGAATTGGGGGATACATTAAACATGAGGGGATATAAGACACATACACTAATACTTACTTACAGGGAACATGTGGCCCTACTCATGAGGGGCCTGCTCCTCTCGAAGCCCCCTGCTCAAGCCCCCAATGGTCACTTGGGATCTCAACATGGTACCTGCCCAGCTAATGCAGGCCCCCATTTGAGCTGTTGGACTCATGCCTTCTGAAATTCCTGACCTGGAAGGTCCTTTTCCTGGCGGTGGTGACGTCGGTGCAAAGCAAGCATCAGCTAGCTCCAAGCTCTGGTTGCTCACGCGCCATATACCAGGCTTCACCAGAACAGGGTGGTGCTCCACACGACCCCCATTTTCTAGTCTCTGCATTCCACATCAACCAGTTGATTGTCTTGCCAACTTGCTTCCCCCGGCCTCATGCCAACCGGAGTGAGACAGCATTGCATACCTTAGACTGCAAGTGGGCTCTAGCCTACTTGCAACATACAAAGGCACACCACCAGTGCACCCAGCTGTTCATTTCCTTCGATAGCAGTAAGCTGGGCACTGCAGTCTCGAAGCACATGCTATCCCTTTTGGCTTGCGGACTGCATCGCTTATTCATATTCCCAGGCTGGGTTAAGCCTTGAAGGTCATGTCACGGCTCACAATGTCTGTGCAATCGCCATGTCGGTAACCAACCTCTGCTCTGTCTCTGCGGAGGAAATCTGCAAGTCTGCTACATGGTCCTCGGTCCATATCTTCACAGCTCATTATTGTCTGCATGAAGA
The DNA here is from genome assembly GCA_033557465.1 of Ichthyophis bannanicus. Classification (NCBI taxonomy): domain Eukaryota; kingdom Metazoa; phylum Chordata; class Amphibia; order Gymnophiona; family Ichthyophiidae; genus Ichthyophis; species Ichthyophis bannanicus. The sequence continues at coordinate 224,410,843 of CM066031.1, forward strand.
TTCCCGATGGGACAGCAATTTTGGCCAGGCCGTGCTCTGGCTCCTCTTTGGGTCCTAGTGTCCACTCCTGCCCACCGGCCCTTCTGTCCATCCAGGCTACCTGCAAAACCCCTCAGGTCGATGTCTGCTGAGGATACTGAATCGGATGAGTCCCTCCCGAGGGACTATCTTCCTGTTCTTTTTGGCTTCTCCAGTTCATTGCCCCTGTTGAGCTGTTGATCTCTGGTTCCAGTAGCCCGTAGCTTGGGAGTCCCATACGTGAGGACTTATTTTCTGCTTGTTCACAGAGAAAATGTAGTTACTCACCTGTAGCAGGTGTTCGTGAACAGCAGGAATAAGTCCTCACAACCCTCCCATCTCTCTGAGGATTTGCCTTTTGACTCATGTTATGTTGTTAGACTGGTGCCACAGCAGGTGAGAAGACAAGTGTGCATGCGTGTTGTACCTCCCAAAGGCTTCCTTTGGAAGCTGGGGAGAATTGGTGACATTACCCATACGTGAGGACTTATTGCTGCTGTTCACGGAAAACATCTGCTACAGGTGAGTAACTGCACGCTCTTGTGGGGGTTTAATTACAACCTTGTAAAGATTTCTTTCTTGGGCTGTGGATGCTTAGTATGTATTCATAAACAAAGGAGATGGACCTGAAACACCCATCCTGGATGGGCCTTATGATATTGGGACATCCAATGCTGGAAATCAGTGGGTGCAAGGTCATTGTTGCCCATTGGAGGCTTGCAGGTCCATAAATAGGTGTGGAAATCCAGGGTTGTTTGATTGACCTTAAGACATGTCCTGCCCCTGTTGAGCAAGAAAGTGTTTTGAGTGTTGTCTGTGCTATAATGTGTTCTGTATGACCAGAGAGAGAAGAACCAGGAGTCCCCAGGTGGTATGAGAAATGAGTCTGCTTACTACATGGGCAGAGGAGAATTTAGAGGTGCTCTTCGTGGCCTGCATTGCCAGAATAGATAACTTGGAGGTGGACTACCCGAGCACTGGATCTTGGGGAATAGGTTTTATGTAGGCAGATCTCACTGACTCAGCTGTGGCTTACTCTCCTTCATAATCCACCTATGTGGAGAGTGACGAGGCGGAGGCCAGGGCAGTGCTGACCCCCCCCCCCCCCTTCTGAAGTTTGTCCCCACTCCGTGGCTCCTTCCAACACGCTTCACTTCCAATAAGTGCAATGCAGGCACTTTTAAATGCCCTGCTTTACTGGGCTTGCAGGAAGAGCAGCCCTTCCAAGGGAATGAGGCTGTCTTGCAGCCCAGCCTGTGAATTTGGGGCTGCTGCAAAAGGAGTGTGAAGTCTTTTCCCAGGCCAGAAGTGTTAACCCTGACTTCATCTCTGACCGTCTCTAGATAGAAGCAGATCCAAATGCAAGTGCCTAATGTCTTTGCTGCACCAGCCAGTCTACAACTGTTGAAGACAAAAAAAAAATATAGTGACATGTCTCCTTGCTATACCAGCCTTTATAGTGAGGCGGGCAAGAGTTTGTCTGCTTCTCTGCCTGCTGATGGAGGAGCTTAACCCCCACTCATCTGGACTGGTCTGGAAGGGACAATAAGTTATTTCTATAGCCCAATGAGAAATGCAGCTTCCTAAGGGAACATTAGTTTCGAGCTCTGGGAGAACTGTTCCATCCTGGTGTCATGCGATAATATCACCTACTTGCTGTCTGCACCTGTTACAGCTAAGCAGCTTAGCTTTATTGGCTATATGAAGAGCCTTTTCCTTATTTGGAATTTGTAATCCTTGCATGTTCTTATTTAAAAATCCCTTGATGTTCCTCTATTCCTGTGCCTAACAGTTTATTTCTGACAGTTTCTTAGTAACTTGTCGTAACAATTCATTAACACCTTAATTCTTAGTGTGCTAGATGTTTCTTGGTATTTTGATAATCCCTAGACTGTTGTCAGATTTCTCAGAATTTGCACTTCTGATTTCCCATAGGGAGGCTCTTCACTGTTCTCTGTTGCCTGCTAATTGACTTGTGATAGTGCTCACATGCTTGAGCATGCAACCGTTGGTATGGTTTATCCTTGCCTTGTTTTTGGTTTTAAAGTTTTGGGTGATCCAGCTCAGACTGAGTACATAGATCACCTGTATTTGTAACTCTTTGGTCCCTCAGTTCACTGACCCTTTAAAAGGGATTTGGGGGTAGCAGGTTCTAAGCCATTTTAGATTTTGCTCTTTTTAAAAAATCTTTTTGATTCGCTACTCTAAATACCTTATAGACCAGGCCTTTGACAAATTTTCTTTGATTTTAGGAGTCGGCCCAAAAACATTGGCTGAGACCTTCTTCACTCCTTTAGGGTATGATTCACTGAGGCTCCTTTTCCCATGCCGTATTTAAGTGAAGAGAAAGCTTAGTAAATAAAGCATCTCTGCAAGCCACAGGCAGAAATGCAGTCAGTAGCTGCCGCCTTCACCTAGTTTCTCTCTCCACCATTCTCTCTTCCTTTTTCTATCTGCCAGCCTCCTAGTCCCATCCTCCTTACGCCTACCAATCCAATCAGCCACCCTCCAGTCCCACTCTTCCAACTAATGAGTCGTCTACCATCCATCCAGTCCTAGCAAATCCTAAAATCAGCCAGCAGCCTCCAGTCTTTCTCCCAAACTCTTACCTGCCTTGCGGCGCTGCTCCTCTACCTCCGAAGTTGGCAGGTTTGAAACCTGAAATGAGGTACATTTTGTTTCTTGCAAAACCAGGAAATTCCTCATTTTGTAGCAGCAAAGCGCAGACAAACCAATGATACCAGGAGTCTGTTCAGAAGGTCCAAATCATTTATTTGTGCACAAGTCTCAAGCAAGTCAATTTCAAAATGGCTGAACAAAGTTTTCTAGCATTACAACAACTTTTATAGATTTCTGTTCCATTCTAGGTATAGAAAAACATTTCATTGGTCCCGGTACTCTCCCGTACCTCCCGTACCCCTTCCATTGGTGCCGGTACTGATAAGATTATCCAATTATGTTCCTTCAGTGGGCATGGCACCTGCATACCCCCCTTCTAGTCCCAATTACAATGGTCAGTTCATCAACTTGTTACTTTCATACTCTCAAGGCCATAGAGCCAATTTGTGCATGCAGGGGAGCAGGGCTCTGCAACTCATCTGTCAGCACTCCCAATTATATTCCTTGCAGATGTACTTTTTCTTATCAGTAACTTTTAAACATATTTTTCTGTATTTTTCCATCTCTCAATTTTGCTTATCTAAGTTAGTTTAGTTCTCTTACAGAGTTCTATCCTACAATAGCAGCATATTGGGGGATGTGCAATTCCTATGTGCCTCTCCACAGGCTTCATTTACAGGTCAAGCTAGTTAGGCCTGCCTGCTTATGTCAGACACCGTGGATCACAGGCCTGCACCTACCACAATTTCATGTTTTAAACCTAGCATTTCGAGCAGGAACTCTCTCCTGCCTGCACAGCGTGACTCCCTGTGAGTCTGAGCTGCAGTATACAGGAACTCTCCTGTTTGATCTCTGGTTCTGAAGACTCGCAAGAGCAGCATGAGAGTTCGGCATGCTGCAGCTCAGACTCGCACAGAGCCATGCTGTGCAGGGAAGAGACAGTTCCCGCTCAAATGGCGGTTGTGGCCAAGTAGCAAAAATAAGCTGGGAATGGGGGTGGGGTAGAAAAATCTCAGATAAAAATCTTTAGTTGCCATGGTAACTTGGCACCTAGAATTTGTCAAGCCCTGCTATAGACAGCAAAGATTTTTCTGGAGTTATACCATGTATTCTTCAGGTGCTGGTTTTGTTTTAAGATTTGGGAAGAGAGCTCCTTCCATAGGTATGTGACTAGCCAGTAGGGCCTCCCTAGTCCTTTTCCCCCAAATGTACAAAGTTTTTTTGTTTTGTTTTTTCTCAGGGCAACAACAGGACAGGAGAGAGAGAATGATAAGGAGGTGATGAGAATGTAAGGCAGATGGATTTCTGAGCAATAGGTTACCAGAGGACAAAGGTCTTTGCTGTCATCAACACTGCTGTTGTATGCCATTGAGTCAATACTGACTCCTGGTGACCCATCCCCAGTGTTTTCATGGCAAGATGCAATCGGAAATAGGTTTCCTTTCTTCTGCGCACCTGGTATTCCAAGGTGATCTCCCATCCAATTACTAACCAGGCCTGACCCTGCTTAGCTTCTGAGATCAGATGAGATCAGGTTCATTCAAGATGGCAGCCCCATGTGTACATAATCCATGGGAGGCTATCGGAGGCTTGAGGCTGAAGAACAGTTTGAGCCCTCACAGCTTCTGAATTCACCAGTTGTTTTAGACTGAGGGCAGCTGTTGCAGTGCCTATGCTATGGGGTGGTCTTGAAGGAGGTTTGGTCTACCTTTCGCTGGGCTGCCTGCAGCTAATGGGTTATTCAGGGTGGGCATATTATCCTAAATGTGGCAGGAGAGGGCCCACTTGGCACATTTTATTTTGGTTTTGCCTGACTGTGCAGGGCTATTGGAGGGAGGTGCATTTGTTCATGAGCAGGTTTTCCAGGGGCAGTGATCATTGGCCCCACAGTTGGCCCTGCTCCATATAATGGAGGGGTGGCGGTCACTATGCAGGGTCGGCGGCAATGGTTGAAATTAGCTTGAGCGTTAGCTACATGAGAGATCTTTACTTTAATTCTGCTTATTGAAATTTTCAAAAACTATACAATGTTCACAAAGTATAGAGAAACACAATAAGTCAACAATAGAAATAATTCAAAAGAGAAATAATACAAACAAGTATATTAGCCCACATCTCGGGGAGAAAACCATAAGAAATCAATAACAAGAAAAAACAGGGCAAGGAACACTGAACCAAAGAAAGGTGTCCCAGCCACACAGAGCAGTCATTTAATTATACCCTCCCACCGCCTGACAATTTCTAAATGACAGCATAATGACATAAAGGAAAAGCAAAAGTCACTGCGCCTTTTCCTTATCAAGAATCCACCTTTCCAAATCCGAAAATGACAAAAAGACAAACCTGTCCATATCCAAGAGATACTAAGCATTTACAAGGGTAGCGTAAGAAAAAAGTAGCGCCTAAGGCAAGAGTTCTAGACTTGAGAGCAAGATTCCTACGTGCTTGTGTTGAGCGAGATACATCAGGAAAGATAGAGACCTTATCACCACAATAGAGATTGTCTCTTTTCCGAAAATAAGCTACGTGAAATATCTTGATGGGGTGGAAGGTGGTGGTGCCGCCAAGATATTGGCAGTGGCGGAATGCGTTGCACCAGCACATGCAGCTCAATAAGCTGTGGGCTAAGGGGTCTTGCCTACATCAATCGCCAGAGAGGTACCAGGAGTTGGCATTTGGCAATGGAAGTGACACTCCTGCTGATATGAGCAGAGGCGCATCTTCTGGCTCTGTGGCAGCTAGCAAAGAAAACCTACCAATTTCCTCAGCAGAAATCTGCTGGATCCAGGAGAATGGTCTCTGACCAAGTTGGTCTTTCTCTGGTGGTGTTGGGGGACTCTAATAATGGATCTTCTTGGCACCAACTGCGTATGCTAGGTGGGCTGGTTCTTCAGTCGCTGGCAGAAAAAGATGTCTGATGGTCTTAATGTGTTGGTTCAATGTGGCCTTGAGAAGGTCTGTTGTATGTCTTTCCCTTGTGGCCTTTCATAGGGCAAGTGGTCCAGAAGGGTAGAGGCTTATCCGTGTCTGGCGATTTTGTCATGTTGTCAGATTCACCTCGGAGGCCATGGTATGCAGATCTGGTTTGTCTGCCAGTGGAGGACTCATGACCCTTGCTGGTAGTGGAAGATCTTCTGTCTCAGGGGCCAGTCCTAATGCCAGATGTGGTTCAGTGATTGCTTAGGACTTGGCTCTTGAGAGCAAGGTTGAGAAAGAAGGGTTACTCTTCTCGAGTCATTGCTATATTGTTACATGCGCCAAGCAATCCACATCTCTTGCATATATATCGGTGTGGCGACTCTTTTGAAGGTTGGCCTGCAGATAGGGGACTGTCATTTCGCTGCTTCCAAAGATCTTAGCATTCTTGCAGGTGGGCCTAGAAAAGGGGCTTGCTCTGAATTCTCTGCAGGTGCAGGTGACAGCGTTTTGTATGTTTCAGAGGAAAGATTCAGGGGTTTTTTCTTAGCTTCCCATCCGGATGTGGTACACTTCTTGAGAGAAGTCTACTACAGCTACTACTGATAATCATTTGTATAGCACTACAAGGTGTACGCAGCACTATACATATAGATGTAAGACACAGTGCCTGCTCATCAGAGCTTACAAACTAAGACTTAAACATATCACAAAACTGGGGACTAAACTATGGTAAGATACACATAAGTAGTAGATAAGGGGGGCACTAGTGAGCACAACAAAGATGGCTGCAACTTAGCACAGCTTTCCCTACCTTGCGATCCAAATCCTGGCTAAGAATCTCCTTTTGGTGATCTTGACATTAAAAATTAATGTCAGACTAGAGGTTTACTCTGCCGGCATGCGCTGAGAGGTAACATAAATGACTGCTTCTTGGAGCAGCTGGTTCATGAACCGACCAGAGGGGAAGCCATATTGGACCTAGTCCTTAGTGGAACCCCAGATCAGGTGCAAGAGATAAGGGTGTTGGGGCCACTTGGGCAATAGTGATCATAGCATGATCGCGTTTGATTTAATTAGTGGAGGAGGGATAGTAAGGAAATCCACAATACTACCTTTTAACTTTCGAAAGGTAGACTATGATAAAATGAGGAAAATAGTTAAGAAAAAACTAAAAGGAGCAGTTGCAAAGGTTAAAGACTTACATCAAGCTTGGGTGGTGTTGAAAATACTATCTTGGAAGCCCAGACCAGCTGTATTCCACGCTTTTAAGAAAAGTGGAAGGAAGTCCAAAAGACTGCCCGCATGGTTTAAAGGTGAAGTCAGAGAGGCCGTTGCCAAAAAAGCATCTTTCAGGAAATGGAAAAAAGAGCCAAACGATGAAACCTGGAAACAGCACAAGCACTCGCAAGTTAAATGCAAGGCATTGATAAGGCAGGCAAAGGGAGAATTTGAGAAGAAGCTTGCTGCGGAAGCAAAAACGCATAATAAAGACTTCTTCAAGTACATTCGTAGCAAAAAACTTGTGAGAGAGTCAGTTGGTCCATTAGATGATAGAGGGGTTAAAGGGGCACTAAGAGGCGACAAGGGGATAGCAGAGAGACTGAATGAATTCTTTGCTTCGGTCTTTACTGAGGAAGATGTAGGGATGTTACCCATGACTGAAGTGGTATTTAAAGGTGTGGAAGAATTGAAGGAAATATCGATACATCGGGAAGATGTATTACAGCCATTAGATAAACTGAAGAGTAGCAAATCACCTGAGCTGGATGAAATGCATCCAAGGGTGTTGAAAGAACTGAAATATGAGATTGCAGACCTGCTATTAGTAATCTGTGAGCTATCATTAAAATCAAATGTAATACCTGAAGATTGGAGGATGGCGAATGTAACGCCAATTTTTAAAAAGGATTCCAGGGGTGATCCGGGAAACTACAGACTGGTGAGCCTGACGTCAATACCGGGAAAAATGGTAGAAACCATCATAAAGAACAAAATTGCTGAACATGTAGATAGTCATGGCTTAATGAGAGACAGCCAATATGGCTTTAGAAAGGAAGATCTTGGCTTACTAATCTGTTATGTTTTTTTGAAGGTGTGAATAAACAGGTAGACAAAGTTGAGTCGGTTGATATAGTGTATTTGGACTTTCAGAAAGCCTTTGACAAGGTCCCTCATCAGAGACTTTTGGCAAAACTAAAGAGTCATGGGATAGGAGGCAGTGTACTATGGTGGATCAGGAACTGGTTAAAAGAAAGCAGAGGGTTGGGCTAAATGGCCAATTTTCCCAATGGAGACAGGTGAATAGTGGCGTACCCCAGGGATCTGTGCTGGGTCCGCTGCTTTTTGACATATTCATAAATGACTTGGAAAAGGGAATAACAAGTGAGGTTATCAAATTTGCAGATGACAAAAACTATTTTTAAAGTTGTTAAAACCCAAGAGGTTTGTGGAAAATTGCAAGAGGATCTTGATAAATTGGAAGACTGGGCATCAAAATGGCAGATGAAATTTAATGTGGACAAGTGCAAAGTTATGCACCTAGGGAAGAACAACCCAAACTATGGTTACACAATGCAAGGTTCCACATTAGGAACCACCACCCAGGAAAAAGATTTAGGCGTCATTGTGGATAACATGTTAAAACCCTCGGCCCAGTGTGCAGCGGCGGCCAAGAGAGCAAATAGAATGCTAGGTATCATAAGGAAAAGAATGGAAAATAAAACAAAAGATATTATAATGCCTCTATATCGTTCCATGATGAGACCGCACCTTGAATATTGTGTGCAGTTCTGGTCGCCGTATCTTAAAAAAGATATAGCGTTATTAGAAAAGTTTCAGAGAAGAGCCACCAAAATGGTAAAGGGGATGGAAGGATACCCCTATGAAGAAAGGCTAAAAAGGTTAGGGTTCTTTAACCTGGAAAAGAGACGGCTGAGGGGAGATATGATAGAAGTCTATAAATTAAAGAACGGAGTGGAACGGGTAAACGTAGATCGATTGTTTACGTTATCAGAATATAGAAAGACTAGGGGGCATGCAATGAAGCTACAGGGTAAACTATTTAAGACTAATAAAAGAAAATATTTTTTCACTCAACGTGTAATCAAACTCTGGAATTTGTTACAGGAGGATGTAGTAAAGGCTGTTATTGTAGCTGATTTTAAAAAAGGTTTGCACAAGTTCCTGGAGGAAAGGTCCATAAACCATTATTAAGAAGGGACCCAGGATATCAGTGCTTGACCCAATAGAAGCATTGTGGAACCTGTGTCTTTTGGGGAAACTGCTAGGTACGTATGACCTAGATTGACCACTATTGAAAACAGGATACTGGGCTTGATGGACCTTGGTCTGACCCAGTATGTCATATCTTATGTTCTTATCACTCTCCAGCCTTATCTGATCACCTTTGCCAGGCATCCACGGTGACGGGCTCCTAACGTCTACCGGCAGCAACTATTGAAAGTCATCAGAACTCTGCTCTCCTCACATATGAAGCGTTCACCATATACATATCAATATAGGGGAGCTTAGGTTGAATCTGCTGAGGTGGAAAAAAACGGCTCTGAAGAGAGATTCTAGTTACAGGCTGCCAACCGCCATTTCTAATCATGTGAGGCTATCGGCTGAAAATATTGTCTTCACACTGCACTATTCTCATGCCCCAGCTCCACTATATATAATTACATGAGTGTCCACAATGCTATACAGTAGGGTCAAATCATTGAGAACCCAGCTGTGGCTAGTTACGGTGAGGCTCTTTCTGTGGTGCTGCCTTGGAACACACGAGTGAAACGCAGACTGTTATTGATTTAGCAGGAAATTCAGTCATCTTAAGCACCATGATACTACCAGTGCTAACTCCCGAATCTTGGTGTTTTTGGAGTGAGAAGAGACAGGGGCTGTCATGAGATGTAAGCTGTGGGGCTAAAGCTTTCTCCAATTGATTGGCGGGGAAACACTGTTAATCATCAATTTGCAGTTCAATTAATGATAGATCGGGTCTCTGCTTGCGAGAGAAATTTCTCCCAATAGATTAAACGGCTAGTCATAATTTTACCTTAATGACCTTCAAACTGTCTGGAGGTCCTACAATAGCCAACCTCCCAAAGTGCTGAGTGAGACGCTAGCTACGAAGACTGTGTGGCGGTGCAGAGTAGACCGAACCTCAATTGTCTCCACACATCACCTTTTTGGTTTAAATATAAAAGTAGAGCACCTCAAGTTGAGAAAACAGAAAAGTCACAAGAAGGACTTAAACAAAAATTAACAACACTCAATCAGGAAAACTGGAAAAGGATAGTGTGAACCGCTATCATTAACAACGTAACAGTATAAAACATAAAAGGAGCCAGCACAAGTTTCTCCCAATTACTTTACTTGTATACGGGTTGTTCTCCTGTATCATGTGCAGTAGTATCACAGTGATGTGTATTTTTACTGAAGGTTGCATTTGTCTGTTCTGACTCGACCAGTTTTGAGAAATTATCTCCACAGACTCAGAAGTTTAGTTTCTGCTACTGCCTTCATAGATAAGTTTTCATGTGAAGTTGGAGCTCCTCCCTGTGGACAAATTCTTGTACTGCCTCCAGGAATTCATGTGCCTGTTCATCCTAACTCACTGAGTTCTTGGTAATTTGCTGCAATTTTTCAACTTCTGTCATGTCCAACTCTAAATTTTATGCTACTGCCTTGTCAAAGTAGGTTCGTGCTCCTGACTCAGCTTTTGCAACTTAGAAACATAGAAACATGACGACAGAATAAGACAACTTGGCCTATCAAGTCTGTCCTTCCATATCAACCACTGCAACAGTCCCCTTTTTCCCTTTAGAGATCTTCTGTGTTTGTCCCATGCTTCTTTGAAGTCAGATACTGTCCTCATCTCTACCACTTCCACTGGGAGACTATTCCACGGATCCACTACTCTTTCCGTAAAGAAATATTTCCGTATATCACTATGGATCTATCCCCCTTCACCCTCATCCCATGTCCCCTCATAGAAGAACTTGCTTTCAATTGATAGAGGCTCTCCCGCTGTACATTTATGCCATGGAGATATTTCAACATTTCAATCATATCACCTCTATCCCGCCTTTCCTCTAAGGTGTACATATTAAGATCCTTGTCTGTCCTCATATGCTTATAATGAAGACCATTAACCATTTTATTAGCCACCCTCTGCTTAAATCCTTTTGAAGGTGCGGTCTCCAGAATTGCACATAATACTCCAAATGAGGTCGCACCAAAGACTTATACAGAGGCACTGTCACCTCCTTTCTTCTGCTGGCCATTTCTCTCCCTAGGCACCCAAGCATCCTTCTAGCTTTTGCTGTCGCCTTTTCTACCTTTTTAGTTTAAGATTATCGGCAACAATCACGCCTAGGTCCTGCTCTTCTTTAGTGGACAAAAGTACTTCACCCCCTATACTGTATTACTCCCTTGGATTGCTGCAGCCCAAATGCATGACCTTGCATTGTTTAACATTAAATCTCAGCTGCCAGTTGTTGAAAAATGCATTGACAAGCTGCTTCTCCTTCACATGTGGTTATCTCTGATTCAGCTTCACCAGCGACGAAAGCGGATAACATAGTAACATAGTATATGAAGGCAGTTAAAGACTAGTATGGTCCTTCTAGTCTGCCCAGCAAGGCAGCAAGAGAAGGTGCACCTGCCACTCCGTGCAGGTCACCCCTCCCCATGCCTTTGTTTAGGGGTGCACCCACCGCTCTGTATAGTTCATCCCTATTTGTTCAGATATAAGAGAGAGTTTTGTTATTTTGATTTTATCCTGTTGCTATAAAGCAGTGGTTCTCAACCTTTTTTGTACCGTGACCCCTTTTACCATTGGTCAACTTGTGGTGACCCCCAATGATAAAATCAAATGCGTCTCTCTTCCTTTACCGTAACGCATTTATTTATTTACATTCTCTTATATACCGCGCTATTCTGCATCAGTGCGGTTTACATTGAACAAACTGAAATTACATTGAACAGGGCATTATAACTTGGAGATAACTATTTTACAGGGAACATGGGCTATGGAGGGTTAAATGGCTTGCCCAAGACCACAAGGAGCACCTGTGGGACTAGAAACCCCAGTCCTTCAGGCCCAAGGTTGCTGTCCTCTAGTGGGATTTGAACCCCGACCTTCCGGCCTGAAGTACGTTGCCCCAACCACTAGGCCACTCCTCCACTCCATTGTCACTGTAATCATTTGTTGCATTATTAATATATTATAAGCCTTTTCAATATGTTTTTATTTATAAAATGTACTTATTTAAATCACAATAATTAATCACAATAACAAGTAGCAATATTTGATTTCAAAATTATGATTTTGTAGTCAAATCACTAATATGAAATAAAATTATTTTTTCTACCTTTGTTGTCTGACCAATTTATTCTCTGATCATGCTGGTCCTGATCTGAGGCTTCTGCTTTCCTGTCTTCTCTTAGCTCTCTTTCTGTGGTCTATGGTCCATCTGCCATTTCTTATCTCTTCTTTCGTTTTCTTCACTTCTTTCCATCAGCCTATTTCCAGTCCCAGTAACCCCTCCCCAGTATCAGCCCCTTTCCAGTCCTCACTCCCAGTACCTGTCAATGTCAACTTGCATTCCCATGACGGCCACTGGTGTCCATTCCTTTCTATTCCCCCTCCTTCCCCACTGACCAGTCCCTTCTAGCACAAATACCATGGCAGCCCCTCTCAGATCCACTCCCTTCCAGTTCCATTCTCCCATCCCCTCATATCAGCCCATTTGTAGCCTTAGGCTCCAGTTTTCTTCCAGGGCCAGCAGCTTTATCCTCCCCTCCACCCAATCAGCCCATTCCCAGTCAAAGCCCCCCAATCAGCTCACTTCTAGTACTAATCCCCCCTCAACCCCATTACCAGTGCTAGCCTCCCCTAATCAGCCCAATACCAGTCCTAACCTCCACTAATCAGCTCATTTCCAGTCATAGCACCCCCCCCCCGATCAGCTCATTTCCAATGCTAGCCTCCCATCAGTCCATTACCAGTCCTACCCCACCCCATCAGCCCATTACCAGTCCTAGCCTCCCCTAATCAGCTCATTTCCAGTGCTAGTCCCCCCCTCAACCCCATTACCAGTGCTAGGCTCCCCTAATCAGCCCATTACCAGTCCTATCAGCCCATTACCAGTCCCAACCCCCCTTGATCAGTCCATTCCCAGTCCTAGCCTTCCCTAATCAACCCATTACCAGTCCTAGCCCCCCCTCTGCCCATTACCAGTGCTAGCTCCCCCATCAGCCCATTATAATCCTAACCCGCACTGTCTCTCGCTCTGTCCAGCATTTATGCTTTCTGTCCAGTATGTCCCCTTGTCTCTCCCCTTTGTCCATGCCAGCTCCCCTCCCTCCATGTCAGCCCCCCTCCCTCCATCCATCCATATCAGCCACCTCCCTCCATGTCAGCCCCCCTCCCTCCATCCGTCCATGTCAGCCCCCATCCATCCCTCCCTCCCTCCATGTCAGCCTCCCTCCCTCCATCCATCCATGTCAGCCTCCCTCCCTCCATCCATCCATGTCAGCCCCCCTCCCTCCTTCCCTCTGTCCATGTCAGCCCCCTCCCTCCCTCTGTCCATGTCAGCTCCCTCCCTCCATGTCAGCCCCCCTCTCTCCATCCCTCCATGTCAGCCCTCTCCATCCCTCCATGTCAGCCACCTCCCACCCTCCATGTCAGCCTCCCACCATCCATCCATATCCACCCCCTCCCTCCCTCTGTGCATGTCAGCCCCCCTCCCTCCATCCATCCATATCAGCTCCTTCCCTCCCTCCGTCCATGTCAGACCCCCTCCCTCCATCCATGTCAGACCCCCTCCCTCCATCCATCCATATCAGCCCCTTCCCTCCCTCCATCCATGTCAGCCCCCCTCCCTCCAGCCATCCATCTCAGCTCCCTCCCTCCATGTCAGCCCCCCTCTGTCCATGTCAGCCCCCTCCCTCATCCATCCACCCATATCAGCTCCCTCCCTCCATGTCAGCCCCCTCTGTCCATGTCAGCCCCCTCCCTCCCTCCATGTTAGCCCCCCTCCCTCCCTCCATCCATCCATATCGGCCCCCTCCCTCCCTCCATCCATGTCAGCTCCCTCCCTCCATCCATCCATCCATATCGGCTCCCTCCCTTCATATAAGCCCCCTCCCCCCTCCCTCCCTCTGTCCATGTCAGCCCCCCTCCCTCCATCCATCCATATCAGCCACCTCCCTCCATGTCAGCCCCCCTCCCTCCATCCGTCCATGTCAGCCCCCATCCATCCCTCCCTCCCTCCATGTCAGCCTCCCTCCCTCATCCATCCACCCATATCAGCTCCCTCCCTCCATCCATCCATGTCAGCCTCCCTCCCTCCTTCCCTCTGTCCATGTCAGCCCCCTCCCTCCCTCTGTCCATGTCAGCTCCCTCCCTCCATGTCAGCCCCCCTCTCTCCATCCCTCCATGTCAGCCACCTCCCTCCCTCCATGTCAGCCTCCCTCCATCCATCCATATCAACCCCCTCCCTCCCTCTGTGCATGTCAGCCCCCCTCCCTCCATCCATCCATATCAGCTCCTTCCCTCCCTCCGTCCATGTCAGACCCCCACCCTCCATCCATGTCAGACCCCCTCCCTCCATCCATCCATATCAGCCCCTTCCCGCCCTCTTTCCATGTATGCCCCCTCCCTCCATCCATCCATATCAGCTCCCTCCCTCCATATCAGCCCCCCTCTGTCCATGTCAGCCCCCTCCCTCATCCATCCACCCATTTCCGCTCCCTCCCTCCATGTCAGCCCCCTCTGTTCATGTCAGCCCCCTCCCTCCCTCCATGTTAGCCCCCCTCCCTCCATCCATCCATATCGGCCCCCTCCCTCCATCCGTCCATATCAGCTCCCTCCCTCCATCCATCCATCCATATCGGCGCCCTCCCTTCATATCAGCCCCCTCCCCCCTCCCTACCTCTGTCCATGTCATCCCCCCTCCCTCCATCCATCCATATCGGCTCCCTCCCTCCATCCATCCATATCAGCCCCCCTCCCCCCCTGTCGATGTCAGCCGTGTTGCAGGTTCCCTGCCCCCTCATCACCTCTCTCCATGTCTGCTTCCCTTCTAATGCAGCCGAGGCTCCCTGCCTCTTAGGGAACCGCGGCTGTGCCTGTAAAATCATTGCGGAGCCTCCCTGTCTCTCGACGGGCTCCGTGCAGCATTGTCCCGCCTACAAAGGAAGTTCTTTACCACTTCCTTTGGAGGCGGGACAATGCTGCACGGAGCCCGTCGAGAGACAGGGAGGCTCCGCAATTATTTTACAGGCACAGCTGCGGTTCCCTAAGAGGCAGGGAGCCACGGCTGCATCAGAAGGAGGGGGGTGAGTTTGCCGCTGCCGAGAAGCAGACGCGGCAGCAACTTGTGCGTGTTCTACTTTTTTTTTTTTTTTTTTTTTTTAACTTGGCGGAGACGAGTCGACCCCCCACTAAATTCTGTGGCGACCCCCATGGGGGTCACAACCCACCGGTTGAGAACCGCTGCTATAAAGGGATCCACTGTGTCTGTCCCATGCCATTTTGAATTCTGTCACTGCATTTGCCCCCACCACTTCCATCGGGAGGGCATTCCAAGCATCCCCCACCCCTTCAGTGAAAAAGTATTTCCTGACATGGCCTTTCAGTTTACCCCTTGCAGCTTCATCTTATGCCCTCTAGTTTTACAGCTTCCCCGTCTTTGGAAGAGGTTTGTTTGTTCATTAATACTCTAAGTATTTAAAGGTCTGAATTCAATCTCCCCTGTCCCTCCTCTCGTCCAGAGTGTATGTATTTAGGTCTTCAAATCTCTTCTCATAAGTCTTCTGATGTATGCTCTTCTGATGTAGACTCCAAATCATTTTGGTCACTTTTCTCTGAACTGCTTCCAGCCTTTTTATATCCTTTGCACGATATGGTCTCCAAAACTGAACACAATATTCCAAGTGAGGCCTCACCAGCGACTTGTACAGTGGCATTAGTATCTCTTCCTTTCTGCTGGTAATTCCTCTCTGTATGCAACCCAGAATCCTACTGGCTTTTGCCACGGCCTTATCGCACTGTTTCGTTACCTTGAGATCTTTAGAAACAATCACTCTGAGGCCCTTCTGGTCCGTGCACACCCATTCTCACCCCCTGGCACATACAATTCCCTTGGATTTCTGTTTCCAAAGTGCGTGACACTACACTTCTTCACATTAAATCTTAATTGCCAAGCATTAGACCATTCTTCCAGCTTTTATAGCTCTTTCCTCATGTTATCCACGCCCTCAGGGGAGTCCACTCTGTTGCAAATTTTCGTGTCATCTGCAAAAAGACATTTTTTTCCATTCAGTCCTTCAGCAATATCACTCACAAATCTATTGAACTGTTCCGGTTCCAGGACTGAACCCTGGGGCACACTGCTAATCACCTTCCTTTCATTCAAGTGAGTTCCATTTACTGTCACTTTCTGTCATCTGTCAGTCAACCAGTTTCTGATCCAGTTCACCAGGTTGGGACCCTTCCCCAAGCTGTTGAGGTTATTGATAAGCCTCCTATGAGGAACAGTATCAAAGGCTTTGCTGAAATCTAGATAGATCACATCCATCACATGCCCTTGATCCCGTTCTCTGGTCACCCAGTCAAAGAACTCAATCAGATTTATTTGGCAAGATTGTCCTTTGGTAAAACCCATGTTGTCTCGGATCATACAACCTGTTGGTTTTGAGGAAGTCCACTATTTGCTCTTTCAGGAGCACCTCCATTACTTTTCTCGCCACCAAGGTAAGGCTTACTGGCCAGTAGTATGTCACTTCTTCCCAACTACCACTTTTGTGAAGAGGTACCACATCAGCCCTTCTCCAGTCCTGTGGAACTTCTCCTGTCTCCAAGGATCTATTAAAAACATCCTTTAATAGTTCTTCAAGAACCTCTCTGAGCTCTTTCAGTATCCTGGGATGTATCCCATCTGGTCCCATAGCCTTGTCCACTTTTAGTTTTGCAAGCTGTTCTAACACATCAACTTTTGTGAATGGTGTGATATCTACTCCATTCCTATTTATATATTTGTCAATCACAGGTGGTTCTTCTGCAGAATTATCTCTAGTAAAAACAGAGCAGAAGTATTTGTTTAGCATTTTTGCTTTTTCAGTGTCACTTTCCACAAATCCATTCCCAGCGTTTTTGAGTCCTGCAATTTCACCTCTGATTTTCCTCCTCTCCTGAATATACCTAAGAGATCTAGTGGAAATTCTTCAAGAGTTACATCTCTTCTGTTTGGATTTTTCCAAAGCAGTGAGTGACATCAGGGTGGATCTCAAATCACTTCTATGCGGGAATATATGGTAATTCACCACCAGATTGAGGCCTTGGAGAATCAAGCCCGGGCTAAGAATTTATGTTTTCTTAATTTTCCCTGTACACATTATTTATCTCCTCTTATTCTCTTTCGTAAATATTTTCAATAAGTTCTATTGATGAAAGATGTGGATTCGATTAAAGTTTCTAATATTTTTATATTCCTCAGGGAGTTAGGAAGGAGGGCCAGACAGGGGAGGAGTTGGTACACCTGTCCCCGTCTGAAACTCTGGATTTATCTTCCTTTTTGGAATAGTCTTCAGATAATATTTCTACCAGGGCCACATTAGTTGTTTCCTTTATTTCTCTGAGTAATAAAAATTTGATACTTCCTTAGCGTCCCTCCAGTCTAGTCCCGAAAGATAGAAGTTGTGTTCATCCTCTGCAGCTGGGAGACTGAGCATGATCCAAATCTTGATGACCTCAGCATATATAATCCAGGGACCACCTCCATTCCTCAGTTCTCAGTCTCCAAGCAGCGGTAGGAGGTGTGAGCCCAGGGACTAGAGACTCACTTTAGGAATTATTAAGTAGTGTTGGTTAGTGCTAGGGATTTTGGTAGGTTATTTGTTTAAAAAAACAAACAAACAAAAAAAAACAGGAGGGAGTTACTATCCCTTTAAATTCGGCAAGTGTTTCAACGACACAGTTTTTCACTTGGGATGTGCAACCGACTTACCCCCCTTCTCCCCCCTCTCTGGAACGGTGGCAGTACGGAGTGAGTGTGGGAGTTGCAGCTGGGGCCTCCGGCAGCAGATCCCCCCCGAGGCGGGTGAACTGCCGTCGAGGGTTTGCCGCTCAGTTGGAGCACAGAAGCGAATCACTGCGAGGTGCCTGGAGGTGAGGCAGAGCGGTGGTGCGACAGCTGAGAGCATGCTCGATCTGGCGTGCAGGGGCTGGGGTGTGCAGCTCGTCTGCTGGCTGGCAGGGCAGAGGTAAGAAGGAGAGAGTTCGGTGTTTGCATTGCTGCTCGGGGATTTTCTTACCAGCTCGATGGTCCCGACGGCCATTTTGGGTGCCGCGTGGTAGTTTTGCGTGGGAACGGGAGACGCGTCAGGGATCGTTTCTTTGGTTAATGCCTTGCTGGGGAGCCCCTCCGATGTGTGTTTAAAAATACAAAGATAAAAAAAACAGGCGAAAGCCCACATTTTGGCAAGTTAGAGCACGCTTGAGCCCTCGCTGGCTTCTTTGAGCTGGTTTGGTGTAAGCTCATAGCGGGGGGGGGGGGGGCGCGGCCTTAGTGGCTTGAATGCCGGCTAGGCCTCTCTGTTTCTTGTGCGGGATCCGCCGGGCGACCGTCTCTGGCCAGTCTGGAGGACCCAAGAGTGACGGAGATGGCCAAGGAAGGCTTGGGGTCTGGACGCTCTCCCAGTCCTCTGTTGTTGCCCCCGGAGCCCCTGCTGGGACCTTCCTCAGCGCCGGAGGTCTCCTTAACCCCACATTCGCTTCAGGGAGGCTTGGGGGCCATTTTCTCTCAGCAATTTTTGGTGTTGCTGCAGCAAACCCTGAGCGGAGCTGGGAGGAAGGAGACGGGTACCGGCGAGGAGCGTGCCCCAGGGGCTAAGAGGCAGGGGGCGCCACTGGATGCAGAGGGCAGGCCAGTTAAGCGGGTCAGGCGGTTGGAGGAGAGCATGGATTTGGATTTAGCCCTGGATGTGAGGTTGGCAGTGGTGGACGACTCCGAGGACGAGCCGGAGTTAGAGGAAGGAGAGTTGCAGGACCACGAAGACCAGGCCAGGATTGTTAGAGTGTTTCGGAGAGAGGAGCTGGCGGCGCTCATAGGGGAGACTATGAGTGCGCTGAATATCCCTACGTCGGAGCAGGGGGTAGATGCTTCCTTAGAGGACCCTTTGCTGCAGGCGGTCAGGAAGTCGCAGAGGGCGTTCCCGCTCCACAGAGTGTTTAAAGAGATGATTCAGGAGGAGTGGGATATGCCGGATGCGGGAATCAAGGGCTCGAGAGTGTTGAACCACTTGTACCCGTTGCAGGAAGTAGATAAGGAGCTGTTCAAACCTCCCAAAGTTGATGCGGCCGTTTCCTCGGTCATGAAGAAGACTACCATCCCGGTAGAGGGTAGTGCAGCTCTTAAGGATACGCAGGATAGGAGGTTAAACACGTTGTTGCGGCAGGTGTTTGAGGTTAATGCTCTGTTCATGCAGGCCTCGATCTGTGGGGCTTGGGTGGCGAGAGCGTGCTTGCGATGGGCCCAACGGTTAAAAGGGTTGCAGGTAGAGGGGCGGAACTAGCCGTGGTGCAGAATGGACGCGTGAGTCGGTAGCTCCCGTTGTTGCTGTTGAATCCTGAGCTTTTCTGTGTGATATTTGCATCCTGATTGTCCCCCTTTTGGTGTGCCAACGAGCGGGCAGGGAAGGGAGATGTCTACCTTAAAACCAGCGCGCCTTGAATTTCAGTCGGGCGCCGGGTCGGCGGCGAAACGCTCAAAGTCGGAGGCTGGATCCCCACAGAAAATGGCCGCTGGGGAGCGGGAGAACTCAGGGGAAGGCCTGCGGGAAGTTCTCGCTGAGCTAAAATGTGTCAAGGAAATGATAGCTACCAACGCAGTGATGCTGACCATGATTCAGGAAGATCTATGCGAGGTGAAGGGGAAAATGACAGAGATGGGCTCGCGTTTGCACGTGGCTGAAGAGACAATTCAGCGGCATGACAATCTGCTAGGCCAGCTGGGCCCCCTGACTAGGCGGGTCAAACGGATGGAAGACCTGATGGAGGACCAGAATAATCGCGCTAGACGTAATAACATCAGGTTAGTGGGTGCTCCGGAGGGAGCTGAAGGTTCCGACCCGGTGGCCTTTCTAGAGAAAATTATCCCGGAGCTGCTACAACTAACTTTTGTGAGACCATTTGAGATAGAGCGTGCTCATCGCGTTCCCATGCACAGAACCGATAACGCCAAGTATCCTCGGCCTATTGTCTTAAAAGTGCTCCGCTACCCCCAGGTCTTACAGATATTACAGGCGGCCAAAAAGAGTACATCACTACTGCTGCAGGGCCAAAAAATTGCATTTTACCCGGATCTCAGTAAACAAACTATGGATCGTCGGAGAGAGCTGCTCGCCTGCAGGCCCCTGTTACAGAGCATGCAAGCCAGATATGGACTCTATTACCCAGGCACCATGCGTGTGACACTGCATAACACCACAAGGAACTTTGTAGAACCTGAAAAGCTGAGAGCCTTCCTACAGGAACATACCAGTATGGACTCCTAAGACTTGTGTTTTCCTTCTCTCGTTATGGTGCCTTCTCGGTGTATTAAGAACGCACTGCAGAAAATAACTCCCGGGTCTCTTAGGGCTTCTGTATGCAGGGTTTCCAGCTCCTGGGCTTTGATTGCAGAGCCACGGTTTTACATTCCCTATTTTGTAGGCTCTGTATAACTCCCTCAGCTCTGCAATATTTGAGAAAAGATTAGGCCTTTCCCCTTGTCTCTTCCCCTTGTCTTTTCCCTTTCTTTCCCCTCTGGTTTTCTCTCCTGCTACTCTAAGATTTGTTTGCACACCTATGCTTTCATGTTACATGATAAGAGCAACAACGGGGGTGGTGGTGAAGATTGGGTTCTGGCACAGGATGTGGTTTTCACCTTGAAATGTTTTGTACAAAGTTTAAATGTTTTGTTCAGACCATTCCAACCCTGGGGCTCGCTAGCGCTGCCAGCGACAATAGTTCAGCACTCAGTCGACCTCCGATATGATGATGCACCGCCCATTTGGTGATGGCAACTGAGTTGGTTGTACTCACCCTGAACGTTAAGGGGATTACAGACCCAATAAAACGCAAGAAAATCCTATCTTATTGTCAACGGAAAGGAGCAGATGTGGTATATTTACAGGAGACACACCTGTCAGAGAAGGAATCGTGGAAGGTCACCTCCAAAGTGTACAGGGTGCTGGTGGTTTCCCCTGCTTCCGGACGGAAAGGAGGAGTGTTAATATTGGTTCGAGGGACGCTTTACCCTGCGCTCCAAGAGGGGAAAGCAGATCCTGGAGGTAGATGGGCCAAGGCTACCATGCAAATAGAGCAGACGCCTTTTACTTTCATGAACATCTATGCACCCACTGTCGAAGATCCCGCCTTTTTTAAAAGTTTTGCCATGGAATTGGCAGAGGCGGTCAACACCAACATAGTGCTGGGGGGTGATTTTAATATAATTCTAGACCCACTGCTAGATAGAACACCGTATAAAACAATCACCAAGGCCAAAGCACATGCAGTATTGCTGGGCATGACTGAAGAGCTGTCTCTTGTGGAACCCTGGCGGCGACTCCACCCCACAGACAGGGAATACACATTCTACTCCGCACCGCATAATACTCAAACCAGAATTGACTACTTTTTGCTTTCGGCGGGTCTCCTTAAGCAAGTGACTGCAGTAACAATACATGCGAGTACAGTGTCTGATCACGCTGCGGTTTCTCTGATCCTAGAACTAGGGCACTCGCAGAAGATACCCCCCAGATGGACCTTTGATAAAACGTTGCTGCTGGAAGAGGCTTTCGAAGCGCATATTAATCAAGCAATCGAGACATACCTTCACTGTAATGATCCTGCTGCTACCTCTATATGGGGGTGGTGGGAGGGGTTTAAAGCGATGCTCCGTGCGCATATTACCTCTTATGCTATCCGAAGAAATAAGTGCAAAAAACTCGAACGGGAAGCGTTGGAAAGACAAATAAAAGCTGGAGAGCGGTTACTGGCGAAGAAAGCCGACCCGATGATACTGATCAGACTGCAAAGACTCCGATACCAATATAATACCCTACTCTATAAGGAAGCTCACCTCGCAGTTCGCACTCAACAAAGTACATATTATCATGAGAGTAATCGTGCTGGTTCGTTGTTGGCTAAGCTACTTAAAGCACGGAGGAATATGACACGTATAGCTGGGATGCACAATCGTGGGGGAAACCTTCTGGTCCAGGAGGAGCAAATACTGGGACGCTGTAAAGAATTTTACGAAGACTTATATCGTTCAGAAGTGAGCTGCAGCGATGAAGCGTTTTCGGCTTTTGTCTCTAATATAACTGGACCCAAACTTCATGCAGGTCAGATCCAGGAGCTAGAGCGGGACTTGTCCGCCGTGGAGATCCACAAAGCACTGCGACAGATGGCTCGGGGAAAGGCTTCCGGGCCTGATGGCTTGCCCTTGGAATTATATCATCAGTTCCGGCAGCTACTGGTACCCATGTTGCAGACGTACTACAGTGGCCTCTACGAATCGGTTCCAGATGTTGGGGCCTTGGCTGAAGCCACTGTCGTGATTCACCCGAAGCCGGGAAGAGATCCGCTGAAAATAGAAAATTACAGACCCATATCGCTCTTAAATGTGGATTACAAGATATACGCTAAGGTGCTGGCTAATCGCCTAAATTTGGTCCTGACAGACCTGATCCATACTGACCAGTGCGGCTTTGTACAAGGCAGGTCTACTACTGATAATGGGAGATTGCTGGCTCATGTTTTGCTCAGGGCCCCAGAGCTATCGGAACCTCTCATCGGATTATCACTAGACGCCGAAAAGGCCTTTGACAGGCTGGAGTGGTCATACCTATTCAGATCCCTGCGGTGGTTCGGGATTGGCGAGAAATGTCTTAAAAGAATAGCACTATTGTACGCTAAACCAGTGGCACGCATCGCAGCTAACTCTGGTCTCTCGGCTCCCTTTGACTTACAAAGAGGAACTCGCCAAGGCTGCCCCCTATCGCCTCCTTTTCAATCTGGCATTAGAGGTGCTTGCCATTGCCATTCGGCAGCACAACGGTATAGCTGGAGTGGAACTCCCTGATGGCCAATGTAAATTATCTGCGTATGCTGATGATCTTCTGCTTTTTCTGAAGCCGGACTCTCTGCCGACAGTCCTACAACTTATTGATAACTACTCCGCTCTATCGGGATATAAAGTGAACTTAACAAAGACCACTTTAATACCTCTGAATACACATGTTCATAAGACAGAACTACAAACCTACCCATTTCAATACGCGCAGTCCTCATTTAAATATTTGGGAGTTGAGTACGGTTTTACCATCCAGGATACCATCACGATTAATATACGGACATGCAAAACTATGATCAATGATTGTATCCATAAGTGGACCCCCTTGCACCTAACCTGGTGGGGCAGGTTGGAAACCATAAAAATGATGTTGGTCCCCAAAGTCAGCTATATACTGAGTATGATCCCTATGTTATTTACTTCGAGTTTTTACAAACAACTCAACCGCCTGATAGTGTCTTTTCTCTGGGGTAACCGAGTCCCACGAATAGCAGCATGGAAGCTACGATTGCCAAAAGCTAAGGGCGGTGTACATCTCCCCGATGTGGAGTGGTTGCATTTGGCCTCCTTGCTGCGACAAGGCTCGATGTGGACATCCGAGGGGAATCTAGATGGTACAGTGCGGTGGCTTGCAGTTGAGCAAGCCCTCTACGCCCCACTGCAGACGAGACAACTGATTGGGATGACCCTCGACCCGGGACTGTCCCCTAACCTGGTGGTCGGGGCAACACAACAAGCGTGTTGCTGGCTCGCAAAATGCCTTGAAGATGGTGAAGATTTTGCAATGGACATGCCCATATGGCTGAACCCTCGTCTCCATATAGGAGGGAAGCCCGTATGATGGAAGTTGTGGATAGAGCATGGCATTGAGACTCTAGGGCAGCTGATGACGGGGTCGGTTTTCAAGACTTTTGGAATGTTGCAAGTGGAGTTCGGATTACCATCCATTGGTTATTTTCAATGGTGTCAGCTTCGACACTGTCTGAGTAAGGCGGGGGTCTCCCCGCTGGTACTGCGACCGGGATGGCCGTTAGGACAAAAACTACAGGAGATACAAGCAGGTCCACGGGCTGTCTCGAAGCTTCTCGAGATACTACGCTCGAGAGGGGAGAAAGAATGTGTACACATACAATCGGCATGGCTTGCTGACACCGGAGATTGTCTGCCAGAGGAGCAATGGAGCACCTTTTGGGGGCCTCAAATACGGGTCACCCGATCAGCCTCCCTTACCCAATCTTTGTACTTCTTGGCGCATCGGGCCTACCTCACCCCATCTAAGAAGATGAAATGGGCAGCACAGGAGGGGAATCGGTGTTGGTCCTGTAATGCAGCTATAGGTACATTGGCACATATGCTCTTCTATTGCGAGCATCTGCAGATCTTCTGGCTCTCTGTCTGGAAGCGGATATCGAGTATACTCAATATTCAAACTCCGATTACTTATCCGGTAATCGTTTTCAGATCCCTGATGGTTTGGCCAAGACTACCCAAACGAGATAGTTGACTGTTAGATCTCATGATCAGTCTGGCCATAAAGGTCATACTCATGCATTGGAAGAATTTCGAGAAAGTGCATTTTGAATTATGGTGGAATCTGCTGTGTTTACATAGGAGCTACGCAGACCTCTATGCAGAGCAGCACCCCCAAGCTGGCCAACACTTTGAGAAGGGGGACGCGCTGAGCAAATATATTCAAGGACACCAATAGTACCTTGCATGGCTGCTGTTGCTGGCGGTGGGGCGGGTCAAGGGGTTGGAATGGTCATAGTTTAGTATTACTTTTAGTTTTTCAGCTGCATTTGTGTTGATACTTATTTTGTTTCATGATGAAGTTAATGAAGGTTCACATGTCGATTACTGTATTCCGATACGACTGTATGGTTTTACTGGATGTACTTACATTCTGAAATTTGAATAAAGAAAATATAAAAAAAAAAAAAAAAGGGTTGCAGGTAGAAGAGGCAGTTGAGGAAGTGGCTTGGTTGGAGTCGGGGGCCGCATATTTAGCGGATAGTCAATACGATCTTATCAGAGGAGTAGCGAAGAGTATGGCGTCGGTGGTGGCGGCCAGGCGGTCCTTGTGGCTCCGAAACTGGGCGGTAGGTGCAGCCTCTAAAGCCAGACTGGGGAAGCTTCACTTTAGAGGTAAGCTCTTTGGAGAGGATCTGGAGAAATTGGTGAAAGATTTAGGTGACTCCAAGGGGGGTAGTTTTCCGGAAGACAGGCAGAAGCAAGGACGTCAGGGGGCGCCTTCCCGGAGTCAGCAATGGGAGTTTCGAAGGTTTCGACCAGCGCGTTTTGGTCAGGTGCAGAGAGGCCACTTTCAATACCGGTCCTCGGGCTTTCGGGGCTTTCGAGGGGCAGGCAGAGGTTTCGGTGTCTCCGCCTCCGCCTCAGGTGTTAAGAAGGCCCAATTTATTTATTTTATTTTATTTACATTCTCTTATATACCGCACTATTCAGCATCAGCGCGGTTTACACAGAACAAAGGTCTCAGTACAATAACAAGCATGAGTTTACAGATAACAAGGGAATGATGCGATGGGGGGGGTCCAGGCTGGGGTGATCCCGGTAGGAGGTCGTCTATGGGCGTTCTTTCCAGCCTGGGCCCGCATTACCTCAGATCAGTGGGTGTTGGAGATCGTGCGCAGCGGTTATGCGCTCGAGCTCCAACGGCCAGTGACGGAGGCGTTTGTGCGGTCTCCCTGCCGGACAAAGGCAAAGCTGTTGGGGGTAAGGGAGACATTGCAAAAGCTATTGGCATTGAAGGCGGTGGTACCAGTGCCGGCTGACCAATGCGGGTACGGTCGATACTCCATATATTTTGTGGTGCCAAAGAAAGAGGGCACTCTGCGACCCATTCTAGATCTAAAAAGGGTAAACAGATGTCTCAAGGTGTCGCATTTTCGCATGGAAACATTGCGGTCCGTCATAATGGCGGTGCGACAGGGAGAGTTTCTCACGGTTCTGGATCTCTCGGAGGCATATTTACATATTCCAATCCGGGCGGAACACCAGCAGTTTCTGCGTTTTGCGGTGCCCATGGGCATTTTCAGTTTCAGGCGATGCCGTTTGGCCTGGCGACCGCCCCGAGAACTTTCACCAAGGTCATGGTGGTAGTGGCGGCGGCGTTGCGAAAGGAGGGAGTGTTGGTACATCCCTATCTGGACGACTGGTTGATCAGAGCGAAATCAGAGGAAGAGAGTGTAAGGGAGAAGGCTAAGAATTTATGTTTTCTTAATTTTCCCTGTACACATTATTTATCTCCTCTTATTCTCTTTCGTAAATATTTTCAATAAGTTCTATTGATGGAAGATGTGGATTCGATTAAAGTTTCTAATATTTTTATATTCCTCAGGGAGTTAGGAAGGAGGGCCAGACGGGGGAGGAGTTGGTACACCTGTCCCCGTCTGAAACTCTGGATTTATCTTCCTTTTTGGAATAGTCTTCAGATAATATTTCTACCAGGGCCACATTAGTTGTTTCCTTTATTTCTCTGAGTAATAAAAATGTGATACTTAACCTTTTTCTTGGCAAAGTATAACTTTTCTTTTGTGGTAAAACTATACAGATTTTTCCTGATATTTATTAATCTACTCAGGGACGTAGAGGCTTTAAATTCAAAAAAGCTTTCCAAGTTTTGGTCCTTGGGATTTCTTTTTTTCTTAATTATCCTTGTAAATGTGTCTTGACTTTTCAAGGTGATAAATATGTTTTTTATGAACCTGAGCAACTTGAGTTTTTTCTGGCAGGGAGACAAGTTGAGTGAGTAATGCAATAGTTAATTGGTTTTCTTTTTATTTAGCTTAGTAATTGAGGGTTTGTTATGTTTAGTTTTCAGGACTCTGAGAGTTGTTGTTTGATGTATTCAGGCTTTCCTCTTGATGTGGACTGTTGTATGTAAACGTTTCCTACTTTAAGGCTTAACAAAGGTTTTTGAAAAAAAAAAACCTCTGGGGTTAAGATCAAATATTGATGTAATAACTGCTTTAAATAATCTGGATTCTACCCCAATACTCCTTTATGTTCATATATCCCCACCACATATGACCCAGAGTGGCTGGTTCCTGGGAGCATCTAGGACAGGTCCCTGATGTATTCATACCCGCCCTGAGGATAAGCAGAGGAGAAAAATGCCCCTGACAATCATTCTATATTGTACTTCCTCAGTCAGGCACTCTGGTCAAGACCTGGGAAACTGTGCTACTGCATATGCTCTCCTCTCAAACCTGAACCCCCAAATCTGTAGACCATATGCCCTCTAAACCCGCATCTTCTCGATGGGGGATATCTTCCCGATGGGGGATATCTTCCTATAATTTCCGATGGAAGAGTGAAATGGATACTACTCCTCTGTCCTCAAATTCAAAAAACTGCTGTACCTTCTCCCTCAAAGACCCAGTCAAGCAAGCCCACTCCAGGCAAGTGACATAATGGCATAACTGTAGATAGGCGAAAAAATGTCTGTTCTTAACACCACATTGCTCCGTTAGCTGTTAAAAAGAGAGCTTCTTCCCCTTGAGCATTGACAACTTGTTGAACCATCTGCATTTCCTCCCTCTCTCCCTGCTCCCACAATTTAAAGAAACCCATATCCAAACTCTGCAGGAAACTCCCATTCCCCCATAAGGGCAAAAAGCCAGTCCTCTCGGGGTTCAACCCCCCCTACCCACATAAAGATTTCCAAGTTAACTGGAGTGGTCGCATCAACACACACTGCTGGAGATGTCGTGGAAGCCCTTTCACCTGCATTTGTAGCAAACCCAGCAAATGATACGGGGACATTCACGATTCTTCAAGTTCCCTAGGGGTGAACACCATGGTAAAATCTAGTCAGTCCCACAGATGGCACAATTGACAGGCCACATCTGTATAAATAAATATCTGGGAGCCCTACACCCCCCTCCTCCAATCGCAACACCACCACCCACGGTTTCCCTTCTCTCCAAAGAACACCCCTCCCTCCCCCAAGATCTTTCTCCAATTTGCCAACATTCCGTCTCAACAGCCTGATTGGCAGCATCTGAAGCACATAAAGAATCTTGGAAAAAAGTTTTAACCAGAACACTGCCACCCTACCCAGCATAGACAACAGAAGAAGTCCCTCAACCTGTTGCCCACAAACATTAACAGGGCAATATTTAACTTATACGACTTGCCTGGATCAGCTGGAAACAGAATGTGCAAGTTTTAAAATACTCCATCAGTCCAGCGCAAAGGGAAATTGGAGCCCCCAATCATTCCTCAAAGTCCCAAGCACATGAAGCACTTCAGACTTGTCAGTGTTCAATTTCAGACCCATGAAACTCCTGAAATTCTACCAGAAATCGAGGCAAAGACATATGGGTTTGGTCAAGTGAATCAGTAAGTCATCTGCAAAGGTGGAGACTTTAACAACTACACTCCCTATATTGATCCCTGCTATATTTCCCCACATCATGAATCCTCCGTAATAAAGGGTCCAGCGAGAGGGAACAGAGGGCAGCCCTGTTTTGTCCACTGTGATGCAGAGCCATTCACCAGTAACGATGCCTTAGGCTTTGAGTATAAAAGACAAAGTACGACCAAGAATCGCTCACCTAAGCCATATGCTGGCACTACTCTAAATAAGTAATCCCAACCCACTCTATCAAAAGCCTTCTCTACATCAAAGCTGATGAGCAGAGAAGGTCTCTTCTTGTGGTATACGCACTCCAGCAAGGCCAGAATCTTACACAAGTTTGCCAATTCAGAATGCCCTTTGACAAATCCCACCTGGCACCCATGAATCAGCCTGGGACAACAAGGCCAAATGGTCCGCAAGTATCTTAGCCAAGAGTTTTAAATCAAAGTTAAGCAAAGAGATATGGCAGTATGAGGCAGCCTGAAGAGGGCATAGGCAGGACCATAATATAGGCCCAGTTAACATGGAGTGGAGGAATAACCTGATGGTTAGAGCACTGGCTTGGGAACCAAGAGACCAGGGTTTGATTCCCACTAGCACTCCTTGTGGCCTTGGACAAGTCACTTAACCCTCCATTGCCTCAGAAGAATCCAAATTATCAGTGTCCCTGTTTTAATGTACATTACCAAGTTTGAGTTACAATGTAGATCACTTTGACTAAATGATAAAGAGGTATAAAAAACCTGTTAAATAACACCTCCACCAATGGTGCAATTAGATTAGATTATCTGATAACAATTTATAGAACTCTGAACTAAACCCATCAGGGCTCAGAGCCTTATAACATTGAACCTTACTGATGACTCTCTGCACTTCCCTTTGCTGACACTGGCGCCACCAATTGTGCGGCCTGCTGCTTCGTAAGTCAGGGTTGACCCACATGCCCCAAATAATCCTCAATCCACGTGGGTGAGATCCTCTCTCCCCTGTACAAACTCTGATAAAACTCTGTCAAAAAACCTCCCCGATACCTTTTTGTTTGTTTATGAGGAAACCTCCCCTGCCCATCCTGCAAAGTGGCAACATACTGAGACCCACCTAGAACCTTTCAGACAGCGGGCCAAGAGCCTGTCATATTGATAGAAATGGTATCTATAGAACAACATAGGTTGTTTTTTTTTTTTTTGGCTTATTGGTGCAAGACCTCGTTGAGCGCCACTTAAGTTTCCAACAGACTGTCCCTATTCGGAGCAGTAGGGAACAGAGTATATAACTTCCAGTTTGTCACCACCTACTGTGAATCACCCAGACACTCAGAACCTTCCTCTTTCACGTAACATAAGCCTGACTGTCCCCCTGGAGAACCACCTTAGCAGTTTCCCAGAACAACTCGGGATTATCCACACGCTGTTCAATGAA
Organism: Ichthyophis bannanicus; assembly: GCA_033557465.1. NCBI lineage: Eukaryota > Metazoa > Chordata > Amphibia > Gymnophiona > Ichthyophiidae > Ichthyophis > Ichthyophis bannanicus. The sequence continues at coordinate 224,440,330 of CM066031.1, forward strand.
ACTTTCAAACTCTGCCCATTTGTCCCTCAAACAGCAAAGGCCTCATCATGATACAGAGCCAACGGAACGCGCCAAAGCCACACTTCTTCATCCCACTGCTTCCAAATTACATTTAGCTAAATCATTGCATGATCTGAGACTTCACTAGGTCCAAAAGCAGCGTTCTCCACCAATTCAGATAGTCTATTCCTGAAGAAAGTCTTGTGGGCCCGTAACATATGTGTATAATCATGCTCCTGTGTGTGCAGAAAGTGCCATGGTGCACTAATTGAAGGCTATTCTTGTACCTCTGCAAAGTTCTAGAGACCCCTACTTCCCCCCTGCCCCCCCATGGGAAGTATCCAAAACAGGATCCAATACTCCATTGAAATCCCCATCTACCAAATCTGGTCCTTCCAGGAGCTGATCCAGTTCAGAGATTAGTGCAAAACATCCTGAGGCATTGCTATTTGGGCCATAGATATTACACAAAATGATACAGCTCCCCCATTACAATTACATGCTGACCACCAGGATCTACAATCTCCATCTTACAATCAAAATGACGTCTTTACTTATCAAAATGGCAACTCCTCCCTTTTTATCAACCACCAGAGCCCCAAATACCTGACCCACCCAGTCCCAACACTGTGAAATGCTCCATAGCCTCTTGATGAGTTTCTTGTAGCATAACAATTGCCCCAGCCCGAAGAACCTTGTGACACTTAATCGGGGATTTCAGCCAACACATGTTCCAGGATATAAATCTCAGCCTGCATCCCACAAAAAGTGGCTTCCAATCTAGAAAAGGACCACAATTTCCGGGAAGCCCCGCACAACACTGTACAAGCACACACCGACCTTTCATACTGTACACTCCCTTCCAACTATTCTCACGTATCCACATTCCCCCACCCTCTCCACTCCCAAATCTTTCCACATCCCCCCCCCTTCTAACTGAGGTCCCCCCTCCCTTAAAATACTTAACATCCCACCACCTTCACAGCCTTGTCACCCCCCACACCATCACAGCAACCAACCCAACCCTTGATTCCATACTTCCACATATCAAACCCACTAAATATACAACATCCCAAATCCCCTTCTCCCACCCCTACTCACCAAATACATCCTGACTGACCCCACCCAGCCCCCTCTGCCCCATTCAATCTATGGAACACCAACCCCAGCATTATATCGAAAGACATAAATAGTGCATTCAAGAGTCAGCATGCGCTAATGCAGCGACATCTTTGGTGCCTGGTCATCGGATGGAGCGGCATCAACCATCACAGGATCTGGGCATGGTGTCGTAGGTTCTGCAGAGGTGGGTGCTCCGGGTACCTCACAACTCCCCACTGAGGCTTTGGAGGAGTCCTCCTGCTGGGGATTTTTATTTATTTTATTTAACATTTCTTATATACCGCCTTTCATGATATCAAGGTGGTTTACATTGAACAAACTGAAATTACATTGAACAGGGCTTTATAACTTGGAGATAACTATTTTACAGGGAATATGGGCTATGGAGGGTTAAGTGGCTTGCCCAAGACCACAAGGAGCACCTGTGGGACTAGAAACCCCAGTCCTTCCGGCCAAAGGTTGCTGTCCTCTAGTGGGATTTGAACCCCGACCTTCCGGCCTGAAGTACCTTGCCCCAACTACTAGGCCACTCCTAGACCTGTTACTGGACTCGGATGATGTCCAAGATGATTCCCAGTCGGCACACCCTCGACCACTCCCTCGATGTCTTTGGCCTACCAGAGTGGTCCTTCGGTTTCTTGTCCTGTTCCTTCCAAGTCTCCGAGGGCTCCCGGGGCAGCGATTTCTCCTTAGGAGTACAGGAAGGAGAGGATCCTGTCTGGAGTCTTTTGAGTGCTTGGAGCCAGAGGAAACCCTTGAAGGTGGAGGCCACGGAGAGGGTGGCTGCTGGGAAGAGCTCTTCAGACTTCTTGACTCTATTCCCAAGGCCTCGTTTAGTAATTTGCTTGCAGAGTGCACAGTCTGTTGGGACATGAGTGGGGCCGAGGCACTTGAGGCACCAGTCATGTTTGTCAGTTATCGATATTGTGCCGGAGCACTTCGTACATTTTTTAAAACCATTGGCTGGTTTATCCATGATGCTTCAGAGGGTAGGCCTGGTGAGGCTCAGAGAAAAGCCTGAATGAAAGTTTGTGGGTTTGTTTTTTTTAATTTTATCAAGATAGAAGAAATAGAAATGAAAATTTGAAGAATAGTGATAAGAAAAAGGTATTGATGCTATGGGTGAAGGCAGCAGTTCTTCAGCGGATACAAGAGTGATCCTGTCAGCTCCACGGAGAAAAGAGAACATAAGAACATAAGATATGCCATACTGGGTCAGACCAAGGTCCATCAAGCCCAGTATTCTGTTTCCAACAGTGGCCAATCTAGGTCATATGTACCTAGAAGTTTCCCCAAGAGACACAAGTTCCACAATGCTTGTACTGGGTCAAGCATTGACATCTTCGGTCACCTTCTAACAATGGTCTATGGACCTCTCCTCCAGGAACCCGCCCAAACCTTCCTCAAACCCAGCTACACCAACAGCCCCCACCACATCCTCCGGCAACAAACTCCAGAGTTTCACTACACGTTGAGTGAAAAAATATCTGAGGAGAGTCAGTTAGAATAGCGGAAAGGCAGCAGCGCAGGCGCAGTGGACTGCTCCCAAAAGCTTTTCTCTTGGTATCTGGGGAGCTTCCCGCGCAGGCTCTGTCAGTATCCGATGTCACTCATACGTGAGGACTAAATTCCTGTTGTTCCCAGAGATCAGCTGCTACAGATGAGAAACTACGCTGTTTAAAGAAACAAAACCCTTTACTGTACAATCACACAGGGTATTTCAAATATGCAAACTGCAATATAGTACCAGTTAAGGCTAGTTTTCAGCTGCAGGGAGCACCGGCAAAGATTCGGATGGTGCAATCAGCTGGGGCTGTGCGGCTGATCATCCGTGTGAGCACTTTTGCTGCACTTTTGGTGGACTGAGTATGTGGCTGCAGCCTGGGATACCTTTGGGCTGCGCGGTCTGTGCAGCCTGTTGGAGCTGCTGCAGGCAGTTGTCAGATGTGGGTCTCTGCCGCGGCTGTGTATTGGAGGGTTGCTTTGCTGAAGAGCTTTTAAAAGGGCAGCAGAATAGCGATCCGGGGAGGTCAGAGTAGTACGTTGGAGTGGTGTTCTGTTTCCCCACAGCTGTGAGTACCCATGGTTTTTGTGAGGAATGTGGCCATATCACTAGCGGTGAGATCGGATTCAGAGGAGCCCTTGGGGAGGACCCAATTGTTTCTCTGGCTGACCGGGAAGGGCATTGGAAGGTGTTAGTTTCCCCTGGGGGATTAATAGAATCACAGGGAGCCCCCTTGTCCCTGGATTTCTTCTTGCTCTTGCATCAGGCCTATTGCATGAAGCAGGGCCTGATGCAAGGTTGTTCCCTGGGCATTTTCACTAAGAACAGAGCTAAAGAGGAAGAGCCACTAGCCATACTGCACAGAGTGGAGGAAGAGCCCTGGGATCAGACCTCTGTGGCTTTAGAGGGTTCTAATGATCTGCTTGAAGGATTATCTGGGTGCTGGGATCCCTCTGGGGAGGAGCTGGAGGAGGGCAAGCTTCCCTCGGGGAGGATATGTCGTTCATTCAGGTCTTTTAGCGTGAAGAGTTGGCAGCTCTTATCTATTCGTTGTTGGCTGTGAACACTGTGGTAGAGTCCCTTGCCAAGGGAGAGGCCCTCAAACTTCTTTCTGCTACATAATGCTATTAGGGATTTGGTTTCAGCTTAATGGGAGGTCCTGTAGTCTGGGTTATGAGTCAATTGGCCCATCTGTATCACATCCCTCCTGAGGAGAAAGATCTTTAGAAGCTCCCAACGGTGGGTGCTTTGTTTCGGCTGTGACGAAGTAGACTACTATACTGGTGGAAAGTGATGCAGCCTTAAAAGATCTCCAGGACCGAAAGCTGGAAACTGTGTTGAAGCAGTCCTTTGCGGATTCTGCTTTGGCTTTGCAAAGTTCAGTTTGTGGTTCCTGTGTGACTAAGGTGTCTTTGCACTGGGCGCAGAATATGCCAGATACTGCGGAGGGGCCTCCAGAGGGTCTTTCAGAGGTGGCTAAGTTGGAATAGGGAACATATCCAGGCCAACACTAGAGGTACCAAATAATCACCATACAAATCCTAAACCTCCACTGTAATGAATATTCTCTTAACTAGGCTAAATAATTGAACAGTAAAACTGCTTTCCAGACAAGACCTCAAACAACAGCCGGCGCTATATAAGACTGAACAACGGTCTTCAGTATAACAGCCCAAAAGGCCTGTACTAGAATGCTCCAGTCTCATCATTGGTCATGTCCAGGCATAACACAGCCTTTAGAACAAAATGTACATTTATCACACAAAAAGAAATAATACCTACAAATACTAATGATACTCAATACTACCCGACACAATATTGCGTTTCGACAAGTAACAATATACGTTGTGATAGGGCTGTAGCCACTGAAAGCAAAAACGTAGGAAAAAACGCTGTTCCTTACAAAGCAGCTAATGTGCAGAAGATGCAGTTCCCATGCAGAGCAGCTAGAGGGAGCAGGCATGAACCTACAGAGGCTAAGCTAACACACCCGGATACTGATTGTGCAGGAGCTAATCAGCTCCACCTGAGGGGTAGCCCGGGAAACTCAAAAGTAAAAAGCCTTTATAAGCAGAGAGCCAACTCAGAAGAAGAGAGTCTAGCCAGGAGAGAGGAAGGGAGCTCAGAAGAGAACTCAGAAAGAGAGAGAGAAAGGAGCAGACCCAAAAGAGCCGGAGTGAGAGAGAGACCTGGGAGAGACAGACTGGAAAGAGATCTGCTTGGAAGAAATCCCAAAGGCAGAGAGCTCAGAAGGAGAGAGCCCAGCCGGGAGAGAGGCCTCTGCTCACCAGGAGGGTCTGAAACAGGATTAAAAGGTACTGGAAGAAGAAGTCCTGACAGGAGATTTACTTATACTAAGAAGCCAGGAAGCCTGGAATCTTTACAGGGTCTTCCCAAGCTACAGAGAGGACAGACAGTACCCAGGAGGCTTCCAGAGGGAGTCTGCAAAGGAGACTGTGGCCAGAGAGAGGTGCCTGAGTGGGCAAGTAACAGACGCCTGACTTCACGAAGCCAAGGTACGGTGTCTATTTTTTCCCAAAGAAAGGCCCAGCTCCTAGAACGTCTTTAAAACCAGATAATCAGTCTAAGAGAAAAGGAAGCGGGCAGGAGTCCTTTAAGCCATCACGTAGGGGCATAGGGACAAACCCTGCTATTTACCTGAAAGCCCTAGAACAGCCTAGCTGGAAGCTAGGGAGAAGAAGTACTGACTTTCAAACCACAGCAGCCAGGGAAAGCTCAAGTACAGAGGGAGGCACAAATGAAACAGAACCCATGCAGCTGGACCCTGTCGACTCGGTTACATTATCCCAGGAAGAAGTAATGGACTGCTCGGTTTGTGTAGCAGGGAGTTTTGAGTCACTCCCCGAGCTGTAACTTATTTATACAAGCTCTGATATTGTTTTGTTCATGTTGAGCGGAAGAGAAAAAGCTCACTAATTTTACTTTGCTCCGAAGTTTGGAAAACCCTGTGTTGTTTTTGCAAGAAGCTGTGAAGTATGTAACAGTTCACTTGTTTAACTATGCTTTGGTAAAAACCCTGACAAAGAAGGAGAACCCTTTGTTTTCTGTTACCTAGCGAACCTCAGTGCTTGAAAGGGGAAATAAAAGCCTTATTTACCCTCCATTCTGGTCTACACAACTTATTCCTATAAGGAGGAGGACTACAAAGACCAGGCTGTACCTGGCCTCCAAAAGTCTCTTACCTCCATAAATAATAAATATGCTCAACCTGCCCTTGCAGCTACTGGCCATGTACTTATCTGCATCAGGGGATCACTTGATAAGGGTATTATAAAAAAACATCTCCTAAAAGGCTGAATATTTCAACACTGTTCAAACACCTACATATACCAAAATTCCCACAATTCAAATGGTCACATGTTCAGAGCTTCATAACAGGGCAAACCAATTAACTGATTGGTTCATCCCTGCAGGCCCAATGGATCCAATTCTGTGCATCCACATATGCTCACGAACCATTAAATGTTTCTTATAATCACCACCCCTCCAAATCTGCAGCAAATGCTCCAATACTCTCCACCGGATATCACTAATCAGATGTTGACATTCTGTCCAATGTATTATTTATTTTATTTAGACAGATTTGTATACCACCTTATCCTACAATCAAAGTGGTTACATGACATCACAATTGGGGTTACATTTAACATGTGGGTGATTTACAACATTTAACATGAGGATATTTAACAACATTTAGACAGCACAGTTGGAGGGTTACATTTAGCATGAGGGTTTCTTCATGAGTCTGGTTGGGCTGATTGGGTATTGAGTTGGCGGGGTTAGATGCAATACCGCTCGAGTGGGTACTATTGTCTATCTGCTTATAAGTTTCTGTAAAGAGCAGAGTTTTAAGGTTCTTGCGGAAGTCTGTGATGTCTTCTAATGCCCTTAGGCTCGTTGGGAGGGAGTTCCATAGTGTGGATGCCAGTAGTGAAGGAGCTCTTCTTGAAGTATTTTGTTTAGTCTTGTGGTATCCTGCAGGTGTGCCGATCATGTTTTCAATATTGTTCCTTCTTGGTCAATTACTGATATCTCTTGTTATGATTTCTTGTAGTGCATCTGCCGATAGATGATGGATGATTTTGAAGATAATTAGGATTGTTTTAAATTTTGCTCTGGCCACCATTGGGAGCCAGTGTAGTTGTTGTAAGATGGGTGATGTGCTCAGATCTTGGAGTGTCAGTAATGATGTGTGCTGTAGTGTTTTGCACCATTTGGAATGGGTGTAGGGTATGCTGAGGGAGGCCTTGATATAATGAGTTTCTGTAATCAAGCAGTGGTGTGATGAGTGCTTGGCATACTGTGCAGAAGTGGTCTTGGCGGAGCAATGGTTTGATCTTTCTTATGGTCCTCAGACGTTGATAGGCTTTGTTTGCGGTTTTGGTGATATGAGATTTCAGGTTCAGGGCTCTGTCCATTGTGATGCCCAGGTACTTGACTTCATCTTTGACTACTATGTGTTTGTTTAGAATACTAATAGTCTGTGGTGGAATGAAGGTAGTTTATTGGGTGACAAACACTGCCTCAGTTTTATCGTAGTTGACTGTCAGGTTATTGGCTGTGAGCCAGGCATTCATATCTTCAATGCATTTGTATAAGTTGGAATAGGGAGCAGTTTACTTAACCCTTTCAAGGCCTACTTTAAATTTTTAATCCACATTCTGCAGCCAGGTTAATTTTTGCATATTTCAGGAAAATTGTACTCGTCTTATTCAATATGTTCTAATAGTGATTTTCCTTCTGCTATGGTCATGTATTATATACCATTTGATAGGAATATTTAGTTAGAATTTTGGATCCCAAGAGTTTCGGGCTCGGCCTGGAAAGGGTTAAATAGCGCTTCTGCTGATCTTGCAAGGGCTTCTTCTAAGAACATGGCCTTGGTAGTGACAGCAAGGTGTTGGTTGTGGCTTTGGAATTGGGCTGCAGATGTGACCTGGCTCAGTAATCTCCTCTTCAAGGGGAAGCTGCTTTTTGGTGACGCTCTGGAGAAGCTTGTTGAGGATCTTGGTGAATCCAAGGCCCTGAGGTTGCCGGAGGATAAGCCTTGAGGGGGAAAGTCTATGGCTTGTCTAAGGGGCATTTTAGAGATGTTCACAGATACAGGGGATTGCGTTTTGGACCCTTTCAGTATTCCAGGTAAACTCTGTGGGGCCAGCTCTTTCGAGGAGGTTGTGGTGGAGGACAGGACTATTGCTGGCTCCCAGAGCCTCCAAGAAGTCCCAATGAGGAGTTGCAGACCCAGGGGGAGTTGGTTCCAGTGGGAGGATGTCTCAAGGCATTTTATTCTTCCTCCAGATTACACCCGACCAGTGGGTCTTCAAGGTGATTCATGAGGGCTATGCACTCGAGCTAGCACAGCCCCTCTTATACACCTTTTATGCTGTCCCCCTGCAAGGCTCCAGCCAAGGCAGAGGTGGTGGCAGAGATGCTCAAGTGGCTGCTTCAGCTTGAGGCGGTGGTCAAGGTTCCCTCAGAAGAGCGTGGACTTGGTCAGTATTAAGTTTATTTTGTGATTCCCAAGAAGGAAGGATCTTTCTGTCCCATTCTGGACCTGAAACATGTCAACTGGGCTCTTAAGAGTGTCGCATTTTCACATAGAAACGTTGCAGTCTGTTGTCATGGTGATGTGGAAGGGAGAGTTTTTGACCTCTGGATCTTTCTGAGGCATATCTTCACATTCCCATCCAAAGAGACCATCAGCATTTCCTCTGCTTTGCTCTGCTGATGGGACATTTTCAGTTTTGAGCCCTGCCGTTTGGTCTTACTACTACTACTGCTCCTACTATTTATCATTTATATAGCGCTACCATTCGTACGCAGCACTGTACAGACATAAGAGACAGTCCCTGCTCGTCAGAGCGTAACAATCTAGTTAAGTCGAGACAAAACACAGAGTAACAGTTAACATATAATACAAAGTGAAAACAGAAAATATGGAGCATGTAGTATAGACAGGACCAAAGACAGGGGTCAAGATCTAAAAGCAATGGTGAAAAGATGGGTTTTTAGCCTGGACTTGAATAGGGCCAAGAAGGGTGCCTGGCATATAGACTCAGGTAGCTTGTTCCAGGCAAAGGGTGCAGCATGGTGAAAGGAGCGAAGTCTGGAGTTAGCAGTAGAGGAGAAGGGCACAGATAGAAGCAGTCTGTCAGAAGAGCGAAGTACCCGAGAGGGGTTGTAAGGAGAGATAAGGGATGAAAGATACTGAGGAGCTGCAGAGTGAATACATTTATAGGTCAGGAGGCGAAGCTTGAATTGGATGCGGAAACGGATAGGGAGCCAGTGGAGTGACTTGAGGAGAGGGGTAATATGGGAATGGCGAGGCTGGCGGAAGATTAGTCGAGCAGCAGAATGTTGAATAGACTGAAGGGGGAAGAGATGGTTCGTGGGGAGACCAGCAAGGAGCAGATTGCAGTAGTCAAGACGAGAGGTGATTAAAGAATGGACAGTAGTGTGTAGTGGCACCCACTCTCCAGTGTGGGTGCCACTACCTGGACAACTGGTTAATCAGAGCAAAGTCTGTACAGGAGAGTCAAATGGCAACAGAGAGAGTGGTGTCGTGTCTCCAGTGGTTAGAAGGGATCATCAATTTTGCCTAGTCGTGCACAGCCAACTCAAGAGATAATCTACTTAAGGGCTTGTTTCGACACCAAGGCTGGATTGGTTTCTCTGCCCCTGGATTAGATCCAGAAGGTGCAGGATCAGGTGTGGAACTTCTGCGAGGTATGGTCTCCTCGGGCGTGGGATTACCGCAACTGTTGGGGTGCATGGCAGTGACACTGGATCTAGTGCCTTGGGCCAGAGCGCACATGTAGTCTCTCCAGAGGGCATTGTTGTCTCTATGGTCTCCCCAGAGGCATTACCTCTGGCGGAGATTGCGGTGTCCAGAGGAAGCGAGAGTGAGTCTTTGGTAGCGGCTCACTTTGTGTGTGTTTGGGGGGGGGGGGAGTGCAGTGCTTCACCCTCCAACTGCTTGTATTGTTCCTCCCCCCCCTCCAGCCCCTCTCTTGCTGTCCCTCCTCCACCTCCCAACTCTTTCCATTCCCAGACTCTCTCCCTTTCTCCTTTCCCCGTGCACTCATCCCCTGCCCTCCATCCCCCCCTCAATTCTTTATTAAACCATGCCTGCTGCCCCTCTAAATTTCTTCAGCCTCTGTGCACTCTTACTTTTATTTTATTTGCAGGCTCTGTTGTTGCAGCACTTCTGCCCGCATGGATCCCATCTTCCACGAGAGGATAGTGCCGGTCTTGGCTGCAGTTGTGGCCTTCTGCAGCCTTTCTGCCCACATGTACTCTGAGCCCCAAGCATCAGGTCTTATTTTCCAGTCACCATGGCGATCTGGCACCTGAGGTTTGTCGAGCCTTGCTTTAAGATGATGATCTTGACACAGCTGCTATCAGGGCAGCTGCTTCAACCCTTTTTTCAATCAATAATCACTTGGAAATAGGGATTGTACTTTAAAGCCTGTTGTATATTGCAGCTAACCAAAATTGATAGTGTACTAATTTCTTGTAGAAGCTCTTAGATCAGATCAGAGCTTCTCGATGCTGTCCTGGGGGACCCTGCAGCCAATCAGATTTTCAGGATATCTCCAATGAATATGCACACTGCATTAGCTTGTACTGGGTTTCCAATGTGTTCGGATAACCAAAAATGGCTATATCCAAAATTTATCATAGGTGTGGAGTCCCTAGGACAAGCTTAGGTTGGTCTGGGTTAGGTAATTTGCTCCTTTGCTGCTTAGGGAGCTTGTCTTCTCCCTCCTCAGATCTTAGCTCAGTGATTCTCTACCCAGTTCTTGGGACATACCTAGCCAGTCAGATTTTCAGGATAACTACAATGAATATGCATATGAGAGATTTGCATGCTGTTCCTCCATTGTATGCAAATCTAGATGTGTCCTGAGAACTGGGTTGAAAATCCCTGTTTGAGGTGGTGCTACTATTCCTGTGTGGTTGTTGGTGAAGGAAGAAGGATGAGGCTGAGTTGTGATGTTCACTACAGAATGAGAACCAAAGGTTACATTTTCTCCTCTTATTGTGCATGGCACACAACACATCCTATGATGGAGAGGGATGTTGGATGGTGTCCTGGAACCACTTTCTTGCTGTTCCTTGATCAGCCAGCAGGTGTTGCTATGATCTATAGTCTGTGTATATCTGGCTGTGGCACTCTGCTACTTTTTCCAAACCAGGGTATGGGATTCAAGTTTAGGAATCAAATTCACTAGAAATGTTGATGAAGATGGTCAATTTGATAAAATTTACAATCTCTGCACCCTTGTATCCTTCACTTTGTTTTTTTTTTAGAACAGGAAATGGTTTTACTGTTTCAGTAACAAAACATTATTTTTGGCCTTGGATAGCTCAGTTGCAGCCAACCTTTATTGAGTGATGGTGCCACAAGTCTTCATTGGCAACTACCTGGAGATAATTCCCCAGTTTTATATCCCCTGCCCCTTCCAACTCAGCCTGGCTATCACAGCAACAGTGACACCTGACCTCCCAGGATGGGACAACCTCCTGGTGGATAGACTGAGCAAGGTCCTCCAACTGCACAAGTAGCGCCTGAACCCAAGGGTGGCTTCACGGCTCTTCTGCCTCTGGGGGACGCCAGAGATGGACCTCTTTGCCACCCCAGACAATGCGCAGCTGCCCCGCTTTTGCTCAGTAGAGCCACATCCGGCAAGAGTGGTGGCGGATGCTTTCCTGATCCCATGGACGGAAGGCCTCCTCTATGCCTTCCTGCCGACACCCACCTCCCCCGGTTGCCAAGACCCTCTTCAAGGTCCAGCGTTAGGGGGGCAACGCTGATACTCATTGCTACCAGGTGGCCCAGACAGCCTGGATTCCCATTACTGCTCTCCCTGTTGGTGACTCTCCCTGTCCTGCTGGGCCGTGCCCTGGACCTCCTATCTCAAGAGGAGGGCTCCCTCCTGCACACCAGTCTGGGATCTCTAACGCTAACAACATGGCTGCTGAAAGGGTAACCTTGGCCCCTTTCAGCCTCCCACAAGAAGTCAAGAAGATCCTGTTTGTCTCCCGCAAGACCTCCACGAGGCAAGCTTGCGCCTTTAAATGGCGAAGATTCTCTGTGTGGTGTGCGGAGAGGTGGGAGAACCCGTTCTGCTGCCTAGTGCATCTAGTGCTCCAGTACCTACTGCATCTGTCGCATGCTGGATTGAAGTCAAACTCTGTTAGGGCACATCTAAGTGCAATCGCTGCACACCATCATCTTATCGAAGGGAAGCCCTTCTCGGGTCATTCCCTGGTCTCTCGCTTCCTCCAGGGCCTCCTGTTGTCTAAGTCCCCTGTCCGCCCTCTGGCAGCAGAATAGGACCTCAACGTAGTACTCTCACAGCTCACCAGGCTGCCATTCGAGCCTCTAGCTATTTGCCGTTTGCGGTATCTTTTATGGAAGGTTGCCTTCCTGGTAGCTCTCACATCTGCTCGTAGAGTAAGCGAACTGCAGGCCCTGGTGGCAGAGCCGCCATATACAAGATTCTACAAGAACAAGGTGGTGCTCCGCACTTGCCACAAATTCCTCCCAAAGGTGGTATCGCCTTTCCACCTCAACCAGGAAGTGGCCCTTCCCACCTTTTTCCTGTGGTCTCACGCCATTCGGGAAGAAACTATACTCCATACGCTGGACTGCAAACAGGCCCTGTCCTTCTACCTACAATGGACCCAGGGCCATTGCAAAGCTCCTTAGCTTTTTGTTTCCTATGACCCCAGCAGACTGGGGCTTCCTGTGACTAAGCAAACTCTGTCCACTTGGGTGGCGGACTGTATTGACCTCACCAGTGAGCAAGTTAGGCTCTCCCTGGACCACCAGAACACAGCGCATCGCATGAGAGTGAAGACCACATTGGTGGCGAACCTTCACGGAGATCAGCAAAGCTATCACATGGTCTTCAATTCATATGTTTGCAGCTCACTATTGCCTGGAAAGCAAGTCTTGTCTCGACAGTGCCTTCGGCCAGGCGGTACTCTGTAATCTGTTCAGGGTATAGGCAACTCCTGTCCTCTGACCCGTCTGTGTTCAGGCTACCAGAGTGATGGTGCCACTGGATACTAGTGTCTTGCAGATTCTCTGTGGGGACTCACCTTCTGCAACTCACGGCTACCCGATTTGGTCGCTGTTGATGCTGTTGTGGTTCAGTCCTCGGCAGCCTGCAGCTTGGGAGTCCCATATTTGAGGACGGACTTCCTGCTTGTTCCTGGAGAAAGCGTAGTTACTTGCCTGTAAAAGGTGTTCTCCAGAGACAGCAGGAATTAGTCCTCACAACCCTCCCTCCTCCCGTGGGCGTTGCCTCCCTACCTTATTCTCTTTTTATTACCATTCTAGCTATGCCATCTGACTGAGCAAGATGGCACCCTTGAGTGGGAAGGGGACCGCATGCATGGTGGCATCTCCCAAAGGCTTTCTTTGAAAGCTGAGGAGATTCTTCTGTGAGGGCTCAGTCTGCGCTCACGTCGTCCATATATGAGTACTGATTCCTGCTGTCCCTGGAGAACACCTGTTACAGGTGAATAAGTATGCTTTTTCAATCCTTAGGCACATATACAAGAACGTTACACCATGATAAATGCATCCAATGTATGTATCTTGGTTTTTTTTTTCTTATTTTTTAATATTTTGTTTTGTAGGTTATGTGCATTTTGCTGCAGATTAAAACAGCGCAGCTTGAATAATGCTTTCTTATGTGTCTTTTACTGTCAGCCCTTTAGCTTTTTATTCAATGTCATTTTCTTGCTCATGAACCTTTTTTGCCCTTGGGGTTGATATAGAAAGCTCTGTATTAACACTCGGTGCAGGGTTAGGCTGTGAATAAATAAGTGTTGTCGTGCCCCCTACTCGCTAGGTGGTAGCCTAGGAGCAGGGGACGTGACCTCTTTAAATGTCCCTTGTTTAATCACCTATGTTCCCAGCACTTGGCCTGCTGGGTAATGTAGTCGTGTAGTTGAAAAAAATCAGCCGAGAAGGTTTCCATAGGCAAACAGGATTATTTATTATTTTTTTTTACTTCAGCCCAGTGAACTTTTCTTTCTAGTAGTTCAAAATATCATAACATAAATTTGGATTATTTTCTCCAGTGAAACAAAAGAATAGATGCTTCTCAGGTAAACTTGCTAGAGTACAAAAACAGCAGTGTTTCTTCACTTGAAAACAGTCAGCAACTTTCCTGCGCCAAACATCAGCTTTGGGCTCTTTAGCTTAGTTTAAAACAAAAGCTTTAGATCCTCTAAGCTATACACAGCATTGGCTTCTTCACTGCAAGCTGTTTTATCTCTGGCACTCTTTGTTTTTTTTCTCAGTTGCTATATTGCACACCCTGGCTTCCGTTATTCAAACAGTCCTTTTTGAAACACCGGAACAAGCCCAGGAGACCAGCAACTCATTTGCATAATTCACAGCACTGCACTTCTGTTAACTAAGTCTCCAGGTTTTCCTACTCTTTAAAACCTTACAGCTTTTTAGTTCTGAGATACAACTAGAGAGCAATCCATTTCATTGTCTGAGCAAACCTCATCTGGCAAATACTCTTCCATTTCCATGCTCTCAATATCAGAGTCCGTTTGTAACTGATTCAACTCTGTATCAGAAATGGCAGGCTTCAGTTTCTCTAAAACTCTCCTCAATACCGATTCCTCTCTCTGCTGAGGCTTACTAGAGGGAGTATGGAGTTTCTTATCTCTTAATACACTCTGGAAGGATTTCAAGGTGCTCACCTCTCTCTTTGGATCCAAGCTCTTTCCAGACTTTACTGAAGAAGGCTCTGTTTCCATCTGCTCTCCCAGAGACACCTCTCTGCCATTCTCATGGTCAGGCTTCTCCCCCTGGTAAACTTTCTCTCTCACCAGGTTCCTCTTGTGTTCCTTACAGGGCTCGTGGATAACTTCTTTACCCCTGGAAGGCTCTGCCTCTCTCACAGTCCCTGCCTTCCTGGCAGCTTCTGCTTCTCTGGCAAACTCTACCTTCCTCCAAGAAGACAACTCTCCCTTGGAACCTCTCTGGGAACTCCCCCAGGAACTTCTTACTGCCCTGGGAGCTTGCTTGTCTCTTACTTCCCCGGAAGCCTCTCCGGACACCTCAGAGGTTTCAGCAGTTCCCGCAGTTCTAGCAGTTCCAGCCCTTTCCTCCGTTTCTCTTCCTCTCGCTTCCTTCAGCTTATATGTGTGGTTTTTCCTTCTGTTCCCCTGCTCCACCCCCCCCCCCCCATGATCCTCGTGATCATGCCTGGTTACCATGGAGCTAGGGCGTGGCTCCCTATCACTTACTTTCTGCAGGGAGTTTTTTTCTAAAGCTGGAGTTTTAACCCCTAAACTCCTGGAGCCAATTCTTTGTTCAGAGGAAAATACCTGGTTTTTTCCTCTTTGTTTCTGCTCCCCTACCTCCTCGCCACCACATTGTGCTAACATGGGAAGGCACACCAGATGCACGCGCACGCCGGTTTGAGATAGTGGCAGCTATATGTTGTGCACAATAAATGTTTATTGGCACCCAGAGTTGCATGTGTATATACATATGCATGTACTGGAATGCCATTCTGTGCATACAGCTTTTGAAATGCTATTTTTTTATGTGCAGAATAGCATTCCAGCATATGAATAGATGTGTGTGTGTGCATGCAACTCCAAGTGCCGATGCACTATTTATTTGGGTTTAGCTCACTCCTTTTCAGTAGTAGTTCAAGGCAAAGTATATTCAGGTACACTAGGTGGGGGTTACACGCTAATGTTTTGCAATCATAACTATATTTGTCAACAGTCCAGCATTTCTTTGTTCCAGCACACTCCCCTCCCGCCTCTTCTTTGTAGAGGAAGAGCAAAGCCCGAAAGAGTTGCGGGTCCTGTATGCTTGTGTAGCAGCAGAGCGCAGACAAACCAATGATACCAGGAGTCTGTTCAGAAGGTCCAAATCATTTATTTGTGCACAAGTCTCAAGCAAAGTCAATTTCAAAATGGCTGAGCGAAGTTCTCTGGCAATACAACAACATTTATAGACTTTAGCCCTATTCTAGGTATAGCAAGACATTTCATTGGTCCCGGTACTCTCCCGTACCTCCCGTACCCCTTCTATTGGTCCCGGTACTGATATGATTATCCAATTATGTCCTTTCAGTGGGCTCAGCACCTGCTTACCCCCCTTCTAGTCCCAATTACAATGGCCTGTTCACCAACTTGTTACTTTCCTACTTTCAAGGCCATTGAGCCAGTTCGTACGTGTAGGGAGCAGGGCTCTGTAACTCATCTGTCAGCAGTCTTAATTAAATCCTTCACAACTGTATCCTCTTATCAGTGACTTTTAAACATATTTTTCTGTATTTTTCCATCGTTCAGTTCTGCTTGTCTAAGCTAATCCAATACTTTTACTAAGTTCCAGCTCTACAGGAGCATATTGGGGGATGTGCAATTCCCATAGGCCTCTTCACTAGCTTCATTTACAGGTCAAGCTAGCTAAGCTTGCTTATATCAGACAATGTGGATCACAGGCCTTCACCTGCCACATTCCCCCCTTTGATTAATCTCACCCTATTACTTAATAAGGTGTGAGAATTAAATCACTTCAAAATAGTTATACTAGGGTTCTCGAATTCCGACTATATGCAGGAGGTGCTGGTTGGTACAAGGCCATAATCTTAGTTGTGGTCTTCCGCTCTACTGTACTTTCAATAGCACTATGAATAGAACGCATACAACAGGGGATTAAACATGGCAATAACAAAATAACAGCAACAAGTATTAGTACTAATATAAGGAAAGTTTTAAGTCCTCCCAGCCATGAGAAAAGGTTAGCAAACCAATTAGGGAATTTCAGTGAGTGCCAAGTCTGTACTGGCACATAAGCATGTCTTTGCATATCCTTAGCAATTTCTTCAACTACTTGACCCTTATCATCTATTTTTAAACAACAATTGGTTAAATTCAGCTTACCACATACTCCTCCTTCAGCTGCTAACAAATAATCAAGTGCTAAGCGACTCTGATATATAGCAGTGCGCATCTGAGTACTTTGTCTGGCTAAAAGTGTAAGAGCTTGGCTAGTTTCATTGGTTATTATTTCAACTACTGCTTGTAAGCGAATAATACGGTTAATCATATAGACTGGGGTTCGATAACCATACATACCATCATCATTCCAAGTGGCAGGCCCATAATACTCAATGATTCTCTCTGGTGGCCAATCATCACCCTTCCACTTCTCCCATTTGCCTACTTGAAGGGGTGATCTCTTCTGTCGTAGTGCTGTTTTGTGTCTGTGGGTAGTGTATACTGGGTATCCTAATTGTTCTCCATGTTCAGTGTTTAACAGGAAGAAAGAAGGTCTGATGGTCCCTAAGACACATGCTCTTCCCCACTGGGGCGGGAGTCGAGCATACGCTCGGTTTCCACAGATCCAATATAGGCCAGGTGGGGCTTGCCAAGCATGGGTTTTGGCAAGATTAGTCCATAAATCAGCAAGTTCAGGAAATCTGGCTAATGGGTTAGGAGGTTCAGGGTGTTTGATTCCTGACCACCATGACGTCTTCTTGGTAGTGGCATTATAGAATTTCTGGCTAAGACAGACCAGCTGTCCTACCTGTTGGGTGAACTGAGGTCCAGTTCTGGTATAGCAAAGACGTCCAACAATTGAGTGCGCTAACACCCATTCGCTAGTAGCCTTGTGTAATTCAGTCTGATTGTAAGTCAGAGAATAATTTAATCCTTGAGCTTCCCATGGCCACTGGTCACCCATTTGGGTTCCGCCACAGAAATAACAATCTGAGATTTTGAGACTAGATACTACTGCTCCGGCTAATTCTAAGAATAAATTCTGAGAAGGATGAGGGATTTCAAACTTATTTACATGCATGGCCTCATAGAAGGTGTTATGGATATGGTATTTAGATGACTTGTGGGCTTGGGTATTCAATCTTATATACACAATGGTTCCTGGATCTGATCCAGTACCTGCAATTCGTAGACCAAATTTGTATCCTTGTTTTCATACACTAGGGTTGCGTATCCGTAAGTGTAAGGGGTTACAAGCATCTTTCTGACATTTGCCATCTGTTGTTGACTTGGTGAGAGTGGCCATTCGTTTATCTATCTTTTCGTCAACTATACCATCATTCCATGTAGCATAAAAAACACATTCCCAATTCGGGCAATAGTAATCTGCTTCTGGGGCAGTACTATAGCCTGGTTCCTTTTTACCTGTACACTTTCTCCATCCTGTGGCACCTTCTGGGCACATATACTTATGGTCATTTCGATACGCTTTTTCCCAGGTACCACAGTTGGAGCGACTATCTCTATTTATAACATTACAGGCATCGAAATTCAAAACAACAGGTCTACTAGTATCTTTAAGTGGTTGTGTAGCAGTTATTATAGGTCCATCTGCATCCTTCCATCGTATTTCCAACGTGTAATAGGATGGATTCTGATGCGGATTATAGCATACTCTAGATTTACCATTAGTGCAAACATTTAGTTCAGTGGTGTTATATATACACCGAGTCACTTTACCAGTGCAGGTATAATAAGAATGGTAAATCAAAGTCTGAGTTACTTTCAGTCCAGTTCGAGTAGAAGTAATGCAAGCAGTGCATGGAGGTAAGGCATAAGTCAGTTCAAAACCTCCAAAGCAGGCAACCAGGGCAAAGCAAAGGTAAAGATACATGTTGATTGGAGTTCTTCTGAATCCTCAGCTTGCAGATTTTGACCACGACGTTCTTTTCTTCGTCCCGTTCGCTAATGAAGCAATTCAACGGGTGTTGGGTGTTGACTGAAGATCCTCAAGTTGTCCATCACACATTGACCAACTTAGCAATTTCAGTTGGCTTGTGAAGTCTGGTCAATCAATGTAGCATCAAAGTAGTGTGGTAAATCACACACATGAGGTTCGTTGAAAACAAACTCTTGCTGTATGGAAAACAGCAATCCTCTTCGAAAGACTTGGCTACTGCAAAGCACTGTGACAGAATGCTCATACTGCTGGTTGCCGTCTCAGAGTAACTCGCAAGGGTGCATCAAGATGCTGTTCTGCTGTCCACTGCTCAGGTTCAGGATCAGCGGCGGGCTTGACTCTGCTGTGGTGGATCCAGGCGTCGATCTCCGCTACCTTTACTGCAGTTGGGGTAGACAGGATGACGGTGTATGGTCCCTTCCAATGGGGTTCCAACGGTGTCTTCTTCCAATCTTTGATCCACACCGAGGTACCAGGCTGGTAGGGATGCAGAGGTTCTGTCAAGTTGATAGGCAACTGGTCCTGGATCCACGCATGGAGAGTCTGCAGAACAAAACTAAGAGCTAGGAGTTCTTGCCTGGTTATTTCTGAACCAATTTGGGCTAGACTTCCTTTAATTCCCTGCACTATTGGTGGGTGTTTACCATACAGAACTTCAAAAGGGGAAAAACCTGTTGATTTTACAGGAGCTGAGCGTATTCTGAGTAAAGCTATCGGGAGTACTTGGGGCCACTTCAGGCATGTCTCCTGACAAAGCTTAGACATTTGGGCTTTTAGGGTACGATTCATTCGCTCAACTTTCCCTGAACTCTGGGGTCTGTATGCAGTGTGGAGCTTCCATTGTATCTGCAAAGCTTTTGCTAACTGTTGAGTAATCTGGGAGACAAATGAGGGTCCATTGTCTGACCCTATTACTGCTGGAATTCCAAACCTAGGGACAATCTCTCTCATTAAAACTTTGGTAACTTCTCGGGCTTTCTCAGTTCTGGTTGGGAAGGCTTCTACCCATCCAAAGTACAGACTAATACTAATATGTAATGATATCCATTGGCTCTTGGCATTTCGGTAAAATCAATTTGTAGGTGGTGCATGGGGGTTACACCTCCTGACTGAACTCGGGGTGCCGTTATAAGGCTTTGCTTGGCATTATTTCTGGCACAAATTAGACATTGACGTGCTACTGAAGCTGATATGGTTGTCAACAGAGTAATGTAGAAATGTGGTCTGAGTGCTTTTTCCATAGCACTCTTCCCATAGTGGGTGGCTTCGTGAAAGGCTTTGACAAAGGATGGTCCTAACAGTTCGGGAATTACTATTCGTCCAGGGGGTTGACTGCCCTCTGCTGGTGGCAGCTCAATCCATCCATCTTTCAGTACTCCATCTTCCTTGTTACAGTAGTAATCTAATTCTTTGGTGGTATATCGTGGTGTCCATAAGTTTAAAGGTACTGGAAACAATGCTGCTTGCATTGGCATAGCTTGTGGTGTAATTTGTCCTGTCATAGCTGCTTGTCGTGCTGAGGCATCTGCAAACCTATTTCCTCGGGCAACTTCTCCTTTTCCTGCTTGATGTCCTCTGCAATGCATGACAGCTACACGAGTTGGGGCCCATACTGCATCAAGTAACATCAGTATCTCGGGGCCATACTTGACTGATTTTCCTCTTGATGTGATGAGCCCTCGTTCCTTATAGAGAGCTCCATGGGCATGTAGGGTAGTGAAGGCATATTTGGAATCTGTATATACATTCAATACAAGTTTTGTACCTAGTAATAGTGCTCGAGTGAGTGCTATCAATTCAGCTTTCTGGGCTGATGTGCCTGAGGCTAGAGCTGATGACTCAACTACTTCATGTTGAGTGACAACTGCATATCCGGCACAGCGTCGTCCATTGAGGATGAGACTGCTCCCATCAACATAATAAATTTGATCAGGATTGTCTATGGGCACATCTGTCAGGTCAGCTCGGCTGGAGAATACAGTGTCCATGACTTCGATACAGTCATGTTCTGGGAGTTCTTCACTAATGGGTATCAAGGTGGCTGGATTCAAGGCATGACTCACTTCCAGTTGTATCTGTGGGTTTTCACATAACATGCTCTGATATTTCAACATTCGGGAATTGGTGAGCCAATAATTTGCTTTTTGTTCCATGAGGGCAAGGACTGCATGGGGCACAGTGACTCGCATATTCTGTCCTAATGTGAGCTTGTCTGCTTCACTCACTAATAATGCTGTAGCTGCAACTGCTCTCAGGCAAGGTGGCCATCCCTTGGCCACAGTGTCCAACTGTTTCGATAGGTATGCTACAGGTCGCTCCCAATTTCCCAATTTCTGAGTCAACATGCCTAAGGCGTTTCCCTGTGCTTCATGTACAAACAAGTGGAAAGGCTTGTGAACATCTGGTAGTCCAAGTGCTGGTGATGACATTAATTCTTCCTTTAATTTCTTGAAGGCTGTATCCTGCTCAGGTCCCCACTCCAGTGGCGTCTTCTCTTCTCCTTTTGTGGCTTCATACAGTGATTTGGCAATTTGGGCAAAGTTAGGTATCCAGATTCGGCAATATCCTGCCGCTCCCAGAAAGGCTCTGACTTGTTTTCTGGTTGTTGGGGTTGGAATTCTGCATACTGCTTCTTTTCTCTCTCTGCCTAATCTTCGGCTTCCTTGGGTTATACGAAAACCCAAGTATTTCACTTCTTTTTGACATAATTGTGCTTTTGCTCTGGAAACTTTGTATCCAGCTTCATCTAGTAACTGCAAGAGATCTTTGGTGGCTTGTATACATTCACTTTCTGATACGGCAGCTATCAGCAGATCGTCCACATATTGGAGAAGCACTCTCTTCCCCGGGGCCACTGGATAGCTTGAAAGGTCTTGATTTAGTGCAGCACTAAAGATGGTAGGCGAATTCTTGAATCCCTGGGGTAATCGTGTCCATGTGAGTTGGCCCCCTCTTCCAGAGATGGGGTCCTGCCATTCGAATGCAAACAATATTTGACTTACAGGGGCTAGTCTTATGCAAAAGAATGCATCTTTTAGATCTAGTACAGTAAAGTGGGTAGCTTCAGCAGGTATCAGTCCTAGAAGAGTATAAGGATTGGGTACAACTGGATGTATAGTTTCAACTGCTTCATTCACTCTCCTTAGATCTTGCACTGGGCGGTAATCATCTGTCCCAGGTTTCTTTACTGGCAAAAGTGGAGTGTTCCATGGGGATTGACATACTTTTAGTAGGTCATATTCGAGTAATCTTTGCAAGTGGCGATGAATGCCTTCAATTGCAGTTCTTGGGAGAGGGTACTGTTTGACATGTACTGGTGTAGCACTAGGCTTAAGGGTTACAATTACCGGAGCTATATGTTTGGCTAGGCCTGGAGGACTGCCTTCTGCCCATACTCCAGGTGGTGCATGGATGTTCTTCAAAGTTTGTTCGAAATAAGTGTCTTGGACAGAATCATCAATGTAATATCTCCATTCTTCTTCTCGGGGAACTGTCAGCAGCATTATTCCTGCTGGTTTGACTTGGGGATTTACTGTCATTTGCATTTCTCCTTTTTCAGAGAAGGATATTTGTGCTTGAAGTTTGGCTAACATATCTCGTCCCAGTAGTGGCACTGGACATTCGGGCATGTAAAGGAATTGGTGAGTTATTTGCTGTCCTCCTAGACTGCATATACGATTCTGAAGAAAAGATTTTGTAGCTTTGGCACCAGTTGCTCCTATAATGGTGACTGCTTTTGTAGAAAATGGGGCTATCTTTTTGTCTGCTACCGAATGTTCTGCTCCAGTATCAACCATAAAGTTCATAACTTGGTCTCCTATTTGTATTCCGACCATAGGCTCCTGGAGACCTAAAGCAAACTCGGAGCCCGGTCTGTCCTAATCCACGTCATCATCATCATGGGCTGTCGTAGTCAATGCTTGTATTGCTCCTCCTCTTTCTCGCTGGAATTGTTCTCGATTGGCTCCTCCGCGGTTTCGGGGATGGCCTCGTCTTTCTTCTCTCCACTGACGATTGTTTTCGTCATCTTGCTGGGCGTCTTCGAGTTGCGGGCATGCATCTCTCCAATGTCCTTCCTCTCTGCAATAGGCGCATTGGTTTACGCCTAGTTGGGGCTGACTTCCACTTCGGCCCCGCCCCCTTCCTCTGCTCCGTCGACTAGGGGTACCTCCCCTTTTCTGTTCAACTATGGCCGCAGCCAAAAAATCAGCTTTCTTCTTCATCTTTCGATCACATTCTCTCTGCCTTTCATTATCACGATTCACATACACTTTATGAGCGACTTCCAGTAACTGAGTTGTATTCATGCCCGCAAACCCTTCTAATTTTTGTAATTTACGTCTAATGTCTGGTTGAGACTGATTTACAAAAGCAGAATTCACCATACATAAACTTCCTGGTGCCTCGGGATCATAGGGAGTATACATTCTATATGCTTCAGTTAGTCTTTCATGAAATTCTGCGGGGCTCTCATCTATACCTTGGATAACTCCTGCAACTTTGGAAAGGTTCATAGCTTTCTGGCCCCCCCTTTTCAGACCTTGTAAAAAGCCTTGGCGAAAACGGTCTAGGGCTCTGGATCCTAAGTCTGTATTTGGATCCCATCGAGGGTCTTCATTTGGGAATTCTCTCTGGGCTGCTTCCCGATGGTCTATTCTTTCCGTCCCTGGTCCCGGAGCTACAGGGTTATCCGCCAGCCAATCAATAGCTGCTTTTCTAATTCGTGCCCGCTCCTCTGTCGTGAATAGAGTGGTCAGGAGTTGGTGGCAATCTGCCCAAGTTGGTTGGTGGGTTTCCATAATAGTATTCACTAATTCTGTAAGCTCTAAGGGTTTATTGGTATAGGAGGCATAATGTGTCCTCCAATTTAACAAATCAGTTGTAGAGAAAGGGACATACACATAGCTTAGGGGTCCCGCTACCACCTCATCATCATCATTCTTTACGGGCAACCCCGGGACTTGCCGTAAGGGCATCATCTTGGCAGTGGATGTCTTTTGGGATCTGAGGGATATTTTCGTAACTGTCCCATCAGGGGTCACCTTCTTCTTTTCTGCGTGTTTTACTTTAGATGCACTTTTTACTGGCAAACTAGCGCTGGCAACCATTTTTACACTGTCAGCATCACTTATGGAAGTTTCAGTTTCTATTTGCTCTGTTTCTGTATCTGACTCTCCTCTTTCTGTCCCAGAAGAATCAACTTCAAGTAAAGGGAGCTCTTCTTCCTGCTCTTTGGGTAATAGCTCAGGGGAGGGGTCCCGTTCCCGCTGTCTCGGGGTTTCTGGGGCGGGACGCCGGGCGGCTCTTACTGGGCCTGGGGTTTGAGGCTGCCGGGGAACCATTTCTGGGGAATCAGGATCTACCAGATGGGCTTCTTCCTGGACTTCTTATCCTTCCCTTTCGTTCTAGGCTGTTCTATTTTCTGACTATAATCTGTCTTCGCTAACATTATTCTGCACTGTTCTTCATAACAGCGCTGCGCCCAAGGGGGCGGATCTTCACAAATACTTAACCAGGAATCTATATAGGGGTACTGATCGGGGTGCGCTATCCGCACTCTACGGTGTACTAACTGGATAATTCCTACATTAAAAGTTCCCTCTCGGGGCCAGGTAGGGTCTAGATCGGGCCACTCCCTAGTACACAAAATCTGTAAACGGGCTGCAGTCATTTTAATACCATAATCTCCAGTATATCCCTCTTTAAAATGTGTGATCATACATTCTAATGGAGTGTTCCTAGTAGACCCCGCCCCTCCCATTTCGATGTGTGCGCGCAACAACAAACGAAAGGGAAAAGGAGGGCGGACCGTGGGTAAGGGGTCCTCACGGCCCTGGAAACGTATAAGGAGAACAAATAACAAGACAAGACGACAATCGCTTCCCCCTTTTCGCGACCTGAACGCGGTCGCCCGGTCAGGAAATGCGCTAGTCAGGGGTCTGCCTTCACTTGGTCCGTGCTGCCAGACCTCTCATTCACACTTCATTCACACAATCATGCTAGCAACGTATCCCAGAATGCATTCGTTTCTATCTATTCTGACTAGTCTTATTCAATTTCCAAAATACAAGAAGATGGGGGTTTCGCCCTGCGAATACTCATGCGGGGTTACTCGGCCCGTCTTGGAGAGGTGATCAAGCTCTCTTACCAATTTCCAAGTTCCAAGTTCAAATGGCAGCACTGCTCTGTCTTATCTGTCTAGACATAACAAATCAAAACTCTACTCACCGGATCCGGTCCTCAAACTTCCCAAGCAGGCGCATGAGTTGGACCTCGGACTCCCCTCACTCGGGTTCGAGGCGTTGGCTCCAGCCGGGCTCGGCACTCGCCGAGGTCCGACCAGCTCCCTCCGATGCAAGGGACCGGTGGCGCCAGGGAGTAGCCCCCGTCGGAAGGGCGCAATCCCGGCAGGACCAAGCCTATAGAGGCGGAAAGTCGTGGTATACTGCCCTATATACACTCTGATTCCACAACTTCCCGGCCAACGCATCAAGAATATGTAGCAGCAGAGCGCAGACAAACCAATGATACCAGGAGTCTGTTCAGAAGGTCCAAATCATTTATTTGTGCACAAGTCTCAAGCAAAGTCAATTTCAAAATGGCTGAGCGAAGTTCTCTGGCAATACAACAACATTTATAGACTTTAGCCCTATTCTAGGTATAGCAAGACATTTCATTGGTCCCGGTACTCTCCCGTACCTCCCGTACCCCTTCTATTGGTCCCGGTACTGATATGATTATCCAATTATGTCCTTTCAGTGGGCTCAGCACCTGCTTACCCCCCTTCTAGTCCCAATTACAATGGCCTGTTCACCAACTTGTTACTTTCCTACTTTCAAGGCCATTGAGCCAGTTCGTACGTGTAGGGAGCAGGGCTCTGTAACTCATCTGTCAGCAGTCTTAATTAAATCCTTCACAACTGTATCCTCTTATCAGTGACTTTTAAACATATTTTTCTGTATTTTTCCATCGTTCAGTTCTGCTTGTCTAAGCTAATCCAATACTTTTACTAAGTTCCAGCTCTACAGGAGCATATTGGGGGATGTGCAATTCCCATAGGCCTCTTCACTAGCTTCATTTACAGGTCAAGCTAGCTAAGCTTGCTTATATCAGACAATGTGGATCACAGGCCTTCACCTGCCACACTTGGAGTAAACAAAAGAAATGGGCATAGAATCTTCACTTGCACTTGCACCTAATGTTTTTCTCTTGGATTAACATCTTTTATTTGTGCTAACATACTATTCACCTGTTATGTTGCTGTTTTAGTATACTGTTAGCATACTGTTCCCTGTAATAAGTTATACTGTTCCATTTAAATCCTGAGTTGAAATGTAAACCACCTTGATTTTAAGGATGAAGCGCTATAGAAAACCTGTTAAATGAACAAATCTTTCACTAATTCCTGGCATTTATCAAACAAAACTTATCCAAATCATCAGAGTGGAAATAGCAAACTCAGAATCAAAATAGGAGATACTGGGAAAACTGTCAGCAGGTAGGAAGGGTCTGTGAGATTGGGAGACTGTGTAGCAGGATTCTGAGGCATTCCAGGAGATAAAGGCATATGTGCCTGGTCACTAGGGCGTGAGCTGCCAGCGGGATTGAGTAGGAGGAGGGAGGAGCACAGGAAGAGCCGCCTGCCTGGTGGTTTAAAGCTTATCCCACTTGAAAAGGACCTATAATTACTGCAGCTCAGTCTCTTATCTGCTCTGTCTTAATCACTGTCAGTTTGCAAGGGGCTTCACATCTTAGGCACCAGAAAGCAGAAAGGCAGGGGTGAGTATATGCAGAACAACTACTGTGTACGCGAGAAGGGACTTCAGGAGTTTGCTTTGTTCCCTGTTTGGGAGTGTCTGTAGCATAGCTGTATTTTCCTATTTCCTTGTTTCCCTGGGTCTTTAGTGAAACCTATTATATAGTCATTGAGACGCTGAACTTCACCCTATGAAGATGCACTAGGTAATTTTCCTTTTGTAAGCCTGTTGCTGATTAAAATCAGATGAAAGGCCTTCTTTTGTGCAGTAGAAAAGCTTTTCTTTTAGGGTAACTATCTAAAGACAGAGTTATTGCATTAGAAAGAAACTTGCTGAGTTGACGGTAGTACTTGGTGAGCTGCTTACTGGATTTCTGAAAACTCATCTCTTGCAGCGTGTCCAGGGTATCACTTGCAACACTTCCAGGAAAAAGTGTGCCTTTCTCTTTTATGATACCATTTCGATTTCTGCTCACTCTGCTATGGTTTAGGGCTTTCCAGTGCATCTATAGCTCATCAGTTCATTTGGGTACCTAAACATTTTAAGGGTGCTCAAATCGTATGAATTAATGAATGTTCAATCTGAGCATGCAAAGGGTGCATATAAAATGAATGTATGGGAAGACATGAGAGGAAAAACGCAAATTGTAAAACATGTTTTAAACAAGCAGGACCCATACATTTTTGGAGAGCTGTGCCCATAAAAGGGGAAAAATATTTCATGACTGCCTTAGTTTTCCTTTTCAAAATCAACTCCATCCAGACTTAGTAAATCTGTTGGGTTTCTAAAGGCGGACAAATATTATGCCTCTATGCCTCTTTCTGATGGAAACAAATGCTACCCAGTGCTGGCTTGACTCTAGAGCAAGTCCCTGTAGCGTGCTTGCTCACAGCACACAAAGTTTCAGACTCAGTTGCTGTGGGCCACATTTGAGAGAGAAATGCAATCTGTCTAAATAAGGAAACTAGTTTTTCCTGATCGTCCCTCCAGTCTAGTCCCGGAATCTCTGGGTTGTCAACCTCCTCCAGCAGCTTTGGAGACTGAGAAACATCATCCTTTTGATGACCCTGGTATAAATACAGAGGGACCGCCTCTTCACTCCAGTTCTCTCAGTCTCCAAACAGCTGGAGGGTGGTGAGCCCAGAGGTTAGGGGCTCACTAGAGGAACAATTAAGGTTTTGTTCTTTAGGGAGTAGGGTGTAGGTTAGTTTAATAGTGTTCAAATTTAATTTTGTCTTTATTTTGAGTTTATTCTAAATTTATTTTTCTTTAAGGAGTCTGTGTCTTTAAATTGGCTTCAAGGAGTACGGCTCCCCCCTCCCCTCTCGGTTCGTGGACTGCATAGGGAACGGAGAGAGGCACCGAAAAACCACTGTGTAAGGGGGTGATTTGGACTCCGGTTCTCGATCCCACATAGCTGGGTGAGGAACCGGGGAGCCGGAGGCTCTGCAGTGCACCAGAAGGCTTTCCTGAGAGCGTGCAGAGGGGGCGGCGGATAATCGGGGGAAGAGACGGCTGAAGGGCGAAGAGCCCAGCCTGGCACTTACGGCAGTCAGACCAGACAGAGGAGGATGTCTGAGTGAGCCTGCGGCAGCGGGGTGAGTGGGAACCCGGGCAAGGTAAGCTGCCGCGGGTCAGGCCGTATGTCTGCGGACTGAGAAGGCCCGACCGCGTGGCTCAGCATGGGAAGCGCCGTTTGGCATCGCCGAATTGAAAGGGCTCTGTTTTCGGCGCGCAGGCTTCATTTTGGGATAATTTCCTCAGCATTTACCTGCAAGAGCATCTTGGAGTGCACAGGGGTATTTGGATGTAAAAAAAAAAAGAAAATTCTTAAAGGGGGTATCTACAGCACTGGAGGGGTCTGGAGCCTGTACATGTTAGGGGCCCCAGAATATCTTGTGGATATTCATTCTTTTTTATCTGGTGGTACAGAGATGCCCTCTAGGCCGCAGTGTGTGATCTGTGGTGCTCGGAGAGGAACATTCTCGGACACGGGAGTGTGCAGAGGCTGTATGCTGGAGGTGAGCACAATGGAGCAGGCAATAGAAGTAGGCTCAGCGGGTTCTAAAAGGGTGATAGAGCCATTGCAGGAGCCCGAGTCTCCGGCCGAGCAGCAGGGTGAGCCGGTGGCGGGGACTTCCTCTGCCCCAGATTTTCCCCCTTCTCTGGCGCCTCTGCCGGGGGGTCTGGAGGCAAGTTTTCCCCAGCCTTCGTTACACTAATGCAACAGGCATTTGGGGGAGTCAAACGAGCCTTCCCGAACTCAGTTTCGGAGGGGCAGCCGGAGGAAAAGGGACCAAGTACCCCCGGTGTGGTGGGTTCAGCAAGGGTCCCAGCTAAGAGGGCAAAGTTGGACAGGGACACAGATCAGTCGGTGGTGTCCGAGGCGGTCCTGTCAGATGAGGGAGATCAGGACCTAGAGTACGAAGAGGAGTTAGAGGAAGGAAAGATCGCGGAACAGAAGGATCAGGCTAGGGTGGTCCGGATTTTCCGCAGAGAGGAGTTACCAGCTCTCATTTCAGAGACCCTCAAGGCGCTTAATATGCCGGCGGGGGGGGGGGGGGGCGGCAGAGGGATGAGCCTTTGGAAGATCCCTTGTTGCAGGCCTTTCGGAAGACGCAGAGGGCGTTTCCATCCACAAGGTTGTTAAGGAAATGATTCAGGGAGAATGGGCTTTGCCAGAGGCGGCTCTTAAGGGCTCCAGAGTTATGGCCTGCCTAAGCAAGATAAGGAATTGTTTCAAGCCCCGAAGGTGGATGCGGCTGTGGCAGCTGTTACCAAGAAGACTACCATTCCGGTTGAGGGTAGCGCGGCTCTTAAGGAAGCCCAGGATAGGAAGTTGGATACCTTACTAAAGCAGGTATTTGATGTCATTGCGCTGTCCGTTCAAGCCTCTATTTGTGGAGCATGGGTCGCTAGAGCTTGCTTGCATTGGTTGCAGCGGATTCACAGAGATCAGCTGGGGGCAGCGGCCGCGGAGGCAGCCCAGCTTGAGTCTGGTACGGCCTACTTGGCAGATATCCATTACGACCTTATCCGTGGCTTGTCCAACAGTATGGCCTCTGGTGGCGGCGGGGCGGAATTTATGGCTGCGCAATTGGTCAGCGGATAGTTCGTCTAAGGCTAGGCTGAGTAAGCTGCCATTCAGGGGAAAACTGCTTTTCGGAGAAGATTTGGATAAGCTGGTGAAGGACCTCCGGTGAATCCAAAGGAGGGCGGCTTCCGGAGGATAAGCTGAAGCTGGGGCGCCAAGGGGGGCCTCCTAGGGCTTCACAGCGGGAGTTTTGCCATTTTCGTTCCCCAAGGTTCAATCAAAACCAGAGGGGGCGTTTTCCCTATCTCAGTCAGAGCTTTCGGGGGTTTCGAGGAGCAGGCAGAGGGTTCGCGGCCTCCTCCTCAAATCTTAGTAAGACGCAGTGAAGTGAGGGGGGCCCAGGTAGGAATAGTACCAGTTGGAGGTCGGTTGCAAGATTTTTATCCTACCTGGGCCCAGATAACGTCGGACCAGTGGGTGCTGGAGGTTATCCGCGAAGGCTATTCTCTGGAGTTGCTGCGGCCGGTAACCGACTCATTCATTCAGTCCCCCTGCAAAGCATACCCCAAAGTGGAAGCCATCAAACAGACAGTAGAGAGACTAGTAGCCCTCAAGGCAATAGTGCCTGTCCCCACGGACGAATGCGGTTCCGGTCGGTACTCCATTTATTTCGTGGTGCCAAAGAAAGAGGGCACTTATCGTCCAATTCTGGATCTAAAGAGAGTAAATCGTTGCCTCAGAGTGTCTCATTTTCACATGGAAACGTTGAGATCGGTCATAGTAGCAGTAAGGAAAGGGGAGTTCCTTTCCTCCCTAGACTTGTCGGAAGCGTACCTGCATATTCCTATTCGGCAGGAACACCAGAGGTTTCTCCAGTTTGTAGTGCCTATGGGTCATTTTCAGTTCCGAGCATTGCCGTTCGGGCTGGCTATGGCACCAAGGATGTCCACCAAGGTGATGGTGGTGGCAGCCGCGGCTCTCAGAAAGGACGGCATTCTGGTACACCCTTATCTGGATGATTGGTTAATCCAGGCAAAGTCAAAAGATGAGGGCGAGAAGGCCACGGCCTGGGTTGTCGCGTGTCTCCAAAGCCTAGGCTGGGTAGTCAATGCGTCAAAGAGTACCTTGAATCCATCTCAGAGCTTAGAATACTTGGGAGCGAGGTTCGATACGGCAGCTGGCAGAGTGTTTCTTCCTCTCCATCGAGTGTCAGGGCTCAGACAGTTGGTTCACATGTTTCTGAAGAGACTGCTTCCCATGGTGTGGCATTATCTACAATTGCTGGGGACGATGGCAGCAACGCTGGAGCTGGTGCCGTGGGCAAGGGCCCATATGAGACCATTGCAAAGGGTGCTGCTCCAGCGGTGGTGTCACCAGAGCGACGAGCTGTCTCTCGCATTGCCCTGCCCAAAGGAGACGAGGAAGGCGCTGCGATGGTGGTTAGTTCCAGGGAATCTGGAGAAGGGGATGGCCTTGGAAACGCCCGAATGGATATCCCTGACAACGGATGCCAGCCTGATGGGCTGGGGAGCTCACTTTCAGGGAAGAATTGCGCAGGGGCAGTGGTCGGGTCAGGAGAGGCGCTGGTCCATCAACAGGCTGGAGCTCAGAGCGGTAGCGTTAGCCTTGGAGGAGTTTCGGCCTTATGTGCACAGAAAGGTGATTCGAGTGTTCTCCGACAACGTGACCGCAGTGGCCCACATCAGTCTGTCTCGGCTTCCAGCGCCACACTGCTTGTGCCTCCCTGCCGAACAGTTGTTCGAGTGGGTCGAGCAGAACCTCGTGGCACTATCGGCAGCACATGTGGCAGGAATGGACAATGTCAAGGCCGATTTCTTGAGCCAGTTGAAGGTAGATCCAGGGGAGTAGATTCTTCATCCGGAAGTATACGAGATGGTGGTACGTTGATGGGGGTCACCCGTAATGGATCTCATGGCAACATTTCACTCGGCAAAGGTCAGTCAGTTCTTCAGCTGAAGACGAGAAAGGATGTCGGAGGGCCTTGATGCTCTCATTCAGGATTGGCCAAAGGAGCAATTCTTGTACGTGTTTCCTCTTTGGGTATTGATAGGCCGCGTGGTTCAACGCGTCGAGCGACACAAGGGATTGGTGATCCTGATAGCCCCGGATTCGCCAAGGCGGTCGTGGTATGCGGATCTCAAGAGGCTGTTGGTAGAACGCCCTTGGCGTCTTCCAGTCAGAAGAGACCTGTTGTCTCAAGGACCACTACACATGCCCCAGGTGGATCAATTCTCGCTTACGGCATGGCTCTTGAGAGGGCAAGGCTGAGAGCTAGGGGATATTCCACAGCAGTGGTGGCGACATTGCTGAAGGCACGAAGAAGGTCTACTTCATTGGCGTATGTACGAGTATGGCAAGCTTTTGAAGATTGGTGCGCAGAGAAGGAAGTGGAGGCGCTAAAGGCTTCGATTCCACAGATTCTAGCATTCTTGCAGGATGGATTTCAGAAAGGTTTGGCGGCTTCGTCTTTGAGGGTACAGCTGGCTGCGCTGGCCTGTTATAGAGGTAAGGTTACAGGGTTGGCTATGGGAGCACACCCGGATGTGAAGCGGTTTCTGTGTGCGGTATCACTGCTGAGACCACCGAGTCAGGTGGTTCCGACGTGGAATTTTTCCTTAGTTTTGGAGGCGTTAGGGCGAGAACCCTTTGAGCCCTTGGCAAGGTCTTCCTTGAAGGATCTAACTCTCAAGGTGATGTTTTTGGTAGCGATTTGTTCAGCTAGGAGAATTTCAGAGTTGCAGGCTTTGTCTTGCCGAAAGCCTTTTCTTTCCTTTTCTGAGTCTAAGGTAGTATTGAGGCCGGTTCCATCCTTTTTGCCTAAGGTGGTGTCACCTTTTCATATGAATCAGGTAGTTTCTTTGCCAGTGTTCGGAGGAGGTCCCGAGTCTTCGTCAGAGGAGCGTTTGTATCGGCTTGATGTCCGCCGGGCTTTAAACAAATATCTAAAGCGGATGGCAGATTTCAGAAAGTCGGATAGGCTTTTTGTTCTCTTTGGTGGTGCAAGGAAAGGGGAAGCAGCGTCAAAGGCTTCCATTGCCAGATGGATTAAAGAAGCGATAGCATCGGCGTATCTGTTGAAAAGTAAGCGAGTTCAGAAGGGCTGAAAGCTCATTTGACCAGGGCTCAAGCGACGTCCTGGGCGGAGTACAAGTTGGTTCTGGCGATTGATATTTGTAAGGCGGCGACCTGGTCGTCCTTAAGTACTTTTGCACGACACTGTCGTCTGGACGTGCAGGCAGAAAGGGATACCTGTTTTGGCACAGCAGTGCTTCAGGCGGGGATAGCAGGTCCCTCCCGTTGATTTGTTCTACTGCTCTGTTACATACCCAGAGATTCCGGGACTAGACTGGAGGGACGATCAGGAAGATGAAATTAGACTTACCTGCTAATTGTAGTTCCTGGAGGAACTCCAGTCTAGTCCCGTATCCCGCCCAGTTCTTTGTTTTGGACTGGAGCCTGAAGCAAGCAGGTTTTTCACAGGTAAGCTGAATGTACACTTATATGGATTCTGGTCACTTAGGGGAGTGTTGAATCAGAATAGTGGTAAGGAGGTCGCTTTGCTCCTGGAGGGGAGGGAGCAGCCCTGAGAGGGTTTGCCCAGAATAAAAGGGAGTAAGGGGGATCCAGTCGAAACAGGGGTCTCCCGTAATGGTTACTAGTTCAGTTAGTTTTTACTTGTTGAATACGAGTTGTTACTTAATTGTTGCTCCGGTGAGTCTGCTTTGTCAATAGGTTACTGGAGTGAAGAGGCAGTCCCTCTGTATTTATACCAGGGTCATCAAAAGGATGACGTTTCTCAGTCTCCAAAGCTGCTGGAGGAGGTTGACAACCCAGAGATTCCGGGACTAGACTGGAGTTCCTCCAGGAACTACAATTAGCAGGTAAGTCTAATTTCATCTTCTTGCCCAAGTTTCTCTTCGATGTACAGGGCATGGGGTTTGAAAGGAAGTAGTTTTATGTGTGTGTGTTTTTAAATGTTAATTAACATTGTTTTGGTTCAGTAGTTTCATTCTGCTCTTTTGGGCTTCCGAATCAATAAAAATATGGAGTCTGACACTATGAATGTTCATTCAAAGCTGTTGTCTCCCCTCTTTTATTACGAGTATTGTTATCCTTCCAACTCGGTCCAGTTGTCATAGCAACAGTCCTTAGCCAGGGGCCACACACTGTCTCTCTTAGGAACATGGCTAACTTGGACTCTGTGGCTCTATGCAATAAGCCAGGTGTTTGAATGCCACGCTAAGCTTCAGCGCATAGTGTTCTAACACACACATCCACTAACACCCCCACCACACACACACTAACACCCCCCCCCCACACACACACACACACTAACACCCACACACACTCTAAAATAATGCCTTTTATTCCTGCTAAAGTAGGCTAATGGCATGCAAGTTACCTTGGCATGAAATGTATGCTGACGGAAGAAATAGTATACGCTGCTTTAGTACGTTACAGCAGTTCCCTTCCTGTCAGGGTGAAAAATGCTGGACTGACCCCCCCCCCCTCGACATCCGCCAGTCCCTCTACACTTGTCCAGGCAACAGGTAGGTCCTCTACCAGATTGCCCCTGATATAGCATGAACTCCTCCCACCACCCAGGACCAAAAATACTTACTTAGTCTGGAGAGGTATCCAATGGCCTCTGTCTCTCTCTCTCTTTACTCTGCCATCTGATGCACATAGTGCTATTTTCCATTGACATGCAGGACTGAGTTGGGCACACAAGTGGGTGAAGTCGCACAACAGGTGTTTCTTTTGCTCCATTGTGATAACAGCTTGTTATAACCATGGATGAATCACACATGGGTCAGTGAGCTCATGTAGGCTCCCACCACACACACGGGACATGGTTGAAATCTGAGAAACATCTCCTCATTGAGCACTTAAAGCTCCAAGCAATCTATTACGCCCTTTGAGTGATGGTGATCTATATCAAAAACAAGAGACATGGGTAGGCTCCATCTTTGAGAAGCAGCAAAGATTTGGAATTTTGTCAGAGCAATTTGCGTATACTATAAGCAGCTTGAATTTGTATAGAGTTCAAAACCTATACTGCTGACTAGATGCGGCAAACTTAGACCATCTTTTTGGACTGGTGAACCCCTTGCAACAACCTGTTCGCCAGTAGCAAAAAATACAAAGCTATTGTTCCATCCTCCAGTCCCAGTGACATGCAAGGCCATCACCCACTTGTGTGACTGATCAGTCCTGCTGTCTATGGAAAACACTTGTTACAGGTTATCAACATTACTATATACTTTTATACCATCTTCTCATCACTATATTTCTTCATGTCAGGTAGCCTTTTCTCTTCTTTTTTTCCCCTTTTTATTTCATCCTGTCTCTTCACGTCTCCTCTCTGTACCCCACCTTTTCCTTCCTCAAGCAGTCTCTATTCTTTCATTCCCCTACTCATCTCTGGGTCTTCTCTATGCTAGGCTGTCTCCCCCCTGCAAGGTTCTGCTTTTCCCTCTTCCCCCTCTATGGTCATATTTTATCTTTAGGTACAAAAGAACAGTGCCTATGATTTTTCTCACAATATTTGAAGACATCCAGCACAAGAAAAACAATCTGAATTCTGCTTTGTCTTGTGCACACGGCTCTTTAAGGCATAGGCGTCGGAAAGAGGTTGTCCACACGGGCCCTGGCACCACCAAAAATTGCAGCCGGCAGGTAGTAAGTTGCCTACAGGGATCCCATCCCTCATGGACAGAAGAGGAAGAGAAGCTGCAATTGTGGCAAAGACCCTGCCTGCCTGCCCACTGGAGATCAGATCCCCGTGGGCTGAACAGGAAGGATTTTTGTTGCAATCGTGGCTTCTCCTCTTCTTTTGCCTGCAGGTATGGGATCCTCAATGGAGGCCTGCTGGCTGTGATCATAGCAAAGACACTTCCTGTCTGCCCTGGGGTCCTCTTGCGGGCAGACAGGCAAGGTCTTTGCCATGATCGCAGCCGGCAGGCAGGTAGCAGACTGCCCAAGGGAATCCCATCCCTTGGAGGCAGAAGAAGAAAAGGCAAAGACCCTTCCTCTCTGTCCATTGAAGATCAGATGTCCAAGGGCAGAACAGGATGGGTCTCTGCCTGTGGGGCGGCGTTAAGGTAGAGCTTGGGGTGGTACTTGGGGGGGCACCCTCCTCCCAAAAAAGTCATTCTGCTATCCCTGCTTTAAGGGAACTGAGCTCTCTGTACCAAGAAGGAGTAATATTTAAAGAACAAAGCCGGAAAGCTTGTGGAACATGGCTCATGGGATTCTTTTCAACACCTCCATGTGTGTGGCTTGTAGCTCTTCTGTCTGTGTGTATCTTTGACTTAAAGGAGCGAGCGGAGTAGTTCATGAGGTGTGGGAGTTAGTCGTGGAAAGTACTTTTTGGGAGTGGGGGTTAGGTGAGAATAGGGGGTGTGGTAAGCGAGGTTGTAGGGTGTAGATAAGTAGTTGCAGGGGTAGTTGGAAGTAGGGGGGCACAGTTGCAGTGTAAGGGCAGTTTGCAGGGTTGTGGGGGGGCGACAGGAGCAGGGGCGTATTTTGGGGGGTGGGAAGAGTGGTGGTGGTGTTAAGTGCCGTCGAGTCGGAGTCGACTCATGGCGACCCTCTGGATAACTATCCTAAATTGTGTTCGGTCTTGAGTCAGGTGGCTCATTGTTGACAGACTGGTACCCGTAGCTGCTGTTATTGTCTCAATCCATCTCATTGCTGGCCTTCCTCTTTTGCATTGACCTTCTATCTTGCCAAGCATGATGTCTTTCTCTAATGATCTCTCTTCGCATGATGTGTCCAAAGTATGAAAGTCAAAGTCTTGTCATCTGAGCTTCTAAAGAAAACTTAGGTTTGATCTCCTCTAAGTACCAACTGGTTTGTTCTTCGGGCAGTCCATGGTATACACAGTATTTGCCGCCAGCACCATAATTCAAAGGCATCAATTTTCTTCCTGTCTAACTTTTTCACTGCCCAGCTTTCACATCCATATGATGTTATTGAAAATACCATGGCTTGAACAAGTCGAATCTTTGTATGGAGAGAGACATCTCTGCTCTTGAGAATCTTATCTAGGTCTTTCATAGCCATTCTGCCAAGAGCAATGCGTCGTCTGATTTCTTGACTGCTTGTTGCTTCTTTATTGATAAAGTTGATTATGCCAGTTGTCATGATCTTTGTCTTTACATTAAGGTGCAGGCCCATTTTGAGACTATGTTCTTTGATTGTGAGAAGCAAATGTTTCAGATCATCTTCACTTTCAACCAGTAATGTGGTATCATCAGCATAGCGAAGGTTGTTGACAGAATTAAGGAATTACTCTTTTTAAATTGCCTCATTCCTAACTGCAGTGTTTCACTGTATGTAAGTTTCTATGCTGCAGAAACTGGGTCTGCTTTTCCCATAGAAATGCATTAGGCCATTTTTTTTTGTTTGTTTGTTTGGGGGAGCTTATATTTCGAGTCCCCAATCTGATTTTGTCCATTTTTGAACTGAATGTGTCTCTTTTTCACCTGTTTTTTTTCTCCATGCCAACTTTCATCCTATTTCTTTAAATTTTTGGAAATTTTGCCCCTAAATATAAACCCTTCTTTTTAAAGACCTTTTTGATGAAAAAAATAAAGCAAAATTAATGATACAATGTTACAGCAGCTGATAATCTCTCCCATCATCCTCATGCATATAATAAGGCTGAACATTATATACCTTTAGTGGATCTCAGGCCTGCTATTAAAACAAACCTGCAGAGAAAACCCCCCAAGTTCAATGACAAAATAATACACTCAAAAAATGAAGTCATTGAACATCCCCACCAGTAGCTACCACTGGAGATTAATGAATCCCACAACCTCTATTTTTGCATGTCAGGTCGTGGCAAGCTTTTCAACGCTTTTCAACACCATAATTTCAGGCATTGACAACATACGTCAAGGTTTTGCACTCATCTTTTTAGATATAGCGGCGGCCTTCGACTCGGTTTGCCATGAAATTCTCCTATGTCGGCTGAGAGAAAAAGGCATCAGTGGAGCAGCTCTTGAGTGGTGCAGATCTTACCTGTCTGGAAGATGGCAATACGTTCGAGCAAACGGGTCCACATCTGAACCATTCCTACAAAGTCAAGGAGTTCCTCAAGGATCCTCCCTATCATCACTTATGTTTAACATCTATATCCAACCCATCTGTAACATCATTAGATCGTTCAATGTGAGTTGCATGATATACGCCGATGATGTCCTACTGTACCTGCCGATATCCCTGGACTGCCCAGACCTTACCCCTCTGACTAAGTGCTTCAACACAATATCCGAATGGCTCCTATCTCAAAATTTGCGCATCCAACACAAGAAAACAGAGGTCCTGTTCATCTCCAGAAATCCAGAGTTCACGCCACCCAGCTACTTGAAAGTGAACAACGCCGAGTTGCAAGTAAAATCAGCTATACGTTATCTCGGAGTCACACTGGACCAGAACCTCAACATGAAGCAACACATAGCCAACACCGTCAGAGCGATCTACTTCAAGATCAGATCCCTCAGACACTTACGCCCATTACTCAAACCAAGCGACTTCCGCACCATCTATCAAGCCCTCATTATTCCTCATTTTGATTATTCAAACGCCATCTTACAAGGACTCCCTCAGGCCACCTTAAACCCCCTACAACTTGCCATGAATAGTGCTGCGCGGATTCTCTTCGGAGCTCCGAGAAGAGAGCATATCACACCCCTCCTGAAGCAGCTTCACTGGCTCCCCATTCAAGCCAGGATCAGTTTCAAGACCTTAGTGATGACATTCAAGGCCACCAAGGGGCTCTCCTCCTCTTCACTATGTGACATCATCCAACCACCCACACCCAACAGGCTAAGGAGATCCTCAGTAGCCAACATGCTAGTGATACCGAGAGACACGACAAAATGCTCCAAAGCAACATCGAGTAGAGCCTTCAAACTATGCGCCCCAAGTCTCTGGAACTCCCTACCACCATACATCAGAGCAATCCCCAACTTGAGCCAGTTCAGGAAGGCCTTGAAACACTTTCTCTTTATCAAATACCTCACTGACTCCCCTGAACCCCAGCCACCATTATTAGGGCGCCCCCAAGTATGATCAATACCTAATAATTTCATTTGTACATGTATATAGTTTACCCTACTCAATGCATCGCATATTTATATAGTTTACCCTGTTTTCCAAGTTACTTATTCCTGTTCAATTTAATGACCTGACTTTTGTTTATTGTCGGATACTGTTTGTTTTATGTAAACCGCGCTGATTGCAAATAGTGCGGTATATAAGAAATGCAAATAAATAAATAAATAAAATAAGCTGTGGATGACAATATT
Organism: Ichthyophis bannanicus; assembly: GCA_033557465.1. Lineage (NCBI taxonomy): Eukaryota > Metazoa > Chordata > Amphibia > Gymnophiona > Ichthyophiidae > Ichthyophis > Ichthyophis bannanicus. Next base: position 224,478,848 of record CM066031.1, read on the forward strand.
CACCTATGAAAGACAATGGTTTTGTCTGATTAAGATAAGTACTATTTTTTGTTTGAAGTGAATATATAAGGTATATAATATATCACGAGAGACCAGAGCTTCATCCCGCCACCCCAAATAAAAGTGAAAGAAGCCGAGCTCCTAACTAAATCCACAATTCGATACTTAGGGGTCACCTTGGATCAACGTCTGGACATGATGCTACATATATCCAATACAGTTAGAGCAATATACTTCAAAATCCGGTCACTCAGACATCTTCGCTCCTTATTAGACCCATATGACTTCAGGACAGTATACCAAGCCCTAATCTTACCTCACTTCGACTTTGCCAATGCCATTCTTCAAGGTCTCCCACAATCTACATTGAATCCACTGCAACTTGCCATGAATGCCGCTGCCAGAGTCCTTTTTGGAGCATCGAGAAGTGACCACGTAACGCCTATCCTGATGCAGCTCCACTGGCTCCCCATACATGGAAGACTTTTGTTCAAGACCTTGCTTCTCACATTCAAAGCCATCAATGGCATCACTTCCTCTTCACTAATTGACCTCATTCAGTCCATCCTGCCTAACCGAACAAGAAGATCCACATCCACAAACGCTCTAGTAATTCCAAAGGCATCAACAAAATGCACATTAACAACTTCAAACAGGGAGTTCAGTCTCTATGCTCCAAAATGTTGGAACACATTACCACCAGGTATCTGCGCTGTCACCGATCTAGCGCAATTCAGAAAAACACTCAAATTCTACTTATTCCTCCATTACTACCAGATTACCCAGACACCAACTTAAGTACACCTCTTCAATATTAGCCTACCATTCAAGATAGTATCCTAATCCGTAGTACAAAGCTTAGATTAGCCAGACACCAACTTAACTACACCTCTTCGATATTAGCCTACCTTTTAAGATAGTATCCTAATCCGTAGTACAAAGCTTATTGTACATATGTTAATAGTTCAAGTTCATATTTCCCTATGTTATCCAAGTTGATTTTCCTGTTCTATGTAAAAACCAAACTGCTTCTGTTATGGTCCTTTGTTTTATGTAAACCGCGCTGATGCTAAATAGTGCGGTATCTCTAGGAACAAGCAGGAATAAGTCATCACATATGGGTACGTCGGTACCGACGGAGCCTGCGCGGGAAAGCTCCCCAGCTTTTCAAATGAAAAGCTTTTGGGGCCTCCCACTGCACATGCGCGCTGCCTTCCCGCCTTCCTGACCAGCTCTCCTCAGTTCTTCTTTTTCCGCGGAGCCAGCAGGTCGTGTTCCTGTCACCGCTGAAGAATTTGTTACTTTTGTTTGTTTCTTTAGACTGCGTACCTGCCTTCCCCATACCTAAACCGGTATTGCCGGTCTTTCTTTCTTTCTATATATAAAAAAAAAAAAAAAAAAGACTTTTTTATTTTTCTTCAGCACAGCTTGGTACCCGGTGTTAGGCCTTAAGGCCTACACCATTTCTCCTCATGGAGAAGCCAGTCCCTGGTTTCAAAAAATGTACCAAATGCAGTGCTGTCATTTCTGTCACAGACACCCATGAATGGTGTCTCAAATGTTTGGGACCTGAGCACTCCATACCGGACTGCCCATCCTGCACCCAGATGTCTAAACGCGGTTTGCAGAACCGGGCTAACAAGCTTCATGTGCTGTTTCCTTCAGAAGCATCACAGTCATCCAGGTCTTCCTCTCCGGATGGATCTCAGGTAACCAAAACTTCTGTGGGCAAATCCTCTAAAAGCAAATCTCTTTCTAAAGATCGAGAGGCTCTCAGTTCTGAGTTCGAGGATTCTGCCCAGGCCAAAAAACCCCGGCGGGAGGTTCCGGCCTCCAAAGCAATCATGGGGTCACAGGTTGACATCGATGGCACGGCCTCGACAGATCACCTGTTGGACTGCTCTGGGGTACCGGCCCATACCGGTACCGACATCCAGGCAGTAGTGGCGTCTATGGGCAGTACTGTCCAGACCATGCAGCAGGCCGTACTGGCCTTCATTAAGGCTGCGACGCCCTCGGTACCGATTTCATCGGTACCGACCCCGGTTCCGGTATCTACACCGGAACCGAGACCATCGACTTCTAAACGTCGATCGGTTTCGCATGCCGGATTCCGGCTTTCGCCCGGTACCGATCCCATGCCCGATACCCCCGATGTCGATACCGATCGGTATGCGTATCGTACATTGGAAGCACAGAAAGAGTACTCAGATTCTTCTGATGAATTTAATTCCTCTGATGACTCTGCTGAGCTTACTCTTCCTGAGGAGCCCTCTTCTCCCAAGAGGAGGATGTCTCCTCCAGAAGATTTATCCTTTCAGGATTTCATTGTGGATGTAGCTAAAGCACTTTCTATTACTACATCTTCTGAAAAAGAACCCAGATCAAAAAAATTGGACATTTTAGGATACTCAAAAGCTCCTAAAGAGGCAGTCACTCTGCCTGTCCATGAAATCCTTCAAGAACACTTGATGGATTTGTGGGAGACTCCTTTAACACTGTCTCCCCATTCCCGCAGGTTGGACACCATGTATCGGGTCCCTCCTTCGCCTGGGTTCCAGAAAACTCAGCTGCCTCACCACTCCATTGTGGTGAAGTCGGCTATGAAGAAAATAAAGAGTCCTAAGAGGCATTCTTCTACCCCTCCAGGGCGAGAATGTAAGAACCTAGACTCTTTTGGAAGAAAGATGTTCCAGGCTAGTATGCTTATAGCCAGGATCAACTCTTATAGCCTTTATATGGGCATGTATCTTGGGCAACTTGCCCTAAAAATACAGAATTTTGCCCCCTTTATCCCTGATGATCAAAGGGCGGACTTCTTTTCTATGGTGACACAACTTTCAGAGGTCTCCAAGTTCTCCAACAGGGCAGCCTTTGATTCCTTCGAGGTGGCAGGCAGAGCTTCGGGAATTGCTATTGCAGCCCGACGTCTCGCTTGGCTCCAGGCTTCTAACCTAGAACCCTGGGTTGTAGAAGGCCTCAGGAATCTGCCCTGTACCGGTGAGAACTTATTTGGGGAAGACTGGCAGATTAAAGCTGCTCAAATGGATGCAGAAAATGCCACTCTAGATAGACTTTCCAAGTCTACTTCTACCCCTGCCAAAAAGAAGCCTTTTAAAAGGCCTTAGTATAAAAAGACCAGATTTCCCACAAATACTGGCCAGCAATCTGCTCAGCCTCGCCTTGCGGCTAAGCGTCAACAGTCTAAGCAGGTAAAGTCAAAGTCTGCAGTGTCTGCTACATCCCAGCAGGCTCAACCCTCTCAGGGGTTTTGACTTCCCTCTAGAGAACTTGCCGTTTCTGGCTCTAGCACAACCAGAGCCCCTCACCATTCCTGGAAGGCTAGCTCACTTTGCTCCCAGATGGGAGCAAATAACATCAGAGCAATGGACCCTCTCTATTATCCGAGAGGGCTACAAACTTCATTTCTCCAGCCTTCCTCCCCATACCATGGTGAGGCATTTCAGTTCTACCCCATCTCTTCTGACCCTGTTGGGTCAGGAAGTCTCTTCTCTTCTTGCCCAAGGGGCAATAGAGGAGGTTCCTCCTCCACAACAGGGGTTAGGTTTCTACTCCCCTTACTTTCTCATAACAAAGAAGACAGGGGGCTTCAGACCTATCCTAGATCTGAGAGAATTGAACAGGTTTCTGTTCAAGGAGAAATTCAAAATGCTCTCTCTGGGCCTTCTCCTTCCCTACCTTCAGAGTCAGGATTGGCTTTGTTCTCTAGACCTCACGGATGCGTACACTCATATACTCATCCATCCATCCATCCCACAGAAAATATCTAAGATTTCTGTTCCAGGGAAAACATTTCCAGTACAGAGTACTACCCTTCGGTCTGGCCTCTGCTCCAAGAGTATTCACAAAATGCATGGCAGTCGTTGCCGCATTTCTCAGAGGCATGGGAATCTTTGTCTTCCCATATCTGGACGACTGGCTCATCCGAGCTCCATCTCAATCAGAAGCCCAGATTTCTCTGGACCGCACAAGGCGTATTCTTCAATATCTGGGACTTGTGGTAAACGTTCCCAAGTCCCAACTCATCCCTACTCAGTCCCTGGAATTCATAGGGGCCCAATTGGACTCCACCACTGCAAGGGCCTACCTCCCTCTGGTCCGAGGCCAAAGGCTAATAAGCTTGGCCTCCCAGGCTCAGTCCAGAAGTCACTTGTCAGCCAAAGAAATGCTGCAACTTCTCGGCCACATGGCCTCCACGGTTCATGTGGTACCTTATGCTCGTCTCCATATGAGAGCAGCTCAATGGACATTGGCCACCCAGTGGTCTCAAGCATCGGGACTGCTGTCAGACCAGGTACTCACCTCAAAACGTCTGTTTTGGTCTCTCCAGTGGTGGACATCCTCCAAAAATCTGTTGTTGGGGACCCCCTTCCAACCTTCGTTGCCCCAAGCAACCCTCACAACAGATGCCTCCCAAACAGGGTGGGGAGCTCATCTTCAACATCTCTCCACTCAGGGAATCTGGTCTCCCCAAGAGACCACCCTTCATATCAATCTTCTGGAACTGCGGGCAATCTTCCTTGCCCTCACAGTCTTCCATACCCTCCTTGCCAACCTGACTGTCCTAGTTCAGACAGACAATCAGGTGGCCATGTTTTATGTCAACAAACAAGGAGGGACGGGCTCTCTGTCGCTTTGCAACGAAGCTCTCAGATTATGGGCCTTCGCCAGAGAGCACCAAATTCATCTTCTGGCAGTATATCTTCCAGGAGTTCAAAACTCTCGGGCAGACAGACTCAGTCGAGTTCTGCTCCCACACGAATGGTCCCTACATATGGACCAGATACACAGAATCTTTCAGGAATGGGGGACCCCGGACATAGACCTCTTTGCAAGTCCGTGGAATGCCAAACTTCCCCGGTTCTGTTCCAGGACTCCGTGTCAGGGAGCTCAGGCCAACGATGCCTTTCTCCTGCATTGGGGTCAGGAATTCCTGTACGCTTTTCCACCCATTCCTTTGATTCCCAAGACTCTGTTCAAACTTCAGAGGGATCACGGATCCATGATCCTCATTGCTCCACGCTGGCCACGCCAAGTGTGGTTCCCTCTCCTTCTACAGCTCTTCCAGGGCTCCTCCCTGGACCTGGGAGCTGCACCAGACCTTCTGTCTCAGGAGCAGGGGACTTTGTGGCATCCAAACCCCAAGTCCCTACATCTCCGAGCTTGGTTACTGAAGGCTTAAGCCTTCAAGAGTTTAATCTTTCTCAACCAGTGAAAGATATCCTTTATGCCTCTAGGAAACCCTCTACCAGGCGTTCCTATGCTTTCAAATGGAAACGTTTTTCCATTTGGTGTGCTCAACAGGGTCTTGACCCTCTGGCACTTCCTTTGAATTCTCTACTAGACTATCTCCTGCATCTTTCCAATGCAGGCCTCAAGACGAATTCAGTACGAGTCCATTTAAGTGCTATTACAGCATCCTTAAAACCTATAAATGGACAATCTGTTTCCTCTCATCCTCTTATTGCAAGATTCATGAGAGGCCTAACCCTCACTAAGCCTCCCATCCGGCCTCCTCCGGTAGCATGGGACTTGAATTTAGTTCTGGGTCAACTTATGAAGCCACCCTTTGAACCGTTGGTATCTACCTCCCTGAAATTTCTTTCTTGGAAGGTCCTTTTCCTTATTGCAGTCACTTCGGCTCGCCGCATCAGTGAACTGCAAGCTTTGGTGGCAAATCCACCTTATACCAGATTTCATCATGATAAGGTGGTACTTAGGACGAATCCCCACTTTATGCCTAAAGTGGTCTCGCCTTTTCATCTTAATCAAGAGGTATATCTACCTGTCTTTTTTCCGGCTCCTCATGCTTCCAGTGCAGAGAGGAACCTTCATACTCTTGACTGTAAAAGAGCTCTCGCCTTTTACCTCAATAGAACTCAGCCACATCGAAAGTCTTCTCAGCTTTTCGTGGCTTTTGATCCTTCTCATTTGGGACTTCCAGTCACCAAACGCACACTTTCCAACTGGATTGCTCAGTGTATTTCCTTTGCTTACCAGAGTAAGAACATTTCTCTGGAAGGCCATGTCACAGCTCACAATGTGCGAGCCATGGCTACTTCTATGGCTCATCTTCACTCTGTGTCCATAGATCAGATCTGTCGAGCAGCCACTTGGGCCTCGGTTCATACCTTCACAGCCCATTACTGCTTGGACAAGGACTCCCGCCGGGATGCCTTGTTTGGTCAGGCTGTCCTCAAACACCTGTTCCATACTTAAACAACTCCTGCCCACCTTCCCAGAATGGATGCCTGAGATCCATCCGAAGATGGTTACCCTTGGAGGGGGATCTCCCAGGCATCTCAGCTAGGGAGTCCCCATATGTGATGACTTATTCCTGCTTGTTCCTAGAGATAGCACAGTTACTTACCTGTAACAGGTGATCTCTGGGAACAGCAGGAATTAGTCATCACAACCCACCCACCTCCCCTAGGAGTTGTCTCTCTATTCCTCTATCTTCCTGTCCTCTCTCTCTCTATTGTCTCAGCTTTAAACTCGAACTGAGGAGAGCTGGTCAGGAAGGCGGGAAGGCAGCGCGCATGTGCAGTGGGAGGCCCCAAAAGCTTTTCATTTGAAAAGCTGGGGAGCTTTCCCGCGCAGGCTCCGTCGGTACCGACGTACCCATATGTGATGACTAATTCCTGCTGTTCCCAGAGATCACCTGTTACAGGTAAGTAACTGTGCTATATAAGAGATTGTAATAAATAAATAAATAAGGTGATTGGGCACGCTGTGGCCTTTTTGAGTAAAAGGGTTCTTTCGGTAATGAGGGGAATGGTGCAGTCCTTCCTCTCCAAACGATAGCCCCCGACAAAAATAGAGGTTGTGGGATTCATTAATCTCCAGTGGTAGCTACTGGTGGGGATGTTCAATGACTTCATTTTTTGAGTGATTAAAACAAACCTGCCATTACACCAACATATTATCCCCCCCATGTACCCCATTAGTTAAGCATATTATGTAATAGTAGTTAAATACTAATATACTAACTAGTCAATATTTTACCTTTTTTTTTTTTTAATTTATAATTTTTTATTTTATTAACAACCAACACAGCATACATTACACAACAGAAGCCGTGAACCCCCCCTCCTATAACCAATATACATTCTATACATCAATCCCCTTAGCCAGTGATCCTTGGGGAGGCCCCGGTGCCTAATGCCTTCCCCTGTATCCGTCATTTCCCCCAGACCCCCCCCCCCCCCCGTATACGTAGGTGTCCAATTATATACAATATACAATTTAACCCTACTTTTACCACTTTACAATATCCCAAGCCAAAATTCTCCCCACCCGCCACCCATCCATCCTCATTCTACTAACCCCCCACCCTCCCACCTGCCAAAGTTTTTCATTATAAAACCCCCCACGCCAGCATAATGCCACCAATCTCCCCCTACCCCCCCTCTCCCCCCCTACCCCATCTCACCTCGAGACCTCCCCCTCCTCTCCACCCTCCATTGTTCATATCTTTCCCACACCTTATTATATCGTGAAACAATATGTTTTTGATGGGCTTCTATCGCACAGTATTCCCAAAGCTGCTCCATTCCCCCCACCACCTCCGCTAATGGGGGAACATCCGGCTTCTTCCACCAGCGGAGAAGACTCATCTGCCCTGCAATTACGCAATATCCCTGTAGTTTCCCCCTGTCTTTCCCGCCTTCCCCCGTCCCCCCCTCATTCAATATTACCATACTAGGAGTAAAGCCTGTCTGCACCCCTGTAATGTCCGCCGTGAGCCTTTCCACCCCACTCCAATATTCCTGAACAACCGGGCAGCCCCACACCATATGCAGCAAGTCCCCTCTAGCCCCACACCCCTTCCAGCATCGATCCGAACTAGCCGGGTATAGAGCGTGTAGCCACACCGGGGTCCAATACATTCTCAGCCTTAGCTTATAGCTGTTTTCCAGCATTGCAGTACCCGGTGCTAATTGATGGGTTCTGATATAGATTCTGTCCCACCTGTCATCTTCCCAGTGCCCCCCCAGGTCTTCCTCCCACTGCTTCTGACCCCGTACGGCCCTTTGCTCGGGTTCCCCCAGGATTTTGTAGAGCTTCGATATAATCCTAGTTGGCATCCCAGCCCCCCCATCATCTCCTCAAAAGGCGTGGATTTCGCCAGCACATCTTGCTTCACCTCCTTCCTCTGAAGCCAGTACCACAGACTAGCATAAGCATACCTATCATGCTTCTCCAAACTATATTTCTGCAGCAATTCCTCAAAGCCTCTAATCCTCCCCCCTTCCCCCACCAATTGTCCCAGCGTCCGTAACCCTACCGTCCCCCATCTCCTAAAGATCCCTGCCTCCTCCCCCATCCTACCCTTCATTGCTATCTGGATTGGAGTTTCTCGGGAGTATTTCTTCCCCCCTAGCAAGCACCCCTTCCATTTCGTCCAAACCTGTCTAGTAAGATCTTTGTAGGGATTCTCATCTTCCTTCCTCCTCCCACCCCCCCCAGGGTCCCAGATCCAAGCTCCCCCCTCAGTCCCCACCTCTCCCTCCATCCCCACCCACCCAGGCCTCTCCACCCCCTCCTTCCAGGCAAAGAGTGCCCTAAGTTGCGCCGCTTCATAGTATCGGAGTAACGATGGAACCCCTAACCCCCCCTCTGTTTTGAGCCTATACATGGTCGCCCTGGCTACTTTTGGTCGCTTTCCATCCCAAATAAATTGCAGCAACAAATTTTGCATCCTAGCTATTTCCTTTCGGACCAACCGATACGGCAATGACATATAAACGAACAGCAACCGTGGTAGAACATTCATTTTTACTACTGCAATACGTCCCATCCAAGACAAATAAAGCCCCCTCCACCGTGATAAGTCCTGTCTTATATTTTCAACCAGTCCCTGATAGTTCCATTGCTTAATCTTAGTGAGAGGGACCCCCAACTGGATCCCCAGATACCTGAACCTCCCCTCCACCCACCTAAATTTAAAATGATGTCGTAGACTCTCCTCCACCCTAGGTGCCAGATTGAATCCCAGCATTTCTGTTTTCCCTTGATTGATTTTATACCCCGCTAAGCGGCTGTACCTTTGTATAGCCGTCATCAGCACGGGTAGTGTCGTAAGTGGTTGCGTCAGGGTGAAAATAATATCATCGGCAAACAGTCCAATCTTCTCCTCTCTACCACCGATCTGTACGCCCCGAATGTCTCCCAGCCTCCGAATGTATGCTGCCAACGGCTCTATGGCCAAGGCGAACAGCAAGGGTGACAACGGGCAACCCTGCCTGGTACCTCTATGTAACTCAAAACTCTCCGAATAGCCCCCATTAACCCGCACCCTGGCACTCGGCCCCTGATAGAGAGCTTTAAGCCAGCGGATATACGTCTCTCCAAAGCCCATTTTCTCCAAAACTTGGAACATAAAGGACCACTCCACCCGATCAAAAGCTTTTTCCGCGTCTACAGTGATTACCACAGCCTCTTCGGTAGTTCGCTGGAGATGCCACATAATATTCAAAAGTTTCCGCACATTATCGCTACCCTGTCGGCCCTTCACAAAACCCGTCTGATCTGGGTGGATCAAGTGCGGCAACATGTCCTGGATACGGTTGGCCAAAATCTTTGCCAATATCTTCGCATCCAGGTTAATTAACGATATGGGCCGATACGAACCACACACCCCCTTGTCCTTGCCTGGTTTCGGCAAGACCGTTATGCCAGCTTCCGCCATTGAGCGCGGGAGACCCTCCCCCTGAAGCACCCTATTAACTACCTTGGTAAATATGGACGTAATCTGATCCGACATTACCTTATAAAATTTTGCCGTGTATCCATCTAACCCTGGCGCCTTTCCCAATTTCAGTGTGGTTATAGCCCCCCGCACCTCCTCTTCCTGAATCTCCAGCCCAAGATGTTCCCTCTCCTCCTCCGTCACCTGTGTCAGCCCACATTCCGCCAGAAATTCCGTAGCGTCCCTCCCTCCCGCCTCCAGTTCGCTTGCATACAGAGTTTTATAATACTCCCGAAACACCCCCCTAATTCCTTTGGAGGTTTGGACCCACTCTCCTTTAGTGCTCCGAATGCCCCCAATGAACCCTGCTTGCCTCCTCCCCTTCAAGCGACTGGCTAACACCCTCCCCGCCCGATTCCCACCCTCAAAATGGGCCTGCTTCAAAACCGCCATTTGGAATGCTATTTCTTGGGCCCGCAGTTTACTCAACTCCCCTCTCACCCTCTGTAACTCCGTAAGCGTACCGGGGTCAGCCGCCCTCTGGTGCACCCCCTCTAGTCGTCTCAACTGCTGCAATAACTCAGATTCCAGGGCCCCTTTTGCACGCTTAACCCGCGCCCCCAACCCAACCAGCTGTCCTCTAATTACCGCCTTTAAGCCGTCCCAGAGCACCCCCATAGACACCTCCCCCGTATCATTTAGCTGGAGATAGTCCTTTATTTGAGCCTTAAGCTGCTCCACATGTTTTGCCTCTTCCAGCAAAGAATTATTAAGTCTCCAGAATTTTAAACTCTCGTCGTGCCCGCCTATATCAAAGCGTGCACTCACTGGGGCATGATCCGACCATGTAATCTGACCATGCTCCACCTCCTGCACCCTGTCCAACCAGATTCCCCCCCCCCCCCCCCAAAGCATATCCAACCTACTATAAGAGCTATGCACTGGCGAGTAGTAAGTATATTTCCGTTCTCCCGGATGCCAACTCCTCCACAAATCCATCAAACCCAGGTGCTCTCGCAGCACGTGTAGGCTTCGTCTATCCCCCCTTCCTCCTCCCCCCCGCCCCCCACTTGTATCAATCCTAGGATTACACGTTAAATTAAAATCCCCCCCATAATTATTGGTGTACTCCCCAGGCCTTCCAATTCTTTCAAGAGTTGCTCGTACATCTCCCCCTGCTTCTCATTAGGTCCATACACACTGATCACCCAGACCTCCTCCGCCTCAATTTGCAATAATACCCCCACCCATCTCCCCCCTTTCCCCCGTCGAACTTCCTTCACCATGTTGTGGTACTCCCCCCCCCCCACCAAAATACCCACCCCCCCTTCCTAGAATTTAGTCTCTGACCCGCCAAAACCACCTTGGGAAATTGCCTGGATTCCAACATGTATTCCTGCCCCACCCGCAGGTGCGTTTCTTGTATACACATAATATCAGCCCCCATTCTCTTACCCTCTCTCCCCACCAACTGGCGTTTCTGTCGAGTGCGCAGCCCCTTCACATTTAAGGTCATAATACTTAACATTTTACGCTTCCCATACCCCCCTCCCTCCCTTCCACCCCCTTCCCCCTCCCCTCTTAACTCGCCCCCCCTTCGACCCTCTCCAACCCACGTCCCCCCTCCCCCCCATCCTCCGCCCCCCATCCCCATCCTCCGTCTCTTCCAGAGGATATCTCAGGAGTAGTACGCCCCATACCCTCCCCAGCTATACGCCCTCACACACCCCTGCCCCCACCCACCTTCATCCCGCTTCCCCCCCTTCTGCCATTCATACCTTCCTTCCCCCTTTCTTCTCTTTGTATTCCCCTAGAGCCACACCAACCGCACCCTCCCTCCTCCCGCTCCTATACCTCCCGCCCGGTACTCCTCCACTTCCCCCCCTTCCTCTCCCTCTCATCCCCCTATACCCTTCCCTCCCTACCGCCTCCTCCCCCACCCTCCTCACCCCCAGTTACTTTGCAAAATACCTGTATATTACTCATGTTAGCATTCCTAAACACAACCTTCCTCCACCACCTTGCACCTCATAGACCATCATATTATCAGTCCACAAGTCTGTTCAAGTGTCCTCCAGCCTCTGGGCCTCTTGCAGGTCCTGCCCATGTCGCGGGCCTCCGATTTTTCCGCACTCAGGGCTGCCTCCCCTCTGCTCTTGCCGCTTTCCAATGGAAGAACCTGCCTCCAGGTCCGCCCCGTGGGTGTTCAGGCCCGCGTCCTTGAGAGCTCTCTGGGCCTCCTCCGGTGTCTGCGCCCGCCATGTCCGCCCGTTGTAGGTAAATGAGAGTCCAAAAGGGTGCAGCCATCGATATTTAATGTCCTTCCTACGCAAGAGTTGTGTTACAGGCTGCATAGCGCTCCGTCTCTGCAATGTTCCTGCGGACAGATCTTCGTAGATGTGCACCGGGTAGCCCTGCCACATGAGAGCTCTTTCTCACCTGATTTTGTTAACTATCACTTCCTTCGTTTTATAACGTGCCAGGCAAATGATTATGTCGCGGGGCTTATTACCCACGGGTTTCCCCAGTGCTCTGTGGGCTCTTTCAAGTTGTATATCTGTATCAGTCGCCTCCCCACCTCCCAAGCGTAGGGCCTCCATGCAGACAGAGCGAGCTACCTTCTCGCTATCTTGAAATTCTTTCTCCTCTGGTATTCCACGGAGTCTCAGATTATTACGGCGAGAGCGGTTTTCCAAATCTTCTAATTTATATAACAAAGTCTCATATTGTGACCCCAACTGCACCACTCTTGTTGTCTCTTCTTCTTGGTGCAGTTCAATCTCTTGCAACCTGTTCTCATGGTCTCCCATTCTACAGACCAGTTCTCCAACTTCTTCTTTCAGGGGGGCCAGCACTTCGTTCAACTCAGTCTTTACTGACTGCACTTCATTTTTGATTTCAAGGAACCAGTCTCTAAGCTCCGCTCTCGTAATAGGTTGCATAGCATCAGTTCCTGGCGCTTTTACATTCTCCATGTCTCCTGCTCCCCCCGGTTCTCCTGACACCTCTGGGAGCTTTTTGTTCTCCATCTGCCCAACATCCCCTTTTCCTCCAGGCGCCCCTGAGTAGGCATATTCTTTAAGATCCGCCGCCTTTCGTCTGGTGGTCATCGTTAAAATGGATGCCTCTTGCAGGGTCAGCAGAAAACAGCAAATTTGTGGTATTTGGGCTCTCTAGCCCCTCTTCTTTATTTATTTTATTTCTGTTTTCTTTCGGGTTTTTTTTTTCTTCTTCTCTTTCGCTGAGTGCCTGATTTACAGAGCCCTTCGGGCCATCCCCGCAGCTTGCTTCCCAGATTCTGGTGGCCGGCTTCTTCCAGCTCCCCTCAGTTTCCTTCTACCAGGCCCCGTGCTCGCTCTGACTTCGCACTGTTAGCTCCCAGCCTTCGCAGCCCGCACTAAACTGCTAGGCTATGCTATGCTCTTCAGCCCCTGCTCTCCACCGGCAGTACTGAGCACAGCTGATCTGCTCCTCTCCGCTCTGCCAAACACCGCGATCCAGCTCACCTCCAGGGCACCGGCTCCGATCTTTCACTCTGCAGGAGGGCCGCAACACTGTCGAGGGTACAGGCCTCTAACATCCGCCTGCCCCAGTCACCTTCTCAACGCTGCCTCCGGGCGCCATTTCCGGCCCAGCACGCTGCCGCCTTGCTCTGCCAATGACTCGCCGCCCCTCCGAAGTTTCGTTTAGCGCTGTCGGCTTTTCGTCGGTCCCGGCGCCTCCAGCCCACCTTGTACAATCACTGCGCCCACTGGCCACCTCTGAGGGGTTTATTTATAGGGCTTTTAGCTTGGTCGGTGCCGGAGCGGCTCTTTCAAGCCGCCATCGGCTCCGGTGACGTCACTTCCTCCCCCAATATTTTACCATTTTAACTGCTGCTTGTTCCTTGTAAATTTGTTGTTATGTGTAAACCGCATTGACCTTTCGAAATGCGGAATATAAAAAATGTTAGATATATAAAAAGGGGTTAAGAATGTCTGTTGATTTAATTCTTTCCCGCTTCAATTGAGTTGGAAAAATAAAAAAGGAATTGCCCTACAGTAATTTTTTCCGGCTACTTCTTTCCCTTTTTACCAAAGTAGTTCTCTCTTTTGACTGTTTGGTGCTGTATGCCCGTTTCAACTTTCTTTAATTTGAAACACCCTTTGCACAGGAGAAAAGTCAGTTTCTGGATTGTTTGCGGGGTTTTTTGTGGAAATTCTTAGCTATAACTATATTTTTGCTTAGAAACATTTGTCATTTATACACATATTCCTCATTGCATTGGTCTCTTGAAATGTGTAAATCCATTAGGGTGTAATCCAGGGGTTGATGACAATTATAAGCACTGATTTTAGACTATCAGGTTTCATCAAATGATAGCTGTGACCGCCAAGTTATCAGAAGGATTTTTGCCATTTATTTAGAATAGGTGAGTAATAAATCTAAAAAAAAAATCCAGTAAGCTTACTTGATTAAATTACTGGTCTTGCCATTAAAAGCTGGCTATCTCTGTTTAAGAGACTGATGATATTTTTGGAGCCACATGGCTCGTGTTAGCAACCATGAACTTTCATTTTTCTCTCTGCAGTGATGGCAGGACCCCGACCAGTTGTGTTGAGTGGCCCCTCTGGTGCAGGAAAGAGCACTTTGCTGCAGAAGCTCCTTCAGGACCATGAGGGTGTTTTTGGCTTCAGCATTTCCCGTATGTATTTGATTTGCCTTCTGGGTGGTTATTGGAATAAATAAACATGGAGGTGCTCAAGCACTGACTAGTCTCACTTCTCCAACACAGATTGATTTGATATTCTGAAAGAGCTTATGTTCTAGAAACTAGAATGTCACTATCTTCTAATCAGAAATGAGCTGCACTGGACTGTGCACAATAAGAAGTCAAGTTTCAAAGGGTTTAGATGCCCAGGGTTGACCTATCGACTAGACTTCCACCTAGGGTGGCAGACCCTGGGGGGCAGCACCGCAGCCCCTCCACAATTCGGTAAATCAGGGGCAGAGCAAGCTGCTGTGGGCCTTGAAGCACCTGCTTGTGCACACTTATTGCTTCCTTCCCCCTCAGCAGGAAGTTGTGTTGGAGGGGGCAGGCATGACAGACCATGAGTGCACGCATCCATGTCCTTCAAGGCCCACTGTAGCTCGCTGTGCTGCTGATTTGCCAAATGGTGGAGGAATCACTGTGCTACCCACCTCCCCAGATGAGGGGTAAGGGAAGGGGGAGATTGCTGCTGGGCATAGAAGTGTAGGACCTGGGCTGCCCTGAGGGGAGGGGGGGCAGTGGGTAGGCTTGCCTCAAGTGCAGAAACCTTTGGGACAACCCTGTAGATGCTTAACTTGGGGTGTTAATTTCCTAAGTTGGTCCCTTTTGAAAATTGGGGCTGTGTCCTTAAATTTAAGAGTCTAAAATAGGTAAGCGAGTCCAGGGGAAGATTTAGACACCAAACACTAGGCATCTAATTTAGCTGCTAGAACTAAGGAAATGTATTACAGGTCTAAATTTAAGCATCATAGTTTTAAGATCTTAAATATAGTTGAATTTTCAACTGAAAATTTAGACCTACAAGTTTTGCTAAAAGCTTCCTAGAAGCTAGAGCATTTTTTAAAAATTGACTCCCAAACTTCCTCGCCTGACTTAACCATAGTAAACATGGGATTTTGATCCCTTTATGTTGCATTAAACAATGTATTGATCAATTTGATAAGAACATTTTGAAGCAAAAGGTTCACTCTCAAAAGTATGAAATACATTTTCTTCGGGAACAAGCAGAAAGTCAGCCCTCAGATATGGGTGACGTCGATGCCGATGGAGCCCACATGGAAGCATCTCCCCAGCTTTCAAAGAAAGCCTTTGGGAGATGCACCACGCATGCATGGTCCTCTTCCCACCTAAGGGTGCTATCTTGCTTCAGTCTCTCTTTTTTTTTTTTCTGTAGAGCCTACCGGACATCTGTCCCGTTTCCCCGGAAAGAGTGTCTCTTTGTTTTTGTCTTAAATTATCCTCTTTCCGGTACGTATACCGGTTCCTCTTCCCACCTCCAAGCCAGCTCGCTCCTTGGGTTCATATTCTTGTTTTTCTCAAGGTGTCCCTTGACTGGTGCTTCGCACCCTTTTTTGGCTGGCAGGCCTCGGACCTTAGCCCAGGTTGAAGGGCCCATTTTCCCCATGGCCTCCAGCAGCTTCAAAAAATGTGACCGGTGCAATAAGATGATGTCCCTCTCTTACCCACATGACTGTTGTCTCCGTCACCTCAGGCCAGACCATGACAACCCTGGCTGCAGCCTTTGCAAGTCCAAGTCTGTAAAGGTCATCAAGAGGAGTCAGTTGCGACAGGAGAAGTTCTTCCACAGATCCGACTTTGTTCCAGTTCCCGGTGACAACACGCTGCAAGGCCCCCTCCAGTACCTTGGTGCCCCGTGATGCCTGGGTCGCCTCGGAGTCCCACAGCTGCAGGTTCTCCAAGAGAATTCCCCGGAGGTGGTACACAAGAAGAGCTAGAAAACCTCGAAGGCTGCCTCGGAGGATGGGTCTGGTAAAGTGGGTAAATCCCACACCAGGCCCTGCAGTCCCCAGTATGAGTCTGAAGGGTTGGAGCGGGAGCGGCCTCACAAGCTGTCCTGGAAGAAGTCGTCAGCTTCAGGTGACTGGCCTTGGACCCCTGAGACCAACCTGGTCGTTGATTCCCCCTCAACAGAACCGATGCCGGGCCCGAAACCATTGGTGCTCGCATCGAAGGTTGCAGAGCCATCTGGCATGGAGACCAGGATGGTGGCCTTGGAGCACAGTATCACTGTCCTCCTGGACCAGCAGCAGGCGTTTGATGTCCGGTTCCTCCATTTCATCCGCCCCGACGACCAGACCCTCGACCTCGAGGGCTTTCCCGGCCATTGAGCCGATCCTCAAGCACCACCAGCCTTGAGAGAGCCATCTGCATCGGATGAGATCCTGGTCCTGGTCCTGGTCCTGGTCCTGATCTTCGGGACACTGATCTTCTCCAGTGAGTGCACGCAGCTTGCAGGTCTTCTGGGACTCGCAGGCTTTCAGGCTTGGACCCTGACTGTGGGAGCCGTGGAGCCATGGATGTTTCAACTGACTTGGAGTCAAGTTGGGAGACTGAGGACAAAGAGTCCCCAGACACCGAGATGGGTCCTTGGGACCCATCTCTACCGGTGTCCCGGCACTGTTCCCCCATCCAAGGATATTGCCTTCCTCGATTTTGTGCGGCAAAGGTGCTCATGTTTAAGACAGAGGCGGAGGAGAACACCCGCACAGAGGAACTTTAGATCCCCCAGTACGAGTATGAGGCTCCTCTGAAGGAGACCCTCATAGTACCCATCCGTCTGATCCTCAAGCACTCCCCCCCCCCCCATATATGGGAAACACTGGCATTAGTGCCCATTGTGAGCAGATGGCTCGACTCCATGTACCAGGTCCGCTGAAGCTCGGGTTTCCAAAAAAAACAGCTCCCTCACAATTCTATGGTCATCTAGTCGGCTATGCATCGATTCGAGAGCCAAAAGTCTCATTCCTCGGTTCTCCCGGGTAGGAAGGCCCAGACCTTGGACACCCTCAGCCGAAAATGCTACCAGGGCTCGACACTGGTTTGCCGAGTCCAATCCTACCAGTTGTACATCGGTATGTGTACCTCAAGGAAATGGCGAGGGAGCTCACCGGTTTCTCTGCATGCTTGGATGGGGAGCCTCTTCAGCATTTCAGGTCACTGGCCTCGGTAGTCAAGGAATGCTGGAAGTTCCTATCTTGAACAGCATACAATGGCTTTGAATCCTCAGCAAGAGTGGCTGCCGTGGGCATCAGGGCCCGACACCAGGCATGGTTGCAGTCATCTGACCTTGAGGAATGGGTCCAGGACTTAATTTATCGATCTCCCTTGCAACGGAGAGAACCTCTTCAGAAAACCCATGTCAGTCAAGGCTGCAGAGATAAAGACTGAGTTCCTGACCAGGACTAGACTTTCTAAAAAGACCTCTGTGCAACACCGCAAGAAAGGCTTCTTCCTGAGGCTTTCTTCCCTAGAAAAAGGGGGATTTTTTGGTTTTTTTTGTTGTTGTTGTTGTTATACCCAACAGTACCAAACCTTTTCGGCCCCACAGCAGGGACAACAGCCCAAGGGACCCCACAAGCCTGACCACCCCCTCCCCCAGACCTAGGCACTGGCCCCGGCCCAGCCTGGACGGAGTTTTTGACTCCTGGGGCATGACCACCTCTCTCCCCAGATGCCCTCAGCAGCCCACAAGGGGGCATCTGGCCCTGTTTGTCCATGGGTGGTCCTCCATCAGCACCAATTCTTGGGTACTACAAGTAGTCAAAGAGGATTACCTCTTCCACCTGCAACGGACGCCACCCTCATTCTTCCCAGGAGAACCCATAATGCCTCTTCTTTACCAGACTCTGCTCCTCACAGAGCTTGCAGGCCTCCTCGAGGACAAGGCAGTGGAGCCAGTGCCTAAGCATCTCTGGGGCAAAGGCTTCTACTCCCGATATTTCCTCATTCCCAGGTGAAAAGGGGGCCTCGGGCCCATCCTGGACCTGAACAGATTTCTGGTGAGGGAAAAGTTCAAGATGCTCTCCCTTGGAACACTACTGCCATACCTCCATCAGGGAGACTGGCTATGCTCCTTAGGATGCTTATACACCCATCATGATCCATCCCAACCACCAACAGTACCTCTAGTTTGTGGTGGGAGGAGGTCACTTCCAGTACAGGGTGTTACCCTTTGTGCTGGCCTCATCGCCAAGGGTCTTCACCAAGTGCCTAGTGGTGGTCGCAGCCCACCTTCATCTCCAAGAGCCTTTGTCTTTCCTTACCTGGACAACTGGCTCATAAGGAGAAGCACAGCTGCAGAGGTGCACCACACCACTGAGTGCCCTACCCACATCCTGCAGCCTCTGGGGTTTGTCATCAGCTACCCAGGGTCCCACCTCTCTTCGGCTCAGTGCTTGGAGTTCATAGGTGCTCAGCTAGAACCCTCCAGGCCAAGGCCTTCCTCCCCCTAGAGAGGACAGAACGCCTCAGGGCGCTAGCCGCAGAGGTGCAGCACTGCCGGTCTATGCTTGCTCACCTTCTCTGCCTGCCTGGCCACATGGCCTCCACTGTCCATGTGACCCCAGATGCCCACCTGCACATGAGGGCGGCTCAGTGGTGCCTCTGCTCCCAGTGGACACAAGCCATAGGCAGGCTTTGAGACAGGGTAAAAGTGACCCGCCAGCTGGCAGACTCCCTCGACTGGTGGCAGCTTCCCACCACCTTCAGGCCAGGATGTCCTTTCAGGCACCCACCCCCGAGAGGGTCCTTACCGCAGATACCTCCCTGCTGGGATGGGGAGCTCATTGTGAGGACCTTCTGCACTCAAAGCAGTTGGTCCCAGATGGATTGCCAGTTTCAAATCAACCTTCTGGAACTCCAGGCAATATTTCTGGCCCTCCGAGTCTTTCACCCTTGGTTGCAGCACCAGTCAGTGTTGTTCCAGATGGACAACCAAGTCGCAATTTTCTACGTCAACAAGCAAGGGGGTACAGGGTCATACTCCCTCTGCTCATATGTGACATGCAACAGAATGCTTCTGTGGGCATTCTACCTCCCGGGCCAGGACAATGCCCTGGTGGACATGCTGAGCAGAGTCCTCCAGTTACACGAATGGTGCCTGAACCTCAGAGTGGCCTCCTGGCTTTTCCAACTTGGGGGCCTCCTCCTAGTGGACCTGTTTGCCAGCCCAAACAACACACAATTGCCTCACTTCTGCTCCCGCCAGTCGCACCCATCCCAGGTGGTGGCGGATGCGTTCCTCTTTCCATGGGCGGAAGGCCTTCTCTACGCTTTCCTGCTGACACCACTGGTTGCCAAGACCCTCTTCAAGATCCAGCATGACAGGGCATTACTGATACTGGTAGCCCAGGCAACCCTGGTTTCCGCTGCTTCTCTGCCTGTCGGCAATATTTCCAATTCCCCTGGGCCATGCCCCAGGATGACTATCATAGGAGTAGGACTCTCTCCTGCACCCCAACCTGGGGTCCCTGTCGCTCATGGCTTGGCTGCTGAAAGGGTAGCTCTAGCTTCCTTCCACCTCACACAAGATGTGGAGGAGGTCCTTCTGGCCTCTCGCAAGGCCTCCATGAGAAGGTCATATGCCTTCAAGTGGCATCTATTTTCAGTGTGGCACACAAAGAGGCGGGCAAACCAGTTCTTCTACTCTGTGCAGCTGGTATTCCAGTACATCCTACACCTGTCCCAGGTGGGACTGAAGTCCAACTCAGTCAAAGTGCACCTGAGCACTATTGTGGCGCACCACCATTCCGTTGAGGGCAAGCCCTTCTTGGCTCAGCCCCTCATTTCATACAGGGCCTCATGTTGTCAAAGCTCCTGTCCGCCCATCAAAGGCTAAGTGGGATCTCAATGTAGTGCTCTCGCAGCTCACTAAGTTGCCGTTTCAGCCCCTGGCTACTGGCCACTTGTGGTACCTCTCCTAGAAGGTTTCTTTCTCATGGCACTCATGTAGGCTCACAGGGTCAGCGAGTTACAGGCCCTGATGGCAGAGCCTCCCTTCACAAGGTTCTACAAGAACAAGGTGTTGCTCCACACACACCCCACGTTTCTGCTAAAGGTGGTGTCCCCCTTCCACCTCAACCAGGAGATCATGCTCCCCACCTTATTCCTGAGGCCTCATGCCAGCAAGGCAGAGACCGTTCTCCATAATCTGGATTATAAGAGGGTCCTATCCTTCTGTCTGCAATGGACTCGGGGCCACTGCAAAGCGCCTCAGCTTTTCGTCTCCTATGACCCCAGTTGACTGGGGCTTCCAGTGACCAAGCAAACTCTGTCCACTTGGATGGCAGATTGCATTGTCCTTGCCTATGAGCAGGCTGGGATCTCACTAGACCACCGGGTCATGGTTCATCGTGCCAGGGCTATGGCTACCTCCGTGGCAAATCTGTGTTCCATACCTGTGATGGAAATTTGCCGGGCTGCTACCTGGTCTTCGGTCCATACCTTTGCATCTCACTACTGCCTGGAGAGGGAGTCCTGATGGGACAGCACCTATGGCCAGGCTGTGCTCCGTAATCTCTTTGGGGTGTAGGCAACTCCTGCCCTCCGACCTTTCTATGTTCAGGCTATCAGAGTGCTGGTTCCCCGCCGTGCATTTTGGTCTTGCAAGAGTCTCTCAGTTGGGACTCAACTGCTGCAGCTCATGGCTCACGTTCTGTGGTCACCAGTGGCATTTTGTATAGGCTCTCAGTAGCCTGTAGCTGGGGAGTCCCATATTTGAGGATTGACTTTGTTCCCAGAGAAAGCATAGTTACTCACCTGTAACAAGTGTTCTCTGGGGACCACAGGAATCAATCCTCAGAACCCTCCCTCCTCCCCTCTGAGTTGCCTCTTTACCATATTTTAATTTTGCTGTTTTAGCTATGTCATTAGATTAAGGCAAGATGGCACCCTTGGGCAGGAAGGGGACCAAGCATGTGTGGTGCATCTCCCAAAGGCTTTTTTGAAAGCTGAGGAGATGCTTCCTTGCAGGCTCCATCGGCATCATCCATATGAGGACTGATTTTCTGCTGTCCCTGGAGAACACTTGTTACAAGTGAGTAACTATGCTTTACTTTAAAAGATCTTCCATATCATCCTGCTAGACCAGACCAGACAGGTGGGTTATGTTCCTCTGTCAGCAGGTTGGTGGACACAGATGGTCAATGAAACGCCTAGGTTTCAGTGACATCACTCCAGTGCCTCTATCAGCGTGAGCCACTAGAGGGCACCTCAGCATTCTTCTGTCTCTAGCAGATGGTGGTTAGATTTTCTCAACTCTGAAGAAAAACATTGACTTTGCTTGTGAATGATCACCTTGAGGATGACTCACTTGAGCGCGACATGGCAGGCTCCACTAGACTCGAGTCATTTTGGTAGCCAAAGGAAGAAGGAAAATTGGTTCAGCTCCACATTCATATGATGATAACGGCCTGTTGAGCAGCCGGAAAATTGGAAGAATTTGAAAGAGATCAGTAGCCTCACACAACCTCATCAGCACCTCCATCCTCCTCTGTGCCCCCCTTACTCCCCCCGAAGACTGAAGACACCTCAGAAGTATGTAGCTGCAAGCCTGTTAAGAAAACATAAGAAAGAAAGAAATAGCGTCTAGGGAGTAGCACTAAGCCTGACATGGTTTGCCCTGTCTGAGGCTCCCAGGGGGTGAGTACCAAGGCTTGCCTTTGTCATTGCCCATGTTGGGGGCTCTCGTACTCGTCCTTTTTGGGGCATAAGTCGGGATGGACTGTTTGTGACCATTGGCCCGGCATTGCCGCTTCCTACCATTTTCCAGCGTGTACTGTTAACTTTTACTGCCTTTGCGTGGCTTGCGCCCAAGCAATCCGAGCTTGCATTCTGCCTGACCAGCTCCAATATGCGTTCCTGTCCCAGCACCTGTAACACATGCTAATGTACATGCTCCGTTAGCACACGCTGTTGTGCCTATGCATTCTTAGCGCACGCAAATGTTTGACGTGCCTTAATTTTTTTCTGTCGTTTTCCAGGCAGCGTCATTTGACCTGTGGCAACCAAAGAGCCTTGTCACTGGATTCATTCTGCCTGCCTGTCCTGGAAGGGAGATCTGGAGGCATTGATTGCTTGAGTTTCGTCCATCTGGTATGTGACTGACTCTCCAGCATGGGAGCAGGGACCACGGGTTTCCTGCTCCTACAGCAGATGCGGATATGCATGGTAGACTTCCCATTTCTGGAGATATTCAGGAACATGTTCCGGTCAGAATGGGTCCTTCATGCATTCCCACCTAGGAGGTTAAAGGCGTGTAAGGGAATGTGAATTCTCTTGGAGCCAGTGCGTTGCAAGGTCCAATCTCCAGGAACAAGCAGGAATGAATCTTCACATATGGGTACGTCGGTACCGACAGAGTCTGCGTGGGAACGCTTCCCAGCGTCCAATCAAAGAGCTTTTGGAAGCATCCCACCACGCCTGCGTGCTGCCTTCCCGCCTTTCCCAACTGCCTCTCCTCAGTTGTCGTTTTCCGCGGAGCCGGCAGGACGTCCTCCTGTCACCGCAGAAAATTCTTGTTTTATTTCTTTAGTTTTCTTGTGGTCGCGGCTGTCTTTCCCAACGCCACCGGTACCGCCGGTGTTTTCTTTTCTTTTCTTGTAAAATCTCCTTTTTCAAGGGATATTTTTTCTTCATAGTGTCCCACAGTTTCTTAGGCCTTTTAGGCCTCTTCTTTTTCCTTCATGGAACTGCCAGCCACTTTCTCCAAGAAATGTTCAAACTGTGGCGGTACAACTTTATTTTTAGACCCTCGAAGTCGGTGTCTAACCTGCTTGGGTCCTGACAACAGTTTGGTGAGAAGAGGTCTTCAACATCGAGGTTCCCTCGATACACGGTTTCCCTCCAACTTCAGGGCACCGTCCTTTTCTTCTTCTACACAGGATCAGGTAACCCACAAACAGTCTGTTAAGACTAGCCAGCCCTCGAGTGGTAGGTCTCATGCATAGCATGTAGACGGCTCCGGCCTTGCCCTCGAGGGCCCACTGGCTTCAAAACCCCAGCGGGAGTCTTCGGTCTCCAAAGCCTTTTAGGGGTTTCAGGCTGTTCCTGGTGTTCACCCCTCACAGAACATACCTGAGCCGTGTCCGGTGGTGGCATCCGCTTCGAGCGGTACCGATACCCTGGCATCGGCACTGGTGTTGGATGAAACACTCCTCACCAGGGATGGTCATCTGGCGTCTTCGGTGCCTTCGGGACCGGTGGATACTCTCCAGACTGACTTTCCATTATCGGTACCAGCACCGATACTACCACCGACGTCGGTACCCTCCAGACGTGCATCGATAGCCTCGCTTCCTTCGATGCCGAGTCTGGAATCGATCTCCAGTCTGGAGGACTGGGTACCGACTTGCCTTGGTACCGGCTCTCGGCAGTACCGAAGGCTCGGTTCCGATGATTCGGATCCGCAACTCTCGGTTCCCCCGAGGCCGATTGAGTTGCCACTGGTCGACCTTCATCCACCGGTATCAGACACGGTACCGAAGTCGGTACCGATGTCCTCATTACCCTTACGGTCGGTGCCATCCATGCTTCGCTTATCAGGCTCTCTGCCCTCGATGCCGAGTTTGGAATCGATCTCTAGTCTGGAAGACTGGGTACCAATACGCTTTGGTACCGACACCGATCGATACGGGTGGCTCAGTACCAAGGATAACAGCTGGAGGTTTTCGGTTACCTCGGTACCGATTGAACTGTCACCGATGACTGCTCCGATGTCTCTGTCGGGCTCGACTCCGACATCGGTACCGGTATTGGCATCAGTACCGGTATTCACAGTAGCATCGTGGCCAACTCCTGCCATGCTTTTTTCGACAGGATTGCTCCCTTCTATACCAAGCTTGGAGTCGATACCTGGCATGGACAATGTGGTAATGACGGTCGCTGCTCCTGACAGCCAGTACTGGCGACCATCCCTTAAGCATTCCACACTGCACTCTGCAGGATCTTCTATTCCTATATATTTGGATAGCTCTGTCGGTGCTCAGGCTAGTTCTTCAGATCTAACCTGTCCAAGGGAGATTCCTGTTGGGGATCCCTCTTTTCAGAGTTTCCTCCTGGATATAGCAAGATCTCTTGCCATTCCTATCCCAGGACATGATCCTGCACAAGGCTCTGTTTCTACCAAAGCAAAGGAGAACATAATGCTTCCTTTGCATCATTCCTTGCAGGATCTCCTTCTAGGAATGTGGGAAACACCTTTAAGGGTACCCCCACCTTCCAGAGCAACTGATCTCTTATATCAGGTGCCCCCCTCTCCAGGGTTTCAAAAGACTCAACTTCCTCATCATTCCATAGTAGTGGAATCAGCTATGAGGCGGGTAAAGAGTAAGAAAAAGCACTCTTCTTATCCGCCAGGTCGTGAGTCTAAGACACTAGATGCCTTTGAACGTCAAACCTTCCAGACATCTATGCTTTCTGCAAGAATTCTCTCATATATTTTTTATATGAGTCTATCTCTTGAGGAGGTCACAAAGCAATTACATCTTTTGACTCCTTCCCTTCCAGAGTCCAAGAGTGCAGGCTGTTCTTCACTGCTCAAGCATCTTCAGAATATCTCTTGGTTTCTTACTCGTGCTTCCCTAGACTCTTTTGAGTCTGTTAGCAGGACTTCTGCTATAACTATAGGGGCACGACGTAGAGCCTGGCTCCAAGCTTCAGACTTGGACAAATGGGCACAGCAAAGACTGGGACATACTCCTTGCACTGGAGACAATCTTTTCAACAAGGAGTCTTTACGTCAGGTTACTCAGTTGTCCACTGACTTACCTGTTCCTAGGGGCTGTTCTGCACCTTCTTCTGTCCCAGTAGGTAGGAAATGTCCTGACAAACTTTCTTCCCGTAGGAGAAGAAGGTTTTATGCATCATCTGCCCATCATACAGATGTTCCCAAACAAGGGAAGCATCGTCCTGGTCTGCAGAATTCAACCTCTCACCAGGCTCAACAGACCCAGCAACCACAGGGTTTCTGATCAATCTCCATCAGATGCTTGTGACTCTTGGGGTTAGAATCTGCAGTTGCTTCTTCTCAATAGAGGCAATCCACTGCTGTCATTCTAAATCCTAAACATGGATCTCTTCCCAAAAGACATCCATTCTTTCTATGTTCAATGAGCTGTCAGGATGTTCATGCTTCTAGGTCACAGGGTTCTCCTCTTCTTCCTGCTAGGGAAAGAGGTCTAACCACTATCAAATGATAGTTTCCTGTGCCAGCATGTCTATTTTTTCCTTTCTATAGACTTACTACTTTGTAAATCTTCTTCAGCTCCATTCTCTTTACCCTCTTACGAGGTTTTTCCTCTGTAAGAGCGGTATTGCTTCACTGGAGGGTTTTTTCTTCAGCCTCTCTAGTTTTGTTACTTTTCCAGTGCGGAGTTCTCTTCTCTGAGTTGACTCCTCTTTTTCAATCTTGCTTTGAAGCAGTTTATCAGACATGTCCAGAGTTTTCTACTCCTGTTCTGTCTGTTCTTTCTGTTTTTAAACAGTAACATTCTTTCTGCTGTCTGACAAGCAGCTGCCAATGCAGGAGCCTTAATGTTTGGACCACTGGTTCTTGTCCACCAGCAACCAGATTTGTCCTCCACTAACATTCTGTCTGGTCTTAGTAGTGGCTCCAAGTCAGTGCTGTCATCTGTCTTGGAAATTTTTTCACTACAAGCCTGTTGGATTGTCTTCTCTTTCTGCCATCTCCATTCCCCTGGGTTTGGCAGCATAGTTGACATAGGTACTGGCTCTTCAGCAGCCAGTTCTATCTCCTTATTCTCCTGCATCATGCTCTCTGCAATTCTACAGAGAAGCTCTCCACTATGGGCCCTTGCTAGAGAGCATGGGGTTTTTTTCTCCAACAGCTATCCTAGATGGTTGGAAAAGGCTTTTTCAGTCATGTCTCCCATGACTAGAAAGGTTCTCCTTTTTAATATAAAGGACATAGGCCTTCTCTTACGTGAAAGCTTAAGGAGTTGCCAATTCCCTGCTTTGGTCCATAGTATTTCCAATCAGGAATATGCTTTTCTCCTTCCAGCTCGTTCTCATGGTAAGAACGCATGATACCTTTTTTGCCCTTAAGCAGGTCAGCATGGTATCTCATTTTTATGCGTCTTCTGTTCACTTACCATGCTAGAGTTCTAGAATACTCGGGACTTGCTGGCTGCAGACTGATATCATCCTCTGCTTTTCACGTAACCATCCTGGTTATTCCACTAGCTAGCATCCCCATAGCTCATAACCAGTGGGAATAGATTCTCTATATATCTTCTCAAGTAGGTTCCACCTTCTTGTTATTAGATGAATCTTTCCTCTCCACATTTCCTTTGTGAATACCGTTTTTGTAGGCATATCTCTGTCTGCTTCATTGCAGACACCCATATAGAGGCCTATATATTCATATCTATAGCATACATCTTACAGATGTCTATGTCTATCATTTGTGTGTATTTTATGCCCTTCATATCTCACTATAGATATATTCTTATATATCTATCTATCTATATATGTATCTGTCGAGATATTTTACTATTGGTTGATATGTATTCTGCATTTATCTACCTGACTGTCGAGGCTCATATAGCTATATGATTCTGACAGATGGGCTTTACTCATACCTATGCTATCCAGCATGTTTGGGGTTCTACACTCACCACCACTTCGGTGGTAGTTAACAACTTCCACCATAACCTTAAGGTTTAGGTACCTCTGAAGCTCTCCATGTTCCAATATCTCTCCTAGCTGACTCCAGTTAGGAGAGACATTGCGGATCTTCAGCTAATCACAGGCTCTAACGCCTCAGGTGTTTGTCCTTTCTTTTGGGATACAAGGGGTTTCCATACCTTTTCCTCCCACAAGGACTGTGCCTGTTTGTCCAATCCGGTCGGCCGTCTCGTTTTGCTCCCAAGGGTGAGCCACTCTGTCGCCAAAAGAGTTCGGCATTTATCATAAAGCCTTCCGCTGAAGGCCCACCGTTTTTGGTATTACCCCAGTTATTACCGGGGTCCCCTCTTTCCTTTCAGGAATCTGACCTCCACTGTTTTTTCCTACAGGTTTATTACCTCCACTTCACAGTGAGGTCCTCCTTGAGGTTCCTCTACTGGGTTCCCCAGTAGATCCCATGAACCTCCTTACTGCTGTGTAATCCTGTTAGGGGAGGTCCATATTGCAATATTTCTTTCAATATCATTGATGATAATTATCATCCACACATGGACTCTTTGTCTGCAGTCCTATGCTAGGTTAGCTGTTCTACAGCACCTTTCTTTCTTCAACTCCATCCTCAGGATGCCTGGTGTTGTGGGGGATAGCATGTTCCAACCTATGACATGCTGGGACTCCAGGCATCTCAGCTTGGGAGTCCCCATATGTGAAGACTCATTCCTGCTTGTTCCTGGAGATAGCACAGTTACTTATCTGTAACAGGTGATCTCTGGGAACAGCAGGAATAAGTCTTCACAACCACCCACCTCCCCAGGAGTTGTATCTCTATCTTTCCTTTCCTCTCTCTCTCTCTTTGTCTCAGCTTTAAAACTTAACTGAGGAGAGGCAGTTGGGAAAGGCGGGAAGGCAGCACGCAGGCGTGGTGGGATGCTTCCAAAAGCTCTTTGATTGGACCCTGGGAAGCGTTCCCGCGCAGACTCCGTTGGTACCGACGTACCCATATGTGAAGATTTATTCCTGCTGTTCCCAGAGATCACCTGTTACAGGTAAGTAACTGTGCTATCCACCCAAGGTGGAGGCACAGGTCGTGGTGGTCTCCAAATGGGCCTCCACTCCTGTGGAAGACTGATTGGCCTTAAAGGACATTATGAAAAGATGGACTCTCTGCTAAAGAGCCAGTGTGCAGCGGCAGCTGCTATTCTCCAATCTGCCCAAGGTGTGTGTAGGCCTTATGCCTCAAGTCCTGCTCTTTTGGAGTCTATGCCTCCCGTCAGATGATGATACCCCTCTTTGGAGTCAGTTACTGCCTTCCTTCTGACACCATGCTTGTTCTAGTCCACTTAGCAGATAGAGAGATTGTCCTGTCGGCAGTGACATGGCATTGGATATGGCCTCACTACCGGACAGTGGATAGCCTTCCAAGGCCCGGCTAACTCTCTTGCCTTAAGGGAAAGCTCCCTTGTGAGGTTGGTTGGAGAGTTTGGGGAAGAATTTGGCCAAGGCCAAGTCTTCTCGCCTTCCAGAAGATAGGCCAAAAGAGTCTGAGAAAGCAAGCAGGGCCATTTTCCTCTTTGGCTTCCGCCCACAGGATACGGGACTGCCTTCTGGGGGTCTTGGGACTCCTGACATTTCATCCTAATATGCCTTTTCTTCTCTGCTTCTGGAATTGGTCCTTTGAGGGGCTTATGGGCCCAGGGACTTGGTCCCCTTCTGAAGGGGTTCCTCACATTCACCACAATGAAGGGGTTTTTCTGGGTCTATTCCTGAATGTCACAAAGGATAGCTGGGTGCTAGACGCTATTCAAGCGGCTATGTCCTGGACTGTAAGCAGTCAATCCCGGAAGCTCTTATCTCTTTATGTGGTTTGGCGGACACAAGAGCCACTGCACAGGTCAGGATGGACAAGTTACTGCACCTGAAGGTGGTGGTGCCTGTGCTCCGGCTGAACAGAACAAGGGCAGATATCCCCCTTTTTTTCAGGATGCCAAAGAAGGCTAGTTCCTTTCAACCACTAGCCTCAAGAGGGGTCACCTCTTATTTACATGTGTTGCGCTTCCGAATGGACACACTGAGATCTGGGATTTCAGCAGTGCCCCAAAGGGAATTCATAGCATCTCTGACCTTGGCTGAAGCTTGCTCTCATATCCAGATCCGGGAGGATGAGCGGATAGGTCTGCATTTTTGCCATGTTTGGCTCACTCCTTCAGTTCATCTCCCTCCTTTCAGCATTCCACTGCCCCAAAGGTAGTTCTCTGGAGTTCTGGCGGTGGTGGCTACTGTGCTACGTTGCTAAGTGCTCTTTGTACACCAAAGCTGGGACACTTGGGCAGAGCTGAACTGGGAGGGGCAGGGGCTCTTTTCTCCTCAGACATCTTTCTCTTCCAAAGATGGGGAAGCTGTAAAACTAGAGGACATAACATGAAGCTTCAAGGGGGTAAACTGAAAGGCAATGTCAGGAAATGCTTTTTCACTGAACGGGTGGTGGATACTTGGAATGCCCTCCCGGTGGAAGTGGTGGGGGCAAGTGCAGCGATAAAATTCAAAATGTCATGGGACAGACATAGTGGATCCCTTTATAGCAACAAGATAAAATCAAAATAAGCATAACTATCTCTTATATCTGAACAAATAGGGGTGACCTACATGGAGCCGTGGGTACACCCCTAAACAAAGGCATGGGGAGAGGTGATCTGCATGGAGCGGCAAGTGCACCTACTCTTGCCACCTTGCTGGGCAGACTAGATGGACCACCTTGCTGGGCAGACTAGATGCTAGTTTTTATTTGTTACCGGAGGATGTAGTAAAGGCTGTTAGTGTAGCTGGGTTTAAAAAAGGTTTGGACAGGTTCCTGGAGGAAAGGTCCATAAACCATTCTTAAGAAGGGACCCAGGATATCAATGCTTGACCCAGTACAAGCATTGTGGAACCTGTGTCTTTTGGGGAAACTGCTAGGTACATATGACCTAGATTGGCCACTGCTGGAAACAGGATACTGGGCTTGATGGACCTTGGTCTGACCCAGTATGGCATATCTTATGTTCTTATCTGCCGTCATATACTATGTTACTATGTAATTTCTGCATGACTGGCTCATCTGAGCCCATTCTCTATTGTAGACCTCTTGAGTTTCGGCCCAGGTAGTATCCTTCTGGGAGGCCTCGGCTGGGTGGCTAATTGGGAAATGCGTTCATTGGAGCCTTCTCAATCCCTAGCATTCCTGGGAGCATGGTTTGATGCTAGAGTGGATAGAGTCCTCCTACTGGAAGAGTGTGTAAAGATAGTTGAACAACTTGAGGCGTTCTGTTCTCAATAGGCTCCCAGGGTTTGGGATTGTCTACAGTTTCTCGGCTTGATGGCAGTGACAGTCAAGGTGGTGCCATGAGCGTGCTCCTACTAGGCCGCTCCGAAGGGCCCTTCCTGACCGGAGTTTGAGCTCAGGCTTCTGCTCTAGCTGGGAGTGAGAACCAGCTGGAGGTGGTGGCTGCACCCATGTTATCTGCAGAGGGGCATGCCATTGGGTGATCTTTTGTGGATGCCTCTGGCAATGAGCACCAATCTTATGGGCTAGGGAGTCCTTATAAAACATCCGGGGCTTTTGGAGCCGCAGACAGGCAGTGTCGTCCATCAACCATCTTGAAGCAAGGGCTGTCTGGCTGACCTCTTGTGTTTTTTCTTACCCTTGGCCAAGGACAGGGTAGTGCAAGTGTTCTCGGGCAATGCCACGGCATTGACTTATGTTGATTGTCAAGGTGGTGCGAAGTATGCATGAGTGGACCTGGGGATGGTTCGCTGGTGCATCTGGGTGATATGAACCTCCTAGCTGTTGGCTTTGCACATTACTGGGATGGTCATTGTGGAAGCAGTATTCTTCCGTTGGCACGCTTTCGATCCCAGACAGTGGGAATTGAGTTAGGGGGTGTTTTAGATGCTTCATCACCTTAGAGGTCTCCCCGTGATGGAATTGATGGCATCCTGCTCCCATGACAAGCTGTGCCATTTCTTTAGTCTTCACACGGAAACTAGATCCAAGGGCAATGGCGCCCTGGTTCAGTCCTGGCCATGGTAATGCTTGCTGTATTTGCTCCTCTATGGCTGCTGTTGGGGCATGTGCCTTGGAGCATAGAGCACCATTCAGGCTGGATTGTTCTGGTGGTGCTGGATTGGTTGAGTAGAGTGTGATTCAGGAACCTGATGCAATTCTTCTTTGTCTGCCCCATTTCAGGGCTGGTTGTGTCAGGGACCATTTGTCCTGAATGAACTGGCTCCCTTCTCGCATACGGCTTGGCTCATGAAGGGCATAAGCACTATTCTGCTGTAGTAGTTTCTGTTCTGCTTGAAGCCCAGAGGGGTTTTACCAGCCTGGCATACGTGCGGGTCTGGTACCTCTTTGAGCATGGATGTGGCACACGGCAGCTTGTTTCTAAGTCTGCCAAGGTGCCGGCTCTGTTGGCCTTCTACAGGATGGTTTGGAAAAGGGTTTTCCCTTACCTCCCTGAAAGTCCAGGTGGCAGCCTTGTCCTATTTCAGAGGTCCGGTGGCTGGAAGGTCTTCAGCCTTGCACCCAGATGTTTTGTGTTTTCTTTTTCAAGAGGTTTGGCATCTGCATCCTCCCTTCCGGTCATTATGCCTTCCTGGGATCTCTGTCTGGAGCTCAGGGCCCTGGGGTCAGAGCCCTTTGAAAGATTTGACTCTCAAGACTGTCGTCTTGTTCGTGATTTGTTTGGCAAGACAAATTTTCGATAACACACTATGTAGTAGGTCGTATCTTGTAAGGGTTTTGGTTCCCCAAGAAAATGCAGGCTTATGAAAATCATTGGCTTAAAATTTCCCCATATAAATCACATTTGCTACTCTGGAAAAGATTTATAGATGATGTTTTTATTATATGGAGAGGATCTTCGGAACGTTTAAATTAGTTTTGGCATTGGTTGAATGGGGCAAACCCACATATCCAATTCACCTACACATACCATGAGCAAAAAATAGTGTTTCTGGATGTGACAGTACAGAAGAGTTTCCAAGGGTGGGTGACCACCACTTATAAAAAACCTACGGATAGAAACACTCTACTTCACTACAATAGCAGACATCCTAAGCAACTACGTGATAGTTTGCCATTGTCACAATTCATAAGGTACCATAGAAATTGTTCTAATCTGAGTGATTATAAACATCAGGCAAAACGCCTTACATACGATTTTAAACAGCGAGGGTATCCTTCACGAGTGATCTCTGAAGCTTATAAACGTGCAAGGTTTAACAATAGAGATTTGCTATTACGTTCTGTCAAACCACCAAAGAATGTTGCAGAGACCACTGTCAATTTTATCACGAAATTTTCACCTTTTAGTGGTCAAATAAAACGGATCATCAAACGGCATTAGAGTGTTCTGTCTGTTCTCCCTGGTCTACATGATAAAACAATTCGATGTGTTTGGACAAGGCACTCTAATCTTAAAGAACAACTGAGTCCCGCGAAATTAAGAGCTGTAACACCACCAGAAGAGGTTTTAGTGACGGGGCATAGACCATGTGGTCGATGTAATGTGTGCCACATTTCTGAAGATTTCACACATTTTTCTTATCATGTTCATACTTACAAATTGAGATATAATACAACGTGCGAGTCGGATCATGTAGTCTACGGCATCCATTGTCCCTGCGGTCTTATATACATCGGGAAAACAACACGTCCGCTGCGAATTCGTATAAATGAACATAAGAGTCGTTTGAAATGCAAAAGGGTAGAAGCTCCTATAGTATTACATTGCCTTCAACATGACCACGTTTTTGAAGATCTTCGGTTCTTTGGAGTGGACTGGGTGGCAACAGGAAGGTCGGGTAACTCCAGTGAAAAGTCTGTAGTAATTCAGGAACAACAGTGGATTTATCGCCTTCAAACTGTAGATCCAGGGGGTTTAAACAACATGGTGGAATGGGGAGCTTGCATTTGAGTCATTGATGTGTTCCTGGGTACTCCTACGTGGAGTCCCTTTGAGTAGTGGGGATCTTTTTGATGACATCATTCAATGACGCAATTAGAGCAGAGTTTACAGGGCCTGAATTAGAGGCACTTCGCATGCGCGGCGTCTTGGAGAGAGAGAGAAGAATTTCCATTGTTGAAAAACCCGCACATCTTGAAAAACTTCTAAAATTCAACATTCATTGGTATGAAAAATTCTAGCGGCTTGCATATGAAGAAGGGCTGATGGATGGGTAAATGTATTAATTCTGCATTACTTCTGAGTACATGTTTTCATTTTCAGAGATTGTTTCATTTTCAGAGATTGTTTTTTGGCGAACCCACCCCCTGAGGAAGAATCGAAACGCACATTGGGAACCAAGCAGGTGGCGTTGGGGCCGTTCGTTTTCTCTTTAAGATAAGCATAATCTCTTCAATTTTTGTAAATAATATCAAGGAAAGTCCTAACAAGAACCCTTTAAAAAAAACTGGTCATTGATGCAACATATCGGCAGACGTCTCTCAGAATTATTTCTGTACAAAAACGTTGCCGCTACAGTCTGAGACCAGGGGTTCCTTTGCATGCTGATCATTAATTTTAAGTATATGAAAAAAATGTCAAAAAAAAGGTTTTCACAATAATTTTAAGAAAAGTAAACAGTATTTGAGAAGTGGACTTTATCCTTTGTATAAGTTGAGGGTATTCACTAATTTTTCTTGGGGAAGACAAATTTTCGAGCTTTAGACCCTTTCTTGCTGGGATCCATATCTGTCCTTTTTTTGGAGGAGGCAGTCTTCTTTTGGCCTGTGCCTTCCTTTTTACCCAAGGTGATATCTCCCTTTCATGTGAACCAGGTGGTTTGCTTGCCCTCTTTTCTGAGGAGCAGTCTAGAGAGAAAGAGAAAGATCTTTGCCTTGTGGATTTCTGGAGGGTGCTTCTCTGGGACTTGGTCCGATCATCTTTTTGTGGTGTTGCTGGCCCACGCAAAGGTGTCACAGCAGCCAAGTCTACCTTGGGGCGCTAGATGGAGGCTGTTGCCTCGACATATTTGTTACGGAACTAGAGAATTTGCGTGCCTGTTCTACTCTGATGCAAGCATCCTCGTGGGTGGCGCTTGGCTTGGTAGCCTCTTCAGTCATTGCCTAGTGGCAACATGGGCATCAATTTCCACTTTTTATCAAGCATTACTGCTTGGGTGTCCACACTTGGGCAGACACAACCTTTAGCTCAAAGGTTTATGAGCTGCTGTGTTTTGTTCCTGCTCAGTAGAGGCGTAGCTTTGGAAGGTGACATTTCACTTACCAGATAGTGTCCTTTCCCTGAGTCTTGCTAGACCAGTCGAGGACCCACCCCTGGAACTATGTTTAGTCTGTTATGTTGCTGCAGTACCTTGGTCTGCTACGATTTCTGTGCTTGGCTCTGCAGATCCATGTCCTACTGACAGCCTGCTGTTCTGTCTCTCCT
The DNA here is from genome assembly GCA_033557465.1 of Ichthyophis bannanicus. Classification (NCBI taxonomy): domain Eukaryota; kingdom Metazoa; phylum Chordata; class Amphibia; order Gymnophiona; family Ichthyophiidae; genus Ichthyophis; species Ichthyophis bannanicus. The sequence continues at coordinate 224,513,181 of CM066031.1, forward strand.
GTACATAGTTTCTCTACTGTTAGAACATAGAAACATGACGGCAGAAAAAAAACACATGGCCACATGGTTCATCATTGTTGCCCACGTTAAGGTTGTATGAAGTTTGCTATGCTTCCCCTTATGCTTTGGAATGAATACTGAGATGCCCTTTAGTGGCTCAGACTGATAGAGGCATGGGAGTGATATTGAAACCTGGGCATTTTATGGGCTATCTGTCTACACTAATCTGCTGTTAGGGGAACATAACCTACTTGTCTGAACTGGTCTAGCAGGACTCAAAAAAGGACAGTTACCTGGTAAGTAAAATGTCACCTTTTTAAGCACAGCCTTAGTTGTGAAACCTTTGGTGCGAGGTATATCATAGCACTAAAGACCTACTTATTGGGAAAAATCCTTAAGTTGTCAATTACTGTCTGTTTATTTTATAACATTGTTTACTAAAATGTGGATATTGTTTGTTAAATTTGTCACCTGCCTATACAATTCAGTGCTCCAGGTGAATTACAAATTAAAAACATAAAGAATATTTGTCATAAAACAGTACAATCGCAATACAAAACATACAGAACAGCATATAAACTAGGCATACCCATCGAACAAATAAATAAAACACAAACAATAAAATCCTCCCTCTTTGTCTCTTTCATTACAACAAACCACCCTTTGAAGTAATTAAGTGTCTTACAAAATAAAAACCAAAATATTCTAAAAACTCTAGTCAGTTGCTACTTGAGCTTCCATTGGAAGTTTATGCCACAAAACAGGATCTATATAGCAGCAGTAAAAGACTCTGGTCTGTAGGAGGACAAACGATTAACATTTTTCTAATGAAGTGTTTAAACACTACTGGGCACTGAGAACTGGAAAAGTGCTTACAGTACTGTGTAGGTCCCCTATGACAGCTGAGCTGCTCCAAGTCTCTGGTCTGAAGGAGGACAAACGATTAACATTTTTCTAATGAAGGGTTCAATAATCAAGACACCTTGGGAGGACTGCAGCTGATGACCTTAACTGTACCTGGTAAGTTTACTCCTAAAATAAGCAGTGTCTTGCAAATAGTAACATAGAATATATATGACAGCAGATAGAGACCAGTATGGTCCATCTAGTCTGCCCAGTAAGGTGGCTAGAGTGGTGGTAACTGCAGCTCTGTGCAGGACACCTCCCTCTATGCTTATGTTTAGGATTTGTACCTATTGCTCAGTGCAGGTCAGCCCCGCTCTATTTATTGAATATAAAAGATACTTAAGTTTTTTGCTTTGGTTTTATCCTCTTGTTATAAAGGGATCCACTGTGTCTGTCCCATGCCATTTTGAATTCCATCATTGTATTTGACCCTACCACCTCCATTGGAAGGGCATTCTAAGCATCTACCAATGAAAAAGTATTTCCTGATGTTGCTTTTAAGTTTACCGCTTTGCAGCTTCATCGTTTGTCATCTAGTTTTAAGCTTCCCCTTCTCTGAAAATGACGCAAGTCATACAGAGGACCTTAGACCAAATCCTGTGTTCAATGGGTAACGATGTAATGTGGCCAAAATGGGGTCATGCTATCATTAACTCCACAACCCCTCTTTTATTTCATCTACACTGGCTGCCAATAAGCAGTCGACTCAAGTACAAAACTCTCCTGATAACTTTTAAAATTCTTTATCACCTATCCGCATCCTCCCTGGAAGATCTTTTACACTGGACTCCTGACAACAGAGCAAGAAGAACAAATATGACTTACCATCCCACATATAGCTAGGAAAAGCTCTCAATTCGCCAATAACAGAGCCTTCTCCTCCTTCGCCCCTATACTATGGAACTCTCTGCCTACTCCTATTTGTCTCATTTCAGACCTGGCCACATTTCGCAAAGCAAACAAAACTCACCCATTTCATCTTGCTTTTGACCACATAACGTAAAGCTCGGTCTGTCAATATCATATTCTAGATTCTCTTATATTGTAAATAGTTCACCATTCTTACTTGTTACTGTTAATGTAAATTTGTTAATTGTATTATACTTGTTCACATGTTCAATGTAAACTGTTCCATGTAATAAGTTGTTCTATTGTAAACCATGCTGATCATGAATAATGCAGTATAAAACCAAATAAATGAATAAATAAACCGATATAAAAGCTGTGGAATGAAATGATCTGTCTTCAAAGACCAAAGAGAGATGCTATGGTTTTAGGGTTGGGCTATAGAGTTAAAAGATATTGCAACCTAACTGATTCAGAAAGCTAAAATGAAACTGTTCTTGTAGAACATGCAAATAGTCATTTTCTAAGACAGTCTAGTTGACTTAGTCTGTTTTAAGATTGGGTGCAAAAGGGGATACATGTGAAGCGTTGAATGATGACAGATGAAGCCTGCAAGGCCCATCTGGTCAGCCTTTTATCTCTTGCTGTTGGCAAAACTACAGATTCCACTTGATCTCTCTCCTTTGTTTTATTTCTTTACAAGTAGGGATCCTATGTGCTTGTGTCTTAATTTCTTAAATTCTGTTGCTGGGTTTTTTTTCCTAAACCACCATCACTGGGAGGCTGGGCCATAACGCTATATCCTTTTTAAGATACGTTAGGACTATTAGAAAAGGTAGAGAGAAGAGCCACCAAATGGTAAAGGAGATGGAAGAATACCCCTATGAGGCGAGGCTAAAAAGGTTAGGGCTTTTCAACCTGGAAAAAAGACGGCTGAGGGGAAGTATGATAGAGGTCTATAGATTAATGAATGGAGTGGAATGGGTAAACGTAGATCGATTTGTTTACGCCATCAAAACATAGAAGACTAGGGGACATGCAGTGAAGCTACAATGTAACCTTTTTAAGACTAACAAGAGGAAATATTTTTTCACTCCACGCGTAATCAAACTCTGGAATTCGTTACTGGAGGATGTAGTAAAAGTTGTTAGTGTGGTTGGGTTTAAAAAAAGGTTTGGACAAGTTCCTGCAGAAAGGTCCATAAACTATTATTAAAGAGGACCCGGGTAATCCACTGCTTGCCCCAATACAAGCATTGGGAAACAGTTTTGGGAAACTGTTAGGTACTTACAACCTAGATTGGCCACTGTTGGAAACAGCATGCTGGGTTTGATGGACCTTGGTCTGACCCTGTATGGCATATCTTATGCTCTTATGTTGTTAAGTTTACTTGCTGTTATCTTGAACTATTGTGTTGGTTGGCCTATGAAATCATAGCTAATGTTGTGGTGGGGTTTTTTTTGTTGTTGTTTACAGACACCACAAGGAAACCAAGACCTAAAGAAGTAAATGGCAAAGGTTTGTATACTTTATACTGGGTTTTTTAAACCAGACACGAACTGGTGAGTTTTTGTTATCTCACAGCAGTGTATTATGTACTGGGAAAGTGCAAAGATTTATTCAGGCCCATTTCTATGCATAATTTTTTTCAGCATGTCTTCACTTTAGGAACTAGGAGTGCTCCCACTTGGCCTCCATCTTCCCAGTTGTGTGGTGATCTTTACTTAGGACAGAGCACCTGATATATAATCGAGCATATACAAGATGTTTTCTTTTTCATTGGTTTTCTAATATTTTGAGTAGATGGATATTAAAGATCCCAGGCATGATATTGAAAGGCATTTACACAGGTTGCAGACCTGTAAACTGTTCAAATGCCCCTAAGCGGGATATTCAGTAGCACTAACACGGTTAGTACTGCTGAATATCCCTGGGTACCACCTCTATATGCCCCAATGCTATGCAGTTAGCATTGGGGCATTCCAGGGACGGTACCCAGGGATTAGCAGTCAGTGGTGATATTCAGCCGCTGTTTGGTTATCCTTTGGCAGCAAAAGTTAGGACAGCTTTTGCTGCATGTAACTTTCGCCACCAAGGGATAACCGAACAGCAGCTGAATACCGCTGCTGACTGGTTTAGCTTCCGGCTTCCACAGGGTGGTTGGATATAGCCTTGGCATTGAATATTTGGGTTTAGTATTCAGTGGCGACGACTAGGTGCTGTAATCAGACTCTCCCATACTTTAATACGACACCAGCCCATTCCCCACCTCATGACTTACCTCCAGGCTTTGAAATATTCTAAACCAATATGTATTCACTTGCTGTCTTTTGAGGGCTGCAAAGGGTCAGGTTTTCAGGACCTCCCTAATGAAATGGATGAGAAATTTGCATGCATTGCCTTTATTATAATCTGCAAATCTCTCATACAAATTCATTGTGGGTATTCTGAAAACCTAACTGGCTGGGTGTGCCCCAAGAGATGGGTTGAGAATCACTGGTATATGGAATATTTTCTTCCTTATCGTTCCTCCAGTTTAGTCCTCAACCTCTGGGTAGTGAACCTCCTCCTGCAGCTTGGAGACTGGGCATGTCAAACTCATGACATCACTGGATATAGCCTGCTGGTCTCTCCCATCAGCCCCCAGTGTGTCCAGTCTCCATGCAGCAGGAGGACGTAGTGCGCCTAGCTTCTGGGCTCATTTGGGGGAACAGATAAGGAGCATTTAGTGTGACAAATTCTATTCTGATTTTACTTTTGATTTTTTCCTTTAATTTTACTTTTAACTCAGTTACCTTTGGTTAATTGGCAATCATGGATTAGTTCCCTTTAGTTGTTAGGAGCAAATTTCTTTATATTTACAGTAATTTTAAATTTGAGCCTGGCTCTTTAAATTAGTAGCAGCTCTCGCCTTCCCTCCTTGTCAGTTATTTTCACTTACTGCAGGCATTCGCCGGTGCGGATCTCTCTCCCTTGACAGTACGGGAGAGAGCTCCGGGACCTGTATAACCACACTGAAGCTGTGTGAGACGGAGCTTCTCCCTTGCTGTGGGATTTTACTTTTACTCTGTGGAACCGGTTGAGTGGTCCTCGCTGCGGCTGCCAGGCGTGGCAGTGCGGCTTGAGGATCGGATGAATTCAAGGCGATAGGAGCAGGCTGCATGGCTTTCAGCCCTGCAGGTAAGGCCATCGGGCTCTGTCGGTCTGCTGAGGCCTCCTTTTTGCAGCAGCTTTTGTTCTTGGCGCCAAAATTCGTTGGCAAAGGGGCGACCATTTTCTCTCTAGGTATTTGGACCGCGTGGCTGGAGTTGCAGTGAGCTGCAAGTGTGAGGAAGACAACAGGCAGAATAGCTAGATTTTTAGGTCTAGTGTTTCTTTTTTTTGTTTGTAGGTTTTTTGAGGCTCGGGGGTTTCCTCAGCCTTAAGGGGGCTGTTGTCAGTCCTCTTTATTTTTAAGTTTATTCTTAGTTTTATAGGACAACAGTTTTGGCATTGATATCTGATGCCACATGTTGTCTCCCTCCTAATCATGTCTCTGAGGAGCATCTGTTAAGTCCCGGGATATTAGGCAAATTGCCAGCTTTTAGGTTCAAGAGCAGAGCCCTAACTTGTAGTTGGAAGGAGGGACAAGCTGGAAGTGTGCTTGAGACAGCAGCTCTTTTTTGTATTCACAAACGCCTGTGGTTTCACAGGGACAGGTTTAGGAAACCTTAGGATATAAAAAAATATATATATAATCATAATAACAGTTAAACTGTCAACCAAGAAGTGCTTGTGCTACGGTCTATGGCCACCAGAGGGCAGCTGGTAAACTCAATAGTGCCTTTCTGTGACCGTGTGTATGCAGCCATCATCAGATTGATCTCTGCAAGTCAGGGAAGAAATAACCACAGGGCCACCTCATGGGCACTCAGGGGTTAGTGACTAAACAAGCAACTGTAATGTTCTGCAAATCAAGATTATATGACCAAGATTTAAAGCTCTTAACTTCTGTATAGTTTGTCAGGCTCTGGTGTCCTAAAGGCTACCGGATGGTAGTGCTGCTCATGAATCACACATAGTATTCAGTGCCCCCATCCCTGGGGGGGGGGGGTTGTAAAATATGAAATTGTATTCTTCATCAGGTTCACACAGGCAGCAACCTCTAACACCTCCACTTGCAAGGTTGTCGGCGTATCCCACTGCTATTTCTCTGACTGCAGGAAGGCCTGGGGGTGCCTGTGTGTTTCATAGCTCCACTTAGCATGCCCTTCCCTGGAAATTCTCATCTATTTCTAGAGCCTGTGCTGTCAGAGCAGAGCTTTAAGCACTTAGCAGGGGCACTGACCCGTCTGTGCCATCTTGTTAAAGGGCCCATGCTGAGGGTGAAGAGAAGGACGTCTAGGTAGCACAGTCTGGGGTTTAGCGCTCCAGGGCACTGGAAGGTTTCATAGAGGAAGTCAGTACTCTGTGTATGCTCCATGAATTCAGCCTATATTCAAGCATGCTCACTGCACTGTGTTTGGGTGACAGGTGCTGGGTCACCCATATATGTAGATGTGCATTTTTGTATGTGCTCACAATTGCTTAGGCATGATTTTTGGGTGCACTCTATGCAGAGTGAGACTGCATTTCTTTGCTCAGACTGTATTATCAGGCTAAGGTAATTTCTCCAGTAATGGGGGGATGTCGATTGTAATAAAGTGCATGAGGTCCTCATGGTGTTACATGGGGTTGGAGATGCAGTCGTGGGATCTGCTGTGGAGTGAGCCGTCCGGAGAAGCTACAGTGTCACAGTCACCAGTTTCCCTTTCTCTTTGGGCTTTGCTCCCAGATCCTAGCCCCTCTTTCTCTCTGATGTCCAGGACGCAAGCTCTCCGGCCCACTGGACAATCTATTCTCAGCCTTTTCTCAATGCTGGCAGAAGGACTGGGAGAGCGAGAAAGGATGACCAGGAACCAGCACCAGCTCTGATGTCTCTCCACTGCCAGTGTTTGCTATGGTCACATATTCCCAGTCAGTTATTTATTTGAGTATACTGACTGCCTACAGGTCAGGGTGGCATACTGTCGATTACGGTATTTCTATTTCCCTTGTCCCTGAAGGGCTCACAGTTTATGTTTTGGTACCTGAGGCAGAGGGTTAAGTCGCTTAACGAAGGCCAGAAGAATCACCTGTGGGACCAGAAACCCCAGTTTTTATGGCCCAAGGTTGGTGATCTCGATTGGAATTCAAACCCTTGGTCTTCTGGCAACTTGCCTCAACCACTAGGCCGCACTGCTCCGTGTGAGCTAGCCACAGGGCCATAGGGCCAGGCGCAGCCTATTACTTCCAAGGCAGAGACCTTGGGGAGGTTCCGTTCATAAGGATACGAGAAATGCCATACTGGGTCAGACCAAGCTCTTTCAGGTCCAGTATCCTGTTTTCTAGGGTAGCCAATCCAGGTCTTAAGGACCTGGCTGGTTTCCAAAAAGACGAATAGGCTACTCAATGCTTGTATCGGGGCAAGCGATGGATTCATGTATGCTCATATTTTAAGGGTTCCATTGCATGTACAACATATGTGACGCTCTGTTGGGTTGTGTGCCTTGTAGAACTTCTGGAATTTGTGAAAGTTGGTATAAAAAAAAAATTAATAATTTTCCAGCTTCTCTCTAATAAAAGCTTATGGACCTTTCCTCCGGGAGCTTGGCCAAAAACGTTGTTAAACTCCAGTACGTTCGGAGATCGTTTCGCGCAAGGCTCTTGGAGTACACAGGAGACCCAGTGGTCAATCAACCGACTGGAAATGCGAGCGATATGCCGGGTGTTGCAGGCGTTCGAAGCTACGGTGAAAGGTCGAGCGGTGTGAGTACTGTCCAACAACTCCTTGGCGGTGGCCTGCATCAATTTTCAGGGCAGAACTGGAAGTGTGGCCATAGAGGCCGCGGCAGAGGGTCTGTGTGTGTGGATAGAGCTTTGGCTGCCAGCGTTTTCAGTGGCACATGTTGCGGGTAAGGACATTGTGACGGCGGATTTCCTCAGCTAGGTCCGAGTAGATGCTGGAGAATGGGAGTGGCATCCGGAGCTGTTTGCACAGATCGGTCGCATATGGGGACAGCCAGTAATGGACCTCATGGCGGCGTTTCACTCTGCGTAAATTGGACACTTCTGCAGCATACGACGCGAAAGGGGGTCGGAAGGCATCGGCGCACTGTTTCAACGGCGGCCGTCATCCGGTCTTCTCTATGTCTTTCCACCGGGGCACTCATAGGTCGAGTGGTTCTGCGTATCGAAGCGCTTCGGGGAAACGTGTGGTTGGGGGCCTTGGGCTGGGCGAGGTGCCCGTGGTATGCCTGCCTCATATGGTTGCTCGACGGGAATCCATGGAGGTTTCTGGCAATGGAGATTCTGTTGCTACCGAGTTCCCTTCGAATGCCTCAGGTGCATCGATTTTCGCTTACAGGGTGGCCATTGAAAGGGCAATTTTAAGGAAAAAGAGTTGCTCGGCAGCGGTCTTTGCCACCTTGCCGCAAAAAAAAGTCTACATCCCTTGTATATGGCGCATCTTTGAGGACGGGTGCTCGCGGAGGCACACTTGCACGACAACAATGTCAGTTCCCTTGGTATTAAGTTTTCTGCAGGACGGGTTTGGTAAAGGCAGGTCCTGGAGAGTTCAGTTAGCAGCTCTGTCTTGCTATAGGGGCAAAGGACAGGGAGTGGCTCTCATGCACAGGTCGATGTGGTACGCTTTCTCAGGCGGTTACCAGACTGTAGCCCTCTCGTAGGATATTAATTCCACCGGGGAAGCTCAAGTTGGTTTTAGGAGCGTTAGCTAGCGCGCCATTGGGGCCCTTGCAACAGGCGTAGATTAAGGGTTTTGCCTTGAATACGGTATGTTTGATGGTCATCTGTTCGGCAAGGCGATTTTCGGAGTTGCAGGCGTTGACCTGTCAGGAATCGTTTTTTGTGTCTCCAGACAGAAGGTGGTCTGGCGGCTGGTTCCGTCGTTGTTGCCAAAGGTGGTTTCTACATTCATCTAACTAAAATGGTCTCTCTTCCAGCGCTAAGTGCGGCAGAGGGGAGCGTATTGAACCATAGCTTGTGCGGTTTAGACGTCAAGAGAGCGTTGCGGCAGTGTTTAAAGGTTTCAGAAACTTTCGCAAGGTGGATCATCTTTCTTCGGGGTGTTTGGAGGGCCCCGCAAAGGGAAGCGTCGGCGAAGGAGTCCATTTCTGGATGGATTGGAGTGGCGAGTGCATCGGCTTATCTTCTACAGGACCGTACAGTCCTAGGGAGCTTATGAGCTCACTCTACCAGGGTGCAAGCGTCTTCTTGGACAGAGCACAGTTTGGTTCTGCCAGTGGACATCTGTAGGGAGGCCTCTTGGTTGTCTCTCCATAGTGCTTACTGAAAGTATCGCCTAGATGTTCTGGCGGCTAAGGATGCCGTTTTCAGGGAGGCGGTGTTGAGATCTGGCTGGAAAGGTCCCTCCCAATGATTACTGCTCTGATACATCCCAGAGGTTGAGGACTAAACTGGAGGAACGATAAGGAAATAGGAATTACACTTACCTGGTAATTGTGGTTCCTTGAGTGACTCCAGTTTAGTCCTCATTCTCGCCCGTGGATGGGGTCTTAGCAGTGGTCTTTCTGTTGGGGGAAGTGCAAGTTTAAAAGTGGATGTAGGCCTTCATCATTGTTCAGTCGTTTTGATGCTTCCATTTGTTTTGTGCTATATTGTTATATTATAATAATATGATATTATGATATTGTTATATATTGTGTTATATATTGCTCTGGATTGTTTAGAGCTAGGCATTCGACGGAAAGGAGAGCATGCAGGAAGCAGTCCCTTTCCTTCTGGAAGGGGAGTAGTAGGTAGATAGGTTATATGTTAAGTTTAAAAAAAAAAAAAGTTACTGATTTTTTGCTCCTTTGAATCTGCTTTGTCAGTAGTTCACTGGGGGCTGATGGGAGAGACCAGCAGGCTATATACAGTGATGTCATGAGTTTGACATGCCCAGTCTCCAAGCTGCAGGAGGAGGTTCACTGCCCAGAGGTTGAGGACTAAACTGGAGTCACTCAAGGAACCACAAATCTCCAGGAACAAGCAGGAATGAGTCTTCACATATAGGTACGTCGGTACCGACGGAGCCTGCGCGGGAACGCTCCCCAGCTTCCCAAAAAGGAAAGCTTTTGGGAGCATCCCACAGCGCCTGCGCGCTGCCTTCCCGGCTTTCCTAACCGCCTCTCTTCAGTTCTTCTTTTCCGCGGAGCCAGCAGGTCGTGTTCCTGTCACCGCTGAAGAAGTTCTTTATTTTATTTTATTTCTTTGGTCGCGCGTCTGCCTTCTTCGACGTCGGACCGGTACCGCCGGTCTTTTCTTACTTTTCTTCAAAAAAAAAAAAGAATACTTCCGTTCCACTTCAGTGTATTTTTTCTTCGTTGGGCCTTAGGCCTAACAGAAAATTCCTCATGGAAAAGCCCGCCTCCGGGTTTAAAAAATGCACTAAGTGCAGCGGTACCATCTCTGTTACCGACACCCATGACTGGTGTCTTAAGTGTTTGGGTCCTGACCATTCCATCATGGATTGTCTGTCCTGCTCCATGATGTCTAAAAGAGGTTTACAGAACCGAGCAGCCAAGCTCAGTACACTGTTTCCCTCTGATGCAGCTTCGGTGGCATCGACGTCTTCCAGGGCTTCTTCTTCCTCCTATGGATCTCAGGTAACCAAACATAAGTCCAGCCAGTCCTCGAAGGGTAGATCTCCCTCTAAGCATCGAGATGCCTCTGGGCTTGCCCTCGAGGATCCTGCACCGGCAAAAGTACCCCGGCGGGAAGCTCCGGCTTCCAAAGCTCCTCCTATGGGGTCACAGGTTGACATCGATGGCACGGCCTCGACCGATCACCTGTTGCAATGTTCTGGGGTACCGGTGGAATCCGCCGGTACTGACCTCCAGACATTCATGGCGTCGATGGATCAGAATGTTCTGACCATGCAGCGTGCCATTACGGCATTCATACAAGCTGCGACGCCGCTGGTACCGCAACAAGCTTCGTTGTTGGTACCGGCTCCGATATCGGTTCCGGTGCCGGTACCGGTTGCATCGACATCGGCTTCGGTGTCGACTGCAGCGGTACCCTGTCCGATGATGCCTATCGGTACCGATCCGGTACCGATGACTCCCGATGTCGATACCACCCGGTATGCGTATCGGGCTTTACAAGAGCATCCAGACAGGCGATACTTCGATTCCTCCGAAGACTCTGATGCATCGGAGGCCTCTGTCGAAGCATCGGTACTTCTTCCTCAGGAGCCTTCTTCTCCAAAAAGAAGAATGTCCCCTCCAGAAGACTTGTCTTTTCAAGACTTCATAAGGGAAGTGGCCAAGGGGCTTTTTATCTCAGTAGCCCCTGAGACAGAGCCTAGAGCCAAAAAATTGGATATTCTGCAATATCCTAAGGCTCCTAAAGAAGCAGCCACTTTGCCAGTTCATGAGATCCTTTATGACCACATGATAGGCATATGGGAGACTCCTCTCACCGTCTCTTCTCATTCTCGTAGGTTGGATACCATGTATCGTGTCCCTCCTTGTCCTGGATTTCATAAACTCAGCTTCCTCACCATTCTATTGTGGTGGAGTCTGCTATGAAAAAGTTAGAGTGCAAAGAGGCACTCATCTGCTCCTCCAGGAAGAGAATGTAGAACCTTGGATGCTTTTGGCAGGAAAATATTTCAAGCCAGTATGCTTGTTGCCAGAATCAACTCCTATAGTCTCTATATGGGGATGTTTCTGAAGGAAGTTACAGATCATCTGCAAACTTTCCTCCCTTTTCTTCCAGAAGATAAAAGGGAAGACTTTCTTACCTGGCTTAAGCATGCCCAGGATGTTTCCAGATTTTCTAACCGTGCAGCCTTTGACTCTTTTGAGGGGGCCAGCAGAGCCTCGGCCATTGCCATAGGTGCACGCAGAATTACTTGGTTACAAGCTTCTGATTTGGAACCCTGGGTCCAAGATGGATTAGGAAATCTTCCTTGTACAGGTGAAAACCTGTTTGGCAAAGATTGGCAAGCAAAGGCCACTCAGATGGATGCAGAAAATTCTGCTTTGGATAGGCTTTCAAAGTCTACCTCTAATCCTGTCCAGAAGAGGTTGTTCAAAAAGACATATTTTCCCAAGAAGGGAAGATATTATCCTGCTTATGGTCAGCAGACATCATCTGCAGGTTGTTTTGCTGCAAAGCGTCAACAACCTAAACAGGCCAAGTCTAAGGCTGCAAGGCCTACTGTAGCCCAACAGCCTCAGCCTCCTCAGGGCCTTTGACTTGCACCTAGAGAACTTAGCCTTTCTGGCTCTAAAGGAACCAGAGCCTCTCACCATTCCGGGAAGGTTAGCTCACTTTGCTCCCAGATGGGAGCAAATCACAGCAGAGCAGTGGACCCTTTCCATCATAAGGGAAGGGTACAAACTTCATTTCTTAAACTTTCCTCCTCACACCATGGTGAGACAGTTCAATTCTCCAACATCTCTCCTCGACCTTCTGGGTCAAGAGATTTCCACCCTTCTTGCCCAAGGGGCAATAGAAGAAGTACCTCTTCTTCAACAGGGCTGAGGGTTCTACTCCCCCTACTTTCTCATTCCAAAGAAAACAGGGGGTTACAGACCCATATTAGATCTCAGAGAATTGAACAAATTCCTATGCAAGGAGAAATTCAAGATGATTTCTCTGGGTATTCTCCTTCCATTCCTTCAGAGTCAGGATTGGCTTTGTTCTCTAGATCTCAAGGATGCGTATACCCATATACTCATCCATCCAGCACACAGAAGGTTCCTTCGGTTCCTTTATCAGGGAAAGCACTATCAATACAGGGTGCTTCCCTTTGGTCTGGCCTCTGCTCCAAGAGTGTTCACAAAATGCATGGCAGTAATAGCTGCATTTCTATGCACTCTGGGAATATTCGTATTCCCATATCTGGATGACTGGCCTCATCCGAGCTCCATCCCAGTCAGAGGCCCAGACTTCCCTAGCCTGCCCAATGCGTGTCCTGCAGTATCTGGGACTGGTTATAAACATTCCAAAGTCCCAACTCACCCCTACTCAGTCTCTAGAGTTCATAGGGGCCTTGCTGGATACCACAACTGCAAGGGCCTATCTTCCCCAGGCCCGTTGCCTACGCTTAGTGCAGTTAGGTGGGTTTTTAACTGAATCTGAGAGGCTAACTGCTCGAGAGATGTTACAACTGCTAGGCCACATGGCATCCACGGTGCATGTGGTCCCTTATGCTCGCCTTCACATGAGGGCAGCTCAATGGACTTTGTCCACCCAGTGGACCCAGGCATCTGGAAGTCTGTCAGACAAAATAGCAACCTCCAGGCGCCTCTTTTGGTCTCTCCAGTGGTGGAAGTCCACTCAAAATCTGTTGCTGGGGTCCTCCTTCCAACAGTTGTTACCCCAAGCCATCCTTACAACAGATGCCTCTCCAAAGGGTTGGGGAGCTCATCTTCAAGACCTCTCCACCCAGGGCATTTGGTCCCCACCGGAGACCTCCCTACATATCAACTTCTTAGAGCTCAGAGCAATCTTCTTGGCTCTCAGAGTCTTCCATACCCTGCTCAGCTCCAAGACAGTCCTCATTCACACGGACAACCAAGTAGCCATGTTCTATGTGAACAAGCAGGGAGGAACTGGCTCTCTGTCGCTTTGCAATGAAGCTCTGAGATTGTGGGCCTTCGCCAGAGAGCATCAAATTCATCTTGTGGCAGTATACCTTCCAGGAGTTCAAAACTCTTGGGCAGACAGACTCAGTCGAGTTCTGCTTCCACACAAATGGTCCCTTCATATGGACCAGATAGTCAGAATCTTTCGAATTTGGGGAATCCCGGACATAGACCTCTTTGCAAGTCCGTGGAATGCCAAACTTCCCCGGTTCTGTTCCAGAATTCCGTGTCAGGGAGTTCAGGCCAGGGATGCCTTTCTCCTTCATTGGGGGCAAGACTTCCTGTACGCCTTTCCACCCATTCCCCTAATTCCCAAGACCCTGTTCAAGATTCAGAGAGATCAAGGGACTATGATTCTCATAGCTCCACGTTGGCCACGCCAAGTGTGGTACCCTCTACTTCTGCATCTCTCTCAAGCTCCCTCCCTGGACTTGGGGTCTGCTCCAGATCTCCTGTCTCAGGAGGGGGGAACATTGTGGCACCCAAACCCCCAATCTCTCCATCTCAGGGCTTGGTTGCTGAAGGCTTAGACCTTCAAGATTGGCATCTTTCTCAGCAAGTAAGGGATATTCTTCATGCTTCCAGAAAGCCTTCTACTAGACGTTCCTATGCTTTCAAATGGAAAAGGTTTACCATTTGGTGTGCTGAGAAGGGTATTAACCCTCTAGCAATACCTTTGAATTCTTTACTAGAGTATCTCCTGCATCTTTCCCATGCAGGCCTCAAGGCGAATTCAGTAAGGGTCCATTTGAGTGCTATTGCAGCATCCCTCAATCCTCTCAATGGACAACCTGTTTCCTCTCATCCTCTTATTGCAAGATTCATAAGAGGCCTTCTTTTAACTAAACCTCCCATTAGACCACCTCCAGTGGCATGGGACTTGAATCTGGTTCTTGGTCAGCTCATGAAGCCACCCTTTGAACCCTTAGCCACTACCTCCTTGAAATTTCTTTCCTGGAAGGTTATCTTTCTTATTGCAGTCACCTCAGCTCGCCGCATCAGTGAACTGCAGGCCTTAGTGGCTAATCCACCTTATACACGGTTTCATCATGATAAGGTAGTCCTTAGGACCAATCCACACTTTATGCCTAAAGTGGTCTCACCTTTTCATCTTAATCAAGAGGTGTATTTACCTGTCTTTTTTCCAGGTCCTCATGCATCGAGTGCAGAGAGGAATCTTCATACCCTGGATTGTAAGAGAGCTCTTGCTTTTTACTTACAAAGGACACAGCAACATAGAAAGTCTTCTCAACTCTTTGTTGCTTTTGATCCCTCTCATTTGGGACTTCCAGTCTCTTAAGAGGACACTGTCCAATTGGATTGCTCAGTGTATTTCTTTCGCCTACCAGAGTAAGAACCTTTCTCTGGAGGGCCATGTCACAGCTCATAATGTGAGGGCCATGGCCACCTCTATGGCTCATCTAAATTCTGTGTCTATCGACCAGATCTGTCGAGCAGCCACCTGGGCCTCGGTTCATACCTTCACAGCCCATTACTGTTTGGACAAGGACTCCCGCCGGGATGCCTTGTTTGGTCAGGTTGTTCTCAAACACCTGTTCCATGCTTAATCAACTCCTACCCTCCATCCCTGGTTGGATGCCTGAGATCCATGGGAAGAGGTAGAGCCCTTCTCAGGGTCTCACAACCTTGGGGATCTCCCGGGCATCTCTAGCTGGGGAGTCCCCATATGTGAAGACTCATTCCTGCTTGTTCCTGGAGATAGCACAGTTACTTACCTGTAACAGGTGATCTCTGGGAACAGCAGGAATAAGTCTTCACAACCCGCCCACCTCCCCTAGGAGTTATATCTCTCTATCTTTCTTTCCTTTCCTCACTCTCTCTCTTTGTCTCAGCTTTAAAACTCGAACTGAAGAGAGGCGGTTAGGAAAGGCGGGAAGGCAGCGCGCAGGCGCTGTGGGATGCTCCCAAAAGCTTTCCTTTTTGGGAAGCTGGGGAGCGTTCCCACGCAGGCTCCGTCGGTACCGACGTACCCATATGTGAAGACTTATTCCTGCTGTTCCCAGAGATCACCTGTTACAGGTAAGTAACTGTGCTTTACCAGGTAAGTGTAATTCCTATTTTCTCATAGGTTCCACACTTAATTCATCTATCCAAGATAGTGGAGAGCCAAACTATTCAACACCCTTTTTCATGTTTTACCCACAAACTTTATAATAGCTTAAACCAATGGTAATCATTTCCACTATGGAACTCTCTCCCCGACTACCTAAGATCAACCAAAGACCTAAAGGACTTCAGAAAGCTACTTAAAACAGAATACTACAAGGACTTCACCTGAACTGACTCCTATGTGCAGTATCTACAACGCTATACAGGCCCGGATCTTAGATCACCTTTACACATGGCTCTTATCTTGTATATATGTATATTGCTCACTTTGTATATAGCTCACTGATAAAATCTAGCACTCTGCACCCCACATCACTTTTCTTGATCTCCCACTGCATGCTACTGACCACACAATTACCTCGATTGTTTGATGTGCTAAACCGCTTTGATTTAATGATAAAGCGGTATACTAAATCCGTCTAAATAAATAAATAAATCATCAAGGGCTGCAAATAGGTCAGGTTTTCAGGACATCTCTAATGAATATGCATTGAAAATATTTGCATGCATACTACTTCTGTTGTATGTAACTCTGTCTCCTGAAAAACCAATCTCTTTATAGCCCTCAAGGACTATTGGTGGTATTCACTGATCTAAACAGTTTCCATAAACTGAGGCTATTGCACCTTCCTGAATGTGGAAGCTTCTGTCTCTGTTTAGGTCTGCATCAGGAAGCAGAGTTCGTACCAGTAGACCATCACTCTCAGAAAGCACCTGGGTCAGCAGTAGCTGGGTATTGTCTAGCCATGCTATGAGTATTTAGGAGGTTGAACGCTCAGGCAGAAGCATTGTTAGATATTTGTAACAGTTCAGATTATTACAAAGCTTGGAGGTAAGGCATTGGAGGGGGTTGGAATAAACATGAGGTACTATTGTTGGAATAAACATGAGGTACTATTGATCATCTATCTAGGTTGGTAGAGAACGTATATTAAACCTATCTCCAGGAACAAGCAGGAATGAGTCTTCACATATGGGTATCGTTGGTACCGACGGAGCCTGCGCGGGAACGCTCCCCAGCGTCCAAAAGGAAAGCTTTTGGGAGCATCCCACAGTGCCTGCGCGCTGCCTTCCCGCCTTTCCTAACTGCCTCTCTCCAGTTCTTCTTTTCCACGGAGCCAGCAGGTCGTGTTCCTGTCACTGCTGAAGAATTTCTTTATTTTATTTCTTTGGTCGCGCGTCTGCCTTCTCAACGCTGGACCGGTACCGCCGGTCTTTTCTTTCTTTCTTCTAAAAAAAAAATAAAACGACTGTTTTTTCTCACTTCAGTGCATTTTCTTCTTTGGCCTTAGGCCTAGGACATTTTTCCTCATGGAAAAGCCCGCCTCTGGGTTTAAAAAATGCACGAAGTGCAGCGGCACTATTTCTGTCACTGACACCCATGGATGGTGTCTAAAATGTTTAGGTCCTGACCACTCCATTGTGGATTGTGAGTCCTGCTCCATGATGTCTAAAAGAGGTCTACAGAATCGAGCAGCTAAGCTCAGTACCCTGTTTCCCTCGGATGCAGCTTCAGTTGCATCGACGTCTTCCAGGGCTGCTTCTTCCTCACATGGATCTCAGGTAACCAAACTTAAATCCAGCCGGTCCTCGAAGGGTAGATCTCCCTCTAAGTATCGAGATGCCTCCAGGCTTGCCCTCGAGGAATCCGCACCGGCAAAATTACCCCGGCAGGAGGCTCCGGCTTCCAAATCTTTATCTATGGGGTCACAGGTTGACATCGATGGCTCGGCCTCGACCGATCACCTGCTGCCATGTTCTGGGGTACCGGTGGTTCCCACTGGTACCGACATCCAGACATTGGTTGCGTCAATGGATCAGAATATCCTGACCATGCAGCGTGCCATCACGGCATTCATACAAGCTGCGACGCCTTCGGTACCGCAACAAACTCCGTTGCCGGTACTGACTCCGGCACCGGTACCGACATCGGTTCCGGTGCCGGTACCGATTGCATCGACATCCGCTTCGGTGTCGACTGCAGTGGTACACTGTTCTGTGATGCCCATCGGTACCGAATCTGTACCGATCACTCCCGATGTCGATACCACCCGGTACGCGTATCGGGCTCTGCGGGAGCATCCAGACAGGCAATACTTCGATTCCTCTGAAGACTCTGATGAATCAGAGGTCTCTGTCGAAGCATCGGTGATTCATCCTCAGGAGCCCTCTTCTCCAAAAAGGAGAATGTCTCCTCCAGAAGACTTGTCTTTTCAAGACTTCATTAGGGAAGTGGCCAGGGGCCTTTCCATCTCAGTGGCCCCTGAGACAGAGCCTAGAGCCAAAAAATTAGATATTTTACAATATCCTAAGGCTCCTAAAGAGGCAGCCACTTTACCAATACATGAGATTCTTTATGATCACATGTTGGGCATATGGGAGACTCCTCTCACCACTTCCCCTCATTCTCACAGATTGGACACCATGTAGTGTGTTCCTCCTTGTCCTGGCTTTCATAAGACTCAGCTTCCTCACCACTCCATTGTTGTGGAGTCTGCTATGAAGAAGATAAAGAGTACAAAAAGGCACTTTTCTGCTCCTCCAGGAAGAGAATGCAGAACCTTAGATGCCTTTGGCAGGAGAATTTTCCAGGCCAGTATGCTTGTTGCCAGAATCAACTCCTATAGTCTCTATATGGGGATGTTTCTAAAAGAAGTTACAGATCACCTGCAAACTTTATCTCCTTTTATTTCAGAAGATAAAAGGGAGGAGTTCCTCACCTGGCTCAAACATGCCCAGGATATTTCCAAGTTTTCCAACCGTGCAGCCTTTGACTCTTTTGAAGGTGCCAGCAGAGCCTCGGCCATTGCCATGGGTGCACGCAGAGTTGCTTGGTTACAAGGTTCTGATTTGGAACCTTGGGTTCAAGATGGACTAGGAAACCTTCCTTGTACAGGTGAAAACCTTTTTGGCAAAGATTGGCAAGCAAAGGCCACCCAAATGGATGCTGAAAATTCTCCTTTAGATAGACTTTCAAAGTCTACTTCTGCTCCTTTTAAGAAAAGGTTATTCAAAAAGGGATTTTTATCCCAAAAAAGGGAAATATTATTCTGCTTATGGTCATCAGTCATCTACTGCAGGTCGTTTTGCTACAAAGAGACAGCAACAACCGAAACAGGCCAAGCCTAAGGCTGCTAGGACTGCTACGGCCCAACAGCCTCAGCCTCCTCAGGGCCTTTGACTTACAACTAGAGAGCTTAGCCTTTCTGGCTCTAGAACATCCAGAGCCTCTCACCATGCCAGGAAGGTTAGCTTACTTTGCTCCCAGATGGGAACAAATCACAGCAGAGCAATGGACCCTCTCCATCATAAGGGAGGGGTACAAGCTGCATTTCTTAAACCTTCCTACTCACACCATGGTGAGACAGTTCAATTCTCAGACATCTCTCCTCGACCTTCTGGGTCAGGAGATTACTACCCTTCTTGCCCAGGGGGCAATAGAAGAAGTACCCCTTCTTCAACAGGGCTCAGGGTTCTACTCCCCCTACTTTCTTATCCCAAAGAAAACAGGGGGCTACAGACCCATATTAGATCTCAGAGAATTAAACAGGTTTCTATGCAAGGAGAAATTCAAGATGATTTCTCTCGGTACTCTCCTTCCATACCTTCGGAGTCAGGATTGGCTTTGCTCTCTAGACCTCAAGGATGCGTACACCCATGTCCTCATCCATCCAACACACAGAAGGTTCCTTCGGTTCCTTTATCAAGGGAAGCACTATCAATACAGAGTGCTTCCTTTCAGTCTGGCCTCTGCACCAAGGGTGTTCACAAAATGCATGGCAGTAGTAGCTGCATTTCTACGCACTCTAGGGATATTCGTATTCCCATATCTGGACGACTGGCTCATCCGAGCTCCATCCCAGTCAGAGGCCCAGACTTCTCTAACCTGCACAAGCCGTATCCTTCAGTATCTGGGACTTGTAATAAACTTTCCAAAATCCCATCTCACCCCTACTCAGTCTCTAGAGTTCATAGGGGCCTTGCTGGATACCACAACTGCAAAGGCCTATCTTTCCCAGGCCCGTTGCCTACGCTTGGTGCAGTTAGCCTCACAAATTCAGTTCAAATCCCATTTAACTGCTCGAGAGATGTTACAACTGTTAGGCCACATGGCATCCACTGTGCATGTGGTTCCTTACGCTAGCCTTCAGATGAGGGCAGCTCAGTGGACTCTGTCCACCCAATGGACCCAGGCATCAGGTTGCCTGTCAGACAAAATAGCAACCTCCAGTCGCCTCTTTTGGTCCCTCCACTGGTGGAAGTCCACTCAAAATCTGTTGCTGGGGTCCCCCTTTCAACAGGTGTTACCCCAAGCAACCCTTACAACAGATGCCTCTCCAAGAGGTTGGGGAGCTCATCTTCAAGATCTCTCCACTCAAGGCATCTGGTCTCTAGAGGAGACATCTCTACATATCAACCTCTTAGAGCTCAGAGCAATTTTTCTAGCTCAGAGTCTTCCACACCCTGCTCAGCTACAAGACAGTCCTCATCCACATGGACAACCAAGTAACCATGTTCTACGTGAACAAGCAGGGCGGGACTGGCTCTCTGTCGCTTTGCAACGAAGCTCTGAGATTGTGGGCCTTCGCCAGAGAGCATCAAATTCATCTCATGGCAGTGTATCTTCCAGGGGTTCAAAACTCTTGGGCAGACAGACTCAGTCGAGTTCTGCTTCCACACGAATGGTCCCTCCATGGGGACCAGATAGCCAGGATCTTCCGAATTTGGGGAACCCCAGACATAGACCTCTTTGCAAGTCCTTGGAATGCCAAACTTCCCCGGTTCTGTTCCAGGATTCCGTGTCAGGGAGTTCAGGCCAAGGATGCCTTCCTCCTTCATTGGGGGCAAGACTTCCTCTGTGCCTTTCCACCCATTCCCCTAATTCCCAAGACACTCTTCAAACTTCAGAGAGACAAGGGGTCTATGATCCTCATAGCACCACATTGGCCACGCCAAGTGTGGTACCCTCTACTTCTGCATCTCTCCCAAGCTCCCTCCCTGGACTTGAGATCTGCTCCAGACCTCCTGTCCCAGGAGGAGGGAACGTTGTGGCACCCAAGTCCCCAGTCTCTTCACCTCAGAGCCTGGTTGCTGAAGGCCTAGACCTTCAAGATTTGCATCTTTCTCAGCAAGTGAAGGATATCCTTCATGCTTCCAGAAAGCCTTCCACTAGACGTTCCTATGCTTTTAAATGGAAAAGGTTTACCATTTGGTGTGCAGAGAAGGGTCTTAACCCTCTTGCAATACCTCTGAATTCTTTACTAGAGTATTTGCTGCATTTATCCCATGCAGGCCTTAAAACAAATTCAGTAAGAGTCCATTTGAGTGCTATTGCAGCATCCCTTAAACCTCTCAATGGACAGCCTATTTCCTCTCATCCTCTTATAGCAAGATTCATGAGAGGCCTTCTTTTGACTAAACCTCCTATCAGACCACCTCCAGTGGCATTGGACTTGAATCTGGTTCTTGGCCAGCTTATGCAGCCACCTTTTGAACCCTTAGCCACTACCTCCTTGAAATTTATTTCCTGGAAGGTTATTTTTCTTATTGCAGTCACTTCAGCTCGCCGCATCAGTGAGCTGCAAGCCTTGGTGGCTAATCCTCCTTATACAGGGTTCCATCATGACAAGGTAGTCCTCAGGACTAATCCACACTTTATGCCTAAAGTGGCCTCACCTTTTCATCTGAACCAGGAGGTTTATTTACCTGTCTTTTTTCCAGGACCTCATGCTTCAATTGCTGAGAGGAATCTTCATATCCTGGATTGTAAAAGAGCTCTTGCTTTTTACTTACAAAGGACACAGCAACATAGAAAGTCCTCTCAACTCTTTGTTGCTTTTGATCCCTCTCATTTAGGACTTCCAGTCTCTAAGAGAACTCTGTCCAATTGGGTTGCTCAGTGTATTTCTTTCCCCTACCAGAGTAAGAACCTTTCTCTGGAGGGCCATGTCACAGCTCACAATGTGAGGGCCATGGCAGCCTCTATGGCTCATCTAAATTCTGTGTCCATCGACCAGATCTGTCGAGTAGCCACCTGGGCCTCGGTTCATACCTTCACAGCCCATTACTGCTTGGACAAGGACTCCCGCCAGGATGCCTTGTTTGGTCAAGCTGTTCTCAAACACCTGTTCCATTCCTAACCAACTCCTACCCTCCATCCCTGGCTGGATGCCTGAGATTCATGGGTGGAGGTAGAGCCTTTCCCAGGGACTCACAACCTGGGTGATCTCCCAGGCATCTCTAGCTGGGGAGTCCCCATATGTGAAGACTCATTCCTGCTTGTTCCTGGAGATAGCACAGTTACTTACCTGTAACAGGTGATCTCTGGGAACAGCAGGAATAAGTCTTCACAACCCGCCCACCTCCCCTAGGAGTTATATCTCTCTATCTTTCTTTCCTTTCCTCACTCTCTCTCTTTGTCTCAGCTTTAAAACTCAAACTGGAGAGAGGCGGTTAGGAAAGGCGGGAAGGCAGCGCGCAGGCGCTGTGGGATGCTCCCAAAACTTTCCTTTTGGATGCTGGGGAGCGTTCCCGCGCAGGCTCCGTCGGTACTGACGATACCCATACGTGAAGACTTATTCCTGCTGTTCCCAGAGATCACCTGTTACAGGTAAGTAACTGTGCTTTCTCCCCACCTTCTCACCTTGGACAACACTAGCCTGCAAACCAGCCACATGCCTGTTAACTGGAAGTAGGCCCTAATTTTCCTAAAACACAAAAAAATCTATATACCCAATCCTGGTTGAAAATTACCGTCCTATTTCCAAAATTGCTTTCCTTTCCAAGATCACTGAAAAAAATAGTAAGCTCGCAGCTTAAAAACTTCCTGGGGAAAAAATTAACACCTCACCACCTCCAACAATCTGGTTTCTGCACAGGTCACAGTACGGAAACTTTCTCCAGGACCAAGCAGGAAGTCAGTCCTCACATATGGGTGTCATCGGCGTCGATGAAGCCCCTTGCAGAGCATTTCCCCAGCTTTCCATGAAAGCCTTTGGGAATGCAGGCACGCATGCGTGGTTCCCTTCCTGCCTAAAGGTGCCATCTTACCTCAGTCTCTCGTTTTCCGTGAAGCCCACCGGACGTGAGTCCTAGTCATCCCGGAAAATTGTTAGATTCTTGCGATTTTTCGCTCTTTTTTTCTTCCCGGTAAGACGCCGGTTCCCCTCCCGCCGGGTTCGGTACACCAGTATCGAGCCCGATTTTTCTTTTTCGGTTTTTGCCCTTCGTGGCTGGCGTTCGCGCCCTTTTTTCTCTTTTTCCCTGGAAGGCTGGTCCTTTGACCTCGCGGAGTCTCTTTTTTCCCTGATGGCCTCCAGCGGTTTCAAAAAGTGTGATCGGTGTAAGAAGTTGATGTCTCTCACCGACACACACGACTGCTGCCTCCGGTGCCTCGGTCCTGATCACGACCCTAAGACGTGTGGACCATGTGGGAAGATGTCTTCCAAGACACTGCGTAGTCGACAGCATCAGAAGGAAAGGCTCTTTTCTGACTCGGCCTCTGGTCAGGCCCGGACCTCGTCTGAGGCCTTGACATCTCGGGAATCGGATCCCGAGCACTGTCGTGGCTCCTCGGACAGGGGGTCCCCCGACCGGGAACGGAAGAGGAAGAAGCGGCTCGCGAGGGCGTCGTCTGAAGAGGTCCCTGGCTCCTCGAGAGCTAGGTCTCAGACCCCCGACCGTCGCCCCGGGCCCGTGGAACAGGACAAGCCTTCCAAAGTCCCTCGACTGGAGCCGGAGTCTGCTGGACACGTAAGCCCTGTAGTCCTTGTGGACTTTCCTCCCAGGGAGCCGACGTCGGGCCCGGCGCCGCCGGGGCCAGAGTCGGGAGCTGCTGAGTCTCCTGAGCTGGGTCTCAGGTTGACAGTCTTGGAGAGCAGACTGTCTGCCTTCATGGAACAGCAGTGGGCACTGATGGCCAGCCTGTCTGGCGCATCTGCCCCGACCACCGGGACATCGACATCGAAGTCGACCCCGGAGACCGAGCCGATACTCGAGGCCATGAAGGCTCAAGGTCGTCCTTGGTCGCGGTCTCCCTCGACCTCCCGTTCGGGACCGAGGGCGTTGACGCCGGTGCTTCCGGCATCGGGGCGGGTGCTCGCAGGCCCTGCGGGGTCGGACCCCAATTCCTCATCGGACGAGTCCGCATGGGAGACAGAGGACGAGGAGTCTCCCGACACCTTCAAGACTCGGTGCGTCCCGTCGGACTCACCGCAGTCTGAACCCCGGAGTAGATCCCCTCCAGAGGATACCCGGTTCTCGGAGTTCGTCCGGGATATGGCCACTGCATTGGCTATCCCTGCGGACCCCGAGGAGAAGCCGAAGAGCTCGAGGCCCTGCAGTATGACTCTACTCCGAAGGAGGCCTTTACTGTACTGGTTCCTCCGATGCTGGAGTGGCTCCTCTTCCGAATGTGCGAGGCACCGGCCTCGGCGCCATTTTTAAGCAAGCGGGTCGATTCGATCTATTGACTCCGGAAGAGCCCTGGCTTTCAGAAGGCACAGCTACCACACCATTCCATGGTTGTGGAATCGGCCATGCGTCGCCTGAAAAGTCAGAAGAATGCACTCCGCGGTGCCCCCTGGCAGGGAGGCCCGAAACCTTGATGGTTTTGGTAGAAAGTGCTTCCAGGGCTCGATGCTTGCTTGCCGTGTCCAGTTTTACCAGCTGTACATGGGCATGTACTTGCGAGATCTGGCCAAGGAGCTGGCCGGGTTCTCTGCTGGTCTCTCCGGAGAAACCTTGCAGAGGTTCAAGTCCTTGTCCTCGGGGATCCGGGAATGTTCAAAATTTATGTCCCGCGCTGCCTACGATGGCTTCGAGGCTTCGGCCCATGTTGCGGCAGCTGGCATCGCGGCTTGACGCCAGGCATGGCTGCAGTCATCGGACCTCGAGCCATGGGTTCAGGACAAGTTGGTCGATGTCCCTTGCCGAGGTGAGAATCTGTTTGGCAAGCCCATGACCGAGAAGGCCGCACAGCTCGAGACCGAGCACCTCACAAGGACAAGGCTGTCTAGAAGGACATCTGCCCCTTCTCACAAGAAGAAGGGCTCGGGTAAAAAGCCCTTTTACCTGAGGAAGGGCACTGCCTACAAACAGTACCCACAATATCAGGCTGCCCAAGCTGCCCCTTAGCGTCAGCAAGCCAAGGGGCAGGGTAATGGGCCCCGTAGGCAGAGGACCCCCAAGCCTCCGGCCCCTGCTCCCACTCAGCAGGGTGGGGGGTTTTGACTCCTTAGGCATAGCCTCTCCGTCCCTGCTCTCCCAACCCTGCACAGGAGGTCGCCTCACTCTTTTTGCCCACCAGTGGCCACTCATCACTGGAGACAGTTGGGTATTAAGCATAGTCCAAAGGGGCTATGCACTACACTTCCAGCAACTGCCTCCTCCATACTTTCCAGGGGAGCCTCCAAGGCCTCCCCTGCACACAGATCTTCTCCTTCAGGAGCTACAAGGTCTGTTGGTGGACAGGGCGGTGTAGCCTGTGCCTCCCCACTTGCAAGGTTACGGGTTCTACTCCAGGTATTTCCTGGTACCCAAAAGAACTGGTGGCCTTCAACCACTGTTCCCTCTAAGCTGTGCGCGTGTGCGCGCGCACACACCTCGCCAAGTGAGCGCACATACTTTACAACAGAGCGCACAAAAATTACGGTTCTGATTCTGATAGAAAACACAGATGTCTTAAAATTTAAAAGTTGTGATTGTAATTACTAGAAATTTTCTGCTTCATTTAGTAATCGTCTATTTTCATTTAATTTTATTAAAATCAATGTGGTGTACATACTGTATTCTGACGTGTGGTCAAATTTTAAAGTATATAACTCCGAGTGTCGTTATGTGGCGTACAAAAATTTAACCCTCCTTCAAAAGCTGCACACAGCTGTTATTTTATGCGCACACAGCCTACAGAAAATTAGAGGGAACATTGCCTTCAACCTATTCTAGACCTCAGAAACCTCAACAAGTTCCTGGAGAAGGAAAAGTTCAAGATGCTTACTCTTGGAACACTTCTGCCCTACCTCCAGCAGGGAGATTGGCAATGCTCCTTGGATATAAAGGATGCGTACACTCACATCCTCATTCATCCAGACCACAGAAAGTACCTCAGGTTCATTGTGGGAGGAAACCATTATCAGTACAGAGTACTGCCTTTTGGCCTCACCTCTGCTCCCAGGGTCTTTACCAAATGCCTGGCAGTGGTGGTGGTCTACCTGAGAAATCAGGGAATCTTTGTCTTCCCCTACCTGGACGACTGGCTCATCAGGGGTCAGACTTGCCAGGAGGCCAGACAAGCCACCCTCAGAACTATTGCTCTTCTTCAAAGCCTGGGTTTCCTCATAAACTTCGCAAAGTCCACTTTGCTCCCCTCCCAGAACTTGGAGTTCATAGGGACAAGGTTGGACTCTCTGCTGGCAAAGACATTCTTGCCAGAAGACAGAGCCCAAAGACTGATAAGCTTGGCAAGCCAGTTTCTCAGCCGGTCACTGGTCTCTGCCAGACTCTGCCTGAGGCTTCTTGGCCACATGGCTTCGACAGTACATGTGACCCCCAATTCCAGGCTCCATATGAGGCCTGCACAGTGGTGCCTTCGGTCTCAGTGGTCACAGGCCACAGGCAGCCTCAGAGACAGAATAAGGGTGTCCAGACAATTTCTGAACTTGCTCACCTGGTGGCTGCATCCACCCAATCTGCTGCGAGGCATGCCTTTTCAGACTCCTGGATTCACAGTGGTGTTAACCACGGATGCCTCCCTGCAGGGCTGGGGAGCTCATTGTCTGGGCAAGTGCACCCAGGGCTATGGTCTCCCTGGGAAGCTGCACAGCAGATCAATCCCTTGGAACTCAGGGCTATTCGGTTAGCCCTCAAGACTTTCTCTCCCACCCTGGCTCACCAGTCTGTGTTGGTTCAAATAGACAATCAGGTGGCTATGTTCTATGTGAACAAGCAGGGCGGAACTGGGTCCAGGCTTCTTTGCCAGGAAGCACGGAACCTTTGCTTGTTTGCTCTCAGACACAACATGCTCCTCAAGGCAGTGTATCTACCAGGCCAGGAGAACTACCTGACCGACAAGTTGAGCAGGATTCTGCAGCCCCACGAGTGGCAGCTCCATCCTTTGGTGGTTCAGAAGATTTTCCTGAAATGGGGACTACCATCCATAGATCTCTTTGCCAGTCCTCTGAACAAACAGCTGCCAAAGTTCTGCTCCAGGCAACCGCATCCTCTGCGTATAGCAGCAGATGCTTTTCTGATTCCCTGGTCTGAGGGCCTCCTGTATGCGTTTCCTCCCATGCCCTTGGTTCAAAATTCAAAACTCTGTTCAAAATTCTTCAGGACAAGGCCTCGGTCCTGCTGGTGGCTCCCAGGTGGCCGAGGCAGCCTTGGTTTCCACTTCTGCTTCAGCTGGTGGTGGATCCCCTACTGCCTCTGGGGTTGCAACCCGACCTTCTCTCTCAGGATCAGGGTTCCCTTCTGCGCCCAAATCTCAAAACTCTCAATTTGATGGCATGGAGGCTGCAAGGATAGTTTTGGCTCCCTGGGGCCTGCCTCAGGAAGTTGAGGAAGTTCTCCTAGCCTCTAGGAAACAGTCCACTAGGAAAACCTATGCCCTGAAATGGAAAATGTTTTCTGTGTGGTGTCAGCTACGTACAGAGGATCCCTTCTCCTGTACTGTGCCTGTTGTACTTCAGTACTTACTGCACTTGTCAAATCAAAGACTTAAGTCCAATTCTGTTCGGGTCCACCTCTCAGCTCTAGCAGCTCACCAATCACTGGTGGAAGGACATTCTCTATCGGTTCACCCCTTGGTGTCCAGGTTTCTCAGAGGCTTGCTCTTGCTCAAGCCTCCTATCCGTCCTCCTGCTCCTGAGTGGGAGTTGAATGTGGTCTTGCAGCAACTGACTCGCCCACCTTTTGAGCCGATGGCTACTTGTCCTCTACGCTTCCTGTCCTGGAAGACACTCTTCTTGGTAGCCCTTACATCGGCTAGGCGAGTGAGTGAGCTTCAGGCCCTGGTCTGTGACAGGCCTTACACCAGATTCTATGGGAACAGGGTAGTCCTCAGGACTCATCCAAAGTTCCTCCCAAAGGTTGTCTCCTCTTTCCACCTCAACCAGGAGGTGGTTCTTCCAACATTCTTCCCTAGGCCTCATGCAAGCCAGGCTGAAGCAGTTCTGCATACCCTGGACTGTAGGAGGGCCTTATCCTTCTACCTTGACCGTACGCAGGGGCACAGAAGGGCTACTCAGCTCTTCATATCTTTTGACCCTAATAATTTGGGGTTAGCTGTGTCCAAGCGTACCTTGTCCACCTGGGTGGCTGACTGTATCACCTGGGCTTACAAGGCGGCTGACCTTCCTTTGCAGGGTCGGGTCACGGCCCACCGTGTCAGGGCAATGGCTGCCTCAGTGGCTCATCTCTGCTCTGTACCGTTGGTGGACATCTGCAGTGCTGCTACCTGGTCTTCAAGCCAGACTTTTGTGGCCCATTACTGTCTGAAAAGGGAGTCCCGTAGGGACAGTGCTTTTGGCCAGGCAGTACTCCGGAATCTCTTTGAGGTTTAGGCAACTCCTGCCCTCCTGCCCTCTGTTGGGCTACCGGTGGAGGTTCTATCAGTGGAAAGCCTTTCTTTGATGCTGGGACTAGAGAGAGTTCTCTTGTTCAGCCTGGGTTCCTGGTAGCCCAGAGCTAGGGAGTCACCCATATGTGAGGACTGACTTCCTGCTTGGTCCTGGAGAAAGAGTAGTTACTCACCTGTAACAGGTGTTCTCCGGGAGCAGCAGGAATCAGTCCTCACAACCCTCCCTCCTCCCCTGGGAGTTGCAGTTGTACATAGTTTATTTTTTCATTTTTGTGTGCTGTTCTTAGCTATATCATTTGACTGAGGTAAGATGGCACCTTTAGGCGGGAAGGGAACCATGCATGTGTGCCTGCATTCCCAAAGGCTTTCATGGAAAGCTGGGGAAATGCTCCGCAAGGAGCTTCATCGACGTCGATGACACCCATATGTGAGGACTGATTCCTGCTGCTCCTGGAGAACACCTGTTACACGTGAGTAACTACTCTATTATAACTTAGTAACATAGTAAATGACAGCAGATAAAGACCAGTATGGTCCATCTAGTCTGCCCAGTATGATGCCAAGAGTAGGTACACCTGCCGCTCCATGCAGGCCCCCCCCGCCCCATGTCTTTTTCCAGGGATGATCCCGCCAAAGACATGGGGAGGGGGGCCTGCACGGAGCGGCAGGTGTACCTGTACTCATAAAAACAGTATTCTCAGTTATCTGGACTCTAATCAGATTGCCATTGTTGTGTCATTTGATTTTTCATCTGCATTCAATCTAGTCAATAATCAATTATTTATATCACAGCTCAACAGCCTTGTTATCAAGAACACAGTCTTGCAAATGATTCAGTTCATTTCTAGATGTATGTATGTCTTCATTTACTTAGATACGGTATCAAAACTCACCTATTCCTTCTCCTCATAACATAAAGCCCAGTCTGTCAACATCATACTCTAAATTTGGTTATACTGTAAATAGTATAGTACTGTAAATTCTGTTGTAATGTAAATAGTTCACCATTCTTGTTACTGTTAATGTAAGTTTGTTAATTGTATTATTTCTTGTTCACATGTTCAATGTAAATCTGTTCCATGTAATAAGTTGTTCTATTGTAAACCCTGCTGATCATGGATAGTGCGGTATAAAACCAAAGAAATAAACAAATAAATACGGTATACTTAGATTTCAGTAAAGCCTTTGACACTGTTCCGCACAGGCAACTTATAAATAAATTGAGTCCCCTAGGGATGGATCCTAAAGTGACTGACTGGGTTAGAAATTGGTTGAGTTGGAGAGAACAGGTAAATGGAGCTCACTCTGAGAAGGGTGTTACCAGGGCTGTGCTGCATGGATCTGTCCTTGATCCAATTCTTTTCATCATCTTCGTTAGTGATATTGCGGAAGGGCTGTTTGGTAAGGTTTGCCTCTTTCCCGATACCAAAATCTGCAATAGAGCAGACACCTAGGAAGGAGTAAATAATGAGGAGGGATCTAGCTAAGCTTGAAGAAAGGTCAAGAATTTGGCAGCTGAAATTTTAATGCTAGAAAATGCAGGGTCATGCATTTGGGCTGCAAAAATCCAAGGAAGCGGAACAGCGTAGGTAATGAAGTAATTCTGTCTACAAAAGAAGAGCAGGACTTGGGTGTGATTGTTTCTGATGATCTTAAAGTGGCTAAACAGCTAGAAGAGGCGAGATTGAGAGCCAGAAGGATGCTTGGGTGCATAGGGAGAGGAATGTCTAGCAGAAAAAAGGAGGTGATAGTGCCTCTGTATGACCTCATTTGGAGTATTGTGTGCAGTTCTGGAGACCACACCTTAAAAAGGATATAAATCCCTGTTCTCTGTAAGTCCATTGTAGGCCCTGTAAGTCCAGTGTAGGCCCTGCCTGCACGGCACAAATTTGTTAACTGTAAACCGCATTGATTTTAAAGAGCACGGTATAAAAATGTCATTAAATAAATAAATAAAATAAACAGGATGGAATCGATGCAGAGGGTGGCTACTAAAATGGTTAATGGTCTTCATTATAAAGCATATGTGGACATACTTAAAGATCTTAATATGTATACGGTAGAGGAAAGACAGGATATATGAGATTTAAATACCTCTGTGGCATAAATGCATTAGGAGAGCCTCTTTTGATTGAAAGCAAGCTCTGCTATGAGGGGACATAGGATCAGGGTGAAAGGGGATAGACTTGGAAGTATAGGCAGAAATATTTTTGTACGGTAAGAGATGTGTGGAATAGTCTCCCAGTGGAGGTAGTAGAGACAAGGATAGTATCTGAATTCAAGAAAGCATGGGACAAACAGATCTCTAATGGGGGGAAAAAAAGGGATAGTAGTAGTTGATAAGGGCAGACTAGATAGGCCATATGGTCCTTTTCTGCTGTCATGTTTCTGTTTCTCTATTATTAATGATTACCAGGGAAATCCACTGCTTACCCATGGGATAAGCAGCATGGAATCTGTCTATCTCTTGGGAACCTGACAGGTACTTGTATCCTGGATTGGCCACTTTTGGAAACGGGATACTGGGCTTGATGAATCCTTAGTCTGACCCAGTATAGCATATCTTATGTTCTTGTGGTGCTGTACTTTCCCAGTGGACTTGGTCATGCACCATGTCCTTAAAAAAAAAAAACACCCTAAAATTTTGTATGCTTAATGAATTAATGTCTGTCCTATGATTAAAGCTTGGTGAATGGAGCTATGTGCAGTAAATCTTAAAACATTTCCTATATACAGCATTCACTATCCTAGAAAACACAAGGATAGGACTACCAGGCTGAGAGGGGAGGGTAGTTGCTGGGCAAGGGTTATTTTTGTATGCCCCTCTTCCTTTTAGCATCTGCAGACTCAAAAGGGCAGTAATGCACTCAAGGCAGTTAGTTGCCTTTCCTCCTCATTCCATGAGCGCCCTTGCAAGATTTCAGAAGGGGTTGGCACAGAAGCATCATTCTTTTAGAAACTTAGTTTTTGATTTGCTAGGAGATCTCAGTGGTCTGTTACATTGTAACAGTGAATGGAGAGCACAAGCAATGGGAGTTGTGCCTGGAAGATTGTAGAGTAAAACTTATTACCATCCACATCACAAATCTGAAAGGATTTTGTCAAAGAATAAAAAAGCTGCTGCATAGACAGTGCAAGGAAAAGGGGTAGAAGTACAATTATTTCTTAGCGACTGCCAAAAAGAGTGTGGGTTTTATATTGTTCATTGGTGTCCAAATATCAGAAAAGACATTTTTCTTGCAATTTTTTTGTCAGAACACAAGCAGGGTTTATCATTGTTAAATAAGACCAACATTTTATTTATTCCACATATAGGGAACTCTGCCATAGGTCTTTTCCTATTCTGGCTTTCTTCTGCAGCAAATTTAAATGAGCAAGTAAAGAAATAGAAGGCAGATGTCCCCCACCCCCACCTCCATCTTTTATGGCAAATACGGTTTTATTGGTTAGGCAATGAAAATTCCCATTGTGGTAAATTCAGGACAGAGCTGCAGCTTTGAGCCTATAGGCCAGTGTGAGAATTTCTCCTGTGATTCTTTTAGATTATCACTTTGTGACCCGAGAGGAGATGCAGAGAGCAATAGATGCCAGAGAGTTCCTGGAGTATGCTGAGTTCTCGGGGAACATGTATGGTACAAGGTATGTGATATTCTTAGGACACTGTCTAACCTGGACAGAAAGAAACTGAAAATGTTAATCCATTTTGCCCTTCATAGAATTTTATTTTTATTTAGAGAGTCTGAGTACAAGTGCCAGTGAAACTAAACCTGTCACTGAGATTAATATGGTATGATAGCCCGAAGGCATAATAATAAATACTGTGTACTCTCTCGTATACAGCAGTTGTCATCCAAGTTGACTGGGGTTAGTCATAGAGAGGACACTTCTCCGGGAACAAGCAGGAAGTCAGTCCTCGCATATGGGTTATGTCGGCGCCGACAGAGCCCGCACGGAGCAAATCCCCAGCTTTAAATGAAAAAGCATTCGGGAAATGCCTCCACGCATGCGTGGTCCGCTTCCAGCCCAAAGAGGCCATCTTGCTCAGTCTTCTTTTTTCCGTGGAGCCCTTCAGACGTTGTCTGTTCTATCCCGGAAAAGTGTGTTTTTCTTCTTGCCTTTCGACTGTTGTTCGGGCTAACACCGGTACCCTTCCTGCCTGCCCTCGGTACCCCGGTATCAGGTCGGCCTTTTTTCCCTTTTTTCTTTTGGGTATTTTACACCCTTGTTTTTTCTCGCTGGAAGCCCGAAAGGTCTTTGACCTTGCAGAGGCCCTTTTTCCCTCCATGGCTACCAGCAGGTTCAAAAAGTGCAATAGGTGTGGTAAAATTATGACCATCACCGATACGCATGACTGCTGCCTCCAGTGTCTCGGCCCGGACCACAACCCGGCGGTTTGTGGCCTTTGCAAACATGTCCTCAAAGGCCTTGAAAAGCCACCAGCAGCAGCAGGAAAAGATTTTCCTTGACCCCCCCCCCCCATGCCTCCGAAAGCCAGGTCCTCCTCCGAGACCTCCACGCACTAGGAGGAGCGTTCCGAACCTGAGCGGCTTCGGGGGACCTCGGAGAGTAGGTCCCCCTTGGGGGAACCTAAAAGAAGGACATTTTCCTCGTCTCTGGATGGTTCAGAATGACCAGGTCCCTCACGGGGCCGGTCAGGGAGCCCTGAGCATCAACCCGAGGCGTCGGGGAAGGAACGCCCAATCAAGCTCTCTTGAAAGGAACCGACCATGGAACGGTCTTGACTAGTGTGTCCTGTTCTAATCTAGAACTCCCCTCCGGGGGAACCGGCATCGGCCCCGATTCCATCGGCACCCGAGCCAGAGGCTGTGGAACCACCTGGGCTCACATCCAGGATGGATTCCTTGGAACGCAAGATCATTGCCTTCCTAAAGCAGCAAAGGGCAATAGTGTCCAGTACGTCCAGTTCCTCTGCCCTGACCACCGGGGACTCGACGACGAAGTTGACCCCGGAGGCCGTGCCCATCCTCGAAGCCCTTCAGGCCTGAGAAGATCCTCGGCCAAGGTCCCGCTCGATCTCCCGTTCTTCAGGGCAGAGATCGTCACCAGCAAGTCAAGGAGCGCCAGAGTGGCCCGACCCCTCAGGGCCTGAGGACTGCCACTGCTACTCGGATGACTTCATCTGGGAGTCGGGAGATGAGGTGTCTCTGGACACTCGCCTTCACTGGGATGTCCCTTCCGATTCCTCGAGGTTGGAGCATAATTCCATGGTCGTGGAATCGGCCATGCGTAGACTAAAAAGTCAAAAGATGCAATTCTCGTGCCACCTGGCAGGGAGGCCCCGCACCTTGGATGCCCTCAGCAGAAAATGCTACCAGGGCGCGATGCTGAATGGCCTAAGAGATCTAACAAAGGAGATTGCCAAGTTCTTGACTGGTCTCTCTGAGGAGCCCCTGCAGCGCTTCAAGGGCCTGTCTAGAGTCATCGGTGAATGCTCCAAATTTATATCTCGAGTGGCCTACAACGGGTTCAAGTCGGCGGCCAGAGTAGCCGTGGCGAGCATCGGTGCACGCCGCCAAGCCTGGCTGCAGTCGTCCAACCTAGAGCAATGGGTACAGGACAAGTTGATTGTTCCATGTCAGGGAGAGAACTTATTCGGCAAGCCCATGACCGAAAAGGCCGCCGAACTGGAGACCGAGTTCATGACAAGAACTAGGCTCTCTAAGAAGACCTCGGCCCCTCCCCGAAAGAAGGGCTCGGGGAAAAAGCCCTTCTACCCAAGGAAATCCATGCCTTACTGGGCTGTCCTCCCTATCAGGCCTCCCCAGTGCCCCAGCAGGGGCAGCAAGCCAAGGGGCAGGGGCACGGTCCCCGTAAGCAGAAATCCCCTAAGACAAGTTTCGACCCCGGCTCAACCCGGGGGGAAGCTTTTGACTCTTACAGCATAACCACTCTCTCCAGCAAGGCCAGGCAGCCACAGGAGGTTGGCTCTCCCTGTTTGCCCACAGGTGGGGAACTGTCGCCACCGATGCCTGGGCTCTACAGGTGTTCAAGGAGGGTTACCTCCTTCACCTAGTCGAGGTGCCCCCGCACTCCTTTCCGGGAGAGCCCTCCTGGATTCCCCTCCAACGGGTCCTTCTCTTGAAGGAATTGGCGAGTCTTCTCGAGGACAGAGCGGTAGAGCCAGTGCCCCATCATCTCAGGGGCAAGGGGTTCTACTCCATATACTTCCTCGTGTCAAAAAGATCAGGAGTCCTCGGGGCCCATCCTCGACCTCTGCAACCTCAATAGATTCCTGGTGTGGGAGAGGTTCAGGATGCTCTCCCTTGGAACTTTGCTGCCTTATCTCTGCCAGGGAAACTGGCTATGCTCCTTAGACCTAAAGGATGCTTACACGCACATCCTAATCCACCCAAACCACAGACAATACCTACGCTTTGTGGTGGGTGGCCTTCACTTCCAGTACCGGGTGCTGCCCTTCGGACGTTCCTCGGCCCCCAGGGTATTCACGAAGTGCCTAGTGGTAGTCGCTGTCTTTCTCAGGCTGCAGGGGATTTTTCTCTTCCCCTACCTTGACGACTGGCTCATCAGGGGCACCTCGGCCCCCAAGATGCAGCAGGCCACGGCACGCACCATCCAGGTCCTTCAGCACTTGGGCTTCATGATCAACTACCCCAAGTCCAGCCTGAGACCAACTCAGGAACTGGAATTTATCAGGGCAAGAATCGATATGCTCCCAGCCTTTCTGCCTACAGACAGAGCCAACAGGCTGATGACATTGGCCAGGAGGGTACAGCACCGCTCTTTTGTACCGGCACGACTCCTGTTGTGCCTCCTTGGGCACATGACCTCCACAGGCCATGTCACCCCAGATGCCTGCCTACACATGCGGATTCTGCAGTGGTGCCTCAGGGACCGATGATCCCAGGCTACGGGGCACTTCCTGGACAGGGTCAGAGTCACTGTGCACTTGGCAGGTACCTAAACTGGTGGCAGTCCCCCCACCACTTGCAAGCTGGAATGCCTTTTCAGGTCCCTCAGCCCTCGAGGGTCCTCACCACAGACACCTCTCTGCTGGTCTGGGGAGCCCATTGCCAGGAGATTCACACCCAGGGCATCTGGTCTCTGGACGAGAATGCCTTACAGATCAACCAGTTGGAGCTGCGTGCGATCCGTCTTGCCCTGAGGGCATTCCAGAAATCCCTGAGCCACAGCTCCGTCCTAGTCCAAGTCAACCATGTCGCCATGTTCTACGTGAATAAATAGGGCATTATGGGATCCCGTGTCCTCTGCCGAGAAGCACTGGACCTATGCTCTTTCGCAGTCCAACACGGCATTCTCCTCAAGGCGGTGTACCTACCGGGCCACAGCAATTGGCTAGCCGACAGGCTCAGCAGACTATTCCAGCCCACGAATGACAACTGGACCCCAGAGTGGTTCGCAAGCTCTTTCGGATCTGGGAGTACTCGAGGCTGGACCTCTTCGCCAGCCTGGACAACTACCAGTTGCCCCGTTTCCCCCGACACCTCTGATCGCCAAGACCCTGTTCAAGATTCTTTGCGACAGAGTCCTAGTCATTTTGATAGCCCGACAACCGTGGTTCCCGCTCCTCCTGCAGCTAGCGGCGGAGACTCATATCCCTCTGGTGACAAGCTCATGGCTCCTCTCCCAGGAGGGTGGTTCTCTCCTGCACCCCAACCCCAGCTCCCTATCGCTGACGGTGTGGCTGCTGAGAGGGTCTCTCTAGCTCCGCTCCTATTTCCAAAGGAGGTGAAGGATGTCCTGCTGGCTTCCCGCAGAACATCTACCAGACGGGCGTACGCATTTAAGTGGCGCAGTTTTGCGCTCTGGTGTGCGGCTCGAGAAACCGACCCTTTCTCCTGTCCGGTGGCCATGGTGTTACAATACCTTCTCCACCTCTCTGACTCGGGGCTTAAATCCAACTCCATCAGAGTGCATCTCGGTGCCCTTGCGGCCAACTATCATCCGATAGATGGGAAACCACTCTCTGCACACCCAAAGTGTCCCAATTCCTCAGGGGTCTTCTCCTGTCTAATCCCCCGGTCCGCCCTTCGGTGCCCAAATGGGATCTCAATGTGGTGTTGGGATGGCTCACCCTGCCACCATTTGAACCGATGGCTACGTGTCATCTCCCCTACCTCTCCTGGAAGGTGGTGTTCCTCGTTGCTCTCAACCTCCGCCCGAAGAGTGAGTGAGCTCCAGGCCCTCATGGCAGAGAGGCCTTATACCAGGTTCTATAAGAATAGGGTGGTGTTTCGCACACACCCCAAGTTTCTTCCAAAGGTACTGTCTCCTTTCCACCTCAATCAGGATGTGGTCCTTCCTACCGTTTTTCCCAGACCGCACGCCGGTCGCACTGAGGCTGTCCTCCATACCTTAGATTGTAGGAGGGTTTTATCTTTCTATATTCAGCATACTCAAGACCACCAGAAAGCTTCGCAGCTTTTCGTTTCCTACGATCCCAGCAAGCTGGGGCAAGCGGTGACCAAGTACACGCTGTCCACCTGGGTGGCGGACTGCATCTCCCGGGCCTATGAGGAAGTGAAACTCCCTTTAGAGGGCCGTGTCACGGCTCACAAGGTCTGGGCCATGGCAACCTCTGTGGCTGATTTGCACTCCGTTCCTCTGGCAGACATCTGCCGGGCCGCCACCTGGTCTTCGGTTCATACCAGCTCATTACTGCCTGGATAGGGAATTCCGATGGGACAGTGCTTTTGGCCAGGCCATACTCCGTAAGCTTTTGAGGTCTAAGCAGCTCCTGCCCTCTGACCCTTCTGTGTTCAGGCTACCAGAGTGCTATTTCCTCTCAGATTGAGAATTATTTTCCACTGCAGCTGCTCACGGCTCTCGATGAGGGAGCTTTTTTTGGCTATGGGTTCCTGGTAGCCTGTATCTGGGGAGTCCCATATGTGAGGACCGACTTCCTGCTTGTTCCCGGAGAAAGCATAGTTACTCACCTGCAACAGGTGTTCTCCGGGGAAAGCAGGAATCAGTCCTCAAAACCCTCCCTCCTCCACTTGGAGTTGCAGTCCTCCTGTATTTACTGTTTTTTTTTGTTCTTTGCTGTCTTTAGCTATGTCATTTGACTGAGCAAGATGACCTCTTTGGGCGGGAAGTGGACCACGCATGAGTGGAGGCAACTCCCAAACGCTTTCTTTGAAAGCTGGGGATTTGCTCCATGCGGGCTCCGTTGGCACCGACGTAACCCATGTGTGAAGACTGATTCCTGCTGTCCCCGGAGAACACCTGTTACAGGTGAGTAACTACGCTTTCTAGTCTGCCTTGAATAAGCTCATCCACAATATGCTTACTTGAATGGCGATATATCAACTATTAAGCTAAAATAAATATTAGCAAGTAAATCAAACACTTTACTTTTGTACACTGTCCATTGTTCAATAATTCGAGGTTTACAATAAGCAAACACTAATTAGAAAAGAATTAGGAGAACCTCACTCTGGGTCTTCTGCTGCCACCAGTCCACTCCAGAAGCTAAGGCAAAATATGAAGACTTGAAAGCCCTTTAGGCACGTTTTGCTAATGCAATAAGGCTTATTATGGAGCCTCCTAGTGTCTGTTCATACGCATAGGTCCAGACAAGCCGGTTATGCTCCCTTGTCAGCAGGTGGAAGCAGATTTGAGCAACTTTCAGTGATGTCATCACTTGGTATATCATCTGGTGTAGCACTGACAGAAGGCAATAGTTTCTGCCTCCTGTAGGTGGCAAGGTGTGTGGACTGGTGCAGCAGAGTGGATGGGCCCGACTCTCCTGGCCCATACTATAATGCAGTGGCTTCAGGATGGAGTTCAGAAGTGCCCAGCAGTGCTCACCTTTGACTCCTTGAGCTGATAGCCGTCCAGGATCCAGCACCCTTTCCCACAGGCTATGAGGGCTTGGTGGGCCTGAAAAAGGACCAGGAGACCTTGCAGGGCCCCTGAGGGGTCTGGTAAATTGGGCACAGGCCCCTCTTCCCTCTTGCTGTCCTTATCTGAATTCCTTAGTTGTTTTATTAACTTTTTAGATTTTTCTGTATTTTTTTTCTAAAAACACCCCAATGAATGCTGATGATGTTGACGATGATGGCGATGCTGTAATGCAGGATCCAAGCTTTGAGGCATCCGGTTCCTCTTACTGGACC
Source organism: Ichthyophis bannanicus (assembly GCA_033557465.1). Taxonomy (NCBI): domain Eukaryota; kingdom Metazoa; phylum Chordata; class Amphibia; order Gymnophiona; family Ichthyophiidae; genus Ichthyophis; species Ichthyophis bannanicus. The sequence continues at coordinate 224,551,439 of CM066031.1, forward strand.
AAAGCGATTTGAATGATCTCGTCAGAGATTTGAATCTTTCAAAGCGACAAGCAGAACTGTTAGGGTCACGATTGAAAGGCTGGAATCTGCTTCAGAAAGAAACCAAAGTGTGCACTTTTAGAAATAGGCATACCGAGTTTGTGGATTACTTTGCCTTTGAAGATGGAATTGATTTTTGTTGTGAAGATAAATCCCTGATGGAAACACTTTGTCCGGATTATAGAACAGAGGATTGGCGTCTATTTATTGGTTCTTCTAAATATAGCCTAAAAGCTGTGCTTATCCACAATGGAAATATTTTACCATCAGTTCCAGTAGCTCATGCCGCCAATATGAAAGAAACTTCCAGCAGTATGCATCTCCTGCTAACAAATATCAAGTATGAAGAGCACAAATGGAATATTTGTGGCGATTTAAAAGTAATTGCCCTCTTGCTTGGACAACAGCTTGGTTGGACAAAGTATTGTTGCTTTCTGTGTGACAGGAAAGCACAGTTACTTACCTGTAACAGGTGATCTCTGGGAACAGCAGGAATAAGTCTTCACATATGGGTATCATCGGTACCGACGGAGCCTGCGCGGGAACGCTCCCCAGCATCCAGAAAGAAAGCTTTTGGGAGCATCCCACAGCGCCTGCGCGCTGCCTTCCCGCCTTTCCTAACCGCCTCTCTCCAGTTCAAGTTTTAAGCTGAGACAAAGAGAGAGAGAGAGGAAAGGAAAGATAGATAGATAGAGAGATACAACTCCTAGGGGAGGTGGGTGGGTTGTGAAGACTTATTCCTGCTGTTCCCAGAGATCACCTATTACAGGTAAGTAACTGTGCTATCTCCAGGAACAAGCAGGAATGAGTCTTCACATATGGGGACTCCCCAGCTAGAGATGCCAGGGAGATCTCCAAGGTTGTGAGTCCCTGAAAAGGGCTCTACCTCCCCCCATGGATCTCGGGCATCCAACCAGGGATGGGGGGTAGGAGTTGATTAGGTATGGAACAGGTGTTTGAGAACAGCCTGACCAAACAAGGCATCCCGGCGGGAGTCCTTGTCCAAGCAGTAATGGGCTGTAAAGGTATGAACTGAGGCCCAGGTGGCCGCTCGGCAGATTTGGTCGATGGACACAGAGTTTAGATGAGCCATAGAGGCTGCCATGGCCCTCACATTGTGAGCTGTGACATGGCCCTCCAGAGAAAGGTTCTTACTCTGGTTGGCGAAGGAAATACACTGAGCAATCCAATTGGACAGAGTTCTCTTAGAGACTGGAAGTCCTAAATGAGAGGGATCAAAAGCAACAAATAGTTGAGAGGACTTTCTATGTTGCTGTGTCCTTTGTAAGTAAAAAGCAAGTGCTCTCTTACAATCCAGGGTATGAAGATTCCTCTCTGCACTTGATGCATGAGGTCCTGGAAAAAAGACAGGTAAATACACCTCCTGGTTCAGATGAAAAGGTGAGACCACTTTAGGCATAAAGTGTGGATTAGTCCTGAGGACTACCTTGTCATGATGGAACCTTGTATAAGGAGGATTAACCACCAAGGCTTGCAGCTAACTGATACGGCGAGCTGAGGTGACTGCAATGAGAAAAATAACCTTCCAGGAAAGGAATTTCAAGGAGGTAGTGGCTAAGGGTTCAAAGGGTGGCTTCATGAGCTGGCCAAGAACCAAATTCAAATCCCATGCCACTGGAGGTGGTCTAATGGGAGGTTTAGTTAAAAGAAGGCCTCTCATGAATCTTGCAGTAAGAGGATGAGAGGAAATAGGATGTCCATTGAGAGGCTTAAGGGATGCTGCAATAGCACTCAAATGGACTCTTACTGAATTCGTTTTAAGGCCTGCATGGGATAAATGCAGTAAATAATCTAGTAAAGAATTCAGAGGTATTGCAAGAGGGTTAAGACCCTTCTCTGCACACCAAATGGTAAACCTTTTCCATTTAAAAGCATAGGAACGTCTAGTGGAAGGCTTTCTGGAAGCATGAAGGATATCCTTCACCTGCTGAGAAAGATGCAAATCTTGAAGGTCTAGGCCTTCAGCAACCAGGCCCTGAGATGAAGAGACTGGGGATTTGGGTGCCACAACGTTCCCTCCTCCTGGGACAGGAGGTCTGGAGCAGATCCCAAGTCCAGGGAGGGAGCTTGAGAGAGATGAAGAAGTAGAGGGTACCACACTTGGCATGGCCAACATGGAGCTATGAGGATCATAGACCCCTTGTCTCTCTGAAGCTTGAACAGTGTCTTGGAAATTAGGGGAATGGGTGGAAAGGCATAGAGGAAGTCTTGCCCCCAATGGAGAAGGAAGGCATCCCTGGCCTGAACTCCCTGACACGGAATCCTGGAACAGAACCGGGGAAGTTTGGCATTCCACGGACTTGCAAACAGGTCTATGTCCGGGGTTCCCCAAATTCGAAAGATCCTGGCTATGTGGTCCCCATGGAGGGACCATTCGTGTGGAAGCAGAACTCGACTGAGTCTGTCTGCCCAAGAGTTTTGAACCCCTGGAAGATACACTGCCATGAGATGAATTTGATGCTCTCTGGCGAAGGCCCACAATCTCAAAGCTTCATTGCAAAGCGACAGAGAGCCAGTCCCGCCCTGCTTGTTCACGTAGAACATGGCTACTTGGTTGTCCGTGTGGATGAGGACTGTCTTGTAGCTGAGCAGGGTGTGGAAGACTCTGAGAGCTAGAAAAATTGCTCTGAGCTCCAAGAGGTTGATATGTAGAGATGTCTCCTGTGGAGACCAGATGCCCTGGGTGGAGAGATCTTGTAGATGAGCTCCCCAACCCCTTGGAGAGGCATCTGTTGTAAGGGTTGCTTGGGGTAGCAACTGTTGAAAGGGGGACCCCAGCAACAGATTCTGAGTGTACTTCCTCCACTGGAGAGACCAAAAGAGGCGACTGGAGGTTGCTATTTTGTCTGACAGGCACCCTGATGCCTGGGTCCATTGGGTGGACAGAGTCCACTGAGCTGCTCGCATGTGAAGGCGAGCGTAAGGAACCACATGCACGGTGGATGCCATGTGGCCTAACAGTTGTAACATCTCTCGAGCAGTTAAATGGGACTTTAACTGAACTTGTGAGGCTAACTGCAGCAATCGGAGGCAACGGGCTTGGGGAAGATAGGCCCTTGCAGTTGTGGTATCCAGCAAGGCCCCTATGAACTCTAATGACTCAGTAGGGGTGAGATTTGATTTTGGGATGTTTATTACCAGTCCCAGATACTGAAGAACACGCCTTGTGCAGGCTAGGGAAGCCTGGGCCTCTGTCTGGGATGGAGCTCGGATGAGCCAGTCGTCCAGATAGGGGAATACAAATATTCCTAGAGTGCGTAGAAATGCAGCTACCACTGCCATGCATTTTGTGAACACTCTTGGAGAAGAGGCCAGACCGAAAGGAAGCACTCTGTATTTGTAGTGCTTTACCTGATAAAGGAACCGAAGGAACCTTCTGTGTGTTGGATGGATGAGGACATGGATGTACGCATCCTTGAGATCTAGAAAACAAAGCCAATCCTGACTCTGAAGGTATGGAAGGAGAGCACCGAGAGAAATCATCTTGAATTTCTCCTTGCATAGAAAGTTGTTCAATTCTCTGAGATCTAATATGGGTCTGTAGCCCCCTGTTTTCTTTGGGATAAGAAAATAGGGGGAGTAGAACCCTGAACCCTGTTGAAGAAGGGGTACTTCTTCTATTGCCCTTTGGGTAAGAAGGGTAGCAATCTCCTGGCCCAGAAGGTCGAGGAGAGATGTTGGAGAATTGAACTGTCTCACCATGGTGTGAGGAGGAAGGTTTAAGGAAATGAAGCTTGTACCCCTCCCTTATGATGGAGAGGGTCCATTGCTCTGCTGTGATTTGTTCCCATCTGGGAGCAAAGTGAGCTAACCTTCCTGGAATGGTGAGAGGCTCTGGTTCTTCTAGAGCCAGAAAGGCTAGGTTCTCTAGTTGTAAGTCAAAGGCCCTGAGGAGACTGAGGCTGTTGGGCCGTAGCAGGCCTTGCAGCCTTAGGCTTGGCTTGTTTAGGTTGTTGCTGACGCTTTGCAGCAAAACGACCTGCAGAAGATGCCTGGTGACCATAACCAGTATAATATTTCCCTTTTTTGGGAAAGAAAGCCCTTTTGAATAACCTTTTTCTAACAGGAGCAGAAGTAGACTTTGAAAGTCTATCTAAGGCAGAATTCTCAGCATCCATCTGAGTGGCCTTTGCTTGCCAATCCTTGCCAAAACGGTTTTCACCTGTACAAGGGAGATTTCCTAATCCATCCTGGACCCAGGGTTCCAAATCAGAAGCTTGTAACCAAGCAAGTCTGCGTGCACCTATGGCAATAGCCGAAGCTCTGCTGGCACACTCAAAAGAGTCAAAGGCTGCACGGTTGGAAAATTTGGAAACATCCTGGGCATGTTTAAGCCAGGTGAGAAACACCTCCCTTTTATCTTCTGAGACAAAAAGAGATAAAGTTTGCAGATGATCTGTAACTTCCTTTAGAAACATCCCCATACAGAGACTATAGGAATTGATTCTGGCAATAAGCATATTGGCCTGGAAGATTCTCCGGCCAAAAGCATCCAAGGTTCTGCATTCTCTTCCTGGAGGATTAGATGAGTGTCTTTTTGCACTCTTTATCTTCTTCATAGCAGACTGCACCACAATAGAGTGGTGAGGAAGCTGAGTCTTATGAAAGCCAGGACACGGAGGAACATGGTAAATGGTAGAATGAGGGGAGGTAGTAAGAGGTGTCTCCCATATGCCCAACATGTGATCATAAAGGATATCATGAATTGGTAAAGTAGCTGCCTCTTTAGGAGCCTTAGGATATTGTAAAAAATCCAATTTCTTGGCTCTAGGCTCTGGTTCAGGGGCCACTGAAATAGAGAGGCCCCTGGCCACTTCCCTAATGAAGTCTTGAAAAGACAAGTCTTCTGGAGGAGACATTCTTCTTTTTGGAGAAGAGGGCTCCTGAGGAAGGAGTACCGATGCTTCGACAGAAGCCTCTGATTCATCAGAGTCTTCGGAGGAATCGAAGTATCGCCTGTTTGGATGGTCTTGCAGAGCCCGATACGTGTACCGAGTGGTATCGACATCAGGAGTGATCGGTACCGATGGGCATCACAGAACAGGGTATCGCTGCAGTCGACACCGAAGCCGATGTCGATGCAATCGGTACCGGCACCGGAACCGATATCGGTGCCGGAACCGGTACCGACAACGGAGTTTGTTGCGGTACCGGAGGCGTCGCAGCTTGTATGAATGCCGTAATGGCACGCTGCATTTTCAGAATATTCTGATCCATCAACGCAACCAATGTCTGGATGTCGGTACCAGTGGAAATCACCGGTACCCCAGAACATGGCAACAGGTGATCGGTCGAAGCCACGCCATCGATGTCAACCTGTGACCCCATAGATGAAGCTTTGGAAGCCGGAGCTTCCCGCTGGGGTATTTTTGCCGGTGCGGGATCCTCGAGAGCAAGCCCGGAGGCATCTCGATACTTAGAGGGAGATCTACCCTTCAAGGACCAGCTGGACTTATGTTTGGTTACCTGAGATCCATGGGAGGAAGAAGAAGCCCTGGAAGATGTCGATGCCACTGAAGCTGCATCAGAGGGAAACAGGGTACTGAGCTTGGCCGCTCGATTCTGTCGACCTCTTTTAGACATCATGGAACAGGACTCACAATCGGTGATGGAGTGGTCAGGGCCCAAACATTTTAGACACCAGTCATGGGTGTCGGTGATAGAAAGAGTACCGCTGCACTTTGTGCACTTTTTAAACCCGGAAGCGGGCTTTTCCATGAGGAAAATTTTGCTAGGCCTAAGTCCCAAAAGGAAAAGTTGCACAGAAGTGGGAAACGGTAGTTTTGTGTTGTTGTTTTTTTTAAAAAGAAAGAAGAAAAGACTGGCGGTACCGGTCCGACGTCGAAGAAGGCAGACGCGCGACCAAAGAAATAAAGAAAAATAAAGAACTTCTTCAGCGGTGACAGAAACACGACCTGCTGGCTCCGCGGAAAAGAAGAACTGGAGAGAGGCGGTTAGGAAAGGTGGGAAGGCAGCGCGCAGGCGCTGGGGGATGCTCCCAAAAGCTTTCTGGACGCTGGGGAGCGTTCCCACGCATGCTCCGTCGGTACCGACGATACCCATATGTGAAGAATCATTCCAGCTTGTTCCTGGAGATAAATCATTACATCCGGAAACAGTGGCCAAACAGAACATCACTAGTCCCAGGCCAGAAAAATGTTGCACATGACCCACTTGTAGAGCCGAATAAAGTATATCTACCTCCACTCCATAGAAACATAGAAACATAAAAACATAGAAATATGACGACAGAAAAAGACCACATGGCCTATCTAGTCTGTCCTTCCATAACAACTACAACAGTCCCCTTTTTACATTTAGAGATCCTCTGTGTTTGTCCCATGCTTTTTTGAATTCAGTTACCGTCCTCATATCTACCACCTCCACTGGGAGACTATTCCATATAAAGTTGAGTCTTATGAAGAACTTTGTAAAAGCCATGGATAGAAGCAATGTTCCCTCTAATTTTCTGTAGGCTGTGTGCGCATAAAATATCAGCTGTGCAGCTTTTGAAGGAAGGTTAAATTTTTGTGCGCCACATAACGACGCTCGAAGTTATACACTTTAAAATTTGACTACACGTCAGAATACAGTATGTACACCACATTGATTTTAATCAAATTAAATGAGAATAGACGATTACTAAATGAAGAGGAAAATTTCTAGTAATTACAATCACAACTTTTAAATTTTAAGATGTCTGTGTTTTCTATCAGAATCAGAACCATAATTTTTGTGCGCTCTGTTGTAAAGTATGTACGCTCGCTCGGCGAGGTGTGTGTGCGCACGCACACACGCACAGCTTAGAGGGAACAGTGGATAGAAGTGGACTTGGATTTGCATATCTAAGAAAGACATTGGAGTGGAGGAGTGGCCTAGTGGTTGGGGCAAGGAACTTTAGGCCGGAAGGTCAGGGGTTCAAATCCCACTAGAGGACAGCAACCTTGGGCCAGAAGGACTGGGGTTTCTAGTCCCACAGGTGCTCCTTGTGGTCTTGGGCAAGCCACTTAACCCTCCATAGCCCATGTTCCCTGTAAAATAGTTATCTCCAAGTTATAATGCCCTGTTCAATGTAATTTCAGTTTGTTCAATGTAAACCGCACTGATGCAGAATAGCGCGGTATATAAGAGAATGTAAGTAAATAAATAAATAAATAAATAGTGGATAGACCTCTTTCCCTAGCAGGAAAAAGAGGAGAACCCTGTGACCTAGAAGCATGAACATCCTGACAGCTCATAGAAAATAGAAAGAAATGGATGTCTTTCGGGAAGAGATCCATGTTTAGGATTTAGAATGACAGCAGTGGATTGCCTCTATTGAGAAGAAGCAACTGCAGATTCTAATCCCAAGAGTCACAAGCATCTGATGGATTGATCAGAAACCCTGTGGTTGCTGGGTTTGCTGAGCCTGGTGAGAGGTTGAACTCTGCAGACCAGGACGATGCTTCCCCTGTTTGGGAACATCTGTATGATGGGCAGATGAGGTATAAAACCTTCTTCTCCTTTGGGAAGAAAGTATGGCAGGACATTTCCTACCTACTGGGACAGAAGAAGGTGCAGAACAGCCCCTACGAACAGGTAAGTCAGTGGAGAACTGAGTAACCTGACGTAAAGACTCCTTGTTGAAAAGATTGTCTCCAGTGCAAGGAGTATGTCCCAGTCTGTGCTGTGCCCATTTGTCCAAGTTTGAAGCTTGGAGCCAGGCTCTACGTCGTGCCCCTATAGTTATAGCAGAAGTCCTGCTAACAGACTCAAAAGAGTCTAGGGAAGCACGAGTAAGAAACCAAAAGATATTCTGGAGATGCTTGAGCAGTGAAGAATAGTTTGCACTCTTGGACTCTGGAAGGGAAGGAGTCAAAAGATGTAATTGCTTTGTGACCTCCTCAAGAGATAGACTCATATAGAAAATATATGAGAGAATTCTTGCAGAAAGCATAGATGTCTGGAAGGTTTGACGTCCAAAGGCATCAAGTGTCTTAGACTCACGACCTGGCGGATAAGAAGAGTGCTTTTTCTTGCTCTTTACCCGACTCATTGCTGATTCCACGACTATGGAATGATGAGGAAGTTGAGTCTTTTGAAACCCTGGAGAGGGGGGCACCTGATATAAGAGATCAGTTGCTGTGGAAGGTGGGGGTACCCTTAAAGGTGTTTCCCACATTCCTAGAAGGAGATCCTGCAAGGAATGATGCAAAGGAAGCATTATGTTCTCATTTGCTTTGGTAGAAAGAGAGCCCTGTGCAGGATCATGTCCTGGGATAGGAATGGCAAGAGATCTTGCTATACCCAGGAGGAAACTCTGAAAAGAGGGTTCCCCAACAGGAATTTCCCTTGGACAGGTTAGATCTGAAGAACTAGCCTGAGTACCGACAGAGCTATCCAGATATATAGGAATAGAAGATCCTGCACAGTGCAATGTGGAATGCTTAAAGGATGGTCGCCGGTACTGGCTGTCAGGAGCAGTGACCGTCATTACCACATTGTCCATGCCAGGTATCGACTCCAAGCCTGGCATAGAAGGGAGCGATCCTGTTGAAAAAAGCATGGTAGGAGTTGGCCACGATGCTACTGTGGATACCGGTACCGATGCCGATACCGATGCCAATACCGGTACCGATGTCGGAGTCGAGCCCGACAAAGACATCGGAGCAGTCATCGGTGACAGTTCAATCGGTACCGAGGTAACCGAAAACCTCCGGGTGCTATCCTCGGTACCGAGCCACCGGTATCGATCAGTGTCGGTACCAAAGTGTATTGGTACCGAGTCTTCCAGACTAGAGAGCGATTCTAAACTCGGCATCGATAAGCGAAGCATGGAAGGCACCGACCGTAAGGGTAATGAGGACATCGGTACCGACTTCGGTACCGTGTCTGATACCGGTGAATGAAGGTCAGCTAGTGGCAACTCAATCGGCCTCGGGGGAACCGAGAGTTGCGGATCCGAATCATCGGAACCGAGCCTTCGGTACCGCCGAGAGCCGGTACCAAGGCGAGTCGGTACCCAGTCCTCCAGACTGGAGATCGATTCCAGACTCGGCATCGAAGGAAGCGAGGCTATCGATGCACGTCTGGAGGGTACCGACGTCGGTGGTAGTATCGGTGCTGGTACCGATAATGAAAGGTCAGTCCACCGGTCCCGAAGGCACTGAGGACGCCAGATGACCATCCCTGGTGAGGAGTGTTTCGTCCGACACCAGTGCCGATGTTGGGGTATCGGTACCGCTCGAAGTGGATGCCACCACCGGACACGGCTTAGGTATGTTCTGTGAGGGGTGAACCCCAGGAACAACCTGAAACCCCTGAAAGGCTTTTCAGACCGAAGACTCCCGCCGGGGTTTTGAAGCCAGTAGGCCCTCGAGGGCAAGGCCGGAGCCGTCTACATGCTGTGCATGAGACCTACCACTCGAGGGCTGGCTAGTCTTAACAGACTGTTTGTGGGTTATCTGATCCTGTGTAGAAGAAGAAGGGGACGGTGCCCCGAAGCTGGAGGGAAACCGTGTATCGAGGGAACCTCGATATTGAAGACCTCTTCTCACCAAACTGTTGTCAGGACCCAAGCAGGTTAGACACCGATTTTGAGGGTCTAAAAATAAAGTTGTACCGCCACAGTTTGAACATTTCTTGGAGAAAATGGCTGGCGGTTCCATGGTAGTCCCCACTCAAGCCCAACCAACCACTAATCTTCTCCACAAATTCAATGCAACACCCACACATATTAGATTTTTGTACATAGTTTCAAGTTGATATGTATTTAGTTTCCCCGGTTTCGATCCCATGTTCAATTCCCTGTTCTTTGTAAACTCAATGTTGCTTGTATGCATTGCAGTACTTTTGTTCGATGTACACCGCGCTGATTTTAATAGCGCGGTATAGAAGAAATATTAAATAAATAAATGAAGGAAAAAGAAGAGGCCTAAAAGGCCTAAGACACCGTGAAGAAAAAATATTCCTTGAAAAAGGAAGATTTTACAAGAAAAGAAAAGAAAACACCGGCGGTACCGGTGGCGTCGGGGAGACAGCCGCGACCACAAGAAAACTAAAGAAATAAAACAAGAATTTTCTGCGGTGACAGGAGGACGTCCTGCCGGCTCTGCAGAAAACGAAAACTGAGGAGAGGCAGTTGGGGAAGGCAGCACGCAGGCGTGGTGGGATGCTTCCAAATGCTCTTTGATTGGACGCTGGGAAGCGTTCCCGCGCAGACTCCATCGGTACCGACGTACCCATATGTGAAGACTCATTCCTGCTTGTTCCTGGAGATAACCCTTATATCCCAAAGGAAAGGACAGATGCCTGAGGCGTTAACCTCAGAATGACTGAAGATCTGCAATGTCTTTCCTAACTGATGTCAGGTAGGAAAGATACTGGAACATGGAGAGCTTCATGGGTACCTAAACTTTAAGGTTATGGAAGAAAAGTAGTTAACTACCACTGGAGTAGTTGTGTGTGTAGCACCCCAAACAAGGAAAACCCTCGCCTATCTTTAAGGTGCAGATCGCTAACTGGGCAGCATCCAGTATTGCTGCTGCCTGGTTAGTGCCATTCTCCACCTCTGCTCCGCCCTGTAATGCCCCCAAAATGCCCTGATGCTAACCGGATAGCATCAGGGCGCATAGGGGACTTAGATATGGTTAGTGCCGTTGAATATCCCCATCTAAGGCATTTACATTGTATCTCCAGGAACAAGCAGGAATGTAGTCTTCATATATGGGTAACGTCTGTACCGACTGAGCCCGGGTGGGAATGCTCCCCAGCGTCCAATAAGAAAGCTTTTGGGAGCATCCCACTGTGCCTGCGTAGCTGCCTTCCCACCTTTCCGGCTCTCCCTCCTCAGTTCTTTGTTTTCCAAGGAGCCAACAAGAAGCAATTCCTGTCACCGCAGAAAATTTTTCCTTTATTATTTTTTGTGGTTGCGTCTGCCTTCCCATCGATGCTGGTACCAACCCCTGTCGGTGCTTTCTTTCTTTCTATTTAAAAATAAATAAACAAATAAAATAATAATCTTTTGTGAGAGAAAGAATCACTTCCCTCAAGCGCATCAACACCATCTTAGGCTTAGGCCTCCCCTTTGTCACAGACAAAATGGAAAAACCATCTAGTGATTTTAAGAAGTGTTCCAAATGTGGCAGTACCATTTAGGCCACAGACACCCATGACTGGTGTCTAAAATGCTTAGGACTGGATCATCAACCATCAGAATGTCCGCTTTGTAGGAAGATAACAAAGAGAGGCCTACAGAATCGAGCTGCAAAGCTGAGCACCCTCTTTGCCTCTGATGCAGTTTCTTTAGTATCAACGTCATCGAGAGCGTCATCTTCCTCTCAAGGATCTCAGGTATCGAAACCTAGGTCTTCTTCGAAAACTGGCCAGCCCTCCAAAGGTAGATCTCCTTCTAAGCAGCAAGATGCCTCGGGCGTTGCCCTGGAGGGGGACACACCGCCCAAACAACCCCGGTGGGAGGACCTTGCTTCCAAAGCCTTAGTGGGGTCCCAGGATGCTCCCGAGGCCTCTACCTCTGTAAAGCTCCTGGTGCCATGCTCAGGGGTCGTGGCCTACAATTCCGGTACCAATACCCAAGCATCGACAAGCTCCATGGACCAACGTATACTGGCCATTGAGCGGAGCTTAGCAGCCTTACTGGCGGCCTCTGTACCAGTAAAGCCTTTACAATCAATCTCTCAGGCATTGGTACCGGCTCTGGTACCGACACAGCCTGCATTGACTTTTTTGCTGCTTACCATGCTACTGCCCATGCCGGCCCTCAAATCCGTTTCCAGTACCGAAGTTCCGGCACCGCAAGCTTCAGCTACCAGTTTTGATCGGTATCGAGTACGTGCAGAGTGGGAACACCCTGTCCGTCGATACTTTGAATCTTCGGACTCCGATTCATCGGCTGATGAATCGGCCAATACCCGGGACATGAGAACTCTCCCGGAAGACCCATCTCTGTCTCCACAATGTCGCATGTCCCCTCCAGAGGACATGTCTTTTCAAGACTTTATTCATGATGTTGCTCGGGGTCTGTCCATAACGTTGACATCGGAGAAAGAGCCTAGGGCTGAAGAACTTGAAATTCTTCAACAGGGGCGGCCCAAGGGGGGTGCGGGGCCATGTGCGGAGACTCGGTGCGGGGCCTCATTTGCATAAGTGGCCATATTTGCATAAATATTTGCATAATGTTACCATACACTAACTTTTAGTAAACATGTCTCTTAATGAGTGTATGGATAAAGAAAGACTAAAAGATTTCTACATTACTATAATCCAGTGCCAACCGCCAGGCACATTAGGAACTACTACAAACGCTGCCCAGTTAGAACCCATAGCAAACCCGCCGTATCCTGACAGCATTACCAGGACTCACAAAGCACCATACCCTACCTATCAAAAGGCAACACTGCAAATATTAAACCAATACATTTCAGAGAATACTGGGGAAAGAGAACAAGTGGCAATGTCAAATAGGAATTACATAAACAGAATACCTCAGCTCAGTTACACATGCAGAACATAGACCATCACCAAACAAGGAATCACAATTTAGAAACAGGAAGGCAATAATTAAACTGGGAACCCCAAAAGCCAAACTTGGAATGTACAACAACACTGTAGAAATAAAACTATAAATTAATTTCCTCTTGTACCAAACAAAGCACAGACGTTAATGATGCACATTTCCCAGAGCTTTCACATTCCAGTTAATAAATTCAAAATAAAGAGATATCTTTCTACCTTTTGTGCATTTTTTCAGTTGCAATTGGTCCAGCCACTTTCTTCTGGTTTCTTCATGTTTTCTGCTAACTCTCCATCATCTGCTGTCCATTTGTCCTTTCTTCTCTCTTCTAGTTTTTTTTCCATTCTCTCTCTCTACATCTGCTTTAACATACTAATCTTTCTCCTTCTGCTCTTTCCTCATTCCTATTTCATTCTCACAAATTTTACCCCTCCATCCTCAATTCCCACTTACTCTCCCAATACCCGGCCAATTATAGATTTTCCATCCCTCCCACACAAAATATTTTTCCCCTCTCCATTTTACTCTCCCAGCCCCATCCCATTCTAATCCTCCCCCAACATCAGCTCCCTTCTAGTTCCAGTCTCACCCAGCATCCATTCCCTTCTAGTCCCTGCATCAGCCCATTTCCAGTCCTAGCCCCCCATCAGCCCATTTCCAGTCCTAGCTCCCCCATCCATTTCCAGTCTGAGTCCCTTCATCAGCTCATTTCCAATCCTAGCTCCCCCCATCAGCCCATTTCTAGTCATTTCCTAGCCCCATCATCAGCCCATGTCAAATCATAGCTCCCCTCCACTCAGCCCAATTCCAGTCCAAGCCCCCCCATGAGCCTACTTCCAGTTCTAGCCCCTCCATGAGTCCATTTCAATTCAAGCCCCCACCACAGCCCATTTCCAATCTTCGCTCCCCCAACAGCCCATTTCCAGTCCTATCCTAGCTGCTCCATCAGCCCATTTTCAGTCCTAGCTCCCTTCCCTCACAGCCCATTTCCATTCCAAGCCCCCTCCCCATCAGCTATTTGCAGTTCAAGCCTCCCCTTCCGCTCAGTCCATTTCCAGTCCTAGCAACCCCCCAACCCATTACCAGTCCTAACCCCCCGTCAACCAACTTCCAGTCCTAACCCCCCATCACCCCATTTTCAGTTTAAGCCCCCCCATAACCCATTACCAGTCCTAACCCCCCATCAGCCCACTTCCAGTCCTAACCCCATCAGCCCATTTCCAGTCAGCCCCCCATAGCCCATTGCCAGTCCTAAACCCCCCCATCAGCCCACAGCCCATTACCATTCCTAACCACATCAGCCCACCTCAAGTCCTAACCCCTCCCCATCAGCCCATTTCCTGTCCTAGCCCCCCCATAGCCCATTATCAGTCCTATCACCCCATTTCCAGACAGCCCCCATCAGCCCACAGCCCATTTCCAGTCTTAACCCCCCCATAGCCCATTACCGGTCCTAAACCCCCCCCCCATCAGCCCACAGCCCATTACCAGTCTCAACCCCCCCCCATAGCCAATTACCAGTCCTAACCCCCCCCATCAGCCCACAGCCCAATACCAGCCTTAACCCCCCCCATAGCCCATTATCAGTCCTAACCCCCCATCATCCCATTTCCAGACAGCCCCCATTAGCCCACAGCCCATTGCCAGTCTTAACCCCCCCCATAGCCAATTAACAGTCCTAACCCCCCATAAGCCCAAAGCCATTTGCACGTATTAACCCCCTCCCCCCATCGCCCATTACCTGTCATAACCCCCCCCCCCCCATCAGCCCACAGCCCATTGCCAGTCCTACCCCCCCCCCCCCCCATCGGCTCATGGAAATTAAAATTAAAAAAAAGCTGGCCGCTGCCGCCGCAGCAGCATGGAGTGTCCGGCAGGGCCCCCTCTGCCCGGCTGAACTCTCCCGGCGCGGCTGAAGCCCTCTGCTCCGGCTTGCAGATACGCGAAGGGGAGTGTCTCCCTCGCGTCTCTGTTAAGCCGCAGGGGCAGATGGGAAATTTCCCATCAGCCCCTGCTTCCCATCAGCCCCTGCGGGCTTAACAGAGACGCGAGGGAGACACTCTCCCTTCGCGTATCTGCAAGCCGGAGCAGAGGGCTTCAGCCGCGCCGGGAGAGTTCAGCCGGGCAGAGGGGGCCCCGCGGGACACTCCATGCTGCCGCGGCGGCAGCAGCCCGTTTTTTTTTTTTAAATTTCATTTAAAAAAAAAGCAGAATGTTCTTTGCGCGGGGCCCCCTGAAACGCGGGGCCCTGTGCAAAAAACATTCTTGCTCAATGGACGGGCTGGCCCTGTTCTTCAATACCCTACAGCCCCAAAGGAAGCTGCTACTCTCCCTATTCATTGCATACTTAATGACCTCATGCTTTGTATGTGGGAGACGCCCCTTACCATCTCTCCAAATATCCGATGACTCGATACCATGTATCGGATACCGGAATGTCCCAGTTTTCAAAAGACGCAATTACTGCACCATTCCATGGTGGTGGAATTGGCAGTGCGTCGAATAAAGGGTGCTAAGACACATTCCTCGAACCCTCCAGGTAGGGCATGAAGAACCCTCGATGCCTTTGCTCCACATTGTTTTCAGGCCTCCATGTTATCGGCCAGGATCAGTTCCCACTCTATATGGGTATGTTCCTCAGAGAGGTGGCTAGGGATTTGGAGCTAATGGCTCCTCTTCTCCCGGATGACAAGAGAGCAGAAGATCTCACGCTTGTAAAGCATGCTCAAAATGTTTCAAAGTTTAACAGGGCAGCTTTTGACTGTTTTGAGTGCATCAGCAGAACTTCATCTATCTGCATCGGTGTAAGCAGGATTGCTTGGCTCCAAGCATCGGATCTTGAACAATGGGTTCAAGATAAGCTGGGTAATATCCCTTCTACCTTTTTGGCAAGGATTGGCAGGACAAGGCCTTTCAGTTAGAATCCGAGAACAACACTCTTAATAGATTATCTAGATCTACTGCCAACCCAGCTAGGAAAAAAGCTGGGAAGAAAGCTTTTTTTCAATAATAAGTAGTACTATCCTTCTTATACCCCTGCTGTACAGTGTCAACACCATGCTCCTCAGAAGGGGCAGCAGCCATCAGAACAGCAAAAGAAGGCTCAGACTCCTAAGTCACAGCCACCTCAGCAGACCTAACCTCCTCAGGGTCTTTGACTCCTTTCTGGAGAACATAGCTGTTCTGCCTGGAGATTACAGATCTCATCCACATTCCCGGCAGACTTTTACTTTGCCCTCATATGGCATCTTATCACATTAGAGCAGTGGACGCTGTCCATAGTACGGGAGGGGTACAAGCTTCATCTATAAAATCTACACCCCCCGCCCCCCCCCCCCCCGAACTCCTCCAAGAGAGTTCTGCTCTCAGCCCCTCTCACTGTTCTGTTGTTGCAAGAGGTCATCTCCCTTCTCTTTCAGGGCACAATAGAGGAGGTTCCACCATCCCAACAGGGAATGGGCTTTTTTTATTCATACTTCCTCATTCCAAAGAAAACAGGAGGGTACAGGCCCATTCTGGACCTCAGAGAACTGAACAAGTACCTACTACAGGAGAAATTCAAAATGATCTCCCTAGGCACTCTTCTCCCCTATCTCCAAAGTCAGGATTGTCTCTGTTCTGTAGATCTAAAGGAGGCATATACTTACATACTTATTCACTCAGCACAGAACGTTTCTGCACGTCATGTTTCAAAGGAGACATTATCAATGAGGAGTCCTGCCTTTCGGCCTCGCCTCTGCCCCAAATGCTTTCACAAAATCATGGCGGTAGTAGCCGCATTCCTAAAGACTCTTGAGATATTTGTCTTCCCTTACTTAGACGACTGGCTCATTCGAGCAAACACCTCTCTAGAGGCCAGACATGCCCTCTCGCGCACCATGCAAGTGCTGCAACACTTGGGATTTATAATAAATCTTCCAAAGTTACAACTCGTTCCCTCTCAAACTCTAGAGTTCATAGGGGCTCTCTTAGACACTCAACAATCAAAGGCATTTCTGCCTCAACCCCGCTGAGCTCGACTCAATCACTTAGCATCTCAGGCATGCCTCAAGAAGTTCCTCACTGCTCAAGAACTGCTACAACTTCTGAGTTATATGGCATCAACAGTGCATGTTGTTCCATATGCTTGTCTACATATGTACGCAGCTCAATGGACACTGGCTTCCCAGTGGTCTCAGGCATTGGGTTGCCTGGGAGATAAAATAATGGTCTCTACCTGCCTAATCTCATCTCTCCAGTGGTGGCAATCCCCAGAAAACCTCCTGGTAGGGTCACCTTTTCAGATGCCAGCATATCAATGTACCTTGAGGACTGGTGCGTCCAAATTGAGCTGGGGAGCTCATCTGGACAGTCTCTCCACTCAGGGGCTTTGGTCTCATCGGGAATCACAACTCCACATAAATCTACTGGTACTCAGAGCCATTCACAGTGCTCTCAAAGTGTTCCAGGACCATCTTCGATTCCACACAGTTCTAGTCTAGACGGACAATCAAGTAGCCATGTTCTACTTGAACAAGCAGGGTGGAACAGGCTTGGACCCTCTGCAGGGAGGCCCTGCATCTGTGGCCTTTTGCCATACAGCATCACATTCACCTACTTGCGGTGTATCTTCCAAGCTACCACAATGTCTTGGCGGACAAATAGAGTCGAGTCCTTCTACCCCACGAGTGGTCTCTCTATGCAGACAGTCGCTCACATTTTTCAGATCTGGGGAATCCCAGAGATAGACCTGTTCACAAGTCCTCAGAATGCCAAGCTTCCTCATTTCTGCTCCAGGACTCCTGCACCGGACAACCAGCAGGTAGATGCTTTTCACTTCCACTGGGATCAAGGGGCTACATGATACTCATAGCCCCATGCTGGCCATGACAACCGTGGTATCCTCTTCTTCTACGTCTGTCTCGGGTTCAACCCGTAGAGCTGGGGTCTAGTCCAGATCTCCTTTCTCAGGAGGAGGGGACGCTGCTTCATCCCAATCCACAGTCCTTTCATCTTACAGCATGGTTGCTGAAGGCATAGCCTTCCAGGACATTAGCCTCTCTCAACAGGTTAAGGATATCCTTTTAGCTTCTAGGAAGCCTTCCACTAGGCGCTCCTGTGCCTTCAAATGGTGTAGATTTTCTCTCTGGTGTTCGCAGAGGGTGCTTAACCCCTTCTCAGCTCTGGTGGATGCATCATTTGAGTATCTTCTCCACCTGTCTTCTTCTGGACTCAAAACCAATTCAGTAAGAGTACATCTAAGTGCAATTATGGCGTCTCACATGCCCTTAGATGGTCAGCCCATCTCTTCTCAGCCGCTTGTAGCACGCTTCATGAGGGGTCTTCTATGGGATCTTAATGTTGTTTTAAAACAGCTTCTAAAGCCACCCTTTGAAACCTCTAGCCTCTACCTCTCTGAAGCTTCTAATGTGGAAGGTCACCTTCTTTATTGCCCTCACTTCAGCAAGACGCATTAGTGAGCTCCAGGCTTTAGTGGCTGACCCTCCTTATACACAATTCCACCATGATAAGGTAGTCCTTAGGATTCATCCTCACTTTATGCAAAAGGTGGTCTCGCCCTTCCATTTAAACCAGTCAGTCTACCTTCCTTCTTTTTCCTTATACCTCATTCTTCTAGGGCAGAGGCAACCCTTCACACTCTGGATTGCAAACATGCCTTAGCTTTTTATTTCCAGAGAACTCGAGAGCACAGAAAAGCTTCCCAACCTTTCTTCGCTTTTGACTTGTCACCTGGGATTGCCAGTATCCAAGCGAACCCTCTCCAGGTGGATAGCGGATTACAGCTCCTTTGCTTATGAAAGTGCAGGACTCTCTCTCGAGGGTCACGTCACTGCACATAATGTTCACGCCTTGGCTACCTTTATGGCAAATTTATGCTCTGCAGTGATTGATGAGATATGCAAAGCAGCAACTTGGTCTTTTGTCCACACTTTTGCTGCTCAATATTGCCTGGACAAGGACTCCCGCCGGGATGCCTTGTTTAGCCAAGCTGTTCTCCAACATCTCTTTCAGACTTAGATCAACTCCCCCTCCATTCCAGGTTTCGATACCAGACATTCTTGGAGGATACATGACCTACTTAGTTATGCCTGTGATCCACAGCTCATTCTGAGGTCATCTCTCTGGCATCTCTGAGCTAGGGAGTCCCATATGTGAAGACTACATTCCTGTTTGTTCCTGGAGATAGTGTAGTTATTCACCTGTAACAAGTGATCTCCAGGAACAGCAGGAATTTAGTCTTCACAACCCACCCTCCTCCCCTAGGAGTTGTAGATCTTCTTCTTCTCTTCTCCTTCTCTCCTTTTATCTCAGCTACAAACTCAACTGAGGAGGGAGAGCTGGAAAGGTGGGAAAGCAGCTACACAGGTGCAGTGGGATGCTACCAAAAGCTTTCCTATTGGATGCTGGGGCACATTCACGCATGGGCTCTGTCAGTACCGATGTTACCCATATGTGAAGACTAAATTCCTGCTCTTCCCAGAGATCATCTGTTATAGGTGAGTAACTATGCTTTACTGAGCTGTAATCCATGTAAATGCCTTTCGAATATCGGGCCCATAATCTTTAGTGACCTGCTTATTGGCATTCCTTTTTCATCTCATCAGGGTCATTGCAAGGCTTCCTATGAAGTCGGTGTTCATGAGCTCAGGCTTAAGGTACAGTTGCAACATGGAGCAATACAGAGGCAATCTCCAGGAACAAGCAGGAATGAGTCTTCACATATGGGTATCGTCGGTACCGACGGAGCCTGCGCGGGAACGCTCCCCAGCGTCCAAAAGGAGAGCTTTTGGGAGCATCCCACAGCGCCTGCGCGCTGCCTTCCCGCCTTTCCTAACCGCCTCTCTCCAGTTCTTCTTTTCCGCGGAGCCAGCAGGTCGTGTTCCTGTCACCGCTGAAGAATTTCTTTATTTTATTTTATTTCTTTGGTCACGCATCTGCCTTCTCGACGCTGGACCGGTACCGCCGGTCTTTTCTTTCTTTATTCTAAAAAAGAAAAAAAAAAAACTACAGTTTTTTCTTACTTCAGTGCATTTTCTTCTTTGGCCTTGGGCCTAGGACATTTTTCCTCATGGAAAAGCCCGCCTCTGGGTTTAAAAAATGCACGAAGTGCAGCGGCACTATTTCTGTCACTGACACCCATGTGTCTGAAATGTTTAGGTCCTGACCACTCCATTGCGGATTGTGAGTCCTGCTCTATGATGTCTAAAAGAGGTCTACAGAATCGAGCAGCTAAGCTCAGTACCCTGTTTCCCTCGGATGCAGCTTCGGTTGCATTGACGTCTTCCAGGGCTGCTTCTTCCTCACATGGATCTCAGGTAACCAAACTTAAATCCAGCCGGTTCTCGAAGGGTAGATCTCCCTCTAAGTATCGAGATGCCTCCGGGCTTGCCCTCGAGGAATCCGCACCGGCAAAATTACCCCGGCGGGAGGCTCTGGCTTCCAAAGCTTTATCTATGGGGTCACAGGTTGACATCGATGGCTCGGCCTCGACCTCGACCGATCACCTCTTGCCATGTTCTGGGGTACCGGTGGTTCCCACTGATACCGACATCCAGACATTGGTTGCGTCAATGGATCAGAATATCCTGACCATGCAGCGTGCAATCACGGCATTCATACAAGCTGCGACGCCTTCGGTACCGCAACAAACGTCGTTGCCGGTATCGACATTGGTTCCGGTGCCGGTACCGATTGCATCAACATCCGCTTCGGTGTCGACTGCAGCGGTACACTGTTCTGTGATGCCCATCGGTACCGAACCGGTACCGATCACTCCCGATGTCGATACCGCCCAGTACACGTATCGGGCTCTGCAGGAGCATCCAGACAGGCGATACTTCGATTCCTCTGAAGACTCTGATGAATCAAAGGTCTCTGTCGAAGCATCGGTGATTCATCCTCAGGAGCCCTCTTCTCCAAAAAGGAGAATGTCTCCTCCAGAAGACTTGTCTTTTCAAGACTTCATTAGGGAAGTGGCCAGGGGTCTTTCCATCTCAGTGGCCCCTGAGACAGAGCCTAGAGCCAAGAAATTAGATATTTTACGATATCCTAAGGCTCCTAAAGAGGCAGCCACTTTACCAATACATGAGATTCTTTATGATCACATGTTGGGCATATGGGAGACTCCTCTCACCACTTCCCCTCATTCTCGCAGGTTGGACACCATGTATCGTGTTCCTCCTTGTCCTGGCTTTCATAAGACTCAGCTTCCTCACCACTCCATTGTGGTGGAGTCTGCTATGAAGAAGATAAAGAGTACAAAAGACACTCTTCTGCTCCTCCAGGAAGAGAATGCAGAACCTTAGATGCCTTTGGCAGGAGAATTTTCCAGGCCAGTATGCTTGTTGCCAGAATCAACTCCTATAGTCTCTATATTTTATTTATTTATTACAGGCTCTTATATACCGCTCTATTCAGCATCAGCGCGGTTCACAATATAACAACAGACCAGAACAACAAACTGTTTGGTTTTACAGAGAACAAGGTCAGAGAACTTGGATAAAACATGGGATGGCATTTCTGCAACTATTTACATGAGTATTTACAAGTATACACAACAGAATTTGTTATTAGTTATAGGGTAAGTTATGGGGATGTTTCTAAAAGAAGTTACAGATCACCTGCAAACTTTATCTCCTTTTATTTCAGAAGATAAAAGGGGAGAGTTCCTCACCTGGCTCAAACATGCCCAGGATATTTCCAAGTTTTCCAACCATGCAGCCTTTGACTCTTTTGAAGGTGCCAGCAGAGCCTTGGCCATTGCCATAGGTGCACGCAGAGTTTCTTGGTTACAAGCTTCTGATTTGGAACCTTGGGTTCAAGATGGACTAGGAAACCTTTCCTTGTACAGGTGAAAACCTTTTTGGCAAAGATTGGCAAGCAAAGGCCACCCAAATGGATGCTGAAAATTCTGCTTTAGATAGACTTTCAAAGTCTACTTCTGCTCCTTTTAAAAAAAGGTTGTTCAAAAAAGAATTTCTTCCCAAAAAAGGGAAATATTATTCTGCTTATGGTCAGCAGTCATCTACTGCAGGTCGTTTTGCTACAAAGAGACAGCAACAACCGAAACAGGCCAAGCCTAAGGCTGCTAGGACTGCTACGGCCCAACAGCCTCAGCCTCCTCAGGGCCTTTGACTTACAACTAGAGAGCTTAGCCTTTCTGGCTCTAGAACATCCAGAGCCTCTCACCATCCCAGGAAGGTTGGCTTACTTTGCTCCCAGATGGGAACAAATCACAGCAGAGCAATGGACCCTCTCCATCATAAGGGAGGGGTACAAGCTTCATTTCTTAAACCTTCCTCCTCACACCATGGTGAGACAGTTCAATTCTCAGACATCTCTCCTCGACCTTCTGGGTCAGGAGATTACTACCTTTCTTGCCCAAGGGGCAATAGAAGAAGTACCCCTTCTTCAACAGGGCTCAGGGTTCTACTCCCCCTACTTTCTTATCCCAAAGAAAACAGGGGGCTACAGACCCATATTAGATCTCAGAAAATTGAACAAGTTTCTATGCAAGGAGAAATTCAAGATGATTTCTCTCGGTACTCTCCTTCCATACCTTCAGAGTCAGGATTGGCTTTGCTCTCTAGACCTCAAGGATGCCGTACACCCATGTCCTCATCCATCCCAGACACAGAAGGTTCCTTCGGTTCCTTTATCAAAGGAAGCACTACCAATACAGAGTGCTTCCTTTCGTTCTGGCCTCTGCACCAAGGGTGTTCACAAAATGCATGGCAGTAGTAGCTGCATTTCTACGCACTCTAGGGATATTCGTAGTCCCATATCTGGACGACTGGCTCATCCGAGCTCCATCCCAGTCAGAGGCCCAGACTTCTCTAACCTGCACAAGCCATATCCTTCAGTATCTGGGACTTGTAATAAACTTTCCAAAATCCCATCTCACCCCTACTCAGTCTCTAGAGTTCATAAGGGGCCTTGCTGGATACCACAACTGCAAGGGCCTATCTTCCCCAGGCCGTTGCCTACGCTTGGTGCAGTTAGCCTCACAAATTCAGTTAAAATCCCATTTAACTGCTCGAGAGATGTTACAACTGTTAGGCCACATGACATCCACTGTGCATGTGGTTCCTTACGCTCGCCTTCACATGAGGGCAGCTCAGTGGACTCTGTCCACCCAATGGACCCAGGCATCAGGTTGCCTGTCAGACAAAATAGCAACCTCCAGTCGCCTCTTTTGGTCCCTCCACTGGTGGAAGTCCACTCAAAATCTGTTGCTGGGGCCCCCTTTCAACAGGTGTTACCCCAAGCAACCCTTACAACAGATGCCTCTCCAAGAGGTTGGGGAACTCATCTTCAAGATCTCTCCACTCAAGGCATCTGGTCTCTAGAGGAGACATCTCTACATATCAACCTCTTAGAGCTCAGAGCAATTTTTCTAGCTCTCAGAGTCTTCCACACCCTGCTCAGCTACAAGACAGTCCTCATCCACACGGACAACCAGGTAGCCATGTTCTACGTGAACAAGCAGGGTGGGACTGGCTCTCTGTCGCTTTGCAACGAAGCTCTGAGATTGTGGGCCTTCGCCAGAGAGCATCAAATTCATCTCATGGCAGTGTATCTTCCAGGGGTTCAAAACTCTTGGGCAAACAGACTCAGTCGAGTTCTGCTTCCACACGAATGGTCCCTCCATGGGGACCAAATAGCCAGGATCTTCCGAATTTGGGGAACCCCGGACATAGACCTCTTTGCAAATCCGTGGAATGCCAAACTTCCCCGGTTCTGTTCCAGGATTCCGTGTCAGGGAGTTCAGGCCAGGGATGCCTTCCTCCTTCATTGGGGGCAAGACTTCCTCTATGCCTTTCCACCCATTCCCCTAATTCCCAAGACACTCTTCAAACTTCAGAGAGACAAGGGCTCTATGATCCTCATAGCACCACATGCCAAGTGTGGTACCCTCTACTTCTGCATCTCTCCCAAGCTCCCTCCCTGGACTTGGGATCTGCTCCAGACCTCCTGTCCCAGGAGGAGGGAACATTGTGGCACCCAAATCCCCAGTCTCTTCACCTCAGAGCCTGGTTGCTGAAGGCCTAGACCTTCAAGATTTGCATCTTTCTCAGCAAGTGAAGGATATCCTTCATGCTTCCAGAAAGCCTTCCACTAGACGTTCCTATGCTTTTAAATGGAAAAGGTTTTTTATTTATTTATTTATTTATTACAATCTCTTATATACCGCGCTATTTGGCATCAGCGCGGTTTACATTATAACACAACGACCATAACAACATGCTGTTTGGTTTTACATCGAATGTAATGTTTTCTATTTGGTGTGCAGAGAAGGGTCTTAACCCTCTTGCAATACCTCTGAATTCTTTACTAGAGTATTTGCTGCATTTATCCCATGCAGGCCTTAAAACGAATTCAGTAAGAGTCCATTTGAGTGCTATTGCTGCATCCCTTAAACCTCTCAGTGGACAGCCTATTTCCTCTCATCCTCTTATAGCAAGATTCATGAGAGGCCTTCTTTTGACTAAACCTCCCATCAGACCACCTCCAGTGGCATGGGACTTGAATCTGGTTCTTGGCCAGCTTATGCAGCCACCTTTTGAACCCTTAGCCTCTACCTCCTTGAAATTTCTTTCCTGGAAGGTTATTTTTCTCATTGCAGTCACTTCAGCTCGCCGCATCAGTGAGCTGCAAGCCTTGGTGGCTAATCCTCCTTATACAAGGTTCCATCATGACAAGGTAGTCCTCAGGACTAATCCACACTTTATGCCTAAAGTGGTCTCACCTTTTCATCTGAACCAGGAGGTTTATTTACCTGTCTTTTTTCCAGGACCTCATGCTTCAAGTGCAGAGAGGAATCTTCATACCCTGGATTGTAAAAGAGCTCTTGTTTTTTACTTACAAAGGACACAGCAACATAGAAAGTCCTCTCAACTCTTTGTTGCTTTTGATCCCTCTCATTTAGGACTTCCAGTCTCTAAGAGAACTCTGTCCAATTGGATTGCTCAGTGTATTTCTTTCGCCTACCAGAGTAAGAACCTTTCTCTGGAGGGCCATGTCACAGCTCACAATGTGAAGGCCATGGCAGCCTCTATGGCTCATCTAAACTCTGTGTCCATCGACCAAATTTGTCGAGCGGCCACCTGGGCCTCGGTTCATACCTTTCAATCTCAGAGCTATATCCCCATCCTGAGCAGCTATGGAAAAAGATGGTCTGGACCCCAGTTCCCCCACCCAGGAAGCGACACTTACACGCGCCGCTCCCACCTTATACACATTCCACTCCAACTATCCAGGACACCCAACCAGGAGAAACTCAAGATCTGCCATAACCTAAAATGTGCCATGATAAATTCGCGTTCCATACGCAAAAAATGGCCTGTTGTCCTAGTCATGATCTCCCATTATGACCTAGACCTACTCATGATCACGGAAACCTGGCTATCTTCGGAGGATAACGTCCTCCTCAACCAACTCCTACCACCTAACTTCTCCTTACACACAAGACACAGAGAAAACAAGAAAGGAGGTGGAGTACTAATACTCACCAAATCAGATCTTCATTTCCACATAACCGACTCCTCTAGTACAAGTAATCTGGACTATCTATCCATCAAAAACCAGCAATGCACTATCAGTCTATTATACAGAACTCCGTCTTCATCCCCTGAGGACCTCCCCACAATTATTGAACTTGCTGCTAACGCCCACAACCCTAATACACCTATTTGGATTATGTGTGATTTCAATCTCCCATCTCTACATCAAAGCCATGCAACTGCCTTCCTCGAGGCCATTGAGGACTTGGGATTTAAACAAATCATCAACAATCCCACACATATAAAGGGTAATACTCTTGACATGGTGTTCGCACCTCAGTCTGCCCTCGAGTTAAACCAAAACCCAATGATGTCGGTTATTGATGTACCATGGTCGGACCATAAACTTATAACTTTCTAGATACCCACCAGCGATAACCAGCGACATAGTAACGGAAAGTTTAACAGCACAGCTCGATCGTCAACAAGAAACTTTCGCACATTTAACAGAGAGTTCATCCTCTCTCAAACCCACTCATTCCTCAACAAAACCGCATCCGATCGTGAAGAACTAGTCTCCTCCTGGAATCTCAACCTCAATGCCATCTCACAACGACCACAATCCAATAACACATCAAGGAGAATAAGAAAGGCGGCCCCATGGTTCACTCAAGAGCTGAGAGCCTCTCTCACACAACTACGCAGGCTTGAGAAAAAATGGCGCCGATCGCTCTCCACGGAAGATCTGACCACCTACCAACTCCACCTATCAAAGCACAGAGAAGCAATCACAATGAAAATGAAATAACACCACTCCGACACTCTGAAGAGATCCCTGAACAAACCATGAGATCTTTTCAACTTGGTTCAAGCCCTTTCAAAGGAACCATCTCCGGAACAACACGTGGATATTCACCCACAAAAATACGCTGATTACCTACAATCAAAGATTATACAGACCGACAAAATCTCAACAGCCTCGTGTCAAGAACCTACCGGCTTAACCCCCCTACCCAAGTTTTCCACACCATCCAGAAAAAGCATTGAAGATACCATAGCTTCTATCAATACCTCCACAGCACAAACTGACCCTTGCCCAGCGTTTTGGGTAAAGGAACTACGCAGGGAGTTCAGTCCATTCATCACAAAACTGATAAACCTTTCCTTCACTACTGGTTCATTCCCCACAGCACTCAAACAAACATCTATTAGGCCCTTATTGAAGAACCCCAAACTTGACCCCCAAAGGGTCGATTCTTACAGACCAATAGCCAGTATTCCACTCCTAGCAAAGATAATTGAGAAAGAGGTTCAAAGGCAAATTCAGGATCATATAGACTCCACAGCTCCCCTAGATCACTGCCAACACGGGTTCAGAGAGTATCATGGATTCGAGACCCTTCTCACCTTCCTTTTCAACAATATAATTACAGGCATCGATAACATCCGACAGGGTTTTGTGCTCATCTTTTTAGATATTGCTGCGGCCTTTGATTCGGTACATCATGAGCTACTCCTCGGTCGACTGAAAGAGAAGGGAATCCGTAATACTGCGCTAGAATGGTGCAAGTCCTATCTAGACGGTCGATGGCAATATGTAAAATCTGGATCAGGAGAATCAAAACAATTCCATCAAACACAAGGCGTGCCTCAAGGTTCCTCCCTGTCATCTCTACTGTTCAATATATACATGCAACCTATCTGCAATATCATCAGATCATTTAACGTGAGCTGTCTGATATATGCAGATGACATTCTCTTATACATGCCTTTCTCGACAGTTCAAATGGACCTTACACCACTTGTAGAGTGCTTCAGTGCGATATCCGATTGGCTACAATCACAAAACCTCCACATCCAGCACAAAAAAACGGAGGTACTGTTCATCTCAAGAGACCCTGTCTTTATTCCACCATCTCATGTAAGAGTCAAGGAAGCGGAATTGCAAACCAAAGAAACAATAAAATACCTTGGGGTCACCCTAGACCAAAATCTGGACATGAAATCTCACATAAGCAACATAGTCAAAGCTGTTTATTTCAAAATCCGTTCACTCAGACACCTGCGCTCCCC
This sequence comes from Ichthyophis bannanicus, assembly GCA_033557465.1. Classification (NCBI taxonomy): domain Eukaryota; kingdom Metazoa; phylum Chordata; class Amphibia; order Gymnophiona; family Ichthyophiidae; genus Ichthyophis; species Ichthyophis bannanicus. The sequence goes on from CM066031.1 coordinate 224,578,586, forward strand.
ACTGGACCCAGATGATTTCTGGACAATATTCCAAGCACTGATCCTGCCTCATTTTGACTTTGCTAATTCCATTTTACAAGGTCTCCCTCAATCTACACTGAACCCGTTACAACTGGCCATGAATGCCGCAGCAAGGATCCTCCACGGAGCCTCCAGAAGTGACCATGTGACTCCGATTCTAAAGCAGCTTCATTGGCTACACATACACGGAAGGATTATATTCAAGACCTTACTCCTCTCATTCAAGGCCATCAATTGCCTCTCCTCTATGGCACTTACTGAGCTTATCCACACAGTGCCCCCCAACAGATCCAGAAAGTCAACAACCCTAAATCTACTAATAACCCCGAAGTCCTTAACTAAATGCAACAACACAACGGCAAATAGGGCTTTCAGTCTTTACGTCCGCAAATACTGGAATGCACTACCACCAGACATCCGAGCTATTGTAGACCTATCTCAATTCAGGAAGGCAATCAAATTTCACCTCTTCCTTCAATACTACCCAGCCAACAACTGAGTCTAAGTAACCCCACTTAAGTAAACAATCCTTCCCTAGTGTTCGTATATTCTAACCTCCTTCCTGCTGATCAGGCGCATTCCGTCTTAAAGTGATCACTGGATTTCATTTAGATCCTTGTAATTATTATTTCATGTATTCACCTCAACCCTGTTGTTGCAATTTATTATCTCTTGTATATAGTATAACACTGTTGTTGTAATTATTATCTCTGTATATAGTTCAACCCTGTTAGCCAAGTTGGTACTCCTGTTCCTTGTAAAACCAAACAGAATGTTGTCTTGGTCGTTTTGTTATATTGTAAACCGCGCTGATACCGAATAGTGTGGTATATAAGCAAATGTAATAAATAAAATAAATAAATAAATACCTTCACAGCCCATTACTGCTTGGACAAGGACTCCCGCCGGGATGCCTTGTTTGGTCAGGCTGTTCTCAAACACCTGTTCCATACCTAACCAACTCCTACCCTCCATCCCTGGCTGGATGCCTGAGATGCATGGGTGTAGGTAGAACCCTTCCCAGGGACTCACAACCTGGGTGATCTCCCAGGCATCTCTAGCTGGGGAGTCCCCATATGTGAAGATTCATTCCTGCTTGTTCCTGGAGATAGCACAGTTACTTACCTGTAACAGGTGGTCTCTGGGAACAGCAGGAATAAGTCTTCTCAACCCACCCACCTCCCCTAGGAGTTGTATCTCTCTATCTTTCTTTCCTTTCCTCACTCTCTCTTTGTCTCAGCTTTAAACTGGAGAGAAGCAGTTAGGAAAGGCGGGAAGGCAGCGCGCAGGCGCTGTGGGATGCTCCCAAAAGCTTTCCTTTTGGACGCTGGGGAGTGTTCCCGCGCAGGCTCCGTCGGTACCGACGATACCCATATGTGAAGACTTATTCCTGCTGTTCCCAGAGATCACCTGTTACAGGTAAGTAACTGTGCTTTATGATATCGTTTCTTTTGTTCTCCATCTCTTTCCTTATTCTTATCATTCTATTAGCTTTCTTAGCTGCCTCTGTATGAACCATGATGGTTTATAAATTACTAATTTTAATTTTTGAGTTTCACCATCCTGGGATGTATGCCATCCAGTCCAAGTGCTTTGCAAATGCTTGTTTATGTTTGTCTTTATTTGATATACCACAATTTCTGGAAATTAGCATTGTGGTTTACAATAAAATACTCAGAATAAGGAAGAAAGGAACGCCACCCTGTATATCCTCCAGGTTCACCAAGATTTCTTCAATTCCTCCGATTCATTACCTTTAAATACCATTTCAGGCATGGGTTTCTCCCCTATGTCGTCTTCAGTAAAGACTAAAGCAAATAATTCATTTAGTCTCTGCTATGGCCTTGACCTCTTAGTGCCTTTTTTACTCCTTTATCATCTGTCTAACTGACTCCCTCACAGGTTTTTGCTTCAAATGTACCTGAAAGTTATTATGAATATTTGCTTCCATGACAAGCTTCTTTTCAAATTCTCTTTGCCTGTCTTATCAATGCTTTGCTTCTAACTTGCCATTGCTTATGGTGTTTCTAGTTTTCTTCATTCAGATCCTTTTTCTATTTTTGAAAGATGTTTTTTCTGGATCTAGCAGCCTCTCACCTCACCTTTAAACTATGCCAATAGTTGTTTGGTCTTCCTTCCATCTTTTTTAAAGCATGACATACATCTGGTCTGCACGTTCAAGATAGCATGTTTAAACAATGTCCAGGCCTTATATAAACTCTTAACCTTAGTAGCTACTCCTTTTAGATTTTGTTTTTAACCATTTTTCGAATTTTTTCATAGTCCCTCTTTTGAAAAGACGACTATATGTAGAATGCTATATGTAGAGCAGAGAAGGTATTATTATTATTATTATTAGGGTATTAAGGCACAGGGCCGCAAATCCAAATAAATTATACTACAGGTGCCAATATTCAGCCCCATAAGTTATAGCTTTGGCTTGGATGTGGAAAAGCCGGGTATAACTTGAGCCTTCTGAGCCAAATGTATAAGCTTCACATATAGACACGGATGTTTGGTGCCTTTATGTGTAGCTTAAACATAGGTGTCTAATATCTGTGCTTCTATGTACATGCATAAAGTGTATACATAGTTCTGCACATATATAAAGTGGTGGTAGTATACTTATGCTGCTGAATATTGGGAAACTTTGAAATGTCTAGGTTATAGATATGTTATTCCCAGAACATCCCACGGAAATGGACCTCTTTGTGCGTAGCAATGAAAGCAGCATGCAGATTGATATATAGTGATGTCTGTTGTAGTGACTTTCAGCCATGCGGGAGGCAGTCAGCACTTCTGTACCAGTAACTAAATATTGAGGACTGTGGATATGTATTAATTAGCATGCATTCAGGAAGAAATTTGCACACACTGAAATTATTGTATATGCACAAAACTACAAATTAGTGCACGTACAGTTTATTTGCATGCCCAAAATATGTACATTAAAAGCGAATGTATGAAACTGAAAATCAAACACCTGAAAATCGGGAAAGAATTTTGAAAAATCTGAAAATGAACCAAAATGTTTGACCATGCACATCCCTGTTGGTGGCCTGACTATATTTGTAGGCTGCAGTGTATTTGGGCACACCCTGGATTTTAAACTCGCATTCCTGTACTTTTTCCTACAGTCAGCTTCATTTTCTTGCCACATTAAAGAGCTAAATCACTAGAGATGGGCCAAACTGCAGTTAGCTGCTGCAGAATGAAAGGAGGCTGGAGCATAACTCATGCAGTATTTTTTTCATTGTGGTAAGAAACCTATGAACTCATTAGTATGCTGAGAGTTTATTTTTTTCCCGCTAATGCAAATAATACATGTACTCTTTCATCCTTTAAAATCTACAGTTAAAGTTGGGAAACTTCATACTGCTTCCTAACAAATGAATTATGTTACTTTGTTAAATGTTTTATTTAAATCTAAAGATTGAATGCACTGGTTTTATTGGTTGCCACTTGGCTATTGTCTTCGGAGATTTCTCAATTTTTGGAGTCGTGTTGCCGGGCTTTGGGGGAAGTAGGTAGAGGTTTTCTCTTTCTCCAGGAATAAGCAGGAAGTCAATCCTTACATATGGGTGATGTCTGCACCGACGGAGCTTGCGTGGAGCATGTCCCGAGCTTTCAAAGAAAGCCTTTGAGAATGCTACCATGCATGCGTGGTCCCCTTCCTGCCCAAAGGTGCCATCTTGCTCAGTCTCCTTTTTTCCATAGAGCCCAACGGATGTGGTCCTCTACTATCCTGGAAAAAGTCCTGTAATTCCTTCCTTTTGTCCAGTTTGCGTACCTGTTCCCTTCCTGCCTTGAGGCGGCACCACCGGTGCCGGTCTCTGCTCCTTTTTTTCCCCATGTTTCCTCGAGGTTCCACCCCGACCGGCCTTCGCATCTTTTTTTCGCCCGGGGGTCCTCGACCCTGGCCGGGTGTGTTCCCACCATGCGACCACTGCAGTCAGACTATCTCAGTCACTGATACTCATGACTACTGCATCCGCTGCCTGGGCCCGGACTACGAAAGTTCTACCTATGATCAGTGCCAGGCCATGACCTCTAAAACCAATAGGAGACGGTCTGAGTTGCAGGGGAAGCTTTTCCCAGGCTCTGACTCTGCTCCGGCTTCCCTATCTCTGAGCCCCGAAGCTGGCCCTTCGCAAGCGATCTGGGCGTCCTCGGAATCCTGAGGCGGCAACTCCTCCGGTGCGGCCACAGACCCTCCCAAAAAGAAGAAGGTCCCGAAGGAAGTGCCTCTGATCAAACCTGGCAAGGGCCCTCGATGGAGCTCAGAAGACTCCGAGCAGTGCCCACAGAAAGTCTTGAGACAAGAGTCAATGGAGACTGCACCAGGGCCTGTGAACCTATAGTCCTCCTCAAGGACACACTCTCCAGAGTGCTGGCGTCGGACCTGAGACCTTCAGTGTCTATGCTAGGAGCTGCACAGCCTTCAGGCCTCGAGTCCTGAATGGCGGCCATGGAGCAGAGCCTCTCCTCCATCTTGGCCTTGCAGTGGGCATTGTCGGGCCCCACGGCCTCATCTGCCCTGACACCGGGCTCCCTGGCCTCGGGGGAGCCTCCAGTTGTTGAATTGGGCACCGAGCGCCACTGGCTTCGGTTAGGTCATCTGCGCCAATCGAGGTCTTGATCACACTTGTCAGGGTTCCGGTTCCTCTGAGCCGCACCAGGGGCTGATTCCTCGATGCCCTTGGGCTCTGACTGTGAGACTGAGGACGAGTCCTCTCGACACCGTGACGTTCCCTCCAAGCTATCTCCCCCGGAGCCTCTGCGCCATTCCCCACCTGAGGACATGGCCTTTCATGACGTCGTTCGTGACATGACCTGGACTCTTTCGATCCAGACAGAGGAGGACCCGCACACCGATGAGCTCAAGATCCTACAATACGAGTCCCCTCCCAAGGAGTCTCTCATGGTGCCGGTTCCACCCATCCTCGAGAGATTGCTCCTCCAGATGTGGGAGTCCTTGGCCTTGGTGCCGGTGGTCAGTCAGCACCTGGACGCCATCTATCATGTCTGAAAGGGCCCTGGATTCCATAAGCCACAACTCAATGGTGGTTGAGTCCTCCATGCAAAAACTGAAGAGTCAGAAGACCTACTCTTCAGTTCCTCCTGGCAGGGAAGCCCGGGCCCTCGACGCCATGGGGCATAAGTGCTACCAGGGCGCCATGCTCAGATGCCGAATACAGGCATACAAATTGTACATTGGAATGTATCTTAAGTGCCTGATACAGGAACTCTCGGGGTTCTCAGCGGTCCTCACCAGGGAACCTCTGTAAAGGTTCCAGTCCCTAGCAGCAGGCATCCGGGACTGTTCCAAATTCCTGTCCCGGGCTGCCTATGGCGGGTTTGAGTCTGTGGCCAGGGTTGCAGCCACCTGCATCTGCGCCTGTTGCCAAGCATGGCTGCAAACCTTGGACCTGGAGCAGTGGGTACTAGAAAGGTTCCTGGATGTCCCCTGCAATGGTGAGCACCTATTCGGGAAAGCGATGTCTGATAAGGCTGCGGAGATTGAGGCCGAGGTAGTGACCCAGCAGAGACTTCCAAAAAGACCTTGGTTCTCCCAAGGAAAAAATCCTGGGGGGAAAAAGGGCTACTCCCAGGCTGGCCACTAGCAGCCTTACTTGGGGCAGCCTCACCAGTCCTCGCAGCCAAAAGGCCAGGGACACAGGCCTAGGAAGCCCAAGGCTCCCAAACCCCCCAAGCCCCAGACACCAGCTCCCACCCAACCTGGGAGAAGCTTTTGACTCCCTGGGCTGGGCCTCCCCTCTCCCAGGAGGCCCATCTCAGCCCACAGGGTCGACTGGTCTCTTTCGCCCACAGCATCACCATAGACCAGTGGGTTCTGCGGGTGGCGCAGGAGGGGTATTTCCTCCATCTGCAGCAGAACCCTCCAGACTTCTTCCTAGGAGAGCCACCACAGCCTCTCCTCCATCAGGCCTTGCTAGCCACAAAATTCGCAGGCTTGCTAGCCACAAAATTCTCTGGCTTGCTCGCCACAGAACACGCAGGCTTGCTCAGGGACAGGACGGTGGAACTGATATCCCATCACCTTTGGGGAAAAGGGTTCTACTCAAGTTATTTCCTTGTCCCAAAAGAACAGGGGGTCTCTGGCCCATCCTGGACCTGCACAACTTGAACAAGTTCCTGGTGAGGGAAAAATTCAAGATGCTCTCCCTTGGGACTCTGCTGTCCTACCTCCTCCAGGGAGACTGACTCTGCTCCTTGGATCTTGAGGATGCTTACATCCACATCCTGATCCACCCCTCCCACAGGCATTACCTGAGATCCGTGGTGGGGGGGGGCAACACTACCAATACAGAGTGCTGCTGTTTGGCCTCGCCTCCTCACCATGGGTCTTTACAAAATGCCTGGCAGTCGTAGCCGCCCATGTGCACCTCCAAGGACCCATGTCTTCCCATACCTGGACGACTGGCTCATCAGAGGCAGCACACCTCTCGAGGCTAGGCAGGCCACAAGGCTCACTAGCCACACCCTGCAGCAGTTGAGGTTCATCATCAACTACCCCAAGTCCAGCCTCTCTCTGGCCCAAGACTTGGAATTCATAGGGGCCCAGCTGGACATTCTTCAGGTCAGGGTCTTCCTCCCTGTGGAGTTAGCCCACCGCCTGATGCAGCTGGCAAGGGACATGCAGAGCTCCAGTTCGGTGCCAGCTCGCCTACTCCTCTGCCTTCTAGGCCATATGGCCTTGACAGTTCATGTTATGCTTCTAGCCCACCTGCATATTTGGGCAGCCCAGTGGTGCCTCCATTTCCAGTGGACACAGGCAACGGGCAGGCTGAGGGACAGAGTGAAGGTCACCCACCAGCTGGCGGCCTCCCTCACCTGGTGGCAGTCCCTACATCACCTCAGGGCAGGGATGCCCTACCAGGCACATACCCTTCAGAGGGTCCTGATGACAGATGCCTCCCTTGTGGGCTGGGGCGCACATTGCAAGGGCCAGTGCACCAAGGGCACCTGATCCCCAGAGGAATCCCTCCTGCAAATCAATCTCCTCAAGCTCAGGGCCATTTTCCTGGCCCTTCAGGCCTTCCGCCACCTCCTGAGTGACCTCCTGGTCCTCATATAGACAATCAGGTTGCCATGTTCTATGTGAACAAGCAGGAGGGTACAGGTTCCTACTCTCTCTGTCAAGAGGCAGTGGCCCTCCACTTCTTTGCAGTGCGCAACCATATCCTTCTATGGGCGGTGTACTTACCAGGTCAGGGCAACTGCCTGGCAGACAACCTCAGCCAGGTCCTTCAGCTTCACGAGTGGCGCCTGGATCCAAAAGTAACCTGGAGGCTTTTCTGTATCTGGGGAAGACCCTGGCTGGACCTGTTCGCCTCCACGGGCAACTCACAGCTGCCCAAATTCTGCTCTTTTCAGCCACACCACAGGAGGGTGGTGGCAGACGCGTTCCTGATCTCCTGGTCACAGGGCCTGCTCTATGCATTCACACCAACTCCCCTGATAGCCAAGTGCCTTTTCAAGATCCAGAGCGAGCACACTTCAGTAATCCTGATTGCTGCCAGCGGAGAGCAACAGGTGGCCCAGGCAGCCCTAGTTGCCCCTGCTGCTCTCCCTGTCTGTGGCAACCCCAGTACCACTGGGCCTGGAGCCGGACCTCCTGTCCCAGGAGGGGGGCTCCCTGCTATACCCCAACCTGGGGTCCCTAACGCTGACAGCATGGCTGCTGAAAGGGTAACACTGGCCCCTTTCAACCTCCTGGGTAAGGTTGAGGAAATCCTCCTGGCCTCCCAGAAGCCATCCACCAGAAGGTCTTACGTCTTCAAGTGGAGAAGGTTCTCCATCTGGTGTGAAGAAAGGAATGAGAACCCATTCTCCTGTCAGGTAAAGCTTGTGCTGCAGTACTTGCTGCACCTCTCTCACTTGGGCTTGAAATCTAACTCTGTGAGGGTGCATCTCAGCGCCATAGTGGTTAACCATCACCCTATAGAGGGGAAGCCCCTCTCAGGCCAGCCTTTGGTCTCCAGGTTCCTCAGGGGCCTCCTGCTATCCAAGCCCCCTCTCTGCCCTCCTGCAGCAGCATGGGACCTGAATGTGGTGCTCTCCCAGCTCACTAGGCCGCCATTCGAGCCTTTGGCCACCTGGCACCTGAGACAACTCTCCTGGAAAGTGGCCTTCTTGGTGGCGCTAATGTTTGCACGCAGAGTAAGCAAGCTGCAGGCCCTGGTGGTGGACCCACCCTATACCAGGTTCTATATGAGCAGGGTGGTGCTTTGTATGCACCCCAAATTCCTCCCAAATGTGGTGTCCACTTTTCACCTCAATCGGGAGGTAGTTCTCCCCACCTTCTTCCCATGGCCGCACACTGGCAGGGAGAAGGTCATCTTACATACCCTGAATTGCAAGAGGGCCCTGTCCTTTTATTTACAGAGGACTAAGGCACATCACAAAGCTCTTCAGCTTTTTATCTCCTATGACCCCAGCAGACTGGGGCTACCTGTGACCAAGCAAACGCTGTCCACCTTGGTGGCGGACTGCATTGCCCTCGCTAATGAATGAGCTAGCCTCTCTCTGGAGTGCCGGATCACTGCTCATTGCGTGAGGGCTATGGCTGCATCGGTGGCCAACCTATGTGCAGTGCTGGTGCAAGAAATCTGTAAAGCCGCCATGTGGTCTTCAGTCCATACGTTCGCAGCCCACTACTGCCTTGAGAGTGAGTCCTGCAGGGACAGTGCTTTTGGCCAGACAGTGATCAGAAACATTCTCATGTATAGGCAACTGCTGCCCTTCTAGCCTTCAGTCTTCAGGCTACCGGAGTTATGATGATGCTGGATGCTGGAGTCTGCAGAGTCTTTTGGTAGGGACTCACCTTCAGCAACTCACGACCTCCCTTGGGTCGCTGCTGCTGCTGCTGCTGCTGCTGCTGCTGTCATGGTTTGGGCCCCAGCAGCCTGGAGCTAGGGAGTTCCATATGTGAGGACGGACTTTCTGCTTGTTCCTGGAGAAAGCGTAGTTACTCACCTGTAACGGGTATTTCTCCAGGGACAGCAGGAATCAGTCCTCGCAACCCTCCCTCCTTTACCTTTTCGTCTTTTGCCTAAGCTATGTCATATAACTGGGGAAAGCTGGGGAAATGCTCTGCACGGGCTCAGTCGGTGCCAACGTCGCCCATTGTGAGGACTGATTCCTGCTGTCCCTGGAGAACACCTGTTATAGGTGAGTAATTATGCTTTCTCACCACTCCTTTTTTTCCTATGTGGCTGCTGATCCCTTGTTGGTGCAAGAGCATCTGGCTTATGCTTGTGTAGAGGGAATAACTCTCCCTAGCAGACTGTTCTGTTGCAGCTTCAGGGCCACAGAAGGGGGTTAAAATTAGTTGTTTGGCTTCAGAGGGGTCAGGGGAGAGCTAATTCCTTATGCCCTCTGAATAAAGAGAGCCTTTCACCTTACATATATCTTACAAATTCACTCCACAGTCTACTTCAGAAGACTTCACTCATTCCAGTAGGATGGTTAAAAAGATAATTTACTGAGTGAAGTTAAACAATAATTCCATGTGTATGTTCACATACAACAGTATACAAAAAGGCAAAAGAAAATTCAAAGAGACACAACTTAGTGGTGGCATTCTTGATCCACAAAGTCATGTTTATTCTCCTCTCCTTAGTTTCTCTAAACCTTTTAGACTTCCTTAAATGGTATCTTCTGTAGCATCTCTCTACTCTTTTTTGATGATTCTTCATCTCTCCTCTTTCCCCTCTTGGTATCGTTAGATACTCCACCCATTCCCTTGTGAGTTTCCTGAACTCAAGTGAGCACGTATCTCTGTCTTCCTCCCAGTTGGGTCAAGACCTCTGACATCAGAAACATACTACTTCCAACTGCATGTCCTTTCCTTCAGCTCCTCCACAGCTCATTCTAGAAACATAGAAAATGACAGCAGATAAAGATCATATGATCATATGATCTATCCAGTCCGCCCATCTATACTAGCTATTAAGCTCTGCAATCCCTTCCTCTCCCTTTGATCCTCTGTGCTTGCCCCATGCTTTCTTCAATTCAGATACAGTCCTTGTCTCCATCTCAGCTGGTAGGCCATTTCACACTTTCACCACCTCTTTCACCTTCATTCTAGATTCATGTTCATTCTTTGCTCCTATGCAGTGTCTTGCACATGGACTCTGTTTTCTCTCACAGATATTTGGAATGATGGTGTGAGGGAGCCTCCTTTTATACCCTAAAGACAGTAGTCTCTTTCAGGCACAACATCTCTCCTTTCCTTTTTCCCTTCAACTGGGTTGGATTGGTGAGGGCTTACTCTTAGTAGGGCCTAAAGCTTCTGCTTCTTAACCCCAAGGTTGGGAGATCGGGAAAGGTGGATTAGTTCAAGCCATCTTTTTTCTCCAGCCTAAGCCAGCACCTAGGATCCCACTGACTAGAGAACATAAGATATGCCATTCTGAGTCAGACCAAAGGTCCATCAAGCCCAGTATCCTGTTTACAACAGTAGACAATCCTGGTCACAAGTACCTGTCGGGTTCCCAAAAGGTAGACAGATTACATGCTGCTTGTCCATGGGTAAGCAGTGGATTTTCCTGGTCCTCTTTAATAATCGTTTATGGACTTTTCCTCCAGGAACTTGTCCAAGCCTTTTTTAAACCCAGCTACACCAATAGCTTTTATTACATCCTCCGGTAACAAATTCTAGAGTTTGATTACACATTGAGTGAAAAAATATTTTCTGTGATTAGTCTTAAACATGCTACTTTGTAGCTTCATTGCTTGTCCCTTAGTTTTCCTACTTTTTGATGGAGTAAACAACCGATTTACATTTACCCATTCCTCTCCATTCATTAATTTATAGACCTCTATCATATCTCCCCTCAGACAAGTTGAAGAGCCCTAACCTTTTAAGCCTTTCCTCAAAGGGATATCCTTCCATCCCTTTTATTATTTTTGTCGCTCTTCTCTGCTCCCCCTCAGGTCAGCTTGGCAGAAAAACTGAGAGAGTTTAGTAACCCTACAGATTAATCCTCCTTATAATCTCTAATACCTCGTTCTCCCCTTGCTTTCCTTTTAAGGAGTTGTATAGAAACATCCTGAGTCCATATTGTATTTGAGCCACATGCTGAGGCAAGTGTGTACCTAAATGCTAAGTACCATATATAGGCCATTATGCAAAGCTAAGTGCCCTAATATTTAGAGTTGCTTGCTAAAAGGTGCCTCTCTTTTGTAATGGATTTGGGCATATAGGAGTAATTTTATAACAGGATGCTTACTTGTCTTTATAATATACTAATGTAGGTGGCAGAAATCGCGCCTTAAGTCACCAACATTTACGCCAGCCCTAGAGATGGTGTAAATGTCCACACCTGCAAGAGGTCATTCATGTGCATATGTGGCCACATGCATGCATAAATGGTTAAATACCTCCAAAATAGCTGTATACTTTGAGGTAATTTTATAATGGGGTGCGTACTTTATCTCCATAGTGTTGCATAGGAGCATAGCTCAAGGTTCCTGACCCCTGGAGCCATGTTTAGCAAGAGGGGAGCTAATTCAAGGCCTTACTTCTGTAGGGTATTGCCTTCTCTTTCTTCACCAGTTCATTCACACTTCAGGCACATATGAAATTCACTGTACAGGCCAGGCTTTGAATAAAAATTGAGTTTATTGCTCTGATTTATTTTCAAAATAAAAAGGCCAACACTTAAGGAAAGATCTCAAAGCAGACTTCTAGTAAAATACTGTAGGCTTATTTCACCTCTTCTTTCTCCTGGCCCCTCTGTTCTTTTTCCTGTTCTAGTTTCTCTTTTCTTGGATTGTTTAACACAGTCCTTATTCTCTTCCTCTTTTGCAGGGCTCTGTGTAACTGACCCTCTATGGTACTGTCATCCTCCGTCTCAGGCAGCTTCAGCCCAGTGGCTCTTACTATGAGGTTCAGGTGCCTTCCTTTTAGTTCAAACTACCCACCAGGGAGGGGACTCACAGCAGGATATCCCTCTCCCAGGCATACCCCAGCTAGCAACCCCCAGCCGCAGGACCCAGGTGCTCCTCCTTGAGACCTGGCTGCCTCTCAGTAGAGTAGAGAATGGATAGGAGGCCCCTAACTCCTCCTTACAAAGGGTAATATTCTATCCCATTACATCATTGCAACACCTGCCCTTTTATTTGTCACGCACCATGTTTTCTTTCAGCATACAGATACTGTGAGGGATCAAATGCCATTCAAAGGTTGCAGGTACGCCTCTTCCTTTGAGGAAACTGGCCAAGCAGGGAAGATAACAAAAATAGACTAGACTAAGGAATGATGTTTTGCAGGCAGTCAAACTTTTATAACAGAGAACTAAGAGAGATCCTTATATGCAGACATTTAGACTCTAATACTGCACTATAACAGAAGTATTAGGAGTAAAAAAGATCTCACAATCTGCTGACACAAATAGCTAGTAATTCCATCCCAGTAAATCCTCTGGTTCTGGTGTCTTCCAAAAATCTGATTTGATTTGATAAGCAGATGATTAGATTCGATAAACAGATGTCAAGTGATTACTAAATATTGTGAAAGTATGTCAGGTCTTCTCTCAGTGTGTATTGAAAATAGTGGATTCCTGTTGGGCCAGGAACATCATGCCATGCTCTCTTAGAATTCAGTGAGCTATGTTTTTTCATTTACTGCATCTTTTAGAATATATCCCAAGCAACTTTGTGTATGCATTTCTTCAAGCTGTACATGTATTTATTTAACCAGTTTTATATACCACTTTATCATTTAGTCAAAGCAGTTTATAATTAACATTGAACCATAAGTAAACAAGAAACTAGAGAGGGACTGTATAACTTGGAGTTACAGGGAGGTGATGTAAAAGCTGTGATGCATTTGACATATTTCCCTGCTGACACAGGATGTATGTGTTTCTAAAACATGTCCATTATTTGTATGGTCTTGGGAGAAAAATATATCTTCTGTATGCTAGACGTTCCCATAGTCAACTTTCACACGTCTCAATATGACAATGTCTAATTAAGAGACTTCACTGAGAGAAGTTGAAAGCATTGTTTTCTTATTTAGTCAGACTTAACTCACAAAGGAGGCAACTATCAAACAAAGTACATATGTGCAAGTCTGCAGACTTTACATCAATCTGTATTGGAAGGGGGGAGAATATGCACACAGGTTTGCACTTGCTATTTGTATGCCTAGTTCTAGATGTTTACGCTGTACAAATGATCTGTAGTAGTAGTAGTAGTACAAACAGAAACATCTGCATGTGTATAACAAAGGAAAAAGTGTGCATGGCCACCAGGGAGAGCAGGATGATCTGGGATGGTCCTCATGGGTCATGAATGAAGTTTGAATTTGACATATGTGCAAAAGTAATGATCTTGTAGTGTACAGCAGGACACAAGGGAATGCACGCCCTGCATATGCTGTCTCAAGGATTAGTGCCACATTGCAGCCCAGCGGACCTCTGTGTGCGAATGTTGTTTAGCTAGGGAGGTACAGTGGAGGGAAAGGCATCTTGCCCTCACATGTGGCTTGGCCTTTGAACAGTCAACTACTGCTGCTGCTGTGTGTCTGTTATACAGATGCAGTACGGCTTTTCCATTGCAGTCCAAACTGCATGTGTACCGCTTCAGGCAGGCCCTAGGTGTGGTTTACAACTGTCTCAAAATGTGCCTGCCAGCTTGTTTCAAGACCTTGGTTTAGGCCACTGCAGGCAGGGACCTGTAGTCTGGTTTCTTCTAGAGAGTGCTGTACAGAAAGCTGTGGAGGTGTAGCCGAATGGTTAGAGCACTGCTTCAGTAAGGAACAGACAAGAGTTCGAATCCCACTTGTGGCCTTGAGAAAGTCACTTCACCCTCCAGTGCCTCATAAGAAAAACCTGACAATATACTTCCAATCACACTGCTAAGAAAACCCAGAAGCTGTTGGGTCTCCAGGAGTTGGCATTGACTTGGCACACATTATTATTTTTCTTTTTTATGTGTTATGATAGCACATTGGGTCAAGCGTGCACATTGCAGTCATACCCATCTGATAGCATGGCTTTATTGACCCTGCTGCAGCACATTGCAAAGAGTTCACCCTGTACATGATTGAAAACTTTTGTGATTACTGTGAATGAACATCAATATATTTTTTTATTTTAACATTTCTTTTTATACTGCTATTCATGGTATTTTACATAGAACTTAACTATAATATACATAGAACAAGTGTGTGCAAGAAAATGCAACTCTTTACATTATATCTAACAGAATTTAACTGTAATTTATAACATAATTTAACAGAAATAATTATAACTTACATAGGACTATCTTATGTGGAATATGTAACTATAATTACAATGAACATATGGTGAAGGGTCGAGTATATCAACTCGCAGAGTGGTAGGTTAAAAAATTGGACATGCAGTGTATGGGTATTTTGGTGTAAGATTGCAGGTTGAGATGAGTAGTCTGTGATAGTTCCGAAGATTTCTCTGACTAGACCTTAATGTAGGTGGCAACAAGTTCCAAATTATAGGTCTGTAAAGTGAAAATGTTCTTTGACATAGCGATTGTGAGCTTTTTGTTTTTAGGGCTGGGATAATGAGCAGGTTTAGGTGCTGCTGTCATTGGTCTTGTGTCTACGTTTCTTTGAATGAGTGGTACTAGATTGTAAGCTCTGACGAGCATGGACTGTCTCTTCGCATGTATTTCTCTACAGCGCTGCGTGTGTAGCTCTATATAAATGCTAAATAGTAGTAGTAGTACCAGGCAGGCTGCTGTAAGTTTGTGTATCATGCAGGCATGTCACACTCCTGGGCTGGCCACCTGCACAGATCATCACATGTCCTTACTTGCTCCATATGGCCAATATGAGAGAGACATCAGTTCAGAGACATGAGTGGATGCCAGGTGTGTAACATCGTGCGAGTGACCTTGTTTCACCAGACAGGATGAGTGTAGAGAGGCCTTATCCATACAGGAGCACTTTGCGTTTGCATGCAGCTTATACAGATGTGTGGCTGCTATATCCTTGGATCATAGCCTACTTACTTGTCCAGTTGTTATATGCATATGTGTCAGGAAGATTTACGGTGGTTAGAGCAGCTGAGACAGCTGTGAAATCCTAATAGATGGTATTAGACTACGCCTGTGGCACAGCATCAATTTGTCACTTGCAACTAAAGTTATCTGAATTTGTGAGGTTACATTGGGGCAGCAAGGCCATACAACACTTTCATCTACCCCCATTCATCCTTCAGCCCATCCATGTACTGACCTATAAGTGCACTCATTCTACTGTGCCTCACTACCTTTCTTCTCTTATCTCTCCCTACACCCCTCCTTGGGAACTCCGCTCTTCTAGCAGGTCGCTTCTGTCTGTGCTCTTCTCTTTTACTGCCAACTCCAGACTTCGATCCTTTCACCTTGCTGCTCCTTATGCCTGGAACAAACTACCTGAGGCTGTACGGCAGGCTTCATCTCTGGCCTTTTTCAAATCCAGGCTGAAAACTCACCTCTTTGAGGCTGCTTTTGGATCCTGTTCTGCTTAGTCTCTTATGTGTTTCCTTATTACTCCCCTAGATATATTCTTGTCCTCAGCTGTTGTATTGCCTGTCTTGACTAGATTATAAGCTCTGATGAGCAGGGTTCGTCTTTTACATGTCTCTTTACAGTGCTGTGTATGCCTTGTTCTCACAGGAACAAGCAGGAAGTCAGTCCTCACAGTGACTTTGACACTGACTTAGCCTGTGTGGAGCATTTCCCCAGCTTTCAAAGAAAGCCTTTGGGAATGCCACCACACATGCGTGGTCCCCTTCCCGTCCAAGGGTGCCATCTTGATCAGTCTCCCTTTTTCCCTTCAGACACACGTCCCTGTACCTTGGAAAAAAGTTTTTTCATATTGTCTTCTATTCCGGTTTCCGGGTCCTCTTCCTATCGTCCCCAGTGCCCCTGCCTCGGCAGCCGTCTGCGGAACTTTATTTTTCATTTTTTCCCTTTTTCTTCATGAGTTTGTCTCTAGCGCGTTTTGCGCCCTTTTCAACCGCTGGACGAACCAAAGGTCTTCAACCTTGCGGTGATACTTTTTGCCCCCTTGGCCTCAAAAAGTGTGACCGATGCTCGAAAAACATGTCACTCACAGACACCCATGACTGTTGTCTCAGGTGTCTAGGAGCAGACCATAACCTGGAGCTCTGCTCCCCTTGTAAAAAGATGTCCTCCAAGGCCATCCAGAGCCATAAGCAGAAACTGGATGACATTTTCTGCAAGGCGGCCCCGGTCTCCCCGGTATCTTTCCGCTCCACCAACCTTCAGCCTCTGGGGTCCCTCACGGCCGCTCCGCAGCCCTGGCATCACTCTGAGCAAGGGTCCCACGAATGGGAGCAGAAGAAGAAGGCCTCGAGGAATCTGTTGGGAGTTTTGGACAAGCGTGAGCGTTTTCGCGCTCGGTCCCTTAGCCCTCCTCGGCAGTCCTTAGAGTTGGAGAAGGAGTGGCCTCGAAAGGTACCTCGTTCAGATATGGAGGCCTCCGGCAATGGCGCCTAGACTCCTGAGGGTCCTGGTGAGGGCCCCCCTCTCCTCTTCGACTCCCAACCGGTTACTTGGGTGTTTGCATCGCAGGGCCCCACTCCAGAGTGGGAGACCCGAATGCTGGCACTGGAGCGCAGCATTTCTGCCTTCCTTGCTGTCCAGCAGGTGCTGGTGTTAAGCCCTGCTGGCATGACTCCTGAGACCTCAAGGGCAATGCCTGTCTTGGCTCCTCAGACCGCCGTGGCAACTCCCTGAAAGCCAGGGGCCTCATGAGGAATCCCGCCAGAGTTCTCGATCTGCATCCCGGTCTTTGGGTACGAGATCTTTGCGCTCGGCGCAGGCTCTGCTCAAGCAGCCTAGCTCAGAGTCTTCCTCGGAGATTTCGGGCTGGGATCTGACGGGGACACTTCCCCTGAATCCTGGGTTCACCAGGACCTCCCCTCTGACCCTTCCCTGCCTGTTCAGAAGCAGCGGTCGCCTCCCGAAGACACCTCCTTTCTGGAGTTTGTGTGGGACAAGGCTCGAGCCCTGGAGCTCTCCACGCAATCCGAGGAGGAGCCCCGTGTAGAGGAGCTCAATATTTTACAATACGAGGCTCCGCCGACGGAATCCTTCATGGTCCTGGTCCCGCCCATCCTAACTTGGCTTCTACTCCACATGTGGGAGACACCTGCATCTATCTCCAATATCAGCAAGTGCCTGGACACCATGTACAGGGTCCAGTGGGGACCCGGCTTCCGGAAGACTCAGCTTCCCCATATCTCGATGGTGGTGGAGTCTGCCATCCAGAAGCAGAAGAGCCCAAAAACTCACTCCTCAGTCCTGATGGGTAGGGAGTCTCGCACTCTCGATGCCCTCGGGCATAAGGCCTACCAAGGCTCCATGCTGGCTTATTGCATCCAGGCTTACCAGCTATATATAGGCATGTTCCTTCGTGACCTCACGAAGGAGTTCGGAGGTTTCCAGGTGGGTCTCAACAGCGATTACCTCTGCCGTTTCCAGTCCCTCCTGAAATCAGTGGGGGACTGTTCAAAGTACCTTTTTTGCACAGCATACGACAGCTTCAAGTCCTCTGCTCAGGTAGCGGCTATGGATATCGGGGCCAGGTGGCAGGCCTGGCTCCAGTCCTTGGACCTAGAACAATGGGTGCAGGAAGAACTCAACGTACTGTGCCTGGGCAAGCAATTATTCAGCAAACCTATGGAGACAAAGCAGCAGAGATAGAGACGGAGTACGTCACTTGCACCTGTCTCTCCCGGAAGACTTCCCCTCTCGCGTGGAAGAAACAGCAGGGCAAGACGCCTTTCTTTCAGAGGAAGGGTCTTCCCTACCAGGGCTACCCATCTTACCCTCTGGCGCCGGCGCCACCCCAGGGCGAACAAGGCAAGAGTGGCCCCCAGAGCTAGCGTAAGCCTAAGGGACCCAAGAGCTGGACCCCGGCTCCGTCCCAGTCGGCCCCAGGTTTTTGATGCCAGATGCATAGTCCTTCCACCGGTAGCTGGGTCAGGGGAGGGCGGAGGACGCCTGGTCCACTTTGCTCCCTGCTGGGAGTCTGTGACCTCGGATACCTGGGTCCTCCAGGTCATCTGGGAGGGTTACCACTTCCATCTGGCCTGGCTTCCTCCACCCTTTTGCCTCTTGGAGCCCTCTCGACTCCCCGCGCACCAGATCTACTTGGCGCAGGAGCTTGTCAATCTCCTTGAGGAACAAGCAGTGGAAGTGGTCCCACAGCACCTCAGAGCTCGTGGGTTCTACTCCTGCTACTTCCTTGTGCCAAAACAGATGGGCGGTTTTGACCCATCCTCTATTTAAGAAATCTCAACAAATATCTGGTGTGGGAGAAATTCAAAATGCTTTCCCTTGGCGCCTTGCTCCCCTTCCTCCGGCAGGGCAAGTGGCTGTGCTCCTTGGACGTTCGGGATGCGTATGCTCACATCCTCGTCCACCCGAAACGCAGAAAATACTTGCACTTCAGGGTACAAGGGAGCCACTACCAGTACAGGGTGCTTCCCTTTGGCCTCGCGTCCACTCCGCGGACCCCTCTCAGGCCAGCCGCGGGTTTCCCGCTTCATGTGCGGGCTGCTTCTTTCCAGGCCCCCATCCGGCTGCCTCCGGTGGAGTGGGATCTCAATGTCGTCCTCACGTGGCTAACCCAACCGCCCTTCAAGCCAATGGCGTCATGCTCGCTTCGGCACCTTTCTTGGAAGATGTTTTTTCTGGTAGCCCTCACTTCGGCCCGGAGTGTCAGTGAACTTCATGCCCTGATGGCCGATGCGCCCTACACGAGATGCTACAGGAACCAGATGGTTCTCCAAACGCACCCTAAGTTTCCCCCAAAGGTTGTCTTGGATTTCCACCTCAACCAGGAGATAGTGCTGCTGACCGTCTTTCCAAAGCCCCGCACTAACCAGGCGTCTGCGATTCTCCACACCCTCGACTGTAGGAGGGCTCTCTCCTACCTGCAGCGCACGCAGACTCACCGCAGGTCTGAGCGGCTCTTCGTCTCATATGACCCTGCCCGTTTGGGGCTCGAAGTCACCAAGCGGACTCTTTCCCTCTGGGTGGAGGATTGCATTGCCTTCGCCCAGGCTCAGGCTGGGCTACCGCTTAACCACCGAGTCACAGCGCATGGTGTTCGTGCGAGGGCAGCATTGGTGGCACATCTGCGCTCCGTGCCACTGGTGGACATCTGCCGAGCTACAACCTGATCCTCTGCTAATACCTTTGTGAAGCATTACTGCCTGGAGAGGGAGTCCCGTTGGGACAATGCCTTCTGCCAGGCCGTACTCCGTAGCATGTTCGGGTTTTAGGCAACTCCGGCCCTCAGACCCTTCTTCTGTGGCTACCGGGAGTGTGGTCTTCCGGGGACCCGGGTTCCTCAGGCTGTATTGAGTTATCAGTGTCTGTTCACGGCTCACCATGGCACATTTCTACAGGTCCTTGTTAGGCTGTAGCTGGGGATTCCCATATGTAAAGACTGACTTCCTGCTTGTTCCTGGAAAAAAGCATAGTTACTCTCCTGTAACAGGTGTTCTCCAGGGACAGCAGGAATCAGTCCTCACAACCCACCCACCTCCCCTCGGAGTTGTCCACTCTTCTTGGTATTTTTTTTATCTTTCCCTGTGCTATGTCATCTGACTGATCAAGATGGCATCCTTGGGCAGGAAGGAGACCACGCATGCGTGGTGGCATTCCCAAAAGATTTCTTAGAAAGCTGGGGAAATGCTCCACGTGGACTCCGTCGGCGTCGATGTCACCCTTATGTGAGGACTGATTCCTGCTGTCCCTGGAGAACACCTGCTACAGGTGAGTAACTACACTTAATGCTATAGAAATGATTAGTAGTAGTTAATCCGGGAACAAACAGGAAGTCAGTCCTCACATATGGGTGATGTCGGTGCCGATGGAGCCCTCATGTGGAGCAAATCCCCCAGCTTTCAGAGAAAGCCTTTAGGAATTGCATCACACATGCGCGGTCCCCTTCCCGTCCAAGGGTGCCATCTTGCTCAGTCTCCTTTTTTCCGCAGAGCCCTCCGGATGTTGTCCCAGTGTTGCCGTGAAAAAAGTTGAGAATTCTTTCTTTTACCGGATCTACACTGGTTCCTCTTCCCGCCATTGGCTCGGTACACCGGTATCAAGTCCAGATTGATTTTTCCGTTTTTGCCCTTCGTGACTGGCGTTCGCGCCCTTTTTCTTTTTCACTGGCAGCCCCGGTCTTCGACCTCGCAGGGGCCCATTTTCCCCTGATGGCTGCCAGTGGGTTTAAAAAATGCGATCGGTGTGCAAAACTCATGTCCCTCACCAATACGCATGACTGCTGTCTCTGGTGCTTCGGGCCCCACCATGACCCAACAGTCTGCGGTTCGTGTAGGAAGATGTCCTCTAAGGCCCTGAAGAGCCGCCAGCAGCAGCATGATAGGATTTTCCCTGAGTCGGTGCCTTCGTGAGCCCATACCTCATCAGAGGCCTCTACGTCTTGGGAGGAGCATTCTGAGCCTGAGCATCTTCGGGGTTCCTCGGAGAGGGGGTCTCCCTCACAGGAACACCAGAGGAAGAAGAAATCCTCAAAGGTGGCATTGTTGGATAGCTCCGAGTGACCCGGCCCTCCCAGGGCCTGTCGCGGAGCCTCGAGCACCGACCGGGATCCTCGGAGACGGAGCATCCAGCAAAGGTTCCTCGCCGGGAAACGTATCAGCCAAGGCAGGTAAAAACTGTCCTTGTCGAGGACTCGCCCCCGAAGGAACTGGCGTTGGGCCCGACTGCATTGGCTGCGGAGCCTTCTGGACTCGAGTTAAGAATGGTGGCCTTGGAGCGCAGTGTGTCTGCTTTCATGGAGCAGCAGCGGGCGCTGATTGCCGGTCTGTCCGGTTCTTCCACCCCAACCACCGGGCCACCGACGTTGAAGTCGACTCCGGAGGCAGAGCCATCTGGGCTCGAATCGATCCTCGGCCAAAGTCCCTCCCGTTCGAGACAGAGGTCGTCGCCGCCAAGCCTCCCAGCGTCGGGGCGGTCGGTGCCAGGACCCTCGATGCCGGAGCCCATCTATTCCTCCTTGGAGGCATCGGGATGGGAAATGGAGGAGGAGGAGGAGTCCCCAGACACCTGTCAGCACAGGGACGTTCCGTCCGATTCCCTGGTGTTCAAACCTCAAAGAAGGTCCCCTCTGGAGGACACGAGGTTCTTGGACTTTGTGAGGGATATGTCCAAGGCTTTGGCGTTCCCCAGGGAGTCCGAGGAGGGTCCTCGAGCCGACGAGCTTGAGATCCTGCAGTATGAGACACCCCCCCTCAGGAGGCCCTTACTGTACCCTTGTCTCCAATCCTGGAACGACTGATGTTCCACATGTGGGAGACACCGGCGGCGGTGCCAGTTATCAGCAAACGGATCGACTCGATGTATCAAGTCTGCCAGAGTCCTGGCTTTCAAAAGTCACAACTGCTGCACAACTGAATGGTTGTGGAATCAGCCATGCGCAGGCTGAAGAGCTAGAAGACGCACTCCTCGGTGCCTCTTGGCAGGGAGGCCCGCAACTTGGATGCCCTCGGCAGAAAGTGCTTCCAGGGTTCAATGCTGACTTGTTGAATCCAGGCCTACCATCTGTACATGGGCATGTACCTGAGGGACCTGGCAAAGGAACTCGCCGGGTTCTCGGCTGGTCTCTCCGAGGGGTCTTTGCAGTGGTTCAGGAGCCTGTCCACCGCCGTCCTTGAGTGCTTGAAGTTTGACTTGGGTGGCTTATGATGGGTTCGAGTTGGCGGCAGGCATTGGTGCACGCCGCCAAGCATGGCTACAATGCAGGAGAAGTTGGTCGATGTCCCTTGCAAAGGGGAGAACCTCTTTGGCAAACCCATGACTGACAAGGCCGCGGAACTGGAGTCAGAGTACATGACGAGGACACAGCTCTCCAAGAAGACCTCTGCCCCTTCTTGCAAGAAGGGCTCGGTAAAAAGCCCTTTTACCTGAGGAAGGATGCTGCTTACCGAAGCTACCCCCATTTTCAGGCCTTCCCGGCTCCCCAACAGGGGCAGCAGGCCAAGGGACAGGGGCATGGCCCGTGTAAGCAGAAAGCCCCCAAACCCCAGGCACCGGCTCCGGCCCAGCCTGGCAGTGGCTTTTGACTCTGACAGCATGGCCCCTCTCCCCGCAGGGGACAGGCAGTGCACAGGAGGCAGGCTTACCATGTATGCCCACAGATGGACAGTCATTACCACCGATGCCTGGGTCTTGCAGATAGTCCAACAGGGCTATCTTTTTCATCTGGCCCAGGTACCCCCTCCTTATTTCCTGGGAGAGCCCCTCAGGTCTCCCCTTCACCGGGACCACCTTCTGAAGGAGTTCGTGGGTCTTCTCGAGGATCAGGCGGTAGAATCGGTGCCCCACCACCTACAGGGCAGGGGCTTCTATTCCAGGTATTCCTGGTACCAAAGAGAACAGGAGGTCTCAGGCCCATCCTCGACTTGCGCAACTTGAACAAATTCCTGGTGAGGGAGAAGTTCAAGATGCTCTCCCTTGGAATATTTCTGCCTTACCTCCGCCAGGGAAACTAGCTATGCTCCTTAGACCTAAAGGATGCGTATACATACATCCTAATACACCCAGACCACAGGCAATATCTATGCTTTGTGGTAGGAGGCAAGCACTACCAGTTCAAGGTGCTTCCCTTTGGCCTGCCCTCGGCCCTCTGGGCATTCAAAATGTGCCTGGCGGTGGTGGCTGCCTTTCTCAGACTTCAAGGGGTCTTTGTCCTCCCCTGCCTAGATGACTGGCTCATCAGAGGCACTTCAGCCAGTGAAGTCCATCAGGCTACATCTCGCACCATCCAGGTGCTCCAGCATCTGGGGTTTGTAATCAGTTACCCCAAGTCCAACCTTGTTCCCACTCAACAACTAGAGTTCATTGGGGCCAGGCTCGACACCCTTCAGGCAAGGACCTACCTGCCTGCAAACAGGCTTCTGGCTCTGGCATGGCAGGTGAGTTGCAGATCCGTAGTGTCAGCAAGACAGTTTCTGTGCCTTCTCGGGAACACTGCATCCACGGTCCATGTGACACCAGATGCCTGCCTCCATATGCGAACTGCTCAGTGGTGCCTCAGAGACCAGTGGTCACAGGCCACAGGCTGCCTCAGAAACAGAATCACAGTGTCCAGGCGACTAGTACGGTCCCTTAACTGGTTGCTTCAGCCACTCCACTTGGAGGCAGGAATGCCTTTCCAGACTCCTCTGCACACAAGGATCCTGACCACAGATGTGTCCCTGCTGGCTGGGGAGCCCTTTGCCAGGGGTTTTGTACTCAAGGAGTATGGTCCCCAAATGAGAGAGCACAATAAATCAGTTTCTTGGAGTTCTGTGCCATCCGCCTGGCTCTAGGAGTATTCTGGTGGACCCTGGCTCACGAACCTGTCTTGGTACAGACAGACAACCAGGTGGCCATGTTCTATGTGAACAAGCAGGGTAGCACGGGGTCCCGTCTATTATGTCAGGATACCCTGGATCTGTGCTCATTTGCAGCCCGGCATGGCATTCATCTGCGGGCCGTCTACCTGCCGGGCCAGGACAACTGCTTGGCCGACATTCTAAGCAGGATTCTCCAGCCCCACGAATGGCAGCTGGACCGGGGAGTAGTCCATTGGCTTTTTCAGGCCTGGGGACGGCCAGTGATGGATTTGTTTGCGAGTTCGGTCAATCACCAGTTGCCCCGGTTCTGCTCCAGGCAGCCACATCCGCACAGGGTGGCTGCCGCTGCATTTCTGATATCATGGTCTGTAGGCCTTCTGTATACGTTTCCTCTGACGCCTCTGGTGGCCAAGACTCTATTCAAGATCCTCCAGGACAAGGCCTCGGTCATCCTGGTAGCCCCAAGGTGGCCGAGGCAACCCTGGTTTCCACTTCTACTTCAGCTAGCGATGGAGGCCCCCATTCCCCTATGGTCCTCTCCAAGCCTCCTGTCCCAGGAGGGGGGCACTCTCCTGCACCCCAACCTCAGCTCCCTCAACCTAATGGCATGGCTGCTGAAAGGATAATACTCGCTCCACTCCTCCTCCCAAAAAATGTTGAAGAGGTTTTGTTGGCCTTAAGGAGGCCGTCGACTAGACGGACCTGTGCCTTGAAGTGGCATAGGTTTGTAACTTGGTGCGAGGAGCAGGGTGTGGACCCTTTCTCCTGCCATGTTGAGGTGGTTTTACAGTACCTTCTCCACCTTTTTGATTTAGGCCTCAAGTCCAACTCCATCAGAGTGCACCTCAGTGCCCTTGCAGCAAACCACTTCCCAGTGGAGTAAGAACATCTCTCCGCCCATCCCTTGCTCTCTCGGTTCTTGAGAGGCCTGCTTCTGCTGAAGCCTCCGGTTCGCCCTCCGGCGACCGAGTGAGATTTGAATGTGGTTTTAGGGCAGCTTACTCGGCCACCCTTTGAGCCGATGGCGACCTGCCATATCTGCTACCTCTCTTGGAAGGTGGCTTTCTTGGTGGCACTCACATCGGCGCGGTGGGTGAGTAAGCTTCAGGCCCTTGTGTAAGACAGGCCTTACACCCCAAGTTCCTTCCAAAAGTGGTCCCCTCGTTACACCTCAACCAGGAGGTGGTGCTGCCTACCTTTTTTCCCAGGCCCCATGCCAGTTGAGCAGAGACAGTACTGCATACCCTGGACTGTAAGAGGGTGTTGGCCTTCTATATTCAGCATATGCAGGGCCATAGAAGGGCTTCTCAGCTCTTCGTATCCTACGACCCCAGTAAGCTGGGGATGGCTGTTTCCAAGCGTACGCTGTCCACCTGGGTGGCGAACTGCATCGCCTGGGCATACAGGGCAGCCGAGCTTTTGTTGGAGGGTCGTGTCACGGCCCATCGGGTCAGGGCCATGGCGGCATCAGTGGCTCATTTCCGCTCTGTTCCGCTGGCAGACACCTGCTGGGCCGCCACCTGGTCTTCTGGTCAGACTTTCGCAACCCATTACTGCCTGGATAGGGAGTCCCGACAGGACAGTTCTTTCGGCCAGGCTGTACTCTGTAACCTTTTTGAGGTCTAGGCAACTCCTGCCCTCCAACCATTCTGTGCCAGGCTACCGGAGTGCTACTCTCTCAGTTAGATTCCTGTTGTAGCTGCTTGTGGCTCTCGTAGAGGGAGCCTATTTTTCAGCTGTGGGTTCTCAGTAGCCTATTGCTGGGGAGTCCCATATGTGAGGACTGACTTCCTGCTTGTTCCCAGAGAAAGCGTAGTTGCTCACTTGTAACAGGCGTTCTCTGGGGACAGCAAGAATCGGTCCTCACAACCCTCCTTCCTCCCCTTGGAGTTGCAGTCCTATTATTATATTTTTTTCTTTTTGCCATCTTTTTAGCTATGTCATTCGACTGAGCAAGATGGCACCCTTGGGCGGGAAGGGGACCGCGCATGCGTGATGCAATTCCCAAAGGTTTTCACTGAAAACTGGGGATTTGCTCCGCACGAGGGCTCAGTCGGCGCCGACGTCACCCATATGTGAGGACTGATTCCTGCTGTCCCTGGAGAACGCCTGTTACAGGTGAGTAACTACACTATGTGCACTCTGCCACAACCCTGCTGCCTGGAATTCCTCCCTGATATGAGAGATTTATGTGTATGCCTGTGCAATTCCCAGTAGCTCAATATCTGTGCATAAAACCCTGGACTATTTTATTTATTTATTTAACTGTATTTATACCCCGCCTTTCTCCGGGTCAAAGCGGTGCAACATTGAGTGGGGGGGAGGGATAATAATCAACTTCTGGGGGTGGGGGCTATCACCAGGTGTCCAACATTAATGATTTTAACAAATAACACAGGTACACTAAAACAATTTTTTTTTAAACTGCCTCTGTTTCGATTGATTTTTACGTTTTTTGGTGCGCTGAATCCAAATCTGGTAACCAATTTGCTCCATCACCACTGTTCCCTCTAAGCTGTGCGCGTGTGCGCGCGCACACACCTCACCGAACGAGCGCACATACTTTACAACAGAGCGCACAAAAATTACAGTTCTGATTCTGATAGAAAACAACACAGACGTCTTAAACTTTAAAAGTTGTTAAGTATTTACGGTTTTCACAAGTTCTACAATGTTTTCTAGTGCAATCAATGTGGTGTACATACAGTATTCTGATGTGTAGTCAAATTTTAAAGTATATAACTCCGAGTGTCTTTATGTGGCGCACAAAAATTTAACCATCCTTCAAAAGCTGCACAGCTGATATTTTATGCGCACACAGCCTACAGAAAATTAGAGGGAACATTGTCCATCACGAACAGATTTCTTGCTACATTGGGTTAGCAGTTTGAGGTGAACGTTTCAGATTGAGTGCGATCGAGATAAAAGTTTCTTGGATGAATTCTTTATACTAATTGTTTAGTAGTTATTCAAATAAGAATAAAGAAAATTGTAACAAGGCAGCACATAAGAATAGAGTAATGTCAACAAAACACACTGTGATGGTAGCAAAATTGTCTGCACTTAAAACAGCCACATACATGTGCACAAACATTGAGCATATAAGAGCGAGGTTAGACACAAAGCAAAGCAAAGAAATGTGCAAAAAATGTTGTACAAGTATGTATGTAAGAATAGAAAACGCAAACCGCACCATTGCAATACATGAAGACAAACACCCGATGGTGTGAAAATAAAATTCTAATAAATGAGATCCGACACTGTGGTAATAACTAGCAAATTTTTATTTCAAAGTTTAGTAAAAACACGATATTTGTCAACACAGTTTAGATTTTAAAGTCATTCTTGGGTCAATCAATCTCCTGGTGGGCCCGTTTCTTCTTCCCCCGAATGCTTCTCTTGGTGTATTTTTCATCTGGGGTTTCCCGCAGCAGCAACCAGCAGAAATCAGCCATCATAGTGGTGTTCCATCTTCCTTGGTACCTTCTCTCTGCGTCCTTGATGTCCTGGTGAAACCTTTCACCTTGTTCTTCACTGTACGCCCCCAAGTTTTCGGGAAAGTAGTTCACATGGGAGTGCAAGAAATGGACTTTCAGGCTCATGTTACAGCCTTGTTCTTTGAAGGCATTGAGCATCCTGGCAACAATATCCTTATAGTTCTCATCCCGCCTGTTCCCCAAGAATTTGAGAACAACATCCTTGAAGGAATCCCAGGCTTCTTTTTCCTTCTCAGACATTGTTTCAGCAAATGCTCCATCTGAAATGAGTTTCCTTATATCAGGGCCAACAAACACTCCTTCCTTTAGCTTTGCTTCAGAAAGTCGGGGGAACTTTGAGCAAAGGTACCGAAAGCACTCACCATCTTTTGGAAGGGACTTGATGAATTGCTTAATGAGACCCAACTTAATGTGGAGAGGTGGTAATAGAATTTTATCACGAGGTACCAAGCTCTCATGAAGAACATTTTTCTCACCGGGTCTCAAATACTCCCGAATTGGCCAGTCTTTTTTCCCCCAGTGTAGGTCGCGGGCCCGGCTATCCCACAAGCAAAGGAAGCAGGGATATTTGGTGAAACCGGATTGCTGCCCTAATAGCATGGATAGAATTTTAAAGTCTCCACAAATCATCCACTTATGCTCATCATAACGAATCTTCTGAAGAATCAGGGCCAAATTCTCGTATTTTTCTTGGAGAATAACAGAGGGAGCAATAGGAACTGAAGCGAATGTGTTGCCATTATGAAGAAGAACACCTTTTATGCTGTCTTTTGACGAATCAATGAACAGCCGCCATTCAGCAGGATCATACTTGAGTTTAAACTTTTCCATCACTCCGTATATATCGTTGCAAAATACCAAATCTTCCTCTTTGCTGAAATACTTCAAAAATTGTGTCTCGCGGTTGCGGTACCAATAAAAAGTTGTTCCTGGTGACAATAGATTTTTCTGTTTAAGCCGAGAACCTAGCAGTTGGGCAGCATCTTTTGGGAGTCCTAAATCCCGGACTAAATCATTCAATTCAGCTTGAGAGAAAAGTTCAGGTTTCGGATCTGGTTCAGTTTCAAACTCGGAAGTACTGGACTCATCGGGAAAAGCCATCTGATGAGTCTCATCATGATCAGAACCGTCCACACAAATATGATCCAAAGATTTTGGTGGTTCAGGCAGAGGTACTTCGTTGCTATGAGGCATAGGCCTAATTGCTGAGGGAAGGTTGGGGTAACTTATTACGTTCTTATTTTTTAAGTTGTATCCCTTCACAATGCAAGAGCAAAAATAGCAGTCACTGCTGTGGTCTCTTTGTTCACGCCACATCATAGGTATTCCGAAACGAAATGCTTGTTTTTTACCTTTCATCCATAAGCGTAGATCTTCCTCACATGTCTTGCACGCTTTGTGAGGAGCCCACGGTTTGTCTTGATCGCCTAACTTCAAACCGAAATAGGCGAAATATACTTTTTAAATAAATGCAGAAATGTTCCTCTGCCGCTTTTTCACGGTATATTCCCCACAAATAAAACAAAAACTGTCCGGAGAGTTGACGCAACCTCTGGCTCTGTGAGCCATCACAAATACACAGCACTGCAAACTACAACTGTAGTGAACCACTTCGGAATAAAGCTGGATTACAACTGAGCAAACAAAAGGTAATAATGAACTTGCAAGAAACTGAAATTTGACAGGAACGTTCATGTCGCAACCACCGTGTTTGAGCGAGCGAACGAGGCGAGGCGAACAGGAAAGAACATGCGCCAGCGCGAGTACTGGATTTAGCCCCCCGCCTCCCAATTGTCCTGTTAATGTATAAAATGAATACAAAACACTCTAAAATATCATGAGGGAGTGTTTCTAGTTAGTTAACCATTACAACCTCTATTTTGGGCCAAGAAAATAAACTGCAGTCGGCTAAAAAGAAATTATGTGAACATTCCTTATATGGGTAAGAAATCTAATTTTGCAAGAAAACGTGACGTGATGGAACATTTTGGCTATTTTTCCTGGATTCAGCACCCCAAAATCTATAGGAATCAGTTGCAAAACTGGAGGCAGTTTTTTGGTAGTGTACCTGTGTAATTGGGACGTAGACATAAACGTTGTGTTACAGTCTCAGAGCATATGTTCATGGAGGTGAACTAGGGGGGGGGGGGTGGTCAGTGGTGGGTGCTTGTTTCTGGTCCGAGGTATTCCTGGAATAGGGCGTTTTTTAGTTGTTTCCTGATCGATGATGGGTCTCTCTTGCATCTGATGTGACCTGGTAGAGAGTTCCAGAGGGCTGGTGCATATAGTTCGAAGGCTCTGTTGCAGGTCCGTTGATTGCATTTGGTTCGTTTATGGGGGATGGTGAGGGAGTTGTTGGAGGTTTGTCTGGTTGTTCTGTTGTTGGTTGGTCAGGGTAGTAGTGTGTGGAGCTGGGAGGTCTGAGTCTGGTAGAGAGCTTTATGGGTAAGTAGGGCGGCTTTGTATTTGGTTCATGCTTCGAGGGCGAGTATGTGTAGCTCCCTCAGGACAGGGGTGATGTGGTCTCGTTTTTTTGCTTTCTGGATAATCCTTGCTGTGGTATTTAAGGCAGTTCGGAGTGGGTTGGTATGGGTGGCTGGTAGTCCGTGGTAGATTATATTGCAGTAGTCCAGGTGGGGGAGTGTCATGGCTTGCATCACTGTTCTGAAGTCCTGTGGTTCAAGGAGAGGTCTGAGGCGTTGTACTGTTTTGGCTTTGTGGAATATTGTTCCAGCGGTCTTTTTGATTTGTTGCTTGAGTGTGAGTGCTTGATCTATGATGATTCCTAGATACTTTATGTGCGGTTGTATTTGTATTTGTGGTTCCAATGTTGAGGTGTGAAGGTGGGGTGAAGTCTGGGTCCTTTGTTACTATAAGGGCTTCTGTTTTCTTTATGTTGATGGATAGGTTGTTCTTTTGCAGCCAGCTGGATACTTCTGTGAAGCATTCTGTTAGGTGCACATGAAAATGACATATGAAAATGGCCTTCCCCCATATACATGCCATGTGTCCTCTTGATGTCAGTAGTATTTAACTCAAAAGATTCTAGTAAACCTAACAGAACATTTCTACTGCAGTATTCACTTCTGTTAGTAGGTGATATAAGTGATGTGTCTTACACAGTATCTGGTTTAGCTGACGTCTCTTCTCAGAAATTCAAGGTGAGTTACATTCTGGTACAGTAGGTTTTTCCTGTCCCCAGAGGGCTCATGATCTAATTTTGTACCAGAAGCAGTGCAGGGTTAAGTGACTTGCAAGGAGCAGCAGGGCTTCAAAAGTGACTTCCCTGGTTCCCAACCTGCTGCTCTAACCATTGGGCTACTCCTCTATGCCACTCATGATAAAAGAAGTGGAGAAAACTTAGCCACTCTTCTCCTTCTGACTCTTATTCTATTTTTTCAATGGCAGTATGTAAAGATTTATAATAAACATAAACTCCTTGTGGCCTTGGGCAAGCCACTTAACCCTCCATTGCCTCAGGTACACATAGATTATGAGCCCTTTGGGGGACAAGGGAATGTATCCAGTACCTGCTTGTAGTGATTACATAATGTAAACCGCTTTGATTGAAGGATAAGGAGGTATAGAAAACTGGTTAATTAAATAAACATATGGAGCGGGGGAGCTTACCTGCCTAGGATCCAGTCGCGGCTTTCACGGGCCGCGGGAGCAGCTTGCAGGTGCCTGGAGGCCCTGCCCGAGTTCGGACAGGCAGTGTGAGGGTCGTCCCTGGCTGCGGAGGACCCCCTCTTCACTACTCTATATCATCAGGCGGCTTCCTACGCGGCCGCGTGTCACGGCCTGCGTGATGCGACCTAAGGGGCGTGACACAAGGGGCAGGACACGCCCCTTTGGCACCCCTTCGGCGCAACTGAGAAGCCGAGACATTAGCTTACCATGGGCAAACGCAAAATGAAAATTCCCAAATCAGGAGACAAGCCTCCAGGAGAAAAAGTTGTGGGCCCTATGGATAAACACTTAGTCTCCCAGCAGTCTGCTCTATCGTCTCCTGAGGGAGCTTCATTGAGTTCTCACCTCAGGACACCTCCCCCTTTTCCCTTCCCTCCTCTCTCGTCAACGGTTCTGGAATCATCATCGGAGCGTCTTCCACCTATGCCCCAGCCAGTTATTCCGGGGAAGTCAGAAGGAGTTTTTCAGGGTCCAAGTTCTGGTGAAGTAACTTTAACTGATATTTGGACTGCTATTCAAGGCATAGATAAACGTTTAACCGCTACTGTTTCCTCCTTATGCATGTTTACCTCTGATGTCGTCGGTAAGATGCAATGTACAGACAAGCAGCTGGGTAATTTAACTGTTTCGCTGGCCAACACTGATTCTCAGCTCCAAGTTAGTTTGGATAATTACTCTATTTTAACATGGGACCTATCGTCCCTTAATTATCGATTGGAGATGGAGATGATGGAGAATCAGTCGAGAGCTAAAAACCTACGTTTCTTAAACTTTCCTGTAACCCACCTGCTCTCTCCTACTATCTTACTTAAGAAATACTTTACTGACATTTTGAAGTTAGAAGGAAACATAGATGTTTTGTATCTGTATTATTTGCCTGTGCGTTCTCCCCCTCCCTCCCGGGAAAGGGATGATGACTCTTTTTTAGTGGATGTTACCGCTGGCCAGGACTTAACCGCTTTTCTAGAAGACTCAGCTGATATAATTTCCAAACGTAGCACTTTAATAGCTACTTTTGGTTCAGAGTTTATTAAATTAAATGTTCTTCGCGCTTATTTTAAAAATCGGGAATCCCTCTTTTGTGGCCAAAAGCTGCAGGTTTTCCCGGATGTTAGCAGGGCTACTCAGGCCCGGCGTAAACAGTTCCTGGGGTTAAAATCATCTGTGTTAGCTATAGGTGCTGGTTTTTATTTAAAATTTCCTTGTAGATGTATAATTACTTATGAAGGTCAGTCCTTTGTGTTTATGGATGTGCTCCAACTTAAATCTTTTTTGAATCAGAAAGAGGCGGTTAAGGAGTCGGGGGGTGAGATTTCTGGTCCTTTATAGTGGAGTTAACTACTCTTGGTTTCTTTATTTTTTCATTGTATACTTGGGTAATTGCTCTCCCTTGATGTGTTATGATTATGTGATTCATAATTTCTTCTTGAGTGTTGTTAAAGTGTATGGATTTGTATTGCTTAAATGTTGTGATTTATTCAAGAAATTTCATAAATAAAAATATTAAAAAAAAATAATAAATAAACATATGGAGCATAGCTTCTCTGCGTTTCTGGGCAATTTTCAGAGTTTCTTCCATCATCCATTTTGGCCGTTTTTGCTTTTTCACCTTTTGTAGAGACTTCTCGCTTTCTTCCAACACAACCTTCTTGATGTCATTCCATAACTCTTCTGGAGCTCTGTCATTTGTATCTAAAGCAGCAAATCGATTTTGCAGGCAGTCTTTAAAGTCCAGTGGTATATTCTCAAGGTCATATTTTGCTGCATTCATGAGTGGTTTGCTCTTTTTCAACTTTAGCTTGAATTTGCATACTAGTAGTTGATGATCTGTACCACAGTCATCTCCAGGTTTTGTCTTTGTTGATGTTATAGAATTTTTCCATCGTTGACTTCCACAGATGTAGTCAATTTGATTTTTATACAATCCATTGGGTGAAGTCCATGTGTACAGTCGCCGCTTGTGTTGATGGAAGAAGGTGTTTGAGATGAATAGATCATTGGGCTTGCAGAATTCTATCAGTCTTTTTCCAGCTTCATTTCTGTTGCCAAGTCCATATTTTCCAACTACTTTCCCTTCTTCTTTGTTGCCAACTTTTGTGTTCCAGTCACCCCAGACTATCAGGATATCCTGTTTGCATGTTCTGTCAATTTCAGCTTGTACTTGTTCATAGAACTCTTCAATTTCATTGTCTTCTGCAGCTGTTGTTGGGGCATATACTTGAATTTATAGTTGTGTTGATAGGCATTCCTCGTAGACGACTAGAGATTAAGCGTTCGCTGACTGCATTGTATTTCATTACAGTTCTTGCAAGTTTCTTCTTTATTATAAATGCAACACCATTTCTTCTTTGTCTTTCATTTCCAGCATAGTAGACCATGTGGTCATCTGATGCAAAGTGCCCGATGCCAGTCCATTTCAGTTCGCTGACACCCAACAGATCAAGTTGTACACGTTCCATTTCCTTCTTGACCACCTCCAACTTCCCTTGGTTCATGCTTCGTACGTTCCATGTTCCAATGCGTATCTTTATCTTTATTTAAAATTTAATATACCGCTTGAACCAATTGGCATACAGCGGTTTACAATAAAAACAAAGCGGAGCTACTGGGAAAGAAACAGAAAGGAACGCCATTCATGTAGAGTAAAGAACAGTGCAGAGATAAATCAATAAAGTATAGAAAAAATAAAAGAGAGGTAAAAAACAGACAGACAGTCATGCAGCCATAGAGGGAGGGGGGGAAAGGAAGGTCAAAAGCTGTGCAAAAAAGATAGGTCTTAAGACAAGCTTTGAAAGCAGAGAAGGAGGATTCCAATCGCAATGAAAGTGGCAGTGAGTTCCAAAGACGGGGACCGAGAAAAAAGAAAGCAGAAGAACGTGTGGATTCGAGATGAGCCTGGGAGAGAGGTGGGAGAAAAAGACGATTCAGATGGAGAGATCGAAGCACTCTGGAAGGGCAAGAAAAGTGGACCAGATCGGAGAGATAGAGTGGAATACCAGTGTGCAAAGACCGGTGCACGAAAATCAGAATTTTGTACTGTATGCGAAAAGGGACAGGCAACCAGTGCAAACGAAGAAGCAAAGGGGTGACGTGCGCTGATCGGGGAGAGTGAGTCAGAAGATGAGCAGCCGTGTGGTGAACTAGTTGAAGGCGACGAAGCTGAGTAAGTGGAAGACCGGCTAGAGATGCATTACAATAGTCCAAACGGGAAACCACCAAAGCAAGAAGAAGTGTAGTCATAGAAGTGGGGGAAAGAAAAGGCCGAATTGCTCGAAGTTTACGTAAAGTGTGAAAAGAACGCCGTACAACGGAAGAGATATGGTCTCTGAAAGTTAAGGCAGAATCCAACGTGACCCCGAGATAACGCAGAGAGGTGACCAAGGGAATAGGCCCAGCAGGAAGAGAAGGGGACAAAGCGGGAATGGAGACACCTGCAGTGAACCAAATCGCCAAAGTCTTAGCCAAATTAATGTGCAAAAAGTTGTCCGCAAACCAGGTAGAAACTGCAGAAAGACAAGCATCAAGAGGACCAATATCTGGAGAGAGTGAACAGGTGTGAAAAAGGAGAAGAATATCATCGGCATAAAAGTATGCCGAGATACCGTGCTGCTGTATAAGCAAAGCAAGAGGAGCCAAGAAAATATTGAACAACAGAGGAGACAAGACAGAACCTTGGGGAACACCGCAGTGAAGAGGCATGGGGGGAGAAGAGTCGGAACCAATAAGAACAGAAAAAGAGCGGTCACAGAGAAAAGAATGAAACCAATGGAGAACTGACGCAGAGAGACCAATAGAGCTGAGACGAAGAAGAAGAGTGCGATGGTCAACAACATCGAAAGCCGCAGAAAGATCAAGTGCAACAGCAATAGAAATAGAGCCCCTGTCGTGGGCGACGTGCAACTCATTAAGAAAAGAAATAAGAATAGATTCAGTGCTATGCCCAGGGCGAAAACCAGATTGACGAGGGTGAAGTACCAAAGAATCCTCTAAGTGTGCAGAAAGTTGAGAAAAGACCAATCGTTCAAGAAGTTTAGAAAGAAAAGGAAGATTAGAGATAGGACGCCAATTAGACAAAGTGGAAGGATCTAAAGAGGGTTTTTTCAAGAGAGGGCGGATCAAAGCGTGTTTCCAAGGTGAGGGGAAAGAACCAGAAGACAAACAGGTATTGAAAAGAGAGAGAACTAAAGGAAGCAAAGCCAGAGAAGGTTCAGAAAGCCATTGTGAAGGGATAGGATCAGAGAGACAGGTGGTTTTTCGAGCTGTAGAAAGAGCATGGGACAGCTCAGAGAGGGTAATGGGACGAAAAACAGACCAACAGTGTGAAAGAGGGGGAGTAGGCGAAAGAGACAAAGAAACAGACAGAACTGGGGAAAGGGGGGGAGGGGGAGAAAGAGGGGAAGGACACGAGGGAAAAAGCTGACGAATATTGAGAACCTTGTCAGAAAAGTAGGTAGCTAAGGCAGTCGGAGTGGGACTAGAAGAAGATAATGGAAGAGAAGGTGCCGGACTGGGGAATGAAGATGTGGCAGAGAGAGAATGGAGAACTCTGTAGAGTTGACGGGTAGAATTAGCCGAAGAAGAAACAAGCTCAGAGAAATAATCGCGTTTGGCTGCATGCAACAGAGAACGATAATGGGTATGACAATAGCGAAAATGTGACAGAGTGGACGCAGAAGGGTGCTTACACCAACAGCGAATAGAACGCCGAAGGTAGGAACGATGAAGACGGAGTCCGGGATGGAACCAAGGAGAGTTGGAGCGTCTGTGTTGGGCGGGTATGGGATGAAGAGGAGCAACCTTGTCTAAAGCAGAGGTAAGAGTGGTATTCCAACACTGGACCTGGAGATCAACCGGGAGTAGATGGAAGTTATCAGGGAAAAGCTGATCAGAAGGAGGGAACTGGTGAAGTGAGTCAGGCGTATAGCAACGGCGCAAATGGGTAGGGGATACAACAGAGGGGACAGAAGGAAGGGAGGTAGGGCATGAGAGGGTAAAGGAAATGCAGAGATGATCAGACCATGGGAGGAGCTGAGAGGCAAAAGAGGAAAGTGTGATGGGTGAACAGTAGCGCGAGATCACAAGATCCAAAGTATGACCGGCTGCGTGAGTAGGGAAATTGACATGTTGATAGAGAGAAAGATCAGAAAGCAAGAAAAGAAAAGAGAGATCACGCTGAGAAGAAGGGGAATCAGCATGAACATTAAAATCACCAAGGAGCAAAAGATGCTGGTATCTGAGAGAAGCTTCAGACAGAGACAAAAGTACAGAGTCCCACAAAGGGGAAGACAAGGTAGGCGGAACATAGAGAAGGAGGATATGCAGAGGAGAGGGGGACTCTAGCAGTAGCAAAAGCGCTTCAGGGTAGGGAAGAGGGGGAGGAAGAACTTCGTGGAGGGGAAGGGAGGAGCGATGGATCACTGCAACCCCCCCACCAGGCCTACCTCGGCGAGATGTTGCAAAGAAGGAAAAGCCTGGGGGGAGGCAACGATTCAAAAAAGGCTCCTCCCCATCTTTAAGCCAAGTTTCAGTCAGAAACAGAATATCCAAGGAATGTTGTGATATGAGGTCATGAATGAGCGTGGTCTTAGAACGAAGAGAGCGACAATTTAACAAAGACAACTGGAGAAGAAGAAGCTGGGAGGGGGAAGGAAAACCAGGGGAGGATGGAAGAGACGACTGGGCAGAGGGACAGGAGATAAGATTCGCAGAACGACATGCAGCAATATCTACTAGGGCAGGCAAGGGGGAGGGGGAAGGGGGAAGGGGGTCTCCAGCCCCACATAACAGGAATAGCAGACATAACACAGCAGACAGTGGACAAATATAGGACTAAAAGCACTAAAAGCAGGACGGCCTGTTTGTTGATAGCAGAAGTGCTCTGGCGAGACGACAGTCCAACAGCAACAAAAACGTCAGATAGCAGCAAACCAAGGAACAGCGGGCCACAATTCTCGCCCCCGGACTCGCCCCAAGGAGCTCGACAAAGGAGCACGTCCTGCTCCTTGGGCGCGCTCCTTCAGCGCGCGCCCGCGGCGCGGAACGCCGCACTAGGCGGGCTTTTATGCAGGGCAGCCACTTCCGGAACGCCGGGGAGCAGCTAGTGGGCGGATACCTGGGAGGAGCAAAGGGAGACGTCAGCAGCAAGCAGATGAACAACGGGGAGCAGCAAACAACAGTTGAGAGCAGCAAACAGGCAAGCAGATGCAGGAGCACAGCAAAACACAGTAGAACAGCTAAAACGCCGCACTAGGCGGGCTTTTATGCAGGGCAGCCACTTCCGGAACGCCGGGGAGCAGCTAGTGGGCGGATACCTGGGAGGAGCAAAGGGAGACGTCAGCAGCAAGCAGATGAACAACGGGGAGCAGCAAACAACAGTTGAGAGCAGCAAACAGGCAAGCAGATGCAGGAGCACAGCAAAACACAGTAGAACAGCTAAAACGCCGCACTAGGCGGGCTTTTATGCAGGGCAGCCACTTCCGGAACGCCGGGGAGCAGCTAGTGGGCGGATACCTGGGAGGAGCAAAGGGAGGCGTCAGCAGCAAGCAGATGAACAACGGGGAGCAGCAAACAACAGTTGAGAGCAGCAAACAGGCAAGCAGATGCAGGAGCACAGCAAAACACAGCTTCTGACTCTCATTTCATGCGCAGCTACATCAGCAGTCAGACGTCCCGAGGGCGTTGATCCAACCACATCATAAATGCTGGCTTTACTCTGAAAAGTCTAAAGCTCTTCCCCAGTAGCTAGTTGAGTGCCTTCCGACCTGGGGGTCTCATCTTCCAGCACTATAGCACAATTTGTTTTGTTGTAACTATCCATTGGGTTTTCATGGCAAGATACAGAAGTAGATTGCCAGGCCTTTCTTCTGCGCAGTTTAAGTTTGGTGGTGTTGCCGTTGTCACAGAAATGTGATCCTCCGCCGTCAACACTATCCCATTCTGCTGCTGCCCAGATTGGTGGTTTGTCGTGGTCTGGCACCTCAACTCACCTCACCTCAGGAGAAAGAAGGACAATAACAGAACTCAACAGAGATTTCCAGCGTGCAGCAAGACAGGACAAGGAAAAGTACCACGACGACGTATGCAAGGAAATAGAAACAGAAACTATTAGAGGAAGAACAAGATCGGCTTTCCTAAAGCTACTAGAGTTAAAGAAAAAGTTCCAGCCTCGAATTGGAATGTTACAAGATGCTCAAGGTTCTATGTTGAATGATGCTGAGAAGATCAAAAAAAGGTGGAAGGAATATACGGAGTTTTTATATGATAAAGATCAAGTGGACCAACAGCCATTCCAACCTGTACCTTATGATCGGGAACCATTGGTGATGAAAGAAGAAGTTGAAGCAGCATTGAAAGCCTTATCAAAGAACAAAGCACCAGGCATTGATAGCATTCCCATAGAAGTATTACAGCAATCTGATGCAGCTGTTACCATACTTACAAGGCTCTGCCAAGAAATATGGAAGACAACATCATGGCCAACTGACTGGAAAAGATCTGTGTTTATACCAATACTAAAGAAAGGTGATCCAACTGACTGTGGAAATTATCACACAATCGCTCTGATCCCACATGCCAGCAAGATTCTACTGAAGATTATTCAAAAGAGACTACAACCATACCTGGAACAAGAACTACCTGAAGTGCAAGCAGGGTTCAGGAAAGGGCGAGGAACGAGAGACATCATTGCGGATGTGAGATGGATCCTTGAAAAGACTAAAGAATACCAAGAGGATATCTATTTGTGCTTTATCGACTATAGCAAGGCTTTTGACTGTGTAAACCATGAGAAACTCTGGGCCACATTAAGAAGCATGGGTATACCAGAACACCTGATCGTACTCTTGCACAATCTGTACATTGATCAAGAAGCAACAGTTTGAACGGAGCAAGGAGAAACAGAATGGTTTAAAATAAGCAAAGGTGTAAGACAAGGCTGTATACTTCCCCCTACCTGTTTAATTTATATGCAGAACAAATCATCAGAGAAGCAGGATTGTATGAAGACAACAGAGATGTTTAGGTCCTGACCACTCCATCTCTGAATGTATGGCTTGCACCATGATGTCCAAGAGGGGTCGACAAAACCGGGCTGCTAAGCTTAGCACCCTTTTTCCCTCCGCAGCAGCTTCTGTGGTATCGACGTCTTCCAGGGCTACGTCTTCCTCCCATGGATCTCAGGTAGCTAAACATAAGTCCTCAAAGGGTAGATCTCCTTCCAAGCATTGAGATGCCTCTGGCATTGCCCTTGAGGGTTCTGTACTGGCAAAATTGCCCCGGCGGGAGGCTTCGGCTTCCAAAGCACTATCGGGGCTCCAGGATGTTCTCGAGGCCTCAACCTCGGCAGAATTACTGGTGCCATGCTCTGGGGTACCGGCTGCTTTCTCCGGTACCGATACCCAGGTATCAGCAGCGTCGATAGACCAGAGGTTCCTGACTATTGAACGCAGTATGGCTGCTCTCCTTGTGACATCGACACCCTCGGAACTGCGTCAGACAGTTCAACCAGTATTGGTACCGACTCCGGCACCGGTATTGGTACCGGTACCGACAGCATCGACATCGGGGTCTGCTTTGCCGGCACCCAGTCATGTGATGCCTTCCGGTACCGATACACCGGTACCGATTCCCCCCGGTACCGACTTCGGTCAGTACGGGTATCGGGCTCTTCAAGAGCATCTGGACAGAAGGTACTTTGAATCCTCAGAGGACTCTGAGGATTCTGACAACTCTGTCGCTACCGGAATACTTCTCTCAGAGGAGCCTTCCTCTCCTAAACGTAGGATGTCTCCTCCAGAAGATATCTCCTTTCAGGATTTTATCCGGGAGGTGGCTCGAGGTCTTTCCATTACTGTGGCTCCCGAAACAGAGCCCAGGGCAAAGGAGTTGGAGATTCTACAATATCCCAAATCTCCTAAAGAGGCGGCTACTTTGCCTATCCATGACATCTTACATGATCTCATGTTAAGAATGTGGGAAACACCTCTTACCACCTCTCCTCGCTCTCGTAGACTGGATACCATGTATCGAGTCCCTCCTTGTCCTGGTTTCCAGAAGACTCAGCTTCCTCACCACTCTATTGTAGTGGAATCAGCTATGAGAAGGATCAGGAGTGCAAAGAGGCATGCCTCTAATCCTCCAGGACGTGAGTGTAGAACTTTGGATGCCTTTGGGCGTCGTACTTTCCAGGTTTCTATGCTTTCTGCCAGGATCAGTTCCTATATTTTATATATGGGAATATTCCTTAAGGAAGTCACAAGATTTAGAGGTTTTGAGCCCTCTTCTTCCTGAGGATAGAAGGCAGGATTTTCTCACACTGGTCAAACATGCCCAGGATGTTTCTAAGTTTGTCAATCGTGCAGCTTTTGACTGTTTTGAGTGCATAAGCAGAACCTCTACCATTGCCATAGATGCATGTAGAATTGCCTGGCTCCAGGCATCCGATTTGGAGCTCTGGGTGCAGGACAAACTGGGCAATATCCCTTGTACAGGTGAGAACCTATTTGGCAAGAATTGGCAAGAGAAAGCCAATGAATTAGATGCTGACAACTCTACTTTGGATAGATTATCCAAAACTACAGCTGATCCTGCAAGAAAGAAATCTTTCAAGAAACCTTTCTTCTCCAAGAAGAAGAGGTTTTATCCCTCGTATTCCCAGCAGGGACGTTCTGCAGGTCAATCTGCCCGAAAGAGTCAGCAACCACCTAAACAAAGGAAAGCAAAGACTGCTAAGCCTCAACCGTCTCAGCCTCCACAAGGCCTTTGACTTTCATCTAGAGAACTTAGCCTTTCTGGCTATCAATGGACCAGAGCCTTCCACCATTCCAGGAAGGTTGTCTCACTTTGCCCCCAGATGGGGGCAGATAACTGCAGAACATTGGACACTCTCCATCATAAAAGAGGGGCACAAGCTTCACTTTTTGTGCATGCCCCCTCCCACAATGGTAAGACAGTTCAATTCTCAGACCTCTCTCATCAACCTGTTAGATCAAGAGGTCACTATGCTTCTTGCCCAAGGGGCAGTAGAAGAAGTACCCATTCATCAACAGAGTACAGGGTTTTGCTCCCCCTATTTTCTTATCCCAAAGAAAACAGGAGGACACAGACCTATTTTAGACCTCAGAGAATTGAACAAATTCCTGTTCAAGGAGAAATTCAAGATGATTTCTCTGGGAACTCTGCTGCCATACCTTCAGAGTCAGGATTGGCTTTGTTCTCTAGATCTCAAGGATGTGTACACTCATGTTCTCATCCATCCAACCCACAGAAAGTTCCTTCGGTTCCTTTTTCAAGGAAAGCACTACCAGTACAGGGTGCTTCCTTTTGGCCTGGCCTCTGCACCAAGGGTGTTTACGAAATGCATGGCTGTGGTGGCAGCATTTCTCCGCACTCTAGGAATATTCGTCTTCCCTTAC
This sequence comes from Ichthyophis bannanicus, assembly GCA_033557465.1. Lineage (NCBI taxonomy): Eukaryota > Metazoa > Chordata > Amphibia > Gymnophiona > Ichthyophiidae > Ichthyophis > Ichthyophis bannanicus. Next base: position 224,619,602 of record CM066031.1, read on the forward strand.
TTAGACGACTGGCTCATTCGAGCCCCATCAGAGTCAGAGGCCAGGATTTCTCTATCTTGCACAATGCGTATCCTCAGTATTTGGGTCTGGTCATAAACATCCCAAAGTCCAGTCTAACTCCCACTCAGTCTTTAGAGTTCATAGGAGCTTTGCTGGATACCAGAAAAGCAAGTACCTATCTTCCTCAGACCCGTTGCCTTCACATGGTGCAGTGAGCTTCTCAAGCAGTACTAAAGCCTCATCTCACTGCTCGAGAGATGTTACAACTACTAGGCCACATGGCATCTACCATACATGTGGTTCCTTATGCTCGCCTCCATATGAGAGCAGCCCAGTGGACTTTATCCACTCAATGGACCCAGGCATCAGGGTGCCTGTCAGACAAAATAGCAAACACAAATCACCTTATTTTGTCCCTCCAATGGTGGCAGTCCACTCAAAACCTGTTGCTGGGGTCCCCATTCCAACAACCTTTACCCCAGGCAACTCTCATTACAGATGCTTCTTCAATGGGTTGGGGAGCTCATCTGCAAGACCTCTCCACCCAAGGCACCTGGACTCCACAGGAGAGTCATCTACATATCAATCTCTTAGAGCTCAGAGCAATCTTCCTTGCTCTTCGAGTGTTCCACTCCCTACTCAGCTACAAGACAGTCCTCATTCATACGGACAATCAAGTAGCCATGTCATACGTGAACAAGCAGGGGGGAACAGGCTCTCTGTCGCTTTGCAACGAAGCTTTGCGACTATGGGCCCTCGCCAGAGAGCATCAGATTCATCTCCTGGCAGTGTATCTTCCAGGCATACAAAACTCTTGGGCAGACAGACTCAGTCGAGTTCTGCTTCCACACGAATGGTCTCTGCATGCAGACCAGGTGGCCAAGATTTTTCAAATTTGGGGAACCCCAGACATAGACCTCTTTGCAAGTCCGTTGAATGCCAAACCTCCCTGGTTCTGTTACAGAATTCCGGCTCGGGGCTCTCAGGCCAGGGATGCTTTCCTCCTTCACTAGGGTCAAGACTTCCTTTATGCCTTTCCACCCATTCCCCTAATTCCCAAAACCCTGTTCAAGCTTCAGAGAGACAAAGGCCGTATGATTCTCATAGTTCCACATTGGGCACGGCAAGTGTGGTACCCTCTGCTTCTACATCTCTCTCAAGCTCCCTCTCTGGAGTTAGGGTCTGCTCCAGATCTCCTGTCTCAGGAGGATGGAATGTTATGGCATCCCAATCCCCAGTCTCTGCATCTCAGGACTTGGTTGCTGAAGGCCTAGATCTCCATGATCTTAACATTCCTCAGCAAGTAAAGGATATCCTTTATGCTTCCAGGAAGCCTTCCACAAGACGCTCTTATGCTTTCAAGCGGAAAAGATTTACCATATGGTGATCGCAAAAGGGTCTTAACCCCCTTGCGATATCTCTAGAATCATTACTGGAGTATCTCCTTCATTTATCCAATGCAGGACTTAAAACTAACTCAGTAAGAGTCCATTTGAGTGCTATTGCAGCTTCTTTCAAGCCTCTAAATGGACAACCTATTTCCTCCCATTCTCTTATAGCAAGATTTATGAGAGGCCTTCTTCTAACTAAGCCTCCCATTAGGCCACCACCTGTGGCATGGGACTTAAACCTGGTTCTTGATCAGCTCATGAAGCCACCTTTCGAACCCTTCGAACCCTTAGCCTACTACCTCATTGAAATTCCTTTCTTGGAAGGTTATCTTTCTCATTGCAATCACATCAGCACGTCGCATCAGTGAGTTGCAGGCACTAGTGGCTGATCCGCTTTATACAAGGTTCCATCATGACATTGTGGTTCTTTGGACTCATCCACACTTTATGCCAAAGGTGGTCTCGCCTTTTCATCTAAACCAAGCGGTCTACCTACCTGTGTTTTTTCCAAGGCCTCATGCATCAAATTCAGAAAGGAATCTTCATACTTTGGACTGTAAAAGAGCTTTAGTCTTTTACTTACAAAGAACACAGCAACATAGGATGTCCTCTCAACTCTTTGTTGCTTTTGATCCTTCTCATTTGGGACTTCCAGTCTCCAAGAGAACACTATCTAACTGGATTGTTCAGTGTATTTCCTTTGCCTATCAGAGTAAGAATCTTCCTCTGGAGGGCCATGTCACAGCTCACAATGTGAGAGCCATGGCAGCTTCAATGGCTCATCTGCACTCTGTATCTATCGACGACATCTGTCGAGCAGCCACCTGGGCCTCGGTTCATACCTTCACAGCCCATTACTGCTTGGACAAGGACTCCCGCCAGGATGCCTTGTTTGATCAGGCTGTTATACAACACCTGTTCCATACCTAATCAGCTCCTACCCACTATCCCTGGTTGGATGCCAGAGATCCATGGGGGGAAGTGGAGCCCTTTCACAGGGACACACAACTTCTGGGGTCTCTCCCTGGCATCTAAAGCTAGGGAGTCCCTGTATGTGAGGACTGCATTCCTGCTTGTTCCTGGAGAAAGCATAGTTACTCACCTGTAACAGGTGATCTCCGGGAACAGCAGGAATTTAGTCCTCACAACTCACCCACCTCCCCTAGGAGTTGTATCTCTCTATCTCTTTCTCTTTCCCTCTCTCTCTCTTTGTCTCAGCTTTAAACTCAACTGGAGAGAGGCAGTTGGGAAAGGCGGGAAGTCAGCACGCAGGCGCTGTGGGATGCTCCCAAAAGCTTTCTAATTGGACGCTGGGGAGCATTCCCACGCAGGCTCCGTCGGTACCGACGATACCCATATGTGAGGACTAAATTCCTTCTGTTCCCGGAGTGCTTTCTCTGAAGTTGATGGTCTGATCTGACCACGTTCAAACTCTGTCTCCCCCCCCCCCCAACCCATTCTGTTTTCAGCCTTAATTTGCCTGCAGGTAGGCATTTTTGACCTCATTCTGTTGGGTTGGAAAGAATAAAAGATAAGTTGCTTCTTCTGCCAGACAGATGTTCCCTACTATTGACATCATTTTGCTCCCTTCCTCCCTCCCCACCCTTTGTACCTCTAGTGAACCCATAGTATTTCAGTACTGTGACAAATCGTTAAAAACAAAATGTGCTTACTGTTTAAAAACCAATTGCCAGTCAAAGGATTTCTCTTCTAACTATTCATTCTGTGTCCATTGACTCCTTTCTCTCCCCAGTAAAGCTGCTGTCCAGGCGGTGCAGACAATGAATCAGATCTGCATACTCGATATTGACTTGCAGGGAGTAAAGAACATTAAGAAAAGTGACCTGAAGCCTCTCTATATCTCCATCCATCCTCCATCTGTAGCAGTTCTAGTAAGTGAAATAGCTGGCATGAGACAAAACAGAATCATTAGCTACAGAATGTTGCATGCACATATCGAGCACTCAGAAGGTGCCTATTTGTTGAGCATCCCGGGAAATGTCTCCCACTTATGCTTAGGAACATATGCACTACATGTGAGAAGAGGGAGAAACAAGGGCAGTAAAAAAATGAAATAAGAATGATGATCCATGGTATTCATCTTTATCCCAAGTACATTTTTTAAAACTTTTTAAATAGAAAAAAAATTCAGGTTTAGAAAAATACATTTTTCATTGAGCAAGTTGAACATGTACAGGCACCAAATCTTATATACAGAAGGCTTCATCCTACCAGTTCAGCTCAATATACCACTAAATATACCTCAGTAGGATGCAAGGTTTGTTTGCATTCTCAGCTCTGACTAGTGTTATATAGTGTAACATTAGCAACACTAGTCTGAACGTGAGCACTTCAGCTATCCTCTATTGAGATTTAGTGTGATCTTTGTTTCAAATTGAATCTGCACAGTTTGCTTAGGCACATCCATTGTTGTGCTTGAAAAAAATTCTAAAGTGAAAGTCGCTTAAGTGGCAAACATGACTTGTATATAATTTTTTATATAGCTTCTTCCTTATCCTGCTGGACCAGTCCAGACTAATGGTTTATGCTCCCCAGCCAGCAGATGGAGGCAGACCAGAGCAACTTTCAGTGATGTCATCACTTGTATATATTCTGGTGCAGCACAGAGACTTTCCAATATTATCTGTCTCCAGCAGATATTAAGGTGGTGTGGACTGTTGTAGCAGTGCACATAAGCTCATCTCCCCTGGCCCAGATCAAGGTCTTTTGGCCTGTGTATTGAGAGCTTGGTCGTACATTTGCTTGGAGCTTGGAGTATGCCCGTTCTCCGGGAACAAGTAGGAAGTCAGCCCTCACATATGGATGATATTTATTTATTTTTATTTATTTATTTATGTATATATTTCTATACCGCCCCTTCCAGCGATCAAGGGCGGTTTACAAGGAACATTTTAACAACTGTACACAGATGTATACATTTACATTGAACAATTAGATTTAACTATTTACAATGAACGGTTGATATGGCACCTACGGATCCCTCGCAGCAGCATCCCCCCAGCTTTCAAAGAAAGCCTTTGGGAAATGCTGCCACGCATGCATGGTCCCCTTCCTGCACAAGGGTGCCATCTTGCTCAGTCTCCTTTTTTCCGCGAAGCCCTTCAGACGTCCATCTGTGCTTCCCCAGAAAAAGCTGATTTTCTTGACCTGAGTTTCATATTCTCCTCCAACAGTGCACTGGTTCTCTTCCCGGCACCTGAGCCCGCTGCCCCGGCTTTGAGTCTTGGGTTCAAAGTTTTTCTTTCTTCCCTTCCTGCACTTTCATGCCTTTTTTTCATCTGGCAGCACCGCGAGTCTTTGACCTCACTTAAATTTTTTCTCCCTTGGCTACCAGTGGCTTTAAGAAGTGTGATTGATGTGCCAAACTAATGTCCCTGACCGACACACACGACTGCTACCTTCACTGCCTGGGTCCGGACCATGACCCCATGGCATGTGACCTCTGTAAAAAGATGTTCACCAAGGCCCTTAACAGCCGCCAGCAGCAGCAGAATAAGCTTTTTATCCCAGAGTCCCCAGTACTTCTGAAGGCCAAGGCCTCCTCCAGAACCGCAGAATCTCGGGGCAGCCTGATGGACCCCGACCAACACCGTGGTTCCTCGGAAAGGGGGTCTCCCTTGAGAGAACTCAAGAAGAAGAAGAAGGCCTGGAAGGCGGCATCCCTGGATGGCTCCGACAGGCCGGGTAAATCCTGAGCCAAGTTCCGCAGTCCTAGATGCTCATCCAAGGGATCTGAGAGGGAGCGGCCTGCTAAAGTCCCCTGAAAGGACTCTACCTCAGACCAGCCTTGGTTACTGACAACATCTTCGTCGAGGACTCCCCTTTGGGGGAAGCAGCATCGGACTCGATTTCCTCTGTGCCCACGCTGATGGCTGCAGAGTCTTCTGGCTTGGAGTCCAGAATGGTGGCCCTGGAGCGCAGTTTGTCTGCCTTCCTGGACCAGCAGCAGGTGCTGTTGTCCAGTACCACCAGTTCCTCTGCCCAGACCACCGGGTCCTTGACGTCGAGTACATCCCCAGAAGCCAAGCCGATCTTCAAGGTCTTCTGGCCTTGAGTCGATCCTCGGTTGAGATCTCGATCTGGTTCACATTCCACGGGGCCGTGATCTTCCCCAACCAGTGCGCTCGGCACCAGCTGCGGTGCCTACAAGGGCTGCAGGCGAGGATCAGTCCAGGAGCCCGCAAACCATTCTTCCCTCGAGTCCTCGAAAGACTATTCCGAGTGGGAGACTGAGGACGAGGAGTCGCTGGACACTTGTCGCCATTGTGACGTCCCCTCAGACTCCCCTCCTTCGGAGCCCCAGCGTCAATCCCCGCCCGAGGACATGGCATACCTTGATTTCATAGGGACATGTCCAAGGCTCTAGTGTTCCTGACGGAATTGGAGGAGGACCCTCAGATGGAGGAACTAGAAATCCTCCAATATGAGGCCCCTCCGAGGGAATTGCTTACGGTGCCCATCCCACCCATCCTGGAATGGCTAATGCTCCATATGTGGGAGACACTGGCATCGGTGCCAGTGGTGAGCAAGTGGCTCGACTTGATGCATCAAGTCTGCCGGAGCCTGGGCTTTCAGAAGTCACAGCTGCTGCACAACTCCATGATGGTGGAGTCAGTCATGTGTCATCTGAAGTCAGAAGATGCATTCCTTGGTGCCCCCCAGCAGGGAGGCACGCACCCTGGACGCCCTTGGCAGAAAGTACTACCAGGACTCGATGCTCATCGGCTGGATCCAGGTGAACCAGCCTGTACCTCTTTTGGGCATGTACCCGAGATACCTGGCGAATGAACTTGCTGGGTTCTCATCTGGTCTTTCAGAGGAACCCCTGCAGCGGTTCAAGAACCTGGCCAAGGCAGTCTGTGAGTGCTCCAAGTTTATCTTGAGCAGCTTATGATGGCTCCGAGTCGGCAGCTCAGGTAGCAGTGGCGGGCATCTGTGCCCAATGCCAGGCTTGGCTACAATTGTCTAACCTCAAACAATGGGTTCAGGACAAGTTGGTCGATGTCCCATGCCAAGGAGAGAACTTCTTTGGCAAACCCATGACCGACAAGGTTGCCAAGCTGGAGACCGAGTTCATGATGAGGACCAGGCTCTCTAAGAAGACTGCTGCCTCTCTGATGGAAGGACTTGGGTAGAAAGCTCTTCTACCCATGGAGAGGGGCTGCTTACAGAAACTACCCACCTTTTCAGGCCTCCCCGGCGCCCCAGCAAGGACGGGAGAAGACCGGCGCAACCAGAAAAGAGGCCAAAAGGCTGAAGATGAAAACAGTTTATCTGAGGGATGAGGATGTGCGTCCGATGGGCTACGCGGAAAAAGAGAGACTGAGCAAGATGGCACCTTTGGGAGGGAAGAGGACCATGCATGCGTGGCAGCAATCCCAAAGACTTTCTTTGAAAGCTGGGGAATTGCTCCGAGTAGGCTCCGTTGGTGCCATCACCTATAAGTGAGGACTGACTTCCTGCTTGTTCCTAGAGAAACAACCACTATACATTTACCCGTTTCAGAACATTCATTAATTTATAGACCTCTATCATATCTGCCCTCAGCAGTCTCTTTTCCAGGATGAAGAGCCCTAACCTTTTAACCTCTCCTCATATGGGTATCTCTTCCATCCCCTTTACCATTTTGGTGGCTCTTCTCGGTACCTTTTTTAATTCCGCTATATTTATTTATTTATTTAGCAGAATTTATATACCGTCTTTCTACAAATCAAAACGGTTTACATAAAACAAGAAAGGCAGTATGTTTCAGCTGTTTACATGGAACAAAGTAACGGATAAATAATGGTAACAAGGAGAACTTTTTACCAGAACAATGAACAACTATTTACAGCGGCACAAACCAGGATACAAATGGCTGTATGAGTAGATTTAGAGAATTAGAGAGGCCGGAGCAGGAAAGTGGGAGTAGGAAGTTAGGTACTAAGGTGGCAAGGAGAAATGTTCAAGGAAAAGAAGAGTTTTTAACTTCTTTTGGAACTCAGAGTGGGTTGGGCAGTTACGCAGCTCATGAGGGAGAGAGTTCCATAATGATGGGGCATAGAGGGAGAAGGCCCTGTTACAGATAGATTGTTTGCAATATCTTTTGGTTGTAGAGATAGTCAGGAGGTTTTTGGTAATAGAACGGCGGGTTCTAGTGTTAGTGGGGGAGGGAAGGAGAGGGGAGAGGCCAGGAGCTGACTCATTGGATATGATTTTATGTATAAGGGTAAGGACTTTGAATTTAATCCTGTATTGGATGGGGAGCCAGTGGAGATCATATAGGACTGGGGTAATGTGTGATCGTCTGGAGTTGTTGGTTATAAGTTGCGCCATCGTGTTCTGGGCTAGTTGGAGCGGTTGTATGGTGTTCTTGGAAAGGCCATGATAAATAAGATTGCAGTAATCAATAGATGGGATAGTGAGTGCCTGACAGACAGAGCGAAAAGAGTTAGGGCTTAAGAGGGACTTGAGGTTTCGGAGGGTATGAAGCTTTGCATATATTGCATTGGTAGTTTTCTTTATTTGATTAGTGAAGGAGAGGTTCTGATCAAGGATAATTCCAAGATATTTTACTTGTTTTTTTATAGCAAGCGTGAAGTCTCCAATAGTAATAGTTGGAGGTGGGTTGTATGAACTATTGAAAAACACCTGTAGGACTTCGGTCTTGGCTTGATTAATTAGGAGGTTGTGTTGGGAGAGCCATGGTTTTAGAGTGGCTAAGCAGTCGCTTAGTTTAGTAAAGTCTGGGTTAGCAAGATTAAAAGGGGTAAAGCACATCATGTCGTCCGCATATAATTGGTACTGAATGTCATAGCTTTGGAAGATGTTGCACACAGGTTGAAGGAAAATGTTAAATAGGAGAGCCGACAGACTAGATCCTTGGGGGACACCTTGTTTTAGGGTAAATGGGAGGAAGGTATCATTACCAATACGGACCTGTTGGGTTCTGACTTCTAAGTAGGAACGGAACCAGTTTAGGGTTGTTCCACTAAGTCCTATTTCACGGAGTCTGCTTAAGAGTTGATGGTGAGGAAGGGAGTCAAAAGCAGCGGATAAGTTGAGGAATATGAGTAAGCATCCTTGGGTAGGATTCAAGGTTTGCAAGTACAAGGAGTCTAGTAAGGAGGTAAGGAGATTTTCAACACCATGGTTCTTTTTGAAACCATGTTGGAATAAGTCAAGAGGAGAGTGGACATCAGTATAGTTTTGGAATTGGGTTTGAACTAGTTTCTTGGCTATTTTAGCAAGGAAAGGGATGCTAGAGATGGGTCTGTAGGAGGTAGGGGAAGTAGGGTCAAGTTTTATTCCTTTTAGGATTGGCTGGATAGTAGCACGCTTAAGTAGAGCTGGAACAGATCCTGTCTGGAGGGAGGTTTGTATAATAGACAGGATGTAGGGGCTGAGAGAACATCTAGTAGATTTGATCCAAGGGACAGGGCAAGGGTCAAGGGCAGAGGTGGATGCATTTAGGTCTTTTATAACATTAGAAACATTTTCGAGTGTGAGGGGATCAAAATCATTCCAAGATGTTAAGAGGGTTGGTTCATGAGGTTGGGTGCTGTAGTCAGGAGTATATTGGGGGATATTGGTTACAGAGGATGACGGGAGGAATTTAGAGATCAAGTGGTTGGCTATAGCTTGAGCAGTTATTTTTGGTGGCTAGTCATGTAGGGAGGGTTCGTTTATTAAGGATTTAACAATGGAGAAGACTTCTCTGGGTTTATTAAGGGACCGTTGGATCATGTTTTCATTGAATTCCTTTTTATGGTTGAGGGTTTCAGAGCAGTAGGTATGAAGTTTAGTTGTGTAAGCAGTATGTGCAATAGGGTCGTGCGAGCGTCTCCAGATACGTTCAAGACGCCTAAGTTCTCTTTTGAGGTTTCTTAGTTTAGTAGAGAACCAGGGTGCTCTATTGCAGGGTTTTTGAGGGAACTGTTTAGGTGGAAGAAGAGAGGCTGTAGAGAGAATTTTGTTCCATTTAGAGATGTGGGAGTCTCATGTCATTTAGTTGGTCAAGGGATGGAATAGTTTGCTCTAGAAAGTTGGCTGCATTGAATTGTTTAAATTTTCGTGTATGTTGAGGATGGGTAGGAGGTTGAGTTTTGTGAGTAGAGTAGGGGAAGGAGAAGAGGATTAGAGCATGATCAGACCAGGGTATGGGTTGAATAATCAGCAAATGGAGCTTGTTGTGGGATAAATATTAGTTCTAGGATGTTTCCTTTGGAATGTCTAGGGTGATTTATGATTTGGGTGAAGTAGAGGGCGTTCATAGCTTGGAGGAAGGTAGAGGATTGAATAGGAGTTGTGGAATGTAAGTTTAGATCTCCTAAGATTATAAGGGGGCGTAGGGCAGGTTGTGGGGAGCAAGCTGCATCAAGAATCATAGAGAGGTCAGTTGAGTCTGTCAGGGGTGCACGGTATAGGAGGTGTAAGGATAGATACAATTCTGTTTGCCGTATCCTTTTTAAGATACGGCAAACAGAATTGTACACAATATTCAAGGTGCAGTTGCACCATGGAATGATACAGAAGCATTATAATATCATTTGTTTTATTCTCCATTCCTTTCCTTAGCATTCTATTTGCCTTATTGGCTGCTGCTGTACACTGGGCGGAGGGTTTCAACATGTTATCCATGATAATGCCTAAATCGTTTTCCTGGGCAATGGTTCCTAATGTGGAACGTTGCATCATGTAACCATAGTTTGGGTTGTTCCTTCCTAGGTGCATAACTTTGCACTTGTCTATATTAAATTTCATCTGCCATTCGAACGTTCATTCTTCCAATTTATCAAGGTCCTCTTGCAATTTTTCACAATCCTCTTGGGTTTTAACAACTTTGAATAATTTTATCTCATCTGCAAATTCAATTACAGTGAAACCTCAGTTTTCGTGATTAATCCGTTCAAAAACGTCTGAGTAAAACCGAATGTATGAAAACTGAAGCAATATTTCCCATAAGAAATAATGTAAATCCAATTAATCTGTTCCAGACACCCAAAAATATTAACAAAAAATACATTTTATAGAGAATAACTATATTTTTACATACAGAAAACAATGAGAAATAAATATAAATGACTAATGAAATGGATAAATGAACATTTAACATCGCTTTTACCTTTATTGAAGACTCTTGGCATATGGAAGACAGTCAATCAGCAAGAGAATCAAAATAAAGAAAATCCCACTTCTGGCCACAAGATGGTGCTCCATTTTCAACTGTATGAAAACCGAGACAATGTACGAAAACTGGGACAAAATCTTGACGAAAAAAGTCAATGAAAACCGAATCATACGAAAACTAGGGCATACGAAAAGCGAGGTTTGACTGCACCTCACTCGTTAGTCCCATTTCCAAATAATTTATGAATATGTTAAAAAGCAGCAAATCCAGCACAGATCCCTGGGGTACTCCTCTATTCACCTTTCTCCATTGGGAAAATTGACCCACTGCTTTCTGTCTTTTAACCTGTTCCTGATCCACAATAGTACACTGCCTGCCTATCCCATGACTTTTTAATTTCGCCAAGTCTCTCATGAGGGATCTTGTCAAAGGCTTTCTGAAAATCCAGATACACTATAAATCAACCAGCGCAGCTTTATCTACTTGTTTGTTCTCACTTTCAAAAAAATATAACAGATTAGTAAGACAAGACTTTCCCTGGCTAAATCCATGTTGGCTTTCTCCCATTAAACCATGACTATCTACATGTTCAGTAATTTTGTTCTTTATAATGTTTTCTACTATTTTGCCCAGTATTGACGTCGGGCTCACTGGTCTGTAGTTTCTCGATCACCCCTGGAACCCTTTTTAACAATTGGCGTTACATTGGCCATTCACCAATCTTCAGCTATTACAAGTGATTTTAATGTCAGTTCACAGATTACTAATAATAGGTCTGCAATCTCATATTTTCAGTACTTTCAACACCTTCAGATGTAAACCATCCGGTCCAAGTGATTTGCTACTCTTTATTTTCTCAAATAGTTGTAATACGTCTTCCCAGTTTATCGATATTTCTTTCAATTCTTCCGATGCATCACCTTTAAATACCATTTCAGTCATGGGTAACTTCCCTAAATAATCTTCAGGAAAGACCGAAACAAAGAATTCATTCAGTCTCTCCGCTGTGGCCTTGTCCCCTCTTAGTGCCCCTTTTACCCCCTCTATCATCTAATAGTTCAACTGACTGGCTCACAGTTTTTTTGCTACGAATGTACTTGAAAAAGATTGTGTTATATTTTTGCTTCCACAGTAAGCTTTTTTTCAAATTTTCTTTGCCTGCCTTATCAATGCCTTGCATCTAAGTTGCCAGTGCTTATGTGGTTTCCAGTTTGCCATTTGGCTTCTTTTTCCATTTCCTGAAAGATGCTATTTTGGCTAAACAGCCTCTCTGACCTCACCTTTAAACATGCTGGCAGATTTTTGGACTTCCTTCCACTTTTCTTAAGGCATGGAATGCAGCTGGTCTGGGCTTACAAGATGTTTAAAAAATGCTTGATGTAAATATTTAACCTTTGCAACGTCTCCTTTTAGGTTTTTTTTTAACTATTTTCCTCATTTTATCATAGTTTCCCTTTTGAAAGTTAAAAGGTAGTACTATGGATTTCCTGGCAGCCATTCCTCCATGTATTAAATCAAACGCGATTATGTTATGATCACTATTGCCAAGTGACTCCAACACCCTTATCTCTTGCACCAGATCTTGTGTTCCACTAAGGACTAGGTCCAAAATATCTTTCCCTCTTGAACCAGATCCACCTCTGTGACAGTAGGCAGGGCACTGTCCCTGGATACCAAACATACTAGGTCATACATGGTATCAGAAAGAAAGGTCACAGCAGACTCCAAAAGAGGGGTAGTATCATCTGTCAGAAGAAACTGAATCCACTGAAGCAGGGCTCAAGAATTCAAGTTCGCATATACTGACAACTGAAGGATATCTGTTAATGTGGCAAACTGGCTCCTCAAAAGGCATTCATCTTTTGGTCCAGAGGATCCTTTAAGGTTGAGCCTCCTTCCACAAGCATGGTAGTCCTCTTAGTAACTGCCGTGACCTGCACATCCACCTTGGGAATATCAAACCACACCACACACTTCTCCTCTGGGGAAGCGTACATCTTCTTAGACACCCTTAATCCCTAAGGCAGTGAGCCGAGAGAATCCCATTCCAACTGGATCATATCCTTGATCACCTCTGGGAACAGGAAGACAGTAATGGATTTTCGTACCCTTGCAGAAGTAGGTGCACCTTCAGCTCCTCCTCCAGCCCTGGAGCATCTGCCAAGTTCAAGGCAGATGAAACCCTGGCAATCAATACAGCCAGTTCCTCCTTCCAATACAGGCATATCACCCCGGCCTCATCACAGTCCTCTCAAGGCGCCAGCACTTCCTCATCCTCATCAGAGCCCAACACCAAGGCATCTGAATCCTAGTTACAGTCCAAATCTTGGACCGCCCCTTGCCGGGGACGCTTAGCCAAAGGCAGTTGAACAGGGCTTGCACTCTCAACCCGCCCCCCCGTGAAACTGCATCCGGGGGCACCCAGAGGCTGCAGGGTCAATTTCCATGCCAAAAGGACCAGACCTGCTATAAAAAGGAAAAGAATGCCAGGGAGGACAATCCAGAGTCTGGAAGCTCACCTCTTAGAAAAGACTCCAACACCAGGGAGCATCATCGCCCCAGATGCCCTAGGGGATGAGGAGCAGCTCATGGCCCTGTCACCGGACTCTCCAGCCAGCTGGATATCCTTACCCACAGCGCCATCTGTCATTTCCTACCCTGAGGCAGGCAAGGCTGGACTAACAGCATCCCCCCAGCTGAGAAAGGGGGAGCAGGCCTTCCAGAGATGTCTCATAAGCTGCCTTGCAAGAAGAGCAGAGTCCAGAATCTGGACATGAGGCCCCTCGCTTGCCACAGGTCAAATGTTTCCTGGAAGAAGACAAAGTTAAGGCAAATATCGCAAAAGCACGCACTAAGCTCTGTGACTGGGCTTACCCCCTTGTTCCCCCCCGTGCACATCTCTCTCGCCATGGCTCAAAACATCAGACATAACAGCTGAATTTCAATCTGCTTCTCTCTACAAGGTCAGTGTATTTGCAAGGATACAGTGTGGAAGCTTAAAACATAACAAAAACAGTGGAAGGGTTTTACGTTCTTATCAGAAGACATTCTTATCAAGGCAAAGCAAAGCTGAGAAGTGTTTCTAACAGCTACTGGTAATTTCTGTAATATTCCAGAGTCAGTTATAATACTCTGAGGTGGAGGGGGGAGGACTCTCGCAGAGCTGACAGGCAGGCAGAGACAAGCCGCTGCCACATTCTTACATTTACAAGATGAAGTAGGCCATCACCTATCACATTCCCTCCTTTTGATTATTCACACCCGCACATGAGGAAGGGTGAGAATCTAATCACACATATATATGGCAGTACTTTAAACTATAGTAGAAGGAGCACTTCGGGGTATAGGGTAGTAATCCCATGTTGCTAATATTTGTGCTGCTTCCCTGCGGTCAAGACTATTATCAATAATGGAGCGTAGCATACGCAAGCATAGGGGAAGGAAACATGGGATACATAAGCAAACAGTTACAATCAGGAATACAAGTATGACAAGTGTCTTCAGGCTGCCTAGGCCTGAAAACCAAGAACCAAACCAGCCATCTAGTTGCAAGCCATGCCACGTTTGGACTGGAACATAAGTTTGTTTTCTCATGTGATTGGCTATGTCTTCTACAACCTGTCCTTCATTATCTATTTGCAAGCAGCAGTTACTTAAATTCAGCTTGCCACATACTCCTCCTTCAGCTGCAAGCAGATAATCTAGAGCTAAGCGGTTCTGGTAAATGGCTGTACGCATCTGAGTGGCTTGTTTAGCTAACAGGGTTAGTGCTCTACTAGTTTCATTGGTTATAATTTCAACAACAGCTTGCAAACGTATAATACGATCTAACATATATATAGGGGTGCAGTAGTCCCAAGAACCATCTTGCGCCCAGGTAGCAGGTCCATAGTAAGAAACAATTCTCTCTGGTGGCCATTCTTCAGAGGTTGCATCCCATTTGTCCCACTGGCCAATTCTCATAGCTTCTCGTTTTTGCTGACTTTTATATACAGGGAACCCCAATTGTTCTCCGTGGGAAAGGGGCAAAAGAAAGAAAGATGGCCGTATTGTTCCGAGAACACATGCTCCTCCCCATTTGGCAGGAAGTTTAGCATATGCTCTGGTGCCACAAATCCAATATAGTCCAGGTGGAGCTTGCCAAGTGCTGTGTGTAGCCAGATCTGTCCATATCCTGGCCAAATAAGGAAAGATGTTCAGAGGATTAGAAGGTTCTGGAGTATATTGGCACCTGACCACCAAGAAGTCTTCCCAGTTGTGGCATTGTAATATTTCTGGTTCAAACAGACCAATTGTCCTACCAATGCAGTCAATTGTGATCCTGCTCGTACATAACACAGTCTACCCACTATGGAGTGGGCTAGGACCCATTCATTGGTAGTGTTATGCACATCAGTTTGGTTATATGGTACGAAATAGTTCAGTTCTTGTGCTTCCCAAGGCCACTGGTCTCCCATTTGAGTTCCTCCACAAAAGAGACAGTCCGAGATCTGGAGGAAGCATGGGGGACTACAAATTCTGTGAAGCATGGGGGACTACAAATTCTGCCTTCATGGCCTCATGGAAGGTATGATGTATGCGATAAGGTGCAGAAACATGAGTCTTTACATTCAGCTGAATGAATATAATGGTTCCAGGATCAGTTCCACCTCCTGCTATGCGCAGGCCGAATCGAAATCCTTGCTTCCACTGGCTGGGGTCAAAGATCTGAAGTCGGAGGGGATTGCAGGTGCTTTTCTTGCACTGTTCAGGTTTCAGTAAGGGTAATCTTTCCAGCAGTGCCTTGCGATCATCTCCGGTCTGTCCTGTAGGGCTACCAGACCAGGTAGCATAGTACACACAATCCCATTTCGGACAGAAATAGTCTGCTTCTGATGATTTGCTATATGTTGTTGGGGAATGTATCCCAGTGCATATTCCCCAGTTGTACGCACCTTCAGGACACATATACTTCTCATCATAATAGTAAGCTTGCTCCCAGGATCCACACCTGTAGTAATTATTTCTATTAATCAAGTCACAAGCATCAAAATACAGGTAAGCAGGTTGGCTGGGATCAGAGAGTTGACTTGTAGCATTGATAAGGGCTCCATCTTCATCATTCCATCTCAGTTCCAGGACATAGTAAGATGGATTCTGTCGAGGTCTGAAGCAAGTACGAGTCTTTCCCTTTGTGCAGACATTCAGTTCTGTACCATTATAGATACACCGGCTGACTACACCTGTACAAGTATAGTAAGAGTGATAGAGTAGAGTCTGAGTGACTTGCATTCCAGTTCGGGTGGTGGTTATACAGGCTGCACAAGGGGGCAAAGCAAGAGTGGTTCTCAAGAGTCCCAGGGCTACCGCAAGAAGGAAATAGCAGCAATTCGTAATCATCATGATTATAGTCTCTGATGATTACTGAGGTAGATAATGGTTGATTGAGGTAGATAGATAAGAATTGATAGGGTGATACAAAAACTGAAGGATGTCTCTTTCAGGAGCAGGCTGGCAAAGTCTTTACGATGACGGATCTTTTCTTCGCAGCGTGAGTCGCAATGGTGCTGCAGGATTAGCGATCGAAGTCCAGGGACGACTCTCAGGTACTGTTGCTGGTTTCACTCGACTGTGATGAATCCAGGAGTCGATCTCGGCCACTTTAACTGCTGTTGGGGTGGATAGCAAAATGATGTATGGTCCCTTCCAATGAGGTGCCAATGGTGTCTTCTTCCACTCCTTTACCCACACCGAGGGTCCAGGCTTGAAAGGATGCAATGGCTCTGTTAGATTGATAGGCAACTGGTCCTGCACCCAGGTGTGAAGGCTCTGCAAAACAGAACTTAGAGCCAGCAATTCTTGCCTAGTGATTTCTGATCCAATCTGATTCATATCCCCTCTTATTCCCTGTATTATAGGCGGGGGCCTCCCATACAAAATCTCAAACGGGGATACTCCTAATGGCGTGATGGGGGCTGAACGTATTCGGAGAAGGGCAATGGGGAGAGCTTGGGGCCACTTCAGGTGGGCTTCCTGACAAAGTCTGGATATCTGAGACTTCAGGGTACGATTCATTCTCTCTACTTTCCCTGAACTCTGGGGCCTATAGGCTGTGTGTAACTTCCATTGTATTTGCAGGGCATGGGCTAGCTGCTGAGTTACTTATGATATAAAAGAGGGCCCATTGTCAGACCCCATAGTCAATGGTATTCCAAATCGGGGAATGATCTCATGGAACAAGGCCTTCATGACTTCTCTGGCCTTCTCAGTTCTGGTGGGAAAAGCTTCCACCCATCTAGAAAAAGTACAAACTAGGACTAGCAAGTAACAATATCCATTTGCTCGTGGCATTTCTGCAAAGTCTATTTGGATATTTCCCATGGGGGTAACTCCTACTGACTGAACTCGTGGGGGTGGTACAGGACCTTGCCGGGCATTGTTCTTGGCACAAGTCACACATCGTCGGGCTACTGAGGTGGTCAAAGGTCCTAGCAAGGAGATATAGAAATATGGCTTCAGAGCATCTGCCATCTTTGTTTTTCCATAGTGTGTGGCTTGATGAAAGGCTTGAACAAAGGCAGGGCCTAGTGCTTCAGGAATCACGGTCATACCAGGGGTGGAGCTTCCTTCAGGCGGTGGCAACACTATCCATCCAGTTTCTGATAATTGCCCCCCCTCCTTTTGACAGTAATGGTCCATCTCCATTTTGGTATATCTGGGTGTCCACGCACTAAGAGGTACTGGAAATATGGCTGCTTGTATTGTGACATTTGGGGTGATAATTTGTCCTGCAATAGTTGCTTCTCGGACTGAGGCATCAGCAAATCTGTTTCCTCGGGACACTTCTCCATCTCCAGTTTGATGGCCTCGGCAGTGCATTACAGCAACGTGTTTGGGGACCCATACTGCTTCCAACAAAGTCAATATTTCTGGGCCATACTTGACAGACTTGCCTCCTGAGGTGATCAATCCACGTTCTTTGTACAGGGCCCCATGGGCATGTAGTGTTGTAAAAGCATATTTAGAGTCTGTATATACATTCAGGCTAATTCCTGATCCAATTCTGAGTGCTCGTGTGAGAGCTATCAGTTCAGCCTTCTGTGCTGAGGTTCCTGGGACTAGGGCTGACGATTCTACTACCATGTCCAGAGTCACCACTGCATAACCAGCACATCGCTGTCCTTCAATTATGAGGCTACTCCCATCCACGAAGAATGTTTTGTCTGGATGGCTCAGGGGAACATCAGTTAAGTCTGGGCGACTTGAATATACAGTGTCCATTACTTCCAAGCAATCATGGTCAGGAGGGCCTGGACCGGTTGGCAATAGGGTAGCTGGGTTCAGAGTTTGGCTGACACTTAATTGCAATCGCGGATTCCCACATAGCATACTTTGATACTTCAACATTCGGGCATTAGTGAGCCAATGGTTTCCTTTGTGGTCCATCAGGGGTAGAACAGAGTGTGGTACAGTGACTCGAAGATTTTGTCCTAAGGTGAGCTTGTCAGCTTCTCTCACTAAGAGGGCTGTGGCTGCTACAGCTCTCAGGCAAGGTGGCCAACCTTTGGCAACAGGATCCAATTGTTTTGACAGGTAGGCCACAGGTCACTGCCAGGACCCAAGAGGCTGGGTCAAGACTCCCAATGCGTTTCCGCTTGACTCATGGACATATAAACGAAAGGGTTTCTGCACATCTGGTAAGCCCAAGGCTGGGGATGACATCAATGCTGTTTTCAATGATTTGAATGCTTTATCTTGTTCTGGGCCCCATTCCAGGGGGGATCGTTCAACTCCCTGGGTGGCTTGGTACAAGGGTTTTGCCATGAGCGCAAAGTTTGGTATCCTATCACAGTGGAAGCCAGAAGGCGCATGGTAACTGCACTTTTACTGCAGTGTGCGTTAACTGAGCTTTCTAATGCAATGTGTGCTACAGGCACCAGGGAAGGAATGCGCATTGGAGCTGTTTGGGCGTTACGTACGTTAGGACCACGCAACCTCCACACACAGTAGTTAAAAGATGCTACCAACATGTGCAGAAAACATCAGGAAACCCCCACACCACACCAATGGTTGCCAGCAGTCCACCCCAGTTTGCATCCCAGGAAAACAGAATCAGGAGCCCTCAACAAGGACAGTGACCCCTTGAGAACCCCAGGCTGAAAACCTGTGAAGGGCTCGGCTCTACTCCCTAAGAACTGTTTTTTTTCTGGCTTTGCAGCACTGTATTTAAAGTGGCCGGGAGGCAGATGCCTCTGAGAACCTTTGCAATCTTCGGGAGAGAGCAAGGGGGAACAGAGGAAGAGGGAGGAAGGCGTTGAGGTTGTGCGAGGTACTGTACTCTTCCAGATCCTTCCAATATCTGGCTGCTCAACAGACTCTTATCCATGGTAAGAGCGTTGAGCTGAACCAATTTTCCCTCCTCCTATGGCTTTTAAAAAGACCGCATAGTGGAGCCTCCCATGTCATGCCCTAGTGAGAGATCAACCCAGAGGCTGTCATTTGCAAGCGTTTTAAAGCAATCTTTTCTTCTCAAATCAAAATCCATCCACCATGTGCTGGAGACAAAGAAATACTGAAAGGACCTCTGGTGGCTGAGGCGAATAGAGGCATAGGAGTAATGTCATTGAAACTTGGGCTTTTCATTGATTCTTTGTCTCCACCAATCTGCTGGTAGGGGAACATAATCCTCTTGTCTGGACTGGTCTAGCAGGACAACCTGGAAATCAGAAATGGGTCCCAAAACTGTCAAAAAAAATGTGCCCTGAGGTTTCTCCATTAAACCTGAAGCAAAAAAGAGCTAGCTGTGGAGCTCAGATGATGGGAGCTGTAAGCAGCGCACCTCCATGCACCCAGCATCATGACAGAGCTCAGCAGCTGTTAAAAACAAAAATAACAACCATGGCTAAAAATGGAAAGAGAATCCCTTCCTCTGTAAGGCCAGTGGAGAAACCCAAGAAGGGCCTCCCCAGTCACCCATGCAGGCCTGAGGGATGTCTGGCTGCCTGAGGAGAATTTTTTTGTTTGAAGCTGCTTTATTAAAGCAGTAGAACCAGAGAGCCTATTCGAAGAATAGAAAAAAAGAAAAAAAAAACCATGAGAAATAATAAAACAGAACTTGCATAAGGAAGACAGAGGAAAGCAGGGAACCCCAAGCTCAGACATACTGCCCTCTCCCAGGGGCCCTGTGAAGCCCTTCTGTCCTCTCTAACCCACCAGTACTGGAATCGGTGGCTAACAGCATTAAACACAGGGCATCTGCTTGCTTTAGGAGATAAAGCGTAGTTACTCACCTGTAGCGGGTGTTCTCCGGGGACAGCAGCAATCAATCCTCACATGAGGGACGTTGTCACCAACAGAGCCCTCGTGGAAGCATCCCCAAAGAAAGCCTTTGGGAGATGCCGCCATGCATGTATGGTCCCCTTCCCGCCCAAGGGTGCCATTTTGCTCAGTCAGAGGACATACCTAAAAGACGGCAAAAATTTAAAAAATGGTAAGAAGCAACTTCAAGGGGAGGAGAGAGGATTGTAAGGACCGATTCCTGCTGTCCCCCGGAGAACACCTGTTACAGGTGAGTAACTATGCTTTCTCCGGGAACAAGCAGGAAGTTAGTCCTCACATATGGGACTCCCTAGCTACAGGCTACCAAAAGCCCATAGAGAAAAATCATGGTTACCCTCAGGGGAAGCCGTGAGCAGCAGCAATTGAGTCCCAGGAGCAGACTGCAGTAGGACCCATGTGTCCGATGGGAACCAGCACTCTGGTAGCCTGAACACAGAAGTGTCGGAGGATAGAAGTTACCTAAACCCCAAAAAGATTACGGAGTACAGCCTGGCCAAAGACACTGTCCCATCGGGATTCCCTCTCCATGCAGTAATGAGCTGCGAAGGTATGGACTGAATATCAGGCGGCAGCCCGGCAGATGTCCACCATCAGGACGGAGCGCAGATTTGCCACTGAGGCTGCTATGATCCTGACACGGTGTGCCGTGACTCGTCCTTCCAGGAGGAGCCCCGCCTGCTCATAGGCGAGGATAATACAGTCTGCCACCCAGGTAGACAGCATACATTTGGACACTGCCTCCCCCTGCCTACTGGGGTCATATGAGACAAAAAACTGAGGGGCTTTACAGTGACCCTGGGTAAGTTGGATGTAGAAGGACGGAGCCCTCTTACAGTCGAAGGTGTGGAGTACAGTTTCTGCCCTACTAGCATGAGGCCTTGGGAAGAAGGTGGGTACCATCACTTCCTGGTTGAGGTGAAAGGGCGATACCAGCTTTGGAAGGAATTTAGGGTGTGTGCGGAGTATAACCTTGTTTTTGTAGAACCTGGTGTAAGCCGCCTCTGCCACTAAGGCTTGGAGCTTGCTAACTCTGCGAATGGAGGTGAGCGCAACCAGGAACATCACCTTTCACGAAGTGTTGCAGGTTGCAGGTGGCAGGTAGTCAGGGGCTCAAAGGGCAGGCGAGGAAGCTGCGCCAGTACCACAGAGATGCCCTTCCAGGCTCCGTGCCCCTCAAGGGTTCTCATGAAGGACGCCTCTGGGTTGGGTGGGGAGCCCACTGCGAGGAACTCTGCACCCAGGGCAGCTGGTTGCAGGACGAGAGCAACCAGCACATCACCCTCCTGGAATTGTGGGCAATACGCCTATCCCTTCGAGTTTTCTGCCTTCTTTGAATCAAGGAGCCCCTGTCGTTTTTCTTCAAGTTACAAGCCGACAGGGGCTTCTTGATTCTAATAGCCCCTTACTGGCCCCAGCAATTGTGGTTTCCTTTGCTGCTTTGTCTAGCACAGACTCTACCCCTCAATTTGGGTCATGCCCCCAACCTCCTCTCTCAGAATCAGGGGCAACTCCTCCACCTCGATCCACAAGACCTCCATTTCAAGGCGTGGCTACTGAAAGCATGATCTTTGATGACCTCAACCTTCCTCCACCAGTCAGGAACATCTTGCTGGTGTCCCGCAAACCATCTATCAGAAGTCCTTATGCCTTCAAATGGTGACAGTTCACTTACCCAGTGGAGCTTCTTCTAGTTTTGAGTATCAGGGGGGTTGGCGGGAATGCTTAAAGCAGGCCTGTGCCCCAATGAATAAGGAAGGTGTCCGCTACCAGACTGTGTCTGGAAGGAATCCTTGAGCAAAAAAGCAGAAGACATGCATTCTCTGGAGTGGTGAACAGATCCAAGATGCCATATCCTGATGCAATGTCCACTTGTGTGGATGCAGAATAAGGCTGAGTCTGTCCACCAGGACATTGAGTTTGACTGGGAGATACACCGCTCTGAGATGGATGCAGTGTGTAATGGCAAAGACCCAGAGGTGAAGAGTTTCTTGGCAGACGGGATAAGAGCCCATTCCCCCCTGCTTGTTCACATAGAACATGACTACTTGATTGTCTGTCTAAACTAAGATGTTCTTGCCCGAAAGTTGGGGTTGAAAAACCCGGAGGGCGTTTGTGAGAGCACGAAGCTCTAAGAGATTGATCTGCATCTGAGATTCCTGTGTTGTCCACTGCCCCTGTGTGGTGAGACGGTCCAGATGTGCTTCCCATCCTAGTTTGGAAGCATTGATCATTAGGGTGCATTGAGGTGGAGGCATCTGAAAAGGTGACCCTCCTAGGAGATTTTGTGGGGAGCACCACCAACAAAGGGAGTTGATGAGGAGTGATGGAAATCTCGTTTGAGAGACACCCGGTTGCTTGAGACCATTGGTCCGAAAGGGTGCACTGGGCTTGTCTCATGTGTAGCTGGGCATATTGGACGATGTGGACCATGGAGGCCGTGCGCCACAGAAGACGTAGTATGTCTCGAGCTGACATAGCACTCTGACCTTGTATGGTTAGGGCAAACTTGACAAGATGAGCAGAGCAATCCTGAGGAAGGAAAGCTCGGTCCTGATGAGTGTCTAAAAATGCTCCAATGAACTAGAGTTGCTGAGTTGGAATTAGGTGAGACTTTGGAAAGTTTAGCTCAAAACTTAGACTTTGGAGCACCGTGATGGTGCAAGAAAGTGACTGTTTCATGACTACTGGGGATTCTCCCCTTATCAGCCAGTCGTCTAAGTAGGGGAAGACAAAGACACCCCCCCCCCCCAAAGTACACAGATATGCTGTGACCACTGCCATGCATTTTGTGAATACTCTGGGTACGGATGCTAGTCCGAAGAGGAGCACCTGATACTGGTAGTGGAGCTGCTGAACTCGAAAGCACAGATACTGTCTGTGGTGAGGGTGGATCAGCAAGTGCATAAGCCTCCTTTAGGTCTAGAGAACATAGCCAGTCGTACTTCTGAAGATATGGCAGAAGCATGCAGAGGGGGAGATCATTTTGAATTTCTCCCAAACGAGGAATTTGTTGAGATCTCTCAGATCTAGAACTGGTCTGAACCTTCCTGTCTTCTTGGAGAATAAAAAATTAAGGGAAGTAGAAACCGTCACTCTCTTGGTCGAGTGGGACTTTTGATTTGCCTCCGGGCCAAGATGGAAGCCAACTCTGAAGACAGAAGATTGGCCTGCAAAGGATTGGCAGGATAAACTCTTGTGGTGGTGGTGGTGGTTGGGGGTAAGCTGTGAAAGTTATGCAGATAGCCTCCCTTGGATGATGTTGAGTCCATTTTTCTGATATGAGCTGCCACCTGTGAGCATAAGCACAAAGCCTGCCTACTGTGTGCAGGGGCTGAGGTTCTTGTAGAGGCAGAGTAGCTATGCTCTCCAGGAAGAAGTCAAAAACCAGGTGCTGGTGGGGCTGAGCAGTTGGTTGGGCTTTGGTGCCCTTGGGCTTCTCAGGCTGACGTGGACCTTGAGACCTTTGCTGCTGCTGCTGAGGTTGATGAGTAGCAGAGGGAAGGTAAGAAGAGTAATATCTCTTCTTCTTGGTATAGAAAGACTTCTTGGCAGTAGCTTTCCTTCTATAGGGATCTGAAGTCTTTCCTGAGAAACGCTAGGGGGTGAGATCATCTGCCTCAAGTTCCCCTGCCTTTATCTAACCCTTTCCAAACAAGTTTTCTCCAGCAGGGAATGTCGGCCAATTTATCTTGCACCCATTGCTTAAGGTCCGAAGCCTGGAGCCAGGCCATCCTACGAACTCCTAAGCAGACTGCAGCAGCTCTGCTAGTCTTTTCAAAGATATCAAAGGCTGCCTTGGTCAGGAAATTCAAAATATTTTGATATTGCTTGACTATAGTCATGTAAGCATCGCATTTATCATCTGGGAGAATAGGAGCAAAGTTCCCTAGATCCCTCGATACATCGTTGAGATACATACCTATATAAAGAGTGTAAGCTGTAATCCTAGAAGCAAGCATGCACACCTGGAAGCAGCGGCATCCAAAAACGTAGAGAGCTCTGGTATCTTTGCCAGGCGGTATTGATGAATGAGTCTTAGAACTCTTAATATGACGCGTTGACGATTCCACTACCGTTGAATGTGTGGTAACTTGAGGCTTTTGAAACCCCAGGCATGGTGGCACTCTGTACATGGTATTGGGGTGCTTACTAATAGGTGGGACTGTTAGCGGGGCGTCCCACATATGTAGCATTAGATCCTGTAGGATCCGATGCACCAGTAATGTTGCTGCCTCTTTGGAAGTTATGGGGTACTGGAGGATTTCTAACTCCTCAGCTCTTGATTTTGTTTCCAATGCTACGGTGATCTGAAGACCTGCTGTTCTGAAAAAACATGTCCTCTGGCGGTGATCATTGCCTCACATGAGGAGGAGAGGGATCGGAGGGAATATCCCTATTGGCCCTAGCTTCCTCCAATGTTGCTACAGAATCTGAAGAGGAAGAGTCCGATTCAGAAAGGAAATTAAAGTATCGACAATCTCAAGCTGATGACTATGCTCAATTCTGATGTTCAGGTCATGCGGTACTTGAACCAGGAACTGGTTGGGTACCAATGGCCAATACTGGTTCCACGGGAAGAATCTGAGGTAGGCCCACCAATACTGATTCCCAAGGAACCACAGACACCTCCTCCAGGGCTCGTATCTGAGGCAGAGGCTCCGGCACAGAGGTGGATGCCATTGCCTGTCTGACTGAATCTGTCAATGCCTTAAGTACTGCAGCAGCCATGAGTGTCGCCAAAGTCCTCTCAATAGCTAAGAATCACTGATTGATGGAGGACACCGATTCCTGGGTGGATTGAAGTAACTGGGCTTTGTGCTACTGTCCCTGAGCATGGTACCAGTAGCTCTACTACTACTGCTACTGAGCATTTGTATAGCGCTACCAGTCGTACGCAGCGCTGCACAGACATATAAGAGACAATCCCTGCTCATAAGAGCTTACAATCTAGTCAAAACAAAAACAGAAGGTGTAAGCAGGGGTAAAACAAGGGAAGGAAAGGAGATTAGGTGAGTCAAGATCTTTGGAGGTCGATGCCTCAAGAGCGTACTGGAGCCCCCCTGGTTGACTTGGAGGATTGGTCCTCCCACCAGGGCTGTTTGGCCAGCCTGTCAGCATCAGATGCCCCTTTTGGTGCATCCCATGAATGAAGGGACTTACCCCTATGTTCTGTATTGGATCATGATGCTGAGGACTTAGCCTTCAGTTTAGATTTGGACTTCTTGGAACCAGCTAAAGATGCCGACGTCCTTGACTATGCCGAAGCCACAGAAATCTAGTCCGTGGCAAACTGTGACTCATACTGTTTGGCCCTGTTCTATAGGCCTCGCTTGTTTTTTTGTTTGCACATAGGACATTTTATCTAGTATATGGTCTGGGCCCAAACATGTTAGACACCAGTCATGAGAATCAGTGATTATTGAAACATAGAAATATGATGACAGAAAAAGACTACATGGCCTATCTAGTCTGTCCTTCTATCTCAAAGACTTTCGCAAACAGCTGAAGACAACGCTGTTCATAGACACATCACATAACTTAACCACCAGGATCTACCAACATACCCCCCTCCGACCCCCTGATAAGAGAATGTATAACGGCACTCAATGTTTCTTAGCACTCAATGTATAGAAGAATGTATTATAGCGCATAATGTACATAGATCAACCTAATCAAACACACTACAACATTTTACACACAAAGCACGATTGAACTCTCACTGCATGAAAAACACGTTCACCCCTTTTGATTGTTTTGCTGTGATACCGCCTTGATTGAAGGATAAGGCGGTATAGAAATACCGTTAAATAAATAAATAAATAGTGGCTGAGCACTTAGAGCATTTTTTAAAACCACTGATATTTTTGTCCATAGTGACAAACGCAGAAAAATTTAGGCAGAGGCCTAAGGTGGTGGTAGACCACCTGACAGAAAAAAATAAGAGAAATATAAAAAAAATAAGAAAAGGAAAGTAAATATCAGGGCCAGTATTGGGCAAGGTTCCAACTTCGACAGAAAGGCAGAGCACACATACCAAAAAAAAAAGAATAAAAGATTTTTGACGGTGACAGGAAAGGTGCTGCCTGCAGGCTCCATGGAAAATGAACTGAGGAGAGGACTTGGGAAGGCTGGAAGGCAGATGCGCAGGCCCAGTGGAGCGCTCCCAAAGTCTTTTCTGTTGGACACTGGGGAGCGTTCCCACGCGAGTTCCATCAGTACCAACAATACCCATACGTGAAGACTGCATTCCTGATTGTTCCCGGAGATTCAACACTCACCATTCAGACAATTCAAAAAAAGGACTGAACCTCACTATTTTTATCTATCCATTCCAATTCCACATGGAAAAACGGCAATCTTTTATCAACAATTACTTAGAGGAGAAACGACCACAGCAAGTTTGTTTCCCTCTATGTAGCAGAAACCTGCCAAAAGGGGGATGGCATCATTTCACACCATCACAAGCCAAAAACTCCCTCAGAAAATTTTATTTTTATCCGATTTATTTCAATTTTTTATATACCGCGCTATTTATAGCGATCCTATTGAGCATGCGCTGGCGTCTCACTCTTGAATCAGCGATAACGAAGGGAGTGGATGTAGTTGGTGAGCGTTGAAACAGGGCGAAAGGCTTTGAATCGTCCGAAACGCAGTGCTGTGTCTGCTTTTTGGCTACTTAAAAGTGCTGATTACTTTTTAAAGAATCTTTTCCACAACTTCAGCTTCTTGAATATCTCAAAAGAAGAGTGTTGGGGCCAACTGCATACCTTGATGAAACGGGACTATGGCCGCATGACGGAGAGACTTTAGATAAGTATCCTGTTAACAGTGAATTGCTTTGGCCCTCAGTCTCAAAACTTTAAAGTGGTTTTATGACATTAATATTGCTTATTGGTGACACTTTCAAGTGGTGTTAAACCTTATTTTTCGTAAGCTCTCATATGGGCTCAACAATTTGAGTAAAATGGAATATTAGCTTCAAGAGATAGTATCACTGTCTCAAGGCTATTTTTCCGACATTTATAGATTCACATACGTCAGTTTTTGACTTATATCATACATTTCTCTATTTTTTATTAAGAATTGTATAGTGGAGAGAAATTTCAGTTAGGTGGTTATTTTGCTATTACCCTGGCACTGATGTTCTGGGCTCTTTGGAGTATATTTGTATTTTTAAGTGGTAGGCCATTTAGTAGACTATTACAATAGTCAAAGTGTGGGGTAATGAGTGTGTTGACTACAGATCTAAAATCATGGGTGTTGAGGAGAGGTCTTAGGTGTTATATGGTTTTGAGTTTGTAGAATACAGTTTCTACTGTTTGCTTTATGTGGGGGAGCATACTGAGTGTGTGATCTAGTATTATCCCTAGGTATTTTACCTCTTGTTTAACAGGGACAGTGGTGGTGTTGATTACAATGGTTTTTGGGTAGTTAGTATCGTGTTTTCTTGATACAAACATAGCTTCTGTTTTTTTAAGATTACTGCTGAGGTAGTTGTGTGTCAAGATGCTTGAAGTAGTCCATAACGGTGTCTTGCAATTCCTCCTGATCCGCAAAGCGTTTCCCCGCCTATGGACTATATTGTTGCCTCACTGCTAGCCGATGCACAGATTATAGACTGTAGTCTTACTAAAACCTAATAACTTATTGCTATAAAAATATGCTGCATGACCTGCTATAAATGTATGCACATGTATTGTAAATAAGATATACTATTTAACCTCCTGTAATATGTTTAACCTACTGTAGATAACATGTGCTGTAAATAACACATGCTGTAGTTAACAAATACTGCTTAGCCACTGTGGATAACATATGCTACTTAGTCTTTTAACTACATTGCTACCCTAATCCATTGCTTGTAACTACATTGCTACCCTAATCCATTGCTTGTATGTTTGTTTACTTCCTCACTACTTGTATAATAACATCTTGCACAGCAGACAGGACCTATCATCAGTTTTTAGCCTCATGGAAGGAGGAGACACCAACCAAAGAAAACAGGCAAGTTAAAGTTACAAGATAAGGATCAAACACCTACCTCTACTTTGGCATAATTCAAGCAGACCCTAAATCAGTAATTCACAAAAATGCACTCCACTCCCTACTACCTCATTGCCTATCTTGCATTCCTCCACACATTCGCAACCTCGCAGAGCATCGGACTCAACCAGCAATTCCCCCTGCCCCACCTATATACCAACCAAACTGCACAGGCACTAGACTCCTCCAGCCCCAAAGAGCACAATCATACTAAGCCTACAGCTCACAAACGGCATAATGCTTCACATACTACATCCAGTAACCCCACAAATAGGGTACACACCCACCCACTCTTAACAGATAAAATCAGGTGTGCCTTAATAAACGCAAGATTAATTAGGAATAAACCAAACACTATCCTAGACCTCATCCTCGATTTAAAAATAACAAAAAAAAAAAACCTGGATATAATCTGCATTACCGAGACTTAGTTGGATGGCTCTGACCAGGTAATATTAAACCAAGTAACCCCTACAGACTACTCTGTATTCAATTGCATCAGAGAACATAAGAGAGGTTTAACAGGGTAACTGTATACAAGCAAATTAACTGTGCAGTGCAGGAGGTCTGAACTGCATTGAACTTACAATGAAACATGGGGATATGCAAAGGTTTTAACAGGGTAACTATATACAAGTAGATTAACAGCATATGTCATGGAATAACTCAACTAAGTACAAATTGGCTCTTCTGCGATCTTGATGACGGTGTGGAAACGCTACTCACATCACTCTTTGACAACCTCATAAGCGGTATAGATAATATAAAGAATGGATTCCTGCTAGTATTCATAGACATTTCGGCAGCCTTTGACACAGTGTCCCACACCAGACTAATACAGCGCCTGCAACAGATAGGATTGCACAAGAACGCTCTGAAATGGTTCACATCGTACATGGAAGATCGAACACAGCAAGTCAAATGTGCCCAAAATAAATCATTGCAGTTCCCCGTAACGCAAGGAATACCTCAGGGATCTGCCCTATCATCAATGCTCTTCAGTATTTACATCCAACCCATTTGCAGTATCATCAGACGACACAAACTCCACTATCACATATATGCTGATGACATCATGGTGTATGCTCCAATCATCCTACAAGCACTTAACACCACAACAATAACTAAATGCCTTGAAGACATGAATGTCTGGCTCACAGACAATAACCCGACAGTCAACTACAATAAAACTGAGGCAGTGTTCGTCACCAGGAACCCTACCTTCATTCCACCACAGAATATCAGCATTCTAAACAAACTCATAATAGTCAAAGATGAAGTTAGGTACTTGGGCATCACAATGGACAGAGCTCTGAACATGAAATCTAATATCGCCAAAACCTCTAACAAGGCCTATCAACGTTTGAGGATCATAAGAAAGATCAAACCACTTCTCCACCAGGACCACTTCCGCACAGTGTGCCAAGCACTTATCACACCTCTACTTGACTATGGAAACTTTTTATATCAATGCCTCCCCCAGCAGACCTTACACCCACTCCAAATAGTACAAAACACTACAGCACGCATCATCACTGACACTCCAAGATCAGAACATATCACCCCTATCTTACAATAACTACACTGGCTCCCAATTGTGGCCAGAGCAAAATTTAAAATAATCTTGATCATTTTCAAGATCATCCACCATCTTTCAGCAGATGCACTACAAGAAATCGTAACAAGGAACATAAGTAATAGACCAAGAAGGAACAATAATGCCAACATGATCAGCACACCCTCAGGATACCACAAGACTAAACAAAATACGTCAAGAAGAGCTCTATTACTAATGGCATCCATACTATGGAACTCCCTCCCAACGAGCCTAAGGGAATTAGAGGACATCACAGACTTCCGCAAGGCCCTTAAAACCCTGCTCTTCACAGAAACCTATGAACAGATAGACAATAGTCCCCACCAGATATACAACAGCCCCCACCCGAGTGGGATAACAACGTAAACTCCCCTGCAAACTCAATAACTAACCAATCCAGCTAGACTCACGACACCATCATGATAAATGTTAACCCTCAAATTGTGTTGTCTTAATGTTGTTAAATACCCTCATGTTAAATGTTGTAAAACACCCACGTGTTAAATGTAACCCAATTGTGATGTGATGTAACCACTTTGATTGTAGGATAAGGTGGTATACAGGTATGTCTAAATAAATAAATAAAGAACAGAACTCTTAGGAATGCCAGTCATTTCAGCAATTTCACAAACTTGAATGCGACGATCCTCCCTAATCAGACGTTCGACAATTGCGCAGTTGTCATCTGTGGGTGAGGTCCTTGATCTGCCTCTTTTCTTTTCCGGATCATCATTTAACTCCGTTTGGTCATCTTTAAACTTGTTACACCAGACGCTGACTTCTTTTAAGCTTAAAACGTTCGGGCCATACACACCCTCTAATCTGCGATGAATTTCGCTCTGATTAACTCCTTCAGCTTGCAAAAATCTGATAACTCCACGCACCTCAAACTTTGAATACTCTGCGATTACACACGCCATGTTTGTTTGCTTCCCAAAAACTACTCTTAATTTGAGTGTTTAAAAAAACAACGCTACAGACTCTTCTACTATGAGTAGAAGTAGTCCTGCATATGACGGCACTATTGCGCATGTGGAGCCAGTATGATTGCCACCTGTACCTTTAATATCGGACACCCCTCGTATTAAAATCTTCAAATCTCTTCTCATAAGTCATCTGGTCCAGGCCCCCATATCATTTTGGTTGCCTTCCTCTGAACCGTTTCAAGTCTTCACCTTAGGTGAACATAAGAACCATACTGGGTCAGATCAAGGTTCATCAAGCCCAGTATCCTGTTTCCAACAATGGCCAATCCAGGTCACAAGTATGTAGCAGTTTCCCAAAAAGACACACAGCTTTCACAATGCTTGTATTGTGGCAAGCAGTGGATGTTCCTGGGTCGTCCTCAATAATGGTTTTATGGACCTTTCCTCCAGGAATTTGTCCAAACCTTTTTTAAACCAAGGTACACTAACAACTTTTACTACATCCTCCGGTAATGAATTCCAGAGTTTGATTATGTGTTAAGAGTGAAAAAATATTTTCTTCTTAGTCTTAAGCGGGTTATACTGTAGCATCATTTCATGTCCCCTAGTCTTTCCACTTTTTGATGGCATAAACAATCAGTTTACGTTTACGCATTCCACTCCATTAATTTATAGACCTCTATCATATCTCCCCTCAGCCGTCTCTTTTTCTTGAAGGACTAGAAAAAGGGACTACTACTATCATATCTCCCCTCAGCCATCTCTTTTTCTTGAAGGACTAGAAAAAGGGACTACTACTTCTGGAGAGAGATCTGCATTTGTGAGTATATACTTCTGGGAACTTTCTGAAAGGACTTCTTTGTATTAAAGCTATTTAATCTGTGAACCCAGTGCTTTTTGTTAAATCAGTCAGGGCCTAGTAGCAGCAGTTTAAGTTTAAATTTAAAACACAGAAGAGAACTTTCTGGTTACATTTCATACCCAGCAGAGAGCTTATAGTTTTAATTTAATAGTCACTCAGGGCCTAGTATCAGCAAAGTACTTTTAGTTTAAATTTAAAACACAGAAAATAGCTTTCTGGTTAAATTTAGAACCCAGCAGAGAGCTTGTAGTTTAAATTTCATAATAAGTTAGAGCCTAGCAGCAGCAAAGAGCTATAATTTAAATCAAATAAGAATATAGATTAGCACAAAAGGCAAAACAGGGTCAGTACTCTTTGAGCAGCAAATAAAGTCTTCTAGAGACCTTTACAAAGAGGCCTTCTACCTAGGGGGCAAGAGATCTGTGAAACGTTTTCAATAGGTGTTAACACCAGGTGGCAGTTCAAAAGGCCATTTTGAAAGACTCCTTCTATCCAAGCAAGGACTGTTAATCATCCAGGAAGTTGGTCACAGCTTACCTCAGCAGCACAGGCATAAGTAGCTCAACCAGAGCTCTGTGATCCTCAGTCTTGAAGGACTAGAAAAAGGGGCTGTTACTTCTGGAGAGAGATCTGCAATTGTGAGTATATACTTCTGGGAATTTTGTGCAATTCTGGTCGCCGTATCTTAAAAAAGGATATAGCGTTATTAGAAAAGGTTCAGAGAAGAGCCACCAAAATGGTAAAGGGGATGGAAGGATACTCCTATGAAGAAAGGCTAAAAAGGTTAGGGCTCTTTAACCTGGAAAAGAGACGGCTGAGGGGAGATATGATAGACGTCTATAAATTAATGAACGGAGTGGAACGGGTAAACGTAGATGGATTGTTTACGCTATCAGAATATAGAAAGACTAGGGGACATGCAATGAAGCTACAGGGTAAACTATTTAAGACTAATAAAAGAAAATATTTTTTCACTCAACGTGTAATCAAACTCTGGAATTTGGATGGATGTAGTAAAGGCTGTTAGTGTAGCTGGGTTTAAAAAAGGTTTGGACAAGTTCCTGGAGGAAAGGTCCATAAACTATTATTAAGAAGGGACCCAGGATATCAATGCTTGACCCAGTACAAGCACTGTGGAACCTGTGTCTTTTGGGGAAACTGCTAGGTACGTATGACCTAGATTGGCCACTGTTGGAAATAGGATACTGGGTTTGATGGACCTTGGTCTGACCCAGTATGGCATATCTTATATTCTTATGTTCTTATGTTTTCCAGGTTGAAGAGCCCTAACCTTTTTAGCCTCTCCTCGTAGGGGTATCCTTCCATTCTCCAGGACCAAGCAGGAAGTCAGTCCTCACTTATGGGTGACATCGACGTCAATGGAGCCCCCGTGCGGAGCATTTCCCCAGCTTTCTAAGGAAGCCTTTGGGAATACTGCACGCATGCGCAGTCCCCTTCCCGCCTAAAGGTACCATCTTGCTCAGTCTTTCTTTTTCCGTGGAGCCCAACGGGGCCCAAGTCGATAGCTGCTGAGTCTCCTGAGCTTGGACTCAGGCTGACAGCCTTGGAGTGCAGATTGTCTGCCTTCATGGATCAGCAGCGGTTGCTGATGGCCAGCCTCGCTGGTGCATCTGCCCCGACCACCGGGACATCGACGTCTAAGTCAACCCTGGAGACCGAGCCGATACTCGAGACCATGAAGGTTCGAAGTCGTCCTCAGTCACCCTCGACCTCCCGCTCGGGACCGAGGGTGTCGACGCCGCTGCCTTCGGCGTCGGGGCGGGTGCCACCGAGACCTGCGTGGTCGGAGCCCTCCGACTCCTCTTCGGATGAGTCTGCGTGGGAGACGGAGGACGAGGAGTCCCCCGATACCTTTCGGGCTCGGTGCATCCCTTCGGACTCACCACAGTCCGAGCCCCAGAGTAGGTCCCCACCAGAGGACACCAGGTTCTCGGAGTTCGTCAGGGACATGGCCAAGGCTTTGGCAATTCCCGCGGACCCCGAGGAGGAGCCGAAGAGCTCGAGACCCTCCAGTATGACTCTCCTCCGAAGGAGGCCTTTACTGTGCCTGTTCCTCCGATGCTGGAGCGCTCCTCTTCCGAATGTGGGAGGCACTGGCCTCGGCGCCGTTTTTTGAGCAAGCGGGTCGATTCCATCTATCGACTCCGTAAGAGCCCTGGATTCCAGAAGGCGCAGCTGCCGCACCATTCCATGGTGGTGGAATCGGCCATGCATCGTCTGAAGAGCCAGAAGATGCACTCTGTGGTGCCTCCCGGCAGGGAGGCCCGGAACCTGGATGCGCTCGGCAGAAAGTGCTTCCAGGGCTCGATGCTTGCTTGCCGTGTCCAGTCCTACCAGCTGTACATGGGCATGTACTTACGAGACCTGGCGAAGGAAATTGCCAGGTTCTCTGCTGGCCTCTCTGGGGAACCTTTGCAGAGGTTCAAGACTTTGTCCTCGGGAATCCGGGAATGCTCAAAGTTCATGTCCCGAGCAGCCTACGATGGCTTTGAGGCTTCGGCCCGTGTAGCGGCAGCCGGCATCAGGGCCCAACGCCAGGCATGGCTGCAGTCCATCGGACCTCGAGCCCTGGGTGAAGGACAAGTTGGTCGATGTCCCTTGCCGAGGTGAAAACCTTTTTGGCAAGCCCATGGCCAAGAAGGCTGCTGAGCTCGAAACTGAGCACCTGACTAGGACAAGGCTATCCAGAAAAACCTCTGCCCCTTCTCATAAGAAGAAGGGCTCGGGTAAGAAGTCCTTTTACCCAAGGAAGGCAGCTGCTTACAAACCTTTCCCTCAGTACCAGGCCTCCCCAGCAGGGTCAGCAGGCCAAGGGGAAGGGGCAGGGACATGGGCCCCGTAGGCAGAAGACCCCCAAGCCTCCGGCTCCTGCTCCCACTCAGCATGGAGGGGGTTTTTGACTCCCACAGCATAGCCTTTCCACCTCTGCTGCCCCATCCCTGCACAGGAGGTCATCTAGCCCTGTTTGCCCACAGGTGGCCACCCATTACAGGAGATGCTTGGGTATTGAGCATAGTCCACAAGGGCTATATGCTCCATTTCCAGCAGTTGCCTCCTCCCTACTTCCCAGGATAGCCTCCAAGACCTCCTCTGCACACAGACCTCCTCCTTCAAGAACTTCAAGGTCTGCTTCTAGACAAGGCGGTGGAGCCTGTACCTCCCCGCCTTGCAAGGTCACGGTTTCTACTCCAGGTACTTCCTCATACGAAAGAAAACCGGTGGCCTTAGGCCTGTTCTCGACCTCAGGAATCTCAGCAAGTTCTTGGAGAAAGAAAAGTTCAAGATGCTTACTCTTGGAACACTTATGCCCTACCTCCAGCAGGAATGATTGGCTATGCTCCTTAGATCTAAAGGATGCGTACACTCACATCCTCATTCATCCAGACCAGAGAAAGTACCTCAGGTTCATTGGGGGAGGAAACCATTACCAGTACAGAGTACTGCCCTTTGGCCTAACCTCCGCCCCAAGGGTCTTTACAAAGTGCCTGGCAGTGGTGGCGGCCTACTTGAGGAATCAAGGTGCTTTTGTCTTCCCCTACCTGGACGACTGGCTGATCAGGGGTCAGACTTACCAGGAGGCCAGGCAAGCCACCCTCTGAACTGTCTCCCTCCTTCAACCCCTAGGCTTTGTCATAAACTTCACAAAGTCCACTTTGCTCCCCTCCCAGAACCTGGAGTTCATAGGGGCGCGGCTGGACTCCCTGCAATGAAAGGCTTACTTGCCAGAAGACAGGGCACAAAGGCTCATAGACTTGGCAAACCAGTTTCTAAGCATGCCATGGGTTTCCGCCAGACTCTATCTAAAGCTTCTAGGCCTCATGGCATCGACAGTGCATTTGACCCACAGTGCCTGCCTCCACATGAGACCTGCACAGTGGTGCCTCAGAACTCAGTGGAAGCAAGCCACAGGAAGCCTCACAGACAAAGTGCGGGTGTCCAAACCATTCCTGAACTCTCTACAGTGGTGGCTCCACTCCCCCCCCCCAACTTACTACGGGGGGTGCCTTTTCAGGTGCCTGTCTCCACAGTGGTGTTGACGACCGAAGCCTCCTTGCGGGGCTGGGGTGCACATTGTTTGGACAGGTGTACCCAGGGCCTGTGGTCTCTATGGGAGGTCACGCAACAAATCAACCTACTGGGACTCCGGGCTATTCGCTTAGCCCTCAAAATCTTCTCTCACACCTTGGCTCACCAGTCTGTTCTGGTACAGACAGACAATCAAGTGGCCATGTTCTATGTGAACAAACAGGGAGGGACTGGGTCCAGGCTCCTGTGTCAGGAGGCACAGGCCCTTTGCTCTTTTACGCTCAGGCACAGCATGTTTCTCAAGGCTGTTTATCTCCCTGGCCAGGAGAACTTCCTGGCAGACAGGTTGAGCAGGGTTCTGCAGCCCCACGACTGGCATCTGCACCCATTAGTGGTTCAAAAAATTTTCCTGAACTGGGGACTTCCATCCATAGATCTCTTTGCCAGCCCCCTGAACCAGCAGCTACCCAGGTTCTGTTCCAGGCAACTGCATCCCCTGAGGTTAGCAGCGGATGCCTTCTGATTTCTTGGTCCCAGGGCCTCCTGTATGCGTTTCCTCCCACGCCTCTGGTGGCCCGAACCTTGTTCAAGATTCTAAGGGACCAGGCCTCGGTACTTCTGGTAGCCCACAGGTGGCCGAGGCAGCCCTGATTCCCACTTCTGCTTCAACTAGCAGTGGAAACCCCACTACCTCTGGGGTTGCAGCCTGATCTTCTCTCTCAGGATCAGGGTTCCCTTCTGCACCCTAATCTCAAATCTCTCAATTTGATGGCCTGGAGACTGCAAGGTTAGTGTTGGTTCCCTGGGGCCTGCCTCAGGAAGTGGAAGAGGTGGTCTTGGGCTCTAGAAAGCAATCCGCCAGGAAAACCTATGCCCTGAAGTGGAGAAGGTTCTCCTTGTGGTGTCAGCAATGCAAGGAAGATCCTTTCTCTTGCGTGTGCCAGTAGTGCTTCAGTACCTGCTGCACTTGTCCAATCAGGGCCTTAAGTCCAATTCTGTTCGGGTCCACCTCTCTGCTCTGGCAGCTCACCACTCACTGGTGGAGGGACACTTTTTGTCGGTTCACCCCTTGGTGTCCAGGTTTCTCAGAGACTTGCTCTTGCTCAAGCCTCCTCTCCGTCCACCGGCCCCTGAGTGGGAGTTGAATGTGGTCTTGCAGCAACTGACTCGCCCACCTTTTGAGTCAATTTATTTATTTATTTACATTCTCTTATATACCGCGCTATTCTGCATCAGTGCGGTTTACATTGAACAAACTGAAATTACATTGAACCAGGGCATTATAACTTGGAGATAACTATTTTACAGGGAACATGGGCTATGGAGGGTTAAGTGGCTTGCCCAAGACCACAAGGAGCACCTGTGGGACTAGAAACCCCAGTCCTTCTGGCCCAAGGTTGCTGTCCTCTAGTGGGATTTGAACCCCTGACCTTCCGACCTGAAGTACCTTGCCCCAACCACTAGGCTACTCCTCCACTCGATGGCTACATGTCCTCTCCGCTTCCTTTCTTGGAAGACTCTATTCCTAGTGGCCCTGACCTCGACCAGGCGAGTGAGTGAGCTTCAAGCCCTGGTCTGTGACAGGCCATACACTCGCTTCTATAGGAAGAGGGTAGTCCTTAGGACTCATCCTAAGTTCCTCCCTAATGTTGTCTCCTCTTTCCATCTCAACCAGGAGGTGGTCCTTTCAACGTTCTTCCCTAGGCCCCATGCCAGCCGGGCTGAGACAGTCCTGCATACTGTAACACGGAAGATCTGCCCTCTGCCTCAGAAACACAGAAAACTGATAGGTATAGCTTGGATTCTGACAGGCAGGCAAGCAAAATGGTTCCATTTACCATAGGCAACACAAACAAACTCAGACATGAGGTCTGCAATCACGCCTAGTCAGTGAGTATTCCCCAACTGATGAGGAAAACAGCTTTCACCTGGGCCGGAGAACGCCCAGGAAGCTGTATAAAAAATCCTCAAAGCAAACAGAATTAGTTTCAGTTCCAGGGTCAGGAGTTTCAGTTGCAGGAGCTTCAGGAGCTGCGGGAGCTTCAGGAGAGGCCAGAGCTTGGCAAGAGAAGGGAAACTGGCTGGATTTGGAAGGAAGCTCAGAATACTCTGAATACTCTGGTATAGAGTTTGAACTGCCAAAAACGTCTAGCAGGAAGCCACAGAGGAATTACCAAAGAGAAACAAGGAAAGTTTCACCCAGAGAAGTCGGCTACAGGAAAAGCTTACCTCTGACGCAGTGTGAATTTCCCAGGCACCTGGCTGAGTGGAAGGAACGTGAGGCAGCTAGAAACAAACCGTATGTATTGGAGAAGCAGGGCTGTTTAAAACAGTTCCAAGCCCTTGAGAGGGAAAGCTGTCCTGTGGAGGATGTATGTATGTTTGACCCAGATGAATGTATGCCAGTGAAACCCTGTAGAAGACTTCCCCGAGAAAAGTCTTCAGTGAACAGAAGAGAGCAGTGCTATGAGCTACAGCCCAGTCTAAAAGGCAGGAGATTTAAAAGTGCTAAAGAGAAAGCCTGGTTAGACAGAAGTGTCTCTCCTTCCTGCTACTACAGGCTATATGACAATTATTTGCCTGGTTGTGGAGACAGCTGTATAGAGGGCTCAGAGAGAGAAACGGAGGTAGGAAAGACACAGACTTTCTGTCCTAAAGAAAAGATTATAAGTGATGAGCCTATGGTTACAGAGGCTAGTTTCACAAGTCCATGTGTTGAAGAAATGGATTGCTCTGTATTTGTATCTGACATGAATTCTTCTCTGCGCTAAAGCTAAGAATAAGAGTGTCCTGTTAATAGCTGAGAAAGCTAAGAAGAGACTGCCAGCATACTAGAGTAAAACTGCTCACCGTGATTTGTAACTTTTGTTTAAAGCAAGACGCTGTATTTAAGTTTCTTCAGTTATGCCAAAGTAAAGGTTGTATCCTAAGTTCTTCTGTATTATATTACTTTTGAAAATCCAACCCCGGGAGGGGAATAAAACATCCTTTTGAAACCTGACCATTCGGACTCACAGCTACCACTTTCTTTATGGAGGTCAGGCACCAGTAGTTTAGTTGGCTGCTTACGCCACAGTTCAGCTACTGCTGGTGACAATACCCTGGACTATAGAAGGGCCTTATCCTTCTACATTGAACGTACGCAGGGGCATAGGAGGGCTACTCAACACTTTGTATCTTTTTACCCTAATAACTTGGGGTTACCTGTCTCCAAGCGTGCCTTGTCCATCTGGGTGGCTGACTGTATCACCTGGGCTTACAGGGCAGCTGACCTTCCCTTGCAGGGTCGGGTCACGGCCCACCGTGTCAGGGCACTGGCTGCCTCAGTAGCTCATCTCCGCTCTGTACCGTTGGCAGACATCTGTAGGGTTGCAACGTGGTCCTCAAGCCAGACCTTTGCAGCCCATTACTGCCTGGAGAGGGAGTCCCGTAGGGACAGTGCTTTCGGTCAGGCAGTGCTTCGGAATCTCTTCGAGGTTTAGGCAACTCCTACCCTCTAGCCCTCTGTTTGGGCTACCGGTGGGGATATGTTTCAGTGAAATCCTTTCTCTGATGCTGCGGCTAGAGGGAGCTCATTTTTCAGCTCTGGGTCCCTGGTAGCCTAAAGCTGGGGAGTCCCATAAGTGAGGACTGACTTCCTGCTTGGTCCTGGAGAAAGAGTAGTTACTCACCTGTAACAGGTGTTCTCCAGGAGCAGCAGGAATCAGTCCTCACAACTCTCCCTCCTCCCCTGGGAGTTGTAGTTGTACATAGTTTATTTTTACTTTTTTTGTGCTGTCTTTTAGCTATGTCATCAGACTGAGCAAGATGGCACCTTTAGGCGGGAAGGGGACTGCGCATGTGTGCAGTATTCCCAAAGGCTTTCTTAGAAAGCTGGGGAAATGCTACGCACGGCGGCTCCATTGACGTCGATGTCACCCATAAGTGAGGACTGATTCCTGCTGCTCCTGGAGAACACCAGTTACAGGTGAGTAGCTACTCTTTCCCTTTACTGTTTTGGTGGCTCTTCTCTTACCTTTTTTTAATTCCACTATATCCTTTTTAAGATATGGTGCCAGTATTGCACACAATATTCAAGATGCAGTCGCACCCTGGAACGATAGAGGCATTATAATATCCTTTATTTTATTCTTCATTCCTTTCCTTATGATTCCTAGCATTCTATTTGCTGCCTTGGCTACGACTGCACACTGAACAGAGGGGTTTCAACATGATCTCCAGGAACAATCAGGAATGAGTCTTCACATATGGGTATCGTCGGTATCGACGGAGCCCGCACGGGAACGCTCTCCAGCGTCCAATAGGAACGCTTTTGGGAGCGTGCATCCATCCATGCATGCGCGCTGCCTTCCCGCCTATCTACCTCCCTCTCTTCAGTTCTTCGTTTTCCGCGGAGCCGACAGGACGTGAACCCTGTCACTGCAGAAAATTCTACTTTTATTTCTTATTTTTTGTGGTCGCGCCTGCCTTTGTTCAACGCCCACCAGTACCACCGGTGCTTTTTCTTTCTTTCTTTAAAAAAAAAAACCACAGAACTTGTGCTTTTTCAGTCAGGGGTTTTCCCTTGCTTACTGCTTGGCGCCATTTTGGCCACTAGGCCTCTTCTTTCAGCATGGAGAAACCAACTACTGGTTTCAAAAAATGTTCGAAGTGTGCCAGCACAATTTCTGTCACAGACACCCATGACTGGTGTCTTTAATGTTTAGGTCCTGACCATTGCCCAGCGGAATGTCTCTCCTGCAGGAAGCTGACTAAAAGAAGTCTTCAGAATCGAGCAAATCAACTCGGTGACCTGTTTGCATCGGACACAATGTCAGTAGCATCAGTGTCCTCCAGGGCCTCTACTTCTTCCCAGGAATCTCAGGTAACTAAACATAAGTCTAAATGAATCCGGTCCTCGAGAGGTAGATCTCCCTCTAAGTATCGAGATGCCTCTGGTGTTGCCCTCGAGGATTCTGCACCAGCAAAACAGCCCCAGCGGGAGTCTTCGGGCTCCAAAGCACTATCGGGACTCCAGGATGTTCTCGAGACTTTGGCCTCGATGGACGTTCCTGTTCCATGCTCAGGGGTTGTGGCCGCTTCCATTGGTAACTACACCCCGGCATTGGAAATGGTAATGGATAAAAGACTTCTTGCCATTGAACGTAGTCTAGCGAATCTTTTGGCTACTTCGGTACCGCTAAAGTTGCTGCAGACCGTTCCACAGGCACCGGTATCGCTGTCGATACCGGTGCCGGTACCCTCGGTACCTGCTTCGGCAGGCTTACTTCCCCCGATGCCAAGTTTGGAATCACTCTCAAGCATAGGGGATCAAGGACCGACTCGCTTCGGTACCGACCTCGAGCGGTACCGAAGAGAACGTTTGAAGGAGAACCCGGTGATTCCTCCCTTTGAGTCTTCCAATTCCGATGACTCTGACTCCACCGGTACCTGAGCTGAACTTTTACAAGATTCAACTCTTTCTCCTCAACGTAGGCTCTTGCCATTACAGTAGTTCCTGAAAAGGAGCCTAGTGCAGAAGAATTAAGAATTCTACAATACCCCTTGGCTCCAAAGGAAGCAGCTACGCTCCCTATATCTTGCATGATCTAATGTTACGGATGTGGGAAACTCCTTTAACAGTAACCCCACATTCTAAACGCCTTGACACTATGTATAGAGTACCACCTTGTCCAGGTTTTCAAAAGACTCAACTACCACACCATTCTATGGTGGTGGAGTCTGCTATGAGATGCATTAAGAGTACAAAGAGACACTCTTCTAATCCACCAGGTCGTGAATCTAGAACACTGGATGCTTTTGGGCGTAGATGTTTTCAGGCCTCCATGCTTTCAGCAAGGATTAGTTCCTATATTTTATACATGGGAATGTTTCTTGAGGAGGTTACAAAAAACTTAGAGCTTTTGAATCCCTTCCTTCAAGATGATAAAAGAGCAGACCATTTATCATTAGTGAAACATGCTCAAAATGTCTCTAAGTTCATGAATCGTGCTACCTTTGACTGTTTTGAATGCATTAGCAGGACTTCTGCTATAGCTATAGGAGCACGACGAATTGCCTGGCACCAAGCTTCTGACTTGGAGGAATGGGTGCAGGAAAAGCTGGGAAATATTCCTTGCACTGGAGAAAATCTTTTTGGCAAGGATTGGCAATCTAAGGCTAATCAGTTGGACACTGATAATGCCACTTGTAAACGGGGGTGCTTGTTGTGAAAGTTCCACAATCTTGGCAAGGACATGAATTTACTTGACTTGCAAAGGATTGTGGGTGTTGTAGTTCAATCACACAAAACTAGCCGTTTAACAAGAATAAAGAATTGTAGTTGCTCGAGTGTAAAGCAGAAATCAGATTTTATTTATGGGGAGTTATTCCCTCGCACAGATATGCTTGGTAACATCAACAGGATAATTTCTCCAGGAGTTTTATTCAGGAAACAAAACAAATAAGGCAACTGAATTACTTATGCAACAACTTAGTAAAGACCTTGGTGGAACAGAAAAGATCTTTCTTCTAGCCCCTGCTAATAAACTTTCTTAGCACTGCTGGAATGAAAAATAAACCCAAAAGGAAAATTCTCTTTATCAAAAAAAAAAAAACAGCTTT
Source organism: Ichthyophis bannanicus (assembly GCA_033557465.1). Classification (NCBI taxonomy): domain Eukaryota; kingdom Metazoa; phylum Chordata; class Amphibia; order Gymnophiona; family Ichthyophiidae; genus Ichthyophis; species Ichthyophis bannanicus. The sequence continues at coordinate 224,661,519 of CM066031.1, forward strand.
CTTCCTTTCACACAGAGAAGAAGCTTTTTTTCAAAGTCCCACGTGCACTTGTGCCTTGCTCTAATCACAGGTGCTTAACCAGCTGCAAACCATTGCTGGCCCACTCTCCACGTGGCTCCAACTTTCCCCAAAGCTTTCTCTCAAAGAAACTTTTCTGGGAAGCTAAAAATCAGTTCAGTTCCTTTTGGTGTTTGATCCTTATCTGAGGATTACTTTAGAACAGCAGCTTAGAAAGAGAACAATCCATACATTCAGCTTCCTCATTTGATATTTCCCCTTGCTCTTGAAATATCATAGGATCACTTTCAAACACTGGCTCAGAGGATTTCTCTAACTGATCTCTACCAGGATAGAAACTGGTGCAAAGCTAGGGAACAGATCAGAGTTCATACCTGAGATCACGTTGTCATTAGGTTTCCTCTCTGGGTATTTTGGCCAGTAGGTAGCAAAGCTTCTGTGCCCATCTCTCCAGTCAGAATCTCTTTTCCCATACCTCCTTAAATAGGTATTAGAGCTCCTTCTTTCTGTAGATGCAGCCGTCTCCTTTACAGATGCTGTCTGGGGGTTCCTGGCTGTATACCTCCAAGCCTCTGGCTTCCTCCAGTCCAATGAAGAATGCTTGCCCCAGGAATCTCTCCCAGCATACGTACTGCCTTGGGCTCCTTTTTTAGACCTTCTGGACGTCTTGTTGTTCTTCCTTCTGTTCACGATTAGTCTCTCCTTCTCCTTCTCCAGCTCTTGCTGTCTCCGTTGATCTTTCTCCCATTGCTGTTCTTGCCATCCTTGCCACCATTGCTGTCTGTCTGATGAATTTCTTCTAGCTTTAAAGTGCCTAGATGGCCGCTCCACCCTAGCACACTGCAGGTGTTCTGAATTAAGCCCCACCCTAGGAGATGTGTGATTAAGGATTACATCATTGCTTCTCTGATTAGGCACACATTTCCCTACTTCAGCTCTCTTAGAGGCTTCCTGTAAACCAGTGCATTCGGGGTCTGGTAGTCTTTTAGGTAAACACTCTGTTTTAGTGCTTTTACCAGCCAGCACAGGTTGCTTATTCAGAGCCAATTCACCTCTTGTATTATTTCTTCCTGAACTATGATAAGCTTCCTTATCACACACTTTGAATAGATTGTCAAAGATTTCTGCTAACCCAGCTAAGAAAAAGACCTTTAAGAAGACTTTTTTCTCTAAGAAGAAAAAGTTCTATCCATCTTCCACCCAACAGGCATATATTCCCCAAAAAGAGCAACAACAGACAAGATAAAGAAAACCCAAACCCCAACCGGCTCAGCAGACTCAGCCTCCTCAGGTTTTTTTACTTTTGTCCAGAGAACATACTCATTCTTCCTGTGTTAGGCCCAGAACCTCTAAACATTCCGGGCCGTATCTGTCACTTTGCCAATAGATGGCAACAAATCACATCAGAGGCCTGGACTTTGTCCATAGTGAGTCTGGGGTACAAGCTTCGTTTCCTCAGCTTACCACCACCCACACTGGTAAAACAGTTCAACTCTCAACCTCTAGGTATAGACCTCTTGCTACAAGAAGTCTCTGCTCTTCTAGCTCAAGGAGCTACAGAAGAGGTTCCTTTATGCCAACAAGGTACAGGGTTTTATTCCCCCTATTTTCTCATTCCAGAAAAAACAGGGGGTTTAAGACCAATCCTGGATCTCAGAGAGCTGAACAAATTTCTAGTCCGAGAGAAGTTCAAAATGCTTTCCCTCGGCTCTCTTCTGCCATACCTTCACAGGCAAGATTGGCTATGTTCTCTAGATTTAAAAGACGCCTACATGCATATCCTTATTCATGTAGATCACAGGAAATTCCTTCGGTTCCTGGTCCAGGGAAGACATTTCCAGTACAGAGTTCCTTCCCTTTGGGCTGGCCTCGGCTCCAAGGGTCTTCACAAAATGCATGTCAGTAATAGCATTCATGAGGACCCTGGGGATTTTTGTCTTCCCTTACTTGGACGATTGGCTCATCGGAGCACAGTCATCTCAAGAAGCTCATCAGGCCCTGTTACGAGCAAAACAAATACTCCAGTATTTGGGATTGGTTATAAATCTTCCAAAGTCTCAGCTCATCCCATCTCAGACCTTCGAGTTTATAGGTGCTCGCTTGGACACACAGCTTGCAAGGGCTTTCCTGCTCCAACCGCGCTGTCTGCGAATCATCGAGCTAGCATCTCAAGCAGCGCTGCAGACCTTCCTGACTGCTCGACAGATGCTTCGCCTACTAGGTCACATGGCATCGACCGTCCATGTAAAACCTTATGCTCATCTTCACATGAGAGCGGCCCAGTGGACCTTGGCTTCCCAGTGGTCCCAGGCCTCAGGAGGCCATTCAGACAAGATCAGGGTTACCACACGCCTGATTCTGTCTCTCTGTTGGTGGCAATCTCTGGAAAACCTTTTAATAGGCGCTCCTTTCCAGCAGCCACAACCTCAGGCTATCCTCACAACAGATGCCTCCAAGATGGGTTGGGGAGCCCACTTGGACAGTCTATCAATGCAGGGCTTTTGGTCTTCACAGGAGGCTCTTCTTCATATAAACCTCCTAGAACTCGGAGTCATCTCCAATGCTATTCGAGTCTTTTGCACCCAGCTCGTAAACAAAACAGTTCTGGTGCAAACAGACAATCAAGTAGCCATGTTTTACCTCAACAAACAAGGCGGAACAGGCTCTCTGCATCTATGCAACTATGGGCCTTTGCCAGAGAGCATCGGATTCATCTGCAGGCAGTCTATCTTCCAGGCGTTCAAAACGTTTGGGCAGACAGACTCAGTCGAGTACTCCTGCCACACAAGTGGTCACTCCACTCTTATCATCTTGCTCAAGTTTTTCGTGTCTGGGGAACACCAGACATAGACCTCTTTGCAAGTCCACAGAATGCCAAACTTCCCCGGTTTTGTTCCAGACTTCCAGCACAGAAATGTCAAGCCAGGGATGCATTCCTGCTTCACTGGGGTCAGGATTACCTATATGCATTTCCGCCAATCTCTCTAATCCCCAAAATCTTATTCAAACTCCAGAGGGACAAGGGACGCATGCTACTCATAGCGCTTTCCTGGCCGAGGCAAACATGGTATCCTCTACTCTTGCAACTCTCTCAGGCCACCGCTCTGGAGTTAGGGAGTGCTCCAGATCTTCTGTCCCAGGACAATGGATCTCTCCTGCACCCCAGTCCCCAGTCCCTACATCTCAAGGCCTGGTTACTCAAGGCCTAGACTTTCAAGATCTAGACCTGTCTCAACAAGTGAAGGACATTCTTCTGGCCTCCAGGAAACCTTCCACAAGATGTTCTTACGCTTTTAAATTGAAAAGGCTTTCTTCCTGGTGTAATGAGAGAGGACTTAATCCCTCTTTGGTACCAGTAGACTCTCTTCTAGAGTATCTCCTTCATTTGTCAGCTTCTGGTCTTCAGACCAATTCTGTTAGAGTCCATCTTAGTGCTATTGCTGCATCTCATAAGCTCTTAGATGGACAACCAATTTCCTCTCATCCACTTATTTCTAGATTTATGAGAGGACTTCTTCTAACAAAACCTCCCATTAAACCACCTCCGGTGGCATGGGATCTTAACCTTGTTCTAGGTGTGCTCATGGAGCCACCTTTTGAGCCTTTGGCTACTTCGGGTCTAAAGTTTCTTTCATGGAAAGTTGTTTTCCTGATTGCCATCACTTCTGCTAGACACATTAGTGAACTTCAGGCTTTAATGGCTGATCTGCCTTATACAAGGTTTCATCATGATAAGGTGGTTCTTAGGACCCATCCTCATTTTCTTCCAAAGGTGGTTTGACCTTTTCATCTAAACCAGTCAGTTTATCTTCCCATTTTCTTTCCTAGGCCTCATTCCTCCTCTGTGGAAAGGAAACTTCATATTTTGGACTGTAAAAGAGCTCTAGCTTTTTATCTCCAAAGGACCCAACCTCACAGAAAGTCTTCTCAGCTTTTTGTGGCTTTTGACTCTAGCCATTTAGGACTTCCTGTCACTAAAAAAACCCTCTCTAAATGGATTGCAGATTGTATTTCCTATACATATCAAAGTAAAGGAATACCTCTTGAAGGCCATGTCACAGCTCATAATGTCAGAGCCATGGCAGCCTCAACAGCTAACCTTCGTTCTGTGGCTATTGATGAAATCTGCAAAGCAGCAACTTGGGCCTCAGTACATACTTTCACTGCCCATTATTGTCTAGACAAGGACTCCCGCCAGGATGCCTTGTTTGGTCAAGCTGTTCTACAACACCTTCTCCACTCATAGTTCAACTCCTGCCCTCCATCCATTTGGATGCCTGAGGTCCCTGGGGGGAAGCATGACCCATCTGCATAGATTTGGTACATGCTGTGTCTTCCCTAGGCATCTTTCAGATCGGGAGTCCCCATATGTGAAGACTCATTCCTGCTTGTTCCTGGAGATAGCGTAGTTACTCACCTGTAACAGGTGATCTCCGGGAACAGCAGGAATAAGTCTTCACAAACCACCCGCCTCCCCTAGGAGTTGTCTTTCTCTATTTTTATGTACTTCTCTCCTTTAGTCTCAGCTTTAAACTCAACTGAAGAGAGGGAGGTAGATAGGCGGGAAGGCAGCGCGCATGCGTGGATGCACGCTCCCAAAAGCGTTCCTATTGGACGCTGGGGAGCGTTCCCACGCGGGCTCCGTCAGTACCGACGATACCCATATGTGAAGACTTATTCCTGCTGTTCCCGGAGATCACCTGTTACAGGTGAGTAACTACGCTTTATCCTTGATGACGCATAAATCTTTTTCCTGGGTGGTGGTTCCTAATGTAGAACCCTGCATCATGTAACCATAGTCTGGGTTGTTCTGTCCTAGGTGTGTAACTTTGCACTTGTTCACATTAAATTGTATCTGCCTTTGGGCATCTATTCTTCCAGTTTATCAAGGTTCTCTTGAAATTTTTCACAATCCTCTTGAGTTTTAACAACTTTGAATAATTTTGTGTCATGCAAATTTGATTATCTCACTCATTATTCCCATTTCCAGGTAATTTATGAATATGTTAAAAAGCAGCGGACCCAACACAGATCCTTGGGGTACTCCATTATTCACTTTTCTCCATTGGGAAAATTGGCAATTTAGCCCTACCCTCTGCTTTCTTTTAACTAGTTCCTGATCCACAATAGTACAGTGCCTCCTTTCCCATGACTTTTTAATTTCACCAAGAGGGACCTTGTCAAAGGCTTTCTGAAATTTCTGATAGATTCTATCAACTGGCTCACCTTTGTCTATATGTTTAGTCACACTTTCAAAAAAATATAACAGATTAGTAAGACAAGACCTTCCTTGTCTAAAGCAATCTTGGCTTTCTCCCATTAAACTATGACTATCTACATGTTCAGTAATTTTGTTCTTTATAATTGTTTCTACCATTTTGCCTAGTACTGTCATCGGGCTCACTGGAATGTAGTTTCCTAGATCACCCCTGGAACCCTTTTCAAAAATTGGCGTTACATTGGCCATTTGCTAGTCTTCAGGTACTACAGATGATGTTAATGATAGTTCACAGATTACTAATAGTAGGTCGGCGGTCTCATATTTCAGTTCTTTCAACACACTTGGATGTAAACCATCCAGTCCAGGTGATTTGTTACTCTCTAGTTTATCAAATAATTGTAATACATCTTCCTGTTTTATCGATATTTCTTTCAATTCTTCCAATGCATTACCTTTTAAATATCATTTCAGTCATGGGTAATGTCCCTACATCATCTCTCAGAAAGACCGAAGCAAAGAATTCATTCAGTTTCTCTGCTATGCCTTTCCTCTCTTAGTGCCCCTTTTACCTTTACCTGTTCTATCATCTAATGGTTCAGCTTGCTCTCACAGTTTTTTTTGCTACAAATGTATTTGAAAAAGGTTTTATTATGCATGTTTGCTTCCACAGCAAGCTTTTTTTCAAATTCCCTCTTTGTCTGCCTTATCAGTGCCTTGCATCTAACTTGCCAGTGCTTATGTTGTGTCCAGTTTTTGTCATGTGGCTTTTTTCTCCATTTCCTAAAAGATGCTTTTTTGGCTACAACCACACCTCTGACCTCACCTTTAAACCATGCTGGCAGTTTTTTGTCTTCCTTCCACTTTTCTTAAAGCGTGAAATACAGCTGGTCTGGGTTTCCAAGTATTTTTAAACACCCATTCTTGATGTAAATCTTTAACCTTTCCAGCTGCTGCTTTTCATTTTTTAAAACTATTTTTCTCATTTTATCATAGCCTCCCTTTTGAATGTTAAAAGGTAGTACTGTGCATTTCCTTGCTGTCTTTCTTCCATGTATTAAGTCCAACGTGGTCATGCTATGATCGCTAATGCCAAGTGGCCCCGACACTCTTATCTCTTGCACCAGATCTTGTGTACCATTAAAGATTAGGACCAAAATGGTTTCCCCTCTTGTTGATTCATGAACCAGCTGCTCCATGAAGGAGTCATTTATTTAATCTAGAAATTTTATCTCCCTAGCATGTCCTGTCGTGACACTAACCCAGTCAATACCGGGGTAATTGAAATCACCCACTGTTGCTGTTTTGTAACTTTTGTTAGCTTCCCTCATTTCTTTGAGCATTTCATCATCCATTTGTTCATTCTGGCCAGGTGGTCAGTAGTACACCCCCCACTGCCATCGCCTTCTCCTTTTTACATGGAATTTCTATCCTTAGATATTCTACAGTGTATTTTGTTTCCTACAAAACTTTAATCCTGTGTGACTCGATGCCCTCTCTAACATAGGGTACAATCCCTCCACCAATTTGATCTACTCTATCATTGCAATATAACTTGTAAACTCGTCGTCCTCCTTCCACCATGTCTCTGAGATACCAATCATATCTAACCTCTCATTTAGTGCTATATATTCTAACTCTCCCATCTTATTTTTTAGACTTCTAGCATTTGCAATTTGCATACAAGTGCTTTAGAGATTTATTTTATTCATGTTAATCTGGTTATCTTTAGACAGTGGTAATTTGGATTCTTTAATCTTTGCTCTGTTCTTAAGGACATTTGGGTTACTTTTATCTTTATTGGGGAACCTCTCTGTCGATATGCTCTAACTTCAATCTTTTGCTAGTATCCTTCAAGGATACATCCTTCTGAACCACGTGCTCTTGGCCAACTGTTGGCTTTCCCCTATTACCTAGTTTAAAGGCTGCTCTTTCTTGGCATTAACCTTTAAAAACGGCATCCCTGGTTCCATCCTGGTAAGATGGAGCCAGTCCCTTTGGAAAAGCCCCTCCTTTCCCCAGAATGTTGCCCAGTTTCTAACAAATCCAAAACCCTCATCTTTGCACCATTGTCTCATCTCCACGTATTGAGACTCTGGAGCACTGCCTGTCTTTTGGGTCCTGCATTTGGAACAGGAAGCCATTCTGAGAATACTAACCTAGAAGTTCTGTATTTCAACTAACTACCTAAAATCCTAAATCTGGCCTCCCGAACCTCCCTCCCATACTTTCCTATGTCATTTGAACCAACATGTAGCAAGACAGCAGACTCCTATCTAAAATCCTGTCTAGATGGTGCATAAAGTCTGCTACCTTTTCACAAGGCAGGCATGTTACCAGGCAATCTTCACGTCCACCAGTGACCCAGCTATCTACATGCCTACTGATTGAATCGCCAACTATAGAAGCTGTCCTAACCCTTCCCTCGGACAGATATTTCTGGTGAAACCCCCTCGGTGCGTGAGGGTTTTATATCACCTAGAGAGCAGGCTACAGGATCACGTCTGCCAGAGTGATGCTTTTCTGTCACCTGATCTCTCTCCTCCATGGCAAAAGGGAGGATGCCAGACTGGAGATGGGACTTCAGTACTATGTCCTGGTAGGTCTCATCTATATACCTCTGTCTTCCTTATGTCCTTCAAGTCTGCTACTTTATCCTCCAGAGATCAACTTATTCCCTGAGAGCAAAGAGGTCCTTGCACCAAGTGCACTTGTAAGGTCCATCACCAAATGGGAGAAAATCATACATGTGACACTCTATGCCAAAGACTGGAAAGCTCCCATCTTGCTACCGGACTTCTGTCTGCATCTTAGTTTTAAGATTTTGTTTAGATATTTAAGTTGTTTGCTTACTTAGGTTTGCTGAGGATACTTATATTAATACAACTACACCTAATTGTTTCATGGACTTTATTCACCTCAAGATTAAGAACATAAGATATGCCATACTGGGACAGACCAAGCTCCATCAAGCACAGTATCCTGTTTACAACAGTGGCCAATCTAGGTCATAAATACCTAGCAGTTTCCCCAAAAGACACAGGTTCCTCAGTGCTTGTATTGGGTCAAGCAGTGATATCCCGGGTCCCTTTTAATAATAGTTTATGGACCTTTCCTCCAGGAACTTGTCCAAACTTTTTTAAAATCCAGCTACACTAACAGCTCTTACTACATCCTCCGGTAACAAATTCCAGAGTTTGATTACATATTGAGTGAAAAAATATTTTCTCTTATTAGTCTTAAATAGGTTACCCTGTAGCTTCATTGCATGCCTTAGTCTTTTTATAAAGGAACAGATACCAAGACTGGCAGGTATTCAGGTTTAAAGAAACCCCTTTTATTAACCCCTACGCGTTTCAGCCGTAGGCCTTCTTCAGGGGGATATCAAATGAGGAAACAAACCTTATGATAAAAAGTTTCTTGCAAATAAAAGACATTAAACACGCTACAGCGTAACACACCTCGTATAAGAAGGTGTGTTACGCTGTATCTGTTCCTTTGTTCCTACTTATTCTACAGATACATTGTTGCTTCTTTGTGTTCTAGTCTTTTTATATTCTGATGGCATAAACAATCGATCTACGTTTACCCGTTCCATTCCATTCATTATTTTATAGACCTCTTGTTAGATCTCCCCTCAGCCGTCTCTTTTCCAGGTTGAAGAGACCTAAACTTTTTAGCCTCTATTCATAGGAGTATCCTTCCATCCCCTTTACCATTTTGGTAGCTCTTCTCTGTACCTTTTCTAATAACGCTATATCCATTTTAAGATACGGTGACCAGAATTACACATAATATTCAGGGTGTGGTCACACCATGGAACAGTACAGAGGCATTATAATATCCTTTGTTTTATTTTCCATTCTTTTCCTTATGATACCAAGCAGTCTATCTTTCTCTCTTGGCTGCCGCTGCACACTGGGTGGAGGATTTTAACATGTTGTCCACGATGATGCCTAAATCTTTTTCCTGGGTGGTGGTTCCCAATGTGGAATCTTGCATCGTGTAACCATAGTCTGGGTTGTTCTTTCCTAGGTGCATAACTTTGCACTTGTCCACATTAAATTTCATCTGCCATTTTGATGCCTAGTATTTCCAATTTATCAAGATCCTCTTGCAATTTTCCACAGTCCTCTTGGGTTTTAACAACTTTAGTTTTGTGTCATCTGCAAATTTGATAACCTCACTTGTTATTCCCTTTTCCATGTCATTTATGAATATATCAAAAAGCAGTGGACCCAGCACAGATTCCTGGGATACTCCACTATTCACTTTTTTCCATTGGGAAAATTGCCCATTTAGCCCTACCCTCTGCTTTCTATCTTTTAACCAGTTCCTGATCCATAATAGTACATCACCACCTATCCCATGACTTTTTAGTTTTGCCAAAAGTCTCCGATGAGGGACCTTGTCAAAGACTTTCTGAAAGTCCAGGTGCACTATATCAACTGACTCACCTTTGTCTACCTGTTTATTCACACCTTCAAAAAAACATAACATATTAGTAAGACAAGATCTTCCTTGTCTAAAGCCATGTTGGCTGTCTCCCATTACGCCGTGACTATCTACATGCTGAGTAATTTTGTTCTTTATAATGGTTTCTACCATTTTTCCCGGTACTGACGTCAGGCTCAACGGTCTGTAGTTTCCCGGATCACCCCTGGAACCCTTTTTAAAAATTGGCGTTACATTTGCCATCCTCCAATCTTCAGGTATTACAGATGATTTTAATGATAGTTCACAGATTACTAATAGCAGGTCTGCAATCTCATATTTCAGTTCTTTCAATACCCTTGGATGTATACCATCCAGTCCAGGTGATTTGCTATCTTCAGTTTATCAATTAGTTGTAATATATCTTCCCGGTGTAGCGATATTTCTTTCAGTTCTTCTGCAGTATCACCTTTAAATACCACTTTAGTCATGGATAACATCCCTACATCTTTTTAAGTGAAGACCGAAGCAAAGAATTCATTCAGTCTCTCCGCTATAGCCTTGTCCCCTCTTACTGCCCCTTTTATCCCTCTAGCATCTAATGGTCCAACTGACTCTCTCATAGTTTTTTTGCTACTAATGTACTTGAAAAAGTCTTTATTTTGTGTTTTTGCTTCCACAGCAAGTTTTTTCTCAAATTCTCTCTTTGCCTGCCTTATCAATGCCTTGCATTTAACTTGCCAGTGCTTGTACTGTGTCCAGTTTTCGTCATTTGGCTCTTTTTTTCCATTTCCTGAAAGATACTTTTTTGGCAACAGCCGCCTCTCTGACCTCACCTTTAAACCATGCTGGCAGTTTTTTGTAATTCCTTCCAATTTTCTTAAAGCGTGGAATACAGCTGGTCTGGGCTTCCAGGATAGTATTTTTTTTTATTTTCTATTTATGAAATTTTACAAATAAATCAAGAAAGTTTATACAAACCATCCTTGCAGCAACAGAGCAGACATTTAGAAAGTACTCTATTATCAGAATACATCATAAAGCAAAAATCATGAAGCATTTCGAAACAGAAAATAAGTGTCAACCCTCCCTATTTTATTTATTTATTTACCTTCTCTTATATACCGCGCTATTCTGCATCAGTGCGGTTTACATTGAACAAACTGAAATTACATTGAACAGGGCATTATAACTTGGAGATAACTATTTTACAGGGAACATGGGCTATGGAGGGTTAAGTGGCTTGCCCAAGACCACAAGGAGCACCTGTGGAACTAGAAACCCCAGTCCTTCCGGCACATGGTTGCTGTCCTCTAGTGGAATTTGAACCCCCGACCTTCCGGCCTGAAGTACCTTGCCCCAACCACTAGGCCACTCCTCCACTCCCTAGCCCACAAAAAAAGGGGGGAGAGTATCCTATTCAAACTTTAATTGATATATGTTAAGAAACAAAAGCAAATAGTCAATGTCCAGCTCTATAACTAACAAGAGCACTAGGCGGGATCAATAGAGAACTCTAGTCGCCTGGCATTAATGCAGGCTAACAGCTGGGAGGGCTCATAAAATATATAAGAAACGGAGTGATATTTCACTAAACATTTAAACGGGTGTTTAAGAAAAAAGAGCCCTCCGAACTGCATAACCCAAGGGCGGAGCAGAAGAAACTCCCTGCGCCGCTTCTGGGTATCACTTGCTAAATCAGGATATATACGTACGGATAAACCATGAAATAGAAGTTTCCTTTTCTGAAAGAAAAGTTTTAACAACCATTCTTTATCAGACAACCAAGCAAACGTTATAAGCAATGTGGAAGGAACCTGAGACTCATACCCTGAATTTTCTAACAAATCTGTGACATTCAAGGTGTTCTCCTGTACTTGATCCCCACCCAAATCACCCAAAGTCGCGTGAGCTTCACCTTAGGTAAATAATAGATTTTAACCAAAGGTGGCATCAGTTCAGGAGAAACTCCGAATACCTCCACCAAGTATTGTTTAAAATGTCTCTGGCCTAGACTGAAAGCAAACTTGGAAAGTTGTTAATTCTCAGGTTATTAACTCTAGACAAATTATCCAGATGTTCCAATTTTAACTTGAAGTTACAAAGTTCTTTTTATAAATATCAGTGTGTTCCTCAAGATAAGCAAGCTTGTTTCGCGTTTCTTTCACCTCCACTTGCATGCCTGAAACTTTCCTTTCCAGTTCACAAACTGCACCCACAGAAGTATTCACCTTTGTGGCTAGAGAAGATACCTGAGGCAAAATAACTTCTCCCAACAAAACTATAGTGTTCCAAATGAAATTCTCAGGTCGCTGTATAGAAAAGGCCACCTCTGATTCAGCTACTGATGACACTGCTTCCATAATCGCCGACGGCTCTCTTCCACATGTAGCAGGGATCTCCTTCCCTGCACACACCTCTCCAAATGACGCCGTAGATGAAATCGAGTGGGGCTCTCCACAGATAGCACTCTCTGGTTCCTCCAGCTCTTCCTTTCTTAACCCTCTCGAAAAGCTTGCTACACCCCACGATGAGGGAGAAGCCAACTCCAGGAAGCCTTCCGGCAAAGATTGGCTGCAGAGTACTTTCGGTCCCGGGCTCAATGCTGGGGAAAGAGATGACGCCGAAACAGCCGCCAAGCGTTCCGACTCTGGTGATACTGTTAACCGGCTTTTTCCACCAGCCCCATCCGAACCTCGGGCTACACGTAGCAAGAACGGATCCAAAGGACCAACCACCAAATTGGAAACCGGCGTAGAGGTATTAGAGGTCTGTGAGGGCAACGGCCCTAGTTTCCCCTTGCTCTTCTTCCCCATAGCAAGCGTGCTCGCACAACAAAGACTGCAGCCGCCATTTTGGAAAGCCCCCCTCTGTATACCTTTTGGCAACAGCTCTCCAAGATAGTATTTTTAGACACCACCTAAACTTGATGTAAGTCTTTAACCTTTACAACTGCTCCTTTTAGTTTTTTCTTAACTGTTTTCCTCATTTTATCATAGTCTCCCTTTCAAAAGTTAAAAGGTGGTAATATGGATTTCCTTACCATCCCTCCTCCATTAATTAAATCAGACACAATCATGCTATGATCACTATTGCCAATTGGCCCCATCATCCTTATCTCTTGCACCAGATCTGGTGTTCCACTAAGGACTAAGTCCAAAATGGCTTCCCCTCTGGTCGGTTCATGAACCAGCTGCTCCAAGAAGCAGCCATTTATTTCATCTAGAAACTTTATCTCCCTAGTATGTCCTGCCATGATACTGACCTAGTCAATACCGGGGTAATTGAAATCACCCATTATTATTACCGTTCTGTAACTTTTGTTAGCTTCCCTGATTTCTTTGAGTATTTCATCATCCATTTGTTCATTCTGGCTAGGCGGTCGATAGTACACCCTCACTGCCATCGCCTTCCCCTTTTTACATGAAATTTCAATCCATAGGGATTCTACAGCGAATTTTGTTTCCTGTAGAACTTTAATCCTTTGTGACGCAATGCTCTCTCTAACATAGAGCGCAACCCCTCCACCAATTTGATCAGCTCACAATATGGTTTGTACCCAGGTATCACAGTGTCCCACTGGTTGTCCTCCTTCCAGCATGTCTCTGAGATACCAATCATATCTAACTTCTCATTTAGTGCTATATATTCTAACTCTCCCATCTTATTTTTTTAGACTTCTAGCATTTGCATACAAGCATTTTAGAGACTGCAATTTATTCATATTAATCTGGTTATTGGTAGGCAGGGGTACTTTGGAATCTTTAAGCTCTGTCTGCTCTGTACTCAAGGGCATTTGGGCTACCTTTGTCTTTATTGGAACCTCTCTGCTGATGTGCCCTAACTTCATTTTTTTGGTAGTATCCTTCAAGGATACATTGTTCCGAACCATGCGCTCTTGGACGACTGTCGGCTCTCCCCTATTATCTAGTTTAAAAGCTGTTCTGTCTCCTTTTTAAAGGTTAATGCTAGAAACCTGCTTCCATCCTGGTTAAGGTGAAGCCCATCCCTTCGGAAGAGCCCCTCCTTTCCCCAGAATGTTCCCCGGTTTCTAACAAATCCAAAACCCTCATCCTTGCACCATCGTCTCATCCACGCATTGAGACTCCAGAGCTCTGCCTGCCTTTTGGGTCCTGCACGTAGAACGGGAAGCATTTCGGAGAAAGCTACCCTAGAAGTTCTGGATTTCAGCTTCCTACCTAAAAGCCTAAATTTAGCCTCCATAACCTCCCTACCTCATTTTCCTATGTCATTGGTACCGACATGTACCAAGACAGCAGACTCCTCCCCATCTAAAACCTTGTCTAGGTGGCGTGTAAGGTCCACTACCTTCACACCAGGCAGTCATGTTACCAAGCAATCCTCACGTTCACCAGCCACCCAGCTATCTATCTCGTACATGCCTAATGATCGAATCACCAACTATAATGGCTGTCCTAACCCTTCCCTCATGGGCACATGGCCCTGGAGAAACCTCTTCAGTGCAAGAGGGTTTTACATCACCTGGAGGACAGGTCCTTGCTATAGGATCACTTTCTGCCACTCCAGGGTGATGCTGTCATGTCACGTGACCTCTCTCCTCCATGGCAACAGGGATGCTGCCAGACTGGAGGTGGGACTTCAGGACTATATCCCTGTATGTCCCGTCTATGTCTCGTCTATTTACCTCTCTGTCTTCCTTATGTCTTCCAAGTCTGCTACTCTTGCCTCCAGAGATTGGACTTGCTCCCTGAGAGCAGAGAGTTCCTTGCACCTTGTGCACACGTAAGACCCCTCACCAACTGGGAGAAAATCATATATGTGACACTCAATGCAAAAGACTGGAAAGCCCCCATCTCTCTGCTAGACTGACGTCTTCATCTTCATTTTAAGGTTTTGTTTAGATATTTAAGTTCTTTACTTACTAAGGGTTGCTGGGGATATTTATACTAATAAAACTATACCTAATACATTTAAAGTACTTTGTTCACCTGAAATGTAATTAATCTCAGGTCCTTAATGTATGCTCATGAGAATAAAGAGCTTCACCTGAGAGTGAATATGGCACCTCCTTTCCTTTAAGAAGTTTAAGCAGCTATAAAGCTTGTGATAAGGAAGCTTATCATAGCTCAGGAAGGGGCTATAGAAAAGGTGAAGTGTCTCTGAACAAGCAACCTGTCAGTGCTGGTAGAAATGAGAAAACAGAATTTTGCCATAAAAGACTACCAGTCCCAGAATGCACCATGTTTCCAACAGCCATTAGAGGAGCTGAAGTGGGGAAACGTGTGTTCAATCAGGAGGGCTATGAGGTAATCCCTAAGCACTCATCTCAAAGGGCAGGGCCTGATTCAGCACAGCTGCGCTGTATTAGGGAGGAGCACTCATCTAAGCAGAATAAGAGTAGAGTTTATTCTACAGATGACCATCTTCATGATCACCTTGGATATCCAGAGAATTGTCCTCAGTATCCTGAGAATCAGCTTGAGTTTGATCACCAGTTTCATCTGAAGGATCATCAGAAGCAGAAGCCAAACCGGACGGACAGAGAGGGAAAGAGGCCCTCTGGAAGAAAGAGGAGAAAAGCCTTTGAGAGGTCTAGAAGAGTCCAAAGCAGTACGTATACTGGGAGGTATTCCAAGGGCCAGCATACACCATTGGACTGGGGAAAGCCAGAGGAATGGTGCTGCAGAGCTAGGAATCACCAGAGGCTACCTGTGAGGGAGACGGCTGCACGTGGAAGGGACCCTAAGACCCGTGCCAGAAGGTATGTGAAGAGAGATCCAGTGTCCAGGGATCTGGATTGGAAGGCTGGACATAAGAACTGGACTACATACTGGCCAGGCTATATAGAGAGGAACTCTAGCAGCAATGGAAGCTCAGGTATGAACACTGATCTATGCCCTAGCTATAACCTTGAAAGACAGCAGGGAAACAAGTATTCTCCTGAAAATGCTCCATTGAGAGATTCATCTGTGCCAATCCATGATATTGAACCCATGCTTGTTGAACAAGGGGGAATAATAGCAGATGAGGATCCTGTTTATATGGACTGCTCTCTATCTAAACTCCGTTGGTAACTTTCTGTTATAAAGTACAGCAACCATCACAAAGAAATACAAATTTGTTCTTTAATCTACTCAGAAAAGCTCCTGAAGCAGGATTTGACCCACACAGTGGAAGGCAAGCCAGCTAAGGGGTTTCAGCTGGATAACTGCTAGCAATTAAGCCTTACCTAATTGCTTGTGAGCTAGGAAGAGAATCACTTTTGAATCTATGTGGGAAGTAATCAGAAGTTAATCTGAAAAGAACAGTTTGTTTCTTGCTTTGTGGCTTTTCATTTGTTGTTTTCCTGATTTTGACTTTGTTTTTCCAAGTTAACACTGAAAGCAAGTTACCTAATTTATGTGCTACCAAGCATATCTGTGTTGGGAGAAATAACCCCATAAATAAAAATCTTATTGGCTTTACCCAAGAGCACAACTAAATTATTGTCAGCAGCTGTGTCTGGTGTGAATGAACTACATTGCCCACAATACCTTGCAAATCATATAGAAATATACACTTGCCAAGATTGTGAAGATTCTCACCCAGGCAACCGTCTGACAAGCTATGATTATCCCAGGGGTGGGTGGGTGTTGGGGAGGGAGGGAGGGAGGGAAAAAGACTTATTAAAAGCTGGCTGCTACACAGTACCCTGTCCTGTGCTTCTAAGGTAATCTGTGACCATTCTCCAGGGGGAGTCCCACAGCCCTTGCTTGGATAGAGTAAATCTTGGGTTCTAAATCTAACCAGAAAGCCCACTTCTGTGTTTTAAACTTAAACTGAAACTCTTTGCTGCTACTAGGTCCTGACTGATTTAACAAATATACTGGGTTCACAGATTAATCAGCTTTAATCTAAAGAAGTCCTTTTTCCCCAAGATTTAGAAAAATTCCCAGAAGTAAATACTTACAATTGCAGATCTCTCTCTAGAAGTAGCAGTCCCCTTTTGTAGTCCTTCAAGTGAATCTTAGGTCCTTAATTAATCTATTCCTGATATGGGTAACCAGCCGCATCTGATAGTGAATATGGGCACTTCCTTCCCTGTCACTTGGCTTTAAGGCCTATTTAAGACAACTTCATAGGTCTTTTGCTTCCTAACTAGAAGGCCTCTTTGTAAAGGTCACTAAAAACAAATTTATTTCTACTCAGACTATTTATTCTACTTGTATGCTAAACTATACTCTGATTTGATTTAAATAAAAAGCTCTCTAGAAGCAAATTTATTTCAGTGACTTTACTCTTTTACTTTCAGTTCTAAACTGTACTCTGATGTGATTTAAATGAAAAGCTCGCTGGTGGTCTAAGACCTGACTGATTGAGCGAAAACACTGAATTCTAAAATATACAGATGTATCAGTTTTAACCCAAAGAATTCCCTTTTTCCCCAAGATTTAGAGTATAGTCAAGAAGATAAATACTTACAAGTGCAGATCTTTTTCCAGCTGTAGCAGTCCCTTTTGGCTGCATCTTTATTCCTGCCCGAAGCTGGAGTAAAGATCCAGCATAAAGAGAAGCAAACTATGCTAATTTTCAGCAGCATTTCTTTTTATTGGGGGAGTAATTAAATATTCCTTTGTATGTGATTAGCATGCCTATTGTGCTGTGCTCTAGTGCAGTGCTTTTGTTCAGGACTTTACTGTACCAGCTTGCTTTCTGCATCAGGAGAGCAAGACTAGTGTGGGCAAATCTCAAGTAAAATGCTGTGCTAGAGCATAGCACAGTTGCTGCAGAGAAGATGAAATGGTGGGTCCTAGCCAGAGGGCACTTCTCTTCTGTTGTACCAAGCTAGTGGAATTAATTTCCAGGCTATGTTCAGGAAATTCTAAATTAAAGGGCATCCTTTTTAGTTACAAGAAATGAACTTTTTGCACTGAATTTATACATTTATTGCCAAATTGTAATATAAGATTATTATTTATTACTGGGCCCGATATTCAGCAGCGGCGGCTAGCGCTTCTAACATGGCTAGCCGCCGGAGCTGAAATTTAAACCTGGATGTTCGATGTCGGAGTCATATCTGGCCCAGGCATTGAATATCTGTGTTTGCTGCATTTGCTGCTCACTAACCAGGTAGTGACGATTTTGTATCACTAACTAGCCAGTGACTAGTCTTAGTGCTGCTGAATATACCGTTCACCGTAATTAACGCAGTTAGCAGCTCTGCTAATCGTGTTAACTGCTTTGAAGATCGGGCCCACTGTTCTTATTCTATGCTAAGCAAGATAACCCTTTGTCTGAATTACATTTGCCTGCCTAATTTTGGCACTGTCTGTTAACCTATAAGATTGTTTTATAGCGCTCATGGCTAAATTCTTAAAATGTTATCTGTATTAGTTACTTCTGTTTGGGGTGACACTTTTTTTAAATGTTTAGTTTCATGTATTTGCTGGCTGGTACAGGCAATATTTATTAGGCATTAGTTCTAATTTCATGTGGCGTATATAGTTATCTAGACTGTCAGATAGCTGTCTACCTTGTTTCATGATAGATAACACAGGTACACTAAAAAAAAATTTTTTTAAACTGCCTCTAATGTTTCGATTGATTTTTACGTTTTTTGGTGTGCTGAATCCAAATCTGGTAACCAATTTGCTCCATCACGTACAGATTTTTTGCTACATTGGGTTAGCAGTTTGAGGTGAACGTTTCAGATTGAGTGCGATCGAGATAAAAGTTTCTTGGATGAATTCTTTATACTAATTGTTTAGTAGTTATTCAAATAAGAATAAAGAAAATTGTAACAAGGCAGCACATAAGAATAGAGTAATGTCAACAAAACACACTGTGATGGTAGCAAAATTGTCTGCACTTAAAACAGCCACATACATGTGCACAAACATTGAGCATATAAGAGCGAGGTTAGACACAAAGCAAAGCAAAGAAATGTGCAAAAAATGTTGTACAGGTATGTATGTAAGAATAGAAAACGCAAACCGCACCATTGCAATACATGAAGACAAACACCCGATGGTGTGAAAATAAAATTCTAATAAATGAGATCCGACACTGTGGTAATAACTAGCAAATTTTTATTTCAAAGTTTAGTAAAAACACGATATTTGTTAACACAGTTTAGATTTTAAAGTCATTCTTGGGTCAATCAATCTCCTGGTGGGCCCGTTTCTTCTTCCCCCGAATGCTTCTCTTGGTGCGTTGCTTGGCGTATTTTTCATCTGGGGTTTCCCGCAGCAGCAACCAGCAGAAATCAGCCATCATAGTGGTGTTCCATCTTCCTTGGTACCTTCTCTCTGCGTCCTTGATGTCCTGGTGAAACCTTTCACCTTGTTCTTCACTGTACGCCCCCAGGTTTTCGGGAAAGTAGTTCACATGGGAGTGCAAGAAATGGACTTTCAGGCTCATGTTACAGCCTTGTTCTTTGAAGGCATCGAGCATCCTGGCAACAATATCCTTATAGTTCTCATCCCGCCTGTTCCCCAAGAATTTGAGAACAACATCCTTGAAGGAATCCCAGGCTTCTTTTTCCTTCTCAGACATCGTTTCAGCGAATGCTCCATCTGAAATGAGTTTCCTTATATCAGGGCCAACAAACACTCCTTCCTTTAGCTTTGCTTCAGAAAGTCAGGGGAACTTTGAGCAAAGGTACCGAAAGCACTCACCATCTTTTGGAAGGGACTTGATGAATTGCTTAATGAGACCCAACTTAATGTGGAGAGGTGGTAATAGAATTTTATCACGAGGTACCAAGCTCTCATGAAGAACATTTTTCTCACCGGGTCTCAAATACTCCCGAATTGGCCAGTCTTTTTTCCCCCAGTGTAGGTCGCGGGCCCGGCTATCCCACAAGCAAAGGAAGCAGGGATATTTGGTGAAACCGGATTGCTGCCCTAATAGCATGGATAGAATTTTAAAGTCTCCACAAATCATCCTCTTATGCTCATCATAACGAATCTTCTGAAGAATCAGGGCCAAATTCTCGTATTTTTCTTGGAGAATAACAGAGTGAGCAATAGGAACTGAAGCGAATGTGTTGCCATTATGAAGAACACCTTTTATGCTGTCTTTTGACGAATCAATGAACAGCCGCCATTCAGCAGGATCATACTTGAGTTTAAACTTTTCCATCACTCCGTATATATCGTTGCAAAATACCAAATCTTCCTCTTTGCTGAAATACTTCAAAAATTGTGTCTCGCGGTTGCGGTACCAATAAAAAGTTGTTCCTGGTGACAATAGATTTTTCTGTTTAAGCCGAGAACCTAGCAGTTGGGCAGCATCTTTTGGGAGTCCTAAATCCCGGACTAAATCATTCAATTCAGCTTGAGAGAAAAGTTCAGGTTTCGGATCTGGTTCAGTTTCAAACTCGGAAGTACTGGAGTCATCGGGAAAAGCCATCTGATGAGTCTCATCATGATCAGAACTGTCCACACAAATATGATCCAAAGATTTTGGTGGTTCAGGCACAGGTACTTCGTTGCTATGAGGCATAGGCCTAATTGCTGGGGGAAGGTTGGGGTAACTTATTACGTTCTTATTTTTTAAGTTGTATCCCTTCACAATGCAAGAGAAAAAATAGCAGTCACTGCTGTGGTCTCTTTGTTCACGCCACATCATAGGTATTCCGAAACGAAATGCTTGTTTTTTACCTTTCATCCATAAGCGTAGATCTTCCTCACATGTCTTGCACACTTTGTGAGGAGCCCATGGTTTGTCTTGATCGCCTAACTTCAAACCGAAAAAGGCGAAATATACTTTTTTAATAAATGCAGAAATGTTCCTCTGCCGCTTTTTCACGGTATATTCCCCACAAATAAAACAAAAACTGTCCGGAGAGTTGACGCAACCTCTGGCTCTGTGAGCCATCACAAATACACAGCACTGCAAACTACAACTGTAGTGAACCACTTCGGAATAAAGCTGGATTACGACTGAGCAAACAAAAGGTAATAATGAACTTGCAAGAAACTGAAATTTGACAGGAACGTTCATGTCGCAACCACCGTGTTTGAGCGAGCGAACGAGGCGAGGCGAACAGGAAAGAACATGCGCCAGCGCGAGTACTGGATTTAGCCCCCGCCTCCCAATTGTCCTGTTAATGTATAAAATGGATACAAAACACTCTAAAATATCATGAGGGAGTGTTTCTAGTTAGTTAACCATTACAATCTCTATTTTGGGCCAAGAAAATAAACTGCAGTCGGCTAAAAAGAAATTATGTGAACATTCCTTATATGGGTAAGAAATCTAATTTTGCAAGAAAATGTGACGTGATGGAACATTATGGCTATTTTTCCTGGATTCAGCACCCCAAAATCTATAGGAATCAGTTGCAAAACTGGAGGCAGTTTTTTGGTAGTGTACCTGTGTAATTTGTAAATGTCATTATGCAGAATTTATGATTTATTTAGGCCTGTTTATGTGTTGAACTGGTGGTTGATAACCTGTAACTTTTTTTTATGTTGTATAATCTGTTAAAGTGGAATACACTGAAGTAAGAGAAAAGAAATGAGGATGTAATATGGCATGTGGGGGTAAATGACAGGATACAACAAGGAAAACAATATGACCAATAAAAATAAGCAAGAGGGAAAACTGACAAGGTATAATACGTGCTTAGTCTACCAGCACAAGTTTCGGGCACACTTGGGACAGACAGATAGAGGGCAGTGGTCCCCCCATAACGCCGCCTCTTATTTTCTGTGGATTAGCAGCTGCTATTTGTGCCCTTCTCCATAGCTAGCTCATGATTCCACACTTCCCAACTTGATGCATGGAGATGATGCATCATGCCTTGCATATAAATCTACCTTCTAGTGCTTGCTTTAGATTGTAAATCATGATTTTACTGCATGTGAAGCTCTCTGAATCTCTCAGATTAAAATAGTCTGCTGTTTTTTTTCCTTTGTCTATCTTAGGAAAAAAGATTAAGAGACAGAAAAACAGAAACTGAAGAAAGTTTACAGAAGAGGTTAAATGCTGCTACCAGAGACATGGAAATCAGTGAGTATTCCTTATTAAGTATTATAAGGATCTAAACCAGCCATGCATGGTTAGGCAGTTTGTTTCTGGATAGAGATGTGTGTGAGCTTACCCAATGGGAGGGAAGTACAGCCAAGGTTGACTTGGAATTTCTTGCTGTCTGACAGATATTTTATTATATATATAACCTGGTTTGGTAGCTTCAGTGTGGGCTCTTGTCCTCAAGGAGTTACCATCACTATCCCACCTGCTACCATTGGCATCCAGACTGGTAAAAATGAACAAAATGTTGAGTGAGCCTAGAAGCCTGAAATGGGCGTTCACATTACAGCAAATCTCAGACAAACTGAAGGGGTAGTGTAAGAATAGAGGCTTGCATGATTCATGTCTGGATAAGGGGACAGGGGCATTTCGGTTCTGTCTGACATGGATTACATTAAAATGGATTGTTACATTGTTGGCAAATTATTTTTTCATTTTGCAGCTCATGACGCACAGCATCATTCCTAATCGCATATAGTAGAAGAAATAATGGCATGACAAAATAACTTTTGTCTTCCTGCTTTTTGGCTAGAGTACAGTGCTCTCAGCTTGGCATTCCATTCTCTGTTATATATACTATAAAACAACCCACAAATATTAAATCATACTAATATGAGAAGATCTTCAAAAGAGCGAGGAGGAAAAGACCTGAGACATGCCGTGTTAGTATGATTTAAGTAGTTTTGTTGTATGTATGTTGTGAGTTAACAGTCCACCACCACTTTCTTTGTTCCATATTCTGAGCAAAAATATGTATGTTGGGATGGCTTTTAATTATTTTGTGAATGCCTGTGAGGGTAATTACATAAACAGTAGGGGGCATATTCAGGGCTGCAGCAGCCAGCCTGAGTAAAGAAGCTGGTTGGCACCACTTTAAATTAGACCCGGATTTTCAATGCCGGAGTGGAGGAGTGGCCTAGTGGTTGGGGCAAGGTACTTCAGGCCGGAAGGTCGGGGGTTCAAATCCCACTAGAGGACAGCAACCTTGGGCCGGAAGGACTGGGGTTTCTAGTCCCACAGGTGCTCCTTGTGGTCTTGGGCAAGCCACTTAACCCTCCATAGCCCATGTTCCCTGTAAAATAGTTATCTCCAAGTTATAATGCCCTGTTCAATGTAATTTCAGTTTGTTCGATGTAAACCGCACTGATGCAGAATAGCGCGGTATATAAGAGAATGTAATAAATAAATAAATAAATAAATATCCAGCCACCAGTATTGCATATCCAGTGTGCCTGGTTAGTTTTTTAGCTAACTGCGCAGTGATTATTTTCAGCCGCTGCCTGGTTAGCTGAACTGGCTAAAGTTAGAACAGCCTTTATTTCTCCTAACTTTAACTGGTTTAGTTAATCAGTTCGTGATTAAATTTCACTGCTACTACTTCTACTACTAATAATAATAATTTGTATAATGCTACAAGACGTAAGCAGTGCTATACATATAAATGTAAGAAACATTCCCTGCTCATCAGAGCTTACATTCTAATCAAGACCATAAACATAGTAAAACTGGGGACTAGAAAATGGCAAGATACACGTAAGTAGTGGGCAAGAGCATGAGGAGCATCGAGATCCAAAATCTGCTTCAAAGAGGTGGTTTTTAGCCTGGATTTGAATAGGACTAGAGAAGGAGCCCAATGCACAGACTCAGATAGTTTGTTCCAAGCATGTGGAGCAGCAAGATCAAGTCTGGAGTTGGCAGTGGCAGAGTAGGGCACAGATAAAAGGATCTGCCAAAAGGAGGGGTGTAGAGTGAGATAAGAGAGGAAAGGTAGCGAGGAACTGCAAAATTAATGCACTTTTGCATGTCAGTAGGAGAAGTTTGAACTGGATGCAGAAATAGATAGGAAACCAGTGAAGTGATGTAAGAAGAGGGGTTACATGAGCATAGCAACGCTGGCAGAAGATAAGCTATGCAGCTGAGTTTTGAACTGATTGAAAGGAAGAGAGATGATTCAGAGGGAGACCAACGAGGAGCAGGTTACGATAGTCAAGGCGGAAGGTGACTAGTGAGTGGATAAAGGTCTCTTAGTAGTATGAGTAAAAAGAAAGGGACGATTTCTGCTGATCTTTGTAGAGAAAGAAGCAGCAGATTTTAGCCATCTGGATGTGCATAGAGAAAGAGAGAATAGAGTCAAAGATGACCCTAAGGTTGCAAGCTAAGGAAATGGGGAGGAATGTAGTATGATCCTTAGACATAGAGAAGGAAAGAATGAGAAAGGTGGGTTTAGCGGTAAAGATATTTTAGAAAGGTATTTTAGAATCAACACGCACATGTGAAAACACTGCCCGTGCTGCACTCAGACTGGGTCCCTGGTTATGCCTACCAGCAAAGTACACACCTTCATGCCAAAATTCACATTTTTACACGAGTCAGTATTTTATAAGATGTAATTTATGCACATATGTGGCATGCCTCCAGAGCAGTATGTGTTTGCTGGGATCCAACCATATTGCTCTTGGACTGACTCCTTTGGAGTGCAGAGGGACTGAAACAAGTGCCAGAATACAGTTCTGAACCATTCAGCAGAAATTAAGCCCTGTTTGTTGAAACTGTTGAAGCAGGGGAAATACAACTTTTTTTCTAAATTGTATCTTCAACCATTTTAACTACCAACTGAACTGTATGCTATTTTCATTCAGTTCATACATTCTGTACATGCATTTGAATGCATTAAAAATTGTCCAGAAATGTGGACTGGTCCCATAGCTCACATAGTAGTGCAGTAGCCTGGGTCCAGCTGGGGGATAAGCCCAGTACAGAGGTGACATGCTCCGTCTTGAGTAACGACAGATGATGTGCTCCTGTCAGCCATAAAGAGGGGCCCTTGGGGCTGATAAGGGTTTCTAGTGTACCCAGGGTTGTTGTTTGCGGCTAGGGGATTTTGAAAAGAGGTAGCAAATAAAAGAATTAAAAGTGCAGCAGTCAAATGAACATTTATGCTCAGAAATAAATGACAAATGGAGTAATCAGAATGACCCCTCTGGTGCTTCGTCATGTCTGTCAATTGCACTCTTTAATAAAATGCTTCTATTAGCATTGGCCTTTTGTAAATGATGAGGGAATCTGTCCAAAGCTATCAGTATATATTTCCATAGTTCAAATGACAAGAAGCAACTTACAAAGCAGAAAATGAAGATCACAAGACGCTTTTAATGTGGTGATTTTCAGCCCAGCCCTGGGGCCCCGGTCAGGATTTCTACAATGAATGTGCATGAAAGTGATTTGCATGCAGTAACAGAAGTGCTTGCAAAGCTAGCTGTTGTGTATATTCATTGTGGATATCCTGAAAAATATCGACTGGCCGGGTAACCATTGCTTTAATTATGACCATTTTCTACTCCTGCAGTAGTTATATCCTTGCATCTCCAGGAACAAGCAGGAATGAGTCTTCACATATGGGTATCGTCGGTACCGACGGAGCCTGCGCGGGAATGCTCCCCAGCGTCCTGAAAGAAAGCTTTTGGGAGCATCCCACAGCACCTGCGCGCTGCCTTCCCGCCTTTCCCAACTGCCTCTCTCCAGTTCTTCTTTTCCGCGGAGCCAGCAGGTCATGTTTCCTGTCACCGCTGAAGAATTTCATATTTTCTTTTATTTTTCTTTAGTCGCGTGTCTGCCTTCTCGATTCCGCACCGGTACCACCGGTTCTTTATCTTTCTTTAAAAAAAAAAAAAAAAAACTTCTACTCTTTCAGTGCATTTTCTTCTGGGGCCTTAGGCCTACAGAGATATTTTTCCCTCATGGAAAAACCCGCCTCTGGGTTTAAAAAATGCACAAAGTGCAGTAGCACTATTTCTGTTACCGACACCCATGACTGGTGTCTAAAATGTTTAGGTCCTGACCACTCCATTGCGGATTGTGAGTCCTGTTCCATGATGTCCAAAAGAGGGTTACAGAATCGGGCAGCTAAGCTCAGTACCCTGTTTCCCTCCGACAAAATTACCCCGGCGGGAGGCTCCGGCTTCCAAAGCACTACCTATTGGGTCACAGGTTGACATCGATGGCTCGGCCTCGACCGATCACCTGCTACAATGTTCTGGGGTACCGGCTGTCTCTACTGGTACCGATATCCAGACATTGGTGGCGTCAATGGATCAGAATATTCTGACCATGCAGCGTGCCATCACGGCATTCATTCAAGCTGCAATGCCTACGGTACCGCAACAAACCCCGTTGTCGGTACCCATACTGATCCCGGTACAGGATCCGGTTCCGATACCAGTACCGCTTGCATCGACATCAGCATCGACGGCAGCGGTACGCTATCCAGTGATGCCTATCAGTACCGGCCTGGTACCTATTACTCCCGATGTCGATACCTCCCGTTACGCGTATCGGGCTCTACGAGAGCATCCAGACAGTCGATACTTCGATTCTTCTGAAGACTCTGATTCTTCAAAGGCCTCAATTGAAGCATCGGGGATCCTTCCTCAGGAACCCTCTTCTCCAAAAAGGAGAATGTCTCCTCCTGAAGACTTGTCTTTTCAGGACTTTATTAGGGAGGTGGCCAAAGGCCTGTCCATCTCAGTGACCTCTGAGACTGAACCTAGAGCCAAAAAATTAGATATCCTACAATATCCTAAGGCTTCTAAAGAGGCAGCCACCTTACCAATACATGAGATTCTTTATGAACACATGTTGGGCATATGGGAGACTCCTCTTTCCACCTCCCCTCATTCCAGGCGGTTGGACACCATGTATCGTGTTCCTCCTTGTCCTGGGTTTCATAAAACTCGGCTTCCTCACCACTCCATTGTGGTATAGTCTGCTATGAAAAAGATCAAGAGTACAAAAAGGCACTCCTCTGCTCCTCCAGGAAGAGAATGCAGAACCCTAGATGCCTTTGGCAGGAAAATCTTCCAGGCCAGTATGCTTGTAGCCAGAATCAACTCCTATAGTCTCTATATGGGGATGTTTCTAAAAGAAGTTACAGATCATCTGCAAACCTTATCTCCTTTTATGTCAGAAGATAAGAGAGAAGAATATATCACCTGGCTTAAACAGGCACAGGATGTATCCAAGTTTTCCAACCGTGCAGCCTTTGACTCTTTTGAGGGAGCCAGTAGAGCCTCGGCTATTGCCATAGGTGCACGCAGAGTTGCTTGGTTGCAAGCCTCTGATTTGGAATCCTGGGTACAGGATGGTCTAGGTAACCTTCCCTGTACAGGCGAAAACCTGTTTGGCAAAGATTGGCAAGCAAAGGCCAACCAGATGGATGCTGAAAATTCTGCTTTAGATAGACTTTCAAAGTCTACTACTGCTCCTTTCAAAAAGAGGTTGTTCAAAAAGGGATCTTTCCCAAAGAAAGGGAAATTTTCTTCTTATGGTCAGGCCTCTTCTCAAGGTCGTTTTGCTACAAAGAGACAGCAACAACCAAAAACCAGGCTGCGAGGACTGCCACAGCCCAACAGCCTCAGCCTCCTCAGGGCCTTTGGCTTTCCACTAGAGAACTTAGCCTTTCTGGCTCTAGAAAATCCAGAGCCCCTCACCATCCCAGGAAGGTTAGCTCACTTTGCTCCCAGATGGGAACAAATCACAGCAGAGCAGTGGACCCTCTCCATCATAAGGGAAGGGTACAAACTTCATTTCTTAAACCTTCCTCCTCACACCATGGTGAAACAGTTCAATTCTCCAACATCTCTCCTCAACATTCTAGGTCAGGAGATTGCTACCCTTCTTGCCCAAGGGGCAATAGAAGAAGTACCCCTTCTTCAACAGGGCTCAGGGTTCTACTCCCCCTATTTTCTCATTCCAAAGAAAGCAGGGGGCTGCAGACCCATATTAGATCTCAGAGAATTGAACAAGTTTCTATGCAAGGAGAAATTCAAGATGACTTAGAAACATAGAAACATAGAAACATGATGACAGAAAAAGACCACAAGGCCCCTCTAGTCTGTCCTTCCATAACAACTACAACAGTCCACTTTTTACCTTTAGAGATCCTCTGTGTTGGTCCCATGCTTTTTTGAATTCAGTTACTGTCCTCATCTCTACCACCTCCACTGGGAGGCTATTCCACGGATCCACTACTCTTTCCGTAAAGAAATATTTCCGCATATCACTCCTGAATCTATCTCCCTTCACCCTCATCCCATGTCCCCTCATCGCAGAACTTGCTTTCAATTGAAAGAGGCTCTCTCCCTGAAAATTTATGCCACGGAGGTATTTAAACATCTCAATCATATCACCTCTATCCCGCCTTTCCTCTAAGGTGTACATATTAAGATCCTTAAGTCTGTCCTCATATGCTTTATAATGAAGACCACTAATCATCTTAGTAGCAACCCTCTGCACCGACTCCATCCTGTTCACATCCTTTTGAAGGTGCGGTCTCCAGAATTGCACACCATACTCCAAATGAGGTCGCACCAAAGACTTATACAGAGGCATTATCACCTCCTTTTTTCTGCTAGCCATTCCTCTCCGTATGCACCCAAGCATCCTTCTAGCTTTTGCCGTCGCCTTTTCTACCTGTTTAGCTACTTTAAGATCATCGGACACAACTACGACTAGGTCCCGCTCTTCTTTAGTGGACAAAAGTACTTCACCTCCTATACTGTATTGCTCCCTTGGATTGCTGCAGCCCAAATGCATGACCTTACATTTTTTAACATTAAATCCCAGTTGCCAAATTCTAGACCATTCTTCAAGCTTAGCCAGATCCCTCCTCATGTTATCTACACCTTCCTGGGTGTCTACTTTATTGCAGATTTTGGTATCATCCGCAAAGAGGCAAACCTTACCCGACAGCCCTTCCGCTATATCACTAACAAAGATGTTAAAAAGAATCGGACCAAGGACAGATCCCTGGGGCACACCACTGGTAACATCCTTCTCCTCAGAGTGAGCTCCATTTACTTGTACTCTTTGTCGCCTCCCACCCAACCAATTTCTAACCCAAGCAGTAACTTTAGGGTCCATCCCTAGGGTGCTCAGTTTGTTTATAAGTCGCCTGTGAGGAACAGTGTCAAAGGCTTTACTGAAATCTAAATATACCACATCTAGAGCTCTCCCTCGGTCCAACTCCCTGGTCACCCAGTCAAAGAAATCAATCAGATTTGTCTGACAAGACCTGCCTCTGGTGAATCCATGCTGCCTCGGATCCTGTAATCCGCTGGACTCCAGAAACCTCACTATTTTCTCTTTCAACAGTGTTTCCATTAATTTACTCACCACTGAAGTTAAACTTCTCTCGGAACTCTCCTTCCATACCTCCAGAGTCAGGACTGGCTTTGTTCTCTAGATCTCAAGGATGCGTATACCCATGTTTTCATCCATCCAACACACAGAAGATTCCTTCGCTTTCTGTACCAAGGAAAGCACTACCAATACAAAGTGCTTCCTTTCGGTCTGGCATCTGCTCCAAGAGTGTTCACAAAATGCATGGCAGTAGTAGCTGCATTTCTACGCACTCTGGGGATATTCGTATTCCCATATCTGGACGACTGGGTCATCCGAGCTCCATCCCAGTCAGAGGCCCAGACTTCTCTACCCTGCACAAGGCGTGTTCTTCAGTATCTGGGACTGGTAATCAACATTCCAAAATCCCATCTTACCCCTACTCAGTCCCTAGAGTTCATAGGGCCCTTACTGGATACCACAACTGCAAGGGCCTATCTTCCCCAGGCCCATTGCCTACGCTTGGTGCAGTTAGCCTCCCATATTCAGTTAAAATCCCATTTAACTGCTCGAGAGATGTTGCAACTTTTAGGCCACATGGCATCCACGGTGCATGTGGTTCCCTATGCTCGCCTTCACATGAGAGCAGCTCAGTGGACCCTATCCACCCAATGGACCCAGGCATCAGGTTGCCTGTCAGACAAGATAGCAACCTCCAGTCGCCTATTTTCGTCCCTCCACTGGTGGAAGTCCACTCAGAATCTGTTGCTGGGGTCCCCCTTTCAACAGGTGTTACCCCAAGCAACCCTTACAACAGATGCCTCTCCAAAGGGTTGGGGGCTCATCTACAGGATCTCTCGACCCAGGGCATCTGGTCTCCACAGGAGACATATCTTCATATCAACCTCTTAGAGCTCAGAGCAATCTTTCTGGCTCTCAGAGTCTTCCACACCCTGCTCAGCTACAAGACAGTCCTCATCCACACGGACAACCAGGTAGCTATGTTCTACGTGAACAAGCAGGGAGGAACTGGCTCTTTGTCGCTTTGCAACGAAGCTCTGAAATTGTGGGCCTTCGCCAGAGAGCATCAAATCCATCTCATGGCAGTATATCTTCCAGGAGTTCAAAACTCTTGGGCAGACAGACTCAGTCGAGTTCTGCTTCCGCACAAATGGTCCCTCCATAGGGACCAGATAGCCAGAATTTTTCGGGTTTGGGGTACTCCAGACATAGACCTGTTTGCAAGTCCGTGGAATGCCAAACTTCCCCGGTTCTGTTCCAGGATTCCATGTCAAGGAGTTCAGGCCAAGGATGCCTTCCTCCTTCATTGGGGGCAAGACTTCCTCTATGCCTTTCCACCTATTCCTCTAATCCCCAAGACTCTGTTCAAGCTTCAGAGAGACAAAGGAACTATGATCCTCATAGCACCACTTTGGCCACGCCAAGTGTGGTACTCTCTACTTCTACATCTCTCTCAAGCTCCCTCCCTAGACCTGGGGTCTGCTCCAGATCTCCTCTCACAGGAGGAGGGAATCTTGTGGCACCCAAATCCTCAGTCTCTTCATCTCAGGGCCTGGTTGCTGAAGGCCTAGACCTTCAAGATTTACAACTTTCTCAGCAAGTGAAGGATATCCTTCATGCTTCCAGAAAGCCTTCCACCAGACGTTCTACACCTCCTCCCCCTATCTCGCAAATCACCCACACAGCCTCTGACACTCCAACAACATAGTCATAACAGAACACGAACCAGATTCTCTGCACACCCAAAGTTATGATCCCAACTTGAACTGTAAATTATCCAGAGGTGATATATCTTTCTGTATATAGTTTGTATATAGTTTCCCCTGTTATCTCCAAGTTACTGACCCTGTTATAATGTAAGCAAAGGTTTGTTCTAATGCGAAAATTTGTTATCTGTAAACCGCGCCGATACCAAAGAGCGCGGTATATAAAAACTGTAAAATAAATAAATAAATAAAATATGCTTTTAAATGGGAAAGGTTTTCCATTTGGTGTGCACAGAAGGGTCTCAACCCTCTTGCAATACCTTTGCATTCTTTACTAGTCTATTTGCTGCATTTATCCCATGCAGGCCTTAAAACAAATTCGATCAGAGTCCATTTGAGTGCTATTGCAGCATCCCTTAAGCCTCTCAATGGACAACCTATTTCCTCTCATCCTCATATAGCAAGATTCATGAGAGGCCTTCTTTTGACTAAACCTCCCATTAGACCACCTCCAGTGGCCTGGGACTTGAATCTGGTTCTTGGCCAGCTTATGAAGCCACCCTTTGAACCCTTAGCCACTACCTCCTTAAAATTCCTTTCCTGGAAGGTTATTTTTCTCATTGCAGTCACCTCAGCTCGCCGTATCAGTGAGTTGCAAGCTTTAGTGGCTAATCCTCCTTATACAAGGTTCCATCATGACAAGGTAGTCCTCAGAACTAATCCACACTTTATGCCTAAAGTGGTCTCACCTTTTCATCTGAACCAGGAGGTCTTTTTACCTGTCTTTTTTCCAGGACCTCTTGCATCAAGTGCAGAGAAGAATCTTCATACCCTGGATTGTAAAAGAGCACTTGCTTTCTACTTACAAAGGACACAGCAACATAGAAAGTCCTCTCAACTTTGTTGCTTTTGATCCTTCTCATTTAGGACTTCCAGTCTCTAAGAGAACTCTGTCCAATTGGATTGCTCAGTGTATTTCCTTCGCCTACCAAAATAAGAACCTTTCTCTGGAGGGCCATGTCACAGCTCACAATGTGAGGGCCATGGCAACCTCTATGGCTCATCTAAACTCTGTGTCCATTGACCAAATCTGTCGAGCGGCCACCTGGGCATCGGTTCATACCTTCACAGCCCATTACTGCTTGGACAAGGACTCCCGCCGGGATGCCTTGTTTGGTCAGGCTGTTCTCAAACACCTGTTCCATACCTAATCAACTCCTGCCCTCCATCCCTGAACTGGATGCCTGAGATTCATGGGTAGAGGTAGAGCCCTTCCCAGGGACTCACAGTCTGGGTGATCTCCCAGGCATCTCTAGCTGGGGAGTCCCCATATGTGAAAACTCATTCCTGCTTGTTCCTGGAGATAGCACAGTTACTTACCTGTAACAGGTGATCTCTGGGAACAGCAGGAATAAGTCTTCACAACCCACCCACCTCCCCTAGGAGTTGTATCTCTCTATCTTTCCTTTCCTCTCTCTCTCTCTTTGTCTCAGCTTTAAAACTCAAACTGGAGAGGCATTTGGGAAAGGCGGGAAGGCAGCGCGCAGGCGCTGTGTGATGCTCCCAAAAGCTTTCTTTCAGGACGCTGGGGAGCGTTCCCGCGCAGGCTCCGTCGGTACCGACGATACCCATATGTGAAGACTTATTCCTGCTGTTCCCAGAGATCACCTGTTACAGGTAAGTAACTGTGCTTTCCTAGCATCAGGAATCCTCTCTTTAGCTAAGGCTTTCCTGCATTCCAATACTGCTTTTTTTTTCTCCAGGAACAAATAGGAAGTCTGTCCTCACATATGGGTGACGTCGGCACCGACTGAGCCTGCGCGGAGCATTTCTCCAGCTTTCAAAGAAAGCCTTTGGGAATGCTACCACACATGTGTGGTCCCCTTCCTGCCCAAGGGTACCATGTTGCTCAGTCTCCTTTTTTCCACAGAGTCTAATGGATGTGGTCGTCTTCTCTCCCGGAAAAAATTCTAAAATTCCTTCCATATGTCTGGTTTACGTACCGGTTCTCTTCCCACCTTGAGGTGGCACCACCGGTTCCGATCTCAGCTCCCCTTTTTCTCTTGGTTTCTTGAGGTTCCACTTCGACCGGCCTCCGTGCCTTTTTTTGCCCAGGGGTCCTTGACCCCGACTGGGTATTCTCCCATCATGACTTCCAGTGGGTTCAAGAAGTGCGACCGCTGCAGTCAGACTATCTGTTACCAACACTCATGATTGCTGTCTTTGCTGCCTGGGCCAAGACCATGACAGCTCCATCTGTGACTGGTGCCAGACCATGACCCCTAAGACAAGCAAAAGGCAGTTGGAGTTGCAAGGGAAGCTGTTCCCCAGGTCTGACTCTGCCCCAGCTTCCCCATCACCGAGCCCCAAAGCCAGCCCTTTGCGGGAGGTCCAGGTGTCTTTGGAGTCCCATGCCGGCGGTTCCTCCAGTGCAGCCCAGACCGCCCCCCCCCCCCCCAAGAAGAAGAAGGTCCTGAAGGAAGTGCCTGAAGCTGGGCAAGGTCCCTTGCTGGGACTCGGGTGACTCCAAGCAGCACCCTCAGAAAGTCTCGAGACAAGAGTCCTCAGCGGCAGAGACCGCGCCAGGACCCGTGAACCTATAGTCCTCCTTCAGGACGCACCCTCCGGAGTGCTGCGGTCGGTTCCGAGGCCTTTGGTGTCCACGCCAGGAGCTGCACAGCTGTCGAGCCTCGACTCCTGAATGGAGGCCGTGGAGCAGAGCCTCTCCTCCATCTTGGCCTTGGAGCGGGTGTTGATGTCCGGGATCCCAGCATCATCAGCCCTGACCCCGGGGGCGTCCCTGGGCATCGATCCAGGTTCCAAATGCCCCCAGCCTTGAAGTCCTCGGCATCGATCAAGGTCTCGGTCACACTCCTCTAGAGTCCGGTTTTCCCCGACAAGTTGTCGGGAGTCTGATCCCAGGTCGTCCGGGGAGCCCAATTCCTCAGGGCTGCCCCCAAAGCAGACTCCTCGACACCCTCAGAATCCGATTGGGAAATAGAGGACGAGGTCTCTCTGGACCATCTCCCCCAGAGTCTCATGCCACTCCCCACCTGAGGACGTAGCCTTTCATGACTTCACCCGTGACATGGCCAAGGCGCTCTTTATCCAGACTGAGTTGGAGGAGGACCCGTGCACCGAGGAGCTTGAAATCCTACAATATGAGTTCCCTCTCAAGGAGACTCTCACAGTGCCAGTTCCGCCCATCCTTGAAAGGCTACTCCTCAGAATGTGGGAGTCCTCGGCCTTGGTACCAGTGGTTAGTCTGCGCCTCAATGCTATATACGGCATCTGGAAGGGCCCCGGGTTCCATAAGGCACAACTCCCCCACAACTCAATGTTGGTGGAGTCCTCTATGCAGAAACTGAAGAGTCAAAAAACCTACTTTGGTTCCCCCTGGCAGAGAAGCCCGGGCCCTTGACGCCCTGGGCCACTATTGCTATCTGGGTGCCATGCTCAGGTGCCACATACAGGTGTATGAATTGTACATAGGGATGTACTTGAAAAGTCTGATTCAGGAGCTCTCGGGTTGTTGGGCAGGCCTCGCCACAGAACCCCTCCAGAGGTTCCAGTCCCTGGTTGCAAAAATCCGGGACTGCTCCAAATTCCTCTCAAGGGCCGCCTACGATGGGTTTGAGTCGGCAGCCAGAGTGGCAGCCGCGGGCATCGGCGCTCGGCACCAGGCATGGTTGCAAACCTTGAACCTCGAGCAGTGGGGTACAGGAAAAACTGCTCAATGTCCCCTGCAATGGCGAGAACCTTTTTGGTAAACTGATGTCTGAGAAGGCGGTGGAGATCGAGACCGAGGTAGTCACTCAGCAAAGACTGTCCAGAAAGACCTCTGTCCTCCCTAAGAAAAAAGCCTTGAAAAGGGCTACCATCAGGCTGGTCCCTACCAGTCCTACTCAGGGCGGCTACACCAGGCTTCACAGCCTAAGAGCCAGGGACATGGGCCTCAGAAGCCTAAGGCCCCCAAGCCTCAGACACCAGCTCCCACCCAACCGGGGGGGGGGGGACTTTTGACTCCCTGGGCTGGGACTCTCCTTCCCCAGGAGTCCTGCCTCAGCCCACAGGGGGGGTCAACTGGCCTCATTTGCCCACAAATGGTCCAGCATCACCACAGACAGGTGGGTCCTGCAGGTGGTGAGGGAGGGTTACCACCTTCACCTACAACAGAACCCTACAGACTTCTTCCCAGGAGAGCCATCACAGCCTCTCCTCCACCAGGCTTTGCTCATCGCAGAACTCGCAGCCCTGCTCAGGGACGGGGCAGTGGAGCCCGTGCCCCAAACACCTCTGGGGAAAGGGGTTCTACTCAAGGTATTTCCTTGTCCCAAAAAGAACAGGGGGCTTCTGGCCCATCCTGGACTTGCGCAACTTGAACAAGTTCCTGATGAGGGAGAAGTTCAAGATGCTGTCCCATGGGACACTGCTGTCCTACTTTCGCCAGGGAGACTGGCTTTGCTCCTTGGACCTCAAGGATGCGTGCACCTACATCCTGGTCCATCCCTCCAACAGAGACAGTACCTGAGGTTTGTGGTGGGGGGGGGGGGTGCAGCACTACCAGTACAGGGTGCTACCCTTCAGCCTTGCCTCCTCTCCAAGGGTTTTCACAAAGTGCCTGGCAGTCGTGGCCATCCATGTGCGTCTCCATGGGGCCCACATCTTCCCCTACTTGGACAACTGGCTCATCAGAGGCAGCACGGTCCTTGAGGCCAGCCAAGCCACAAGGCTTACTATCCACATCCTGCAGCAATTGGGATTCATCATCAACTACCCCAAGTTCAGCCTCTCCCCAGTTCAAGACCTGGAGTTCATAGGTGCCTAGCCGGACACTCTGCAGGTCAAGGCCTTCTTCCCAACAGGAAGGGCCCACCGCCTTATGCAGTTAATGAAGAAGGTTCAAGGCTGCCTGTCAGTGCCATCCCGCCCGCTCCTCCGCTTATTAGGCCACATGGCCTCAACCGTTCATGTCACGCCGTTGGCTCACCTACACATGCGAGCGGTCCAGTGGTGCCTCAGATCACAATGGACACAGGCCCCAGGCAGGCTGAGGGACAGGGTAAAGATCACCCACCGACTGGTGGCCTCCCTCAACTGGTGGCAGTCCCCACAGCATCTCAGAGCAGGGATGCCCTTCCAAACACCAGCACCACAAAAGGTCCTGACAACAGACGCCTCCCTGACAGGCTGGGGCACACATTGTGAGAGTCATTGCACTCAGGGCAATTGGTCCCCAAGAGAATCCTGGTTGCAGATCAACCTCCCCGAGCTCAGGGCCATCTTCCTGGCCCTACAGGCCTTCCGCAACCTCCTGAGCAACCTTTCGGTCCTCATACAGACGGACAGTCAGGTGGCCATGTGCTATGTAAACAAGCAGGGAGGCATGGGTTCCTACTCCCTCTGTCAGGAGGCAGTAGCCCTCCACTCCTTTGTAGTGCGCAATAACATGCTCCTGAAAGCGGTGTATGTGCCGGGCCGGGACAACCTCCTGGCAGACAATCTCAGCAGGGTCCTTCGCCCACGTGAGTGGCACCTGGATCCCAGGGTGGGGCAGAGGCTCTTCCGTCTCTGGGGCAAGCCTTGGCTGGAACTGTTCACTTCCCTGGACAGTGCCCAGCTACCCAAATTCTGCTCACCTCAGCCACATCACAGACAGGTGGCAGCGGATGCCTTCCTGGTTTCATGGTCCAAGGGCCTGTTTCATGCATTTCCACCAACTCCTCTGATAAGCCAGATGCCTCTTCAAAATTCAGAGCGATCATGCCACAGTGATCCTGGTTGCTCCCATGTGGCCCAGACAGCCCTAGTTCTCCCTGCTGCTCTCCCTGTCAGTGGCACTGGGCCAACAACCGGATCTCCTTTCACAGGAGGGGGGCTCCCTTCTCCACCCCAACCTGGGATCCCTGTCATTAACTGCATGGATCATGAAAGGGTAGCACTAGCCCCCTTTAGCCTCTCAGATGAAGTACATGAGATCCTTCTAGCCTCCTGGAAACCCTCCACCAGAAGGGCAATATGCCTTCAAGTGGAGGAGATTCTCTGCGGTGTGCAGAGAGGAATGAATATCCCTTCTCATGCCGTCTGCAGCTCATACTGCAGTACCTGTTGCATCTCTCGTGTTCAGGGTTGTAATCTAATTCGGTAAAAGTGTATCTCAGTGCCATAGTGGCTAACCACCACCCTGCGGAGGGGAGATCGCTCACATGCCAGCCCCTGGTCTCCAGATTCCTCAGAGGACTTCTGCTATTAAAACCCCCCCCTCTGCGCCCTGCACCAGAGTGGGATCTCAGTATGGTGCTCTCACAGCTCACCAGACCGCCATTTGAACCCTTGGCGACTTGCCACCTGAGGTACCTCTCCTGGAAGGTGGCCTTCCTGATGGCCTTGATGTCCGCTCGGAGAGTGAGCGAGCTGCAGGCCCTGGTGGCTGATCCCCCCCCTATATCAGGTTCAATACGAAAAGGGTTGTGCTTTGCATGCACCCTGAGTTCCTCCCGAAAGTGGTGTCCGCTTTCCACCTCAATCAGGAGGTGGTCCTCCCCACCTTCTTCTCATGGCCCCATGCCGGTAAGGCAGAGGTGGTTCTGCATACGTTGAATTGTAAAAGGGCTTTGTCTTTCTATCTACAGAGGACTCTGGCCCAGCGCAAGGCTCCTCACCTTTTTTGACTCCAGCAGGCTGGGGCTACCTGTCCACTGCCTGCTACCTGACCAAGCAAACCCTGTCCACTTGGGTGGCGGACTGTATTGCCCTAGCTTATGAATGAACTGGCCTCTCCCTAGAGCACCGGATCACTGCTCATTGCATGAGGGCTAGGCCACGTCGGTGACCAACCTACGGTCCGTGCCGGTGACAGACATTTCTAAAGCCACCATATGGTCTTCAGTGCATACATTCACAGCTCATCACTGCCTAGAGAGTGAGTCCCGCAGGGACAGTGCCTTTGGTGTGGCAGTAATCTAAGCATTCTCAGCATATAGACAACTCCTGCC
The DNA here is from genome assembly GCA_033557465.1 of Ichthyophis bannanicus. Taxonomy (NCBI): domain Eukaryota; kingdom Metazoa; phylum Chordata; class Amphibia; order Gymnophiona; family Ichthyophiidae; genus Ichthyophis; species Ichthyophis bannanicus. The sequence continues at coordinate 224,699,027 of CM066031.1, forward strand.
CTCCGACCTTTCTGTGTTCAGCCTACCAGAGCGATGGTGATGCTGGGGTCTGTAAAGTCCTTTGGTAGTGGCTCACCCCCTGCAACTCACAGCCTCCTTTTTGGTCCCCAGCAGCCTGGAGCTAGGGAGTCCCATATGTGAGGACTGACTTCCTGTTTGTTCCTGGAGAAAGTGTAGTTACTCACCTGTAACAGGTATTCTCCAGGGACAGCAGGAATCGGTCCTGACAACTCCTGCCGCCTCCCCTGGGAGTTGCCTCCCTATCTCCAGGAACAAGCAGGAATGAGTCTTCACACATATGGGTATCGTCGGTACCGACGAAGTCTGCGCGGGAACGCTCCCCAGTGTCCAATCAGAACGCTTTTGGGAGCATCCCACCACGCCTGCGTGCTGCCTTCCCGCCTTTCCCAACTGCTCTCCTCAATTTTCAGTTTTCCGCAGAGCCGGCAGGACGTATTCCTGTCACCACAGAAAATTCTTCTTTTTATTTTGTTACTTTTTTTGTGGTCGCGTCTGCCTTCCCTCGACGCTACCAGTACCACCGGTACTTTTCTTCTTTTTCCTGAAGAATTTCTTCTTTCCTTAGAAATTTTTTTCCTGTTTAGTACCTGACGGTTTCTAGGCCACTAGGCCTCTACCCTTCCGTTATGGAAAAGCCAGCCACTATCCTTAAGAAATGCTCAAAGTGTGGTGGTACAGATATTTTTTCAGACACTCATACTTGGTGTCTAAAATGTTTAGGTCCAGACCATTGTCCTCTGGACTGTCTCTCCTGCTGGAGCTCAAACAGAAGAAGTCTTCAAAATCGAGCAGAACTCGATACCCGGTTCACATCCCCTTTCATGTTACCAGCTGAAATATCTTCTTCTTCTTCACAGGATCAGGTAACCAAACAACAGTCTGTAAAGACTAGCCAGTCCTCGAGTGGTAGATCTCCTTTCCAGTATCGAGATGGCTTCGGCCTTGCCCTTGAGGACATCTTGGCAACAAAGCCCTGGCGGGAGTCTTCGGGCTCCAGAGCATCAACGGGGCTCCGGGTTGTTCCCGATGTTCTTACCTCGATGAACATACCCCGGCCATGCTCGGTGGTTGTGGCCGCTTCGGGCGGTACCGACACCCCGGCATCGGCTATGGTGATGGACGAAACATTCCTCACTGATGAACGTAGTCTAGCACTCTCGGCTACTTCGGTACCATTAGAGTTGCTGCAGACCGTTCCTCGAGTATCGGTATCGCTTTCGGTGCTGGTACCGGTATCGGCATCGGTGTCGGTACCATCCATGCTTACTTCGACAGAATCGCTTCCCTCGATGCCGAGCGTGGAATCGATCTCTAGCATGGAAGATTCGGTACCGACTCGTCTCGGTACTGACCTCGGGCGGTACCAAAGATATCGCTTTAAAGAAAATCCGATGCTTCATCCTTTTCAGTCTTCCGATCCCGATGACTGTGATGAATCCATCGGTACCAAGGCTGATTTTTCCACAAGTCTAACCTTTACCCCTCATTTCAAAGAGTCCTCTTCGGGGGAGGTTTCTTTTCAAGCTTTTCTGCTTGATATGGCAAAGTTACTTGCCATTTCTATACCTGGTAAAGAATCCTTACCGGGGAATTCAGAGACACTGCATTTTCCCTGGATTCCAAATGAGGTGATCATGCGTCCAGTGCATCAGATCTTACTAGATCTACTGTTAAAAATGTGGGAAACCCCCTTAACGGTATCCCCACATTCCAAGACACTTGACACTATGTACAAGGTGCCACCTTCTCCAGGTTTTCAGAAGACTCAACTTCCTCATCATTCTATTGTTGTAGAATCAGCAATGAGGCGTATTAAGAGTGCAAAGAAGCACTCTTCTTATCTGCCAGGTCGTGAGTCTAGGACTTTAGATACCTTTGGACGTCGATGCTTCCAGGCATCCTTGCTTTCAGCAAAAATTACCTCATATATTTTCTACATGGGATTATCTCTTGAAGAAGTCACAAAGAACTTAAAGTTTTTGAACCCTTTTCTTCCAGAACATAAAAGAGCAGACTATTCCTTATTAGTCAATCATGCTCAAAATATCTCTAAGTTTCTTAATCGTGCTTCCCTGGACTGTTTTGAGTCTATTAGCAGAACTTCTGCTATAGCCATAGGAGCACGACGCTTAGCCTGGCTCTAAATTTCTGACTTGGATAGATGGGTTCAGGAAAGGCTGGGAAATACTCCTTGTACTGGTGAAAATCTCTTCAACAAGGAGGCTTTATTTCAAGCTAATCAGTTCAGCACTGATGCTCTTTCTTTCAGAGGATTGTCCAAACTCTCCTCTATCCCAGCTAATAAAAAATCACATAAAAAGCTTTATTCCCCCAAGGGGAAAAAGTTTATCCATCTTCTACCCATTCTACAGATATTTCCAAAGATGGGCAACACCACACCAGACTAAGAAAGTCAAAACCTCAACAGGCTCAGCAAATCCAGCAATCGCAGGGTTTCTGATATTTTATTTACTTTTTCTGTGTGAGGTTTAGAACTTGAACCTCCTTCTTTTCAACAGAAGCATCTAAAGGTCATCTCATTCATGCTGAGATATCCATCATACACTGATTCAATCCTCGCCTCTGGGTATAGATCTCTTGCTACAAGAGAATCTATCCTTCTAGCTAAAAGCTATTAGGGACTATCATACCCCAGAGATAACAGGTTTCTCTTTTTAAAACAAAAAAGAGAACTAACAATAGGGTGAACTATAACTTTCACCTTGTCAGTTTTCCTGTACGAGGATATCTCATACTTTTAACTGCAGGGGTACCCTATCCTTTCAAAGACTTACTAAATTGTAGGTCTTCTCATCTCTTCCTGTATTGCAAATTATTTTTTCCCTCTACTTCACATTGGGGGAATTTCTCTGAGGATAATGATCTGGCTCTCAACCACAGATCCTTATTACCCTCAACAAATATTTTGCAATATTTCTGAGTGAGATCCACATTAGATAATTAGGACTCAACTTTTTTTCTAATATTATCATTTACACAAGGGCCCCCCTTGGATACCTTGTTTACTTAAGCTGTTCACAGCATCTCTTTTTCTTTTCTAGTTCAACTCCTACCCTCCATCCCCCGGATGCCTGAGGGTTTTAGGGATAAGCATGGCCCATCTTTAGATTGCAACATGCTGGGGCCTCCTTCGGCATCTTAGCTTGGGAGTCCCCATATGTGAAGACTCATTCCTGCTTGTTCCTGGAGATAGCACAGTTACTTACCTGTAACAGGTGATCTTTGGGAACAGCAGGAATAAGTCTTCACAACCCACCCACCTCCCCTAGGAGTGTTCTCTCTATCTATCTTTCCCTTCTCTCTCTCTCTCCCTTTGTCTCAGCTTTAAAACTCAACTGAGGAAAGGCAGTTGGGAAAGGCGGGAAGGCGAGGTGGGATGCTCCCAAAAGCATTCTGATTGGACGCTGGGGAGCATTCCCGCGCAGGCTCCGTCGGTACAGACGATACCCATATGTGTGAAGACTTATTCCTGCTGTTCCCAGAGATCACCTGTTACAGGTAAGTAACTGTGCTTTACCTTGTTTTATCATATTTCACCTTTTGCCTAAGCTATCTCATCTGACTGAGCATGATGGCACTCTTGGATGGGAAGGGGACCACACATGCGTGGTAGCATTCCCAAACGCTTTCTTTGAAAGCCGGGGAAATGCTCTGCGTGGACTCAGTCGGCGCCAACATCACCCCTATGTGAGGACTGATTCCTGCTGTCCCTGGAGAAACATCTGTTACAGGTGAGAAACTATGCTACCTCCACCACCCTTTCTGATTTCTCAAATTGCCTAATCTATGTAAATAACCTCATAATCAATTTTAAAAAATTGCTTTTAAGATATTTAACTTTTTTTGCGTTAACTTCTTCTATTCATGTGAATCAACACAGAGAGAATTGCCAGCGACAGTCCCCTTCCCCACCTCATCAACTCTGGTGTATGTGGTGGGATGTGATTTTGTACTGTCAACAACAGTATTAGCTAAACCTATACAGTTTGCTTATAAGCAAATGTGAATTCCATCTTCCAGGGATTCAGGAGAATTGTCCAAGATCTGCTTAAGGGATTTGAAGAGCTTATTTGCTACTTTTTATCTACTCTTCAAATATTCCACAGTACATTGTGTGATGACCCTATAATCAGAACAGTAAAGTTTCACAGGTGTTACTACTGCTTTCTTTCTTGATCTCATATTTAGATTTCCTATTTTTTCTTTGCTCATACATTTTTACAGATCTCCAGGAACAAGCAGGAATGTAGTCTTCACATATGAGTATCGTCGGTACCGCCGGAGCCTGCGCGGGAACGCTCCCCAGCGTCCAATTAGAAAGCTTTTGGGAGCATCCCACAGCGCCTGCGTGCTGCCTTCCCGCCTTTCCCAACTGCCTCTCTCCAGTTCTTCGTTTTCCGCAGAGCCAGCAGGTCGTTGATCCTGTCACCGCAGAAAATATTTCCTTATTGCCCTTCTTTTTTGTGGTTGCGTCTGCCTTCCTCGACGCTTTACCGGTACCGCCGTATTTTCTTTCTTTCTTTCTTTTCTTTAAAAAAGAAAAAAACTTTTTTCAAGGTGCAGGGCCTAAAATTCCTCCACAATGGAAAAACCCGCCTCGGGTTTCAAAAAGTGCATCAAGTGTGGCAGTACCATCTCAGTCACCAACACCCATGAGTGGTGTCTTAAATGTTTAGGTCCTGACCACTCCATCACGGAATGTATGGCCTGTGCCATGATGTCCAAAAGAGGTCGGCAGAACCGAGCTGCTAAGCTCAGTACCCTGTTTCCCTCTGATGCAGCCTCTGTTGCATCGACGTCTTCCAGGGCTTCCTCTTCCTCCCGTGGATCTCAGGTAACTAAACATAAGTCTAGCCGGTCCTCAAAGGGTAGATCTCCTTCTAAGCATCGAGATGCCTCTGGCGTTGCCCTTGAGGATTCTGCACCGGCAAAATTGCCCCGGCGGGAGGCTTCGGCTTCCAAAGCATTATCGGGGCTCTAGGACGTTCTCGAGGCCTCAACCTCGGCAGAACTACTGGTGCCATGCTCTGGGGTACCGGCTGTTTTCTCCGGTACTGACATCCAGGCATCGGCAGTGTCGTAGACCAGAGGTTCCTGGCTATTGAACGCAGTCTGGCGGCTCTCCTTGCGGCATCGACACCCTCGGAACCGTGTCAGACAGTTCAACCAGTACCGACTCCGGCACCGGTATCGGTACCAGTACCGATAGCATCAACATCGGTGTCCGCATTGCCGGCACCCAGTCTTGCGATGCCCTCCAGTACCGATACACCGGTACCGACTAATCCCAGTACCGACTTCGGTCAGTACGGGTATCGTGCTCTTCAGGAGCATCTGGACAGACGGTACTTTGAGTCCTCAGAAGAATCTGAGGATTCCGACAGTTCTGTCGATGCAGGAATACTTCTCCCAGAGGAGCCTTCCTCCCTTAAGCGCAGGATGTCTCCTCCAGAGGATATTTCCTTTCAGGACTTTATCAGGGAGGTGGCTCGAGGTCTGTCCATTACTGTGGCTCCTGAATCAGAGCCCAAAGCAAAGGAGTTGGAAATTATACAATATCCCAAAGCTCCTAAGGAGGCAGCTACTTTACCCATCCATGAGATCTTGCATGATCTCATGCTAAGGATGTGGGAGACGCCTCTTACCACCTCTCCTCGCTCTCATAGACTGGATACTATGTATCGAGTCCCTCCTTGTCCTGGTTTCCAGAAGACTCAGCTTCCTCACCACTCTATTGTAGTGGAATCAGCTATGAGAAGGATCAGGAGTGCAAAGAGACATGCCTCTAATCCTCCAGGACGTGAGTGCAGAACCTTGGATGCTTTTGGACGTCGTACTTTCCAAGCTTCCATGCTTTCTGCCAGGATCAGTTCCTATATTTTATATATGGTGTGGTGAGGAATGCCCTCCAGAAGATATAGAGATAGGGGAAAATCCTGGTAGAAGTAATGAAACAGCACTAGCACACAGGATTTCCAATGCAGAGTTGAAAAAAACACAGCTCTCTGCTGAGCACAGGACACGCCCCAGCTCAGGGGAAGAGACAGGCTTCTGCACTGATTGGGCACGCTCAGGGGAAGGTCAGTTCAGGGCGTGCTCTTCGAGTGTTCCACACCCTGCTCAGCTACAAGACAGTCCTCATTCATACGGACAATCAAGTAGCCATGTTCTACATGAACAAACAGGGGGGAACAGGCTCTCTGTCGCTTTGCAACGAAGCTTTGCGACTATGGACCCTCACTAGAGAGCATCAGATTCATCTTCTGGCAGTGTATCTTCCAGGCATACAAAACTCTTTGGCAGACAGACTCGGTCGAGTTCTGCTTCCACACGAATGGTCTCTACATGTAGACCAGGTAACCATGATTTTTCAAATTTGGGGAACCCCGGACATAGACCTCTTTGCAAGTCCGTTGAATGTCAAACTTTCCCGGTTCTGTTCCAGAATCCCAGCTCAGGGCTCTCAAGCCAAGGATGCTTTCCTCCTCCATTGGGGCCAAGACTTCCTTTATGCCTTTCCACCCATTCCCCTAATTCCCAAGACCCTATTCAAACTTCAGAGAGACAGAGGACGTATGATTCTCATAGCTCCACATTGGCCTCGGCAAGTGTGGTACCCTCTGCTTCTACATCTCTCTCAAGCTCCCTCCCTGGAGTTAGAGTCTGCTCCATATCTCCTATCTCAGGAGAACGGAATGTTATGGCATCCCAATCCCCAGTCTCTGCACCTCAGGGCTTGGTTGCTGAAGGCCTAGATCTCCATGATCTTAACTTCCCTCAGCAAGTAAAGGATATCCTTTATGCTTCCAGGAAGCCTTCCACAAGACGCTCTTATGCTTTCAAGTGGAAAAGGTTTACCGTATGGTGTTCGCAGAAGGGTCTTAACCCCCTTGCGATAACTCTGGAATCATTACTGGAGTATCTCCTTCATTTATCCAATGCAGGACTTAAGACTAACTCAGTAAGAGTCCATTTGAGTGCTATTGCAGCTTCTTTAAGCCTCTAAATGGACAACCTATTTCCTCCCATCCTCTTATAGCAAGATTTATGAGAGGTCTTCTTTTAACTAAGCCTCCCATTAGGCCACCACCTGTGGCATGGGACTTAAACTTGCTTCTTGGTCAGCTCATGAAGCCACCTTTCAAACCCTTAGCTGCTACCTCATTGAAATTCCTTTCTTGGAAGGTTATCTTTCTCATTGCAATCACATCAGCACGCCGCATCAGTGAGTTGCAGGCACTAGTGGCTGATCCACCTTATACAAGGTTCCATCATGACAAGGTAGTCCTTAGGACTCATCCACACTTTATGCCAAAGGTGGTCTCACCTTTTCATCTAAACCAAGCGGTTTACCTACCTGTGTTCTTTCCAAGGCCTCATGCATCAAATGCAGAAAGGAATCTTCATACTTTGGACTGTAAAAGAGCTTTAGCTTTTTACTTACAAAGAACACAGCAACATAGAAAGTCCTCTCAACTCTTTGTTGCTTTTGATCCTTCTCATTTGGGACTTCCAGTCTCCAAGAGAACACTGTCTAACTGGTTTGCTCAGTGTATTTGCCTATCAGAGCAAGAATCTTCCTCTGGAGGGCCATGTCACAGCTCACAATGTGAGAGCCATGGCAGCTTCAGTGGCTCATCTGCACTCTGTGTCTATTGACGACATCTGTCGAGCAGCCACATGGGCCTCGGTTCATACCTTCACAGCCCATTACTTCTTGGACAAGGCCTTACGCCGGGATGCCTTGTTTGGTCAGGCTGTTCTACAACACCTGTTCCATACATAATCAATTCTTACCCACCATCCCTGGTTGGATGCCAGATATCCATGGGGGGAAGTGGAGCCCTTTCACAGGGACACACAACTTCTGGGGTCTCTCCCTGGCATCTAAAGCTAGGGAGTCCCCATATGTGAGGACTACATTCCTGCTTGTTCCTGGAGAAAGCATAGTTACTCACCTGTAACAGGTGATCTCCGGGAACAACAGGAATTTAGTCTTCACAACCCACCTACCTCCCCTAGGAGTTGTATCTCTCTATCTCTTTCTCTTTCCCTCTCTCTCTCTTTGTCTCAGCTTTAAAACTCAACTGGAGAGAGGCAGTTGGGAAAGGCAGGAAGGCAGCACGCAGGCACTGTGGGATGCTCCCAAAAGCTTTCTAATTGGACGCTGGGAAGTGTTCCCGCGCAGGCTCCATCCATACCGACGATACCAATATGTGAAGACTAAATTCCTGCTGTTCCCGAAGATCACCTGTTACAGGTGAGTAACTATGCTTTCTCTGGTGTAAAAACTGAGAACTTCCTGAAGTGCAGAGGTGAAATGTTGAGATCTTATCTAAATGCTGAAATGCATCATGTTAGGAGTGCCTGGCTTTTTATATCATCTGCTTGTTTTTATGATCTTTTCCAGGGGTTTGTGCTACCAAGTAGTCTGTGATATTGTGAAATCTTCGATTTAAGATTCCACTCCCCTGTTAAACGTTTTCTTCACCCTTCGGATGTTAACATTAGAAATAAGAAATGCCATTATGGGTTAGACCAAGGTCTATCAAGCCCAGTATCCTTTTTCCAACAGTGGCCAGTCCAGATCACAAGTACCTGGCAGGTTCTCAAAAAGGTGCACAGTTTCCACAATGCTTGTCCCGGGGCAAGCAGTGGATTTCCCAGGTCCTTTTTAATAATGATTTATGGACCTTTCGTACAGGAATTTGTCCAGACCTTTTTTTAAACCCAGCTACACTAACAGTTTTTACTACATCCTCCAGTAACAAATTTCAAAGTTTAAGTGAAAAAATATTTTTTCTTATTAGTCTTAAGTGGGTTACATTGTAGCTTCATTGCATGTCCCCTCTAATCTTTCTGCTTTTTGAAGGCTTAAGCAACCGATCTACTTTTCTGTTGCATTCCATTTGTTAATTTATAGTTGTCTATCCTATCTCCCCTTAGCTGTCTCTTTTCCAGGTTGAAGAGCCCTAATCTTTTAAGCCTTTCCTCATAGGGGTATCTTTCCATCCCCTTTACCTTTCTGGTGGCTCTTCTCTGTACCTTTTCTAATTCTGCTATATCCTTTTTAAGATATGGCGACCAGAATTGCACACATTCTCTATGAACAAGCAGGAAATAAGTCCTCACGTATGGATAATGTCATAGACGGTGCCCTGCACGGAATGCTCCCCAGCTTCCAAAGGAAGCTTTTGAGAGGTACTGTCTGCCCACCCTCCATGGCACCATATTCTCCAGTCTTCTTTTTTTCTATAGAGCCCTAGGACATGTTCCTGAAGTTCGGAAAAAAGCTTTCTATCTGCCCTCGTGGCCCTTTTTTTCTCTTTATTTATTTTTCGTCTGTCATCGGTTAGCCGTTTTTCCCTTTTTAGGAATTCATTTGTGTGTTCTTTAACGCTTATGTGTTTTTCTTCCCCCTTCAGGGTTGTTTCCCGCCCACAGTAGTTTTTCAGTGTGGCTTTGCTGAGGCAGTGACTTTAAGAAATGCACCAAGTGTGGTAAGATAATTTCTGCCACTGACCCATCGTAATTGTTGCTTGTAATGCCTTTGCCCCAACCACGAGCCGGTGTCTATTTATTTGCAGATGATGCACTGAGGGCCAAAAGGTCAGGAAAAGCAGAAGGGAGTCCCTCTTTGGCTCATCTGATTCAGCATCCTCAGCCTCAACCCCCTCCCCCTCATCTACGCCTGCGAAAACCCCTGAGGCAGCCAAGGCAAAGGAGCAGCGTGTTCAGTCAGAGCAAAGGGGCCTGAGCACGAGGGGAGACTCCTTACAGAGACTCCATTGAAGGATGAGCACCAGGAGACAGTCTGGGTGCAGTGATGGCCGAGAGCAGCTAGCCAAGCTTCCCCGGCAAGAGGACCCAACCTGAAAGGCGGAATACACTCCAAGTATCCAGGAGGGCAGCTAGATGTCTCCCAATGCACCTATTATTGTGGAGTCCCCACCTGAGGTGTCTACGCCGATGTCTGTAGCTGTGGCAGTGGTCCCCTCACAGGTGGAAGTTCTGGAGGAACTCCTTCGAGCCCTAGAAGCTCATTTGGTGGTGGTGGAAACCTTGCAGAACTCAGGCTTCATGGAGCAGAACGCATTGTCACTATACTCCCTCCAGCCTATCCTGCACACCCTTGCCCTGCCTGCTGAGGCTGGGACATCAGGTGAGAGATCATTATCAACTCCAGTTACTGGAGCCATCTCTCTCTCCAATGTATCAGAGTCCGAGGCCCAGGGACATTGGCATCCTGAGCAGCATGAGAGCCATTGGCATCCTCCCTCCCCCAACCTGCAAAGCCAGCAGGAGGAGGAGACTTTGCAGTATTTCAGCTTCCTCTCAGAATCAGAATGGGAGACTGAGGCAGAATCAGATGTCAGACCTCAAGTCCCCAGACCTTCCATCCAACTCGTCGCCTCCACCTGAACGGTGTAAGTTGCCCCCGGAGTACATGTTCTCTTAGGACCTCATTAGGGACATGACCAAGGCCATCCATTTCTCACTGGAGTTTGAGGAGGAAATGAGGGCAGAGGAACTGGAACTCCTCCAGTCCCCCTCAGCTCCCTGGGAGATGGTGACTGTTCTTGTTCGCCATGTCCTGCAGTGGCTGCTGCTGCAGCTGTGGGAGGCGCTGCTTATGTTTCCAGTTGTCAGCCACCGGCTCGATTCCCTGTACCAGATCCAGAAGGCCCCAGAGTTTGAGAAGCCTCAATTGCTCTAGAATTACATTGTAGTGGAGTCTGCTTTAAAGCATGCAAAGAGTGCTAAGATACACTCCTTGGTCCCACCGAGTCACAAGGCTCTTCGACTCCTTTGGGAATAAGTGCTTCCAGTGTTCCATGCTGATCATCAGAATTCTGGCTTACCAGACCTACTTGAGCATATTCCTCAAGGATATCATGTTGGACCTGGAGAACTTCGCTGCCCTTGTCCCCGAGGACCATTGCGAGTCCTTTCAAAGCCTAGTAGCTCACAGCAAGGATTGCTAAAAGTTCAAGGTGTGGGGCACCTATGACACTTTTGAAACCAGCAGAATAGCAACGGTGGGCATCACTGCCCACCAGATGGCATGGTGGCAGTCTTCGGACTTGGAGCAGTGGGTCCAGGACAAGATCACCAGTGTCCCAAGCGGGGGTGAGGACCTCTAGGGCAAACCCATGGAGGAGAAAGCCATTGAGCTGGAGAAGGAGCAGGTGACCCTCACTAAGCTTTACAAAAAGACCGCAGACCTTGCGTGGAAGAAACATCAGGTCAAAAAGGCCTTCTAGCCATGTCCGCACCAGTATTTCTCAGCCCAGACACAGTCATCACCCTAGGCTCAGACCCCCGCTCACAGTAGAGGGAAAAGACACCGAAGGCACAACCTGCCCCCCAGCCCAAGCCGGGTGCAAGATTTTGACAGATTCCTCAGTAGCATAGCCAACTGTCCATTGTCTGCTGAGATACCCCTGCAAGTAGGGGGGGCAGCTCATCCACTTTGCCCACTAGTAGCCCTTTGTCACCTCAGACACTTGGGTGCTACAGATTGTCCAAAGCGGATATCGGCTGCACTTCACCCAGTTGCTGCCTCTATATGACCCCGGGGAGTACACCATGGACCCCCCGCACACCAGAGCCTGCTGCAGACCAGGATTGAGGCTCTGTTGTCAGACCTCACCATCGAGCCAGTCCCTCCCGGCTCAGATCGGACAGAGCTTCTACTCCAGGTATTTCCTGGTCCCCAAAAAGACTAGCGGTTTTCGTCCAATCCTGGATCTGTGAAACCTCAACCGGTTCCTGGTGTGTGAAAAGTTCAAGACGGTCTTGTTAGGGACACTGCTCCTGTACCTTGTGCAGAACGATTGGCTATGCTTCTTGGATCTGAAAGATGCATATACGCATATTCCGATTAACCTGTATTGCAGGCAGTACCTTCAATTCATGTTGTGCGGCTGGCACTATCAGTACCAACTGCTTTCCTTCAGGCTGGACGCGGTTCCCAGAGTTCCATCTCAGCGCGATTGAGGCTTACCATTGCAGCTATGGGGGGGGGGGAGGGGCAGTCCATCTCTGCTTAGCCTCTGGTGGCCCGGTACATGAGGAGCCTGCTCCTATTGAAGCCCTCCCTCAAGCCCCCTATGATCGCTTGGGACCTCGGTGTCATCAGTCAGCTGATGCAGGCACTATTTGAGACACTGGATTCGCGCCCTCTGAAATTCTTGACTTGGAATGTCCTCTTCTTGGTGACCATCATGTCAGAGCGACGTGTCAGAGAGCTCCAAGCTCTGGTTGCTCTCCTTCCGTATACCAGATTTCACAAAAACTGGGTGGTGTTCTGCACACATCCCTGCTTTCTGCCGAAGGTGGTCTCAGCGTTCCACTTTAACCAGTCCATTGGCCTTCCAACGTTCTTTCCCCAACCTCACGTGAACTGTGGTGAGGCGGCCTTGCACACGCCAGACTGTAAGCGTGCATTGGCCTTCTATCTGGAGCACACAAATTTGCCCTATCAATCCACCCAGCTGTTCATCTCCTTTGGCCACCAATAGGTTGGGTATTGCTGTCTTGAAGCATAAACTATGCCACTGGCTAGTGGACTGCATTGCAAATGCATCTTCTCTGACTGTTTTGAGCCTTGAGAGTTATGTCACGGCTCACAATGTCCATGTGATGGCTGCATTGGTGGCCAACCTCCATTTGATGTCTGCAGAAGAAATCTGCAGGGCTGTGATGTGGTCTTCAGTTCATACTTTCACAGCACACTACTATCTGCATGGGGATTCCTGAATGGACAGCAATTTTGGCCAGGCTGTACTCGGGCACCTCTTTGGATCTTTGAGTCAACTCCTACCCACCGGTCCTTCTGTCCGTCCAAGCTATCTGCTCAAAATTCCCTCAGGTCGATGTCTACTGAGAATATCGAATCAGATGAGTCCCTCAGCAGGATTACCTCTCTGGTCCTCCTGGCTTCTCCAGTTCCAGGTGTCCTGTTGGGCTGCTTCTCTCTTCAGGTTCTAGTAGCTTGGGAGTCCCATACATGGGGACTTTTTTCCTGCTGGTTGACAGAGAAAACATAGTTACTCACCTGTAGCAGGTATTCTCTGTGAACAGCAGGAATAAGTCCTCACAACCCTTGCATTTTGACTCCTACTGTTATTGTACTGGAGAGTATGGCACTGCGGTGGACTGAAAGGCAGGTGCGCATTCACAATGTAACTCCCAAAAGCTTCGTTGGAAGTTGTGGAGCATTACGTGCGGGGCTCCGTCTGTGACATCACCCATATGTGAGAACTTATTCCTGCTATTCAAGGTGAACATCTGTTACAGGCGAGTAACTGTGCTATATTCAAGGTCAATCGCACCATGGAATGATGGCATTTATAATATCCTTGGTTTTATTCTTCATTCCTTTCCTTATGAGTCCTAGCATTCTATTTGCTTTCTTGGCCACCACTGCACATTGGGCAGAAAGTTTCAATGTATTATCCACGATGACGCCTAACTCTTTTTCCTGTGTGGTGGTTCCTAATGTGGAACCTTGCATCGTGTCACCATAGTTTTGGTTGTTCTTTCCTAGGTGCCTAACTTTGCACTTGTCCACATTAAATTTCGTCTGCCATTTGGACATCCAGTTTTCCAATTTATCAAGGTCCTCTTGCATAAACTCTCTTGCATTCTAACAACTTTGAATAATTTTGTCATCTGCAAATTTGATTACCTCATTCGTTATTCCCATTTCCAGGTCATTTATGAATATGTTAAAAAGCTGTGGACCCAGCACAGATCCCTAGGGTACTCCACTATTCACCTTTCTCCATTGAGAAAATTGGCCATTTAGCCCTACTCTGTTTTCCATCTTTAAACCAGTTTCTGATCCACAATAGTACTCTTCCTCCAATCCCATGACTTTTTAATTTCACTAAGAGTCTCTCATGAGGGACCTTGTCAAGGGCTTTCTAAAAATCTAGATACAATATACTGTATACCGACTGGCTCACCTTGGTCTGTTTATTCACACCTTCAGAAAAATATAACAGATTAGTAAGGCTAGACTTTCATTGGCTAAATCCATGTTGGCTTTCTCCCATTAAACCACGACTGACTACATGTTCAATAATTTAGTTTTTTATAATGGTTTCTATCATTTTGCCTGGTACTGACGTCAGGCTCACCAGTCCGATATGCAGAAATATTTCTTTACGGAAAGCGTGGTGGATCCGTGGAATAGTCTCCCAGTGGAGGTGGTAGAGATGAGGACAGTAACTGAATTCAAAAAAGCATGGGACTAACACAGAGGATCTCTAAAGGAAAAAAGGGGACTGTTGTAGTTGTTGATATGGAAGAACAGACTAGATAGGCCATGTGGTCTTTTTTTCTGTTGTCATATTTCTATGTTTCTATGTTCTCGGATCACCCCTGGAGCCCTTTTTAAAAATTGACATTACATTGGCCTTTCTCCAATCTTCAAGTATTACAGATGATTTTAATTCAAGCTCACAGATTACTAATAATAGGTGTGCAATCTCATATTTCAGTTTTTTCAACACCCTTGGATGTATACCATCCAGTCCAGGTCATTTACTACTCTTCAGTTTATCAGTAGTTGTAATCTTCCCGGTTTATCGCTATTTCTTTAAATACCATTTCAGGCATGAGTAATTTCCCTACACCTTCTTCAGTAAATACGGAAGCAAATAATTCATTCAGGCTCTCTGCTATAGCCTTGTCTTCCCTTAGCGCCCCTTTTGCCCCATGTGTCATTCAATGCTCCAACTGACTCTCTCACTATTTTTTTTTACTACAAATATAGTTGAAACATGTTTTATTATGCGTTTTTGCTTCAATGGCAAGAATTTTTTTTCTAATTCTCTCTTTGCCTGCCTTATCAGTGCCTTGCATCTAACTTGCCAGTGCTTATGTTTCCTGTTTTCGTCATTTGGCTCCTTTGTCCATTTCCTGTAGGATGCTTTTTTGGCTAAACCAGCCTCTTTGACCTTTCCTTTTAAACCATGCTGGCAGTTTTTTATGGCCTTCCTTTTACTTTCTTAAAATGTGGTCTGGGCTTCCAAGATAGTATTTTTAAACAATATCCATGCTTGATGTAAATCTTTAACCTTTGCAGCTGCTCCTTTTTAGCTTTTTCTTAATTGTCATAGTCTCCCTTTTGAAGGTTAAAAGGTAGTACTGTGGATTCCCTTGCCATCCGGCTTCTATTTTTTAAATCAAATGCAGTCATGCTATGATGACTATTGCCAAGTGTCCCAGCATCCTGATCCTGTGTTCCACTAAGGACTGGGTCCCAGAATAGCTTCCCCTTTTGTTAGTTTATGAACCAGCTGTTCCAAGAAGTAGTCATTTATTTAGTCTAAAAACTTTCTCCCTAGCATGTCCTGCTGTGACACTGACCCAGTTGATACCGGGTAATTGAAATCACCCATTATTACTGTGTTGTAACTTTTGTTAGCTTCCCTGATTTCTCTTAGCATTTCATCAATCTGTTCATTCTGGCCAGGCGGTCAGTATTACACCCTCACTCCTATTCCCCTTTTTACATGGGATTTCTATCCGTAGAATTTTGCAGTGTATTTTGTTTAATGCAAAACTTTAATCCTGTGTGGCTCAATGCCCTCCCTAACATAGTGCAACCTCTCTACCAATTTGTCTACCCTATCATTACGATATAGTTTATACCCAGGTATCAGTGTCCCATTAGTTGTCCTCCTTCCACAAGGTCTCTGAGATACCAATCATATCTAACTTTTCATTTAGTGCTATATATTCTAACTCTCCCATCTTATTTTTTAGACTTCTAGCATTTGCATACAAGCATTTTAGAGGTTGTAGTTTATTCATATTAATCTGGTTATCAGTTGATAGAGGTAATTTTGAACCTTTCAGCTCTGTACTTAAGATATCTTGGTTACTTTTATCTTTATTTGAACCTCTCTGTTGGGATGCCCTAACTTCCCTTTTTGTTAGTATCCTTCAAGGATGCATCCTCCTGAACAATGGCGCTATTGGTTGACTGTCAACTTTCCCCCATTACCTAGTTTAAAAACTGCTCTATCTCATTTTTAAAGGTAATACCAGCAGCCTGCTTCCACCCCTATTAAGTTGGAGCCCATACCTTTGGAAAAGCCCCTCCCTTCCCCAGAATGTTGCCCAGTTTCTAACAGAATCAAAACCCTCCTCCTTGCATCATTGTCTCATCCACTCATTGAGACTCCAGAGCCCTACCTGTCTTTTGGGACCTGCGCGTGACATGGAAAGTATATCGGAGAATGCTAACCTGGAAATTCTGCATTTGCTTCCTACCTAAACGTCTAAATTTGTCCTCTAGAACCTCCCTCCCACACTTTTCTATGCCATTGGTAACAATGTATTCTCCAGGACCAAGCAGGAAGGTCAGTCCTCACATATGGGTGACATCGACGTCGATGGAGCCCCCATGCAGAGCATTTCCCCAGCTTTCTAAGAAAGCCTTTGGGAATATACCCACGCATGCGCGGTCCCCTTCCCGCCCAAAGGTGCCATCTTGCTCAGTCTTTCTTTTTCCGTGGAGCCCAACGGACGTGTGTCCGTGTCACCTGGAAAAGTTTGATTTTCTTTCTGCAATTTTCGCTCTCTTTTTGTCCGGTTCGACGCCGGTTCCCCTTCCCGCCTGGGTTCGGTACGCTGGCATCGACCCGATCTCTATTTTTTTGGTTTTTTGCCCTTCGTGGCACACGTTCACGCTCGTTTTCTTTTTCCCTGGAGGACCGGTCTTTTGACCTCGCGGGGGCCCTTTTTTCCCCGATGGCCTCCAGTGGTTTTAAAAAGTGTGATCATTGTAAGAAGCTCATGTCTCTTACCGACACACACGACTGCTACCTGCATTGCCTCGGGCCGGACCATGATCCTAAGGTCTGTGTCCCATGTGGAAAGATGTCCACTAAGGCACTCAGAAGCTGGCAGCATCAGAAGGAGAGAATTTTTTCTGACTCTGCCTCCGGTCGAGCCCGGACCTCGTCAGAGGCCTCGACGTCTCGGGAGTCGGACCCCAAGCTTCGTCGGGGTTCCTCTGAAAGGGGGTCCCCCAGTCGGGAGCATAAGAGGAAGAGAAAGCTCATGAGGGCGGCGTCGGAGGATGTCTCTGGTTCCTCGAAGGCCAGGTCTCAGACCCCTGACCGCCGCCCCGGGCCTTTGGAGCTGGAGAAGCCAACTAAGGTATCCCGTGTAGAGCCGGAGTCCGTCGAGCACGTAAGTCCTGTTGTCCTCGAGGACTCTCCTCCCAGGGAGCCGACGTCGGGCCCGGCGCCTGCTGAGTCTCCTGAGCTTGGACTCAGGCTGACAGCCTTGGAGTGCAGACTGTCTGCCTTCATGGATCAGCAGCGGGTGCAGATGGCCAGCCTGACTGATGCATCGCCCCGACCACCGGGACGTCGATGTCTAAGTCGACCCCGGAGATAGAGCCGGTTCTCGAAGCCATGAAGGCCCGAGTCCGGACTCGGTCACGGTCTCCCTCGACTTCCCGTTCGGGTCCGAGGGCGTCGACGCCAATGGCCCCGGCGTTGGGGCAGGTGTTGCCAGAGCCCGCGCGATCAGAGCCCCTCGACTCTTCCTCAGATGAGTCTGCGTGGGAGACGGAGGACGAGGAGTCCCCCGATACCTTTTGGACTCGCCGCAGTCCGAGCCCCGGAGTAGGTCCCCACCGGAGGACACCCGGTTCTCGGAGTTTGTCAGGGACATGGCCAAGGCTTTGAATGTTCCTGCGGATCCCGAGGAGGAGCCTCGAGCCGAAGAGCTCGATGCCCTACAGTATGACTCTCCCCCGAGGGAGGCCTTTACTGTGCCGGTTCCTCCGATGTTGGAACAGCTCCTCTTCTGAATGTGGGAGGCACCGGCCTCGGCGCCGGTTTTGAGCAAGCGGATCGATTCCATGTATCGAGTCCGGAAGAGCCCTGGGTTCCAGAAGGCGCAGCTGCTGCACCATTCTATGGTTGTGGAATCGGCCATGCATCGTCTGAAGAGCCAGAAGATGCACTCCGTGGTGCCCCCCGCCAGGGAGGTCCGAAGCCTAGATGCCATCGGCAGAAAGTGCTTCCAGGGCTTGATGCTTGCTTGCCGTGTCCAGTCCTACCAGCTGTACATGGGCATGTACTTGCGGGACCTGGCTAAGGAGATAGCCGGGTTCTCGGCTGGCCTGTCCGGGGAACCTTTGCAGAGATTCAAGTCCTTGTCCTTGAGGATCCGGGAATGCTCCAAATTCATCTCCCGGGCGGCCTATGATGGCTTTGAGGCTTCGGCCCGCGTAGCGGCGGCCAGCATTGATGCTCGACACCAGGCATGGCTACAGTCATTGGACCTTGAGCCATGGGTACAGGACAAGTTGGTCGATGTCCCATGCAGGGGTGAAAACCTCTTCGGCAAGCCCATGGCCGAAAAGGCCGCTGAGCTCGAGACCGAGACTCTGACAAGGACAAGGTTGTCCAGGAAAACCTCTGCCCCTTCTCATAAGAAGAAGGGCTCAGGGAAAAAGACCTTTTACCCAAGGAAGGCATCTGCCTACAAACCTTTCCCTCATTATCAGGCCTCCCCAGCTCCCCAGCAGGGTCAGCAGGCCAAGGGGCAGGGACATGGGCCCTGTAGGCAGAAAGCCCCCAAGCCTCCAGCTCCTGCTCCTACTCAGCAGGGAGGGGGGTTTTGACTCCCACTGCATAGCCTCTCCACCTCTGCTGGCCCACCTCAGCACGGGACTTCGGTTGGCCCTGTTTGCCCACCAGTGGCCACCCATCACAAAAGATGCTTGGGTACTGAGCATAGTCCAGAAGGGCTATCTGCTCCATTTCAATAAAGTACCCCCCTCCTACTTCCCAGGGGAGCCTCCAAGGCCTACTCTGCATCAGGAACTCCTTCTCCAGGAACTGCAAGGTCTTCTTCAAGACAGGGCGGTAGAGCCTGTACCTCCCCACCTGCTGGGGCAGGGCTTCTACTCCAGGTACTTTCTTGTGCCAAAGAGAACTGGAGGTCTCCGGCCCATTCTGGACTTGAGAAATCTGAACAAGTTCTTGGAAAAGGAAAAGTTCAAGATGCTTACTCTTGGAACACTGCTGCCCTACCTCCAGCAGGGAGATTGGCTATGCTCCTTAGATCTGAAGGATGCATACACTCACATCCTCATTCATCCAGACCACAGAAAATACCTAAGGTTCGTGGTGGGAAGAAACCACTTTCAGTACAGGGTACTGCCCTTTGGCCTGACTTCCGCCCCACGGTTCTTCACAAAGTGCCTGGCAGTGGTGGCGGCCTACTTGAGAAACCAGGGTATTTTTGTCTTCCCCTACCTGGACGACTGGCTTATCAGGGGTCAGACTCTCCAGGAGGCCAGGCATGCCACCCTCCGTACTGTCTCTCTCCTTCAGCAACTAGGCTTTGTCATAAACTTCGCAAAGTCCACTTTGCTCCCCTCCCAGAACCTAGAGTTCATAGGAGCACGGTTAGACTCCCTGCAAGCAAAGGCTTACTTGCCAGCAGACAGAGTGGGAAGGCTGATGGACTTGGCCAGCCAGTTCCTAAACAACCCACTGGTTTCTGCCAGACTCTGTCTAAGGCTTCTGGGCCACATGGCATCGACAGTACATGTGACTCCCAATGCTCGCCTGAATATGAGGCCTGCACAGTGGTGTCTCCGAACTCAGTGGAGGCAGGATACAGGAAGCCTAAGAGACAAAGTAAGGGTGTCCAAACCCTTCCTGAACTCCCTGCAGTGGTGGCTACACCCCCCCTCCCCCAACCTTCTACAGGGAATTCCTTTTCAGGTACTTGTTCCCACTGTGGTACTCACAACCGATGCATCCTTGCAGGGCTGGGGTGCACATTGTCTGGACAAGTGCACACAGGGCCTCTGGTCTCCATGGGAGGCCACGCAACAAATCAATCTCCTGGAACTCAGGGCGATACGCTTAGCCCTCAAGGCCTTCTCTCACACCCTGGCCCATCAATCCGTCTTGGTGCAGACAGACAACTAGGTGACGATGTTCTATGTGAACAAACAAGGGGGGACGGGGTCCAGACTCCTGTGTCAGGAGGCACAGGCCCTCTGCTCTTTTGCACTTCGACACAATATGCTGCTCAGGGCAGTCTATCTTCCTGGCCACGAAAATTTCCTGGCAGACAGATTGAGCAGGGTTCTGCAACCTCACGAATGGCAACTGCACCCTTTGGTGGTTCAGAACATTTTCCTGAAATGGGGACTTCCATCCATAGACCTATTTGCCAGTCCTCTGAACTGGCAGCTGCCTCAGTTCTGCTCCAGGCAACCGCATCCCATGAGATCGACAGCGGCGGACACCTTCCTGATATCATGGTCCAAGGGCCTCCTGTATGCGTTTCCTCCCACGCCCCTGGTGGCCCGAACCTTGTTCAAGATTCAAAGGGACAGGGCCTCCGTCATATTGGTAGCCTCCAGATGGCCGAGACAGCCCTGGTTCCCG
This sequence comes from Ichthyophis bannanicus, assembly GCA_033557465.1. NCBI lineage: Eukaryota > Metazoa > Chordata > Amphibia > Gymnophiona > Ichthyophiidae > Ichthyophis > Ichthyophis bannanicus. The sequence continues at coordinate 224,719,516 of CM066031.1, forward strand.
CTTCTGTTGCAGCTGGCGGTGGACATCCCACTCCCTCTGGGGTTGCAACCCGACCTTCTTTCTCAGGATCAGGGTCCCCTTCTGCACCCCAATCTCAAAACTCTCAATTTGATAGCCTGGAGGCTGCAAGGGTAGGTAGTGCTGGCTCCCTGGGGCCTGCCTCAGGAAGTTGAAGAGGTGGTCTTGGCCTCTAGGAAGCAATCCACCAGAAAGACCTATGCCCTGAAGTGGAAACGGTTCTCCTTGTGGTGTGACCAACGCCAGGAAAACCCTTTCTCCTGTCCTGTGCCAGTGGTGCTTCAGTACCTGCTGCACTTGTCTAATCAGGGTCTTAAGTCCAATTCTGTTCTTGTACACCTTTCTGCTCTGGCAGCCCACCACTCACTGGTGGAAGGGCACTCTATCGGTTCACCCCTTGGTGTCCCGCTTCCTCAGAGGCTTGCTCTTGCTAAAGCCTCCTCTCCGTCCACCAGCCCCTGAGTGGGAGTTGAATGTGGTCTTGCAGCAGCTTACTCGCCCTCCCTTTGAGCCGATGGCTACGTGTCCTCTCCGCTTCCTTTCTTGGAAAGCTCTTTTCCTAGTGGCACTGACCTCGGCCAGGTGAGTGAGTGAACTTCAAGCCCTGGTCTGTGACAGGCCATACACTCGTTTCTATAGGAACAGGGTAGTCCTTAGGACTCATCCTAAGTTCCTCCAATCAGGAGGTGGTTCTTCCAACATTCTTCCCTAGGCCCCATGCCAGCCAGGCTGAGGAAGTCCTGCATACCCTGGACTGTAGAAGGGCCTTGTCTTTCTACCTTGAGCGTACTAAGTGTCATAGAAGGGCTACTCAGCTCTTCGTCTCCTTTGACCCAAACAACTTGGGGTTGCCTGTCTCCAAGCGTACCTTGTCCTTCTCCAGGACCAAGCAGGAAGTCAGTCCTCACATATGGGTGTCATCGGCGCCGATGAAACCCCAGTGGAGCATTTCCCCAGCTTTCCATGAAAGCCTTTGGGAATGCTGGCACGCATGCGCGGTTCCCTTCCCGCCTAAAGGTGCCATCTTACCTCAGTCTCTTTTTTTTCCCGAGAAGCCCATCGGACGTGTGTCCTGTTCTCCCGGATAAAAGTGATTTTTTCTTCGGCGATTTTATTTGTTCTTTCCCATATATTGATTTTTAGCATTATTAATTTATATGTTTTTATGTTTTAGTACCTACTTCGACAACCCTTGATTGAAGGTCTCCGAAACACGGCCTGTGTCGGGTTGTATTAGGTCTTAGAATTATTGATGATAAAGTGTTTTTCCACTCAGATCACGTCCTGGTCTGTGACAGGCCTTACACCAGGATTTATAGGAACAGGGTAGTCCTTAGGACTCATCCAAAGTTCCTCCCCAAGGTTGTCTCCTCTTTCCACCTCAACCAGGAGGTGGTTCTTCCAACATTCTTCCCTAGGCCTCATGCTAGCCAGGCTGAAGCAGTTCTGCATACCCTGGACTGTAGGAGGGCCTTATCCTTCTACCTTGACCGTACGCAGGGGCATAGAAGGGCTACTCAGCTCTTCGTCTCCTTTGACCCCAATAAGTTGGGGTTGGCTGTGTCCAAGCGTACCTTGTCCATCTGGGTGGCTGACTGTATCACCTGGGCTTACAAGGCGGCTGACCTTCCTTTGCAGGGTAGGGTCACGGCCACTGTTCCCTCTAAGCTGTGCGCGTGTGCGCGCGCACACACCTCGCCGAGCGAGCGCACATACTTTACAAAAGAGCGCACAAAAATTACAGCTCTGATTCTGATAGAAAACAACACAGACGTCTTAAAATTGAAAAGTTATGATTGTAATTACTAGAAATTTCCCGCTTCATTTAGTAATCGTCTATTTTCATTTAATTTGATTAAAATCAATGTGGTGTACATACTGTATTCTGACATGTAGTCAAATTTTAAAGTATATAACTCCGAGTGTCGTTATGTGGCGCACAAAAATTTAACCTTTCTTCAAAAGCTGCACACAGCTGATATTTTATGCGCACACAGCCTACAGAAAATTAGAGGGAACATTGGTCACGGCCCATCGTGTCAGGGCAATGGCTGCCTCAGTGGCTCATCTCCGCTCTGTGCCCTTGGTGGACATCTGCAGGGCTGCAACTTGGTCTTCAAGCCAGACATTTGCAGCCCATTACTGTCTGGAGAGGGACTCCTGTAGGGACAGTGCTTTTGGCCAAGCAGTACTCTGGAATCTCTTTGAGGTTTAGGCAACTCCTGCCCTCCTGCCCTCTGTTGGGCTACCGGTGGAGGTTGTGTCCTTGAAAGGTTTTTCTCTGATGCTGGGACTAGAGGGAGTTCTATTGTTCAGCTTGGGTTCCTCGGTAGCCCAGAGCTTGGGAGTCACCCATATGTGAGGACTGACTTCCTGCTTGGTCCTGAAGAAAGAGTAGTTACTCACCTGTAACAGGTGTTCTCCAGGAGCATCAAGAATCAGTCCTCACAACCCTCCCTCCTCCCCTGGGAGTTGCAGTTGTATATAGTTTATTTTTACATTTTGTGTGCTGTTCTTAGCTATGTCATTTGACTGAGGTAAGATGGCACCTTTAGGCGGGAAGGGAACCGCGCATGCGTGCCAGCATTCCCAAAGGCTTTCATGGAAAGCTGGGGAAATGCTCCGCTGGGGCTTCATCGGCGCCGATGACACCCATATGTGAGGACTGATTCCTGCTGCTCCTGGAGAACACCTGTTACAGGTGAGTAACTACTCTATTTGGGTGGTGGACTGTATCACCTGGGCTTACAGGGCGGCAGACCTTCCCTTGCAGGGTTGAGTCACAGCCCACCGTGTCCAGGCAATGGCTGCATCAGTAGCTCATCTCCGTTCTGTACCATTGGCAGACATCTGTAGGGCTGCAACTTGGTCCTCAAGCCAGACATTTGCAGCCCATTACTGCCTGGAGAGGGAGTCCCGTAGGGACAGTGCTTTTGGTCAGGCAGTACTCTGGAATCTCTTTGAGGTTTAGGCAATTCCTGCCCTCCAGCCCTCTTGTTGGGCTACCGTTGTGTTCTCTTCTCTGTAAAATTCTTACCCTGATGCTGAGGCTTCACAGAGGGAGCTCTATTTTTCAGCCTGGGTTCCTGGTAGCCCAGAGCTAGGGAGTCACCCATGTGAGGACTGACTTCCTGCTTGGTCCTAGAGAAAGAGTAGTTACTCACCTGTAACAGGTGTTCTCCAGGAGCAGCAGGAATCAGTCCTCACAACCCTCCCTCCTCCCCTTGGAGTTGCAGTTGTATATAGTTCATTTTGTTTTTTGTGCTGTCTTTTAGCTATGTCATCTGACTGAGCAAGATGGCACGTTTCGGTGGGAAGGGGACCGCGCATGCATGGGTGTATTCCCAAAGGCTTTCTTAGAAAGCTGGGGAAATGCTCCGCTTGGGGGCTCCATCGATGTCGATGTCACCCATATGTGAGGACTGATTCCTGCTACTCCTGGAGAACACCTGTTACAGGTGAGTAACTACTGTTACCAAGACAGCAGACTGCTCCCCAGCACTATCTAAAACCTTGTCTAGGTGGCGCATGAGGTTCACTATCTTTGCACCAGGCAGTAATGTTACCAGGTGATGCTCATTGCCACAAGCTAATCAGCTATCTAAATGCCTAATGATTGACTCGCCAACAATAACAGCCATCTTAACTCTTCCCTCATGGGAAAATGTCCCTGAAGAAACCTCCTCAGTGCGAGAGGGTTTTACATCACCTGGAGGACAGATCCTAGCTACAGGATTACTTCCTGCCACATATGACCTCTCTTCTCCATGGCAACTGAGAGGCTGCCAGACTGGAGATGGGACTTCAGTACTACATCCCTGTAGGTCTCATCTATATACCTCTCTGTATTTCTTATGTCCTCCAAGTCTGCTACTCTAGCTTCCAGAGATTGGATTCGTTTCCCAAGAGCAAAGAGCTCTTTGCACCTGGTACATAAGTAAGAGCCCTTACCAAATGGGAGAAAATAGCATATGTGACACTCAATGCAAAAGACTGGATAGCCCCCATCTCGCTGCTGGACTGCTGTCTGCATCTTAGTTTTAAGGTTTTGTTTAGCTATTTAAGTTGTCTACTTAACGTTTCTAGGGTTACTTGTACTGATAAAACTATACCTAATGAGTTTAAGGTCCTGAAATTAATTCATTTTGAAGTAAACTAAATCACTTAATCTATTCCTGTTGAGGATAACCAGCTGAACCTGAAAGTGAATTTGACCATCCCTTCCCCTTTAATAGTTTAAGAACCTATAAAGCTAAGATTATGCCTGGGTTGGGTGTGAGGAAAAGCTGGCTTGCTACAATCATCTTACCTGTGCTTCTAAGGTAATCTCTTAACAATTTTCTGGGTGATTCACAAAGCCTTTGGTTTGATAGAGAGAGCCTTTCAAATGTCCCCTTTGATCTGTCACTTGGCTTTACACCTATTTAAAAGAATTTCACAGATCTCTTTTCCTCCTTACTGGAAGGCCTCTTTGTAAAAGTCTCTGGGAAAAATTTCTTTCTTTATACTCAAAGAATATTAACCCTATTCTTCCTTTTATGCTAAGCTATATTTTGATTTGATTTAACCTACAAGCTCTCTGGTGCTACTGAGCCCTGACTAAGTTAGCAAATACACCGGATACTAAATTACACTGATTTATTAATCTTAACACAAAGAAATCCCTTTTCCCCAAGATTTAGAGAGTCCCAGAAGTAAATCCTTACACATGCTGATTTTCTTTCCAGCAGTAGCAGCCCCTTTTGGTAGTCCTAAGTTCTCAAACTTATCTTTTTCATCAACCACATAATGGGCTGGCTGCAGTCAGTGCAATAATCTTGAGGAGAGGCTGAGGTCTTGCATACCAGGAGACCTTTAGGGGATGTACATTCCATTTATATCTGAACCCCTCTTTCTTTTTATATTTGATAGGTAAAGAGCCAGGCCTGTTTGATGTAATCATCATTAATAATAACTTAGAAGAAGCCTATTGCAAACTGAGGAAGGTCCTTCAGGAGGTAAGGATTTTAAAACTTTCACATGAAATTATGGAGCAAGTTTTGAAGATGTGCTTGCTGTTTGAATGTATAAAAAGTAGGTTTACACACGTAAGCTTGCATGTACATTTAAGTAGTGATTTTAGGGGCTTCTGGTGACATCACACCCCAATATGACTGCCTGAGCGAGGATCTCCTGGCGATTTTAAGTGGCACCCTCTCTAACTTGTGAGAAAACGCACCTGTATCAACTGCAGCGAAGCCTAAAGCTTGAGTGATCATCTATGAGCACTTCGGCGAAGAAAGGGGGCTCTGATTTGAAGGTGTTTGCCTATAAGAGCAGCAGCTCCACAAATGGAGGTCAGAAAATGGCGGGCCCAGAGAGAGCGCACAAATCTCTGCCTAGCTCGGTGAAGCAAAGAGGGGAATGTGCTGATGAAACTGAGCTAATCTTTTTGCGGAGGGAAATGCGGCAGTGATTCACAGAGCTTAAGGAAGATGATCAAGGAATTAAAAATGACATTCTGATATGGATGGCAGATGTGCGCTCAGAGAGTGAAGGAAAGGAAACACACATGGAGGAACAGGGAGAATGTATTAAGGAGATTGGTCACTTGGTTTCTGGACTAAATGAAAAATATGAGTCTACTACTCAAAACAGAGGACCTTGAGAATAGATCTAGGTGCTGTAATATCAGAATGTGGGGTCTGCCTGAACAGAAAGGCTCAGTGGATTATGTGGCCCTAGCTGAACGGGTATGCAAAGCTGTGGTTCAGGCAGCATATATGGACTTGCCAGAGTTGTTTCAAGGTGGACAGAACCCATAGAGTCATGAGGCAACCAACCAAGCGGAAGCCGAAGGCCATCCTAGCATGCTTTCATGAATATGCGACAAAGGACATCATAGTGCAAGCCGCCCTGGCTTGGGAGAATGCATCACTGGAGCTCTACGCAGATTTATCTTCTGGTATCATGCAACGCAAGAGAGAGTTTTGGAGCATAACACAGAAATTAAGGGAAGAGACTGAGAGATACCGATGTCTCTCTCCAGCCAGCCTGCTATTTACTGTCGAGTAAAAGCGCTTAACATTATGAAGGACTTGGGCTGGAACAACCTTCCCTTAATATGTGAGCTAGAGGGGAGCCAAGGAATGTTGAAACAGTCGGGAAGCACTAGGCCCAAATGGGAGCGGTCGCAGAAAAGAGGCAGATGCCTGCAGTGCCACATTGGGAAATTGAGCCATGCGGTGACCCCAACCACATGAGGAAGGAGCAGACTCTTAATGAGCTCATTGCTAGGGGCTGTAAAGGGGCCTTGTATTGGGGACAGAGACTGAGTTGAAGACTTGGGAGAAGAGGGTAAAGTGCAAAAGGAGGGGCCACACTAAGGGAGATTGGGCACCGGGGTGAAATAGAAATGGAAGTCACTATTGAGATGTGAGAGGGGGCGGAAGGGTCAGAGTTATAGGGGAGGAGTGGGGTTAGGGATGGGGGGCTTACAATGGACAGGGAAGGAGAAACCAGAGCATCAGGGAAAATAAAAGCTTGCCCAACAAAATGCCACCGATTAAAATATGAACACTAAATGTTAGAGGGTTGAACTCTCCGCAAAAACGAAATCTCTTGGAAAAGAGGCTGTCAGGGTAGGTGCCCAGATTGCTTGCATCCAAGAGATCCATCTATTATCAAAAGATGAGGGGAGGGTAGTACTCTCTAAGCATAAACAAATCTGATTTGCCTCTAATAAAACCCAGAAAAAAAGAGGGGGCGCGGCAATTGCCCTGGCCAATGATCGCCACCCTAACGCAAGAGATACAGTGCAGCACCCCAGTGACGGCCCAACAGATGCTCCTCTTCTTGGGGCACATGGCATCATCCATCCACGTAATTCTTTTGGCCCTCCAGCACATGCGGCAGGCCCAATGGACGCTCAGCACTCAGTGGTCGCAGACAACAGGCCACCTTGAGGACCATATCCAGGTCACGCCTGCCTTAGCAGCCTCCCTGACCTGTTGGCAAGACCACCGCAGCCTCGGGGCTGGCCTGCTGTTTCAGGCCTCTCCAGTGCAGCATGTCCTCACCACGGATGCATCCAAGACGGGCTGGGGAGCCCACTGCAATGACATTCAGTCACAAGGGCCATGGTCGCCGATGGAGACCACTTTGCAGATCAACCTACTCGAGTTCTGGGTGGTCTATTATTCCCTGTGTTTCTTCCAGGACCATCTGAAGGGACAGGTAGTCCAGGTCCAGACGGACAACCAGGTAGCGATGTTCTACATCAACAAACAAGGGAGCACGGGTTCGTATCACCTCTGTTGGGAGGTGGTGCACTTCTGGAACTTCGTGGAGGGAAGCAACATTTTCCTCAAGGCAGTGTACTTGCCGGCACAGAACAATATACTGGCTGACTGCCTGAGCCTCATCCTCCAACCCCACTAATGGAGGCTGAACCCCACCGTTCTAGAGGAGATCTTCCAGCAGTGGGGCACCCCGGAGATCAATCTGTTTGCCAGCCCAGAGAACACACAACTCCCAAGGTTCTGCTCCAGGAAACCAGACCGGGGTTGGGAAGTGGCAGATGTCTTCCTCCTTCCCAGGTCCAAGGGCTTCCTATATGCCTTCCCAGTGACGCCCCCGGTGCCTCGATCCCTCCTGAAGATTCAGGCAGAGGTAGCCTTCTCTATCCTCTTCATTGTGACGTGGTGGTTGAGGCAGCTCTGGTTCCTCCTGCTGCTACAGCTGTCACAGGGGAACCCCTGGTCATTGCGGTGTGTCCTGGACCTGCTGTCATAGGAGGACGGCACACTTTGACACTCCAGTCTCCAGTCCCTGACTCTGACAGTCTGGCTGCTGAGAGGATAGCAGTCGCACACTACTGTCTGCGTCGGCCAGTGGAGGATGTCCTGTTGGCCTTGTGTAAGGACTCTACATGTAGAGCTTATGCCTTTAAATGGTAGAGGTTCTCCTTCTGGTGTGTGGAACAGGGCCTTAACCCTTTCTCTTGTGCCATAGTGAAGGTACTGCAGTACCTCCTGCACCTGCCAGGAGCAGGCCTGAAGTCCAATTCGGTCAGAGTGCACCTCTGCGCATCTTGGCTCAGCACCCCTTGGTAGGCCAGTTCATGCGGGGTCTTTTCTCGCAACCCCCGAGGAGGTGACGGAGTATAGCCTGACCAAAGGCACTATCACTCCAGGAGGTCTCTTCCAGACAGTAGTGCGCTGCGAATAATGTAACTCCTTCCCTCCAGCCTTCTGTATCCAGGCTACCGGAATGAGGATTGCATCTTCGATGCTGCTGCTGTATTGTCAGACTTCCAGCCAACCAGCACCCACTGCTGCCTTTTATGGTCCGCTTTTTGAGTCGCCCATGGCTTTTATGGTTTTTTTTGGTAGCCTGTAGCTTGGGAGTCCCATATGTGAGGACTGACTTCTTGCTTGTTCCTGGAGAAAGCGTAGTTACTCACCTGTAACAGGTGTTCTCCAGGGACAGCAGGAATCAGTCCTCCCTTTGGAGGAGTTTTTCGTTTTTGCCGTCTTGTGCTATGTTGTTATACTTCACATATGAGTGACGTCGGCACCGATGGAGCCTATGCAAGAACGCTCCCCAGCATCCAATAGGAAAGCTTTCAGGAGCATCCCACTGTGCCTGCGTAGCTGCCTTCCCGCTTTTCCAGCTCTCCCTCCTCGGTTCTTAGTTTTTCGCAGAGCCGACAAAAAGCAATTCCTGTCACCGCAGAAATATATTTATTTATTTTTTGGTTGCGTCTGCCTTCCTGTCGGTGCTTACTTTATTTATTTCTTCTAAAAAAAAAAAACCCTTTTCTGAGGGGAGAAACGTCTTCCCTCAGGGCGCATCGACGCCATCTTAGACTTAGGCCTTCTTTTTCCAAAATGGACAAACCAGCCAGTGGTTTTAAGAAGTGTTCCAAATGTGGCAGTACAGTTTCAGCCACAGACACCCATGACTGGTGTCTGAAATGTTTAGGACCGGATCATCAACCATCAGAATGTCCTCTCTGCAGGAAGATGACAAAGAGAAGCCTGCAGAACAGAGCTGCGAAACTCGGCACCCTCTTTGCCACTGATGCACTGTTGGTAGCATCGACATCATCGAGAGCTTCATCTCCCTCCCAGGGATCTCGTTTATCGAAATCCAGTTCTTCATCAAAGACTAGCTGGCCCTCCAAGGATAGATCTCCTTCTAAGCATCGAGATGCCCTAGCCATTGCCCTGGAGGGGGACACACTGGCCAAACAATCCTGGCGGGAGGTTCTTGCCTCCAAAGCCTTAATGGGGTCCCAGGATGCTCCCGAGGCCTCTACCTCTGGAGAGCTCTTGGTGTCATGCTCAGGGATCGTGGCACACAACTCCGGTACCTATACCCAAACATCGGCGAGCTCCATGGATCAACGTATCCTGGTATTGAGCTTAGCAGCCTTACTGGCAACTTCCGTACCGGTAAAGCCTCTACAGTCGCTTCCTCAGCCATCGGTACCAATGACTGTACTGAAAGTGCCTGCATCGACCTTTTTGCTGCTTACCATGCTACCACCCATGCCGGCCATTGAATCCGTCTCCAGTACCGAGGTTCCGGCACCACAACTTTCAGATACTGGCTTCGAGTGGTATCAGGTAGGTGCAGAGCGGAAGCACTTTGCCTGTTGATACTTTGAGTCTTCTGACACCGATTCTTCGAATGACGAATCGGCCGGTACCCAGGAAACGAGAACTGTCCTAGAGGATCCATCTCCGTTCCCACCACAACGTCGCATGCCCCCTCTGGGAGGACATGTCTTTCCAAGACTATATCCACGATGTTGCTCGGGGCCTGTCCATTACAGTGACTTCGGAGAAGGAACGTAGGGCTGAGAAGCTCAAAATTCTTCAATACCCTGCAGCCCCCAAAGGAAGCTGCCACTCTCCCTATTCATCGAATACTTCACGACGTTATGCTTCGAATGTGGGAGACACCCTTAACCATCTCTCCACATACTCAAAGGCTTGATACAATGTACCGGGTACCAGAGGGCCCCGGCTTCCAGAAGATGCAATTACCACACCATTCCATGGTGGTGGAATCGGCAATGCATCGAATTAAAAGTGCTAAGACTCATTCCTCGATCCATCCAGGCAGGGAATCGAGAACCCTCAATGCTTTTGGTCGTCGATGTTTTCAGGCCTCCATGTTATCGGCCAGAATCAGTTCCTACATACTCTACATGGGTATGTTCCTTAGGGAGGTGGCTAGGGATTTGGAGTTGATGGCTCTTCTTCTCCCTGACGACAAGAGAGCTGATTATCTCACCCTGGTGAAACATGCCCAAAATGTTTCCAAATTTGTTAACAGAGCAACTTTCGACTGTTTTGAATGCATCAGCAGAACTTCAGCTTTATGCATTGGTGCACGCAGGATTGCTTGGCTTTAAGCCTCTGATCTTGAACAGTGGGTTCAAGATAAGCTGGGTAATATACTTTGCACAGGTGAAAACCTTTTTGGCAAAGACTGGCAGGATAAGGCTTCTCAGTTAGAATCTGAGAACACCACTCTTAATAGACTTTCTAGATCTACTGCCAACCCAGCTAAGAAAAAGACATCGAAGAAACCTTTTTTCAATAAGAAAAAGAAGTACTACCCTTCTTATACCCCTGTGGTGCACTGTCCTATCCATGCTCCCCAAAAAGGGCAGCAACAACCAAAACAGCAAAGAAAGGCTCAGACTCCAAGGTCTCAGCCAACCCAGCAGACCCCAACCTCCTCTTTGACTCCTTTCTGGAGAACATAGCTGTTCTGCCTCTGGAGATTCCAGATCCTGGCCACATTTCTGGCAGACTGTGTCACTTTGCCTACGGGTGGCATCTTGTAACATCAGAACACTGGACTGTCTCCATAGTAAGGGAGGGATACAAACTTCACTTCCGAAGTCTGCACCCCCCCCCCCCCCCCGCACCCCAGTCTCCTCCAAGAGAGTTCAGTTCTCAACCCTCTCTCACCACTCTGTTATTGCAGGAGGTCACCTCCCTTCTCTCACAGGGTGCAATAGAGGAAGTGCCACTCTCCCAGCAAGGTCTAGGTTTCTATTCTCCTTACTTCCTCATTCCAAAGAAGACAGGGGGATACAGGCCCATCTTGGACCTCAGAAAACTGAACAAGTATTTACTTTTGGAGAAATTCAAGATGATCTCCCTAGGTACTTTTCTCCCCTATCTCCAGAGTCTGGATTGGCTCTGTTCTCTATATCTAAAGGATGCATACACTCACATTCTTATCCATGCAGAACACAGAAGGTTCCTGTGTTTCCTGTTCCAGGGGAGTCATTATCAGTGCAGAGTCCTACCTTTTGACCTCACCTCTGCCCCAAGAGTCTTTACAAAGTGCATGGCAGTGGTAGCTGCATTCCTAAGGACTCTAGGGATGTTTGTCTTCCCCTGCTTAGATAACTGGCTCATTCAAGCAAGCACATCTCTAGAGGCCAATCTTTCTCTCATGTGCACCACGCAGGTGCTGCAACACTTGGGATTTGTAATAAATCTTCCAAAGTCCCATCTTGTTCCCTCTCAAATTCTAGAGTTTATAGAGGCTCTCTTAGACACTGTCAGACGGCTGCCAGATCAAGCACTGGCCTCTGCTGGTCTATTAAGGCTTTCATAGCAGTGTCCTGAGCCTGCTGTGCTAGCTCCTGTTGCCTGCTAAACTGGGCTGCCATCCAATCAGCTAGTTCCCTTGGATCCATCTTGATCCCTGCAAGAAAACACAAAGAAAAAAAACACAGTGCACCACGTTCCAAACAGGTGTTTTTTTCTGCTTCTTTTTTTTTTTTCAATTACCCCTATGCCTTACTCCCATCCACCACTAGACATGCCCAGGTACTTATTACCTTGTGCCAGTGATGAATCCAGCTCTGCACAGGGTCTTTTCCTCCTGGGACAGCTACCTGGAACATCCACTTCTCCTCCAAAGTGCAGTTGAGGGAAAATCTTTTTTTTCCAGCTTTAAACTTGAACTTTAGTTGTAATCCTTAGCAAGTAAATCCCTTTGCGCAAAAGCAATCCGAAAAACTACGCCATTTGTCAGACGGCTGCCTGGGTGAGAATGTTCACAGTCTTGGCAAGTGCATATATCAATATGATTTGCAAGGGATTGTGGGCAATGCAGTCCATTCACACCAGACACAGCTGCTCACAATAATTAGTTGTGCTTGTGGGTAAAGCCAATAAGATATTTATTTATGGGGTTATTTCTCCCAACACAGATATGCTTGGTAGCACATAAAACAGGATACTTGCTTTCAGTGTTTAACTTAGAAAAACAAAATCAGGAAAAGCAACAGCTGAACTTGTCAGGCAATCAAAGCAAAAGAATAAAGACCTGGTTGGTAACAAACTGGTCTTTTCTGTAGGCTTTAGCTAATATTTTCTTAGCAGTGTATCAAACAACAAACAAAATCCACAAAGAAGGGAAAAACTGTTCTTTTCAGGTTAACTTCTTATATCTTCCCACATAGATTCAGAAGTGATTCCCTCAGAGCTCACAAGCAATTAGGTAAGGCTCAATTGCTAGCAGTTACCCAGCTGAAACCCCTTAGCTGGCTTGCTTTCTACTGCGTGGCTAAAAATCCTACTCGGGAGCTTTTCTGAGTAGATTAAAGAACAAGTTTGTATTTCTTTGTGATGGTTGCTGTACTTTGTAACAGAAAATTACCAAAAGAGTTTAGACAGAGAGCAATCCATGTAAACACATTCTTCATCTGCAACCTCTCCCCCTTCTTCAACAATCATGGGTTCAATATCATGGATTGGCACAGAGGAATTTCTCAATGGAGCACTCTCAGGACAATACTTGCTTCCCTGCTGTCTTTCAAGGGTATAGCTAGGGCATAGATCAGTGTTCATACCTGAGCTTCCATTGTTGTTAGAGTTCCTCTCTATATAGCCTGGCCAGTATGTAGTCCAGTTCTTATGTCCAGCCTTCCAATCCAGATCCGTAGACACTGGGTATCTCTTCACATACCTTCTGGCACGGGTCTTAGGGTCCCTTCCAAGTGCAGCTGTCTCCCTCACAGGTACCGTCTGGAGATTCCTAGCTCTGCTGCACCATTCCTCTGACTTTCCCCAGTCCAATGGTGTATGCTGGCCCTTGGAATGCCTCCCAGTATATGTACTGCTCCGGACTCCTCTAGACCTCCCAAAGGCTTTTCTCTTCTTTCTTCCAAAGGGTTTCTTGCCCTCTCTGTCCATCCGCTCTGGCTTCTGCTTCTGATGATCCTCCAGATGATGAAGCTGTCCAAGATGAGGATATCCAAGCTGATCATGAAGATGATGATGATAATTCTCTGTAGAATAAACTCTACCTTTATTCTGCTTAGATGAGTGCTCCTCCCTAGCACAGCGCAGCTGTGCTGAATCAGGCCCTGCCCTTTGAGATGAGTGCTTGGGGATTACCTCATAGCCCTCCTGATTGAACACACGTTTCCCCACTTCAGCTCCTCTAATGGCTGTTGGAAACCTGGTGCATTCTGGAACTGGTAGTCTTTTATGGAAATATTCTGTTTTCTTATTCTACCAGAACTGACAGGTTGCTTGTTCAGAGTCACTTCACCTTTTCTATAGCTCCTTCCTGAGCTATGATAAGCTTCCTTATCACAACACTCAACAGTCAATGACTTTTCTGCCCAAAGCCCGTTGTGCTCGACTCATTCAGCTTGCATCCCAAGCATGCCTCAAGACATCTCTCACTGCTCAAGAAATGCTGCAACTCCTGGGCCATATGGCATCTACTGTACATGTGGTTCCATATGCTCATCTGCATATGTGTGCAGCTCAATGGACCCTGGTTTCCCAGTGGTCTCAAGCATCCGGTCGTTTGGGAGAAAGAATAATACTCTCTACATGTCTTATCTCATCTCTCCAGTGGTGGCAATCCCCAGAACACCTTCTCATAGGGTCATCTTTTCAGAAGCCTCCACATCAATGTACCCTGACAACGGATGTGTCCAAATTGGGCTGGGGAGCCTCTCCACTCAGGGTCTTTAGTCTCATCAGGAGTCACAACTCCACATAAAACTGCTGGAACTCAGAGCCATCCACAATTCTCTCAAGGTGTTCCACGACCATCTTCACTTCTGCACAGTTCTAGTCCAGATGGACAATCAGGTAGCCATGTTCTACTTGAACAAGCAGGGCGGAACAGGCTCTTGGACACTTTGCAACGAAGCCCTACACCTCTGGTCCTTTCACCATACACAGCAAGTAGGTGAATCTGATGCTCTATCTCCCAGAGAAACAGAATCTCTTGGCGGACAAACACAGTCGAGTACTACTACCCCACGAATGGTCTCTCCATGCGGACAAGGGTGCTCATATTTTTCAGATCTGGCGAACCCCAGATATAGACCTGTTTGCAAGTCCTCAGAATGCCAAACGTCCCCACTTCTGCTCCAGGGCACCTGCTCAGAACAACCAAGTGGTAGGTGCCTTTCACCTTCACTGGGGTCAAGGCTTCCTATATGCCTTCCCTCCCATTCCCCTCATCCCCAAAACTCTTTTCAAACTCCAGAGAGACAAGGGCTACATGATTCTTATAGCCCCGCGTTGGCTACAACAACCGTGGTATCCTCTGCTTCTATGTCTCTCTCAAGTTCAACCAGTAAATTTGGGGTCTGCTCCAGATCTCTCACAGTAGGACAGGGCACTGCTGCATCCTAATCCGCAGTCCCTAAATCTTACAGCATGGCTGCTGAAGGCATAGCATTTCAGGACATCAGCCTCTCTCAACAAGTGAAAGCTATCCTTTTGGCTTCTAGAAAACCTTCCACAAGGCGCTCCTACACCTTCAAGTGGTGTAGATTCTCTCTCTGGTGTTTGAAAAGGGGTCTTAACCCCTTTTCAGCTCCGGTGGAAGCATTACTTGAATATCTTCTCCACCTCTCTTCTTCTGGACTCAAAACCAATTCGGTAGGAGTCCACCTAAGTGCCATTGCGGCTTCTCACATGCCCTTAGATCAGGGGTCTCAAACTCAAATTGCTTTGAGGGCCAAATGAGGACTTGTAAAGTAACCCGGGGGCCGCATAAGACACGGGGCCTCATTTGCATAAATACTTGCATAATGTTGCATAATGAGTGTATGGATAAAGAAAGACTAGAAAATGTCTATATTACTATAATCCAGTGCCAACCGCCAGGCACATTAGGAACTACTACAAACACTGCCCATTTAAAACCCATAGCAAACCCCCCGTATCATAAGAGCACTACCAGGACTCACAAAGCACCAGACCCTACCTATCAAAAGGCAACACTGCAAATATTAAATCAATACATTTCAGAGAACAACAATACATGACCTACTGGGAAAAGAGAACAAGTAGCAATGTCAAATAGGAATTACATAAACAGAATACCTCAGCACTGTAGAAATAAAACTATAAATTAATTTCTTGTACTAAAGCACAGACATTAATGATGCACATTTCCCAGAGCTGACATATTCCAGTTAATAAATTCCAAATAAAGAGATATTTTCCTACCTTTTGTGCATTTTTTTTCAGTTGCAATTGTTCCAGCCACTTTCTTATGGTTTCTTCGTGTCTTCTGCTAACTCTCCATCGTCTGCTGTCCATTTGTCCTTTCTTCTCTCTTCTAGTTTTTTTTTCATTCAGTCCAGGTACATTTTAAAAAATCCAAACTTGCTGCTGCTGCCGCCGCCACCGCAGTATCAAGCATCCCTGAGCCCCCCTCAATTAAAGTCAACATAATAAGAACATAGTGCTTTACAAACTTTAATTATTTTAATCCATTTATTATAACCGTAATGTGTAACGTGAATGTAATTATCATGTAAGTTTTACGTTTCAGTCAGTTTTTTTCTGGCTACTTAGCTGGCAGCGTTTTGCATCAACAAGGACTTCGATATTAGGCTTTAATTTATTAGAAAAAAGCAATCTCAGTGTTGCTTGCAAATGTTCATCAGTGAGCCGTGACCTTAGCACAGACTTGTTAATCTTCATGGATGAGAAAAATTGTTCACATACATATGTACTTCCAAACGTTGCAAGAATCCTTGCTGTAGCAGAGAGTAACCTCGGAAACCTGTCTCGTGGAAGAAACGTGTAGAATTCGGGAATTTGTTGACAAATGAGACATTGAATTGTATGGTTGATCTCAGTGAAAAAATATAACTCCTCCCATTTTTCTTGAAAAATTCTGTTTTCGTTCGCGATTTTTCTCTTTTTACTGCTATATCCATTGTCCTTGCATCCAGACTTTTCTGATCGTAATCTCTTCATTATAAATTATTAGGATTGCAATCACAATCCTTTTCCGGTACGGTAATGTTCTCACGTGTTAGCCTTGGTCGCCGTGACTCGTGTGCCCTCTTAGATTTGAAACTTTGCCAAATTTAAATATTTGAATCTCCGCCCTTCTGATGAAACAGTGGTCTGGAAAAAAGAGGCGTGTGTTAAAACAATAGTAGAAGCAATGTGCCCACAAAGCGGAAGTCCTCTGGCAGCGCTGCTGCCGGTGGAGGGAGATGCTGCAATATCGTGTTTTTGGTCACATTACCAGTCCTAACCCCCCCCCCCCCAGTGGCATTAACAATCCGAAATCCCCCCCATCAGCCCACTGCACATTACCAGTCCTAAACCCCCCCCATCAGCCCACAGCACATTACCAGTCCTAACCCCCCCAGCCCACAGCACATTACCAGTCCTAACCCCCCCCCCCAGTGGCATTAACAGTCCTAAACCCCCCCATCAGCCCACAGCACATTACCAGTCCTAACCCCCCCCAGTGGCATTAACAGTCCTAAACCCCCCCCCCCATCATCAGCCCACAGCACATTACCAGTCCTAACCCCACCCCAGTGGCATTAACAGTCCTAAACCCCCCCCTCAGCCCTCAGAACATTACCATTCCTAACCGCCCCAGGGTCATTTAAAGTACTAAACCCCCCCCCCCATCAGCCCACAGCACATTACCAGTCCTAACCCCCACCAGTGGCATTAACAGTCCTAAACCCCCCCCCCCAATCAGCCCACATCACATTATCAGTCCTAACCCCCCCCAGCCCACAGCACATTACCAGTCCTAACCCCCCCCCCCCCCCAGTGGCACTAAGAGTCCTATACCCCCCCCCCATCAGCCCACAGCACATTACCAGTACTAACCCCCCCAGTGGCTTTTACAGTCCTAACCCCCCCCCATCAGCCCACAGCACATTACCAGTCCTAACCCCCTTTAGTGGCATTAACAGTCCTAAACCCCCCCCCATCAGCCCACAGCACATTATCAGTCCTAACCCCCCCCAGCCCACTGCACTTTACCAGTCCTAACCCCCCCCCTGTGGCATTAACAGTACTAAACCCCCCCATCAGCCCACAGCACATTACCAGTCCTAACCCCCCCCCCCAGTGGCATTAACAGTCCTAACCCCCCCCCCCATCAGCCCACAGCACATTACCAGTCCTAACCCCCCCAGTGGCATTAACATTCCTAACCCCCCCCCAGCCGCCCACAGCAAATTACCAGTCCTAACCCCCCCCCCAGTGGCATTAACAGTCCTAAACCCCCCCCCCCATCAGCCCACAGCACATTACCAGTCCTACCGCCCCAGTGGCATTAACAGTCCTAAACCCCCCCCCCCATCAGCCCACAGCACATTACCAGTCCTAACCCCCCCAGCCCACAGCACATTACCAGTCCTAACCCCCCCCAGTGGCATTAACAGTCCTAAACCCCCCCATCAGCCCACAGCACATTACCAGTCCTAACCCCCCCATCAGCCCACAGCACATTACCAGTCATAACCCCCCCCCCCCCAGTGGCATTAACAGTCCTAAACCCCCCCATCCGCCCTCAGCTATTTTCCTGGACTTAACACGCGAGTGGCATTTACAGTCCTAAACCCCCCCATCATCCCACAGCACATTACCAGTCCTAACCCCCCCCAGTGGCATTAACAGTCCTAAACCCCCCCCCCATCAGCCCACTGCACATTACCAGTCCTAACCCCCCAGTGGCATTAACAGTCCTAAACCCCCCCCCCCATCAGCCCACAACACATTACCAGTCCTAACCCCCCAGTGGCATTAACAGTCCTAAACCCCCCCCCCCATCAGCCCACAGCACATTACCAGTCCTAACCCCCCCAGTGGCATTTACAATCCTAAACCCCCCCATCAGCCCACAGCACATTACCAGTCCTAACCCCCCATTGGAATTAACAGTCCTAAACCCCCCCATCAGCCCACAGCACATTACCAGTCCTAACCCCCCCAGTGGCATTAACAGTCCTAAACCCCCCCCATCAGCCCACAGCACATTACCAGTCCTAACCCCCCCCCCAGCCCACAGCACATTACCAGTCCTAAACCCCCCCCATCAGCCGCGGCAAAATCACATGTCCCGCAGGGCCCCCCCTGCCCGGCAGAGCCAGCCCTCCCTCCCTCCCTCCCTGCCTGTTTGCTTCCCTCCCTCCCTGCCTGCCTCAGTCCCTCTCCTCTTCGGCTTAGAACCGCGAAGGGAGAGTTCCTCCCTCGCGACTATGTTAAGCCGGCTGAGGCTTATGGGAAATTTCCCCTCTGCCCCGTCGAGCTTAACAGAGTCGCGAGGGAGAAGCTCTCCCTTCGCGGCTCTGAAAGCCGAAGAGGAGAGGGACTGAGGGAGGCAGGGCTGGCTAACATAGGAGAATTCCGGGTGCTGGGCAGACTGCCTCCTTACCTGCCCGCAGAGAACTGTGCACCCTGCTAGAAGCACATGCCGCCTAACTCCAAGATGGATCCTCCAGGGCGCGTGGTGCCTCGTGGCTTTCGGGTGGCTGCTCAGACTGCTTCTGGGCCCCCCCTCTTCCCCCTCTTCCCCCTCCTCCTTCCTGTCTCTAATTGGTGGAGGGCAGGCTCGTGACTCGGGTCATGTGGAGAGAGCAGACCAACACCACGCAGCCCCGCCGGCAATCTTAAGGTGAGAGGAAAAAAGCTCGCAAAAACCAAGAAAACAGTCATGGCGTCGCGGGCCGCACAAAATGCTCTCGCGGGCCGCGTGTTTGAGACCCCTGCCTTAGATGGTCAATAACGAGTGAGGTAATCAAATTTGCAGATGACACAAAATTATTCAAAGTTGTTAAAACCCAAGAGGATTGTGAAAAATTGCAAGAGGACCTTGAGAAATTGGAAGAATGGACGTTCAAATGGCGGATGAAATTTAATGTGGACAAGTGCAAAGTTATGCACCTAGGAAAGAACAACCCAAACTATGGTTACATGATACAAGGTTCCACCTTAGGAACCATCACTCAGGAAAAAGATTTAGGCATCATTCTGGATAATATCTTGAAACCCTCTGCCCAGTGTGCAGCAGTGGCTAAGAAGGCAAATAGAATGCTAGGAATCATAAGGGAAGGAATAGAGAATAAAACAAAGGATATTATAAAACCTCTATATCGTTTCATTGTACGACTGCACCTTGAATATTGTGTGCGATTCTGGTCGCTATATCTTAAAAAGGTTATAGAGATAAAGTACAGAGAAGAGCTACCAAAATGGTGAAGGGGATGGAAAGATACCCCTAGGAGGAAAGGCTTAAAATGTTAGGGCTCTTCAATTTGGAAAAGAGACCTGCTGAGGGGAGATATGATAGAGGTCTATAAATTAATGATTGGAGTGTAATAGGTGAATGTAAATTGATTGATTTTATGCCATTAAAAAGTAGAAAGACCAGGGGACATGCAATGAAGCTACAGTGTAACCCATTTAAGACTAATAAGAGAAAATATTTTTTCACTCAATGCGTAATCGAACTCCTGGAATTTGTTACCAGAGGATGTAGTAAAAGCTGTTAGTGTAGCTGGGTTTAAAAAAGGTTTGGACAAGTTCCTGGAGGAAAGGTCCATAAACCATTATTAAAGAGGATCTGGGAAATCCACTGCTTGCCCCAATACAAGCATTGTGGAACCTGTGTCTTTTTGGGAAACTGCCAGGAACTTGGCCACTGTTGGAAACAGGATACTGGGCTTGATGGACCTTGTTCTGATCCAGTATGGCATTTTTATGTTCTTATATAAGTTCTTATGTTCTTTTTCTGTTTTCACAAAAGAAAATCCTGGAGAGCATATGAGTGACAAATATACAAATGGAAGTGGAGTAGATACTACACCATTCACAGAAGATGATGTGTTTGAACAGCTTGCAAAACTGAAAGTGGGCAAGGCCATGGGACTGGATGGGATACATCCCAGGATGAAGAAGCCCAGAGGTTCTGGCAGGGCCTTTAAAGGATATTTTTAATAGATCCTTGGAGATGGGAGAAGTTTCGCAGGATTGGAGAAGGACTGATGTGGTACCTCTTCACAAAAGTGGTAATAGGGAAGAGGTGACAGACTATAGGCTGGTAAGCCTTACCTCTGTGGCGGGAAAAGTACTCTTGAAAGAAAGAATAGTGGACTTTCTAGAAACCAATGGATTGCATGACCGAAGTAACATGGTTTTACCAGGGGAAGATCATGCCAAACAAATTTGATTGAGTTCTTGGACTGGGTGACCAGAGAACTAGATCAAGGCATACGATGGATGTGATATACCTAGGTTTCAGCAAAGCCATTGATACTGTTCCTCATAGGAGACTTATCAATAAACTGATCAGGTGGTGAACTAGATCAGAAACTGGTTGACGGACAGATGACGGAAGGTAGTGGTAAATGGAACTCACTCAGAAGAAAGGAAAGTTCATAGTGGTATGCCTCAGGGTTCGGTCCTAGGACCAATACTTTTCAATGTATTTGTGAGTGACATTGCAGAAGGGCTGAATGGGAAAAGTCTGCCTTTTTACAGATGACACAAAAATTTGCAATAGAGTGGACACTTCTGAGGGAGTGGACAACATGAGGAAAGATCTGAAAACACTGACAGACTGGTCTAATTGGCAATTATG
Organism: Ichthyophis bannanicus; assembly: GCA_033557465.1. Classification (NCBI taxonomy): domain Eukaryota; kingdom Metazoa; phylum Chordata; class Amphibia; order Gymnophiona; family Ichthyophiidae; genus Ichthyophis; species Ichthyophis bannanicus. The sequence goes on from CM066031.1 coordinate 224,740,435, forward strand.
ATTTAATTTGAAGAAGTGCAGAGTCATTCACTTGGTATGTAGAATTCCAAAGGAAATGTATTCAATAGGGGGAGATAGGTTGGTGTGCACAAACCAAGAGAGGGACCCTGGCGAACTAGTGTCTGAGGATCTCAAGGTGAAGAAACTACGCGACAAGACGGTAGCCAAAGCCAGAAGGATGCTGGAGGTGCTGCAGATCCAAGATGGCTTCAGAGTAGGACACATTAGTCTGTGCTCCTCAACTGCCTCATTTATATTTTTTTCTGTTACTTGATTTCTTTATCTGCTTTATCCCAAAACGCAAGGCCAAGAATAAGGGAAGTCTCCTCTCTAAACGCGAGGCTCTCGCAGCTGGGTAATGGACTCTGGACAACTTTGTGATGGCAGTCCCTCTCTGTTGTACCTGTTGCTGGGACTGGGGAGAGCCCCAGCTTGAGCAATATTTCACCTCACTCCTTTAGACCCATCCACTCTCCCAGCTCCTGGAGTGCTTCCCGCTGCTGGCTCAGGAGACGTTGGAGATGGTGCAGCTAGTCAGGTGGTGACTGCAGCGGCATCTGGTGTCTCCAGAACTGCGCAAATGTTTACCATCGTTCAGGGGGAGATTCCCTCCCCTGCAGTTGTTGGTGCGGGTGGACAGTGTCCTTCTGTTGCTGCAGCTGTGATTGTTTCTTCATCTGTTGCTTCTGTTTCATTGTTGGTCAGCGATTACTTTAGATTCCATCTGGTCAGCCCTGAAATCTGTCTATAAGGTTTGTGTGGAAGCTCTACAGGCCTCAGCTCTGTGTCCCTCGTTTGGACAGTGTGAAGAAGAAGCTTAAGAACCAGCAGGAACAATTCTTGGGGTTTCATTCTACTATTAAGCAACTTTAAGTTCAAGGAACTTTGGTTCAAGATAGGCTGGTTGTCCAGCAAAAAGTAGAGAACCTTGAAAATCAGCCTAGAAACTTAAACCTTTGGGTTTTGAATTTTCTCTGAGTTGCATTGGTTTCTCCCAGGGACCTCTTTTCAAAGTTCCGAATGATTTTCAATTACCCAGAAGCTGGCATACCTCCTATCCTGAAAATTTATCATCTTCCCCCAGTGTTGGTTAAAGATCCCCCTTCCCATATGGAATCCCACCCCTGGTGGATGTCTCATCAGATTCTTTGGACTTAGCTAATTTGACTGATGTCTAATTTGACTGAGGAGGTGGAAGCCAGAGCTACCCTATTGGTTTCTTTTGTGTTTTTGCAAGATAGAGGCTTTGTTGCATCTTCATTTTAAAACGTCTGGTGCTGTTATGTTTATGGGTGGGAAAATATAGATCTTTCCATATATTTCCAAGTGGACGCAACTCAGGAGGGAGAAATTTCTGGAGCTTCGCACCGAGGCCTTGACCTTAGGAGCAAAGTTCCAATTAAGATTCCCCTATAACAGGGGTGGGCAATTCCGGTCCTGGAGGGCCGCAGACCAGTCAGGTTTTCATGATGTCCCTAATGAATATTCATGATATCTATTTGCATCCACTGCCTTCCATTGTATGGAAATAGGTCCATGAATATTCATTAGGGACATCATGAAAACCTGACTGGTCTGTGGCCCTCCAGGACCGGACTTGCCCAGCCCTGCCCTATAAGTGGTGTCCTCTTGTATCAGAATAAGAGTTACTATTTCTTTAGTATCCAAGAAAAAGCATAACTGTGAGGGTTCAAACAGTTGAAGGACTGATCAGGTGTAACATCTATGGCAGAGGTTCCCAACTCCAGTCCTGGAGGGCCAAACACCATTCAGGTTTTCAGGCTGTCCCTAATAAATATGCATGAGATGCATTTGCATGCACTGCTCCCATTGTATTCAAATGTATCTCATGCATATTCATTAGGGACAGCCTGAAAACCTGAACGGTGTTTGGCCCTCCAGGACTGGAGTTGGGAACCTCTGATTTATGGGTTTAGAAGTATTAGGGGAATGTTCCCTACTGTTTTTCTTTTTCTTATGATTCCTTATCTATCTTCCCATGGTGGTTGCATTTTTGGATTCCTCTCTTATTGTGGGCTGTTTGCACTCAGTGTAAAGATATGATGTATTTCTTTTTTTTTCCCTTATATTTTTTGTGTTATTGAGACTCATGATTGAGTGTATGTTTCTGGCTCAAAGGTTTTCCTTTGATTGTGTAAATGCTATAAAAAGTAAATGATTTAAAAAAAAAGCCTGAAGGATACTGGGCTGCATACAGAGTGGAATAACCAGCAGAAAGGAGAGAAGTTTTAATGCCCCTGTACAAGTCGATGTTAAGGCCTCACTTGGAGTATTGTGTTCAGTTTTGGAGACCATATCTCACAAAGGGCATAAGACTTGAAACAATTCAGAGGAAGGCGTCCAAAATGATTGAGTCTGCACCAGAAGACGTATAAGAAGAGACTTGAAGACCTAGAAGAGGAAGGACAGGGAAGCTATGATACAGACTTCTAAATACTTAAAGGATATCGGTGAACAAACAAACCTTTTTCCAAAGAAGGGGAAGCTGTAAGACTATAGGGCATATGATGAAGCTGCAAGGCAGTAAATTAAAAGCAACATTAGGAAATACGTTTTCACTGAAAGGATGGTGGATGCATGGAATGCCCTCCCGATGGAGGTGGTGGGGGCAAATACATTAACGAAATTCAAAATAGCATGGGACAGACACAGTGAATCCCTTTATAGCAAGAGGATGACATCAAAGCGAATGTAAATATCTTTTAAAAGAGGGGGGCTGACCTGCACAGAGCAGCAGATAGAACCCTAAACACAGGTATAAAGGGGGGGGGGGTGATCTGTACGGAGCTGCAGTTACAACCACTCTAGCCACCTTACTGGGCAGACTAGATGGACTATACTGATCTTTATCTGCATGTAGGATTACTATAAACGCAACCCTACATGCAGTTGTATTGTGGCAGGTCTACTTATATTGCATTGACTTGATAATAAATAAATAGCATTGCAGTAGTCCATTTTGGAGACTACCTGGTGCATTTATAATCATGATCAGATGTGCAGTTTCCAAATAGGCTTCAGCATTTGTCTGTTTCCATGGACAACTTAGGAGCCAGTTTAAATCCCACAGATTTCTTGACTAATCAGTAATGGCACCCCACTTATACAAACTGTTAGTTTCAGGTTGGAAACTGAGATCATGTTTTTCACTGTTAGAATAATTCTGATTTTCCGGGAACAAGCAGGAAGTCAGCCCTCACACATAGGTGACGTTGGCGCTGACGGAGCCTGCGTTAGAAGCATCTGCCCAGCTTTCAAAGAAAACCTTTGGGAGATGCACCACACATGCATGGTCCACTTCCCGCCCAAGAATGCCATCTTGCCTCAGTCTCCTTTTTTCCCACAGAGCCCTTCAGATGTTGTCCTGTTTCCCCCGGAAAAAGTGTGATTTTTGTTAAGTTTTGCCCGGTTTGCATACCAGTTTCTTCCTGTCTCTGAGCCAGCTCGTCTTGTTGTCTCTCTTCAGGTTCGTTCATTCATTTTCTCATTTCTCATCGAGATGTCCCTTGAACCAGCATTTGCGCCCTTTTTTCCGATGGCCTCAAGAAGTGCGGCCGGTGTGGCAAAATGATGTCTCTCGCCTACCTGCACGACTGCTGTCTCCGGTGCCTTGGCCCAGAACATAACGACTCAGACTACGAACTCTGCAGAACCATGACCTCAAAGGCCCTAAAAAGCTGTCGTCAGCAGCAGGAGAAACTTTTCCAGAAGTCTAACTCCACGCTGGAGTCTCCAGTGACACCACGCTCCAGGGTCCCCTCCGATACTTTGTTGCCCCACGAAGCCCAAGCCTCTTTGAAGTCCCGTGGCCATAGTACCTCTGAGCGTAAATCCCCAGAGGTGGAATGCAAGAAGAAGAAACCCTCAAACTGCCTCGGAGGATGGGTCTGGGAAGAAGGAGAAATCCCACCCCAGGCTCCACAGTCCTAGGTGTGAGTCCGAGGAGTTTGAGTGGGAGCGGCCTTCCAGGCTGCCCCGCAGGGAGTCGTTGGCACCCACCGACCGACCTTGGGCCGTAGAGGCCATCCTCATTGAAGACTCTCCCTCTACAGTGCTGACGCCGGGCCCAAAACCCTCAGTGCCTGTGTCGAAGGCTGCGGAGCCAACTGGTATGGAGACCAGGATGGCGGCCTTGGAGAGCAGTATATTTGCCTTCGTGGCCTGCAGTGGGCATTTGTCTGGCTCATCCAGTTCTTCCGCCCCAATAACAGGACCCTCGACATTGAGGGCTTCCCCTGATGTCATTCCGGTCCTTGAGTATCACCAGCCTCGAGAGAGCCCCTGGCAATGGACGAGGTCCCTGTCCCGTACCTCAGGGCACTGGTCCTTCCTAGTAAGTACCCACAGCTTGGAGCGCAGATTCCCCCAGAAGTCACGGACCTCGACCGAGGTGATTGTGCAACATCGGACTCATACTCTGACTTTGAGTCCGAATGGGAGACCGAGGACAAAGTCTCCCCGGGCACGAGGCAACACAAAGATGTGCCCTCTGATCCGTCTCCCCCGATGCTCCGACGCTGTTCCCTGCCTGAGGATGTCACCACCTTCGATTTTGTGCAGGACATGGCCATGGCTCTCACTATCGAGACTGAGGCCAAGGAGGACCCATGTATCAAGGGATTGGAGATACTCCAATACGAGGCACCCCCTAAGGAGACCCTTACAGTACCGGTGCCCCCGATCCTTGACTGCTTACTTCTCTGGATGTGGGAAACACTGGTGTCTGTACCACTTGTCAGTAGTCACCTCAACGCCATGTATCAGATATGCCGAAGCCCTGGGTTCCAAAAGACCCAGCTTCCCCAGAATTCGATGGTCGTGGAGTCGGCCATGCACCGACTCAAAAGCAAAACAACTCATTCGTCGATGCCATCCAGCAGGGAGGCCTGAACTCTCGATGCCCTCAGCCAGAAGGCCTTTCTGGGCTCTATGCTAATTAGCTGGATCAAGTCCTACCAGCAATATATCAGCATGAACCTGAAGGAACTGTCGAAGGATCTCAAGGGGTTTTTGGCAGGCCTCGATGGGGAACCCCTACAGAAGTTTAAGTCCCTGACCTCTGTGGTAAAAGAGTGCTTGAAGTTTTTGTCCCTAGCTGCCTACAGTGGCTTTGAGTCTTTGGCCACGGTGGCTGTCACAGGCATCGGGGCACGACACCAAGCATGGCTGCAGTTGTCTGACCTGGAGCAATGGGTGCAGGACAAACTGATTAATGTCCCCTGTAGAGGAGAGAACCTATTCGGGAAACTCATGGCAGACAAGGCTGCAGAGATAGAAACAGAGATCCTGATGAGAACCAGGCTCTCGAAGAAGACCTCTGTGCAACCCCGGAAGAAAGCCCTGGGAAAGAAATCCTTCTTCCCGAGGAAGAAGGGGGGCTTTGGCAGTACATTGCATTTCCAGGCCGCCTTGGCCCCTCAACAAGGCCAGCAACAAAAAGGTCAGGGACATGGCCCCTGAAAGCAAAAGGCCCTGACATCCCAGATGCCAGCCACGGCCCAGCTTGGGGGGAGCTTTTGACTGCCTGGGCATGACCTCCCCCCCCCCCCCCCCGGGAGTCCACTGCAGCCCATAGGGGGGCGCCTAGCCCTGTTTGTCCACAGGTGAATAGCCATCACCACCGATATCTGGGCGCTACAAATGGTCAGGGAGGGCACCTCCTCCACCTACAGAGGGCGCCACCCTTGTACTTCTCAGGAGAGCCCACCAGATTTCTCCTTCACCAGACCCTGTTTCTCACCGAGCTAACAGGCCTAATGCAGGACAAGGCAGTGGAGCATGTACCGAAACATCTCTGGGACACAGGATTCCTCATTCCCAAGAGGACAGGGGGCCTCGAGAGCAACAGATTTCTGGTCAGTGAGTTCAAGATGCACTCTCCCTTGGGACACTGCTGCCATTCCTCCAGCAGGGAGATTGGCTATGCTCCTTAGACCTAAAGGATGCCTACACGCACATCCTAATTCATCCCAGCCATAGAAAATTCCTCTGGTTCATGGTGGGAGGACTGCACTACCAATACAGGGTTCTGCCCTTTGGTATGGCCTTGTCACCAAGGATCTTCACAAAGTGCCTCACGGTGGTCACAGCCCATCTTTGTCTCCAAGGGGCCTTCGTCTTCCCTTATCTGGACAACTAGTTCATAAAGGGGGGCACAGCTACAGAGACACTATGTGCGACCGGGCACACCATAAACGCCCTGCAGCACCTGGGATTAGTCATAAACTACCCCAAATCTCATCTCACTCTGGCTGAGTGCCTAGAGTTCACAGGGGCGTAAATAGATACCCTCCAGGCAAAAGCCTTTCTCCCTTACGAGAGGTCAGAATGCCTCAGGGAGCAAGCCGCAGAGGTGCACAGATGATGGATGCTACCTGCCCAGCTTCTACTCTGCCTGTTGGGACACATGGCCTCCACTATTCATGTGACACCTTATGACCATCTACACATGAGGGCAACTCAGTGATGCGTCTGCTATCAGTGGACACAAGCCGCAGGCAGGCTCAGGGACAGAGTGAAAGTGACCCGTTAGCTGGTGGACTCCCTCGGATGGTGGCAGTCTGTGTCACCTTCAGGCCAGGATGCCCTTCCAGGCATTCACCACCCAGAGGGTCCTCACCACGGACCCCTCCCTACTGGGCTGGGGAGCGCATTGCGAGGGCCACCGAGAAGCAAGCGCATTGTGAGGGCCACCAGTTGCAGGGCTGCTGGTCCCAGGAGGAATCACAATATTCCTGACTCTCCAAGCCTACCACCACCAGCTGCAGCACCACCTGGTGCTGATCCAGACTGACAACCAGGTCATGATGTTCTGCGTGAACAAATAAGGGGGGACAGTGTCGTATGCCCTCTGTCAGGATCAGTAGCCTTCTGCACCTATGCAGCATGCAGGGGGATGCCCCTAAGGGCGGTTTACCTTCTGGGCCAGGACAGTGCCCTGGCAGACAAGCTGAGCAGAGTCCTCCAGCTGCATGAGTGGTGCCTGGATCCAGTAGTAGCCTCCCAGCTGTTTCGTCTCTGGGGCATCCCTTTGTTGGACCTGTTCACCAGCCCAGACAACACACAGTTGCCCCGATTCTGCTCTCACCAAACACACCCGTCCCGGGTGGCAGCAGATGTGTTCCTCATCCTGTGGAGGAAGACCTTCTGTATGCCTTCCCACTGCTGGTTGTCAAGACCCTATTCAATGTCCAGTGCAACAGAGCATCACTAATGCTGATAAGCTCCTCTGTGGACCAGGCAGCCCTGGTTCCCACTGCTCTTCTACCTATTGGCAGCATTGCTGATTCCCCTGGGCCAAGCCCCAGGATTACTCTCACAAGAGAGGGTTCTCTCCTACACCCCAATTTGGGGTCCCTGTCACTCACAGCTTGGCTGCTGATAGGGTAGGGTTAGCTTCATTCAACCTTCCATGAGACGTTGAGGAGGTTTTTCTGGCTTCGCATAAGGCCTCCACAAGAAGGGTATATGCCATCAAGTGGCACCGCTTCTCATTGTGGTGCGCATAAAGACAGACAAACCCATTCTCCTGCTCAGTACAAGTAGTACTCCAGTACCTGCTCCACTTGTCGCAGGTGGGACTAAAGTCCAATTCGGTCAGAGTACACTTGAGCGCCATCGCAGCACATCACCATCCCATTGAGAGAGAGTCCCTCTCGGCGCAGTCCCTTGTGCCAGATTTCTGCGGGGCCTCATGCTACCCACCCCCCCCCCCCCCATTCGCCCTCCAGCGGTGGAGTGGGATCTAAATGTGTTGCTCTCGCAGTTCACTAAGCCTCCATTTGAGCCTCCGGCTACCTGCCATCTGCAGTACATCTCCTGGAAGGTCATACTCCTTATAGCACTCACATCAGCTCACATAGTCAGTGAGCTCCAGGCTCTGATGGCAGAGTCCCCCTGCACAAGGTTCTACAACAACAGGGTGCATACACCCCAAGTTTTTGCCGAGGGTGGTGTCCCTTTTCCACCTCAATCAGAAGGTGGTGCTCCCCACCTTCCTTCTGAGGCCTCATGCTGGTAGGGCGGAGACAGTTCTCTATACTCTGGATTGTAAAAAGGCTCTGTCCTTCTATCTGCATCGGACTCGGGGGCCACCAAAAAGCACCTCATTTTTTTAATATCCTATGACCCCAGTTGACTGAGGCTCCCAGTGACTAAGTGAACTCTGTCCGCGTGGGTGGAGGACTGCATTACCCTGGCCTATGAACAGGCGGGGATTTCACTGGACCAAGTGATCAGGGCCATGGCTACTTCTGTGGCAAATCTGCACTCTGTCCCCATGACTTAAATCTCTCGGGCCGCTACCCAGTCTTTGGTCCATTCCTTCGCGGCTCACTACTGCCTGGAGAGGGAGTCCCGATGAGGCAGCGCCTTCAGCCAGGCCATACTCCATAATCTTTTTGGGGTATAGGCAACTACTGCCCTCTGACCCTTCTGTGTTAAGGCTACTGGAGTGCTGGTTCTCTGCTGGACACTTGGGTCTTTTGAGAACCTCTCAGTAGGGACTCAACTACTGCTGATCACGGCTCACCCTTTACAGTTTACTGTGGCGTTTTTACAGGTTCTTGATAGCCTGCAGCTGGGGCGTCCCATATATGACGACTGACTTCCTGCTTGTTCCCAGGAAAAGCATAGTTACTCACCTGTAACAGTGTTCTTCAGAGACAGCAGGAATTGGTCCTCCCAATCCTCCCTCCTTCCCTAGGAGTTGCTTCTCTACCATATTTTATTTTTTTCCTTGGCTGTCTTAGCTATGTCATTTGACCGAGCCAAGATTTGGCACCCTTAGGTGGGACGGGGATGACACATGCATGGTGCATTTCCCAAAGGCTTTCTTTGAAAGCTGGGGAGATGCTTCCATGCAGGCTCCGTCGGTACTGACGTCACCCTTATGTGAGGACTTATTCCTGCTGTCCCTGGAGAACACCTGTTACAGGTGAGTAACTACACTTTTTGTACAGTTTACTTTCAATTTATTTTCTTTGAGTCACTTTGAAACTGCTACTAGATGCTAATTTTGCCTATATATCCAGCAATATTTGTATACAATAGGAAAAAAATACCTGGTTAGCATTTGCTTGTAATCCGAACTGTCAAATAACATAACACTGTAGTCTCAAATGTATATATTAAGCACAAGTGACGGTAAAGACTCATGAAAATCAGTTTTATAAAATTGCTTACTTTGTGTGGCTAGCCTTATGCATATAGAGCTACTGTGTACGCAGGTTTTGCCTGAACTAAGAAGGGATACACATTTATTAGCAGGTATTACTGTGTGGATAAGTTTCAAATAGAAAGTGCACACATATTTTCACTTTTAAAATTAGTGTAAAGTCCATGATTAAAATTAATTCATTTGCTTAAACCTACCTAGACTGTTTGTTTTAAAAAGAAAATAAAAAAATGACCCCTGAACTTGTTTGGCAAAACTGGAAAATGATCTTTACAGTTTTCCAAATACTCGTACAAATTTTCTCCCTCCAGGTTTCCTACTTGCACTTTTCCAACCTTTTCTCCAATGAACCTTATAACCAAAATTCAGATTTCATAACTCCTGCCTTGTCTTCAACGTATTTCCTTCTTTAATCCCACCAATCCGGTTTTGAGGACCACTGTATATAAGAACAGACATTCACTGCATAACCACTTCACTTCACCCTAAAGAAAGTCCGTAATAATGGCTGAAACGTCTGTTCCACTTACTAAGAGGCAGCATGACCCGGAAAACAGCAACGATTGAACTAGCTGCAGAAGCCTAAGAGAACAAAAAGTGGAGGATGTTCGCCAAATGTGAAAAACATAGCATAAACTTTGATAAAACTACATGATTGTGAAAAGGCATAGAGTGGAAGAAATTACAGTAGTCTGTGGCGGGTGGGTGTGCAGCAGCCAGTCCGATAAAAACTAAAAGAATGGAAAGCTGTACTGGAAACATTTTTGATTCTCTAGGACCAAGCAGGAAGTCAGTCCTCACATATGGGTGACATCGACGTCAATGGAGCCCCCGTGCGGAGCATTTCCCCAGCTTTCTAAGAAAGCCTTTGGGAATACTGCATGCATGCGCGGTCTCCTTCCCGCCTAAAGGTGCCATCTTGCTCAGTCTTTCTTTTTCTGTGGAGCCCAACGGACGTCTGTCCGTGTCACCCGGAAAAGTTGACTTTTTTTCTTGCGATTTCTTCGTTGTTCTTCTCCGGTTCGACACCGGTTCCCCTTCCCGCTGGGTTCGGTACACCGGTGTCGAGCCCGTCTTCTATTTTTCGTTTTTTGCCCTTCATGGCTGGCGTTCGTGCCCTTTTTTTCTTTTCCCTGGAAGGCCGGTCCTTTGACCTCGCGGTGGTTCTTTTTTCCCCGATGGCTTCCAGTGGTTTCAAAAAGTGTGATCGGTGTAAGAAACTGATGTCTCTCACCGACCCACAAGACTGCTGCCTTCAATGCCTGGGACCTGCGATGAGGAAGCCCCTCAAGAAGAGATGAAAATAGGAGAAAATCCTGATGAGGTAAACAATACTGCACTGACAAACAGGATTTTCACCTCAGGAATAAAAACACAGCCAGTTGATGATTTAAAGCCACACCTCACCTCAGGGAAGGAGACAGGTCTGTTCACTGATTGGGCACACCCAAGGGAGAGTCAGGGAGTGCAAGGAAGTGAGGGCTTGTTAAATACTCAAGCAATGAGGAGAGAGAGAGAGAGGAGGAGGAGCGAGTGCAAGCACGAGGTCAGGAGCAGCAGAAGGGGAAATGTTGGAACAGCTGAGAGAACTGCTTGGAGGAGAAGTCAGCTAGAATCTGAGACCCGAGCAGAACCTGGGAGCACTGAACAGTGGTGCAAGGATTCACCCTGGAGGAAGTCTCACTGCAAGGTAGAGCCTTTGGTTAAGGGAGCCAGCAGGCCAGATACCTGGAACAAGGGCAGCCGGACTCACAGCTGTAAAAGCCAAGACAGTTTCAGAGAAAGATACGAGGAAACTGTTCAGCCTGACATTTACCTGCAAGGTACTGGAAGTAAGGATGAGAAAGCTGAAGTACAAAGCCTGAGAATTAACAGGAGAAAAGGTACCAATGCTTATCTAAAAGACCTTGGAAAAGGTAACGCTGACATTTCTTGTTATAACCCCTTGTTTAAGAAGTCTCCTGCATGTGTTAACCTCCTGAGAACAAACCCAGCATATGCAGCTAATGATAAGTGGGGGAAGGGATTTACCCTTACTGAGAACTGTTCCTTTGACAAAGGTAGGATAGCTGATTACCCTGAGCTGGGAGTCCTAAGTAAATGTTGGTTAGAGAAGAAGGAAGGCTATCACCCTGAAAACATGCACAAGCAAGCTGAATTACTTCTAAGTCAGTTTAAGGAATTTCTGGAGAAAAGGGCAGAGCAGAATAATAACCCTGACCAGAATTCCAGTAACTCTGAGGAAGCTATGCAACTGGACGTTTGTCTGCCTTCAATAGAGTTTGACTCACCTATGGATTGTTCTACTTGTGTAATTGAGAATAACCAGGTTAATGAGCACTGAAAGCTATATGAAGTAATATAGTATAAGGTTTGCCATACCTGCAGCCACTGTGAGAAAACCTTATGCTTGTTTAATAAGCTTAATCACATGGTAAATTGAGAAGCCGTGCCGTAAGGAAGAGCACCTGTTTCAATTTGCTGAAGGATCACATGATTGCCTAGCCTGAGACTAAAGGAACTGTGAAACAGCCAAGTAGAGCTGAGCCGTTTTTGTTGCATCTTTTGTGTGTGTTTATTTTCAACCCTTATGTTGGAATTGGCATTCTTTTGCGTCTGAGATACTGAATCTTGATGCGCTGGAATAAACCTTCTTAAAAATAAATATTCTTGCATGCCTTTTTCTACTCGAGCTACAACTACAACTCAGTCCCACAGGAGGCCAAGCAACTACATATCCCAGAACTCCTGGGGCCAAGTGTTAGAGCTTCACTCCTAAAGGACACTTAATAGGCCGTCCCTACCTGTAAGCTCTTGGGCCCAGGTAGTAAGGACGTCGCAGACCGGATCATGATCCTAAGGTCTGTGTCCCGTGTGACAAAATGTCCACCAAGGCACTTCGAAGCCGCCAGCATCAGAAAGAACGGATTTTTTCTGACTCTGCCTCCGGCCGGGCCCGGACCTCATCTGAGGCCTCGACATCTCGGGAGTCTGAACCCGAGCACCGCCGGGGTTCCTCGGACAGGGGGTCCCCCGATTGGGAGCATAAGAGGAAGAAAAGGCTCCTGAGGGCAGCGTCGGAGGAGGTCCCTGGTTCCTCGGGGGCCAGGTCTCAGACCCCCGATCGCCGCCCCGGGCTCTTGGAGCAGGAGAAGCCGTCCAAGGTACCTCGCGTGGAGCCGGAGTCCCCCGGGCACGTAAGTCCTGTTGTCCTTGAGGACTCTCCTCCTAGGGAGCCGACGTCGTGCCCGGTGCCACCGGGGCCCGAGTCAGTAGCTGCTGAGTCTCCTGAGCTTGGACTCAGGCTGACAGCCTCGGAGTGCAGATTGTCTGCCTTCATGGATTAGCAGCGGGTGCTGATGGCCAGCCTCGCTGGTGCATCTGCCCCGACCACCGGGACATCGACGTCTAAGTTGACCCCGGAGACCGAGTCGATACTCAAGACCATGAAGGCTCGAAGTCGTCCTCAGTCACGGTCACCCTCGACCTCCCGCTCGGGACCGAGGGTGTCGACGCCGGTGCCTTCGGCGTCGGGGCAGGTGCCACTGAGGCCTGCGCGGTCGGAGCCCCCCGACTCCTCTTCGGATGAGTCCGCGTGGGAGATGGAGGACGAGGAGTCCCCCGACACCTTTCGGACTCGGTGCGTCCCTTCGGACTCACCGCAGTCCGAGCCCCGGAGTAGGTCCCCCCCCCCGGAGGACACCCGGGTCTGGGATATGGCCAAGGCTTTGGCGATTCCCGCGGACCCCGAGGAGGAGCCTTGAGCCGAAGAGCTCGAGGCCCTCCAGTATGACTCTCCTCCGAAGGAAGCCTTTACTGTGCCGGTTCCTCCGATGCTGGAACGGCTCCTCTTCCGGATGTGGGAGGCACTGGCCTCGGCGCCGGTTTTGAGCAAGTGGGTCGATTCCATCTATCGACTCCGTAAGAGCCCTGGATTCCAGAAGGCGCAGCTGCCGCACCATTCCATGGTGGTGGAATCGGCCATGCATCATCTGAAGTACCAGAAGATGCACTCTGCGGTGCCTCCCGGCAGGGAGGCCCGGAACCTGGATGCGCTCGGCAGAAAGTGCTTCCAGGGCTCGATGCTTGCTTGCCGTGTCCAGTCCTACCAGCTGTACATGGGCATGTACTTACGAGACGTGGCAAAGGAACTTGCCGGGTTCTCTGCTGGCCTCTCCGGGGAACCTTTGCAGAGGTTCAAGACCTTGTCCTCGGGAATCCGGGAATGCTCAAAGTTCATGTTCCGAGCGGCCTACGATGGCTTTGAGGCTTCGGCCCGTGTAGCGGCAGTCGGCATCGGGGCCCAACGCCAGGCATGGCTGCAGTCATCGGACCTCGAGCCCTGAGTGCAGGACAAGTTGGTCGATGTCCCTTGCCGAGGTGAAAACCTTTTTGGCAAGCCCATGGCCGAGAAGTCTGCTGAGCTCGAAATTGAGCACCTGACTAGGACAAGGCTGTCCAGAAAGACTTCTTCCTCTTCTCATAAGAAGAAGGGCTCTGGTAAGAAGTCCTTTTACCTGAGGAAGGCAGCTGCCTACAAACCTTTCCCTCAGTACCAGGCCTCCCCAGCTCCCCAGCAGGGTCAGCAGGCCAAGGGCCAGGGACATGGGCCCCGTAGGCAGAAGACCCCCAAGCCTCCGGCTCCTGCTCCCACTCAGCATGGAGGGGGTTTTTGACTCCCACAGCATAGCCTTTCCACCTCTGCTGCCCCATCCCTGCACAGGAGGTCATCTAGCCCTGTTTGCCCACAGGTGGCCACCCATTACAGGAGATGCTTGGGTATTGAGCATAGTCCACAAGGGCTATATTCTCCATTTCCAGCAGTTGCCTCCTCCCTACTTCCCAGGAGAGCTTCCAAGGCCTCCTCTGCACACAGACTTCCTCCTTCAAGAACTTCAAGGTCTGCTTCTAGACAAGGCGGTGGAGCCCGTACCTCCCCGCCTGCAAGGTCACGGTTTCTACTCCAGGTACTTCCTCGTACGAGAGAGAACCGGTGGCCTCAGGCCTATTCTCGACCTCAGGAATCTCAACAAGTTCTTGGAGAAAGAAAAGTTCAAGATACTTACTCTTGGAACACTTCTGCCCTACCTCCAGCAGGGAGATTGACTATGCTCCTTAGATCTAAAAGATGCGTACACATATCCTCATTCATCCAGACCACAGAAAGTACCTCAGGTTCATTGTGGGAGGAAACCATTACCAGTACAGAGTACTGCCCTTTGGCCTAACCTCCGCCCCAAGGGTTTTTACAAAGTGCCTGGCGGTGGTGGCGTCCTACTTGAGGAATCAAGGTGTTTTTGTCTTCCCCTACCTGGACGACTGACTCATTAGGGGTCAGACTTACCAGGAGGCCAGGCAAGCCACCCTCCGAACTGTCTCCCTCCTGCAACACCTGGGCTTTGTCATAAACTTCACAAAGTCCACTTTGCTCCACTCCCAGAACCTGGAGTTCATAGGGGCGCGGCTGGACTCCCTCCAAGCAAAGGCTTACTTGCCAGAAGACAGGGCTCAAAGGCTCATAGACTTGGCACACCAGTTTCTGAGCATGCTGCGGGTTTCCGCCAGACTCTGTCTGAAGCTCCTAGGCCACATGGCATCCACAGTGCATGTGACCCCCTATGCCCGCCTCCACATGAGACCTGCACAGTGGTGCCTCAGAACTCAGTGGAAGCAAGCTACAGGAAGCCTCACAGACAAAGTACGGGTGTCCAAACCATTCCTGAACTCCCTACAGTGGTGGCTACACCCCCCCCCCCCCCCAACTTACTACAGGGGGTGCCTTTTCAGGTGCCTGTTTCCACAGTGGTGTTGACGACCGATGTCTCCTTGCAGGGCTGGGGTGCACATTGTTTGGGCAGGTGCACCCAGGGCCTGTGGTCTTCATGGGAGGCCACGCAACAGATCAACCTACTGGAACTCCGGGCTATTCGCTTAGCCCTCAAAACCTTCTCTCACACCTTGGCTCAACAGTCTGTTCTGGTTCAGATGGACAATCAAGTGGCCATGTTCTATGTGAACAAACAGGGAGGCACTGGGTCCAGGCTCATGTGTCAGGAGGCACAGGCCCTTTGCTCTTTTGCGCTCAGGCACAACATGTTTCTCAAAGCTGTTTATCTCCCTGACCGGGAGAACTTCCTGGCAGACAGGTTGAGCAGGGTTCTGCAGCCCCACGAGTGGCAACTGCACCCATTAGTGGTTCAAAATTTTTTCCTGAAATGGGGACTTCCATCCATAGATCTCTTTGCCACTCCCCTGAACCGGAAGCTACCCAGGTTCTGTTCCAGGCAACCGCATCCCCTGAGGTTAGCAGCGGATGCCTTCCTGATTTCTTGGTCCCAGGGCCTCCTGTATGCGTTTCCTCCCACACCTCTGGTGGCCCGAATATTGTTCAAGATTCTAAGGGACAAGGCCTCGGTGCTTCTGGTAGCCCCCAGGTGGCCAAGTCAGCCCTGGTTCCCACTTCTGCTTCAACTAGCTGTGGAAACCCCACTGCCTCTGGGGTTGCAACCCGATCTTCTCTCTCAGGATCAGGTTTCCCTTCTGCACCCCAATCTCAAATCTCTCAATTTGATGGCCTGGAGGCTGCAAGGGTAGTGTTGGCTCCCTGGGGCCTGCCTCAGGAAGTGGAAGAGGTGGTCTTGGCCTCTAGAAAGCAATCCACTAGGAAAACCTATGCCCTGAAGTGTGGAGAAGGTTCTCCTTGTGGTGTCAGCAAGTCAAGGAAGATCCTTTCTCCTGCACTGTGCCAGTAGTGCTTCAGTACCTGCTGCACTTGTCCAATCAAGGCCTTAAGTCCAACTCTGTTCGGGTCCACCTTTCTGCTCTGGCAGATCACCACTCACTGGTGGAGGGACACTCTTTGTCGGTTCACCCCTTGGTGTCCAGGTTTCTCAGAGGCTTGCTCTTGCTCAAGCCTCCTCTCCGTCCACCGGCCCCTGAGTGGGAGTTGAATGTGGTCTTGCAGCAACTGACTCGCCCACCCTTTGAGCCGATGGCTACATGTCCTCTCTGCTTCCTTTCTTGGAAGACTCTATTCCTAGTGGCCCTGACCTTGGCCAGGCGAGTGAGTGAGCTTCAAGCCCTGGTCTGTGACAGGCCTTACACTCGCTTCTATAGGAACAGGGTAGTCCTTAGGACTCATCCTAAGTTCCTCCCAAAGGTTGTTTCCTCTTTCCATCTCAACCAGGAGGTGGTTCTTCCAACGTTCTTCCCTAGGCCCCATGCCAGCCGGGCTGAGACAGTCCTGCATACCCTGGACTGTAGAAGGGCCTTATCCTTCTACATTGAACGTACGCAGGGGCATAGGAGGGTTACTCAGCTCTTCGTCTCTTGTGACCCTAATAACTTGGGGTTACCTGTCTCCAAGCGTACCTTGTCCATCTGGGTGGCTGACTGTATCACCTGGGCTTACAGGGCAGCTGACCTTCCCTTGCAGGGTCGGGTCACGGCCCACCGTATCAGGGCAATGGCTGCCTCAGTAGCTCATCTCCGCTCTGTACTGTTGGCAAACATCTGTAGGGCTGCAACTTGGTCCTCAAGCCAGACCTTTGTGGCCCATTACTGCCTGGAGAGGGAGTCCCGTAGGGACAGTGCTTTCGGTCAGGCAGTGCTCCGAAATCTCTTCGAGGTTTGGGCAACTCCTACCCTCCAGCCCTCTGGTTGGGCTACCAGTGGGGGGGTATGTTTCAGTGAAATCCTTTCTCTGATGCTGAAGCTAGAGGGAGCTCATTTTTCAGCTTGGGTCTCCGGTAGCCTTAAGCTGGGGAGTCCCATATGTGAGGACTGACGCCCTGCTTGGTCCTGGAAAAAGAGTAGTTACTCACCTGTAACAGGTGTTCTCCAGGAGCAGCAGAAATCGGTTCTCACAACCCTCCCTCCTCCTCTGGGAATTGCAGTTGTTCATAGTTCATTTTTACACTTTTTGTGCTGTCTTTTAGCTATGTCATCTGACTGAGCAAGATGGCACCTTTAGGCGGGAAGGGGACCGCGCATGCGTGCAGTATTCCCAAAGGCTTTCTTAGAAAGCTGGGGAAATGCTCTGCACGGGGGCTCCATCGTCGTCGATGTCACCCATATGTGAGGACTGATTCCTGCTGCTCCTGGAGAACACCTGTTACAGGTGAGTAACTACTCTTTCTTCACCGTCCCACTCATCTACCTTTGGAACACCTTCAAATGCACTCACTCAGCCTTCAGCCTCCCTTCAGTGCTTTTGCTCATCTACCCCTTTCTGATCATCCCCATGTACTTACACTCTGCATGCACTCATCCATCTCCATCTGATATCATCCTTATGACTTGCACTCTTGCCCCCCTACTCCTTGGAGGTAGGCTGGAGAAGAGCAGAGGTACGTATCTCCCTTCTGTTGACCACCTTTTGTCACCATTCAAGACTTTGCTACTGTAGAAATGAGAGACAGTGACCAGTACAAAGGGATGTACGTTGTGCAACCATTCCCTTGCCGACTGGGGAGAGATTGGTAAATGCAGGTAGTGGGCAAGAAGGTGCATTTCTCTCTGCTCACCAGCTGCTGCCACTCCTCTGTTTTGCTGCTCTTGCCAAAGTCAGGGCCTTGAGGGAGGAGTGGCCTAGTGGTTGGGGCAAGGTACTTCAGGCCGGAAGGTTGGGGGTTCAAATGCCACTAGAGGACAGCAACCTTGGGCCGGAAGGACTGGGGTTTCTAGTCCCACAGGTGCTCCTTGTGGTCTTGGGCAAGCCACTTAACCCTCCATAGCCCATGTTCCCTGTAAAATAGTTATCTCCAAGTTATAATGCCCTGTTCAATGTAATTTCAGTTTGTTCAATGTAAACCGCCTTGATATCATGAAAGACGGTATATAAGAAATGTTAAATAAATGTTAAAAATAAATAGTGTCTGGAACTCACCTGACTGCTGCCATTTCTATTGCTTTGCACAGCTCTCAGTGACTGGTGCTTATACTCCTGATTGTTTTCTTTTGTGAGAACCCCACAGAACAGTAGAAATGACAAAGTCCTGGTGCAGGTGCTGTGTGGGTGTATTTGAGAAGCCTTGTATTAAAGGATTTCACGGTTAACAATATGTCTCAATTAAGCTTTTGCTAATTAATTTTAATCTGCTCACACAGTCCTCAACATAGCACAAATGTTAAAAATGGACTGAACAAAACATCAAAGCAATGTGCTTGGGAGCAAAGGGATACATTGTTTTGAAAATGACTCTGTACCCTATTAGTTTTAATTAAACCAGTTTTCTGAACCAATAATCAGGAAAAATGTTTTAACAGTTCATTTCCAATATGGGTTAAACTAAATTATTTCTGTTTTTTGTAACTAAATGAATAAATTGAGACAGTTTTCAAATCAAGTTCTGTTCATTCCCCTAGGCTATTAATTAAAAAAAGAAATAGCAAATAGGTTTTTTTTAACATTATTTCTATTCCTTCCCCTGCACCTTCCCACTGGAACTGTTTTAAACTGTTTTAACTGTTCTATGTTTTGCAGGAAATCTTGAAGGCTCAGCAATCCAAGAATTCCTCACCAAAGAATTCCAGCTAGCTCTCATCATTCCTTCCATCACAGACTAATTCCAATAGACTCATTCCCGGGAGTTTGGCTAATCCAGAGAAGCAAATTTTTTCCAAACCCCCTGTATTTTTATTTTCACTGCTGTACTCCAGTAAGCCTTATGGCAATTTTTAGTGCATGCATCTGTTTCCTATAATTATGTTAACATGAATATGCCCTGAAAATGCAGGTATAAAGTTATGCAGTGAGGCAGAATATCATGTTGTGAATACTTCATTGATGAATTTGTGTGTGTGTATATATATATATATATATTTACTACCCATATTTTGCAGATTGGTTTTCATTTTTCCACCCCATTGGGTAAGCTTCATCTTGAAAGAACAGAGTTGCCTACTCAATCTCAATCTGACCAAATTAATTTGTTTGTGGAGAACACCTTGTCTGCAAAATCTTGATGAGAAATATTGTACTGGTTACAATCAGCTTATCTTTCCTGCCATAATCCTTACAGCATCTCTTAATAAATCTGATTCTGCTTTTCCCACCTCTACCATGATAAAACCGCAGAGCATTCCTGCTGCTGAAAAAGTTGACAAACAGCTTGCCAATGGAGAATGTATTCTCTAATAAGGATCTCAAGGTTTATCTAATCTTTTGCAGTGACAGAGATCTCAGTCTGTCTTTGGCTTTTCCCTCACTTCTTCATAACCATGAATGTTCAGTAGTTACTTCATGCTGTAGTGAATTTTGCTACTGTTTATCTCCAGCACCTACTTTGGATGCCATTTCATGTATACCTCTGCTTTTCGGTGAATAATATTTATGGATGTTGCTCCTGTCTCTCCCCTTGGAACAACACAGTGACTTTTCTTCTGAAGCATTCTTTCCAGAGCTAGACCAGTCCAGACTAGTGGGTTATCTCCCCCTGCCAGCTGATGATGGAGACAGAAAAAACTAGAACAATGCCACGACATCATAGCTAGTATAAAACCCAGTGCAGCTTGGGCACTCTCCAGTATTTTCTTTCTCCAGCAGATGGTGGTTCTTCTGTCGGTGCAGCGGAGGCTTAAAGCTCCTGGCACCTGGCAGCCATCTCGAGAACAAGGAACACCGTAGGATGGACAA
The DNA here is from genome assembly GCA_033557465.1 of Ichthyophis bannanicus. Taxonomy (NCBI): domain Eukaryota; kingdom Metazoa; phylum Chordata; class Amphibia; order Gymnophiona; family Ichthyophiidae; genus Ichthyophis; species Ichthyophis bannanicus. Next base: position 224,760,267 of record CM066031.1, read on the forward strand.
ATTTATTATTAAACAAAGAGATCTGCCCAACATGTGTTTCGGCCAGGGGCCATCTTCAGGGGACCAATAGCCTCTACAAAAACAATAAAACAAATTAAATAAACCATAAACAGTAAAACAAAACATATAAATTAATACATTATAATAAATAAATAAAATGATTAAAAAATGCTTCCAAAGAATGGAAAACATCATGCAAATTTAAAAAAGTATAATAGTATGCAAAATATAAAAGTGAACAATATATAAAATATTAAATACAAAGAATGTAATCAATAGTCTGAACCTGGCAATGAAAAACAGGACAAATACATATGTACAGCTGAATACTCATAGAAGGAGAGAGATGGTAAGACATAATTGCAGGAGCCTAAGAAACAAACCACGGACTTAACAAATTGTAATCTTATAGATCTATAGATCTTGAAATGACATATAGAAATAAATCATAATAAATGTAGGAAAATAAAACGTAAGGAACAATACAAGTAGTTAAATTGTATCATAAAAACATGAGTATGAAACAAGCAGGAGCCACCAGAGAAACCCTGAGAATGTAAATCAAAGCAGCAGCAGACTACAAAGTGTTTAAGCAGTGTAGACAAGAGTCAGCAGAATATAATATAATGAGAGTGTAACTTAGAGCGGCAGCAGACACGAGGGGATTATTCTTGGTAGCAGTGTGAACAAAAATTTGCACATAATATATAACGAAGGTGTATCTCAAAGCGGCAACAGGCTACAAGGGAATAATGATTGGTAGCAGTGTGAACAAAAATTAGCACATGTTATTATATAACGAGGAATACCAACACCAAAAAGATGTATAAAAAGTGTATAAAGACCAAGCTATAACGAATAATGTAACAAAAATGATAGAGCTTATCACTAAGTTTGCAAGCTAATTCAAAGACGCTGAGAAAAAGCGCCAAACAAGAATGAGCTCATGACAAGTGCCTTATAAATACTAAGTAGTTGTGGCTGTGCTGTTCATCATGTGAGCACCAAAACCTTATATAGTAGCTGACCTATTAGATTAACATATGCTATCAAAGGTGAATACAATTTAAATGAGCCATACAGTAAAAAGAGGTAGTATAAAATCAATTAGCTTATCTTAATCAAATTGCAGATATAATATCCAGGGAAGAAGCTAGGAGAGGAATCGGCAGATCCATTGTAACAGATGGCAAGTGTTGTCGCAGGAGGATTTACATGCTAAAAAGGGGGGATGCTACATAATAGTAGTTTCAAGAGAATAGCGGGAAACAATTAAGCTAATAGTCAATCAAAATGAAGATGACTTGAGCAATCGATGAAAGAGTACATATCATGTATATAGGGCTAAACCTACTCATAAAGTTGTACAACATAATCCATCAAAAGCAGGAGCAGAGGATTTAAAAAAACAAAAGAGGGCTGAGCCAAAAATAAAAATATAAAAAAGTGTATACATGAAAAGAAATAAAAATATGACATCCAGTGGTACCTCTAAGCAAATGCAATACAGAGAAGGAAACAGCTAAAATTGTCCACGAAACACAAATGAACGCTTGAACCACCCAGAGGCAAAAGAATAAATAACTAAAAATAGCTAATATGAATACAAATAGACTTAAAACTAAAAGAGGCTAGCGACATTAAGCACAGCTAAGGGGTAAAAACCAGTAGGCAATATGAGATAACCAAACATCTATGAAAGGGTATAATAAATAAAAACAGCTAATGCATGAACCCATAGCACCCTAATAGACAACCCAACTATATTAAATAAAAACTGATAAAAAAAAACCATGATTGAATAAATATGTATATAAATAAATACAAAAATATAAAATTATAAATAATTATATAAAAAGTGGGTGGAGGAGGGAGGAAAGGGAAGGCAAGGGGAAGGAGGAGTTAAAAAAAGAGAGGAAGGGGAGAAGAGGGGAGGGGGAGGGTGGAATGGAGGGAGGGGGAGGGGAAGAAAAAGAAGGCGGGAAGAAAAGGGAGGAGGGGACGGGGGAAGGAAAAAGGGGGAGATAGAGGATGTCGTTTTTGCCTTTTTTTACCACAAATGGGGCTGTTTAACATCTGAACATTGGATCCTCAACATCATACAGCAGTGATATTACTGGAATGCTCCTGTCAGATTCAAGATGCCTTTGTGATTTCCCCTTGTGATTCTGCTCTCAAGAAAGCAGCTGTATGGGCTACCCTTTGGCATCTTCTCAAACTCTGTCCATTCTTCCATTGCCTCCTTCACAGTGGGGCACAGGAAGGTTTCCATCTACTTTGTTGTCCCAAAGAAGGACGGCTCCTTTCGTCCTATTCTCTATCTCTAAGTCAATCGCAGTTTGAGGGTGTTCCGGTTTTGGATGGAGACTCTGAGGTCAGTGATTCAGTCTGTACGGCAGGGGGTGTTTCTAGCCTCTCTAGAACTGGCAGAAGCTTACTTCTATATTCCTATCCAAGAAGATCAACAGCACTTCCTCGGATTTGCTATTTTGGGCAGTCATTTCCAGTTTTGTGCTCTTCCTTTTGGGTTGGCGACTGTATTTCAAACATTCTCCAAGGTCATGGTGCTAGTTGCGGAAGCTCTTCGACACGAGGACATTTGTCTTCATCCACGCCAAGACCCAGTCTGATGCTCTCCATTCGGTGCAGCGGGTGGTACTGCTTCATGGGGAGCTCAGCTGGGTAGTCAGCCACGCCAATTACTGCTTGACACTTTACCAGGATTTGGAGTTTCTTGGCGCTCATGTTGACACTTAGCTGGGGAGAGTCTTCCTGACTGGGGAGCAATGAGGGAAGTTCAGCTATCAACTCTGGGAATTTCAAAGGATCCAGCCCCCAGAGCCTGAGATTATCTGCAGCTCCTGGGAACAATGGCTTCCACCTTGGAGTTGTTCCCTTGGGCTTGAGCACATATGCGCCTTCTGCAGCAGACATTACTGTCCTGTTGGTCTCCATGTTCCCAGGATTACAATGTACATCTTCCTTTTCCTTTGAGCGTAGGAACAGCCTCATTTGATGGACTTTTCCTGACAAGATGCTTTGCGGCATGCTACTTGAGTCACTGGCATGGGTGATCCTTACCACTGATGCCAGTTTAGGTTAGGGAGCCCACTGTTTGGGCCGTTCCACTCAGGGAGCTGGACTGGATTGGAAGCCAAGTGGCTAGAGGCAAGGACCATTTATCTGGCATTGATGCACTTCTTCAGCCTGATCCTGGATCGAGCAGTGTGTGTTCTCTCAGACAATGCCACTGCGGTTGCTTGTATTGATTACCAGGGCAGCACCAAGTGTCTGGAAGTGGTGTGGGAGATGTAGCTTGGGCAGAGCAACACCTGTAGCCCTGTCAGCCCAGCACATTGTGGGAGTGCAGAATATGCATGCAGATTATCTCAGCAGTCATATGATTCATCACGGCAAATGGGAGCTGGCTGCACAGGCCTTTAATCGCATAGTGACCTGCTGGGGGATTCCATGGCAACTGAGCATTATTCTTCGGCGCTTTGGTGACCACCTTTTAAGCCTTTAAAGTAAGCAACACTTAAGGATTTGTATCTGAAGGTGATCTTTCTGGTCTCTGTGACCTCGGCACGCTGTATTTCAGAGTTGCAGGCCCTGTCTTGTCGAGATCCTTTCTTATTTCTTGCTTAGGATGTTACCTTGCAGCCGGTGCCTTCCTTTCTGCCCAAAATGCTTTCACCCTTTTATGTCTCTCAGGTTTTACAGCAGATCAGAGCTCTAGAAAGATAAGGACCTTCATTACCTGGATGTGTGCAGGGTACCTACTCAGGTACCTGAAGGTTGCAAAATCAATTTCACTTTTCTGATCGCCTGTTTGTCCTTTTTTTCAGGATCTTGTAAGGGTCAGGCAGCTTCTAAGGCCACCCTTGCTCACTGGATTAAAGAGGTAATTGTGTCTGTATACATGCTAGCGGGGAAACCTGACCTGGTGGGATTAAAAGCTCACTCAACCCATGCTTAGGCCATATCCTGGGCAGAATAATCCTCTATCTTACTGCTAGATAATTGCAGGTCAGGTACATGGTCTTCCTTGTCCACTTTTATGAGGATTGGATATCCAAATTAGAGCAGCATCTCACTTTGGCACTTGAGTGCTTGTTGCTGCTGTTTCTTCCAACCCAGAGGTGGAATAGCTTTGGTACTTCCCATTAGTCTGGACTGGTCTAGCAGGATGCTCTGGAACAGCGATGGCGAACCTATGGCACGCGTGCCAGCTGTGGCACGCGAAGGCCTTGCAGGTGGCACGCGGGAAGGTCCGCAAGTAAAATTAAAAAAAAAAAAAAAGCTGTCTTCTCCCGCTGCCGGGGCCGCCGCGGCAGAATCGAGTGTGCCGCGGGGCCCCCCCTGCCTAGCACAGCCTGCCCTCCCCCTCTATCCGCTCTCTCGTCACAGCTCACAGTGACACGCGCCGGCTTTCAGAGAGCGAGGGAAGAGTTTCTCCCTCGCTGCTCTGTTAAGCCCGCGGGGGCTGATGGGAAGTTCCCATCAGCCCCCGCGGGCTTAACAGAGCCGCGAAAGAGAAACTAATCCCTTCGCGCTCTGAAAGCCGGTGCGTGTCACTGTGAGCTGCGACGAGAGAGCGATAGAGGGGGAGGGCAGGCTGTGCTGGGCAGGGGGGGCCCCGCGGCACACTCGATTCTACCGCGGCGGCCCCGGCAGCGGGAGAAGACAGCTTTAAAAAAAAAAAATTCCCTCGGATGGGCTGGGCTGGGCTGGGGGGGGGTTAGGATTGCTGATGGGCTGGGGGGGTTAGGATTGAAGAACGGCACCTCTTGTCACCTCGAGGGAGCACAGAGGATCGGCTGTGGGGGTGATTAGTGCTGAAGGGCTATGGGGGGGCTGGGGGGGGTGGGAGTGCTGATGGGCTATGGGGGGCTGGGGGGGGGTTAGGAGGGCTGATGGGCTAGGGGGCGGCTAGGACAGGAAAGGGGCTGATGGGGAGGGGTTAGGACTTGAGGTGGGTTGATGGGGTTAGGACTGGTAATGGGCTGTGGGCTGTTGGGGGGGTTAGAACTGGTAATGGGCTATGGGGGGGTTAAGACTGGTAATGGGCTGTGGGCTGTTGGGGGGTTAGAACTGGTAATGGCCGATGGGGGGATAAGACTGGTAATGGGCTGTTGGCTGATGGGGGCTGTCTGGTAATGGGCTGTGGGGGGGTTAGGACTGATAATGGGCTATGGGGGGGGGGCTAGGACAGGAAATGGGCTGATAGGGAGGGGTTAGGACTTGAGGTGGGCTGATGGGGTTAGGACTGGTAATGGGCTGTGGGCTGATGGGGGGGGGTTAGGACTGGCAATGGGCTATGGGGGGCTGACTGGAAATGGGTTGATGGGGTTAGGACTGGAAGTGGGTTGATGGGGGGGGCTAGGACTGGTATTGGGTTGGGGGGTTGCTAGGACTGGAAATGGGCTGATGGGGGGCTAGGACTGGAAATGGGCTGATGCAGGGACTAGAAGGGAATGGATGCTGGGTGAGGCTGGAACTAGAAGGGAGCTGATGTTGGGGGAGGATTAGAATGGGATGGGGCTGGGAGAGTAAAATGGAGAGGGGAAAAATATTTTGTGTGGGAGGGATAAAAAATCTACAATTGGCCGGGTATTGGGAGAGTAAGTGGGGATTGAGGATGGAGGGGTAAAATTTGAGTGGATGAAATAGGAATGAGGAAAGAGCAAAAGGAGAAAGATTAGTATGTTAAAGCGGATGTAGAGAGAGAGAATGGAAAAAAAAAACTAGAAGAGAGAAGAAAGGACAAATGGACAGCAGATGATGGAGAGTTAGCAGAAAACATGAAGAAACCAGAAGAAAGTGGCTGAAGCAATTGCAACTGAAAAAAAATGCACAAAAGGTAGAAAGATATCTCTTTGACAAGTTATCAGCATGCATGCAACAACAAACATCACATTAATTTTTTTCATGTATAGATTCTTTGGGAATACACACCGAGTCCTGACACAGTTAACAGTTTTAAGAAGTTTATCTTTTTTTTTACTCAGGATACATTTGACATGTTATGTGAATAATACATTTAAAATATATTGTGTAACTGAATCAAATTCTTCCTAAATTCATTAAATTGAATGAAATCATTAAAACATTATAAATTGCCAATAAATTGAAATGAAAACCAAAGGATTGTGAATCAAATTGATTCTCTGACAATACAAAGATTCCAACCTTTACAAATGATGTTACATAGTTCAGGCAACTTTATAAAGAGTTTTTAGATACTAAAATCTTGTTGTTAAGGTTTAATTGACGTGCTGGCACTTTGAGGAAATTCTTTGGTTTTGTGCGGCAGTTTGGGCACTCGGGCTCAAAAAGGTTAGCCATCACTGCTCTGGAAGGTGAAATTTTACTTACTGATATTTCCTGGAGTCCTGCTAGACCAGTCCAGGACCTGCCCGCCTGCCCTTGTTTCGGCAATCTTCTGCCGTAGTGGATCTTCTATATATAGTTTGAGTTTTCCTTGTCAATAGTTATGGTGCAGAGGCCCCTTCAGAGGATTCTCTGGGGGTTACATTGCTTTGTTATGAAAATACTGGAGAATGCCCCAGCTGCACTGGGTTTTATGCTAGTGATGATGTCATGGCATTGTTCTAGTTTTTTCTTTGTCTCCATCTGCTGGCAGGGAGAGAGAACCCACTAGTCTGGACTAGTCTAGCAGGACTCCAGGAAAGGAAATTATCGGTGTAAAATTTCACCTTCGTAAGCAGGCATTATCACCACCTTTGTTTTTCTGGAGCTTATGTCTCTCTATAAGCAGTAGCATTCCTCTGATGCTGCCACCATTTCATAATACTGCTTTGCTGTGTTAAGATCCTCAGACTCTTAAGATCACTTGCAGGTCTCTCTCCTGATTAGTGCATATCAGCATCTCCTCCCTGGGTACTGCTCTTTCCGATTTCTGCACTCCAGAAGCATGATTATGCCATCTTTTTTGAACTGAATCTTAATTGCCAAGCACCCACCTACTCTTCATGTTTTTAGATTGCTTCTCATTTTGTCCTGCTCCCTCTGGAACGACTGCTGTACTGCAAATCTTAGTATTGCACACAGAGGCAAACCTTTTCCTTCTAATTTCTCTCAGTATTGCTCATATAGACATTGGACAGAATTGGCCGCATGACTGATCCTGAGATACTCCAGTACCTCCTTTCTTCAGAGTAAATTCTATTATCCACCATACTTTGGTGCTCCGATTTTAATCTAGTCTTCCACTTTGGTATCCTCTGCCCCCCCCCCCCCCCCCCCCAGACTTCTCAGCTTGTTGCAGCATGTACTCTACTCCTTCACATAGCTGTGAGCTCACTGAAAAAAATTAATACTTCTGCTTAGTTCAGGTGGTCTTCCAAATCACATTCATACATAGGTCCCATGCATACTAATCTGCTCATGTTGGAGCCTATGTTTTTTGTATATAACTACAATGATTAGTAATAGGCATTATGCAATTGCCCTTATTATCATTGATTATGTTAAATGGCCGTTTTGTCCCCTAAAGCAAACATATCAAATCTTCTTTATATAGAGGGGTATGTATTTGGTGTTTTGTGTTGCAGTTGACACATGTATAGATGCATACACAACAACATATTTATAGCATTATAATACATAGTTTAAAGATATTGGTACAATGTTTATACAGCCCAAATTTTTTAAAGAAAAGATTAAGCTGTAATATAAAAATCTTAGTGAAGAAGATACCTATGCGCATGTAGGCGTTTTATATTATTGCTTGTTTGTTTGTTTGTATTTGATTAACTGTTCTTAGTGGCAGCAACTGAGTGGCATACAAAGTTTAAAAGCAAGTTAAAAAATAGAAATGAGGAGAATGCCAATTGTGACAGAAAAGAATTCTTAAAAAAATTCATACTTCAGGAAAGGGAGGAAGAAGAGGAGAATAGGAAAGAAGGTAGGGTAAAGAGGGAGGAGGGGGAGAGAGACAAGGAAATGAGATAGAGATGGAGGAGAGAGGCATGATTATGAAGGTGGCAGGTTGTGCACTATATTGAAAAGGAAAGTTTTAAAAAGGATTTAAATTTAGGGTAGGAAAGTTCCAATCAGAGGGCGAGGATGAGTGCATTCCAAAAGGCAGGTGCTGGATAATAAAAGACAGAGGAGCGGATGAATTCAAGTCAGGCCTGGGTTGTTGGTGAGATGCAAGCGATTTGCATGAATACTACAGAGGGAACAGTGTGAAAAATGGAGGAGTAAGTAGTCAGAGAGGTAACAGGGGAAACCTGTAGGAAGTGCACGATGGGCTAAAGTGAGACGTTTATATTGCAAACAATGTTCTATTGGAAGCCAATAATACCAGATTTAATAGAGGAGAAACGTGGTCTGATCTGGAAGCATGAGCAAGAATGTGAAGTGCAGTATTTTAGATAAGTTGTAACTGGTGCAATTGATATTGTGGGAGTCCAACAAAGATAACGTTATAATAGTCCCACCTCGTGATAAAAAGCATAAGGAGGAGGGTAGTGAGAGAAGAGGGCGAGAGAAAGGGACGGATAGCATGAATTTGACGCAGGGTAAGAAAAGAATGATAAACTAGGGAAGAGAGGCGAGCGTGGAATGATAGAGAAGAATCTAGAGTAACACCCAAGTAACGGATTATGTCAACTAAGAAGACAGAAGGGCCAGGGGGGAAAGAGCCAAGGCTGGAGGAGGACTGCCAAAAGTAAACCAAATTGCCGCTGACTTATTGGAATTGAGATGTAAAAAATTGTCTGAGAACCAAGCTGACATAGTGGACAGGCAGGCATTTAGAGACAAAAGATCTGGGGACAGTGGGCTGGTATGATGGAGAAGTGTATATAGTCAGCATAATAGTGTGTGGGAATGCCATGCTGTTGAACCAAAAGAGTTAACGGAATTGGGAAAATGTTGAATGGAGGAGGGGTCAAATCAGAACCTTGGGGGACACTGCAAAGAAGTGATTGGGACAACGAAGAGCAAGCACCAACAAATAGGAGTGGAGGAGTGGCCTAGTGGTTGGGGCAAGGTACTTCAGGCCGGAAGGTCGGGGGTTCAAATCCCACTAGAGGACAGCAACCTTGGGCCGGAAGGACTGGGGTTTCTAGTCCCGCAGGTGCTCCTTGTGGTCTTGGGCAAGCCACTTAACCCTCCATAGCCCATGTTCCCTGTAAAATAGTTATCTCCAAGTTATAATGCCCTGTTCAATGTAATTTCAGTTTGTTCAATGTAAACCGCACTGATGCAGAATAGCGCGGTATATAAGAGAATGCAAATAAATAAAATAAAATAAATAAATAAAATAGAGAAGGACCGCTGTCAGAAATGAATGAAATCAGTTTAACACTGATCTCTGAAGACCAAAATCGTGAAGCCGTGAGAGGAGCGTTACATGATCGAGATCGAAGGCTGAAGAAAGATCTAGAGAAACCGCTACCAAAATATCACCACGGTCATGTGAGTGGTGTAGTTCATTAAGAAAGGAAAGAAGAACAGTTTTGGTGCTGTGGCCAGGATGGAAACTAGACTGCCGTGGATGGAGAGCTTGAGTAGAATCCAGAAAAGTTGAGAGCTGTGAAAAAAAACCCAATATTTCTAAATAGCTTGGACAGAAAGGGGAGGATAGAGATGGGGTGGTAGTTAGCAGGGGTGGAGGGATCCAAGGAAGGGTTTTTCAGAATTGGGCGAATAGTGGCATGCTTCCAAGCGAGAGGGAACGTACCGGCTCGATCTTTTGTATAATAAATCTCTGATGTATTAACTTTAATTGATCATTATGATAGTAGTTTACATTTACAGGGTAAAAATGCAGAGCATCTTTGTAATTCCTTTTGAATATTTTATTTTTAAATGTTCTATAAAATCATAGAATTCACTTCTCTGTTTTAGAATGGTCTCTGACAACTGATAATTAGATTTCAGGTGCAGTTTTCAAGCCACGGTGCCTGATTCACAAAGGTGGTAGCTGTGGTGTAGAAAGCCTAGTAAAGAAACCCCTTAGTGTTTTGTTTAAGATGGCAGTAAAAATATTTTCAGTATTTGATTAAGATAGGAAAACCTGCAAGATGGTGCTTCTACAGGCTAAAACCATAGAACTTATTCAAGACTCATACTTCTATAACTTTTTTTTTTTAATTTTGACTATTCCAAGTCTCTCGCTTAACCCTATCCAAGTTTGATAAGAAATGGTTTTAGTGAATATACAATGCTCTGGTAATTGCATAGAGTTGCATTTCATCATAGACAAGCAGTGTAGCATGTCAGAGTGACCCAGGGCAGTCTGAATATCCACTCTGCTCCCATCATCCAGCAGAGAGATAATGGAAGAGCTTCTTGACCCTAACAAAACTGTCCCTTCAGACTGGTACCTACATTCACCTGGCACTTCAGTAAGCCACCTGAGATCTTGATCATAAGAATACTTCAAGGAGAGAAAAACAGTCTGTAGGAAATACATGTCCCTGCAAAAGTAAAAGGGAAGGAAATTATAATGAATTCCAAATATCTGAGGCATACTATAATACTAGGAGATATTTCCTCCAAAATGTCAGGTGTCAATATCAATATCATCTGACTCCCCACTCATGAGAGATTGCTAGGTAAAATAAAGGCCTCAATACTAGGGCTAATAACCAAATGGTGGCAGTTTATGTATATGCCTACCATAGGAAACACATAGATGATGCCCATTTATATCATTCATTTGCTTTAATATGCAGTTTGTGTATATTTTACAATTTTTAAATGCATTTACATCAAATGAAAAAAAAAACCACTTAGCTGCAACCCCATTGAGTCTCCCAATTGAGGGAAAAGAAATTCACTGTATAACAGTCAACTTGAATTTCGCCCACTCTTGCCGGGTTGTGTCAGAACTCATCAAAAACAGCTACTTAATATCCAAGCCTTCCAGACCAATGATGTAACCAACACTGGTGGCCATTTCAAAAGGAAGAGGCAGCAGGCACATAAGTAAACCTCTGCCAATCAGATTACACTGCTGTTAGCCATTCAATTACTTCATTCAATCCCATTGGCTGAATCGTGTTGAGAGAGAAAAGATCCATTTTTCCTCAAGCAAGCCAAAGGTGGTAGTGGAGAAGGGCCAAAGGGAGAGTGGTGGAGATCTTCTTTGGTGGCAAATACTTTGGCTGTAGTACTCTCTGTCCTCTTCTCCAACCTTTTGAGCAGGAGGTCTGGGAGGAGAGAATTTTTATTTATTTATTTATTTAGCTGCATTTATATCCCGCTTTTCACCGAGTCAAAGCGGTTGGGGGATACATTTAATACGAGAGGATTTGAGACACATACACTAATACTTACAGGGAACATGGGCAATGGAGGGTTAAGTGGCTTGCCCAAGACCACAAGGAGCACCTGTGGGACACTGTTCCCTCTAAGCTGTGCGCGTGTGCGCGCACACACACCTCGCCAAGCGAGCGCACATACTTTACAACAGAGCGCACAAAAATTACGGCTCTGATTCTGATAGAAAACACAGACGTCTTAAAATTTAAAAGTTATGATTGTAATTACTAGAAATTTCCCGCTTCATTTAGTAATCATCTATTTTCATTTAATTTGATTAAAATCAATGTGGTGTACATACTGTATTCTGACGTGTAGTCAAATTTTAAAGTATATAACTCAGAGTGTCATTATGTGGCGCACAAAAATTTAACCTTCCTTCAAAAGCTGCACACAGCCTACAGAAAATTAGAGGGAACATTGCTGTGGGACTAGAAACCCCAGTCCTTCCGGCCCAAGGTTGCTGTCCTCTAGTGGGATTTGAACCACCGACCTTCCGGCCTGTGGTACCTTGTCCCAACCACTAGGCCACTCCTCCCCATGCTATCCCCATGCTTGCTTTTTTTTTTTTGGTTGTGGTACCTCTGTGTCCTCTTTTGGAAGGAGGCCTGAGGAGAAATGGCTTGGATATACAGTTATTAAAATAAAATAAAAAAACAAAAGAAGCAAGCAACTGAGGCTGATAAGTTGACTGGGGCTGTGTGGAATTTGGCCATAGCCATATGAGAGCCGGCATGGGGGAGCTAAAAATGCATCCGAAGCAGGATGTAGGCTTTGGGGCAGGCATACTGGAGGCAGGCTTGTCTAGGATCCTTCATAATTGGAGACTGCTTTGGTACTTACTATACATCTATACTAGTTTGGAGGGACAAAGAGGAAGATAAAATTAGCATTGAAGACCTAATTTTCTTTCCAGACCAGTTTCAGAAATTGAGCATCCTGCATCGTGGTTCATTCGGCATTCTGTGTCTGTGCTTTAGAGCTAGAGGGCATTTGTTTCCACTCGGCTCTTTGAATTTAATAGCCGGTTTCTCTTTTGAATGTTTAGGTCTTTTTGGGGAGAGCTCATGTTCTTTTGTTAATGTTCTTTGCCCTCTTGTGTTTCTGTGGAGGTTTTTGGTATCTTCTTTGTTTTAGAAAGCATAATCGCCCAAGTGAGATTCACAAGAAACACTGATCTCACAGCTCAAACAGTCCATTCAAAAAGTCAACTTCTTCATTTTCATAATACACCAGAGAAACACAGTATGAAACAAGAAATATAAATTTTTATATATAGAAGAACTTCAGAGTACAAGAGATATGAGAGCCTCTCACTTGAGACTCATCTCATATATTATCTGATGTCACCCTTCAGTCTCAATCATAGGATCACTGATTTTTCATATAAACCACCATAAATTAGAACATTACTTATAAAGTTCTCTAGACATAGAATATAATGTTTCTTGATTCAGTTCACAACTTCCCAACATGAATCCATGTTTTGATATTCTGCATCAGGGGAAGATATAATACTTCAACATAGCTCTTTGGAGTATTCAGTTCAACTGGCCAAGTTATAAGAACAGAGGACATCATTACCCATAATCCACTCTCACTATACTACTACTACAAATTACAAAACAGATGCCCACTCAAGCTCATTATTGAGTCCATTTGGGCAAACAGTATTAAGGAGCAACAATAGATTTTTCAACTTATAATTGAGTCTAGCTTCTGCTCCTTGGACTGAAGATGCTGTGGAAGCAGTGCCTTCAGCCCGCAGAGTGCATTCTTTGCCCAATAGAAACACTTAATGGCGGACTCTGGGTACACATGTACCAGATTTGAGAAATTAAGTCTGTGAACCCTCATCAAGGACTGTTACTGTATTGGCTGGGTTAGACATGAAAGAGGGTGTGGGTATAAAAAGAAAAGAAGTTAGTAATGCCTGGGTAGCTATGAATAAAGGTGTGTTGCACCATAGCCTGGTAGAGGCCTGCCTAGATTGAGGAATCTGCCATGCCAAAAAATTAATATTTAAAATCATAGAATTTATGTAAATGTATCCTGTGATGACAAGTCACTTTATAAACAATGAAAAATTCTTTAACTGTCTGGGACCTTAAGATTTCATTCTGTTTTTCACATGAAACATTCTGTATGCTGAAGCTAATTAAGTTATTGATAATGGTGTTCAAATTCTAATCCCTGTTTAAAATGTTTGTTTTTTTTGTTTTGTGGAAGGGTTTTTATTTTTTTACAGCATTGTTCATAATAAATATGGCTACACCATGTATATTTTGTAAAGCACACCAAGGTAATTTGATGATAATGAGTTGTTGGATGGAATTCCTTCTTGGCACATAATTATGTCTGCATAATAAAAATGCTTTCTTTATAAATCAGTTTGTAAGGAAGTGAATTCTTCATTGATAAATGGACAGATGCAGAGAGAGAACGCGCCCTTCGCGTGAAGATAACACAACTTATAAGCACAAGTTCCAACAGGCCAAATGCAGAAAAGAGACTGATGCGGTCATAAACATCAAAGGAAAAGCAAGCGCACACAGTATTGCCATATGTATTAAATTATAGACAAATGAGCTGCATGTATTAAAATGGCATGCTAATATTGTCTGTGCCCGATACAGAGAAACACATAGAGGATTATGTAACCAGCCAAAGCACCAATATCTCTATGCATGGCTCTGAGGTGGCTTAAACATCTTGCGTGTGCCCCCGATAGTATTTTGATGGCATCGGGGGCTTTCTCCAATGCCTGGATCATCTGAGGGGAAGTTAAAAATAACTCTGGTGGCCCAGTGGCCCTAGTCTCCCTGCCCTCACCCACCCACCCAATTAAAAATAACTCTAGTGGCCCACCAGCCCCAAACTCACTCCACCCCCTTCCTGGTACCTTTGCAATGGAGTGGGAGCGTTGCTCACCCACTCCCACTCCTGTGCCATCATCTTGAAAAATGGTGGCACCTGGCTGTGCATAATGCATCCTGGAATGCACCGAGCAGGGTCAGACTTCCATATAAGGCAGAAAATGCCTTATATGGCAGTCTGACCCCCACCTAGTGCATCCCAGGATGCCCCATTATATGGCAGTCTGACCCCACACTGGTGCATCCCAGGATGCTCTGTGTGGGGCCAGGCGCTGCCATTTTTCAAAATGGGAATGCGGGAGCTTGTGGGCAACATTTCCGCTCCATTGTAAAGGTACTGGGAGGATGGTGGGGAGTTCTGGGCCACCAGGGTTATTTTTAATTGGGTGGGATCGTGACCACTGGGCCACCAGGGATTTGGTTTCTGTCGTAGGGGTTGGTAATGGTGTCACCTGCTCCCAGACAGTATTTTGATGGCATCGGGGGCTTTCTCTGATGCCTGGATCATCTGAGGGGACGTTTGACACTTCACCTCAGAAGATCCAGGCATCGGGGCACATATGCAAGTTAGCCACGCAGTGCCCCCAACAGTATTTTGATGGCATCGGGGGCTTTCCTTGATCCCAGGATCATCAGAGGTGAAGTGTCAAGCTTTTCCTCAGATTATTCTGTTTCTCTGGAAGAGCATGCCAAACTTGCACCAACATCTGTGCAAATGCTCTCCCATTTAATGCTGCTATTTGTGCCACAGTTCTAATGTGTAGCTAATTTGCATATACATCTCTTTTCTGCATGCCGGTGCTGAATTCACGAGTGATCAGTGTGCTACATTTATTTATTTATTTAACTTTCTTCTATACCGCGCTCTTTATCAGTGCGGTTTACATAAAACATATTTTGTGCAGTGTAGGCGACCTACACTGGACGTACAGTAAACAGGGGATTATGTACAGGTTTTAACAGGGTAAACTAAACAATTGTTAATAGCTTGTGACTTCAGAGCCAGCTTTCTGGATCAGCCTGAAAGAGATAATAATGATCAATTGTATTACATAACTTAGCACTCAGGATGTGTAGTGAAAACCAACTACTTCAAACTGGTGCTTACATCCTAGCATGTCTTCTCTACCACCCCCTCCTCCTCTAATCTCAAGAAATTTGAATTTAGAATTTTGGAGAGAAAGTTCATTGGAGAAAGGCTGGAGACTTCTCTCCTCATAGATTGGAAGGTTCTCTGGTGAATTTAAAGATGTTCTCCAAAAAATGTTCCCACCAAAATTCAAAAATCTAATTTCCCGCCCCAGTCCCACAATCCAGTTTAAGAACTATTGTATATATAAAAGAACAGACATCCACTGCATAACCACGTCACCCTGAAGAAAGCCACAGCATAGTTGTTGAAACATCAGTTCCAGTTACTAAGACACAGCATGGTCTTGACAATTGCAAAGATCATCATTCTAGCTGTGGAAGCCCAAGAGAACAAAAGAATGTCCCTTCACAATTAAAGATTAGTCTGTGTTCTTTTTATCCCTTTTTCTATTTAAGTCTAGTAACTATATGTCTCTCATTCATTGCGATTATTATTTTAGAAGTTCAAATCCTATCATATATAAATCACACAAACCAGTTTATAACATTTGTTACGACTTTCTTTCATACTTACTGAATATAACTTCTCTCCTTTTGCTATACGGATCTTCTGATCTCTTTCCCACTTCCTGTTCCACCTGCCAAATGAAACCAACATGGTTCATTGTGTCTTCCGAACTTTATTTAAAGTTGTTTATATACCGCCTTTCTACTATTCAAGGCAGCTTACGTAGAACCAGCAATGTAACGGTGCGTGAATGACTGTTTTACAGAGAACTGGAACATTCCAGATATACAACTAGTGCAACATTCGATTGGTTATGATCCACAAACAACTATAAACAGAGGGGGAGTAATACTGAGGAATAAAGCAAATTATGGATCATAAACTATTCATGATGTGGGAGTAGGGAATGAGTCACTGGAACATGTAGAAGGTAATGTATGATACTAGGTCACACCTGCCTGCGGATCCAGAGTTGTGGCAGAGTTGAGGTGCTCATGGAATAGCAGGAGTTTCTTCCTGAAGTTGGAATGGTCAGAGCAATCTCTCAGATGTGGAGGGAGGGCATTCCAAGCCATGGGGGCACAAAGGGAGAATGCACGGCTGCTTGTGGATTGTTTACTTTTGTTTGTATGAGCTGGGATGGTTAGAAGGTTGAAAGAATTGTGTCTTCGGAGTCTGTCACCCTTGGGTTTTGAGAGGAGAAGAGTGGAGGGAGGTTGCCGATTCATTGTGTATGGCTTTGTCAAAATGAGTGCCTTGTACCTTATTCTTGCATGGATGGGGAGCCAGTGCAGGTGTTGTAGGACAGGGGTGATATGTGCTTGTCAGGAGATTCTGTGGATTATCCTTGCTGCAGTGTTTTGTGTCCTATGGAGAGGTTGTAGGGATTGTTTAGGGAGTCCATGGTATGTTATGTTGCAATAGTCAAGTGCAGGGGTGACTATGGCTTGACAAGTAGTGTGAAATAAGCCTAGACTTAGTAGTGAGTGGAGGTTCTTCAAGGTTCTCAGTTTGTAGTAGATGGATTGAGCTGTTCTTTCTATTTGTGCTTGGAAGTTGAGTTTCTGGTTGAGGATTGTGCCCAGATATTTAACCTCACCTTTTACGTTGATAGTGAGGTCTTCAACTATCAAGGATTGAGGGGGGGGGGTTGTAAGATATATCTGTGAATATGTGTAGTGCCTCAGTCTTTTTTTGATTAATGAAGAGGCTGTGCCTTTCAAGCCACTATCTCACTTTAATAAAGCATCAATGGAGAGAAGAAAGACGAGGCCGTCCCCGGAACCGCGGAGGAGCCAATCGAGAGCAATACCAGCGTGAAAGAGGAGAAGCCATACAAGCATTGGCTACGACAGCCCATGATGAAGATGACGTGGATTAGGACAGACCGGGCTCCGAATTTGCTTTAGGTCTCCAGGAGCCTATGGTCGGAATACAAATAGGAGACCAAGTTATGAACTTTATGGTTGATACTGGAGCAGAACATTCAGTAGTAGACAAGAAGATAGCCCCATTTTCTACAAAAGCAGTCACCATTGTAGGAGTAACTGGTGCCAAAGCTACAAAACCTTTTCTTCAGAATCGCATATGCAGTCTAGGAGGACAACAAATAACTCATCAATTCCTTTATATGCCTGAGTGTCCAGTGCCACTACTGGGACGAGATATGTTAGCCAAACTACAAGCCCAAATATCCTTCACTGAAAGAGGAGAAATGCAAATGACAGTAAATTCTCAAGCCAAACCAGCAGGAATGATGCTGCTTACAGTTCCCCGAGAAGAAGAATGGAGATATTACAGTGATGATGCTGTCCAAGACACCTATTTTGAACAAACTTTGAAAAGTATTGATGCCCCACCTGAAGTATGGGCAGAAGGCAGTCCTCCAGGCCTAGCCAAACATATAGCTCCAGTAATTGTAACCCTCAAGCCTAGTGCTACACCAGTACATGTCAAACAGTACCCTCTCCCAAGAGCTGCAATTGAAGGCATCCACCGCCACTTGCAAAGACTACTAGAACATGGCCTACTAAAAGTATGTCAATCCCCATGGAACACTCCACTTCTGCCAGTGAAAAAGCCTGGAACAGATGACTACCGCCCAGTGCAAGATCTAAGAAGAGTGAATGAAGCAGTTGAGACCATACATCCAGTTGTACCCAATCCTTATACTCTTCTAGGACTGATACCTGCTGAAGCTACCCACTTTACTGTACTAGATTTAAAAGATGCATTCTTTTGCATAAGATTAGCCCCCATAAGTCAGATATTGTTTGCATTTGAATGGCAGGACCCTATCTCTGGAAGAGGGGGCCAACTCACTTGGACACGATTACCCCAAGGATTCAAGAATTCGCCTACCATCTTTAGTGCTGCACTGAATCAAGACCTTTCAAGCTATCCAGTGGCCCCGGGGAAGAGAGTGCTTCTCCAATACGTGGACGATTTGCTGATAGCTGCTGTATCAGAAAGTGAATGTATACAAGCCACCAAAGACCTCTTGCAGTTACTAAATGAAGCTGGATACAAAGTTTCCAGAGCAAAAGCACAACTATGCCAAAAAGAAGTGAAATACTTGGGCTTTCGTATAACCCAAGGAAGCCGAAAATTAGGCAGAGAAAGAAAAGAAGCAGTATGCAGAATTCCAACCCCAACTAACAGAAAGCAAGTCAGAGCCTTTCTGGGAGCGGCAGGATATTGCCGAATCTGGATTCCCAACTTTGCCCAAATTGCCAAGCCACTGTATGAAGCCACAAAAGGAGAAGAAAAGTCGCCACTGGAGTGGGGACCTGAGCAGGATACAGCCTTCAAGACGTTAAAGGAAGAATTGATGTCATCACCAGCCCTTGGACTACCAGATGTTCACAAGCCTTTCCACTTGTTTGTACATGAAGCACAAGGAAATGCCTTAGGCATGTTGACTCAGAAATTGGGAAATTGGGAGCGACCTGTAGCATACCTATCGAAACAATTGGACACTGTGGCCAAAGGATGGCCACCTTGCCTGAGAGCAGTCGCAGCTACAGCATTGTTAGTGAGTGAAGCAGATAAGCTCACACTAGGACAGAATCTACGAGTCACTGTGCCACATGCAGTCCTTGCCCTTATGGAACAGAAAGCAAATCATTGGCTCACCAATTCCCGAATGTTGAAATATCAGAGCATGTTATGGGAAAACCCACAGATACAACTGGAAGTGAGCCATGCCTTGAATCCAGCCACATTGATACCTGTTAGTGAAGAACTCCCAGAACACGATTGTATAGAAGTCATGGACACTGTATTCTCCAGCTGACCTGACCTGACAGATGTGCCCATAGACAATCCAGACCAAGTCTATTATGTAGATGGAAGCAGTCTCATCATCAATGGACGACGCTGTGCCGGATATGCAGTAGTCACTCAACATGAAGTCGTTGAGTCATCAGCTCTAGCCTCAGGTACATCAGCCCAGAAAGCAGAATTGATAGCACTTACTCGAGCACTACTGTTAGGTGCCAAACTGGTGCTAAATGTATATACAGACTCTAAATATGCCTTCACAACCCTACATGCCCATGGAGCTCTCTATAAAGAACGAGGACTCATCACGTCCAGAGGAAAATCAGTCAAGTATGGCCCCGAGATACTGATGTTACTTGATGCAGTATGGGCCCCAACTCGTGTAGCTGTCATGCATTGCAGAGGACATCAAGCAGGAAAAAGAGAAGTTGCCCGAGGAAATAGGTTTGCAGATGCCTCAGCACGACAGGCAGCTATGACAGGACAAATTACACCACAAGCTATGCCGATGCAGGCAGCATTGTTTCCAGTACCCTTAAACTTATGGACACCACGATATACCACCAAAGAATTCGATTACTACTGTAACAAAGAAGATGGAGTACTGAAAGATGGGTGGATTGAGCTGCCACCAGCAGAGGGTAGTCAACCCCCAGGACGAATAGTAATTCCCGAAGTGTTAGGTCCAGCCTTTATCAAAGCGTTCCACGAAGCCACCCACTATGGAAAAAGTGCTATGGAAAGAGCACTCAGACCACATTTCTGCATTACCATGTTAGCAGCCCTATCAGCTTCAGTGGCACGCCAGTGTTTAATTTGTGCCAAAAATAATGCCAAGCAAGGTCCCACACCACCACCCCGAGTTCAGTCAGGAGGTGTAACCCCCATGCACCACCTGCAAATTGATTTTACTGATATGCCAAAAGCCAATGGATATCACTACCTATTAGTATTAGTTTGTACATTCTCTGGGTGGGTAGAAGTCTTCCCAACCAGAACTGAAAAAGCTCGAGAAATCACCAAAGGTTTACTGAGAGAGATTGTCCCTAGGTTTGGGATTCCAGCAGTAATAGGGTCAGACAATGGGCCCTCATTTGTTTCTCAGATTACTCAACAGTTAGCAAAAGCTTTGCAGATACAATGGAAGCTTCACACTGCATACAGACCCCAGAGTTCAGGGAAAGTTGAGCGAATGAATCGTACCCTAAAAGCCCAAATGTCTAAGCTTTGTCAGGAGACACGCCTGAAGTGGCCCCAAGTGCTCCCAATAGCTTTACTCAGAATACGCTCAGCTCCTGTGAAGTCAACAGGATTTTCCCCTTTTGAAGTTCTGTATGGTAAACCTCCACCAATAGTGCAGGGAATTAGAGGAAGTCTAGCCCAAATTGGTTCAGAAATAACCAGACAAGAACTCCTAGCTCTTAGTTTTGTTCTGCAGACCCTTCATGCGTGGATCCAAGACCAGTTGCCTATCAACTTGACGGAACCCTTGCATCCCTACCAGCCTGGTACCTCGGTGTGGATCAAAGATTGGAAGAAGACACCGTTGGAACCCCATTGGAAGGGACCATACACCGTCATCCTGTCTACCCCAACTGCAGTAAAGGTAGCAGAAATCGATTCCTGGATCCACCACAGCAGAGTCAAGCCCGCAGCTGATCCCGAACCTGAGCAGTGGACAGCAGAACAGCATCCTGATGCACCTATGCGAGTTACTCTGAGACGGCAACCAGCAGCTTAGACACTTTGTCACAGTGCCCTGCAGCAGCCAAGTCTTTCGAAGAGGATTGCTGTTTTCCATACAACAAGAGTTTGTTTCAACGAACCTCATGTGTGTGATTTTACACACTACTTTGATGTTACATTGATTGACCATACTTCAGAAACCAACTGAAATTGCTAAGTTGGTTAATGTGTGATGGACAACTTGAGGATCTTCAATCAACACTCAGCACCCGTTGAATTGCTTTATTAGCAAACAGGACGAAGAAAAGAACGTCGTGGTCAAGATTTTCAAGCTGAGGATTCAGAAGAACTCCAATCAACATGTATCTTTACCTTTGCTTTGCCCTGGTTGCCTGTTTTGGAGGCTTTGAACTGACTCATGCCTTACCTCCATGCACTGCTTGCATTACTTCTACTCGAACTGGACTGAAAGTAACTCAGGCTTTGATTTACCATTCTTATTATACCTGCACTGGTAAAGTGACTCGGTGTATTTATAACACCACTGAACTAAATATTTGCACTAAAGGTAAATCTAGAGTATGCTATAATCCGCATCAGAATCCATCCTATTACACGTTGGAAATACGATGGAATGATGCAGATGGACCTTTAATCAGTGCCACACAACCACTTAAAGATCCTAGTAAACCTGCTGTTTTGAATTTTGATGCATGTGATGTTATAAACAGAGATAGCCGCTCTAAATGTGGTACCTGGGAAAAAGCATACCGCAATGATCATAAGTATATGTGCCCAGAAGGTGCCACAAGATGGGGGAAGTGTACAGGTAAGAAGGGTTCATATAGTACTGCAACAGCAGCAGATTACTATTGCCCAAATTGGGAATGCGTCTTTTATGCTACATGGAATGCTGGTATAGTAGAAGAAGCTATAGATAATCGAGTGGCCACTTTAACTAAGTCTAAATCAGATGACAAATGTAAGAAAGGTGCCTGTAACCCTTTACAATTACGGATACGTAATCCTAATGTATGGAAACAAGGATACAAGTTTGGTTTACGTATCGCAGGTTCTGGATCAGATCCAGGAACCATTGTGTATATAAGATTGAATACCCAAGCCCACAGGTCATCTAAATATCACATCCATAGCACTTTCTATGAGGCCATGCATGTAAATAAGTTTGAGATCCCTCATCCTTCTCAGAATTTATTCTTAGAATTAGCCGGAGCGGTAGTATCTAGTCTTAAAATCTCAAATTGTTATTTCTGTGGCGGAACCCAGATGGGTGACCAGTGGCCATGGGAGGCCCAAGAATTAAATTATTCTCTGACATACAATCAGACTGAATTACACAAGACTACTAGCGAATGGGTGTTAGCGCACTCAATTGTTGGACGTCTTTGCTATGCCAGAACTGGACCTCAGTTTACCCAACAGGTAGGACAGCTGGTCTGTCCTAGCCAGAAGTTCTATAATGACACTACCAAAAAGACGTCTTGGTGGTCAGGAATTAAAGAACCTGAACCACCTAACCCATTAGCCAGATTTCCTGAGCTTTCTCATTTATGGACAAATCTCGCCAAATCCCAAGCTTGGCAAGCCCCACCTGGCCTGTATTGGATCTGTGGAAACCGAGCGTATGCCCAACTCCCACCACATTGGGGAGGAGCATGTGTCTTAGGGACCATCAGACCTTCTTTCTTTCTCCTACCCACAGAACATGGAGAACAATTAGGATACCCAGTATACTCTACTCACAGACACAAAAGAGCACTGAGACAGAAGAGAGCACCCCTCCAAGTAGGCAAGTGGGAGAGGTGGAAGGGTGATGATTGGCCGCCAGAAAGAATCATTGAATATTATGGGCCTGCCACTTGGAATGATGATGGTATGTGGGGCTATCGAACCCCAGTCTATATGATTAATCGTATTATTCGCTTACAAGCAGTAGTTGAAATAATAACCAATGAAACTAGCCAAGCTCTTACGCTTTTAGCTAGACAAAGTACTCAAATGCGCACTGCTATATATCAGAATCGCTTAGCACTTGATTATTTGTTAGCAGCTGAAGGAGGAGTATGTGGTAAGCTGAATTTAATCAATTGTTGTTTAAAAATAGATGATAAGGGTCAAGTAGTTGAAGAACTTGCTGAAGATATGCGAAAACATGCTTATGTGCCAGTACAGACTTGGCACTCACTAAAGTTTCCTAACTGGTTTGCTAACCTTTTCTCATGGCTGGGAGGACTTAAAACTTTCCTTATATTAGTACTAATAATTATTGCTGTTATTTTACTGTTACCATGTATAATCCCATGTTGTATGCGTTCTATTCATAGTGCTATTGAAAGTACAGTAGAACGGAAGACCGCAACTAAGATTATGGCCTTATATCAACCTAAACCTCCTGCATATAGTCAGACTCCTCTGACCATAGTATAACTATTTTGAAGTGATTTAATTCTCACACCTTATTAAGCAATAGGGTGAGATTAATCAAAGGGGGGAATGTGGCAGGTGAAGGCCTGTGATCCACAGTGTCTGACATAAGCAAGCAAGCCTAACTAGCTTGACCTGTAAATGAAGTCTGTAGAGAGGCCTATAGGAATTGCACATCCCCCAATATGCTGCTGAAGAATTAGAACTCAGTAAAAGCATTGATTTAGCTTAGACAAGCAGAATAGATGGAAAAATACAGAGAAGTATGTTTAAAACTGCTGACAGAGAAATTACAGAGCCCTGCTTCCCTACACGTACAAACTAGCTCAATGGCCTTGAAAGAAGGAAAGTAACAAGTTGGTGAACTGGCCATTGTAATTGGGACTAGAAGGGGGGGTTAGCAGGTGCTGAGCCCACTCAAAGAACATAATTGGATAATCATATCAGTACCGGGACCAATAGAAGAGGTACGGGAGGTTACCGGGACCAATGAACTGTTTTCCTATACCTAGAATGAAGCAAAAGTCTATAAAACTTGTTGTATTGCCAAAGAACAGTGCTCAGCCATTTTGAAATTGACTTTGCTTGAGACTTGTGCACAAATAAATGATTTGGACCTTCTGAACAGACTCCTGGTATCATTGGTTTGTCTGCGCTCTGCTGCTACAGTAGATGTTGTTGAAGTCTGGAGTGGAAGTGTTGAATGGTGTGAAAAACATGGTCATCCACGTAGATCTGGTACTGGATCTGAATATTTGGCATATGGGTTGGAGGAAGAGATTAAATAATAGAGCTGACAGGCTTGAGCCTTAAGATACTCCCTGTTGTTGGACGAAAGGGTGGGAAGTACTGCAGTCAATCCTCACATGTCGGATTCTGTTGTTGAGATAGGAACAGAACCAGCTTAGTGTGGTGTCTTGTAGGCCAATGTTGTGTAGTCTTTGCAGGAGTTGGTGGTGTGTTAAGGAGTCAAAGGCTGATGAGATGTCAAGAAATATTAATAGGCAGCCTTGGTTGGCTTTTGCGTGTAGGTTAGTACTGAGTCTAGCAGGGAAGTGGGCAAGGTTTTAATTTCGTGGTTTGGTTTAAATCTATGTTGATAGGATCAAGAGGGGCATGTTGTCAACGAAGTCCTGGAGTTGGTTTAGTACCAGATTATTATTTTGCTATGAGTGAGATACTTGAAATCAGCCTATAGGCCTTTGGTGATGTACAGTCCAGCTTGGTTCCTTTTAATATGGGACAAATTGAGTTTATCTTGAAGGAAGTGGGCATTTTCCTCTGAGATAGGGATGCATGTATTATGGTCTGTAAGAAGGAACAGAGGTTTGCTCTTATGTTCTTAATCCAAGCAACAGGGCAAGGATCCAGGGCTGAAGTAGTTGTATTGAGATTCATTATTGAAGTCTTGATGTTTTCTAGAGATGGGAGAATGAATTCAGACCAAGTGGCCCTGGAGGTGATATTATTGTTTAAGATAAGTTCTTGACTTACCTAGAACCTTGTAATTGAAACCTTAACAGAGCTTGGCTTTCTGTGAATAATCTGATCAGAACAACGTTTATCAAATGTGAGCATTAACACTCAAGCTTATGATTACTGTATGCTGAGGTCCTTCTGTTGGTAGTCTTCCAATTTTCCCACAGGCCGCTCCTGATGAGGTGGATTGGGTTCATGTTGCAGGCTTTCTCAGCACTTCATTATCACGTCGCTCGGTCTTCTGATCTGACGGAACTACCTATGTCTTTAAGAACTTAAAGGGAAATTGTCTTATTTTCTTAATAGGATAGATAGGACCTGAACCAATCGTTCTTTACAGTTGCTTGAAACTCAGTATCCTCCAGCTTGGTGCACCCCAAGCTCTGTTCTGGCTCCCATCCTTTTTAGTACATTTTTCTCCTCTTTTTCATATGCAGATGACATCCAGCTTCTTGCTAACATTGATGCATTTTTCCCTGCATATTTATTTATTAGGATTTGTTAACCATTTTTATGAAGAGGTCTCTCCTCTTAATGCCTGTCTTGCCACTGTGGATGCATGGCTGGAGAAACACAAATTTAAACTTTACTTTGATTAATCTGAGGCTATTTGTTTCCAAAGGGGAAAGGCCAGCTCACTCCAATGGCTGACCATGTTCCTTTGACTATGATTCTGACTCTGTTACTTTTCTAGGAGTATATCCGCACTCCTGAATGACAGGCAGATTTCTTCTTTAGTTTGCTCGTTTTTCTTTGCCCTGAGGAAAATTCAAGCTTGTGTTTATTTAACTCGGACATTCCCAGCATTGCTTAGCAAGTATTATAAACTGATTTTTCAGCCAACCCCCACAGCTGCTCTCTTTTCTGGAATTCAGGCAGTTTGGGGTATTAGAATTTAAACTTTGATTTTTTTAATTCTGTAATAATAAGCACAAAAAACAGTGGAAGAGCATAGTGGAGGAGAAGTGAAAGAGAGGTCAGAGGTTGGCTGGGTTCTCTGACATTTACATTGTTGCAGAGATAAAGGTGGGCAAACTAGATGTATCCAGAGGGGAGGGGGATCCAAGATAGAACTTGCACACACACCCTAAAGAAGTGCAAAGGTTTGGAGAAAGCCTATTCCAAACTCAGGGGCAAAGATAAGTCATGAATGACCAACAGGTGCACTCAACAATCCCTATTGTGGCTGCTGTCCCCCACTAACATCATGGTTTTGAGAAGACCTGATGGGAAGTCTGTGATATAAACAAAAAAGCTAGATGGTGCAGATCACACTATAAAAAGCACAATGACTTAAAATTAAAATTTTAAGCTGTATTCTGAAAGAAATAGGTAATCAATGCTTCTCCAGAAACAACCAGGAAGTCATTCCTCACATATGGGTGGCGTCGACATCAACGGAGCTCTGGCTGGAGCATCTCCCCAGCTTTCAAAGAAAGCCTTTGAGAGATGCTACCATGCATGTGTGGTCTCCTTCCCGCCCAAGGGTGTCATCTTGCTCAGTCTCCCTTTTTCCGTAAAGTCCTACAGACATTTGTCCCCCCGGAAGAAAGTTGATTTTTCATATATTTTCGTACCTTTCCGGCCTGTGCTGGTTCCTTTCCCGCCTCCAAGCCCCGCTGCCCTTTCCATCAGCACTTTCACACCCTTTTCCAACCGCTGGCCGTGTCGACAGTCTTCGACCTTGCAGGGGTCCTTTTTGCTCCAATGGCCACTGGTTTTAAGAAATGTGATCGGTGTTCCAGGAACATGTCCCTCACCAACACTTACGATTGTTGCCTCTGGTGTCTGGGCGCCAACCATGACCCGGAGGAATGCTCCTTCTGTAAGAAGATGTCTGCAAAGGCCATCCAGAGCCACCAGCATAAGCAGGATGACATCTTCCATAAGGCCGACTTGACTCCGGTATCCCCAGTAGCTTCACGCTCAAAGGCCCTGTATGGATCCTCGGAGTCGCGTAAGGCACCTGTGGTTCCAGAGCGGGCTCGCAGGCATTCCGAGCAAAGGTCCCCAGAGCGAGCGCATAAGAATGAAAAAAAAGACCTCGAGGGCCTTGTCCTAGGAGGCAGACAAGCACATGAACCCCCTTGCATGGTCCCTCAGCTCCTGACGGTTATTCCCTCAAAATCCAAGCTGTGAGGGATAGGGAATTGATGTTGGGGTGCAGCAGGGTTTCTTGCTCCTGTATGATCATTGTTTGGTGCATTACTTAGTCTCATGGGAGACTGCACCAAGAGCTGTAGAAGAAGAGGGAACCATGGTTGCCATGGCCAATTAGAAGATATGAGAATCATGGAACCCTGACCTGTTTTGAGTTTTAGGAGAGTTTTTCCTATGAAGGTGGTATCAGAGGATATGCATACAGCAGGCTTACCCCCCCCCACCCCTAACTCAGTAGGAAGGCATGCAATGCTAGATGCCATGTGTCCCTATTCTGGAACAAAACGGAGGTACTTTCCTGTTCTGAGGGGTAGCAAAACCTGTTTTATGTAAAATAGTTTCTAAACCCGTTCTATGTAAAATAATAGCATGCTATTATTAAACTTTGTTTACTTGTAAACCGCCACTGATCGCTGGAAGTGGCGGTATAGAAGAGATGTATAAATAAATAAATAAATAAATAAACATCTATTGAGGGGAGCATCCCACTCTCGAAAGATTTTCTGCATCACCTCTCTATCCAGAGACCACTCATGTCAATGCAGCATACGGCTTAGTCTGTTAGCCAGAATATTGTCGTCTTCTGCCAGGTATGTGGCCCTGAGTATCATTCTGTGAGAAATAGCATAGTTTCACATCTTGACAGTTTCCAAATTCCTGCTTGTTGATTAGAGAACTTGATCGTCTGAATCAGAAAATTTTGTTTTGCCAACTGATCTTTGAAAACCTTTAAAGTGTTCAAGATTGCTCTCAATTCCAGAAAATTTGGTGAAGTTTCTCCTGGGCACACCAGAATCCATGAGTGTGAAGCTCATCTGCATGAGCTTCCCAGTCCAGTTGGGATGTATCCGTCATTAGTCTTTTTTTGGTAAGAAGGAATTTGAAAGGAAAATTCCTTTTGCGAGATAAGAATGCTTTGTCCACTAGACTAGAGTCCTGGAGTAGTATGCTTACCAATATGACATCCTGGAGCTTTGTGAGTGGCTTAGGTCTACCATATGCTCATAAGAACATAAGATATGCCATACTGGGTCAGACCAAGGTCCATCAAGCCCAGTATTCTGTTTCCAACAGTGGCCAATCTAGGTCACATGTACCTAGCAGTTTCCCCAAGAGACACAAGTTCCACAATGCTTGTACTGGGTCAAGCATTGATATCTTCGGTCACTTCTTAATAATGGTTTATGGACCTTTCCTCCAGGAACTTGGCAAACCTTCCTTAAACCCAGCTACACTAACAACCTCCACTACATCCTCCGGTAACAAATTCCAGAGTTTGATTACACGTTGAGTGAAAAAATATTTTCTTTTATTAGTCTTAAATAGTTTACCCTGTAGCTTCATTGCATGTCCCCTAGTCTTTCTATATTCTGATAAGGTAAAACAATCGATCTACGTTTACCCGTTCCACTCCGCTCATTAATTTATAGACTTCTATCATATCTCCCCTCAGCCGTCTCTTTTCCAGGTTAAAGAGCCCTAACCTTTTTAGCCTTTCTTCATAGGAGTATCCTTCTATCCCCTTTACCATTTTGGTGGCTCTTCTCTGTACCTTTTCTAAAATCGCTATATCCTTTTTAAGATACGGCGACCAGAATTGCACACAATATTCAAGGTGCGGTCTCACCATGGAACGATATAGAGGCATTATAATATCTTTTGTTTTATTTTCCATTCCTTTCCTTATCATACCTAGCATTCTATTTGCTCTCTTGGCCGCCATTGCACACTGGGCCGAGGGTTTTAACATGGTATCCACAATGACGTCTAAATCTTTTTCCTGGGTGGTGGTTCCTAATGTGGAACCTTGCATCGTGTAACCATAGTTTGGGTTGTCCACATTAAATTTCATCTGCCATTTTGATGCCCAGTCTTCCAATTTATCAAGATCCTCTTGCAAATTTTCACAATCCTGTTGGGTTTTAACAACTTTAAATAGTTTTGTGTCATCTGCAAATTTGATAACCTCACTCGTTATTCCACTTTCCAGGTCATTTATGAATATGTCAAAAAGCAGCGGACCCAGCACAGATCCCTGGGGTACACCACTATTCACCTTTCTCCATTGGGAAAATTGGCCATTTAGCCCTACTCTCTGCTTTCTATCTTTTAACCAGTTCCTGATCCACAATAGTACACTGCCTCCTATCCCATGACTCTTTAGTTTTGCCAAAAGTCTCTGATGAGGGACCTTGTCAAAGGCTTTCTGAAAGTCCAGATACACAATATCAACCAACTCACCTTTGTCCACCTGTTTATTCACTCCTTCAAAAAAACATAACAGATTAGTAAGACAAGATCTTCCTTGTCTAAAGCCATGTTGGCTGTCTCCCATTAGGTTGTGACTATCTACATGCTGAGTAATTTTATTCTTTATGATGGTTTCTACCATTTTTCCCGGTACTGACGTGAGGCTCACCGGTCTGTAGTTTCCCGGATCACCCCTGGAACCCTTTTTAAAAATTGGTGTTACATTGGCGATCCTCCAATCTTCAGGTATTAGAGATGATTTTAATGATAGTTCACAGATTACTGATAGCAGTTCTGCAATCTCAAATTTCAGTTCTTTCAACACCCTTGGATGTATACCATCCGGCCCAGGTGATTTGCTACTCTTCAGTTTATCTAATAGTTGTAAGACATCTTCCCGATGTATCGATATTTCCTTCAATTCTTCCGCACCTTTAAATACCACTTCAGTCATGGGTAACATCCCTACATCTTCCTCAGTAAAGACCGAAGCAAAGATTTCATTCAGTCTCTCCGCTATCGCTCAGGTGCTTTGGTGCTCGTCCCATTTTGAGACATGTCATAAGAACGTCAGATATACTATACTGGATCAGACCAAGGACCATCAAGCCCAGTATCCTTTTTCCAACAGCGGCCAGTCTAGGTCATAAGTACCTATCAGGTTCCCAAAAAGGTACACAGATTCTGTGTTTATCCTGAGGTACACAATAGATTTCCCTGGTCCTCTTTAATAATGGTTTATGAGATTTTCCTCCAAGAACTTGTCCAAGCCTTTTTAAAACCGAGCTAGACCAATGAGTTTTATTACATCCTCCGGTAACAAATTCTAGAGTTTGATTACGCATAAGAGAAAATATTTTTTCACTCAATTAGTCTTAAATAGGTTACATTGTAGCTTCATTGCATGTCCCCTCATCTTTTGAAGGAGTAAACAACCAATCTATGTTTACCTGGTCCACTCCATTCCTAATTTTATAGATCACTATCATGTCAAAGGTGTTACATGCACCATTGAGACCATGTGGCCCACTCTATTCCATGATGATGCCTGCTGCCTCTCTTAAATTTCTTCCAAAGTTGATGATCTTTTGTTGTGGAAGAGAGGCTTTTGCTTGAGTTGTCTAGCAGAGCTCCTATGAATTCCAATTGAGTTGATAGACTCAGAGTGGATTTGGGATAATTTGACAAATCCTAGCAAGTCTGGCACCCGGATGGTTGTGTGTACAGATTCTTAGGCTCCTTCTGGAGTTGCCCAAATAGGGAAACGTGCACTCTATCTGCATAGATACACTACAACTACAGTAAACCACTTTATGAAGTCCTGTGGAACTAGCATGAGCCCAGAAGGCCATGTGCGGTACTGGTAATGGTATTTCCTTATTACTAATCTGAGAGATAGCTCAGTCACAGGAAGTATCTGAATGTGGGTTAAGCATTCTTCAAATCCAGAGAACATAACTATTCTCCTTTCTGGAGGTAGGGAATGCCCAGGGTAGCTTTCAGTAGTGCTTGTACAGAGTCCTTAGGGCTAGGATGGGATGTAATCCCCCCTTCTTTCTTGTGATCAGGAAATATCTAGAGTAGAAAGTGGAATGGATTCAACCACATTGGTCCCTAGAAGGGAAGCTAGTTATTTTGTTAGTATCTCCTGCTGTTAAGAGCTTGTCCAGGATGTTTTTGGCAAGCGATTTGGTGGAATGTCTGAAAGTCTGAGACTACATCTGAGCTAGACTATTTTTAGTACCCAACAGTCTGAGATTATAAGGGGTCAACAATTTACATAAAATCCCAGCTTCCTCTCTTCCAGAAAGCCATCTTGAACTGGTTATGTTTTGGAGGCAGTCAAAACTGTGCCCCTGGTTCTGGCTGAGGAGCAGTTTGGGATTTTTTGAGCTCTCTCTACTGATGAGGATGTGAGCAAAATCCCTGTCTAGGTTGGGAAGAGCTAGAGGGAGAAGCAGATCTCTGACTATGAGTAATAAGACCTCTTTTTGTCCTCTGCCTTGATACCTCCTAAATGAAGAGGAGGCCAGGTCAGAAGTGATCCTGGAGAGGATTTTAAGGGCATCACTATACTGTTTAAACATGGTTGCAGCTTCCTCTACCTTGTCTCTGAAGAAATTCTCACGGCACAGTATATCAGCAAACCTTTTCTAGACATCAGTCTTTAGGTCTGAGGCTTGGAGCCATGAGAGCTTGTGAGTGCCAATCCTCATTGCAGAGACTCTTGATACCATATTGAAAATATCATAGGTGGCTCAGACCATGTATTTTCTTCACTCCTTCCTTTTCCCACTAGTGATTGGAGTTGTTCAGCTTTCTCATGCATCATCTTCGGAATGTTCTGCAAGCGCCTGCCCATGAAGAGCTGATAGGAAGTGAACACAGCATTTTGGAAAAACGTTCTCCCAAATGACTGAAGTCTGAGCCTTGCGCTTGGGGACATGGAAGAGTGGATCTTGGAACTTTTGACTCTTTTGAGAGTGGATTCATCCACCATGAAATAGTGTGGCAGCTTAGTTTTTCAAATATTGGAGCCTTGTAGACTTGATATATTGAGTTGGCCTTCTTGTTTGATGGGCTTTGCAGAGAGGGGATCTCCCACATTCTCATTTATGTCTCCTTGAGGATTTTGCTCATGTTTCTACCCTGTATTTCTCCTCCACCTCCAACTGAAATGGAGACTTAGCCTTTCCTATACAAAATCAATCAATTAAGTAAGTTCTGGATATTGACACTGGCTGGGCAGTCATTGGGCCCTTGAAATGCTCATTGTCAATGTCTCTCCCCCAGACAGCGCATGAGTCTTGAGGATTGGTTGGATGTCTTGCATTAACCTCAATGCAGTTGAAGCTGCAGCATCACACTGAGCAAATAAACCATCCTCGTGCTCCACTAGTCTCTTCATGAGACATTCCGCAAAGGCTGCTATTGACAAAGGCATTGGTACTGCAGTAGGAAGGCCAATAAGTATGGCCATATCCTCCTCAGTCATTTCAGGGATTTTGGAGGGCTTGTCTCAATCGCTTGGAGTCTGTTGCATCCCCTCTTGTAGGGAGGAGGATGAGCAGTCTTTCCATTGGGGATGCTTTGAGGGCACCAAATCTCTTTATGCTTCAATCCTTATGACATTGCACTTCAGGGAGTGTCGACTGATACATCTTAGCCTCCGCCTGGTGTTCAGGGCCTTGAGCCCTCAATGTTATCTTCTAGTA
Organism: Ichthyophis bannanicus; assembly: GCA_033557465.1. NCBI lineage: Eukaryota > Metazoa > Chordata > Amphibia > Gymnophiona > Ichthyophiidae > Ichthyophis > Ichthyophis bannanicus. The sequence continues at coordinate 224,792,561 of CM066031.1, forward strand.
GGAGTTGAATGGTGTCTGCTCTTGATGAGCTGTCAGGGCTGCTTCAACCCCTTATGGGGCCTGGGGAAAATATTTGCGGTGCTACCGCCCTCATCCTCCATGGATCACCTCTCCCACTGCCATTGCCACCCTTCACCAGGACATGCAGCGACAGCAACATAAAAAAAGGCACCACGGCACCTTGTTTGCTAGCTCCATGGTGCTATTTGTGCTTCTGCTTCCATCCCCCTCTGATGAATTTGAGGGGGGAGGGGGGGTTGGAAGCGGAAATGCAAACGACACCATGACACTGGAAAAGAAGGTAATGCCAGCACTGTAGTGTCTTTTTTATGTATTGCCACTGCTGCACGTCCCAGAGGGGGTACAGTGGCAGGAGCTGGGAAGCTAGGCCCCTGTTGTGCAAGAACCTGGGGCAGTTGTCCCTTTTGCTTATAGGTAAAAGCAGCCCTGAGGGCTGTACTGATGTTTGATGCCAAGGTTGACAGATGTCCTGTCATTGTCTGTGGATCTCCAGTATCCAGGGCAGCTCCTAAGCCCATTGAGACAGAGGCCTGTTGCATCTGATATTTATTTATTTATTATTTTATTTACATTCTCTTATATACCATGCTATTCTGCATCAGTGCGGTTTACATTGAACAAACTGAAATTACATTGAACAGGGCATTATAACTTGGAGATAGCTATTTTACAGGGAACATGGGCTATGGAGGGTTAAGTGGCTTGCCCAAGACCACAAGGAGCACCTGTGGGACTTAGAAACCCCAGTCCTTCCGGCCCAAGGTTGCTGTCCTCTAGTGGGATTTGAACCCCAGACCTTCTGGCCTGAAGTACCTTGCCCCAACCACTAGGCCACTCCTCCACTCCTATAAATAGCCAAGTGGCTGTCACCTTACTTTGTCTTCAAGGTAAAAAACAAAAACAAATATAGTGACAAGCTGCTGCTGCCTCCTCTTCTCCCAGGTTGGCAGCAGAAGAATCAATCCCCCCTCCCCACTGCCACTGCCCCTGCCCCTGGTCCGAGTACATTGGGGCAGCAGTGGCACACTATAAATTGCAAAAAAACCCTTAAAAATGTGGGATTTTCAAGACACCAATGCTTCTAAGTCTCTGCTAATTCCACCCCCTCTGATGTGAAAAACGTCAAAGGAGGCAGGACACATCGGAGCCTTAGAGGCATGCTGGAGTCACAAGAGCCTATGATTTTACTTTCCATTGTTTTCTTTTTTCAAAATTGATAGCTCACACAAGCTATCAATTTTGAACCCCCCCTCCCTCCAAAACAATGGAAAGTAGAATTGCAGGCTCTGGTGACTCCGGCATGCTTCTAAGGCTCTGATGGATCCCGCCTCCTCTGATGATGCTTATCGTCAGAAAGGGCAGAACCAGCAAGGACTTAGAAGCACTGGATCCTTGAAAACACCATGCTTTTGCTCTCCTGATGGTTGAAAGGTGACTAGCAGATGCTGGACAATGGGGGAGGGGGGAGGACAGGAGGGCAAATGCTGGACAAAGAGGGAGAAGGAGGATAAATGCTGAATGGGGGAACAGGAGGGCAAATCCTGGACAACAGGGGAGGGGGTGGAACAGAGAGCAAATGCTGGACAAAGGGGGGGGGGGCAAGAGGATAAATGCTGAACAACAGGGTGAGGGAGGGACAGGAGGGAAAAGCTGGAAAACAGGGTGGGGGAGGGAGAAGAGGGCAAATGCTGAATGATGGGGGGAGGGACAGGAGGGCAAATGGTGAGCAAAGGGGGGGGCAGGAGGATAAATGCTGAACAACCGGGGGAGTGGGGTGGAGAGGGACAGGAGGGCAAATGTTGGACAACTGAGGGAAGGACAGGAGGATAGATGCTGAACAATAGGTGGAGGAACAGGAGGTCAAATGCTGGACAACAGAGGGGAGGGACAAGAGAATAAATGCTGGATAATGGGAAGGGCAGGAGGATAAATGCTGGACAACAGGGGAGCTGGAGGAAAAATGCTGGACAGTGGGGGGGGGGAGGGTCAGGAGAACAAATGCTGGACAACTGGGTGGGAAGCAGGAAGACAAATGTTGGACAACGGGGGTGGGGGTGGGGAATCATGAAACATGCTGGACCCAGTAAGCTGGGTAAGTGCGACAGAGGGACCCAGATGCCAGGAGGGTCTGTCACTATCCACTTGCCCCTCACTCCCCATTCAGGATGGCCTGCAGGTGGCAAGGTTTTGGGGGCAGCAAAAAATGCCTGCCCACAGGACATGCTGCTCCCATGGGCAGAAGACTGTGAGAGACTGTAATCATTACTCACAGTCTTGTGTCCTGTGGGCAATCTCTGCATTAGGCTGCCGGTACTCTGCAGGTCATCCTCAATGGTGAGTGGAGGTAGACAGTCAGCGATAGTGCCCTCCTGATGTCTGCTCCTGCTGACAGGCTCTGTTTCTCTTGGCCACAGTCATGTCTTGCACAGTCCCTGCCCACAAGACATGCTGCTCCCACAGGCAGAAAGGTGTGGGAGGCAGTGATCGTGGCCCAGAGAAGCATAGCCTGCGCGTGGGAACAGCAGGTCCTGCAGGAAGGGCCATTCAAGGCCAATTGTGCCCTCCCTCTCTGGGCTGGGATCGCAGCTTGCATAGCCCCTGTCCATGGGTCATGATGCTCTGTGGGCAGGCTCTGCCCCTTGTTACATAGAAGGGGTGGACATGGGAGGGCATTGAAGGAGGGAGTGGACACAAGGGGCTATAGGGAGGTGGATGTGGATGGGCACAGGGAGATAATGGGTGCAGGGGGGAATAGGGAGGCAGCGGGGATAGCGTAGTTACTCACCTGTAACAGGTGATCTCCGGGAACAACAGGAATTTAGTCTTCACATATGGGTGACGTTGGTACCGACAGAGCCCGCACGGGAACACTCCCCAGCACTCCCCAACACCAAAGCTTTTGGGAGCATCCCACCGCGCCTGCATAGCTGCCTTCCCGCCTTTGCCACTCTCCTTTCTCAGTTGACTTTGTAGCTGAGATAAGAAAAGAAAACCTACAACTCCTAGGGAAGGAGGGTGGGTTTTGAAGAATAAATTCATGCTGTTCTTGGAGATCACCTGTTGCAGGTGAGTAACTACATTATCTCCAGGAACAATCAGGAATGTAGTCTTCACATTTGGGACTCCCTACCTGGAAGATACCAGAGAGGGACCTGGAACCAGTAATGGTTCTCCACACTGGGCCGAGGGTTTTAACATGTTATCCACAATGACGCCTAAATCTTTTTCCTTGGTGGTGGTTTCTAATGTGGAACCTTGCATCGTGTAACCATAGTTTGGGTTGTTCTTCCCTAGGTGCATAACTTTGCACTTGTCCACATTAAATTTCATCTGCCATTTTGATGCCCAGTCTTCCAATTTATCAAGATCCTCTTGCAATTTTCCACAATCCTCTTGGGTTTTAACAACTTTAAATAGTTTTGTGTCATCTGCAAATTTGATAACCTCACTCGTTATTCCACTTTCCAGATCATTTATGAATATGTCAAAAAGCAGCAGACCCAGCACAGATCCCTGGGGTACACCACTATTCACCTTTCTCCATCGGGAAAATTGGCCATTTAGCCCAACCCTCTACTTTCTATCTTTTAACCAGTTCCTGATCCACAGTAGTACACTGCCTCCTATCCCATGACTCTTTAGTTTTGCCAAAAGTCTCTGATGAGGAACCTTGTCAAAGGCTTTCTGAAAGTCCAGATACACTAAATCAACCGACTCACCTTTGTCCACCTGTTTATTCACACTTTCAAAAAAACATAACAGATTAGTAAGACAAGATCTTCCTTGTCTAAAGCCATGTTGGCTGTCTCCCATTAGGCCATGACTATCTACATGTTGAGTAATTTTATTCTTTATGATGGTTTCTACCATTTTTCACGGTACTGACGTGAGGTTCACCGGTCTGTAGTTTCCCGGATCATCCCTCGAACCCTTTTTAAAAATTGGTGTTACATTGGCGATCCGCCAATCTTCAGGTATTAGAGATGATTTTAATGATAGTTCACAGATTACTAATAGCAGGTCTGCAATCTCATATTTCAGTTCTTTCAACACCCTTGGATGTATACCATCTGGCCCAGGTGATTTGCTACTCTTCAGTTTATCTAATAGTTGTAATATATCTTCCCGATGTATCGATATTTCTCCAGGACCAAGCAGGAAGTCAGTCCTCACTTATGGGTGACGTCGGCGCCGACGGAGCCCTCACGGAGCAATTTCCCCAGCTTTCGAAGAAAGCTTTTGGGATTGCAGCGCGCATGCGCGGTCCTCTTCCCGCCCAAGGATGCCATCTTGCTCAGTCTTCTTTTTTCCGCGGAGCCCTACAGACGTAGTTTGTTACCACCGCTGAAAAAGTTGATTAATTCTTTGTTGTTTTCTCGGTTCGCGTGTCCTTTTCCTGCCCGGCCTCGATTTTTTCCTTATCGAGTCCGTTCACATTTCTTTTTTGTTTTCAGTTTTTAACTGGCATTCCCGCCACTTATTTCCACCCCTGGCGGCCCGGTCTTTCGAACTCGCGGGGGCCCTTTTTCCCCCTATGGCTACCAGCGGGTTCAAAAAATGTGATCATTGTTCTAAATTAATGTCTCTTACAGACACGCATAATTTCTGCCTCCGTTGCCTCGAACCCAACCATGACTCTGGGAGCTGTGGTCCGTGTGGCAAGATGTCCTCCAAGTCATTGAGGAGTCGGCAATCGCAAAAGGACAGAATCTTCTCTGACCCCGAGTCCGGTCTGGCCCGGACCTCGTCAGAGGCTTCGACGTCTCGTGACTCCGGCCACGAGCTCCGTCGGAGTTCCTCTGAGCGGGGGTCCCCTGGACGGGAGCATCGTCGGCAGAGGAAACTCGTGCGGGCATCGTCGGAGGATGCACCTGGTCCCTCGCGGGCCGGGTCGCATAGCCCCACCAGCCGCCCCGAGTCCTCGGAGGCGGAGAGACCTTCTAAACTTCCTCGACTCGAGGTGGAGCCGCACGTGAGTACTATTGTCCTCCTGGACTCCCCTACGGAACCGTCATCGGGCCCGACGCCATCGGGGCCCGTGTCGGTGGCTGCCGGGTCTTCTGGGCTTGACCTCAGATTGACATCCTTGGAGCGCAGTATCTCTGCCTTCTTGGACCAGCAGCGGGTTTGGATGACCGGCATCGCCAGTGCATCCGCCCAGACCACCGGGACGTTGACGCCCAAGTCGACCCCGGCGGCCGAGTCGATCCTCGATCGAGGTCTCCCTCGGCCTCCCGTTCGAGATCGAGGTCGCTGGCGTCAGCGTCGGGACAAACCCTCGCCCGCACGGAGCCCCTCGATTCCTCCACGGAGGCGTCGGACTGGGACACAGAAGGGGACGAGTCGCCCGGCTCTTTTCAGACCCGGTGCGTCCCCTCCGACTCGCCCGAGTCGGAGCCTCGAAGGCGATCCCCTCCGGAGGATACGTGCTTCTCTGATTTTGTGCGGGATATGGCCAAGGCTTTGGCTTTCCCCGCAGATCCAGAGGAGGAGCCTCGCGCGGAAGAGCTCGAGGCACTCCAGTATGACTCTCCCCCGAAGGAGGCCTTTACTGTGCCGGTCCCTCCGATACTAGAGCGGCTGCTCTTCCGCATGTGGGAAAGTCCGGCCTCAACACCGGTGTTAAGCAAGCGGATCGATTCGATTTATCGAGTCCACAAGAGCCCCGGGTTCCAGAAGGCGCAACTGCCACGCCACTCCATGGTTGTGGAATCGGCAATGCATCGGCTTAAGAGTCAAAAGATGCACTCCTCGGTGCCCCCGGGTAAGGAGGCCCGTAACCTGGACGCCCTCGGTAGGAAGTGCTTCCAGGGTTCCATGCTTGCCTGCAGGGTCCAGACATACCAGCTGTATATGGGCATGTTCCTCCGAGACTTGGCGAAGGAGCTCACCGGGTTCTCGGCTGGTCTCTCCGATGAACCGTTGCAGAGGTTCCTGGGCTTGTCCGATAGTATTCGAGAGTGCTCGAAGTTCCTTTCTCGGGCGGCCTACGACGGCTTCGAGGCGTCGGCCCGAGTAGCCGGAGCCGGCATTGGTGCCTGCCGACAGGCCTGGCTCCAGTCATCCGACCTCGAGCCGTGGGTACAAGACAAGTTAGTCGATGTCCCCTGCCGAGGTGACAACCTTTTCGGCAAGCCCATGTCTGATAAGGCTGCGGAACTCGAGTCCGAGACTCTCACTCGGACTCGACTGTCCCGAAAGACCTCCGCTCCCACGCAGAAGAGGAAGGGTCCGGGGAAGAAGCCTTTTTACCCGAGGAAGGTGCTTGCCTATAAGCAATCCCACCTTCAATACCAAGTACTGGCGGCTTCCACTCAGTGCCCACAGACTAAGAGTCAGGGGAATGGCCCCCGCAGGCCGCGGGCCCCCAAGCCCGCTGCACAGCCCCCTGCCACGCAGGGTGGTTTTTTTTGACTATGCCAGCATAGCCTCTCCCCCTCCGCGCCCGTCGCTCAGCACGGGGGGTAGGCTGATCCACTTCGCTCACAGGTGGCCAGCCATAACATCCGATTCCTGGGTGCTGCAGGTGGTTCAAAGGGGCTACCTCTTGCATTTTCACCAGGTGCCTCCCCCCTACTTTCCGGGGGAGCCTCCGAGGCCCCCTCTGCACAGAGACTTACTCCTTCAGGAGCTGCAGGGTCTACTGGAGGAGCAGGCTGTGGAGCCAGTGCCCCAACCTCAGTGGGGTCAGGGGTTCTACTCCAGATACTTCCTGGTCCCAAAGAGGACGGGAGGCCTCAGATCCATTCTGGACTTGCGCAACCTCAACATGTTCCTGCAGCGGGAAAAGTTCAGGATGCTTACCCTTGGAATCTTGCTGCCCTACCTCCAGCAGGGAGATTGGCTATGCTCCTTGGATCTAAAGGATGCCTATACTCACATCCTGATTCATCCGGACCACCGACAATATCTCAGATTTGTAGTGGCCGGAAAAACACTATCAGTACCGCGTGCTGCCTTTCGGCTTGTGCTCCGCCCCCAGGGTGTTCACAAAATGCCTGGCGGTGGTCGCGGCCTTCCTGAGGCTTCAGGGCCTGTTCGTTTTTCCTTACCTGGACGACTGGCTCGTACGGGCGCAGTCGGCCCCAGAGGTCGCGCAGGCCACGCAGCGTACGGTGGCTCTGCTTCAGCACTTGGGCTTCCTCATAAACGTCGGGAAGTCCACGTTGCGCCCCTCTCAGGATCTCGAGTTCATAGGAGCTCGGCTCGACACTCTGCGAGCTCGTGCCTTCTTGCCTCGAGAGCGAGCCGACTGGTTCATGGCTTTGGCCGGCAGGTTCCACAGTGCGTCTCCGGTTCCGGCCCGGAGGTTCCTGCAGCTGCTCGGTCATATGGCCTCCACGGTCCATGTCACGCCGAACGCCCGACTGCATATGAGGCCTGTCCAGTGGTGTCTCCGCACTCAATGGCATCAGGCCACAGGAGGTCTGGCGGACCTTCTACAGATCTCCGACCGCCTGGTCTCCTCTCTGCAGTGGTGGCTCCACCTGCCCAACCTGGTACGGGGTATGCCCTTTCAGTCTCCCGCACCCTCCCAGGTGCTGACGACCGATGCCTCTCTCTTGGGATGGGGAGCGCATTGCCAGGGAGCGTGCACTCAAGGCCTTTGGACTCCTTGGGAGGCGGCTCAACAAATCAACTTCCTGGAGCTGCGGGCGATCCGCCTAGCTCTGCGGACCTTCTCTCACCTCACCTCTCGCCAGTCCGTACTGGTGCAGACGGACAACCAGGTGGCCATGTTCTACGTGAACAAACAGGGGGGCACGGGCTCCCTCCTGCTATGTCAGGAGGCCCGGCGACTGTGCTCCTGGGCTGTCGACCGCAACATCCTCCTCAAGGCTGTTTACCTGCCCGGGCAGGAGAATTGCCTGGCCGACAGGCTGAGCCGGGTCTTGCAGCCCCACGAGTGGAGGTTGAACCCCGGCGTTGCCCAGCAAATCTTCCGCCGGTGGGGCACCCCCACCGTGGACCTCTTTGCCAGTCCCCTGAACCGGCAGCTTCCCCGGTTCTGCTCTCGAAATCCGCATCCCCTCAGAGTGGCCCCGGATGCTTTCCTCATCTCGTGGTCCACAGGCCTACTGTATGCCTTTCCTCCCACGCCGCTGGTGTCCCGGACGCTCTTCAAGGTTGCCCGGGACGGGGCCTACGTGATCCTGATAGCACCCCGATGGCCAAGGCAACCCTGGTTTCCTCTGCTCCTGCAGTTAGCGGTGGACACCCCTCTCCCTCTGGGGTTTCAGCCCGATCTTCTGACCCAAAATCAGGGTACTCTTCTGCACCCCAACCTCCGGGCCCTTCACCTGATGGCCTGGCTGCTGAGAGGGTAGTCCTGGCCCCGCTCTCGCTCCCCCCGGAGGTGGAAGCTGTCGTCCTGGCGTCTCGGCGACCTTCTACCCGGAAGTCTTACGCACTCAAATGGCGTCGCTTCTCCGCCTGGTGTTCTCAGCGTTCTGAGGACCCCTTCGCCTGCCTAGTGTCGGTGGTACTGCAATACTTGCTGCACCTCTCCGATCTAGGCCTCAAGTCCAACTCTGTCAGAGTCCACCTCAGTGCTCTCTCTGCACATCATTCGCCGGTGGAGGGCCAGCCCCTTTCCTCGCATCCCTTGGTGGCGCGTTTCCTCAGGGGCCTGCTTCTGCTTAAGCCCCCGTTGCGCCCTCCGGCTCCTGACTGGGACCTCAATGTGGTTTTACAAAGGATTACTTGCCCGCCTTTTGAACCCATGGCTACCTGCCCCCTCCGCTTCCTCTCATGGAAAGCTCTCTTCTTGGTAGCCCTCACCTCCGCTAGGCACGTTAGTGAACTACAGGCCCTAGTGTCGGAGCCCCCTTACACTAGGTTCTACAGGAATAGGGTTGTCTTACGGACTCACCCTAAGTTTCTTCCTAAGGTGGTTTCCTCTTTCCACATCAATCAAGAGGTGGTTCTTCCGACCTTCTTTCCCAGGCCACATACCAGCAGAGCTGAGACCGTTCTGCATACCCTGGACTGTCGAAGAGCCTTGTCCTTCTACCTTGACCGTACGCGTGAGCATAGAAAAGCTGCCCAGCTTTTTGTTTCCTTTGACCCCAATCGGTTGGGGTTATCTGTGTCGAAGTGTACGCTGTCCATCTGGGTAGCTGACTGCATCGCCTGGGCGTATGGGGCAGCCGGCCTCTCTTTGGAGAGTCGAGTCACGGCGCACCGTGTCCGGGCGAAGGCGGCGTCTGTCGCACACCTCCGCTCGGTTCCGTTGGCAGACATCTGCCGGGCCGCTACTTGGTCTTCTAGCCAGACTTTTGCGGCTCATTACTGCCTGGAGAGGGAGTCCTGCAGGGATAGTGCTTTCGGACAGGCAGTCCTCCACAATCTCTTTGAGGTTTAGGCAACTCCTACCCGCCGGCCCCGATGTTGGCTACCGGCCGGATTCGTATTCAGAGAAGATTCCTTCCTTCTGTGCGGTTGAGCTGGAGGGAGCTCTCTTTTCCAGCTTGGGGTCTCCGGTACCCTTAAGCTAGGGAGTCCCATAAGTGAGGACTGACTTCCTGCTTGGTCCTGGAAAAAGAGTAGTTACTCACCTGTAACAGGTGTTCTCCAGGAGCAGCAGGAATCAGTCCTCACTACCCTCCCTCCTCCCCTGGAGTTGCAGTCATTCTTATGGTTGCTGTCTTCCGCTATGTCATTCGACTGAGCAAGATGGCATCCTTGGGCGGGAAGAGGACCGCGCATGCGCGCTGCAATCCCAAAAGCTTTCTTCGAAAGCTGGGGAAATTGCTCCGCGAGGGCTCCGTCGGCGCCGACGTCACCCATAAGTGAGGACTGATTCCTGCTGCTCCTGGAGAACACCTGTTACAGGTGAGTAACTACTCTTTCCTTCAATTCTTCCGCACCTTTAAATACCACTTCAGTCATGGGTAACATCCCTACATCTTCCTCAGTAAAGACCGCAGCAAAGAATTCATTCAGTCTCTCCGCTATCTCTTTGTCGCCTCTTAGTACCCCTTTAACTCCTCTATCATCTAATGGTCCAACTGACTCTCTCACAGGTTTTTTGCTACGAATGTACTTGAAAAAATCTTTATTTTGCGTTTTTGCTTCTGCAGCAAGCTTCTTCTCAAATTCTCCCTTTGCCTTCTTTATCAATGCCTTGCATTTGACCTGCCAGTGCTTGTGCTGTTTCCAGGTTTCATCGTTTGGCTCTTTTTTCCATTTCCTGAAAGATGCTTTTTTGGCAACAACAGCCTCTCTGACCTCACCTTTAAACCATGCTGGCAGTTTTTTGGACTTCCTTCCACTTTTCTTAAAGCGTGGAATACAGCTGGTCTGGGCTTCCAAGATAGTATTTTTCAACAACACCCAAGCTTGATGTACGTCTTTAACCTTTGCAACTGCTCCTTTTAGTTTTTTCTTAACTATTTTCCTCATTTTATCATAGTCTCCCTTTCAAAAGTTAAAAGGTAGTACTGTGGATTTCCTTACTATCCCTCCTCCACTAATTAAATCAAAGGTGATCATGCTATGATCACTATTGCCAAGTGGCCCCAACACCCTTATCTCTTGCACTAGATCTGGTGTTCCACTAAGGACTAGGTCTAATATGGCTTCCCCTCTGGTCGGTTCATGAACCAGCTGCTCCAAGAAGCAGTCATTTAGGTCATCTAGGAACTTTATCTCCCTAGCATGTCCTGCCGTGACATTGACCCATTCGATACCGTGGTAATTGAAATCGCCCATTATTATTACCGCGCTGTAACTTTTGTTAGCTTCCTTGATTTCTTTGAGCATTTCATCATCCATTTGTTCATTCTGGCCAGGCGGTTGATAGTACACCCCCAACACCATCGCCTTCCCCTTTTTACATGGAATTTCAATCCATAGAGATTCTACAGCAAATTTTGTTTCCTGCAAAACTTTAATCCTTTCTGACTCAATGCCCTCTCTAACATAGAGCGCAACCCCTCCACCAATTTGATCAGCTGTATCATTATGATATAGTTTGTACCCAGGTATCACAGTGTCCTACTGGTTTTCCTCCTTCCACCATGCCTCTGATATTCCAATCACATCTAACCTCTCATTTAGTGCTATATTTTCTAACTCTCCCATCTTATTTTTTAGACTTCTAGCATTTGCATATAAGCATTTTAGAGACTGTATTTTATTCATATTAATTTGGCTATTGGTAGACATGGGTAATTTGGGATCTTTAAGCTCTGTCTGCTCCATACTCGAGGGCATTTGGGCTACTTTACTCTTTTTTGGAACCTCTCTGCTTTTGGTAGTATCCTTCAAGGATACATTCTTCTGAACCATCCGCTCTTGGGCGACTGTCGGCTTTCCCCTATTATCTAGTTTAAAAACTGCTCTATCTCCTTTTTAAAGGTTAATGCCAGCAGCCTGGTTCCATCCCGGTTAAGGTGAAGCCCATCCCTTCAGAGGAGCCCCTCCTTTCCCCATAATGTACCCCAGTTCCTAACAAATCCAAACCCCTCATCTCTGCACCATTGTCTCATCCACGCATTGAGACTCTGGAGCTCTGCCTGCCTTTTGGGTCCTGCACGTGGAACGGGAAGCATTTCGGAGAACGCTACCCTGGAAGTTCTGGATTTCAACTTCCTACCTAAAAGCCTAAATTTAGCCTCCAGAACCTCCCTACCACATTTTCCTATGTCATTGGTACCGACATGTACAAAGACAGCAGACTCCTCCCCAGCACTACCTTAGACCTTATCTAGGTGGCGCATGAGGTCCGATACCTTCGCACCAGGCAGGCATGTTACCAGGCGATCCTCACGTCCACCAGCCATCCAGCTATCTACATGCCTAATGATCGAATCACCAACTATAATGGCCGTCCTAACCCTTCTCTCATGGGCACATGGCCCTGGAGAAACTTCCTCGGTGCGAGAGGGTTTTACATCACCTGGAGGACAGGTCCTAGTTACAGGATCAATTCCTGCCACACCAGGGTGATGCTCTCCTGTCACGTGACCTCTCTCCTCCATGGCAACAGGGATACTGCCAGACTGGAGGTGGGACTTCAGGACTATATCCCTGTAGGTCTCGTCTATGTACCTCTCTGTCTTTCTTATGTTTTTCAAGTCTGCTACTCTAGCCTCTAGAGAATGGATCGTTCCCTGAGAACAAAGAGCTCCTTGCACCTAGTGCACACGTAAGACCTCTCACCAACTGGGAGAAAATCATACATGTGACACTCAATGCAAAAGACTGGAAAGCCCCCATCCCGCTGCTGGACTGCTGTCTGCATCTTAGTAAGTAAAGAACTTAAAGATCTAAACAAAAACTTAAAACTAAGTGTTGCTATGGATATTTATACCAATAAAACTGTACCTAATATGTTTAATATACCTTGTTCACCTGAAGCTTAATTAATCTCAGGTCCTTAGTGTATGACTGATTTGGGTAACGAGCTTCACCTGAGAGCACCTCCTGTCTTTTAAGATGTGTAAGTACCTATAAAGCTACGATTATCCCAGGGGTGGGTGGGTATGGGGAGGGAGGGAGGGAAATAACACTTATTAAAAGAGGGCTGCTACACAGTACCCTGTCCTGTGCTGCTGAGGTAAGCTATATTCTTATTTGATTTAAATTATAGCTCTTTGCTGCTGCTAGGCTCTAACTTATTATGAAATTTAAACTACATGCTCTCTGCTGGGTTCTAAATGTAACCACAAAACTCTCTTCTGTGTTTTAAATTTAAACTAAAAGTACTTTGCTGATGCTAGGCCCTGAGTGACTATTAAATTTAAACTACAGCTCTCTGCTGGGTTCCAAATTTAACCAGAAAGCTCTCTTCTGTGTTTTAAATTTAATCTAAAAGTACTTTGCTGATACTAGGCCCTGAGTGACTATTAAATTAAAACTATAAGCTCTCTGCTGGGTATGAAATTTAACCAGAACTTTCTCTTCTGTGTTTTAAATTTAAACTTAAACTGCTGCTACTAGGCCCTAACTGATTTAACAAAAAATAGTGGATTCACAGATTAAATAGCTTTAATAGAAAGAATTCCTTTCAGAAAATTCCCAGAAGTATATACTCACAATTGCAGATCTCTCTCCAGAAGTAACAGTCCCTTTTTCTAGTCCTTCAAGACTGAGGATCACAGAGCTCTGGTTGAGCTATTTATGCCTGAGCTGCTGAGGTAAGCTGTGACCAAATTCCTGGATGATTAACAGTCCTTGCTTGGATAGAAGGAGTCTTTCAAAATGGCCTTTTGAACTGCCACCTGGTGTTAACACCTATTGAAAACATTTCACAGATCTCTTGCCCCCTAGGTAGAAGGCCTCTTTGTAAAGGTCTCTAGAAGACTTTATTTGCTGCTCAAAGAGTACTGACCCTGTTTTGCCTTTTGTGCTAATCTATATTCTTATTTGATTTAAATTATAGCTCTTTGCTGCTGCTAGGCTCTAACTTATTATGAAATTTAAACTACAAGCTCTCTGCTGGGTTCTAAATTTAACCAGAAAGCTCTGTGTTTTAAATTTAAACTAAAAGTACTTTGCTGATGCTAGGCCCTGAGTGACTATTAAATTTAAACTACAGCTCTCTGCTGGGTTCCAAATTTAACCAGAAAGCTCTCTTCTGTGTTTTAAATTTAATCTAAAAGTACTTTGCTGATACTAGGCCCTGAGTGACTATTAAATTAAAACTATAAGCTCTCTGCTGGGTATGAAATTTAACCAGAACTTTCTCTTCTGTGTTTTAAATTTAAACTTAAACTGCTGCTACTAGGCCCTGACTGATTTAACAAAAAATAGTGGATTCACAGATTAAATAGCTTTAATAGAAAGAATTCCTTTCAGAAAATTCCCAGAAGTATATACTCACAATTGCAGATCTCTCTCCAGAAGTAACAGTCCCTTTTTCTAGTCCTTCAAGACTGAGGATCACAGAGCTCTGGTTGAGCTATTTATGCCTGAGCTGCTGAGGTAAGCTGTGACCAAATTCCTGGATGATTAACAGTCCTTGCTTGGATAGAAGGAGTCTTTCAAAATGGCCTTTTGAACTGCCACCTGGTGTTAACACCTATTGAAAACATTTCACAGATCTCTTGCCCCCTAGGTAGAAGGCCTCTTTGTAAAGGTCTCTAGAAGACTTTATTTGCTGCTCAAAGAGTACTGACCCTGTTTTGCCTTTTGTGCTAATCTATATTCTTATTTGATTTAAATTATAGCTCTTTGCTGCTGCTAGGCTCTAACTTATTATGAAATTTAAACTACAAGCTCTCTGCTGGGTTCTAAATTTAACCAGAAAGCTCTGTGTTTTCAATTTAAACTAAAAGTACTTTGCTGATACTAGGCTCTAACTTATTATGAAATTTAAACTACAAGCTCTCTGCTGGGTTCTAAATTTAACCAGAAAGCTCTCTTCTGTGTTTTAAATTTAAACTAAAAGTACTTTGCTGATACTAGGCCCTGAGTGACTATTAAATTAAAACTATAAGCTCTCTGCTGGGTATGAAATGTAACCAGAAAGTTCTCTTCTGTGTTTTAAATTTAAACTTAAACTGCTGCTACTAGGCCCTGACTGATTTAACAAAAAATAGTGGGTTCACAGATTAAATAGCTTTAATAGAAAGAATTCCTTTCAGAAAATTCCCAGAAGTATATACTCACAATTGCAGATCTCTCTCCAGAAGTAACAGTCCCTTTTTCTAGTTCTTCAAGACAACATACTAATTAACCACCTAAATCACATAGGCCATGTGATCTTTTTCTGTCATCATGTTTCTATCTAGTCTGTCCTTCCATATCAACAACTACAACAGTCCCTTTTTTTCCTTTAGAGATCCTCTGTGTTTGTCCCATGCTTTTTTGAATTCAGTTACTGTCCTCATCTCTACCACCTCCATTGGGAGATTATTCCACGGATCCACCACTCTTTCCATAAAGAAATATTTCCGCAACTCACGTGATGTGGTGAGCTGGGGAAGCTGCGTCCTTCCTGAGCTCCGGACCCCCGGACCCCAAACCGGCTAATCCAGCCCATTAACGGGGCGCAAACCGCGGAATTTGTCCTGCACTGCTTTGCGGCAACTCTATAAACCCCGAGCGGGTCCCCAAGCGGAGGATGGCCGCGACGGCGAAGCTTGGCAGGAGGGAGAAGGATCGCGCCCTGGGGACAACTAAGATGGCCGCCTCACCTCCGAGCCCGGGGGCTACCCCTTCATTACCAATGGCCGCGATCTCGGCGGCCACGATAACGGAGATTTCGGCGGCAGTGGCAGAGACTCTCTCCCAGCAGTTCCAGACCCTACACACAACAATGGCGGCAGTTCAGAGCTCGGTCGAGGCAGTTGGGCTCCGCATGCAACAGGCGGAGGCCCGGCTCCTGCAGGCAGAGGAGGAGGTGGAAAAGCTTGCTTTGGAGCTCGAGCAGGTGCGGGGGGCCCTGAAAGACCAAGCTACAAAACTGGAAGACCTGGAGAATCGCTCCAGACGCAGTAACTTGCGTTTCCTAGGGGTCCCAAGTTCCGTGGTGGATCGTGACCTGCGCACATACATTGAGGCTTTGTCCATATCTTTGCTGGAAAATGAAGAGCGGGGCTCCCCACTGGTGATTGAACGGGTACATAGAGTGGGCCCCAGGAAACCTGCTGACTCCAGGCCGCGAATTGTGCTCGCCAAATACCTCCAGTTTCAGCAAAAGGAGGCAATTCTGCGGGAGGCTCGGAGGCGCGGCACCGTAGAGCGGGATTCCGCGAAGATTCGCATTACTCAAGATTATTCAGCCGCAGTGAGCCAGCGCCGCCGAGCCTATGCTCCGGTCTGTCAAAAACTGATCGCCGCCCGCATAAAATTCACCGTTCAATACCCAGCGCGCCTCCACGTGCTTCACGAAGGCCGACCCCGGGTGTTCGACTCGGCAGCAGAAGCGGCGGTCTATGTGGACACAGTGACTGGCTTGGGTACCCCACCGCGTACTGGACAAGACAGCCTAACCGGCATTACTGCTGGGGTTCCATCCTGAACTGGACGGTATGAGCCCCTGTAGGGCATAAGCGAGTGGAACAGTGAGAGTTCTTACTATTGGGAGGCCTGGTGGGCCGGCTCACTGAGGCGATGGACACTACAGCTATTTTATGGCATGGCGTAAGGCTGGGGGGAGAGAATAAGCACCTATGCACTGTTTGATAACTGTTCAGTGGGGGGAGGTTAGCAGCGGGGGTGCCTGCCATTAGCCTGGACTTCACACCTTCCTGGGGCCCCCGAGCGGGAACAACCCAGTGGCGGTGGCGGATGCTGGGATTCCTGGGATTGCTGTACCTTGATATTTCTGCTGGCACTGGTCTCCTGGGGGAATTCATATGGGCCCCCGGGCTTGGGGGGAGGGGGCGGGGGGGAGGAAAGTGCCGGGAAGGGGGGCTAGAAATGTTTTATGGTGAGGCCTCCGCCCCTCCCCCCCTGGGTTTTCTGATTCTATTTCTCCAGGTGGGGAGTGGGCCAGCCTCTACACCACGGGTGTAGGTGTTTCACGCTATCCTTTGAGTTACTGTTTTTGTTTTTTTTATTTGTTGTTATTTGGCGGGAGGGTAGAAGCATTGGCATGGGCAGGGAACAACTGTGTGCCCCCCCTGGACTCCTGGGGATGTACTGGTGGGGACAGGGGGAGTCTGCTTCAAGGGGTGTGGGGGGTCTGGGCACGTCTCGGTGAGTGATTAGGAGGAAGGGAGATGGGTAATTCTCACGGGTGGTTAGTGATTGAGTGTGGGGGTTGGAGCAGGGACGGGATGAAGCTGGGTACGGGGGGTATAGTGGGGTGCTGGGATGGGAGGGTTAGGAGAGGGGGGTGGTTAGTGATAGGGGCGGGTTGGGGTGACGCGGGGGGCACAGCAGCACTATAGGTGGAGCGGGCATGGCCCGTACGGGGACTTCATATGGTTACAGGGGGGGCCCCGGGCTGGGGGGGTCCCGCCTTCTTATTTTTATGGACCAGGTACAAATTGTCTAGGTCTCTATGAACCGCCCTGAAGGTTATCTCTTGGAATATTTGCGGGATAGGCAGCCCTATTAAGCGATATAAGGTATTGCAGGCCCTGGCTCGGTTGAAATGTGATATAGCAATGTTGCAGGAAACCCACCAGACAGCCGAAGAACACGCTAAATTACAGAAAATGTGGGTGGGGCAGTGTTGGGGATCCCCGGCCAAGGGAAAGAAGGGGGGAGTGGTCATACTGATTGGCAAGTCTACTCGCTTTGAGCTACTTCAGGACTACTCGGACTCGGAAGGCCGCTATATCTTGCTCCATGGTAACCTGGATGGTCGGCCGGTAGTGCTGGGTTGTTTGTATAGCCCCAATGTATTGAATCGGGCGTTTTACGATCGCCTAGCATCCCGCCTGGAGCAATTACCTGATGTCCCCCTGATTTTGGCCGGTGACTTGAATGGGGTGTTGGACGTGGGACTTGATGTATCGGGTGGGGAGGAGCGCACCAGCGCACTCCAACGACTAAGGTTTTGAAGGACTTTTGCAGACGATTGGGCCTGTTGGACCCATGGCGATTGCTTCACCCAAGTGAGAGGGATTTTACCCACCAGTCGAGGGCTCATGGTACCAGCGCTCGCCTGGACTATGTGTTAGTGTCGGAAAAGCTGTTTGTACAGGTTGAGGATGCACAGATTGGCCCCTCGGAGTTGTCCGACCACGCCCCAGTTTGGATTGCACTTAGTGGCGGGGGCTCGGCTGTATCGCTGCGGGTCTGGCGGTTTCCTCTGGGCCTGTACCAAGATGCGGAATTCCGGATCTACCTGGCAAAACAGTGGCAGGAATTTATGCATCACCATATGCAACATCAGGATGATCCGGAATTGCTCTGGGAAACGGCTAAGGTCGTCCTACGGGGGGATATTATTGCATATGTGGCCCGGAAGCGGCGGCTGGTGGCGCGACAAATTGTACAGTTGGAGAAGCACGTGGTGCGTGCTCGGCGACGTTGTGCGGGAGATCCCAGCGCACTGAACAGGCGACGGCTCTGGGAGCTACAGACGACTCTCAATGAGTTACTTCACCAGCGGGCAAAGAAATCATATATGTATTATCGGTACCAGCTCTTTCGTTTTGGTGATAAACCCGGCAAACTCTTGGCGCGTTGTTTGCGGGGTCACCGGGGTTATCGATTGGTGGCAGCGCTGCGCGATGATCAGGGAGCCCTGTATAAGGACAATGTCGGCATCGTTCGAATCTTCCGTTCCTTTTTTCAAAAATTGTACGCCCAGAGAGAGGGAGACCCAGACGCCATGCAGCAGTATCTGCGGGGGCTGTCGTTGCCGCGGCTGTCTGCAGAACAGAGGGCCCACCTGGATGCGCCGGTCACGGTGGAGGAGATCCAGGGTGTTCTACAACGGGCTGCTTGTTGTAAGGCCCCCGGCCCGGATGGGTTCGGAGCCGAGTTTTATAAGTTACTAGGTGATTCGACACCTCCAGTACTAGTGGCGGTGTACCATAGGCGGATGGCGCAGGGGCGCTTCACTTGGGGTAATAACCACGCGCATATCTCCTTGATTCCTAAGCCGGGGAAAGACCCTACTCAAGCGGCATCGTACCGGCCCATTTCATTGTTGAATTTTGACCTGAAAATCTTCGCAAAGGTGCTGGCTGACCGGCTGGCTTTGGTATTGGGCGATTTGATTCATGAGTCCCAGGTCGGGTTCGTTAAAGGGCGCTACGCCGTGCGAAATATACGACGGCTGTTGGCATCTCTGGAATGGGTTCGGGAACAGGACCTCCAGTCACTGGTGATTAGTTTCGACGCTGAAAAGGCATTCGATCAAGTCCAGTGGGAGTATTTGCAGTTTTTGTTGCCTCAGTATGGGCTGGGTGCCCCCTTTTGTAAGATGGTGGAGCTGCTCTATACCGACCCTACAGCGGGGGTTCTTTGCAACGGGGTGTACTCGGACTCGTTTCGACTGGAACGCGGTACGCGTCAGGGCTGCCCGCTCTCCCCCTTACTTTTCGTGTTATCCTTGGACCCGTTGATACGCAAGATCGAGAGCTCCCCCGATATCTGTGGGACGCGCATTGGTTCCTGTGGCTTCAAGGTGGCCGCATTTGCAGATGATCTCTTAGTTCACCTTTCCTCTCCCCAGCAGTCACTTCCGAGGTTGCTTGAAGAGCTTTCGTTATACGGACGGTTCGCGGGATTGCGTATTAATATGACAAAGTCGGAAGCCTTAGATGTGGGGGGTCAGTTACGGGAGACTTGGCCTGGGAGTTTCCCGCTTCGCTGGGCTGCGGACTCGATTATTTACTTGGGTGTTGTGTTAACTCGGAAATTGACCTTGCTGTATCCCACTAACTTTGAGCGTATCTTTGCTAAGGTCCGCGCGCAGCTGCGGGCATGGGCCCCTCTGCCTTTGTCTTTGCTCGGTAGGGTGGCCGCCCTGGGGATGGTGATCTTCCCGCGCGTGCTTTATTGGTTGCAAACACTCCCCGTGTGGCTTTTGAAACGTGACCTGATGCGTTTGGAGAGGGAGATGCGGGGTTTCTTTGGAAAGGCCTCAAGGCCCGTATACCGATGGCGAGGTTGCGTGGTAGCTGGCGCTCCGGAGGGGTGGGGGTTCCTGACCTTTGGAAGTACGCACTAGCCTGTCAGGCCCGCCATTTAAGCGATTGGTTGGGGGACACTGAGACCTATACTCCGCGGGGGCTTGAAGCGGCATTTGTGGCGCCCCACTCTTTGGAAGCGATTTTACACTTACCGCGGGCGGATCTGCCGTCTCGCCTGCTGAACAGTTTGCTGGTGCAGGCAACCCGCCGAACTTGGCAGCAGCTCAACAAGTGTTGGGGTAGCAATGCCGCGGTTTCCTGCTGGCTGCCTATACAGGGGAATGCCTGCTTCTTGCCAGGCTCGGACTCGGCCCCCTTTCGTCAGTGGTGGCGAATGGGTCTACGCCGTCTGGGGCACGTAGTGGATCCCGCTGGCTGTTGTAAGTCTTTGGGGGAGCTTTGTAGGGAGTATGGGTTGCCTATGGGAATAACGGCGTTTGCACATGCCCAGATCTCCCATTACATCGGCTCCCTACCACGGCAGGAGCTTACAGTAGAACATTCGGGACGTATTTTGGAGTTCTTCGCACTGGGGGCGGATACTCCGCCGACGATAGCAGCCTTGAAGAACCGGCTGGACCAACTGGGTGTGCCCCCGGATTATTCGCGGGTGGAAAGCCTTTGGGCGCGAGAGCTGGGTCGGGAAGTCGCGCCGGGGTCCGTTCGGGCGGCCCTGGGTAGGATCGCGCCACTTGTGGTTGGCACTCGTTGGCGAGAAGTGCAGTTTAAATGCGTCCTTCGTGCTCATTTCTCCCCGCGGCGGGCGTTTCGGAGTCACCTTGCCTCCCATGGGGGATGCCCTAAGTGTTCGTGTGCACTGGCAGATCTGGGCCATATGTGGTGGGGTTGCCCCTCTATTCGTAAGTATTGGCGGAACATTGAGACTTATATGAGTGGGCTGTTGGGGCAGGGGCTTTGCTGGTCGGGGACCCTCGTAGTGCTGGATCAGTTGGGGCCACTCCAACCGAAGGGCAGATGGGATAGAGTGTTGGTGCGTAAGGCCTGTCTGGTGGGTAAGGGCCCTATTTTAAGCCGTTGGAGAGAGACTGTGGCCCCTACTTTCTGCGAGTGGCGAAATAACCTGCATCAGCTTATGATTATGGAGCGGAGGATGGCGTTAAGGCATCCCCGGCCTGGGCCACTTTTTTGTTGATTTGGATGCCCTACATTCAGCGCTTAGGCCCTAAGGCCCGGAGCGAAGTCCTTAAATTAGGTTGACGGGGGCTAGGGACTTGGGCGCCTCCCGAAGGGGTGCTTATACCTGTGGTGTTGGTGCTGCTGTGCTCCCGGCGGGGGGGGAGGGGGGGTGGGGGGGAGGGGTTTTTTTTTTCCGAAATAACAGGTCTTGGATATGTGTTTTAATTGTTTTGCTGGGTTCCCAGGGTGGTGGATAAGACACAACCCCACCCGGGACCGCTGTTGGGCTTGCTGCAGTGAAAATTGTTATGTTGGCTTGTCGTTTGTTGTTTGTATCCTGCAATATTCAATAAACAGAGTTTTGAAAAAAAAAAAAAAGAAATATTTCCGCAAATCACTCCTAAATCTATCCACCTTCACCCTCATCCCATGTCCCCTCATAGCAGAACTTGCTTTCAATTGAAAGAGGCTCTCCCCCTGAACATTTATGCCACGGAGGTATTTAAACATCTCAATCATATCACCTCTATTCCGCCTTTCCTCTAAGGTGTACATATTAAGATCCTTCAGTCTGTCCTCATATGCTTTATAATGAAGACCACTAACCATTTTAGTAGCCACCCTCTACACCGACTCCACACTGTTCACATCCTTTTGAAGGTGCGGTCTCCAGAATTGCACACTATACTCAAAATGAGGTTGCACTAAAGACTTATACAGAGGCACTATCACCTCTTTTTTTCTGCTAGCCATTCCTCTCTGTATGCATCCAAGCATCCTTCTAGTTTTTGCCATTGCCTTTTCTACCTTTTTAGCTACTTTAAGATCATCAGATACAACCATGCCCAGGTCCCGCTCTTCTTTAGTGGACAAAAGTACTTCACCCCCTATACTATATTGCTCCCTTGGATTGCTGCAGCCCAAATGCATGACCTTACATTTTTTAACATTAAATCCCAGCTGCCAGATTCTAGACCATTCTTCAAGCTTAGCTTGATCCCTCCTCATGTTATCTACACCTTCTTGGGTGTATGCAGATTTTGGTATCATCCGCAAAAAGGCAAACCTTACCCGACAGCCCTTCCGCTATATCACTAACAAAGATGTTAAAAAGAATCGGACCAAGGACAGATCCCTGGGGCACACCACTGGTAAAATCCTTCTCGTCAGAGTGAGCCCCATTTACCTGTACTCTTTGTTGCCTCCCACCCAACCAATTTCTAACCCAAGCAGTAACTTTAGGGTCCATCCCTAGGGTGCTCAGTTTGTTTATAAGTCGCCAGTGAGGAACAGTGTCAAAGGCTTTACTGAAATCTAAATACACCACATCTAGGGCTGTCCCTTGGTCCAACTCCCTTGTCACCCAGTCAAAGAAATCAATCAGATTTGTCTGACAAGACCTGCCTCTGGTGAATCCATGCTGCCTCGGATCCTGTAATCCGCTGGACTCCAGAAACCTCACTGTTTTCTCTTTCAGCAGCGTTTCCAATAGTTTACTCACCACCAAAGTTAAACTAACCGGCCTGTAGTTTTCAACCACATCTTTACTTCCGCTTTTGTGTAAAGGCACCACATGAGCCTCTCTCCAGTCCTTTGGCACCACTCCCGACTTCAACGAGGCATTGAAAAGGTCAGTCAGTGGAGCTGCTAGAACATCCCCAAGTTCCCTCAGTATTCCAGGGTGTATCCCATCTGGTCCCATCGCTTTGTCTACTTTAAGTTGAGCTAGTTTCTCACGAACATAGGGGTATATTTACTAAACCTCGCACAATTGCGCACCGCACAATAGCGCACGGTAATGATGCACTTAAGTGCTCTTAAGTGCCCCGCACAATTGCGCGTCACACTAACGGGCTCCCGCACAATAGCGTGCTGCACTAACGGGCCCCGCACAAGTACGGGGCCCGCAAATATCCGATAGAGGCGTGGAAAGGCATTCTGAGGGCGGAGGAAGGCTCCCGAGGGGCGGAGAGACGGGGTTAATGGGCAGTGAATGGGAGGGGAGAGGCTTCCCCGCACATTATCGGGGCCGAATTTACAAGTTAAAAATAGCGCGAGTGAAACACTCGCGGTAGAGGGCATTTAAAGGGAAGAGAAACCATTTCCGTCAGCAATGTACAGCAAAACCGGGGAAACCTACAAAACGTGAGCAGTGTGATACATGTGCACAGAACAAAAGTGCAAATAAAAAGCGAAAATGACCACAACAAAAATTCTAATAATTATAATTCAGCTGGGGAACAGTGCTAGCAATGGGGAAAAATAAAAAACACACCCAGGAAAGCTCCAAAAAAAAGAATGATTTTTGGAAGGGTCTACGGAGCGGAGACCCCTCCAAAAATCATTCCCTTTTTATGGAGCTTACCTCGGAGTTTTGTTATGTTTGTCCATTAATAGCACTGTTGCCCAGCTTGGTTATATTTTTTCCCCCCCTTTTTTTTCGCGGTCATTTGTGGGGTTTATTTGCACTTTTGTCTCCAGACAAGGTGAATGAGCCCACAGTAAAAATGTGCAGAGCAGGGTTTCCGACTCTTTCGGTCAGGTTTCCTATCTCCAGGGACTGCACTGTCTCTGTGGTCACAGTGTGGTGCAGCGGACAGAGCCAATACTTCTAGGACCAGAGAGTCACAGGTTCAAATCCCAGCTGGGGCACCTGCCAGCCCAGTCCCCATATTTTACCCACCACTAAACAGAGATAGTAAAGACACTCCTTTATTGCAGAGAACATAAGCATGGTTCAATCACCCATATTTTACCCTACACCGCTCACACACCATAACAATGGGCATTACCTACAGCCGAGTCCCCCAAATGCAGTCCTGGAGTGCCACAACTCAATCAGGTCATATGGTTATTCTAAGATAAGGACATGCCAGCATGTTGGCGGAAGGGTACAGGTGGTGGAGGGGGCAGTGGCTGCTAGCCACAGAAGACAGTGGCCTAGCCATGTGCAGGCTGGCACCGTCCACTGCAACAGACAGGCCCTGTCGGATGTACAGTCATGGACTTCCCAGGGAATTCAGCCAGTCCATGGCAACACGGTGGTGCAGTGCACACAGACAGTGTGTGCAAGAACAGAAGGTCACAGGTTCAAAGCCCAGCTGGGGCTACTGCCAATCCTGTCCACATATTTTTCCCACAACTAAACCGTGATAGTAAGGACAAACCTGTATTGCTGAGGACATAGGTATTGGTAATACGCCTATATTTTATCACACCGAGCACAGACACCATGAACAAGGGCATTACCTAGAGCAGAGTCTCCCAAATGCAGTCCTGGAGGACCACACACCATTCAGGTTCCATGCTGCCTCCAATACAAATGCCTGTGCTGCATAATCTATGCACCACCCCCATGGCATGTAGATGTAGCTCATGCATATTCATGAGAGACAGTAGGAAAACCCGAACAGTGTTAGGCACACCAGGACTGGAGTTGGGAACCTCCACCGTAAAACAGCAGCCAACAGGGGCAGACACACCCACACCCACAGGCCCCATTGGCCAATGCCTCCTGGAGAGGCAGGACATTGGGCCCTGCGTGCATCTCCCAATACTAGCACCTGCATACCTTAGCAATGCCACCCTACACCTGGGTATACGGTATACAGCTCTCAAACGTTTGCTATGAGTACTGGCAGATAGACATTCCTACGTTAAGCACAGTTTGCTCTTTGAGCTCCATCATAACAATCTTTCTGATGTCTGCGGTGTGTGCTTCAGGTCTGGCCTCTGACAGTGGTCACCACCCTGGGGAGTGACCCAACAGTATTGCGTACCATATCCATGCCTGTACTGTGCCCAGGACTGGTGTGGTGGGCAAGGCTGATAAACTCCTCTATAGTAGCACAATGCTGGCATACGTGTGGGAGTGTGTGTCTGTCTATACAGTGTGTGTTGGATGCAAACACCTTCCACAGCCCACACTGCCAGCACTGTTGCCAGTATTGGCCTACCAATGTGCATAATGAGCAGCAAGGTACCATGGGTATAGCTCTGACAGGGTGGGCTGGCCAGGATGCATCTGCACAGGGCATAGGGCGCTGCCTGGGACATTGTAGTGGCCGGCCACCACCTACACAGACAGGGTGACCTCTGTCTGTCCTGCTGGGGGATCACTCTCACCCTGACTGTGCAGTGACCACAGCATGTCTAGGCACCCCCGTAGTGCTATATGGTATTTCTCTCATATGATATATATGGGTTTCCTTTTGGGGCCCAGTCACTGACTTATCTGCTGGTGTGCACTGCCATCCCAGTTCTGGGTGCATGCATTTCCACCAGGACTAGCTAGCAGACTGTTTTCAGCTGGTCTGTGTCTTGATGGAGTGCTTTGCAGGGTGCAGTGGCTGAAGGCTTGCTGCAGGAGAATATCAGATAGTGGTGGGGTGCAGCTTAGCATATCCAGGCCTAATGTCTGTCTGATATTGTGTTATGGATGTGTATAGGGCTGCTTTGACTGCCCTGTAGGGTGTCTGTTCCCCAGCAGGACTGGGGTTGATGGTCCACTCTACTGCCACCATTGCAGGGAGGTAGAATGTGGATCTGTTGATAGGAGACCCTGTTTTTCAGCCTAGGGAGAGTACATAGCCCACCTAGGTGTCCATAAGGGGCTCCCCTGACTAAGACAGAAAGAGATATCCAAGGTGTTTCAGCAGAAACTACCTATCTCACAGATTAATACTGCTTTGGAGCTCTGGCATGGCCTCTTTCAGCCATGGAGGGTGTTGTGGACCTGATCCTGGGCGCCTCATCGCACCCTCAGGGTGAGCACAGTACCCGCACACTGTGACGGTGTGTAGCTACTCTGTGCCAGTAACACACACGGTCAGTACCCACTACCAGGCCTAGGTGCTGTGGGGGTGCATACCCCATCTTCAGATCATCTGTAGACTGCTGCTTTGCATGTGCAGTGCATCATGGGTGCGAGAGGACTACCCTTACCCTGGTAGCCGCAGCACAGTCTGCAGAAGTTATTTGGTAGCCAGCCAGCCAGACATCTCTTTACAGGTATAGAGCTGTAGCCCACTGGTGACTGCACTGCTTGTGGAGCCAGAGGTTGGTGGTTTGAATCCAAAGTGCGTTTCTTCACTTTATTTATTTACATTCCCCCATATACCGCGCTATTCTGCACCATTGCGGTTTACATTGCACAAACCGGACATACATTGAACAGGGCATTCTAACTTGGAGATACGTATTTCACAGGGTACATGGGGGGGCTGTCTGGGGCAGTGTGTGTGTGATTTGAAGTAGTACAGCCGGCAGAAACACGCTCGCAGTGCTGTAACCTTTCGGTGCCTCATCGGGCGCCCCATTCAGCACCTTCTAGGGCTCCCTATGGGCAACATTATAGGGTGCCTTAGCGGACAGTGCACTTTATGATATGCCCTCTGGAGTGCCTTCTGCGGCACCGTATGTTACGGCACTGTGAGGGGGGTGTTTGCTGGCAGCACTAATTAAAATAGAAATAAAATGCCTCCTACAGCATTCTTACCCTTAAAAGGTACTGCCTCAGCCTGCCTTCTTCATTGGGCACAGTGGGGGATTGAACCCATGGCCCCTGCACCAGCCGTCAGTGTTTTAACCATTGTACTATGGCTCTGTTCCTTTGTGTGTGCACATCAGGGCGCCACTTAGCCTTCCCACGCACTATTGTGCACGGCGCACAATAGCGCGCCGCACACATGTGCGATCGCTTACTCCCGTTTTTTTCTTTTTTCTGCCTGAACCGCCCACTCCTTATATGGCACAGGCACACTACCGCGGCCCCGCACAATTTCGGAGTTTAGTAAACATACCCCATAGTCTTCTGAAAATTGTTCAAGATGTCCCTCGCTTCTGTTCCTGTTTGTTGGTGTTTTCTGAGGTCCTGCTCCTGGTTCTTCATCTGTGAACACAGAACAGAAATATTTGTTAAGCAATTCTGCTTTATCCTCATCAGCTTCTACATGTTCCTCCCCTTCATCCTTGAGTCTGACAATATCACTTTTGCCCTTCCTCTTCTCACTAACATATCTGAAAAATGACTTATTCCCCCATTTTATTGCATTGGCTATTTCCTCCTCTTTTTGAATCTTTGCTTTCCTGACTACTTTGCTAGCTTCTATAAGTTTTTCCAAATATAGATGCCTGTCTTCCTGTCTGTGATCTCTTGTATTTCATGAAGGCCTCCCTCTTTTTCTTCACTTTTTCAACTACCTCTTTTGAAAGCTATCACCTTGGAATAGGAGGAAGTACACTACGATGATTTAAAGACCATCTGTCCAACAACACCCTCTTCAACCAATTTAGCCAAACACAAGGTGTCCCTCAGGGATCTGCATTATCTGCCTTACTGTTCAATGTCATAAAAGTACATGACGTGGATTACAGAATATATGCTGACGACATAATGTTATTCACATTAGGCACAACAATCTCCAACTATGAGAAGATCATCAACTGCTTCAATGATGTCTCTGAATAGCTCAATTCAATTAACCTCACAGTCAACCTAAAAAACCCTGAAGTACTTATTATCACCAGGAACAAAACATTCGACCCTCCTTGACTATTACAAGTAAACAATGCTTCACTCGTAGTAAAAAAGGAAATAAAATCTACCTAGACCAAAACCTAAGCATGTCCAAACACATTCATATGACAACTCGTGCAATATACAACAAAACCAGAATGATGCAACACGTGAGACCCCTCCTCTCACACAATGACTTCCGCACAATAGCTCAAGCACTGATATGTCCACATTTCGACTATAGTAACATCATACTCCAAGGCCTGCCCAAACAATACTAAAGCCCTTAACATTAGCTCAAAACACGGTAGCACGTACAATAATGAAAGCGGCCAGATCTGATCATATAACACCCATCCTGTTCAACCTCCATTGGCTACTGGTAATGCTAAGGCTTAAATTCAAAGCACTAATAACCACCTTCAAAATAATAAATAACATAGCTATGGAATAATCTGCCCAACTTTCTAAGAGAAATTAAAGGCTTAACACAGTCCAGAAAACATCTGAAAGCATTCCTCTTTGCAGACTATTACCGGAATGAACAACCCACCATAGACCACCATAAACATTCCAGATCAAATCTCACTGAATGCCAACACATGACCTGGCACTGTGGTGTGCACAGTCTTGTTAAATGTTTCTTGTACATAATTAATGTCTCGTATATATAGTTCAAACAATATTGTTATTTTTTACTTGTAACCATTATCTGTAAACTGCCTTGAGCAGTAGTTGAAAATGTTCCATATAAACCGCCTTGATTACCTAGATAAAGTGGTATATAAAACATATAAAATAAATAAATAGATGCGGGGGATAAAATGAAGGCAAGGAAAGAACAGAAGTGGAAATGGACTGGAGACCATGAGAACAGAGTGAAGAAAATACAGGCAAAAACCAAACACTGGGAACAAGTTAATTTGAAAATAGAAGTATTTTTTCGACCTTTGTTGTCTGGCCATTCTATTTTTCTAGTTTAGTGACTGGAATATGGCAGTTTTTGAAATTTACATCTATCTTTCACATTTTGGACAGCATGGAGGGAACTGCATCACTGGTTCTATTTCTTGGGCGTTGAACTGTTTGCAGAGTGTGGCATCTTGGGATGTCTGTAGAGTTGCCAACTGGCTGGTTTTCAGTTGACCTGGCCGGTTTTTATATGGCCAGGCTGGCAGTCGGAAGAGAATTCAAACCAGCACTTGAAAAGCTGTTTTTTTGGGGCTGGTGAGCAGAACTGCCATCATATGACAGGTATCACTCCTCCTGTCCCATGAGGAGCTGCTATTCAGCCAGGCTAAGTACAGTCAGCCAATGAGAACAGAGGGAGAACTAGGGAGTAGTGGAGAGAGCTTCCAGCATGAGGGACCTGCGTTTATCTAGTGAAAAGGGAGCCAGCCAGGTGAGTGAGTCTGATACTGTCACTCAGTTTAGACTTTAGAGGGTCTTAAGAAAAGTTTTTATGTAGCCCATTGCTTTTACAGTCTTTACAGCTCCCTGGCCACCTCCTCTCAATCCTTCCTTTCACAGCCGCCATGGTCCCATTCTGGACTTGGAGCCCTCAGCCCTCCTCGATTCTAACGGTGATGTAGCCCGGCCTTAATGCTCTCTGTGTCTGCTCTGCTGTCAGCCTGCTTGGGGGCCCCATCTCCCTTGCAGAGCTGGCGCTGTGGGATAAGCATAGCAGCAGGTGCGCTGATTTCTGGGGGAGGGGTGCTGTCATTGCTAGATGCCCCCACCCCCCCAAGCATGAAGGCAAAGAGCGGTGGACAGATGGCTGAGCCTACATGCGGGACCAGCATGTCCGAAGGGCAGAAGGCTGCGAATCTGCGATTGCTGCCTTAAATAGCTTCTGCCCAAAGGATGTACTACTCCCATAGGCAGGCTCAGCCCTCTGTCTGCCATGATTGCTGCCTTAAAGGGCCTCTGCCCTTGGGACATGATACTCCTGCGGGCAAGCTCGGCCCTCTCTCCACCATAATCGCTGCTGGCCTCAGCCCTCGGCGGCCTTAAACCGCTGAGGGCTGAGCCCGGCAGTGATCATGGCCGAGACAGGGGGCCTGAGCCTGCCTGTTGGAGTAGCATGTCCCATGGGCAGAGGTCCTTTAACACAGCTGTTTGTTTTGCAAGGAGAGATCCTCTTTCTCTGAAGATTAGCTGTTGTTTTATTCTGCAACTGAGAAAATGCCCATTCTCCCTGTAAGGTAATCTGTTTGCACTGAGAAGGTTGGCACTGAACTAGCAGCAGACTATTGTAGCAGCAGATAAGCATGCAATAAATAAATCCAGGAGTCTTTTCAAGGATCCAAGCCAGTTTAATGTGCACATGGCTCAAGCAATAAGCAATTTCAAAATGGCTGAGCAATGGCTTCTAGTAAAACAACAACTTTTATAGCTTTCTTGTCCATTCTAAGCATAGGCAAACTTTTCATTGGTCCCAGTACCCCTCTCACCCATCTATTGGTCCCGGTACTGATATGGCTACCCAATAGGGACTCTGGTCTGGGCCCAGCACCTGGTTGCCCCCCTTCTAGTCCCAATTACAATGGTCAGTGTCTCCAACTTGTTACTTCTCTCCTCCAAGGTCGCTGAGCTTGTTAAAACATATGGGAAGCAGAGGCACTGTGACCTTGCTCCCTGCAGAGTTAATTAATTCCATAGAAGCATAGCACACCTTATCAGTACCAATTAAACTTGTTTTTCTTTATTTTCTCAGTTTCGTTTCTGCTTAGCTATGTTCAGTTAAACTGAGTTAAGTTTCAATTCTATGGTGTCGTCATTCAGGGGGGTTTTCATTCCTCTGGGCCTAACTACAGGCTTCAGTTACAGGTCAAGCTGCTCAGGCCTGTCTGCTTAGTTCAATTAGCATGGATCATAGGCCGTCGCCTACCACACTATGAAATCTTTTTATATCATGAAACAGAGTGTCTAAGGGTCCTGTTTCTTTTAAGACATTTTCATGCCTTGCTTAAGTGAGAACAGGACCCACACTTGTCTTATTTGTAAGGACCCCTACACTTTGCTAAGCTCTCCAGGAGAGTGGGGACACTCAGTAATCAGGGTGAGTCTCTCTTCCATCTTTTCAAATATACCTCAGTCCCCATGTGTGAGCCTCTGATGGGGGAACAGGGAATAATTTTATTCAGGGCCCAGGAATAGAATCACAGCAGGAGGCTTACAAGGTTTTTCAATCTGCATTTACTAATGCAGTATAAGCAATAAAGTTCAGGTTTAGTTATAGCAAGTCCAGTACATGAAAGCTTAACTCGTAAATGCTTTGTATCTCTGAGTCTGGCGATTTATTTTGTTGCTCTTCTTAGGTGACTCCTTGCCATATGGGAGAGCATATGTGTGTTGGAGGGGCCTGAGAAGACAACTGTGGCTGAATAGGTGCTGAAGAATTTCAACTTCTTGTACCCCCGCCCCCCCCCCCTCTTGATATAGCCTGCAGCTGCTAAAGCCTGCACTGCACCATTGCCCTCAATGCAATTATTTTTATGGGTAGGGCAGGGGGTGGGGATGGGACAGGGGGCAGGCATGGGCAGTCACAGGTGGTGGATTTTTCTCTTTTAAAAAGTTGGCCATCCTAAGTGTCAATTTAATTTTTGTCTACATATTTCTAATTTTAATTTGTGGCAATTTGTTCTGTACTTGGTGAAAGTTTGGGTTCGGTGTGTGTGTGATCAAGACCAGGTATCCTGTTAGCATGGAGTTTCTCTGTCGGGCTTGGTGATGATATGGCTTGGTGCATTTTCTAGGTAGCTTTACTGATGCTCTAGAGTAGTGGTTCTCTTCCCAGGGCTTTGGGCACACCTAGGACAGTTGGGTTTTCAAGATTTCCATAAGGAATATGCAAGAGATAGGATTTCCATACAATGAGGGCAGTACATGCAAATCATCTCATGCATATTCATTGTGGAAATCCTGAATGGCCTAGGTCAGAGGTTCCCAACTCCAGTCCTGGAGGGCCAAACACCATTCAGGTTTTCAGGCTGTCCCTAATAAATATGCATGAGATGCATTTGCATGCACTGCCCCCATTGTATTCAAATGTATCTCATGCATATTCATTAGGGACAGCCTGAAAACCTGAATGGTGTTTGGCTCTCCAGGATTGGAGTTGGGAACCTCTGGCCCAGGTGTACCCCGAGGGCTGGGTTGAGAACCACTGTTCAAGCAGAGGTTCCCAACCTGTATTGGTTGTATGCAGGGGTAGGTTTCCCTATTGGGGGATCAAGCATCCCTCAGTGGGCTGCTGATGTAAACCAACAGTGTGTCCTTTTAGAGTCTCTGTCTTCTTAAAGGCGCAGGGGTTTGTAGACCAGCTGTATAGGAATAGTGCCAGCTCAAAGTCCCTGTGCCTTTAAGAGGGTAGACTTGAAGGGGAGATACTGCTGCTGGAATTTGGCAGAGACATGTAGCAACAGCAGTCAGATTTTGCATCAGCAGAGGCTGCAAGATCAGAGGGAGGGAGAGACTGAGGAGAGAAGATGGACTGGGGACAGAATCCTTCATGCCTGTATCGATTTTTGATCACAGTCTGCCCTGATTTATGTGGACTGCTTAGAACCTCTTAAACGTTCAGGGACCTCCAGTTCATTCCTACTGCTCTTTCTGCACCCTTCCCAGTGCCAAGCCTGTTCCCACTAGCTCCCTTTATTTATTTATTTATTTATTTAACATTTCTTTTATACCGCGCTATTAAAATCAGTGCGGTGTACATCGAACAAGACATACTACAATGCATACAAGTAACATTGAGTTTTACATAGAACAGGGAAAGAAACATAGGACAACCGGGGTAACTATTCACAGGGTAACTATTTACAGGTTACATTAGTATTGTCACCAGTACTTTAAGCTAATTTGGTATCATCTTCATTTTGTGTGGGAGGGACAGGCGTAAAAAGTGGTGGGTGGGCAATAGTATAGGCTAGCCATTTTCTGGTTGTAATAAGGTGCTGTGGTAGCTGAGACATGAGGGAAGTTTACCCGATGTGTGGGTGTCAGGGTTGGTGTCAGGGTAGCATATTGTGAATAGGTGGTGTTTCAAAGCTTTACGGAATAGGATTAAGCTTTTGATGCCACGGATTTCATGTGGAAGGGCATTCCAATTTAGGGGAGCGAATATAGAGAAAGCCCTGTTGGAAGTGGTCTTAGTACATGACGTCATCATCTTGGGGACTATTAAGGTGTTCATTGCAGTGGATCTCCTGTCTCTGTTTTCCAGGGTGCTGTGAATTAGTTTGCTAATCGGTGTAAGTGGGTAGTTATTCAGGGCTTTGAAAGTAAGGACTAATGACTTATATTGGAGTCTGGCGTGTAACGGTAGCCAATGCAGATTTTTCATGATTGGTGTTATGTGGTCAGTTCTTGATGATCCAGAGAGAACTCTTGCGGCTGCATTCATAGCCAGGCGGAGCGGATTTAAAGTTGATTGAGGGAGGCCGTGGAGGACAATGTTCGCAAAGTCCAGGTGTGGGAGGACTAATGCCTGAAAGGTTGTCCGGTAGTCATTGGATTCCAGTAGGGGGCGGAGGTGACGTAATGTTCTGATCTTGTGATATATAGACTTTGTAACGTTCTTCACATGTGTGGTCATATCTAGGTGCTGGTCCAATGTGATGCCAAGATATCTGATTGTAGGTTTGGACTTCAATTCTACATCGTTGACAAGTAGCGATGGGGGGGGGGTGTGAATTTACGGTTCTTTGTAACAAAAAGGACATCAGTTTTACTATGATTGATCCGAAGGTTTTGGTGTCAGTAGCCAATCAGCTACCGCTCCGAAGCAATTGATTATTGGGGAGAACATCGGTTGGTCAGTTTTGAACGGCATGTAGAGGAGGATGTCGTCTGCGTAAGCCAGGCATCGTACGTTGAAAGATCGGATCAAATCACATATCGGCTGCATATATATATTGAACATTAATGCCGATAAGGACGATCCTTGAGGTACCCCCTGGGACTGCAGGAATGGTTCCGAGGATGTATGACCTGTTTTTACTTGTTGCCACCTGTTGGATAGGTAGGATTTACACCATTCAAGTGCTGTGCCTTGAATCCCCTTTTCCTTCAAGCGTTGTAGAAGTATGTCATGATTCACAGAGTCAAAGGCGGCGGAGATGTCCAGGAAGATGAGGACAAATCCTTGTTGAATGCTGTCCATTCCAGTGACCAATTCGTTGAATAGGGTTGTGAGGACTGTGTCGACGCCATGCGCTTCCCTGAAGCCGTGTTGTGACTGGTCTAGTGGAGCTTCAGTGTCGATATGGAGCTGGAGTTGTTGTTGAGCAGCTTTTTCTATGATTTTTGCAAGTTGTGGGATGCTCGAGATTGGCCTAAAAGATTCGACTTTGGATGGGTCAAGTCTGCTATTTTTTAGTAGAGGCTTGATGGAGGTGTTTTTCAGGCGCTGTGGGAACGAGCCTGTTAGAAAAGACTGGTTCAATATATTGCACAGGATTTGGCTTAGGTCATGACGCAGCTCTTTGATCCAATTGGCTGGACAGGGGTCGTTGGGTGCTGTGCTGGGATTGATAGAGGCGACAATGTTCTCCATCTCTCTATTTGAGACCACAGTGAAATTACATAGTGGAGTTGCTAGGGGTGCCTTAGACGGTATGGGTGAGGTACTGCTACTCGTGTTTATGTTGGTCTTAATCATCTTTGATTGCAAGTAGTTTGCAAAGTCCTGTGGTTGGGGCATTGAGGGTTGGGCGGGCGGAGACCGGTTTCGCCTGTTATGGATTTTACTAGTCTGAATAGGGCGTGTGGTTTATTGATGGAACGTTTCAATAAATCTGTGTGGTAGAGTTTCCTGCTCTGTGTTATCTTTCGACGGTGGGTTATTAGGTAAGAGTTGTATGTATCAAGTGATTCTGAGGAGTGTGATCGTCGCCACCGTCTCTCAAGTTTGCGCAGGTGGTGGAGAGATGAGCGAAGGTCAGAGGAGAACCATGGTGCGTGTTCCCGTTTCCTTGTTCTCTTTTCAGTGTGGGATGGACAGGAGGCAGCTCGAAGGTTCTCGTCCCATTTGGAGATGAGATCATCTAAGTTTAGGGACGTGTTGGTCATAAGTGGCAGAAGATTTTCCAGGACTACGCTCCGGTTGAATGGTCGGAAGCGGGCAGTATGGGTATCAGAAATGTTTGATGACATTTGGCTCTTGTAGGATGTATTAAAGGGTATAATGAATCTAAGGAGTTTGTGATCTGACCAAGGTACAGGTGATATATACAGTGCAAGGTCTTCATCTCCCTTCCCCTTTTTGTCTCTAATAGTCTCTCTCCAGCCAGTCCCCACTAGTCTTTCTCTTCCCCTAGCAAATCCCCATTAGACTCTTTTTTTTTCTCTTTTCTGTGCCTCATAGACCCCCAGAGGTCCACAGACCACAGATTGAGAACTGCTGGTCTAGAGCCCACTGTAATATTTATAGTGCTATGCTTGGCTGGATAGCCACATTGTGTGAATTCTGGTCCTGGGTGACTTCTGTTTGGTTTTGTATGACTTCATAATATGCCTGGTACTGTTGTTGTTGAACTCGAACCAGAATGTTTTTTTTGGGGGGGGGGGGGGGTGTTAGGATTTTCAATGAGGAAATGTCAGAGTTCTGGACCCATTATTGGGCAATGGAGACTTCTGTGGATACAGAATATATGTTTACATTTGATACTATAATGGTTTAGCATGCAGGGTCAGGGTTCAGAATTTTTTTTATATTTAGAGTCCTAACCCTGTATAATTTAACTACTACAATTCTTGCTGAGTATAATGTGTGATTGCAAAGTTTTTAGTTCTTTAACTGATAAGTAAAACATCATCTTTCCTGGCTGTATAATAATGTCCTTTCCTTGAGTCCTGCTAGACCAGTCCAGACAATTGGGTTATGTTCCAAACCAGCAGATTGGTGGAGACAAAGAATCAATGAAAAGCACAGATTTCAATGACATCACGCCTATGCCTTTATTCACCTTGGCCACCAGAGGTCCCTTTAGTATCTGTCCCAAAGCATAAGAGAGAAACATGGCAAGCCTCACACAACCTTAATCTTGGGCAAAAATGAGTAATCAACCGTAAAGAACTATGTACAGGAAAGTATAAACAGAAAGCTATCCGAAGAAGACGAACCTGCAGAGCCAAGTGAACAAAAAAAAAAAAATCATAGTGGACCCAAAGGTGCCAAAGTAGAAGAACAGAACAAATAGTTTTAGGGGCGGGCCGTGGACTGGTCTAGCAGAATTCAAGGAAGGACATTAACTAGTAAGTAATCGTCCTGCTAGACTAGTGGGATGTACCAAAGCTACAACTCTACTGGGTGGGAAGAAGACACAGCAGCTCGCAAAACCCTAGAGCAAAGACCGTGTCTGCCCAAACGTGGACATTCAAGCAGTAATGTTTGACAAGAGTGGAAAGTGATGCCCACGTTGCTGCCTGATAAATGTCTGCAGGGGCTACCAAGCTCCGCTCCGCCCACAAGGATGCTTGTGCTCGGGTAGAATGGGCGCACAAACCCTTTGGAAACAGCTGGTTCTGCAGCAGATATGCTGAGGCAATGGCCTTAATCCAGGGTTCCAAAGTCAATTTAGCCACCGTATCACCCTTGTGCCGGCCAGAAAACAGCACAAAAAGATGGTTGGGCTTACAAAAGGAATTCATAACCTCCAAATACTGGAGAATCACCCTCTGGACATCCACAAGGCACAGATCCTTATCCTTCTCTCGACACTGCTCCTTCGAAATGAAGGGGAGGCAGACCACCTGGTTAACATGAAAGAGGAAAAGCTCTTTTTAGGCTAGAAGGCACAGGCCGAATGAAAGCATCTTCCTTTGAAAAAGACAGATAAGGATCTCAACAAGACAGAGCCTGCTGCTCAGAAATCCGCCTTGCGGAAGACATCACGACCAAGAAGATTGTCTTGAAAGTCAAATCCTTCAAAGTCACATGCTTCAATGACTCTAAGGGCACCGATATCAGGGACCTGAGCACCAGATACAGATCTCAGGCAGGCAACACAGACCAAAGGAGAGGACACAGATGCTGAACCCCCTGGAGAAAGCGCGAGATGTCCAGATACAAGGCCAGAGATTTACCAGCCACCAGATCTTGGAAACAGGACACGACTGCCACCTGAACTTTCAGGGAGCTAATGGAAAGACCCTTCTCCAGTCCATCCTGTAGAAGGCCAACAAAGATGGCCCCTGGCCACCTCAGGAGCCAACTGCCAAGCACCGCACCATCACTCAAAGAGGCACCAGATCATCACATATGCCAGCATGGTAGACCTCCTCGGGGCTCCGAGCAGAGTAGAGACCACTGCTGAAAAGTAGTCCTTACATGCTAGCCATTTCTTTTCAAGAGCCAAGCCATAAGCAAGAAGGGAGCCCGGTTCTCCAGGACTATCAGCCCCTGCTGAATAGGCCCCGAGACAAAGGCAACCAAAGAGGAGAGGCACCTGCAGGAGCCACATCAGGTCTCCAAACCATGCTCTTCTTGGCCAATCCAGCACCACCAGAACAATCATGCTCTGGAGGCATTCTATATGCTGAAGCACATACCCTACCAAGTGCCACAGAGGAAACACATACCGCAGGTGCTGACTTGGTCAAGGCTCAGTCAGGTTGATGATGCCCTTGGCCCCTATCTCCTTGTGGCAACTGAAGAAGTGGCAAACTTGGCATTGAAGTGGATTGCCATCAGATCCATTTCAGGGTGACCCCATCGGCACAGAATCAACTGAAATGCCTCCTGACCCAACTCCCACTCTCCAGGATCCAGAGAGTGCCGGCTGAGGAAGTCTACTTCCACACTGCCTGCCCTGGCAATGTTCTGAGCCAACAAGGCTAGGAAGTGGTTCTCCACCCAGGCAAACACGAGCGCCTTCTCCTGAGTTATCCTGGCATTCCTTGTGCTGCCTTTCTTATTGACAGAAGCCACTGCTATGGTGTTGTCTGAAAACACTCTAACCACCCAGCCCTCGATCAGGGGCCAGAAAATGCTGAAGAGCCAACTTGATGGTCCTTGCCTTGAGGTGGTTGATGGACCATACCTCTTCCGTCTGGTTCTAATGGCCCTAAGCTGTACGGTCTTGACAATGGTCTACCCAGCCCAAGAGACTGGCATCCATAGCTAGGAGGGTCAAGGAGAAACCATCCAGCAGCATGCCCTTCCTCAGATGACCAGGCTGCTGCCACCACCACCAACACACTGGACCGCACCATCAATGAGAGTGGGAGCCTGCGCTCAAACTCCTGAGAACTTGGGGATCACCAAGTCCTCAGGGACCACTGGAGTGGTTGCAAGTGAACATGCACCCATGGCACCATCTGTATGGTCACTGCCATCAATCTGAGGAGCTGAAGATAATCCTGGGAGCCTGCTGCACACAGAACAGCGCCAGGCAATCCAATAATCTTTTGACTTTCTCCTCCTGCAGTATAAAACTTTGCCACTCAATTGTCAAACCATGTTCCCAGAAACTCCGGGGACTGGGAATGTATCAGCTGTCTCTTTCCCCCAATTGATCACCCAGCTGAGGCTCTCCAAAAAGGACAGAAACCTAAAGAAGTGGTATAAGACCTGCAAAAACAAGGGAAATAAAAACTTTAAAAAAATATTTAATATCACTCATGTATTAAAATCATAAAAGCAATATTACATACATATTAAAAAATATAAAAACCCAAAATGTTTTGGCATCCAGCCTACATCAGGGGCATATTTTCAGAACAAGGTAGAGGTACAAGCTGCAACCTGCAACATGAATAAGCACAATAAATAAATAACCAAAATTACATTTAGGAAAACAAAGCAGGGAAAAAGGAGAAAAGAGGGGACCCACCTCCAGGAGAGGACCCAACAGACTCTTGGGGAAGAGAACAAGACTTGAAACACCCTTCTAAGAAAAAAAACCCATAAGAAAACCAAATTAGAAAAACAAAGTGAAAAGGGGGGAAAACAAACTCCCAATCACTATTAAAAGGACCCTTTCCAAAGAAATTTACCCAAAAACACATCTGATATATTGTTTTTATGGTTTTTATGATTTTTATTTATTTATTTATTTATTTAATACTCTTATATATCGCGCTATTCAACATCAGTGCGGTTTACATAGAACATCAATGAGATTTTACGGTGGGGGTTACACCGTAATTACAGATAACAGGGCGTTCAACTTGGATAACATATTAGCTATTTTACAAAGGAATACCAGAAAAATATATACATATATACATCACAGTGCGATAAAGTTGTTGGGTAGTCATGGATCTGTGGTTATGTGCGGGCACTGTGGGGTACCTACTTCCGAGTAGCACTTGATGAAGAAGTGGTGCTTAAGTGCCTTCCTGAATTTCGTTATCTCTTTGATTGCTCGTAAGTGGGGTGGTAGGGTGTTCCAGCATCTCGGTGCACAAATACTGAAAGCCCTTTTTGCGGTAGACTGTGTACACTGGGTTATTGTTTTGGGGATTACCATAGTGTTTATTGCTGTATGTCGTCTGGTCCTTGTGGGGGGAGTCATGAAGGTGATGCTCGCCAGGGATGAGGGGGAGAGCCCGTTGATGGCCTTGAATATTAGTATTAGGGTCTTGAAGGTGATCCTGTAGTGGATAGGGAGCCAGTGGAGACTTTTGAGGATAGGTGTTATATGTTCTCGCCTTGAGGCCCCACTTAAGACTCTGGCTGCGGAGTTCATGGCAAGTTGGAGTGGGCTTAGGGTTGATTGAGGTAGCCCTTGCAGTATTGCATTGGCGTAGTCGAGATGAGGAATAGTCAGCGCCTGAAAGATTGTTCTAAAATCATCAGGTTGTAACAGTGGGCGTAAATGTCGGAGAGTCCTGATTTTATGATATGTTGCTTTCACCATGTTGCCAATATGTGTCTTCATGTCTAGTTTTTGGTCCAGAGTAATGCCAAGGTAGCGGATTGTGGACTTGGTTTGCAGTTTTACATCTCCGACTTTTAGGTAAGCTGGTGGGCAGAAGTTAGGGTTTCTGGTGACGAACAGCACTTCCGTCTTCTTGTGTTGTATCTGGAGATTCTGATTTTGGAGCCAGTTTTCTACTGCGCTGAAACAGTTTGTTAATGATGTGAGGTCGATCTGGTCAATCTTGAACGGTGTGTAGGGCAGGACGTCATTGGCATATATCATGCACTCAATGTTGAATGAGCGTATGAGGCTGCAGATGGGCTGCATATAGATGTTAAACATTAGGGCTGATAGGGAGGATCCCTACGGAACGCCCTGTTTCTGGTGAAACGGTTCAGATGTTGATGTCTCTGTTCGCACGCGCTGCCATCTATCAGATAGGTATGATTTACACCAGGACAGTGCTAAATCACAGATGCCTTTCTCCTCGAGCCGTCTCAAGAGGGTCGTGTGGCATACGGAGTCGAATGCTGCGGCAATATCCAGGAAAATAAGAGCCATACCTTGGTGAATGTTATCTATTGTGTTGAGAATGGTGTTGAATAGGGTGGTGAGTAGCGTCTCTACGCCGTAAGCTTCTCTGAAGCCATGTTGGCAGTGGTCTAGGGGCGCAGCATTGTCGACATGATGTTGTATCTGGCATTGAACCTCCTTTTCTATTATCTTGGCCAGTAGTGGAATACTAGCAATTGGTCTATATGATTCCACTTTCTGGGGGTCAAGCTTGCTGTTTTTCAGTAGAGGTCTGATAGATGTGTGTTTGAGATTTAGGGGGAAAAATCCTGAGGTGAATGAAGAGTCGAAGAGTCTGGCTAAGAATGGGCTAAACTCTGTTTTTAGTTCCTTTATCCAAAAGGCGGGACAGGGATCGGTCTGCGCAGTAGAGGTGTTGATTGTGGAGATGGAGTCAGCTATTTGTTTAGGTGATGGAGTGGAGAATATTGTTAGTTTCCCTGCATTGGTTTGTATTTTGCTGGAAGCGGGTGCGTCGGACTTGTTGGTTTGGCAAACCTTTGATTGAAGGAAATCAGCATAGTCTTGGGCATGAATCTCGGATTTGTGCACTGGTCCTGGTTCTCTCGCTAGGTTCTTGACTAGGTTGAATGAGTCGTGTAGTTTCCTTAGCGATCGGCATAGTGTGTCTGTGTGTGCTTGTCATATTTTCTCAGTTATCGCGTTACGGTGCCTTGCTAGTTGGAGGTTATACGCTTCCTGATCCTCCGTAGAATGTGAACGCCTCCATCGCCTTTTGAGTTTTCTGAGATTGAGGAGGGAATCATGTAGTTCTTTTGAGTACCAGGGCACAGCGGCTCTTTTCCTTGGGGCTTTATTGCGCCTTGTGCGTAGTGCGATGGAACTAAGGCTGTCATTCCAGCTGGAGACAAGGTTATCAAGGTTTGTTGTTGTCATGCTGAGAAGTGGCTGAGTGCGACTCATGATGGTTTCCTTGTTGAAAGGGTGGAAACTTCGTGGGGGTATTCTAGTGGGGTTTGTCTTGTTTTCAGGTAGCTTCCTGGGCTGGCTTTCCATGGGAATTTGGAACAAGATTAGCTTATGGTCTGACCATGGTACTTCGATGTAAGTAGGTGAGGAGAAAAGGGCCACGTCACAGATAGTTAGTGGAGCGAAGATCAAATCAAGCGTGTTCCCCTTTGTATGCGTTGGTTCGTTATTTAGTTGCTGGTATCCTAGATATAACAGAGCCTCAAGGAAAGCTGAAGCTTGAGAATCCTGGAGGGATGGCAGATTGAAGTCTCCTAGTATCCAGTTTGGGGTACGCAAGTTTGGGGTATTGCAGGCCAGCTCGATTATCGTGGCTAGATCATCAGGTGATGGAGTCGGAGCTCTGTACAGCAAATTGATGGAGCAGTGATTGTTTGCTATGACTACTATGTCGATGTTAGGTGCATTGGTACTGCTGGAGAGGTGGAAATTGAGGTCTGTTTTGGCGAGTATGAGTACTCCCCCGTCCCTTTTGTCGCCTCTGTGACAGCAGTGTATTGTAAAGTTGGGGGGTGAATGATATTAAATATTTTTTTTATTGACCAAAAGTACCATAGTACAGGTATTTACATGTTAATCTTACAAGGATACCCAGTACATTTTATGCTAATTTTAGCTTATATATAGTGATTCAGTAAGTCTTAACATTCTTTATTGTTGATAAGCAATGTAAAAAAAATAAAGCAAACAGTGTATCTCTATTCAACTGTTGCCTGCCTGTTATTCCAATAGTTCTGTTGGCCTAAGACTTTCATTGACCTGTTTCCTCTTATATCATAATA
Organism: Ichthyophis bannanicus; assembly: GCA_033557465.1. Classification (NCBI taxonomy): domain Eukaryota; kingdom Metazoa; phylum Chordata; class Amphibia; order Gymnophiona; family Ichthyophiidae; genus Ichthyophis; species Ichthyophis bannanicus. The sequence goes on from CM066031.1 coordinate 224,834,001, forward strand.
CTTGTTTCCATCGAGTCTATCTCCCTAGGGTTTTGCCTATATTTATAATATCAATCTGCTTTCAAACAAACAACATATGTACATTTATTCCCTTCAGCCTTATATCTCCTCACTCCCCTTGATGTTGGACTCCCCCTGCATCCCCTTCCCCCATCACTTGGCCCTTTCTTACCCTTTTTATTACTTCTATTTTCCTTCGTCATGTTAAACTGTTGACTTCCTTTCCTAACTCCTTTATCTCTCCTCCCCTTTGCCACTTTATATATTTGCCCCATACTTCTCCAAATTGTGGTAATCTCTTCTGCCTCATCGCTGTTAACCTGTACATGAGGCACAAGTAACCAGCTATTAACATCCTGCAAGCTATACATCCAGCTCGTATCCATTGGACTTCTGTTTGTTACTTCCGTCCCTGGTATATTGAATAGTGCTACCTGTGGGGAGAGAGCAACTTCAATCCCCAGAACCTCTCCCATCCATTTGGCTATTTCTTGCCAAAGATTTTGTATTTTAGTGCAATTCCACCACATATGTATAAATGTTCCCCCCTTCCCCAAATTTCTTCCAACAGGAGACCCCCTCCGAGCCTTGAAGGTGCTCTATCTTTTCTGATGTGAGGTACCAGTGGTACCACACGATCCGGTTGCGCCTTTGTATGTCAGTCATCAGTGGCTTATTCCGTGCTTTGCAGCCCCGGAGACCAAACTGCAGGCACCAGCAACGAACTGTTGATGAGCTGACACTGACCTCACTCTTGTCTGACCACTCTCGAAGTAGCTGAGGAGAGGTCAACTTGCGATTAGTCAGTGAAATGCGTTGTAGTGCGCGGTCATGGCTTGATGTTGATGCACGTGGACGACCTGAACGAGGCTTGTCCACCACTGAACCCGTTTCTTTCTTCTTCTGTACAATCTTAACAACAGTGCTCTGACTGCAGTCCACTTTCCTGGCTATCTGACGGCTTGAAAATCCTTCCTCGCTCATAAAGGACACACGAACACGCTCCTCCAACGTAAGAGTCCGAGTCATCTTCATGGTCGATCTAGAAAGCGTATGAAATTCAAAAATTCAGCGCGTTTTTATAGCTGCACTGTTGGCTAGATATCTGCATTGTGATTGGTTAGTGAAACCAGCCTCCTGATTGGTCAGAAATAACGTGTGCATATTGGATAATCTCGATCCAGTTTTGACGCAGGATCCACAAAACTCGCAGTAGCTATCTCCCAGTGTCTATAAAGTATTTAAATTGGAAGCAAGGAATGCAAAAAAGTCAACTCTAATAGCCAAATGCATTCCTTTTAATGTCATAGAAAGATGAATATGCTGGGCTAATGCAAAATTAAAAAAAAAAAACATTAGAAAGTACGAAAAACGCAAAACTCACAAGTGATTCCAGACTTTTGCACACCACTGTATATCACATTGTAAACGTTCCATCTCTTTATACAGCAATTGCCTCTCTGCACCATTAAGCTCCCGCTGAGAAAAATGTGCCTCTCTGGAACTGCAAGCTTGCGATCGGGTCAGGTCTGCAACCGGGAGGCATAAACCCCTCCCAATCACATACCCAAGCCAATTGGAGCTGCTTCTCAAGCCATCTGCACGAGGTACCCTATCAGAACTGCACCTTCCCTCAGCTGAAACTGCACAAAAGGACTGCGCTGAGATAAATGTGCCTCGCACCACAATCAAGCACCCGCCGAGAAAAATGTGTCTCTCTGCAACTGCAAGCTTGCAATTGGATCAGGTCTGCAAATAGGAGGCCTAAACTCCTCCCGATCACCGACCCAAGGAAATTGGAGTTGCTTCTCAAACCATCTGCATGAACTATCCTATCAGAACTGCACTCTCCCTCAGCCAAAACTGCACAAAAGGACTGCGCCGCAAGGCGCACCCACACCTGAGGGCCTCGCCAAAGGGCCCTTTGGCATGGCCCTTAGGTGGAGAACTTAGGTGGAAGGGCTGTTGAAATTAACTTCACCACCCGCCACAGCACCCTCTTCAACATGAACCACATCAAAACTTCTGCATTTAAGAGAAGATATTGATTAGGACTACTCTATAAAGTTCAATGGTAACCATATTGTTGTTCATTTTCCTGGAGATGAATGCATGGCTGTGTGGATGGTGTCATCGAGAGCGTTTTGGTTTCCTGGATCATGGGATGCTGTTCCAAGGGTTGCAGAGCAAAGATGGCATCCATCTGTTCAAGAAAGGTCGATGCATCTTCAGTAGTAGACTGGCTAATCTACTGAAGAGGGCTTTAAACTAGATTCATTGGGGATGGGTAAAGAAAGCCCCCAGGTAAGTGAAACATTAAATACCTTTATGGAAATGGGTAAAAGGGGTAACATATGGAAAGCAGTGTGTATAAATGCCCATAGCATGGGAAATAAGACCCCTGATGTTGAAGCTTTGATGGGAGTGGCTGACTTGGATTTAGTGGCAGTTACAGAAACATGGTTCACAGAAACCATGACTGGGATGTAACTATACCAGGCTATATTTTATTCAGAAAGGATAGCATAGGAAGAAGGGGAGGAGGAATGGCACTATATGTAAAAAATAATAGTCAAGCTTTGGCAATAAAGAGCTTAAAAGGGAGAGAGGAGGCACTGTGGGTTAAACTAGAAGGAGGGAAAGAGAAATCTATTTGCATTGGCGTGATATGCAGACCTCACTCACAAGAGGAAGAGTTGGACAGAGTTAATTGAAGTCATTCGCAGCATTGCTAGGAAAGGGGAAGTGCTACTGATAGGAGATTTCAATATGCCAGATGTGGATTGGCACATCCCTGCTGCAGTATCATCTAGAAGTAAGGAGATCCTGGATTCTCTATAGGGAGAACTATTCAGGCAATTGGTAACAGACTCCACACGTAAAGGGGCCATACTGAACTTGGTGCTTACCAATGGTAAAAGTGTTTCTGATGTTATAGTGGGAGATCTTTTTGCATCCAGTGATCACCAGATAGTGTGGTTCAGTATTAGGACTAGGGCTGTTAGAAGTCATTCAAAAGCGAGGGTCTTAGACTTTAGGAAAACTAACTTTGCCAAGATGGGCTAATATCTTAAGGAGTTGTTAGTGGAATGGGAACAGCTGGGGGATGTAGAAAAACAGTGGGAAAAATTGAAAGGGGATATTTTAAGGGCAACCAACATTTTTGTTAAAATGGTAAATAAAGGTAAAAGGAAAAGGAGACTACTATGGCTTTCGAAAGAAGTAGCTGAAAAGGTGAAGAAAAAGAGGGAGGCCTTCATGAAATACAAGAGATCACAGAGAGAGGAAGACAGGCATCTATATTTGGAAAAAGTTAGAGAAGCTAGCAAAGTAGTCAGGAAAGCAAAGATTCAAAAAGAGGAGGAAATAGACAATGCAATAAAATGGGGGATAAGACATTTGTCAGATATGTTAGTGAGAAAAGGAAGGGGAAAAGTGGTATTGTCAGACTCAAGGGTGAAGGGGAGGAATATGTAGAAGCTGATGAGGATAAAGCAGAATTGCTTAACAAATATTTCTCTTCTGTGTTCACAGATGAAGAACCAGGAGCAGGACCTCAAAAAACACCCAAAAACAGGAACAGAAGCGAGGGGCATCTTGAACAATTTTCAGAAGACTGTGTTCCTGAGAAGTTAGCTGAACTTAAAGTAGACAAAGCGATGGGACCGGATGGGATACACCCTAGAATACTGAGGGAACTTGGGGACATTCTAGCAGCTCCACTGACTGACCTTTTCAATGCCTCGTTGGAGTCGGGATTAGTGCCAAAGGACTGGAGAAGCTCATGTGGTGCGTTTACACAAAAGTGGAAGTAACGATGTGGTTGAAAACTACAGGCCGGTTAGTTTAACTTCGGTGGTGAGTAAATTATTGGAAACGCTGCTGAAAGAGAAAATAGTGAGGTTTCTGGAGTCCAACAGACTACAGGATCCAAGGCAGCATGGATTCACCAGAGACAGGTCTTGTCAGACAAATTTGATTGATTTCTTTGACTGGGTGACCAGGGAGTTGGACCGAGGGAGAGCCCTAGATGTGGTGTATTCAGATTTCAGTAAAGCCTTTGACACCGTTCCTCACAGGAGTCTTATAAACAAACTGAGCACCCTAGAGATGGACCCTAAAGTTACTGCTTGGGTTAGAAATTGGTTGAGTGGGAGGCGACAAAAAAGTACAGGTAAATGGAGCTTACTCTGAGGAAAAGGATGTTACCAGTGGTGTGCCCCCGGGATCTGTCCTTGGTTTGATTCTTTTCAACATCTTTGTTAGTGATATAGCAGAAGGGCTGTCGGGTAAGGTTTGCCTCTTTGCGGATGATACCAAAATCTGTAATAGAGTAGACACCCAGGAAGGTGTAGAAGAATGGTCTAGTATTTGGCAGCTGGGATTTAATGTTAAAAATGCAAGGTCATGCATTTGGGCTGCAGCAATCCAAGGGAGCAATATAGTATAGGGGGTGCAGTACTTTTGTCCACTAAAGAAGAGCTGGACCTAGGCGTGGTTGTGTCTGATGATCTTAAAGTAGCTAAACAGGTAGAAAAGGTGACAGCAAACGCTAGAAGGATGCTTGGGTGCACACGGAGAGGAATGGCTAGCAGAAAAAAGGAGGTGATAGTGCCCCTGTATAAGTCTTTGGTGTGACCTCATTTGGAGTATTGTGTGAAATTCTGGAGACTGCACCTTCAAAAGGATATAAACAGGATGGAGTCAGTACAGAGGGTGGCTACTAAAATGGTTAGTGGTCTTCATTATAAAGCATATGAGGACAGATTCAAGGATCTTAATATGTACACCTTAGAGGAAAGGCGGGATAGAGGTGATATGATTGAGATGTTTAAATACCTCTGTGGCATAAATGTACAGGGGGAGAGCCTCTTTTGATTGAAAGCAAGTTCTGCTTCGAGGGGACATGGGATGAGGATGAAAGAAGGATAGATTAAGGAGTGATATGTGGAAATATTTCTTTACGGAAAGAGTAGTGGATCCGTGGAATAGTCTTCTAGTGGAGGTGGTAGAGTTGAGGAGAGTATCTGAATTCAAAAAAGCATGGGACAAACACAGAGGATCTCTCTAAAGGAAAAAAGGGGATTGTTGTAGTTGTTGATATGGAAGGACAGACTAGATAGGCCATGTGGTCTTTTTCTGTTGTCATTTTCTATGTTTCTGTAATTTTTGCTGTGTCATTCACTCTATAATTCTTGGCAATTACAATGAATAGTGTAGACATCTGATATCCTAGTCCTTTAAACTGCCTTGATACCTGACCCACCAATTTAAACTAAACCACCCACTGCATGCATCCTAATCTTATACATTAAACATTACATTCCCACATAGTCTTCACTCATCACTAAAGCCATTCATTCCACTGCAATGGAACCTAAAACGGTATTCATAATCACACTCCAACTCCTCCTCCTCTCATCACAGATAACAAAAGCTCTCTTCTACAAACAAGAAACACACAAATATAATTCCATCCCAATCATACACAACCCCACCAGATATGACATACACTCTCAACTAAGATACTATAATCATAATCATAAAACACACCAGAGTAACTACCAACACAGAAATAGACTGATACGAATCCAAATCTCACAGATAAATAATACCCCAGATACCCTTAAAACCCCAACCCCACTAAAATGTATACTTAGCAATGTAAGATCAGTATGAAATAAAATACCACTAATCAATGACCTAATTAAAGATGCCAGACCAGACATCCTTTGCATCACTGAGGCATGACTGTCACCAACTGACAGTATATTAATAAACCAACTACAATGCTACGGATATGACCTATTCAACTGCCACCGTGACTCCAAAAGAGGTGGGGGAAGTCTTATTTTGAGTAAAATAGAACTTAAATTTACCCCCTCAGTCTCCACCAACTTCAATGGAATGGATGTTCTTAAAGTAGGAAACAGATACATATCCATTTGTCTAATTTACAGACCCCCCTCACATGACAACAACCTGATTCCAATCCTAGAAGGAGCTTGCTCAGCAGTACTCAACAAACCACTCATACTACTTGGAGACCTAAATCTCCCATCCCTCAATCCTTTCCATGCATCTAACTTCCTAGATGCAATGGGATTCCATCAAAACGTGCACTCCCCAACGCACACAAAGGGAAACTTGCTCAACCTAATCTTCCTACCAACCCCCACTATAAATCACTGCATGTATAAGCCCCCCATAATAACTGAAGTACTCTGGTCTGATCACCACCTTGTGACATTCTATTTACCTATACACATAGCCTTTACTTCTACATCAGACACAGAACCACAACAAAGGAAATTTGCCCACTTCAATAAAGAAGCTTTCTTAGATATAGTTCTGCCACAACTTACCTCTGATTCCACTGACATTAACAACTCTATAATTATATGTAACAACTCCATACAAAAAGCTTCCGTGCCCCCATCAGACCCTCCAGGCAAGCAACAAAAAGATTTGAAAAATGGTTCACTCACGAACTCACCAAACTAAAAAGACAACTAAGAAAACAAGAAAAAAAGTGGAGACTCACCAAAACACAAGAAAACAAAACACTCTACCTCATCCTACTTACAGTACATCTTACAAAAACGCCATTAATAATGCGCAAAGGGAATGCCACACTAAGGGGTATGTTTACTAAACAGCGATAATGTCGCAGTGGCGACGTTATCGCGCGGTTATCATGTGATAAAGTAACGTTATCGCACGATAACATCGCCGGCGGTGTTAAAGTCACACAGAGGGTGGAGAGAGGGTGGAGAGAAGGGGTCAGTGGGCGGGGGGTGGGCGGGGAGAGGCCCCTGCTGCACTAACGCAGGGATCTTAAGACCAGAACATTACCGTGAGTGAAACCTGGCGTTAGAGGCACATTTGCAAGAGAGAGAAACCATTTCTGTCAGCAATGTACAGCCTATGCAGGGAGACTCAGAAAAGTGATAGTAGTGCTACATGTGCAGCAACAGCATAGCGCCCAAGTACGAAAGGGCACTATGGTGAGGCTGCAAATTGGGTACAGGGGGCTGCAGGTGGGACATGCAGTGGGGAAGCTGGGGCACAGGGCGGACTAGGCAGATGCCTAGGTGACACATAGGAACTCAGGAACGGAACATCAGCAAGACTGCAACTGACCAAGGTCAAACATGCCCATGAGTGTGTGTTGCACAGTGTCCCAGGGGTCAGTACCTAGCAAGTACCCCAAAGGGCACATAACAGTGGCAGGCAATGCTCTGGGTAAGTGAGGATGTCTATGTAGGCACCCCTACTCCAGACCCCACAACATAGGCAGCTGCCTACCGGCACACTGGAGAACCTGGGACTGCGCACCACCAGCACAAGGGCATGTCAGCATGTGGGGGAGGGGCACTGGTGTTGGAGGGGGCAGTGGCAGCTGCCCACAGCAGACCAAGGCCAAGCCCTGTTTAGTTGGGTGGCATGCAGAGCAACAGACAAGGTCTGTCTGCAGAACAGTCATGGTATCCTCAGGGATTGACTTGCCTCTGTGGCAACAGTTTGGTGCAGTACACACAGCCAGTGTGTTCAGGGGCAGAAGGTCACAGGTTCAAGTCCCAGCTGTGGCTCCTGCAGACCATGTCCCTTTTATTTTACCCTACAGAGCACATACACCATAAACATGTGCACTCCCTAGAGCATCGGCCAACAGGGGCACAAACACCCATACCCACAGGCTCCACTATCCAAAGCCTCATGGAGAGTCAGGCTGTTGGGCCCTGCACGGAGCAGCAGCTACCACTACTAGCACCTGCATACCTTAGCAATGCCATCATAAACATGGAAACACGTTCCATATATATCAAAAGGGAGGAGTGACCTAGTGGTTGGGGCAAGGTACCTCAGGCTGGAAGGACGGGGGTTCAAATCCCACTAGAGGACAGCAACCTTGGGCCGGAAGGACTGGGGTTTCTAGTCCCACAGGTGCTCCTTGTGGTCTTGGGCAAGCCACTTAACCCTCCATTGCCCATGTTCCCTGTAAAATAGTTATCTCCAAGTTATAATGCCCTGTTCAATGTAATTTCAGTTTGTTCAATGTAAACCGCCTTGATATCATGAAAGGCGGTATATAAGAAATATTAAATAAATAAATAAAAACAGGTTGCTATGATTAATGTCAGCTAACAGATCCTAAATTAAACACAATTTGTTAACAAATATTCATCATAGCAACCTTTCTGATATATGTGGACTGTGTTTCCTTTTTTGCTTCTGACAGGGTCACTCTCTGGGGTGTTAAACACTAACAGTATTGAGTACCTTAGCAATGCCTGCACTGTGCCCAGAACTAGTGTGGCGGCCAGGACTGCCAATCAACTCTATCTTTGCACAATGCTGAAATAGGTGTGGGAGTGTGTGTATGTTTATCCAGTGTTTGGTGGCTGCCTACACCTTACTGAGCCCACAATGCTGATACTGTTTCCAGCTTTAGCCTGTCAATGTGGAGTGAAGGAGTGGCCTAGTGGTTGGGGCAAGGTACTTCAGGCCAGAAGGTCAGGGGTTCAAATCCCACTAAAGGACAGCAACCTTGGGCTGGAAGGACTGGGGTTTCTAGTCCCACAGGTGCTCCTTGTGGTCTTTGGACAAGCCACTTAACCCTCCATAGCCCATGTTCCCTGTAAAATAGTTATCTCCAAGTTATAATGCCCTGTTCAATGTAATTTCAGTTTGTTCAATGTAAACCACACTGATGCAGAATAGCACGGTATATAAGAGAATGTAAATAAATAAAATAAATGTGCATAATGAGGAGCAAGGTATTGTGGGTATGGCCCAGACAGGGCAGTCTGGGCAGGATGCATCTGCACAGGGCATAGGGCAATGGCTGGGATATTGTAGTGCCCGACCACCACCTGCACGGACATGGTGGCCACAGCATGTCATGCTGGGAGGTCACTCTCACTCTGACTGATCAGTGACCATGGCATGTCTAGGTTCCCACATAGTGATATACAGTGTTTCTCTCAAGTAATATCTGTGAGTTCCCTTTTTTGGGGGCCCAATCACTGACATACCTGCTTGGTGTTTGTGCTTACATCCCACTTCTGGGTGCACATAGTTCCTCTAGGAACATGCACTATGTACTGGCTAGCAGACTGTCTGCAGTTAGCATGTGTATGACTGCAACACCTTGCAGGGTGCAGACTGACTGTGCCTTCTGCTGGTGAATGTAAGATTGTGGTTGGGGACAGCTGAGTTTTTCCAGGCCTACTGCCAGTGCCCTAGGTGATAGGTACAGATCTGCATTGACTGCCCTGGAGGGTGCCCATTCCCCAGCAGGACTTGGGTTGATGGTCCCCTCTACTGCCTCCATTGCAAAGATGTAGAGTGTGGCTCTGTTGGTAGCAGATCCTGTCCCTCACCCTGACCCAGAGAGGGCGGATTGGGTGGTGCTACATAATCCACATGTGGGTCCAGACACCACCCTGCTCTTAAAACAAGTGACCATGGCAACCACACAGGATATGCACTATTCTGGGTGCGTCATAGTCCACAAGGGCTAGACGTGACTGGGGAATACAGATGGACACAGGTGTATCCTAGGTGTGTCTGCAAGGACTACCTGTCACACACTGGCACTGATGGGGACCTGCAATACAGCCTATCTCAGCCAAGCTGGGTGCTGCGGACCTGGTGCTGGGTGCCCCACCTCACCCTCAGGGTGAGCACAGGAACTGCACAATGTCACGGTCTGTAGCTACTCTGTGTCAGTAACACACACGGTCAGTTCCCCCTACCAGGCTGCAGTGCTGTAGAGGCACATACCCCATCTTGTAATCAGATGTAGACTGCTGTTCTGCATGTGCATTGCATAATGGGTACTGGTGGGTTTACCCTATCCTGGTAACCACAGCAAACATTTTGTGCGGTGACCTGCAGTCTTTCTGATGCCAGCCAGTGCTGTGAAATAGCTATAGAGGTGTAGCCCACCGGTTAATACAATGACTACCAAGCCAGAGGTCATGGGTTCAATCCCTCAGAGGTCTCATCTAATAAGGCTGTCTGAGGCAATCCCTTTTGCTGCCTGTAACAGTCAGACACATCTCTACAATCTGTGCTGCCAGCAATAACACCCTCACCTCAGTGCCGTAATCTAAGACGTCCTATAGGGCGCCCTATAAGGCGCCCCATAGGGCACATTATACAGCACCCTATAAGGCGCCTCATAGGGCACATTATACAGCGCCTTGGCGGACAAGGCACTTTATAATGTGCCCTATGGGGCACCTATAGGGCACCCTAGGTTACGGCACTGAGGTGAGGGTGTTTATGCAGGCAGCACAGATTGTAGAGATGTGTCTGACTGTTACAGGCAGCAAAAGGGATTGCCTCAGAAATCCTTATTAGATGAGACCTCTGAGGGATCAAACCCATGACCTCTGGCTTGGTAGTCATTGCATTAACCATTGGGCTACACCTCTATAGCTATTCTCACAGCGTTGGCACGAAATTGCGGTTACCGCACGTAACAAGCCAAGGCACCCTCTATCGCATGATAAACAGCGATTGCTACGTTGACGCCGGAACGCCCACTTCTTTATATAGCATTGCTCACGTTAACGCTGCACTTTTCGCCGGTAACATTAGGACGGTTTAGTAAACATACCCCTAAGATCATAAACTCTTCACTAAACCGTCCCAGAGAACTATTCACAATTGTCAGATCACTTACAAGAGCTGGTCAGGCTGAATCAGAAACGGGTATTATTAACCCACAAACTCTTGCTAACCATTTTGCAGAAAAACTAGGAAATAAAAACTTCAACTGTGTCCTCCCCCAAACTGAACACCCAACAAATATCAACAATTGGCAAAAGTTTTACCTAACTCACCAAAACGCCTACTAAACATAATTTCTAAAATAAACACAACCTCCCCCCTCGATTCATGCCCGGTTTCATGGATCAAATCCACAAAAACTGAATTAGCGCCATATCTCTTACACAGTCAGCCAATCCCTCTCACAAGGTTTATGCCTGCTGATCTGAAATGCACATCCATTCGCCCTATTCTAAAGAATATGTCACTGGATACAAAAGATCCGAATGCATACAGACCCATAGCCACTATCCCGTTTATTGTGAAAATAATTGAAAAAGTAATCCAAATACAACATCAGGATTTCATCAATCTAAATGCCCCCCCTGGATACATAACAATTTGGATTTCACCCTTTCCACGGAGTGGAAACTCTGTTGATATCCCTAATGGACCATCTTATCAGAGGCACGGACAACCTTAATCAAGCATTTATCCTCCTTTTCATTGATATTGCATCAGCTTTTGACAACCTTAACCACACCACCCTAATTACAAGACTGTCACAAATAAGATTAGGAGGTACAGTTCTACATTGGTTCATATCATATCCCTCAAACCGTAAATTACATGTCTAAGTAAGTCAGGAAGCATCAGATACATTCCCCCAAGACCAAGGCATACCGCAAGGATCAGCACTTTCAGCATTACTTTTCAATCTATACCTGAAGCCAATTACTAATATTTTCAGAAAATACAACATCGAATATTACATCTATGCAGATGACATTATGTTGGCCCTCCCAATAGACATAAACAACATTATCTACAACATACTCTCAGAATACATCAAAGAAACTCAACAACCTGAATATAAATTTAAAAAAACAGAAGTCCTATTTGTATCAAGGAATCAAAATGTCACCCACACCAAACAATCACAATTAACAACGTGACTCTCCCAGTTAAGCAAGAGGTGAAATACCTCGGAATAGTATTAGATCAATCCCTCAGCATGATTCCCCATTAAAAAAAAACAGTTGGAACCATCTACTTCAAGCTAAAAACTATCCAACACCTAAGACCCCTACTTCATAGCCAAGATTTCAATTCAGTAGTCCACGCTCTCATTACGCCCCATTTAGACTACTGTAATAGCCTGTTACAGGGTTTACCAGTCAAAACCTTAACAATTCTCCAAAGAGTGCAAAACTTAACAGCCAAAATAGTATACAAGGCCCAACTGACTAAACACATAACTCTGATCTTGTATAACCTTCACTGGCTCCCAGTAGGGAGCCGAATAAAATACAAGCTGCTGCTAACAACATTCAAACTGATCAATAACATAGCCCCATCATACCTATCTATTCTCATCCAAACCCAACCAGACTCCAGGTCCCATAGGCAAAATGCAAAACATTTGCTTGTAACACTAAGCTCTATACGCAAGACAAAACAGACCACCAGCTCCAGAGCCTTCTCCTTCACTGCTCCTAGTCTCTGGAACTCACTGCCGTTATCAATTTTGTGCGACCAAAGACCTATAGTTATTCAGAAAGGAAATCAAAACGTACCTCTTTACTGAACACTACGGTAACACCAATGATAACCCTACCTCACAAACACCCAACTCACCACACCTGATGATCATCACCCAGCCCCCTTTACCCCCCCCCCAATAAATAACCCCATTCATATCTAAATTCACAGAAATACACACAAACAGTAAACTGTAAATAGTTACTAGTTGTAAGTTCAGACAACAATGTTTATGAAGCAGTTGCTTCCTGTTAAATGTACCTATGGATTTATGTAAATAGTAAACACTGTTCTTTGTAATATGTTGTGTTAAATATAAACCGCCCCTGATCTCTGGAAGGGGCAGTATAGAAGAACCAAGTAAATAAATAAATAAATAGGGCTGTTAAGCCCTCTTACATTCAGGATCATAATTTTTAAGTCACCTGTTATCATACCTGATGTTCCTCTTCCCAGCAATTGTGGGCCTTTCCCTTCCCTTACTCCTCCCCAGTCCTTCCCTCCTCCCCCTCCTCATCCCCACCCCCTTTCAGCCTCCCCCTGTCCTTCTTCCCCTTCTCCTCCTCTCCCCCTCCCTGTCTCCCCCAGTTTCACCTCAGGTGTTCCCTCCAGCATTTTTGTTTCATCACTCGGCCCTCTTTTCCCATTATACCCCCGACAACTTCCCCTATTTAGCCTTACCCCTCTTTTCCTCCTCCATTCGCCTTCATTACATGCCTCTATCTTGAGCCTTTCCTCCCCTTTTGCTTCTTCATAATTTACCTAATCTCCATTTATTCAAACATCTCACACATCATAGCCAAACTCATTCCAGGCCTTCAGCCCTTTTCTTTAGGCCTCCTCTGTTCTCAGCTGTCATTGTCCTCTATAAGGGTAGCTCCAGATGTTTCCCTCTGCCTGCACAGTCTTTTACCACCCTGTGTTACCCGGGTCCATGATGCTCCAGTCACTCCTTCCTTCTGCTTAGTGTTTATAGTTTCTTGGGGGATCTGTGGCAAGTCCTGCCAGCCTGCTTTTTGTAGCCCTTTAATTGCCTCTCCTGTAGTTCTTGCTAACATTGTAGAGCCCAAGATGGTGAATTGTAATCCAGTCAGGAATAGCCACTTGTAAGGCATCCGCTCTTCCCTTAAGCGCTTAGTAATGGCTTGATATTCTCTGCGTCTCTGTATTGTTGCTGTGGCTAGATATCCATAGAGCTCTATTTCTTGATTGTCCCATTTGATTTTCCCCAGCTTCCGGACTGCCTTTAGTATGGCTTCCTTAGTATCATATTCATGCATGCAAGTGATGATGTCGCAGTTTCTCCCATTGTGCCTGGGCCACAGTGCCCTATGGGCTCTCTCTACTGTAAAGCATAGTTGAGAGTCATCTAGGCTCCCCACCTTTGCTACCGCCTTGCATAATTGTGCAGTTAATGGCTTATAGTCCAGTGCTTCCTCTGTTTCCAGAAGGCCTCTGATGCACAGGTTTGCCCTTCTCAATCTATTTTCTAAGTCCTCTATTTTCAGGGCAGTCTTCTCCTGTTTATTCCTCAGTCATTCATTTTCTTGTTGCAGTCTGTAAATGCTCTGCTTTTGTGCTTCCGTTGTGTTTTCAATTTCTTCAATTCGCTGCCCCATCTCCCCCATATCACCACGTAGTTTTTTTTACCCAGTTCTGCACTTCTTGTTTAAAGTTTAATATGTCTTTTTTCAAGTCAGAGAACCCACCTCGTATCTCCTCCCATATCAATTGTAGGTCCGATTTCCCTGTCAATTTGTTTTTTGGGCTGTCTCCTTTTTCATTGGGGTTTTCTCTCCCGTGGCCCAAGAGCCAGATCAATGTGCAGCCATTTTGTGTGATGTCACCTTGGACCCTCTCATTAAAAATTTTTAAAGTTTTTAGTACCCTTGTTTGTGCTGGTCTTTCACCACTTCTTTAGATTTCTGTAGTTGTACTATGGTGTTTTATACCTCTTTGTTTTTTTGTGGTCTCCAAAAAGGACACCACTCAGGACACCATCTGAGACGCCTCTGAAAGAAATGGGCCCAGATGAACCAGTCGTCCAGATATGGATGGACACAGATCATTTGACACCACAGTTGCTACCACCATGGAGAACGTCCTTGTCGCAGTGGATAGCCCAAAAGGGAGGGCAGCAAACTGAAAGTTAGAGCCAAGCACGGCAAAATGCAGATACTGCTGCTGATCCAGCCGGACTGTAATATGAAAATATGCACCGGCCCGATCCAGAGAAGCCAAGAACTCCCCTCTATGTACTGCTTAAATCACAAAGTACAAAATTTCCATTCAGAAACGCAGGATGTGCAAGTGTTTGTTAACCTCCATGAGGTCCAGATGGGTCAGGAGGAACCATCCTTTTTGGGCAGCACAAAATAGACGGAGTATCTGCCCTTGCCCAGCTCATCTAGCAAGATGGGCACCATTGTGTTTAGGTGTAGCAACTTGTCCAAGGTGGCCCACACAGAGCCATTTTGATCGCAGACCTACAAGGGGAGATGACGAAGGCATCTGGAATCGGGTCTTTGCAGTCCAGGACATGGCCCAATTGAATGGTGTCTAGCACCCAGTGATCCTTGGTAACCTGAGCCCATTCCTTAAAGAAAAGGCAAATCCTACCTCCAACTGGAGGAAGCAGGGAATGGGCTCCCAAACCTTCATTGCGCAGCCTGGGAGGGTCCTCCTCTGCAAGGGACTGAGTCCTTGGTGTTCCATGAAAGGACTGTGAATGAGACCAAAGCCCGGAAGCAGAGGGAAAGGAAGGTTTTCCAGGTTGGCAACAACAAGAGGCCCGAGACCCCCAGGAATGTGGCCTGCATGCCCCTTAAAAGCCAGTTGGGGCAAACAGGCTTTCAAAGTTGAGTCTGCTGCCCAGTACTGGAGCCAAACCAACACCGTGACACCTTCAGGGCACCATCCTTGGCCACCAAATGTCCATACATGGCATCAGAAAGGAAGGCCACAGCCGACTCCAAAAGAGGGTAGTAACATCCGATGGAAGAGACAGAATGCACTGGAGCAGGGCTCAAGTCGTCAGGCTAGTACATACCACCAGCTGCACAATAGCTGTCTCCACGGCGAACTGGTTCCACAACAACGAATCCACCTTGCGGTCCAGAAAATCTTTTGAGGCCAGTCCACCTTCCACAGGAATGGTTGTCTGTCTGGTAACCAGGGTGACCTGCGCATCAACCTTGGGAATGCCAAACAACTCAACACACTCCTTCTATGGGAAAGCATAGACCTTCTTACACCACTTAGCCCCTTAGGCATGGAGTCAGAGTTCCACTCTGATTGGATCATATCCTTGATCACATCTGGGAATGGGAAAGGGATTTTCGCATCCTTTGAAGGAGCAGGTGTACTTTTGACTACTGCTCAGTGCTGGAAGATCCATCAAGTTCAAAGGCAGATGACACCCTGGCCATCGATGCCCTAGCTCCTCCTTCCGGAATAGGCAATTCACTCCAGTCTCTTCACAACTTTCTGAAGGTGAGAGTACTTCTTCATCTACGTCAAAGCCCAATACTGAGCCATCTGAGTCATAGTCAAAATTTCAGACAGCTCCCAGCTGTTCTCCATCTCCAGAGGGCACCCCTTACCAGGAAAATTTAAGGCCCGATTCCGTCCCAGACATACAAGCCCTCTGTATGCCCGGTCTGAACTAGATGTACAGAGGGCGTCACAATTCTGATCCCGCGGGGCACGTCTAGCCCCGTGGGATCAGAATCGCGATTAGGCCTGTACGAGCAAGCTGGAACTGTGATTCAGCCAGCCTGCACGTATAGGCCTTGCCTGACTAACTCAGTCTGGGCTTTGCAATGTAGCTGCGGTGCCATGGTGTCTGATTGCCATGGCACTGCGGCTCCATTGCAAAGCTGCAATCCCGGCCGCCGGCTCCTGCACTGCATTCCCCGTGGCTCGACCCCAAATCTGGCCTCCCAAGGCCAGGGTTGGGCTGCGGGGAATGTTCACTGCCGCTTTCTGGCCCCGGGCCTGCCGACCCTGGTGACTAGGGAAGTTATTTCACCTCAGAGGTGGAATAACTTCCCTGTGCAGATCACCGGCCCCAGACATAAAGGGCCGATGTATGTCCAGGGCCGATGACTGCCCACTGCCTGTCTTAACTCAGCCCCCGAGCCACCCCTTCCCCACCCTGTCTAACTTCCCCATACAACCAGCAGGGAAGTTAGCCGCTGGTGGGACGGGGCACGAATAGCGGGGATGGATGTCCCATTGGGACATCCATCCCCACTATTCACAGATCGGAATGATCTCATTAGTGAAGAGTAATCAAACAGGGTTTCCACTCACAGCCTGCCCCGTATGAGACTGTGCCCGGGGCCACCCAGAGGCCACAGGGTCTGAATTTCCACGCCACGCCATGCCACGCCACGCCAGGCCTGCTGCAAAAAGAAAGGATCCCCAGGAGGACAATCCTGAGTCCGGAAGCTCTCCTCTTGGAAATGACCCCCCAGCATCAAGGAGCACAGCCACTACAGACCTTCTAGGGGATGATGAGTGGCTCACAGCATGGTCGCTTGATCCTCTGGCTGGCTGGATATCCTTACCCATAGCACCATCCATTATCACTTGCCCTAAGGCAGGTAAGGCAGGACAAACAGCATCCTCCGGCTGGTAGAGGGGAAGCAGGCCCTCCAGAGACGACTCAGAAGTTGCCATGCAAGAAGAGCAGAGTCCAGAATCCAGAGATGAGGCACATCGCTTGCCACACATCAAACAACATTTTCTGGAAGAAGACACAGAGTTAAGGCAAGTATCACAACAGTGTGCACTAAGGCTATGGTGGCCTAAAGGCGCATGTTAACTGTGTTTTTATTGCAACGCACGTTACAGGTGCTAGGAAAGTAGCGTGCATTGGAGCCACTTGGGCGGAATGTATGCTAGGATTGCATTATGGTCAGGCACACAATAGGTAAAAACACTACTAACACGCAGAAAATGGTGGGAAACCCCCACACAGCACCAACAGACACCAGCGGTCCTCCCAGAAATGTGTCCCAGGAATACAGAATTAGGAGCCCTCAACAAGGGCAATGATGAGGTCAAGTCTTGGTACTCACCCCCTGAGAGCCCCAAGCAGAGGATCCATGCCAGGCTTGGCTCTACTCCCTTGAAACTGTTTCTCTGGCTTGGCAGCATTGCATCTAAGGCTTCTGAAATCTTTGGGAGAGAGCTGGGGGGGGGGGGGGGGTTAGAGAGGAGGAGGGAGGTGGCATTGAGGTTGTGGGAGGCTGTTCAATTCTTCCAAATTTCCAGTTCCTTCCAATTTTCTGGCTGCTCAACAGGCTCTTATCCAGACTATGGAGCTAAACCAATTTTCCCTCCTCTTATGGCTACCAAAAAGACCTAATTCTAGTGGAGCTCCCCTCATTGCACTCAAATGAGTCGCCCTCAAGGTTGTCATTCACAAGCATTTAATTAACCCTTTCCAGGCCGAGCCCGAAACTCTTGGGATCCAAATTTCTGACTTAATATTCCTATCAAATGGTATATAATACATGACCATAGCAGAAGGAAAATCACTATTAGAACATATTGAATAAGACGGGTACAATTTTCCTGAAATATGCAAAAATTAACCTGGCTGCAGAATGTGGATTAAAAATTTAAAGTAGGCCTTGAAAGGGTTAATCGTTTCCTCTGAATCTTCAGATTTTTTTTCTTTTCTTCAGAGAGGAGAAAATCCCTCCACCATCTGCTGGAAACAAAGAAATACTAAAGGGATCTCTGGTGGCTGAGGCGAATAGAGGCATAGGAGTGATGTCATTGAAATCTGGGCTTTTCATTGCTTCTTTCTCTCCACCAATCTGCTGGTAGGGGAACACAACCCACATATCTAGACTGGTCTAGCAGACAACATGGAATGTCAGTTACAGGGGTCATGTGATGACGACTATCTGAGCAGACACTCAAGAGATGGGCTACTCTCCTTAAACTTATAAAACTGTGTTTAAAAAACAGCTAAGAAGGCACAATCGAGACCCAAACTCCAATGGAACGCCCCCTCCCCGCACCTTATGGTACTCGCACTGGTGGGATCAGAACAACTGCAGTCTGGGCTATGCCGGTGAAACCCACATGAACACCACGAGATCGAGAAGGAGAAGGGAAAATGGCAGCAGACCAGAGAGCACCGGTGTTTGTGCTGTCAGATGAGGCAGTCTGGGAGATTACAAAAAACATAACAGTGGCACTAGATGAAAAACTTAGCTGGCTCCAAACAGCAGTGGATGACATTGAGGGCTCATTAGATAAACAGTTGGTTTGCCTGCAAAATGTGGAGGGTAGCACTGAACACCAAGAGGAGCAGACCACACGGCTGATGGCCCAGATCACAGCACTTGAACAAAGCTGCTAGATACTCTTGGACAAAATCGGTGACCAAGAGAATAGGAGCTGCCGGAACAATATAAGCTTGGTGGGCCTTCCGGAAGCCATTAAAGAGACAGAACTGTGGGACATTATTGAAAAATGGCTACTGCAGCAGATGGGATTGACCCTGGTGGTGGAGCACATGGTGGCGGAGCAGGTCCACCACCTGGGCCTGCGCAGAGAGGAGGTGGGTCATCCACACCCAATAATAGCGTGAATATTTACCTTCGCCGAGAAGCACAAGCTCATAGGGCTTTACCATTCCAAATGCGACCTGGAATACAAGGGATCCAAGCTCCTCCTGTTCAACGACTAGTCTGCACAGATGGCAGAGAGTCAGAGGTCCATGTCACCTTACTGTTTAGAGCTGGCGAGACAGGGCATTAAATTCGCCTTACAGTTCCCGATGAAAGTGATGATCTGTTGAGGAGCCCTGGAGTGGGGGATAAGAAAAGACCCCCACCAGGGATGCCATCTCTGTATATAGTTTCACTTGATCTGTACTGTGTGGATGTGACTTCAATAAATAGAGTTTTCAAAAAAAAAAAAATCCTCACTCTAAACATAGATGGAATACGCTCCCCTGTAAAGAGAATCAAATTATTGTCATACCTAAGAAGGGAGGGGTCCGATGTCATGCTATTACAAGAAAAACATCTCTCTGCTAAAGAGCATACAAAACTACACAAGGGTTGGGTGGGCAAGCTAGGGTTCACATCCTACAATGTTAGACAAAGGGGGATGGCCACCATCATATACAAACGCAAACCCTTTACAGTACATCAGAGCGTAGTTGATCCGGAGGGGTGCTACCACTTGATAGCCGGGGAACTAAAAGGGAAACGGATTACTTTTTGCAATGTCAACACCCCCAACATGTATATTCACGGATTCTTAGACTCCCACTATTTTGGCCAATAGTGTGGTTAAGACTATTCTTGGGTGGTGGGAGGAGATTTTAACATACCCAGAGAACCTTCTATCGATCATCAGCCCCCCTGGGCAGGACTGGCTAAGTTGAGGCAGCAGAGAGTCAACTTTTTCCTTGAGGAGTGTAACCTAATAGACACACGGAGAGGTTGATTTCACGTTTTACTCTAGCCCACAAGATATCTATTTGAGACTGGACTACCTCCTTGTCTCCACAGACCTATTCACAAGGCGGTTATAAGGAACATAGACACAGCTATTACAAAATTTGGTGGCTTGTTTTATTACTCATGCTAGGCGTTCTGACCACATTATCCCACTTCTAATACATCTTCATTGGCTGCCCCTCCACTACAGAATTCAATACAAGCTTTTGATTCTGACCCCTAAAGTTGACACCTCAGTATCTGGCCAATCTCAAAACACTGCACACCCCCTACCGCCAACTCTGGTCCCTCCATGCTAATCGGCTTTCTCTCCCATCCCCATCTCAAGCTCACTTAGAATTCACCCGTCACTCTGCATTTTTCTTTCTCAGTCCTGCACTCTGGAATTCACTGCCATCTTCGCTTCACCTTGAAGCTTCCTATCATAAGTTCAAGACGCATCTCAAAACACATCTGTTCCAACAGGCTTATGATATCCCATATACCAGTCAGGAGGGATATCAAGTTCTATAAATATAGGCTGCATCATTTGGGAAACAAATGTGGGAGGTTGCTAGCGCACCTCATTAGCCCAGCAAGGAAAAAGAACCACCTAAAGCAGTTGAAGGGACCCAGGGGGAACATGCTGATGAATGCAAGAGAGATAAGGGAGCAATTCCAGAAATTCTATAGCCAGCTGTATGACTCAGGCTATCAGGATGAGTAACAGTGAGGTGAATTCTTCAGGGACCTGGAACTCCCACAATTGGGGGAGGAGGAATTGCAGTTATTAAACACACCCTTCACACCTGCAGAGGTGCACTGGGTGGTAAAATCTCTCAAAATGGCAAAGGTGCTGGGCCCCGATAGGCTGGGTCCAGAATTCTACAAAATAGCGGGGGCAGATCTTGCCAAACCATTCCTGGCCTACAGTGAAATGGCATTAAAGGATGGCACTTTGGGGTTACACCAGAATCATGTTATGGTGGTGGTCCTACCCAAACTAGGGAGGGACCCGACGTAGGTGGGGTCGTACAGACCAATATCTCTCCTGAACCAAGACACCAAACTGGTGGCCATGTTGCTTGCTTAACGACTGGGATGGGTGTTTGCGCAGCTGGTGCACCCCAATCAGGTGGGGTTTGTGCCAGGACGGTTTGCATCTGCTAATCTATTACGGGCCCTAGAAGTACTGTTCAAGGGATGACAGACAGAAGGGAATGAGATCCTGGTGAGTCTGGATGCTGAAAAAACATTTGATAATATGTCTTAGGAGTATATATTTTGGGTATTGGAAGAATATGGGATACGAGGGAGGTTTTTGGATTGGATCAGGACCTTATATAATGCTCCAACAGCGTAGATTATGGTAAACAGAGCACTATCTATGGAATTCCAAATGTGCAAGTGGACATGGCAGGGTTGCCCCCATCCCCCATGCTATTTCTACTCACACTAGAGCCACTGGCTATTAAAGTCACACAAACAAAGGATTGGGAGGGTATACGGTTGGGTAGGGAGACCTGCAAAATAAATATGTTCGCTGATGACATGCTACTCTTTGTTAATCACTCCAGGGAATGTATTCAGAAGGTCATGTCCACTGTCCAGCGCTTTGGGTCATTCTCAGGGCTCAGAATTAATTGGATTAAATCAGAGGTGATGTTGGCATCCCGGTCATGTGCATGTAGAGCCCAGCTGGACTTCCCTCTCACATGGGCAGGGGACTTTCTTAAATATTTGGGGATTTACATGTGTGTAGACATAGGCAAGGTATATGTAAAAAACATTAGAGAAATGTTAACGGATATGAAGGCCCTATGTAAGAAATGGTGGTCTCCCCCTCTCCCTCATGGCTGTGTGGCAGTGACAAAGATGGTCCTGCTGCCCCAACTGCTTTATCTGCTACAGATGGTGCCCTTCTGGGTACAGGGAAAGGATTAGAGGGCTTCTGGAGCATTCTGGGAGCACTGTGGTGGGGGTGAAGAGCACGAATCAGCTACGCCAAACTCACCATGGACAGAGATAGGGGACTCCAAACATATGGCTTTATAATATCGCTACCCTAATGTGCTGGCTTCATGAAATGCCTACAGGGGAGGAGCATTTCTACAGAGAGGCTTTTTCGATAACAGCTACCAACCCTACCAGCTCTTCAGCCTACTGCAAACAATCTGAGAATGGAGACACAGGCACAGTGGAGGTGTGTGGTGGATAAGACCGCTGGAGAAAGCATGGAGATGATGGAGAATATCCTTGAGAGCTGAGCAGAGAGGTTATTGTTTGGGGGTCTGGTGGGCACCCTAAGTTCACCCCTGGCCTTTCAGTGCTCAGCTTTTAATACTTGGGAAACTAAGGGGTATAAATATGTGGGCAACTCCTTGAGTTGGGGGATGGGGGGGTTCCCCTCATTTGAACAAATAAAAAGGAAATGGGATATACCCAACAAGCATTTGATGGCCTACTTTGCAGTGCAGGCACTACATTACTGGGGGGTACGAACATGTAATGGACAAAGGAGGATTCACACCCTAGATAACACTCCAAGCAAACTAACCAAAATAGTACACTGGTATCAGCTAGGGTGAGAGCAACAAAAAGGGGCATGGGTGCAGCATCTAGGGAGAGCATGGGAAGGCAAAATGGGGGAATCAGTGGAGGAACACACTTTAAGGTCATACTTCCAGCAAATCTACACAAATACCCCGGATGTCTCCCTACAGGAAACACAATACAAAATACTACACCGGGCTTATATGACCAGGGAAAGAGGGGCAAAGATGAAATTGTGGGACAGCCCCAATTGCTTGCAATGCCAAGACCACCCATGGATGTTAATACACACCTTTTTAGAGTGCCCCCAACTACGGTCCCATTGGAGAGAGATCCAGGAACACATACAGAGTGACAGGTGCACAAGTGAAATGGACATACACAGCACTCTTGCTCGGCAATGTCCAGCCCTTGCGAGAAGGGGGAATGGGACAGATGGAACAAAACTTTACAGGGGTGGCACTGATAATTGCCAGAAGGGTCATTCTTACACATTGAATAGATCCGCACACTCTAGGAGCTGAGCACTGGATGAACAAAATGCAGGAAATGGCGGAATGGATCCAAAGGGAGAGGAAAACATTAATGCCTAGGAACTCACACCAGTACAGAAAGCTGTAGGATGTCTTCCTAAATGAGCAGTCTTATAGGCATCGCTGAATGAACCTGGGAACAACTGGGTGGGAGAAGTTCGTGCATAGGGATGAAGGGGGATTCAAGGGAGGGGGGTGGGAGGGGAGGAGAGTACTTAACATAAAAAAAGGTGGCCACGGGAAGTAAGAGCTATCTGAAACCTAAGAATACCACCCTACATTGCTTGTATATAAGATTACAACAATGCTGATGTTACTGTTGTTGATGTTCTAAATTGTATATACAGTTTCATACCCCACCCCCTGAAAGGAGTCTTTTTTGGCTGTAACTTGGCCGTGTGATCCTTCAATAAAGCCATATTTTTTTAAAAAAAGGAATGTTAATTACATTCTTTTTTTGGGAGATAACCACCTGGCCAGTGTTCTCAGAGAATTCTTCTTCCCAGCTTACTAACCAGAGCTCTGAGGGGGCCCATCACTTTTTGGGTGCCTTAGAGGGGGGGACGGACACCATCTCATCTCTTGCCTTGAGCAGCAGATTGCATTGAGCCATTCCTTTTTTTGGGGGAGGGGGAAGGGGGGTGGCGGGCCAGGACCATGGCTGAGGTTTTCCTAAGGTGTCACATACCCTTGGCCTGGCCCTGCTTAAGTTTTCAAATCAAAGATATGTGTCCTATTTTCCTTCTTGAGTTAAATATGCCTTAGGAATACCTTTTTCCCCCATCGTTACATACAGGGCTGGCCCAAGGAGATGAGGTGCCCTAGGCAAACAGCCCACCCACTGCTTTCATTGCTACTGCATGATAGGAAGTGTGCATCGGTAGTCAAAGAGGGGCGGAAGCAAACAGCCCGTGGCACTGAATAGTAAGGTAAAGCATTGCAGGGCTGTTTGTTCATTGCCATCACTGCAGGTCCCAGAGAGGGGCGGCAGCAACACCCCTGCAGGGCTGGTGCTCTAGGTGACCACCTAATTCGACTAATGGTTGGCACTGGCCCTGGTTACATAAATGTGTAGTATGATACTTTGAGCCGCATTTGAAGAAGCCAAGTATATTACGTAATTTTTCTGAGTAAATACTTTTGAACATTAGCCTCCTAAGGAACAGTGCTGCCTAACAAAGCAGTGGTGTGCTACTGGAATTCCTTATTTCACCCATTGTTAACCTGGTTCTTTTACATTCTTTTAGTAGCAGATGCATGCTGCACCTTCATTCCTGCCACCGTTAGGGCAGGGAGTGTGTAGGAATTATAAGGTTTAGGTATATGTTCCTGGTTCATAATCACTCAATGGCCTTTATTCTGTTCTGCTCTAATAAAAATATGTCAACCAAACTACTATACAGTGGACAAAGGAAGAAACAGACCAGCATAAAGAACCATATAAGGAAATATCATATATTATAAGCCTTAGCAAAGTGTATGCTTGGATTGAAGGATCCATGCAGAGACTTTTTGCAGAAGGCACATACACAGGAAACCATGCAAAGCTGGGCCGTTAGTCCTGAAGACAGTAGACGGTTGACAGGTGGTGAGTATAACCAAGACAGAGGCCTTAGGGATGTTGAAACAGGAACAGAGGGGTCAGAGAGGTCAGCAGCAGGAAACGAAGGGAGGGGGGAGAAAAGACACAGAGAGGCCTCACAGAGGGATGAATGTGGAGACTGCATACACGGAAGCAAAAAACGTATATATGTAACACGACTATTGTACTCAGTGGGAGGAGGGATTCTGATGTCTGATGACTGACAGAAATTCTCCTCTCCTGCCTGTATTGTTCATCAGTAATCTAATAAACAGAGATTCTGATTGCACCTGTACTGACTTTTGGATCTGGACTATACAGGAAATTAGTGATAATTAGTAATCGGTCTCTTGTAAGTAACAGGGCCTTACAATTGGTGCCGAACACCCGGGATTGGGCTACGGGTGGGTCTTTATGACCAAGATACAAATTTAAAGATTTGGATTCCCCTCAAGAAAAAAAGAGGGAGGTACATAAAGATTTGGATTCCCCACAAGAAAGAAGAGGGAGGTACGTTCCCGGTGAGTAGTAGAGACTGGAGGGGAAGAAGTGAGTGACGGATTCCCTAGGAAGACGGCGGCTGTAATGACGGCGTCGTGAGTATAAGTATTTTTAACCAAGCTTGGTAAGTGTTGTTTAATTTTTGTTTTTGTTATATGAATAAAGTGTAAGAATAATTTGCTGTTATAAACTGGGACTGAATGATAAGTGATTGAGACAGTACGTGTCGTCTGACACGAAGCGTGTGTCTGTTCTTGCTCACGGTTCCATACCTCCGCGAGGAGATTGGCTGGGCTTGAACGAAGCGAATTTTTGTTTGAAAGGTGTCCTGGACATTTCGTGCACTTCCTTCCTCTGTAAATAAAGAGGGTGGATATATTTGAGATCCTTAAATAAAAGGTTGCACGTAGGAATCATGTCTCTGTTTAGGAGAAAGAAAGATGGCAATCAGGACATAATGGTAAATCAAGTTTCCCCAGTGACTCCGGTCGAACGGATGATGAGAGATAATCCCTTATTAGGAAATGAAATAGAGAAAGTTTTGTCTATTTTCACCCCCACACAGTGAAAACACCAGGTTTACTGATTATAGGCTGAGGGACAGTGAAGGAGAATAAAAGATTGTTTTCTTTTTTTGTTTTTTGTTTTTTTGTTTTAGAACAATGGAAGAAATTTCCTTATCTGGGATGCTCACAGACCAGAGAGGGCGACAATTAGATCAATTGAAAAGAACTAGTCTAGTTACATAACAGTGTACACATCAATTGTAATTATGGAGTTCTGAACTTTGAGGTTTGTTCTTTGAACATTGCCAGTCACCTGGCCAGTGCCTGGCTGTGTTTAATGAATAATTGCTCCTATATGTCGCCTGATGAAAGATAGCTAATTGTCTGCGGCAGGATAAGATGGTTGCCTGTTTCAACTAGAGAGGGGAAAGGCTGCTAAGGGAATGGACGCATTACCTAGAGGAAGCTCTCGATTGAGCAGTCTTTCTTGTTTGTTTAAATAAAGGATTTATTCGGTCGAAGCAGGAGATGAAGTTCAGAACTCTTTGGGTGAAGTATTTTTTCCTCTGTAATTAGCTTGCTAGCTTTCTAGGTATGGAAATGACGCTGAGAGAAAGAAAAAAAAACCTGTTTAGCCATTCTATGTGTGATGTATTTTTAGTTATAAATTGTTATGAATGAATGAATGGGAAGATCTTCCATGCTTTGATATATGATTATTGTTTTGTGGTAATAGATATTCTGGAAACAAAATTGGTAATAGAGGAACAATAACAGCTATGATACCTGCAGAGTGTGATTCAAAAAGTTACTTTGCTTTTGAAGCAAAAATTACCAGTGCAGCCGTTTCCCTTCTGGAAGTGCCTGGTTTAGTATAACACACGCAATCAATGCTTTCTTAATTAGATTTTATGATCTCTGAAATTGAACTGCTTAGAATTCTTTGCTACTGGTGCAACAAAAGAAAACTGTTTCCTTTTTCCATTTGACCTTCAAAGTAGAGGTTAAGATCCCTGCAGGATAATGTGGTATTCGGAGCAGATTGCAACTTGAGGATGATTTAAATCCTGAGTGAATAAGAAGTTAATCATGTTTGGATTTTGTTATGCTATTAAGCAAAATTAAAAGTTAAACAGGGATTTTATATATTATGGCAAGCACCTCATGGAGGTCGAGGTTAGCTGCAACTCTCAGTGATTGAAATAACTTAAAAAGGGAAGTGTTTGCATTCTAGATGTCCACCAGTCTTTTCATGAAAAAAGTATCAGTTTTAAATGTCTGCTTCCCCGAACTGTAAGATTCAGGGTAAATTACTGTGTGTGTTGTTACAGGCCAGTGCCACCATGGGCGTTCCCTCATCTTCCCAGTTTTTTATTTGCTATGATATTGGATTTTAGGATAAATTCACCTGTTTTTAAAGTTATGTGTTAGTGTCCAGAGCAAAAGTGTACTTTGTACTTTTTTGGAAGTCTTTTAAATTTCTGTTCCAGGAGTTCTGTCTTTAGTTGCTGTTTAGAATGAGCACATATATCCATTCAAAACTACACCAATTAAGTTAGTGGGACTGGGACACTGTTTAAGAATCTAAATTTATATTTTCTGCCTCCCATTTGTTTGACTTTTAACAATTGTTTTAGAAGCAGGATTAGCTGTTGTGTGTGAGCAGCAATCCCAGAACGCAATCCAAGAAGAAGAAGGGGGGAGGGAAATAGCATTCTTTTGTTTGTGCTTGTAGATTTCAGGCAACTGAATTGGTGGAGCGAGTGAAGGACATTCTGATAAAAAGTTATTTCAGATCTGATGCAACACACCTGTGGACAACAGCGACCCCTACTGCAACTACATAATGCTGACTTTTGTGTGACCCTTTGAACTGGTTCAAGCTTGTTTGCAATTTATATAGAATGGTATAATGGTATAAACAGTATTGTGTGTTCTCTCCTTCTGCTCTCTCTGGAGAGTGGCGGGTGTCTGCTGCATTATGTTTTAAATGCTGTCATGTATCCAAGAATATCAGGGTTTCACTGCTGTTGTATTTAATCCTTTTTATCGGGTGGCTGCTACACAGTCTTTATCCAGCTCACCATTGTCACCGTTTCTTCCCCCTTTGCTGCCCACTTGAATGATACTGACACTTGGACTTATGTCAGTCAGTTGAAGGTTTCTCCAACGGTCAACTCTGTTTGATCTACTTCCTTCCTATATGAACTGTTGCTGACCAAGATAATTGCTGCCAAACCTGCTCCTTGGGACACCATCTGTTTCCTTCATCCTGATGGACAATTAGTTTTACTTCTGCGTGTTCACAGTACAACCCACATCTCCAAAGAAGTTCTCAATCAAACCCTGCCTTGAACTGAATTCTTATTGGAACATTCTACTGAACTTTTAGATACCCTTGTGTTCTCCATTGCTATTACATGTAGGTTAGATGCTGGACTTCCTTGATACCTTTCCAGACCCCTGCTATAACTGCTGAACTTGGTATGGCTATACGCCGTCTGCAATGCTTACTGTATGTTCAAATGAAAGCTGTTATTGATTCTATTAGTAAGTTGTCAGAGTCATTAGAGAAAAATACACAAATGACTCTACAAAATAGACAAGTGCTAGATTTGCTCCTTGCATCTGAAGGAGGCCTTTTGATCTTTTACCAATGCCACTATTTGTTGTATAGTCATAGCGAATCATTCAGTGTTTGTGCTTAATGCTATGGATAAAATACGCCACCTATCAGATTTACATATTGATGACTTTAAGGGAGGACTGAATGTAGGTAATTGGTTTTCATCCCTTACCTCCTGGTTTCACTCGCTCGGTGCTGGCCTAAAAGGCCTTTTAATTTCTGCTGGCATCTTTTTAATTTTTGCCTTGTCCTTTTGTTGTATTGTTTCTCTTGCCATTTCCTGTTGTAAGAAACAGTGTACCAAAGTGTCCACTTCCCTTATGCCTGTTCAAACATGCCATACACATGTGAATGTTTCTTATGCTGCAGTCCCCACTTCAGAATTCTCTGATTTGGTCTTATCTCCTCCACAATAAAAAAAAAAAAGGGAGAATTGTAGGAATTATAAGGTTTAGGTATATGTTCCTGGTTCATAATGGCCTTTATTCTGTTCTGCTCTAATAAAAATATGTCAACCAAACTACTATACAGTGGACAAAGGAAGAAACAGACCAGCATAAAGAACCATATAAGGAAATATCATATATTATAAGCCTTAGCAAAGTGTATGCTTGGATTGAAGGATCCATGCAGAGACATTTTGCAGAAGGCACATACACAGGAAACCATGCAAAACTGGGCCGTTAGTCCTGAAGACAGTAGACGGTTGACAGGTGGTGAGTATAAACAAGACAGAGGCCTTAGGGATGTTGAAACAGGAACAGAGGGGTCAGAGAGGTCAGCAGCAGGAAACGAAGGGAGGGGGGAGAAAAGACACAGAGAGGCCTCACAGAGGGATGAATGTGGAGACTGCATACACGGAAGCAAAAAACGTATATATGTAACACGACTATTATACTCAGTGGGAGGAGGGATTCTGATGTCTGATGACTGACAGAAATTCTCCTCTCCTGCCTGTATTGTTCATCAGTAATCTAATAAACAGAGATTCTGATTGCACCTGTACTGACTTTTGGATCTGGACTATACAGGAAATTAGTGATAATTAGTAATCGGTCTCTTGTAAGTAACAGGGCCTTACAAGCGTGAGGAAGTAAAGGCTGATCAACTTCCCATTGCAGGAACGTCCTTGTTTATGGTATGGACATCTGTAGTCGGAGGAGGCAAGCCAAGAAATGCTGTGGTGCAATGTCTGATTTGAAGCAGCGGGTTTCCATTGCACGGCCTGAGCAGTAGCACTTACATGCCCCGAGTGCTGTGGGCATCAGAACAGGAAATGGCAGTAAGGATGACTCCCATGCTTCTGATGCTTTTTAAGAACATAAGATATGCCTTACTGGGTCAGACCAAAGTCCAACAAGCCCAGTATCCTGTTTCCAACAGTGGCCAATCCGACAAGTACCTAGCAGGTTGTCAAAAAGGCACACAGGTTCCACAATGCTTGTCCCAGGGCAAGCAGTGGATTTCCCTGGTCCCCTTTAATAATGGTTTATGGACCTTTCCTCCAGGAGCTTGTCCAAACCTTTCTTAAACCCAGCTACACTAACAGCTTTTACTACATCCTCTGGAAACGAATTCCAGAGTCTGATTAGGTGTTGAGTGAAAAAAATATTTTCTCTAGTCTTAAATGGGGTTACATTGTAGCTTCAGTGCGTAACCCCTAGTCTTTCGACTTTTTGATGGTGTAAACAATCGATCTACATTGACCCGTTCCACTCCATTCATTAATTTATAGATCTCTATCATATCTCCTCTAAGCCATCTCTTTTCCATGTTGAAGAGCCCTAACCTTAGGCGGAGGGTTTCAACATGTTATACACAGTGATGCTTAAATCTTTTTCCTGGGTGGTGGTTCCTAATGTAGAACCTTGCATTGTGTAACTATAGTTTGAGTTGTTCTTTGCTAGGTGCGTAACTTTGCACTTGTCCACATTAAATTTGATCTGCCATTTGAACATCCAGTCTTCCAATTTATCAAGGTCCTCTGGAACTTTTCAAAATCCTCTTGTGTTTTAACAACTTCGAATGATTTTGTGTCATTGGCAAATTTGATCACCTCATTCGTTTTACCAGTATGTTAACTGAATGTAGAAAGAAATGATACAGATGCCTAAATTTCTAAAACAATTTTGAACACTGTTAAATTATTATGTCAAAATATTTTATTTTTTTCATAATTAGTAGAGGTAACAAAATACTAACAAATTCAAGACTGAAGACATTCAAAATGCATGCAAGTCAGACTTACAAGCTCATATTATATTTCAGGGAAATATCCTGCTCAAATAGTATGGCCATAATAAAACAAAGTACAGTTCAAAGCAGTTCAGTGAGTTTCCTTTTCATGTAGATGAAAACACAAAAGACATTTCATTTGAAATGAGGAGTGGAACAGATGATCTGAGTGCTGGCTTCTGGTAGTTTGTAATCTTTTTTTCCATAAAAGCAGCATGGATCTACAATACTAAAATACCGTTGAGAATGAAAGCTAAAATATAAGTGAAAGTTTGGGATCATCTGTTGCTGTTAGCCCACATCCAGTTTGGTCGTCTAATGTGATTTATCTCTAGGCACAGAATGATAAATAAGATCTTTACTGAATAAAGTTCAGAGTTTCACGTGGGTCAGACTTTTTTTTCTTTCCTAGATTGAATTCTCTGTGGATTTTATTACACTGTTTTCATATTGAGATTTATCAGAAACTTTCAAGCATTCAGGGGGAGGCCAGAGCTCTGTCTCTTATGTAATTCATCTTTTTCAGAAAGAAATTACCAAAATCTAACCTGGCCTGACCAAGCTATCTAAGCTAGTCATTCTATTTAATGCAGACACTTTAGGATCACATAAAAAAATCATTACTATATATTATCATGCCAACACAACAATTCTCAGCCTCATTACAGTACAAACTACTACATTGTGAAAACCATTCCAGGACTTTTATTAATGTGAATCTGATTCTTGCTTTTCAGCCTCCTGGATTCATTTTATTAATGTAGTATTAGTTTGTGCCTTGTCATTGATAGTTTAAGGCGAGTTATAGTCTGGTAAAGTAGAAACAGTATTTCCATATCCCCAAAAGGCTTACAATCCAAGTTCGCACCCGTGGCAGTGAAGGGTAAAGTGACTCAGTTTTTTCATAAAGAGAAGTTGGAAACAGCTCTTCTATGTATTTTAAACCTGACTTTCATGCTTACAGATGGGCTGATGGTCCACTTATCCCCCATTTCACCTCCCCAAGGATAGTAACGTCTTGTATGCAGCTTCATTTGTAAGAGTTAGTCTTACTGACTGTGGCAACAGCTTTCAGTAAGGCAGCCGGTGGATTAAGAAAGGGGAGAAAACCAAATTTAGTAGAATAAGAGAGGCTTTTAAAAGGACACATTCTCCTCATGAAAACACAACAACAAAACAAAAAATAAAAAAACAGATGGCTTAATGCAAGCAGAAAAAAACAATACAAACTCTCTGAAAATCTTACTTAAAGCACAAAAGAACCCCAGCAGCTTTTCAACAAGTGAAAATAGCAGTGTTTCCATTTGATTTTAACTCTTAAAAAAAATCAAACTAAACTGTACTTTCCAATAACCATGTTCCTGGTCCTACCATATTTAGCTGTGCACATGCAGGAAAATACCATCAGCTTTACACTTGATACAAACATTTAATATGATTCTGCCAGACTTTGCTTCCATTTTGGCTATATGCAAGACAACTTGTTAACCTGCTTGCTCAAGCACAATAAAATCGTTATTGGCAATATCACCATTATTAAGATGTTGGCACTCATAGGTAGGACTAGAGAGCAGTGAAGAGGGAAGGTTTCTCCACAAGATCAGAGGGC
The DNA here is from genome assembly GCA_033557465.1 of Ichthyophis bannanicus. Classification (NCBI taxonomy): domain Eukaryota; kingdom Metazoa; phylum Chordata; class Amphibia; order Gymnophiona; family Ichthyophiidae; genus Ichthyophis; species Ichthyophis bannanicus. The sequence goes on from CM066031.1 coordinate 224,865,942, forward strand.
ACTGCTAGAATCAAGCTCCTATTTAGCCCAGGATTTTGGTGCCTTCATAATTTAGTGCCCCAGGCAGTTGCCTATGACTAAATCTGGGCCTGTCCAATACTGGTATACTCTTAAAATAACACTTGTTTAGGTAGTGCATGCCTCTCTGATGACAATCAAGTTATATCTTCCATGGTGGGGATCGTAAAAGAATGTTACCACCTCCCAGAGTTTTCTCTACACTGTCCTTTTCTCTCAGCACTGACATACCATGGGGGAGAAATGTACATCTTTGCTACCATACAATGAATTGTGCCAAACATTCATCTCATGATATGAGAAACGCTATTTAAGAATCAACACTACCATGCAGTAATATATATAAAATGAGTAAAATATTCACCAAACAAAATCAATATTATGTAAAATCTAAAAAAAAATCCAAATAACCCCCTGCTGATAATGTTCTAAGGGGGAGGCCTGCAAAGGTTTTGATTTGAATTTTGCCTCTGTCTGGTAGTGTCTGACAGAGAAATGGGTACCTAGTAACCTATGGTTTTTCCCCTCTCCATTCTGTTGACTTGTTATGGATTTAGGACTAGGAGACCTAATCCTATTGTTTCCCAGCATAATGCGATGTGGACCAGCTTAGACTTTTGTAAGCCTACACATTGGACGTTAATTCACAAGAAAATTCTAAATCACTAGGTTGACTGCTGGGCCACTTTTTTTGATTGAGTAAGCACTTGATATATGAACTATACAAAGGCATCAAAATGATTCCTAGTAGTTTGCCTTTTCCTGCTCAGAAACAAAACAGTCATTCCTGCTACTAGAAGCAGCATAGAGACATCTCATGTACTATCATTATACTCTCTTATGCTTTGCCGACTATCTGCTGAGAGAGGCAACAATTACTCATCCATTTCCAAGATTTCATTTTTTCTTGTACTAATTACTGCACCCAAACAATGTCTCCCAACTAACAGTGCCTAATGTGAAAAGTCTTAGTTTCCTGCACAGGAATACTGGTATATATCATGGATGCATGAGGCTTTCCCTAAGCAACTGAGGCATAAGAATATGATTGGAGCACTTGTGAGACCTAAACTGGTTCTTTCAATACTTTGCAGTCAATGATCTTTCCTTTTCTCTCTTTCATAGTGAATGGTACAACCTGACCATTCCCCTGTTGTATTTATTTTTCTGTGTGTAAATCCATTTTGTTTTCTGCAAAACTTGTATAAACTGTTTGCTATAATATTAATATAAGATCTCTCTTATGCTGCAGGAGTGTTGCGATGTGCCATTTTGGTGCAAGACAGCCATGGGTCATACTTCGCATAAGATAAAGCTCTTGTGCCATAAGAATATGTAGTAAACCAGTATTCAGACTTTCAAACTTTTTCTGATCTGTTCCTGGGAAATGTATGTTTTAATGAGAAAAATGACTGGTGTTTATTAGAGCTGTTCTTTTGGCAGCTCAGTTGTTCAAGGAGGAAAAAGCCTTGTAATTTTGGCATCCTTTTCCCATAAAAGTGTTTTTTGTTTATTGTAATGCTTAGTTTCACAGACACTGACAGGGTTGCATGCGATCTTTGAGTGGCAGATCCAGTTCTGAAAGATGCCATCGGAGCTACTCATCCATTGACTATTCATGTATGGGGATACACGCCCTTAAAAGTTACATTGTTGTTACTTATTTCTAAAAGAATGCAGTGATTATTAAAATGCAACCTCCCTTGTGTAGAATTTAGGAAAACCGATTTTTCAAGTCACCCAAGAATTTCATGTTTACAATGCCTTTATAAGTTAAATTTAAAAAGCAAACATTTTAATTTGTTCACATCAGTAATGCACAGGGGATTGTCAACCAGACTGGAGAGGCAACTTGTTTTCCTCATTGTCTTTTACATTCTAAACAGGGGATGTGTCCATCAGTTCAGCAGTCTTATGCAGTGAATCACTGCCTCTTTGTTCAGTTTTGTCTAACACATAATTTCTTGCATGATGCTGGAGAAATGGAAAAAATCCTACAGAAGAGGAACCACCACCCATTAACACAGCTAGTGCCGAGTTGCTTCCTTAGACCAAGCAGGGTCCACAGCGAGGCTCCATTCTTTTCCGCTCCTTCAGGAAACTCTTGAGCTTTGAGCTAGGAAACGAGACTGTGGCTTGCTGTGGTGTGACCAAGCCGGCTTCCTGGAGCCATGGAAACTGAAGGCATTCTGAGGCAGAAGGTCTTCCCCTACAAAAAAAAAAAGAAGAAATCTTTTCTATAACAACTTTTTTAAAATCTGCTGTGCAGGATCCCCGATAATGAGTTGCTAACAGGCTCCATATTTGATTGACAGGAATGATTCAGTCCTGGACTTACTTCACTGCATGCCGGGACTGGTAGTTATGATTTCCCAATTGCATTCGCTAAAGGTTTACCATTCCTTGCATGCAATGAGGTAAACCCAGGACTGTATCGACCCTATCAGGAAAAGTTAGAGGAGGCTGGCAACTCTATCTTGCTACAATTCAGCAGCTGCTAATCCTAGCACAGGTGAGGGAGGAATCTGTTGCAAATTAAAAACAAGTTAAAAAAAAAGCTTATCTTGACACTGTTGCTTGTCATTACTCCGATGCTGTCAGCAACGCTACTAGCATTTCGCCATACGCTACATCAGGGAGTGTTCAATTTCTTATTCAACTGCTAAGAAATGAACAATAACTTAACGATTAATCAACCCCCAACATTGTCTTCAGTTATGTCAAATTTCACTCCTAAAACAGTGTTTTCACTTTCTATTAGGCTACATCAAAGGCTAAAACCTAAAAACAATACCCATTGCAATCCCTTAATTATGTTTGTGGTTCCGAGTCACCCTCTTATATGAAAACAAAATTACTTAACGATATACTAAGAGTGATGAAGGGGTAGTAATCGCATATAACTAATGTGAATATGCAATAAAGCGTAGTTACTCACCTGTAACAGGTGATCTCCAGGAACAGCAGGAATTTAGTCTTCACATATGGGTGATGTCGGTACCACTGGAGCCCGTGCGGGAACACTCCCCAGCGTCCAATAGGAAAGCTTTTAGGAGCATCCCACTGTGCCTGCACTGCTGCCTCCTGCCTTTGTGACTCTCCCTCCTCAGTTGAGTTGGTAGCTGAGATAAAAGGAGAGACTAGAGAGAGAAACCCTACAATTCCTAGGGGAGGAGGGTGGATTGCGAAGACTAAATTCCTGCTTGTTCCTGGAGATCACCTGTGACAGGTGAGTAACTAAGCTATCTCCAGGAACAAGCAGGAATGTAGAGCACATATGGGGCTCCCAGATGCCAGAGAAATGCCCCCAGAATCAGTAGATTTGCCTCACAGCAGGCCTCAAGAGGGCATGGATCCTTCATGGATGTCTGGCATCGAAAAATTCCGGGACGGAGGGTAGGAGTTGCCCTAAGCCTGAAAGAGGTGCTGGAGTACTGCCTGACCAAATATGGCGTCCTTGTCAAGACAGTAAAGAGCTGCAAAGATATGTACTGAAGACCATGTGGCTGCTTTGCAAATTTTGTCAATGGCAACAGAACGTAGGTTTGCCATGGATGCAGCCAGGGCACAAACATTATGGGCAGTGACATGACCTTCAAGCGATAGTCCTGCCATATCATGAGCAATAAAATGCAAGCTGCTATCCATTTAGAGGGGTTGTCTTTGACTCCTCTCTCTCCTTCTCCACACACATCCATCTGATAGCTAAGACCTGCTGTTTCTTTCTCTATAACATCAACAAAACCCGCCCATTCTTTTCTGAACACACTACTAAGACACTTATCCATTCTTTAATCACCTCCTGTCTTAACTATCATAACCTATGCCTTGCTGCTCTCCGTTGAATCATCTCTCTCCCCTTCAATCTGTTCAACACTCTGCTGCACAGCTAATCTTCCACCAGCCTTGTCATGCTCATATTACTCCTCTTCTCAAGTGACTTCACTAGCTCCCTATCTGTTTCTGCATTCATTTCAAACTTCTCCTGCTGACCTATAAGTGCATTCACTCTGCAGCTCCTCACTACCTTTCTTCTCTTATCTCTCCCTCCACCCTCAGGAACTCCGCTCTTCTGATAAATTGCTTTTATCTGTGCCCTTCTCTTCTATTGCTAAATCCAGACTTCGCTCCTTTCACCTTACTGTTCCTTATGCTTTAAACAAACTACCTGAATCTGTACGTCAGGCGCCTTCTCTGGCCCTTTTCAACTCCAGGCTGAAAACTCACCTCTTGGCTGCTGCTTTCGGATCTTGACTCACCTGATCTCCTTTGTGTTTCTTTACCATTTCCCCTGGATGTATCCCTGTCTACACCTACTGTGTTGTCTGTCTTGACTAGACTGCAAGCTCTGATGAGCAGGAACTGTCTGTACAGCGCTGCGTATGTCTTGTAGCGCTATACAAATGCTCAGTAGTAGTAGTAGTAAGGGTGGTCATGATTAGTCATTTGAAATATCGACGGGTTCCTAGGCAACTAAATGCTAGTTCTATATACAGAAAGTTGGAGGAGGATCCTATTGTACAATTACGGCAACATATATTTCTGGAGCAGGGCCTGTGTCATGATATCTTTACTATCGATAAGGAGTTGTTTCAGGTTCTGAGTGAAATAGCACCATGTATTCCGGTGCTCTACATCTTGCCTAAGATACATAAAGACATGGTTAATCCTCCAGGGAGGCCTATTGTGTCCTCCTGAGGGTTTTTGTTAGAACCTCTCTCCATAAATACTTTTTTGAGATCATTAATGGTGAAAATTCCATCATAGATGAAGGACACCACTCATTTTTTAAACATTTTGGCCCAATGTGAAGGTACATGTCTAGAATTTGATTGTCTTATGGTTATATTGCATGTTTCTTCTCTGTACACAAACATCCCCGAAGATAAATCATCCCGTCCCATCAGGGCATTGTACATCACTGATAATGCTTTAAGTCAAGAACAGATAAGGTTTATATCACAATTAGCAGAGATAGCATTGACAATTTTTTTTCTATTTGAGGATTGTTTGTACCAACAAATAACTGGGGCTACAATGGCCCTCTCCATGGCCAAATTATACATGGCTGCTTTTGTAACGAAATGGTTGGATACTCTCCTTTTTGTGAGCATGATAGCTTGGTCTCAATATATTGATGGTGTGTTCTTGTTATGGAAAGGTGAAGAAGATATCTTGCTGAATTTTCATCAGTGGCTGAATGAGTGTGATACACATATTCAGTTTTCCATTTTATACAGTAGGACAATCATTTCCTTTCTTGATTTCCAGATGAAAAAAAAAGAGTCAATGGCTAGTTACCTTGGTATATAAGAACACTGATAGAAATGCTTTACTACATTACTCAAGTACCCATCTGATAGCCTTTAAGGATAGTTTACCTTTTTCATAGTTTATTAGACATCATCATTTAACTGCAGTACTTTAGAGAAATATGATTCACAATCACATTGATTAGTAGATGATTTTGAAAATAGAGGATTTCCTCCCAACATTGTGAAGCGAGTCCATAAAAGAGCAGCATACAATGGCAGAACATGGCTGCTGGAAGTGGGCAAGTTGACTCATAGAGAGACAGGACAAGACTATGTAGATTTTGTCGCTAAGGTTTCACCATTAAGTTATAAGTTAAGAGGAATAGTGGCTAAACCCTTCCACAAACTGAACATTATGCCAGGATTGGAGTATAGCAAAACTCAATTTGTGTTTTCTAGAGGTTGGAACCTTAAGGACATTGTTAGTCCAGCTAGGTCACCAAGACTCAAAGCATCTAGGAGGGCACCCTTAGGGCACCGTTTATGTGAGCGATGTCATATTTGTCCAAGTATTCTTTCCATTAAAGCGTTTGTCCATCAGGAGCATAGCTACTTTATATATTGTGGTGGGTTACCAACTGCGATTCAATGTATGTGTATATGTTATCAAGTGTCCGTGCGACTTACTTTATCTGGGTAAAACCAAAAGACAGTTTAAGACTAGGATGACTGAGCACAAGAGTGAATTGAAACACAGATTGAAGGGGCACCATTGGTTAAACATTGTGTGGATCATCATCATAGTTTTAAAGATCTCAAATGTTTTTGTCTGGATTGCATTCCCTCTGATGGCAAGAGAGGTGATCAGGACAAGTGATTGTTGCAATGTGAATAACAATGGATGTCAGACATTAGACAGTAGTGGAGGAGTAGCCTAGTGGTTGGGGCAAGGTACTTCAGGCTAGAAGGTCAGTGGTTCAAATCCCACTAGAGGACAGCAACCTTGGGCCGGAAGGACTGGGGTTTCTAGTCCCACAGGTGCTCCTTGTGGTCTTGGGCAAGCCACTTAACCCTCCATAGCCCATGTTCCCTGTAAAAATAGTTATCTCCAAGTTATAATACCCTGTTCAATGTAATTTCAGTTTGTTCAATGTAAACCACACTGATGCAGAATAGCACGGTATATAAGAGAATGTAAATAAATAAATAAAATAAATAACCTTGGGTTCTGAATGGTCATATTGACTGACAGATTTGCTGGTAGAGTCTAGATTACATTTTTATAATTTTGTGAACCTGGTAAGTAATGAATAGGACAGTTGCAGCCTGATTCCATCCCAGACATAGATCCCCTCTGTATGCCCAGTCTGAGCCAGACGTATAGAGAGGATCGCGATTCTGATCCTGCGGAGCATGTCTAGCCCCATGGGACCAGAATCGCGATCAGGCATGTATGTGCAGGCCAGAACTGTGATTCAGTCCAGCAAGCATGTATGTGCACAGCCCGACTAACTCAGTCAGGGCTTTAAAATGGAGCCGTGACGCCATGGCGTCCTGTTGCCATGGCACAATGGCTCCATTTAAAAGCCGCAATGCTGGCCGCCTGCAAATTCTAATTCCCTGCAGCCTGACCCCTGATTTGGCCTCCTAAGGCCAGGGTCGGGCTGTGAGGAATGTACCCTGGTGCCCCCCCTGCCCCATTCGTGCTCCGGCAGCCACAAAACTAAACTAAATGACTTCCCCGAACATGTCGCTGGCCCTGGATGTACAGAGCCAACATTAGAATCGGCCCTGTATGTCCAGGGCCGGCAACCATCCACTGCCCACCCAGACTCCACCCCAGGCCACCCATTCCCCGCCCCCATCTAACTTCCCCTCACAACCGGCGGGGAAGTTATTTGGGGGCAGGAGAAGCAATGAATAGCGGGGACGGCTGTCCCATTGGGACATCCATTCCTGCTATTCGTGGCTCAGAATAACTCCACTGGAGGATAAGTCTGGGAGACAATGTAGGCTAGGGTGGAAAAGAGGATGGGAAGCTTTTGAATTGCTGAAATGGGTACAATTATAATTTAGTTTGTATATTCTCATAACTGGCACAATTGTAACTATACCATTGTGAACTCTATTGCTACTCTGGGAGCACCTTGCCTGATTATAGGGGGCCCTTTAATTGTAGAATGATGGGCCGATATTTATAGCATTTTTTTGGGTTATACAGATAATGGCAGGATACTGAGCAGAGCCATGCGAGCCCCTGTGTGAGACTGATATTATCAGGTTAGTACTAATGTTATTGCATATTCACATTATTTATTTATTTATTTATTATTTATTTATTACAGGCTCTTATATACCGCTCTATTCAGCATCAGCGCGGTTCAGAATATAACAACAGACCAGAACAACAAACTGTTTGGTTTTACAGAGAACAAGGTCAGAGAACTTGGATAAAACATTAGTTATATGAGATAACAATACTAAGAGTGATGAAGGGGTAGTAAAGTAATTTTGTTTTCATAGAAGAGGGTAACTCGGAACCACAAAAACATAATTAAAGGATTGTAATTGGTATTATTTTTTAGTTTTAGCCTTTGACTTAGCCTAATAGAAAGCGAACCCACTGTTTTAGGTGAAGTTTGACATAACCGAAGACAATTTTGGGGGTGGATTAATGATTGTCATTCTATTCATTTCTTAACAGTTGAATAAGCAATTGAACATCCCCTGATAGAGGCAGCTGGATTACACTCCCTGATGCAGCCTATGGTGAAATGCTAATAGTGTCGCTGACCATGTCGGAGTGATAAGAACATAAGAAATGCCACACTGGGTCAGTCCAAGGTCCATCAAGTCCAGTATCCTGTTTTCAAAAGTGGCCAGTCCAAGTCACAAGTACCTATCAGGTTCCCAAAAAGACACACAAGTTCCACAATGCTTGCCCTAGGATAAGCAGTGGATTTCCCTGGTCCTCTTTAATAATGGTTTATGAATCTTTCCTCCAGGAACTTGTCAAAACCTTTTTTAAACCCAGGTACACTAACAGCTTTTACTACATCCTCTGATACAGAGGTTGATCACGCATTGAGTGAAAAAATTGTTTCTGTTATTAGTCTTAAATGGGTTACATTGTAGCTCTATCACATGTCCCTTAGTGTGTGGGTATCCTGATGCACTATCTTCCCCTCATCGCCTACCACTCATCTCACATCCTTACATCCTCCTCACCCCTTCCAAGGCTCTATATCCCCTTGTGAATCTCTTGGGCCCCCCTCCCCCACATGGGTAATGAATAGGGAGGGCAATTGGGAGGGGGCTAGGGAAGATATTGGCCTGTTTATTTCCTCCATCTAAGCAAGGATGTTCCTCTGTCCCTGAGCCCCACCAGGCTTCCTACATCTGGCCTCACAACCCAACCCTTCCCCCACCACCTTTCTCATGTCATGACATGTAACAGTGTCAAGACAAGTTGTTATAAGAGTGACAGTAAGCAATAACATTAAGATCAGTCACTATAGAAGGGCGTCAAGCAATATAGTTGGTTACTAAGTTTCTTAGAAGATATTGAGGTGTAAAATCGGAACTTACATGATGAGTTTTTTTCTCGACCAGTGATGTGAAGTACATGAGCCATTATTGGCAGAAGCATATAGACAAACCTGGAATTTATGGGCTATAACAGTACTGAGGTCTTTTTCCTCCTTCCCCCCTCCCCTTTTTTTGGATTTTTTAATTTAATTATTACACCATACTCCAATTCTGAAATAAGTGAGTGTAAGTTATTATTTTGATTGTTGTATATGAGCTGCACTCTTAGTAAGATTTCTGAGTGGTTGTACCAGTCTCTCTCCATTTCTCCAGCTGGTCCCCACCAAACTCAGTCTCTTTCTCTCTCCCTCTCCCCAGTCAGTTCCCACCAGTCTCTCTTTCTCTTCTGCTCAGTCAATCCCCTCAGTATCTCTTTTTTTCTCTTTCTGTATTCTGTAGACCCCCTGTAATGGTCTCATGGACCACAGGTTGGGAACCAGTGAACTAAACAGTGCTCTCTGAAAAACATATAGATGTGGTTTTGTTTATGTATTTATCATATCCTTACAATAAGTCCAGCCTGGATTAAATAAACATACACAATAAAATCAGAATGTTATGGGCAACTACTGTTTCTAGCAGCTTCAGACCTACTTTTCCCACACACATGCTCATTCACTCTTGCTTTTCTCTTCCACTTGTGCAATTCCTCAGTGTACCAAGGGCAGTTTGACTTCCTTTCTTTCTCATTACTTTAGTGATACTACACTTTCAATAAGAGATGTTGACTGTTCATTCCATATTCTGGGAGCAACCTCTGTCTCTCTGCCTCATTAATCAATTCACCACCCTCTTCATCCCCTCTCTACAACGAAACATATCCAGTGAGAAATGTAATGTTTGCCCTTATTTCTAATTTTATTTTTTCTTATGTAATATGTAACACAATACCCTAGATGTGGGCTTGGCCTAGGTTGAATGTATTACTTTGTAATTTTGTGGTGTAACATGATTGGTTTTCCTGATTTACGTGGTATTGTATTGGATTAAAATGCAATAAACATATTTAACATAAAACTAAACATATCCAATTGCCCAAAATTCTTAACCACATACACCTCTCTCTTAGTCACATTAATTGTCACTCAGTCTGAACTCTCAGCAAACAATGATCAGCCTAGGGGACTGATGTTACTTTAACCCCTTTTTGCACCAGATAACCATGCCCCTATTCTGAGAGACTCATGAACAACCTTCACTATGCTGATGATACCACATTACTGGCGGAAATTGAAAACAATCTGAAACATTTGCTTCTCAAGTTCAAGGAAAATAGTTTTAAAATGGGCCTGCACCTTAATGTAATGAACACAAAAATCCTGACAACTGGCAAAATCAATAAGTTCATCGTTGATGGAGAAGAAATTGAAATAGTGGACAGCTTTAACCTACTTGGATCAACTATCAATAAAGAAACAACAAGCAGTCAAGAAATCAGATGACGCATTGCTCTTGGCAGAATGGCTATGAAGGACCTAGATAAGATTCTCAAGAGCAGAGATGTCTCTCTCCATACAAAGATCGACTTGTGCAAGTCATGGTATTTTCAATAATGTCATATAGATGCAAAAGTTGGACAGTGAAAAAGATAGACAGGAAGAAAATTGGTGCCTTTGAATTATGGTGCTGGCAATGAATACTGTGTATACCATGGACTGCCCGAAGAACAAACCAGTCAGTACTAGAAGCTTTCTTTAGAAGCTCAGATGACAAGACTTCGACTTTCATACTTTGGACACATCATGCAAAGAGAGAGATTATTAAAGACATCATGCTTGGCAAGGTAGAAGGTCAATGCAAAAGAGAAAGGTCAGCAATGAGATGGATCGATACAATAACAGTAGCTATGGGTGCCACTCAACAGCAACATGCATATTATTTTTTGCCAACCATTGAAATCCCAATGTTGATGAAACATCTAAAAAATTCTTGCTCAATTCCCAGCCTCTCCTAAGTTTTCCTTGTTAAAATCTCTTAAAAATAGCAATTGGAGATAAAGCGCCAAGAATTCTATAATCAATTCCACTATTCCTTGGAGAGCTGACACCAGCATAGAAGAGTGTCAGTAAACTAATAGAACTACCAATGCTAGCTCCACCTTAGATTGGACCAAAAGTGTCTCAATTTGGAAGATATAAAACCCTCAAGTTTTATAAACTTTAATCTCATGGGCGCTATTAATAGTAATACCTCAACCCTGCCCCAACTCCCTCCCCTTAGTAATAACATAAAAACCCCTGGCAAACTCAACAAGTTAGCCACAATACCCCTTCTTCATAATGCACCCAAGCTTTAGTAATAGAAAAAAAAGAAGAAAATCCTCAATCAAATCCAAAATTAATTGTTCTTTCACATTCACAGAATGCACATTCAGCAAAGTACGTTTCAAATTTTTATTCCTATATGATAAACTCAATGGCTCCCATAGTGGAGTCATTAACAAACACCCATGCCCCTCCCCCTCCCAAAATGAGCTTGCCCATATACAGCTGGACTAACATTCACCATATTGTAGCTAATACTACCCATCACTTCCAATCCCACAACTTCACTTCCCATCACTCCACAAATTAACATCCTCTTCAAAGCCCAGCCAACCCAACCAAACCCAAACAATCTAATTGATATGGCTGCTTTAAATCATTGGCATGTTTTGTCTGACCTAGTAATTTCTTCCTGCTCCATTGGGCCTCCAGTTCAATCAGAACTAGGACTGGAATCCAGAATCCGGCATCATAAGCCTTTATTTTTACCCTATTTTATATCCCTCCCACTATACATAGTATGGTCATTTAAGTTATGGTCCTGGGTATGGGATCACACACCAGGGCTCCTCCATGAACACCGAGCTCAGCCACCAAGTATCACCCTTGAGAAATGACCATGACACACTCCATTTTTCACCCCTCCCCTCAAGAGCTGTGAGCCTTATCTCTTCAGCATCCCCAACTCCATTTGACAGCTGGAAAACCAGCTGGTACTTTGGTAGGTGTCTCTCTTTTGCTTCAACAGATACCTAAGCTCCATCAACTGAACAATGGCTGGGAGAAATCATATCACCAAAGCTGTTGCTCCCATTACAGCTTCTGCCTCTGTCCAGACAGAGGTCCCAATGCCAGTTGAAGGACTGGTTCCATGTGTAGGATGCCTGCATGCTGAAGCTCTCAGGAAACAAGTGGAGGAACTCAGAGATGAAGTGGCGAGGCTGTGAGAAGTACATCGATGAGATGCTTCTTGCATCATCTAAGTTCTCCAGTAGAGGTGAAGATGGGAACCTACAGAATGATGAAGATTGGACACAAGTCACCAGGGCCTGCAGAATCGCCAATCCAACTTTTCCAGCCCTTGAACTGAACAACTATTATGCAGCCCTGGAAATGGAGGAGGTGAAAGCATCCCTGGAAAGGAAAGAAACAGAGCTCGAGCACCCCAAAGTTGCAGAATCAGTGACCACAAGGAAGTGAAGGGTAGTGGTGTCAGTAACTCTCTTCTAAGGGGTATTGAGGCGTCCATCTGCTGACCAGACTTGATGTCCAGAGAGGTATGCTGTCTGCCAGATGCCAGAATCTGAGATGTTACGGAGAGTTTGCCGAGACTCATCAAGCCCACTGACTATTACCCAATGTTGCTAATCCATATCGGCACAAATGATACTGCCAGGTATCCCTCTGAGCATATCAAAAGTGACTTCATGGCTCTGGGACAGAGGGTGAAGCAGATAGGGGCACAGGTGGTGTTCTCTTCAATCCTCCCTGTTGAGGGTAAAGGCCAAGGCAGAGAAGCTCGCATCCTGGAGATGAATGCATGGCTGCGTGTATGGTGTCATTGAGAGCATTTTGGTTTCCTGGACCATGGGATGCTGTTCCAAGGGTTGCAGAGCAGAGATTGTGTCCATCTGTCCAAGAAAGATTGATGTGTCTTCAGTAGCAGATTGGCTAATTTACTGAAGAGGGCTTTAAACTAGATTCGTTGGAGATGGGTAAAGAAACCTCCTCCAGGTAAGTGAAAGCCCCAAGGTAAGTGAAACATTAAATACCTTTATGGAAATGGGTAAAAGGGGCAGCATATGGAAAATGGTGTGTATAAATGCCCGTAGCATGGGAAATAAGATCCCAGATGTTGAAGCTTTAATGGGAGAGGCTGACTTGGATTTAGTGGCAGTTACAGAAACATGGTTCACAGAAAACCATGACTGGGATGTAACTATACCAGGCTATACTTTATTCAGAAAGGACAGGGTAGGAAGAAGGGGAGGAGGAGTGTCACTATATGTAAAAAATCCTGGATTCTCTACAGGAAGAACTATTCAGACAACTGGTAACAGAACCCACATGTGAAGGAGCCATACTGGACTTTATGCTTACCAATGGTGAAAGTGTTTCTGATGTTATAGTGGGAGATCACTTTGCATCCAGTGATCACCAGATGTGTGGTTCAGTATTAGGACTAGTGCTGTTAAAATCTATTCAAGAGCGAGGGTCTTAGACTTTAGGAAATTTAGCTTTGCCAATATGGGCCAATACTTCAGGGAGTCATTAGCGGGATGAGAACAGCTGGGGGATGCAGAAAAACAGTAAGCAAAACTGAAAGGGGATATTTTAAGGGCAAGCAACATTTTTGTTAAGATGGTAAATAAAGGTAAAAGGAAAAGGAGACTGCTATGGTTCTGAAAAGGTGAAGAAAAAGAGGTAGACCATGAAATACAAGAGATCACAGAGAGAGGAAGACAGCCATCTAAATTTGGAAAAACTTAGAGAAGCTAGCAAAGTAGTCAGAAAAGCAAAGATTCAGAAAGAGGAGGAAATAGCCAATGCAATAAAATGGGGGGTGGGGGTGGGGGGGGGATAAGACATTTTTCAGATATATTAGTGAGAAGAGGAAGGGCAAAAGTGGCATTGTCAGACTCAAGGGGAGGAATATGTAGAAGCTGATGAGGAAAAAGCAGAATTGCTTAACAAATATTTCTGTTCTGTGTTCACAGATGAAGAACCAGGAGCAGGATCTCAGAAAACACCCACAAACAGGAGCAGAAGTGAAGGACATCTTGAATAATTTTCAGAAGACTGTGTCCGTGAGAAACTAGCTAAACCTATAGACAAAGCAATGGGATGGATGGGATACACCGTAGAATACTGAGGGAAATTGGGGATGCTCTAGCAGCAACACTGACTGACCTTTTCAATGCCTCGTTGGAGTCAGGAGTGGTGTCAAAGGACTGGAGAGAGGCACATGTGGTCCCTTTACATAAAAGCAGAAGTAAGGATGTAGTTGAAAACTACAGGCCGGTTAGTTTAACATTGGTGGTGAGTAAATTATTGGAAGCACTGCTGAAGAGAAAATAGTGAGGTTTCTGGAGTCCAGCAAATTACAGGATCTGAGCAGCATGGATTTACCAGAGGCAAGCCTTGTTAGACAAATCTGTTTGATTTCTTTGACTGGGAAACAAAAGAATTGGACTGAGGGAGAGCCCTATATGTGGTGTATTTAGATTTCAGTACAAGCCTTTGACACAGTGCCTCACAAATGACTTATAAACAAATTGAGCACCCTAGGGATGGACCCTAAGGTTATTGCTTGGGCTAGAAATTGGTTGAGTTGGAGGCGACAAAGAGTACAAGTAAATGGAGTTCACTCTGAGAAGGAGGTGGTTACCAGTGGTGTGCCCCAGGGATCTGTCCTTGATCCGATTCTTTTTAACATCTTTGTTAGTGATATAGTAGAAGGGCTGTCGGGTAAGGTTTGCCTCTTTACGGATGATACAAAAATCTGCAATAGAGTAGATACCCAGTAAGGTGTAGATAACATGAGGAGGGATCTAGCTAAGCTTGAAGAATGGTCTAGAATTTGGCAGCTGAGATTTGATGTTAAAAAATGCAAGGTCATGCATTTGGGCTGCAGCAATCCAAGGGAGTAATATAGTATAGGGGTGAAGTACTTTTGTCCACTAAGGAAGAGTGGGACCTAGGCGTGATTGTGTCTAATGATCTTAAAGTAGCTAAACAGGTAGAAAAGGCAACAGCAAAAGCTAGAAGGATGCTTGGGTGCATACAGAGAGGAATGGCCAGCAGAAGAAAGGAGGTAATAATGCCTCTTTATAAATCTTTGGTGCGATCTCATTTGGAGTATTGTGTGCAATTCTGGAGATCACACCTTCAAAAGGATATAAACAGGCTGGATGGAGTCTGTACAGAGGGTGGCTACTAAAATGGTTAATGGTCTTCATTATAAAGCATATGAGGACAGACTTAAGGATCTTAATATTTATACTTTAGAGGAAAGGCGTGATAGAGGTGATATGATTGAGATGTTTAAATACCTCCGTGGCATAAATGCACAGGAGAGCCTCTTTCGATTGTAAGCAAGCTCTGCTATGAGGTTACATGGGATGAGGGTGAAAGGGGATAGACTCAGGAGTAATATGCAGAAATATATTTTTATGGAAAGGGTGGTAGATCTGTGGAATAATCTCCCAGTGGAGGTGGTAGAGATGAGGTCAGTGTCTGAATTCAGAAAAGCATGGGACAAACACAGAGGATCTCTAAAGGAAAAAAGGGACTGTTGTAGTGGTTGATGTGGAAGGGCAGAGTAGATAGGTCATGTGGTCTTTTTCTGCAGTCATGTTTCTATGTTTCTAAGTAGTAGAAGACCTGATTCTGGGATTGAACCGACAACCTTCTGGACCAGCTCTTGATGGCTTTCTCATTAAAGATCATCTATGCTTTTAGCATTCTGGAGCCTGTCTTGTTCCAGTTCCCTACTTTAAGCTATCAGTCTGATGATAATATTGAGAGTTTTATGCTCAGTCATGTGCCACTGCTCTGCTGTGCAGGAAAACCAAACTCCATTTCCTCCTCTGCAGGACAGTTGAAACTGGGGGATAGTCCATAGGCAGAAAGCACTATCCATTGCTCAGATATGGCACCTTTTGACTAGATCAGGTGCCTATTTGTGTCTAATTCTAGACTGAAATGGGGTCTGTCTATCTTTGCCAGGGGATCTCTGCTGTGATATTTGGGCTAGATGGAGGTGCGAGGACTGGGAACAAAAGTGGCTGATAGAAAGCCCAGATGTGAACAAAGACCCATGGCACTGAAGCTCCAGTTTGTGCAGATTCCAATTTTGCTGCAAGGATAAATGGAGTAAGAAAAATGCTACTGGGATATAAAAGACAGATCTTGAGGTTGCACTGTGACTTATAGTTCATATGTTATGTTATGTTGTACTTGTATAGTGCCTCCCTCAAACAAAGATTTGGCCCAAAGCAATTCACAATTGAAGAATCAAGCCCTCTATTTACCCTTTCATGCTACCGCAGAGTGGAAATCTAATAAATTCTCTTTCAGAGACAGGATGCTGGGCTTAATGGTTTTCTTCTGTTCTTATAGGAGGATGGTTTCTTTATAACAATGCCAGATCACTGCTTTACAGTATGTGGTCACTCTGTATTCAGTAACACCTTTGCATGGTACTTCTAATGTGCATGGTGAGGGAGGATTCTATCTAGTATATTGAGCATATGAGAGTTGGGAATCACAGAGCGACCATATATGCGTTCCTTTCTGCTGCCTATTAAGATGTCTCTTTGGACAGTGCTGATATTGAGAGTATCATACTGTATCTATTGAATGAGTTTTCTACTATGCTGTTTCAATGTATTTTTTTGCTCTCCTATAGTGGAGGAGTAGCTTAGTGGTCTTGGTCACCAAACAGAACAGAATTCAAATCCCACTAGCACTCTTTGCGGCCTTAGGCAAGTCATTAAATCCTCCATTGCCCCAGGTACAAACTTAGATTCTCCAGGACCAAGCAGGAAGTCAGTCCTCACATATGGGTGACATCGACGTCGATGGAGCCCTTGCGGAGCATTTCCCCAGCTTTCCATGAAAGCCTTTGGGAATGCAGGCAAGCATGCGCGGTTCCCTTCCCACCTAAAGGTGCCATCTTGCTCAGTCTCTCTTTTTCCGTGAAGCCCACCGGACGTGTGTCCTAGTCCTCCCGGAAAACAGTTAGATTTTTTGGCGATCCTTCGCTATTTTTTTCTCCGGTTCGATGCCGGTTCCCCTCCCGCCGGGTTCGGTACACCGGTATCGAGCCCGATCTTCTTTTTTCGGTTTTTGCCCTTCGTGGCTGGCGTTCGCGCCCTTTTTTTCTTTTCCCTGGAAGGCCGGTCTTTTGACCTTGCGGGGACTCTTTTTTCCCTGATGGCTTCCAGTGGCTTTAAAAAGTGTGATCGGTGCAAGAAGCTGATGTCTCTCACTGACGCACACGACTGCTGACTTCGGTGCCTCGGTCCTGACCACGATCCTAAGACATGTGGACCATGTGGAAAAATGTCTTCCAAGGCACTCCGAAGTCGTCAGCACCAAAAGGAAAGGCTTTTTTCTGACTCGGCCTCCGGCCGGGCCCAGACCTCGTCTGAGGCCTCGACATCTCGGGAATCGGATCCCGAGCACTGTCGTGGCTCCTCGGACAGGGGGTCCCCCGACTGGGAACGAAAGAGGAAGAAGCGGCTCGCGAGGGCGTCGTCGGAAGAGGTCCCTGGCTCCTCGAGAGCTAGGTCTCAGACCCCCGACCGTCACCCCGGGTCCGTGGAACAGGAGAAGCCTTCCAAAGTACCTCGAGTGGAGCCGGAGTCTGCTGGACACGTAAGTCCTGTAGTCCTCGTAGACTCTCCTCCCAGAGAGCCGCCACCGGGGCCCGATTCGGGGGCTGCTGAGTCTCCTGAGTTGGGTCTCAGGCTGACAGCCTTGGAGAGCAGACTGTCTGCCTTCATGGAACAGCAGCGGGCACTGATGGCCAGCCTGTCTGGCGCATCTGCCCTGACCACCGGGACATCGACATCGAAGTCGACCCCAGAGACCGAGCCGATACTCGAGACCATAAAGGCTCGAGGTCGACCTTGGTCGCGGTCTCCCTCGACCTCCTGTTCGGGACTGAGGGCATCGACGCCGGTGCCTTTGGCGTCGGGGCGGGTGCTCACAGGCTCCGTGCGGTCGGACCCCAATTCCTCATTGGATGAGTCCGCCTGGGAGACGGAGGACGAGGAGTCCCCCGACACCTTCCGGACTCGGTGCGTCCTGTCGGACTCACCGCAGTCTGAGCCCCGGAGTAGATCCCCCCCCCCCCGGAGGATACCCGGTTCTCGGAGTTCGTCCGGGATATGGCCACCACGTTGGCTATCCCTGCGGACCCCGAGGAGGAGCCTCGAGCCGAGGAGCTCGAGGCCCTATAGTACGACTCTCCTCTGGTTCCTCCAATGCTGGAACGGCTCCTCTTCCGGATGAGGGAGGCACCGGCCTCGGCGCCGGTTCTAAGCAAGCGGGTCGATTCCATTTATCGACTCCGTAAGAGCCCTGGTTTTCAGAAGGCACAGCTACCACACCATTCCATGGTGGTGGAATCGACCATGCATCGCCTGAAAAGTCAGAAGACGCACTCCGCGGTGTCCCTTGGCAGGGAGGCCCGGAACCTGGATGGTTTTGGTAGAAAGTGCTTCCAGGGCTCGATGCTTGCTTGCCGTGTCCAGTCTTACCAGCTGTACATGGGCATGTACTTGCGAGACCTGGCCAAGGAGCTGGCCGGGTTCTCTGCTGGTCTCTCCGGGGAACCCTTGCAGAGGTTCAAGTCCTTGTCCTCGGGAATCCGGGAATGCTCCAAGTTTATGTCTCGCGCTGCCTACGATGGCTTCAAGGCTTTGGCCCATGTTGCGGCAGCCGGCATCGCGGCTCGATGCCAGGCATCGCTGCAGCCATCGGACCTCGAGCCATGGGTTCAGGACAAGTTGGTCGATGTCCCTTGCCGAGGTGAGAACCTTTTTGGCAAGCCCATGACCAAGAAGGCCGCACAGCTCGAGACTGAGCACCTCACAAGGACAAGGCTGTCTAGGAAGACTTCTGCCCCTTCTCACAAAAAGAAGGGCTCGGGTAAAAAGCCCTTTTACCCGAGGAAGGGCACTGCCTACAAACAGTACCCACAGTACCAGGCTGCCCAAGCTGCCCCTCAGGGTCAGCAAGCCAAGGGGCAGGGTAATGGGCCCCGTAGGCAGAGGACCCCCAAGCCTCCGGCCCCTGCTCCCACTCAGCAGGGTGGGTGTTTTTGACTCCTTAGGCATAGCCTCTCCATCCCTGCTCTCCCAACCCTGCACAGGAGGTCGCCTCGCCCTGTTTGCCCACAAGTGGCCACTCATCACTGGAGACAGTTGGGTGTTAAGCATAGTCCACAGGGGCTATCTACTATACTTCCAACAGCTGCCTCCTCCATACTTTCCAGGGGAGCCTCCAAGGCCTCCCCTGCACACAGATCTTCTCCTTCAGGAGCTACAAGGTCTGTTGGTGGACAGGGCGGTGGAGCCTGTGCCTCCCCACTTGCAAGGTCAGGGGTTCTACTCCAGGTATTTCCTGGTACCCAAAAGGACCAGTGGCCTTCGTCCTATTCTAGACCTCAGAAACCTCAACAAGTTCCTGGAGAAGGAAATGTTCAAGATGCTTACTCTTGGAACACTTCTGCCCTACCTCCAGCAGGGAGATTGGCTATGCTCATTAGATCTAAAGGATGCGTATACTCACATCCTCATTCATCCAGACCACAGAAAGTACCTCAGGTTCATTGTGGGAGGAAACCATTATCAGTACAGAGTACTGCCTTTTAGCCTCACCTCCGCTCCCAGGGTCTTTACCAAATGCCTGGCAGTGGTGGCAGCCTACCTGAGAAATCAGGGAGTCTTTGTCTTCCCCTATCTGGACGACTGGTTCATAAGGGGTCAGACGTGCCAGGAGGCCCGACAGGCCACCCTCAGGACTATTGATCTTCTTCAAAGATTGGGGTTTGTAATAAACTTCGCAAAGTCCACTTTGCTCCCCTCCCAGAACTTGGAGTTCATAGGGGCGAGGTTGGACTCTCTGCTGGCAAAGGCATTCTTGCCAGAAGACAGAGCCCAAAGACTGATAAACTTAGCAAACCAGTTTCTCAGCAGGTCACTAGTCTCCGCCAGACTCTGCCTGAGGCTTCTAGGTCACATGACTTTGACAGTACATGTGACCCCTAATGCCAGGCTCCATATGAGGCCTGCACAGTGGTGCTTTCGGACTCAGTGGTCACAAGCCACAGGCAGCCTTCGAGACAGGATAAGGGTGTCCAGACAATTTCTGAACTCCCTCAGCTGGTGGCGGCACCCGCCCAATCTGCTGCAAGAGGTACCCTTTCAGATGCCTGGGTTCACAGTGGTGTTGACCATGGATGCCTCCCTGCAGGGCTGGGGAGCTCATTGTCTAGGCAAGTGCACTCAGGACCTGTGGTCTCCCTGGGAAGCCGCACAGCAAATCAATCTACTGGAACTCAGGGCTATTCGATTAGCCCTCAAGACTTTCTCTCCAACCCTGGCTCATCAGTCTGTCCTAGTTCAGACAGACAACCAGGTAGCCATGTTTTATGTGAACAAGCAGGGCGGAACTGGGTCCAGGCTCATTTGTCAGGAAGCACATGACCTTTGCTTGTTTGCTCTCAGGCACAACATGCTCCTCAAGGCTGTGTATCTACCTGGCCAGGAAAACTACCTGGCCAACAAGTTGAGCAGGATTCTGCAGCCCTACGAGTGACAGCTCCATCCCTTGGTGGTTCAGAAGATTTTCCTGAAATGGGGACTTCCATCCATAGATCTGTTTGCCGGTCCTCTGAACAAACAGCTGCCAAGGTTCTGCTCCAGGCAACCACATCCTCTGCGGATAGCAGCAGATGCTTTTCTGATTCCCTGGTCTCAGGGCCTCCTGTATGCGTTTCCTCCCACGCCCTTGGTGGCCTGAACCCTGTTCAAGATTCTCCAGGACAAGGCCTCGGTCCTGCTGGTGGCTCCCAGGTGGCCGAGACAGCCTTGGTTTCCACTTCTGCTTCAGCTGGCAGTGGAACCCCCACTGCCTCTGGGGTTGCAACCCGACCTTCTCTCTCAGGATCAAGGTTCCCTTCTACACCAATCTCAAAGCTCTCAATTTGATGGCCTGGAGGCTGCAAGGGTAGTTTTGGCTCCCTGGGGCCTACCTCCTGAGGTTGAGGAGGTTGTCCTAGCCTCTAGGAAACAGTCCACTAGGAAAACCTATGCTCTCAAATGGAAAAGGTTTTCTGTGTGGTGTCAGCTACGTACAGAGGATCCTTTCTCTTGTACTGTACCAGTAGTGCTTCAGTACTTACTGCACTTATCAAATCAGGGACTTAAGTCCAATTCTGTTCGGGTCCACCTCTCAGCTCTAGCAGCTCACCACTCACTGGTGGAAGGACATTCTCTGTCGGTTCACCCCTTGGTGTCCCGTTTTCTCAGAGGCTTGCTTTTGCTCAAGCCTCCAATCCATCCTCCTGCTCCTGAGTGGGAGTTGAATGTGGTCTTGCAGCAACTGACTCGCCCACCTTCAGAGCTGATGGCTACTTGCCCTCTACGCTTCCTATCCTGGAAGACACTCTTCTTGATAGCCCTAACCTCGGCCAGGCGAGTGAGTGAGCTTCAGGCCCTGGTCTGTGACAGGCCTTACACCCACTTCTATGGGAACAGGGTAGTCCTTAGGACTCATCCAAAATTCCTCCCAAAGGTTGTCTCCTCCTTCCACCTTAACCAAGAGGTGGTTCTTCCAACATTCTTCCCTAGGCCTCATGCAAGCCAGGCTGAAGCAGTTCTGCATACCCTGGACTGTAGGAGGGCCTTATCCTTCTACCTTGACCGTACGCAGAGGCATAGAAGGACTACTCAGCTCTTCATATCTTTTGACCCTAATAATTTGGGGTTAGCTGTGTCCAAGCGTACCCTGTCCACCTGGGTAGCTGACTGTATCACCTGGGCTTACAGGGTGGCTGACCTTCCTTTGCAGGGTCGGGTCACGGCCCATCGTGTCAGGGCAATGGCTGCCTCAGTGGCTCACCTCCGCTCTGTACCGTTGGTGGACATCTGCAGGGCTGCAACTTGGTCCTCAAGCCAGACTTTTGCGGCCCATTACTGTCTGGAGAGGGAGTCCCATAGGGACAGTGCTTTTGGCCAGGCAGTACTCCGGAATCTCTTTGAGGTTTAGGCAACTCCTGCCCTCCTGCCCTCTGTTGGGCTACCAGTGGAGGTTCTGTCAATGAAAAGCCTTTCTTTGCTGCTGGGACTAGAGGGAGTTCTCTTGTTCAGCCTGGGTTCCTTGGTAGCCCAGAGCTAGGGAGTCACCCATATGTGAGGACTGACTTCCTGCTTGGTCCTGGAGAAATAGTAGTTACTCACCTGTAACAGGTGTTCTCCAGGAGCAGCAGGAATAAGTCCTCACAACCCTCCCTCCTCCCCTGGGAGTTGCAGTTGTACATAGTTTATTTTTACATTTTTGTGTGCTGTTTTTAGCTATGTCATTTGACTGAGCAAGATGGCACCTTTAGGTGGGAAGGGAACCACGCATGCGTGCCTGCATTCCCAAAGGCTTTTATGGAAAACTGGGGAAATGCTCCGCAAGGGCTCCATCGACGTCGATGTCACCCATATGTGAGGACTGATTCCTGCTGCTCCTGGAGAACACCTGTTACAGGTGAGTAACTACTCTTTGTACTGCAAAATACCTACTGTACCTGATTGTAACTTGCCTTGAACAGCTACTGGAAAGGTGTGAACTAACTAAAATACTAAAAAAAATTTTTCCAAGTTTACCTTACTGTTTTAATTGTGTATTATGTTGACATTTGGTCATTTTACTATTGCTATGCTGCTATTACAGTGTAAGTTGTATATCAGGGGATACCACCGTGGGTGAATCGCTTCATAAAAGTGGTCAATACATTTTAATAAATAATGACAATTCAGACATCTAATTTATACACAGTTCAGCACAGCGAGCGGGCCTGAAACTCCTCCCGCTCCCTGCATCGATAGCCAATCAGACCTAAGCCTGGCGATTTAAACAGCCAGCACCAGAAGGTGCGAAGAAGACCTCTGCAACACAGGATTCTACCACCTTCATGTACTGACAACGCCCATTCCGAACAACAGAAGTCGCGAAAAGCTGTAAGTAACCACAGAAAAGGAACCACACCACCAATACAATACCACATAGAAACAATAATGTTTAATCCCACTGTCTAAACCCCTAAAATCATTTGATACCAAATACCATACAGCTACTTTGTAATCATTGTACCATCCTTTAATGCAACCTCTTAACTATTGTATGAAATTATTTTGCTTTTAAGATTGTAACTCTTTAACCAACTGTATAAAACTCACTATCAAAATCTGAACCAAACACTGTAAAACTATTACTCTAAGATGTTCCCTGTAAAATAGTTATCTCCAAGTTAAAATGCCCTGTTCAATGTAATTTCAGTTTATTCAATGTAAACCGCCTTGATATCATGATAGGCGGTATATAAGAAATGTTAAATAAATAAATAACTAAATCACAGCTTAATTTTAACCATGAGCTCCTTTTACCTCTCAATATACACACTACTTGTACTCATGCCTCTTGCATCAACATATAATAATCCAAACTCACCAAGGTTTCTCCTACATATACCATTCAACTATCACACAACTACCTTACAATATCCCCACAATGCCTACCTATACTACCCAACGGTACACAACGCACAACTAGGTGAATCATAACCATACAACCTTTTCCCTACACCTCCCCAGATACTGACACCCCAGACAAAGAAACACAGACAATCCGTTGTGCACTGATCAATGCCAGATCAGTCAGAAACAAAATACACACCATTGCAGATCTGCTCACTGAATACAAACTAGACATCCTGGGCCCGATTCTGTGCCACAAATAGTGGGGATGGACTTCCATATCCGCTATTTGTGCCTTCTCTGCCTGCATCTACCTTCCCCGCCGGTTGTGCGGGGAAGTTAGATGGGGGCGGGGAAGGGGTGGAGTCTGGGCAGTCGCCGGCTCTGGACATACAGGGCTGATTCTAATGTCAGCCCTGTACATCCAGGGCTGGTGACATGTGTGGGGAAGTTATTCCACCTCCGTGTTTTTTTTGTTCTGTCAGTGCGCAGATGGGGCGGGAGGGGAGGGGGGCCAGAGGACATTCCCCGAAGCCCGACCTTGGCCTTAGGAGGCCAGATCAGGGGGTTGGGCTGCAGGGAATGAGCACTTTTGTCCGGCGGCCAGCATCGTGGCTTTTAAATGGAGCCATGGTGCCATGGCAACTGGATGCCATGGCACCGCAGCCCCATTTAAAAGCTCTGACTGAGTTAATCGGGCAGGTCATGTATGTGCAGGCTAGACAGAATCACAGTCCCGGTCTGCACGTACATGACTATTCGTGAATTTGATCCTGTGGGGCCACATGTGCCCCGCGGGATCAGAATTGTGATCCCCTCTGTACATCCAGCTCAGACCGGACATACAGAGGGGATCTACGTCTGGAACAGAATACGTCTGCCTGTGAATAACTGAAACTTGGCTTTCAGACACCGACAACATCCTCATCAATTAAATAAAAACAAAGGAATACTCTCTATTCCAAAGCACAAGAAATAACAGAAGAGGAGGAGATATATTGATCTTAACAAAATCACATCAACACTTCTGACCCATATCAACGAACAGCACGGACGAAACCGAGAGAGTCACCATCACAAACAACCACATAACCATCATTCTCAACTACAGAATGCCTTCATCATCATCAAATGACTTATCCTCAATAATTGAAAATTGCATGGAACAGTCAAAATCCAAAAAAGAATGATCATACTTGGAGACTTCAACCTCCCCTCCTTACCTATAGCAACTGTGGACACTTTCCTCATGGCAATGGAATCAGTGGAACTCACACAAAGAGTGATCCTCCCCACTCAAAACAAAGGAAACACCCTGGACCTAATCTTGACGCCCATCCACCCTATCCACACTAGTCCCCCCCTCCCTGAAAACACACCCCCTATCATGGTCAGACCATAACCTCATCCCTTCCCCATAAGTCTAAAACCAACAATAACAGCAACAGATCATGAACAAACACCACAATGATTCAAAAGCTTCAACAAAGATGCCTTCTTTGAAAACACTATATCTCACCACAGATTCAACAGACATCACAGCAATAACAGACAACTGGAACAAAGTGATTGGACTCGCAGCAAAACTACCAGAAAAACAACACCAAAAAACTTCATATCCACAAAACTCCCTGGTATACCCACACCCTCCGAAAACTAAAAACAGAACTGAGATGAACAGAACTTAAATGGGGGGAAAACCACTTCAAGTGAAGACCAGAACAATTACCTCATTCTCCTACAAAACTATCACACTGCCACAGATCGAGCCAAGAAAGAATACCAATCAAAAATCATCAACACTGCAATAAATAAGAGAACGTTTTTTTTCACTCAACACATAATCAAACTCTGCAATTCATTACCAGAGGATGTAGTAAAAGCTGCTACTGTAGCTGGGTTTACAAAAGGTTTGGACAAGTTCCTGGAGGAAAGGTCCCTAAACCATTATTAAAGAGGACCTGGGAAATCCACTGCTTGCTCCAGGACAAGCATTGTGGAACCTGTGTGCCTTTTGGGAACCTGCCAGGTACTTGTTACCTAGATTGGCCACTGTTGAAAACAGGATATTGGGCTTGATGTTATGACTGTTTGTTTGTTATTTCATTATTGATTATTAATTCAAGCAGGTTAAAGTTGTTGCCTATTTCTATTTCTTCACCAGCAAGGATGAAATTATTGATACTGTCAATAGAGAACCATTCTCCTCTTTAAATAAAACTATTTATCCAGTCCACAACTGCTAACTAGAACCCCAAGCTGAAGTACATGATGCTACATGTAAATAAGTTCAGAAAGATTATCTATATATCTATGCAATTATTGTTACATGTATAAACAATAGTTCAGCACAAGTTTTATATCATTGTTACATGTAATCATTTTTGGTTTCAATGTAAACCTCTTTGGTTCTGGAAAAGTGGTATATAAGATCACATAAATTAAAGAATTAATTAATTAATATCTGACCCCCCCCCCCCCCTTTTCTGAACACAGGCCACAAACTCAGAGTCCCTCTACATTCCTGGCTGAAGCAACTTGAAGGTGGACATGTAGACACTGTAATAAGGTAACACCTTACACCAATCCCAAGATCTTCACTAAATCTAGCATGGTTTCTTGACCATTATGAAAAAGTGCTTCCATAATATAAAACTGTACTGTAGTAGGTGGACCACTTGATGTACCCCCTCTGTCCAGTTGCCTGTGTCTACAATACTCGAGTTAAAGGTATCTCACAGCTTTCAGTTGTACAAACTTGACCACCTCCACTCCTCTAGCTATGGCTACGAACCTTCCTTAATCTTTCTTCCAACTACTGCATTAGGAATATCTCCCAGCTGTCAGCCTTACAAGTGTGTAAGATATTGCTCCTCCTTTTGCCCTTAACTGGGACATGTAATAAAGTTAGCCTGCAGTTCACACTAGAAAACTTGTCACCTCTTGCTGATTAGATCAGGGGATGTACCAATGTTTTCATGTTTCACGCTGGCTGAGAGTTTAATGCAGTGTACCACTGCTCTATATAAAACAGCTTTGTTTTCTCTTCCTTTTGGTCTCTTATGTCCCAGATTATTGTGCATATAATTTTCCAGAGCTACAGTATATCAATGCTCTTTTACCTACTTCTTCCCCACCTACCTCTACCACTGTCTTCAGTATTTGTCTTAAGTATGCTTAAATTTTGTCATGATTTTTGTTATTGCCCAGCTGTGCTAGTATGTTATTCCAGGCATCCACCCGCCTTTTTAGTAGGGAAGTTATTTCCTCTAATGAATCACTAGTTAAGCATCAATCCAACACAAATTCTTCATGTTTGAAGGTGTTTTCCAGTACTGCTTCTCTTTTATACAAGAAAAGTCAATTATGAATTAAGATTAATTTCTTACCATGGATTTACCCACAGAGTGCTTTGCAGGAAGGACACCGCTCCTCCAGAGAGACCAGCATAACATCTAGCGAACTTAATTTTCCCCTTCCTTATGCCTTTCTCCAAATCATAAGTTACATCAGAACTGAAGGGATAGTCTGCACTCAACCTAAAAATTTACATAAAGGAGATGTTATAATGATAATTAACGATCTGTTTTTGTTTTGAAATGACACAAAGAGTTTTCTTTCTTTCTTTTTGCATTTTAATATGTTAAAACTATTGAAGGTGACATTTTACCTACCAGATAATGTCCTTTCCTTGAATCCTGCTAGACCAGTCCAGACAAGTGAGTTGTGGTCTCCTACCACCAGATTGGTGGTGACAGATAGCCAATGAAATGCTCAGATTTCAATGACATCACTCCTATGCCTCTTTTCGCCTCAGCCACCAGAGGGCCCTTCAGTATCTGTCCCAAAACATAAGGGAGAACATGGCCAACCTCAACACGGACAACAATGAGATCTCCAAGAACAAGTAGGAATGCTGTCTTCACACATGGGTGATGTTGGTACTGACAGAGCTGGCACGGGAACGCTTCCCAGCATCCAATAGGAAAGCCTTTGGGAGCACTCCACTGCACCTGTGTTGCTGCCTTCCCAACTCCTTCTCTATAGTTCTTCATTTTCCGCAGAGCCAGCAGGAAGCAAATCCTGTCACCTCAGAAAAACTCTTTTTGTGGATAGCATCTGTCTTTCTGTCAACACCAGTACTGTCTAAGACACCGCTGGTTCCCTTATTCACTTTTTTTCTTTTCTTTTTCCTTTCTTACTTTCTACAAAAAAAATAAAACCCTACTTGGGCATCAACGTCGTTTTAGGTCTTCAGCCTTCCATACTCTTCACTCTTGACAGTATGGAGAACCCAACTAGTGGTTTCAAAAAATACACTAAATGTGCCAGCACCATCTCGGCAACTGGCACACATGACTGGTGTCTAAAATGCCTCGGCCCAGACCACCAGCCAAAGGACTGTCCCCTTTGCCAGAAGATGACCTGGAGAGGCCTACAAAACTGTGCCTCTAAATTAGGTACACTCTACACCTCAGACACAGTATCGAGGATCTCTTTATCCTCTCCTGGATCTCAGGTATCCTTGAAGTCCAAGCACAAGGCTGCATCAAAGTCTGTGGGCACCCCCAGAGAAAGATTTGCTCTAAACAATGAGATCCTTTGGTGGTTGCCTCAGAGGCAGATTGGCCTGCCAAACAACCCTGGCAGGAGGCCTTGCCCTTCAAAGCCATCAAGAGGTTCCAGGATGCTCCCAAGGCCTCGACCTCTGGAAAGCTACTGGTACCATGCTCTGGGACAGTGGCACAAATAACCACCATGGATACCCAGGCATCGGCAAACTCAATAGACCAGCATATACTGGCCATTGAGCGTAGTTTGGCAGCTCTACTTGCAACCTCGGTGCCCATAAAGCCCTTGGTTACAGGTACCGGGCAATCAATACCGATTCTGGTACTGACATCAATACCGGTTCCAGGTGCAACAGTGCTCCCACCCATGCCCTCTCTGGAATCCCTTACCAATACCAGTGCAAGGCCCAAATGGCTCACAGAGGCCGATATATCAGAACATCGGTACCGGCATCTATCTTCTGTTGCGCACCGTACCTGTCGATACTTTGAGTCCTCTGATTCCAATTCCCCTGATTCCCAGATGCAGTTACTCGATTCACGGGGGCCCCACAACCTTCCTTCAGACCCTTCCCCACCTCAACAGCAGTGCATGTCACTGCCAGAAGACATGTCCTTTCAGGAATTCATTTGAGACCTGGCCAAAGGTCTCTCTATCACAGTGACATTGGAGAAGGAGCCAAGGGCAGAGAAATTAGAGATCCTCCAATACCCAACAGCACCTAAGGAAGCAGCCACCTTACCGGTGCACTGCATCCTTTATGACCTTATGCTTCGTATGTGGGAGACCCCTCCTACGGTCTCATCCCAACGTAGACGTCTCGATACCATGTACTGGGTACCAGAGTGTCCCCGCTTTCAGAAGGCACAGCTTCCCCACTATTCCATGGTGGTTGAATGAACTATGCGCCGAATCAAGAGCTCAAAGACTCATTCCTCTAACCTACCCGGTAGGGAATCGAGAACCCTCAATGCCTTTGGGCTTTGATGCTTCCAGGCCTCCATACTCTCAGCTAGGATCAATTCCTATATACTTTAAATGGGAATGTTCCTAAAGGAGGTCTCCAGGGATCTCGAAGCATTTGCTCCTCTCCTTCCAGATGACAAACAGGCAGAATATCTAGCCCTAGTTAAATATAGCCAAAATGTATCAGAGTTCGTCAATAGAGCTACATTTGATGCTTTTGAGTGCACAAGCAGGGCTTCAGCAATTTGCATCGGTGCACATCACACTGCATGACTTCAGGCCTCAGATCTTGAACAGTGGGTTCAAGATAAGCTGGGCAACATACCTTGCACAGGGGAAAAGCTCTTTGGCAAAGACTGGCAAGATAAAGCCTCTCAATTAGAGTCTGAAAATACTGCTCTAAAGAGAATGTCCAGAGTAACAGCTGACCCTGCTAGGAAGAGGACTCCTGCAAAGAAGTCTTTTTACAATAATAATAATAAGAAATTCTTCTCTTCCTATCCCCCTGCTTCTCATTATCAGGGCCAGGCCCCACAGAAGAGGCAACAGTTTCCTAAGCAGCAGAAGAAGCCACAGGTGGCTAAATCTCAATCAGCCCCATAGCCACAGGCTGCGCCTGGTTTTTGACTCGTTTCTAGAGAACATTACCACCCTGCCTCTGGAGGATCCCCAACCTTTCCACATAGCAGGCAGGCTGTGTCACTACACCCACAGATGGCATCTCATCTCCTCAGAGCAGTGGACACTCACCATAGTTCAGGAGGGGTACAGACTTTGTTTGCAAACTCTGCCTCCCTCCACATTCAAGGGGGAGTATCAAACACAACCCCCTTGACTGCTCTCCTGCAAGACAAGGTGTCCTCTCTTCTGTCACAGGGTGCCACAGAAGAGGTTCCACCATCCCAGCAGGGAGTTGGTTTCTACTCTCTCTCCTTTCTCATTACAAAGAAGACCGAAGGGTACAGGCTCATTCTGGACCTCAGAAACCTCAACAAGTTTCTAGTCCACAAAAAGTTCAAAATGACCTTCCCTATCTTCAGAGTCAGGACTGGCTCTGTTCTCTAGATCTAAAGGAAGCGTATACGCATATCCTCATCTATCCAGGAGACAGAAGGTATCTACGCTTTACCTTTCAGGGAAAACATTATCAATACAGGGTCCTTTCCCTTTGGACTCGCCTCTGCCCCAAGAGTCTTCACAAAGTTGCACGGCGGTCATAGCCGCATATCTAAGAACTCTGGGGATATTCATCTTCCCCTACTTAGACGACTGGCTAATAAAGGCAGACACCTCCCAAGAGGTGCTGCTGTCCTTTCATCATACCATAACAGTACTACAACATTTGGGATTTGTCATAAGCTTCCCAAAATCCTAGTGGTTAGAGCTCTGGCTTGGGAACCAAGAGACCAGGGTTCAATTCCCACTAGCACTCCTTGTGGCCTTGGGCAAGTCACTTAACCCTCCATTGCTCAGAAAAATCCAAGTTATCAATGTCCCTGTTTAATGTACGTTTACCAAGTTTAAGTTACAATGTAAACCGCTTTGATTGAAATGATAAAGCGGTATAGAAAAACTGTTAAATAAAATAAACTCAGAGTCTAGAATTCATTGGAGCCCTGCTAGACACCCAACAGTCTAGGGCATTTCTGTCCCAGCACCGTTGTACTTGTTAATAGAACTAGCATCCCAGATGCTCTTAAGAGACCATTTGACAGCTCAAGAGTTGCTGCAGCTCCTTGGGCACATGGCCTCTACAGAGCATGCCCGACTACATATGCAGATAGCCTAGTACAGGGGTGGGCAATTCCGGTCCTGGAGGGCCGCAGACCAGTCAGGTTTTCATGATGTCCCTAATGAATATTCATGAGATCTATTTGCATACACTGCCTTCCATTGTATGGAAATAGGTCCATGAATATTCATTAGGGGAATCATGAAAACCTGTCTGGTCTGTGGCCCTCCAGGACCAGAATTGCCCACCCCTGGCCTAGTAGACTCGGGCCTCCCAGTGGAAGCAGGCCTCAGGCCATCTCAGAGACAGAATCCAAATCACTGTCCACTTAACCACATCCCTTTTGTGGTGGTGCTCTCCAGAAAATGTGCTCATAGGGTCACCTTTTCAGATGCCTCTGGGTCAATGCACCTTGATGACTGATGCCTCCAAGTGGGGTTGGGGAGCCCATCTGGGCAACCTGACTACATAGGGATTCTGGACGGTGCATGAGTCACAACTCCAGATTAATCTCCTGGAACTTCGGGCTATTTTCAATGCCCTCCAGGTGTTCCAACACCACCTCACAGCACAACAGATCTGCGTCAGGATGGACAATCAGGTTACCATGTTCTATATAAATAAGCAGGGGGGGAACAGGCTCTTGAGCTCTCTGCAAGGAAGCGATTCACCTCTGGTCCTGTGTCATTGCGCATCAGATCCATCTCCAAGTGGTGTACCTACTGGGAGAATCCAATGTCTTGGCAGACAGACTGAGTCACATCCTTCTTCCCCATGAATGGTCTCTCCATCCAGACACAGTGTTCTACATCTTCCAGACCTGGGAGCCCATCTCCTCACAACCACTAGTAGCACATTTCATGTGAGGTCTCCTGCTGTCAAAATCTCCCATTAAGCCACCCCCAGTAGCTTGGGACCTCAATGTTATTCTAGCACAGCCCCTCAAGCTGCCCTTTGAACCATTAGCCACAAACTCACTTAAGTTCCTTTCATAGAAAGTGATCTTCCTAGTGGCCATCACTTCAGCTAGACACATTAGTGAGCTTCAGGCCTTGGTGGCAGATCCTCCCTATACCTGCTTTCACCATGACAAAGTAGTCCTTTGGACTCACCCACACTTTATGCCAAAGGTAGTGTCTCCCTTTCATCTAAACCAGTTAATTTACCTTCCAGTTTTCTTTCCCAAATCACATGTGTCTAGAGCTGAAGCAACTCAGCACACTTGACTGCAAGCGTGCATTGGCTTTTTACCTCCAAAGGACTCAGGGTCATCGTAAAGCCTCACAGTTGTTCATCTCTTTTGACCCTAGTCACCTGGGATTACCTGTCTCTAAACCTACGCTCTCCAGATGGATAGACTGTATTTCATTTGCCTGCTGACAAAGCAGGACTCTCTCTGGAAGGGCATGTCACTGCTCACAGTGTTCATGCCATGGCCACCTCAATGGCAAATCTACGCTCAGTAGCCATCAATGAAATTTGCAAAGCAGCAACTTGGTCTTCTGTCCATACCTTTGCTGCCCATTATTGTCTGTACAAGAACTCCTATTAGGATGCTATGTTTGATCAAGCTGTGCTCCAGCACCTCTTTCAGACTTAGATGCAACTCCTATCCGCCATCCCAGACTTTGAAGATACCAGAAATCCATGTGGGATCCATGACCTCATCATACCTATTCTGAGGCGAACCTCAACCAGTTCTGAGGTCACTTCATCTGGCATCTGGGAGCTAGGGAGTCCCATATGTGAAGATTAAATTCTTTCTTGATCCTGGAGACAGTGTAGTTACTCACCTGTAACAGGTGATCTCTGGGAACAGCAGAACTTTAAAAATCTCCTCCCCTAGGAGTTATAGGGTTTCATTTACTTTCTTTTCTCAGCTACAAAACTGAAGAGAGGGAGCTGGAAGGTGGGAAGGCAGCAATGCAGGAACAGTGGAGTGCTCCCAAAGGCTTTCCTATTGGATGCTGGGGAGCATTCCTGTGCAGGCTCAGTCGGTACTGACGTCACCCATATGTGAAGACTAAATTCCTGCTGTTCCCAGAGATCACCTGTTACTACGCTTTATCAAACAGTAGAGAACTATGCATAGGAAAGAATAAATAGAAAGCCATCAGTAGAATATGAACCCACAGAGTCGAGCATAGAAATTATAGCAGACCAAAAGATACCACTGCAGTTTAACAACCAACACAGTTCCAGGGGCAGGTCTTAGACTGATCTAGCAGGATTCAATGAAAGGACATTATCTGGTAAGTAAAATTTCCCCTTCCATATCATCCTACTAGGCCAGTCCAGACAAGTGGGATGTACCAAAGCTATGCCTCCACTGGGTGGAAAAAAGTCACAGCAGCTCATAAAACTTTGAACCAAAGGCAGTATCTGCCTAAGCATAGACATCTAATGTTCATGAAGGTGCTTGTGCTCTGGTAGAAAGAGTGCGCAAACACTCTGAAACTGGCTGGTTCTGCAGTAGCCACGCCAAGGCAATGACCTCCCTAATCCAGCGCCCCAATGCCAATTTAGTCACCACATCAGCCTTGTATGGATCAGCAAAAAGCACAAACTGATGCTAGGACTTACGAAGGGAATTCAGAACCTCCAAGTAACAGAGAAGCACCCTCCAGACATTCACAAGGTGAAGAACCTTATCCTTTCCTTGACACTATTCCTTAGAGAAGGAGAGCAGGCAAACCAACTGGCTCTTCTAAAAGGGAGAAATCACCTTAAGTAAAGGAAAGGCATGGGCCAAAAGGAAACTGCCTCCTCTGAAAAGACAGATAAGGATTCCGGCAAGACAAGGCCTGCAGCCTGCAATTCTACCTTGCTGAACAAATCGTTACCCAGAAAACTGTCTTGAGCATCAAATCCAGATTCAGAGTAGCACACTTCAGGCCCTGAGCACTAGACACAGATCCCAGGAAGGGACCACTGACCAGAGGGGAGGATGCAGGTACTGAACCCTCTGAAGAAAGTGCACAACATCCAGGTGTATGGCTAGAGACTTACGAGCCACCAGGCCTCTAAAACAGGACAGAGCTGCCACCTGCTTTCAGGGAGCTCAGAGAAAAGGTACTTTTCCAAACCCTTCTGCAGAAAGGCCAAAAGAGATGGTACCATGGCCACCACAGGAATCTTCTTCTGTGTGCCGCACCATCCCTTAAAGAGGTGCCAAACCTACATGTATGCCAGGCTGACAGACCACCTCCGGGCTCTGAGCAGAATGGAGACCATTGCAGAGTAGCCCTTATGTACTAGCCATTTCTTTCCAGGAGCCAAGCTGTAAGCAAGAAGAGAGCCAGGTCTTCCCGGATGAATGTCCTCTGACACATAGGCCCTGACATGGAGGCAAACGAAGAGGTGGTGCTTGTAGGTGCTGCATCATATCTTAAAACCATGTTCTCCTCAGCCAATCCAGCACCAACAGAACAATCTGGCCAGGTGGTGCACTCTATACCAAATTACATGCCCCAACAATGGCCATGGAGGAAACATATACAGCAGGCATTGCCTTGGCTAGGGCTGGACCAGGGTAACTATGCCCTTGGACCCTGCCTCCATGCGATGACTGAAGCAGCAACACATCTTGGCACTGGAGCGAGTCACCATCAGATCGATCTCATGACAATCCCAACAGTGAAGAATCAACTGAAACGCTGAGCTGACAGAACTAGGAATTTCTTCTTCACCCAGGCAATTTAGAGAGCCACCTCCAGGGCCACTCCAGCACTCTTTGTTCCGCCTTGCCGATTGACATATGCCACCACCATGGTGTTGTCCGAAAACACTCAAAATGCCTGGCCCTCGCCAGTAGCCAGAAACGCAGAAGAGCCAATCTGATGGCTCTCACCTCTAGAAAGTTGATGGACCACACTGCCTCCCTGTGGTTCCAACAGCCCTGGGCTGTTCGCTCTTGGGAATGGTTCCTCAGCCTGAGAGATTAGCTTCAATTGTCAGCAGGATCCATGAGTAATCGTCTAGTGGCACTCCTTCTTCAGAGAATTGGACTACTGCCACCACCATCAGTGGGAGTGGGAGCCTGAGTTCGAATCCCTGAGAACCCAGGGACCATTGAGTCAGCAAGTTGGGGTAACCGCATATGAGCACTTGCCCAGAAAGGAGAAAGGAAGGCTGTAGCGAATTCTAAAAGAGGGGTAGCATTGTCCTGCGAGAATGACTGAATCCACTGGAGCAGGACTTGAGGCGTCAGGCCTGCACATATAGCCAACTGAAGAATAGCAGCCACTGTGGCAAACTGGTTCTTCAAAAATGAATCCACTTTGCAGTCCAGAGAATATTTCAAGAGTATCCACAGGAATGGTGGTCCGTCTAGTAACTGCTGTAACCTGCGCATCCACCTTGGGAATATCAAAGCACACAACACACTCCTTCTCTGGAACAGCGTACATCTGCTTATGCACCCTTAGCCAGGGAGTCGGGAAAATCCTATTCCAACTGGATCATGTACTTGAACACCTGGAAATGGGAAGAATGTAGTGGATATTCACATCCTTTGCAGGAGTAGATGAACTTACGGCTCCTGCTCCATGCTTGAAGTATCTGCCAAGTCCAAAGTGGATGAGACCCTGGCAATCAATGCCACCAGTTCCTCCTTCCAGAACAGGCAGATAACTCCAGCCTCTGCAAAATCCTCTGAAGATGACAGCACTTGGACATCCACAACAGAGCCCAAAATTGGGAAATCTGAGACCAGATCTCAGACAGACCCCCGCTGCTCCACATCTCCAGGATGCAACCTTTGCCAGAGGGTGCTTAGCCATACGCAACAAAACAGGGCTTCCGCTTTCAGCCTGCCCCTCACGAAACTGTGCTTAGGGGAACCCAGAGGCCACAGGGTCTGAATTTCCATGCTAAAAATGACCAGGTTTGTTATAGAAAGGAACAGAATTCCGGGGCGGACAATCCAGATTCCAGTAGCTCTCCTCTCAGAAATGACCTCTAGCCGGCTGGCCATCCTTACCTACAGCACTGAGAGAGGGGAAATGGGCCCTCCAGGGGTGACTCAGAAGCTGCCATGCCCGTTTTGACTGGTAGAAACACAGTATGGCAGAACCAGTTAAATAAGAGCAGAATCCAGAAGCCGAGATGAGGCACCTCACATTCCACAGGCCAAATGACGTTTCCTGGAAGAAGATATAAAGAGTTAAGGCAAATCCTGTGTAATAGCAGTGTGTGCTAAGGCTGTAGTGGCCCAGAAGGTGCGCATTAACAGTGCTTGCACAGCAATGCACAAAACGGTAGCTTGGGTGGGAATATGCATTTGAGCCACTCGGGCAGAATGCACAGAGGTAAAAAGCACTGCTAACACATGCAGAAAAGGATGGAAACCCCCATACCACAGCAATGGTCACCAGCCCAAATTATGCCCCAGACAGAATGAATTGGGAGCCCCCAACAAGGACAATAACAAGATCAAGCCTTGCTAATTACCGCCCTGAGAGCCCCAGGCAGAAGGTTTGTGCTGTGCTCAGCTCTACTCCCTTGAAACTGCATCTCTTGCTTTGTGTTTAAGGTGGGTGGCAGGCAGATTCCTCTGAAAACCTTCAGCAATCTTCAGTAGTGAGCAGAGGGGACAGAGGAAGAGGAAGGGGGTATTGGGGTTATGTGAGGCTGCTGAACTCTTCCGAATCCTTCCACGTTTGTGGCTGCTCAACAGGTTCTTTTATGATAAGAGCACAAAGTTGAACCAATTTTTCCTCCTCCTATGGCTACCGAAAAGACTGCATTCTAGTGGAGCCTCCCACATCATCTTCAAGTGAGAGAGTTTCCCTTAAAGTGGTTGTTCACGAACAAATTCAATCTTTTCCTCTCAATAGTTCAGATTTTCTTCAGAGTGGAGAAAATCCACCCACCATCTGCTGGAGATAAAAGAATACTGAAGGGTCTTCTGGTGGCTGAGTGAATAGAGGCATGGGAGTAATGTTATTGAAGCTTGGGCATTTCATTGTGATCTGTCACCACCAATCTGTTGGTAGGGGAACATAATCCACTTGTCTGGACTGCTCTAGCAGGGCAATATGGAATGGTTGCATAGGGGAGGGGGCTGATAAGTCTCTGGCCTTGTAACAAAACAGAAATCTACAGGCACACTTCCGTTCCGGTGGTCCGAATGATCTCTCTGCAATTTTATAAAACAAAACTGCAGAGAGATCATTGGGACCACCAGAATTGAAGTGTGTCCATAGCTTTCTGTTTTGTTACAAGGCCAGAGACTTATCAGCCCCCCCCCTCGTACCACTTTGTACAAATTTGTAGGCTGGAGAAGAAGTATATAATCACAAGAACACATTCAACAAGACCCAGAAGATCAGTGAATAAGAACCTGCTAGTCATACCTGCCCCCCCCCCCACCCCCCCCGCCAAAGACCAGAAGCTCTCAGCAAACAAATAACAGAGCCTTCACCCTTTTTGCCCCAACAATCTGGAATGCACTACCAGAAGCCATCAGATCTGCAGTCTATAAAAGATATGAAGAGTGGAGTGGAGGAGTGGCCTAGTGGTTGGGGCAAGGTACTTCAGGCCAGAAGGTCAGAGGTTCAAATCCCACTAGAGGACAGCAACCTTGGGCTGGAAGGACTGGGGTTTCTAGTCCCACAGGTGCTCCTTGTGGTCTTGGGCAAGCCACTTAACCCTCCATAGCCCATGTTCCCTGTAAAATAGTTATCTCCAAGTTATAATGCCCTGTTCAATGTAATTTCAGTTTGTTCAATGTAAACTGCACTGATGCAGAATAGCATGGTATATAAGAGAATGTAAATAAATAAGAAACTCTTAAAAACACATCTTTTCATTGAACACTTCAGACCAAATGATATCACATAGTTCCATATACCATGCCTCATTCACACACTGCTGAAATCTGTAAACCCCCAAGTTGTTAAATCTAAGTTGGTATGCCCATGAGTTCTATGTAATTTCAACTCATATGAGTTTGTTATTGTTGTTCTATGTAAACCACCTTAGGCATAAAGGCGGCATAAAAACCTGTTAAATATATATATATATATATATAAATTTAATAAAGAAATCTTTAAACTTTAATTTAATTTAATTTAATTAGCAGGTTTTTATATACCGCAACTTCCATAGATCAGCTGCGGTTTACAAAGAACAACAATGAACAAGCAAGACTGTTTTACAAGGAACGGCAGTAAACATCATGCTGTTTTTACATATAACAGTGTTAACAGTAATAACTTTATACTAAATACAGTAAACTTTATACTAAATTTAAAACTATCTAATTTGCTTTAAGTGGTTTCATCAAATAATAAAACAAAAGAAAAGAAAACAAGAAAGAAAAGAAATCAAAGGACTCCAATGAAACAAATAATGAAATGAAGGGTTTTCCCTACATATCTCTGCTAATGATAATGATTATACTGAAAACATCATCTTATGTTTGACATCTTCTTACTTCTATAAGACAGTCTTAGAATGGTAGGGCCCGAGCCGTTGGTGCTGAACATTAAACCCATATAGTTCCTATCTCTCCTATACTGTCCTGTCAACACTATGGAGTTCCTTTCACTTCTTTTCTTTTTCATTGCTGTACACCACATAGTCAGCTATGCAATGTTGCGGTATATCAAATAAAATATAACCATAACCATATAGTCAATGCCAAGGTCATATCTGGCCCCAGCATTGAATTTCTGGGTTCACTGCATTTGCTGATTGCCAACCGGGCAGTAGTGGGTTTGCTGCGCCTGGCTTTTGCCGCATACCGCTAACCGGGCAGCGGCTCAATATCGCCATTGCCCAGTTAGCAATTGATGCCGCCTCCACTTCATCCCAGTACAGCCCCAACATGCCCTGATACTAACCGGTTAACATCGGGACATGTAGAGGCGGCACTTGTGGATCGTATTCAGTGGCAGTAACACAGTTAGTTCCATTGAATATCCCACTTAGCAGCATTTATACAGTTTGTAGATCTGCAAACCGTGTAAATGCCTTTGAATATCGGGTCTGTAGGAATTAAGCTGCAGTAAAATAACACTTTTTACCTCCGTGATATTTACCACAGGAGTCACTAACCTGTGATACCTCAGGTTAGTGAATTCCATGGTGAATATACATTTGTGCTACTGCAGCCAGGAAATTGTGCTTTCCTGGCTGCAGTAACACAGATGGCATGCCCTAAGATGGACCCTCTCTCTCTCTCAAAGAGCCTTTCTAAAACTTAACCACTACAATTCAATGCCTGACCCTCCCCCATCCATACAATGCCACTCTGACACCCTCCCTGACCAACATCTCATCCATAAATCCCTCCACATTGCCCTTAGGAATCTTTCTTCTTTCTGACCCACCCTGGAATCCTTACCCGCCCACTCCCTGTCACCTAGCAGGGGTTTCCCTGGTGTCTAATAGATGGGGCAAGAATGCTCCCCAGTCACCCCTGTCCTGTTGGGTAGTCAAGTTCAAAATGGCAGCAGTAGACGCTTAGCAGTAGTCTTGTGGTACTACCCTTATTTGACAACTTGACCTCACACTGTTGGACTGCTCATAGATGGGCAGCACTAGTATTTTTTCAACACCGTAGTACCGTTGTACTACCATTAGGGGTTGACTAGTGCCATTTTGATGCCATATACTAACAGGGCAGGGGCCATCATGGAACCCCAGTAGATGCCGGGGTAGTAGGGAGATTGGAGAGGAGTTTTGTATTTGATAGTGGGAGAGATGAAAAAATGCTTTGAGGCTCTCAGGAGCACTGGGCTGTGTTTTAGAGGCCTGAAGCTCCTGAGGAGGAACCTTTCTCCAGCTCAAAGCTGCCTTACTCAGTTTGCATAGTAATGAAGTGCTTTGCATCTCATGATTATAGCTTGCATTGCACTGCCAAAAATGTGTGACGTGCAACCACGCATGATTTTGCTATTTAATGCATACTGTTTGACAAAAATTGTCTATTTCTCCCTTAACACATGTTAATAACTATCCCCCTTAGTGTGCAAGTTATGCTATTATAATTGCCTGATGCAGACAAGAGAAAAAAAGACAAAAAATATTCTAAATATTTTAGTACATTTTTAATCCATTTTCCTTTCCCCCAACTCCGTGGTTCTCTTTTATCATTACACTGGGAACAGTGGCTTTATTTGTCAGTTTTGCCGTATAGTAACATGCATACAGAAATGCCAAGTGTCAAAGGGAGTGCTCTTGGCATACCTATATGCTTATTACAAGGGCAATTTTTCAAAGCAATTTACACAGAGAAAAATTGTTTTAGCTGTGTTAGTCTAGAATCTGAAAACTGCCCTCCCTCCAAGGGGCGAAAAGCCGTTGTGTTTGTTGCACAATGGGTATTCCCAGGGGTATATTTAGTTTGGGGAGAAAGAAAAGTATGCGAGTAGATGCCATTTTCAAATCTTTGCCTGTATTTTTCCAACATCTAACCGCAGAAAAAGCAGGTGCACTTGCCCATGTGCACGCTGTATCTAAGGAAACATTCAAAGGGAAACTGGCACATGTTCTTTTCAAAACTGTTGCGCAGCCCAGAAGTAAGTATACACACAGGGCTCAATTTTGATCTGGGTGGTGCTATGCATCGCGTCGGTGCATAGCCCACCCCCTCCCCACCTAACCTGGATTTTCAATGCCGGGATCAATGCTGGCATCGGAAATCCAGGTTATCACCGCACAGCTAGGAGGCCACAGGAGCTACCCATGTAGCACTGATTTTCAATGCTACATGGTAAGCCCTGGTGCCTTACAGAGAGGCAAGGGTTTCCCTCACCTATATTTAAGGCGCAGAGTGCTAACTGTGTAGCATCAAAAATCGGTGCTATATGGGTAGCGCCATGGCCTGCGTCCGCATCATCCCAGAATGCCCTGATGCTAAGCGCAGTACATCAGGGCGCATAAGGGAAAACCAGGGAATTTTCTAAGGCACTACCCGTGAAGGTGCCTTTGAAAATTCCCTGTTAAGACATTTACACGGGTAACTAGGGCAGTTACCCATGTAAATGGCTTCAAAAATCAGGCCCACAGATTTTATCCTAATGCAGACAATTTGAAAATTTCACCTTACATACATATCAGTATGATGACTGCAAGGGTGGTGGGTGAGAGTGGGAGGGGGGAACTAATAAAGACCAATAACCCTGATTTTTCCCAGACTTTATAATGGTGTGAGTAGCTTAGTAGAAGGAACTTTCTAAAGCTTCCAATAATAACCTATTCAAGACTGAAAGAAAAACATCTGGATGAAAAAGGATAACTAGGGTTATGTTTTCGATGCATAGTGAATTATCTGACATATTTATTTCCTAGCACTGCTACCCACCCACAAGCAGTGCTGCACCAGTAAAGACAACTCACATAATGAAAGCCGTTATTCCGACAGCCCAAATATCCGTTTGTGGGATGGCCCCATGCTCTTCCAGGAGTTCAGGAGCTGGAAGAAGTGAAAGCATGTAAAACATTTTACCATGAACATTTTCAATGCTTCTTTGGCTACAGATTCTATCATTATCCCTAAGGTACACATGGAGAGAACTTTTGCTATCTGTAAACTTTGAGGCTCCTATTCCCAAGGATTTGGTTAACTTCGGGAGTTACCAGAGAATTCTTACGTTCTGAATTTCCTGCCCTGCTGACTGATTAACTTTTATCTGAACAACTTGTTGTTTGATCAAAGTTAATCCGTTATCTTTGGGAGGAGTCGAAAGCATGCCAGGGGCGCAGCTATACTCTAACTCAGGGGTTCTCAACCCAGTCCTCGGGACACACAAACATATAATAAAGTAATACAGTACAGTGGAGAAACACAAAATATAAAGTAGATACTGGTGTTATCAAGTTAGAGCAGGGGTTCTCAACCCAGTCCTCGGGACACACCTAGCCAGTCAGGTTTTCAGGATAGCCACAATGAATATGCATGACAGAGATTTGCATTCAGTGGAGGTAGTCCATGCAAATGTCTCTCATGCATATTCATTGTGGTTATCCTGAAAACCTGACTGGCTAGGTGTGTCCCGAGGACTGGGTTGAGAACCCCTGCTCTAACTTGATAACACCAATATGTATTTTACATTTTGTGTGTCTCCACTATACTGTATGACTTCATTGTATGTTTGTGTGCAGGCATATTTTAGAAAGCTGTGTAGGTAAAATATGGGACGTCTAAGTCAAAATGCCTGAAATTCAGTGGGAGGAGCAGGAGAGAAGGTGGGAATATGTAAAATCAGCCAGTCCCCACTCTGGAAGATACAACATGCTTTTTCCCTCCCTCTTGTCTCTTCTATCCCCTTGACTATCACTGTGTCTCTTATTCTGTCCTATCTTATAAATGGCGTGCTTTTCATATTTTCTATAGCATTTATATTGTATTGTAAACCGCTCAGATGCTTCGGCCTGAGCGGTATATCAAGTAACATTAAACATGTTCATGAAATAATAGGGAAAATGGGGACATGCAAAGTAATGGGTCAGACATGTGCAGGTTTACACCCGATTTTAGAAACTTGCATGTGTCATATGGACATCTACCATTCTGGGAACACAAACATGCTTACAGCCCTATGTCAGAATGCAGCTGCGTATCTCTCATTCAGGGTGCATTTAAAGACTCACCCGTTCACCGAACATTTCAGCCCAAGCGCATAACCTCCTTCTCCCCTCAGAAAAACATAGCATGATACCTACTTTGTATCTATTCAGAAACGTATATAAATCAGAGCCCTAATGGTTTAGAACTGCATGCTGTATATAGTTTGGATGGCACTGTATCTTGCATTTGTAAACCGCCTTGATCCGGTGAAAGGCGATATATAAATGCAGCTAAATAAATAAATGAAATAAATCCCTCACCACATACACTTTCCGGCCTGCCATCTTGAAAATGGGGACGTGCAGTTGTGTGGGAGCTAGGTCAAATGCCTTTACACCTACTACCGCATTTTTTTTGAAAGAGCAAAAACATATCAGGGGAGTGAAGTGGCATTCTCCTCTTGGTTGCTGAAACAAGCACTTTTCAGAGTCCTGTTCATGCCGCGGAGCATGTATAACCATGGATGTCTCCGATGGCGAATTGAGATGTGCAGCACTGGTCTAAAATCAGGTGCACATGTATATCTTTTTCAGACCGCCCCCTGGCACATCCCCCATGCAAGACAGACATGATCATGCCAGACATGTGCAAACTCAGGTCTTCTAAAATGACCCCCTTAAAATGTATTATATCTTATATGCCACTCCTTTAACAAGAAGTTTAAGATTTCTGACCTGGCATAGCCATTTAACAGTTGACTCTGTTATTGTACATAGTTATATATGTTTGATGTAATTTGTTCTGTTGATTGTAACCTGCCTTGATTGTCAGATAAGGCGGTATATAAGAATGTGAAATAAATAAATAAAATAATCAGATAGTGCTAAATTTGATTGTGATCTGCTCTAAAGTCCTAAACTTAGCCTGATAATGTATCAGGTTATCTTTAGGGAAGTATGTTCAATGGCTGACTTATTTGGATATATTTTTGAATTTTCTAGTTAAAGTTAACAGATTTACTAACATAAAGCAATGCCAGGTGTCAAATGGACTGCTACTGGCCTATGTAAGTGTTCATTACGAGGGTGACTTTCACATCAGAAGAGTGTTTCTGCAAATTAGTGTGCATAATTTAAGTTAACACACATTACTAAATCTAGCCTTAATATATCTGGTTAAGTTTTACTGCACATGCCCTGCTGAATATTAGCCTGATTTAGTAGTTAAGCTCAGTTTAATCTTCTGTGCACTGACACCATTGGGCAAACCAAGCACACAGCTAATGCATGTTACAATTGGCCTGATAACACTAGAAATGATCAAGCACATATAAAGGTATACACACAAAATACAGCAATAGAGGGGAAGAGACTGCAAAACAGGCTAAGGCAATTTCATCAAATTACACTTCCTCTCAAACCTACCTATAGTAAGGCAGGCAAACTTCGTCTTAATATCTCCCCCCAGCTAACAACTTACTGCAATCAGTCAGCAAAGGCATTAACTAAAGATGAGAACCCAGAACCTAAACAGGAACAGGGACAACCAAGTTAGCCAACACTGGAAAAGTGGGGTGACCGATGGCAGAAATCTCATTCTCCCCACGGTATCTCCAGCTCATCCTGTTGGGTTGCAAAAATGCAATGTGTGCCTTTGAGTCAGTCCTGACTCCTGGTGACCCAGAAGCCCCTGGGTTTTCTTGGCAGTGTGACTGGAAGTAGATTGTCAGGCCTTTCTTCCAAGGCAATGGAGGGTTAAGTGACTTGCCCAAGGCCACAAGGAGTACTAGTGGGAATTGAACCCTGGTTGCTTTGTTACCAAACCAGTGCTCTAACCACTAGGCTACTCCTCCACTCCATCCTGTTGGGTTAAAGTAGTACAAATCTCCTGGTCCTTCCCAGTCACACCTAAAAGAGCTCCCAAAAGGGTGATCCACTTTGGTTAGCCCCTTCAAAAGCAACATGCCCTCTGTCCCCTCCAATGGGTCTCATCTTGTGGAGAACATGTAGTGAAAGCAGTGGGAAGTGCTCAACCAAGGCTTAGCCAAACCAGGTAGTGTCCCTCTTATGTCTGGAGCTGGCTAGGTACCTTCTTTCTCCCCCTGGGGAGCCAGAGAGTAAGAGTTCGCTCCAGCAGCTTCCAGGTTTTGCTCCTCCTCTTACAGAGGACAGTCTTTAGAAGGATCCAGGATAGGGCACAACTAAAGAGGGTAGTGTCTCATTTGGGCAAATGACTTGAGCAGGCCAGGTACCTTCTTCCTCCAGGGCAAACTAGATGCCAGAAAGCAGTCCTCATAAAAATAGTCAGCCTAGACGTTTAGGGAGGGAG
Organism: Ichthyophis bannanicus; assembly: GCA_033557465.1. Classification (NCBI taxonomy): domain Eukaryota; kingdom Metazoa; phylum Chordata; class Amphibia; order Gymnophiona; family Ichthyophiidae; genus Ichthyophis; species Ichthyophis bannanicus. The sequence goes on from CM066031.1 coordinate 224,910,440, forward strand.
GGCTATTCAGCAGTGGCTAATGCGATCACAGCGGCTAGCCATCGCCACTGAAGCTAACACCCTGCTATTCAATGCTGGGGCCATATCTGGCCAGAGAAGCAGGAAGCTAACTGGGCAGCAGCAATATTCAGCTGCTGCCTGGTTAGCCTCTGCGGTGAAAGCTAGGCTACCCGTTCAGGTGCCTAACCTTTGCCACTTAGCGATAATCGGGCAGTGGCTCAGTATCACCGCTGCCTTGTTAATGCTTGGTGCCGCCTCCTCTCTGCCCACAGAATGCCCTGATGTCAGCAGTGTTGGTGCTGCTGAATATCCCAGTGACTGCAGGTAATGAGGTTAGCAAGTCTGCTAACCACACTAATGGGATTGAATATCCCCCCCCCCCCCTTAGCTTTCTGTTGTGGCTTTTTTTTTGCAAGAGGTTTAATTGTCCTGATTTGACAATGGTCATTGCACATCATGTCCCCACTGGGGTCTGCTGATTGGGTGTTAACTGCCTTCTCCCTCCCCATATTGTACAGGTTTGCAATCTCAGCTAAAATGCTGAGAACAGACCGTCATCAGTACAGCAATTAGTTCCTTAGCCAAAAGCGATAATCCAGTATATTTGATTTGAACATTTCCATAAATAAATAAGCAACTCTGCTGACACACTGGTCATGTACTTACAACCAAGATACTCACCCATGGTTTCTATAAAGTCTCGGAACCTTTCTACAGTGATGACTTTGTCTTGGGTATAAATCTGTGCACTGCCAAAGTCTAAGACTTTGAGCAGCTTGTGCTCAGTAACTATCATGTTCTCGGACCTCAGGTCCAGGTGAAGGATCTGGTTTGCATGGATGAATTCCACAGCACTGAGCATCTGCCACAGATAGTCTCTGACTTCCAGCTCTGAATAGGACATCCTAAATAGAAACAGATTCATTATCTTTGAGAGGAAGGCTCTATGGTCCAGTACTGTAACGGCTTTTTCTATGGTGAATCTCTGAAAAATTCCCTTGATAAATCTCATTTACAGAGTATGGCATCAATCTGTTTTCTGTGCCAGTCCCCCACTTACAATCTATTGAACTGTTGCAAAATCACATTTGAAATATACACACAAGGGGATGACATGGTAACAGCAACTTCATGTCTGAAAGCAGTCAAAGAAAGCTAAGGTGGGACAATGCTACTTTTGTTAGAATTCTACTATGGTAGTTCCAGATTATAGCATATGCTGCCTAAACTGCAGTTTAGGACCTTGAAATCTGAGGGACCTCTAAAAAGAAAAGAGCTGACTTGATTTCAATTCTTTTTCAAAATTGGTTGATAAATAAAATAGATAGTAAATATGATTCTCTCTAAATGCAGACATTTTTGTTTAAATATGACATAGGCATATACTTGGCTATACAAATATCCTTACCTTCTGCTTTCCTTTCACTAATTCTTGTTTGTTGGTACCCGGGAGGTTGGCACTGACATAATATTTCTATGAGTGAGTCTGCTATCTATTTCCTAAGAAAGAGTTTTACCACTTGCTAGTGGTAAAATTCTATAGCACCACTAAAACCCCACTATATTTCCCATATATATATCTTCAACCAAAAAAAGGGAAACACCTCTATATGATCTTTTTTTGTTGGAACTCACACCATGAGGGGAAAACCCCTCTCGTTGTGTGCTGTTCCGTTTTACTCTGTTTTTAAAAACCTCTGTTTGGGGTTGAATCCCTAATTTAAAAACAGAGTAAAACGGAACAGCACACAACGAGAGGGGTTTTCCCCTCATGGTGTGAGTTCCAACAAAAAAAGATCATATAGAGGTGTTTCCCTTTTTTTGGTTGAAGTGGTAAAATTCTGGCTTTGTCTTTGCAACTTCATTAGATAAAAAAATAATCTCACTGCTGATTAACATCAGGAAAAATAGGTTGGAGATGGCAATGTCATGAAATAACCATAAAAGTCCTTTTCAATATTGACTTCTTTATATCTGCAGCAACATAGAAGCAGTTATAATTACACAGTATTAACACTGGGTATTAACCATAAAGTCTTTTGCTTTGAATATTCACAACCAGCAAATGGGTAACTTCTGGCCAGACATTAAGTTAAAAAGGCTAATAATATTTTATGAACATGTCCTCCTTGAACTTGTCCAAACCTATTTGCAATCCCATTATGTTGGTTGCCTTGACCATATTTATTTATTTAACATTTCTTTTATACCGCGCTCTTTATCATCAGTGCGGTTTACAATTAACAGAATGACTCGAGGACCACAGGGCACTCTCGAGTTTACATCGAACAGGTAAGACAACATGGAGAGAGAACAGGGATAACTATGTACAAGTTATATACTGATGTGACAATAACATTGCATGGGTGGAGCAGGAATGAGATCAAGTGTGCATTCCATTTACGGACCACTTCCTCTTACTTAATTAGTGTAAGATTTTAACTTATCAGGTTGTGGGATGATGTTTGTGATGCTGTGTGGCGCTGGGGGAATTGGTGCATCGTGAAAGTACATGATGAACAAGTGGTGCTTGAGGGCCTTTCTAAATTGCGTGATGTTCTTGATTGCTCTGATATTATGTGGGAGGTTGTTCCAAGAACTGGGTGCGTAGGACACAAATGCCTGTTTGTTGGTTGATTGTGCCCACTTTGTGGAGTCTTTTGGCGTTGTGAGTGTATTGGTGTGATGCAACCTCTTGGATCTGTTGTTGGTGGGTTGGGAGATGAGCATGGAGATTGAAGGGGGCGCTATATTGTTTATAGTCTTAAATGTGGTTAGTAGAACCTTGAAGGAGATCCTACAACTGATCGGTAGCCAGTGTAGATCTCTTAGGACGGGGGATATGTGGTCGCTTCTTGATGTTCCAACTAATACACGGGCAGCGGCATTCATCGCTAATTGAAGAGGGTTAAGTGTGTTTTTGGGGAGGCCTTGGAGTACAATGTTAGTGTAATCAAAATGGGGTATGACAAGAGCTTGAAATATTGTGCGGAAGCTGTCGGGATCTAGCATGGGTCTGAGGTGGCGAAGGGTTTTGATCTTGAAATAGACAGATTTTACTGTGCGGCTAATGTGTTCTTTAAAGTTTAGCTGCTGATCGAGTATTACTCCCAAATAGCGTATGGCTGATTTGACTGGTAGCTCCGTGTCTTTCACAGTTAGGGATGTGGGGGGAGAGAAGTTTTTATTTCTTGTGATGGTTAGAACCTCTGTTTTTTTGAAGTTTATCCTTAGGTTCTGGTTGAGGAGCCAGTCTGTTACTGCATTGAAACAATCGACTAGGTTCGAGTAATCTGGGAGTGTGACGTTGAAAGGTGAATACATCAGAACGTCATCTGCGTAGATAAGGCATGATATTCCGAAGGCACAGGTGATTTCGCAGATTGGCTGCATGTAAATGTTGAAGAGAAGCGCGGAGAGGGAGGAGCCCTGGGGTACTCCCTGCTTCTGTTGGAACGGTTCTGATGTATTAGATCCAATTCTGACTTGCTGCCATCGGTCTTCGAGATAAGATCTGCAGCAAGTCCAGGCTAGACCATGAATCCCCTTGTCATGGAGCCGAGCTAGTAGTTGTGCATGGTCGACTGAATCAAATGCTGCTGCAATGTCCAGGAAAATCAGAACAAAGCCAGATTTGATGTTGTCTAAGCCAGAGACGAGAGTGTTGATTAGTGAAGTCAGGAGTGTTTCAACACCGTGGGCTTCCCTAAACCCGTGTTGGCAGGGGTCTAGGGGGGATGCGGTGTCTATATGTTGTTGGATTTGCGTCAGGTCTGCTTTCTCTAGAATTTTAGCTAGCAGCGGGATGCTGGAAATCGGCCAGTAGGAATCAACCTTCTCTGGGTCAAGCTGGTTATTTTTCAGCAGTGGTCGAATGGAGGTCTGCTTGAGTGTTGTTGGGAACTTTCCTGTTATGAAGGATTGCTGTGCAATTTTTGCTATGATTGGGCTGAGTTCTGATCGCATTGCTTTAATCCAGTGTGCTGGATATATCTTCCAGCAACAGATTCTGTAGCTTAATCATGCATTGTATGAACAAAAGCTTTCTATGGTTTGCTTTCAATCTGCTGGTCATTAGTTTCATGGCGTGTCCTCTTGTTTTTTTGCTGTTCAATCCCCATATTGGGCCTTCTGTTCCCTGAACAGGCTGGGATTGGATACTGTGAAGGCAGTACACAGCCTCAGGGTGACGGTTAATTGCTGCATTCAAGGGCCATGATAGTAGGGTTCTGAAAGAAGCCTTGGTCTATGACCCCTGGCTAAGGACTGCTTCTGAAATGATCAGTCTGGATGTGCTGAGAGCCAGGGTGGAGAAGGAGATAAGATATAACACATGGTGGTTATGAATGAAAAGTAATGTTGCAGATACTGGTCCTGCATCCAAATGAGTTGAAAGTACAATGGATTGGAAGGAAATGACTGAGCCAAAAAATAAGAAATATGACTAATGAGAGAGTGAAATCCCTGAAAGAAAGCAAGGCAGAAGAGGGCAAGGCAGTAAAAAAAATGGCAGAAAGCAGGCAAATAGGAAACCAAAGGCAATGGATTCAATTCATGCTATGGAATAAGTTGAGAAAGGAAGTGCAGAGAGCAAGGATAAGGAAAAGCAGTAGGATACAGGTATTAGAAATTCTAAATCATTAATCCAAAATGTGAAATAATTTCATTCAGCCTGCCTCCACTGACCATATACCCCCACAAAAAAATAAAACCAAGAACAGTAAAAAGAAAGGAAAGTCATTTTACCCTTGAGCCAAATGATGCAGCAGCTCCTGCCCCTCGCACAGCTCCAGGACCAGAACTAGGTGCCGGGGACTCACATAAGCACCGTGTAGCTGCACTATGTTAGTGTGATGGAGTTTCTTCAAGATCTGATACTCTGTGAGGGTGGACTGCTTATTCTCTGGTCTATAGGGGATCATTTTAATAACAAGCGCCCTTCCACTTGACTTCTCCCTGCATTGTCGTACAACACTGAAACGACCACTGTGGAAACAAAAATTTAAAAATGCCATGATCTCTTCCATTCTGACAGCCCCTTCTGATCCTTTCACCCATAACGCTCCCACCAATATCTGCCTCATGCTGGCTATCGGGCTCCTTCTATGGCATTTCCTGTAGCTTCTCGTTTAACCTGCATGTTCTATAAGGCATTGCACTGTTCTAAGTACGAAGCTATGAGCAAGGCTATAAAAGTGCAACATGGCTAGCTTGCAAGTACAAAGCTCTCCTCTTACGCACTATGGTGGTGGTGGTGTTTATATATGTATGTGTGTGAGAGGAGATGGGGGAGGAGGAGGAGAGACAAGAAGAGAGCAGATACCTCTGCACTGGCCATCAAACTCCTCTTATACATTTCTAAATCCTACCTTTTGATCTCTGTTTTGAAGCCATATGTTTGACGTTCTGGAGAAATCGCAGCAGGGGCAAATGTTGCACTCTTGTCGTCCAAGGCTCCGGGGACCTCTGCCATGGCAGACTGCAAGAACACTAGAAAAAAAAGGAAAGGGAAAAGGGGTGTATAGGGAAAACATATCTGGCCAATGTTTAAACTCTTCTGTCTCAGTTCATACATTTTCCTGAGCTATGCATCCCCACAGAGAGGAGTTTTACAAAATATAAAAGCTAGAGTCAGTGAACTTGGCCAACTGGATATAACTAGTATGTCCAGCATCTCATGTAAGACCTAGAATTAGCTTCAATTGTAGATATTTACAGCATATTCCATAACATCTGTGTCCTGACAACTCTTTCAACCTTTGAGATGGGCGTGGACAGGGGAAGTGAAAGGTTTCTAAAACAAATAAAACATTTATAAATCTGAATAACTTAAGAACTGATTTTATTAATTAAATTTTTATTTTTATTTGTATTTGGAGACCTAGGAGTCAAAGCCAAAGATACTTCAAAGAAGAGATTCTGAACTTCAGAACAAAGCTCTCCTTGGCATGACGCAAGCATTCCGGCAAGCAATAGTAGATCATATACCACATACCCTGCTTAGTAGTAAGGTTCACTGTCACAGAATGCGCAAACCTATTCAGGGACATTGCCCCTAGAGATTTATTTTTGGTATGCTGTTATTGTTAAGTGCTGTTTAGTCAATGCCAACTCCTGGCGACCCTGTGACTATCCCCTGGGTTTTCTTGGCAGGGTATGATGAAGTACCCTGAAGGACTACAAAAAGGGACTGCTACTTCTGGAGAGAGATCTGCAATTGTAAGTATTTACTTCTAGGAATTTTTCTAGATCTTGGGGAAAAAGGAATTCTGAATATTAAAATGGATTAATCTGTGTAAATGAGAATCCAGTGTATTTGTTAAATCAGTCAGAGCCTAGTATCAGCAAAGAGCTTTTAGTTAAATTAAAAACAGGAAGCTTTCAGTTTAAGTTTAAAACCCAGCAGAGAGCTTTAAATTTAAATTCAGAACTCTCTCTATCAAAGCAAGGGCTGTGTGGTTCATCCAGGAAATTGGTCACAGATTACCTTAGAAGCACAGGACAAAGTACTATGTAGCAGACAGCTTTTAATAAGTCTTCTTTCCCTCCCTCCCTGACTCCCACCCACCCCTGGGATAAACGGAGCTTGCTTTTTTTTTTTTTTAGTGCCATCAAGTCAGTGTTGACTCATAGCGACCCAGCTACCTCTGGGTTTTCTTGGCAATGTATCACCATAAGTAGATTGCCAGCCTTTTCTTCCGAGGCAATGGAGGGTAAAGTGACTTGCCCAAGGTCACAATCGTAGCTTTATACGTGCTTAAACTTCTTAAAGGGAAGGTTGTGCCATAGTCACTCTCAGGTGCAGCTGTTTATCCTCATCAGGCATACATTAAGGACTTGAGATTAATTAATCTTGAGGTGAACAAAGTCCATTAAGCATATTAAGCATAGTTTTATTAGTATAAGTATCCCAAGCAAACCTAAGTAAGTAAGCAACTTAAATACCTAAACATAACCTTAAAGTTCAGATGCAGACACCAGTCCAGCCATGAGATGGGGGCTTTCCATTCTTTTGCATTGAGTGTCACATATATGATTTTCTCCCAGTTGGTGAGGGGTCGTACGTGTGCACTAGATGCAAGGAGCTCTTTGCTCTTAGGGAATGAATCCAATCTCTGGAGGCTAGAGTAGCAGACTTGGAGGACATAAGGAAGACAGAGAGGTACATAGATGAGACCTACAGGGATGTAGTACTGAAGTCCCACCTCCAGTCTGTTGCCATGGAGGAGAGAGGTCACGTGACAAGAGAGTATCACCCTGGTGTGGTAGGAAGTGATCCTGTAGCTAGGGCCTGAATATTGTGTGCAGTTCTGTTCGCCGTATCTTAAAAAGGATATAGCACTATTAGAAAAGGTACAGAGAAGAGCCACCAAAATGGTAAAGGGGATGGAGGGATACCCCTATGTAGAGAGGCTAAAAAGGTTAGGGCTCTTCAACCTAGAAAAGAGATGGCTGAGGCGAGATATGATAGAGGTCTATAAATTAATGAATGGAGTGGAATGGGTAAACATACATTGATTGTTTACATCGTCACAATATAGAAAGACTAGGGGACATGCATTGAAGCTACAGGGTAACCTATTTAAGACTAATAAGAGAAAATATTTTTTCGCTCAACGTGTAATCAAACTCTGGAATTCGTTACCGGAAGATGTAGTAAAAGTTGCTAGTGTAGCTGGGTTTAAAAAAGGTTTGGACAAGTTCCTGGAGGAAAGGTCCATAAACCATTATTAAAAGGGACCCAGGAAATCCACTGCTTGCCCCAAAACAAGTATTGTTGAACCTGTGTCTTTTGGGGAAACTGCTAGGTACTTGTGACCTAGATTGGCCATTGTTGGAAACAGGATACTGGGCTTGATGGACCTTGGTCTGACCTAGTATGGCATATTTTATGTTCTTATGTTCCAGGCCTTTCTTCTGCACAATAAGCCTACAGTACTTTGTATGCCAAGGTGGTCTCCCAACCAAGCACTAACCAGGTCCGAACCTGCTTATCTGCCCATTATTACACTTATGAAACACTAAGTTGGCCAGGGCCTGGACACAAGACCTCGGTGAACAGGTAGGCATGGATGCAATTATGACAGCCAAGGCGACACTCTTATCGCTGAGCGCCTCGGTGGCATACCGGGACTTACAGTACAAATTTTTATGCTGTATGTACTTTGCCCCACGGAGAGCGGTATCGCTCCTACAGAGTGGTGCCCTTGGTGTGGGTTGGGCGCTGCAACCTTAGGCCATATGTTCTGGCAGTGCAGTAGAGTGGGGGATTACTGGATCAAAGTACAGAGGCACCTGGAGCACTGCCTGAGGATGGAGCTAGGACTCCTGCCAGTTACTCTTATTTTAGATATCTGGCAGGACGTGAGTGGGGAGAAACTGGGGCAAGCCTCTTGTGAATGGCTGTGTCTAGCCTTGCTAGTGGCCCGCAAGGTTATAAGGCACAATTAGCTCTCACCGAGGGGTCCCATATATGGACAGTGGCTTATTGGCCTACATTAACTGGTCTTGCTCGAATGGGAGCAAACCAGAGGACATGCTCATCGATGGGGAATTTTTTTGGATGTCTGGGGTCCACACCTTCAGCACTTGACTCCGCAAGCACGCAGTTGGGTGCTCAACCATTGCATGGGACTAATGCCAGCACAAGTTCTCTGTTTGAGAGACCAGGATGAAAACTGGTTTTTCATTGGTCCTAGAGGGTAGTTGGGAAGGAGGCGGATAGGGTAGGAAGTAGGATCTGTATGGGGGAGGAGGAAGGAGTGGAGAAGGATCGTTAGCACTATCCACTGGGAGGGAAGCTAGACCATCCTGTGGAGATGGACAATAGGGAGTGGATCAACATCAAAGTAACGGGAAGGTGTTAGTACAACTGGTCCCGCTCTCTGCTATTATGGATCCTTACTCCGCTGCCTTCGGGTGAATGCTGGCAAGCCATGGAGGGTGTCCCACCCGGTACTGTGGAAGCGTCAACACAGTCCGGAAGATGTCGGGTCAATGCTATTGTTAATGTTACCTTATATGTTGTTAGTGTTACTATTTTTCAGATTAATACTACCATCACTGCTGCTACTGCAATTATCTATAGGGTCATTCTCCCCTCAGCAGGGTAAACAGACTGGGAAGGGAATAGTCAAGGGGGGAAGGGAGGGAAGGGGAAGAGGAAGGGGGGAATGGGGAAAAACAAAAAGGTAAAAACAAAAGGTGGCTTTATAATGGATTGTCGCTGCAACAGCTTTTGTATTCTTGCTCTGTGCACTATTGATTTGTTTGTATGCAGTGCATGCTTGTTTTCTTTTTAATGAACAGATTTGACAATATGAAACACAAAGCTCTTCAAACTACAAAAAAAATAGGCAAAAGCAAGAAAATACATTTAAATATACCAACTGGAATGGAGGAATGGAACATGTGTGGTGGGATAAAAGAAAAATGCAGCCACAGAACAAAATATCACATGGTTCATATGAGTGACAGCATACCTCTGCTCTCCATGCCTTACCCTGGTTTTCTTCACCGATCTTGATTTTAGTGGATGCATTGCTGTATGGTCCCATTCCAGCTTTACTGATACAGGTGATTCGGAAAGAATAAACATGGCCCTTGGAGAGATTATTAGCAGAGTAACAGCAATCTGAGATATGAGAGGCAAGGGTTTTCCAGTCTCCACCTAAAAGGGATGTAAGGCAACAGGAAGACAGAAGAAAAGTGACAGGGAAAGAGGGAGAGAGGAAGAAAAGAGGAGGAGGGGGAAAAATAGGGAAGGTAAGAGAAAAATGTAAGGAAGATGATGGGAATGGGATAAAGGAGAAATGTGGTCTCCTAATCCAAAAACAGGAAGCCATTTTTCCCATGTTTTTAAAAGTAATTAATTAATGAAAGAGCATTTATAACCTATCTTTTCACTTAAAGGTCAATGCGGGGTACAAATAAAACCACCACAGACCATAACTCATGAAAGCCATATCACTGAAAACCATACTCCAGCTAATCATTCTCCAATCTTCCGGTACCCATTATTTTATTTATTTATTTATTTATTACTCCTATTCTCATCAATCTACACTGGCTCTGCATCCACTGCCGAATCAACTATAAAATATTGGTTACTACATTCAAAATAATCAATAATCTCGCCCCCTCATTTATTGACTCCCTAATTCAGAAGGAAACTGTGAACCATACTCAAAGAAGAAGGAATAGGCATAAACTAATAACTTCACCTGATTTCAGAAAATCCAAAAAGGTAACAAATAGTAAGGCTTTCTCTCACATTGCCCCCTTACTTTGGAACGAACTACCAGACACCCTCAGAGAATAAATGACCTCAAAACATTTCGCAAACACCTAAAACCACACCTTTTTACCACCCAATATGGATCCACAATCAACTCACCCACACCAAATGGAAATTACACTAACCTGGTAATTGTAGTTCCTGGAGGGTCCAGTTTAGTCCTCCACAATCGGGTAGTGCCCCTCCTCCTGCAGCCGGGAGACTGGACCAATCAAATCTTCTGTAGTATATATGCAGCCGGAGCTCCCAGAAGTCCCCAGTGTACTAGTAACAAAGCATACTTAACGAAGCAACACATTAGATTAATATACAAAATGACCTAATTAAAGAACAATTTGTTCCCCCCCAAGGAATATCCAACCCCCTCCCCAAACGAGGAAGTCAGAACACTGCATTGCGCCGGCACCGACGCCTCAGGAATCAAAACACCGCTCCCCACCAGAAGTTCAGGAGCTGCCTGAACCCCCGAGACAGGGAAGAGCCTCTGCAAAAAACGCGGCTGCCACAGAGGGACCGAACGGCAAGAGGAACCGTCTTAATATCAACCGTTCGGAAAGGCGCGCCGCACCACATTAGCAGATAGTCGGGAGGGAAGGAGGACTAAACTGGACCCTCCAGGAACTACAATTACCAGGTTAGTGTAATTTCCATTTCCTGTTCGGTAATCCAGTTTAGTCCTCCACAATCGGGATGTAACAGAGCAGTTAAGACCGGGCGGGACCTTGCCATCCGGCGCGCAGAACCGCCGAACCAAAACAGGAATCCCGAGCCGCTGACACATCTAAGCGATAGTGTCTACTGAAAGCATGCAGAGACGACCAAGCGGCCGCCCTACAGATATCCGCCGGCGGAACCAGGCTATGCTCCGCCCAAGAGGTCGCCTGAGCCCTAGTGGAATGAGCCCTCAGACCCTCCGGAATAGACCGCTGTTGCAACAGATACGCGGACGCGATCGCCTCTTTGAGCCATCTAGCAATGGAGGCTTTAGCCGCCGCTTCCCATTTACGCGCACCCCCGAAGAGCACGAAAGGCCGGTCAGATTTCCGAAAAGACTCGGTAACCTTTAAATAACGATGGAGCGTACAACCCACATCGAGCCGGAGAAGACCTTTGTCCGTTGACCCGACAGATTGCGAAGAAAGCACTGGAAGAAACACTGCCTGATTCATGTGAAAGGGAGACACCACCTTTGGCAGAAAGGAAGGAACCGGACGGAGAACGATCCGATCCGCGGAAAAAGACAAGAAAGGCTCTCGACAGGACAATGCCTGCAGATCCGAAATGCGCCGTGCCGAACAGATGGCTACAAGAAAAACCGCCTTCAGCGTGAGATCTTTCAGAGACGCCCTGCGCAGGGGCTCAAAAGGTTCACGAACCAGGGCCCTCAGAACTAAATTCAAGTCCCAAGGAGGAACGAAAACTCTGCGGGAGGGCCGCAAATGAAAAACAGCCATAAGGAATCGGCGTACATCCGGATGAGCCCCGAGCAGACGACCCAAAACCTTGCCGCGATAACCCGAGATAGCCGCCAACTGGACTTTTAGGGAACTAGCCGCAAGGCCCTTATCGAAACCATCCTGAAGAAAACTTAAAACGACGGGCACGGAAACCGTCGCCGCCCGGACTCCCCGCCGGGAGCACCAGTCTTCAAAAATCCTCCAAATCCGAACGTAAGTAAGAGAAGTGGATGTTTTCCTCGCCCGCAGAAGGGTAGAAATCACCGCGGGGGAGTAGCCCTTCCTATTCAGCCGAGCCCTCTCAATGGCCAAACCGTAAGCGAGAATCGATCCACTTGGGGCATCCGCAAGGGACCCTGAAGAAGAAGATCCGGTAGTGCAGGCAGGAGCCAAGGAACTCCGTCGCTCAACCGGACCAGATCGGCATACCAGGGCCTCCGGGGCAAATCCGGGGCCACCAGTAACACGCGACCCCGGTGGCTCTCGATACGTTGTACGACCCGGCCGATCAGAGCCCACGGAGGAAAGACATAAAGAAGACCGGACGTTGGCCACGGCTGAATGAGAGCGTCGAGCCCCTCGGACATGCGCTCCCTTCGCCTGCTGAAGAAGCGCCCTGTCTTGGCTGATTGAAAGGTCGCCATGAGATCCATGATGGGTGGACCCCACCGCCAGACGATTTCTGCGTAAACCTGTGGGTTTAGCTCCCATTCTCCGGGGTCCACCCGCACTCTGCTGAGAACATCGGCCTGGACATTGTCTACGCCCGCAATGTGAGCCGCCGAGATTGCAGGAAGGCGAGTTTGCACCCAGTTGAACAAGGCCGCCGCTTCTGCCTCCAGGGCCACGCTGCCGGTACCCCCTTGGCGATAGATGTAAGCTACAGTGGACGCATTGTCCGACAGGACTCTCACCGGCCGTCCGAGAACCAGGGTCTCCAGGTCCACCAAGGCTAGCCGGACTGCCCGCAATTTGAGACGGTTGATCAACCAAGAGGCCTCCAGGGGAGACCATTCCCCCTGAGCAAAGCGGGACTCGCAGTGAGCCCCCCAGCCGGTTAAGCTCGCATCCGTCGTGAACGGAACCCACAGAGGAGGCTCCAAGGGAATCCCTCTCGACAGGTTCTCGGCGGAGAGCCACCACCGGAGGGATCGGCGAACCGTCTTTGGGCAAGGCAATCTCTTGTTCAGCGAGTCGAACTGGTTGGACCAACGTCGCAGAAGAGCACTCTGCAGCGGACGCATGTGGAAGCGCGCCCAAGGCACCACCTCCAAGGTCGCCGCCATCGTGCCGAGGAGCCGCAGGTACCACCACGCCGACGGAGCTGGCATCCCCCGGAAGAGACGGACCAGAGCCCGCAACGCCAGCACGCGTCGCTCCGGAAGGCACACCAAGCCCCTTGCTGTGTCGAAGCGGACTCCCAGATACTCGAGATCCTGTGACGGAGACAGACAACTCTTGCATTCGTTCACCACCCATCCGAGGGACCGAAGGAGATCCACCACCCTGCTCGTGACTTGCACACACTCCCGACTGGACTTCGCTCGAATCAACCAGTCGTCGAGATAGGGATGGACCAGGATGCCCTCCTTGCGCAACGCCGCCGTGACTACAACCATTACCTTTGTGAAGGTGCGGGGAGCCGTGGCGAGTCCGAACGGCATGGCCCGGAATTGAAAATGGCCCCACGGGAGCGCAAAGCGGAGAAACCGTTGATGGGAGGGCCGGATGGGAATGTGTAAATAGGCCTCTGTAAGATCGAGGGATGTCAAAAATTCCCCTTGACGCACCGCTACGATGACTGACCGCAGGGTCTCCATGCGAAAGTGCGGTACTCTGAGAGCGCGATTCACGCCTTTGAGATCCAAGATCGGACGAAGGGAACCGCCCTTTTTGGGAACCACAAAATAGATGGAGTAGCGACCTGCGCCTCTTTCCAAGGGCGGGACCGGAACCACGGCCCCCAGAGAGAGAAGCCGATCCAGGGTCACGCGGATGTCCCGCGCCTTTTGAGCTCCCTTGCTGGGAGACAGAACAAACGAATCCGGAAGTGGGTGCGCAAACTCTAGGGCATAACCTTCTTCTATAATCTGCAGCACCCACCGATCTGACGTAATTTGGGCCCAAGAAGGAAGAAAGTCGCGCAAACGACCCCCGATGACCGGGTCTTCCTCTAGAGCCCGCCTCGTTTCATTGTGGCTTGCGATTAAAGGAAGAGGCCGAGGAAGAGGCGGCTCCGGCGAAGCCCCTTCCCGCTCCTCTGAAACCACGAAACCCTTGATGACGGGTTCCAAAACGACCGCGCTGCGAAGTCCACAGCCGGGAAGAACGAAATCTGCGCGCATCCCGAAACTGGCCGCGCGCTGAGGTGGACGACCTATTAAGCTTAGGCTTATCCTCTGGAAGCCGACCACCCTTAGACTCACCGAGATCCTTCACCAACTTATCCAGAGCCTCACCAAATAACAACCTGCCCTTAAAGGGTAGTTTACTGAGGCGAGACTTGGAAGAACCGTCGGCCGCCCAATTGCGCAACCAGATGGACCGTCGTGCCGCTACCATGGAGGCCATGCTATTAGCTAGGGAGCGTATTAAATCATAACACAGATCCGCCAAGTAGGCCGATCCCGACTCCACGCGGGTAACGTCCAACAGCCCCTGTTGGTCCATACCGGACCCCGAGCGCAGGTGCTGCGACCATCGCAAACAAGCTCGAGCTACCCATGCCCCACATATAGAAGCTTGTAACGATAAGGCGTTGGTCTCGAAGGCTTGCTTCAACAAATTATCAACCTTTTTGTCCTGAACATCCCTCAGGGCCGCGGCCCCTTCAACCGGGATGGTGGTTTTCTTAGTCACTGCCGAAACGGCAGCATCCACCCGTGGAGACTTAAACAAGTCCCTGTCCTTGTCGGCAAGGGGGTAAAGACGATTCATGGTCCGAATCCCTTTCAAAGCGGATTCCGGTTGCTCCCATTCCGCATGGATCATCTGCTCAACTACTCGGTGCACAGGAAAAACTACCTGGGCATCCCTGACCGCCTGAATGAGAGGATCCTCGAGACCCTCCTCCTCCAGCGGCCGCACCGCAGAGACTCTGTGACCAAAGGTACCAGCTCGTCCCTTCGAAACACCCGAATGATGCGAGCCTGATCTTCCGGTTCTGGAAGCTCTCCGTCTTCTAATTCCTCCGCCTCAATATCCGGATCCCCCTCAGCCTCGGAATCCGGGAGGCAAAGGGCGTCCTGATCCTGGTCCCCCAACCTGGGCCGCTTGACAGCGGGTTGGGACGACCGCAGAACCCCCCCGAGGATGGTGGGGGGAGAGAGGCGGGCCAAGCCTCCGGCAAATGACCAGACCGGCTTAAGCGGAAGGCCTGATGCATGAGAAGAACAAAATCCGGGGAAAAGTCTATAGGCGACGCTACCATAGCCGCCTGCTGGAGCTCAGGGACCGACGTATTAGACGCCGGGCCCAGACCAGAAGGAAGGATGCTCGGTGAAGGGACACTGTCCCCCGAAAGAGAAGGGTCCCCGGGCACATGCTGTTCCTTAATTTCAATAGGCAGCTCCAGTTCTGAAGAAACTGCAGCACAGCTCTTACAGATTCCAGAGTCAGTCATTGTACCTCTGCGGGAGCCACAAATTACACACTGAGGTTTGGCAGCCATGCCAAGGCCACCTGCTCTCAGGGAAAAATAAGGCAACAGGAACAGGGAAGCCCACACCAAGGGGACTAACCTTGTTCAATTCAGCACAGTATTAAATTTAAAACCTTTTTTTTTTTTTTTTTTTACAGTAAACAAAATACTCCCCAGTATCCTAGGGGTGCCCTGAGCAAAATCGCCAGCAAAAGAAACCCCAAAAACCCCAGGGGAACCCGTGCGCAAGTGTTAAAAAGTGCCCTTAAAAAGCACACTTTAGAAATCCAAAATGGCCGCCGCACTTTTTCACCCGCGGTAAAAAACGGCGCGAAAATACAAAGGTACCCAAATAATATGGAAAAGAAAGAAAACGACCCTCTAATACAGGGCAAGCGAAAAAAAGCAGGAAAAAGTGCAATTTGGAAGCCAGGGGAGCCGACAGAGCCTCTGCCCAAGCAAAGAACAGAGAGCTGAAAGATTAAAACAAGGAAAATTCCTACCAGCTCTGGGAACAGCAAGGAACTCAGCCCACTTCTCCAAGTGACAGGCAATGTTGCAGCCGGTATGGCTCTTCCCCGAACAGTCTTGGGGAGAGCTCAACCCAGGCTTCAGAGATTCCCAGGCAGGAAGGCAGGAGCCCAAGGCAGGTCTGGCTTTCCCCAGAAAGTCCCCTGTGTCTTTTTTTTTTTTTTTTTTTAAAGATACAGCTACCTAGCAAAAGAAATAGAACATAAAGGACCAGAAATAAACCCCAAAAGAACTAACTAACTAGTGTTGCTCCTTCAAGTGTCACTTACCGTGCCCAGCAGGGGCACAGAAGTCCTCCAGCTGCAGGGAGACTGGACACACTGGGGACTTCTGGGAGCTCCGGCTGTATATATACTACAGAAGATTTGATTGGTCCAGTCTCCCGGCTGCAGGAGGAGGGGCACTACCCGATTGTGGAGGACTAAACTGGATTACCGAACAGGAACCATGTTTTCAGTTGCTTCCTAAAGACTAGAATGTCAGACAATGCCCGTAGTTCATTTGGCAGTACATTCCAGAAACAAGGTGCATACATCAGAAGAGCCTGGTCTTGGGTTGTCTTATTTTTTTTCCTGCACTTAATGGTGGTATCATATATGCGTTCTGTAAATACTGCTTACTGCAACAACTAGGAGAATACATTTTTAAAGCTATTGAAAGTACCTCAGCAATAAGGTTATGTCTAACTTTAAAACTAGTCATTAAACTTTATCCTGTATTCTGCATTCTACCGGAAGCCAGTGTAAATAAATGAATATTGAGGTTAACATGATCGTATCTTGTCTCTCTAAGCAGTACTCTTGCTGCAGCATTCTGCGCTACATGTAACAGTCGGAGGATAGAAATAATCTAGTCAGTGGAAAGCTTGCCTGAAAAATAATTTGAAAGTCCGCCTCCTCTAACAGGGGTTGCAGGAGTTGCAAGAGCTGAATTATGTAAAAGACTGTCTTAACTAATCCTCTAACATGAGGATGGAAGGTCAATCTTTGATCTAAAATGATCCCTAGATAACATATCTCTGACTTAATGGACAATTCACTGTCCCCCACTTTTATAGCAGTGGATCATATGTATGATCTGAAGTGACTACCAAGGCATATTTTCTCTTCTGGTCTGTGGACAATACACTGAGTCAGTATTCAAGTGTTGGCCACTGCGCAGCAATAAGTGGATAATTCATCCCATATCCTGTGGCTCTATCCTTTAAACAGATAAAAGGGAATATCCAAAGCCATTTAGGCGGTTTGCAGGTCTGCAAATTGTCTAAATAGCATTCAGCAGGATATTGAGTATCCCTGACATGGTTAGGGCCGCTGAGTATTCCCAACTTTGAACCCTAAGTGCCCTGACGTTAGCTGGTTAGTGTCAGGGTGTTCCGGGGGTGGAGCAGCATCTAGGGATAAAAGGCTAGTGGCGATATTCAGCCGCCAGCTAGTTATCCTAAAGCAGTTAAAATTAGGCACGTGAAAGCTCCCCTAACTTTAGCCGCTGTAGCTAACCAGCCAGCGGCTGAATATTGACTCTAGCTGGTTAGCTAATGCACTATCCAGCCAACCCTATATTCAATAGACGTTGTACTTAGGCGTATTAACAGAGCGTATACTACTGTATCTACTTGTATATTTATCGCTCTAAAAAGCCTCTATACCCCAAAATTAGAGAACTTGTCTTTTAAATGAACTACTCATTAAACAAATGACTAGGTCTCAGACTTCCCGACACTTTCAATGCTTCCTGCCAGCAACCCGGCAGAGCTGTGCCAAATAGCATCAGCGACCTGTCAGATGTGTCAACAGTTCCAAAAATATTTAATTCTTCCAATGTGAAATAACTTATCCTAAAAATGATAAAAATATCGCAACAAATGCTGAAGTGCTCCCAATCATTCAAAAAATGCAAAGTAACTTATCTTATATCGCAACAATTGCTGAAGTATTCCCAATAGTCCAAAGAATATATAATTGTCCCTGGGACAATTCTTTGGACTATTGGGAATACTTTGGACTATTGGGAATACTTCAGCAATAGTTGCGATATAAGATAAGCTACTTTGCATTTTTTGAATGATTGGGAGCACTTCAGCATTTGTTGTGATATTTTCATCATTTTTAGGATAAGTTACTTCACATTGGAAGAATTAAATATTTTTGGAACTGTTGACACATCTGACAGGTCGTTGATGCTATTTGGCACAGCTCTGCCGGGTTGCTGGCAGGAAGCATTGAAAGTGTCGGGAAGTCTGAGACCAAGTCATTTGTTTAATGAGTAGTTCATTTAAAAGACAAGTTCTCTAATTTTGGGGTATAGAGGCTTTTTAGAGCGATAAATATACAAGTAGAAACCCTATATTCAATGCCGCTAGCCAGATATGGAGCCCAGCATTGAATATCTGGGTTAAAGGTTCAGCGATGACAGCTAGACACTATCAGCACTAGCTGTCGCCGCTGCTGCTGAATATCCCTTCCCCTATCCCTCCTCTCCTCCAGAGTGTACATATTTAGGTCTTCAAGTCTCTTCTCATAAGTCTTCTGACACAGGCTCCAAATCATTTTGGTTGCCTTCCTCTGAACTGCTTCCAGCCTTTTTATATCCTTTGCGAGTTATGGTCTCCAAAACTGAACAAAATATTCCAAGTGAGGCCTCACCAGTGACTTGTACAGTGGCATTAGTACCTCTTCCTTTCTGCTGGTAATTCCTCTCTGTATGCGAGCCAGCATCCTTCTGGCTTTTGCCACTGCCTTGTCCAACCTGTTTTACCAGCTTGATATCCTCAGAACCAGCCACTCCGAGGTCCTTCTGGTCCGTGCACACCAAACTCTTGCCCCTTATCACATACAATTCACTTGGATTTCTGCTTTCCAAGTGCATGACACTGCACTTCTTCACATTAAATCTTTTTTTTCCATTTTAATTTTTATTAACCATTTCCATGCACATTACAAACCAGTTCGTTAACATTATACAATTTACATAGTCATTACATCATGTATCCTGTTTATGCCCCAGCTTGTTATTTCCCCCTTCTTAGTATCCCTCCTTATACCTTCCCTCTCCTCCCTCCCTCCCCCCCTCCCCACCTGCGCTGTACATTCATACCTTCCTCTTCCTCTCATCTGGCCACTCGTACTCATCGCCTCTCTTTTCACCCTTTCACCATTAACTCATCCCGCCAATCTATATCTCCAAGGATCTGAACTAAGTTTCATCCATTCTGCCGTCCTTCTTTCTCCCCCTCTTTCCAGCCTTCCACGATTCCAACCATTTCCACACTCTTCCATTTATCCGCTCTCTTCCCCCCCTTCTCCCCTTCTCATCTCCGTCAATCTATGCATCAAGCTGGCCTCAGCGTCTCTTCTGACAAAGCCTGCCAGCTTAGGTAGGTCCGAACCCACCCAATGCTGAGCTATCTCGCATCTTGCTGCGACTATACAGTGATGCAAGACCCCACCTTCCCTCTTTGGGATATCCTCCTCCAATTGATGCAGTAAGCAGGCCTCTGGCTTCCTTTGCAATCTATATCCAGTCATTTCAAAAATCATTTCTATAATCATTGCCCAATATGCTTGAATCTTCTCACATTTCCACCATATATGTAACCAATCTCCTCGCTCTTGGCACCCCCTCCAACACTGATCATTGTGTCCCACTCCAGCTCTTTTTTTACGTACTGGTGTCCAGTACCAACGATACAGCACTTTATAAGCATGTTCTTTCACTTGTGTGGCTATGGATATACTGGCCACTGTCTGTAGTATCTTATCCCACATCTCTTCATTCCTGCTTACCCCCAGATCCTCCTCCCATTTTATCATAAAACCCAGTTTACTTCCCCCTCCCTCCATCAATCCTTTGTAAATTCTGGACAAAGCTCCTTTTTGGCCAATATGGCCTGAGCAAAGCACCTCAAACCACCCTCTATGTTCCCATAAATCCTTCCACACCTTCCGTTGCCTCAAAAAAATGGCTCAATTGTAAATATGCATAATAATTGCTATCTCCCAGCCGGTACAGGTCCCTGATGCCCTCAAACTCCAGCATGCCCTCCTTGCTCACTATTTGAGAAATCTGTGTAAGCCCCGCCTTTGCCCATCTGTGCAAAACAGTTACCCCTGGTCCCTGACCCCTATCAAAGCATGCCTCCAGTGTCATTCCCTGTATGTGTTCTTTATCTTGTACTAATTGTTTTCTATTCTGTCTCCACACCCTCAAACTGTGGGCTATTATGGAGTGTTGGTGCTTATTTTCAGCGCTATTACCACCCCTCCAAACCATACTGTCCAATCTACCCCCACTTACCGAGTCTTCTTCCATTTGAACACACTGTTTCTGTGTCTCGCTGTGCCACTCGTATATCGTTTTCAGTTGAGCGGCCTCATAATATTTTCTAAAATTAGGTACCCCTAGCCCTCCCTCTCCCTTGGCTCTCTGCGTTACTGCCATAGCTACTCTTGGCCATCTATTCAACCATATGAATTGATTAACAAGTCTTTGTAGTTGTTTTAACTTTTTAGGCGGTACCGGTATTGGTAGCGTCTGGAACAGGAACAAGAATCTTGGCAGTAACATCATCTTTATTGTTGCTATGCATCCAAATCATGAGAGGTATCCCCTCCCCCACCCATCCAACATACTCTCTACCTGCCCAAACAGTTTCGGATAATTTAGCTAGTATGGGCATCTATCCTATTACTAATTTGAATCCCTAAATATCTAATTTTTTCACTAGCCCATCTGAATGGGTATTTCTTCTGCAGTATGCCCTGCGCATCTCCATTTAATGATAAGTTTAATATTTCCGATTTTGTCCAATTAATAGTGAAACCCAAAAGCCTTCCATATTCTTCCAATTCCCACATTAGTATTGGTATATTGAACCGAGGTCTAGCTACACTCAATATTATGTCATCCGCAAACAGGGATATTTTATATCCTCTCCGCCCTACTCTTATTCCCTTAACATCGGCCCTCTCTCTCACCCTCTCCACAAAAGGTTCCAAAGATATAGCAAAAAGTAGGGTGATAGGGGGCACCCTGTCTCGTTCCTCTCCCTTGTCCAAAAAATTGAAAGTAGGCCCCATTAACCCTAACACATGCCTTCGGATTGTGGTATAGCGCTTTTACCCAACTTAAAAATTCTTCCCTCAATCCCATTCTTTCCATTACCTGGAAAAGAAATGGCCATGACACCTGGTCAAAGGCCTTCTCCGCATCCAGTGACAACAGCAAGGCCTCCTCCCTACTTTGTTCAGTGGACCAAATCAAATTTAAGATCTATCTAATATTATCCGCTACCTGTCTACCGGGAATAAATCCTGCTTGATCCAAATGTATCAACTTCCCTATCTTCTTGTTTAAACGCGTAGCGAGTATTTTCGCTAGTAATTTGGCATCTATATTGATCATTGAGATGGGTCGATATGAAGAGCACTCTTGTGGATCTTTTCCCTCTTTATGTATTACGGTTATTCCCGCCCATCCCATAGTATCCGCTAATCCACCTCCCTCCCGTGGGAGATTAAATAATCTCACCAAGGGTTTAGTTAATATCTCTCCAAAACTTCTATAAAACCTTGCTGTGAGCCCATCTAACCCCGGAGCCTTATCTATTTTCAACTGTTTTATAGCCCGTTGTACCTCCTCTGCTGTTATAGCCTTGTTTAATTCTTTCTGTTCCCTGTCTTCTAATTTCAGTAACTGAATTGAATCAAGATAACTCTATACTCTCTCCCTCTGTGGAGGGTCCTGTGCTTTATATAACCCCTGATAGTATCCTCTAAAGACCTCCTTAATCTCCCCATCTGGATTCCGAATTTTCATTATATAAGAACGCAATTTCCTCTGCTTCAGTTTCTGAGCCATATATTGCCCCGCCTTATTACCTCCCTCAAAGAATTCCTGTCGCAATAACTGCATATGATATCTTATCTTTGCTGCCTGTAAGTCATTTAACTGTGCTCTTACTGCCAGCACCTGGCCTCTGTATTCTCCTTGCTTCCCTTGCACATCTAGTTCTTCCAATTCCAGCAATCTTGCTCTCAGTTCCCTCTCTGTTCCCTCCCTTTCCTTCCGTTTTCGCACCCCACATTTAATTAAAATTCCTCGCACTACTGCCTTATATCCATCCCACATCCCTCCCCAAGTTACCTCCCCATTATCATTCCAATGGAAGTATTCCCTCGTTTCCCTCTCGATGTCTGCTCTTACCCTTCCATCTTCTAATAGAAATTCATTAAGTCTCCAAAACTGTAAGCCCTTCCCCTCTCCCTCTATTGTCAATCTGACTTCCACTAGCACATGATCTGACCAAGTAATCGAATCCATATCCGCCCCCTTAATCCTACCCCCCATCTCTTTCGATACCCAGATAGCATCTATTCTGGAATATGATCGATGTACCGGTGAAAAATAAGAAAATTGTCTCTTCCCTGGGTGGTGGAATCTCCAGGCATCAATCAAGCAATGGTGTGCTACAAAATTGTGGTAGCACTTCCTATCCGCCCTCTTACCCTCCCTTTTCCCTGAGGCGTCTCTCACTGGATTCCACGTTAAGTTGAAATCTCCTCCACAAATGAGGTGACCCTCCCCCAATTTCCCCACCTCTTCATTCAGCTTTGTCCAGAATTCACTTTGCACCCCTGTTGGTGCATATACATTTACTATGCAATACCACTCATTTCCCACTTTTATCCGCAATAACACATATCTCCCCTCTTTATCCCTCACCACATTTTTCAATTGCATCTTTAATTTAGCATCAATCAATATGGTCACCCCCCCCCCTTTTTTCTTTTCCACTGTGTCGGATGCGTGTATACATACTTCATATCCTCTGGGTTTAACTAGATATTCTGTCGCTCTGGTCAAATGCATTTCCTGTATAAGCACTAGCTCCGCCCTTTGGCGTGTGATTTCTTGATATAATTTTTGTCGTTTAAATGGTGAATTAAGACCTTTTACATTTAGCAATACTATTTTTAACTCACCTTTATACTTTGTATCCCCCTGCTCTCTGTGTCCTTACCCTTGCCCCCTTCCCCTCCCCACCCTCCCCCCTCCCGCCCTACCTCCCTTCCCCCTCCCACCCTTCCTCCCTCCCTGCCTCCCTTCCCCGTTCCCCATCTCCTTGAGGGAGACGCACCTTCCATTAATGGTGACTATCAATCAGACCACAGCCTGCCTCTGCCCCTCTATCCCAGCTTCCCCCTCATTCCTTATCCCTTCATCTCCCATCTGGTCCTCCCCTCCCATTTTCTCCAACCCCAAGTGGCTCCTCCCCCCCTCCACCCCCCTACGACCCCATGCTTGCCTATCCCACCTTCACCCCGGTCCTCCCTCTACTCTAACCCCCAACTTCCCTTCCCAAGATAACAGTGTTGCAAAACATTTTCATAGACAGATCCTTACTCCCCCCTCCCATTCTTCCCTCTCTCCTCCACCACTTCACCCACTCCTTCCCCTAGCCGTTATTTCCCCCCCAACCACCCCCTATTTTTCTCATCCACAACCCCTTACACAGCAATCATCAATATTCTTCAATACAGTCCCTGCACAGTTTCTTTTCTAACATATCTTGCCGTTGTTCTCAGCTTCAACCGTTGCTCTTCTCTGTCGCTTTCCTTCCGTGGCTTTCTTTAGTCAATCTGGCCAACCTCCTGCCATCAGCTGATGCTTTCTGCCATCTCATGCTGTCCGCCCTCAATGTAGACGCCATGTTGGTTTTTGTTCTGCCTGTACCTCCTGCCCCTTCCGGAAGATTGGATAGTCCCAAGTCCTTAAGCGCTCGCCATGCTTTCTCGCTTGTCTTCACGCGCCGTGACATCCCCTTCACCATTATCAGGAGACCGAACGGATACAGCCACTTACATTGCATGTCTTTCCTCCTCAAATATGCTGTCACCTCCTTCAGCGTTGTAACGTGCCCAGGGATAAGTCCTGAAACAATTAAAACGCATGCGCTTCCCATTTGAATTGCTTTAATTTTCGAGCAGCTTTCAACAATCGTTCTTTAGTTTTAAAAGAATTCAAGCATACCACAATGTCTCTTGTTCGATTGTCTCTTACTGGCCCCAATCCTCTGTGGGCCCGCTCAATTTATAGTGGTACCCCCTCCCCGCCTTCTTCTATAGCTGCAGCTTGTAACAGAGATCCAAATACTTTTATTATAACTTTGTCACAATTTTCTTCACATTAAATCTTAACTGCCAAGCATTAGACAATTCTTGCAGCTTTTGTAAATCTTTCCTCATGTTTTCTACTCCCTCAGGGGAGTCCACTCTGTTGCAAATTTCCATGTCATCTGCAAAAAGACAGACTTTTCCATTCAGTCCTTCAGCAATATCACTCACAAATATATTGAATAGTATTGGTCCCAGGATCGAACCCTGGGGAACACCACTAATCATTTTCCTTTCATCTGAGTGAGTTCTGTTTACCGTCACCTGTCAGCCAATCAATTTTTGATCCAGTTCACCACCTTGGGACCCATCCCCATGTTGTTGAGGTTATTGATATGGTATCTACTCCATTCCCATTTGTATATTTGTCAATGTCACTTTCCACGAGTCCCTGGAGGTGCCCGCAGACTTTGATGTGGCCTTGTCCTTGGACTTCGAGGATACCTGAGATCCATGAGAGAATGATGAGCCCCTTGATGAAGTGGATGCCTACAATACTGCGTTCGATGCTAAGAGTGCTCCTAATTTAGAAGCCCAGTTCTGTAGACCTCTCCATGTCATTTTCTGGCAAAGGGAACAATCCTTTGGCTGGTGGTCTGGGCCGAAGCATTATAGATACTAGTCATGTGTGTCAGCCGCTGAGATGGTGCTGGCACACTTCATGCATTTTTGAAACCACTAGTTGGTTTCTCTATACCTTTAGTGTATAGTAGGCTTAAAGCCTAAAAGGGCGTTGATGCCAATTGCTTTTTTTTTTTTCAGAAAATAAAAAAAGAAGAAAAGGATAAGGGAACCAGCAATGTCCTAGACGGTGCTGGTGTCGATGGGAAGGAAGAGGCACTATCCACAAAAAGAGGTTTGCTTCCTGCTGGCTCTGCGGAAAATGAAGAACTGAAGAGATGGGGTTTGGAAGGCAGTTGTGCAGGCGCAATGGAGTGCTCTCAAAAACTTTCCAATTTGAAGCTGGGGAGCATTCCTGCACGGGTTCCGTTGGTGCCAACATCACCCAGTCTCATATGTGAAGACTACATTCCTGCTTGTTCCTGGAGATAAAATGCTGTCCTAACTTACACCATGTAACTATACATGTAGAGAGTGATTTTATAAGGAGCTGCATAAAGATATATGTAATTTACGCATGTAAATCACCTGGTTTCAAAGACTTACACACGTGAATGGGTAGTGACACATGTACTTTAGCCAGTCGCTATTCTGCAAGTAAGCAAGCAATAATGAAAGACTTACACATGTGAATGGGTAGTGACACATATACTTTAGCCGGTCGCTATTCTGCAAGTAAGCAAGCAAGAATGATTGCGCGTACTTTCACTGTGGGCATACACATGGACAGAGTTAGGGTAGACGTCAAATTTCCACATGTAAGTTATAAAATACAATAATTTATGGTTGTCTTTGGAAAATCTAGGTGCAGGCATTTACAACAGCCCTAGAGCTGGTGTAAGTACCCATGCCTATATTTAATGTACATTTTCTGACACACCACTATTTTATAAAGAAAAGTAGGCACCTGCTTTTCTTTATAAATTAAGCTTGAGATAGATGTGTTCTGGGTGCCTATAATTAGGTGCCTGGTTATAAACTTACCCTCAGAGCTATTGCTGGTGAGTGCTGCCTACATATATTCAGCACCACTGCCTATACATATAGTGGCCTGAATACGGTGAAATTTTACTTACAGTACCTAATAATTTCTTTCCCTGGAGTCCTGCTAGACCAGTCCAGACAAGTGGGTTGTATCCCCCTGCCAGCAAATGATGGAAGAGAAAACCTAGAAGCTTCTAGTGATATCACCTTTAGTATTAAGGCTGGTGCAGCTAGAGCATATGATAAAGAACCAATAAACAGAAGGCAAACCCAGGAATTGCATGTACAACCCCAGAAGATGTGAAAAACAATGGAATTACAGTGCTTTGCAAAAGTATTCATCCCCTCTGTGTTTGTCCTGTTTTGTCGCATTACAACCTGGATTTAAATTGGAGTTTTGTTGGTTAGCACCATGTGATATACACAACATGCCTACGACTTTGAAGGTGCAAAATATCCTTTATTGTGACACAAACAATAATTAAGACAAAAAAGCCCTGACATCAGGAGTGTGCATATATATTAAACCCCCAAGGTCAATACATTTGTAGAGCCACCTTTTGTGCAATTACAGCTGCAAGTCTCTTGGGGTATGTCTCTATGAGCTTAGCACGTCTAGCTACTGGGATTTTCACCCCTTCCTTAAGACAAAACTGCTCCAGCTCCTTCAAGTTAGATGGGATGCGTTGGTGTACAGCAATTTTCAAGTAATGCCATAGATTCTCAATTGGATTGAGGTCTGGGCTTGCCATTCCAAGACATTTAAATGTTTCCCTTTAAACCAGTTTTAGCAATATATTTAGGGTCATGGTCCTGCTGGAAGGTGAACCTTTGTCCCACTCTCAAATCTCTGGCTGACTGAAACAGGTTTTCCTCAAGAATTGCCCTGTATTTAGTGCTATCCATCGTTCCTTCAATCCTGACCAGTTTTCCTGTCCCTGCCAATGAAAAACATCCCTACGGCATGATGCTGCCACCACCATGTTTCGCTGTGGGAATGGTGTTCTCGGGGTGATAGGAAGTGCTGGGTTTGCGCCACACATGGAGTTTCCCATGATGGCCAAAAAGTTAAATTTTCAACTCATCTGACAGAGAACCTTCTTCATGTGTTTGGGGGGTTGGCCACATGCTGTCACGCAAATTCCAAACATGTTTTCTTATTTCTTTCTTTGAACAATGTTTTTTTTCTGGCCACTCTTCCATAAAGCTGCACTGTGTGGCGTGTACGGCTTAAAGAGGTCTTATGGACAGATACTCCCAGCTCCGCTGTAGATTTTTGCAGCCTCTTCAGTGTTATCCTTGGTGTCTTTGTAGCATCTCTGATTAATGCCCTTTTTGCCTGGTCTGTGAGTTTTGGTGGACGGCTTTCTCATGTCAGGTTTGTAGTGGTGCCATATTCTTTCTATTTTGTTATAATGGATTTAATGGTCGTCCGTGGGATATTCAGAATTTGGGATTTTTTTTATAATGCAACCCTGATCTATACGTCTCCACAACTTTGTGTCTGACCTGTTTGGAGTGCTCCTTGGTCTTCATGTTGCTTGCTTAGTGGTGCTGCAGTCAGGGGCCTTTCAGAACAGGTATATTTATACAGGCATCATGTGACAGATCATGTGACACTGATTGCACACAGGTGGACCCTAATCAACAAATTATGTGCCTTCTGAGGTTAATTGGTTGGACCAAGTCTTATTTAGGGGTTTCATAGCAAAAGGGAAGAATACATATACACTCACAACTTTTCAGCTTTTACTTGGGGTTTCTTATATATATACAAGGTATTTTATTGTCATTTCACTTCACCAATTGTTAGGTCCATTACCTAACATCCAAATGAACCTCCATTTTCATTCCAGGTTGTAGATAATGTGACAAAACAGGACAAAGGCCAAGGGGATGAATACTTTCACAAAGTAACCCTTGAAACAATGAAACAAATCTAATAACCCTGCCTAGTAATACACTGCTATCCCTGAAGCTGGGCACAAGCGACACTATATGCCTGAAACAGGCAAGCATACAGACGGAAAATGCCTGAAAAGACTGGGATGGGTGTCAGCAGGTCTCTGCATACCAAACAAAAGACAGTGAGCACACTGTGAGTGGCACAGACTGCTGCAAGCGCAACTGCAATTCCCTCAGGGCAAGATTCCAGGAAAGGAAATTATCAGGTAAGTAAAATTTCACCTTCCAGATCGTCCTGCTAGATCAATCCAGACAAGTGGGAAGTATCAAAGCTACAACTTCACCGGGTGGGAGATCCACTATTACCAGAACATCCATATAGCTATGCCTGAACACCTAAAAAAGGGCAGAGAGGAAGGCCATTTCACTGCCTTACTTAAGTCCATGTGAGGGAGGCATTTCAAGACAGCACAGTCTGTTAAATGAAGGGTGAAAAAGACCAACAGAGCAGACGTTTTGCACTGCCATAGAAGAGAGGCACAACCATCTGTAGAACAGGCTACCCAGCATGGAGTGCATCAGTTGGAAGCTCTGGCGTTAGGACAAACAGGCCTGTTGCAGTCAACAACAAGCATGCTCCAAGACCCTGCAAGAACTAAGATGGAATGAAGCAGCCGCTGTTGTGGTTTATTTTCCAGCCTGACTTCTAGAATTGACCTTGAGAGGAAGGTCTTGGACAGTGACCTGGTAAAGAAGAGCCTAATGGAAAAGGATTTGGGTGCACAAGGCAGATTATGAGCCTGGAATCACCATTGTAAATCCCTCCAGATAGGAAGATTAAACCATGGCATTGCCTGGAGATACCAATGCTGATGATCTCCCATGGAACTAGAGGAAGGTACTACTATGTAAATAGAGGTAAGGTACGACTAGGCCAAAGGGAGCAAGGAACCCCTTCTACAGAATGCCTATATGACCAAAGACCAATGCCTCTAGCCAAGGTCAGGTACCCGTAGGAAAATACTGACCCCTTGAGCTGGAACATAGGCTTGAATCAAACAAGACAAGGCTGGGACAAGTACTAGGCAAACCAGGTGGTTTCCTAGTGTGATAGTTTCTGGAGGGGGCAGCAAAGAGCAAAATTCAATAGTCTGACAGACAGGAGGGATAGAAGATAGAAAGGTAGCATAGGATGCCAACACTCCAAACCAAGAGATAATCCTCTGCCACCTCCCAACCTACTTTTTTTTCCTTCCTCCCCCAAGAGAGAAGTAGGCTATAACCCATGACCTTTAGACTGAAAGCTCCTTTCCCCTAAGAAGACTGACCAAAAAGAAGCTCGAGCAAATGGACCATATAGGAGTCCATCCAAATTCATCAGGTAGGCCACTTAACAGCAGTAGCCCCCTGTTAAACTTCAGAAGGTAGGAGGAAGCTGAATGGTGCATGACCATGCCATACCTTACAAACATGGTAGCTGCCTGAAACTGCACATCTAAAGGCCTGACAAGAGCTAGCAAGCTTCCCCCCCCCCATGGAAAAGAGGGAGAGGAAGGATCTGGGTCCTCGCTATAATCCTTCTCTAGAGGAGACATACAGAAACTGCAACAACAATGGCAGTGAAGAATTATCATCCAAAACCCTGCTGGGACCCCTACCTCCAGAGGAATAGCATAGGAAGTAAACCCCCTTTTATTCTTTTCTTTTTTTAAAAATGTTTTCTTGGGCCTCCACAGCTATTATGACGATCTTTGCAGTTTTCTGGATCATGCTGCAGGCAAGGAAAGGAAGAAAAGGAGAAATAGCCCAGTCCAATACCCTTCTCAAGAAATCCACAGGGAGATCATGATGTGCTCCAAACAGGGCCACTGCGAAGCTTCCAATCTTCTCTAGATCACAACAAGAGCTGGAGGGGCAAGAGACACCTCAACACTGCCCTAGATGCCAGGATGATGTGGCATGCCCAAAATTGCGGCCATTCCTGCCTTTGAGGTCCCTGTAGGCTGCCAGGCTGAAATGCAGAGAAGCAGACCAAGGGAGGCACAGACTAAGACCGTCAATCTTCCCTGATGGACTGCCTAGATCGGCATCACTAACACTGAAAATTGGAGCCCGGGGGAAAACGGTGGTTGCCCCAGCTTAACCCAGCTGTAGTGAGCGCTAAAGAGCGGGGGATACAGACTGAAGTGGCATGAAGAAGCAATGAGCAGGCAGGCCATATGAAGCATTCTCCAACCACAACCGAGAGCTCCTGGCTGCCTTTGCACAGAATGGAGCCGAAGGTCCCCGCTGCACAGGATGATCGCACCATTCCCAGCAAGCAGCAGAATAGTAAAGAGCAAGGCACCTATCTGATTGCTGTCACTGTAAGTGACTGATATGGCAGGAGCAAAGCAGAGGGTTGTTGGATACGAGGTCTCCTGGCCCCCCTTGCATGGAATGGAGACAAAGGTCCCTGCTGCATAGGACAATTGCATTGTTCCCACTAAGCAGCTACAGAATGAAGAGCAAGGCAGAGACTCGATTGCTGGTGCTTGGTTGCCTGACACAGCCAGCTTAGAGGAAAGGGCCCCTGGAACCTGCTGCCACTGCGGCTGACTGACAAGGCAGGAGTGGAGCAGAAGGCTGTTAATACTCACTGCCACTGCGTCTGACTCCTGTGGCCGCTTGAACTGCAGTGGCTTCTCCAGGCTGGTGCCCACAGCTAGGTCAGCTGACAAAGGCAGCCAGAAAAGAAAAGAAAAAAAAGCCGTGAAAGAGGAAACTTCACACCGTTTACAGTCCAGTGAAGGGCTTTAAAATGTCTGTGGCTGGAAAAGGGGAGGAAGCAGGGCTGGCCCATCCAAGAGGCAGGCTAGGCGGCAACCTAGGGTGGCATGGCAGCTTTGTGCCACTGCATTGGTGCCTGTGGTAGGCCATGTGTGCCAAAGCACATGACCTGCCGTGGGCACCAAAGCGATGGCGGCACAAAGTTGCCACTGGCCCCCCAGAAGACAGAACTACCTTTCCTCTCTTATTTCTCCCTACAGCCCTCCTTGGGAACTCCATTCTTCTGGCAGATCGCTTCTATCTGTGCCCTTCTGTTCTACTGCCAACTCCAGTCTTCGATCCTTCCATCTTGCTGCTCCTTATGCCTGGAACAAACTACCTGAGTCTGAATGTCAGGCTTCATCTCTGACCCTTTTTAAATCCAGGCTGAAAACTTACCTCTTTGAGTCTACTTTTGGATCCTGATCTGCTTAGTTTCTTCTGTGTTTTCATACCATTCCCCTGATGTATCCTTGTCCTCAGCTGTTGTATTATCTGTCTAAGCTCTGATGAGCAAGGATCATCTTATAGATGTGTCTGTACAGCGCTGCATACATCTTGTAGCGCTATACAAATGATCAGTTATAGTAGTAGGTGACAGCAGCAGCACGGGGGGGGGGGGGGGGGTGGCTCGGCATAGTGGAGGGAGGTGCAGCATGGCCAGGGCCTGCCTGGGGTGGCAGAAACCCTTGGGCTGGCCCTCGGGGAGGGGGCATCAAACAAGAAGAAAAAGGTAGAGCAAACTAAATTAAATTCAAATAAATCAAATTAAAGGAAAAGGTGAATTTGAACTTGATGCAGGCTGCGACAAAGATTGAAATGCTGTTCTTCAGACTGAGGCCTACTCGCTCAACCAGTCATCCAAAAGTGACGTAGAGCTCAGTCAACCCCCTCCAGGTGGGAAACTCCAGCAGGGTATCTCAAATATGCTCTGGAGACATCCGCAGACCAGGCTCAATTGGGGAGATTCTCTACAGAATGGCTGTACATATGCACCAGTCCAGCAACCATCATCTGCTGGAGACAGAGAAAATACTGAAAGGTGCCCCTAGCTGAACCAGCCTTAATACCAGTGGTGATGTCACTGGAAGCCTCTTGGTTTTCTCTGTCTCCATCATCTGCTGGCAGGGAGACATAACCCACTTGTCTGGACTGATCTAGCAGGACAATCTAGAAATGTATCTTTTATTTTTATTTTTTAAATGCTGTGGGAGTGGGGGGAGGAGCCAAGATGGCGGATGCATGCTAACCCAGCTCCCAATGGCTCTCTTCCTGGTGTTAAATTGCTTATTACCTGTGTGCTAATATGCCTTGTAAGCGGAAAGCCAGAGTTTGGGAGCCCTCGAGAGGTGCACTCAGGGTTAAGGGGTTGCTCAATGCTTTTGTCCGGCCTGCTGGTGTGAGTGTAAGAACTCTGGAACAGGAAAGCTCTCTGGGTGGAAGGTGCGGATGAATTGAAGGAAATATCGATACATCGGGAAGATGTATTACAACTATTAGATAAACTGAAGAGTAGCAAATCACCTGGGCCGGATGGTATACATCCAAGGGTGTTGAAAGAACTGAAATATGAGATTGCAGACCTGCTATTAGTAATCTGTGAACTATCATTAAAATCATCTCTAATACCTGAAGATTGGAGGATTGCCAATGTAACACCAATTTTTAAAAAGGATTCCAGGGGTGATCCGGGAAATTACAGACTGGTGAGCCTCACGTCAGTACCGGGAAAAATGGTAGAAACCATCATAAAGAATAAAATTACTCAGCATGTAGATAGTCATGGCCTAATGGGAGACAGCCAACATGGCTTTAGACAAGGAAGATCTTGTCTTACTAATCTGTTATGTTTTTTTGAAAGTGTGAATAAACAGATGGACAAAGGTGAGTCGGTTGATATAGTGTATCTGGACTTTCAGAAAGCCTTTGACAAGGTCCCTCATCAGAGACATTTGGCAAAACTAAAGAGTCATGGGATAGGAGGCAGTGTACTACTATGGATCAAGAACTGGTTAAAAGATAGAAAGCAGAGGGTTGGGCTAAATGGGACAATTTCCCAATGGAGAAAGGTGAATAGTGGTGTACCCCAGGGATCTGTGCTGGGTCCGCTGCTTTTTGACATATTCATAAATGACCTGGAAAGTGGAATAACGAGTGAGGTTATCAAATTTGCAGATGACACAAAACTATTTAAAGTTGTTAAAACCCAAGAGGATTGTGGAAAATTGCAAGAGGATCTTGATAAATTAGAAGACTGGGCATCAAAATGGCAGATGAAATTTCATGTGGACAAGTGCAAAGTTATGCAACTAGGGAAGAACAACCCAAACTATGGTTATACAATGCAAGGTTCCACATTAGGAACCACCACTGAGGAAAAAGATTTAGGCGTCATTGTGGATAACATGTTAAAACCCTTGGCCCAGTGTGCAGCGGCAGCCAAGAGAGCAAATAGATGCTAGGTATCATAAGGAAAGGAATGGAAAATAAAACAAAAGATATTATAATGCCTCTATATCGTTCCATGGTGAGACTGCACCTTGAATATTGTGTGCAATTCTGGTCGCCGTATCTTAAAAAGGATATAGAGTTATTAGAAAAGGTTCAGAGAAGAGCCACCAAAATGGTAAAGGGGATGGAAGGATACTCCTATGAAGAAAGGCTAAAAAGGTTAGGGCTCTTTAACCTGGAAAAGAGACGGCTGAGGGGAGATATGATAGAAATTAATGAACGGAGTGGAACGGGTAAACGTAGATCGATTGTTTACGTTATCAGAATATAGAAAGACTAGGGGACATGCAATGAAGCTACATGGTAAACTATTTAAGACTAATAAAAGAAAATATTTTTTCACTCAACGTGTAATCAAACTCTGGAATTTGTTACCGGAGGATGTAGTAAAGGCTGTTAGTATAGCTGGGTTTAAAAAAGGTTTGGACAAGTTCCTGGAGGAAAGGTCCATAAACCATTATTAAGAAGGGACCCAAGATATCAATGCTTGACCCAGTACAAGCATTGTGGAACCTGTGTGTTTTGGGGAAACTGCTAGGTACGTATGACCTAGATTGGCCACTGTTGGAAACAGGATACTGGGCTTGATGGACCTTGGTCTGACCCAGTATGGCATATCTTATGTTCTTATGTTCTGATGGGGACAGTGGGAGCGGAAGGAGGCTCATCACGTCTCTCTAAGTCCAATGTCATCTTAAGCCCAGAGATGAGGTCAGCTTCAGTGAGGCCCTCCATTCCCAACATGGATATATAGTTGGTCGACTCTGCCCATGAGCTGGGGGATTCGACTGGAATGCCGGTGGAGGGAGAATGTGCCACGGCAGCCTCTTTGGATGCCACGGATCTTGCTGTGGAGCGCGGGGCCATGGATTCCAGAGCAGAGAGTGTGCCACGATCTTCTGTTGGGGATCAGGCTGGTATTGTTCTCTCTGATACTCAGCAGTTGAAACCCACATTGCAAAAGTCGACAATTATCATGCTTGAAACTTTGTGGAGTGGCCTACAGGCACTGGAGTCCTCTTTTCTCTCCCAGTTTGCTTCTTTTCAATCCCTGTTTTCTGGTTATGCTCAGGTTCTGGAATAGCAGAAGCAAACAGTGGCTCGGTTAGAAGTGAAAGTGGAGGTACTGTGACTAAAGATATTTCAAATATTCATTTGAAGATTGAGTCGCTGGAGAACTCAGTAAGGAAGAGGAATTTGCGTCTCCTTAATTTTCCAAGGGTGCCTACTATTCCCCCAAAAGAGCTTTTGCATTCATATTTCACTTCTGTGTTAAAGATACTATCAGAATCAATTCCTCCCCTTGCTAGGGTTTTCTATTTACCCGCTGCAAAGCGTAAAGGCCTTTCCTCATCTTCACCACTTCAAAAACCATCCTTTGACTCTTTGGACCTGACAGGTTTTTTGGAGACCTCTGATCCTGAAGCCATTCAACGATCAACACTTTTGCTGACGCTAGCTTTGGAACTCGATCGGGACTGGTTGATGAGGGTGTATTTTAAGACTAGGGATGAATTGTTTATGGGAGCTCTTATCCGTATGTTTCTAGATGTCTCTAAGGCCACCTAGAAATGCAGACAGCAGTTTTTGCTGCTGTGTCCGAAGGTTCTGCAATTGGGGGTTTATTTTTCCTCCGTTACCCATGTAAATGTTTGATAAAATATCATGGTGTTAACTATATCTTTTCTGATTCCTATATTTAACTCAGTTTGTCATTAGTAAAAATGTGACTACACCTTCCGAGTCTGTGAACCCTTGACAGATCACCTTTTGGAAACTGGGATCTCACATAGCAGGATTATTGCACCAGTACGTGTTCTTTTTTCCTTAGGATTTTCTTTCCTTTGTTTGTGTCTGGCTCCTCTTAATAATAGTGGTGGACTAGTGGAATAAGTTCTTCTTATATTTGATTTTGTTGGGTAGTTTGGTTTGGAGGGTTGCCTTCTCCCCTTATTTTGGTTTATATGATTTTCCTTTTCTGTAACAAGTTGTTTTTCTTGTGTAATGATTTGAAAATTGCATAAATAAAAAAAAAATGCTGTTGCTGACTATTGACCCTAAGCATTTTCCCCATTACCACAAAGAGGGTCATTTTATAACAGGGTGCGTAGGTTAAGGCAGCAAAAATGCACCTATTTTATAAAGACAAGTCAAATACTAGCGCAAGTGTCAAAGGTCGCATTTTAAATTCAGGCACAGACATTTACACCTGCTCTGTAAGAGACATAAATGAACACACGTTAAATATGCAAGTACGTGCATAAATGAAGGAATTTTATAATCAACATGCATACTTGTGAACTCTGCCCACGCACTCCCAGCTATGCCTACTGGCAAAATATGTGCATTCATGTCAATGCGTGTACTGTTATGCTAATTGGTATTCTATGAGGCCATTAATGTGCGTAAACTGCCATATACAGACTTTAATGACTTTATAAATTACCTCCACCATGGGCAAAACTCCGTCCATACATCTGGTCCATAGTCTCTAAATCCTTTGAATACAGTTGAGAAACCAGTATAATAGCAATGTGAAAATGATCTCTCCTTGATAAGGAACATTTCATCAGCAACTTATGGCATGACACTAGTATTGTGAGATGAGATGGTAACTCACTTCTAATCAATAACAGAACTATTTTTTCTTCTTACTAAATTTTTTTTGCATTCACTATTTTTACTTTTCCTGTATCTAACTTGGACAATTTGGATGTGCAACAAATTCTTATATTAGAGTCTTTTCTTATGCCCCTTGATGTTTCCAGCTTAATTGGAAGTAGATCATGAACCTTCATTTTTGACTATTTGGAGGATTTCTATTTTTATATCTTTTCACAAATTACTTAGCCCAGTCACAATAGAGCCTGGTCACTAGGTATCACCAGTGAGCGATGGCTGATACTCCCTCCCCATTTCCCTTTGAGAGATATGAACATTTCCCCAATAGCATCCCATACTGGTTAGTCCAGGAAGCAGGAAGAGGCTCAGTAAAGGAACCCAGGTTGCCACTGACTGGCCTATATATAAAAGGTTTTCCCCCATTTTGTGTCTAAGGAAAATATTTAGAGGCTGAAATCAGCAGGACAGTCAGCATATCATTTGAAATGTCTAATAATATAAATATATTTAGAGGCCCTATAGGTTTAGGCAGTGCTGCTGAATATACAGGTTTAAATAGAAATCCAAAGGACATATTCCATCTTATACTTGCTTTTTGTCTGGCATGACTGCACATGTAACCTATACGCAATGCAGCTGAAAGCCCACCCCAGTCCCAAACCCTGCCACCTTTTTGGATGTACAATAAATTAAACATCTAGAACGCATTATTACTAACCTGTAACAGGTGATGTCGAGGAACAACAGTCTTCACATATGGGTATCGTCTGTACAGACAGAGCCCATGTGGGAATGTTTCCCTTCATCCAATTCGAAAGCTTTTGGGAGCAATCCACTGTGCCTGCGCATATGCCTTCCCAAGTTGTCTTCTCAGTTGAGTTTGTAGCTGAGAGATACAGGAAAAAGAGAATACCCTACAACTCCTAGGGGAGGAGGGTGGGTTGTGAAGACTGATTCCCGCTGTTCCCAGAGATCACCTGTTACAGGTGAATAACAATGCTATCTCCAGGAACAAGTAGGAATACAGTCTTCACATATGGGATTCACTAGTTCCAAGGTACCAGATTGGAAGTGGTAGCAATAGTATCCCCGAGGCTAAGAATAGAGCCGAGAAAGTGTGGATAAAAAGTGGCCCCATTGGACTCAATTGTAGTTGACAAGATCATCGCCAGGGATGTCTGGTGCCAGGAGAAGTCCGGGACAGAGAGTAGGAGTTGCAGTTATGTCCCAAAAAGGTGCTGGAGGACAGCTTGGCCAAAGACAGCATACCGACGGGAGTCCCTGTCAAGGCAGTTGTGTACAGCAAAGGTATGAATGGAGGATCAGGTATCTGCTCAACAGATTTCATTAATGGAGACACAATGAAGGTTGGCAGTCGAGGTTGCCATGGCTCGCATGTTGTTGGCGGTGACATGATCCTAAAGGGAGAGTCCAGCTTGAGCTTAGGTGAAAGAAATGCAGTCTGCAATCCAGTTGGGTAGGGTGCGCTTCGTTACTGGCAGTCTAAGGTGACTTGGATCAAAGGAAATGAATAATTGGGAGAATTTTCTGTGATTCTTGGTTCTGTACAAGTAGAAAGCCAGTGCGCGCTTGCAATGTAGAGTGTGTGGCACTGCTTCAGCCCTACAGGCATGCGGTCTGGGGAAAAAGACCAGTAGTATCTTTGATTGGTTGAGGTGGAAGGGAGAGACCACCTTCGGAAGGAAGTATGGATGAGTATGTAGAACCACTTGTCATGGTGGAACCGGGTATACAGAGGATCCGACACTAAAGCCTACAGTTCGCTGATGCAGTGAGCTGAGGTGAGGGCAATGAGGAAGATTACCTTCCAAGATAAGAATTTTAAGGAAGTGGTGGCTAAAGGCTCAAAAGGAGGCTTTAGAAGTTGTGCTAGAACCTCGTTGAGGTCCCCAGCCACTGGTGGTGTTTTGATTGGTGACTTGGACAGCAAAAGACCCCACATAAATCTTTGCTCCAAGGGGTTCACAGAAATGGGATGCCTGTCCACTGGCTTATGATAGGCTGAGATGGCACTCAGATGAACTCTGACTGAGTTAGTCTTGAGACCTGCTGAGGACAAGTGGAGGAGATATTGTAAAAGGAATTCCACTGGGCAGATTGAGAGGTCAATATGTTTTGGGGTATACCAGAGAGTGAACCTTTGCCATTTGAAGGCATAAGAACGTTTGATAGATGACTTGTGAGATGCAAGTAGGATGTCCTTGACCCGTTATGGAAGGTCGAGGTCAGCAAAGATTATGCTTTCAGCAACCATGCCGTGAGATGGAGGGCTTGTGGATTGGAATGGAGAAGTGTCCCATGATCCTGAGAAAGGAGGTTCGGTGCATGTCGCTATTAGGACCATGGAGCCCCTGTCGGCCTACAGCTAGAACAGAGGCTATTAAGGAGATGGACAGGAATGCATAAAGTAGGCACATTCCCCAATGGAGAAGGAAGGCATCCGTTGCCTGGTTGTGCCGGGAGGGAAGCCTCAAGCAAAACAGTGGAAGTTGTGCATTCTCCTGGATGGTGAACAGATCTATTCTGGGGGTCTCCCACATGTGGAAGATCCAAGATGCCATTTTCTGATTTAAAGTACACTCGTGAGGACATAAGATATGGCTGAGTCTGTACACAAGGAGATTGAGTTCACCTGGGAGATACACAGTCGTGAGATGGATGCAGTGTGCAATGGAGAAGAACCTGAGATGAAGGGCTTCCTGGCAGAATGGATAAGAACCCGTTCCCCCTTGCTTGTTCACAGAGAACATGGCCACCTGGTTGTCCGTTCGGACTAAGATCTATTTGCCCGAAAGTTGGGGTGGAAAAACCTGAAAACCCTAAGGGCATTCATGAAAGCACATAGTTCCAGGAGGTTGATCTGCAACTAAGATTCCTGTTGTGTCCACTGCCCCTGTGTGGTGAGACTATCTAGATGTACTCCCCACCTCAGTTTGGAAGCATCCATTGTCATGGTGCATTGAGATGGAGGCATCTGAAAAGGTGACCCTCTGAGTAGGTTTTGAGGGAATCACCACCACTGAAGGGAGTTTACAAGTGGAGGGGTGATGCAGATCTTATCTGAGAGATGCCTGGTTGCTTGAGTCCATTCAGATGACAGAGTCCATTGGGCTTGCCGCATGGGCAGGCGGGCATAGGGGATGACATGGACTGTGGAGGCCATGTACCCCAGAAGGCACAGTATTTCTCGAGCTGTCACAGCACCGTGACCCTTTATGCTCTTGGTCAGCTTGATGAGGCAGGCAGAGCAATCCTGTGGAAGGAAAGCTCGGGCCTGACAAGTGTCCAGAAGTGCTCCAATGAATTTGAGCTGCTGGGATGGGACCAGGTGCGATTTTGGAAAGTTTAGGAAGAATTCCAGATCTTGGAGCACAGTGATGATGCAATGAAGAGATAGTTTACCTATTGTGGGGATTCTCCCCTGATTAGCCAGTCTTCTAAGTAGAGGAAGAGGAATACCCCCTAAAGTACGAAGGTAGACAGCAACCACCGCCATGCATCTTGTGAACACTCAGGGTGTGGAGGCTAACCCGAAGGGCAGCACCCAATATTGGTAGTGGATTTGCTGGAACCGAAAACACAGATACTGTCTGTGTTGAGAGTGAATCAGCAAATGTGTGTATGCCTCCTTGAAGTCTAGAGAACATAGCCAGTCATTCCTTTGAAGGTATGGCAGAAGTGTACCAAGGGAAATCATTTTGAATTTTTCTCAAATGAGGAATTTGATTAGGTTCCTTAGATCTAGAATGGACCTGAACCCTTCTGTCTTCTTTGGGATAAGGAAGTAAGTAGAGTAGAAGCCCCTGCCCTCTTGGGTGGGTGGAACTCTTTCTACAGCTCCCTGAGCTAACAGGATGGACATCTTGACTGATAGGAAATTTGTCTGCAAGTGGTTTGTGGGATAATCTCTTGTGGAGGTGGTGGGGGGCAAGCTTTCAAAATTAAGCAGATAGCCCCTTTGGATAATTTTGAGAGACAACTACTTTGATGTGATGAGGTGATATCTGTGGGCATAGGAACAGAGTCTGCTTACTATGTGTAGGGGTTGGGGACACTGCAGAGGCAGAGTAGCTATGCTCTCTAGGAAAGAGTCAAAATACAGGTGCTGGCTTTGGCTGTGCAGCTGGTTGGGGCTTAGGTGTCTTAGACATTTTGGGCTGGTGAGGGCCCTGCTGTCACTGCTGAGGTTGGTAAGCAGCTGCAGGTAGATAAGAAGGATAATATTTTTTCTTCTTAGGATAGACTAATCCAAAGAAATCTTTCTTTCTCCTAGAGGGGTCTAACGTCTTTCTGGAGAGGTGTTTTAGAGTGAGATCATCTGTCTCAATTTCTCCGGCCTTCTCTCTCCAAAGAGGTTCTCTCCAGAGCAGGGGATATTGGCCAATTTATCCGGAACCCACTGCTCAAGGTTAGATGCTTGGAGTCAGGTCATTCTGCAAGCACCTGTGCAGACTGCTAAAGTTCTGCTGGATGACTCAAAGGCATCGAAAGATGCTCTGGTATGAAATTTAGATGTATTCTGATTTTTCCTGATTAAGGCTGGAATGCATCCCGTTTATTATCAGGAAGGATAGGAGCAAAGTTCTCTATATCCCTGGAGATATCCTTGAAATACATGCCCATATAACGCATGTAGGAAGCAATCCTAGAAGTGAGCATGCATGCCTGAAAGCAGCGACGGCCAAAGGCATCAAGAGTTCTGGAGTCCTTGCCCGGAGGCCTGGACGAATGATTCTTAGAACTCTTGATGCACCGCATCGCCGATTCCACCACCAGGGAGTGGTGTGGTAGTTGAGGCTTTTGGAAGCCAGGGCGTGGTAGAACTCGGTACATGGTATTGAGTCGTTTGCTGATAGGCGGAACCGTTAGCGGGGCCTTCCACATACATAGCATTAGATCCTACAGGATATGATGCACTGGTAGCATGGCTGCCTCTTTGGGTGCTGAGAGGTATTGGAGGATTTCCAATTCCTCTGCCTTCGGTTCAGTCTTCGATGCCACGGTAATCTGTAGGCCTGCTGCCATGTCCCAAATGAAGTCTTGAAAAAACATAGAAACATAGAAACATGATGGCAGAAAAAGATGACATTGCCTAGCTAGTCTGCCCTTTCAAATCAACCACTACAACAGTCCCCTTTTTTCCTTTAGAGATCCTATGTGTTTGTCCCATGCTTTTTTGAATTCAGATACTGTCCTCATCTCTACCACCTCCACTGTGAGACTATTCCACGCATCTACCACTCTTTCCGTAAAGAAATATTTTCGCATATCACTCCTGAGTCTATCCCCTTTCACCCTCATCCTATGTCCCCTCTTAGAAGAGCTTGCTTTCCATCGAAAGAGGCTCTCCTCCTGTGCATTTGACGTCACTCATGA
The DNA here is from genome assembly GCA_033557465.1 of Ichthyophis bannanicus. NCBI lineage: Eukaryota > Metazoa > Chordata > Amphibia > Gymnophiona > Ichthyophiidae > Ichthyophis > Ichthyophis bannanicus. The sequence continues at coordinate 224,951,387 of CM066031.1, forward strand.
GAAGGGGATGGATTGGAAGAGAGATCCCGGGTTACCCTGGAATCCTCTGATGCACATCAGAATCAGAGGAAGTAGAGTCCGATTCTGACAGAAAGTCAAAGTATAGATGGTCCTATGCCAATGACGAGGCCCAATGCCAATGATCAGTTGGTGCGGCAACTGGAACCTGTTGAGTACCAATGATGCCTGTCTGTTCCAAAGGAGGCATCGGAGAGAGAGAGGATCCCCCAATGCAGGTTCAAGATCTGGCATTGGGCCCGGAGCGATCGGCCATAGGCCAGATGCCAACACCTGCACCGCTGGAGCTTTTAAAACCAATGGTACTGAGGCTGCCAGGAGTGCTGCCAAACTCCTCTTGATAGCCAAGATGTGCTGGTCAAGGGAGGAGGCTGATGCCTGGGAGGAATCCCACACGGGGCTCTAAGCCACCATACTAGAATATGGAACCAGTAGCTCTCCGGAGGTTAAGGCCTTGGGAGCATCCTGAAGCCCCTGTTGTGCTTTGGAGGGCTGGTCCTCTCGCCGGGACTGTTTGGCAGGCCTGTCTGCATTGGATGCACCTTTTGGTGAATCTCAATGCCAATGAAGGGACTTACCTTGAGGACCGGTATCGAGTTTTGATGCCGATGACTAAGACTTAGTCTTATGTTTGGACTTTGAGGAGACCTGAGAACCAAGAGAGGAAGCCTCGACAATGTGGAAGCCATTGAAATCGAGTCCAGGGCAAACAGAGAACCATACTGTCTGGCTCTGTTCTTTAGGCCTCTTTTTGTCATTTGTTGGCACAAAGGACAATCAGTCGGTAAATGGTCTGGACCCAAACATTTTAAACACCAGTCATGTTTATTGGTGACTGTACCAGAACCTTTGGTACATTTTTTGAAGCCGCTGATGTGTTTTTCCATAATTGTGGAACAAAGTAAGCCAAGGACAACACCAAAATTGCAAAAAAAGAAAAAAGAAAAAAAGAAAAAATATTTTGAAAAGAAAAGAAATATCGGGGCCAGTATCAGAGAAGGTACCGGTGTCAACGGAAAGGCAGAGTACATATTTAAACCAAAAGATGACATTTTTCAACGGTGACAGGAAGAAAACAACCTGCTGGCTCCATGAAAAATGAAGAACTGAGGAGAGGATTTGAGAAGGCAGATGCGCAGGCGCAGTGGATTGCTCCCAAAAGCTTTCTAATTGGACACTGGGGAGAGTTCCCATGAGGGTTCCGTCGGTACTGACGATACCCATATGTGAAGACTGCATTCCTGCTTGTTCCTGGAGATTTATAGGTATAGTGGCCCTGAATTGTTTTTTTTTTTTTTCTTTCTTTTTATTGAGATTTCAATCCTTTACATACAGGAAATACAAAAGAAATAAAAGGCAAATTTTAATACATAATCCAAACTAATTTACACAGATTATTTACTCCCAGCCCACAATATGGAGTGTGAAGAGGAAAAATTTAAGCACTAAATCCACAACTGAGATGGAGACATTTAAACAAAAACCCTTTTATACTAAACAAAAAACCGTCTATCAACCAAGATTGTGTAAGAAAGTTTCTAATTGAGTTGATTCAAAGAAGATATAGGATTTACCCTGATGTGTGATAACACATTTACAAGGATATTTAAGTATAAAGGAGGCCCCTAAAGCTACGACACGAGGACGGAGCAAAAGAAAGGCCTTCCTCTTCAATTGCGTAGCACGACCCAAATCAGGGAAAACCCGTATCAACTGCCCAAAAAACATTTCCTGTCGGTGTTTAAAGTAAGAACGCAAGATCAACTCCTTATCCCGCTCTAATGAAAACGCCACTAACAAAGTAGCCCTAGTAGAAATTTCCTCTACAGAGGACTCTAAATAGGCTGACAGATCCAGACTCTGAGCAGATAAACGATCCATATCCCCAATATTTGCACCACCTGTCTCCGAATCTGATACCAGATTCTCTCTAATACCAGTAGGCAAGTAATATATTTTAGACAAAACAACGGATTCTGGTTCAGAGATTTTTAGAACATCCTTTAAATATTTAGTAAATAATATATTCGGAGAGAGGTAGTGCGTATGAGGAAAATTTAACAATCTAAGATTTTTAACCCTTAGAGCATTTTCAATTATTTCATCACGAGTATGTAATTGCAAAGAATCTTGAACAAAAGAAGCTATAGCCCCTTGAATAGAAACTATCTATCAACTTTAACCTTATGAGACTCAAGAGAGCCCAATCTGTCCTGATGGTTAGACAAACAATTCACAGTCTCCTTAGTAAACGTAGAAATTTTAGCCAAAGAAGACTTCAAGGAAAGCTCAGTTCTGGACACAATCCGCCATATATCTTGTAACGAAACTTCTGTCGGGGGTGAAGGATCTTCCAGAGATGGCAAGGAGAAATCAATTGGGCAAGGTGCAGAAACAGTATCTCCTTCAAACCTCAAAAAGGACTCAGGAAGCATTGTAGAAACAGAAAGATTACCATCTGCAGAAGGAGAAAGTTCTCTATCCGATACCTGCGGCTGTTTGCTGGGTGGGGTTAAAACCCTACGCGGCTCTGGAGACGGATTCAGAGAGACAGGACTTACCGATACTGAAGAATCAGTTGGAGACAAAGAAGTAGGGGGTGGCACCATGGACCGAAGATGACTATCCATGGGCCCCACCACCTTAACAGATTTTCCAGACGACATTGAAGATGGAGTGGGCTTCTTCTTACGCTTCCCCATACAGTTAATACACCAATCTCACCCGATCCGCTCCGATGTGCTCCGAAGGGGCTCCAAAGGGGCGTGACCTGCCCCTTAGGACATGCCCCTTCGGAGCAGGCACCCGGGCACGCGCCCGCGGTGCGCGTCCCGCGGTGGGGGCTTGGTCTTATAGCCCGGTCTGCTCACGTTGTCCCCAGTGCTCTCCGGGAAATAGCAGGAACTCCTCTCAGCTTCAGAAGAAACAAATGTAGAAAATAAGGCACACACTCAAAGCACAAGGAGGGAGGGCTTGGTCTTATAGCCCGGTCTGCTCACGTGGTCCCCAGTGCTCTCTGGGACAGTGCAGGAACTCCTCTCAGCTTCAGAAGAAACAAATGTAGCAAATAAGGCACACACTCAAAGCACAAGGAGGGAGGGCTCGGTCTTATAGCCTGGTCTGCTCACGTGGTCCCCAGTGCTCTCCGGGACAGAGCAGGAACTCCTCTCAGCTTCAGAAGAAACAAATGTAGCAAATAAGGCACACATTCCGCCCTGAATTGTTTTTTAAAGCAATCATGATTGAGAAATATACAAATGGGAATGGAGTAGATACCACACCATTCACAAAAGATGATGTGTTAGAACAGCTTGCAAAACTGAAAGTGGACAAGTCTATGGGACCAGATGGGATACATCCCAGGATACTGAGAGAGCTCACTGAAGTTCTTAGAGGGCCGTTGAAGGATGTTTTTAATAGATTCTTGGAGACAGGAGAAGTTCCACAGGATTGGAGAAGAGCTGATGTGGTACCTCTTCATAAAAGTGGTAGTTGGGAAGAAGTTACAAATTACAGGCCAGTAAGACTTACCTCGGTGATGGGAAAAGTAATGGAGGCGCTCCTGAAAAAGCGAACAGTGGACTTCCTCGAAACTAACAGGTTGCACGATCCGAGGCAACATGGTTTTACCAAAGGACAATCTTGCCAAACAAGTCTGATTGAGTTCTTTGACTGGATGACCAGAGAACTAGATCAAGGGCATGCGATGGATGTGATCTACCTAGATTTCAGCAAAGCCTTTGATACTGTTCCTCATAAGAGGCTTATCAATAAACTCAACAGCTTGGGTATGGGTCCCAAGGTGGTGAATTGGTTCAGAAACTGGTTGACTGACATACGACAGAAAATGACGGTAAATGGAACTCACTCCGATGAAGGGAAGCTGATTAGCGATGTGCCCCAGGGTATGGTGCTGGGATCGGTATTCTTCAATATATTTGTGAGTGATATTGCTGAAGGACTGAATGGAAAAGTCTGTCTTTTTACAGATGACATGAAAATTTGCAACAGAGTGGACTCACCTGAGGGAGTGGATAACATGAGGAACAATCTGCAAAAGCTGAAAGAATGGTCTAATGCTTGACAGTTAAGATTTAATGTGAAGAAGTGCAGTGTCATGCACTTGGGAAGCAGAAATCCAAGGGAATTGTATGCGATAGGGGGCGAGAGATTGGTGTGCATGGACCAGGAGAAGGACCTCGGAATGACTGTTTCTGAGGATCTCAATGTGGCGAAACAGTGTGACAAGGCAGTGGCAAAAGCCAGAAGGATGCTGGGTTGCATACAGAGAGGAGTTACCAGCAGAAAGGAAGAGGTACTAATGCCAATGTACAAGTCTCTGGTAAGGCCTCACTTGGAATATTGTATTTAGTATTGGAGACCATATCTCACAAAACATAAAAAGGCTGAACGCAGTTCAGAGGAAGGTGACCAAAATGATTTGGAGCCTGCATCAGAAGATTTATGACAAGAGACTAGAAGACCTAAATATGTACAATCTGGAGGAGAGGAGGGACAGGAGAGATATGATTCAGACCTTTAAATACTTAAAGAGTATTAATGAACAAACAAACCTCATCCAAAGATGAGGCAGCTGTAAAACTAGAGGGCATAACATGAAGCTGCAAGGGGGTAAACTGAAAGGCAATGTCAGGTAATACTTTTTCACTGAAAAGGTGGTGGATGCTTGGAATGTCCTCCTGATGGAAGTGGTGGGGGCAAATACAGTGACAGAATTTAAAATGGCATGGGACAGACACAATGGATCCTTTTATAGCAACAGGATAAAATCAAAATAAACATAGCTATCTCTGATATCTGAACAAATATGGGTGACCTAAACGGAGCAGTGGGTACATCCCTAAACAAAGGCATGGGGAGTGGTGACCTGCACGGAGTGGCAAGTGCAGCTACTCTTGCCGCCTTGCTGGGCAGACTAGATGGACCATACTGGTCCCATTTCTTTAGGAATTCACTTTATTTATTTGTTTTTCTGTAGCAGCTCAAGGCATTCAATAAAAATTTGCGCTAACTGTGCTAAGATGCCATAAGCCCTTTATTCACAGCTGTTGTCTTGTTTCTTTCGTTCCCCCTCCCATCTAACTAGCATCACATGGGTAATCCTGCTGTTGAGAAGCTCAGGCTGTGGCTTCCCCTTGAACATGGCACAAACTAGCTATTAGGTATCTATGTTGCGCAATGGCTGAGAGTCCCGCCTAGGAGTTGTCAATGCTTCCTCCGTAGTGTTCCCATTCCCAGCTGACCTGAAAAGGATAAAATGAAAGTAAGATAATATTCTTGACTACCTTACCTTCCTCCTTGCTCTGCAATGTGTATGTCACTGGAGTGCTGGACTCTACTGGTTTCCAAATTACAAGAGCACCAGCTTCATTCACTTGAGCAATATCCGGACATGATGGACAGCACGGGATTTCTGTCATGGGAAGACAAATAAAGCCAATATTTATCATTCCTTTCACTTTCCAGAGCACAATCAGAGCTTTAGTTTAAGTACTGTCAATGTAGAATCCAGTAATTCTGCAGTGTAAAGAATCTCACCATGAGGAAGGACCAAGCCAGCTGTAAAGTCCAAGTTTACAAAGAACACTGAGATCAGAAATGAATGGTCTAGATTGGGAGATGCTCAATCCCGGCGGTACTTTACTAAATGCTCGGCTGAATGTGGAGACTTTTGTATAAGGATGTTCAGGAGTCCATGTGTATGTGCCTGTACACACAGCAAGAACAGCCATTTACAGTACAAAGATACATGTGGAAAAAATGAATGGCATGGACTTGGCAGTTTTCACATGGAAGTGGAGCTACGTTCATGTGTAGCTGGCTTTTTCTACAAATCTGTATGTGTAAGTACCACTAATTAAGTACTGAGGCTGCAATTTTTATTTTGTTATCATTTCTGAGGCTAAAATAAGCAAGGGGGGAATAAGGAAAATTACTCCCTCAACCCCCTTGGCCAAAAACAAACACTTTTTAAAAATCTATGTGTGCTCTGAGCTGGTGCATAACCCAGTGGGGAAATTTTTTCCCATATATGTACATTCCTATTGTAAAATGGGGAAAACAAGTTTAGTTTGTTTGTCCTACCCAAGCCACTCGCCACCATGAAATCTCTCTGTGGTGTGGATCTCTGCATGTAACAGCAGCTTTCTGAAATCACCCTTTACATGTGTATGCGATCTGATGTGTGAATGCCGTTATTTATACATGGAGTTGCTAATACCAGGCATAATGCAGTAATAAAATGTTTTGGTTTTTCAAAACAATAGTCTGCTGCAAAAAGGCAAGTTGACGTTTTCAGTACCAACCAACTTAATTAATTTTATTTAATTGGCATGTACAATTTTTTACTTCTTAATGTGCGAGGTATGAGAGTTTTTCATGGCCCAATGAGAGAGAAAATACCACGTCAGCTCTGATGTGTGTGCTTTTCTAATAATTTCTAGAAACTGTCAAAATATTCCAGGGATCCTCCTGTGTCTGGTACTGTATCAGTGGAGAATCCACATGATCAAAGCACTTTTCCACAGCAGATATGTAAAAGAACTCCACTCAGATGAGAGAACCATATATTTACAAACATCCAGCTATTTAAGATCTGTCAGAACTGACCAAAGTGAATTTTTGAGGTGAAAAGGTGTTTTTCTCTCTATAAACACTTTGCTCTCTAGCATACACACGTATTGCAATATATCTATTCAACTTACATTTGCTGGAGTGCTCCATAATTGTTAATGGCCATGCGAGATACTGCACAGTTATTATGATGGCTGATATAATAAGTTTCTACCATTATGTGTCCTTAACTTTAGTGTTTTGGATATTTACTGGACAGAGTAAGTGATATCAGAGTTGAAGACACAAGTTCTTTTTATGCACTTACCAGCCTTCTTTAGGATGCAGCAGGTGGAAGCTCCCCCCAAGGAGTTGGTGGCCACACATGCATAAATGCCAAGATCCTTGGCAGTTACCGCAAGTATGGTTAAAAGCTGAAAGTTTTTGAGAGTTGATGAGATCAGGACCCTGTCGCTGCCTTCAATGGTTAAACCATCTATAAGGACAAGACAGAACATGAAAGGGACTCTGGTGAGCTGTACTTCAGAATCCTTAATCAAATTGAAACAAAAAATATGCTGGTGGATGAGGTCATTGTCAAAGCTGGCTGCTTTTTGAAAAGTGTTTTTTAAAAAAGGAAATATTGCAGTATATAAACGTAGAACTTTTGCCATTATAATCACAAAGGAGCCAAAGTGACTCTTCAGCAGCAGTACTTACATAGACAGCACTACAGAAAACATGTATCACTTTAAAAGGATTTCTTTTTCATTTAAAGTAAGGTACTGCTGAATATTGACCCCATAAACTATCTGAATATACATCATTCTGTAGATAAGTATTAACTAAAGTATTATTCCTAACTGTTAGGCTATGGAGGAGTAATCTAATGTTTAGAACAGAAGGCTAAGAAGCAGAGAAAGTAGACTCATATCCTACTATCACTCCTTGTAATCTTGGCCAAGTCACTTAATCCTCTGTTTCCTCGGATACAAACTTAAGGCCTGATATTAAAAAAAAAAAGCTGGGCTCCTAAATTTGTACTCTATTTTCAGTCCAATTTAGGAGCCTAAGTTTTCACATGAAAATTCATCTTAGTTTAGAAGCTTAAACGTGGTCGTTAAGTGCCGTCGAGACGATGTTGATTCATGGCAACCTTCTGGATAGTTGTCCTAAAATGTATTCGGTCTTCAGTCAGGTAGCTCATTGTTGATGAAGTGGCATCCATAGTTGTTGTTACTCTATCGATCCATCTCATTGCTGGTCTTCATCTTTTGTATTGATCTTCAATCTTGCCAAGTATAATGTCTTTCTCTAATGATCTCTCTCTTCGCATGATGTGTCCAAAGTATGAAAGATGAAGTCTTGTCATCTGAGCTTCTAAAGACAGCTTACGTTTGAACTCCTCTAGTACTGACTGGTTTTCTGTAAGGGTAGTCTATGGTATACACAGTATTTTTTGCCACCACCATAATTCAAAGGCATCGATCTCCTTCCTGTCTATCGTTTTCACTATCCAACTTTTGCATCCATATGATTTTATTGAAAATACCATAGCTTGGACAAGTCAAATATTTGTATGGAGAGAGACATCTCTGCTCTTGAGAATCTGGTCTAGGTCCTTCATAGCCATTCTGCCAAGAGCAATGTGTCATCAAATTTCTTGACTGCTTGTTGTTTCTTTATTAATTATTGATCCAAGCAGGTTAAAATTGTCCACTATTTCAATTTCTTCTCCATCAACAATGAACGTATTGATTTTGCCAGTTATCAGGATCTTTGTCTTTTTTCCATTAAGGTGCAAGCCAATTTTAAGACTATGTTCCTTGATCTTGAGAAGCAAATGTTTCAGATCGTTTTCATTTTCAGACAGTATTGTGGTATCATCAACATAGTGAAGGCTGTTGATGAGTCATCCCCCAATCATCACACCTCGGATGTCTTCATACAGTCCTGCTTCTCTGATGATATCTTCTGCATATAAATTAAATAGATAGAGCCCAATTCTGACGTGGACGTCCCGGCCCTCTGTGCCTCTGGTCGGAACCAGACGCATAGAGTTAGCTGGGATTCTGATCCTGTGGGACACGTCTAACCCCGCAGGATCAGAATCACGTGCAGGCTAGGACCCTGATTCAGTCCGGCCTGCACGTACAGGCCTTGCCCGACTATCTCAGTCAGGGCTTTTCAATGGAGCTGCAGCGCCATGGCATCCGGTTGCCATGGCACTTCAGTTCCATTGAAAAGCTGTGATCCCCGGCTGCCAGCTAAAACACTTCATTCCCCACAGCCCAACCCCCAATCTGGCCTCCCAAGGCCAGGGTCAGGCTGCAGGGAATGTCCCCTGCCCCCTCCCGCCGCTTCCCAGCCCTGGGCCTGCCGTCCTCCACCGCATCGGGGAACTTATTCCACCTCAGAGGTGGAATACGTTCCCCTTCAAGCTGTCAGCCCCAGATGTACAGGGCTGACATTGGAATTGGCCCTGTAAGTCCGGGACCGATGAACGCCCACTGCCTGCCCTAACACCACCTCTTTCCCACCCCTATCTAACTTCCTTGTACAACATGCGGGGAAGTTAGATGGGGTGAGAAAGGGCACAAATAGCGGGGATGAACGTCCAAACGGGAAGTCCATCCCCGCTATTCGTGCCTCGGAATGACCCTGATAGGGGAAAGTATGCAGCTTTTTTTATATATCTGGGCTGATTTTAAACCATTCTGTTTCTCCTTGTTCCGTTGAACTGTTGCTTCTTGGGCAATGCAAAGGTTCTGCAGGAGAATTATCAGGTGTTCTGGTATGCCCATGCTTCTTAATGCAGTCCAGAGTTTCTCACGGTTTACACAGTAATGTAAACCATGTGGTTACAGCACTGGCTTGGTAACCAAGAGACTAGGGTTCAAGTCCCACTAGCACTCCTTGTGGCCTTGGGCAAGTCACTTAACCCTCCACTGCCTCGGAAGAAAGACCTGGCAATCTACTTCTGGTCACACTGCAAAGCAAACCCAGGAGCTGCTGCGTTGCCAGGGGTAAGCACTGACTCGAAGGCATACATTGTTATTTTTGTCACACAGTCAAAAGCCTTGCTGTAGCCAATAAAACACATATAAATATCCTTTTAGTATTCTTTTGTCTTTTCAAGAATCCATCTCATATCTGTGATGATGTCTCTTGTTCGTCACCCTTTGCTGAATCCTGCTTGCATTTCAGGCAGTTCTTGTTCCAGGTATGGTTTTAGCCTCTGCTGAAAGATCTTGAGTAAAATCTTGCTGGCATGTGGGATTAGAGCGATTGTGCGATAATTTCCACAGTCAGTCAGATCATCGTTCTTCAGTATTGGTGTGTTAAACTAGAAAGCATTGTGGGTTAAACTAGAAAGAGGGAAAGAGAAATCTATTTACATTGGTGTGATATACAGACCTTCCTCACAAGAGGAAGAGGTGGACAGAGAGTTAATTGAAGACATGCGCAGCATTGCTAGGAAAGGGGAAGTGCTACTGATAGGAGATTTCAATATGCCAGATGTTGATTGGCACATTCCTGCTGCAGTATCATCTAGAAGTAAGGAGATCCTGGATTCTCTACAGGGAGAACTATTCAGGCAATTGGTAACAGACCCCACACGTGAAGGGGCCATACTGGACTTGGTGCTTACCAATGGTGAAAGTGTTTCTGATGTTGTAGTGGGAGATCATTTTGCATCCAGTGATCAACAGATGGTGTGGGTCAGTACTAGGACTAGGGCTGTTAGAATCCATTCAAAGGCGAGGATCTTAGACTTTAGGAAGACTAACTTTGCGAAGATGGGCCAATACCTCAGGGAGTCGTTAGTTGGAAGGGAACAGCTGAGGGATGTAGAAAAACAGTGGGAAAAACTGAAAGGGGATATTTTAAGGGCAACCAACCTTTTTGTTAAAATGGTTAATAAAGGTAAAAGGAAAAGGAGACCGCTATGGTTTTCGAAAGAAGTAGCTGAAAAAGTGAAGAAAAAGAGGGAGGCCTTCATGAAATACAAGAGATCACAGAGAGAGGAAGACAGGCATCTGTATTTGGAAAAACTTAGAGAAGCTAGCAAAGTAGTCAAGAAGGCAAAGATTCAAAAGGAGGAGGAAATAGTCAATGCAATAAAATAGGGGGATAAGACATTTTTCAGATATATTAGTGAGAAGAGGAAGGGCAAGAGTGGTATTGTCAGACTCAAGGGTGCAGGGGAGGAATATGTAGAAGCTGAAAAGGATAAAGTGGAACTGCTTAACAAATATTTTTGTTCTGTGTTCACAGATGAAGAACCAGGAGCAGGACCTCAGAAAACACCCACAAATAGGAACAGAAGCAAAGGACATCTTGAACAATTTTCAAAAGACTGTGTTCGTGAGAAACTATCTCAACTTAAAGTAGACAAAGCGATGGGACCGGATGGGATACACCCTAGAATACTGAGGGAACTTGGGGACGTTCTAGCAGCTCCACTGACTGACCTTTTCAATGCCTCGTTGGAGTCGGGAGTGGTGCCAAAGGACTGGAGAGAGGCTCATGTGGTGCCTTTACACAAAAGCGGAAGTAAGGATGTGGTTGAAAACTACAGGCCGGTTAGTTTAACTTCGGTGGTGAGTAAATTATTGGAAATGCTGCTGAAAGAGAAAATAGTGAGGTTTCTGGAGTCCAGCGAATTACAGGATCCGAGGCAGCATGGATTCACCAGAGGCAGGTCTTGTCAGACAAATCTGATTGATTTCTTTGACTGGGTGACCAGGGAGTTGGACCGAGGGAGAGCCCTAGATGTGGTGTATTTAGATTTCAGTAAAGTATTTGACACTGTTCCTCACAGGTGACTTATAAACAAACTGAGCACCCTAGGGATGGACCCTAAAGTTACTGCTTGGGTTAGAAATTGGTTGGGTGGGAGGTGACAAAGAGTACAAGTAAATGGAGCTCACTCTGAGGAGAAGGATGTTATCAGTGGTGTGCTCCAGGGATCTGTCCTTGGTCCGATTCTTTTTAACATCTTTGTTAGTGATATACCGGAAGGGCTTTCAGGTAAGGTTTGCCTCTTTGCGGATGATACCAAAATCTGCAATAGAGTAGACACCCAGGAAGGGGTAGATAACATGAGGAGGGATCTAGCTAAGCTTGAAGAATGGTCTAGAATTTGGCAGCTGGGATTTAATGTTAAAAAATGTAAGGTCATGCATTTGGGCTGCAGCAATCCAAGGGAGCAATATAGTATAGGGCGTGAAGTACGTTTGTCCACTAAAGAAGAGCGGGACCTAGGCGTGGTTGTGTCTGATGATCTTAAAGTAGCTAAACAGGTAGAAAAGGCGACGGCAAAAGCTAGAAGGTTGCTTGGGTGCATACGGAGAGGAATGGCTAGCAGAAAAAAGGAGGTGATAATGCCTCTGTATAAGTCTTTGGTGCAACCTCATTTGGAGTATAGTGTGCAATTCTTGAGACCGCACCTTCAAAAGGATGTGAAAGGATGGAGTCGGTGCAGAGGGTGGCTACTAAAATGATTAGTGGTCTTCATTATAAAGCATATGAGGACAGAGTGAAGGATCTTAATATGTACACCTTAGAGGAAAGGCGGGATACAGGTGATATGATTGAGATGTTTAAATACCTCCGTGGCATAAATGTTCAGGGAGAGAGCCTCTTTCAATTGAAAGCAAGTTCTGCTACGAGGGGACATGGGATGAGGGTGAAGGGGGATAGATTCAGGAGTGATATGCGGAAATATTTCTTTACGGAAAGAGTAGTGGATCCGTGGAATAGTCTCCCAGTGGAAGTGGTAGAGATGAGGACAGTAACTGAATTCAAAAAAGCATGGGACAAACACAGAGGATCTCTAAAGGTCAAAAGGGGACTGTTGTAGTTGTTATGGAAGGACAGACTAGATAGGCCATGTGGTCTTTTTCTGTCGTCATATTTCTATGTTTCTAAATGTATCTTTTCTGGTCAGTTGACCATGATGTTGTCTTCCAAATTTCTTGGCAGAGTCTTGTAAGTATGGTAGCAGTCACATCCAATCTTCTGGTGCTCTTTCACTTGTATCCAAAGCAGGAAGTTGATTTCACAGGCAGTCTTTGAATTCTGGTGCTATATTCTCAAGGTTATATTTTGCTACATGTAAGAATGGCTTGCTCTTTTTCAGCTTAACTTTGAGTTTGCATACTAGTAGTTGGTGATCTGTTCCACAGTCAGCTCCGGGTTTTGCCTTTGCCGATGTTATAGAGCTTTTCCATCATTGACTTCCACAGATGTAGTCAATTTGATTTTTGTAAAATCCATTGGGTGAAGTCCATATGTACAGTCACCGTTTGTGTTGCTGGAAGAAGGTATTTGAGATGAATAGATCACTGGTCTTGCAGAATTCTGTCAGTATTTCTCCAGCTTCATTTCTGTTGCCAAGACCATATTTTCCAACCAATTTGCCGCCTTCTTTGTTGTCAACTTTCACGTTCCAGTCACCCGTGGCTATCAGGATATCTTGTTTACATGTTCTGTCAATTTCAGCTTGCATTTGTTCATAAAACTGATCAACTTCTTCATCTTCTGCAGTTGTTGTTGGAGCATATACCTGAATAATAGATGTGTTGATAGGCATTCCTCATGATAAACAGAAATTAAGCTTCCACTGACTACCTTGTATTTCATTACAGTTCTTGCAAGTTTCTTCTTAGTTATAAATGCAACACCATTTCTTCTTTTTCTTTCATTTCCAGCATAATATACCATGTGATTATTAGCTGCAAAGTGTCCGATGCCAGTCTATTTCAGTTCACTGACACCCAACAGTTCAAGCTGTACATGTTCCATTTCATTCTTGACTACTTTCAACTTTCTTTGGTTCATGCTTCGTAAGTTCCATGTCCCAATATGTAAGACATCTATGCAGCTTCACACTCTCATTTCATGCACAGCTACATCAGCAGTCAAAAGCCCCAATGGGTTTGATCCAACCACATCATAATTGTTGACTTTACTCTGAAAAATCTTCAGCTCATCCCCAGTAGTCAGTTGAGTGCCTTCTGACCTGGGGGTCTCATCTTCCAGCACTATAGTGCAATTTGTTTTATTGTGACTATCCATTGGGTTTTCATGGCAAGGTACAGAAGTAGGTTTCCAGGCCTTTCTTCTACGCAGGTAATGCTAGTGTTTTGCCATTGTCACAGAAATATGACCTACGCCGCCAACATTGTCCCATTCTGCTGGTGCCCAGATGGGTGGTTTATCTTAGTTTGGCATCTCAGCTAAGGCCTGTCCATCTTGGGGGACCTGCCAGTAGTTAAGCTACTGATAGCTTAGCTCTCAGCATCACTGATGCACACAAGCCTTCACAGCACGACAAGCTGCATACCAACTGAGGGACTTAAAAGTTATGAAGTCAATATTCAAAAGGGTTTATGCAGTTTGCAGATCCTGCAAACAACATAAAAGCCAATGTGCATGATATTCAGCGGCATTAATTGTGTGTGCAGCGAAACCAGATATGCAGCACTGGATGCTGGATAGGCTTTGGTGCTGAATATCCAGATCCAATTTTGCCCATGGTGGTCAGGTGTTTTAGCGACATTGACTGCTGCAGGCTGAATATTGACCCTTATGTGCAAATATTTATGCTTACCATTCATTTGCCCAGATTTATGAGCATAGCTCTGAAAATCAGTGCCAAGCTCTTAACTTTCTCCCCATTAAAGTCTGCCCCTGTTGCCACCCACTTTTTATGCTCCTAAATTTAGCAGTTTCATGGAATTTTCAGTATAAATTTAGGAAGTCAGCCCTAATAAATTTTCAAAGAGGCCAATTCAGGGGCATAAATTTCAAAGTTAGGAGCATAAACTCTTTGAATATTGGGGGGTGGGGGATATTCAAAAGCATATACATTGTTTATAGACCTGTAAACAGTGTAAATGCTGCTTGGTGGGATATTCATCGGCACTAACATGGTTAGAACTGCTGAATATCCATGAGTGCTACCGCTACACGTCCAATGCTAAATGGGTAGCATCAGAGCAGAGCAGAGGCGGCACCCGTCACTAACTGGGCAGCGGCTCAATATCGCCACTGCTCAGTTAGCTTCTGTGCTAAGCAATACCCTGGATATTCAATGCTGGTGGCCGGATATGGCCCCGACATTGAATATCCGGGGTTAGGAGTAAAAATATTTAACCACATTTTCAATTGGAAACATGTCCCATTTGACTAAGAAAAAAAATGAGTGGAGGCAATTTCAAAGTCTTATTGAGGTTTCTGAATTTTCATGTTTGAAATATAAGTATTCCTTTGCATACTGCATATCACATTAGTCCACGAGATATCAAAATATACAAGAACACTGATCAATTATGTTCACCCAATTGTATAAGCATATTTTTTTTACACATTGGATAATTGACCCTCCTAGAATGCACTGGGAAAAGCTAGAGCTGTGGTTTTCATACCTTGTTCTGTGAGACCAACAGCCTGTCAGGTTTTCAGGATATCCACAATGAATATGCATGAGAGAGATCTGCATATAATAGAGGTAGTAGGCATGCGATATCCTGAAAACCTGACTTGCTGGTGATCCTCTGGGATAGGTTTGAGAACCACTAGGTTAGAGTAAAACAGTGACAAAGAAGACTAGATCAGGTTTAAAAGGTAGTTTAGGAAGGCTTTCCACATATGAAGCCAGGTCGTACATATGGTTCCTTCCATTATATTACACTGTCGATTATGTCAACCTACTCCAGCAGAGGATCCAAAATGGCTTACAACATTTCATATATACAAATCAAAATAGAACAGCATCAAACATAATAAAATCGATGAAGAATAAAGGCATGAACTATCTTTTCCTTTACCCTCCTCTGCTGTTCTCACTAAAATCTTTTTAAAAAACACCCACCATTCTGTTTCCCTCCTGGATGTTTTCTTCTTCCTATGCAACATCTGCTGCCAAGTAAAATCTTGAAGAAATGCATTACAGTTTAAAGTTTGTTTGTTTTAATTGACCCCTTTCTTATAGGAGAAACTAGCTGGAGAGAAGCTAGTGACATAATAGCATAGTAACACAGTAAATAACGGCAAATAAAGACCGTATGACTCACCCAGCCTGCCCAGTAAGGTTGTCAGAATTGTATCTGTCGCTCCATGCATGTTACTACTGCCACCCAACTTTTGTTAAGGGTTGTAATTGCAGATGTGTGCAAGTTACCTCCCTCTATGCCAGTGGTCCTCAACCTGAGGTCTGTGGACCCTTGAGGGTCTATGAGATCATCAAAGGGGTCTTCAAAAGGGAGAAAACCAAAATCCAGACGATGAGAAGAGCAGGCTGACCTCCCCTCCAAGCAACTCTGCTTTATTTTACATTTCTTATTTACCGCCTTTCATGATATCAAGGTGGTTTACATTGAACAAACTGAAATTACATTGAACAGGGTATTATAAATTGGAGATAACTATTTTACAGGGAACATGGGCAATGGAGGGTTAAGTGGCTTGCCCAAGACCACAATAAGCACCTGTGGGACTAGAAACCCCAATCCTTCTGGCCCAAGGTTGCTGTCCTCTAGTGGGATTTAAACCCCTGACCTTCTGGCCTGAGGTACCTTGCCCCAACCACTAGGCCACTCCTCCACTTTATGGCTTCTGCTGCCCCTGTCAAAAGTGGAAGATGTAGCTGAAGAGAGTAGGCAGAGGGCAGCTGATGGCTGCTAAACAGGTGCTTGAAACCTCTGAGCAGAAGCAAAGAAAAATGCAGCTAGTTGCTGCCATGAGGACCCCAAATTGTCATGGAGTGGAGGAGGGAGATGATTGCCACCAGCATGAACCTGAACATGACAGAGGGCAGGTGGGAAAGAGCATGGCTGATCACCATCACCAGGAACCTGAAGCCATACAGAAGAAACATATGCTGCCAGCATTATCTTCATTAGCTGATGTTCTTAGGACCTGAGGAGTCAAACAGGGTCATAATCTTGCAGGGCTGGCCCCACCACTAGGTGGACTAGGTGTCTGCCTAGGGATGAAAGGTTTCAGAGGGCATTAGTACAGTGTCTCAAAGACAGCAGTGGTGAAGGACTTTAAAGCTGCTGTCAATGGTAGGCCCTTGAGCATCTGTGAGCACACAGATGTGCGCTTAAGGCCTGCCATGTCCTACCCTCATGTCGGAGTGGGCAGGATACATCAGGCCTTGAGCACACATGGACACACAGATACTCAAAGGCAGAATGCAGAAGGCAGATGTGCACAAAAGATCACCAGGCAGAGGAGGGCATGAGGGAAGGCAACTGGGGTGGGGCTACCGGGCGCAGCTGAAAGAGAGAGAGACTGGTGGAGAAGAAATGGGCAGAAGGACTGGAGAAAGAATTGCTTGGTGGGGGGGGGGGGGGGAGTGCGCTAGAGAGAAAGATAAATTTGAAGGATAAAGAAACTACTAAAGAAGAGCTTGTGAGACTTTTCAGGAGAGCTTGGAAGAGAGTCTAAGAGTGCAGAGGGTCTAGTAGAAAAGAAATGAAGGGGAAAAGGATGGTAGGGATGCCCTGGAAAGGAGGGACTAAGAGGGGAAAGGGACAGTGGTGGGGAAGGGCTAGGAAGAAAAAGACTGGTAAGGAGATGATGAGGAGAGGTTGATGAAGAGGGCCTGGAAAAGAGGAACTAATGGGAAGGGGCTGGTGAAGACAGAGACTGGTGAGGAGTTGCTTGGTGGGGGAGGAGCAGATATTCTGGGGCAGGGCTGGACAGGCCTTTTTCTTTTCTGTAGGTATTGTTTTCTCTTTCGGAGCTTCTCTGCATTTCCCTTGATTCTGTATATATACTCACTTGAAAAAACAGAAATGTGAGGATCCAAGATGGCGGTACCCTAACTTTGCCCTGCTTATCGCCTCCTGCTTCTTTGAGATTAATCTCTCTTATTTTGCTAAGTTTAGCTATTCAAGCAATAAACCAAAACCTCAAAAATATCAAATGACTGCCACTGATCCCTCAAAATAAAGAAAGTCATTGAAATATACCACTGAGTTCGATGGACATAGGTCTATGATACTCTATAGAATTTTTTATGTCGGTGTCCCACGGCAAGAACCCTTTCCCCTCGGCGTCGGGAAATCCCTTTTATTAAACAGATAGTAAATCCAATAACATGTATAATTGTAGAATAACACTTCTCATGAGCAGGCGATATTAATCCCCCATAAGGAAACATCGGGATTTTTTTGCATACGACATGCATGTTTCGGGCCCATCAAGAGCCCTGTATCAAGTTTCTCCCATTTCTTTTGAAGCGGGATTCTCTGGGGAGTGATGCTAGAACCCCAGGAATGAACAGTGCTGCGACGATCTCTTCTCCTGGGAATGACCTGGCCCCCAGTCCGGTATTTGTTCACGTTACAAAACTTCTGTGGTGATTCTGCTTCAGAGTATGTGCAAAGCCCTTCAGTTTCACTTTTGCTTTTGACCGGATGTTCCGCGTCTGATGGGGAAATGTAGAGGGCTACTGTTATTACTGACCATGGGGCTTTACGGTCTTTGGCACTGGAGTGTGAGAATGTCTCCTTTCATTTGCTGGAACAGTGACTGCGAAATTCAGGGAATGTGGAGTTCTGTCGAGAGAGGGTTTCTTCCATTCCACCTTCAGCCAGTATATCAGGTTTGAATTTGCAGCAGTCTGCAATTATGGAGAAGAAATCTGTAGTTGAATCTAGGACTCCCTCTAATGATGACGTCTACGGAACAATAGCATGTATTATTAAGACTTTAAATCCAGACAGTGCTTACTCTCCAAACTTGCCTGATTTTTCATTGTCAAAAAT
The DNA here is from genome assembly GCA_033557465.1 of Ichthyophis bannanicus. Lineage (NCBI taxonomy): Eukaryota > Metazoa > Chordata > Amphibia > Gymnophiona > Ichthyophiidae > Ichthyophis > Ichthyophis bannanicus. The sequence continues at coordinate 224,969,764 of CM066031.1, forward strand.
GGAACTGAGGAAATCCATAACTTTAGAGGTTCCTACCTAGCAAAGTTTTGCTATGACTTCTATTACTTCTGCAAGTTTTTGCATGCTTGGAGTCTGTTCTTCTCAGGAAAATTGAGTTGCAGCATAATGCTGTTATTAAGTTTGAAGAGAGGTTACAATGTTGTGAAAGAGCTGTTGATAGTGTTGTAAAGAAGATTTGTTCACTTGAATCTTCAGTTTCTTTGGTACAAGATAATTGTATCAGATTGCAAGGCTGGGTCTTTTATGACTCTCTGTCTTGAAAGTTTGGATAATCTTGTTATTGAGAAAAACGGGGGCGCCTGCATTGATAATTCTTTTTCTTTGTTGCCTGAAAGTTTAGAATTAGCTATTGTGTTTCCCTTTTATTGAATCTGATTGTGATTGGTTGTTTAAATTATTTTTCTCCAAGCGTGATTCTAAATTTCTTGATCAAACTATTAGGATTTATCCAGACCTCTCTTGGGAGACTCAGAATCATAGCAAACAGTTTCTAGTTTTTCTATCTCAGGTCACTGAACTAGGGGCTTCATTTTATTTATTTATTTATTTAACATTTCTTCTATACCGCGCTATTAAAATCAGCGCGGTGTACAATGAACAAAACATACTGCAATGCATACAGGCAACATTGAGTTTACAAAGAACAGGGAAAAATAACACATGGGATAACCGGGATAACTATGTATAGGTTAACTTTAAACTATATACTTTAACTATATGCAATATTCTAAACTCGTTTGTATATTGTAAGTGATTTCATGTGGATGGTACAGGTAAATGGTTATCATGTGGGCTATCGTGTGGGCTAACCATTTTCTGGTTGTATTAGGGTGCTAAGGCGTTTGGGGTATGTGGGAAGCTTGCTGGAGGTGTGAGTGTCTGGGATGACTTTTGGGTAACATTTTGTGAACAGATGGTGTTTCAAGGCTTTTCGGAATAGTATTAGGCTTTTGATGCCACGGATTTCATGGGGAAGTGTATTCCAGTTTAGAGGAGCGAATATTGAGAAAGCTCTGTTTGAAGTAGCCTTAATACATGATGTCATCATCCTAGGAACTATTAAGGTGTTCATAGCAGTAGGCCTCCTGTTTCTATTTTCGAGGGTGCTGTGAATTAGCTTACTGATTGGTGTAGGTGGGTAGTTATTCAAGGCTTTGAAAGTAAGGACTAGTGACTTATAGTGGAGTCTGGCTTGTAGAGGTAGCCAGTGCAGATCTTTCATGATAGGCGTTATGTGTGCAGATCTTGGTGACCCAGAGAGGACTCTTGCAGCTGCATTCATAGCCAGGCGAAGCGGATTTAAAGTTGATTGAGAGATCCCATGGAGGATGATGTTCGCAAAATCGAGGTGTGGGAGGACTAATGCCTGGAAGGTTGATCGGTAGTCAGTATAATCAAGTAGGGGGCGGAGGTGGCGTAGTGTTCTGATCTTATGATATATAGTCTTTGTCACATTCTTCACATGTGTTGTCATATCCAGGTGCTGGTCCAGTGTGATGCCGAGATATCGGATTGTGGGTTTGGACTTCAATTCTATGTTGACCAGTAGCGATGGAGGAGGTATGAACTTACGATTCCTTGTAACAAAAAGAACGTCAGTTTTGCTGTGATTGATTCGTAGGTTCTGTGTCAGCAGCCATTCAGCTACTGCTCCGAAACAATTGATTATTGGGGAGAACACTGGTTGGTCAATTTTGAACGGCATGTATAGGAGGATGTCATCTGCGTATGCCAGGCATTGTACGTTGTAAGATCGGATCAATTCACATATTGGCTGCATATATATATTAAACATCGGTGCCGATAAGGAAGATCCTTGAGGTACACCTTGGGACTGCAATATCCGTGTGAATGTAGAGATATATCAGGAGAAGGGTTATCTCTTAACTTGAGCAACTTTCCGAATTTTTGTCTGTTCATATGCTGTAATTGGATTTAGACACGGAAGAACATGAGTTGAGTGTGGAAGTTTGATATGATTAGGGCTGGCTGATTTGTCAGCATTTTTGGGGCACTAATAAAGCATTCTTTTCTGTGTATATTTACATTTTGTATCTAGTTCTTTTTCTCTTCTTTTTTTTTGAGATTGCCTTGTGAATTGGATTATTGATTAGTCCTACAGTATATCAATGTTTTAAAGTAATGGGGTAGTAGAATTTCAATTATAACTGCTAATTATTTGTTTGAAAAAGAAACTTGTGTCTGAATAGCTCGTTGAAACTTAAACTGTAAAGATATTGTTTATGATCTAAAGCTTTGTATTGTGGAACATGCTTAATAAAAAGAAATTTGAATAAGAGAAATCTGAAGCCTTTTCATGTCTGTCCCAGATATCTCAGGACCCAGAAAAAGCATAAAGGCCTAATCATAATTTCACCTGTTACACCAATATCAACTGAATGAGAAGTTCTTCAGTCTTGGTTGCTTTTTTGACAGGGTCGGCACTTCCATCAGGTGGACTAGGCAGTTGCCTAGATTCTGTGGGTGGCAAAAAGACAGACGATATTTTAAATTTCCCTCCCTCCCCAGCATGCTTCTCTTGGTGGCTCAGTCTCCATGACCATAAGGAAGAAGGACACTTTAATAGCTGGGAACAATACAGTTTGCGTAAAACTGGTGCTTCTTTTGTGAATTTTCCTCCTTGTGTACATGATACCTATCATCACAATGGCTCCAGCCAAGATGGTGTTCTGCCTATGTATCTTGTAATGAGGGTTAACAGGAGCCCCACCTTTTGTGATATGAAGCCTAAGCCACTATTTGGTGATCTCTGCACGGGAATCTGCCCTGCAGCTCCCCCCTCCCCCAGCTCATCCAGGAAACTGTGTTTGCCTCATTACACTTCTGCCAATGCCCAGGTAGGTCCTTGCAGGGACAGATGACTCAGAGTAAGCTATCCAGCCTCTCAGAGTAGGTTGCAACTAATTGTGCTTCCTGGGCTCTCCCTGCATGTTAGCTGTAGACTAGGTGCAGCATGGGCCTCTCTGCAGGGGGCAATCTGTTCATGGGACTGGGAGGCTGAGCAGTTCTCCTCTGCTGTCTTTTGCACTTGTTCTCACCAGGAGAGAAGTTCTGCTGTTGTCAAGATTTATTTTTTCTTTGATTTTAATCCTCCCCCACCTCTTATTGCAAACATAAGAAACAGTGAAGTGCTGACACTACCCTCACAGCTGGCGAGTGCCTCAAGGGTGGCTCCCTGGGCTGGGGAGAGAGCTGTCAATCAGGGGGAAAGGGAGTGATTTGCAAGCAACAGAAGGGAGTTTAGAAAATTAAATGAAGCTGGAAGGGTTTAGGGAGGGCAGTCTAGATTGATGACTGAGAAAATGAATGAGGAGAGTAGGAAGAGAGAAAATGGAGAGGAAGAAGAGTGGGTGAAAGAAACAATGGTATAAATTCGCTCCAGTCACCAAGAAGCGAGTGCTGTGGGCTGTAGACCCCATCTCCATTAAGATGTTTATGTTTATTGAGACTTGATATACCGCCTTTCAAATATCAAAGCAGTTTACATAAAATCAACAAGGAAACAGGAAAGGACGCCAATTAAAAATCAGAACAGAGAGGTTATAGAGGGAGGGAGAACATCCAGGGAAAAAAGGATTGGGAAAGTGCAGCTCTATGCGTATTCTGTGTTCAGGAGAGAGAGGCAGAAGGTGGGAGATCATAAGATCAGATTTCAGAACCTTTCATGGCATGATGATGGCATGGATATGTGTTGTCAGAGTAACACAAGCTGGGGACTGTTGTGGCAAATGCTTTTCTACATGTCTATGAGGAAAATGCACAGTTACTTACCTGTAACAGGTGATCTCTGGGAACAGCAGGAATAAGTCTTCACATATGGGTATCGTCGGTACCAACGGAGCCTGCGCGGGAACGCTCCCCAGCGTCCAATAAGAAAGCTTTTGGGAGCATCCCACAGCGCCTGCGCACTGACTTCCCGCCTTTCCCAACCGCCTCTCTCAGGTTCGAGTTTTAAGCTGAGACAAAGAGAGAGAGAGGAAAGGAAAGATAGATAGAGAGATACAACTCCTAGGGGAGGTGGGTGGGTTGTGAAGACTTATTCCTGCTGTTCCCAGAGATCACCTGTTACAGGTAAGTAACTGTGCTATCTCCAGGAACAAGCAGGAATGAGTCTTCACATATGGGGACTCCCTAGCTGCAGATGCCAGGGGAAGACCCCAGGTTGTGTGTCCTTGAAAAGGACTCTACCTCCCCCCATGGATCTCTGGCATCCAACCAGGGTAGGTGGGTAGGAGTTGATTAGGAATGGAACAGGTGTTTGAGAACAGCCAGACCAAATGAGGCATCCCGGCGGGAGTCCTTGTCCAAACAGTAATGGGCTGTGAAGGTATGAACCGAGGCCCAGGTGGCCGCTCAACAGATTTGGTCGATGGACACAGAGTTTAGATGAGCCATTGAGGCTGCCATGGCTCTCACATTGTGAGCTGTGACATGGCCCTCCAGAGAAAGGTTCCTACTCTGGTAGGCGAAAGAAATACACTGAGCAATCCAGTTGGACAGTGTTCTCTTAGAGACTGGAAGTCCTAAATGAGAAGGATCAAAAGCAACAAAGAGTTGAGAAGACTTTCTATGTTGCTGTGTTCTTTGTAAGTAAAAAGCAAGAGCTCTCTTACAATCCAAGGTATGAAGATTCCTCTCTGCACTTGATGCATGAGGTCCTGGAAAAAAGACAGGTAATATACCTCTTGGTTTAGATGAAAAGGCGAGACCACTTTGGGCATAAAGTGTGGATTGGTCCTGAGGACTACCTTATCATGATGGAACCTTGTATAAGGTGGATTAGCCACCAAAGCTTGCAATTCACTGATGTGGCGTGCTGAGGTGACTGCAATGAGAAAGATAACCTTCCAAAAAAGAAATTTCAAGGAGGTGATGGCTAAAGGTTCAAAGGGTGGCTTCATAAGCTGGCCAAGAACCAAGTTTAAGTCCCATGCCACTGGAGGTGGTCTAATGGGAGGTTTAGTTAGAAGAAGGCCTCTCATGAATCTTGTTATAAGAGGATGAGAGGAAATAGGCTGTCCATTGAGAGGCTTAAGGGACGCTGCAATAGCACTCAAATGGACTCTTACTGAATTTGTTTTAAGACCTGCATGGGATAAATGCAGGAGATACTCTAGTAAAGAATTCAAAGGTATTGCAAGAGGGTTAAGACCCTTCTCTGCACACCAAATGGTAAATCTTTTCCATTTGAAAGCATAGGAACGTCTCGTAGAAGGCTTTCTAGAGGCATGAATAATATCTCTGACCTGCTGAGAGAGATGAAAACCCTGAAGGTCTAGGCCTTCAGCAACCAAGCCCTGAGATGAAGAAACTGGGGGTTTGGGTGCCACAACGTTCCCTCCTCCTGGGATAGAAGGTCTGGTGCAGAGCCCAAGTCCAGGGAAGGAGCTTGAGAGAGATGCAGAAGTAGAGGATACCACACTTGGCGTGGCCAATGTGGTGCTATGAGGATTATGGTTCCTCGATCTCTCTGAAGCTTGAATAGTGTTTTGGGAATTAGGGGAATGGGTGGAAAGGCATAAAGGAAGTCTTGACCACAGTGAAGGAGGAAGGCATCCTTGGCCTGAACTCCCTGACACGGAATTCTGGAACAGAACCGGGGAAGTTTGGCATTCCACGGACTTGCAAAGAGGTCTATGTCCGGGGTTCCCAAAATTCGAAAAATCCTGGCTACCTGGTCCATGTGGAGGGACCACTCGTGTGGAAGCAGAACTCGAATGAGTCTGTCTGCCCAAGAGTTTTGAACGCCTGGAAGATATACTGCCAGAAGATGAATGTGATGCTCTCTGGCGAAGGCCCACAGTCGCAAAGCTTCGTTGCAAAGCGACAGAGAGCCAGTCCCGCCCTGCTTGTTTACATAGAACATGGCTACTTGGTTGTCCGTATGGATGAGGACTGTCCTGTAGCTGAGCAGGGAATGGAAAACTCTGAGAGCTAAGAATATTGCTCTGAGTTCCAAGAGATTGATATGCAGAGAAGTCTCCTGTGGAGACCAGATGCCCTGGGTGGAGAGATCCTGCAGATGAGCTCCCCAACCCATTGGAGAAGCATCTGTTGTAAGAGTTGCTTGGGGTAGTGACTGCTGAAAAGGGGACCCCAGCAACAGATTTGGAGAGGACTTCCACCACTGGAGAGACCAAAAAAGGCGACTGGAGTTTGCTATTTTGTCTGACAGGCAACCTGGTGCCTGAGTCCATTGGGTGGACAAAGTCCATTGAGCTGCCCTCATGTGAAGGCGAGCATATGGAACCACGTGCACGGTAGATGCCATGAGGCCTAAGAGTTGTAACATCTCTCGAGCAGTTAAATGGGGCTTTAACTGTATCTGGGAGGCTAACTGCACTAAGCGTAGACAACGGGCCTGAGGAAGATAGGCCCTTGCAGTTGTGGTATCCAGCAAGGCCCCTATAAACTCCAGAGACTGAGTAGGGATGAGATTTGATTTTGGGATGTTTATTACCAGTCCCAAATACTGGAGAACACGCATTGTGCAGATTAGACAAGTCTGGGCCTCTGACTGGGATGGAGCTCGAATGAGCCAGTCATCCAGGTAAGGGAAGACAAATATTCCCAGAGTGCGTAGAAATGCAGCTACTAATGCCATGCATTTCGTGAACACCCTTGGTGCAGAGCAATGTTCCCTCTAATTTTCTGTAGGCTGTGTGCGCATAAAATATCAGCTGTGTGCAGCTTTTGAAGGAAGGATAAATTTTTGTGCGCCACATAACGACACTCGGAGTTATATACTTTAAAATTTGACTACACGTCAGAATACAGTATGTACACCACATTTAGTAAATGAAGTGGGAAATTTCTAGTAATTACAATCATAACTTTTAAATTTTAAGACGTCTGTGTTGTTTTCTATCAGAATCAGAGCCGTAATTTTTGTGCGCTCTGTTGTAAAGTATGTGCGCTCGCTCGGCGAGGTGTATGCGCGCGCACACGCGCACAGCTTAGAGGGAACAGTGGTGCAGAGGCCAGACCAAACGGAAGCACCCTGTATTGGTAGTGCTTTCCCTGAAAAAGGAACCTTAGGAACCTTCTGTGTGTTGGATGGATGAGGACATGGGTGTATGCATCCTTGAGATCTAGAGAACAAAGCCAGTCCTGACTCTGAAGGTATGGAAGCAGAGCACCGAGAGAAATCATCTTGAATTTCTCCTTGAATAGAAACTTGTTCAATTCTCTGAGATCTAATATGGGTCTGTAGCCCCCTGTTTTCTTTGGGATAAGCCTGAGCCCTGAGCCCTGTTGAAGAAGAGGTACTTCTTCTATTGCCCCTTGGGCAAGAAGGGTGGCAATCTCCTGAACCAGAAGGTTGAGGAGAGATGTTGGAGAATTGAACTGTTTCACCATGGTGCGAGGAGGAAGGCTTAAGAAATGAAGTTTGTACCCTTCCCTTATGATGGAGAGGGTCCATTGCTCTGCTGTGATTTGTTCCCATCTGGGAGCAAAGTAAGCCAACCTTCCTGGAATGGTGAGGGGCTCTGGTTCTTCCAGAGCTAGAAAGGCTAAGTTCTCTAGTTGCAAGTCAAAAGCCCTGAGGAGGCTGAGGCTGCTGGGCCGTGGAAGGCCTAGCAGCCTTTGACTTGGCCTGTTTAGGTGGTTGTTGACGTTTTGCAGCAAAACGACCTGCAGAAGATGCCTGCTGACCATAAGCAGGATAATATCTTCCCTTTTTAGAAAAAGATGTCTTTTTGAACAATCTTTTCTTAGCAGGAGCAGAGCTGGACTTTGAAAGTCGATCCAAAGCGGAGTTCTCAGCATCCATCTGAGTGGCCTTTGCTTGCCAATCCTTGCCAAAAGGTTTTCACCTGTACAAGGAAGATTTCCTAATTCATCTTGGACCCAGAGTTCCAAATCAGAAGCTTGTAGCCAAGCAATTCTGCGTGCACCTATGGCAATAGCCTAGGCTCTGCTTACACACTCAAAAGAGTCAAAGGCTGCACGGTTGAAAAATTTGGAAACATCCTGGGCATGTTTGACTGAAATAAAAGGGGTTAAAGTCTGCAGATGATCTGTGACTTCCTTTAGAAACATCCCTATATAGAGACTATAGGAGTTGATTCTGGCAGCTAGCATAGAAGCTTGAAAAACCCTACGGCCAAAAGCATCTAGGGTCCTGCATTCATGCCCTGGAGGATTAGATGAGTGTCTTTTTGCACTCTTTATCTTTCTCATGGCAGACTCTACCACAATAGAGTGGTGAGGAAGCTGAGTCTTATGAAAGCCAGGACAAGGAGGGACACGATACATGGTGTCTAACCTGCGAGAATGAGGAGAGGTAGTAAGAGGTGTCTCCCACATGCTCAACATGAGATCATACAAAATCTCATGAATAGGTAAAGTAGCTGCCTCTTTAGGAGCCTTGGGATATTGTAGAATATCCAGCTGCTTGGCTCTAGGCTCTGATTCAGGGGCCATTGTGATGGAGAGGTCCCTAGCCACCTCCCTAATGAAGTCTTGAAAAGACAAGTCCTCTGGAGGAGACATTCTTCGTTTAGGAGAAGAAGACTCCTGAGGAAGAAGTACCGATGCCTCGACAGATCCTTCGGACTCGTTAGAGTCTTCAGAGAAATTGAAGTATCGCCTGTCTGGATGCTCCTGTAAAGCCCGATATGCGTGCCGAGTGGGATCGACATCGGGAGTAACCGGTACTGGTTCGGTACCGATGGGCATCATAGGACAGGGTACCGTTGCAATCGACACCGGAGCCGATGTCGATGCAATCGGTACTGGCACCGGGAATGATGCCGGCACCGGAGCCAGTACCGGCAACGGGGATTGTTGCGGTACTGGAGGCGTCGCAGCCTGCATGAATGCCGTCAGGGTGCGCTGTATGGTCAGAATCTTCTGATCCATCGACGCCACCAGAGTCTGGATGTCGGTACCAGTGGGAGCCACCGGTACCCCAGAACATGGCAACAGGTGATCGGTCGAGGCCGAGCCATCGATGTCAACCTGTGACCCCATAGACAATACTTTGGAAGCTGGAACTTCCCGCCGGGGTAACTTTGCCAGTGCGGAGTCCTCGAGGACAAGCCCGGAGGCATCTCGATGCTTAGAGGGAGATTTGCCCTTCGAGGACCGGCCAAATTTATGCTTGGTTACCTGAGATCCATGGGAGGAAGAAGAAGCCCTAGAAGACGTCGATGCCACCGAAGCTGCATCAGAGGGAAACAGGTACTGAGCTTGGCTGCTCGGTTCTGCCGACCTCTTTTAGACATCATGGTACAGGACACACAATCCGTGATGGAATGGTCAGGACCCAAACATTTTAGACACCAATCATGGGTGTCGGTGACAGAAATAGTACCGCCACATTTTGTGCACTTTTTAAACCCGGAGGCGGGCTTCTCCATGAGGAGAAAATTTTTAGGCCTAAGGCCCAAAACTAAAATGCACAGTGAAGAAAGTATACGTTTTTTTTTTTTTTTTTTTTAAAGAAAGAAAAGAAAAGACCGGCGGTACCGGTCCGACGTCGAAGAAGGCAGACGCGACACAAAAGAATAACGAAAAAATAAAGAACTTCTTCTGCGGTGACAGGAACACGACCTGCTGGCTCCGCGGAAAAGAAGAACTGGAGAGAGGCGGTTGGGAAAGGTGGGAAGGCAGCGCGCAGGCGCTGTGGGATGCTCCCAAAAGCTTTCTTATTGGACGCTGGGGAGCGTTCCCGTGCAGGCTCCGTCGGTACCGACGATACCCATATGTGAAGACTCATTCCTGCTTGTTCCTGGAGATTGCTTGCTACATCAAGAATAAGAAATAAGAGAAAAGAAATAACCTAGATAATTCCAGTATTCTGGTAATGGTCAGTATACCCCTCTGGTCATAGATGCAGGGCCAGCTTAATCATTAGGCAAACTAGGCAACTCGAGGAACTATCAGTATTTACTTTTACTCACAGAGAGGGTGAACAATTTTCAAAAAGTTAAATTTCCCTGGTAAATAACTTTTGGAAATTGATCTCAAGTTTAATATTTCAAGGATGATGTCTAATTAAGGGGTTTTAACGGATTGTTCTAGGAGGAGCGGAATTGGGGTGATAATAATTGAGTTTAATTATTAAAATTGAAGGGGGGGAGGGAATTGGAACCCAAAAATTAATGGAACTGCAAGGCTGAAGGTTTACCTAGGATGCCTAATATTTTTGAACCAGCCCTTTTTCTTGCTAATAGAAAACATATCACCAAGAACATCCAGCACTTTCAAGTTGCAATGATTGCTGGATGATGACTCAAACAACACAGAATATACAGGTGATGCATAAAAGATTTGACCTTTTCTTTTTTTTTTCTTGACAGAAATCCAACAATACACTACAATGGCCAACTGGGGCCAATTCACCTCCAGTCAAAATTTTATTTTACATATATTCTCCTGCTTCCCCCCTGCACTCTGCCTAGTATATCATGCCCCCCATACATCCAGAATCCCCCTTACCCTCTTAGATATCCCTCTGCCACCTCTGTAACCACTTCCACACCCTTTCCATTGGCTTTGTACTCATTCTGCCCGCCCATATTTGGTAGCTATCATAGAGTGCATAAGATAGAGATTACCCAGCCTCCTTAAAAAACCCTTTATCTCCGACACAGCGGGCTGGTCCTACTGTGCCGCCAACTTGCAGCGTGCTGCTACGATACAGTGTTGGGTTACGCCCCACTGACGCTTGGGGACCATCTCTATTTCATGGATCAGAAGTACCATTGCTGGTCATCTGTTCAGCTGTATCCATGCCATTTCCTCTATAATATTGAGCACTTGCCCCCAGTATTGTTGTGCTGCCCAGCATTCCCACCACATGTGTAATAGTGAGCCCCATTCCCCACAGTTCTGCCAGAAATCTGGCATCCGCCTTACTCCTGCTCTATGGAGGCATACGGGGCTAAGGTACTACCACATGAGCAATTTAAACCCATTTTCCATCAGATTCATCGCTTTGGACATCTTGGCAACGTTCATGGCGATCTGTTCCCAGTCGTTATCCCCCACCCCACCCCCAAATCTCTTTCCCATTGCCCCCTGTAAGGTAGTTTATAGTCTTCATCCAAACCCAGTCCCCTATATGGTCCCCTATATGGTATTGCCTATATGGTCCCCTTAAAGTCTAGTTTCTCAAAGCATGTCCTCTCAAACCAAGTCTGCTCCTTCCTGAGATCCTGTTGCACTTCAGTCTGGGATAGGAAGTGGTATAACTGTATGTAGCTATACTTGTCCTGATTGTCCAGCTGATATAGGTCCCTCATCCCCTCGAATGACCATGGTTTTCCCCCTTGTGAGATCTGCCCGATCTGTGTTAAGCCATGTGCCACCCATTTCCTCCAGATCCTAGGATATGGCCCTTCTCCTTCTGTGACACAATCTGCTAATGGTGTCATCGCTATAATGCGTTTACCCCCTAGGAGGATCTGTCTATAGCGGTACCAATACCCCAGGGTCTGGCCTATATATATGGGTTTGCTGGTTTCTGTCATTGTTTGCCCCACATCCACCTTCCTAGCCTGCTCCCCTGTACACAGTCATTTTCAAGTTGTACCCAGGATTTAGAGGTCTTGCACAGCCACCCATACACTCCCCTCAATTGCACAGCCACATAGTATTGTTGCACGTTTGGTAGGCCTAGCCGCCCTGTCTTCTCTCGTTCTATATAGAGCCTGCCTGGCCACACATGGTGGGCATCCACTCCACACAAATCTGCTTATTTTTTTGTTGACTGCCCCTCAGCACGGTCTCTGGGACATCCACGCATCAGAAGCCTTATGAGAAGAGACTTGAAGACCTAAACATGTACACTTTGGAGGAGAGGAGGGACAGGGGAGATATGATTCAGATCTTTAAATACTTAAAGAGAAATAATGAACAAACAAACCTCTTCCAAAGACGGAGAAGCTGCAAAACTAGAGGGCATAACATGAAGCTACAAGGTGGTAAATTGAAAGGCAATGTCAGGAAATACTTTTTCACTGAAAGGGTGGTGGATGCTTGGAATGCGCTCCCGATGGAAGTGGTGGGGGCAAATATGGTGATGGAGTGCAAAAGGGCATGGGACAGACACAGTGGATCCCTTTACAGCAACAAGAAAATATCAAAATAATCTGAACCATCTAATTCCTTAACAAATAGGGGTGTCCTACATGGAGTGGTGGGATCACCCCTATACAAAGACATGGGGAAGGGGGGCCTGCACAGAGCGGCAGGTGTATCTACTCTTTACACCGTACTGGGCAGACTAGATGGACCATACTGGTCTTTATCTGCCGTCATTTACTATGTTACTATGTTACTATGTCTGGAATAGGCACACGAAGAGCGGTAGCAACATCATTTTCATGGCCACTATCCTGCCCAGCCAGAAATGATAGTTCGGAGTCCACCATTGAAGCAGCCCTTCTACACTCCCCACTGCCTGTCCATAGTTCTGCTTGTAGAGATCGGTACTCTCTCTCCCTATATTGATCCCCGAATATCAGATACCCTTGCTTGCTCACTTGAAAGGGTATTCCTTTTTTATTTTTTCCTGCATGGGCTGTACCGTCGTCATGTCCAATATTTCTGATTTCGCCTAATTTATCCAGAAGCCTGTTAGCCGACCATGTTCTCTCAGCTCCCACATTATAAAGGGTAGAGATACTTGTGGTTTTGTTATCGCCAAAATAATGTCATCTGCGAAGAGCGTGATTCAATATTCTCTATTGCCAACTGCTGGCACTTGAATATTCTTGCTCATTCGGATCCTAGCTGCTAGTGGCTCTATGATTAGCGCAAACAATAATGGGGATAAGGGACATCCCTGTCTCATTCCTCTTTCTATGGAGAAGAATTGGGAATATCCCCCAATTACTTTGATATATGCTTTGAGTGCCTTATATAGGGACAGAATCCACCCCTGAAAGCACTCCCCAAAGCCCATTTTTCCTAGCACTAGAAACATGAAGTCCCAAGAGAAGTGGTCAAAGGCTTTTTTTGTGTCTAGTGATAGCATAAGGACCTGTTCTGGAGTTTGCCGTACCATCCATACCTAATTTAATACTTTGCGGACATTATCGGCCACTTGTCTGCTGGGCATAAAGCTGGCCTGGTCCTCATGGACAAAGGTTAAGATGACCTTGTTTAATCAGCTGGATAAACCTTTGCCAGGATCTTTGCATCAATACAGAGCAGGGAGACTGGACGATATGATGCGCAGGCCTGTGGATCCTTGCCCATTTTGTGTATCAACATGATGCCTGCCCATCCCATCGTATCTGCCAAACCTCCCCCATCTCTGGGTAAATTATACATTCGCACCAGATGTGGCAATAGATTTTCACCAAATTATGTTATAATTATGTTATAAAGTCAACTAAACCAGGCACCTTCTCCAATTTCAATCCCTTTATGACCTGCCTCGCCTCCTGCTCCTCTATCTCATCATTTAGCTTCTCTCTCATGTCTTTTTCGCATTTATTGAGGGGGACTGACGCTAAGAAGCTCTTGATATCCTCCTTGTGGGGGCAAGGTCGAGGCTGCATACAATTCTTTATAAACTCCGCAAACTCCCTGCGCAGCACTTCCACCTTGGTAACCAATTGGTCCTATGGCCCTTCACTGCCGCAAGCTGTGTCCGTGCCTCTGTTGTCGCAGTTGTTGTGCTAAGTAGTACCCCCTCCCTTGTTACCCCCTTGAAGAATGCCTGCTTTGCCAGTTGCATTTTGTAGCAAATGGTTTCCAACTCTATTGCGTTTATTTAGGCCCTCAAAGCTAAAACCTTTTCCCTGATGTCTCCTTGTCAGGTCCCTTGCATCCTCTTCCGAGGTTTTTAATAGCTGTCTCTGGAGCCAGCTCAGGTGCTCCCCTTTCTCCCATTTCACCCTGGCCCCCCACTTTAACAGGACACCTCTTGCAGCGCATCTACTTTTGGCAGCTTGAGAAAGCACAGTTACTTACCTGTAACAGGTGATCTCTGGGAACAGCAGGAATAAGTTTTCACATATGGGTACGTCGGTACTGACGGAGTCCGCGCGGGAACGCTTCCCAGCGTCCAATCAGAAAGCTTTTGGAAGCATCCCAACATGCCTGCGTGCTGCCTTCCCGCCTTCCCAACTGCCTCTCCTCAGTTAAGTTTTAAGCTGAGACAAAGAAAGAGAGAGAGCAAGGAAGGGAAAGATAGAGATAGAGAAATGCAACTCCTAGGGGAGGTGGGTGGGTTGTGAAGACTTATTCCTGCTGTTCCCAGAGATCACCTGTTACAGGTAAGTAACTGTGCTATCTCCAGGAACAAGCAGGAATGAGTCTTCACATATGGGGACTCCCAAGCTCAAATGCCCAGAGGGAGTCCTAGCATGTTGCAAGTCTAGAACGAGCCATGCTATTCCTCAGGACCTCAGGCATCCTGGGGATGGAGGGTAGGAGTTGAATACAGAAAAGAGCTGTGGAACAGCTGGCTAGAACAGGGCTTCAAAAGGGAAGACCCAGTATCAAGGGCATTTAGTAATAAAATATTGTAATCTGGGCCTCCCTTGTTGGCATTGTACAAGTGCACTGAGCTACATATGGATCTGATAGAAGAGCCAGTGAATGTGCTCAAGGGGTACCTCACTGAGAAGTAGAGGTAATAAAGTAGAACAAAAAACAAGTGGAGGTCAGAACCCTTTAGGGTGAGAAAAAATAGCCCCAGGGGATAACTGGGGTAGTATGAGAGGTAGAGCTTCAGTGGAGACGCAGAAGGTACTATTAAGGAAAGCTTAAGCTGCTTTGGTCCAAAAACAGTACAAATTTAGGGCCAAGAGAAAAATTTAGTCTGACCCAACTGGACTGGGGTTGGAATCAGTCCATGTAGGGAAGAAAGGGTATGGAAACCCTTGTATCTGATAAAAAGGTAAGGACAGACTCAGGAGCGCTAAGCTTTAGAGCAACAGAAGCTCCGCAATGTCTTTCCTAAAAGGGGTCAATTAGGAAAGAAAGGTACATGGAGAGCTTCAGGAGTACCTAACCTGAAAAGGTTAATTACCACAGGAGTGGTTCTAGGTGTAGTCCCCTAGGTATGCTGGTACAGCATTGATAGGGTTAGTGCCCATCTGTCAGGATCATAAAGGAATGTCAGGATATCTGATCCTAACAGACAGATAGATAAGTAGATGGATACAGATCTATCTAACAATATATCTCATTATATGTATTAATATATATGTACATATATATATATGAAGATTTAAATATATACACATATAGGGTATATATGCATATATCTATAAAGAGATATGTATGGGCAGAAGACACACAGATAGATATAAATCAGCATATATATATATATATACCTAGATGAATAGGTAGGCATATAGAGACATGTCTCCAGGTATATGGATGGAGAGATGTCCAGAGAACCCCATCCTCCCTTATAGGGAGAGAGAAAGATTTATCTAATAGCAAGAAGGTTGATACCTGCTTGAATAGATAAAATAGAAAAAATCCTCTTCTCCTGGTTATGACTGGCATAGTCAGAGGAAAGGTGTCCCTGACAAAAAGGCGGCTTAATTCTTTGCAGAATTTGAGCTCTTGAGTAACCAGGATGGCCTACGTGAAAATGGCAGAGGATAACGGCAGTTTGCAGACAGGAAGTCCAGATATCTCCAGAATTGTAGTATGGAGATTGGATAGAGGAGGCTTCTGGAGGAAGATACCCTAGTGATCCGCCTATGAGGACAAGATGGGTATTAGGTATCCTCTAGCTGCCAGTGAAGAATTTATCTCTGACGGGAGACCCCAGGAGATATGGGCCAAGCCAGGCAATTGGCCCTTCTTTAGACTTTCATGTATTGAAAGGCCTGAGGCTTATGCCTCAAAGATTTTTAAGATAAGATGGAAAGGGTAGAGAATACCTTCCAGGCATGAAACATGACTGAGGAAACCCCTTTTAACCATCTGGGGTTATCTGCTAGGCAAGATACTAATGCTCTCTAGCAAGGGCCCATAGTGCAAAGCTACTCTAGTAGAGTTGCAGAGAGCATGCTGCAGGTTGGTCAGAAGAAAAACTGGCTGTGGAAAGCCAGCAGGTAACCAGCTATTCTGCCAAAGGCAAGGGGCGAAGAATAGAAGTTAACCAACCAAACTGTGATAATAGGGTTTCCCAAACGAGGTTGATACCCTGTTTGGGACTTAGCACTGAGGCTAGGAGGATTGCTAGTGGAGGGGAAACCCTGGTTGTGTAGTGAACAAAACCAATGGTTTAACCACTAGGAATTGCTGCATTTGCAGCAACTATCAGGGCAGCATGGAGAATTTCTTTTCCCTCCTCTTTTTTTTTTTTTTTGGAAAAAGAAACAGACATGGTAGGACTTCCTATTGTCTGAGGAACTGCCCTAAGGTAACAAGGGGGAAGACAACCCCAGAAGGGAGAATCCCCCGGTAGAACAGGTAGAGGACCATAAGGGCTTACCCGTGTAAAAAAGTCACTCTTACAAACTAAATGTTGTAGTAAGCGGGAGGTAAGACAGAGTTGCAAGAGACCAATTATGGAGGAAGTCTCCGACAGGTGAGATGATACATGCCAATACAGGGAAAACAACTGTCTATTGATAGTTGTTACCTCTCTTTCCTCCAAGAGGAAGAGGAAATCTGTTAAGTATGGGCATGATCATCATAAAGACTCTTAGAGAAAAGATGTCTCATGAAGAGATATCTAGGTAGGTTAGGATAAATTAGTGCAGATACTGCAAGTGAAAAGAAGCAGACTGCTACCCTAACCAGCAACCAAGAGGGACAATGATCTATTTGAAACCCTGCGACTGCTGGGTTTGTTGACCCTGTGGAGTTTGCAGATTCTTCAGACCAGGGCGATGTTTCCCCTGTTTGGGAACATCTGTATGATGGGCAGATGATGGACTAAACCTTCTCCCCCTAGGGGAAGAAAGTTTGTTAGGACATTTCCTACCTACTGGGAAAGAAGGCAGCATAGAATAGCCTCTGGAAACAGGAAAGTCAGTGGATAACTGAGTAACCTGGAGTAAAGACTCCTTTTTGAAGAGATTTTCTCCAGTGCAAGGAGTATTTCCCAGTCTTGTGCCCATTTGTCCAAATCTGAAGCTTGGAGTCAGGCTCTACGTCGTGCCCCTATAGCTATAGCAGAAGTCCTGCTAACAGACTCAAAGGAGTCTAGGGAAGCACGAGTAAGAAACCTAGAGATATTATGAGGATGACTAACCAGTAAGGAATAGTCTGCTTGTTTGGGCTCTTAAAGAAAAGGAGTCAAAAGATATAATTTTCTTGTGACCTCCTCAAGAGATAGACCCATATACAAAATATATGAGAGAATTCCTGCTGAAAGCATGGATGTCTGGAAGGTTTGACGTCCAAAGGCATCTAGTGTCTTAGACTCACGACCTGGCGGACACAAGAAGAGTGCTTTTTATTACTCTTCACTCGCCTCAATGCTTTAATTTACTACTGTTGTCAGTAGATACACAATTGTAATACTGTTGCCAGTATTAGTTTCTTAGTAGCTCTTAACTATTACTGTTACCAGTATAAATATTATCCCCAGTAACAGCTCCTCAGTTAATACTGTTGTCAATATTTGCACACCTGTAACTCTGCTGCTAGTAGCAATTTTCTCAGTTACTGCTGTTAATAGATGTGCACTTGTAACTGTTGTCATTAATAGTTATTCAATTATTACTGTTGCCAGTAGATATCACTCCTTTAAACCTGTTACTAATAGCAGTTTCCTTCAATTTGCTTCAACCATTTGAGGTTCCAACATGAACTGTAAGAAGATGTTCTTGTTGACTTTGAATCTCACCTTATACATTGTCAGCTTACTTATTTCTTTCCACCCTCTCCCTGCTAATGCCTTCACACCACATTTGAACCTCCCAGAATTCTCTCACATCCATGTTATCGCTCATCGTCAGAAACATAACCCCCAACAGCTATTTCCAAGAAATTCTAAGATAAATTACCACAGACTTATTCAGATAAAGACAGACTCTAATATCAACCGCATAAATGTCGGCTGTTCCTACACTCACATCTCTTTCATCCTCATCAATGCCAGGTCAGTCAGAAATAAAACACCCATTATAACGGATATAATTAATACAGAAAACCCTGACATTCTATGCATTACTGAGACATGGTTAACAGAATCCGACTCAGTCCTGCTAAACCAATTAAAAGTGCAAGGATATTCCATCTTCACCTGCAATAGGAAACGTACAAGAGGTGGAGGTGTTCTTATACTAGCTAAATCTAATCTTGGGTTATCTCCTACCTTATGTGAAAACCATGATGACACAAATATACTCAAAATTGAAAACAAGGACATTGCAATCTGCTTGATATACAGACCTCCTACTGCTACTAACCAAAGTATTGACACCATACTAGAATCAGCTTGCAATTCTACATTAAGGAAACCACTTATATTGCTAGGCGATTTCAACCTACCATCTCTCTCCAACAATCTTGAAACATCTTTCTTAGAAGCGATGGAAGAGATGGGATTCAAGCAAGCAGTTAACCAACCAACTCATACTAGAGGAAACACTCTCGACCTAATATTCATCCCTACATATTATTATACTTCACCTCATTATGTCTCACCTTCCACATCTCAAGTCCCCTGGTCAGATCATTATCTGATTAAGTTTTCTTTTCTCCTTCAACAACACTCTAAACCTTCCCCTGTCAATCTACAACAAGTTCATAGATTTCGACCATTCAACAGAGAAGAGTTCCTTGAATCAGTACTTCCCAGATTAGATCCTTCTATCAATAACATTGATGACGCGATATCAAACTGGAATTCCATTATTCGATCAGCATCAGAATCAGACCCACCAAAGTTTCGTCACAAAACAAGAAAAAATGAAAAATGGTATACCAGCGAACTTGCAACTCTTAAGAAAAGCCTTAGAAAAGCAGAATCTACATGGAGAAGAAAACAAACTCACGAACTCAGAATAAAATACTTCTCACTACTCAAGAATTACAAGGATGCGATTAATAACGCTAAAAGACAATATCACGCTAAAACGTTATCTAAATCTATTAACCGTCCTAGAGAACTATTTGAGATTGTCAAATCTTTAACCAAATCCCCATCAAACAATTCTCACAAAATTTGTATTAACCCACAAATAATTGCTGACCACTTTGCAAATAAACTTAAACTTAACAGCCATTTCACCCCACCTAATATACCTATCTCAGATAATAACTTACATGAATGGAAAGCCTTTTATCCTATTAGCAACAAGATGCTCCTTCAGACAATCTCCAACCTAAATACCACTACTTCTCTTCTTGATCCTTGTCCAGTGGCATGGATAAAATCAGCAAAATCAGAACTTGCCACAGACCTACTGAACATAGTAAATCAATCTCTTCAACAAGGAAGTATACCAGATGCCCTCAAGAAGTCAGCTATCCGTCCGTTGTTAAAAAACAAAACTCTAGACAGCAATGACCCTACATCTTATCGTCCCATTGCAAGTATTCCATTCCTTGCCAAAATTATCGAAAAGATCGTGCAAACACAGCTACAAGATTACATAGACTCCACGGTTCCATTAGATGATCATCAATATGGTTTTCGACCACACCATGGTGTAGAAACGCTCCTGACTGCACTATTTGACACAATCATAAGAGGTATTGATAACACCAAGCAAGCCTTCATTCTCATATTCATTGATATCTCCTCGGCATTTGATACTGTAAACCATACCACGCTCATCTCAAGACTTTCTCAACTAGGCATCAAAGATAAAACTCTTGAATGGTTCATATCTTATTTTACTAACCGGACACAATATGTTCAAATAGACCAAAATGCATCATCCCCTTTTCCGCAAGAGCAGGGCATCCCTCAAGGTTCTGCCCTATCAGCCCTATTGTTCAATCTCTATCTTCAACCTATCTGTTCCATATTTAAAACGTTTCAAAATCAATTATCACATCTACGCAGATGACATTATGTTGTCCTCACCATTTGATGTGTCTAACCCAGATTACTCCAACATTTGTCATTGCCTCACTGAAGCTGAGCTGTGGCTGAAATCTATTAACATGTCTATTAATTTTAAAAAACCGAAGCTTTAATTATAACAAGAAACACAAGCTTCACCCCTCCATTGGAAATCAACATTGGCAATAATTCTCTCCCTGTTAAAGAGGAGATCAAATACTTGGGAGTCACTCTTGATAAGACCCTCAACCTCACCAAACATATAAAACTAACTGTAAAAACAATCTATTTCAAACTAAGAACAATCCAACAACTTAGACCATTACTAGATAACACTGATTTCAGAACCATAGTACAAACACTCATTACACCACATTTAGACTACTGTAACGGTATTCTTCAAGGGACCTCAAAGAAAAATATCCACTCACTTCAATTGGCCCAAAATGTCACCGCAAGGATTATCTCCAAAGCAAAATTAACAGATCATATATCTCCGATTCTTTATTCTCTCCATTGGCTTCCAGTATCATGCAGAATCACCTACAAATCCTTAATCAATACTTTTAAGATTTATAATAACATAGCTCCTTCCTTCTTATCCACGCTCATCAACATCCCTCTTGAAAACAGATCAAGACGAAGAACTAACCTTCACATGCTACAAGTACCTGATTCTATCCGAAAAACAAGTCAAAAAACAAGCAACACAGCTTTCTCATACTTTGCTCCTATATTATGGAACAACCTACCAGCTGAAATCAGAGAAATTAAGGATCTATCCTGTATATATGTATTTATGTATATATGTAAATGAACTCCCCCATAGCTAAGAAGTGTTAACTCTGTATGATGTGCTTTTCTGACAATCTGTATGTAAACAAAATTTGTACCTGCCTTGATTCGGCAGTTTCACAATAGTAATCCTACCCGCTTCTGATCGCTGGAAGGAGCGGGCTACAAATGTTTGCTAAATAAATAAAAATAAATAAATCTTCAATTATTCAGAAAAAATCTAAAAACCCACCTTTTCACCCTACACTATAATAACCTCCACAAGGAAGATAACCCTAACTCAGAGAAAACCACTGATCAGCAGTCACTCACTGACCCTACCTAGACAGGACATAAAACCCTTCACTCATATTCACTTTGCCCACCTCATTAAATTTCTCTTTGAAAGCAAAATGTGAATAAGTGTAATCAATGTAATATATTCCATTGCCGTTGTTTTACTATGGATAGCCAGTTACCTCATTGTATTATTGAGTTGCAATTTAATAGTTGAATGTTTACTTTTATAAAGTTGTTCTATGTAAAAACCGGTTCTATGTAAAATAGTTCTAAACCTGTTCTATGTAAATTAGTTTCTAAACCTGTTCTATGTAAAATAATAGCATTCTATTATTAAACGTTGTTTACTTGTAAACCGCCACTGATCGCTGGAAGTGGCGGTATAGAAGAGATGTATAAATAAATAAATAAATAAATAATGCTGATTTCACTACAATGGAATGATGAGGAAGTTGAGTCCTTTGAAACCCTGGAGAGGGGGGCACCTGATATAGGAGATCAGTTGCTCTGGAAAGTGGGGGTACCTTTAAAGGAGCTTCCCACATTCGTAGAAGGAGATCCTGCAAAGAATGATGCAAAGGAAGCATTATATTCTCCTTTGCTTCACTAGGAACAGAGAGGTATTCTGTATTCCCTTGCGTAGGATCTTGTCCAGGAATAGGAATGGCAAGTAATTTTGCCATATCCAGGAGGAAAGTCTGGAAAGAAGGATCCCCAGAGGGAACTTCCCTTGGATAGGCTAGATCTGATGAAGAACTAGCGTTGGCACTGAGGGATCTATTCCAGTATATAGGAATAGAAGATCCTGAATGGTGCAGTATGGGATCCTTAGATGGTGGTCGCTGGTACTGCAGGTCAGAACCAGCGACAGTCGGTAACAGATCGTCCATGCTAGGGATCGATTCCAGACTCGGCATCGAGGGAAGCGAGCCTGATGAGAGAAGTATGGAAGGTACCAACCGTAATGGTACTGTGGATATCGGTACCGATCTCGGTACCGTATCTGATACCGGTGGAAGAAGACCAGCCGGTAGCAACTCTAACGGTATTGGAGGAACCGAGAGTTGTGGATCCGAAGTATCGGGACCGAGCCTTCGGTACCGACGGGAGTCGGTACCAAGGTGAGTCGGTACCCAGTCCTCCAGACTGGAGATCGATTCCAGACTCGGCATAGAAGGAAGCGAGTCTATCGATGCACATCTGGAGGGTACCGACGTCGGTACTAGTATCGGTGTCGATACCGATACTGTAAAGTCGGTCTGAAGCGTATCCACCAGGCCCGTAGGTACCGAGGACACCAGACGACGATCCTTGGTGAGGAATATTTCATCCAACACCAGTGCCGATGCCGGGGTATCGGTACCGCTCAAAGCGGATGCCACCACCGGACATGGCTCAGGTATGTTCTGTGAGGGGTGAACCTCAGGAACAACCTGAAACCCCACACAGGCTTTGGAGGCCGAAGACTCCCATCAGGGTTTTGAAACCAGTGGATTCTCGAGGGCAAGGCCGGAGGCATCTCTATGCTGTGCATGAGAACTGCCGCTCGAGGACTGGCTAGTCGTAACAGACTGTTTTTGGGTTACCTGATCCTGTGTAGAAGAAGATATGGTCGGTGCCCTGAAGTTAGAGGGGGACCGCGTGTCGAGGGGAACTCGATGTTGAAAACTTCCTCTCACCATACTGGCGCCCGAGGGCTCCGGAGGAAAATGGTCAGGACCCAAGCAGGTTAGACACCAATTGTGAGTGTCTAAAAATAAAGTTGTACCGCCACAGTTTGTACATTTCCTGGGGAAAATGGCTGGCGGTTCCATGAGGAAAAATGGAGAGGCCTAGAAGGCCTGAGAACCATGAGACACTAAAAAAGAAAATATATATTCCTTAAAGGGAAAATATTTTACAAGAAAAGAAAAAAAGAAACACCGGCGGTACCGGTGGCGTCGGGTAAGGCAGCCGTGACCACAAGAAAACTAAAAAATAAAAGAAGAATTTTCTGCGGTGACAGGAGAACGTCCTGCCAGCTCCGCGGAAAAATGAAAACTGAGGAGAGGCAGTTGGGAAGGCGGGAAGGCAGCACGCAGGCGTGTTGGGATGCTTCCAAAAGCTTTCTGATTGGACGCTGGGAAGCGTTCCTGCGCGGACTCCGTCGGTACCGACGTACCCATATGTGAAGACTCATTCTTGCTTGTTCCTGGAGATGATCCCTTTCCTCAGGAGGAATCAGATACAAATGAAACATAGCTCTGCCACCACGCAAACCAGCCTCGGGGACTTCCCATTCGACACCAATCATCTCCTTAATAGCTCTCATATGTACTGGAAAAGACCATTGTGGCTTTCATAAACCCTGCAATAACAGATCCTCTAATTCATCTTCCACCACTGGAAAAGAAAGAGAAATATTTAGAGCCGACAAACACTGAGTAATGAGTACTGACAACTCCTCCCATCTAAAGACCCAAATAATAGTGGGGTCCTCACCTGGAGAGATTTCTCCCTCCTCCAAATCCACCCCAGTAGGATCCCCCCACAAATCCGAGGGGCCTTCTAAAGAAAAGAAGCAACAGATGCATGGTCTTCCCAAGAGTCCTCCAGTACCTGTCGATGTTTAGTTAAGGGTTCTAGCAGATCCTTAGAGGAGGCCAGAGTGGTATTCAGCAAAATGGCATTGAAGCCCTGAGAAAGAGACTGTATCAAGCCTTGCTTCAAGCAATACGTTTGGTGTAACAGCAAAACAAAATCTGTGATATCAGGCAGACTTACCCCCGGAGCCATCTGACTTTCCTTAGAGCTCCCCCGAAGCAGGAACTGAACCCTGCCAGCTGGAGAGGCCCCCAGTCTCTGCAATTGAACTGGACAACATGGCTGTGGCTCCCACTGAAACTGCAGGATCCCACTGCTGAGGTGAAGAATGAGCTACTTGCTGCAATTGTTTCTTGTCAAAAGCTTCCACTGCAGAAACTTCACCTGGAGCAAGTTTAACTGTTCTAGAAGCAATTTTCATGATTTAGTGCCCCAACAATGGTGTCCCACACGCCAGGGGCAATTTCCCGCCAAAAGCAAAGAAGCTGCTGGCAGCTCTGACCACGATGAAAACTTGACCCTTAGCAGAACAAACTAACTCCGCGATTAAAAAGAAAGAAAACAAGCTAGCAGGCTCACCTAAAGAAACAGAAGACAGTTTCTTAGCAGGGAAAAATAATGCTGTGAAGTGCTTCCCTTCATGTCTCCTCTCACTGCCTTTCTCAATTCGTTTTGAATTTTTGATTTATTTTTAAAGGGATCCCACCAAAAGAAGGGGAAAGAAATCCAGTACAAATCACCATCTACAAAAACAAAAACTGAGAGAAGTTTTTGCCACAGGGGAGAGACAAGGACCACCCAGTTTGCAGACCAGAAAAAGAGCCAATATTGACTGAACAGTATTGGTTCTCTATGATAAAAATCAATTTTTATCCCCAAAAAAACAGCACTTCATCCAAATTTCCAAATTCTAAGCTAGTAGAATCCAGCTGCACAGACGTTCTACACCCTGCTGGAGACTGAGAAATACTGGCATGAGAGAATGTGCACAGAACCCTTATAGTGTGACATCATCAAAACCTGTGGGTCTCTATCTCCATCTGCTGGTGATGGGGCATAACCCATGTGTCTGGACTGGACTGGACTGGAGGGACATTAAGGAAGGACACTTTATTCCAGATTTTGAAAAAATGGCATATCTCACCTTTAAACCATTCAATCTCAGCAGCTGAGTGAGCAGAAGTTCGGCAGGAGAGAGTAACCGAGTGGCCTAGGACAACAGTCTGATCTGTGAGTTCTTCTACAAAAGCTGGTGCTGGAAAAGCAAACAACATGCATATTAGTTACATAGTAAATAATGGCAGATAAAGACCAGCATAGTCCAAATAGTCTGCCCAGTAAGGTGGTTAAAGTGTTGACTGCTGCTCCATGTAGGTCACCCCCTCTATCTATTGAAATATAAAAGTTAAGTTTGCTTTGATTCCATCCTCTTGCAAATCGGGATCCTTTGTAACTGTCCCATGCTTTTCTGAATTTGTCTTTTGCCAGCAAGATTTATATTCCAAAGTGCTTATGCAGTTGTTGGTGACACAGAAAACATAAGTGCAGGGTTGAAATCCAAGGCAACCGAGTGGATAATTTTGGACATATAAATTGTTATATGTCCAAACCTATGCATCCAGAGGGGGAAGATTTGGAGCATTCTGGGAAGGTCCCATTTAAGCTGCTACTTATCTCACTGGTCACTTCCAGTTTAATGGATAATTAGAGAAATGTTTTTACACCACTACCATCTCTTAAAGAAGCTTTAACAGGAATAATTCCTAGTTTTTCATATGAAAATATACACTCTTATTTTCTTTTTACATGGTCATGCAAATATACCTCCTACAGATTCACTAAGGACAGTAAATAATTTTGCATTTCTATCCATTCTATGAACACACACACACTTTTATATTTCAGTTTCTCATACACAGCAACCCATACTACTAAACTCTCAGAGCAAACTCAAAATGTGTTCTGTTGCTCTTTCTAGATTAAATTTCAGTGGAGTTCTATGAGCCACTGTATTTTGAACTCTAAGGGGCCCGACAATCAAATTGATTAATGTGGTTAGCAGAGCTACTAACTGTGTTAATTGCGGTGAACGGGATATTCAGCGGCACTAACATAGTGCCACTGAATGTCCCCGACTGCTGTCTCTACACACCCTAATGCTGATCGTTTAGCATTCGGGTATTCCGGGGTGGAGCGGAGGTGGCACCAATTGGTAACTTGTCAGCGGCGATTCTGAGATGCTGCCTGGTTAGTGGTATGGGGTGAAAGGTAGGCGCAGGACACCCTGGCCTAACCTCTGTAGCATATTGCTAACCGGGCAGCAGCTCAATATCACCGCTGCCCGGTTACTGATCGACAAGAACAGCTAACACAGATATCCAATGCCGGTTATGGGTTTACTATTCAGCACTGGCAGTCAGCACTGAATATCGGGCCCTAAATTTCTTTAATCTCACAGCTCCCTCAAGTAGTTACAGCACTGCTTAATTCCCAAAAATCTTTTTCTCAACTGTATTTCTTGGAACATCAGATGAAACCCTAGAATGCAGATTTACCCACGAGAGTCAATATGATCAACAGGTTCCCTAATCCAGATGAACCGTAGCGACAAAGTTTCCACTGGGAAGTTTTACAGGGGATGGACTCAGTAGCCTAGTTTCAAGATAATACTGAATTTTAAAACCATTGAATAGTTCTTTAAAATATAACCACAGAAGATCCCTGTTATACCTCTCCAGTTCTATTTTTGACGTTTCTGTTGCCATCAAGCATACACTCTCGCTTCACTCATACAGACACACCCCAGTCCTGCACTCAGCCTTCTTCAACAGCTTTTTCAGTCCTTCCAGGTTCCTTTTAGATATAAGAGGTGATCCAAGCAACACATGACAAAACACATCTTTACTTTCTTTACTTTTATTTCAGGGCTCCCAATCCCAATGTAATTTTTAGCACTGTGTCTTTAAAAAAACAGGGACAAAGACACAGCACTGTGTGTTGCTGACTCTGCCGGATAGCATAGGAGCTAACTGAACAATGGCGATATTCAGCCACTGCCGGGTTAGCTTCTGGGCAAAGGTTAGGCCACCCTATCAGGTGCCTAACCTTTGCTGCTTAGTGATAAGTGGGCAGCGGCTCTGTATCCCCCAGGTGCCATCTCCACTCTGCCTCCAGAATGCCCCGATGCGAGCCAGCTACTACTGAGATGTGCAGCAGCGGCACCCACAGCTATTCAGCGGCACTCATTGAATTGTATCCTGCCAAGTGTGCTACTCGCATTACTTACTCTCAATATTGGACCCTTTGAATTTATTGTAAGGGTGACATTTTTAAAGAAAGCTACAATTGTGAACAGTATTATTGGCACCCTTGCAGCTCAACCCCTTAACGTCCAATATCTCCTAAAAAGAAAAGTGGCCAGTGAAATGGTTTTGGACTATATATGCACACATATTTGACACATAAAAGAATAAAATAAAAGAAGACAATTAAAAAAGGAAATAGTAGGAAATAGTATACATAGAAACTGAGACATTGACAGGACATGATTATTGGCACCCTTATAAACAATTCAAATCAGTATGAACAGAAGAACCACATTCCCATTGCAGTAAAGCACAGTTACTTACCTGTAACAGGTGATCTCTGGGAACAGCAGGAATAAGTCTTCACATATGGGTACGTCGGTACCGACGGAGCCTGCGCGGGAATGCTCCCCAGCGTCCAATCAGAAAGCTTTTGGGAGCATCCCACAGCACCTGCGTGCTGCCTTCCCGCCTTTCCAACTGTCTCTCCTCAGTTGAGTTTTATAGCTGAGACAAAGAGGGGGAGAGAGAGGGAAAGGAAGAGAGATAGATAGAGAGAGAGAGAGACAACTCCTAGGGGAGGTGGGTGGGTTGTGAAGACTTATTCCTGCTGTTCCTAGAGATCACCTGTTACAGGTAAGTAACTGTGCTATCTCCAGGAACAAGCAGGAATGAGTCTTCACATATGGGGACTACCTAGCTTTTGATGCCAGGGAGAGAGCCCATAAGTTGTGTGTCCCTGGGACAGGGCTGCACCTCCCCACCTGGATCTCTGGCATCCCATGAGGGATGGTGGGTAGGAGTTGATTAAGTATGGAACAGGTGTTTGAGAAAAGCCTGACCAAACAAGGCATCCCGGCGGGAGTCCTTGTCCAAGCAGTAATGGGCTGTGAAGATATGAACCGAGGCCCAAGTGGCTGCTCGACAAATGTCGTCGATAGACACAGAGTTCAGATGAGCCATTGAGGCTGCCATGGCTCTCACATTGTGAGCTGTGACATGGCCCTCCAGAGAAATGTTCTTGCTCTGATAGGCGAAAGAAATACATTGGGCAATCCAGTTGGAAAGTGTTCTCTTGGAGACTGGTTGTCCCAAATGAGAAGGATCAAAATCAACAAAGAGTTGAGAAGACTTTCTATGTTGTTGTGTCCTCTGTAAGTAAAAAGCTAGACCTCTTTTACAGTCCAGGGTATGAAGATTCCTCTCTGCACTTGATGCATGAGGTCCTGGAAAAAAGACAGGTAGGTAGACCTCTTGGTTGAGGTGAAAAGGCGAGACCACCTTAGGCATAAAGAGTGGATTAGTCCTAAGGACCACTTTGTCATGATGGAACCTTGTATAAGGTGGATTAGCTACTATTTATTTATTTATTTAGCTGTATTTATATCCTGCTTTTTGCCGGGTCAAGGTGGTCAATTAGGGGATACATTTAACACGAGGGGATATGAGACACATATGCTAATACTTACAGGGAACATGGGCAATGGAGGGTTAAGTGGCTTGCCCAAGACAACAAGGAGTGCCTATAGGACTAGAAATCCCAGGCCCTCTGGCCTGAGATTGCTGTCCCCAGGTGGGACTTGAACCCCTGGCCCTCTGGCCTGAAGTACCTTGTCCTAACCACTAGACCACTCCTCCCTCCCACTACTAGTGCTTGCAATTCACTGATGTGGTGTGCTGATGTGATTGCAATGAGAAAGATAACCTTCCAAGAAAGGTATTTCAAGGAGGTAGTAGCTAAAGGTTCAAAAGGCGGCTTCATAAGCTGACCAAGAACGAAATTTAAGTCCCATGCCACCGGAGGTGGTCTAATGGGAGGCTTTGTTAAAAGGAGGCCTCTCATGAACCTTGTTACAAGGGGATGAGAGGAAACAGGTTGTCCATTTAGAGGCTTGAGGGAAGCTGCAATAGCACTCAGATGGACTCTTACTGAATTTGTCTTAAGGCCTGCATTAGACAGATGAAGGAGATACTCCAGCAACGATTCCAGAGGTATGGCACGGGGGTTAAGACCCTTTTCAGAACACCAGATGGTAAACCTTTTCCACTTGAAGGCGTAAGAACGTCTAGTGGAAGGTTTTCTGGAAGCATAAAGAACATCTTTCACTTGTGGAGAAAGATGAAGATCCTGGATATCTAGGCCTTCAGCAACCAAGCCCTGAGATGCAGAGACTGGGGATTGGGATGCCACAACTTTCCGTCCTCCTGAGAGAGGAGGTCTGGAGCAGACCCTAACTCCAGGGAGGGAGCTTGAGAGAGATGTAGAAGCAGAGGGTACCACACTTGCCGTGGCCAATGTGGAGCTATGAGAATCATGTGGCCTCTGTCTCTCTGAAGCTTGAACAGGATTTTGGGAATTAGGGGAATGGGTGGAAAGGCATACAGGAAGTCTTGACCCCAATGAAGGAGGAAAGCATCCCTTGCCTGAGTCCCCTGAGCCAGAGTTCTGGAACAGAACCGGGGAAGTTTGGCATTCCACGGACTTGCAAAGAGGTCTATGTCCGGGGTTCCCCAAATTTGAAAAATCTTGGATACCTGGTCCATATGTAGGGACCACTCGTGTGGAAGCAGAACTCGACTGAGTCTGTCTGCCCAAGAGTTTTGAACACCTGGAAGATAGACTGCCAGAAGATGAATGTGATGCTCTCTGGTGAGGGCCCACGGTCGCAGAGCTTCGTTGCAAAGCGACAGAGAGCCAGTTCCTCCCTGCTTGTTTATATAGAACATGGCTACCTGATTGTCCGTGTGGACAAGGACTGTCTTGTGGCTGAGCAGGGTGTGGAAAACTTGCAGAGCAAGGAAGATTGCTCTGCGTTCCAAGAGATTGATATGTAGACACGTCTCCTGTGGGGACCAGATGCCCTGGGTGGAGAGGTCCTGAAGATGAGCTCCCCAGCACATTGGAGAAGCATCTGTTGTAAGAGTTGCCTGGGGTAGAGGCTGTTGAAAGGGAGACTCCAGCAACAGCTTTTGAGGGGACCTCCACCACTGGAGGGACAAAATGAGGCGACTTGTGTTTGCTATTTTGTCTGACAGGCAGCCTAATGCCTGGGTCCATTGGGTGGATAAAGTCCACTGAGCTGCTCTCATGTGAAGGCGAGCATATGGTACCACATGAACGGTGGATGCCATGTGGCCTAGCAACTGTAACATTTCTCGAGCAGTTAGTAGGGGTTTTGACTCTGCTTGAGAAGCTAACTGCACCAAGTGAA
Organism: Ichthyophis bannanicus; assembly: GCA_033557465.1. Lineage (NCBI taxonomy): Eukaryota > Metazoa > Chordata > Amphibia > Gymnophiona > Ichthyophiidae > Ichthyophis > Ichthyophis bannanicus. The sequence continues at coordinate 224,999,931 of CM066031.1, forward strand.
GGCAACGGGCCTGAGGAAGATAGGCCCTTGCCCTTGTGGTATCCAGCAACGCCCCTATAAACTCCATGGACTGAGTAGGGATCAAATTGGATTTTGGGATGTTTATTACCAGCCCTAAATATTGAAGGATACGCATTGTGCAGGTTAGAGCAGTCTTGGCCTCTGAGTGGGAGCTCGAATGAGCCAGTCGTCCAGATAAGGGAAGACAAATATTCCCAGGGTGCGCAGAAAAGCAGCAACCACTGCCATGCATTTCGTGAACACCCTTGGTGCAGAGGCCAGGCCAAAGGGGAGCACTCTGTATTGATAGTGCTTCTCCTGGAAAAGGAACCGATGGAACCTTCTGTGAGTTGGATGGATGAGAACATGAGTGTACGCATCCTTGAGATCTAGAGAACAAAGCCAATCCTGACTCTGAAGGTATGGCAGCAGAGTTCCTAGAGAAACCATCTTGAATTTTTCTTTGACTAGGAATCTGTTCAACTCTCTGAGATCTAAAATGGGTCTGAAGCCCCCTGTTTTCTTTGGGATAAGAAAATAGGGGGAGTAGAACCCTGTGCCCTGTTGTTGAGAAGGCACTTCCTCTATTGTCCCCTGGGCTAGAAGAGTGGCAACCTCCTGCTCTAACAGGCTGAGGAGGGAGGTTGGAGAATTGAACTGGTGCACTCTTGTGAGAGGGGGCAAGCTGGAAAAATGAAGTTTGTACCCCTCTCTTACGATGGAGAGTGTCCAATGCTCTGCTGTGATTTGCCCCCATCTGGGAGCAAAGTGACATAACCTTCCTGGAATGGTGGAGGGCTCTGGTCCTTCTAGAGCCAGGAAGGCTAGCAGAAAGTTAAAGGCCCTGAGGGGGCTGAGACTGCTGGGCTGGAGCAGGCCTCGCAGCCTTTGCCTTGGTCTGTTTGGAGGATTGTTGACGTTTGGAAGGGAACTGAGCTGCAGAAGATGCTCTCTGACTATAAGCAGGATAGGATCTTCCCTTTTTAGAAAAAGGTGTTTTCTTGAACAACCTTTTCTTAGCAGGAGCAGCTGTAGATTTGGATAGTCTATCCAAAGCAGAATTTTCAGCATCCATCTGATTGGCTTTTGCTTGCCAATCCTTACCAAACAGATTCTCACCTGTACAAGGGATATTTCCCAATTCATCTTGGACCCAGATCTCCAAATCAGATGCTTGAAGCCAAGCAATCCTACGTGCACCTATAGCTATAGCTGAGGCTCTGCTTATGCATTCAAAGGAGTCGAAAGCTGCACGGTTGGAGAATTTGGAGATATCCTGGGCATGTTTGAGCCCAGTGAGAAATTCTTGCCTTTTATTGTCAGACATAAAAAGACTTAAAGTCTGCAAATGGTGAGTGACTTCTTTTAAGAACATTCCCATGTAGAGACTATAAGAATTAATTCTCGCAGCAAGCATGAAAGCTTGGAAGACTCTTCTACCAAAAGCATCCAGAGTTCTACATTCACGTCCTGGAGGATTAGAGGCATGTCTCTTGGCACTTCTAATCTTTCTCATTGCAGACTGAACCACAATAGAGTGGTGAGGAAGCTGAGTTTTATGGAAACCAGGACAAGGAGGGACACGATACATGGTGTCCAACCTGCGAGAATGAGGAGAGGTGGTTAGAGGTGCTTCCCACATCCTTAACATGAGATCATACAGAATCTCATGAATAGGTAAGGTAGCTGCCTCCTTAGGAGTTTTAGGATATTGTAAAATATCTAACTCCTTAGCTCTAGGCTCTGACTCTGGGGCCACGAAGTATTGTCTGTCGGGATGCTCTTGCAAAGCCCGATACCCGTACCGACTGGGATCGGTATCGGGAATCACCGGTACCGGGGTATCGGTACCGGAGGGCTGCAGAGGGCAGAGTACCGGCATAGCGGACGCCGATGCCGATGTCGACGCCACCGGTACCGGGATCGGTGCCGATGGCGGAGCCGGTACCGACTGAGTAGTCTGTTGCGGTACCACGGGCGTCGATGCCACAAGGAAAGCCGCCAGACTGCATTCGATGGACAGAATCCTCTGATCCATCGACGCTGCCAATACCTGGAAGCCGGTACCAGTGGAAGCCACCGGTACCCCAGAGCATGGCACCAGGAGATCTGTCGCGGACACGCCATCGAGATCATCCTGGAACCCCGATGATGATGCTTTAGAGGCTGAAGCCTCCCGCCGGGGTAATTTTGCCGGTGCAGAATCCTTGAGGGCAAGGCCAGAGGCATCTCGATGCTTAGAAGGAAATTTGCCCTTCGAGGACCGGCTGGATTTATGTTTAGTTACCTGAGATCCATGTGAGGAAGAAGAAGCCCTGGAAGAAGGCGATGCTACCGAAGCTGCATCAGAGGGAAACAAGGTACTGAGCTTGTCAGCTCGGTTCTGTCGACCTCTCTTAGACATCATAGAACAGGACACACAATCTGTAATGGAATGGTCAGGGCCTAAACATTTTAGACACCAGGCATGGGTGTCGGTGACGGAGATAGTACCGCCACATTTTGTGCACTTCTTAAATCCTGAGGCAGGCTTTTCCATATTTAAGGAAAAAGGTTTTGGGCCTAAGGCCCAAAACTGAAGTGCACCTGAAGAAAATAAATGGAAAAAAGGTTTTGTTTTGTTTTTTTAAAAAGAAAAGAACAACGACCGGCGGTACCGGTACAGCGTCGAAGAAGGCAGACGCGACAGAAAAGAAATAAAGAAAAAATAAGGAAATTCTTCTGCGGTGACAGGAACACGACCTGCTGGCTCCGCGGAAAAAGAACAACTGAGGAGAGACAGTTGGAAAGGCGGGAAGGTAGCACGCAGGCGCTGTGGGATGCTCCAAAAAGCTTTCTGATTGGACGCTGGGGAGCGTTCCCGCGCAGGCTCCGTCGGTACCGACGTACCCATATGTGAAGACTCATTCCTGCTTGTTCCTGGAGATAATTACACACACTTGTGATCAATCGTCAGTACTCACATGACTTGAATCAACCAATGAATGATGGCTCTAATGTTTAAAATGGCCACATTCACTCCCTGTTCCATTTTCACAGTGGTGAAGACACGAGAACTGCCTGAGACCATCAGAAAAGCCATTATCACCAAACATGAAACGTCAAAGGGATACAAGGCCATCTCCAAAGACCTTGGGATTCCTGTGTCTACAGTTTGCAATGTTATTAAGAAGTTTTCTGCTCATATAACTGTCAAAACCTCCCAGGATATGGTGGGAAGAGGAAAATTAATCCAAGTAGTCTTCGAAGGTTAATGTGAACGTTTAGAGAAACACCACATACAACATCCAAAGAGTTTAAGGCCAGGGGTGGTTCTTCCAGGGGATGGCCTCAGGCAGCACTCTGACGGGGCCGGGGGCGGCATTCAAGGCACCCCTGCCTTAAGCCAGGCCCGATGAAACTAGAACCCCCCCCCCCACAACCCTGGGCCATTTCCACGCTGAACCTACCACCTTGCAATCCCCTGACTCGGAGTTCCTGCTACCACGCGGTCTGCTCCCTGCTCTGCCAGCCCGCATAAACCCCAATGCTGCAGAAGGCCCCTTCAGAATGGAAAAACAAAACACAAAAGGAAATGAAGATGAAACCGTAAAGGATTCCTTGAAAAGGAAAGTACCTGTTCTCTGCTGCTATCTGCAAAATCGCTCAGCCCCACCAGCAGGCTTTGGCGGCTGTGGAGTCCCAGAGGGGAGACTGATTTGTCCGACGCCGGCACTCCGGCTCTGTTTTAATTTTAGATTTTGCAGCCTTTGGCCTGCCTCTGATTTCCCGCGTGGGAAGGCAGAAGCAGGCCAGAGGCTGAAAAATCTAAAAATGAAACAGAGCCGGAGTGCCAGCGTCAGACAAATCAGCCTGATCACTTGCAGGAATCCTGCAAGCGATCAGGCTGATTCGTGCATCGGCGTCGGCACTCCGGCTGTTTTTATTTTAAATTTTGCTGCCTCTCCCTCCCCGCCGCTTTTTTTTTTCTTGCTGCTAGCATTCTTGAGGAATAAAATGTGGCGGGAAGGCAGAGGCAGGCCAGAGCGGGCAAAATTTAAAATAAAAACAACCAGAGTGCCGCTGCCGCCGGATAAGAGGTGCAGGTGGAGAGAATGGGGACAGGAGGAGGACAAGGAGAGACAAAGGGGAGAGATGGGGGCAAATGCTGGACAAAGGGGGAGACAGAGGACAAATACTGGACAAAGGAGGAGACAGAGGGAAAAATGCTGGACAAAGGGGGGAGACAGAGGGACATACTGGACAAAGAGGGAGACAGTGGAACAAGTGCTAGACAAAGAAGGAAGAAAGGGGGCACGTGCTAGACAAAGGGGAGAGACAGGGGGCAAATCCTGGACAAAGGGGGAAACAGGGGGGACATACTGGACAAAGGGGAGAGACAGGGGACAAATGCTGGACAAAGGGGAGAGAAAGTGCGGGTTAGGGTTATAATGGGCTGATGGGGGGGCTAGCACTGGAAATGGGCAGATTGGGGGGTAGGACTGGTAATGGGTTGATTAGGGAAGGCTAGGTCTGGGAATGGGCTGATTGAGGGGGGGTTGTGACTGATAATGGGCTGATTAGGGGGCCTAGCACTGGTAATGGGCTGATTAGGGGGACTAGCACTGGTAATGGGCAGATCAGGGGAGGCTAGGACTGGTAATGGGTTGATTAGGGAAGGCTAGGTCTGGGAATGGGCTGATTGAGGGGGGGTTGTGACTGATAATGGGCTGATTAGGGGGCCTAGCACTGATAATGGGCTGATTAGGGGGCCTAGCACTGGTAATGGGCTGATTAGGGGGGCTAGCACTGGTAATGGGCTGAGGGGGGACTAGCATGGGAAATGGGCCGATTGGGGGGGGGGCTAGGACTGGTAAAGCACAGTTACTTACCTGTAACAGGTGATCTCTGGGAACAGCAGGAATAAGTCTTCACATATGGGTAGGGTCGGTACCGACAGAGCCTGCGCGGGAACGCTCCCCAGGTTCCAGTAAGAAAGCTTATGGGAGCATCCCACAGCGCCTGTGCGCTGCCTTCCCGCCTTTCTCAACCGCCTCTCTCCAGTTTGAGTTTTAAAGCTGAGACAAAGAGAGAGAGAGGAAAGGAAAGAAAGATAGAGAGATACAACTCCTAGGGGAGGTGGGTGGGTTGTGAAGACTTATTCCTGCTGTTCCCAGAGATCACCTGTTACAGGTAAGTAACTGTGCTATCTCCAGGAACAAGCAGGAATGAGTCTTAACATATGGGGACTCCCTAGCTGCAGATGCCAGGGGGGAACCCCAGGTTGTGTGTCCTTGAAAAGGACTCTACCTCCTCCCATGGATCTCTGGCATCCAACCAGGGTAGGTGGGTAGGAGTTGATTAAGCATGGAACAGGTGTTTGAGAACAGCTTGACCAAACAAGGCATCCCGGCGGGAGTCCTTGTCCAAACAGTAATGGGCTGTGAAAGTATGAACTGAGGCCCAGGTGGCCGCTCGACAGATCTGGTCGATGGACACAGAATTTAGATGAGCCATAGAGGTGGCCATGGCCCTCACATTATGAGCTGTGACATGGCCCTCCAGAGAAAGGTTCTTACTCTGGTAGGCGAAAGAAATACACTGAGCAATCCAATTGGACAGTGTCCCCTTAGAGACTGGAAGTCCCAAATGAGAGGGATCAAAAGCAACAAAGAGTTGAGAAGACTTTCTATGTTGCTGTGTCCTTTGTAAGTAAAAGGCAAGAGCTCTCTTACAATCCAGGTTATGAAGATTCCTCTCTGCACTTGATGCATGAGGACCTGGAAAAAAGACAGGTAAATACACCTCTTGATTAAGATGAAAAGGTGAGACCACTTTAGGTATAAAGTGTGGACTGGTCCTAAGGACTACATTATCATGATGGAACCTTGTATAAGGTGGATTAGCCACTAAGGCCTGCAGTTCACTGATGCGGCGAGCTGAGGTGACGGCAATGAGGAAAATAACCTTCCAGGAAAGAAATTTCAAGGAGGTGGTGGCTAAGGGTTCAAAAGGTGGCTTCATAAGCTGACCAAGAACCAGATTTAAGTCCCATGCCACCGGAGGAGGCCTAATGGGAGGTTTAGTTAAAAGTTAGGCCTCTCATGAATCTTGCAATAAGAGGATGAGAGGAAATAGGCTGTCCATTGAGAGGCTTAAGGGATGCTGCAATAGCACTCAAATGGACCCTTACTGAATTCGTCTTAAGGCCTGCATTGGAGAGATGCAGGAGATATTCCAATAGAGAATTCAAAGGTAGTGCTAGAGGGTCAAGACCCTTCTCAGTACACCAAATGGAAAACCTTTTCCATTTAAAAGCATAGGAACGTCTAGTAGAAGGTTTTCTGGAAGCATGGAGGATATCCTTCACCTGCTGAGAAAGATTCCAACCTTGAAGGTCTAAGCCTTCAACAACCAAGCCCTGAGGTGAAGGGACTTGGGGTTTGGGTGCCACAAAGTCCCCTCCTCCTGGGACAGAAGGTCTGGAGCAGCTCCCAAGTCTAGGGAGGGAGCTTGAGAGAGATGCAGAAGTAGAGGGTACCACACTTGGCGTGGCCAGCGTGGAGCTATGAGGATCATAGATCCTTGATCCCTCTGGAACTTGAACAGAGTCTTGGGAATTAAGGGAATGGGTGGAAAGGCATACAGGAAGTCTTGACCCCAGTGAAGGAGGAAGGCATCCTTGGCCTGAACTCCCTGACATGGAATTCTGGAACAGAACCGGGGAAGTTTGGCATTCCACGGACTTGCAAAGAGGTCTATGTCCGGGGTTCCCCACTCTTGAAAGATTCTGAGTACCTGGTCCATGTGCAGGGACCATTCGTGTGGAAGCAGAACTCGACTGAGTCTGTCTGCCCAAGACTTTTGGATTCCTGGAAGGTATACGGCCAGGAGATGGATTTGATGCTCTCTGGCGAAGGCCCACAATCTTAAAGCTTCGTTGCAAAGCGACAGAGAGCCAGTTCCTCCTTGCTTGTTTATGTAAAACATGGCTACCTGGTTGTCCGTATGAATGAGGACTGTCTTGTAGCTGAGCAGGGTATGGAAGACCTTGAGAGCTAGAAAAACTGCTCGGAGCTCCAAGTGGTTGATATGTAGAGAGGTCTCCTGTGGAGACCAAGTGCCCTGAGTGGAGAGGTCTTGTAGATGAGCTCCCCAACCTGTTTGGGAAGCATCTGTTGTGAGGGTTGCCTGGGGCAACAACTGCTGGAAGGGGGACCCCAGCAACAGATTTTGGGTGGACTTCCACCAGTGGAGAGACCAAAAGAGGTGCCTGGAGGTTGCTATTTTGTCTGACAGAGCCCCTGATGCTTGAGTCCACTGGGTGGACAAAGTCCATTGAGCTGCTCTCATGTGAAGGCGAGCATAGGGGACCACATGCACTGTGGATGCCATGTGGCCTAGCAGTTGAAGCATCTCCCGGGCAGTTAAATGGCCCTTTGACTGAATCTGGGAGGCTAACTGCACTAGGCGTAGGCAACGGGCCTGAGGAAGATAGGCCCTTGCAGTGGTAGTATCTAGCCAGGCCCCTATGAACTCTAGGGACTGAGTAGGGGTGAGCTGGGACTTTGGGAGGTTTACCACAAGTCCCAGATACTGCAGAATGTGCCTTGTGCAGTTCAGGGAAGTCTGGGCCTCTGACTGAGATGGAGCTCGGATGAGCCAGTCGTCCAGGTATGGGAATATAAATATCCCCAGAGTGCGTAGAAATGCAGCTACTACTGCCATGCATTTGGTGAACACTCTTGGAGCAGAGGCCAGACCGAAAGGAAGCACCCTATATTGGTAATGCTTTCCCTGGAAAAGAAAACGGAGGAACCTTCTGTGAGAGGGATGGATGAGGACATGTGTGTACACATCCTTGAGATCTAGAGAACAAAGCCAATCCTGACTCTGAAGGTATGGAAGGAGAGTGCCCAGAGAAAGCATCTTGAATTTCTCCTTGCATAGAAATTTGTTCAATTCTCTGAGATCTAATATGGGTCTGTAGCCCCCTGTTTTCTTTGGGATCAGAAAGTAGGGGGAGTAAAACCCTGACCCTTGTTGAAGAAGAGGTACTTCTTCTATTGCCCCTTGGGCAAGAAGGGCAGCCACCTCCTGACCTAGAAGGTCGAGGAGAGATGTTGGAGAATTGAAATGTCTCACCATGGTGTGAGGAGGAAGGTTTGAGAAATGAAGTTTGCAGCCCTCCCTTATGATGGAGAGGGTCCACTGCTCTGCTGTAATTTGCTCCCATCTGGGAGCAAAATGAGCTAACCTTCCTGGAATGGTGAGAGGCTCTGGCTGTTTCAGAGCCAGAAAGGCTAAGTTCTCTAGCATCAAGTCAAAAGCCCTGAGGAGGCTGGGTCTGCTGAGTTGCAGCGCCCCTGTAGGCTTAGGCCTGGCCTGTTTAGGTTGCTGACGCTTAGCAGCAAAACGACCTGTAGATGATTGTTGGCCAGAAGCAGGATGGAATCTGCCTTTCTTGAAAAAAGACTTCTTGAAAGTTTTTTTCTTGGCAGGAATGGAGGTTGACTTTGAAAGTCTATCCAAAGCAGAATTTTCTGCATCCATTTGAGTGGCTTTTATTTGCCAATCTTTGCCAAACAGGTTTTCTCCTGTACAGGGAAGATTTCCCAAGCCATCCTGGACCCAAGATTCCAGATCAGAAGCTTGGAGCCAAGCAATTCTGCGTGCAGCTATGGCAATGGCCGAAGCTCTGCTGGCACCCTCAAAGGAGTCAAAAGCTGCACGGTTGGAAAACTTTGAAATATCTTGAATATGCTTAAGCCAAACAAGAAATTCTTCCCTTTTATCCTCTGGAAGAAAAGGGAGGAAAGTGTGCAGCTTATCTGCAACTTCTTTCAGAAACATTCCCATATAAAGACTATAGGAATTGATTCTGGCAATGAGCATACTGGCTTGGAAGATTTTCCTACCAAAAGCATCCAAGGTCCTGCATTCTCTTCCTGGAGGAGCAGAGGAGTGTCTTTTTGCACTCTTTATCTTTTTCATAGCTGACTCCACCACAATAGAATGGTGAGGAAGCTGTGTTTTATGAAAACCAGGACAAGGAGGGACACGGTACATAGTGTCCAACCTACGAGAATGAGGAGAGATAGTGAGAGGAGTCTCCCATAAGTCAATCATGTGATCATAAAGAATCTCATGAATTGGCAAGGTGACTGCCTCCTTAGGAGCCTTAGAATAACCTAAAATATCCAATTTTTAGCTCTAGGCTCTGATTCAGAGGTTACTGAAATAGAGAGCCCTTTAGCCACTTCTCTTATGAAGTCTTGAAAGGACAAGTCTTCTGGAGGAGACATTCTTCATTTTGGAGAAGAAGGCTCTTCAGGAAGGGCTATGGATACTTCAGCAGATGCCTCCGATGCATCAGAATCTTCGGAGGAATCAAAGTATCGACTGTCAGGGTGCTCTTTCAAAGCTCGATACGCGTACCGAGCCGTATCGACATCGGGCGTTATCGGTACCGGTTCGGTACCGATGGGCATCCCTAGGCAGGGAACCGCTGCAGACGACACCAGGGCCGATGTCGATGCAGTCGGTACCGGTACCGGCATTGGTGCCGGTACCTGGGCCGATACCGACAACGGAGTTTGTTGTGGTATCAGCGGCGTTGCAGCTTGAATGAAGGCCATGATAGCCTGCTGCATGGATAGAACATTCTGATCCATTGACGCCATGAATGCCTGGAATTCGGTACCGGAAGGTTGTGCCGGTACCCCAGAGCATTCTAACAGGTGATCAGTCGAGGCCGTGCCATCGATGTCAACCTGTAACCCCATAGGTGGAGCTTTGGAAGCCGGAGCTTCCTGCCGGGGTAGTTTTGCCGGTGCAGGATCCTCAAGGGCAAGCCCGGAGGCATCTCGATGCTTGGAAGGAGATCTACCCTTTGAGGACCGGCTGGATTTATGTTTGGTTACCTGAGACCCATGGGAGGAAGAAGAAGCCCTGGAAGACGTCGATGCCACTGAAGCTGCATCAGAGGGAAACAGAACATGGAGCTTGGCTGCTCGGTTCTGTAAACCCCGTTTGGACATCAAGGAGCAGGACGAACAATCCAAAATGGAGTGGTCAGGACCCAAACATTTGAGACACCATTCATGGGTGTCGGTAACAGAAATAGTACCGCTGCACTTAGTGTATTTTTTAAACCCAGAGGCTGGTTTTTCCATGAAGAAAATTTTTCGTGAGGCCTAAGGCCCAAAAGTGGAAAAACACACTAAATGAGGGAAAAATATGTTCTTTTTTTTTTTAAGAAAAGAAAGAAAGACTGGCGGTACCGGTCCGACGTCGGAGAAGGCAGACGCGCGACCAAAGAAAGAAAATAAAACAAAGAACTTCTTCAGCGGTGACAGGAACACGACCTGCTGGCTCCGCGGAAAAGAAGAACTGGGGAGAGGCGGTTAGGAAAGGCGGTTAGGAAAGGCGGGAAGGCAGCGCGCAGGCGCTGTGGGATGCTCCCAAAAGCTTCCCTTTTTGGGAAGCAGGGGAGCGTTCCCGCGCAGGTTCCGTCGGTACCAACGTACCCATATGTGAAGACTCATTCCTGCTTGTTCCTGGAGATAAGGGCTTTTCCCCTGAACCCTTCATCTTCTGAGAAGGGGCAGAAGTTTTCCTGGACAGCCTTGTCCTGGTGAGAGTCTCATACTCGAGTTCTGCAGCTTTTTCAGCCATGGGTTTGCCAAAAAGGTTCTCAACTTGGCAGGGGACATCGACCAACTTGTCCTGTACCCATGGCTCGAGGTCCGATGACTGTAGCCAGGCCTGACGGCATGCACCGATGCCGGCCGTGCCTACTCGGGCCGAAGCCTTGAAGCCATCATAAGCTGCTCGAGAGATAAACTTTGAGCACTCTCGAATCCCAGATGACAAAGACTTAAACCTCTGCAAAGGTTCCTCGGAGAGGCCAGCTGAGAACCGGCAATCTCCTTTGCCAGGTCCCGAAGGTACATGCCCATGTACAGCTGGTAAGTCTGGACATGGCACGCCAGCATAGAGCCCTGGAAGCACTTTCTACCGAGGGCATCCAGATCCAGGCCTCTCGGCCGGGGGGCACCAAGAAGTGCATCTTCTGACTCTTCAGACGATGCATGGCCGATTCCACAACCATGGAGTGTTGCGGTAACTGTGCCTTCTGGAACCCCGGGCTCTTATGGACTTGATAAATGGAATCGACCCATCTGCTGAGAACTGGCACCGAGGCCGGTGCCTCCCACATGCGGAAGAGCAGCCGTTCCAGCATCAGAGGAACCGGTACAGTAAAGGCCTCCTTAGGCGGAGAGTCATACTGGAGGGCCTTGAGCTCTTCGGCTCGAGGCTCCTCCTCGGGATCCACGGGGAAGGCCAAGGCTTTGGCCATGTCCCGCACGAAGTCCGAGAACCAGGTGTCCTCCGATGGGGACCGTCTCCGAGGCTCGGACTCCGGTGAGTCAGATGGGACGCACCGGGTCCGGAAAGTATCCAGGGACTCCTCGTCCTCCATCTCCCACTCTGAACCCTCCGAGGAGGAATCGAACGGCTCCGGCCGGGCAGGCACCGATGCCATCCGCCCCAACGCTGAAGGCACCGGCGTCGATGACCTCGGCCCCGAGCGGGAGGCCAAGGCGGACCTTGGCCGAGGATCGACTTGAGACCGCATCGACTCGAGTATCGACTCGGCCTCCAGGGTCGACTTGGACGTCGAGGTCCCGGTGGTCGGGGCAGATGCAGCGGTCAGACCGGCGATCAGTACCCGCTACTGCTCCATGAAGGCAGCCAAGTTGCTCTCCAAGGCCGTCAACCTGAGACTCAGCTCAGGAGACTCAGCAGCCCCCGACTTGAGCCCTGACAGTGTCGGGCCTGACGTCGGCTCCCCCGGAGGGGAGTCTATGAGGACAACAGCACTCACGTGACTCGGGGACTCCGGCTCCACTGGAGGCAACTTGGCAGGCCTCTCCGACTCCGAGGACCCGGGATGGCGGTCGGGGCTATGCGACCTGGCCCTCGAGAAGCCAAGAGCATCCACCGACGCCGCCCTCGCAGGTTTCTTTTTCCTTCTGTGTTCCCTCGAAGGAGACCCCCTTTCAGAGGAGCCTCGACGGTGCTCGGGGTCAGACTCCCGAGATGTCGAGGCCTCTGACGAAGTCCGGGCCCGGCCGGACGCGGAGTCAGAAAAGAGTCTTTCACGCTGATGTTGACAGCTCCTCAGCGCCTTAGAGGACATTTTGCCACACGGGACACAGACCACCTGGTCAAGGTCGTGCCCGAGGCACCAGAGGCAGCAGTCATGTGTGTCAGTGAGAGACATCAGCTTCTTACACCGATCACACTTCTTGAACCCGCTGGCAGCCATCAGGGGAAAAAGGATCCCTACAAGGTCAAAAGACCGGACTGCCAGTGAAAAAGAGAAAAAAAGCGGGAACGCTAGTCACGAAGGACAAAAGCCTAAAAACGTAGCTCCGGGCTCGATACCGGTGTACCAGGCCCAGGCGGGAAAGGGAACCGGCGTCGAACCGGGCAAAAACACGAATCCACACAGGAAAATCAACTTTTTACCGGGTGACAACGACACATGTCCGTCGGGCTCCGCGGAAAAAAGAAGACTGAGCAAGATGGTACCCTTGGGCGGGAAGGGGACCACGCATGCATGCTGCATTCCCAAAGGCTTTCTTTGAAAGCTGGGGAAATGCTCCGCACGAGGGCTCCATCGGCGCCAACGTCACCCATATGTGAGGACTGACTTCTTGCTTGGTCCTGGAGAATATGTATTGTTTTTGAGATTTGAAGTTTTGTGTTCTTTAGGCTGCCAGACTGAAATTTAAAATATTTTGTCAGTTCAGATTCAGGGAAATTTCAAATTTTCAGGGAACGTCTCAGTTTAATTTTGTTTAGTAGCCTAATAGCTTCACTGCTGCTGAGTTCCGGACTTTTCTAGCTCTAACACAATCCAATCAAGCATTAGAATTCATGGCTACCAGGATTAGTTTCTCATTTTATATCTTCCCTCCTCATCAATAATCTGGTCACAGCAAAATAAATTTGATCTGCAGATACTTATAATGGTTTGATTGGAGGTGCTGTGTAAGTGACTTTTCATTAATCAAATTTCATGTTTTATTATTATGTTTGTTTTATTGTAACATTGTTTTAGTAAATTGCATGTGTATGTTTAGAAGCCACCTAGGATTTTAGGTGAGTGGCATATACATTTTCAAATAAAGTATACAAAATTTATGCAAATGATGCCACAGTGAGTCTCCGCGCATGGTCCTGCATCACCCTCATGCTGTTCCTGGGGGAAAGTAGACAGGAGCGTGCACTGGGAGACAGAGAAAAGCAGAAACCTCAAATTGGGACCTACATGATCAGAGAATAAAATGGTCAGACAACAAGGTTAGAAGAGAATTTTATTTTCAATTTAATGACCAGATTTGGTGCTTTCTTTATATTTTATACAGTACATGGAAATGCATCTCTTTCTATTTCTCTGGTATTGCACTGTATGCAGAATCTGACTTCTTGAGGTTGCAGTTTCATTTTTATCTACATATGTTTATTTTTAGGTTACGGTCACTTATCCTGTACTTGGTGAGGGTCTGTTTTGAGTGTGTGACCAAGACCAGGTGTTCTGTTAACATGGAGTTTGTACGTAGGGATCTGTACTGTAGTAATCTGAAATTTTCAGCTTTCCAAATAGGTGTTTGGATGTTCCAGGGCCCACTATAGTATTTAATGATGCTTTTTTTTTTTGGATAACCTCCTTATGTGAGTTTTGGAAGTTGGTGCTGGTATGGTATGGTATGGTAGATTTGCTCTATAGATACTCAATGATTTTGTTGTAGGGTTTTGTATTAGTTCACAATATGCCTGGTACTGGATAATGTTTATTTGTTTGTTTGTTTATTTAAGATATTGAGTTCTGTGGGTGAATGTCCTGGTTTTGCTCTGCACCCACTGTTGAGGAAGGGGGTTCTGTGGATGCAAAATACATGTTTAAAAAGAAAAAGCAAGAACCATTACGCAGTTTATAACAACAAAATAAAAATGAGTTATAATTAAATTTTATAAACTGTGCTGTGGTTCTCTCTGTTTCTTTTAGTTCCTTGGAGTGCAAACTCTTGCAATTCCTTCATATAATCGAATCGGCTTTATGACTGGAGTTTTGAGAAAGCCTCCCCCCCATTATGGGGGGAGTGCGCCATCTCATTCCTCGCCTCAGGCAGCAGATTGGCTTGAGCCACCCCTGCTTAAGGCTGACCTGGAGCAATCTGGAGTGGTGACTGCAACCCGCACCATATACCGTTCACTAAACAAAGAAGGATTTCATGGTTGAAGGATAAGGAGGACCCAATTGCTCAAAGATAGATATAAAATGGTACGCCTGATCTTTGCCCCAAACCCACCTTGAGAAACCACAATCCTTCTGGGAAAATGTTCTGTGGACAGATGAAACCAAACTTGAGCTCTTTGGCAATGCAGACCAGCAATACATTTACAGGCGAAGAAATGAAGCTTATAAGAAAAGAACCCCATTCCTACAGTTAAATATGGTAGAGCTTCCATAATGTTGTAGGACTGTTTTGCTGCCTCAGGAAAGGAATCATGAAATCAAAGGACTACCAAGGTATTTTGGAGTGAAATGAGCTACCTAGTGTCAGAAAGTAAGGTCTGGGTCAAAGGTCATGGGAACTTCAGCAGGACAATGATCCAAAACATTCATCCAAAAGTACAAAAGAATGGTTAAAAAGGAACAAATGAACTGTTTTAAACCGGCCAGCAATGAGTCCTGATCTCAAACCAATTGAGAACCTTTGGAAAGAGCTGAAATTCGCCATAGATAAAAGGAATCCTGGAAACATTCATGAGCTGGAATGAATTGCAGTTGAAGAGTGGGAGAAACTACCAAAAGACAGATGTACAAAACCTATAGATGTCTACAAGAAACATTTGGAGGCTGTCATCACTGCCAAGGGATGTGCAGCCAATTATTATTGAAGGGTGCCATTAATCCTGTCCAGGTCATATTTTGTTTTTTTCTCAGAAATTTACCATGTCTAAGTTGCACAGACATCTTTTTTTGTTGTATTCCTTTGAACATACTATTAAAATATTATGATGACATACAGTTGGAATATTTCCAATTATTTCTCAAGATATTGTACACAAAATACCTAAAATGCAAGGGTGCCAATAATTTATTTATTTATTTAACTGGTTTTATATACCACCTTATCCTTCAATCAAAGTGGTTTATAGTGTAACTTGATTGGATACACTTAAAGAGGTTAGGGAAGGGAGATAAGTGAAGGGCAGCGAGATAAAGTACATATATACAATTATTTACAAATGGATCATGTGCAGGTTGTCTGTGATTGTGTTCATGGCCATGGCCATGGACTCTGGGAGTGTCCAAAGTGTTCTGTGAATAGGAAGGTCTTGAGTATCTTTCGGAAATCCTTGGTATCGCTCATGGATCTCATTGCTTCAGGAAGTGAGTTCCATAGCGCGGGTGCAGAGAGTGATAGCGCTCTTCTAGATGTGGCTTGATTGTTTTTTGGATATTCTTCAGGTGTGATGAGCTTATTTTCCATGCTGCTTCACCTGGGCCTTGTGCTGGAGTCCTTGATTATTATGTTCCGAAGGGCATCAGCTGAGATGTTATGAATATATTTAGACTTGCTTTATATCTTGCATGTGCATTGCTGGGCAGCCAGTGTAGTTGTTGGAGTACTGGGGTGATGTGCTCACTTTTGGCTGTATTTGTAATAATCCAGGCTGCCGTATTTTGCACCAGTTGGACAGGGTGGAAGGATTGCTTAGGGAGACTTTGGTAAGAGTAGTTACTCACCTGTAACAGGTGTTCTCCAGGAGCAGCAGGAATCAGTCCTCACATATGGGTGTCATCGGCGCCGATGAAGCCCCAGCGGAGCATTTCCCCAGCTTTCTATGAAAGCCTTTGGGAATGCAGGCACGCAAGCGCGGTTCCCTTCCCACCTAAAGGTGCCATCTTACCTCAGTCAAATGACATAGCTAAGAACAGCACACAAAAATGAAAAATAAACTATGTACAACTGCAAATCCAAGGGGAGGAGGGAGGGTTGTGAGGACTGATTCCTGCTGCTCCTAGAGAACACCTGTTACAGGTGAGTAACTACTCTTTCTCCAGGACCATGCAGGAAGTCAGTCCTCACATATGGGTGACTCCCTAGCTCTGGGCTACCGAGGAACCCAGGCTGAACAAGAGACCTTCCTCTAGTCTCAGCAGCAAAGAAAGGACACAACCTCCACCGGTAGCCCAACAGAGGGCAGGAGTTGCCTAAACCTCAAAGAGATTCCGGAGTACTGCTTGGCCAAAAGCACTGTCCCTACGGGACTCCCTCTCCAGGCAGTAATGGGCCGCAAAAGTCTGGCTTGAAGACCAAGTTGCAACCCTGCAGATGTCTACCAAGGGCACAGAGCGGAGATGAGCCACTGAGGTAGCCATTGCCCTGACACGGTGGGCCGTAACCCAACCCTGCAAAGGAAGGTCAGCCGCCTTATAAGCCCAGGTGATACAGTCAGCCACCCAGATGGACAAGGTACGCTTGGACACAGCCAACCCCAATTTATTGGGGTCAAAGGAGACGAAGAGCTGAGTAGCCCTTCTATGCCCCTGCGTACGGTCAAGGTAGAAGGATAAGGCCCTCCTACAGTCCAGGGTATGCAGGACTGCTTCAGCCTGGCTTGCATGAGGCCTAGGGAAGAATGTTGGAAGAACCACCTCCTGGTTGAGGTGGAAAGAGGAGACAACCTTAGGGAGGAACTTTGGATGAGTCCTAAGGACTACCCTGTTCCTATAAATCCTGGTGTAAGGCCTATCACAGACCAGGGCCTGAAGCTCACTTACTCGCCTAGCCGAGGTAAGGGCTATCAGGAAGAGTGTCTTCCAGGAGAGGAAGCGTAGTGGACAAGTAGCCATCGGCTCAAAAGGTGGGCGAGTCAGTTGCTGCAAGACCACATTCAGCTCCCACTCAGGGGCAGGAGGTCGGATTGGAGGCTTGAGCAAAAGCAAGCCCCTAAGAAAGCGGGACACCAAGGGGTGACCAGACAGAGAATGGCCCTCCACCAAAGAGTGGTGAGCTGCTAGAGCTGAGAGGTGGACCCGAACAGAATTGGATTTAAGGCCTTGATTTGACAAGTGCAGTAAGTACTGAAGGACTACTGGCACAGTACAGGAGAAAGGATCAACTGTACGTAGCTGACACCACACAGAAAACCTTTTCCATTTGAGAGCATAGGTTTTCCTAGTGGACTGTTTCCTAGAGGCTAGGACAACCTCCTCAACATCCTGAGGCAGGCCCCAGGGAGCCAAGACTACCCTTGCAGCCTCCAGGCCATCAAATTGAGAGCTTTGAGATTGCGGTGCAGAAGGGAACCCTGCTCCTGTGAGAGAAGGTTGGGTTGCAACCCCAGAGGTACTGGAGGATCCACCGCCAGTTGAAGTAGAAGAGGAAACCAAGGCTGTCTCGGCTACCTGGGAGCCACCAGCAGGACCGAGGCCTTGTCCTGAATAATCTTGAAGAGAGTTCGGGCCACCAAGGGCGTGGGAGGAAACGCACATAGGAGGCCCTGAGACCAGGATATCAGAAAAGCATCCGCTGCTATCCGCAGAGGATGCGGTTGCCTGGAGCAGAACTTTGGCAGCTGCTTGTTCATGGGGCTGGCAAAGAGATCCATCAAAGGGAGACCCCATTTCAGGAAGATCTTCTGAGCTACTGAAGGATGTAGCTGCCACTCGTGGGGCTGCAGTATTCTGCTCAATCTGTCTGCCAGGTAGTTGTCCTGGCCTGGAAGGTACACAGCCCTGAGGAGCATGTTGTGCTTGAGGGCAAAAGAACAAAGGTCCTGAGCTTCCCAACAAAGGATCCTGGACCCCGTTCCGCCCTGTTTGTTCACATAAAACATGGCAACTTGGTTGTCGGTCTGAATCAGGACAGACTGGTGAACCAGGGTAGGACCGAAAGCTTTGAGTGCTAACCGAATAGCTCGGAGTTCGAGAAGATTGATCTGCTGTGCAGCTTCCCAGGGGGACCACAGGCCCTGGGTGCACTTGCCCAGACAATGAGCACCCCAGCCTTGAAGGGAGGCGTCCGTGGTCACCACTACAGTGTACCCTGGAATCTGAAAAGGCACCCCCTTCAGTAGATTGGGGGGGTGTAACCACCAGTTGAGGGAGTTCAGAAATTGTCTGGACACCCTTATCCTGTCTTTGAGGCTGCCTGTAGCCTGTGACCACTGAGACCGAAGGCACCACTGTGCAGGCCTCATATGTAGCCTGGCATTGGGGGTCACATGTACTGTCGAAGCCATGTGGCCTAGCAGCCTCAGGCAGAGTCTGGAGGAGACCAGGGACCTATTGAGAAACTGATTTGCCAAGGCCATTAACCTTTGGGCCCTGTCTACTGGCAAGAAAGCCTTTGCCAGGAGAGAGTCCAGCCTTGCCCCTATAAACTCCAAGTTTTGGGAGGGGAGCAAAGTGGACTTTGCGAAGTTTATGACAAACCCCAGACTTTCTAGAAGAGCAATAGTCCTGAGGGTGGCTTGTTTGGCCTCCTGGTATATCTGACCCCTGATGAGCCAGTCGTCCAGATAGGGGAAGACAAATATTCCCTGATTTCTCAGGTAGGCCGCCACCACTGCTAGGCACTTGGTAAAGACTCTGGGGGCGGAGGTGAGGCCGAAAGGCAGCACCCTGCACTGATAATGGTTTCCTCCCACAATGAACCTGAGGTACTTTCTGTGGTCTGGATGAATAAGGATGTGAGTGTACGCATCCTTTAGATCTAAGGAGCATAGCCAATCTCCCTGCTGGAGGTAGGGCAGAAATGTCCCAAGAGTAAGCATCTTGAATTCTCCTTCACTAGGAACTTGTTGAGGTTCCTGAGGTCCAGAATGGGTCGAAGGCCACCGGTTCTTTTGGGCACCAGGAAATACCTGGAGTAGAAACCGTGACCTTGCAAGTGGGGAGGCACAGACTCCACTGCCCTGTCCACCAACAGACCATGAAGCTCTTGTAGAAGAAGGTCGGTGTGTAGGGAAGGCCTTGGAGGCTCCCCTGGAAAATATGGTGGAGGCAGTTGGTGAAAATGGAGGGCATAGCCCCTGTGGACTATCTCCAGCACCCAACTGTCCCCGGTGATAAGGGGCCACTGGTGGGCAAAGAGGGCGAGGCGACCTCCTGTGCAAGGTTGGGAGAGCAGTGGAGGAGAGGCTACGCTCAAGGAATCAAAAACCCCCACCCTGCTGAGTGGTAGCAGGGGCCTGAGGCTTGGGGGTCCTCTGCCTACGGGGCCCATTACCCTGGCCCTTGGCTTGCTGACCCTGGGGGCAGCTTGGGCAGCCTGATATTGCGGGTACTGTTTGTAGGCAGTGCCCTTCCTCGGGTAAAAGGGCTTTTTACCCGAGCCCTTCTTTTTATGAGAAGGGGCAGATGTCTTCCTCGACAGCCTTGTCCGTGTGAGGTGCTCAGTTTCGAGCTGAGCGGCCTTCTCGGTCATGGGCTTGCCAAAAAGGTTTTCACCTCAGCAAGGGACATCGACCAACTTGTCCTGAACCCATGGCTCGAGGTCCAATGACTGCAGCCATGCCTGGCGTCGAGCCGCGATGCCGGCTGCCGCAACTCGGGCCGAAGCCTTGAAGCCATCGTAGGCGGCGCGGGACATGAACTTTGAGCAGTCCCGAATCCCCGAGGACAAGGACTTAAATCTCTGCAAGGGTTCCCCAGAGAGACGAGCAGAGAACCCGGCTAATTCCTTGGCCAGATCCCACAAGTACATGCCCATGTACAGCTGGTAGGACTGGACACGGCAAGCAAGCATCGAGCCCTGGAAGCACTTTCTACCGACGCCATCGAGGTTCTGGGCCTCTCTGCCAGGGGGCACCGCGGAGTGCATCTTCTGGCTCTTCAGACGATGCATGGCCGATTCCACAACCATAGAATGGTGTGGTAGCTGTGCCTTTTAAAAAACCAGGGCTCTTCCGGAGTCGATAGATCGAATCGACTCGCTTGCTGAGAACCGGTGCCGAGGCCGGCGCCTCCCACATACGGAAGAGGAACCGTTCCAGCATCGGAGGAACTGGAACAGTAAAGGCCTCCTTCGGAGGAGAGTCATACTGTAGGGCCTCGAGCTCTTCAGCTCGAGGCTCCTCCTCGGGGTCCGCCGGAATAGCCAAGGCAGTGGCCATATCCTGGACGAACTCCGAGTATCCTCCGGGGGGGACCTACTCCGGGGTTCAGACTGCGGTGAGTCAGAAGGGACGCACCGAGTCTTGAAGGTATCAGGAGACTCCTCGTCCTCCGTCTCCCAAGCTGACTCGTCCGAGGAGGAGTCAGGGTCCGACCCCGCGGGGCCCTGGCGCACCCGCCCCGACTCCAGAGGCACCAGCGTCGACGCCCTCGGTCCCGAATGGGAGGTCGAGGGAGACCGCGACCGAGGTCAACTCCGAGCCACGATGGACTCGAGTATCGGCTCGGTCTCCAGGGTCGACTGCGAAGTTGATGTCCCGGTGGTCGGGGCAGATGCGCCAGACAGGCTGGCCATCAGTGCCCGCTGCTGCTCCATGAAGACAGACAATCTACTCTCCAAGGCTGTCATCCTGAGACTCAGCTCGGGAGACGCAGCAGCCACCGACTCGGGCCCCGGTGGTGCCGGGCCCGACATCGGTTCCCTGGGAGGAGAGTCCTCGAGGACTACGGGGCTTACGTGTCCAGCAGACTCCGGCTCCACGCGAGGAACTTTTGCAGGCTTCTTGTGTTCCACGGGCCCGGGGCGACGGTCGGGGGTCTTAGACCTGGCCCTCGAGGAGCCAGGAACCTCCTCTGATGACGCCCTCGTGAGCCGCTTCTTCCTCTTGCGTTCCCGGTCGGGGGACCCCCTGTCCGAGGAGCTTCGACGGCGCTCGGGATCGGAATCCCGAGATGTCGAAGCCTCAGACGAGGTCCGGGCCCGGCCGGAGGCTGAGTCCGAGAAAAGCCTTTCTTTTTGCTGCTGGCGACTTCGGAGTGCCTTGGAAGACATCTTTCCACATGGCCCGCACGACTTAGGGTCGTGGTCGGGGCCGAGGCACCGAAGGCAGCAGTTGTGTGTGTCGGTGAGAGACATCAGTTTCTTACACCGATCACACTTTTTAAAACTGCTGGAAGCCATCGGGAAAAAAGAGTCCCCGCGAGGTCAAAGGACCGGCCTTCCAGGGAAAAATGGAAAAAAGGGCGCGAACGCCAGCCACGAAGGGCAAAAACCGAAAAAGAAGAATCGGGCTCGATACCGGTTGTACCGAACCCGGTGGGAGGAGAACCAGCGTCGAACCGGGAGAAAAAATAGCGAAAATTGCCGAAAAAAATCTAATTTTAACCGGGAGAACAGGACACACGTCCGGTGGGCTTCACGGAAAAAAAGAGACTGAGGTAAGATGGCACCTTTAGGCGGGAAGGGAATCGCGAATGCGTGCCTGCATTCCCAAAGGCTTTCATAGAAAGCTGGGGAAATGCTCCGCTGGGGCTTCATCGGCGCCGATGACACCCATATGTGAGGACTGACTTCCTGCTTGGTCCTGGAGAAAAGTGAGTTACCATAGTCCAGTATAGGTGTGATTATTGCTTGACATATCGAGTGGAAGTGCTCCTGGTTTAGGATTGGTTTGAGCCTCCTGATGAGCTTTTGTATGGTATGCCTTTCCAGCTATTTTGCTAATGTGGGTCTGGAGGTTCAGATTTTTCTTGAGTAATGCCCAGGTATTTTACTTCCTCTTTGACTGTTATAGCTTTGTCCTGGATGCTGATTGTTTGCAGTGCATTAAAGGTAGTACTTCTGGAGATGAACAGTGCTTCTGTCTTGCCGACAGAAGCACTGTTCATCTCTTCCAGGTATTTGACAGGTTGTTGTTGGTGAGCCATGTGGTCATCTCGTCCAGGTATTTGATTATGGGCGCCATGTCTGGTGCGTGTATGTCGATAGGAGTATAGACCACGATGTCTTCTGCATATATGTGGTAAAGCATCTTGTGTTGCTTAATGATATTGCATATGGGCTGTTTGTTTAGGTTAAAGAGGATGGATGAAAGAGCAGATCCTTGTGGGATGGCGAACATCGTTGATTTACTTTCACCACATTTGACTTGCTGTGTTTGGTTATTGAGGTATGATTCAAACCACTTTATTGTGTTGTTGCACAGCCCATTTTCTTGTAGCCGTTGTAGCATTATGTTGTGAGAAACCATATCGAAGGTGGCTGATATGTCCATAAAGATGAACAGGAATCCTTTTTTGACATTGTCAATGCCCCTTAAGAGATTGTCAAATAGGAAGGTTAGCAGTGTCTCAACATTGTGCTGTGGCTTGAACTCATGTTGATGGGGGTCCAGAGGTGTATTCAGTTCAATGTGGTCCTGTAGCTGCTTTTGGACAGACTTTTCAATGATTTTCGTGATAAATGACAGGCTAGAGATAGAAGTTTGGGTCTGCTGGATTTAGAGTGGCATTTTTGAGGACTGGTGCTTGCTTGAGGGAAAGCGGCATGTAGCCTTGTTGAAGAGATAGCTCTACTATCTTCTGGAGGTGCTGGCTAAGTTGTTCCTTTGAAGCTTTGATCCATGAAACCGAGCATGGGTCGGCCGATGAGATAGTTGTGTTCAAGGCATCCTCAATGTGTTTGATCTGGAGCACTGATGGAATTGAGAAGTTATCCCAGGTTTTTGGTGTTCAGAAGTTGTTGGGTTATTCAATTTGGAGGGGAGGGGGTTGTGTGAGATTCCTGTGTTTGTTGGTCATGAAGTTTGCAAATTCTTGAAGATCTATGTGCTGGGCATCTTGCTGTATTGTATCCCTGGTGAGCTTCTGTACGATGCTAAAGAGCTCTCTTGGTCTATTCACTGACTTCATAATGGTATTGGTATGATATTGTTGTTTGCATTTGTTGATTAGGTTGTAGTATTCTAATTGTCTGGTTCTGTATAGGAGCAGGGAGTCCTGTGTCTTATTCTGTATCCATTTGCTCTCGAGCTTCCTATGTGAACACTTTGCTTCTCTGATTGAATCCGAGTACCAGGGTGCACTGGGTCTCTTGCAGGTGCACATGTGATTTTGGCTTATAGTTGATGCTGCTGTAGAAATTGTCAAAACAAAAAGGCAGGTTCAAAACCAATAGAAACCTCCTAAAAAAGATTTTTTGTCGGACAAAATGCCTCCAGGCAAGATCATCCTAACTGGAGGTCTGTGTCCTTTTAATCAAATGCAGTATAACACTTTAAAACTGGTTTGCTGTTGTGCTGTTCTGGGGAACTGAGCTAAGTACTTATTGCACTAGGGTTGTGATATACTGCATTTGATTAAAAGGACACAGACCTCCAGTTAAGATGATCTTGCCTGGAGGCATTTTGTCTGACAAAAAATCATTTTTAGGAGGTTTCTATTGGTTTTGAACCTGCCTTTTTGATTTGATTATTGATGAGGGGCTGGCAGTGTTCTTTGGTCCTTGGGGGATTTTTCTCTAGTGGCTGTAGAAATTGTGTCATTCCAATTTTCAATGATTCTGTCCAGGTTGTGGCTGTCAAGTTGGAGTTTCAGGATTATCTCCTGTAGGAATACAACCTTGTGAAAGGTGCCACTGGTAGCTATGAGGGTCATTTTAGAAGCCCTATTTGTGCTCTGGATATCTGAAAATGGGCACATGGACATCCATAGCATGGAGACATCCCTGGAGTCATTGTAGAAACTGAGTTTGGGGAAATCCCCTGCATAAAGATGTCCTTGTAGGAACAGGGGTGTGGCGGAGGCATGTCTGTGGTGGTTCTCAAAACTTAGATGTACAGAACAGATTTTAGAAACACCCTGCATGTCGCCACCAGAGTCCAAGCCTATACCTGCTCAGGGCATGAACAGGCAGGCGGGTGCAGAGAAGATGAACCCCTAATGTTCTCTGTACTGTCCGCAACCGGAAAGGGAAGTGATTAGAAATGGGGAAACATGTTGTGTGTGTGTTATGCTGTCAACCATCTGAGCTTGTAGAATGACAGGCTGGGATGTGTCCCCAGTCCAGAATACCATTGTGGGGCTGTCCATATCAGGGATGTCCATGTTTCTGAAATAATCTCTGACCTTAACCATGCCATTCATTATTTGGGGACGTTTTGGCATGGATGTTCCATATAGCACCTAGATGTCCTTTCTGAAATTCCCCTCCATATGTACAGTGGCGATTTTCATCTGCTATACCTATTGCTATGCAGTTCCATTTAAGACAGCCTTTTTGCTGTCCTAAATTAAACTACTTAACTATATGGCTAGCAGCTGAATATTGCCACTATACATATAGTTGGATAGAACGACCTCCCTTGTCCTAACTCCACTCTGGCACTATCTGTATAATGCTGCAGTTGATGGATGAATTTTCAGCATCACTAAATGGATAGTGCTGCTGATAGTTCATATTACAGGGAGGAGTGGCCTAGTGGTTAGGAGACAGTACCTCAGGCTAGAGAGGGCTGGGTGTTCAAGTCCCACCTGGGGACAGCTATCTCAGGCCAGAGGTACTGGGATTTCTAGGGGCTTTGGGCAAGCCACTTAACTCTCTGTTGCCTCAGGTACACGTAGATTGGGGACAAGGGAATGTATCCAGTACCTGTTTGTAGTGATTACATAATGTAAACCACTTTGATTGAAGGATAATGCAGTATAGAAAACTGCTTATATGTTTAGTGATGACTGCTAAATATATAGGGGCCGATATTCAACAGTGGCAGCCAAGTGCTTTTAAAGTGCCTGGCTGCTGCCGCTTTAACTAAACCAGATATTCAGTACAAAAACTTATGCAGCATTCGGCGCTGTATATCCGACTTTGCCAAACAGCATGGTTGCTTTCCGCACAGCGGCAATATTCAGCCACTAACTAGTTTTTGAAAGCTGGTTAAAGTTAGGATGGCCATTGATCTATCCTAGAGGGTCATGTGATGATGGTGCTCTGAACGGACGCCACAGTGCTGAGCTCTGCTTCAACCCACATGAAATAACCCACTAAACACCTGTAAACTGCAACGTGAACCCTCCCTAAGCCTACTGCAAGCTCAAAGGAACCGAGAACAGCCACATAATCTGAAAACCCCCAACGGGGGTGCCAGCAAAAGCACCCAAAGCCACAAGGGAGAATGCAGTAAAGATGGTGACGGCGGCATCAGCACCAGTAGTGGCTTTGCACAGAGAGGTGGTGCGGGAGCTCACTGATACAATCACTGTGGCCCTGGCGGACAGGCTGAACTGGCTGCAAAGCTCGGTAGATGATATAAAGGGATGCCTGGAGGCCCAAACAAGCCCAGATACAGCAAATAGAAGAACGAGTGACACAACAGGAACAGAGCATGGAGACACTCCTGGCGCAAGTGAATGCCTTAGGACAGGCCTGGCAGGTCTCAGAGGATAAGGCAGATGATTTGGAGAGCCGGAGTAGATGGAATCACGTCCGACTAGCTGGTATACCGGAAGAGATCTCGGAAGAAGAACTATGGACTATTGTTGAAGAGTGGCTCCCGCAGCAGCTAGGAATGCAAACATCAGGAGGGAAAATGCCGGCAGACAGAGTGCACCGCCTAGGCGCAAAGAAGCCAGCAGCAGACAAACCACAACCAGTTAATTTTGCAGAGAAACACCGGCTTATGACATCATACCGAGGAATATGCACACTGCAATACAAAGGGAAGCAGGTGTTACTATTTAACGATTACTCAGCAAAGGTGGCAGAAGGCCAGAGAGCCAAGGCTCCATATTGTTCCATCTTGGCACGCCGGGGGATCTGCTTTGCCTTACAATTCTCTGCGCGGGTCCAGCTTACATGTGAGAATAGAACACAGCAACTAGAGATGCTGGAGGCAGTTAAAGGGTTCGTAGAAAACCAGCCAAATGACCTGCAGTGCAGTACATCAACTGACTTTTAAGCCCTGTTAGCTATTGCACAGTTACAGTTCTTGTTTTAATGAGTCGGACACTGATATGCTCAGAGCCCGATGAGGCGTCTAAGATGCACTAAGATGACCAGAGGACAGAGCTGGGGAAAGTGGATGGGGCAGAGGGAGCTTGACTGCACCTATAAGGAGATTCTTCCCCCCCTTCAACTTGGTGAGGCCCATTACATAGCCAGAGGCCCTGTTTTTTATTTTCATTCTCTTATATACCACACTATTCTGCATCAGTGTGGTTTACATTGAACAAACTGAAATTACATTGAACAGGGCATTATAACTTGGAGATAACTATTTTACAGGGAACATAGGCTATGGAGGGTTAAGTGGCTTGCCCAAGACCACAAGGAGCACCTGTGGGACTAGAAACCCCAGTCCATCCAGCCCAAGGTTGCTGTCCTCTAGTGGGATTTGAACCCCCGACCTTCCAGCCTGAAGTACCTTGCCCCAACCACTAGGCCACTCCTCCACTCCACTGTTGGGCTACTAAATTGGAGGGCACACACCAAGAGGAACCTATGGCTGCCAGTATGGTATAACGAAGCTGACCGGGAGTACCATGGTTAATATTGGACAGTTAAATGTGTTAAAGAAAGTGAGTCTAAGTGACTGGAAAAGAGAAGGATGCATGTGGAAAGGATGAGTGAGCAGGATGCATGGGGAGCAGGCAGGATGTTGTTGCACTAGTTCAAGCGGGGAAGAGGAGGAGGGGGGGTTGAAGCGGGGTTGCGTGGTAACAAATAGAGGGATGCACAGCAAGGGGGGTTTGGAAGGGGAAGGGAGAACAGGGGGAGGGGGGATGGAGAGACAGGCAGGGAGGGGAGACACTCCACACCACAAACACTCATATCTGGGCAGAAATAAGGATGGTGGCACTCTGCTGGGAGGCGTTATGCGCCTATAGTAGGAAAGACCATACACTGCACAAAGTTCAAATAAGGCATTTAGGAATTTGATAGCTCAAAATTAGTTATTTTAACTTTTAATGTAGCAGGCATCCATTCGCCAATTACAAGGATAAAGATACTAAACTATCTCCACAAGGAACGCGCAGACATCACTTTCCTCCAAGAAACCCATTTAACGGAAAGGGAACATAAGAAGTTGCAAAGAGGCTGGGTGGGAGAAATGGGGGTGGCATCATACAATGGAAGACAGAGAAGGGTGGCCACCTTGTTACATAGGCATGTGGCATTTGCACACCATCGCAGCATAGCAGACCCAGAGAGGCAATTTCATATCATGACAGGGGAACTAAGGGGACAGAAGGTTGTGTTATGTAATATATATGCGCACAACACATATTGCCATAGTTTCATCTCTAAAGTGATGGCCCACGTAGTGGGATATGAGGGGTACCGCCTCATCATCGGGGGGATTTTAATTTCCCCCATAACCCAATGGAGGACTGTAAGCCCCCAAGAGTAAACGCAACAAATATTAAGAGGAAAGGGGTCACCTCTCTGCTAGAGGAGCTGGGCCTAATTGATACTTGGTGGATTTTGCATCCAGGAGAATCTGATTTCACTTATTATTCAATACCACACCGAAGTTATGCACGGCTAGACTATCTGTTAATAACTGCAGACATGATCTGGGACTGGACAGAGTGGAGATTAGGGATTCTGGTCTATTGGACTTCAGCCTGGTATGAATAGAGATTAGAATGCACTGGGGGGGGGGGGGGAGGAGGGAGGTAGACCATGGCACATGAATCCCATATTGTACAGAGATCATGAATGCCACACCCATTTGCAAAGAGCGTGGCAGCAGTATTGGGAAATCAATGCTTCAGAAGAAGTAGATAAATGATCCCTGTGGGAGGCAGCCAAGGCAATGATGAGAGGAGAAATTATTGCGTATGTGACCCATTGGAAAAAGTGCAGGGACGAGCAGATTTTAGAACTCTCCAGGAAGTTATATCACTTCCAAAGGCAACACATACAGACATTTGGACACGTGGAAAGAGAGAAATATCTTGACACACAAAAGGAGTTCAATGCACTGTTACAATAGAGAGCAGAAGGGGACATTTGCATGTATAAATATCAATTGCACAAGTGGGGTAACAAATCTGAGTAACTCTTAGCAAAGCTAGTGAATCCAGCAAAAAGCAAGAGTTTAATTACCTTGATTCTGGACCCCACTGGGGGAGGGGAGCACTCCTTTGTCACAGGCATCCTACAACAGTTTCATACATATTATAGGGCCTTATATGAGGAGGGAGCATGAGTTGCGAAACAACAAGTAGCCTTTTCAAAGACTTGTTCCTCCCGGAACTGGAAGAGGCAGAGAGACAAGCACTCAATGCCCCCTTCACAGCTGAGAAAGTATTGATGGCCATGTGGGTGCTCAAGTTGGCAAAGGCACCAGGCCCCAGACAGCTTGGGCACAGAATTTTACAAATGCTTGGGGGACAAAATGATAGCACCATTTTTTGCACAATGCCATGAGACACTAGCAAAGGGGGACCTGGGAGGGAGACAACTTGGCCACGGTGGTGGTGCTGCCTAAGCAGGGGGAGGATCCCACCTTTGTGGGATCTTACCACCCAATGTCACTGCTAAACCAAGATGTGAAGCTAGTAGCGGCAATGATTGCCTGCCGTCTGGCTAAATATCTGCCCAAACTGATACATACAGACCAGGTGGGATTCGTTCCGGGGTGCTATGCGACTACCACTATTTTGAAGGCCCTGACAGTATTATACTCTGCAAAGACGGGCACAGAAGACGAGGTAATCATAAGCTTAGACGTGGAAAAGGTGTTTGACAACGTCTCCTGGGATTATATGTTTTGGCTGGCGGAAAGGTTTGTGATACATAGGCCCTTCTTAGAGTGGGTTTGTATACTATACCATGGCCCGCAAGCACAAATCCTAGCAAACGATCGGCTATCTGAAGCATTTCCCCTACAGCTGGACATGCGACAAGGGTGTCCGCTATCTCTCCTACTCTTTTTCTTAACCCTCAAGCTGCTAGCCCAATGGATAAGGCAGACAGCGGAGTGGGAGGGGATCAAAATAGGAAAGGAATAGGTTAAGATAATCTTTATGCTGACGACAAGCTACTTTTTCTGAAAAATATGAGCAAAGACATTGGGAAGGTAATGAAAACTATTGTCCAATTTGGGTCATTCTCAGGGCTCAGAATAAACAGGGGGAAGTCAGAGAACATGCCCGCGGCACGGCAATGTGCATGCCGAGACAAGGCGGATTTCCTGCTCACGTGAGCAGGCGATTACTTGAAATATTTAGGTATCCACATGCATTTGGAACCCAATAGGGTATACCGGAAAAAACATCGGGGATAAACTAGAGAACATGCGCGGACTATGTGAACGCTGGAGGGAGCTGCCTCTATCACTCCTGGGGTGAGTAGCCTTGGTGAAGATGGTTATGTTCCTACGCATCCTATATGACATGCAGATGCACCCCTTGTGGGCGCTGGGGAGAGAGAAGTGTTTCTATCACAGCATTCTCACCACTTTTCTTTGGAAGGGGAAAGGAGCAAGGATCAACTACCATATGCTAACACAAGACAGAGTAGAGGGGGAGTACGCCTGCTTAGTATACGGCTGTATAACATAACCTCCCTGATGCTCTGGGTGCATGGGCTGAAGATGTCAGATGGGAGATACGCACTGCCCAGTTTGTTTGACACAGGATGCATGCCTTATAGTTGCCTAAGCCTGCTACAATGCACCCAGACAGGATGCTATCTAGCAGTTGGTAGTAACAGGTTTCTAGGGGCTCCACGGAAAGCGTGGCACTGGTGGAGTTATAAACTTGGGAGGGTGGAGGGAAGATCCCCCTTTCTCCGGATGGTGGGGAGCCCAGAATTCCCCCCCAGGCTTGGAGAACAGGGTGTTTCAAGATTGGGAACAGAGGGGGTGTCATTGTCTTGGCCAACTGTTAGAGCTGGGGGGGGGGGGAGGAATTTCCTAACCTTTGGAGACATGCAGGGTAAATGGCAACTGTGCAAACACATTTTTTTGCGTACTTGCAATGCCGCCATTATGCTACAGGGAGAAGGGGCAAGACCCCCCAGGATTCACGGCCCTAGAATAGAGCCTTTTTAGCCACATCAAGGTAACATAACAAAATATCACACTGGTACCGCCTGGTATGCGACGAGGGAGGGGTAGCATCACTGCATAAATTAGCGGAGGCATGAACGAGGGAGATGGGCGAGCCTCTCAAGGAGGCTGATCTGCAGGGATGTTTTGGGAACATATTGTGACTTACGAGAGACTCTGCCTTGCAGGAGACACAAATCAAACTATTACACAAAGCATATATCACACGGGTCAGGGGGTGCAGATAAAACTGTGGGACTCCCCCACCTGTCTGCACTGGAGGATAAGCCCAGGCATCCTGTTCAACACATTCTTAGAATGCCCCAACTTAAAAGAGTATTGGACTAACATTTTAGGGCACATACACAGAGAGCTGGAATGCGAGATTGAATGGACCTACACGGCCCTTCTATGAGTGGGGGAGGTGCCCTGAAGAATAAAAGAGTGGGGCCTTTGGGTAGCAGATTTAAGTAGGAGGCCCTTATGCTAGTGAGTAGGGAGAAATTGGTTAAATGTATAGATCCAGTGGCACCTGACCTTGGGATATGGAGAGCGAAAATGCAGGAGATGGTTGAGTGGATAGCGCGAGACTGCAAAGAGAGATGCACAATAGCACGAAAATGTATGGCCATATATGGGTTGCTGTATGCAAAGGTTTTCCTTCTGTGAATGAACTGAGTGGTGAGTGCTCCAGGGGGGAGGGGAGGGGTATAGGTAAGGGGCTTTGGGGGAGGGGGGGGGAGAAAAAAAAGATAAGGGACTGGAGCACAATGATGGCTACACAGGAGCCCTTTGCCCGCTTGGTGCCACTGTCCTATCTAAAAGAAGGGAAGGGGAAGGCCACAGGCAGCATGGTCTTGTGTAAGGGGGGTCACTGAAGGCACTGTGGGTCTGCATCTGCTTAATGGACCAATCGATGTATTGTAAGGTACTGGTGCATGACTTTGTTTTACTGGTTTATTTAACTGGATATGCTCAGTTCCATTAATAAAAATCTATTAAAGAAAAAAAAAAGATCAGTCCTAACTTTATCTGGTTGAGCTATCCAGTTAGCAGCTGAATATCATTGCTGACCAGATAGTGACTGGTATCACTCCCAATCTGTTCACAGACTGCCCCAGTTTTAACCATGCCTCTTTTCCGTGGTCTGTGGTGATATTCAGCAGCACTATCCAGATAGTCGCACTGAATATCAGGATCACTGCGGTTTAGAAGGTTAACAGATCTGCTCATCAACCTAACTGCTTTGAATATGCCCCACATAAGTCCTTTTGAAAACTGATCTGAAGGTTTACATATAGACACCTACTCACATAAAATTAAAGAAGGTTAGTACTGGGATGGCACACAGTCAGATGCTCAAAGCCATAGAAGAAAAAACAAACAAACCTGAAAGAGCACCAGCCTGAGGTATTGTCATCTGGGGATCTGGTACCCTCTCTCTTTCAGGAAGTCGGTGTACTTTTGGATAAATGGAAATAAAGATGTACATTTTTTAGTACCTGCCACAGAACTTACAGGTCCAAAATACTCAGCACGCGAAGGCATCATAAACAGTAGAAAAACTGAGGCCTTCATTTAGGATAAGAAAAATATCTCCATTCTCAGTGTAAGGACTATAAGGACGTTCATATTTAAATGTGCCTGTGTTGTACAAATATCATCGACAATAGCATACCATATAAAATCATTAATACCTCAATAACCTAAATGAGAGGGATCAATGTACAAAGAAAAATCTCCATGCTTCACAATTAATCTGGAAAAGTGTATGCCAAGTTTTCTTATTGCTTCTAAAATAATTTAAAAGCTCTGCTATTCTATCTAGGAACACAAAACATGCTTTTGTTGATCAGTTTTTCCAAAATTATTGGGCTCAATAAACATTGATCAATAATGATATACTCCTGAAATAACACTTCTTATAAAGCTTTTTTTTTCTTCAGTACATTTCAAATCCAAATACAGGCTTAAAAGTGAGGTAAATAGGACCTCTTCCCTTGATGACTCTCTCAAGCATCCAACCCTTCTGCATTGCTGTGCTCCACCACAGCTCACATCCAGTAAGAACTGTTCTACCTTTCAGGACCTTAACTCATGAAAACTGCTTTCATTGGAAAAGATTAAAATATGAACATGTGAGATGATTCTTGGTAAATAAAGCTGTAGATCTTCACTCCTTTCCTTCCCATACCTATGTCCAGGGCTGATGCAAGGATATGAGCTACCCTTGGTCAGGGGTGGGCAATTCCGGTCCTGGAGGGTGGCAGACCAGTCAGGTTTTCATGATGTCCCTAATGAATATTCATGAGATCTATTTGCATCCACTGCCTTCTATTGTATGGAAATAGGCCCATGAATATTCATTAGGGACATCATGAAAACCTGACTGGTCTGTGGCCCTCCAGGACCAGAATTTCCCACCCTGCCCTAGGTAAACCCTTAATTCCAATGTTCCCCTTGCTCCCCCCTACCCCTCCCATGTCGTCACTCTGCTCCAAATCTGCAGCAGCAGTGCCATTAAAACAGCAATGCAGTTCTTACCCAAACCCTCTGAAGCTGTGTTGCTGTTGGTGTTCGTTTTGATTAGTCTTGAGGATTTTAGATTGCACTGCTGTGTTACACCTCAAAGATATATAATGAACCCTGCACTGACCCAATCAGACTCTGACACTTAGAATAAAAGTTTACGTCTTTATTATCAGCAATACGAATGGCTATAAGGAGTGCAGCTTCCCTTACAAGTGATATCACAAATTTAATAAGTGCAGAATCTGGGCTAAGAGACAAAGGATTATGTCAGGTTACTCACTGACCAATAGACAGATGGAATGATTTCATTTGTCTCTTCTCCACTGACTGTTTCTTTCTCTCTGATTATATACATTTCTTGGATACAGGTGCTTCCTGATTTTCACAGAACAAAACTATAGCTACTAAAAACCTATACATATACGTCAGCACTATTTTCTGCTTTTCTTTCACTTTTTCTGTCTCTGACCTTTTGCCTGATGCTTATCAGGAAAAGCTACAATGCTTTAGAAAGAATGCGTCTTAACCAACTGTCATTCACATCCCCTGACCCACCTGACCAGTCTCTGAAATCTGCCCAGCAACAAGGAGCTGTTAGTGTAGATGGGTTTAAAAAAGGTTTGGACAAGTTCCTGGAGGAAAGGTCCATAAACCATTATTAAAAAGGGACCCAGGATATCAATGCTTGACCCAATACAAGCATTGTGGAACCTGTGTCTTTTGGGGATACTGCTAGGTACGTATGACCTAGATTGGCCACTGTTGGAAACAGGTTACTGGGCTTGATGGACCTTGGTCTGACCCAGTATGGCATATCTTATGTTCTTAAGGACAATGGCCACATTTAGATAGGCCTCTGCTACAAGTCTGCATCAGGTCATTGTGCAGTTTAATAGGGTTTAAGCTGTATAACATAAGGAATGCTTTTAGGATGTGGTATGAAGTGGGGTTCACCCCCTTGATACCATCACCAGCTGCTTCCGCACCCTCCAGTGCAGACTTCATATTTGCATAGGAGCAGAAGCAGCCGGTCAAAGCGAGCACTAACAGCAACACAGCGTTAGAAGCTTTGGGTAAGCACTGGGTGAGCTGGTCACTAGAGTATATCTGGATTTTCAGAAAGCCTTTGATAAGGTCCTTCATGAGAGACTCTTCATGAAATTAAAAAGTCATGGGATAGGAGACAGTGCACTATTAAGGATTAGGAACTGGTTAAAAGATAGAAAGCAGAGAGTAGGGCTAAATGGCCAATTTTCTCAATGGAGAAAGATGAACAGTGGAGTACCCCCAGGATCTATGCTGGACCCCGCTGCTTTTTAACATATTCATAAATGACCTGGAAATGGGAATATTGAGTGAGGTGATCAAATTACAGATGACACAAAATTATTCAAAGTTATTAAAAATAGAAAAGGATTGTGAAAAATTGCAAGAGAACCTTAAATAATTGGAAGACTGGACGTCCAAATGACAGATTAAATTTAATGTGGACAACTGCAAAGTTATGCACCTAGGAAAGAACAACCCAAACTATGGTTGCACGATGCAAGGTTCCACAATAGGCACCACCATCCAGGAAAAGGATTTTGACATCATTGTGGATAATAGGTTGAAACCCCCTGCCCAGTGTGCAGAGGTGGCCAAGAAGGCAAATAGAATGATAGGAATCATAAGGAAATGGATGGAGAATAAAACCAAGGATATTATTGTGATAAGGAAGCTTATCATGACCTAGAAGAGAGGAGTAAAAAGAAGGAATTTACCTTAATAAAGCACCCATTTTAAAAGGTCCAGGACTTAAAACTCCATTTGCTCCTAGAAAGCCAGTAATTCCTGGCTACAATGAGGAACAGAGTGCCCCTAGTGGTAGAAAGGATAGGGAATACAGGCTCAGGGTAAGGAACCCTTACATCACTGCATCCCCTAATCACACAGCTGCCACGAGGAAGTTTGATCTTTCTCACCTGAGAGGGGAGAGGGTGGAGCAGGAGCCTGAGGGGTTTAAGTTTAGCTCAGTTAGGTCAGAGAGACCAGGCAGTCCAGCAGGAGAAAGCAGTCGAGCAAGAGGAGAGGCAGGAGCAAGAGGACAAGGAGGGACAAGCAGGACTCTTGGAGAGAAACTGGAAGGACTCCTGAGACCAGAGAGTGCTGCAACTGCTGTCCAGAGGGATAGAGAGAGCAGAAGTTTTGCCTACTCAAGGAATGGAACAGTGAGAGCCAGAAGCACTAATTGGAGAACAGGACGTGCTAGATGGTGGCCAGAGCATGTAAGGAGTGAAGCTACTACAGGCTTTGATCAAGGTATGAGCCCCAGAAGCTTAGCTAATAAGGAGCAATACGTATTTGCCAGAGACAGCCTTAATCATAGCAGAAGGCAGTCAAGTAAGCTATCCGAATCTGAGCTAGAGAGTGAACCAATGGAATTGGGGGAGCCAGATTTACCTTTTGAGGAAGAGGTCTCATACATGGACTGCTCTGCATGCCAGTCTGCCAATTAAGAATGGTTGCAAGGGGATATCAACCGTAAAGAGAAGCTTCCAGTGTCCAAAGCCCTGAGAGCTGTGTTAGCTTGTTAATGTTCTAAGCTCAGGAAAAGTGTGACGCAGTGCAAAGCTGAATCTTCCTGATTGTCTTTTGAGAAACAGCTGTGAGCAGTGCAGAGCTCAGTTTTGGATGCCGTTTCAATTGAAGGAAGTAAGAAATGCTTTTGCTTGTCTAAACTGCTGAGAGAACCTGGAAAAGAGTTTTTATCTGCTTCTATGAATTGGACTATCTGTATGAAGTGCTGAGTTTAAGCATACAAGAAAGTCAGGTATTTTGTTCTGGACTGGAAAGGGAAAAGGAACCTGGTTTGAAAGTTTCTTTCTGTTTGTTTTGATCTGCACGGCAAAGCTCTGCTGAAAGCAGGTGCAGTTAATTAAGCTGAGCAAAGTTACAAGAATTCCTGGTGAAAATATCTTAAAAAGGTGGTTCTGTGAACCTAGTGTGTCTTTTTGTGCTAAAGAATAAATTGCACTCACTCAAACCCAACTACAAATGAAGGTGTTTTTTTTCATCTGAGCCCAAATGATATCTAACTGAACTACCTTTCCCAGAATGCATTTAAAGGCATCCAGTTAGAAAAGGCCAGAAAGTGGAAGCACCACAGAGACAAAAATAAATCCACGCCCCTCCATACTAATGTGTGGGGCTAAGGGCGTGACATTATAATGCTTCTGTATCGTTCCATGATGTGACTGCACCTTGAATAGTCTGTGCAATTCTGGTCGCCATATCTTAAAAGGGATATAATAGAATTAGAAAAGGTACAGAGAAAAGCCACCAAAATAGTAAAGGGGATGGAAGGATACCCCTATGAGGAAAGGCTTAAAAGGTTAGGGCTTTTCAACTTGGAAAAGAGATGGCTGAGGGGAGATATGATAGAGGTTTATAAATTAATGAATAGAGTAGAATGGTTAAAAGTAGATCAGTTGTTTATTCCATCAAAAATTAGAAAGACTAGGGGGACATGCAATGATGCTAAAATGTAGCCCATTTAGGAGCAATAAGAGAAACTATTTTTTCACTCAACACGTAATTAAACTCTGGAATTCGTTACTGGAAGATGTAGTAAAAGCTGTTAGTGTAGCTGGATTTATAAAAGGTTCGGACAAGTTCCTGGAGGAAAGGTCCATAAACCATTATTAAAGAGGACCCAGGAAATCCACTGCTTACCCCAGGACAAGCATTGTGGAACCTGTGTACCTTTCTGGGAACCTATCAGGTACTTGTGACCTAGAATGGCCACTGTTGGAAACAGGATACTGGGCTTGATGGACCTTTCTTATGTTCTTATGACAAACAAAATTGTCCTAGTCCATTCAAAGAGAAGCAAGCTATATTCTTCTATATTGAGACGTTATCAAGGTATGGAATTGGGTCAACTCTCATTGGATAACCATAATAGCCAAATATCTATCAGGAGGCGACAACATCCTAGCAGACAGACTCAGTCATAACCTGAGTTTTACAACCCTCAATAAAGTACAGTATGAGCAGGGCCGTCCCGTCCATTGAGCAAGAATGTTTTTTGCACAGGGCCCCACGTTTCAGGGGGCCCCACGCAAAAAACATGTTGCATCAACCCAGCTAGGTTAAAAAAATACAACCCAGCTGCTGCTGCCGCTGCTGTCATGGCAGCGGCAGAATCGAGCATCCCGCGGGCCCCCCTGCCCTGCAGAATCCTCCATGCAGCCTCAGTGTTGGCTGTCAGAACTGCACGAAGACAGAGAGCTTCTCCTCTCGCGGCTCTGTTAATCCCGCAGCGGGGCTGATGGGATTTCCCATCAGTCCCGTGGCGGGATTAACAGAGCCGCGAGAAAGGGAAAATCTCCCTTCGCGCGGCTCTGAAAAGCCCGCGTTGAGGCCCCATGGAGGACTCTGCAGAGCAGGGGGGGCCCCGCGGGATGCTCGATTCTGCTGCTGCCACAGCGGCAGCGGCAGCTGGTTTTTGTTTTTTTAACCTAGCTGGGCTGATGGGGGGGGGGAGGGGGTTAGGACTGGTAATGGGCTATGGGGGGGGCTAAGACTGGAAGTGGGCTGATGGGGGGTTAGGACTGGTATTGGGTTATGGGGGGGCTAGGACTGGAAGTGGGCTGATGGGGGGTTAGGACAGGTAATGGGCTTTGGGGGGCTATGACTACAAGTGGGCTGATGGGGGGGGGTTAGGACTGGTGATGGGCTATGGGGGGGCTAAGACTGGAAGTGGGCTGATGTGGGGGTTAGGACAGGTAATGGGCTATGGGGGGGGCTAAGACTACAAGTAGGCTGATGGGGGGTTAGGACTGGTAATGGGCTATGGGGCGGCCTATAGGGGGGCTAAGACTACAAGTGGGCTGATGGGGGCGTTAGGACTGGTAATGGGCTATGGAGGGGGCCTAAGACTGAAAATGGGGTGATGGGGGATTAGGACTGGAAGTGGGCTGATGGGGGGCTTAGGACTGGTAATGGGTTATGGGGGGGGCTAGGACTGGAAATGGGCTATGGGGGGATTAGGACTGGTAATGGGGTGATGGGGGGCTAAGACTGAAAATGGGGTGATGGGGGGTTGGAACTGGAAGTGGGCTGATGGGGGGCTTAGGACTGGTAATGGGCTATGGGGGGGCTAGGACTGGTAATGGGCTGGGGGGGGTTTTTAGGACTGGAAATGGGCTGAGTGGAAGGGGGGCTTGAACTGCAAATAGCTGATGGGGAGGGGGGCTTGGAATGGAAATGGGCTGTGAGGGGACGGAGTTAGGACTGGAAATGGGCTGAGTGGTAGTGGACTAGGACAGGAAATGGGCTGATGGAGGGGCTAGGATAGGACTGGAAATGGGCGGTTGGGGGTGCTAAGATTGGAAATGGGCTGTGGTGGGGGCTTGAATTGAAATGGACTCATGAAGGGGCTAGAACTGGAAGTAGGCTCATGGGGGGCTTGGATTGGAAATGGGCTGAGTGGAGGGGAGCTAGGATTTGACATGGGCTGATGGTGGGGCTAGGAAAGGACTAGAAATGAGCTGATGGGGGGCTGGGATTGGAAATGAGCTGATGGAGGGACTCGGATAGGACTGGAAATGGATGGGGGAGCTAGGACTGGAAATGGGCTGATGGTGGGGCTAGGATAGGATTGGAAGTGGGCTGATGGGGGGCTAGGACTGGAAATGGGCTGATGCAGGGACTAGAAGGGAGCGGATGCTGGGTGGGGCTGGAACTAGAAGGGAGCTGATGTTGGGGGAGGATTAGAATGGGATAGTGAAACGGAGAGGGAAAAATATTTTGTGTGGGAGGGAAGACAAATCTACAATTGGCCGGATATTGGGAGAGTAAGTGGGGATTGAGGATGGAGGGGTAAAATTTGAGTGGATGAAATAGGAATGAGGAAAGAGCAAAAGGAGAAAGATTAGTATGTTAAAGCAGATGTAGAGAGAGAATGGAAAAAAAACTAGAAGAGAGAAGAAAGGACAAATGGACAGCAGACGATGGAGAGTTAGCAGAAGACACAAAGAAACCAGAAGAAAGTGGCTGGAGCAATTGCCACTGAAAAAAAAATGCACAAAAGGTAGAAAAATCTCTCTTTATTTTGAATTTTTTAACTGGAATATGTCTGCTCTTGGAAATGTGCATCATTAACGTCTGCGCTTTGTTTAGTACAAGAGGAAATTAATTTCTGGTTTTATTTCTACAGTGTTGTATATTCCAAGTTTGGCTTTTGGGGTTCTCAGTTTAATTATTGTCTTCCTGTTTCTAAATTGTGATTCCTTGTTTGGTGATGGTGTATGTTCTGCATGTGTAACTGAGCTGAGGTATTCTGTTTATATAATTCCTATTTGACATTACCACTTGTTCTCGTTCCCCAGTAGGTCATGTATTGTTGTTCTCTGAAATGTATTGGTTTAATATTTGCAGTGTTGCCTTTTGATAGGTAGGGTATGGTACTTTGTGAGTTCTGGTAGTGCTGTTAGGATACGGCGGGTTTGCTATGGGTTCTAAATGGGCAGTGTTTGTAGTAGTTCCTAATGTGCCTGGCGGTTGGTACTGGATTATAGTAATGTAGAAATCTTTTAGTCTTTCTTTATCCATATACTCATTAAGAGGCATGTTTACTAAAAGTTAGTGTATGGTAACATTATGCAAATATGTATGCAAATGAGGCACCTTATGCAAATGAGGCCCCGCACCAAGTCTCCGCACATGGCCCCGCACTCCCCTTGGGCCGCCCCTGAGCATGAGTAGATCAGTCTTCCATAGAAGATGAAATTCAAGGACAAAGGGCTATGATGTGATGTTGCAGGGAGAAAGATTTAGAATAAATATGAAGAAATATTGCTTTATTGAAAAAATAGTTGATGCTTCAAATAACCTACTGGCAGAGGTAGCGGCAACCAAAACTGTTACGAAATTTTAAAATGTGTGGGATTGGCACACAAACGTGGGAGAGCTGTAAAGAGCAGTGGAGGGAGAAGGCTCAGGGGACATGAAAGAGAGTACTAGTGTTGCTTTAGGCAATAGAATTTTGTGTATTCATCTGTTCAAGTGGTAGAAAAATAGAGATAGAGAGAGTCTCATTCTGAGCAAACTGGACAGGCCAATTGGTCTTTATCTCCCATCATTTATTATTATATGCTACTATCTTTCAGAGTCGCTTTGAATATTTTGGCTACAATAAGGCAGTATATAAAATGGCATAAAATAAACAAAGTAATTAATTAATTAATTAATACATACACCAAGAGCCTGATATGCACAAAATGTTGACGACTTGATTTAGGTGCCTGTATTCGTCTGAATTTGACCCTAAATTTTGAGTTCAAAATAGGCACCTTTTTAAGGCTCCTAAAAATAAAGCACCTAAAATTAGGCTGTTCAACCTTGTCTGAAAATGGCCAGCGAGTGTCATCAGACCCCCAGCATCCTCTCTCCCTTGCAGCACAAATCTAAAGATGTTATGGCATAGAGGATCTTGCCAATTTTTCACCTCCTATCCGTCTCCCAAGTTTAAATAAATTAATGCTAGGATGAGCCACAAGCCACCCATTCTCCCCTTCTCATACACACAACCTCCCCAACCACAATCTTTAGGTCAAGCTGGGTGGAGAAGAGGGATTTGCCTCTTCCTACTTGGCTTGGGAGTGGAGGAGACGACTAATGTTAGAGCAGTGGGCTGAGACCCAGGGAAGCCAAGTTCAAATCCCTCTGTTGCTGCTTGCAACCTTCAGCTAGTTACTTATCCCTTTTTATTGCCTCAGACACAAACTTAGGGGCATGTTTACTAAAATGCAGTAGTTTACAGGGCACTAAGGCCTAAAACGTAATATGAGATGGTGCTGGATCCACGCTAATTAATGCAGGAGTACCCAGCATATCCCCATGCAGTTAGCATGGGTCTGGCACCACCTCCATGCTAAGTGATTAACACAGATTGCACTTACCACCACCCACTGAAGTGGTGGTAGCTGCACCTGTGCTAACTGCAACATTGCTGGTTAGCATGTGCTAAGGATGCCTGTGCTAATTGCAATATTGCTGGTTAAGCGTGCGCTAAGAATGCCTGTGTTAAGTTCAATGTGCACACGCTGCCTCTGACCTGCCCAGTCTCTGCACTTACCTGTTGTTAGCATGGGCATTTCACCATGACCACAATTTTAGCGCATGGTAACAGTTACTGCAGCATGTTTAGCACCTGGTAAACCCTGTGCTAACCGTTAGTGCACTTTAGTAAACATGTCCCTTAGATTGTAAGCCCTCTAGGGACAGGAAAATACTTACTGTACCTGAATGTAATTTGCCTTAAGCTACTACTGAAAATGGTGTGAGCTAAATTCAAAATCCCTTCCCTTTCCCCTTAAAAGTAAGTGCAGGTGACTTTGACAGCAACTGGTATTTAGTATTTATTCATTTACTTCACTCAGCGAAACAGCCAGCCTCCACTCAGAACCTTAAAGAATGAAGTGAATAAACAAATGCTAAGACTAGCAATTTTACTGGCACTAAGTCTTCAGCTCAGCGGAAGGAGGTAAAACCCTCTCAGCTTGTGGATACCAGAAGGATTAGAAAGCGGATGCCAAAGAGGCTGGCGGCTCCCCTGGCATTACTTTATTTCAACCAAAGGAGATCAAGGGGGCTGGCAGCTTCCCTTGGCATGAGTTCAGTGAAGATGGTGAAGTGACAAGCAGCAAGATTAAGCCTGCAAATAAGCGCTAAGTACCTCATTTCCTCCCCCAATCTCTTCTCATCCTTGCCCATTCACACCTTTTGGGCTACTGAAGATAGTGCTGGGCACCTATATGTTGCCTTTATAAAAAAGATGGGGGGGGGGGTTAAAGCAATTAACGCTGTTAGCAGACTGGTTAAACAAGCTGGTAAACTTTACCTTGGTGGTGGGAAAAGTAATGGAGGCACTCCTGAAAGAACAAATAGTGGACTTCCTCAAAACCAACAGGTTGCATAATCCGAGGCAACATGGTTTCACCAAAGGATGATCTTGCCAAACAAACCTGATTGAGTTTTTTGACTGGTTGACCAGAGAACTAGATCAAGGCCATGAGATGGATGGAATCTACCTAGATTTCAGCAAAGTCTGTGATACTGTTCCTCATAGGACGCTTACCAATAAACTCAACAGCTTGGGCCAAAATGGTGCACTGGATCAGAAATTGGTTGGCTGACAGATGACAGAAGGTGACAGTAAATGGAATTCACTTGGATGAAAGGAAGGTGATTAGCGGTGTGACCAAGGGTTCGGTCCTGGGACCGGTACTGTTCAATGAATTTGTGAGTGAGATTCTTGAAGGACTGAATGGAAAAGTCTGCCTTTTTGCAGATGACACGAAACTTTGCAACAGAGTGGACTCCCCTGAGGGAGTGGATAACATGAGGAAAGATCTACAAAAGCTGGAAGAATGGTCTAATGCTTGACAGAAGTGAAGTGCCATGCACTTGGGAAGCAGAAATCCAAGGAAATTGTATGCGATAGGGGGCGAGAGATTGGTGTGCATGGACCAGGAGAAGGACCTCAGAGTGACTGTTTCTGAGGATCTCAAGGTGGCGAAACAGTGTGACAAGGGGGTGGCAAAAGTCAGAAGAATGCTGGGTTGCATACAGAGAGGAATTATCAGCAGAAAGGAAGAGGTATTAATGCCACTGTGCAAGTTGCTGGTGAGGCCTCACTTGAAATATTGTGTTCAGTTTTGGAGATCATATCTCGCAAAGGACATAAAAAGGCTGGAAACAGTTCAGAGGAAGGCAACCAAAATGATTTGGGGGCTGAGTCAGAAGACTTATGAGAAGAGACTTGAAGACCTAAATATGTACACTCTGGAGGAGAGGAGGGACAGGGGAGATATGATGTGTTAGAACAACTTGCGAAACTGAAAGTGGACAAGGCCATGGAACTGGATGGGATACATCCCAGGATACTGAAAGAGCTCAGAGAGGTTCTTGCAGGGCCGTTAAAGGATGTTTTCAACAGTTCCTTGGAAACAGGAGTAGTTCCTCAGGACTGGAGAATAGCTGATGTCGTACCTCTACACAAAAGTGGTGACAGGGAAGAAGTGTCAAACTACTGGCCCGTGAGCCTTACCTCGGTGGCGGGAAAAGTAATGGAGGCGCATCTGAAGGAGAGAATAGTGAACTTTCTCAAAACCAACAGGTTGCAAGATCCGAGGCAACATGGTTTTACCGAAGGACAATCTTGCCAAACAAATCTGATTGAGTTCTTTGACTGGGTGACCAGAGAACTAGATCAGGGGCATGCAATGGATGTCATCTACATGGATTTCAGCAAAGTCTTTGATACTGTTCCTCATAGGAGACTTATCAGTAAACTCAGTAATTTGGAGATGGGTCCCAAGGTGGTAAACTGGATCAGAAATTGGTTGACTGATAGACGACAGAAGGTGATGGTAAATGGAGCTCACTCGGAGGAAAGGAAGGTGATTAGCAGGGTGCCCCAGGGTTCGATCCTGGGCCCGGCACTGTTCAATGTATTTGTGAGTGATATTGCTGAAAGACTGAATGGAAAGGTCTGTCTTTTTGCAGATGACACGAAAATTTGCAACAGAGTGGACTCCCCCGAGGGAGTCCTTAACATGAGAAAAGATCTACAAAAGCTGGAAGAATGGTCAAAATGCTTGGCAATTAAGATTTAATGCAAAGAAGTGTTGAGTCATGCCCTTGGGTAGCCGAAACCCAAGAGAAATGTACACAATAGGGGGCGAGAGGTTGGTGTGCACGGATCAGGAGAAAGACCTT
The DNA here is from genome assembly GCA_033557465.1 of Ichthyophis bannanicus. Taxonomy (NCBI): domain Eukaryota; kingdom Metazoa; phylum Chordata; class Amphibia; order Gymnophiona; family Ichthyophiidae; genus Ichthyophis; species Ichthyophis bannanicus. The sequence continues at coordinate 225,043,251 of CM066031.1, forward strand.
GGTGTGATTATTTCTATAGATCTCAAGGTAGCAAAGCAGTGCGACAAGGCAGTGGCAAAAGGCAGGAGGATGTTGGGCTGCATACAAAGAGGAATTACCAGCAGAAAGAAAGCAGTTCTAATACCACTGTATAAGTCACTGGGTGAGGCCTCACTTGGAATACTGTGTTCAGTTTTGGAGACCGTATCTTGCAAAGGATGTAAAAAGAATGGAAACTGTTCAGAGGAAGGCGACCAAAATGATTTGGAGCCTGCGTCAGAAGCCTTATGAGAGAGTTGAAGACCTAAATATGTACACTTTGGAGGAGAGGAGGGATAGGGAAGATATGATTCAGACCGTTAAATACTTAAGGAGAAATAATGAACAAACAAACCTCTTCCAAAGACGGGGAAGCTGCAAAATGAGAGGGCATAACATGAAGCTGCTAGGTGGAAAATTGAAAGGCAATATCAGGAAATAATTTTTCACTGAGAGGGTGGTGGATGCTTGGAATGCCCCCCCGATGGAAGTGGTGGGGGTAAATACAGTGACAGAATGCAAAATGGTATGGAACAGACACAGTGGATCCCTTTATAGCAACAAGATAAAATCAAAATAAACATAACTATCTCTTATATCTCAGCAAGTAGAGGAATGGTGGGTACACCCCTACATGGAATGGTGGGTACACCCCTAAACAAAGGCATGGGGAGGGGTGACTTGCATGGAGCGGCAGGTGCACCTGCTCTTGCCACCTTGCTGGGCAGACTAGATGGACCATGCTAGTCTTTATCTGCCCTCATATTCTATATATTAAGCGTGTTAATTGTGGCGAGAAGGATATTCAGTGGTACTAACATGGTTAATGCTGCTGCTATTTGTGGGTGCTGCCACTAACACCCTGATGCTAGTCGGCTAGCAACGAGGCATTCTGGAGACTGATCAGAGGTGGCACTTGGAAATAACCAGCTCAGTGACAATATTCAGGTGTTGGATGGTTATTCCTCAGTGGCATAAGTTAGATACTTTAAAGGCTGGCCTAACGTTCGCCACTGAAGCTAACTGGGCAGTGGATGGATATTGCCACTGCCTGGTTAGCTTTTGTGCTATCCAGCCAACCTGGATATTCAACACCAATAGAAAATAGCAAAGAGCACACAAATCTGCAATGTCCAAGAAGCAAGAAAGGAGCAGGACTCACAACACGCTGTGGATAGGGGCAAAAGCTTTATTCGAGTACCCTAATCTCTTGTTCCCCTTGTGTCTCCTCTCCCTATTGAACCCCTTATTTCTCTTGTATTGTGCTGTCTGTCTTAATTAGATTGTAAGCTCTATGAGCAGGGACTGTCTTCTATATGTGTTTTTACAGCACTGCGTACATCTTGTAGAGCTATATAAATGATTAATAATGGTAGTAGTAGTATCCAGCGAGGTCAACCCTACACATGTTTCGGCGTAAGCCTTCCTCAGGGGCTTGAGACTTCATTTAAAATGAGAAAACAATAAAACAATAAATACATTCATAGATCAAAAACAATATAAAATCAGGACATATGCCCTGAAGGGACATATAGAAATACTGTATGATACATGAAAAGTATGAATATAAATTTGTACAAATAATGACAATAATAAATACTCAAAGCATAAAATGGCAAAATAACAGATAATAAATCAGCAAAAAACATATTACAGTAGATTACATTGAATGAAAAATTATAAAATACATTAAAATCATATCTCAATTATAAATAGAAGAGGACTAAAATTACATGAGCAAGAGAAATGTGGCTTATCATAAAGAACCGTAATATACAAACATAAACATTTTTATTCAGTACATATATATATCCAGGAAAGCTTCTAACCACTAGAATAACATTTGTGGACTCGTATTTATTTATTTTATTATTTAGCTGTGGTTTTATACCACTTTTCGCCAGGTCAAAGCAATTTACAATCAACTTAAAGTCACAATGAACGATGAAAAGAAGTTGTAGTGAACATGGGGTGTATACAATAACTATATACAAATAACTTAGCTATTTTCAATAGCTTTGAAGGGGAATATGGGTGAGTGAGATTAAGTTACGGGCCCATAGTGTTCAATGAATAAATGAGACTTCAATTGCTTATGGAATGAGGAAAGATCTTTGATGCTCTTGATGGTGACGGGGAGGGAGTTCTATAGGGTTGGTGCATATAGTTCGAATGCCCTTGAGCAGGTCTGCTGGGTGCTCTTGGTTTTTGAGTGGGGGACGATCATGGTTTTGCTGTTGGATTTTCAGCTGGCTCTGCTTGGTTGAAAGGGATGGAGAAGGCTGAGGAAGTGGGAGAAGGAGAGGCCAGATAGTGCTTTGTGGGTTATCATCAGTATTTTGTATTTGATGTGGCTGTTGAAGGGGAGCCAGTGACGTTGCTTGAGGATGGAGATGATGTGTTCTTGCCTAGGGGCTGCCAGGGGTGTACGAGAGGTGGTATGGAGGGCCGTCCATAGTGGGAGGGTGGTCAATTGGGGGAGTCCTTGATAAATGCAGTTATAGTAGTCGAGGATAGGGAGGATTGCTGATTGGAATGCTGTTCTGAAGTCAGGAAGGTTTAGAAATGGGTCTAGGACATATGAAGTGGATACTCTAATTTAAGCAATTCTGTCAGGGATATGGCTGAAAAGGCCAACACTATGAATAGACACAATGGATACACAGATGAGACACATCAGAGGCAGGCAGTGCAAATTCTATCAAATCAGAGAGCATAGTTACTCACCTGTAACAGGTGATCTCCGGGAACAGCAGGAATTTAGTCCTCACATATGGGTATCGTCGGTACCGACGGAGCCTGCGTGGGAACGCTCCCCAGCGTCCAATTAGAACGCTTTTGGGAGCATCCCACAGCGCCTGCGTGCTGCCTTCCCGCCTTTCCCAACTGCCTCTCTCCAGTTGAGTTTTAGAGCTGAGACAAAGAGAGAGAGAGCGAGGGAAAGGAAAAGAGAGAGATACAACTCCTAGGGGAGGTGGGTGGGTTGTGAGGACTAAATTCCTGCTGTTCCCGGAGATCACCTGTTACAGGTGAATAACTAAGCTATCTCCAGGAACAAGCAGGAATGTAGTCATCACATATGGGGACTCCCTAGCTTTAGGTGCCAGGGAGAGACCCCAGAAGTTGTGTGTCCCTGAGAAGGGCTCCACTTCCTCCCATGGATCTCTGGCATCCTACCAGGGATGGTGGGTAGGAGTTGATTAGGTATGGAACAGGTGTTTGAGAACAGCCTGACCAAACAAGGCATCCCGGCGGGAGTCCTTGTCCAAGCAGTAATGGGCTGTGAAGGTATGAACCGAGGCCCAAGTGGCTGCTCGACAGATGTCGTCAATAGACACAGAGTTCAGATGAGCCATTGAGGCTGCTATGGCTCTCACATTGTGAGCTGTGACATGGCCCTCCAGAGAAAGGTTCTTACTCTGATAGGCGAAAGAAATACCGTGAGCAATCCAGTTGGATAGTGTTTTCTTGGAGACTCGAAGTCCCAAATGAGAAGGATCAAAAGCAACAAAGAGTTGAGAGGACTTTCTATGTTGCTGTGTCCTTTGTAAGTAAAAAGCTAGAGCTCTTTTACAGTCCAAGGTATGAAGATTCCTCTCTGCATTTGATGCATGAGGTCCTGGAAAAAAGACAGGTAGGTAGACCTCTTGGTTGAGATGAAAAGGCGAGACCACCTTAGGCATAAAGTGTGGATAAGTCCTAAGGACTACTGCGTCATGATGGAACCTTGTATAAGGTGGATTAGCTACTAGTGCTTGCAATTCACTAATGTGGTGTGCTGATGTGATTGCAATGAGAAAGGTAACCTTCCAAGAAAGGAATTTCAAGGAGGTGGTAGCTAAGGGTTCGAAAGGTGGCTTCATGAGCTGCCCAAGAACCAGGTTCAAGTCCCATGCCACCGGAGGTGGTCTAATGGGAGGCTTAGTTAGAAGGAGGCCTCTCATGAATCTTGCTATAAGAGGATGAGAAGAAATAGGTTGTCCATTTAGAGGTTTAAGAGAAACTGCAATAGCACTCAAATGGACTCTTACTGAATTTGTCTTAAGGCCTGCATTAGACAAATGGAGAAGATACTCCAGTAAAGATTCCAGAGGTATAGCAAGGGGGTTAAGACCCTTTTCTGAACACCAAATAGTAAACCTTTTCCACTTGAAAGCATAAGAACGTCTAGTGGAAGGTTTTCTGGAAGCATAAAGAACATCTTTCACTTGCTGAGAAAGATGAAGATCTTGGAGATCTAGGCCTTCAGCAACCAAGCCCTGAGATGCAGGGACTGGGGATTGGGATGCCATAACATCCCGTTCTCCTGAGATAGGAGATCTGGAGCAGACCCTAACTCCAGGGAGGGAGCTTGAGAGAGATGTAGAAGCAGAGGGTACCACACTTGCCGTGGCCAATGTGGTGCTATGAGGATCATGTGGCCTCTGTCTCTCTGAAGCTTGAAGAGGGTTTTGGGAATTAGGGGAATGGGTGGAAAGGCATACAGGAAGTCTTGACCCCAGTAAAGGAGGAAAGCATCCTTGGCCTGAGCTCCCTGAGCCGGAATTCTGGAACAGAACCGGGGAAGTTTGGCATTCCACGGACTTGCAAAGAGGTCTATGTCCGGGGTTCCCCAAAGTTGAAGTATCCTGGTCACCTGGTCTGCATGCAGAGACCACTTGTGTGGAAGGAGAACTCGACTGAGTCTGTCCGCCCAAGAGTTTTGAATGCCTGGAAGATATACTGCCAGCAGATGAATCTGATGCTCTCTGGCGAGGGCCCATAGTCGCAAAGCTTTGTTGCAAAGCGACAGAGAGCCCGTTCCCCCCTGCTTGTTCACATAGAACATGGCTACCTGATTGTCCGTGTGAATGAGGACTGTCTTGTAGCTGAGCAGGGAGTGGAACAATCGCAGAGCCAGGAAAATTGCTCTGAGATCCAAGAGATTGATATGTAGACAACTCTCTTGTGAAGACCAGGTGCCCTGGGTGGAGAAGTCTTGCAGATGAGCTCCCCAACCCCTTGGAGAAGCATCTGTTGTGAGAGTTGCTTGGGGTAAGGGTTGTTGGAAGGGGCACCCCAGCAACAGATTTTGAGTGGCTTCCACCATTGGAGGGACAAAATGAGGCGACTTGTGCTTGCTATTTTGTTTGACAGGCACCCTGATGCCTGGGTCCATTGGGTGGATAAAGTCCACTGAGCTGCCCTCATGTGGAGGCGAGCATATCGAACCACATCCACGGTGGATGCCATGTGGCCCAGCAATTGCAACATTTCTCGAGCAGTTAGATGAGGCTTTAGCGCTGCTTGAGAAGCTAACTGCACTAAGCGAAGGCAACGGGCCTGGGGGAGATAGGCCCTTGCTCTTGTGGTATCCAGAAGAGCTCCTATGAACTCTAAAGATTGAGTGGGAGTCAGACTGGATTTTGGGATGTTTATTACCAGCCCTAAATACTGGAGGATACGCATTGTGCAGGATAGAGAAGTCTTGGCCTCTGACTGTGTTGGAGCTCGAATGAGCCAGTCGTCCAAGTAAGGGAAGACGAATATTCCCAGAGTACAGAGAAATGCTGCTACCACAGCCATGCATTTCGTGAACACCCTTGGAGCAGAGGCCAGACCAAAAGGAAGCACCCTGTATTGGTAGTGCTTTCCTTGAAAAAGGAACCGAAGGAACTTTCTGTGGGTTGGATGGATAAGTACATGGGTGTACGCATCTTTGAGATCTAGAGAACAAAGCCATTCCTGACTCTGAAGGTATGGAAGCAGAGCACCGAGAGAAATCATCTTGAATTTCTCCTTGACAAGGAATTTGTTCAATTCTCTGAGATCTAATATAGGTCTGTATCCCCCTGTTTTCTTTGGGATAAGAAAATAAGGGGAATATAACCCTGTGCCCTGTTGATGAAGAGGCACTTCTTCTATCGCCCCTTGGGCAAGAAGAATGGCAACCTCCTGACCTAAGAGGTTGATGAGAGGTGTCAGAGAATTGAACTGCTTCACTATTGTGTGAGGGGGCATGCTTGAAAAATGAAGTTTGTATCCCTCCTTTATGATGGAGAGTGTCCAATGCTCTGCTGTTATTTGCCCCCATCTGGGGGCAAAATGACATAACCTTCCTGGAATGGTGGACAGTTCTGGACCTTCCAGAACCAGAAAGGCTAAATTCTCTAGCTGAAAGTCAAAGGCCCTGAGGAGGCTGAGGCTGCTGAGCCGGTGGAGGCCTAGCAGCCTTTGCTTTCTTCTGTTTGGGTGGTTGATGACATTTGGTTGAAAACTGACCTGCAGAAGATGCCTGCTGAGTATAAGCAGGATAAAATCTTTTCTTTTTAGAATAAGGTGTTTTCTTGAACAACTTCTTTCTAACAGGATCAGCAGTGGATTTGGATAGTCTATCCAAGGTGGAATTTTCAGCATACATTTCATTGGCTTTTTCCTGCCAATCTTTGCCAAACAGGTTCTCACCAGTACAAGGGATATTTCCCAATTTATCTTGTACCCAGAGCTCTAAATCAGATGCCTGGAGCCAAGCAATTCTACGTGCACCTATGGCAATAGCTGAGGTTCTGCTTATACACTCAAAGCAGTCAAAGGCTGCACGGTTGGAGAATTTAGAGACATCTTGGGCATGTTTGACCCGTGAGAAAGTCCTATCTTTTCTCCTCAGAAATGAAAGGACTTAAAGTCTGTAGATTATCTGTGACTTCCTTTAGGAACATTCCCATGTAGAGACTATAGGAACTGATTCTTGCAGCAAGCATGGAAGCTTGAAATACTCTACGTCCAAAAGCATCCAGGGTTCTGCATTCACGTCCTGGAGGATTAGAGGCATGTCTTTTTGCACTTCTAATCCTTCTCATAGCTGACTCCACCACAATAGAGTGGTGAGGAAGCTGAGTTTTATGGAACCCAGGACAAGGAGGGACACGATATATAGTATCTAACCTACGAGAATGAGGAGAGGTGGTAAGAGGTGTTTCCCACATCCTCAACATGAGATCATATAGAATCTCATGAATGGGTAAGGTAGCTGCCTCCTTAGGAGTTTTGGGATATTGTAAAATTTCCAACTCCTTGGCCCTTGGCTCTGTTTCAGGGGCCACAGTGATGGACAGGCCCCGAGCCACCTCCCTGATAAAGTCTTGGAAAGACATGTCATCTGGAGGAGACATCCTGCGTTTAGGGGAGGAGGACTCCTCTGGAAGAAGTATCTCTGCATCGACAGAACTTTCAGAATCCTCAGATTCTTCTGAGGACTCGAAGTATCGTCTGTCCAGATGCTCCTGCAGAGTCCAATACCCATACCGACCGAGGTCGGTACCGGGAATAACCGGTACCAGAGAATCGGTACCGGACGGCATCGTAGGACAGAGTACCGGCATAGCAGATGCCGATGCTATCGGTACTGGTGCCGATACCGATGCTAGTGCCGGTACCGGTGGAGTTGTCTGTCACGGTACCAAGGGCGTCGATGCCGCAAGGAAGGCCGCCAGACTGCATTCCATGCTCAAAATTCTGTGGTCCATGGACGCCGCCGAGCCATCTAGAACATCCTGGAACCCCGATAATGCTTTGGAAGCCGAAGCCTCCCGCCGGGGTAATTTTGCCAGTGCAGAATCCTCGAGGGCAACGCCAGAGGCATCTCGATGCTTAGAAGGAGATCTACCCTTTGAGAACCGGCTGGATTTATGTTTAGTTACCTGAGATCCACAGGAGGAAGAAGCAGCCCTGGAAGACGTCAATGCCACCGAAGCTACATCAGAGGGAAACAGGGTACTGAGCTTGGCAGCTCGGTTCTGCCGACCTCTTTTAGACATCATGGCACAGGACACAATCCGTGATGGAGTGGTCAGGACCTAAGCATTTTAAACACCATTCATGGGTGTCGGTGACGGAAATGATACCGCCACACTTGGTGCACTTTTTAAAACCTGAGGCAGGTTTTTCCATGTTAAGGAAGGTTTTGGGCCTAAGGCCCAAAAAGGCGGGTGCACCTGAAGAAAATAGAAAAAGCTATATATATATATATATATATATATATATACACACACACATATATACATATATATATATATAGCTTTTTTAGAAATAGGAAAAGAAAGACTGGCAGTACCGGTAGAGCGTCGAAGAAGGCAGACGCGACCACAAAAAGAAATAAAGAAATTCCTCTGCGGTGACAGGAACACGGCCTGCTGGCTCCGCGGAAAAAGAAGACCTGGAGAGAGACAGTTGGGAAAGGTGGGAAAGCAGCACGCAGGCGCTGTGGGATGCACCCAAAAGCGTTCTAATTGGACGCTGGGGAGCGTTCCCGCACAGGCTCCGTCGGTACCGACGATACCCATATGTGATGACTACATTCCTGCTTGTTCCTGGAGATATATCATACTACTAAGAGCTAATAGAGGTCTAAGATAACACTGTCTCTAATGTTAATTATGGGTCTAAACCCCAATATAAGGGGATATGCATAAGGAAAAACAAATTTGCTGTATTTTCCGTTTTTTTCTAGCATTTCGCTTTTTTACTTGACATAATTTTATGCGCAGCTTCATGGGCTTCTCTCCCCTCCCTCCGATCTTTATATGTCTTCTAAACAAATTTGTTTTTTCTTATGCATATCCCCTTATATTGAGATTTAGACCCATAATCAACATTAGAGATAGTGTAGTCTTAGACCTCTATTAGCTCTTAGTAGTATGATAACTCTGATTTGATAGATTTTGCATTGCCTGCCTCTGATGTGTCTCATCTTTATATTGTATCTACTCATAGTGTTGGCCTTTTTAGCCATACCCCTGGCAGAATTGCTAAATTAGAGTATCCGCTTTGTAGATGAGTGCACAAATGTTATTCTAGAGTTAGAAGCTTTATTGGAGATATATATATATATGTTTATGTTTGTATGTTATGGTTCTTTATGGTATAGCCACATTTTTCTTGCTCATGTAATTTTAGTCCTCCCCTATCTATAATTAAGATTTGATTTTAATATATTTTATCATTTTTCGTTCATTTTAATTTAACAATTTTTTTGCTGATTTGTTATGTGTTATTTTGCCATTTTATGCTTTGATTATTGTTGTCTTTATTTGTACAATTTTATGTTTATACTTTTCATGTATCATATTTCGATAAATCCCTTCTGGGCATATGTCCCGAGTTTATATTTTTTTTGATCTATGAATGTATTTATTGTTTTATTCTTTCTCATTTTATATGAGGTCTCAAGCTCCTGAGGAAGGCTTATGCTGAAACACTGTAGGGTTGACCTCACTGGATACCCAAATAAAGCTTTTGCCTCTATCCACAGTGTGTTGTGAGTCCTGCTCTTTTCTTGCTCCCTGTTATTTAATGCCAATAGCCAGATATGGCGCCGGCAATGAATATCTGGATTTAAAGTTCAGTGGTGGCAGCTAGTGACTTTATCAGTGTCAGCTGCTGCCACTGAATATTCCCCCTGATGTTTATTTTATTTATTTATTTAACAAGTTTTATATACCGTCTTTCTTCCAGTCAAGACGGTTTACAGAGAACATAACAGTCAGTATTTTTCAACCTTTTAAATGGAACAATATATGTGTTTTTGGAAATCTTCCTATGTATTATATATGAACCAAAAAGCTACTGGAAATACAGATTTAGGTATTACCTTCTTTTCTCTCAGGTTCACTAGGCTGTTTTCCTTTTATAATTCTTGAAATGTTGGCAACAGAAGCTTTCATCTTCTGCTTCAGACTTTTCTCTGAAGATTTTTCTAGTGATTCAGACTTCCCATGGGGTTTGAAAAATCCCAGTTTAGTTTGCTTGCTGAATGTCAAGTGTGTATGCCCTTTACTCTCATCTGTAAGGAAATCATGTGAATGCTGCAGTTTAACTGATGACCGTTCCCCATGTTCCAAATTTTTATCAAGTTTATGGTCTCTTTCCAGCTTTTTAGGATCTTGTTTCATGGTTATATCACAAACACCAACATTTTGAGAAAGTTCTAGAAGATTTTGCCTTGTTGTGGCATTTTGCATAATGTCTGGAGACAAATCAATTTCTGTTGTGACACATGATGTCTTTTTTGCCCTCATACCCACATGAACTTCAACTGTATCAGGCTTTTGAACCATTTCATTGGAGGGTGAAAGCCCTTCAGTATGCTCTGGGATAGCAATAGCAGTTACTGTTGTAAGTGGAAAGGTTTGGATGTCATAGAGATCGAAAAGATCAAAGAATGCAGGTTCCAGATCTGAGGTGCCAGGTGTTGATGCCTCAGGAAAGGCACTTTTTTTTTCTTCTGAAAGGTCTGAAATCTCTATTAGTGAAACCTCAGAATTTCTACCAGCTTCCTCAAAATCAGAAAAATTATCAGACCTTCTCCCAGTACCTGAGCTATCAGAATGTGAAAAGAAAGTTTTGCCTGAACTTGAGTCCTCCAAGTGTTCATGAGGAAAAGGAGGAGTTGGTGCTGGACAAAATGCCAATGAGCCATACTGAGTGCTTGACATACTTAGTACATCTTTTATTTCAGGAATGGATGTGATAGATTCTGTTACTTTTCCAAGACAACTCTTGTTTACATCTCCTTCTTCTTTTAGACCTGAACTAACGACACTAACAGTTGATGGAGCAAGTGGATCTATTTGAAACGTCTTCCTTGAGAGTTGTGCTTTATATCCCTCTGGATCAGACATGGACTTTACCAAAACATTCATCTCCTTGGATAAGCAAACCATTTCATCTACTATGTACTCAAGAGCATCAGACTGCTCTTTACTGTATACTGAAGACTTCAATGACTGACTTAAAGATTCTTTGCTTTCTCCTTGGCAATCAGGAACTGGGGATGTCATTTGAGGTTGAACAGTTATTACTGGGCTTTCAGCATGACTTGATATTGAAGAGGCTACCATTTCTACTGGTGAATCTATTTGAACTTGGCCTGGGTCTTCTTCTGTTAATGGTTCTTTATAAAGAATTCTAGTGTGTTCAGAGGAACATTTCCATTTTCCAACTTCTGGAGTTTTCTGTGAGGCTTCACACTCTGACTCTTCAAATAATGGCTCTTGGGACTGGCTCATGGTCCTAGGTTTGTAGTCATCCAGTGAGCGGCTTCTGCTGGAAACATTAAGAATGTGTTTTGGTGATTCCTTTGCAATGTCAAAGGAAACTGATTTTGTTAAAGAACCAGAGGATCCTTCACAGGGAAATACTCTTCCTTCTTCCTCCATTCCAAATTGTTCTAGCAAGGGCTCTCGTAGGCCACTTAAAGTTCCTTTTGAATATCCTGCTTTCATTAAATTTCTTCTGGCTCTTTCACGGCTTTTGATAAAATCTTTGTCTTGTGTAGGGCTCTCATATTCTTCACTATAAAATGTGCTTTTAATGACACTCTGTCTTGGCACATAAAGCAAAGGGGATTTATGTCCAGCTTTTGAAGCTTTATTTGAAACATCAAGCAACAATGCACTATCAGCAGAGGACCCTCGGATCAAGTATTCAACCTTTTCTCTTTTTGTTGAAAGGTCACCTACTTCTATTGTGGCAGCTTTAAATAATAGAGGCCTCCCTCCAACAGTCCCTTGAGGTTCCTCAGTTTCTTCCATTACATGCTCCAAATCCTTTTCTTCTCCTGGCTGACTAGAAGCACATTCCATTTGTTCTGGATGCTCCATCAAGGACTCCTCGATAGGGGCATGTGTCACTACTGAGAATTCTGTTTCTCCACTTTTGGCTACATGTGCCAAGGCCTCCACACTTGTTTTGGACTGCTCACCTGCTGCTGTGGCGTCTTCATAGAATGGAATATCCAACACTGACAAATTTAGCTCTGGGGTAGTAGTTAAATCTCTAGAGCTGGAGCAAACAGCACTCTCGTTATCAGAAGAGGAGTCACTTGTTGTGGAGGAACTGCTATCTTCTACCAGATGTCGAGGAACACCAAGAGAAGAGCTATCTGGAGTTCCTTTCAGGAGGTCTGGAATGGATCTCATGACCAGTATAGACTTATAGCACATAAGGGACCGCTAAATTAAAAAAAAAAAAAGAGAGAGAAAGAAACATGGTATCATTAAGAAGTAAAGCTCATACTAAATATGAAGCAGTAACTTTGAAGGTAAATTATTTATATCCTCTTTTGAAGGTCTACCAAAAGGGACTGCTACTGCTGGAAAGAAATCTGCACTTGTAAATATATATTTCTGGGAAATAATCTAAATCTTGGAGAAAAGGGAATTCTTTGGGTTAAAGCTGATAAATGTGTGTCTTTTAGAATCCCATGTATTTGTTAACTTAGTCAGGGCCTAGTACCAGTAGAGTTTTTTTTTTAAATTTAAATCAAACCTCAGTCAGGGCCTAGTAGTAGCAGAGAGCTTTTTAATTTAAATCAAACCTCAGTCAGGGCCTAGTAGTAGCAGAGAGCTTTTTAATTTAAATCAAACCTCAGTCAGGGCCTAGTACCAGCAGAGAGCTTTTTAATTTAAATCAACCTCAGTCAGGGCCTAGTACGAGAAGAGAGCTTTTAATTTAAATCAAATCAGGATATAGATTAGCATAGAAGGGAGAACAGAGTAAATATTATTTGAGTAGAAAGAAAGAAATTTTTTCTAAAGACCTTTACAAAGAGGCTTTCCAGTTAGGAGGCAAGAGATCAAAGGGGCAATTTGAAGGGCTCCTTCTATCAAACCAAGGGCTGTGTGAATCACACAGGAAATTGATAAGAGATTATCTTAGAAGCACAGGTCAGGGACCTATATAGCAAGCCAGCTTTTTCTGTCCCACCCACCCTAGGCATAATCTTGGCTTTATAGACTCTTAAACCTATTAAGGGGGAAGAGGTGAACAAATTCACTTTCAGGTTCAGATGGTTATCCTCACTAAGAATAGATTAATTAAGGCCCTGAAATTAAATTAATTAATCTTGAGGTGAACGAAGTCCTTTAAACATATTGGGCCCAATTCCGTTCTGGATGTGCTGGCCTTCTGTGCACCCGGTCAGAACCAGATGCACAGAGGGAGCGGGGATTCTAATCCCATGGGGCACATCTAGACCCGCAGGATCAGAATTGCGTCCAGGCCTGTATGTGCAGGCTGGTACCCCAATTCTGGTCGGCCTGCATGTACAGGCCTTCCCCGGCTAACTCAGTCAGGTATCCTGAATGGAGCCGCAGCGCCATGGCATCCGGTTGCCATGGCACCAAGGCTCCATTCAAGAGCCGTGATCCCTGACTGCTGGAACAAAAGCTTCATTCCCCGCAGCCCAACCCCAGATCTTGCCACCCAAGGCCAGGGTCAGGCTGCGGGGAATCCCTCTTTACCCCCTCCTACCTCCTCTGATGCTGGGCCCGCCATCCCCCGCCAACCAGGGGAAGTTACTGCACCTCAAAGGTGGACTAAGTTTCCTGTACAGGCAGTTGGCCATGGATATACAGGGCTGACATTGGAATTGGCCCTGTACATCCGGGCTGCAGTCCGCCCACTGTCCACCCCCGCAATGCCCCTTTCCCGCCTCCATCTAACCTCCTCATACAACGTGCGTGGAAGTTATTCGGGGTCGGCAGAGGGGCTGACTAGCAACTTTAAGTAAGTAAACAACTTAAATAGCTAAACAAAACCTTAAAACTAAGATGCAGACATCAGTCCAACAGCAAGATGGGTGCTATCCAGTCTTTTGCACTGAGTGTCACATCTATGATTTTCTCGTAGTTGATGAGGGATCTTACGTGTGCACTAGGTGCAAGAAGTTCTTTGCCCTCAGGGAATGAATCAGATCTCTGGAGGCCAGAGTACCAGACTTGGAAGACATAAGGAAGACAAAGAGGTATATAGATGAGACCTACATGGTTATAGTACTGAAGTCCTACCTCCAGTCTGGCAGCCTCTCAGTTGACATAGAGCAGAGAGGTCATGTGAAAGGAGAGCATCACCTTCATGTGGTAGGAAGTGATCCTATAGCTAATTCCTGTACTCCAGGTGATGTAAAACCTTCTTGCAGTGAGGTGGTTTCTCCAGGGATTTGTGCCCATGAGGGAAGAGCTAGGACGGTCGTTATAGTTGGCAATTCGATCATTAGGTATGTAGATAGCTGGTTGACATGAGGATCACCTGGTAAAATGCCTGCCTGGTGCAAAAGTAGTGGACCTCATGTGCCATCTAGATAAGATTTTAGATAATGCTGGGGAGGAGCCGGCTGTCTTGGTACATGTGGGTACCAATGACATAGGAAAGTGTGGGAGGGAGGTTCTGGAGGCCAAATTTAGGCCTTTAGGTTGGAAGTTGAAATCCAGAACTTCCAAGGTAGCATTCTCTGAAATGCTTTCCTTTCCATGCGCAGGACCCATAAGACAAGCAGAGCTCCAGAGTCTCAATGTATGGATTAGATGATGGTGCAAGGAAGAGGGTTTGGATTTATTAGGAACTGGGCAACATTCTGGGGAAGGGAGAGGCTTTTCCAAAAGAATAGGCTCCACCTTAACCAAGATGGAACCAGGCTGGTGGCATTAGCCTTTAAAAAGGAGATAGAGCAGCTTTTAAACTAGATAATAGGGGAAAGCTGACAGTTGCCCAAGAGCACATGATTCAGAAGGATATATCCTTGAAGGATACTAGAAAAAAAGGGAAGTTAAGGCATCCTGATAGGGAGGTTCCAAGAAAGATAAAAGTATCCCAGATGGGCTTTATTTATTTTTATTTATTTGAACAGCTCTTTTATACCACTCCTTCCAACGATCAGGTGTGGTTTACATTGAACAATAACATGAAGTTACATAGAACACTGAACAGCATAATAACATCACTGGAATTAGAGAACTAGTTAAAACAAACTATATACAAGATAAATGGATCCAGAACTATGTACATCCCAGTATACTCTAAAGAAGGTATAATGGAGACTGCATTTCTTAGCTATTTACATGAGATAAATGCTTCGGAGGGAGAGATTATGATATTTAGGTGGTGTGTTGTGAGGTAGATAAATTGTTAGTATTGTTGGGGGAAGATGTGTTGTAATATTCTGAGAACAGGAAGGTTTTTAATTCCTTGCGGAATGTTAGAAGGTCTTTGGTTGCTCTAAGCTGATCAGGTAGAGTGTTCCACACTGTGGGGGCTGTAAATCTGAACAGTCTATTGCTTGTGAACTGTTTAGTCTTCCGTATGGAGGTAGGAATTGTCAATAAGTTTTGTGTGTTTTTCCTCCTGTGTCTCTTGTCAGCTTGAGATTGTAATAGGGTGGAGAGGTAGGAGGGAGAAATGCCATTGTGGAGTTTGAAAGCTGTGACTATCTGCTTGTACTTTATTCTGTAAGCTATTGGGAGCCAGTGAAGTTTGTATAAGATAGGTGTGATGTGTTCAGCTAGGCTGGCCTTGGTTATAATCCTAGCAGAGACATTTTGTACTATTTGAAGTGTGTGAATAGATTTTTTAGGCAGACCTTGTAGAATGCTGTTACAAAAATCCAGATGGGGATTTACTAACGCCTGGACTATAGTTCTAAAATCGTGAGGGTCTAGGATAGGCCTGAGATGTTGGATATTTTTTAATTTGTAGAGGACCAATCTAGCAGTGGATTTGATTTGGGCAGTCATGTTTAGTGCTCTATCAAAAATGATACCCAGGTATTTTACTTCATTTTTGATTGGCAGATCGATATTATGAAGTTTGAGAGTAGTGGGAGGAGTATAGTTTTGGTTTCTTGTAGTGAGCAGGATCTCTGTTTTTTTAAAATTAACTTGTAGGTTGTTTTTGTTGAGCCAGGATTCTGCTTTATATATACAGTCAGTGATGATGTTAAACTGTGGTTTTTTTATGTTGATAGGGGTATAAACCATTATATCATCTGCGTAGATGTGAAAGTTTAATTTATGTTTAGTGAACATGTCGCAGATCGGTTGGAGATATAAGTTAAACAGTAAGGTTGAGAGTGTAGACCCCTGGGGTATTCCCTGTTCTTGCGGGAAGGTGGAGGAGGAATTTTGACATATAGGGAGCGGTTTGGAATATATGATTGAAACCATTTCAGAATAGTTCCAGAGATGCCTAGGTGTGCTAATCTTTGTAATAGGATAGTATGGTCAACATTGTCGAATGCAGATGAGATGTCCAGGAAGACAATGATAAATGCTTGGTTTGGGTTATCTAGTCCGCAGATTAGGGTGTCTAATAGAACCAGGAGTAGGGTGGTAAGGATGGAAACTGTACTGATGAGCGTCAAGAAGGGCATTAGCGTCTATATAGTCTTGGAGCTGCAACTGGACTACTTTTTCAATGATTTTTGCTATGAAGGGGATACTGGCTATAGGACTATATGAGGATGGCTCATTTCTGTTCAGGGTCTTGCTTTTTAGTAGTGGGCGAATGATAGAAATCTTAAGGGGTTCAGGCAGTATACCATGCAGGAGTGACTTATTTACTATGTTTAGAATGGCGAGGCCGCGGGGCAGGGTCCCCCCCGGCTGTAGATAACCAGGCGCGCGGCCCGGTGCGGGGACCCTGCCCACGGTTAAGGAAGGGAGGGCCCTCGCGGGCATAATTTAAATCTATTGGCTCGCCCCGATGAAGAGTTGGGGGCGAGCCAATGAGCGGGGCGATGCAGAAAGGGGATTTAAAGGAGGGCGCGCGGCGGCGGCGGTCTCTCGGGAGCCAGCAGCGGAGAGAGAGGTCCGTCGTCGTCGCCGGCTGCAGCAGATCTCGTGCCCGACCGGTGTGCGCCGGGCTGGAAAGGATCTTGCCGGACCGGAGGCTTGCCGCGGTGTGCCTGTGAGGCGGCGCGCAAGTATACCCAGCAAAATCAAAATACAATAAAACTTTCGGCCGCACTGCGATTGCCGGCTCGTGGGTCCGTGGGGGGGTTGGAAGGTAGGCAGAGTCGGGCCCCCGTCGGGCGGCCAGGTGCGAGGCGTCGGGCGGGTAGAGAGCATGCCGCCACGGAGGGGCCGGCAGGCCCGCAGTTCACCACGTGGCCGGGGTGAGCAGGGCCGGGGAAAGGGACGCGGGCAGCCTTCCTCTGCTCCGGCGGGGGGGTCGGGGGAGGGGCGGCTAGAGGAGCGTCGGGGAGGGGGTTAGGGTGGGAAGTGACTGGGGGGCCCAGGGTTCGGGGCGCTAAAGGCTCCAGTGGGGCTCGGGCCCCTGGGGGCAAGGCTGCAGCCTTAGCTAGAGGGCAAAGGAGGGGGGGGGTGGCAGCTTGGAGAGGGAGCTGTGCTTGGGGCTGGTAAGGGGGGATAATGGGGCCCAAGACCCAGGCAGGGTTGGGGTGGTGCGGGGGGCCATGGGGTTGGCTGGAAGGGGGGAAGTGCGCTCTGAGGGGCAAGGAGAGGCCGGGTTGGGGGCGGCGGCTGTGGTAGGTAGCGGTGTGGAGGGGCAGGAGATGAGGGGGTGGGCTGGGGGGGGAGGGCCTTTCTTCCCGGGGTGGGCCTCCCCTTGGTTTGGAGCAATGAACTATGGGCAAGGGCCCTTTGGCCATAGGGGAGTAGCTGGGAGTATGGGTACTCCCGTGGGCTATGCGCCGTGGGACCATTGGCAAGGGGGAGGCCAAGGCTCGTCACGGGTGGAGTGGTTGTCGGCTTGGAAGGCGGGGGGTTCCCCGGCGGTCCCCTCTCCCCCCTCTTCTTCTCTTTTGTGTTCACAGGTCGCAGCGGTTCCAGTGACAGTACAGCGGTCCGGTGGGCAGAGTACGGCAATGACAGAGGACGTCGGAGCCGGCTCGGAGGAACCCCGCCGGCGTGAGGACTTCCCGGCGAGCGGGATAGGGGCGCAGACAGCCAGCAGGGGGAGGCGAGAACAGGACGGATTGCTGCCGGATCTGCCGGCCAGCGTTGGAGGTGCTGGGGGTGAGTTGTCTGGGGGCAATGGGGGGGGGGGTGGAGGGGACGGTTCAATCGGAAGGGCCCGATAAAAGGGGGCGGAAGGCTAAGCGTAAGCGACGGCATGTAAGACGCCGTCAACACAGTTCGGAGGGTTCTTCGTCGTCCACAGTTTCCACATCATCATCCTCGAGTGCGCCTTCCCATGCAGGGCAGGGCAGTGAGCCGGGGCCGGTGGGGCCTTCGGGCGGAAAGGGGGTCCCTACGACGGTAGCGTTTACGGAATTGTGAGAGGGGGTTCCGCGGCATTTGCGACGCAAAATATGGAAGAGGAGGTATATTGATATATTTCGATTGCTGGAGGGGCGGAGGCGGTCGGGGGAGAGTAGGAAAAAGCGGAAAGAAGATGAAAAGGCGGGTCGTGCCAAGAAAGTGTCACGGAATGTTCTTAATTGGGTTCGCTCCTTTTTAAGATTGGCGAGTGTTTGGGGGCGGCAGGCGCCAGAGGATTATGGAATGCTTTTGGCGTACGCGGACTCTATAGTAGAAGCTGCGCAGACCCATGGCGGCTTTGCGTGGCTGAATTACGACGAGAAATTTCGGGACAAGATGGAGGAGAGCAAGGGGCTATCCTGGGGTACACAGGATATCAACTTATGGTTAACCCAGATGTCCATCGGGACGGGGGGGTGGTGGGGCAGGGGGGCGTGGAGTGGGGGGCGGTGTGGGGGGTGCGGGGCGGTCCTTTCGTGCAAACAGTGGTTCAGTGCAGCAGAGGGCAGGGGGGGGGCAAGGTGACATCTGTTGGCGTTTCAACAGGTCCTCGTGCCCGTTCCCGGACTGCAAGTTTAAGCACGCATGTGCGGCCTGCGGGGGCGGGCATTCCGCTCTCAAATGTTTCAAAAAGGGTGGGGTTCCTGCCACCGCCCCAGCTAACAAGTAATTCTGATTTGGCGGAGTTGGCCCCCTCTCCAATTTCCCGGGAGGTGATCGGTGGGTGGCTATGTTCTTATCCGCGGCGGCGGGAGAAGGAAGTGTTAATGCGTGGGTTTTTTGAAGGGTTCATCATTCCGGTACAAGGTACTATAGTGGGTAGGGCTGCGCGCAACGCTCCGTCAGTGCGGCGCTTGGCGGCGGTGGTTAAGGAGAAACTGGCGGTCGAGTTGCGTTTAGGCAGAATAGCAGGTCCGTTTCCGGAGCCGCCATTGGAGAATCTAGTGGTTTCCCCATTGGGGGTAATCCCTAAGAAGGAGACGGGGAAATTTTGTTTGATACATAACCTCTCCTTTCCATTGGGGGACTCGGTGAATGATCATATTCCGAAGGAGCTGTGTTCGGTTCGTTACGCGTCCTTTGACGAGGCGGTGAGTTTGGTGAGACGCTATGGCCCAGGGGCTCGGTTGGCAAAAGTGGACATCGAATCGGCTTTTCGTTTGCTGCCGGTCCATCCGTCTTCATTTTATTTGCTGGGTTTTTCGTTTGAGAATGAAGTTTATGTGGACAAGTGCATGCCAATGGGCTGTTCGGTTTCTTGTGCATACTTCGAAATGTTTAGCTCCTTTTTGCACTGGAACTTAGTACGGCGGGTGGGGGTTCAGAATGTAGTACACTATCTGGATGATTTTCTGTTTGTGGGGGCGGCTGGTTCCGGGGAGTGTCAACAGTTAATGGTCGGTTTCCTAAGCATGGCAAGGGCGTGTGGGCTCCCGCTGGCGGAAGACAAGACAGAGGGTCCCGCCACTTGTATTACTTTCTTGGGGGTGGAGATTGACTCGGTCGGAATGGTGGCGCGCCTCCCGATGGAAAAAGTGTTAAAGTTGCGGGTCCTGGTGGCGAATGGGTTAGCGTCTAGCAAGTTATCTCTGAAGGAATTGCAAATATTGATGGGTTCGTTGAATTTCGCCTGCAGGGTCATCCCGATGGGCCGGGTATTTATGCGTCGCTTGGCGGCAGCCACGGCGGGGGTGCGCAAGCCGCACCATCGTATTCGAATGTCGCAGGTCATGAAGGCTGATTTGAGGGTTTGGGATGTTTTTCTTAGGGATTTTAATGGGGTATCGGTGCTGATGGAGGAGGAGGTCTCTAGTGCTGAATTGCAACTTATACGGACGCGGCAGGCGGGAAGGGTTTGGGGATTTACTTTAGGGGTGACTGGTGTGCGGCGCAGTGGCCCCATTCATGGCACGTGGCGGGTCTGACTAGCAACATTACGTTCTTGGAGTTGTTCCCGTGGTTGGTCGTATTGCACTTGTGGCCGGAACGCCTGAGGAACCGCAGAGTGACATGGTGGTACGACAATGAGGCGGTGGTGGCGATAGTCAACCGGTATACACCGCGCTGTTCGCTGGTAGCGGGTTTGATGCGGGACATAGTGTTTGAGTGTTTGCGTTTAAATGTCGCGGTGAGGGCACGACACATTCCGGGTTGCACTAATCGAATTGCCGATGCTCTTTCTCGTTTCAAGTGGGATGTGTTCCGGAAGTTGGCGCCGGATGCGAGCGAGGAAGGCAGGACGGTTCCAGAGCATTTATGGACGATTGGCCAGCAGAGATGGTTCGACTGTTGAAGGATTCCCTGGCCCCGGCGACTTGGGTGGCTTACCGGAAAGGATTTGACATAGTCCTTGGCTACTTGGAGTCACAAGGCTGGCGGCCCGGAGCTGGGGTGGACTACTTATTGGGGCATTATGTAGTTGAGGCGAAGTGCGCTGGCGTGTCCCGGGCATCACTGCGTAGGCGGTTGGCGGGCTTTACCTTCTTTGCCAGAGCGGCAGGCTGGGTGTCAGGGAAGCCGGGATTTGTGGTACAACGGCTGCTTCGCGGCTGGGATAGAGGGAGCCCGCCTCCCCGTGACTCCCGGTTGCCAGTGACACATGATCTTTTGGTGAGACTTTGCGAGATACTGCCGTGTGTGGCGGAGTCGCGCTACGAGGCGGTCTTGTTTAAGGCAATATTCTGCTTGGCCTTCTTTGGGGCCTTCCGGGTTGGGGAAATGGTGGCCAGCTCGAGCAGGGCCGAGCGGGCAGGGGGGTTATTGTTTAAGCACGTGCAGCTTGAAAATGGGCAGCTGAGGGTTCGGCTGGCGAAGTCCAAGACCGATCAATTAGGCAAGGGGTTGTGGGTGGTGTTGAGGGAGGTGGTATCCTTGCCGACTTGCCCTGTGGAGGCCATGCGGGCATATGTGGCGAGGCGCCCGGTCGCAGATCACCTGTTTTTCTTGCACGAGAATGCAAGGTGGGTGACCCGATTCCAAGTGGCAGCGGTGCTGCGGTTGGCCATCAGGAGGCTGGGCATGGATCCGGCACACTTCGCTCCACATTCCTTCCGCATTGGAGCAGCGACAAGCGCAGCTGCGGCGGGGCTGTCGGAGGCTGCGATTCAGAGCATTAGCAGGTGGCGGTCGCAGGCGTTTAAAGGTTATGTCCTTTTATAAGGGGAATGGGGGGGCCTGTTGCTAACCTTTGCTTTATGTTTCAGATGCTGTGCGGTGCCCGCAAATATGCTGGATGTTCGGGCATTCATTTGTGCATTGGGCGGGGCGGCAGGCAGCTGAACGACCGCTGGGGCCTAACTTGGGTCTGGATCCGGCTGTGTTGTCGCTTCTATGGCTGGGTGAGCGTGGTCTGCGGTGGCCGCAGCTGTTACCTATGCTTCGACACCATAGCCGAGTGAGAGCCGAACCCGCTGTGATCCTACTGCATGTTGGAGGGAATGATCTGAATGGATGGACCTGCAAGCAGATCATTCGAGCAGTGAAGCGGGATTTTGCAATAGTGTATAGGATGTTCCCACAGGTTACATTAATGTGGTCAGACATGATTCCAAGGCCTGTCTGCCGGCACCAACGGCGTTGGTCCCGGGGGTTGGCTAAGGTCAATCGACAGATCGGGCGATGGGTATGTCAGCAAGGAGGGTTTCAGATTATGCACCCCTGGGTGGATGTGGACTGTGCCGGGCTATATCGCACGGACGGTGTGCACTTATCTCCAGTGGGGGTGGACCTCCTGTTGAACGACTGGCAGGAGGCCTTGGAATGCATAGTCCAGCAGGATGCTCGATGGTCGCAGCTTAGTGGGGGGGCGGCGTAGAGGCGCAGGTGCGCTATACGCCGGGTGGCGGGATCCCGGAGGTTTCCGGGGTCCGGAGCCTTAAGCTCGAATTGGGGCGGGGGCGGTCGCCCCCAACCCAGATGACCCCTGGCCGGTCTTTGCTAGTAATATGGCGAGGCCGGGGAAAAGGGGGGTTGGCTTTGCCGCTGGCTCGGCCGCGGCGGGAGTGGAATGAGTTCACCTTGCTAGTAATATGGCGGGTGAGGGCTCATCCTACTCGGGGGTTTGTTATATAATGGTTTGTTATATAACGGTTGTATGGTTTAAGCAATGTTTGGAATTTTATAATTTGGTTAATAAAAGCTGCGACCATTTTGAGCCAAGTTATTGTCTGGACTGATTATTGGGTAAAAAGGGAGACCGACGAAGTAAGGGTGGGGGGGGGAGGGGGAGGATCAGGGTACCACCGGGTCCGAGCTGCCTTGGTTATGGCGAGGCCGCGGGGCAGGGTCCCCCCGGCTGTAGATAACCAGGCGCGCGGCCCGGTGCGGGGACCCTGCCCACGGTTAAGGAAGGGAGGGCCCTCGCGGGCATAATTTAAATCTATTGGCTCGCCCCGATGAAGAGTTGGGGGCGAGCCAATGAGCGGGGCGATGCAGAAAGGGGATTTAAAGGAGGGCGCGCGGCGGCGGCGGTCTCTCGGGAGCCAGCAGCGGAGAGAGAGGTCCGTCGTCCCACCCGCCCGCCCTTGCTTTGGTGGGCTTTGGGTAGGGTTGTCGCAGCTGGGGGTGGGGCGGGATCCCGGAGGTTTCCGGGGTCCGGAGCCTTAAGCTCGAATTGGGGCGGTGGCGGTCGCCCCCAACCCGGATGACCCCTGGCCGGTCTTTGCTAGTAATATGGCAAGGCCGGGGAAAAGGGGGGTTGGCTTTGCCGCTGGCTCGGCCGCGGCGGGAGTGGAATGAGTTCACCTTGCTAGTAATATGGCGGGTGAGGGCTCATCCTACTCGGGGGTTTGTTATATAATGGTTTGTTATATAACGGTTGTATGGTTTAAGCAATGTTTGGAATTTTATAATTTGGTTAATAAAAGCTGCGACCATTTTGAGCCAAGTTATTGTCTGGACTGATTATTGGGTAAAAAGGGAGAACGACGAAGTAAGGGTGGGGAGGGGGGGAGGGGGAGGATCAGGGTACCACCGGGTCCGAGCTGCCTTGGTTATCACTGGTGCTGTTCAGTTTTGACTGCTTTTATCCAGGATACTGGACATGGGTCTAGTTGGGAGGTTGTGGTGTTAATTTTTGTGATGGTTTCTAAGAGCTGCTTCTCCTTAATAAGATAGAAAGCGTGCCAAGAGTTAGCAGGTTGCTGAGGCTCAGTTCTGGTGGGCATAGTGGATGAGTTTCCACTCCTTAGTTTTGGGGCCAGGTAGTCTGCTATCGATTAGGCACAAATACCTGGGCAGTTCATCAGATTTGTGTGGGATTTGGTTAGGGACTTTATTATATTGAAAAGTTCTCTAGGCCGATTAATAGCTTTATTTAGTATGTTGGTATGGTGTTCTTTTTTTGCATTGTGGATTGTATCCTTATATATGTTTAAGATTATAATGTACTGTATTGTTCTTTATTTTCTGGGGTTTTAGTGGTTCTCCATTTTTTTCCAGCTTACGTAGGGATTTTTTGATGGCGTGAAGTTCTTTGATGTACCATCTTTGTCTTCTTTCTATGGGGTCGTTTTAGAGGTGTGGTGATTATGGCTGCTTTTCTTATTGTGGTAGACCAGCTTTCTAAGGCATCATTGAGATCATGTGATTGAGTGTGCAGTAGTGAGGATACTTCAGAGGAAGGTGTCTTTGTTGAATTTTTTGAACTTTGGCATTTGCTGGGGTATAGTGTTTTCTGTTTCTTTAAGTAATGGAATTATGGTGGACATTCTTATAATGAAATGATCAGACCATGGAACAGGACTGATAGATGGGAAGGTAAAATTTGTGTGTGTGGTTAAGGACCTAGAACAGAATATTAAGTCCAGGGTGTTACCTTTGGAGTGTGTGGAGTGTTTCATTATTTGTGTGAAGTCTAGATCGTGCATGAATTCCAAGAAATCAGAGGATTGGTTGGGAGGTAGGGATGCTAGGTTAAAGTCACCTAGAATAATGTGAGGTTTTTTTTGTTTGGGATGAACAGGCTGCTTCGAGTATTGTGGATAGGTTGAGGTGCTCATTATTGAACTGTCGGTTATACCAGTACCATGGTCTGATCACAACCTTATTCGATTCAATATACCCACCTCACATGAGCCAAATACCATCTAACTCACATGAGCCAAATACCATCTAACTCACCCGGAACCCACGCAGCCCGTTTTCAACCTCTCAACCGTGACAAGGTCCTAGATAACCTTCAACCACTCTTGACTAACACCTCCCTCAACTTAGATGACCTGATATCCAAATGGGACGAGAACCTCAGAGCCGCCTCATGTCCAGTGCACAAGGATAAGAAAATAAGAAAACGAGAACACGCGCCATGGTTCTCTACTGACCTTCGTACATCTCTCATCCACTTACGCAAACTTGAAAGACAGTGGCGCCGAACCCACTCACCAGAGGCCCTTGAAACATATAACTCACACTTAACTACCCACCGTGAGAAGGTAACACTGAGTAAGAAGCTCTACCACACAAACCTATTGAAACGCTCCATCAATAAACCTCATGCACTATTCAAGTTAGTAAAATCCATAACAAGAGAGCCAGTTTCAGCCCAACCTGCAATGCCGCAGCCACAGGACTACGCAAACTACCTGCAATCAAAAATGATTAAGGCCAGCACGAGCATAAATACCAACAACCCCTCTATATCTACTAAGGCATCTCAAATAACTCCATTTTGCAACTTCAATACTATATCAACTAGTGAAATTGAGAAAATTGTCGCCTCCATCAATCCTAGCACGGCACCTAATGACCCATGTCCAGCCAACAGGATCAAAGATCTGCAACATGATCTAAGCCAAATCCTGTGCAAAATACTGAACCAGTCCTTTCTAACAGGCTCATTCCCCCAGAGTCTTAAACACACCTCTATCAAGCCCCTACTAAAAAACAGTAAGCTCGATCCATCCAAAGTTGAATCATTTAGGCCAATCTCGAGCATCCCCCAGCTTGCAAAAATCATCGAGAAGGCTGCCCAACAACAGCTCCAGCATCATATTGACACAGAAGCACCACTAGACAAATCACAACATGGATTCATAGAAGCACATGGAGTCGACACAATCCTTACAACCCTATTCAATGATCTGATCACAGGAATAAACAGCATCAAACAAGGATTTGTCCTCATCTTTTTAGACATTTCCGCCGCCTTCGATTCTGTGAACCACGATATTCTGCTGCAACGTCTGAGAGAGAAGGGGATTCGAAGCACAGCACTGGAATGGTGTAGATCCTACCTTTCCAATAGGTGGCAACAAGTTAAAACAGGCCAGGAATCCTCAGAGCCATTCCTACAGTCTCAAGGTGTACCACAAGGATCTTCCCTATCGGCATTAATGTTCAATATTTATATGCAGCCGATATGTGAATTGATCAGATCCTTCAACGTGCAATGCCTGGCATACGCAGATGACATCCTCATATACATGCCGTTCAAAACTGACCAACCAGTGTTTACACCAATAATCAATTGTTTCGGAGCAGTAGCTGAATGGCTACTGACTCAAAACTTAAGAATAAATCATAGCAAAACTGATGTCCTATTTGTTACAAGGAATCGTAAGTTCGTACCTCCTCCGTCGCTGCTGGTCAACAACATAGAACTGACGTCCAAACCCACAATCCGATACCTCGGCATCACATTAGATCAACACCTGGATATGACAATGCATGTGAAGAATGTGACAAAGAGTATATATCATAAGATCAGAACGCTACGCCACCTCCGCCCCCTACTTGACTATACTGATTACCGATCAACCTTCCAGGCACTAGTCCTCCCACATCTAGATTTTGCGAACATCATCCTCCACGGGCTCTCTCAATCAACTTTAAATCCACTTCGTCTGGCTATGAATGCAGCTGCAAGAGTCCTCTCTGGGTCACCAAGATCTGCTCACATAACGCCTATCATGAAAGACCTACACTGGCTACCTCTACAAGCCAGACTCTAATATAAGTCACTAGTCCTGACCTTCAAAGCCATGAATAACTACCCACCGACACCAATCAGCAAACTAATCCATAACACCCTCGAAAATAGAAACAGAAGGACTACAGCTATGAATACATTAATAGTTCCCAAGATGATGACATCATGTACTAAAGCTACATCAAACAGAGCTTTCTCATTATTCGCACCCATGAATTGGAATATACTTCCCCATGAAATCCGCGGCATCAAAAGCCTATTACAATTCCGCAAAGCCGTGAAGCATCACTTATTCACAAAATACTACCCAGAAGTGATCATGGACACTCACACAACCAACAGGCCTCCCACTTACACCAAACACCTTAGCACCGTAATACAACCAGAAAATGGTTAGACCCCACGATAGTTCACATTACTACTGTTGACCCGTGCCACCTACATGAATACACGTACAATATCTACTCGAGTTTAAATATGGTATATAGTAAAAGCATATATAGTATAATGTTGATTGTACATAGTTATCCCTGTTATTCCATGTTATATATTCCCTTGTTCTCTGTAAACTCAATGTTACATGTATGCATTGCAGTATATTTTGTTCGATGTACACCGCGCTGATTTTAATAGCGCGGTATAGAAGAGATGTTAAATAAAATAAAATAAATAAATAAATATTGGGTAGTCTGTATATAAGACAGATTGCAACGTGTTTGTTTTTAATCTTGAGTAAGTCTATACTATCAGAGTTAATGCAGAGACTTGTAGTCATATTGAGGCTGGCCTTGGTCATAAGTACCCCGCCACCCCTTTTACTGTTTATATGGCAGCAGAATAATGTGTAGTCACTAGTTTTCAGTTGATTTATCAGGATACTGTCGTTATCCGTGAGCCATGTTTCCGTGATGCACAGGAAGTCGGGGGACTCATCAATAAGGAGGTCCTTGATTACAGGTATTTTATTACATATGGATCGTGCATTCAGTAGTATGCCATTAAGGTTGCTGTAGTTGGGCTGTGTAAGGAAGAAGGTGGATGGGGAGGTAGCAACATGGATTAGTCTGTGGTGCTGCTTGGTCTTGTGAAATTGTGAATTGTAGCTCTGTTTGCTTCTGGGAGGAGTAGCCTAGTGGTTAGAACACTGGCTTGGTAACCAAGCAACCAGGGTTTGATTCCCACTAGCACTCCTTGTGGCCTTGGGCAAGTCACTTAACCCTCCATTGCCTCAGAAGAAAGGCCTGGCAATCTACTTCCGGTGACACTGCCAAGAAAACCCAGGAGCTTCTGGGTCGCCAGGAGTCAGAACTGACTCAAAGGCATACATTGTTTGTTTTGTTGCTTCTGGGAAGTACTCAGTTATAATGTGTAGGAGGATGTGCGTATATGAAGGGTTAAATTATTATAGGGGTGTGGTGAGTTTGAAGTGAGTTGGAACAAGATAGAAGGGATGCTAAGATAAGTACAGAACAGACAGAGCTAAAAGATTCCAAATAGCCCCTATTAATTGATAACCAGATTAAAAAGAATAAAATACAACCTCTAAAAAGCCTAATGTTAGAATTCTAAAAAATAATATGCAAATGTTAGAAGTCTAAAATATATGCTGGGAGAGCTAGAATGCTGTTGTTGTTAAATGGAGGAGGAGTGGCCTAGTGGTTGGGACAAGGTACTTCAGGCTGGAAGGTCAGGGGTTCAAATCCCACTAGAGGACAGCAACCTTGGGACAGAAGGACTGGGGTTTCTAGTCCCACAGGTGCTCCTTGTGGTCTTGGGCAAGCCACTTAACCCTCCATAGCCCATGTTCCCTGTAAAATAGTTATCTCCAAGTTATAATGCCCTGTTCAATGTAATTTCAGTTTGTTCAATGTAAACCACACTGATGCAGAATAGCGCGGTATATAAGAGAATGGAAATAAAAAAATAAATGCCGTCGAGCCTGTGTCGACTCATGTCGACCCTCTGAATAGTTATCCTAAATTGTGTTTGGTCTTCAGTCAAGCGGCTTATTATTGACAGACTGGCACCCCTAGCTGCTGTTATAATATCAATCCTTCTCATTGCTGGCCTTCCTCTTTTGCATTCACCTTCTACCTTGCCAAGCATGATGTTTTTCTCTAATGATCTCTCTCTTCACATGATGTCTCCAAAAGTATGAAAGTCGAAGTCTTGTCATCTGAGCTTCTAAAGAAAGCTCCTGTCTCCTTATTTCCTCTAGTACTGACTGGTTTGTTCTTCGGGTACGTAGTCCATAGTATACACAGTATTCTTCACCAGCACCATAATTTAAAGGTATCAATTTTCTTCCATCTATCTTTTTCACTGTCCAAATTTCGTATCCATATAACATTACTGAAAATGCAATGGCTTGAATGAGTTGAATCTTTGTATAGAGAGAGACATCTCTGCTCTTGAGAATCTTGTCTAGGTCCTTCATAGCCATTCTGCCAAGAGCAATATGTAATCTGATTTCTTGACTGTTTGTTGTTGCTTTATTGATAGGTGATACAAGTTAAAGTTATCCACTATTTCAATTTATTCTCCATCAATGATTAACTTTTTGATTTTGCCATTTGTCATGATCTTTGTCTTCTTTACATTAAGGTGCAGGCCCATTTGAAGACTATGTTCCTTGATCTTGAGAAGCAAATTTTTCTGATCATCTTCACTTTCAGCCAGTAATGTGTTATCATCAGCATAGCCACCAGTCTTCACACATCTGTTGTCTTCATACAGTCCTGCTTCTCTGACGATTTGTTCTGCTTATAAATTAGAAAGGTAGGAGGAAAGTATGCAGCCTTATTGAACACCTTTTGCTGATTTTGAAACATTCTGTTTCTCCTTCTTCCGTTTGAACTATTGCTTCTTGATCAATGTAAAGATTGTGCAAGAGAATGATCAGGTGGGCATGGGGAAAAGAAGAAGCACTCTGGGTTGTGTTGGAAAGAGGAGATGGCACTGTCATCCATAATGCTGTAGTCTATAGACCTCCAACTCAAATCAAAGAGCTAGATAACGAATTGATGATAGACATTGTCAAAATAGCCACAAAGGGGGAAGTGATCATATTGGGTGACTTTAATCTACCCGATGTGGATTGGATTACTCCTTCTGCAAATCTGGAAAGAAGCAAAAAAATTGTGGATGCTCTGCAAGATGCGTTACTTAGACAAATGGTGATGGAACCAACAAGGGAAAGCTCAATGATGGATTTAGTCCTCACCAACGGTGATAGCATGTCGAATGTCTGGGTGGGTGCACCTGTGAGCAGCAGCAATCATCACACGGTGTGGTTTGAGATAAAAACCAAGGTGCAGTCCAACTATAGCAAGCTCAAAGTCCTAAACTTCAAAAACACTGACTTCAATAAAATGGCCATGTACGTAAAGGAGGAGTTGACAGGGTGGACGGAGATAAGGGAAGTGGAATTGCAATGGGCTATACTAAAGGTGGCAATAAAAGGGGCAACAGATAAATATGTAAGAAAAGTAAATAAAAACAAAAGAAGAAGGAAACCTATTTGGTTTTCCAAAGAAGTGGCTGCTCAAATAAAGGCAAAAAACACAGCTTTCGCAAAATTCAAAAGCTTGCAAACAGAGGAACACAGAAATGAATACAGGATCAAACTCAAAGAGACAAAAAGAGAAATAAGGATAGCAAAATCAAAGGCAGAGGAAAAGATGGCTAAAGATGTGAAGTGTGGCGACAAAACTTTTTTCAGGTATATTCGGGAAAGGAAGAAGATCAGAGGTGGAATCGCAGGACTCAGAAGTGCTGGGAATGGACTCGTAGAAAGGGACATTGAAAAAGCGGAACTGTTAAACAAATAATTCTGCTCTGTTTTTACTAAAGAAAATCCTGGAGAAGGACCAACTGTGACTCCCAACTATAAAGATGGGAATGAAGAAGATACCACACCATTCACAGAAGATAATGTGTTAGAACAACTTGCGAAACTGAAAGTGGACAAGGTCATGGAACTGGATGGGATACATCCCAGGATACTGAAAGAGCTCAGAGAGGTTCTTGCAGGGCCGTTAAAGGATGTTTTCAACAGTTCCTTGGACTGGAGAATGGCTGATGTCGTACCTCTACACAAAAGTGGTGACAGGGAAGAAGTGTCAAACTACAGGCCCGTGAGCCTTACCTCGGTGGCGGGAAAAGTAATGGAGGCGCTTCTGAAGGAGCGAATAGTGAACTTTTTCAAAACCAACAGGTTGCAAGATCCGAGGCAACATGGTTTTACCGAAGGACGATCTTGCCAAACAAATCTGATTGAGTTCTTTGACTGGGTGACCAGAGAACTAGATCAGGGGCATGCAATGGATGTCATCTACCTGGATTTCAGCAAAGCCTTTGATACTGTTCCTCATAGGAGGCTTATCATTAAACTCAGTAGTTTGGAGATGGGTCCCAAGGTGGTAAACTGGATCAGAAATTGGTTGACTGATAGACGACAGAAGGTGATGGTAAATGGAGCTCACTCGGAGGAAAGGAAGGTGATTAGCAGGGTGCCCCAGGGTTCGGTCCTGGGCCCGGCACTGTTCAATGTATTTGTGAGTGATATTGTTGAAAGACTGAATGGAAAGGTCTGTCTTTTTGCAGATGACATGAAAATTTGCAACAGAGTGGACTCCCCCGAGGGAGTCCTTAACATGAGAAAAGATCTACAAAAGCTGGAAGAATGGTCAAATGCTTGGCAATTAAGATTTAATGCAAAGAAGTGCAGAGTCATGCACTTGGGTAGCAGAAACCCAAGAGAAATGTACACAATAGGGGGCGAGAGGTTGGTGTGCATGGATCAGGAGAAAGACCTTGGTGTGATTATTTCTGTAGATCTCAAGGTAGCAAAGCAGTGCGACAAGGCAGTGGCAAAAGGCAGGACGATGTTGGGCTGCATACAAAGAGGAATTACCAGCAGAAAGAAAGAGGTTCTAATACCATTGTATAAGTCACTGGTGAGGCCTCACTTGGAATACTGTGTTCAGTTTTGGAGACCGTATCTTGCAAAGGATGTAAAAAGAATGGAAACTGTTCAGAGGACGGCGACCAAAATGATTTGGAGCCTGCGTCAGAAGCCTTATGAGAAGAGAGTTGAAGACCTAAATATGTACACTTTGGAGGAGAGGAGGGATAGGGGAGATATGATTCAGACCTTTAAATACTTAAGGAGAAATAATGAACAAACAAACCTCTTCCAAAGACGGGGAAGCTGCAAAATGAGAGGGCATAACATGAAGCTGCAAGGTGGAAAATTGAAAGGCAATATCAGGAAATACTTTTTCACTGAGAGGGTGGTGGATGCTTGGAATGCCCTCCCGATGGAGGTGGTGGGGGCAAATACAGTGACAGAATTCAAAATGGCATGGGACAGACACAATGGATCCATTTATAGTAACAGAATAAAATCAAAATAAACGGAATCATCTAACTCAGGAATGGGCAAACTACGGCCCGGCGGACCTTTTAATCCGGCCCGCGGAGCGCTAGCCTCTATGTGGTTGTGGCTGTTGCGGTGCGAAGCCGTTGCCCTGTTGGAAGCGCAGCATCCTCGCCGAAGCCTGGGACTGGAGTGCAAGGAGTGACCGAAAAGAGAGTCGCCCGGAGCCGAGGGTAAGAGGGCATGTGGGGTGGGGAAAGGCTGGGAGCGTTGTTGTGGCCTCGGTTTGTTTGCCTCTTACGTAAGGTGCGCCGCTGCGGCTGGCAGGGTGTGTGCGTGTGTCTGCGCGCTCTGTGCAGCCTCTGTTTTGATACCTTGGGGCTGGGGGTTGGCACGAGCACTTCCGGCCGGGGCTCCAGCTCGTGGGGGCTGGTTGCAGCGTGTTGGGGAAACACTTGTACTCCTGTGTACGTTTAAAATCGATGAGTCTGATTCGAGAACGGGGCGAATGTGTTCTTGTTCAAACACCGGAGCCCACCAACGCGTGCTCTTTAATGACGGGGGGGGGGGTTCTTCTTGTGTATTGGAGTTCCTACGAAGGGCGATGCACCTGGGTATTTTTGTATTGGTGTCAAGTTTGAAAGATTTTGTGACGTTTGTCACTAGGCTTATTTCATTTTGTTACACTTCATTTCTACATTGTTGATGCTCTTGTGACTTGTTTTTTTTGCTTGTTTTATAATAATGAATGTTATTTACATTGCATTGGCAGAACGTAATCCAATGTGTGCCTTCAAATCAGTGCTGACTCCGTGCGATCTAACAGCTCTTGGGTTTTCTTGGCAGTGTGACCAGAAGTAGATTGCCAGGCTTTTCTTCCGAGGCAGTGTGACTTGACCAAGAGTCACAAAGAATACTAGTGGGAGTTGAACCCTGGTCTCTTTGTTGTCAAGCCAATGCTCTAACCACTAGAGTCTAGTATAAAATAACTCTTTTTATGCTTTTCTACCTTAAATTAATCTAAACATTTAATGTTACAAATTTAAATTTAATTTATATTAATTCACACATACACACCGTCCATCTACTCTTGGTCCGGCCCTCGGGTCCAATATATGAACCCATTGAGGCCCTTGAGTCAAAAGGTTTGCCCACCCCTGACCTAACTTCTCAACAAATAGGGGTGTCCTGCATGGAGCGGTGGGTTCACCCCTAAACAAAGACATGGGGAGGGCTGGCCTGAGAGGTGGCCTGCACAGAGTGGCACCTACTCCTGCCATCTTACTCCAGCCATCTTACTGGGCAGACTAGATGGACCATACTGGTCTTTATCTGCTGTCATTTACTATGTTACTATGTATAGCCATGCTTCTTAATTGGCCCAGAGTTTCTCATGGTTTACACAGTCAAAAGCCCTGCTGTAGTCAATAAAACACATATAGATATCCTTTTGCTATTCTTTAATCTTTTCAAGGATCCATCTCTCGTTCCTCACTCTTTCCTGAACCCTGCTTGCATTTGATGCAGTTCTCATTCTAGGTATGGATGTAGTTTCTATTGAATAATCTTCAGTCGAATCTTGCTGGCATGTGGGATCAGAGAGATTGTGTGATAATTTCCACAATCAGTTTGTTCATCTTTCTTTAATATTGGTATAAAAACAGATCTTTTCCAGTCAGTAGGCCATGATGTTGTCTTCCAAATTTCCTGGCAGATAGTTGTAAGTATGGTAACAGCTGCATCAGATTGCTATAATACTTCAATGGGAATGCCATCAATGCCTGGTGCTTTGTTCTTTGATAAGGCTTTCAATGCTGCTTCAACTTCTTCTTTCATCACCAATGGTTCCTGATCATAAGGTACAGTTTGAAATGGCTGTTGGTCCATTTGATCTTTATGGTATAATGACTCTATATATTCTTTCCACCTTTTCTTGATCTTCTCGGCATCATTCAACATGCCATCTTGAGCATCTTGTATCATTACAAATTGAGGCTGGAATTTTTTCTTTAAATTTTGTAGCTTTAGGAAAGCCAATCTTGTTCTTCCTCTAATAGTTTCTGCTTCTATTTCCTTGCATGCGTCATTGTAGTACTTCTCCTTGTCTTGTCTTGCGGCATATTGGAAATCTCTGAGTTCTGCGATTGCCTCTCTCCTTTGGCTTTAGCTTCTCTGCATTTCTGGGCAATTTTCAGAGTTTCTTCAGTCATCCATTTTGGCCGTTTTTGCTTTTTCACCTTTTGTAGAGATTTCTCATTTTCTTCCAACACAACCTTATTGATGTCATCCCATAACTCTTCTGGAGCTCTGTCATTTGTAGCTAAAGCAGCAAATCAATTTTCAGGCAGTCTTTAACTTCTGGTGGTATATTTTCAAGGTCATAGCTGCTACATTCATGAGTGGCTTGCTCGTTTTCAACTTTAGCTTGAGTTTGCATACTAGTAGTTGGTGATCTGAACCAGTCAGCTCCAGGTTTTGTCTTTGATATTATAGAGTTTTTCCTTCATTGACTTCCACAGATGTAGCCAATTTGATTTTTGTACAATCCATTGGGTGAGGTCCATGTGCACAGTCGCCGCTTGTGTTGCTGGAAGAAGGTGTTTGAAATGAATAGATTGTTGGTCTTACAGAATTCCATCAGTCTTTCTTCAGTTTCATTTCTGTTGCCAAGTCCATATTTTCCAACCACTTTGCCTTCTTTGTTAACTTTTGTGTTCCATTCACTCACAACTATCAGGATATCCTGTCAATTTCAGCTTGTACTTGTTGTTAGAATTCATCAACTTCATCCTCTTCAGCAACTATTGTTGGGGCATATGCTTGAATTATAGAAATTCAGCGTTCACTGATTGAGTTGTATTTTATTACAGTTCTTGTGCATTGTATTTTATTACAGCTCTTGCAAGTTTCTTCTTAATTATAAATGCAACACCATTTCTTCTTTGTCTGCCATTTCCAGCACAGTAGACCATGTGATCTTTAGATGCAAAGTGCCCGATGCCAGTCCATTTTAGTTTACTGACACCCAACAGATTGAGTTGTACACGTTCCATTTCATTCTTGACCACCTCCAACTTTTCTTGGTTCATGCTTTGTATGTTCCATGTCTCAATATGTAAGACATCTTTGCAGCTTCTGAATCTCATTTCATTTGCAACTACATCAGTAGTCAGACGTCCCTAGGGCTTTGATCCAACTACATCATAAATGCTTTAATCTGAAAAGTCTTCAGCTCATCCCCAGTAGCAAGTTGAGTGCCTTCTGACCTAGGGGTCTCATCTTCCAGCACTATAGTGTCATTTGTTTTGTTGTGCTATCCATTGGGTTTTCATGGCAAGATATGGAAATAGATTGCCAGGCCTTTTTTCTGCACAGCTTAATTTAGTGCTTTTGCTGTTGCCACAGAAATATGATCCTCTGCCGTCAACACCGTCCCATTCTGCTGCTGCCCAGATGGGTGGTTTATCTTGGTCTGGCACCTCAGCTGAGACCTGTCCATCTTGGGAAACCCTGCCAGTAGTTAAGCTACCGATAGCTTAGCTCTCAGCATCACTGATCCACACAAACCCTCACAGCATGACAAGCTGAAAACTAAGTGAGGGAGAGCTAGAATATATAGCACTAAATGAAAGGTTAGATATGATTGGCATCTCAGAGACCTGGTGGAAGGAGGACAACCAATGGGACACTGTGATACCTGGGTACAAACTATTTCACAATGATAGGGTAGATAAAATTGGTGGAGGGGTTGCACTCTGTTAGAGAGGGCATTGAGTCACACAGGATAAAGGATTTGTATCACTACCCAGAGAGATATACTGTGTCAGTAGATAGAGAGACATACTGTTATCACCACCCAGAGAGATATACTGTGTCAGTAGATAGAGAGATATACTGTTGTCAGTAGTTAGAGAGACATATTGTTATCACTACCCAGAGAGATATACTGTGTCAGTAGATAGAGAGCCATACTGTTGTCAGTAGTAGTTTGGAGAGACATACTGTTATCACTACCCAGAGAGATATACTGTTATCAGTAGTTAGAGAGACATACTGTCATCACTACTCGGAGAGACATACTATTGTCAGTAGTTAGAGAGACATATTGTTATCACTACCCAGAGAGATATACTGTGTCAGTAGATAGAGAGACATACTGTTGTCAGTAGTCTGGAGAGTCACTACTCAGAGAGGCATACTGTTGTCAGTAGCTAGAGAGACATACTGTTATCAATACCCAGAAAGATATACTGTTGTCAGTAGATTGAGAGACATACTGCTACCACTACCCAGAGAGATACACTGTTGCCAATAGATATACTGTTGTCAGTAGATAGAGAGACATACTGTATCATTACCCACAAATTTTTCAATTACTGTTTTTCTCAGCATCCAAATATATTGTTGATACGTCTTTTCACCACAATTAAGGTTCCATCAATATTATCTACAAATTACTACAACCCCAAAACCAACAGTCTACAACCTTGTGCAACTAGCAACACTACCGCCTCTCAGAACACACAATGTTCACTATAAGAATGCACACATTAGTAACCCTTACCATCACCTACCTCCTCACTGCACTATCTGGTCAAGCAAGTGCCTTTAATGACGACCAAAAATACATACCAATACTACGAAATAATTGGAGGAGATGGTCAAACAAAACTCAAACAAATCAAACAAACCCTAACCACACCCACTACTCACATCTACTTCACATTGCCCTTCACGTTACCAAAAGACCTCAACCAAAACAACAGTATCATCCACCATTACACTGTGCCCTTATCAATATAAGGTCCATCCGCACAAAATGGCCTCTGATAACTAATCTCATAACTGCACATAACCTTGACATCTTGCTGATCACAGAAACTTGGCTAACCGATTCTGACAATGTCATTCTTAACCAGATGCTACCGCCAGGATTCTCTATACACACGTGCCATAGAAACCAACAAAGAGGAGGCGGAGTACTTATTATCTCTAACAACCAACTACAATTTCAAATTGACAACAACATCAGTTCAACACATCTAAATATACTAAATATATCAAACAAAGAACACTCAATCAGCCTAGTCTATAGAGCTCCAACAGCATCAGCTGAGGATCTACCAACGATAGTTGACCTTACCTGCAACACTGAAAAACCAAGACTATCCAATTGGATAATGGGAGATTTCAACCTTCCCTCCCTACAGGACTCGCAAGCCACAGCATTTATAGAAGCAATTGACAACCTTGGATACAACCAAATAGTCAAAGACCCTACTCATAACATGGGAAACATACTTGATCTGATATTCGTCCCACAAGTTACCCCAGACACCAACCACAACTACGACCTTTCAATAATACCAGTACCGTGGTCTGATCACAGTCTCATTTTATTCAAAATCCCCAACTACTCCAATTCCTCTAAATCCAAACCTACTCAAGCGAAACCAACAGCTAGGAGGTTCCGCCCCTTTGTCAAAGAGGAAATACTTAATAATCTCCTCCCAACACTACATGCGTCTGAACCCGACTTGGACAGTCTAATCAACACTTGGGATCACTCCCTTAGATTCAATTCTCAACCATCAAACATGGCAAAAAATACCAACCATCGTACACACGTAGCCTGGTATTCCAAGGAGCTAAGAACATCCCTCCTCCATCTCCGGAGACTCGAGAAATATTGGATAAGATCACGCTCTCTACCGAAGCCTACACAGCTTACTGCAAATACTTAGATAAGCATCGCAAAGAAATAGCAGATCGAAGGAAACAATTCCATACCAACCTTCTAAAGAAATCACTAAATAAACATCATGACCTCTTCAACATCGTAAGAACAATGGCAAAGGAACCAACACCTCATCAAACACAAGCAATACACCCGCAAGAATATGCCGAATACCTAAAGTCAAAGATGACAAAAACATCCAACATTTTTACTTCTGGACCAACAAAGAATGATATATATTCGCAGTCAACCACATTAACCAAGTTTAATACACTATCAATCAAAGAAATTGAGAACACTATCGCATCAATAAATGCTACCACCACTGCAAGCGATCCATGCCCGGCAGCCTGGATAAAAAATCTAAAACATGAAGTAAGCTTCTTCATACAGAATATCCTTGAACAATCCTTTTCAACTGGAACCTTTCCTCAAAGCCTCAAACAAACCTCAATTAGACCATTACTAAAAAACAATAAATTAGACCCCCAAAAAGTAGAATCCTACAGGCCAATATCCAGTATCCCACTCCTAGCGAAAATAATTGAGAAAGTAGTCCAACGGCAAATACAACAGCACATAGACAATGAAGCTCCACTTGACCCTTCACAACACGGCTTCAGAGAGGCTCATGGAGTTGAAACCCTCCTCATCACACTATTCAACACACTAATCACAGGAATAGATAACATTCATCAAGGATTCATACTTATATTCATGGACATCTCAGCGGCGTTCGACTCAGTAAACCACCAAATACTTATCGATCGCCTCAAGGAAAAAGGAATAGTTGGCGCTGCACTTGACTGGTGGCTATCATATCTAACTAACCGTTGGCAACAAGTACGAATTGACGAAACTACTTCCGAACCATTTCTTCAAGACCAAGGGGTACCACAAGGATCTTCTCTGTCAGCGTTGATGTTTAATATATACATGCAACCCATTTGTGACCTCATTCGTTCCTTTAATGTCACCTGTTTAGCATATGCAGATGACATTCTACTATTCATGCCATTCTCCATCAATCACCCTGATTATACATCATTGATAACATGCCTCGAAGCAGTAGAAGATTGGCTCATCTCCCAAAATCTAAGAATCAACCACAGCAAGACTGATGTGATGTTTGTAACAAGAAACCAAAACTTCACACCTCCTACCTCCGTGAAGATAAAGGACAAGGAATTAACAGTAAAGCCTACACTACGCTACCTAGGTATAACCCTTGACCAGCACCTCAATATGAAAGCCCACATAAAAAACATAACAAAACTAATTTACCACAAGATACGTACATTACGCCACCTGCGACCTCTACTGGAACCCTCAGATTTCAGAACTGTCTACCAAGCCCTGATAATGCCTCACATCGACTTTGCAAATGCAATTCTATACGGACTCCCTCAAGCAACATTAAATCCTCTCCAATTAGCGATGAACACTGCTGCCAGAGTACTTGAAGGAATATCAAAGACAGATCACATAACCCCAGTTCTAAAAAGACTCCACTGGCTACCAACCAACGCAAGAATCCACTACAAGATACTGATCACTACATTCAAAGCCATAAACAACCAAGCACCATCAACCATTACCAACCTTGTACACTCACAGACCCCTAATAGATCCAGAAGATCAATTGCAATGAATACATTAATAATCCCGAAACAAACAGTCAGATACACTAAGGAAACAACCAAAAGAGCCTTCAGTATCCACGCCCCAAAAACCTGGAATGCCCTCCCACTAGAACTGAGAGTTATAACCAGCTTAACACAATTCAGAAAGAGTCTCAAACACCACCTCTTCCTAAGCTATTTCCCAATCTAACCTTCGCACATGAAAATATCACAGACACTTTTCTGACCAAGACATTTCCCCAACTGATATCCAAATTTGACTAATGTATTTCAATAATCTGTATATAGTTAACTAGCCTTATATAGTTGTACCTTGTTATTCCCAAGTTCAATAACCCTGTTACTTGTAAAATGCATTACAGTTCTTTGTATGTATATGTTTGTTACATGTAAACCGCGCTGGTGACAATAGTGCGGTATATAAGAGATGTTAAATAAATAAATAAATAAATAAATAAAATACACTATAGAATGTGCATGGATAAAAATCCCATGTAAAAAGGGGAAGGCGATGGCAGTGGGGGTTTACTACCGACCACCTGGCCAGAATGAACAGATGGATGATGAAATGGTAAAAGAAATCAGGGAAGCTAACAAAAATTATAATACAGTAATAATGGGTGATTTCATTTGCCCCGATATCGACTGGTTAAGTGTCACCACAGGACATGCTAGGAAGATAAAGTTTCTAAATGAAATAAATGACTGCTTCTTGAAGCAGCTAGTTCATGAACCAACAAGAGGGGAAGCTATTTTGGACCTAGTCCTTAGCAGAACACAGGATCTGGTGCAAGAGAAAAGGTTGTTGGGGACACTTGGCAATAGTGATCATAGTATGATCGCGTTTGATTTAATAAATGGAAGGACAGCAAGAAAATCCATAGTACCATCTTTTAACTTTCAAAAGGGAGACTATGATAAAATGAGGAAAACAGTTAACAAAAGACTAAAAGGAGCAGCAGCAAAGGCTAAAGATTTACATCAAGCATGGGTGTTGTTTAAAAATATTATCTTGGAAGCCCAGACCAGCTGTATTCCACACTTTAAGAAAAGTGGAAGGAAGTCCAAAAAACTGCCAGCATGGTTTAAAGGTGATGTCAGAGAGTCTGTTGTAGCTAAAAAAGCATCTTTCAGGAAATGGAAAAAGCAGTCAAATGACGAAAACTGGAAACAACATAAGCACTGGCAAATTAGATGCAAGACAGGCAAAGAGAAAATTTGAAAAGAAGCTTGCTGTGGAAGCAAAAACGTATAGGGCCCAATTCGGTGCCAAGAATAGCGGGGGATGGATGGTATTCGTGCCTTCCCCCTCCCATGTCTAACCTCCCTGCCAGTTGTGTAAGGATGTTAGACGGAAGAAGCGGCTCGGGGGCAGAGTCTGAGCGGGCGGTGGGCATTTGCCGGCCCTGGATGTACAAGGCCGATTCTAATGTCAGCCCTGTACGTCCAGGACTGGTGACATGTGCGGGGAAGTTATTCCACCTCCGAGGTGGAATAACTTCCCTGGATGTGTTTTTTTTTATGCCAGGGTGCAGATGGGGCAGGGAGGGATGGATGACATTCCCTGCTGCCCGACTCTTGCCTTAGGAGGCCAGATCAGTGGTTGGGCTGCAGGGAATAAGCTTTCTTTCTCTGGCGGCCAGCATTGCGGCTCTTCAATGGAGCTGCGG
The DNA here is from genome assembly GCA_033557465.1 of Ichthyophis bannanicus. Taxonomy (NCBI): domain Eukaryota; kingdom Metazoa; phylum Chordata; class Amphibia; order Gymnophiona; family Ichthyophiidae; genus Ichthyophis; species Ichthyophis bannanicus. The sequence goes on from CM066031.1 coordinate 225,083,661, forward strand.
TGCCATGGCGCCAAGGCTCCATTGAAGAGCCTTGACTGAGTTAGCTGGAAAGGTCCTGTACGTGCAGGCCGGGCTGAATCGCAGTCCTGGCCTGCACATACAGGACTGATCGTGATTCTGATTCCGCGGGGCTAGACATGCCCTGCGGGATCAGAATCACGATCCCCTCTGTATGTCCAGCTCAGACCGGGCTTACAGAGGCGAATCTACGTCTGGGACAGAATGAGCCTGATAACAAAGACTTTTTCAAGGACATTCATAGCCAAAATACTGTGAGAGAGTCAGTTGAACCATTAGATTCTAGAGGGGTAAAAGGGGCACTAAGAGGGAACAAGGCCATAGAGGAGAGACTGAATGAATTCTTTGCTTCGGTCCTTACTAAGGAAGATGTAGGGATGTTACCCATGACTGAAATGGTATTTAAAGGTGATGTCGCAGAAGAATTGAAAGAAATATTCATACACCAGGAAGTTGTATTATATCTATTTGATAAACTGAAGAGCCGCAAATCACTGCTACTTTGGAACTCTATCCCAGAAAAGCTAAAGATTACAACTAGCATAGCTTCTTTCAGGAAAGCTCTCAGAGACCACATATTCAAAGAAAGCTACCCATCAACATAGCCCCCAGCAGTTCTCCGCCCCAAACTCTCTCCCTGGAAAACCTCTAAATCCCCCTACCCCCAAACCCCACAATATATGAATGTAAATAGTTACCCCCCATTCACATGTATCAAAGTTCTCCAAGTTGACTACCCTGTTTACTGTAAATGTTCTATTTCAATGTAAACTGCTTGGACCAAAGGATAAAGCAGTATAGAAAAGCTGTTAAATAAATACAATTAATCACCTGGTCCGGATGATATACATCCAAGGGTGTTGAAAGAACTGAAATATGAGATTGCAGACCTACTAATAGTAATCTGTGAACTGTCATTAAAATCATCTGTAATACCTGAAGATTAGAGGATCGCCAATGTAACACCAAATTTTAAAAAGGGTTCCAGGGTGATCCGGGAAACTACAGACTGGTGATTCTGACATCAGTATGGGAAAAATGGTAGAAACCATTAAAAAGAACAAAATACCTGAAAACAGCCAACATGGCTTTAGCAAAGGAAGGTCTTTGTCTTATTAATCTGTTATGTTTTTTTGAAGTTGTGAATAAACAGGTAAACAAAGGTGAGTCAGTCAATATAATGTATTTGGTTTTTCAGAAAGCTTTTGACAGGGTACCTCATGAGAGACTCTTGGCGAAATTAAAAAGTCATGGGATAGGAGGCAGTGTGGAATTGTGGATCAGGAACTGGTTAAAAGACAGAACATAGAAGATAGGGCTAAATGGCCAATTTTCCAATGGAGAAAGGTGAATAGTGGAGTAAAGCAGAGATCTGTGCTGGGTCCGTTGCTTTTTAACATATTCGTTAGTGACTTGGAAATGGGAATAACGAGTGAGGTAATCAAATTTTCAGATGACACAAAATTATTCAAAGTTGTTAAAGCCTGAGAGGATTTATTTATTTATTTTATTTAGCTGTATTTATATCCCGCTTTTCACCGGGTCAAAGCGGTCAATTGGGAGATACATTTAACACGAGGGGATATGACACACATACGCTAATACTTACAGGGAACATGGGCAATGGAGGGTTAAGTGGCTTGCCCAAGACCACAAGGAGTGCCTATAGGATTAGAAATCCCAGTCCCTCCGGCCTGAGATTGCTGTCCCCAGGTGGGACTTGAACCCCCGGCCCTCCGGCCTGAAGTACCTTGTCCTAACCACTAGATCTTTCCAGGATTGTGGAAACTTGCAAGAGGATCTTGATAAATTGGAAGACTGGATGTTCAAATGGCAGATGAAATTTAATGTGGACAAGTGCAAAGTTATGCACCTAGAAAAGAACAACCCAAACTATGATTACATGATGCAAGGTTCCATATTAGAAATCACTAGGAAAAATAATTAGGCATATGGATAACATGTTGAAGCCCTCTGCCCAGTGTGCAGCGGTGGCCAAGAAAACAAATAAAATGCTAGGAATCATAAGAAAAGGAATGGAGAATAAAACAAAGAATATTATAATGCCTCTATATTGTTCCTTGGTACGACTGCACATTGAATATTGTGTGCAATTCTGGTCACCCTATCTTAAAAAGGATATTGTGTTATTAGAAAAGGTACAGAGAAGAGCCACCAAAATGGTAAAGGGGATGGAAGGATATCCCTATGGGAAGAGGCTAAAAAGGTTAAAAAGGGACCCAGGATATCAGTGCTTGACCCAGTACAAGCATTGTGGAACCTGTGTCTTTTGGGGATATTGCTAGGTACGTATGACCTAGATTGGCCACTGTTGGAAACAGGATACTGGGCTTGATGGACCTCGGTCTGACCCAGTATGGCATGTCTTATGTTAGGTTAGGGCTTTTCAACCTGGAAAAGAGATAGCTGAGGGGAGATATGATAGAGGTCTATAAATTAATGAATGGAGTAGAACGAATAAACGTAGATCAATTGTTTACCTCATCATAATATAGAAAGACTAGGGGACATGCAATGAAGCTACAGTGTAACCTATTTAAAAGTAATAAAAGAAAATATTTTTTCACTCAACGCATAATCAAACTCTGGAATTTTTTACCAGAGGTTGTAGTAAAAGCTGTTAGTGTAGCTGGGTTTAAAAAAGGGTTGGACAAGTTCCTGGAGAAAAGGTCCATAAACTATTATTAAAGGGGATCTGGGCAATCCACTGCTTTCCCCAATACAAGCATTGTGGAACCTGTGTCTTTTTGGGGAAACTACTAGGTACCTATGACATAGATTGGTCACTATTGGAAAAAGGATATTGGGCTTGATGGATTTTGGTCTGACCCAGTATGGCATATCTTATGTTCTTATGTTAACAATGAGCCACTTGACTGAAGACCGAACACAGTTTAAGACAACTATCCAGATGGTTGCTATGAGTCGACACCAACTCAAAAGCACTTAACACAACAACATCGGAAGAACTGAAAGAAATATCAATAAATAAGATGCATTACAATTATTTGATAAACTGAAGAGTTACAAATCACCTGGACCAGATGGTATGCATCAGAGGGTGTTGAAAGAACTGAAATATGAGATTGCAGACCTTCTGTTAGTAATCCTTGAACTATCATTAAAATCATCTGTAGTACCAGAACATTAGAGAATAGCCAATATAATGCCAATTTTTAAAAAGGGTTCCATGGGTGATCCAGGAAAATACAGACCGGTGAATCACACAACAGCATTGGGCAAAATGGTAGAAACCATTATAAAGAATAAAATTACTGAACATATAGATAGTCATGGTTTAATGAAGAAAGCCATCATGAATTTAGCCAAGGAAAGTCTTGTCTTAGTAATCTGTTATATTTTTTGAAGGTGTGAATAAACAGGTTGATATAGAGCCCTTTCCCACTAGGGGCACATCTGGGAGGGCCATCTGAATGGTCCTGAGCAGGATGAGCCCATTAGGGCCTGATTCTGTACCGCAGGAGCCAGACGTTCCTGCGGGTTCAGGATTAGACCCTGTGACGGCCTGGTGTCCCCTGCATACAAGCGGGGATGTCCTCCCCAAATGCTTCACTGTCCCTTGCAGTGCCAATCCCCTCTAACCCTGCCACCTGGCCTTGGGCTGGGCAGCCAGGGCCTGGATCGGGTGGCAGGGACCTACTGTGCTCCAGTTCCATGGCCCCGATTCTAGACACTAATTCTACCTCCGGGGTAGAATAAGTAGCACGTTCCCCCTGACCCACAGGACATACAAGGCCATGACCTGAATCGGGCCTGTATGTCCTGCCACCTCAGTCCGACTGCCCCTGAGCCCACATGCTGCCCCCTCTTGGTTCTCCTTGTAGTGCTGCTCTGAAGAGTCTGTAAAGGAATATGAGTAGGATGGCTTGCAGAATTGGGGACATAGTGTATTGGATTTCAAAAAGCCTTTGAAAAGGTCCCTCATAAGAGACTCTTGGTGAAATTAAAACTTGGTGAAATTAAAAAGTCATGGGATGGGAGGCAGTGGAGTATTGTGGATCAGGAACTGGTTAAAAGATAGAAAGCAGAGGGTAGGGCTAAATGGCCAATTTTCTCAATAGAGAAAGGTAAATAGTGGAGAATCCCTGAGATCTGTGCTGGGCCCGCTGCTTTTTAACATATTCATAAATGATCTGGAAATGGGAATAAGGTGTAAAGTGATCAAATTTGCCGATGACACAAAATTATTCAAAGTTCTTAAAACACAATGAGCCTGATTCTGACATGGATGTCCCGGACCTCTGTGTGCCCGGTCGGACCTGGACGCATAGAGTTAGCTGGGATTCTTATCCCATGGGGTACGTCTAGCCCTGTGGGATCAGAATTGTGTCCAGGCCTGTGAGTGCAGGCTGGGTCCCCAATTCAGGTCGGTCTGCACGTACAGGCCTTGCCTGGATAGCTCAGTCAGGCCTTTGAATGGAGCCGTGGTGCCATGGCGTCCGGTTGCCATGGCACCACGGCTCCATTCAAAAGCCGCAATCCCCGGTTGCCTGACTGCAAACTGTATTCCCCAGAGTCCAACCCCCGATCTGGCCTCCAAAGGCCAGGGTTGGGCTGTGGGGGAATCTCCTTTTTCCCCTCCCGCTGCTTTCCAGCCCCGGACCTCAGAGGTGGAATAAGTTCCCTGTTCAAGCCGCCAGTCCTGGACGTAGAAGGCCGACATTGGAATCAGCCCTGTACATTTGGGTCGATGACTGCCCACTGCCCGCCCTAATGCTGCCCTCAATCCGCCCCTTTCCTGCCCCCCTCTAACCTCCCCATACAACGAGCGGAGAAATTAGTAGGGGTCACATGTCCCAATGGGACATCCATCCCCTTTATTCGTGCCTCGGAATGACCCCAAATTGGAATGTGAAAAATTTCAAGAGGACCTTGATAAACTGGAAGACTGGATACCTAAATTGCAGATGAAATTTAATGTTGGGAAGTGCAAAGTTAGGCACCTAGGAAAGAACAACCCAAACTATGGTTATACGATGCAAGGTTACACATTAGGAACCACCACCCAGGAAAAAGATTTAGGTGTCATTGTGGATAATACATTTGAGCCCTCAGCCCAGTGTACAGCAGTGGCCAAGAAAGAAACATAGAAACATGAAGGCAGAAAAAGATCATATGGCCTATCTAGCCTGCCCTTCCATATCAACTACAATAGTCTCTTTTTTTCCTTTAGAGATCTTTTGTGTTTGTCCCATGCTTTCTTCAGATACTCACTAGATGTAATGTGCATAACAGAGTCTTGGATGACAGATTATGAAACTGTCCTTCTAAACCAATCAAAACCTACTACATACGACATATTCAGCTGTCCCAGAAGCGGTAAGAGGGGAAGAGGATTAATAATACTAACAAAAGGTGACCTATACTTCAGCATGAAACTCATAGGGGGCACAAACGGTTCTAACCTCCTTGCTATATCCAACAAATATATGACAATCTGCCTTGTATATAGAGCGCCAGCATCAAAAGACGACTTCTCCCACTATCCTAGAGATGGCATGCACTAATAACATAATGAAGGAAAACCTAATCCTTTTTGGTGACTTTAACCTCGCCAATGCACCCCCAAAAGATACTAAACCATTCATGAAGGCGATGACCTTATTAGAATACACTCAGATTGTTTACACTCCCACACATGAAATAGGTGCTATACTCGACTTAATATTTACTCCCAATAAGATGATAGAACAAAGTAATAGCATACCATTTAATCTGACAGCTGTTCCCTGGTATGGCAATTCGATAATAGACTTCCAAATTCCACCTGAGAATATCCATACCGGGACTAACTACAAAACAATCCCAATTAGAAAGTTTAAACACTTCAACGAGGATGCATTTATAGAGGAAATCATGCAGAAACTGAATCTTGACACAAACAATCTGGACCTAATTATAATGAGCTGGAATGAAACCATAAGTGCAGCAGCCACAGCACCATACAAAAAAACAGTTAAGGAAGAAAGAGAAAACACCTTGGTACAATACAACATTAAGTGGAATGAAGCAAAAATTAAGACAGAATGCAGATCGAGGAAAACGAAATTCACAACAGACAGAAACACATACATGGCAAATCTCAATGAGTACCAGAATATGCAAGAGAAATTACCATACAAAACTGATAATAGCCTCACTAAATTATCCAAGGGAACTATTCAACGTTGTTAAATCACTAGTGCAACCCCAACAACAAAACGCAGAACCCAGCCCTCTATCTCCGGAGATGATGGCGAAACATATGCAAAGACTGCTAGCAACACAACCTATCATACAAACAACAATAGAGCCAAGTACTTCAACAAACACAACCTGGTAGAACTTCCACTCAATAACTACAGACCATTTAGAAAAAATAATCACAAACCTTAATACCATGTCACAACTTGACCCTTGCCCTGTAAGCTGGATAAAACCGGACAGATCTGAGCTATTAGGAACACTCAAAACAATAATGGAGCTTTCACTGAATCAAGGATATACATCACGTCTAAAGATGGCCTCGGTGCGACCTATATTAAAAAACCCGCTACTGGACAAAATGAATGCAAAATCCTACCGACCAATTTCAAGTCTACCTTTTTTAGCTAAAATATAGAAAAGGTAGTACAGCAGCAGTTGCAAGACTTAGTTGATGCCCACAACCTTCTTGATACACAACAGCATGGATTCAGAGCAAATCACGGGGTAGAAACACTGCTACTATCTCTTATAGACACTCTGATAAGAGGCCTCCAGAAACCGACACAAGGATACATGTTACTATTTCTCAGCATATCAGCAGCATTCGATTCAATATGTTATATAATACACTTCTATCAAGCCTCCAAGAAATTGGACTCAAGGAAAAAACACTCAAATGGTTTCACTCGTATCGAACTGACCGTAAACAGCAGATAAAAATAGGAAATAACACTTCAGCACCATACACGCAATAGAGAGGAATCCCCCAAAGATAAACCTATCTGCACTGCATTTCAACATTTATATACAACCTCTATGCACAATCCCACAAGTTAAAATATCATATCTATGCTGACGATATTATGCTGTACACTCAATTTGACACATCTGACCTACAATTCACAGATCTCATAACCTGTCTCAATGAAGTGGCACAATGGCTGACAAAACATAAGAACATAAGACATGCCATACTGGGTCAGACCGAGGTCCATCAAGCCCAGTATCCTGTTTCCAACAGTGGCCAATCTAGGTCATACGTACCTAGCAATATCCTCAAAAGACACAGGTTCCACAATGCTTGTACTGGGTCAAGCATTGATATCCTGGGTCCCTTTTTAATAGTGGTTTATGGACCTTTCCTCCAGGAACTTGTCCAAACCTTTTTTAAACCCAGCTATATTAACACCCCTTCATTAAATTACAAAAAGATCGAAGTACTCTGCACTACAAGAAATGAGGCCTTCATATTTCCTCCTACGCTGATGGTAAAGAATGCTGACTTAGAAATATAAAAGGAAATATGCTACTCAGGATTTACACTCAATCATAGGTTAAACTTAAACTCCCATATCAATAAAATACTCAAAACAATCATTAACAAAATTAAACCTCTACGTAACCTTCGCCCATTACTAGACCCCTATGACTTTAGATCAGTATTCTAGGCATTAGCCTTCCCACACTTTGACTTTCCTCATACTATATGGAATACCCAGTCAATCACTACATGCACTACAGATTGCCCAGAATACAGCTACACGAATTATACTCAGTAAATCAAGAACCAACCACATTACCCCAATATTAAAACACCTGCACACTAGCTACACAAAGAGCAAAATTCAATACAAAGCCTTAATGACAACATTCAAAATCACTCACAATTTATCTGCCAACTGCCTAGAGCAACTACTTCAACATCCAAGGAACAAACAAGAAAAGAGGAAGACAACAAAGAACAAGCTAACGGTCCCAACAGAAAGAACAAGGACTAATCAGTTTGCCTGTATGACAGCCTTCTCCTTATACACTCTTGGATTGTGGAATGTACTACCAGACAAGATATGGAACAACTCAGATCTATCAGCATTCCGTAAGGATCTAAAAACACACCTGTGCATAAGCTATTATGGGGACAATACATAAACAATTGGACTGCTGACAGTAATCACAACATACCTCAATACGAACATTTCCACAATTGCTTTTCCACCACATACAATAATATATAACACCCAAGCTAGTCTGTAGAAAGTCATAATCTCACTCGATACCCTAAAACATATGTATTGTACATTTTACATAATGTTTGTACATTGTTAATGTTGCCTTTTTCCTTTAACTGGATATAGGTAACACAGTCTCACTAGTTATTGGTTGTAATCCCAGTTGTACTGTATCCTCTTAGATGTAACACTAGTTTTATACTCTTGTTTTCTGTCATCATGTTTCTATGTTCAATGTAAAAATTCAGTTTTGTTAATTGTAAACCGCTCTGACCAGTGAAAGAGCAGTATAAAAGAATAGTCAAATAAAATAAATAAATACTGTCCTCGTCTCTACTACCTCCACTAGGAGACTATTCCATGCATCTACCACTCTTTCCATAATGAAATATTTCCTAATATTACTCCTGAGTATATCCCCTTTCACCCTCATCCTATCCCCCCTCATAGCAGAGCTTGCTTTCAATCGAAAGAGGCTTTCCTCTTGTGCATTTATGCCATGGAGGTATTTAGACGTCTTTATCATATCTCCTCTATCCCACCTTCCCTAGTCTAACATATACATATTAAGATCTTTAAGCCTGTCCTCTTATGCTTTATAATAAAGACCATTAACCGTTTTAGTAGGCACCTCTACACCAACTCCATCCTGTTTATATCTTTTTGAAGGTGTGGTCTCCAGAATTGCACACAATACTCCAAATGAGGTCACACCAGAGACTTATACAGAAGCTCTATCACCTCCTTTTTTCTGCTGGCTATTCCTCTCAATTTGCACCAACGCATCCTTCTGGTTTTCGGTGTCACCTTTTTTACTTGTTAGCCACTTTAAGATCATCAGAAACAATCATGCCCAGGTCCCGTTCTTCTTTCATGGGCAGAAGTACTTCACCTCCTACACTGTATCGCTTCTTGGATTTTTGTAGACCAAATGCATGATCCTGCATTTTTTAACATTAAATATTAGCTGCCAAATTCTAGACCATTCTTCAAGCTTAGCTAGATCCCTCCTAATGTTATCTACTCCTTCCTGGGTGTCTACTCTATTGCAGATTTTGGTATCATCTGCAAAGAGGCAAACCTTATCCAACAGCCCTTCCACAATAGATCCCTGCACTACAACACTGATAACATCTTTCTCTTCAGAGTGAGCTCCATTTACCTGTAACCTTTGTCGCCTTCCACTCAACCAATTTCTAACCCAATCAGTCACTTTAAGGTCCATCTTTAGGGTGTTCAGTTTGTTTATAAGTTATAGTCATAAGAACATAAGAAATGCCTTACTGGGTCAGACCAAGGTCCATCAAGCCCAGTATCCTGTTTCCAACAGTGGCCAATTAAGGCCACAAGTGCCTGGTAGATTCCCAAAGAGACAAACAAGTTCCACAATGCTTGTCTTGGGGCAAACAGTGGTTTTCCCAGGTCCTCTTTAATAATGGTGTATGGACCTTTCCTCCAGGAACTTGTCAAAATCTTTTTTAAAACCCAGCTACACTAACAGCTTTTACTACATCCTCTGGTAGCAAATTCCAGAGTTTGATTACGCGTTGAGTAAAAAAATATTTTCTCTTATTAGTCTTAAATGGGTTGCATTGTAGCTTCACTGCGTGTCCTCTAGTCTTTCTACTTTTTGTTGGCGTAAAAAGCCGATCTACATTTACCCATTCCACTCCATTCATTAATTTATAGACCTCTGTCATACCCCCAAATCAGCTGTCTCTTTTCCAAACTAAAGAGCTCCAACCTTTTAAGCCTCTCCTCATAGGGGTATTCTTCCATTCCCTTTACCATTTTTGTCGCTCTTCTTTGTACCTTTTCTAATTCAGCTATATCCTTTTTAAGATCTGACAACCAGAATTGCACACAATATTCAAAGTGCAGTCACACCATGGAACGATACAGAGGCATTATAATATTCTTTGTTTTTATTCTCTATTTCTTTCCTTATGATTCTTAGCATTCTATTTGCTTTCTTGGCTGCCGCTGCACACTGGGCAGGTTTTCCCTGGGTAGTGATTTCTAAGGTGGTACCTTGCATCGTATAACAACTGTTTGAGTTGTTTTTTCCCTGGTGCATTTGCACTTGTCCACATTAAATTTCATCTGCCATTTTGATGTCCAGTCTTTCAGTTCTTCAAGGTCCTTTTGCAATTTTTCATAATCCTCTTGCGCTTTAACAACTTTGAATAATTTTGTGTCATCTGCAAATTTAATCACCTCACTCGTTATTCCTATTTCCAGGTCATTTATGAATATATTAAAAAGCAGCGGGCCCAGCACAGATCCTTAGGATACCTTGTCAAAGGCTTTCTAAAAATTCAAATACACTATGGCCCCGATTCCATAAGGCAGATAGCGGGCAGCATGTCCTGCTAGGATGTGCTACCCTGCTATCCACCTTGCCAGTATTCCGCCTCCATCCCTCACTGCATGGATGGAGGTATGACGGGGTGGAGAGTGGGCAGAGCATAGGCAGGACCGACCCCGGACATACAGGGCCGATTCTATTGACGGCCCTGTACGTCCAGGGATCACCAGGGGGACGCCCTGCTTATTCTGCTTCTGAGATGTAATAAGTGCAGGGAGCCACCCTGATCCTGGATGGCAGCCCCCCCTTTGCATAGATGGAGGTCAATGGTGGGTCCCTGGCACCCGATCTGGACCCCAACGGCGGGGATGCAGGACGCACAGCAGGGAGGACTGGCCCGTAGAGAGGATGTCCCTGCGTTGCAGCAGGGGCACACCGGGCCGTTTCCAGGAGCAATGCTGCACCCACGGAGCGTCTTGCTCCTGTGATGCAGAATTGGGTCAAAACGGCCCCATCTTGGTTGGGGCCATTCAGACAGCCTGGACATGCCCCATAGTGAATCGGGCTCTATATCAACCAGCTTACCTTTGTCTAGCTGTTTATTCACACCTTCAAAAAAATATAACAGATAAATAAGACAAGACTTTCCTTGGCTAAATCCATGTTGGCTTTCTCAGATTAAACCATGGCTATCTACATGTTCAATAATTTTATTCTTTATAATGGTTTTTACCATTTCCCCCGCTACTGACATCAAGCTCACCAGTCTGTAGTTTCCCGGATCACCCCTGGAATCCTTTTTAAAAATTGGAATTACATTGACCATTCTCCAGTCCTCAGGTACTACAGATGATTTTAATGATAGTTCACAGATTACTAATAGTAAGATTGCAATCTCATATTTCAGTTTTTTCAACACCCTCTGATGTATACCATCTGGTCTAGGTGATTTGCTACTCTTCAGTTTATCAAATAATTGTAATACATCTTCCCAGTTGACTGATATTTATTTAAATTCTTCAGATATAGCACCTTTAAATGCCATTTCAGGCATGGGTAACTTACCTACATCATCTTCAGTAAAAACCGAAGCAAAGAATTCATTCAGTCTTTCCGTTATGGCCTTGTCCTCCCTTAGCCCCCCTATTAACCCTCTCTTATCTAATGGTCCAACTGACTCTCTCACAGTTTTTCTGCTACGAATGTACTTGTAGAAGTTTTTATTATGCGTTTTTGCTTCCACAGCAAGCTTCTTTTCAAATTCTCTCTTTGCCTTCCTTATCAGTGCTCTGCATCTAACTTACCAATGCTTATGTTCTTTCCAGTGTTCGTCATTAGACTCCTTTTTCCATTTCCTGAAGGATGCCTTTTTGGCAGTAACAGTCTCACTGACCTCGCCTTAAAACCATGCTGGAAGTTCTTTGACTTTCCTTCCACTTTTCTTAAAACGCAGAGTACATCTGGTCTGGGCTTCCAAGATAGTACTTTTAAACAATGCCCATGCTTGATGTAATTCTTTAACCTTCACAGCTGCTTCTTTTAGTTTTTCCTTAACTATTTTCCTTATTTTATCATAGTCTCCCTTTTGAAAGTTTTTAAAGGTAGTACTGTGGATTTCCTTGCTGTCTTTCTTCCATTTATTAAATCAAAAGCAATCATGCTATGATCACTATTGCCAAGTGGCCCCAACACCCTTATCTCTTGCACCAGACCTTGTATTCCACTAAGGACAAGATCCAAAATGGCTTCCCTTCTGCTCGGTTCATGAACCAGGTGCTCCAAGAAGCAGTCATTTATTTCATCTAGAAACTTTATTTCCCTAGCATGTCCTGACATGACACTGACCCAGCTGATACTGGGGTAATTGAAAACACCCATTATTATTACTGTGTTGTAACCTTTGTTAGCTTCCCTGATTTCTTTGAGCATTTCATCATCCATCTGTTCATTCTAGCCAGGTGATTGGTAGTACACCCCCACTGCCATCTCCTTCCACTTTTTACATGGAACTTCAATCCATTGAGATTCTACAGTGTATTTTGTTTCCTGTAAAAGTTTAATCCTATGCGACTCAATGCCCTCTCTAACATAGAGCACAATCCCTCCACCAATTTCATCTACTCTATCATTGCGATATAGTTTGCACCCAGGCAGGGGTGGCTCTATAATGAGGCAGAGTGAGGCAGCCACCTCAGGTGGCAAAGTTTTGGGGGCAGCAATAAATGTCCCCAAAATATTTATTTATTAAGATTCTCTTATATACTGTGCTATTCTGCATCAGTGTGGTTTACATTGAACAAACTGAAATTACATTGAACAGGGCATTATAACTTGGAGATAACTATTTTACAGGGAACATGGGCTATGGAGGGTTAAGTGGCTTGCCCAAGACCACAAGGAGCACTTGTGGGACTAGAAACCCCAGTCCTTCAGGCCCAAGGTTGCTGTACTCTAGTGGGATTTGAACCCCTGACCTTCTGGCCTGAAGTACCTTGCCCCAACCACTAGGCCACTCCTCCACTCCTATAAATAGCCAAGTGGCTGTCACCTTACTTTGTCTTCAAGGTAAAAAACAAAAACAAATATAGTGACAAGCTGCTGCTGCCTCCTCTTCTCCCAGGTTGGCAGCAGAAGAATCAATCCCCCCTCCCCACTGCCACTGCCCCTGGTCCGAGTACATTGGGGCAGCAGTAGCACACTATAAATTGCAAAAAAACTCTTAAAAATGTAGGATTTTCAAGACACCAATGCTTCTAAGTCCTTGCTAATTCCACCCCCTCTGATGTGAAAAACATCAAAGGAGGCAGGACACATCGGAGCCTTAGAGGCATGCCAGAGTCACAAAAGCCCATGATTTTACTTTCCATTGTTTTCTTTTTTCAAAATTGATAGCTCACACAAGCTATAAATTTTGAACCCCCCCCCCCCAAAACAACGGAAAGTAGAATCGCAGGCTCTGGCGACTCCGGCATGCTTCTAAGGCTCTGATGGATCCCGCCTCCTCTGATGATGCTTATCATAAGAACATAAGATATGCCATACTGGGTCAGACCAAGGTCCATCAATCCTAGTATTCTGTTTCCAACAGTGGCCAATCTAGGTCATACGTACCTAGCAGTTTCGCCAAGAGACACAAGTTCCACAATGCTTGTACTGGGTCAAGCATTGATATCTTCGGTCACTTTTTAATAATGGTTTATGGACCTTTCCTCCAGGAACTTGTCCAAACCTTTTTTAAACCCAGCTACACTAACAGCCTTTACTACATCCTCCGGTAACAAATTCCATTATCATCAGAAAGGGCGGAACCAGCAAGGACTTAGAAGCACTGGGTCCTTGAAAACACCATGCTTTTGCTCTCCTGATGGTTGAAAGGTGACTAGCAGATGCTGGACATTGGGGGAGGACAGGAGGGCAAATGCTGGACAAAGGGGGAGAAGGAGGATAAATGCTGAATGGGGGAACAGGAGGGCAAATCCTGGACAACAAGGGAGGGGGTGGAACAGAGAGCAAATGCTGGACAAAGGGGGGGCAAGAGGATAAATGCTGAACAACAGGGTGAGGGAGGGACAGGAGGGAAATGCTGAAAAACAGGGTGGGGGAGGGAGAAGAGGGCAAATGCTGAATGATGGGGGGAGGGACAGGAGGGCAAATGGTGGGCAAAGGGGGGGGCAGGAGGATAAATGCTGAACAACCTGGGGGGGGGTGGAGAGGGACAGGAGGGCAAATGTTGGACAACTGAGGGAGGGACAGGAGAGCAAATGCTGGACAAAGGGGGGCAGGAGGATAGATGCTGAACAATAGGTGGAGGAACAGGAGGTCAAATGCTGGACAACAGAGGGGAGGGACAGGAGAATAAATGCTGGATAATGGGAAGGGCAGGAGGATAAATGCTGGACAACAGGGGAGCTGGAGGAAAAATGCTGGACAGTGGGGGGGGGGGACAGGAGGACAAATGCTGGACAACAGGGTGGGAAGCAGGAAGACAAATGTTGGACAACGGGGGTGGGGGTGGGGAATCATGAAACATGCTGGACCCAGTAAGCTGGGTAAGCGCGACAGAGGGACCCAGATGCCAGGAGGGTCTGTCACTATCCACTTGCCCCTCACTCCCCATTCAGGATGGCCTGCAGGTGGCAAGGTTTTGGGGGCAGCAAAAAAAAGCCTGCCCACAGGACATGCTGCTCCTGTGGGCAGAAGACTGTGAGAGACTGTAATCATTACTCACAGTCTTGTGTCCTGTGGGCAATCTCTGCACTAGGCTGCCGGTACTCTGCAGGTCATCCTCAATGGTGAGTGGAGGTAGACAGTCAGCGATGGTGCCCTCCTGATGTCTGCTCCTGCTGACAGGCTCTGTTTCTCTTGGCCACAGTCATGTCTTGCACAGTCCCTGCCCACAAGACATGCTGCTCCCACAGGCAGAAGGGTGTGGGAGGCAGTGATCGTGGCCCAGAGAAGCAGAGCCTGCGCGTGGGAGCAGCAGGTCCTGCAGGAAGGGCCATTCAAGGCCAATTGTGCCCTCCCTCTCTGGGCTGGGATCGCAGCTTGCATAGCCCCTGTCCATGGGACATGATGCTCCGTGGGCAGGCTCTGCCCCTTGTTACATAGAAGGGGTGGACATGGGAGGGCATTGAAGGAGGAGTGGACACGAGGGGTTATTGGGAGGTGGATGTGGATGGGCACAGGGAGATAATGGGTGCAGGGGGGAATAGGGAGGCAGCGGGGATAACGTAGTTACTCACCTGTAACAGGTGATCTCCGGGAACAACAGGAATTTAGTCTTCACATACGGGTGACGTTGGTACCGACAGAGCCCGCACGGGAACACTCCCCAGCACCAAAGCTTTTGGGAGCATCCCACCGCGCCTGCATAGCTGCCTTCCCGCCTTTGCCACTCTCCTTTCTCAGTTGACTTTGTAGCTGAGATAAAAGAAGATAAGAAAAGAAAACCTACAACTCCTAGGGAAGGAGGGTGGGTTTTGAAGAATAAATTCATGCTGTTCTTGGAGATCACCTGTTGCAGGTGAGTAACTACACTATCTCCAGGAACAAGCAGGAATGTAGTCTTCACATATGGGACTCCCTACCTGGAAGATACCAGAGAGGGACCTGAAACCAGTAATGGTTCTCCTCAGGAGAGGCTAAAAGAGGTCATGGATGGATGTCTGGTATCAAAATTTCCGGGACGGAAGGTAGGAATTGTTCTAAGTCTGAAAGAGATGCTGGAGAACAGTGTGGCCAAACATGGCATCCCAGAAGAAGTCCTTGTCCAGACAGTAGTGAGCAGCAAAGGTATGGACCGAAGACCAAGTTGCTGCTTTACAGATTTTGTCAATAGCCACAGAGCGTAGATTTGCATCGAGGTGGCTATAGCCCGAACATTATGGGCAGTGACATGACCTTCAAGGGATAGGCCTGCCGCATCTTAAGCAAAAGTGATGCAGTCTGCTATCCATTTGGAGAGGGTTCGCTTGGATACTGGCAACCCCAAATGACTAGGGTCAAAGGAGACGAACAACTGAGAAGCCTTTCCTCTGAAGGTAGAATGCTAAAGCACATTTAGAGTATGGAGGGTTGCCTCTGCCCTAGATGAATGCGGTCTAGGGAAAAGACAGAAAGGTAAACCACCTGATTCAGATGAAAGGGGGAAAACACTTTCGGCATAAAGTGAGGATGAGTTCTAAGGACAACTTTGTCATGGTGGAAACCGGGTGTAAGGCAGGTCGGCCACCAAGGCCTGAAACTCACTAATGTGTCTTGCTGAAGGTGAGGGCAATAAGGAAGATGACCTTCCACGATAGAAACGTGAGCGAGGTTGTGACTAAAGGTTTGAAGGGCAGTTTGAGAAGTTGCCCTAGAACATTAAGGTCCCATGCCACTGGTGGTGGTCTGATGGGAGGCTTGGTTAAAAGAAGTTCTCTCATAAGGAGTGAGACAAGTGGCTGCGAGGAGATGGGCTGCCCATCTAAGTGATGATGAGAGGCTGCAATTGCATATAAGTGCACTATTACTGAGTTGGTCTTCAGACCAGAGGAGGAAAGGTGGAGGAGATATTGGAGAAGTGCCTCCACCGGAGCCGAGAAGGGATTAAGATCCCTTTGTGAACACCAGAGTGAAAATCTATGCCACTTAAAAGTGTAGAAACATCTGGTGGATGGCTTTCTGGAAACTAAAAAGATGTCCTTAATCTCCCGAGAAAGGTTAAGGTGCTGAAAAGCTATGCCTCCAGCAGCCATGTTGTGAAGTGGAGAGATTGCGGATTGGGATGGAGCAGCATCCGTTCCCTCTGAGAGAATAGATTTGGAGCAGATTCAAAATCTATTGGTTGAGACTGAGACAGACATAGCAGAAGAAGAAACCATGGTTGACGTGGCCAGCCTGGGGCTATGAGTATCGTGGAACCCCAGTCCGCCTGGAGTTTGAAGAGTTTTGGAAATTAGGAGAATGGGGGAAAAGGTATAAAGTAGGCCTTTCCCCCAGTAGAGCTGAAAAGCATCCACCTGTTGACTGTCCAAAGTGAGAGTCCTAGTACAGAAGCGAGGGAGCTTGGCATTCTGAGGCGTGGCAAAGAGGTCTATCTCTGGAGTCCCCCAGGTCTGAAAGATGTAGGATACTGTGTCTACACGGAGAGACCATTCATGGGGAAGAAGGATCTGACTCATTTTGTCTGCTAAGACATTTTGTTCACCTGGAAGATACACCGCTTGTAAGTGGATGTGATGAGCAATGGGAAGAGAGGAAGTCCCTCCCTGCTTGTTCACATAGAACATGGCCACTTGATTGTCGATTTGGACCAGGATTCTGTGGTAACAAAGGTGTTCCTGAAATACTTTGAGAGCATTGAAGATAGCTCGAAGTTCCAGGAGATTTAATTGGAGTCGTGACTCCTGTGGTGACCAGAGGCCCTGAATGGAAAGATGCCCTAGATGGGCTCTCCAGCCCAGTTTGGATGCATCTGTCGTTAGGGTACATTGATGTGATGGCATCTGAAAAGGTGACCCTACGAGAAGATTTTCTGGGGAACACCACCGCTGGAGAGATGTCATCAGAGGGGGAGATACAAGTATCTTGTCCCTGAGATGGCCTGAGGCTTTAGTCCAGAGGGAAGCAAGAGTCCATTCTGCTGTGCGCATATGGAGATGGGCATATGGGACTACATGCACCATTGATGCCATATGACCTAGAAGTTACAGCATTTCTCAGCAGTGAGGTAGCCCATGAGACGTGTCTAAGATGCCAGCTGATTGAGCCAAGTGCAGCATGGTTGGAGCAAGAATGCTTTCGACTGCTGGATGTTTAAGAGAACCCCTATGAACTCTAGAGTCTGAGTGGGAACTAGTTGGGACTTTGGAAGATTTATGACGAATCACAATTGTTGTAGCACCTGCATGGTGTGTGAGAGAGACAGGCTGGCTTCCTGAGAGGTGCTTGTTCTTATGAGCCAGTCATCCAAGTAAGGAAAGACAAATATCCCTAGAGTTCTTAGGAATGTGGCTATGACCACCATGTACTTTGTGAAGACTCTTGGGGCAAAGGCCAGTCCGAATGGAAGGACCCTGTATTGATAGTGTCTTCCTTGGAACATGAAGCGTAGGAACTTTCTGTGTTCTGGATGAATCAGGATATGAGTGTACACTTCTTTTAAGTCTAGAGAACAGAGCCAGTCCTGACTGGAGACAGGGGAGAAGGGTTGCTAGAGAAACCATTTTGAACTTCTCGCGTATGAGAAACTTGTTTAGGATCCTGAGGTCCAGGATGGCCTGTATCCTCCTGTTTTCTTTGGGATGAGAAAGTATGGAGAATAAAAGTCCATTCTTTGCTGGGATGTTGGAAACTCTTCTATTGCGCCCTGCAATTTATTTATTTATTTATTTAACAAGTTTTTTATACCGCCTTTTCCTTCAATCAAAGCGGTTACAAAGACATACAAAGGTTAAACAAAAGCAAGGGAAACATGCACTGCTTAATCAAAACATCGAAGTAGAAAGGTGGGATACATAACATAGGTAAACCATTACAGACAATCACATTACATAAAGGTTACAATAAATGGAATCTAGTTAGGTGTTTGAGCCGTAGTGCTCTGTGAAGAGTACAGTCTTTAATTGCTTTCAGAAGTCCTTTATATCCTCAATTGATCGTAAGTCGGGAGGGAGAGAGTTCCATATTAATGGGGCCGCTAAAGAAAGTGCTCTTTGTGTAGTGAATTTGCATGATTTTGTGTAGTTACTTGGGGTGCTGAGGGTGTCTGATGTGGTTTTCCTTCTTGGTCTGTTGTTGGTGTTAGGGAGTATGAGGGCTTGGAGGCTGATTGCAGAGCTCTTTTGTCTGATTTTGAATATATTTATGATCATCTTATATTTGATGGGGTGGCTTATTGGGAGCCAGTGGAGTTCTTTGAGGATGGGGGTGATGTGGGCTTGAGTTGTGGAGCCGGTGATTATTCTGGCTGCTGTGTTTTGAGCCATTTGAAGCGATTTGAGTGAATGTTTTGATATTCCGTTGTAGATCGGGTTACAGAAATCCAGTATGCAATAGAAGGGACGTGACCTCCTGTAGTAACAGAGCAGTGAAAGGGGGGGGGGGGGGGTTGAGAATAATACTCTCTTACTGAGGTAGAGGGAGCAGGCTTTGAAGAAAAAGCCTGTACCCCTCCCTGACTATCTTCAAATCCACTGCTCTGAGGTGATCAGATGCCATCTGTGAGCATAATGGCACAGGCAGTGTGGAGGAGATGGGGTTTCTCCAGAGGCAGAGCAGCTATATTCTCTAGGAAGGAGTCAAAAACCAAGAGCAGGCTGAATCTGCTGAGCTGGTTGCGCCTTAGGAGTCTCTGAATTCCTCTGCTGTTTTGAAGGTTGCTGTCCCTTTGGGGGAACATGATACTGGCATTGAGAAGCAGGGGCGTGAGAAGAATAGTACTTCTTTTTAAAGAAGGCTTTCTTTGCTGCCTTCTTTTTAGCTGAGTTGGCAGTGGATCTTGTCTTTCTAAGACAGTCCACAACCTGCCTTTCAGACCATGTCGTCTATGCAATTAGATGCCTGTGCAATCTCTTATATATCGGTAAAACGGAGCGGCAATTTAAGATTAGAATTGGTGAGCATCGCAGTAAGCTGAAGTGTAAAACACTAGAGGCTCCTATAGTAGCTCACTGTGTATCTTATATAGCTGCTGCAAAATTGTACTCTGAAGTATAATAATATGCTTAAAGATACCGCTCTGCTCCACTTTACTTGAAGCATTTTATATAGCTGCTGTATAATAGTATACTGAAGTACCTTTATATAGCTGTTTCAAAATAGCATACGGAGGTATCCTAGATAACTGTTACACAATATCTGTTCAAAGATACAGCTCTGCTCCACCTGACCTGAAGTATTCTGAAAACTGTACTAGTACACTTCCCGGCTGCTTGCAGCCTTAACACTATACCCAACACTACCATCAAATAGTCCTCTCCCTCACAGGCCTCCCATACAACCAACTCTCGCACAAAAAACACATAATGGCCCCCATAAAACTAAAAACCCTGCCCCCCACCCTCCTACTGATGGCTCTCCTATTACAACAAATACTCACATATAAATCCAACCACCTCCCGTGCAATAGCATCCCCATCATCCATAACCCAAACCGAAATTCAATACGCTCCCCAGTAAACAATCACCCATTTAACCAGCCCCCCACAACAATACCCACAGACACTCTCCCAGAATAATCCAAATAAACCATACACAGCACAACAACAAAAACAACCTCCCCAACATAGCCACTAAATTAAAAATCATCCTAATAAACATCCGTTCCATACAGAACAAGATACCAATCATTAATGACATAATAAGAGATAAAAAACCTGACATCTTTTTCATCACTGAGACCTGGCTAACACCCACAGATACAGTATTATTAAACCAGCTACCCATATCACAATATGATGTATTCAACTGCCACCGTGATATCAAAAGAGGAGGTGGTGCACTGATACTCACTAAAAAAGACCTACAATACACTCTAACGAACACAAACAATGTTGAAGGCATGGACATCATCAACATTGAAAATAGAACACTTGCATTCACCCTAATCTACAGACCTCCATCAGCGGATCAGAAAAATCTCTCCCCCATCCTTGAAATCGCATGCACAGCATCTCGGAACAAACCCCTTGTAATCCTAGGCGACCTTAACCTCAAAAACCAATCTCAAAAGGACAATTTCCTAGACTCTATGATGCAAATGGGATTTAACCAGATAATCCTTTCCCCCACCCACACTAAAGGAAACCCACTAGATCTCATCTTTCTCCCCACCCCTTTTAACCTCCACCAGCTATACTCTCCCCCAATAATAACAGAAGTCCCATGGTCTGATCATCACTTGATAACCTTACACAAACACCCTCAAAAGCTACAAATACAACATCACACCACTCACATTTTACCCGCTTCGATAACAAGACATTCCTTGAAAAGGTATTACCCAAGCTAACTACAAACCTAACGGACATCAACTCAGTTATAGAGAATTGGAACCAAACAATCCATGAAGCAGCCACCATTACACATATCACGCAGAAGAGAGTCAAAGAATCAGAAAAATGGTTCACAAAAGACCTTGCCCTACTAAAAAAGCAACTACGAAAACAGGAAAGAATCTGGAGAAAAACAAGATCAAATGATAACAAAACCAAATACATAAACATACTTAATAGCTATAAAAATGCAATCAACAAATCAAAAAGGGACTACTATGCCAAAGTAATAAATCTCGCCCTTAACCGACCAAGAGAACTCTTCTCAATTGTGAAAACACTAACAAAAATACACAACCCAGAACCTAACCAGGACACGATAAATGTACAAACCCTAGCATCACACTTTGCTGAAAAACTAAAGGAAAAACCCCATACCCCAACCATAATAAAATCAAATAACGACAATAACTATGAATGGACAACCTTCCACATGGTTGAACGAAAACACCTGCTTAAAATTATTACAATGATCAACACCACAACCTCTCCACTTGACCCATGCCCGGTATCATGGATTAAATCTACAAGGACTTCCTTGCGGAAAACATAGAATACATAGTGAACCAATCTCTATCTCAAGGCATTATGCCCAACACCTTAAAACTCTCCTCGATCCGCCCTATTATAAAAAACAACAAACTAGACCCAAACTCATACAGACCAATAGCTAGCATACCACTCATTGCCAAAATAATAGAAAAAACCATACAACTCCAATTACAGGACCATATTGATGAACACAAACTCCTTGACTCTCATCAGTTTGGATTTCGCCCCTTCCATGGAGATGAAACTCTCCTAATCACTCTGATGGACCTCCTCATCAGAGGCACTAATGACAATAACCAAGGTTTCCTACTCCTCTTCATAGATCTATCTGCCACATTTGACAGCATCAATCACAACACACTCATCAACAGACTAGAAAATTTAAAAAAAAAAAAAGGAGGGACTGTCCTTGAATGGTTCAAGTCATACATCTCACATAGATTAATACGGGTACAAATGGGTCAAGAAACATCTGAAACTTTCCCTCAAGGTCAGGGTATCCCCCAAGGCTCAGCCCTCTCCGCCCTCCTTTTCAACCTGTACTTACAACCCATTACAAATATATTCAAAAAACATAAAATCAACCATTTTATTTATGCGGATGACATTATGCTTGCCATCCCCATAAACTCTAACAACCCCAACTATGACAACCTACTTATATGCATGAATGAGACCACCACATGGCTCGAAGACAACCATCTAAGCATCAACCTTAAAAAGACAGAAGCAATGCTCGTAACAAGAAAGCCAGACGCCGATTACAATTACCCAGCAACAATCTCAATCAACAACACACCTATACCTGTTAAAAAGGCGGTAAAGTACCTGGGACTAATATTAGACCACTCCCTCACCATGCTTCCCCACATAAAACAGACAGTAAAAACGATATTCTATAAACTCAAGACAATACAACACCTAAGACCCCTACTTGACACACATGATTTTAGATCAGTAGTCAATACCCTCATCACCCCCCACTTTGACTATTGTAATAGTCTCCTAATTGGTTTACCGCTAAAGAGCATCTACCTACTACAAAGAGCCCAAAACATATGCGCCAAGATGATCACAAAAGCTAAAATAACAGACCATGTCACCCCAATACTGTTAGACTTGCATTGGCTCCCTATAAGTAGCCGAATAAAATACAAAATCCTCCTAACTACCTTCAAACTCCTTAATAACATCTCTCCCTCACATTTGTCTACCCTAATACACCCCCCATCAGAAACTAGAATGCGCAGACAAAACGCAATCCATTCCCTCAACATAAAAACAACCATCAGAAAAACTAAAGCAACTACAAGTGATAGGGCCTTCTCCTTCGCTGCCCCCACTCTCTGGAACGATCTACCACTAACCATTCGCATGATAAAAGATCTTTATCAATTCAAAAAAGAACTTAAAACCTACCTTTTCACAAACCATTTTGAAATCCCATATCAACAGAGAACCTCTCCCCAACAATCACAAAAACACATCCACAGCACCCAAGATAGGACAAACGACTAACACAAGAAAACCTTACACTACATTACTTACACACTTTACCCAACACGCAAAAGTCTTACCCAATCTGTTGTTTTTACTGCTCTTGTAAATAACCTTTTGTAATTTAGTTCTGTTAAGTTTTATGTATTATTACCTGTATATAGTTAAAACCATGTTCTATATAGTTAATACCATGTTCCATGTAAAGTATACAGAAGTATACATAATTTGTTAACTGTTCAATGTAAACCGCCCTTGATCTCTGGAAGGGGCGGTATAGAAGAAACTATTAAATAAATAAATAAATCTCTTTGAAGAACTGCGCTGTTTTGTAATTGAAATGGTCCCTGCAGGTAGGAATGGAAAGTCGTGGGTTCAAACGTTATCAATACAAGAGCAAAAGTGGATTTTTAGATTAGCGACGACAGGTACCACTGGCTTAAACAACTCAATTGAATGGCGAGTGTGCATTTAACATTAGAAGCTTATTTCCTTCATTCATTTTGACAGTCTGTATGAACGGTGATACTACTGGCTGATTCACCTGATTGGTTGCCGGTAGTTATGTCATCATCATTTAAATCCTCTTGAACAAGCTGGCCCGCATGCGCGGCGTTTTTTCCTGCACATTGAATGAGTTCCAGATTTTTAATGCTCTGGAGTTTTTGAATGCAGTACCCCGCGGTGTATTGAGAGGTAGAAGATTTTGTTGCAAACAGGTACATTGTGATTGAAACTGCGAGTTTGGCATTGTTATGTCTACCACTTCTTTGTTGTTCTATAGATCGTGCTGTGTGAATAAATTCCCCCTGAAGAAGGAATCGAAACGCATTTTTGCGGTACCCATTTGGTGGCGTCGGGGAGATCAATCTTCAACAGTATGATAAGATAAGCACAATCTTCTATCAGTAACAACTTGGTTGACAAATATGTTAAAAATTGAAGAAAAGGTCTAATGGGAAGCTATGAAATATTGTATTTCTCTAGTGGACTGATGATTGCTTAAAGGTCATTGATGCGTTAAGGCATGTTGCTTTGGGAAAATTCAGAGCACTGCCAGTGTTAGTCTGAGACCTGCACTCATCTTTTATATATGCATGTGTATTCACGTAGAAAAAAATAAAAACAATAATTAAAAAAGTAAAAAAGAAAAAAAGAAAAAGAGAAGGAAATACAGTCGGATCCCCATTTAGACAACTTTTTCAATATCTTTAGAGGGCATTATTACAATATTGGATCTTTAACCCTCTGGAAATTTGACCTAAGGGAGTCGAGTGGATCTTGAAAGCCTATTCAGGGTAATGTTTTCAGATTCTAACTGAGATGCTTTGTCTTACATAAGAACATAAGATATGCCATACTGGGTCAGACCAAGGTCCATCAAGCCCAGTATTCTGTTTCCAACAGTGGCCAAACTAGGTCATATGTACCTAGCAGTTTCCCCAAGAGACACAAGTTCCACAATGCTTGTACTGGGTCAAGCATTGATATCTTCAGTCACTTCTTAATAATGGTTTATGGACCTTTCCTCCAGGAACTTGTCCAAACCTTTTTTAAACCCAGCTACACTAACAGCCTTTACTACATCCTCCGGTAACAAATTCCAGAGTTTGATTACACGTTGAGTGAAAAAATATTTTCTTTTATTAGTCTTAAATAGTTTACCCTGTAGCTTCATTGCATGTCCCTAGTCTTTCTATATTCTGATAACGTAAACAATCGATCTACGTTTACCCGTTCCATTCCGTTCATTAATTTATAGACTTCTATCATATCTCCCCTCAGCCGTCTCTTTTCCAGGTTAAAGAGCCCTAACCTTTTTAGCCTTTCTTCATAGGAGTATCCTTCCATCCCCTTTACCATTTTGGTGGCTCTTCTCTGAACCTTTTCTAAAATCGCTATATCCTTTTTAAGATACGGCGACCAGAATTGCACACAATATTCAAGGTGCGGTCTCACCATGGAACGATATAGAGGCATTATAATATCTTTTGTTTTATTTTCCATTCCTTTCCTTATCATACCTAGCATTCTATTTGCTCTCTTGGCCGCCGCTGCACACTGGGCCGAGGGTTTTAACATGGTATCCACAATGACGCCTAAATCTTTGCCTGGGTGGTGGTTCCTAATGTGGAACCTTGCATCGTGTAACCATAGTTTGGGTTGTTCTTCCCTAGGTGCATAACCTTGCACTTGTCCACATTAAATTTCATCTGCCATTTTGATGCCCAGTCTTCCAATTTATCAAGATCCTCCTGCAATTTTTCACAATCCTCTTCGGTTTTAACAACTTTAAATAGTTTTGTGTCATCTGCAAATTTGATAACCTCACTCGCTATTCCACTTTCCAGGTCATTTATGAATATGTCAAAAAGCAGCAGACCCAGCACAGATCCCTGGGGTACACCACTATTCACCTTTCTCCATTGGGAAAATTGGCCATTTAGCCCTACCCTCTGCTTTCTATCTTTTAACCAGTTCCTGATCCACAATAGTACACTGCCTCCTATCCCATGACTCTTTAGTTTTGCCAAAAGTCTCTGATGAGGGACCTTGTCAAAGGCTTTCTGAAAGTACAGATACACTATATCAACCGACTCACCTTTGTCCACCTGTTTATTCACTCCTTCAAAAAAACATAACAGATTAGTAAGACAAGATCTTCCTTGTCTAAAGCCATGTTGGCTGTCTCCCATTAGGTTGTGACTATCTACATGCTGAGTAATTTTATTCTGTATGATGGTTTCTACCATTTTTCCCCGGTACTGACGTCAGGCTCACCGGTCTGTAGTTTCCCGGATCACCCCTGGAACCCTTTTTAAAAATTGGTGTTACATTGGCGATCCTCCAATCTTCAGGTATTAGAGATGATTTTAATGATAGTTCACAGATTACTGATAGCAGGTCTGCCATCTCATATTTCAGTTCTTTCAACACCCTTGGATGTATACCATCCGGCCCAGGTGATTTGCTACTCTTCAGTTTATCTAATAGATGTAAGACATCTTCCCGATGTATCGATATTTCCTTCAATTCTTCCACACCTTTAAATACCACTTCCGTCATGGGTAACATCCCTACATCTTCCTCAGTAAAGACCGAAGCAAAGAATCCATTCAGTCTCTCCGCTATCGCCTTATCGCCTCTTAGTGCTCCTTTAACCCCTTTATCATCTAATGGACCAACTGACTCTCTCACAGGTTTTTTGCTACGAATGTACTTGAAAAGGTCTTTATTTCGCGCTTTTGCTTCCGCAGCAAGCTTCTTCTCAAATTCTCTCTTTGCCTGCTTTATCAATGCCTTGCATTTGACTTGCCAGTGCTTGTGCTGTTTCCAGGTTTCGTCGTTTGGCTCTTTTTTCCATTTCCTGAAAGTTGCTTTTTTGGCAACAACAGCCTCTCTGACCTCACCTTTAAACCATGCTGGCAGTTTTTTGGATTTCCTTCCACTTTTCTTAAAGCGTGGAATACAGCTGGTCTGGGCTTCCAAGATAGTATTTTTCAACAACACCCAAGCTTGATGTACGTCTTTAACCTTTGCAACTGCTCCTTTTAGTTTTTTCTCAACTGTTTTCCTCATTTTATCATAGTCTCCCTTTCGAAAGTTAAAAGGTAGTACTGTGGATTTCCTTACTATCCCTCCTCCAATAATTAAATCAAAGGCGATCATGCTATGATCACTATTGCCAAGTGGCCCCAACACCCTTATCTCTTGCACTAGATCTGGTGTTCCACTAAGGACTAGGTCTAATATGGCTTCCCCTCTGGTCGGTTCATAAACCAGCTGCTCCAAGAAGCAGTCATTTATTTCATCCAGGAACTTTATCTCCCTAGCATGCCCTGACGTGACACTGACCCAGTCGATACCAGGGTAATTGAAATCACCCATTATTATTACTGCACTGTAACGTTTGTTAGCTTCCTTGATTTCTTTGAGCATTTCATCATCCATTTGGTCATTCTGACAAGGCGCTCGATAGTACACCCCCACTGCTATTGCCTTCCCCCTTTTATATGGAATTTCAATCCATACAGATTCTACAGCAGATTTTGTTTCCTGCAAAACTTTAATCCTTTCTGAGTCAATGCCCTCTCTAACATAGAGCGCAACCCCTCCACCAATTTGATCAGCTCTATCATTACGATATAGTTTGTACCCAGGTATCACAGTGTCCCACTGGTTGTCCTCCTTCCACCATGTCTCTGATATTCCAATCATATCTAACATTTCATTTAGTGCTATATATTCTAACTCTCCCATCTTATTGTTTAGACTTTCCATAAAGGTTTTCACCAGTGCAAGGAATATTACCCAACTTATCTTGAACCCACTGTTCAAGATCCGATGCTTGTAGCCATGCAAGTCTGCGTGCACCAATGCAGATTGATGTAGCTTGTCACCAGGTGCCCCTAGTGGTTGGTCGGAGTAAGGGCATCTGGCACATTTAATTAATTTTTAAGGAGTGATTGACCTAAAGGGCCTACAGGATTCTGGTCCTTGTAGTACAGAACTCCTTATGAAGAACGATTCAAGCCAAAGTGTAGAGTAACAAGGCTTTATTTCCCTGGTCAACGCTAAGGTCCAGTAAGACACAAAGAAAGTAAATACAGTCCTTCTCTTTAACAAAAAGGTTCCACCAACATTTCAAACAATCAACTGTTGTAGGTTTCACAGTTAAATGTAAGTCTGGGCTAAGGCTTCTTTTAAATCAAAACAAATTAATATATCAGCAGAGAAATGGTTACAAGCTTCACCATCAGCAGAGTTCTTCTCTCTCTAGAAATCCTGCAGGGAATTCATGCTAGCTGCTGAACAAAGATTACATTCCATCGGCTCCTCCTGAGGAATGGGAATACTGTTTTCATATTCAAAGTCCATTGACTCAGGGTCACTGCCCTCCTCAGATGAATGATAATTTTCACTCCCTGTTAACTCCTCACAGGGATTCTTTTGCTTCCCATAAAACTCTCTTACTAAGCTTTGGGGAAATGCTTTTAAAAGGTCAGTTTTACTTCTTCTCCCCTTATAAAGTTTAACTCTTTGAACAGGGTTTTCATCAGTAAAACTTTCTCTTAGAATTAAGGATTTTGCATACCTTGGCTTCTCTAAGCTGCCACACCCAGAGCTCTCCTTGTAACGTGCTTTCTCAGGCAGACAAGCTGTTCTATGCAGTGCTCTGCCTTCAGGGCTATCAGGCAAACCTGGTATGGATTTCCACCCTTTGTGGTTCTTAGCAAAGGTATCTCTGTAGTAGGAACTTCCCCTCCTTGTTCCTTGCTGGTTTGATACAATGAACTTACTTGGGCTAGGAGAGTTGCTTTTATCCGGCAGATTGCTTCTTCTGTTTGCTTTGCTATGGACTCTGTCCCAATATGTTTGGCCTCTCTAGACTCTATCCCTTTGAGTGAAACTCCTTTGGATTCTGTCTCTTTGAGTTGGCTGCACGTGGAAGCTGTCCTGTTCCAGGTTCCTTTTCCCACAGCTATCCAAACTGCTGCTCCGTCCTGAGCTTCTTGCTGAGTCTCTTGCAGTGATACTTGCTGTGCTTCTGGCTATGTTCCTGGATAGGTTACTTTCGCCGCTCCTGTTGCTTCCATGGCGCTCCTTGCTGCTTTGCCGGCTCTTACTACTGCTCTCCTTGCTGCTCTTCCCTTCTACCATCTGGTTTCCTTTATAAAGGGATTTTTGGTTTGAACATTTTGGGCTTGATCTCAGCTGAAACTGCTTGCTACTAATGCACTCAGTGTCAGAGCACGTTGCTTCTGGCTCTGTGGAACTGCTCATATGCCCTCTGGCTGTGCTGCGCTGGAACTGCGCTCTCTGCATCTTCTCAGTTCCATGTAAAACAGGTTTTTTTTTCTAAGACTATTTCTTTCATAGGTTCCGCATTATGACAAGCTATACTGGTGCACTCAAAACAATCAAAGGCTGCTCTGTTGACAAACTTTGAGACATTCTGAGCATGCTTGACTAGAGTGAGGTAGTCTGCTCTCTTGTCATCAGAGAAAAGAGGAGCCATTTATTCTAAATCCCTAGTTACCTCCTTGATGAATATACCCATGTAGAGTATGTAGGAAATGATTATGGCTGATAGCATGGAGGCCTGAAAACAACATCGACCAAAAGCATCGAGGGTTCTCGATTCCCTACCCGGAGGGTTGGAGGAATGCGTCTTTGCGCTCTTGATTCGACACATTGCTGATTCCAATAGCATTGAGTGGTGCGGCAATTGTGTCTTTTGGAAACCGGGACATTCCAGTACTCGGTGCAAGGTATCGACCCATCGAGTATGTGGGGAAATAGTAAGGGGTGTCTCCCACATATGGAGCATGAGGTCATGGAGAATGCGGTGAATAGGAAGTGTGGCTGCTTCCTTAGGAGCTGTTGGGGGTATTGGAGAATTTCCAATTCTTCAGCTCTAGGTTATTTCTCTGATGTCACTGTTATGGAAAGGCCGCTGGCAACATCACATAAATTCCTTGAAAAGACATGTCCTCTGGTGGAGACATGCGACGTTGTGGAGACAGGGATGAGTTCTCCGGTAGGCTTTGTAGGCCTCGAGTATCAGTCGATTCGTCATCCGATGAATCTGATTCCGAAGACTTGAAGTATCGACGGGTGGTGTGTTTGTGTTCCGTTGTAACTCGGTATTGATCGAAGTCAATTCCTGGAACCTGCTTAGCCGAAACTTCGGTACCAGAAATGGATTTGAGGGCAGGCATGGGCAGTAGTGTATCGAGTGGCATGTAACCCAGTGTGGTTTGGACCGGTACCCAAGATGGTGCTGGCTTTTGTGGAACCGACAGTAAAGACTTTACTGGAACCGAGGCTGCCGGTAAAGGCGTTAAGTTCTGCTCGATGGCCAGTATGTGCTGATTCATGGAGCTTGCTGATGTTTGGGTTTCAGTGCCAGAGTTATGGGCCACGATCCCTGAGCACAGCACCAGGAGCTCTACAGAGGCGGAGGCCTCGGGAGCGTTCTGGGACCCCACAATGGCTTTGGAGGAAGAGTCCTCCTGCCGGGGCTGTTTGGCCAGTGTATGTCCCTCCAGAGCAACACTCAAGGCATTTTGATGATTAGAAGGAGATCTACCCTTGGGGGGTGGCCAGTCTTCGATGAAGACTTATATTTTGATTCCTGAGATTCATGGGAGGAAGACGATGTCCTTGATTACGTTGATGCTAAAGAGACAATGTCGGAGGCAAAGAGGGTTCCTAACTTTGTACCCGATTCTGTAGGCCTCTCTTCATCATCTTCCTGCAGAGGGGACATTCTGAAGGTTGATGGTAAGGATCTAGGCATTTTAGACACCAGTCATGGTTGTTGGTGGCCGAGATGGTACTGCCACACTTAGAACATCTTTTACACCCACTGGTTCGTTTTCCTATTTTGTCGGTGACAGAATGGAAGGTCTGGGTCTAAAATGGGGTTGATATGCCTGAAGAAAGAGAATTTTCCCTTCTTCTTTTTTTTTGAAAGAAAGAAAGAACTGACTGGAAGTCGGTACCAGCGTCGGCAGGAAGACAGACGCGAAGCACAAAAATATGAAAAACAGGTATTTTCTGCAGTAACAGGATTTGCTTCCTGCTGGCTCCGCAGAAAACAAAGAACTGAGGAGGGAGAGTGACAAAAGCAGGAAGGCAGCTATGCAAGTGCAGTGGGATGCTCCCAAAAGCTTTCCTTTTGGACGCTGAGGAGCATTCCTGCACAGGCTCTGTTGGTACAGATGTGTGAAGACTACATTCTTGCTTGTTCCTGGAGATAAGATTGAGATGGGAGGTAGGGAGATAGAGATATTGGACATGGAAAGGGACATAGGGAGAAGCAAGGAGGGAAGATAGAGTGGTGATGTTGGCCAGGGGGTTATAGGGAGGCTATAGGAAAATGGGGAGAGGGAACAGAGAAAAGATGCTGGGCATGGGGTAATAAGGGGAGAAGGAAATGCAGGACATGAGGGTAATAGGGAGAGAGATGGGAGAAGATGGACATGGGGTAAATAAGTTGAGAAAGAGACGGAGAGATGCTGGACATGGGAGTAATAGGGAGGGGATGGTATGGAGATGGGGTAGATGCTGGTTGCAGGGAAATAGGGAGGGAGAGGGCAGACATTGAAGGAAAGAGAGAGCTGAGATACTGGATGGAGGGAAAGAGAGCCAGAGAGAGAGAGAGAGAGAAAGATGCTGGATGCTGTGTGTGTGTGAGAGATGTTAGACATGGAGGGGAAGAGAGAGTGAGCAAAAGACTAGGGAATAATGGACCAGGGAAGAAGAGCTGTGGAATGGAAGGGGACTAGGGTAAAGTTTGAAAAGTGGTACGTAGACGGCATAAAAAAGAGGGTGATTGAGAACTGGATAGTAGGAATAGTAAAATCTGGTTGGACAGAGAGAAATAAATGGAAGAAAGCTGAAAGGAAAAAACAATAATATACAAGATGGAAGGAAGTGAAGAAAACAAAAGGAGAGACAAGAAATGGCAGATGGACTACAGACCATAGAAAGAGGGCTAAGAGAAGACAGAAGAAAGCAGAAGCCTCAGATCGGGACCAGCATGGTCAGACAATGGTCTTCTTCTCTCCTCCTCCAAGTTCACCACTTGCTCCTCTGATCCTATCTCCTCCCATCTCCTCTCCTCTATTTCCTCTACCGTTGTCCCCTCCATTTCTCATATTCTCAACCTTTCCCTCTCCACTGCTACTGTCCCGGCTGACTTTAAACATGCTGTGGTCACGCCTCTCCTTAAGAAACCCTCACTTGATCCCTCTAGTCCTTCTAATTATCACCCCATCTCTCTCCTTTCTTTCATTTCTAAACTGCTCGAACGTGCGGTTTACCGCCGTTGTCTTGACTTCCTCTCTTCCCATGCTCTTCTCTATCCCTTACAATCCGGTTTTCATCCTTTGCACTCTACTGAAACTGCTCTTGTCAAAGT
Source organism: Ichthyophis bannanicus (assembly GCA_033557465.1). Lineage (NCBI taxonomy): Eukaryota > Metazoa > Chordata > Amphibia > Gymnophiona > Ichthyophiidae > Ichthyophis > Ichthyophis bannanicus. Next base: position 225,115,737 of record CM066031.1, read on the forward strand.
CTGCAGTGACTTGTTCCTGGCTAAATCTAAAGGCCTTTACTCTGTCCTTATTCTCCTTGACCTTTCTGCTGCCTTTGACACTGTTGACCATGATCTTCTCCTTGACATTTTGTCCTGGCTTGGCTTTAGGGACTCTGTTCTCTCCTGGTTCTCCTCATATCTCTCCCATCGCTCCTTTAGTGTATGTTCTGGTGGCTCCTACTCCTCTGTTACCCCGCTCTCGGTTGGTGTCCCCCAGGGTTCTGTCTTGGGTCCCCTTCTTTTTTCTCTCTATAACCAATCCCTTGGTGTGCTTATTTCTTATCATGGTTTTCAGTACCCTCATCTACTCCTGATCTTTCTTCTGCTTTCCAGTCCCGGATCTCTTGCTGTCTCTCTGTCATTGCTGCTGGATGTTCCATCGTCGTCTGAAATTGAACATGGGCAAGACTGAACTTCTCATTTTTTCTCCTAAAATTTCCCTTTCTCCTTCTTCTTTTTTCAGTCTCTGTTGATGGCTCCGTTCTCCAACCTGTTTCATCTGCTCGTAATTTGGGTGTTATTTTTGACTCTTCGCTCTTTCTCCTCTCATATCCAACTCAAGGCTAAGACCTGTCGCTTCTTTCTCTTCAACATTGGCAAAATCCGCCCCTTTCTCTCTGAGCTCACTACTAAAACCCTCATCCATTCCCTAATCACCTCCTGCCTTGATTATTGTAACCTCCTTCTTGCTGGTCTCCCTCAGTCTCATCTCTTCCCTCTTCAGCACTCTGCTGCCCGTTTGATTTTCCGTCAGCCTCGTTTTGCCCACATCACTCCTCTCCTCAGATCTCTTCACTGGCTCCCTATCTGTTTCCTTATCCACTTTAAGCTTCTCCTTCTGACCTATAAGTGCATTCATTCTGTGGCTCCTCAGTACCTTTCTTATCTCATTTCTCCCTATTTCCCCCCTCGTGTACTCCATTCTTCTTCCCAGTTGCTTCTTGCTATGTCCTTCTCCTCTATTGCCAACTCCAGATTCCGCTCTTTTCACCTTGCTGCTCCCTACACTTGGAATAAACTTCCTTTGTCTATACATCAGGCATCTTCTTTGCCCCTCTTCAAACTCAAGTTAAAAGCTCATCTTTTTGCCTCTGCCTTTGGCTCTTGATTTTGCTGTTCTCCTTCCTTCCTCTCTTTTATTTCACCTTTCTTCCTTCCTCTTACACTTGTTCTTACCTCTTTCCTTTGTCCTGTCTCTCCTGCTCTTGTCTCTTTGCCCTTGTTCTTATCTTTTTTCTACTCCTTTTCTTGCTTTGTCTTTTTAGATTGTAAGCTCTTTTGAGCAGGGACTGTCTTTTTGTGTTTTCATTGTACAGCGCTGCGTGTGCCTGGTAGCACTTTATAAATGCTTAGTAGTAGTAGTAGTAGACAATAAAGGTAGAAAAAATTATTTTATTTTCAATTTAGTGATTGAACTTTGCACAATATTTATATTTTACACAGTATGGGGAACTGCATCTCTTTTATTTCTCTGATGTTTCTCCTCATGTAGAGTCTGGCTTCTTGGGGTTTTAGTTTAATTTTTGTCTACATATTTTTATTTTAGGTTGTGGTCACTTATTCTGTACTTGGTGAAGGTCTATTTTCTGAGTGTGTGACTGAGGCCAGGCATTCTGTTAAAATGGAGTTTGCATTTAGGGATTTGTACTGTAGTAATTTGACTTGTTCAGCATAATCCAATCCAGCCTTTGACTTCATGGCTACCAGGATTAGTATTTTGCATTTTGTATCTTCTCTCCTCATCAATAATCTGGTCATAGCAAAATAACTGATGTGAAGATACGTGGAATGGTTTGAATGGGGGTGGGACTGTGTAAGTGGCTTTTCATTAATCAAATTTAATGTTTATTATTATGTTTGTTTTATTATAACATCTATTTTAATAAATTGCAAGTGTATGTTTGGAAGCCACCTATGATTTTAGATGGGTGGCATATATATTTTAAAATAAAGTATACTAAATTTATGCAAATTATGCCGCAATAAATCTCTGCACATGGCTCTGAATCAGCCTTATGCCACCCCAGGGGTAAGCAGACAGGGGGGGGGGGGAGGAACTGGGAAGTGCAGGAAAGCAGAAACCTCAGATTGGGACCAGAATGATCAGAGAATAAAATGGTCAGACAACAAATGTAGAAGAGAATTTTATTTTCAATTTAATGATCGACTTGGTGCTATCTTTACATTTTATTAAGTAAAGGGAAATGCATCTCTTTTTATTACTCTGGTGTTGCATTGTATCTGACTTCTTGGTGTTGCAGTTTAATTTTTATCTACATATGTTTATTTTTAGGTTATGGTCACTTATTCTGTACTTGATGAGGGTCTGTATTCTGAGTTTGTGGACAAGGCCAGGTGTTCTGCTAACATGGAGTTTGTACTGTAGTAATCTGAATTGTTCAGCTTTTCAAATAGGTGTTGGATCTTCCAGGGCCCACTTGCAGTATTTACAGTGCTGCTTCTTTAGGGTAGGCTCCTTATGTGAGTTTTGGAAGTGGTGCTAGTATGGTATGGTAGGTTTGCTCTACAGATCGTCAGTAACTTTTTTGTAGGGTTTTGCATTAGTTCACAATATGCCTGGTACTGAAGAATGTTTGTTATTGTCAGTGAGATGATTAGAATCAGATTTTATTGCTTTTAGATACTGAGTTCTGTGGGCGAATGTTCTGTTCTGCTCCGCACCCACTGTTGAGGGAGGGGGTTCTGTGAATGTAAAATATATATTCATAAAGAAAAGCAAGAACCATAATGCAGTCTATAACACCTCCAAAAAAAAGAGTTATAATTTGGTGTTATAAACTGTGCTGTGGTTCTCACTCTTTCTTTTTGTTCCTTGGTGTGCGAACATCTTGCATTTCCTCCACATTATCTAATTAGCTTTTTTGTTTGGTTCAGTCCCTTACTGGAGTTTTGAGAAAGCCAGAGTGAGGGGGGGGGGGGCATCTCATCCCAAGCCTTAGGCAGCAGATTGCCTTGAGCCACCCCTATACCCAGGTATCACAGTGTCCCATTGGTTGTCCTCCTTCCACCAGGTCTCTGAGATGTCAATAATATCTAACCTTTCATTTAGTGCTATATATTCTAGCTCTCCCATCTTATTTTTCAGACTTCCTGCATTTGCATACAGGCATTTTAGAGGTTGTATTTTATTCATATTAATCTGGTTATCAGTTGATAGGTGTAATTTAGATTCTTTCGGCTCTGTACTGAAGGACATCTGGGTTACTTTTATCTTTGTTGGAACAATCATCTCTAGTGGGATGCCCTAACTTCTCTGTTTTGCTACTATCCTTCAAGGATACATCCTTCTGAATCATGTGCTCCTGGGCGAATGTCAGCTGCCCCTAGTTTAAAAGCTGCTCTATCTCCTTTTTTAATTTATTTATTTACTTAACTAAGCTTATATTCTGCATTTCTACAAGTCAAAGCACTGTACATTCAGGAGCTGTATATATATTTCCCTTGTTCATGATGGGCTCACAATCTATGTTTTTTTACTTGAGGCAATGGAGCGTTAAGTGGCTTGGCCAAGGCCACAAAGCACAGTTACTTACCTGTAACAGGTGATCTCTAGGAACAGCAGGAATAAGTCTTCACATATGGGTACGTCGGTACCGACGCAGTCTGCGCGGGAAAGCTTCCCAGCTTCCAATCAGAAAGCTTTTGGAAGCATCCCACCACGCCTGCGTGCTGCCTTCCTGCCTTTCCCAACTGTCTCTCCTCAGTTAAGTTTTAAAGCTGAGACAAAGAGAGAGAGAGAGAGAAGGGAAAGATAGAGATAGAGAAAATACAACTCCAGGGCACTGTTCCCTCTAAGCTGTGCGCGTGTGCGCGCGCACACACCTCGCCAAGAGAGCGCACATACTTTACAACAGAGCGCACAAAAATTACAGCTCTGATTCTGACAGAAAACAACACAGACGTCTTAAAATTTAAAAGTTATGATGGTAATTACTAGAAATTTCCCGCTTCATTTAGTAATCGTCTATTTTCATTTAATTTGATTAAAATCAATGTAGTGTACATACTGTATTCTGACGTGTAGTCTAATTTTAAAGTATATAACGCCGAGTGTCGTTATGTGGCGCACAAAAATTTAACCTTCCTTCAAAAGCTGCACACAGCTGATATTTTATGCGCACACAGCCTACAGAAAATTAGAGGGAACATTGCTCCAGGGGAGGTGGGGGGGGGGGGGGGGGTTGTGAATACTTATTCCTGCTGTTCCCAGAGATCACCTGTTGCAGGTAAGTAACTGTGCTATCTCCAGGAACAAGCAGGAATAAGTCTTCACATATGGGGACTCCCAAGCTAAGATGCCTGGAGTCCCAGCATGCTATAGACTGGAACATGCTACACCTCATATCGCCAGGCATCCTCAGGATGGAGGGTAGGAGTTACATAAGAACATAAGATATGCCATACTGGGTCAGACCAAGGTCCATCAAACCCAGTATCCTGTTTCCAACAGTGGCCAGTCTAGGTCATACGTACCTAGCAGTTTCCCCAAAAGACACAGGTTCCACAATGCTTGTATTGGGTCAAGCATTGATATCCTAGGTCCCTTCTTAATAATGGTTTATGGACTTTTCCTCCAGGAACTTGTCCAAACCTTTTTTAAACCCAGCTACACTAACAGCCTTTACTACATCCTCCGGTAACAAATTCCAGAGTTTGATTACACGTTGAGTGAAAAATTATTTTCTTTTATTAGTCTTAAATAGCTTACCCTGTAGCTTCATTGCATGTCCCCTAGTCTGTCTATATTCTGATAACGTAAACAATCGATCTACGTTTACACGTTCCACTCCGTTCATTAATTTATAGACTTCTATCATATCTCCCCTCAGCCGTCTCTTTTCCAGGTTAAAGAGCACTAACCTTTTTAGCCTTTCTTCATAGGAGTATCCTTCCATCCCCTTTACCATTTTGGTGGCTCTTCTCTGAACCTTTTCTAATAACGCTATATCCTTTTTAAGATACGGCGACCAGAATTGCACACAATATTCAAGGTGCGGTCTCACCATGGAACGATATAGAGGCATTATAATATCTTTTGTTTTATTTTCCATTCCTTTCCTTATTATACCTAGCATTCTATTTGCTCCCTTGGCTGCCGCTGCACACTGGGCCGAGGGTTTTAACATGTTATCCACAATGACGCCTAAATCTTTTTCCTGTGTGGTGGTTCCTAAAGTGGAACCTTGCATCGTGTAACCATAGTTTGGGTTGTTCTTCCCTAGGTGCATAACTTTGCACTTGTCCACATTAAATTTCATCTGCCATTTTGATGCCCAGTCTTCCAATTTATCAAGATCCTCTTGCAATTTTCCACAATCCTCTTGGGTTTGAACAACTTTAAATAGTTTTGTGTCATCTGCAAATTTGATAATCTCACCCGTTATTCCACTTTCCAGGTCATTTATGAATATGTCAAAAAGCAGAGGACCCAGCACAGATCCCTGGGGTACACCACTATTCACCTTTCTCCATTGGGAAAATTGGCCATTTAGCCCTACCCTCTGCTTTCTATCTTTTAACCAGTTCCTGATCCACAGTAGTACACTGCCTCCTATCCCATGACTCTTTAGTTTTGCCAAAAGTCTCTGATGAGGGACCTTGTCAAATGCTTTCTGAAAGTCCAGATACACTATATCAACCGACTCACCTTTGTCCACCTGTTTATTCACACCTTCAAAAAAACATAACAGATTAGTAAGGCAAGATCTTCCTTGTCGAAAGCCATATTGGCTGTCTCCCATTAGGCCATGACTATCTAAATGCTGAATAATTTTATTCTTTATGATGGTTTCTACCATTTTTCCCGGTACTGACGTCAAGCTCACCGGTCTGTAGTTTCCCGGATCACCCCTGGAACCCTTTTTAAAAATTGGTGTTACATTGGCTATCCTCCAATCTTCAGGAATTAGAGATGATTTTAATGATAGTTCAGAGATTACTAATAGCAGGTCTGCAATCTCATATTTCAGTTCTTTCAACACACTTGGATGTATACCATCCGGCCCAGGTGATTTGCTACTCTTCAGTTTATCTAATAGTTGTAATACATCTTCCCTATGTATCGATATTTCCTTCAACTCTTTTGCACCTTTAAATACCACTTCAGTCATGGGTAACATCCCTATATCTTCCTCAGTAAAGACCGAAGCAAAGAATTCATTCAGTCTCTCTGCTATCGCCTTGTCACCTCTTAGTGCCCCTTTAACGCCTCTATCATCTAATGGACCAACTGACTCTCTCACAGGTTTTTTGCTGCGAATGTACTTGAAAAAATCTTTATTTCGCGTTTTTGCTTCCGCAGCAAGCTTCTTCTCAAATTCTACCTTTGCCTGCTTTATTAATGCCTTGCATTTGACTTGCCAGTGCTTGTGCTGTTTCCAGGTTTCGTCGTTGAGAACAGAAAGGTGCTGTAAGAGACAGCCAACCTAGCATAGGACTGCAGGCAAGGAGTCCTTGTGTGGATGACAATTATCATCAATATATTGAAAAGGAAATATTGCAATATGGACCTCCCCTAACAGGATTGCAGAAAAGTATGGAGGTTCATGAGATCTACTGGGGATCCAGTAGAGGAACCTCAAGGAGGACCCCACTTTGAAGTGGAGGTAATAAACCTGTTAGAAAAAACAGTGGAGGTCAGAATCCTGAAAGGTGAGAGGTAACCCCAGAAATCAACTGGGGTAGTACAAAAACAGTAGGCCTTCAGCGGAAGGCTTTATGAAAAAAGCCCAGACTCTTTTGGCTGCAGAGTGGCTCACTCTTAGGAGCAAAAAGAGGAAAGGCTGACCAATTTGGACAAACCGGCCTAGTCCTTGTGGGAAGAAGGGCTATGGAAAACCCCCTGCATCTCAAAAAGAAGGACAGATGTCTGAGGCATTAGATCCGCTGATTAACTGAAGATCCGCAATGTCTTTCCTAACTGGTGTAGCTAGGAAAGATACTGGAGATGGAGATCTTCAGGGGTACCTAAACCTTAAGGTTATGGTAGAAGTTGTTAACTACCACAGAAGTGGTTGTGTGTGTAGAACCCCAAACATGCTGGACAGCATGGTATGGGTAGAGCCCAACTGACAGAATCATATAGAGATATGTATAGCTATATGAGCATAGACAGTCAGATAGATAAGTATGTGAATACATATTTACCTATAATAAAATATCTCAACAGACACACATATTGTTGTTGTTGTTGTTAAGTGCCGTCGAGTCGGAGTCGACTCATGGCGACCCTATGGATAGCTATCCTAAACTGTGTTCGGTCTTCAGTCAGGCGGCTCATTGTTGACAGACTGGTACCCGTAGCTGCTGTTATTGTATCGATCCATCTCATTGCTGGCCTTCCTCTTTTGCGTTGACCTTCTATCTTGCCAAGCATAATGTCTTTCTCTAATGATCTCTCTCTTCGCATGATGTGTCCAAAGTATGAAAGTCGAAGTCTTGTCATCTGAGCTTCTAAAGAAAGCTTAGGTTTGATCTCCTCTAGTACCGACTGGTTTGTTCTTCGGGCAGTCCATGGTATACACAGTATTCGCCGCCAGCACCATAATTCAAAGGCATCAATTTTCTTCCTGTCTATCTTTTTCACTGTCCAGCTTTCACATCCATATGATGTTATTGAAATTACCATGGCTTGAACAAGTCGAATCTTTGTATGGAGAGAGACATCTCTGCTCTTGAGAATCTTATCTAGGTCTTTCATAGCCATTCTGCCAAGAGCAATGCGTCGTCTGATTTCTTGACTGCTTGTTGCTTCTTTATTGATAGTTGATCCAAGTAGGTTAAAGTTGTTCACAATTTCAATTTCTTCTCCTTCAACGATGAACCTGTTGATTATGCCAGTTGTCATGATCTTTGTCTTCTTTACATTAAGGTGCAGGCCCATTTTAAGACTATGTTCTTTGATTGTGAGAAGCAAATGTTTCAGATCATCTTCACTTTCAGCCAGTAATGTGGTATCATCAGCATAGCGAAGGTTGTTGATGAGTCTTCCACCAATCTTCACACCTCTGTTGTCTTCATACAATCCTGCTTCTCTGATGATTTGTTCTGCATATAAATTAAACAGGTAGGGGGAAAGTATGCAGCCTTGTCTTACACCTTTGCTTATTTTAAACCATTCTGTTTCTCCTTGTTCCGTTCGAAATGTTGCTTCTTGATCAATGTACAGATTGCGCAAGAGAACGATCAGGTGTTCTGGTATACCCATGCTTCTTAATGTGGCCCAGAGTTTCTCATGGTTTACACAGTCAAAAGCCTTGCTATAGTCAATAAAGCACAAATAGATATCCTTTTGGTATTCTTTAGTCTTTTCAAGGATCCATCTCACATCCGCAATGATGTCTCTCGTTCCTCGCCCTTTCCTGAACCCTGCTTGCACTTCAGGTAGTTCTTGTTCCAGGTATGGTTGTAGTCTCTTTTGAATAATCTTCAGTAGAATCTTGCTGGCATGTGGGATCAGAGCGATTGTGCGATAATTTCCACAGTCAGTTGGATCACCTTTCTTTAGTATTGGTATAAACACAGATCTTTTCCAGTCAGTTGGCCATGATGTTGTCTTCCATATTTCTTGGCAGAGCCTTGTGAGTACGGTAACAGCTGCATCAGATTGCTGCAATACTTCTATGTGAATGCTATCAATGCCTGGTGCTTTGTTCTTTGATAAGGCTTTCAATGCTGCTTCAACTTCTTCTTTCATCACCAATGGTTCCCGATCATAAGGTACAGGTTGAAACGGCTGTTGGTCCACTTGATCTTTATCATATAAAAACTCTGTATATTCCTTCCACCTTTACTTGATCTTCTCAGCATCATTCAACATAGAACCTTGAGCATCTTGTAACATTCCAATTCGAGGCTGGAACCTTTTCTTTAACTCTCGTAGCTTTAGGAAAGTCGATCTTGTTCTTCCTCTAATAGTTTCTGCTTCTATTTCCTTGCAAGTGTCATTGTAGTACTTTTCCTTGTCCTGTCTTGCTGCACGTTGGAAATCTCTGTCGAGTTCTGCGATTGTCTTTCTTTCTCCTCTGGCTTTAGCTTCTCTGCGTTTCTGGGCAATTTTCAGAGTTTCTTCCGTCATCCATTTTGGCCGTTTTTGCTTTTTCACCTTTTGTAGATACTTCTCGCTTTCTTCCAACACAACCTTCTTGATGTCATTCCATAACTCTTCCGGAGCTCTGTCATTTGTATCTAAAGCAGCAAATCGATTTTGCAGGCAGTCTTTAAATTCCAGTGGTATATTCTCAAGGTCATATTTTGCTGCATTCATGAGTGGTTTGCTCTTTTTCAACTTTAGCTTGAGTTTCCATACTAGTAGTTGATGATCTGTACCACAGTCAGCTCCAGGTTTTGTCTTTGTTGATGTTACAGAGCTTTTCCATCGTTGACTTCCACATATGTAGTCAATTTGATTTTTATATAATCCATTCGGTGAAGTCCATGTGTACAGTCGCCACTTGTGTTGCTGGAAGAAGGTGTTTGAGATGAATAGATCATTGGTCTTGCAGAATTCTATCAGTCTTTCTCCAGCTTTATTTCTGTTGCCAAGTCCATATTTTCCAACTATTTTGCCTTCTTCTTTGTTGCCAACCTTTGCGTTCCAATCACCCATGACTATCAGGATATCCTGTTTGCATGTTCTGTCAATTTCAGCTTGTACTTGTTCATAGAACTCTTCAATTTCATTCTCTTCAGCAGCTGTTGTTGGGGCATATACTTGAATTATAGTTGTGTTGATAGGCAATCCTCGTAGACGAATAGAGATTAAGTGTTCGCTGACTGAATTGTATTTCATTACAGTTCTTGCAAGTTTCTTCTTTATTATAAATGCAACACCATTTCTTCTTTGTCTTTCATTTCCAGCATAGTAGACCATGTGATCATCTGATGCAAAGTGCCCCATGCCAGTCCATTTCAGTTCGCTGACACCCAACAGATCAAGTTGTACACGTTCCATTTCATTCTTGACCACCTCCAACTTCCCTTGGTTCATGCTTCGTACGTTCCATGTTCCAATGTGTAAGACATCTTTACAGCTTCTGACTCTCATTTCATGCGCAGCTACATCAGCAGTCAGACTTCCCGAGGGCTTTGATCCAACCACATCATAAATGCTGGCTTTACTCTGAAAAGTCTTCAGCTCTTCCCCAGTAGCTAGTTGAGTGCCTTCTGACCTGGGGGTCTCATCTTCCAGCACCATAGCACAATTTGTTTTGTTGTAACTATCCATTGGATTTTCATGGCAAGATACAGAAGTAGATTGCCGGGCCTTTCTTCCGCGCAGTTTAAGTTTGGTGTTGTTGCCTTTGTCACAAAAATGTGATCCTCCGCCGTCAACACTGTCCCATTCTGCTGCTGCCCAGATGGGTGGTTTGTCTTGGTCTGGCACCTCAGCTGAGACCTGTCCATCTTGGGAGACCCTGCCAGTAGTTAAACTACCGATAGTTTAGCTCTCAGCATCACTGATGCACGCAAGCCCTCACAGCACGACAAGCTGCAAACCAAGTGAGAGCAGACACACATATGTATATATATACATATAGATATATAGACATATAAAAATATATCTATAGTGAGATATGGAAGGGCATAATATATATACACACAAATGACAGATATATATATCTATAGAGATGTATACAGATATATATATATATAGATATGAATATATAGGCCTATATATAGGTGTCTGCAGTTAAGCAGACAGAGATATGCCTATAGAAGTATATTCACATAGGATATGTGGAGAGGAAAGATTCATCTAATAACAAGAAGGTGGAACCTACTTGAGAAGATATATAGAGAATCTATTCCTCCTGGTTATGATGGAGGGAGTCAGGGGAAAAATCTCCCTGACAAGGAACAGACTAGATTGCTGCAAGAATGCTAGCCAGTGAAATAACCAGGATAGTTACGTGAAGAGCAGAGGATAATATCAGTCTGCAGGCAGCAAGTCTCGAGTCTTCCAGAACTCTAGCATGGTAAATGGACAGAAGACGCATAGGAATGAGATACCATGTTGACCTACTTGAGGGGCAAAAAGGGTATCATGCGTTCTTTAGCTGAATATGCGCTGTCCATGAAGGATTAGGATACCATGAGGACGAGCTGCAGGGAAAAAAAGAGCATATTCCCGGTGGGAATCCAGAGGACCAAACCAGGGAATTGAACAACTCTTTAATCTTTCACGTAAGAGAAGGCCCATGTCCTTTGTTTTAAAAAGGAGATAGAAGGGTAGGAAGAACCCTTCCAGTCATGAGGGCATGACTGAGGGAGCCTTTTCCAACCATCTAAGACAGCTGTTAGAGAAAATCCTAATGCTCTCTAGCAAGGGCCCATAGTAGAAAGCTTCTCTGTAGAGTTGCAGAGAGCATGATGCAGGAGAAAGCACAGTTACTTACCTGTAACAGGTGATCTCCGGAATAGCAGGAATTAGTCTTCACATATGGGAGACGTCGCCGACGGAGCCCGCACGGGAATGCTCCCCAGCATCCAATCAGAAAGCCTTTGGGAGCATCCCCCGCGCCTGCGCGGTGGCTTCCCGCCCTTCCTACTGCCTCTCCCCAGTTGAGTTTCATAGCTGAGCCAGAAGGAGAGGAGAGGAAGGAATAGAGAGAAAGAGATACAACTCCTAGGGGAGGTGGGCGGGTTGTGAAGACTAATTCCTGCTGTTCTGGAGATCACCTGTTACAGGTAAGTAACTGTGCTATCTCCAGGAACAAGCAGGAATAGGTCTTCACATATGGGGACTCCCTAGCTGAGGATGCCCGGGGGAGATCCCATAAGCCCGGCCCAGGACGGGATGGCATTTGCCCAACCTGAATCCCCGGCATCCCCTGAGGGATGGAGGGTAGGAGTTGAGAGAGAGAACAGCAAAAACCCAAAGACTACAGGGAGAGTAGTCATTAGAATGCATGGAAGCATCATTAAGTTTTAATGAATTAATAACTTGTAGAGCTTACCTACTGAGTTGTAGGAAGTAGAACCGTGATGAAGGTACTGTAGATGCAGTAGCGAGGTCTTCAAGGGAACCTCACCGCAGCGAGGAGGCAGTTCCCAATCCGGAAGGCCAGAAAATCCAGGAGTCAGCTGGGTCAGGAGGAGGATGGCAGGTCTTCAAGAGGCTTTATGCAAAGCTGAGCACTCCCTTAGGAGCAGAGTCCATAACTCAGAGGACTAATAGTAGAAGACTGGCCGAGCTGGATAGCCTATTCCGGAGAAGAGTAGGAGAGTACCCCGGAGCAGAAGGAGTACACAGTCTGCCCTAGCGAAAAGATAGGGAGACAAGGGTCTGAACCTCCGGGAGGAGGGCATAACTGAAATAGAAGCTGTTGACTTCACAGCAGTAGAATACAACCAGTCCGAGCGCCGAACTAAGGAATAGGCAGGCGGACTGGCGGGACCCCAGAGAGGGGGGGGGGGGTGCGTGAGTACCGGCCATTGGGAAAAAATAGGCGGCAGAACACAGGCACTGTGGGCATCCCCCAAAAATGTGCCTATCGAGCAGGTGATATCTGGCATATCTAGGCCGTTGGGCATGTAGAACGCCCCACCCCGGCACTAACTCAGGTATGCCGAGGAACCTGCCATTGATCCACAGAACGTCCACCTGGGAGGTGGCGTCAAGATCCGTCCGGGAGAGGGATCTACTCCGGTGGAACAAGGGCAGATCGGCGAACTAACAGCACGGTAGTGTGAAGGGCAGAGGATAGTATCCGTCCAGAAGAACCCAACAGGGGGCTTGAGGCCTATAGGTGTCCCCAGGACCTGCACGCAGAACTCTCTCCCCGCACTAAGCGGGGAACATGAGGGCATAGTCCTTGGTAATCCTTGGGGGACTATAGCGGCTGGAAGGGAAAATTCCGGTACGGAAGCAATCAGCAGGGGAATACTGGCTGAGAAGGGTTCGGGGCCGTACCTAAGGGTAAGCCAGTTGACCGTGGGCCAGAGCTATCAAGGAGCAGAGGTGGTCTCCCTCTACCAACGGAAGGAGAATACCTGAACCCCTGGATAAGCCCCCGAACCATTTGCCCTGCTGAACGAGCCCCATCTCAATTGTAAACTTCTGGTAAGAAGGTAAACTGCAGGCAGCTGCCCACTGGAGTCTAAAACTGCTTGGTATGAGAGTTCTGACGCGGGCCCGGGAACTTCAACCCAGGGTGAGAGGTCCCTTGCTTGGGCGCACCTGGCGGGTGGGCTGAGGGGTGACATTTCCTCTTCCTAGGGAAGGAGGGTCTGGACAGGCGTGTACCACCGCCGGGGGGAAGCTGGGCCCTAGGATGGCTTCTGACGCTGGGAAGGTTAGCGAAGCACTGCGCGACCTGACGTAAGGCTTCGCTATTGAAGAGGTGATCTCTGTCACAGGGAGAATTACCCAGGTTATGCTGTGCCCGTCTACACAACTCGGACGCCTGCAACCATGCTGTACGGCGTGCTCTAATTGCAACAGCAGAACATCTGCTGACCGACAGGAAGGAGTCTAGAGAAGCACAAGAAAGGAACTCAGAGATATTCCTGCAGTGATAAAGAAGCAAGGAATATTCAAAGGCCTTGGTTGCAGATAAGAAGGGAGACAACAGAGATAATCTCTCGGTGACCTCCCGGAGCGACAGACTCATATAAAAAATATATGAAATAATTCTGGACACCAGCATAGACGTTTGGAACGTTTGACATCCTAGGGCAGTGATGGCTAACCTTTTTGAGCCCGAGTGCCCAAACTGCCGCACAAAACCAAAGAATTTCCTCAAAGTGCCAGCACGTCAATTAAACCTCAGCTCAGTTACACATGCAGAACATAGACCATCACCAAACAAGGAATCACAATTTAGAAACAGGAAGGCAATAATTAAACTGGGAACCCCAAAAGCCAAACTTGGAATGTACAACACTGTAGAAATAAAACTATAAATTAATTTCCTCTTGTACCAAACAAAGCACAGACGTTAATGATGCACATTTCCCAGAGGTTTCATATTCCAGTTAATAAATTCAAAATAAAGAGATATCTTTCTACCTTTTGTGCATTTTTTTTCAGTTGCAATTGCTCCAGCCACTTTCTTCTGGTTTCTTCATGTTTTCTGCTAACTCTCCATCGTCTGCTGTCCATTTGTTCTTTCTTCTCTCTTCTAGTCTTTTTTTCCATTCTCTCTCTCTACATCTGCTTTAACATACTAATCTTTCTCCTTTTGCTCTTTCCTCATTCCTATTTCATCCACACAAATTTTACCGCTCCATCCTCAATCCCCACTTACTCTCCCAATACCCGGCCAATTGTAGATTTTTCATTCCTCCCACACAAAATATTTTTCCCCTCTCCATTTTACTCTCCCAGCCCCATCCCATTCTAATCCTCCCCCAACATCAGCTCCCTTCTAGTTCCAGTCTCACCCAGCATCCATTCCTTTCTAGTCCCTGCATCAGCCCATTTCCAGTCCTAGCCCCCCATCAACCCATTTCCAGTCCTAGCTCCCCCATCCATTTTCAGTCTGAGTCCCTTCATCAGCTCATTTCCAATCCTAGCCCCCCATCAGCCCATTTCTAGTCATTTCCTAGCCCCATCATCAGCCCATGTCAAATCATAGCTCCCCTCCACTCAGTCCAATTCCAGTCCAAGCCCCCCCCCATGAGCCTACTTCCAGTGCTAGCCCCTCCATGAGTCCATTTCAATTCAAGCCCCCACCACAGCCCATTTCCAATCTTAGCTCCCCCCAACAGCCCATTTCCAGTCCTATCCTAGCTGCTCCATCAGCCCATTTTCAGTCCTAGCTCCCTTCCCTCACAGCCCATTTCCATGCCAAGCTCCCTCCCCATCAGCTATTTGCAGTTCAAGCCTCCCCTTCCACTCAGCCCATTTCCAGTCATAGCAACCCCCCAACCCATTACCAGTCCTAGCCCCCCATCAACCCACTTCCAGTCCTAAACCCCCATCACCCCATTTTCAGTTTAAGCCCCCCCTATAACCCATTACCAGTCCTAACTCCCCATCACCCCATTTCCAGACATCCCCCATCAGCCCAAAGCCCATTACCAGTCTTAACCCCCCCATAGCCCATTATCAGTCCTAACCCCCCCATAGCCCATTACCAGTCCTAACCCCCCATCAGCCCACTTCCAGTCTTAACCCCATCAGCCCATTTCCAGTCAGCCCCCCACAGCCCATTGCCAGTCCTAAACCCCCCCCATCAGCCCACAGCCCATTACCAGTCCTAACCACATCAGCCCACCTCAAGTCCTAACCCCTCCCCATCAGTCCATTTCCTGTCCTAGCCCCCCCCTTAGCCCATTATCAGTCCTAACCCCCCCCATAGCCCATTAGCAGTTCTAACCCATCACCTCATTTCCAGACAGCCCCCATCAGCCCACAGCCCATTACCAGTCTTAACCCCACCATAGCCCATTACTAGTCCTAACCCCCCCAACAGCCCACAGCCCATCCAGTCCTAACCCCTCCCCATCAGCCCATTTCCTGTCCTAGCCCCCCCCCATAGCCCATTATCAGTCCTAACCCCCATCACCCCATTTCCAGACAGCCCCCATCAGCCCAAAGCCCATTAGCAGTCTTAACCCCCCCATAGCCCATTACCAGTCCTAACCCCCCATCACCCCATTTCCAGACAGCCCCCATCAGCCCACAGCCCATTAGCAGTCCTACCCCCCCTAGCCCATTAGCAGTCCTACCACCCTTAGCCCATTAGCAGTCCTACCCCTCCCCCCAGCCCATTAGCAGTCCTACCCCCCCTAGCCAATTAGCAGTCCTAACCCCCCCCAGCCCATTAGCAGTCCTAACCCCCCCCCTAGCCCATTAGCAGTCCTAACCCCCCCCCCATGGCATATTAAAAAAAAAAAAAAAAGCTGGCTTTGGCTGCTGCCGCTGCTGCGGCAGCGGCAGAATGCAATGTCCCGCGGGGCCCCCTCCGCCCGCTAAGCCCCTCTGCAAGGGCTTTCAGATTCGCGAGGGAGAGCTTCTCCCTCGCGTCTCTGTTAAGCCCGCAGGGGCTAATGGGAAATTTCCCATCAGTCCCTCGCGTCTAAAGGGGCTGATGGGAAATTTCCCATTAGCCCCTGCGGGCTTAACAGAGACGCGAGGGAGACGCTCTCCCTCGCGAATCTGAAAGCCCTTGCAGAGGGGCTTAGCGGGCGGAGGGGGCCCCGCGGGACACTGCACTCTGCCGCGGCAGCAGCCAGAGCCAGCTTTTTATTTTTTGCGGACCTACCCGCGTGCCAGCTGCAAGGCCTTCGCGTGCCACAGCTGGCACGCGTGCCATAGGTTCGCCATCGCTGTCCTAGGGTATCTAGCGTCTTCGAGGCGCGGCCTGGAGGGCGAGAGGAATGCTTTTCCTTGCTTCCAGCCTTCCTCAGCGCCGATTCCACCACAATGGAACGATGTGGAAGCTGGTGCTGCCGAAAACCCGGGGAGGGGGGCACCTGATACAGAGCATGCATCGCCGTCGACGGTGCTGGAACCCTCAAAGGCCAAGCCCCCAACAGGAGATCCTGTAGGGAGGGGTGCAGAGGAAGCATCACGGCGGCCCGTTCCGCTGGGCCTGGAGTTAGGTCCGGGATATGGATGGCCAGCAAGTCCGCCATTTGTAAATCTGTAACCGTTTGCTGTGACTTTCACCCTCCCCTGCAATCCTACTGTATGCTTAAATTCTGGTCTGTACAACCGCACCCTTTTGTATAGAAAACCGCCACTGATCGCTGGAAGTGGCGGGATACAAGTGTACACTAAATAAATAAATAAAATAAATGTCAAGTAGGAAATTCTGAAAAGACGGCTCCCCCGGAGGGGCTATGCCATGGGAGGCGGTGGCGGGAGAGGCCGCCAGGGCACCGAGAAGCCTCTCGGGCTGATGCCCGCTGGGCAGAGGAGGGGACCAAGAGCCCCGGATCGGGGCAGTCAACATGGCGTCGTCGGCTCCTGGAATTGATTCCAAGCTAGGCATCGAGGAGGTCGATGGCACCGACGGAGCTGCCGGAATCGGCCTTGGCCCCGGACCCGGGGGCGGCGCCGCCCCCGGCCACTGAAGCGGTTCCGCGGCAGCCAGAGGGCAGTGGCCAACGATCTCCACTCCGCATCGTGGGAGGGGACAGGGGCCGATCCCGAGACGTGTCGTGGCCGAGCCTTCGAGGCTGGATACCGATTCCAGGCTGGGCATCGAACCGAGCGATGAGATCGATTCCCTTCTAGAGGGCCCCGGCGGGGGCGGCCGCGCCGGCGGTGCTGATCCCAGGGTCGGAACCGCGTCGATCGGCGTCGCGAGCATCAAGGGCCCCCGAGGACTAAGCTCGGTGGAGAGGGGGTCATCCGACGCCGGCGCCGATGTAGGGCGGCGGGCACTGCCAGAAGACGGGCCCCTTCTCGATCCCGTCTGGCCCGGAGGGAAATCCTTCCGGGGCATATGACCCGTCCCGAGGGTACCCAGGTCGCCCGACGACGAGCCCCTGCGGGGAGGGAAGTGCAAAACCCCTTCGCCGACGCCGGGGTACCGGTGCGGGACGGCACGGATCCAGGCTGGATCAAAGCGATCGAAGGCCCGGGGCCCCCTTTCTAGGAAAGGGCGGGGCCCTCGACGGCCGCGACGATGCCGGGGGGTCGCCCGTCTGGGGCTGATCGACACACCCCGAGGGTCCCGGGGAAGGCTGACGGTGGTCCCTGGCGCTCGACACCCCTGCCATCACCGGCGGAGCGGTGCCGCTCAAACCCGGTACCACCCTCGCGCCGGGCTGGGATACCGGCGACCCAGCGCGGGTCGAAGCGACTGGTCCCGAAGGGAGCGAGGCTAGATGACCATCCCCGGCGAAGAGTGGAACCATCGACGCCGACGCACCCGAAGTGGGTACCACCTCCGCGCATGGCCTGAGCGTAGAGCCGCCAGACCGAGTCGGTCGGCCCTAGAGGTGCCGAGGGCAGCGGCAGGCGATCCCCTGTGGGGAGCGACACCCTCATTGGAACGCCATACTGGCAGGCGTCAGTCGGCCCCGGAGGCGCCGAGGACTGCGGCTGACAACCCCCGGTGAGGAGCGAAACGCTCAACACCGATGCTGACGTCGAGGGGTCGGCACCGCCCGTAGCGGGTACCACTCCCGCGGATGGCAGGGATGAAGGAACGCCAGACTGGACCGATTCGATCGGCCCCGGACGATCCTCGGCGAGGAGCGGAACGCTCGACACTGACACCGCCGCCGGGGGTCTGCACCGGCCAGAGCGGATACCACACCCGAGCGTGGCTTGGATATAGGGAGGTCAGACTCGGTCGAGTCGATCGGCCCCGAAGGCGCCGAGGACACCAGCTGACGATCCCTGGTGAAGAGTGGGGCACTCGACACCGGCGCCGATGCCAGGGAATTGGCACCGCTCGAAGCGGGTACCTCCCTCGAGCACGGCTCGGGAATGTTCTGTGAGGAGCGAACCCCAGGAACATCCCGAAACTCCGTAGATGCTTTGGAGCCTGAGGACTCCCGCCGGGGTATAGTAGCCAAGGGGGGCTTGAGGGGTTGGCCGGAGCCGTCGCCATGGCGCGCATGAGACTCGCCCCTCAAGACTTGGCTAGTCTTAACAGACTGTTGTGTGGTTACCTGATCCTGGAGAGAAGAAGAAGAAAAACCCGATGGCCGCGCCTTGGGCGTGAAAACGTCATCGAGGGATACCCGAAAAAGGGAAGGTCTTCTCCCGACACCGTAGCCCGGAGAACCCGGGAGGGAAGGGTCAGGCCCCAAACAAGAGATGCACCAGGCATTGGAGTCCATGTGGAAGACTAAGTCCCCGCAGCGAGGGCACTTCTGGGGCTCCATGCTGTAAGCCCGGTAGGCCTCGGCGCCCAGAGGGGAAAAAAGGTCCCGCTAGGCGATGAAAAAAAAAATAAGAAAAGGAGAAAACAAAAACAAAAGGGGCACAGAGGTGCCGCTGTTGGCGGGAAAAGCCGCGACTACAGAAACAAGAAAAAAGAAGGTGAAAAGTTCTGCGGTGGCAGGAGGGACGTCCTGCCTGCTCCGCGGAAAACGAAAAACTGGGGAGAGGCAGTAGGAAGGGCGGGAAGCCACCGCGCAGGCGCGGGGGATGCTCCCAAAGGCTTTCTGATTGGATGCTGGGGAGCATTCCCGTGCGGGCTCCGTCGGCGATGTCTCCCATATGTGAAGACTCATTCCTGCTTGTTCCTGAAGATTTAGGGGATAGAACTGGCTGTTGGAAAATCCAGTAACTACGTCAACTATGCTGCCAAACCCAAGGGAATTGGAGATGGCAAGAATAGAAGACAATTCAAGAAACCTGTAGTGATTAGATTTTCCAAGACAGATGAATCCACTGTCTTGGAGTCACTACTAAGGCCAGAAAGAATGTCCATGGAGGACAACCCTGGATGCTTGTGGAAAAGAACCAGTGGTCCAATCACTAGAGCTCCTGCATGGGCAGCTGCTAGTAAGACCGCAGAAGAATCTTTCTGTTTAAAAACAGAAAAACAGACAGAGCAAGAGTAAGAAAGCTCTGGACCTGTCTGACAAACTGCCCTAAAGCAAAAGTGAAGAAGGGAGTTAACTCAGAAAGGAAAAACTCCACACTGGAATAGTGACAAAACTAGAGGGGCTGAAGAAGAAGCCCTCCAGTGTAGTAGTACCACTCTTACAGAGGAAATGCTTGGTAAGAGGGTAGAGAAGATAGAGCTGAATGGAGATTTACAATGTGGTAAGTCCAAATATACTATATCAACCGACTCACCTTTGTCTACCTGTTTATTCACACCTTCAATAAAACATAACAGATTAGTAAGACAAGATCTTCCTTGTCTAAAGCCATGTTGGCTGTCTCCCATTAAGCCATGCCTATCTACATCTTCAGCAATTTTGTTCTTTATGATGGTTTCTACCATTTTTCCCAGTACTGACGACAGGATCACCGGTCTGTAGTTTCCTGGATCACCCCTGGAACCCTTTTTAAAGATTGGCGTTACGTTGGCCAGCCTCCAATCTTCAGGTATTACGGATGATTTTAATGATAGTTCACAGATTACTAATAGCAGGTCTGCAGTCTCATGGGTGCCACACCCCAGAATGTCCCCAGCATCAGGGCTTGCAGTAGCAGCACCCATGAATATTCAGTGGCCCTAACCATGTTAGTGCTGCTGAACAACATGGACAAGGGCATTTACAGGGATGTGCACTAAAAAATGTTATGTTTTGATTTGTTTGTTGTGTCATTTCTGTTTTTCTGATTAGTATTATTTTGTTGTAAAATGTTTTTCATTTCAGGTTGTCATCTCATCAAAGGCATGCACTATTCAAGGAGAATAGGGCACGCCACTGATAACATGGCAAAAACCCCTGACTTTTTTTTTTCATTATTTGGTTTTTGAAACATGAAATGCTTCCTAGGTTGTTTCAAACAAATGCGCATCCCTAATAAAAATATTTTACACACATAAATTGACTTCCTGCAAATTATCCACCCATATTTTTATTTATTTATTTATTTTATTTTATATGTGGCTAAAAGCATGAGTGTTATGGAGCAATATATGTATTTTTAGGCACATTAAGAAGAGATATTCCTGGGGGAATAATGAGAACTTAGAGCAAAGCCTGTGGGTGACAAAGCATAGGTACTCACCTGTAATAGATGATCTCCTGGAACAGCAGGAATCAGTCTTCACATATGAGTGACGTCCCTGATGGAGCCCACTCAGGAAAGCTCCCCAGCATCCAATAGGAAAGCTTTTGGGAGCACTCCTCTGTGCCTGCATGCCTGTCTCCCTGCCTTCCCAACCTCTTGCCTCAATTGAGTTTGTAGCTGAGAAGAAGAAAAAACAAACCCTACAACTTCTAGGGGAGGAGGGTGGGTTGTGAAGACCGATTCCTGCTGTTCCTGGAGATCACCTGTTACAGGAGAGTAACTATCTCCAGGAACAAGCAGGAATACATTCTTCACATATGGCACTCACTAGCTCCCAGATAGCAGACTGGTATGGGTGGGGGGGGGGGGGGGAAGTTGTGCGATCCCTGAGGCAAAAACATGAAGCCAATGAGTTTGGAAGAGTAAAGGGCCATTAGACTCAATTCTAGAAGCTGATACTTCCCCGATGATAGTCTGGTATCTTGTAGAAGTCAGGGACGGTGGGTAGGAGTTGAGTTTAAGTCCCAAAGATGTGCTGGAGTTCAGCCTGGCCAAAGACAGCATCCTGATGGGAGTCTCTGTCCAGACAATAGTGGACAGCAAAAGTATGAATAGAAGACCAGGTAGCTGCCTGGCAAATGTCCTCAATGGCTACTGAATGGAGATTAGCTATGGAAGTTGCCATAGCCTGCACATTATGAGCAGTAACATGACCATCCAATGAGAATCCTGCTTGCGCATAAGCAAAAGAGATGCAATCTGCTATTCATTTAGATAGAGTATGAGTCGTCACGGTAGACCCAGGTGACCAGGATCAAAGGAGATGAATAATTGAGAGGATCTTTTGTGATCTTTAGTTCTATCCAAAAAGTAGGCCAGCGCTCGCTTGCAGTCTAAGGTGTGTAGCCCTGCATCAGCCCAAGATGTATGTGGTCTAGGGAAGAAAGTCGGGAGAATTACTGACTGGTTTAGATGGAAGGAGGAAACCATCTTCGGGAGGAAATGTGGGTGGGTTCGCAGAACCACCTTGACAAGTTGGAAAAGGGTATAGGGCGGATTCATCACTAGAACTTGCAGCTCACTGATGCAGCGAACTGAAGTAAGGGCAATAAGGAAGATGACCTTCCAAAATAGAAACTTAAGTGAACTGATGGCTAAAGGTTCGAAAGGTGGCTTTAGAAGTTGAGCCAGAACCACATTGAGATCCCAGGCCACTAGAAGTGGCTTAATAGGTAGTTTGGACAGCAGGAGACCCCACATGAAGCGTGCTACTAAAGGGTGTGAGGAGATAGAGTGTCCATCCACTGGCCTGTGAGAGGCCACAATGGCACTAAGGTGAATTCTCATCGAGTTAGTCTTAAGACCTGCCATGGATAAGTGGAGGAGATATTGTAGAAGTGACTCCACCAGGCAAGAAAAGGGGTCAAGGTCCTTTGTGAGGCACCAAAGGGCAAACCTACGCCATTTGAATGCATAAGATCCCCTTGGGGAATCTTTACGTGATGCAAGAAGGAGCTCTTTGACTGCCTGTGGTAGGTCGAGGTCAGTAAGCACTAGCCTTTCAGCAGTCATGCTGTCAGGTGTAGAGAGTGAAGACTGGGATGGGGAAATGTCCCGTGGTCCTGAAAGAGGTAGTCTGGCACACATCCAAGGCTGAGAGTCTGAGTCTGCGGAAGGGGAAGAAACAGAGGAAGCTAAGGTTGACGTGGCCAAAAGGGAGCTATGATAATCATCGAGCCCTTGTTGGCCTGTAGCTTGAATAGCATCTTGGGTATTAAGGGGATGGGTGAGTATGTATAGAGCAGCCTCTCTCCCTAATAGAGAAAAGGTGTCTGAGGCCTGTCAGTGTAGAGATGGAACCCTGGAGCAGAAGTGAGGAAGCTGCATGTTTTGTGGAGTGGCAAAAAGATCTATCAGTGGGGTTCCCCATGTTTGAAAGATACAAACCACCATCTCTTGATGCAAGGTCCATTCATGTGGATGAAGGATACGGCTTAATTTGTCTGCTAGGACATTGTGGTGAGAGATGGCAAAGGACCATAGGCGAATCACCTCTCCGCAGAAGGGATGGGATCCCGTTCCCTCATTTGTTTATGTTAAACATGGCCACCTGGTTGTTCGTTTGGACCAGTACAGGTTGCCCCAATAGCTGGGATTGAAAAACACAAAGAGCATTTGTCAGTGCCTGTAATGCTAGCAGGTAGATCTGCAGTGAAACTTCTTGTGTTCACAGCCCCTGTGTGGTGAGGTCGTTCAAGTGAGCCCCCCAACCCAGTTTGGAAGCATCCATCATCAGGGTGTATTAAAGGTGACCCCACGAATAGGTTTTATGGGAGATACCACCACTGAAGGGATGTGATAAGTTGAGAGGTGATGTGATCTTGTCCCTGAGGTGACTCTTTGCTTGTGTCCATTGGAAAGACAGCGTCCACTGCGCTTGACGCATGTGCAATAGAGTGTAGGGGATGACATGGACAGTGGAGGCCATCTGTCCCAATAGCCGTAGCATCTCTTGAGTTGTTACACCGTTCTGATGCTGTATGTTGTTTGCCAGCTCGATGAAGCAGGCACAGTGATCCTCTGGGAGGAAAGCTCAAGCCTGTTGAGTGACTAGGAGTGCTTAGATCAGAGGTTCCCAACTCCAGTCCTGGAGGGCCAAACACCATTCAGGTTTTCAGGCCGTCCCTACTAAATATGCATGAGATGCATTTGCATGTACTGCCCCCATTGTATTCAAATGTATCTCATGCATATTCATTAGGGACAGCCTCAAAACCTGAATGGTGTTTGGCCCTCCAGGACTGGAGTTGGGAACCTCTGGCTTAGATGAACTCCAGTCATTCGGTCAGAGTGAGGTGGGACTTTGGGACGTTTATGATGAAACCCAAGTGTTGGAGCATCGTGATGGTGTGATGAAAGGAGAATGTTATCTCTTGGGGGGGAGTCTCCCCTGATCAGCCAGTTGTCCAAGTAAGGAAAGACGAATACCCCCAGGGAGCATAGATAGGCAGCGACAACTGCCATGCATTTTGTGAAGACTCTTTGGGCAGAGGCTAGACCAAAGGGAAGAACCCGGTATTGGTAATGGTTTTCTTGAAACATGAAGCGTAGATACTGTCTGTGAAATGGATGAATCAGTAAATGTGTGTATGCCTCTTTAGGTCAAGAGAACAGAGCCAATCATATCTCTGGAGATTTGGCAGAAGAGTTCATAGGGAGATCATTTTGAATTTTTCTCGGACCAAGAACTTGTTTAGTTATCTGAGATCTAGAATAGGCCTGAAACCTCCTGTTTTCTTTGGAATGAGAAAATATGGGGAGTTGAAGTACAGCTTTTCTTGAGGAGGAGGAACTCTTTCTATGGCATCTTGGGACGACAGGGTGGTCACCTCTTGTTGAAAGAGGGTGCTGTGAAGGGGTTGTATGGAATAATCCCCTGTGAAGCAGGTGTGGGGTAAGGTTTCAAAGTTAAGCTGATAACCCCTTTGGATAATCTGACGTGTCCACTGCTCTGATGTTATGAGATGCCACCTGTGGGCATAGTGACAATGTCAAGCTGCAATGTGGAGGGGCTGGGGGCCCTTCAGGGGCAGATTGGCAATGCTCTCTAGGAAGGAGTCAAAAACCAGGTGCAGGCTATGCCTGTGCAACTGGTTGAGGTTTAGGAGCTTTGGGTATTTTAGTTGGTGAGGACCCAGCTGCCTCTGCTGAGGTTGATGAAGTTGATAGGCAGCATAAAGCAGGTAAGAAGGATAGTATTTCTTCTTTTAAGAATAAAAATATTTCTTGGGAAGGGTCTTTCTCTTGGATGGGTCAGCTGTCTTCCTGGAAAGGCGTTTTAGGGTGAGATCATCTATTTCAATCTCCCCTGCTTTTTCATTTCCAATCCTTGCTAAAAAGGTTTTTGCCGGTACATGGGATATCGGCCAGTTTATCCTGGACCCATTGTTCAAGGTCTGAGGTTATATAACCAGGCCATTCTGCAAGCCACAATGCAGATTGCTGAAGTTCTGCTGGTGAACTCAAAGGCATCGAAAAAGGCCCTGATAAGAAACTTAGAAGTGTTCTGACTATGCTTAATGAGGGTCTGGAATGCAACCTGTTTATCCTCTGGAAGCAGGGGGGAGAAAGTCTCCAGATCCCTGGTAACATCCTTCATGAACATGCCCATGTAAAACATATAAGAGTTGATCCTGGAGGCTAACATGCATGCTTGGAAATTTTGATGCCTAAAAGCATTGAGGGGCCTCGATTCCCTGCCAGGAGGCATTGATGAATGTTTTTTGGAATTCTTTATTTGGCGAATTACCCATTCCACTACTATTGAGTTGTGGGGAAGATGAGGTTTTTGGAAACCTGGGCACTCTGGCACTCGGTACATGGTATCGAGTCTTTTGCTAAAAGGAGGAACTGTGAGCGGGGCTTTCCACATGTAGAGCATGGATACAATGCACCGGTAAGGTTGCAGCCTCTTTGGGCCTTGGAGGGTATTGGACTATCTCTAATTCCTTGGCCCTTGGTTCCTTTTCTGAGGCTACCATGAAGGAGAGCCCCGCTGCCATGTCACGGATGAAGTCCTGAAAGGACATATCCTCTGGTGCGGACCTATGCCGTTTCTGAGGCGGTGAAGGTCTGAAGCGATGTCAGGAAGTTCCAGTGAATGGAGTGACCCCCACATCAGATTCTGAAGAACTTGAATCAGAGTCCGGCAAGAAATCAAAGTATCGGCAATCATAGGTTCAACCTCAATGCTTCATGGAAGTTGACAGTCGATGCTGATTCTGATACTCAGAGGCATCGGAACCGAGAGCATGGGAGACTGAGTCTGTTGGATACCAGGGTTCCAACTGAGGAATCAGTCTCGGGTGTTCCAACAATGCCGGCTAGAGGGCCGGTATTGGGGCTGATAAGGTATTCGGCTGTAGGTTCAGTACCGAACCCGAAGTCCTGATGCTCTCAATGTTACTGGTACTGAGGCTGCCAGGAGTGCTGCCAAACTCCTCCCGAGAGCCAGCATGTGCTGGTCCAGGGAGATGGCAGATATCTGGGTGGAATCACATACGGGACTCTGTGCCACCATCCCAGAACAAGGAACTGGTAGCTCTCCGGAGGTCGATGCCTCAGGAGCGGGCTGGAGCCCCATTTGTGCTTTGGAGGTCACATCCTCCTGCTGGGGCTGTTTGACTGGCTGATATGCATTGGAAGCACCTCTAGGGGAGTCACAATGCTTATATTGGGACTTTTCTCTGGCATCAGAATCGGCCTTCGATGCTGAAGATTTGGAAATGGCCACAGATTTAAACTTACTTCTATGTTTGGACTTTGAAGAACCTGAGACCATGAGAAGAAGTCAATGCCCTTGATGAAGTGGAAGCCACTGAAACGGAGTCTAAGACAAGCAATGATCCAAACTGCTTGGCTTGGTTCTTGAGGCCTCTCTCTGTCATTTGTTGGCACAAAGAACAAGAAGTGGGTTCATGTTCAGGACCCAAACATTTTAAATACCAGTCATGTTTATCAGTGGTCAAAATAGTACTGGCACACTTGATACATTTGTTTAAAATCAATGACTGGCTTTTCCATGCCTGAAAAAAATTGTCTTTGAAGAGTAAAGACAAGGCTATGGAGGCCTAGAAGCCTAGGACACCAGTGAAAATAAAAAGAAATATCAGGACTGGTGTCAGACTTGCCGGTACCGGCGTTGATGGGAAGGCAAAAAAGCACGATATACCCTGAAGTGCTCAAAAGAATTTAGTTTTTCAGTGGTGAAAGGTCAGTGCATCCTACTGGCTCTGCGGAAAATGAAGAACTGAGGAGAAGAGTTGTAAAGGTGGGAAGGCAGGCATGCAGGTGCAGAGGAGTGCTCCCAAAGGTTTCCTACTGGATGCTGGGGAGCGTTCCTGTGCAGGCTCCGTCGAAGACGACCCCCATGTATGAAGATTGCATCCCTGCATTTGACTACTTTGTCCCAATGCAGATAGCTTAAATATTGCCCCCCCCCCCCCGTTTTTAATTTCTAGTATTATACTATAAATGCATCACTTGAAGGCTAACGTTAATTATATGTTATGGATTGTTTCTTCGCATAAAAATAGATAAAAAGGAAAAACTCCTGCATTGATAAATATTAATTCAAAATTAGATCAGAAATGCAAATTTAAAAAAGAACAAATAACAGCTGTCATAATTTTATCCAAAAATATGTATGGATGCTAGATCCTTTCTTTGGCTGGCCTAGCCATAATGGCACCTCTAGCTGGCTAAAAATTAGCACCTTAGGGAGCAGTGGGGTTGGTAGGTGACAAAGGTTGCTTAGGCCTGTACACCTATTATCCTTTGTGTCCTGGTAAAAAACAAAACAAAAAAAAAACAGCAGCACATCTCTGCTCAAGAGCAGAGGAGGTACGAAGAGGAGAGTCGTGATATACCAAAAGAGCATCAGGGAGCCACTGATCCAGGAAAGGTGAGGATCCTGGGGACATCCCCGGAGCCAACAGACACAGAAGACCAGGAGATACAAAGGTACTGCATCTGTGTCTACTGTACATCTACATCATACTTAAGCTCATAAGATATTTTGGAAGAAGCTAGTGCAAGACAGAGGTTTCCCAATTCTGGGATAGCTACAGTGTGAGGAGAAATACTGTAATGCTTATAGTATATTTTAGTCTTTGCCACGATTGTTATTTTGTTACTGTTCATGATTCTTTAATATTTTTCAGTGAACCTTTGGTTCAGAATATAACTTCTGGCCTGGGCTGAAGAAAGAATTGGGAATGAGTGGATCTTAGGTGCCATAAATCTCCCAGTGTTTACTGGTCCTGTTCAGGAACCCTGAATTCCCAGTGTTTTGGATCCCAGGATGCATCCTCTAGGTCAGTGTGCCATAAAAGGTATTTTTTACTTTATATGGTAGACTGGCCCCACATGGTGCATCCTGGGATGCACCATGCGAGGTCAGGTGCCACCATTTTCCAATATGGCAGGATGGGGGCAGCAATGTGTGGGTATCACTCCTGTCCCCAATGATTAAAGTACAGGTGGGGGGACTGGACCAGGGGGTGCGGATAGGGCAACCAGGGAGCCCCCTTTGGAGATTTGGGAGGGGGGTGGGAGCCACCGAGATGCCTGTTTGGAGGTTTGGGGGGGTTAAGGGTAAGGGGCCATCTGACCACCAATGACATTTAGGTGGTGTCAGGGTTGGGGGGGGGGAGTCTGCCTTGGTCATCTGAGGTGAAGTGTCAAACTTCACCTAAGATGACCTTTTTTTTTTCCAGCAATCCGATATATGCGCACAAGTGTCAGACTGCTAATGCAGACCCTTGTGCACATATGTTTGGCTTGCTTACAGCAAGCTTGAGCAAAACATCTGTGTTAAACATGCCTTACAAAATCCTGCACTACAGCTTTGATGTTGAACTCTGGCACAGGGTTTCTGCACTGAGTTGTGAGTGGGCAGAATGAAAGTGTGAGATTCTGTGAACTGAAGCCGCAGGACAAAGTGGGGAACAGTGTTATTTGATGGGTCATTGCAGAAAAATACAAACAAGAGAGAATATATAAAGATCAAAGAAATGAAGGAAAACTAAATTTAAAAAACTGGAAAAATAGAATGGATCAGCAGAAACTCACCTGCCACTTGCCTCGAGTCACTGTGAATTTGAGCTGCTTTGTATTGATGATGTGACCTTCTGAAGACCTTTGGTTTTCCTGAAAGAATGTGTATCAGAAAAATAACTTACATTCAGAATTAAACTCTTTTCCATGAAATATTAATTTTAAAGTTCAGTAGCTACTTGCCAGCCCATGAAAAATACTGAAAATTATGGTTGGCAAAGAGCTCCAAGCAGTACCTCATCTTTACAAAATATATTAAAGGGGGGAGGTTTATAACAACATGCCTATGTTGAAAGTTCAAAAAGATGCCCATTTTGGGGGGATAGTTTTATAATAGGACACTTTGGTTAGAGGGCAAGAAGATGCCTAGTTTGTAAGACACATAGGTGCCTATGCGTCTTTATAAAATATAGCCCAAATCCTGGAGAAATAGCACCTAGATTCAAGATGTGGATTCTACACCTACTCAAGAGCAGCCATAAATGTTAGCATATACTTCAAATACATATATGCATGTATTTTATAAAATACATTTGTAAATTGACTCTGCCCAAACTCCATCCCTCTGCACGCCTACGTAAATGTGCGCACCATCAAATCAATACGTGCATTTTTCCTTATCATTCCTCCAGTCTAGACACATGAGTTATGCCCCATCAACAGCAGACGGAGACAGAGAACCATTGGTTTTGATAATGTCACACTATAAGGGATCTGTGCATAGCTGTTCACTCCAGTATTTCTCAGTCTCCAGCAGATGGCGATGAGCTTCTGCACAGTCTGGACTCCACTGAGAAGAATTTAAAAAAATAAAAAAAGAGAATATGTTTTGAGGAAAGGAGTTGGTGTTGCTACTTCGCAGGGGACCCTGTTCTGTTAATTCAGCACTTGGCTATTTTGGGGTGCATAATCTGGTGGTCCAGGTCCCTCCCCCCTTAATTCCCCACCTCAGGTGCAGGGGTATCCTGTTGAGATCCCTGAGAGTCATCTTTTCCTCCTCCCCAACTTTTGGGAGCAGGCCTGGTTGACTTGTCTGTGGCAGGGCATGGCCCTTTAATTGTCAGTGTGAAAAAAAACAAAAAAAGCAGGAAGTCTCCGACTGCTGCAGAGAGCAACAGACTGGAAGGAATTCAGTTAATTGGTGTTTTCTTTCCATGCACTTCTGAGATAAGGTGAACTCCTGTTCTTTCAGCACTGCTAAGCATGGCAGCGGCTGTTGATATGCCATTGGATCAAGCGGCCTATGACAGCTACCACGGTTAGCTTTCGGTGACAGGCTTTTGCCACAGGTGTATTTTGGAAGGCCATGCCACAGAAGATTTTCTACGGGGGAACCAGGGCTCTACTACTATTATTTATTTATTTATTTCACATTCTTATATACCGCCTTATCTGATAAGGCAGTTTACATTTAATAAAACTACTAATACTACTACTGATCATTTGTTTAGTGCTATCAGGCATATGTAGCGCTGTACAGATACATGTAAGCAGGGCCGGCCCGTCCATTGAGCAAGAATGTTTTTTGCACAGGGCCCCGCGTTTCAGGGGGCCCCGCGCAAAAAACATTCGTCATCATCCCAAATTTTAAAAAAACACAACAAACCGGCTGCTTCTGCCGCAGCAGCATCAAGAGTTCTGCCGCGGCAGCATCAAGAGTTCTGCCGCGGGGCCCCCCCTGCCCGGAAGAGCCCCCCCCTGCCCGGAAGAGCCCCCCCTGCCCGGAAGAGCCTCCCTGCATCATCAGCTACCTTCAAGTCCCAAAACGCGGGCTTCTTTCAGAGCCGCGAGAGTTTCCTTTCTCGCGGCTCTGTTAATCCCGCCGGGGCTGATGGGATTTCCCATCACCCTCGGCGGGATTAACAGAGCCGCGAGAAAGGGAAACTCTCGTGGCTCTGAAAGAAGCCCGCGTTTTGGGATTCGAAGCTAACTGATGATGCAGGGAGGCTGTGCCGGGCAGGGGGGGGCCCCGTGGCAGAACTCTTGATGCTGCCGTGGCAGAACTCTTGATGCTGCCGCGACAGAACTCTTGATGCTGCCGCGGCAGAATCAGCCAGTTTGTTTGGGTTTTTTTTTAATTTGGGATGATAGGGGGGAAAGGGGTTTAGGACTGGTAATGGGCTATGGGGGGGAGGCTAAGACTGGAAGTGGGCTGATGGGGGGGTGGGGTTAGGACTGGTAATGGGCCATGGGGGGGGGGGCTAAGACTGGAAGTGGGCTGATGGGGGTGTGTGGTTAGGACTGGTAATGGGCCATGGGGGGGGCTAAGACTGGAAGTGGGCTGATTGGGGGGTGGGGTTAGGACTGGTAATGGGCCATGGGGGGGGGCTAAGACTGGAAGTGGGCTGATGGGGGGTGGGGTTAGGACTGGTAATGGGCCATGGGGGGGTTAAGACTGGAAGTGGGTTGATGGGGGGGGGTTAGGCCTGGTAATGGGCTATGGGGAGGGGGCTAAGACTGGAAATAGGCTGATGGGTGGCTAGGACTGGTAATTGACCATGGGGGGGGCTAAGACTGGAAATGGGCTGATGGGGGGGGTTAGGACTGGTAATGGGCTATGGGCTATTTGGGATGATAGGGGGAAGGGGGTTTAGGACTGGTAATGGGCTATGGGGGGGGGGGAGGCTAAGACTGGAAGTGGGCTGATGAGGGAGGGTTAGGACTAGTAATGGGCCATGGGGGGTGCTAAGGCTGGAAATGGGCTGGTGGTGGTGGTGGTGGGGGGTTAGGACTGGTAATGGGCTATGGGGGGGCTAAGACTGGAAATGGGCTGATGGGGGGTTAGGACTGGTAATTGGCTATGGGGGGCTAAGACTGGAAATAGGCTGATGGGGGGCTAGGACTGGAAATAGGGTGATGGGGGGTTAGGACGTAATGGGCTGATGGGGGGTTAGGACTAGTAATGGGCTATGAGGAGGCTAGGACTGGAAATGGGCTGAGTGGAAGGAGGGCTTGAACTGCAAATAGCAGATGGGGACGGGGGCTTGGAATGGAAATGGGTTGTGAGGGGGAGGGAGCTAGGACTGGAAATGGGTGAGTGGGGAGGTTTAGGACTGGAAATGGGTTGATGGGGGGGTTAGGACTGGTAATGGGCTATGGGGGGGCTAAGACTGGAAATGGGCTGATGGGGGGGTTAGGACGTAATTGGCTATGGGGGGGGCTAAGACTGGAAATAGGCTGATGGGGGGGGCTAGGACTGGAAATAGGGTGATGGGGGGTTAGGACGTAATGGGCTGATGGGGGGTAAGGACTAGTACTGGGCTATGCGGAGGCTAGGACAGAAAATGGGCTGAGTGGAAGGAGGGCTTGAACTGCAAATAGCTGATGGGGACGGGGGATTGGAATGGAAATGGGTGGTGAGGGGGAGGGAGCTAGGACTGGAAATGGGTGAGTGAGTGGGGGGGGCTAGGACAGGAAATGGGCTGATGGAGGGGCTAGAATAGGACTGGAAATTGGCTGTTGGGGGGGGAGCTAAGATTGGAAATGGGCTGTGGTGGGGGTTTGGATTGAAATGGACTCATGAAGGGGCTAGAACTGGAAGTAGGCTCATGGGGGGCTTGGATTGGAAATGGGCTGAGTGGAGGGGAGCTAGGATTTGACATGGGCTGATGGTGGGGCTAGGAAAGGACTAGAAATGGGCTCATGGGGGGCTGGGATTGGAAATGAGCTGATGGAGGTACTCGGATGGGACTGCAAATAGATGGGGGAGCTAGGACTGGAAATAGGCTGATGGTGGGGCTAGGATAGGACTGGAAATGGGCTTATGGGGGGCTAGGACTGGAAATGGGCTGATGCGGGGACTAGAAGGGAGCGGATGCTGGGTGGGACTGGAACTAGAATGGAGCTGATGTTGGGGGAGGATTAGAATGGGATGGAGCTGGGAGAGTGAAATGGAGAGGGAAAAAATATTTTGTGTGGGAGGGAAGACAAATCTACAATTGGCCGGATATTGGGAGAGTAAGTGGGGATTGAGGATGGAGGGGTAAAATTTGAGTGGATGAAATAGGAATGAGGAAAGAGCAAAAGGAGAAAGATTAGTATGTTAAAGCAGATGTAGAGAGAGAATGGAAAAAAACTAGAAGAGAGAAGAAAAGACAAATAGACAGCAGACGATGAAGAGTTAGCGGAAGACACGAAGAAACCAGAAGAAAGTGGCTTGAGCAATTGCAGCTGAAAAAAAAATGCACAAAAGGTAGAAAAATATCTCTTTATTTTGAATTTATTAATTGGAATATGTCAGCTCTGGGAAATGTGCATCATTAACGTCTGCGCTTTGTTTAGTACAAGAGCAAATTAATGTATAGTTTTATTTCTACAGTGTTATACATTCCAAGTTTGGCTTTTGGGATTCCCAGTTTAATTATGTCTTCCTGTTTCTAAATTGTGATTCCTTGTTTGGTGACGGTCTATGTTCTGCATGTGTAACTGAGCTGAGGTATTCTGTTTATGTAATTCCTATTTGACATTGCCACTTGTTCTCTTTCCCCAGTAGGTCATGTATTGTTGTTCTCTGAAATGTATTGGTTTAATATTTGCAGCGTTTCCTTTTGATAGTTAGGGTATGGTGCTTTGTGAATCCTGGTAGTGCTGTCAGGATACGGCGGGTTTGCTATGGGTTCTAAATGGGCAGTGTTTGTAGTAGTTCCTAATGTGTCTGGCAGTTGGCACTGGATTATAGTAATGTAGAAGTCTTTTAGTCTTTCTTTATCCATACACTCATTAAGAGGCATGTTTACTAAAAGTTAGTATATGGTAACATTATGCAAATATTTATGCAAATGAGGCCCCTTATGCAAATGAGGCCCCGCACCGAGTCTCCGCACCCCCCTTGGGCCGCCCCTGCATGTAAGAGACAGTTCCTGCTCATCAGAGCTTACAATCTAGTCAAGGCACACCACACAATAGTTGGACAGGGATACAACTAGAGGAATGGTAAGGAAACACATAGGAGACTAAACAGATCAGGATCCAAAAGTGGCTTTGAACAGGTGAGTTTTCAGCCTGGATTTGAAAAGGGCCAGAGATGAAGCCTGCCGTACAGACTCAGGTAGTTTGTTCCAGGTGTAAGGAGCAGCAAGGTGAAAGGATTAAAGTCTGGAGTTGGCAGTAGAAGAGAAGGGCACTGATAGAAGCAATTTGCCAGAAGAGTGAAGATCCCGAGGAGGGGTGTAAGGAGAGATAAGAGAGAAAAGGTAGTGAGGAGTAGCAGAATGAGCGCACTTATAGGTCAATAGAAGTTTGAACTGGATATGGAAATGGATAGAGAGTGAGTTTTGAACAGACTGAAGGGAAGTGAGATGATTCAGAGGGAGACCAGTAAGGAGGAGAGGTTACAGTAGTCTAGATGGGAGATGACTAAAGGCTCCACATTTAGAGTTACTTTTGGTGTCGGGGAGTGAACTGATTGTCAGCCAAGTTTCTCCTCAGCCATAGGATCCCATGGTTTTGGCGGGAAATGCGGCCATGACTGGAACTGAGGAGACAGAAGCAGGAGAGCTCTCTGGGAATATGCTGGTACCTCCAGATCCCTTGAGTGGGTGGAGGGTCAACGTTTGAGGTTGAATGCCTTCAGGAAGATGCCTGCAGCATCAGGTCTCCCTTTTTCTCTGGAGTTTATGTTGTTGATGCACCAGACCTTCTGCATGAAGCAGGGTCTGCTGCAGAATTCTTCTCACAAAATCGGGGCTAAGGTAGGATTCGATGTGTCAGTGTCTACTGCTAAGGAGTCCAGGAAGCCTGCGGCTAAGCAGCATAGGGTAAAGGATGACCATGCTTCAGTTCTTTCAGGGGCTTCTGAGGAACCCCTGGAAAGCCCATCTGGATGCTGGGGAGAACCCTCAGGAGTGGAGCTTGAGGAAGGTGAAATTCCGCCAGGTGAAGACGCTACCATCATTAGGGTCTTTCGTCGGGAAATCTGGCAGTCCTAATTGCTCAGTCTTCAGAAGTGCTTAATATTCCTCATGGTCCTCTGGTGAAAGAAGGAACTCTAAAGGACCCTTGTTATAGGGTATTCGGTAGCCTCAGAAATACTTTCTGTTTCCTGGTGCTATTAAGGAGACGACTGAAGCCTAGAGCCGAGTTACAGGACAGCAGATCTATGGCGTGCCTATACCCAGTTCTGCTGGAAGAGAAGGACATCCTCAGGTTACCTCCTCAGGTTACCTAAGGTGGATGCTCTGGTTTTGGCAGTTACCAAGAAGGCTACAATTTTGGTAGAGGGTGGTGCATCGCCTAAGCCTAAGACCGGAAAGTCTACAGCTCCTGTGAGAGGCCGCTTTAAGGACCTTTGAAGGTTTCGTGTAGCGTGCCTTTTTAACATTCCCACTATCCTCCTCAAAGTTAACCCTTTTGAAGGGGTAGAGGACTATTTTGGAGGGGCTCTGGGGGAGCTCCAAAAATCCCCAATGAAGTACAGTGGACCTAGGCAGAGTTGATACCAGTAGGGGGTCGGTTACAAACCTTTTACTCTGCTTGGGTCCAGATTACTTCCGACCAGTAGGTGATGGAAGTAATTTGCAAGGGCTATGTTCTAAAGTTGGCTTGGCCCCTCTCCAATGCCTTTATGCTGCTGCTCTGCAAGGCTCCTGCCAAAGCAAGGGTAGAGGTGGACACATTCGCTAGAAGCTGTGGTCAAGGTGCCCCCAGACCAGCTCAAACTAGGTCTGATACTCCATTTATTTTGTGGTTCTCAAAAAAGAGGGTTACTTTTGCCTAGTTCTTGATCACAAATATGTTAGTTGGGCCTTGTGAGTGCCCCATTTTTGCATGGACACCTTACAATCATGATGGTGGCCATATGGAAAGGTGAGTTTTTGACCTCCTTAGATCTGTCCGAGATGTACTTGCACATTCCCAATCATCCACACCATCAGTGAAACCTTCGCTTTGCAGTTCCCATGGGGCATTTCCAGTTTCGAGCCTTGCCTTTTGGTTTAGCCATAACACCTTCGATCTTTGCAAAGGTGATGGTAGTGGTGATGGACGTTCTTCGATGTAAAGGAATGTTGGTTCATCAATATCTGGATGGTTGGTTAATCAGAGTGAAGTCTGTACAGGCAAGTCGAGAAGCTACGCAACGGGTGATATCCCTCCTCCATTGTCTGGGGTGGGTTATCAATTTCAACAAGAGCAGTATGGAGCCAACTCAAGATCTAACTTATCTAGGGGCTTGGTTCGACACTAAGGTGGGCCTGGTATCCCTCCCTGAAGGTGCAGGACCAGGTCTGGAAATTTTGTCAGATGCAGTCTCCCTCTACATAGTATTATCTACAGCTCCTAGTGTCCATGGCAGCGACCTTGGATCTGGTACCATGGGCTAGGGTGCAAATGAGACCTCTGCAGAATGCCTTATTGTCCAGGTAGTCTCCACAGAGATACTTGCTGTTGAGGAGGTTGCCATGTCCACAGGAGGCAAATGTGAGCCTTAACTGGTGGCTGGACTCGGTCAAGCTGATGGCAGGAATGTCCTTTAAGCCACCCAAATGGGTGGTAGTGACCACTGATACCAGACTTCATGGATGGGGGGTACATTGTCAGTCCCAAGTATGTAAGGGTGGTGGTCTCTGGAGGAGAGCAGCTGATCCATAAACTGCTTGGAGATGAGAGTGGTATTTCTAGCTGTACAGTTCTTTCACCCTCTGGTGCAACACAAGGCGTTGAGGATCTTCTCAGACAATGCAATCACTGTGGCTTACCTCAATCATCAGGGCAGCACAGGAAGTGCGATATCAGTGGAGGTGATATCTCTTGTTCTTCAGTGGACAGAGACGCACCTAGCACTGTCAAAAGCTCATGTTGCTGGAAAGGAAAATGTACAAGCCGACTTTCTCAGTCATCATCATTTGGACCCGGGGGAGTGGTCTCTGGAAAGCTCAGTATTTCATAGCATTGTACATCGATGGGGACCACCAGTCACGGATCTGATGGCATCAGCTTCCAATGCCTAGGAGGCCCATTTCTTTAGCAGCAGGTGAAAAAGGATGGCGGAAGGATTGGATGCTCTGGCTCAGCATTGGCCAAGCGACACCATGTGTTTCCTCCCTGGCCTCTGATTGGCTGAGTACTACAGAAAATAGAGGCACATCAGGGGCTGGTGATTTACTGGCACCAGATTGGTTTCAGAGGCCATGGTATGCGGATCTAGTATGGCTGATGGTGGGTGTCCCATGGCGCCATCCAGTAATGCAAAATCTGCTATCGCAGGGTTCAATTCTCATGCCAGAAGTGGCTACCACAGGGCCCAATTCTCATGCCAAGAAGTGTCTTGATTCTCATTTATGGCTTGGCTCTTGAGAGGGCTAGGTTGAGGAAAAGAGATTACTCTATTCAAGTCATAACAACTTTGCTTCCAACATGAAAGCAATCAACATCTCTAGCTTATGTGAGAGTCTGGTGTGTATTTGAGAACTGGTGTGAGGAGAGGGGTCAACGGACCATCTCATGTCTGTTTTCCAGATATGCAAATTTTTCTGCAGGCTAGACAGGACAAAGGACTTGCTTTGAATTCCTTGTGGGTTCAGGTGGCAACCTTTGCCTCTTAGATCTAATTATAGGGGGTTCTCTGGCTTCTCATCCAGATGTGGTTTGTTTTCTGAGAGGAGTCAAACAGATTAGGCCACTGACATGTCAACTGGTACTGCCATGAGACTTGAATATGTTTTTATTGTCACTTATAGAACCTACCTTTAAGCTTCTTGGTCGAGATTCCCTGAAGGATCTTACCTTGAATGCATTCTTTCTCATGGCAATTTGCTCGGCGTGTAAGATTTCCAAACTGCAGGCTTGTCTTGTAGAGAACTTTTCCTCATGTTCTCCAAAGAAAGGTTCTCTCATTCTTGCCGAAGTAACTCTCTCTGTGTTTTCTGATCCGGAAGAGAACTCGGAAACTCGTCAGTTGCATCTATTGGATATTTGTAGAGTTCTTAGGCATTATCTCAAACATTCTAAACCCTTTAGAAAATTGGACCATCTGTTTGGAGGACCACACAAAGGTGAGGCAATTTCGAAAGCATCCATTGTGTGGAGGTTGAAAGAAGCTATTGCATCTACCTATTTGCTTAAATGTAAATCACTTCCGGAGGGGTTGTGAGTTCACTCAATGAGGGCTCAGGCATTGTCGCAGGCCGAATACAGCCTCATTCCTCCGGCAGATATCTGTAAAGCGGTGACTTGGTCATTGCTCCACACTTTTGTGTTTTCCATATTCAGGAAAACAGTGGATCACAATACACTTCTACATTTTGATAGCCATCATCCTTTCAAACTTAAACGAGCTTTGCCTATAGAACAGTTTTTATGCATCTGACGTATTTGCTCTAATGAACTGGATTTTCAGGTGCAAGACAGATTGCGACAATGAGGTTATCCTAAAAAGATTATACATAAGGCATATTTACGGGCAAAGTTTGCAAATCAGACTCTATTACTGCAAAAGCAACATAAGGATCAGATGGAAAGACAAGTTGTTGCCCAAGATACAGCTCGGAGCATTTACCGACATTTGTCCACATTAGCATTAAATACTGTATTTCGGCATAAACCATGTATAGCTTTCAGCAGAGCATACAGTCTTAAAGATATTTATTTGTTTTTACTTCAATTTGGAATTTGTATGTAAGTTTGTAACATCTATTTATTTTACCATTGTTTTTATTACTTGAATCTGTATTTATTGCACATGTTTTTTAAGTTTTTACTTTGTTGTATGTTTTTATTTGAGGTTTACCCTCCCCACCCCCATAGAAGGCTTTCAGCCAAAATGCATTGGGGTCTTTAATTATACCTGCTACTGTCTTGGTGCACCTGTTTGTTGTCGCACCTATCACCTACGGGTGTTTGTGCTCTCTTCTGGACTAGTGATAGGGAATAACCCATGTGTCTGGACTGGACTGGGGAGACTCAGGAAAGAAAATTAGCAGGTAAGGTCTAATTTTACCTTACTCTGGTCGCTATGAGAGGCCATTTATGAGCCAGAATTGGGCCCGAAGATGGCCCAGTATGCCCCCTCTGCCTGCGGGGACATCCTCCCCGCAGGCGCCCCAGACAACTGCAGCTCCGGCCCCCAATATCCCTGCCGCCTGACCCATGGCTGGCCTCCCGCGGCCTGGATCGGATGGTGGGAAGTCCCCCCCCCCGGCACCTGGCCCCGTGGGTGGCTGCCGTACCCCGATCCTGAGAAAAATACTGCTTATACCACCTCTAAGGTGGTATGAGCAGTACGGTTCAGCAGGCCCAGCAGCACGTACAGGACTGTGACTTGAATCGGCCCTGTATGTGCTGCTGGGCGGCCCACACCTGCTCCGCCCCCTCCTGGCTCTCCCTGACCTGACGCACAGGACATATAGGGAGAGCCGGTGGGGAAATAGGGTTTAGGCGGATTGCGTAGCTGCACATCCCAGTGGGACGTACAGTCCCGCAACCCGCATTCGTGAATGAGGGTCTAAGTGTTTTTCACATATGCATAGAAGGGGGGGGAAGCTTTAGTACAGGGGCATCCACTGTGTAGTCCACTTGAAATTTTTACTCAAACCAATTCTTTACATTACTTAACATACATGATTTGAAGCCTTACAGAGTTATCTGGTGGATATAGAGTCACAATTTCAGAAGAGATTCACACATTTCGATAAGTCTACATCATGCTTTAACAGGCTAAAATATTCATGTGGCCCGCATACACACACACACATACACACACATACACACATGGTTTTCTCATCATGTGGCCCATGGTGGAAAGAACTTGGACATCCCTGCTTTAGTGAACCATGCTATAAAATGCACTTAAGATAAATTCAATGGGTGGGGGGGGGGGGGTGTTCAAAGGGTTATTCAGG
Source organism: Ichthyophis bannanicus (assembly GCA_033557465.1). Lineage (NCBI taxonomy): Eukaryota > Metazoa > Chordata > Amphibia > Gymnophiona > Ichthyophiidae > Ichthyophis > Ichthyophis bannanicus. Next base: position 225,154,836 of record CM066031.1, read on the forward strand.
GGTTAGTGCTGCTGAATATCCCGAAATGCCACTGCTACACATCCTGATGCTAACAGGCCATAACTGGGCAGCAGCGATATTGAGCCACTGCCCATTTATGGCAAAACGGCAAAGGTGAGGCACATCAAAGGCTGTGCCTAACTTTTGCTGCGGAAGCTAATCGAGCAACGGCTGAATATCACTGCTGCTCAGTTAGTTTCCTACCAATCTGGACAACCCAGATATTCAATGCCGGAGGTGGATATGACCCCGTCATTGAATTTCCAGGCTAAAGTTTCAGTAGCGGCGGCTAGCCACTGCTGCTGAATATCCCTCCCCCCCCCAAAAAAAATTGTTTTGCAGTTATTCATCTTTATTGTTCAGAAGATTGAAAACAAGGACTCAGAACTTCAAATTCAAAAAATTAGTCCAGCTAACTCTGGGGATTAGCCAAACACATCTCTGGTTTTTAAATTACATTTCCACTGAGTGGGTAAACTTTATCCTAGCAAATCACTACCTGCACAAAATCAGAATACAAATAAATTTTATCCAGTCAATGCTAAAACTCAGAATAGGCTGGATAACAGTAGGTGGGTAAGTTTGGTCAGGGCAAAGGCCACTTCCATAGTGTCCCTCTAGCCCAGTACAGACTACTAGGTTTTCTCCTCCTTCCAGCAGATGGAGACTGATAATTCCAGGCTTTTGGTGGTCTCATCCCAATCTAGCCAGTATCCTCACTCTCCAGCAGATGGGGGAAGAGCTCCATGAAGTCTGAACTACACTGCTTGGAACTCCTTTATACGAAAAAAGGAGGGGGGGGGGAGTATCTGTTCTCATCTAGTTTAGGGGAGAGTAGGAGCCCATCAAAAGACGGCCCCAGAGCTGCCAGAGGGGGTCTGAACTCTGTGTGACCTGAGCCCATTCAGTTGGGGGAAGGTCAAGGTCTAGAAGCACACTTGGTGGGGCTGGGGCCCTGCTCTCCTTCTTTCTCCACAGTTGACATCAGTCTCTGCCTTAAATGGCAGAGTACCAGCTATCTAAATTTTGCCTCAACTACAGGGGCAGTTTACTGGCATGGCTCTGGACATCGATTGTGGACTTTGGAGGCTTCAACTAGCATGTTTCTCTTCAACCCCGGGAGTAGTCGGTAGTCTTCAGTGCAATTTTTGGCATTTTGGTTCCCTTTCCTCTCAGGTGCATTTGCATTGTGGCAGCTGTTTCCCACCTTAGTTTCCCTTTCTTTTTAGGCACATTTGTGTGGTAGCAGCTTTTTACCGCCTTCAGGGATGCACCCTCATGCAGTCGGTTAAGGCCATTTGTGTAGACTGCAGCTTTTGTCAAGGGTGCCTTTCACCGGTGGCCCTCTGTCAGCTGTGTGAAATGGCTGATTGTGAAGCAGGGGTCATTTTGGGTAATTCCCCACCTCTCCTCTCGACAGTAGAGCCCTCTGGGCCGACTCAAATGGCGGTTCCCGTGGTTTTGACAGGAACCACAGCCATGTCACACACAGAGGCCCTACCTGTAAGAGAGACTTCTGGGAGGCGGGATTTGGTTCCAGTGGGCTAGGAACCTTCACATAGGTGCTCCTTGGAGGTAGATGGGGTACTCTTTTCACCAGATTTCATACTTTAAATGCACCATGAAACAAGACTTGGGTGCACGGTAGGATGCTCCTGGGACTCCCACACATGTTCAAACAGACTCAGGTTCCACCAGAACGCCACAAGATGCGCTGGTCCTCAAGGAGGATCCAGATATAGACTGCGCCTCAGAGCACTTCTTTGACCCACTGGAGGGTCCTTCAGGGTTGAAGGTCATGGGATCTCAGATGGAACTCGAGGAGGGAGAGTTTCCTTCGAGAGAGGATCCCCACATTGTCTGGTTCTTCCATTGGGAAGAGCTGGGGGTGCTCAACACGCATTCGCTGGGAGCTCTCAATATCCTGTTTGAACCCCATGCCCTGGATCCTCCCCTGGAAGATCCCTTGCTGCAGGGCTTCTGCAGATCCTAGATGGCCTTTCCAGTCCAAACAGCAATCAGATGATTGAGGCAGAGTGGGAAGTTCCGGAGATCGTGTTGCGAGGGGAACAGGCGATGGCCCGTCTATACCTCATTCCACCAGGGGAGAAGGAGCCCCTTTGGTTACTTAACGTGGATGCCTTCGTCTCCGCCATCACCAAAAAGACCACAATTCCAGTGGATGGGGGGGGGGGGGGTGGCGTTGAAGGATCTGAAAGACAAGAAACTTGAAACATTAAAGCAGGTCTCTGAGGTTAACATTTTAGCATTACAGGCTTCGGTCTGCAGGGCATATATGACCAGAGCTTGTTTGCATTGGGCACAGGTGCTTCCGGATTCATCTGCTTCAGGTTCGCAACAGCCATCCGAGATGGCCAGTTTGAAGTTGGGAGTGACATACCTGGTGGATATGCATTATGACCTGGTTAGGGCATCAGCCTAAGAGCATGGCCTCCGTGGTGGAGGTTCATCATCTGCTCTGGTTACGGAACTGGTCAGCGGATGTGTCCTCAAAATCGAGGTTGAGTAAGCTCCCCTTCTGGGGGTAGCTCCTCTTTGGAGAGGCCTTAGAGAAGTTAGTGAAGGATTTGGAAGAGTCCAAGCCAGCTAGATTGTCAGAGGGATAATCCCAAGACAGGGAAAGCCTTAGTGGTGCCCAAGACCCAGTCATGGGAATTTCATCATTATCGGGCAACCTGCTTTGCGCCCTATCAGCAGTTGAGATGCCCCTCAAGGCCAGCCCTTTCGTGGAGGCAGAGGAACTGGACGAAGCTTCTTCTCTGGGTTCAGGGCCGGGGACAAGAAAGCCCAATGAGATGCAGCAGACTCAGGCATAGGTCGTTCGGTAGGAGGGTACCTAGGCCAGTTCTACTCTGCCTGGGTCCAAATAACATCAAACCAATGGGTGCTGGAGGTGATTACAATGGCTATGCATTGGAGTTTGCGAGGCTGCTCAAGGAAGCCTTCCTACCTTCTCCTTGCAAGGCTCCAAGAAAGTGGGAAGCAGTCGAGATGACCCTCCATCAGTTCCTTCAGCTCCAGGCAGTCATGCCTGTATCCACAGACCAGTTAGGTTCCGGTTGATGCTCCATCTATTTCGTGGTCCCCGAGAAAGAAAGATCTTTTTGTCCCATTTTCGATCTCAAGTACGTCAAGTTGAACACTGCGAGTGCCACACTTTCACATGGAGGTGTTGCGCACGGTGATTACAGCAGTACGGAAAGGAGAATTCCTGACTGCCCTGGATCTCACAGAAGAGTATCTGCATGTTCAGATTCACACAGAACATCAATGTTTTCTGAGGTTTGCGGTTCCTATAGAGCACTTCCAGTTTCAAGCCTTACCCTTCGGGCTTGCGATAGCGCCACATAAGCTTTTAAAGATCATGCTGATGGTGGCAATGGCATTTTGACAGGAGGGCCTGCTGGTGCATCTCTATCTAGATGATTGGCTCATCAGAGCAAAATCATTTCCAGAAATCCAGTCCGTGATGAGCCGAGTGCTAGAGATGTTGTAGGGGCTTGGCTGGGTGATCAACACGGCCAAGAGTCACCTGATCTCATCTCAGAATCTTATGTATGTGTGAGCATGGTTCGATACCCAATTGGGGGGTGGCCTTCTTGCCAGTGGAGAGGGCCCAAAAACTACAGGGCCAGATTCATCAGTTCTTGCAGTATCGGGCACCAACAGCGTGGGTCATATCTGCACGTGTTGGGGTCCATGGTGGCAATGTTGGACCTGGTCCTGTGGGCTCAAGCACACATGCATCCTCTCCAAAGGGCGTTGCTTTCATGCTAGTCTCTGCAACATCACCTGCTCACACGCAAGTTGTGCTGTCCATTGGTGGTGCGAAACAGCCTGGAATGGTGGCTGCAGTCCGAGAATTTACTGGCAGGCATGCCATTGGACCCGCTGGAGTGGACAGTGGTGATGATGGATGCCAGCCTGATGGGCTAGAGAATGCATTGTCAGTCACAGAACACTTAGACGTCATGTTCTCATAAATAGCAGACATGGTCCATCAACCGGTTGGAGATGAAAGCGGTCTTCTTAACGCTGCAAGAGTTTCAGATGCTGGTGGAATGGAAAGCGATGCGTATCTTCTTGGACAATGTGACCACAGTAGCATACATCAATCACCAGGGGGCACAGGGAGTGCAATGCTGGTGGGGAAGATTGCTTTGCTACTTCATTAGGAGCATCTCCTAATGATCTTGGCAGCCTACTTAGTAGGCAAGGAGAATGTGGAGGCCAACTTTCTCAGTCAACATCGGGCCAATCCAGGAGAATGGATGTTGGAGGACTCAATGTTCCTCTGGATCATCCAGCTTTGGGTGCAACCATTGATGGATCTGATAGCCACCACCCTCAATGCCAAGGCTCCATTTTTTTTTCAGTCATTCAGTCGTCGGCGAGAGAAGATGTCCAAGGGTTCAATGGCTGCACCCTGGAGGTTACCGGTGTGGGCCAACCTGCTTTTGCAGGGACCGGTGCACATGCCTCAGGTGGTTGGTTCTTGCTTACGACCTGGCTCTTGAAAGGGCGTGGCTGAAGAGGAGAGGATCTTCTGCTTTAGTGATTTCTACCCTCTTGCGGGCCCGGAAGCGTTCCACTTCATTGGCCTATATTTGTGTGTGGCGGTTGTTTGAAGACTGATGTGCTCAAAGAGGGAAAAGTGCATTATGGGCTTCCATCCCGGATATTCTTGCCTTCCTGCAGGCAGGGGTGGATATGGGCCTGATGTTAAATTTGCTTCGGGTACAGGTAGCGGACTTAGCGTGCTACAGGGATCATGTACAAGGCCTTGCTCTGGTGTCTCTCCCCCACCCCCGATGTTTCCCAATTCCTCAGGGCAGTGCAGCAAATTTGTCCATTCGTGTGCACTCTGGTTCCAAGTTGGGACCTTAACCTGGTCCTTTTGGTATTGACAGGAGCTCCATCTGAGCCTTTCGAGTTGGCTACCTTGAAGGATCTCACTATTAAAGTGGTGCTCCTAGTGGTTGTTTGTTTGGCTAGGAGGATTTTGGAGCTTCAGGCCTTATCCTGTAGGGAGCGTTTCCTTATTCTCTCTAAGGAAAAGGTAGTCTCGCCGCCGGTGCCATCTTTTTTGCCTGAGGTGATCTCCACTTTTCACTTGAATCATATGGTGGTGTTGCAAGGATTCCCAGATACGGCAGACTGGACATGTGCCATGTCGCTATTTGAAGTGCACACAGCCATTTTAGAAGTCGGAGAGCTTGTTTATCCTGTTTGGAGGACCTCATAAAGGGGAGGTGGCTTCAAAAGCCTCCAATACACGGTGGCTGAAGGAGGCTATTGCTTCGGTGTATCTGTTACGGCATAAAGTCTTGCTGCCAGAGCTGCACGCTCATTCGACAAAGGCACAGGCAGCTTCTTGGGTGGAGTCTAGTCTTGGCGACTTGGGTGTCACTGTATACCTTTGTAAAGCATTATTGGTTGGATGTGCAGGCAAGATTGGATGTCAGTTCAGGGCTTGAATCTTTGAGGCCAGTCTTGGGGTCCCACTCACTCTTGAGTATTGCTGTGCTACATCCCAGTAGTCTGGATTAGACTGGAAGGATGCTATGGAAGGTGAAATTAGACCTTACTGGCTAATTTTCTTTCCTTTAGTACCTCCAGTCCAGTCTAGAACCCTCCTGATATCTCTGTTGTATTGAGCAAGCCCAGTACAGGTTGCCAGCTTAAGGGTTTGCGTGAGATATTTTATCTTAGGGGGACACTGCTTCCACTTCATGGTTCCTGGGATGAATTCTAGATGCTTGGCAGTCTGGGGTTTTCGCAGGATTTGAGTTCTCCTCTTTGGTGTATATAGATGGGGGAGTTGGCTTCCTGAATATTTTCTGCAGGAGCTTGTTGCATCTGCTTTGTCATTAGGCTACTGGCCAGGTGGGAGGAGCTCAGTCTCCTTTATGGGATGACATCACCAAAAGCCTGGAATTCTCAGTCTCCATCAGCTGGAAGAGGGAGAAAACCCAGTACTCTGAACTGGACTGGAGGAACTAAAGGAAAGAAAATTAGCAGGTAAGGTCTAATTTCGCCATATGTGCAGCGACCAAATCATTCAGATATGTCCCACTGAACATCAAGATAAAATTATCCACATGACTTTATCTTGATAACTTGACCACTTACCTGCTCTTTGAATATGGGTCTCTCTTTTATGACTGCCCTACTATTGAGCAACTGTGTTGTTTGCACATGGCCCCTCTTTTCTACCATGCTTTTCAGTCCCTCCTGACTTATGCAAAGGAGTCTCTGCACATGGTCCTGCATCCCTCTGGGGCTGCTCTGGAGAGAGAAATGAAGGCATCTGTCTCTGTATTGCTTTGCTCAGTTTTGTCAGAAGAAAGGGATTCGGGTTGCCAACTGGTTAGTAATTGGCTGACATAGCAAGTCTCTTGCAGGTGGACTGCTAGCTTGCAAGTAATCCCATGAAGTGCTGCCTTTCATACAACTGGGAGATCTCAGAGAGATCCTGGTCTCTGCAGAAGACTGTCAACAGTACAACTCCGGCAGCCAAGGAGAACAGCTGGAAGGAAATACTTCTCTCATGCTCTGCTGCTACTGTTGCTGCTCCTGTCTCCTCTGGTAGATTCTTTACTCTCAGCAGGTGGGCAAACAGCAGAGGAGAAGTAGAAACAGCAGAAAAGTGGGCGAGAACACTTCCTGCAGCTTCTCTTCCAAGTGACTGATAGTGATGTGGCATCATTGAGGTGCCATACTAATTTTCAGTTGACAAGTGCATGAGGAAGCAGGGAACGAACAGGAGAGGTAGGAGTGACAGGAACAGTAAGGTTGAAGGAACGGAAGGAGGAGAACAACAGAGAGAGGGAACGGAACGGGAGAAGAGAGAATGAACAAGGGAGAGACAGACAGAAAGGAGAAAGGGAAAAGGGGCCGAATAACAGAAAGAGAAGAGTGGTAGAGCAGGAAAGAGAAGGATCAAGAAAGATGAAAAGAGTGTTAAGCAAAGGGAAGGAATGAGAAAAGCAAAAGCTTTAGGAAATGGGAAGAAAGGCAAGGCAAAGGTGGAGAATGCAAAGCAATGCCACTGGTATCAGCTTACTGCCTTTGGCTCTGCCAGGGTTAAAGATGTACCATGTGGTGGAGAAGCAGCCGCTGAGGGCAGAAAAAAAAAGGGAAAACTGCCTTTTTTTTCTTTTACCCATAAAACTGCAGGCACTGAAAGGGTTAACACCAACACTAAAGGTAAAGATTTCTCACAGAGAACTGCAGACCTAAGCACACGCCCTGTTCCCATGGAGATAGAGGGAGGAGAAGGGAGTGGTTTGGGGGTGGAGTCAAAGGGGATAGGACAGCCCCAAACATTTAGGAACGGAAGCTGCACTCATACAGTAGAACTGAAAGAGAAGGGGAGAGAAAAGGAGGAACCGTATGAGAGAGAGAGGACACAGACACAGAGGACACGAGGGTGCCAGGAAGGAAGGACAAGAAACACATGGAAACCCCTTGCACAGAAGCAATTGAGAACCAGGAGCAAAGAGCTGACAAGGCCAGTGGAAAGCTCAGGGGAGGAGTCCTCAGAGGAGGAAATATTCTCCAAGAGTTCATGGCTCAACTCTTCTCCTAGTAAGGAATCTATAAGGAGGAAAAGCAGCACTAATAAGGTGAGCCCTTTACAACGTTTGAAAGGCTTATTAGACAAAGAGGTTTTTTCCTGCCCTTCCCCCACAAGCTCACACACTGTTAAGGGTACCTGGTAGAAGCTCCTAAAGGCTGTGCAAGCTAGTGAGGCTTCTCAGGAAGATACCCGGAGAAACAGTTACCAGGAAGAGTCTAGCGTGGAGGATATGGACTTGGGAGACACTGTGGATTTAGACAATGTCTCAGACATGGAAATAAGCTGTGCAATCTGTGCTAAAGAAGTATAAAAGGAACCAAATAGGGTTTGAAAGCAGAAATAAACCCAGCTGGTCTTGATTACTGAATGCATCTGTGTTACCTCGTGATAAAGTAAAAGAACTGAAGGAAGTTTATTGTCTGGAAGAAACCAGAGGTTCTTTTACCAGGACATTTTAAAGCCCATTACTTTTTAGCTGTGCTTTTAAAAGTAGCTGTCCTGTTTAAAGCTGCTTGGGAAGAAGCTGTGCTGAAAGCTTGTGTTATAATTGGAAAATAATTCTATTGCTTGTGAAAGTATCTAGGGGGGCCAGGAAGTCTTGCTACACCTACTGTGAAGTAACAGAGGGTGGTATAGCGCCTCCTGGAGACCGGGAAACAGAATACTGCTGAAAATAGAGTTTTATCAGAAAGCAAGTTTCAAAGCTGTATCAAGCCAAGGACTGCATAATAGGCTTGTGTGCTATTATTTGGAGAAGTATCCTGAATTTTGTTTTGGTCAACTTCAATCAATTCATGTCAAAGAATTGAACCGGTTAGGAAATCCTTGTTTCTAAAAATAAAGAAATATTTCCTGCGACCTTTGCACTTGGCTCTCATCCTTTCAGGGACACAACTACATGCTATTGGGCTAATTTCAACAAAGGACAATCGGCACCTCCCCTGTAGCCCTAGGCAACCGCCTGGCCACATGGGGGCGCGCCGACAGGTGGCATAGTTATTGGATTTGAAGGAAAGCCTACCAATTGAAGCTACTGGAAAACATCAGGATTTACAAGGTGGCCGGAGTGACATCCTGGAAGCCTTCCTAAGGATACTGCAGAGAGAACCAGGACCGGAGACTCAACGGAGCGGACCAGAGTTGGAGAGCCCAGCTGGTACCGACGGTGCTGAGAGGCCTGATTTACCACTTACAGCAGGTAAACCCGTATTTAAAGGGGTTAATCGAGGATTGCTGTAAGAGGGGAGGTTCTGCAGGTGGAGGAGAGGAAGTGCTGTGATAAGGGCCGCACTTGGTGTTCTTTTTTTTGTTTCTTTCCAGCATTCCAGGATGGAGCGTGCAGAGCTTATCAACTGGATGGCAGACTGTTTCCGCCAACAGCAGGAGAACGCTGCGAGGGCGCAAGAGAAAATGGCTGCCATGATGAGGGAACAGCAACAGCCGCTCCTGGACCTCATGACTGCATGGATGAAGGAGCAGAAGAAAGCGACGGATGAGATAAGGACTGGGTCTAGTTCCTCAGGAACATTGTTGGGACTGGGACAATATAGTAAAGGACCTTTTTCATTTGGGCCTTTAACCCCAGGTGATGATGTAGATGACTATTTCGAAGTGTTCGAGCGTGTGGCAGTCCTAAGTGGATGGCCAGCAGAGCAATGGGCTGTACGGATAGCAGGCTCCCTTACCGGGGAAGCTCTTGCAGCTTATAGGGCCGTGCCTGCTGAGCTCGCCTCCACTTATGACGAGGTGAAAAAGGCCGTGAGAGACCGGTTGGGATTGACTCCAATGGTCTACCGCCGTCTTTTTAGAGCGTGTAAATTGAGGTCAGATGAAACACCTCGGGCTTTGTGCCAGCGCCTCAAGGCACTAATGAATAAGTGGCTTTTGCCTGACGGAAAAACTGTTGATTCTATTCTAGATACAATTGCTCTAGAACAGTTTATAGAGGCTGTGCCACAGGAAATGCGATCTTTTCTGGTCTTACAAGATTGCAGGAACACTAAAGAAGCAACTTCTTTGGCAGAGCGGTTCCTAGAAGCTCGAGTAATAGGCCAAATGAAGAGTGCAGGGTTGAGCCAGGCAAATGTAAGAGAGCCAGAAAGAGTGAGCAAGACCATGCTAGGAGAGGTTACACAAGGAAAACCCCTAGGCAGGTCAGGGTACGAGCAGCGCAAGTGTTATGGCTGCGGAAATAAGGGCCATTTAAGGAAAGAGTGTCACACTAGGACAGTGTTGATAACAAACCCCTCCAAGGAGGAAGGAGAGGGCTTTCTGCTGTCAGTGGAGGTGGAGAACATCCCAGTACAGGCGCTCCTAGATTCAGGCGCCGACCAGTCGATGGTCTCCCAACAGCTGTGGGCAGAGATACAAGCCAGGAGAGGAGGCCCCATAGAAAAACATTCAGAGGGGAATATAAGGATCCGATGCGTTCACGGCGCAGCATCCGCTTATCCCCTACAGAAACTTGTAGTGAAGGGCCTAGGCATGAAAAGAACTGTCACTATAGCCGTAGTCCCAAAACTCCCATTTCCCATAGTTTTAGGGAGGGACTGTCCACAGTTCAAACGTGGGCTAGCCAAGGTTTTAGAGTCCAGGACAGGGTTAATATCTGATGGAGCCCAAACCAAGGCTAGGGAGGAAGATTCAAGTGAAGAGCTGACACCCACTAGAGAAAGTGATAAGCTGGGACAGGCGAGGGGCTTTATATCCTCGCGGGAACCCAAGGCAAGGTCCCAGGTACTGCCTGCTCCCTTGTTTGCGACCGCTCACAAGAAGCAGGATAGAGGGGTAGCTCGAAGAAGAGATCAGGATATTAAGCCCAAGTTCGTATTAAAATGCTGTCGCACTACTCCTAATGCCCGGATACCCAAGCGAGCGACCGAGCATGCCGCAGGGTTAGATCTCCACAGCGCTGAAGATATTACTATCCCAAGACTGGGGAGGGCTTTGGTGGAGACGGGGTTACAGGTAGAGATACCGCCTGGATGCTACGGCCGGATTGCTCCCCGCTCTGGCCTAGCTGTAAAGAGCTGTATTGATGTAGGAGCAGGGGTAGTGGACCCTGATTACCGGGGGCCCGTCAAAGTCTTACTACTCAACTTTGCTAAAACCGACTTTCGGGTAAACACGGGAGACCGGATAGCCCAACTAATCCTGGAAAGGGTTGGGTTTCCTCCGGTGGAAGAAGTGCCGGATTTAAACCCTACGGTACGGGGGTCAGCGGGGTTTGGTTCTACGGGGCGGGCGGAAATAAAGGGGCTAGCAGCCACTAGGGAGGAGGATAAGGCCGATGTGGACCTTGGTCCTCAATTGGCTGACTGTAAAGCCAAGCCCACTCCGAGGATGGGAGACGAACTGGCGTGGAACCAACAACAGGACCTGTTTAGGTTGTTGCGAAGGTTCCCAGACGTCTTAACCCCGGTACCAGGAGAGACAAGACTCGTGGCCCACGAGGTGGTAACCCCACCAGGTGAGGTGATACGGCAAAGGCCGTACAGGCTTCCTGAAGCCAAACAGCAAGAAGTTGTCCGGCAGGTAAGGGAAATGTTGGACATGGGCGTAATCGAGGAGTCGGTTAGTCCATGGAATAGTCCAATAGTAATGGTCCCGAAGCCTGACGGAACGATACGGTTTTGTATCGATTTCCGAAAGGTCAACGCTATTTCTAAATTTGATACCTATCCCATGCCCAGGATAGAGGAACTGTTGGACCAGCTGGGGCAAGCCGCTTATCTCACCACCCTTGACATGTCCAAAGGGTACTGGCAGATTCTCCTTACCCAGGAGTCTCGCCAGAAAACCGCCTTCAGTACACCGATAGGACTGTACCAGTTCCGTCAGATGCCCTTTGGCCTACACGGTGCGGCGGCCACGTGTCAGGGGCTGGTAGACATCGTCCTATGCCCACATCGCCAATATGCTCTAGCTTACATGGACGATGTGGTAATACACAGCAAATGTTGGGACCAACATCTTGTCCATATCACCGCAGTATTAGAAGCGATGAAGAAAACCGGTATCACCTTAAACCCTAGCAAGTGCATGTTTGGGGGGAGGGAGGTGAAGTATCTCGGGCACATTGTGGGACGGGGGGTAGTGAAGCCCCTCATTGACAAAGTGAAAAGCGTGAGAGACTTTCCGAAGCCAGTAAATAAGAAGCAAGTGCGTAGCTTTTTAGGCTTAATTGGCTACTATAGACGATTCTTGCCCCATTTCGCGACGGAAAGCGCCTCTCTCACAGATATGCTAAAGAAAAATGCGCCAACGCAAGTAAAATGGTCACCAAAGGCAGAGCAGGCCTTTACACAACTAAAGGAACAACTATGTTCGGCGCCGGTCTTAAGAGGGGTGGACTTTAATAAGTCCTTCATACTACAGACCGATGCGTCCGAGACAGGGGTAGGTGCGGTTCTAGCGCAAAAACATGGAGGGGTAGAGCATCCGGTTATGTTTTTAAGTAGAAAACTGGCCCCTGCGGAACAAAAATATTCCACGGTCGAGAGGGAATGCCTCGCCATTCGTTGGGCAGTGGAGGCACTTCGTTTTTACCTAACTGGCCGTAGGTTCCGTTTAGTAACTGACCATGCGCCACTAAAGTGGTTAACCAGCATGAAAGACCACAACCCTCGCCTCACCAGATGGTACATGGCCCTACAGGCGTACGACTTCCAGGTGGAGCACAGGGCGGGGAGGCTACATACTAACGCCGATGCCCTTTCACGGATTCCGGGCTGTGCGCTAGAAACGCCAGCACGGAATATCTTAACGGGGGGTTATGTGTTGGAGAAGCAGCCGCTGAGGGCAGAAAAAAAAAGGGAAAACTGCCTTTTTTTTCTTTTACCCATAAAACTGCAGGCACTGAAAGGTTAACACCAACACTAAAGGTAAAGATTTCTCACAGAGAACTGCAGACCTAAGCACACACCTTGTTCCCATGGAGATAGAGGGAGGAGAAGGGAGTGGTTTGGGGGTGGAGTCAAAGGGGATAGGACAGCCCCAAACATTTAGGAACGGAAGCTGCACTCATACAGTAGAACTGAAAGAGAAGGGGAGAGAGAAGGAGGAACCGTATGAGAGAGAGAGGACACAGACACAGAGGACACGAGGGTGCCAGGAAGGAAAGACAAGAAACACATGGAAACCCCTTGCACAGAAGCAATTGAGAACCAGGAGCAAAGAGCTGACAAGGCCAGTGGAAAGCTCAGGGGAGGAGTCCTCAGAGGAGGAAATATTCTCCAAGAGTTCATGGCTCAACTCTTCTCCTAGTAAGGAATCTATAAGGAGGAAAAGCAGCACTAATAAGGTGAGCCCTTTACAACGTTTGAAAGGCTTATTAGACAAAGAGGGTTTTTCCTGCCCTTCCCCCACAAGCTCACACACTGTTAAGGGTACCTGGGAGAAGCTCCTAAAGGCTGTGCAAGCTAGTGAGGCTTCTCAGGAAGATACCCAGAGAAACAGTTACCAGGAAGAGTCTAGCGTGGAGGATATGGACTTGGGAGACACTGTGGATTTAGACAATGTCTCAGACATGGAAATAAGCTGTGCAATCTGTGCTAAAGAAGTATAAAAGGAACCAAATAGGGTTTGAAAGCAGAAATAAACCCAGCTGGTCTTGATTACTGAATGCATCTGTGTTACCTCGTGATAAAGTAAAAGAACTGAAGGAAGTTTATTGTCTGGAAGAAACCAGAGGTTCTTTTACCAGGACATTTTAAAGCCCATTACTTTTTAGCTGTGCTTTTAAAAGTAGCTGTCCTGTTTAAAGCTGCTTGGGAAGAAGCTGTGCTGAAAGCTTGTGTTATAATTGGAAAATAATTCTATTGCTTGTGAAAGTATCTAGGGGGGCCAGGAAGTCTTGCTACACCTACTGTGAAGTAACAGAGGGTGGTATAGCGCCTCCTGGAGACCGGGAAACAGAATACTGCTGAAAATAGAGTTTTATCAGAAAGCAAGTTTCAAAGCTGTATCAAGCCAAGGACTGCATAATAGGCTTGTGTGCTATTATTTGGAGAAGTATCCTGAATTTTGTTTTGGTCAACTTCAATCAATTCATGTCAAAGAATTGAACCGGTTAGGAAATCCTTGTTTCTAAAAATAAAGAAATATTTCCTGCGACCTTTGCACTTGGCTCTCATCCTTTCGGGGACACAACTACATGCTATTGGGCTAATTTCAACAAAGGACAATCGGCACCTCCCCTGTAGCCCTAGGCAACCACCTGGCCACACGGGGGCGCGCTGACAACCACTGGCAGAGAACAGAGAGATGATGAAGTGAGTAGATCAGGGTGAGGAAATCTGATTTTCAGCATTGTTGGCATCTCCATTTAGTTCAGTGGTTCTGAAATCCAGTGCTCAACATCTCTATATAGATTTGGTTTTTAAAGGCACAGGGCTATCTCATCTTGAAAAACAGATGTATTTTGGAGCTTGAAGGAATGAATTTGAGAACAGCTGGGATGGAGTAGGAGTCCTACCTCTATGAGCCTGTGAGACTAGGCATCGCTTCCAGAGAGTCACCTAATGGCTGACTGGGCAGCTTTAGAGTATGGGAATGTTTTCCTGCAACTGGGCACCAACTCTGGAAACCTGGCTCTCAGGAAACTGAACAAATTACAAACAAGCACTCAGCAGTTTCACTGATGAGTCTTCTACCTTTTTAATGCTGATATTGTTGGTTGGACACAGGGAGATTTTGGACAGTATACAGGAGGTAGAAAGGGAGAAAGACATTAGCTTACCTGGAACCAGCTATGCAAGCGGCATTCCAAAGCACTAGGTCTGGCTCTAATAACAGAAGAAAATGTCTAATATTAGCACTTGCAGCCAGTAGCTTGGTTTTTGAAGACTGGTAGAAATATAGAGAATGCCTGAGGACATTTGATAACTGCAGAAAGATTTTTTCTGCTCTGTATCATTGGATTTCAGACCTCTTATGCACTTGTGAAAAGGAATGCAGCATGCTAAAGCAGCAGACTTTGCTTGGAAGGAGTTTTTCAATTGTTTTTACTGTAAGGTGATAATAAAGGCATTGCATTTTATTATTATTCCATTTAGCATCTTGTGTATGCTCTGCCATTTTGGCTTTCTTGGGTTTGTACAGTAGACTAAGTATTAGAATAACCCTTTATGAAGGCAATAATTGATCGGCATGAGAGCATTTCATATCCTCATCAAAATATGGTTTGGGGTTTTTTTTTGTGCTTTTTTAACACAAATCATTTTTGTAGATAATTCTTTTACTAGTAATAAAACAATTATGATCTCTAAACATGAATTTGCACTTTTATCTTGAGAAGTTCTGCCATTTAGAGCTTCTGAAGGAAAAGGAAGGGGATCATGTCTTTTCTCAGAAGTTCAAAGGGAGTTACATTCAGATATTTTCCTGTCCTGGAAGGCTTACTATCCAAGCATGCACCTGAGACAATGGAAAGTTAAATGACTTTTGCTTTTCTCTGATCAGAGAAAGGCTGAACTTTTACAGAGCTCTGCTAGTGAGTGGATTTTTGCCTCCTGGGACATCTTACTGTGAGTTCTAGCTGTTTATTTAATTATTTACTGTTTGTCTAACTGTTGTTTGTTTAATTATTTAGTGTTTGTCTTAGTGGTGTGCAAGTTTCAGCCTTCTCAGCTGTACTTACCTTGCCTCTCTCAATTAACTGGGCCTTGTGTGGTAGCCATTTTGAATTAATCTCTCTCCCCAGAGCCTGCTGTTTGTTAAGCTTTTCCTGTCCTTGCCTGCCTGAGTGACTCCTCCCCCTGTTTGTGTGGTAGCCATTTTGAATTAATCTCTCTCCCCAGAGCCTGCTGTTTGTTAAGCTTTTTCCTGTCCTTGCCTGCCTGAGTGACTCCTCCCCCTGACCCCCTCCCCCTGAGGTATCCTGTAACCTTGTTCCTGTTTTCTCCACGTGTGCATAGGCTGTTTTAGTTTGCTTTTCTCTGATCAGAGAAAGGCTGAACTTTTACAGAGCTCTGCTAGTGAGTGGATTTTTGCCTCCTGGGACATCTTACTGTGAGTTCTAGCTGTTTATTTAATTATTTACTGTTTGTCTAACTGTTGTTTGTTTAATTATTTAGTGTTTGTCTTAGTGGTGTGCAAGTTCAGCCTTCTCAGCTGTACTTACCTTGCCTCTCTCAACTAACTGGGCTTTGTGTGGTACCCCCATCCCCCTGCTGAGGGTTCAGGACAGGGTACCTTGTAACTGCCCTCTTTAATAGGACTTATCTCCCCCCCTCCCTCCCCAGCACCCACCCACCCCTGGGGAAATTGTAGTTTTATAGGTACTTGGACATCTTAGAGGAAAGGAGCTGCTCTCAGGTGCAGCTCTTAATCCAAATCAGTCATACACAGAGGACCTGTGATTAATTAGCTTCAGGTACACAGGGTGTATTAGGGGTATTAGATACACTTTTATTAGTATAAGCATCTACACCAATCCTTATTATATACCAATTTAAAAGACCTAAACACAAGCTTTAAACTAAGATGCAGTCAGAGGTCCAGCAACGAGATGGGGGTTCTCCAGTCTTTTGCATCGAGTGTCACATGTATGATTATCTCCCAGTTGGTGAGAGGTCCTACATATGCACTAAGTGCAGGGAGCTCTTTGCTCTCAGGGAACGAGTCCGTTCTCTAGAGGCTAGAGTAGCAGACCTGGAAGACATAAGAAAGACAGAGAAGTACATGGACGAGACCTACAGGGATATAGTCCTGAAGTCCCACCTCCAGTCTGGCAGCATCCCTGTTGCCATGGAGGAGAGAGGTCACGTGACAGGAGAGCATCACCCTGGTGTGGCAGGAAGTGATCCTGTAACTAGGACCTGTCCTCCAGGTGATGTAAAACCCTCTCGCACCGAGGACGTTTCTCCAGGGCCATGTCCCCATGAGGGGAGGGTCAGGACAGCTGTTATAGTTGGTGATTCAATCATTAGGAATGTAGATAGCTGGGTGGCTGGTGGACGTGAGGATCGCCTGGTAACATGCCTGCCTGGTGCGAAGGTAGCAGATCTCACGCACCGCCTAGATAGGATCATAGATAGTGCTGGGGGGGAGTCTGCTGTCTTGGTACATGTTGGTACCAATGACATAGGAAAATGTGGTAGGGAAGTTCTGGAGGCTAAATTTAAGCTTTTAGGTAGGAAGTTGAAATCCAGAACTTCCAGGATAGCGTTCTCCGAAATGCTTCCTGTTCCACGTGCAGGACCCAAAAGACAGGCAGAGCTCCGGAGTCTCAATGCGTGGATGAGACAATGGTGCAAGGATGAGGGTTTTGGATTTGTTAGGAACTGGGGAACATTCTGGGGAAAGGGGGGGCTCTTCCGAAGGGATGGGCTTCACCTTAATCAGGATGGGACCAGACTGCTGGCATTAACCTTTAAAAAAGAGATAGAGAAGCTTTTAAACTAGAAAATAGGGGAAAGCCGACAGTCACCCAGGAGCGCACGGTTCGGACAAAGGTATCCTTGAAGGATACTACCAAAAGCAGTGAGGTTCCAAAAGGGAGTATAGTAGCCCAAATGCCCTTGAGTAAGGAGCAGACAGAGCATAAAGATTCCCAATTACCCATGCCTACCAATAGCCAGATTAATATTAATAAAATACAGTCTCTAAAATGCTTGTATGCCAATGCTAGAAGTCTAAACAATAAGATGGGAGAATTAGAATATATAGCATTAAATGAGAGGTTAGATATGATTGCACTCTCAGAGACATGGTGGAAGGAGGATAACCAGTGGGACACTGTGATACCTGGATACAAACTATATCGTAATGATAGAGCTGAACAAATTGGTGGAGGGGTTGCGCTCTATGTTAGAGAGGGCATTGAGTCAGAAAGGATTAAAGTTTTGCAGGGAACAAAATATGCTGTAGAATCTCTATGGATTGAAATTCCATTTATGAAGGGGAAGGTGATGGCAGTGGGAGTATACTATCGACCACCTGGCCAGAATGAACAAATGGATGATGAAATGCTCAAAGAAATCAAGGAAGCTAACAAAAGCCACAACAGAGTAGTAATAATGGGTGATTTCAATTACCCCGGTATCGACTGGGACAATGTCACAGCAGGACAAGCTAAAGAGATAAAGTTTCTAGATGAAATAAATGACTGCTTCTTGGAGCAGCTGGTTCATGAACCGACCAGAGGGGAAGCCATACTGGACCTAGTCCTTAGTGGAACGCCAGATCTGGTGCAAGAAATAAGGGTGTTGGGACCACTTGGCAATAGTGATCATAGTATGATCATGTTTGATTTAATCAGTGGAGGACAGATAGTAAAGGAATCCACAGTACTACCTTTTAACTTTCAAAAGGGTGACTATGATAGAATGAGGAATATAGTTCGGAAAAAACTAAAAGGAGCGGTTCCAAAGGTTAAAGACTTACAGCAAGCTTGGGTGTTATTTAAAAATACTATCCTCGAAGCCCAGACCAGCTGTATTCCACGCATTAAGAAAAGTGGAAGAAAGTCCAAAAAACTGCCAGCATGGTTTAAAGGTGAGGTCAGAGAGGCTGTTGCTGCCAAAAGAGCAACCTTCAGTAAAATGGAAAAAAGAGCCAAATGATGAAAACTGGAAACAGCACAAGCACTGGCAAGTTAAATGCAAAGCATTGATAAGGCAGGCAAAGCGGGAATTTGAGAAGAAACTTGCTACGGAAGCAAAAACACGAAATAAAGACTTTTTCAAGTACATTCGTAGCAAAAGGCCTGTGAGAGAGTCAATTGGACCATTAGATGATAGAGGGGTAAAAGGGGCAGTAAGAGGAGACAAGGCTATAGCAGAGAGACTGAATGAATTCTTTGCTTCGGTCTTTACTGAGGAAGATGTAGGGGTGTTACCCAAGACTGAAGTGGTATTTAAAGGTGATACTGCAGAGGAATTGAGAGAAATATCGCTACACCGGGAAGATATATTACAACTATTTGATAAACTGAATAGTAGCAAATCACCTGGACCGGATGGTATACATCCCAGAGTGTTGAAAGAACTGAAATATGAGATTGCAGACCTGTTATTGGTAATCTGTGAACTTTCATTAAAATCATCTGTAATACCTGAAGATTGGAGGGTCGCCAACGTAACACCAATTTTTAAAAAGGGTTCCAGGGGTGACCCAGGAAATTACAGACCGGTGAGCCTGACGTCAGTACCAGGGAAAATGGTAGAAGCCATCATAAAGAACAAAATTACACAGCATGTAGATAGTCATGGCCTAATGGGAGACAGCCAACATGGCTTTAGACAAGGAAGATCTTGTCTTACTAATCTGATCTGTTTTTTTGAAGGTGTGCATAAACAGGTAGACAAAGGTGAGTCGGTTGATATAGTGTATCTGGACTTTCAGAAAGCTTTTGACAAGGTCCCCCATCAGAGACTTTTGGCGAAGCTAAAAAGTCATGGGATAGGAGGCAGTGTACTATTGTGGATCGGGAACTGGTTAAAAGATAGAAAGCAGAGGGTAGGGCTAAATGGCCAATATTCCCAATGGAAAAAGGTGAATAGTGGAGTACCCCAGGGATCTGTACTGGGTCCGCTACTTTTTGACATATTCATAAATGACCTGGAAAAGGGAATAACTAGTGAGGTAATCAAATTTGCAGATGACACAAAACTGTTTAAAGTTGTTAAAACCCAAGAGGATTGTGGAAAACTGCAGGAGGATCTGGATAAATTGGAAGACTGGGCATCCAAATGGCAGATGAAATTTAATGTGGACAAGTGCAAAGTTATGCACCTAGGAAAGAACAACCCACACTATAGTTACAAGATGCAAGGCTCCACATTAGAAACCACCACCCAGGAAAAAGATTTAGGAGTCATCGTGGATAACATGTTAAAACCCTCCGCCCAGTGTGCAGCGGCGGCCAAGAAAGCAAATAGAATGCTAGGTATCATAAGGAAAGGGATGGAGAATAAAACAAAGGATATTATAATGCCTCTGTATCGCTCCATGGTACGACCGCACCTTGAATATTGTGTGCAATTCTGGTCACCGTATCTTAAAAAGGACATAGAGTTATTAGAAAAAGTACAGAGAAGAGCCACCAAATTGGTGAAGGGGATGGAAGGCTACTCCTATGAAGAGAGGCTAAAAAGGTTAGGGCTCTTTAACCTAGAAAAGAGGCGGCTGAGGGGAGATATGATAGAGGTGTATAAATTAATGAATGGAGTGGAACGGATAAACGTGGATAAATTGTTTACGCTATCAGAATATAGAAGGACTAGGGGGCATGTAATGAAGCTACAGGGTAAACTATTTAAGACAAATAGGAGAAAATATTTCTTCTCTCAACGTGTAATCAAACTCTGGAATCTGTTACCGGAGGATGTAGTAAGGGCTGTTAGTATAGCTGGGTTTAAAAAAGGTTTGGACAAGTTCCTGGAGGAAAGGTCCATAAACCACTATTAAAAAGGGACCCAGGATATCAATGCTTGGCCTAGTACAAGCACTGCAGAACCTGTGTCTTTTGGGGAAACTGCTAGGTACGTATGACCTAGATTGGCCACTGTTGGAAACAGGATACTGGGCTTGATGGACCTCGGTCTGACCCAGTATGGCATTTCTTATGTTCTTATGTTCTTATGACTTGCCCAAGGCCACAGTGAGATTCAAACCCTGACTTCCCTGTAGCTCTATTATTTTTATTTATTCATCAGGTCAAAGTGGTTTACATTGTAACTTAAACTTTGTAATGTATGTTAAACACTGATAACTTGGAATTTTCTGAGACAATAGAGGGTTAAGTGACTTTTCCAAGGCCACAAGGAGTGCTAGTGGGAATCAAACACTGGTCTCTTGGTTCCCAAGCCAGTGCACTAACCATTAGACTACTCATCTACTCATTATACTAGCCCAGTTCCACTATTGAGAATCTAAGGATCAGATTTCAGGCTCTCACAAAATTAGGACAAAAATAGAGACTATAGGCCAGCTTGCTTTGTATAATTACAGACCAGCGCATCTTCTGAAGGAAAAAAATGATTTACAGAATTGCCCAGGTGAAACCATATCCAAAAAGCAAACCCTGATCACTTGGGAACTAAGTGGCTTCTCTAACCATTAGGCTACTCCTCCACTGCAAAAGGTGCAGTGGGATACTATTCCTCTGAGGATTAAAACTTAAGAATAGGGCATAAATCCTACTTACTTTTTCTTTTTATAGATGTAATAATTGTGCTAACCGTGATGCGCTGTCAACACCCAGGTTCTGCCCCTAACCCACCTAGTTCCTTGCACTAACCAGTATATGGGTACACTTACTCCCGCACTTTGAGATGGTGTTAAGTGTACACCCACTAACAGCAACATTTATGGTTAGCACTGTCAACACCCATGTTCTGCCCCTAACCCACCTAGTTCCTACCCAATTGTGTGTTACCCAGTTAGCATAGGACTTTTAGCATGGGGCCCCGTGCTAACTGTAAGCGCAACAGGCTTACGATGCGACAAACCCCATGCTAGCAGTTAAAGCGTAGTTACTCACCTGTAACAGGTGATCTCTGGGAACAGAAGGAATAAATCTTCACATATGGGTGAATGTAACCAACGGAACCCATGCAGGAACTCTCCCCAACGTCCAATAGGAAAGCTTTTGGGAACAGTCCACTGCACCTGCACCTCTGCCTTCCTGCCTTCCCAACGCCTCTCCTCAGTTGAATTTCTAGCTGAGAATAGAGGAAAAAGTAGAAAATGCCCTACAACTCCTAGGTAAGGAGGGGGGGGGGTTGTGACTGATTCCTGCTGTCCCCGCAGATCAAATGTTACAGGTGAGTAACTGCGCTGTCTCCAGGAACAAGCAAGAATGCATCGTCACATATGGGACTCACTAGCTCCCAGGAACCCGGCTGGTATGGAGGAGAGTGGAGTGATCCCCTAGAGGAAATGCAGTAGCCAAAGAGAGTGAAACGTTTGAGGGCCATCGGACTTTGTTTCAGGAGGGATGGCTCTGCAAAGGTAGTCTAGGTATCCTGAGAAGTCCGGGACAGAGGATAGGAGTTGAATTTAAGTCCCAAAAAGGTGCCGGAGAACAGCCTAGCCAAAGACAGTGTCCCGGCGAGAGTCTCTGTTGAGACAATAATGGGCCGAAAAGGTGTGTATTGAGGACCAGGTGGCTGCCTGATAGATCTCCTCAATGCTTGCTGAACAGAGATTGGCTACCAAAGTTGCCATCGCCCGTACGTTATGAGCAGTTATGTGACTCTGTAAGGAGAGTCCTGCCTGAGCAAAGGCAAAACATAGTAACATAGTAGTTGACGGCAGATAAAGACCAGCATGGTCCATCCAGTCTGCCCAGCAAGATGGCAAGAGTAGGTGCACCTGTCTCTCCGCACAGGCCACCCCTCCCCATATCCTTGTTCAGGGGTAAACCCACCACTCCATGTAGGACACCCCTATTTGTTGAGACGTTATATGGTTCAGAAGTTACATGGTACCGTTTATTTTGTTTTTATCCTATTTCTGTAAAGGGATCCTCTGTGTTTGTCCCATGCCTTTTTGAATTCCGTCACCGTGTTCGCCCCTACCACTTCCATCGGGAGGGCATTCCAAGCATCCACCACCCTTTCAGTGAAAAAATATTTCCTGATATTGCCTTTCAATTTACCCCCTTGCAGTTTCATGTTATGCCCTCTAGTTTTACAGGTTCCCCGTCTTTGGAAGAGGTTTGTTTGTTCATCATTTCTCTTTAAATATTTAAAGGTCTGAATCATATCTCCCCTGTCCCTCCTTTCCTCCAAAGTGTACATATTTAGGTCTTCAAGTCTCTTCTCATAAGGCTTCTGACGCAGGCTCCAAATCATTTTGGTCGCCTTCCTCTGAACAGTCTCCAGTCTTTTTACATCCTTTGCAAGATATGGTCTCCAAAACTGAACACAGTATTCCAAGTGAGGCCTCACCAGTGACCTATACAGTGGTATAAGTACCTCTTCTTTTCTGCTGGTAATCCCTCTTTGTATGCAGCCCAGCATCCTCCTGGCTTTTGCCACCACCTTGTCGCACTGTTTTGCCACCTTGAGATCAGCAGAGATAATCACACCAAGGTCTTTTTTCTGAACTGTGCATACCAACCTTTCTCCCCCTATCGCGTACATTTCTCTTGGATTTCTGCTACCCAAGTGCATAACACTGCACTTTTTTGCATTAAATCGTAGTTGCCAAGCTTTAGACCAGTCTTCCAGCTTTTGTAGATCTTTCTTCATGTTAAGCACTCCCTCGGGGGAGTCCACTCTGTTGCAAATTTTTGTGTCGTCTGCAAAAAGACAGACTTTTCCATTCAGTCCTTCAGCAATATCACTCACAAATACATTGAACAGTGCCGGGCCCAGGACCGAACCCTGGGGCACCCCGCTAATCACTTTCCTCTCATCCGAGTGAGCTCCATGTACAATCACCTTCTGTCGTCTGTCAGTCAATCAATTTCTAATCCAGTTTACCATCTTGGGACCCATCCCCAAGCTACTGAGTTTGTTGACAAGCCTCCTATGAGGAACAGTATCAAAGGCTTTGCTGAAATCCAGGTAGATGACATCCATCGCATGCCCCTGATCTAGTTCCCTGGTCACGCAGTCAAAGAACTCGATCAGATTTGTTTGGCAAGATCATCCTTCGGTAAAACCATGTTGCCTCGGGTCTTGCAAGCTGTTGGTTTTCAGAAAGTTCACTATTCGCTCTTTCAGAAGTGCCTCCATTACTTTTCCCGCCACCGAGGTAAGGCTCACGGGCCTGTAGTTTGACACTTCTTCCCTGTCACCACTTTTGTGTAGAGGTACGACATCAGCCATTCTCCAGTCCTGAGGAACCTCTCCTGTTTCCAAGGATCTGTTGAAGACATCCTTTAACGGTCCTGCAAGAACCTCTCTGAGCTCTTTCAGTATCCTGGGATGTATCCCATCCAGTCCCATGGCTTTGTCCACTTTCAGTTTAGCAAGTTGTTCTAACACCTCTTCTTCTGTGAATGGTGTGGTATCTACTTCATTCCCATTTTTATATTTGGGAGTCACAGCTGGTCCATCCCCAGGATCTTCTTTAGTAAACACAGAGCAGAAGTAATTGTTTAGCAATTTTGCTTTTTCAGTGTCACTTTCCACGAGTCCTTTCCCAGCACTTCTGAGTCCTGCAATTCCAACTCTGATCTTTTTCCTTTCCTGAATATACCTGAAGAAATTTTTGTTGCCACCCTTAACATCTTTAGCCATCTTTTCCTCTGCTTTTGATTTTGCTATCCTTATTACTCTTTTAGACTCTTTGAGTTGGATCCTGTATTCAGTTCTATGTTCTTCTGTCTGCAAGCTTTTGAATTTTGCAAAAGTTGTGTTTTTTGCCTTTATATGAGCAGCCACCTCTTTGGAAAACCAAATAGGTTTCCTTCTCCTCTTGCTTTTATTTACTTTTCTTACATATTTATCTGTTGCTCCTTTTATTGCCTCCTTTAGTTTAGCCCATTGCAATTCCACTTCCTTTATCTCTTCCCACCCCATCATCTCCTCCTTTACGTACTCTGCCATTTTATTGAAGTCAGTGTATTTGAAGTTTAGGACTCTGAGCTTGCTATGATTGGCCTGTACCATGGCTTTTATTTCAAACCACACCGTGTGATGGTCGCTGTTGCTCACAGGGGCACTCACGCAGACATTCGACACACTATCACCGTTGGTGAGCACTACATCCAGCGTTGAGCTTTCCCTGGTTGGTTCCATCACCATTTGTCTAAATAATGCATCTTGGAGAGCATCCACAATTTATTTGCTTCTTTCCAGATGTGCAGAAGAAGTAATCCAATCCACATCAGGTAGATTAAAGTCACCCAATATGATTGCTTCCCCCTTTGATGCTATCTTGGCAATATCTATAATCAATTCATTGTCTCTCTCTTCAATTTGAGTCGGAGGTCTATAGACTACAGCAATATGGATGACAGTGCCATCTCCTCTCTCCAACGCAATCCAGAGCGCTTCTTCTTTTCCCCATGTCCCCTGCATTTCAGTAGCTTTAATATTGCTTTTGACATACAAGGCTACTCCTCCTCCTTTTCCATTTTCTCGGTCCCTTCTGAATAGATTATAGCCAGCTATGGCTATATCCCAATCATGTGATTCATTAAACCATGTTTCTGTAATGGTCACAATGTCCAACTCTGTTTCCACCATTAGGGCTTCCAGGTCTGGAATTTTGTTGGCTAAGCTTCGAGCATTTGTGCTCATTGCTTTCCAGCACTTTCCTGGCTTGTGTGTATTTTGCATTGATTTTGTTCTGCCCACTTCCTCCCACATGTTTTTGATGTGTGGTTTAAAAGTGTGGCTGTTTCTGATGTTGTTCTGCTTTTGTTGGGGGTGGCATGTAGATGTTGACCTTCCACATCCGTCACCCCCTTTTCCTAGTTTAAATGCATGTCCACATACTGCCTGAATTTTTCACTTAGGATTCTTTTCCCTGCGGAAGAGAGATGTAGTCCATCAGCACAGTATAGTCTCTTGTTGGTCCATCTGTTGTCCCAGTTGCCAATAAATCCGAATCCTTCTTTTCTGCACCAGGTCTGGAGCCATGTATTAAAGCTGTTAATGCGATGCAGTCTTTTTGATACAGTCTGCTATCCATCTGGATAGGATGTGTTTGGTCACCGGGAGATTGAGGTGAATAGGATCAAAGGAAAGGGACTGTTGAGAAGACCTCCTGTGATCTTTGGTTCTGTTCAAATAATAAGCCAGCACTCACTTGCAATCCAGAGTGTGCAGTGCTGTTTCAGCCCGTGACATGTGTAGTCTGGGGAAGAAAATCAGCAGGATAATCGACTGGTTCTGATGAAATGGAGAAACCACCTTTGGAAGGAAGTGTGGATGCATACGGAGAACTATCTTGTCATGATGGAAATGAATATAGGGAGGATCCCCTCAAGAGCTTGCAACTCACTGATTCAGCGAGCCAAAGTGAGAGCAATGAGGAAGATGACCTTCCAAGAGAGGAACTTTAGTGAAGTGTTGGCTAAAGGTTTGAAGGGTGGCTTGAGAAGTTGAGCCAAAACCACATTGAGATCCCAGGCCACCCGGGTCGGCTTAATGGGGGGTTCTGAGAGCAGAAGACCCCTTATGAAGCATGTCACTAAAGGCTGTAAGGAAATAGATCGCCCATCCAGAGTCTTGTGAGATGCCGCTATAGTACTAAGATGCACTCTGACCGAGTTAGTTTTTAATCCTGAGAGGGATAAATGGAGGAGATACTGAAGCAATGGCTCCACTGGGCAAACAAAAGGATTGATGTGCTTTGTGGAGCACCAGGATGCAAATCTTCACCATTTGAAAGCATAAGAGCGCCTAGTTGAATCTTTGCAGGAAACAAGAAAGATATCCTTGATCTCCTCTGGAAGGTCAAGGTCAGCAAGTATTACCCTTTCAGGAGCCATGCTAATAGGCGTAGGGAGTGTGGATTGGGATGAAGAAGTACCCCATTGTCCTGTGAGAAGAGTGGGTGCACATCCCAGGTTGAATAGTTGAGCCTGTGAGAGATGTAGAAACAGAGGAATCCATGGTTGGTGAGGCCAAAAGGGGGTTATAAGGATCACTGAGCCTTGTTGGCCTGGAGATTGAAAAGTGTTTTGGGTATTAGGGATATGGGTGGGAGTGTGTAGACCAATCCTTGCCCCCAGTGGAGAAGGAAGGCGTCCGTGGCCTGTCAGTGTTTTGACGGGGTCCTAGAACAGATGAACGGAAGCTTAGTATTCTGCGGAGTGGCAAAGAGATCCATGAGTGGAGTTCGCCATGTCTGGAAGATCTGGGCAGCCATTTCCCAATGCAACATCCATTCGTGCGGATGGAAGATACGACTTAGCTTGTCCGCAAGCACATTGAGCTCGCCTGAGAGATATATCGCTCTGAGGTGGAAGAGCCAATGTCCAGAGATGGGTTGCCTCATCGCAGAGAGGATGTGATCCTGTCCCCTCTGCTTGTTCACACAGAACATTGCAACCTGGTTGTCCATTCTGACCAGGACAGATTGGCCAGCAAGATGGTGTTGAAAAACACACAGTGCACTGGTGAGAGCTTGTAGCTCTGGGAGATTGATCTGCTGAGTAGATTCCTGTGGTGTCCACAGACCTTGAGTGGTCAGGTCATTCAAATGGGTACCCCAACCCAGCTTGGATGCATCTGTCATCAATATGTATTGAGGTGAGAACATCCGAAAAGGTGACCCGACGAGCAGGTTTGGGGGGAGACACCACCACTGCAGTGAATTGATCAAGTGAGGGGTGATGAAGATCTTGTCTCTCAGATGCCCCATTACCTGCATCCACTGAGAAGAGAGTGTCCACTGTGCTAGACACATGTGCAAGCGAGCATAGGGAACAACATGGAGTGTGGAGGTCATGTGACCCAAGAGGCATAGCATTTATCAAGTTGTTACTTGGGTTTGTTTTGCATGCCTCTTGCTAGCTCAATGATGCGGGAACAACGATCCTGAGGAAGGAAGGCCTTGGCTTGTATGGTGTCTAGAAGTGATCCTATGAACTCTAGCTTTTGAGTTGGAGTGAGGTGAGACTTTTGAAAGTTTATGATGAAGCCCAGATGTTGGAGCACTGTTATGGTGCGGTGAAGGGCATTTGTTACTTCCTAAGAGGATTCTCCCCTTATCAGCCAATCATCTAAGTAAGGGAAGATGAATATCCCCAAGGTGCATAGATAGGCAGCTATCACTACCATACATTTTGTAAGGACCTTTGGGTCAGAGGCCAAAGGGTAGAACAAGATATTGATAGTGGTCTCTGTGATATATGAAGTGCGGATACTGTCTGTGAGATGGGTAGATCAGTATGTGTGTGTATGCCTCCTACAAGTCCAGAGAGCAGAGCCAATCGTGTTGCTGGAAGTACGATAGAAGAGTTCCAAGAGAAATCATTTTGAATTTTTCTCAAACCATGAATTTGTTTAGGTCCCTGAGATCTAAAATGGGTCTGAATCCCCCTGTTTTCTCTGGAATGAGAAAGTAAGGGGGGTAAAAGCCCATTTGTTCTTCTGAAGGAGAAACTCTTTCTATAGCATCCTGTGCTGACAAGGTGGCCACTTCTGTGCTTGGTAGAGTGCTTTGGAGGGGTTGAGGGTGGTATTCCTCTTTGAATCTGGTGGGGGGTAAGGTTTGGAAGTGAAGTTGGTACTCCTTTTGGACAATTTGTAGTGTTCATTGTTCTTTTGTGATGAGATACCACGTGTGGGCAAAATCTGCCTTCTATATGGGTGGGCTGAGGTTCCACCAGAGGCAGATTGGCAATGCTCTGCATGAAAGAGTCAAAAGCCAGGTGCAGGTTGAGACAGCACTGGAGGCTGAGGCTTTGCGGCCTTAAGCTTCTTTTGTTGGTGAGGAGCCTGTTGCCTTTGTTGAGGCTGCTGAGGATGGTAGGGAGCATAAGGTGTATAAGAAGGAGAGTACTTCTTCTTCTTGGGGTAGAAAGGCTTTTTGGGAAATGATTTCTTCTTGGAGGGATCATCAGTTTTTCTGGAGAGACGCTTCAGGGTGAGATCATCCGTCTCAATCTTTCCTGCTTTTTCTCTCCAGCCCTTTCCAAATAGATTCTCCCCCATACAAGGAATGTTGGCTAATTTATCCTGTACCCTTTGTTCTAGGTCTGAAGCCTGTAGTCAAGCTATCCTGCAAGCTCCAATGCAGACAGAGAATGCTTTACTGGTCGATTCAAAGGCATCAAAAGATGCTCTTGTGAGAAATTTGGATGTACGTATTTTGGCTATGTTGGATGAGTGCCTGATAAGCACTCCACTTGTCATCTGGAAGCAAAGGAGTAAAAGCATCCAGATCCCTGTTAATGTCTTTGATGAACATGCCCATATAGAGCATGTAGAAGTTAATCTGGGATGCTACAAACATGCCTGGAAGCAACGTCTAGCAAAAGCATTGAGTGTTCTTGACTCGTGACTTGGTGGAACTGAAGAGTGGTTTTTGTAACTCTTTATTCGGCGCATCGCCAATTCCACTACCATTGAATGATGTGGGAGTTTAGGCTTTTGGAAACCGGGAGACTCCGGTACTTGATACATTGTATCATGACTTTTACTGGTTGGTGATATTGTGAGTAGGACCTCCCACAAGTAGAGCATCAGATCTTGAAGGATGTGATGCACCAGCAGGGTAACTGCTTTTTTGGGTGTCAGAGGATATTGGAGAATTTCCAATTCCTCTGCCCTTGGTTCCTTCTCCGATGTCACAGTGATGGAAAGACCTGCTGCATGTCCCAGATGAAGTCCAGGAAGGACATGTCCTCTGGAGGGGATTGACGGCGCTCATGAGGCAATGATGGGTTTGATGGGATATTGGGAAGGTCTTGGGATTCGAGCGATTCTTGCTCAGATTCAGATGAGATGAAGTCTGAGTCCGGGAGGAAGTCGAAGTATCGACGGTCCTTGGATGTGGCTCGATGTCGATGTTGACATCAGTACTCCAATACACTGGTATCCAGCAGTTCTTTAGCTTGAAGCTACTGAGCGGCACAGGCACCGATTGGTGCCAGAGAAGGCATCAATGTAGATGCTGAGGGTTCCTGCAGCATTGATTCCGGTACCTGTACCGGTGGTTGTGTTTCTAGTGGAGGCTGAATGCTGTCAGTTGCACTTCCTGTGCTCTCAATGATATCGAGGTTGCCAGGAGTGCTGCCAAACTTCTTTCGATAGTCAGCATGAGCTGATCTAAGGAAATTGCCGCTGCCTGGGTAGATGCAGCAACGGGGCTTTGGGCCATTGTCCCAGGGCATGGCAACCGATAGCTCTCTGGAGGTCGATGCCTTGGGAGCGTCCTCGAGCCTCACCTGTGCTTTTCAGGAAGGATCCTCCTGCCGGGGCTGTTTGACTGGCCGGTCAGTATCTGAGGTGCCCCATGGGGAGTCTTGATACTTATGATACCTTCCTGTATTATCAATATCCGACTTAGATGCCGATATAGATGATTTGGACTTACCCTTATGCTTAGACTTCAGGGATAACAGCGACATACGTGAAGAAGTGGAGGCCTTCGATGACGTGGAAGCCACCAAAACCGAGTCTGAGGCAAACAAAGCTCCATATTGTCTGGCTCTGTTTTGCAGGCCCCTCTTTGTCATATGTTTACAGTGGGAGCAGGTAGTGGGTTGGTGTTCGAGACCCAAACACTTTAGACACCATTCATGTGTGTCTGTGATAGAAATTGTGGCTGAGCACTTTGTACATTTTTTAAATCCACAGTGTGGTTTATACATGCCTTACTGTTAAAGTAAAGGCTTTGTACGCCTGTAGGCCTAAATTTGTGGTAAAACCGTGATAAAAAATAAAGAAGGAAGAAAATAAAAATAAAAATAGAAAAGGGACCAGTAGAGGCAACGGCAGTACCAGCGTTGACGGGAAAGCAGAAGCACAACTACTGAAGAAAATTAGATGTTTTTCAGCAGTGACAGGAACAGAGTGACCTGATGGCTCTGTAGAAAACAAAGAACTGAGGAGAGGAGTTGGGAAGGCAGAGGAGCAGGCGCAGTGGACTGCTCCCAAAAGCTTTCCTATTGGAAGCTGGGGAGTGTTCCTACGCGGGCTCTGTCGGTGATGTTCACCCATATGTGAAGACTGCATTCCTGCTTGTTCCTGGAGATTGCATGTTAGTAAACATTCCCCTTTTGTTTTGCTATTAAATCTGGCCCATAATGCAAAGGGGCACCACTATGGTGCTTCTGCCTAAAACTCATGCATGCATCACAGCAATAATATCTAGATCAGGAACACACGTCATACCTGGACTCAGGAAAGACAAGTTTTTAAAATGTGACATGTTGTAACAGAAGTCACACAACTACTTCAAAAGTATAGGAAATAAAACATACCACACACCAAGATAAAATCAAAAAAGAAAGCAGATGCATAGATTGAAAATCAAAAGAAGCAGCAATGGAGCCAAGAAATAGGCATTTTGCAGACCCAAGCTGGTGCTGCCTCTTCAAAGAATTACATTTTGCTGATATATTTTCATTGTTCGACATTAGGGTTTTTTTCAGGCACACCTTGTAGAATGAGAAGATTGATTTGTTGAAGGCTTTTGTACTGGTGCTTTAGCAAGAGATCCTGTTTTCACTATGTACAGTATTTAGGTCAATACAAGACTTTAATGAAATGTTAGTGACTGGTGGTCTGAAGATAAAAGTACAGTGGATGTTTTGAATGAACAGTATTTAATGCAGTACTATGAAGATAAAAGTAGCCAACTTATTGCCCTGGTACAGTTTAAAAATTATTTTGCTAGGTATTCTCACATTAAGGATAGTAAATAATTTTTTTGATATGGATATATGAGTACTAATTGTCTGAAAATATTTTTGGCTTAATTTCTTAGTTGTTCTATGCATTGTCTTGTGTTTTTATGTTCCAGTCGTTAGCAAACACTGTTCGAAAAGAAATGATAGAGAACTTAATGAGACTGCTTTTGTTTCCCCTTTGACCTACGAAGTGGAGGTTAAGACCCCTGATAGGACTATGAAGCATCCCGAGCCAGTAACTACAAAAATGCTTGGAATTTTGTCTCTGATATATTTGATTTTGACTGCATATATTTTTATATATTATAGCAAGCACCGCATAGAGGACATAATTATTGCTCATAAATTACGAGAACAACAAAACAAGCTGTAACTGTATTTTTAGGATTTATTTAGTGTTTACAGCCGCTTTGTTTAGTGATTTATGGCTGCTTTGAGAGCCAGGAGGGAGACCTACTGTTTATCTTGTTAAGACAATGCCTGTCTTTCCCGAACTGTAAGATGTGTACTGCTGCCACACTGCAAGCCCCAATGAGGACTGCTGAAGCTCTGCTGGTGGATTTGAAATCATCAAAAGAGGTCCTGGTAAGAAACTTAGAAGTGTTCTGACCTTACTTAATGAGGGTTTGGAATGCACCCTGCTTATCCTCTGGAAGCAGGGGGGTGAAAGTCTCCACATCTCTGGTGACATCCTTCAGAAATATGCCCATGTACAGCATGTAAGAGTTGATTCTGGAGGCCAACATGCATGCCTGGAAACATCAATGCCCAAAGGCATTGAGTGTCCTCAATTCTCTGCCAGGGGGCATGGATGAATGGTTCTTTGTGCTCTTTATTTGGCATATCACCAATTCCACAACCATTGAGTGGTGTGGAAGCTGAGGTTTTTGGAAACCTGGGCACTCTAGTACTTGGTACATGGTATTGAGTTTCTTGCTAACAGGAAGGACTGTGAGTGGAGCCTCCTACATATGGAGCACAAGGTACTGCAGGATTCGATGCACTAGTATGGTAGAGCCTCCTTGGGCATTGGAAGGTATTAGAGTATCTCCATTTCCTCCACCCTCAGTTCCTTTTCCGAGGCTACAGTGATGGACAGGCCTGCTTCCATGTCATGGATGAAGTCCTGAAAGGACATATCCTCTGGTGAGGACTGATGCCGTTCCTGAGGTGGTGAAGGATCTGACAGAATATCTGTAAGCTCTCAGGAATTGAGTGACCCTGTGCCAGATTCTGAAGAACTTGAATCAGACTCCAGCAAGAAATCTAAGTATCAGCAGTCCTGGGTTCAACCTTGATGCTTCATGGAAGTCGACAATCGATGCCGATACCAGTACTCAGAAGTATCAGAACTGAGAGCAATAGGAGCCTGAGTCTATTGGATACTGGGGGTATTGACCGGTTACAACTGAGGAATCAGTCTCAGATGCTCTGACAATGACGGTTCAACGGCCTGTATCGGGGCCGATACGCTTAGCTGTAGGCTCAATACTGAAGCCTGTACTCCTGAAGCTCTTGATGTTATCGGTATCGAGGATGCCAGGAGTGCTGCCAAACTCCCCTTGAGAGCCAGCATTCACTGGTCCAGGGAGAAGGCAGAGGTATGGGGCTCTGAGCCACCATCCCAGAACAAGGAGCCAATAGCTCTTGGAGGTCGATGCATCGGGAGTGTCCTGGAGCTCCACTTGCGCTTTGGAAGAGAGATCCTCCCACTGGGGGCTGTTTGGCTGACCAGTCTGCATCAGAAGTACCTATAGGGGAGTCATGATGCTTATGCTGGGACTTTTCCCTGGCATCGGAATCGGCTTTCGATGCTGAAAATTTGGAAAAGGCCACAGATTTTGACTTACTTCTGTGTTTGGACTTTGAAGAAACCCGAGATCCATGAGAAGAAGTCGATGCCCTCGATGAAGTGGAAGCCACTGAAACTGAGTCCAAGGCGAACAATGATCCAAACTGTCTGGCTCGGTTCTTGAGGCCTCTCTTTGTCATTTATTGCCACAAAGGACAAGTAGTAGGTTCATGGTCAGGACCCAAACATTTTAAACACCAGTCATGTTTATCAGTGACTGAAATGGTACTGGCACACTTGGTACATTTTTTAAAACCACTGACTGGCTTTTCCATGCCTGAAAAAATAGTCTTTGAGAGTGAAGACAAGGCAATGGAGACCTAGAGGCCTAGGCTAGTGGTGAGAACCAAGGTGAAACTCAACAGAAAAGAAAAAGAAAAAAATTGAAAATAAAAAAAGACAGAAATATCGAGACCGGTGTCTGATTTGATGGTACTGGCATTGACGGTAAAACAAATGCACAATATACCCCGAAGGCAATAAAAAAAGAAAGTTTTGCAGCGGTGAAAGGATGGTGTGTCCTACTGGCTCTGTAGAAAACGAAGAACTGAGGAGAGGAGTTGGGAAGGTGGGAAGGCAGGCATGCAGGTACAGTGGAGTGCTCCCAAAGGCTTTTCTATTGGTTGCTGGGGAGCATTCCTGTGTGGGCTCTGTCAGGGACATCACCCATAAATGAAGAACGCATTCCTGTTTGTTACTGGAGATACTTATGTGCATACACTCTCTCGGCAAGCATGCTTACCAGGACTTAATGGAGGTGTCCTCAAAGAGAAATCAGGGAGAGGTTTGTACCTACACAAATACTTTTGAAAATTCAAGCAGCTGCGTGTAACTAAACCCTGAAATTATGTGTGCGTCAAAGGTCAGGTGTAAATGTGTGTGCATAGTTTCCCTAAGGTAATTTTAAAGTGGATGTATGCGCATACTTTGACTTTCAAAATTTAGCCAAATTTGCACAGAGCAAACTATGGGGGTCTTTAACTAAAGCACAGTAAAGTTTTGTAGTTACTATGCAGTAAATGCCAAAGTTACCACACAGTAACTGCAAAGACTCTGTGTTAACTGTTGGGAACATTCCCAGCGCCTGCCCATGCAATTAGTGCAAAGAAAATACACTTAGCACATGTTATTAACTGCACTGCAGACACAGAGTTACTAAGTTACCCAGTTCCAGGTGTGAGATATTTTACCAATTCTGGTTTTAAATTTGCATTGCAGTGCAGTATGGTATTTGTAGTCCCTGATTTTACCCATTGGAATCAGTTCTGCAGGTTCCATAATGCATCAGAATGAGATTGTCAAAAATCCTGGAATGGCTTGAAATCTTACTATTAAAAATGGGCAACTTGGCAGCCCTGCAAATAACATAGATGCACTTAATGCTGCGTTAACAATTAATGCATGGCAAGTTACCTTATGTTAACAAGGGTGCAAGTTACGCTCATTCTCAGAACATTCCCTGCCTCATTCCCCAGTATTCACTTAGAAGGTAATTTTATAACAGAGCATCGAGGTTCTGAGGTGGAGAAGGTGCCTAATTTTAGCCTTCTTTATAAAGACACATAGGCATCTGTGTGTATTTATAAAATACTATTACAAATCCTGCAGAAATAGCTTCTAGACTGAGGACGCTGACATTTACACTTGCTCAGGAGCAGGTATAAATATTAACAAGTAAAGTATCTGCATAGGCACATAACTCATGACTTTGTACATAGTAACATAGTAAGTGACATCAAATAAAGACCAGCATGGTCCATCTAGTCTGCTCAGTAAAGTGCGAGAATTGTAGGTCACCCCTCTCCACTTAGAAGTTATTTACATCTGTTTTGATTCCATCCTCCCACCACGCAGTGATCCTCTGTGTCTGTCCAATGCCCCTCCAAATTTTGTCACTGTCCCCGCTCCCACAACCTTTCTCAGGAGAGCACTCCAAGATCCACCACCCCCTCTGTGAGAAAGCACCTCTGTTACCCCCAAATCTACCTCTCTGCAACCTCATTCCACATCCTCCAGTTCCACAGTCTCCTCATCCCCGAAAAAGGTTTGTTTATTCATCAACATCTCTTAGGTATTTAAACGTCTGTTTTCTTGTTACCGCTGATTGGTAATGTGTAAATATACAGCCTGTACATAGAATCTTTGGGTGATGAGGCTTGTTAAGCTCAGTGCTGAGAGAGAGAAAAAATTGGACCTTGTTTCATTTCATGACTGTGAATGTTACCTTTTGTGATTGGTGAACAAGGCAGTTACACCATAGAGTTAAATACATGCTCCATCCAAACCTCTCCTGAGAATGCCTACTCTATAAGTATGCCCCTAAGTGTCTCACACGTACTTTTAAGTGTGAACTAATTTTATAAGAGGCTTTATACATGTAGAAAAGGCTCACAAATTTACCTCTTTAATACAGTAATTAGCGCATGCTAAGAGGGTAATTTTATGTTACAACAATTAATGCACAGTTATCTGTATAAAGTTAGAAAGTTATAAAGTTACTAAATATTATCTGTATAAAGTTACTAAATATTATCTGTATAAAGTTAAAAAACTATGTTCCATGTAATGTATACATTAGTGTACAAATTTGTTTACTTTGTTCCATGTAAACCGCCCCTGATCTCTGGAAGGGGCGGTATAGAAGAATTAGATAAATAAATAAATAAATAAATAAAATAAGGTGCTCCTAGGTTAATGTGCATTTTTATGAGTGTCAATTTATAAAGTCAAGTACGAGTGCTTATAAAATAGGGACATAAGTAGTGGGACATGCAGACTGAATCTAGGTATAGTCTCTTAGGCCAGCCCTATGGCTGGTATAAATGACCATGTGTATCTTATGCCCCTTCGCCAGTAGTTTATAAGGTATGCATGTAAATGTGTGCACTCTAAGCTCCTCCTTTGGGAATGCCCACATCAAAAGTATGCACTATCAGCTTAATATGCATACTTATAGAGTGGCGACTGGCTAAAATATGCATGTAAAGGGCACATCAATGCATGTAAGACACTGAAAATACACAATTTAAGTGTGTTGATGACATGTATCTTTATGCATTGGTGTAATCTGCTTTCTTACTTTGAAGGGGCAAAGGGTAAGGAAGTCATACTGGCAGTGAAGGCAAGGGTACCAGATCACCATTAGTGCCTGCAACATTTGGGGGGACTACGGTCCCATGCCCCCTCCCCCCACCAAACTATGCCTATGTCTTTATGCAGTTCCTTATAAAATTACCACCTAAGTCAATCTGCCATGTTAATTGTTAGGATGTCTATGTACTAACAGCACACACTAATTTTCATATTAACTACTTAACGCACTTTAGTAAAAGACCTCTAAGTGCATACCTTTAATCCATGCAGGCAGTATAAAATTACTCCCACAATGCACTTACTCAGGAGGCAGTTGTAAGATCTTTTTGATAAAGTCTTGGGCTTCTTCACTTAGCTTAACAAAGTCAGGGTTACCCCAGGAGATCTTCCCTTGCTGCACATTCAGGAGTGTCGCTCTGTCATTTTCTCCAGCAAAGGGGGAGGTGCAGGTCAGACTGGGATTATTGTCAAATGAACAAACAAACAAGACACAATAGATTAACTGAAGTGTTAGTTATAGGCTCTATGTTTCTGTTTATGTGCTTATTAGGGATGCGCATTTGTGAGATGTGCACTCAGACCGTTTGGGTGCTTAAAAATCATCTGTACATATGTATACCTATGGATTAACGTACATACAATCGATCTACACACTTAAAAGCGTTCTAGCATGCACACACTGTGCGCATAAAGAATAGATATGTGAAATGAACATGAACAAATGGCTGAAAACTGGGAAAATTAATTTTAAATGAGCATGAAGCAAACTTTATTTTTGACTGCGCACATACCTAGTGTTTATTTTTTCTTTCATTAAGAGCAGAATACAAAGAGCATCTCTAGAAATTAGAATTACAAAGAATGAGCAATTATGAAAAGGACTCCTTACTCTTAGTGCTTAGG
The DNA here is from genome assembly GCA_033557465.1 of Ichthyophis bannanicus. Taxonomy (NCBI): domain Eukaryota; kingdom Metazoa; phylum Chordata; class Amphibia; order Gymnophiona; family Ichthyophiidae; genus Ichthyophis; species Ichthyophis bannanicus. The sequence continues at coordinate 225,191,556 of CM066031.1, forward strand.
CACAAGTAGTGATTGGTGAAGACGGGGTCAAAATAAAAGCTGCTATTTGGGCACTTGTGGCCTTACATAAGTTATCTTAGAGTAAAATGCTTTAGAACAGGACTCTAGGAACTGTAGTGTCTCTGGAGGAAACAGGATTTTATGTAATTTGGACTACATTTCATTGAGCAGACACCAAATTAATCCAGAGAAGATGTTGTATGTGAGCTACACCACATGGGGGTCTAATTCAATTGACCAAGTGTTATATTGTTCAATGTAAGCCGCACTGATGACAAAGAGCGCGGTATATAAGAAATGTTAAATAAATAAATAAATAAAAATGTTAAAAAGAATTGGCAAATGGAAGTAGATTTCTTTACCTTAAGTAGCTGATGACACCAACAGCCCTAGAGAAAAGGGACAGAGAGATCATTAGTAAAATGAGAATCCTTACTGTCATCATCTTCTGTCTTTGTTCTATCTCATGTCTAATATCAACCTCAAAACGTTTCTCCAATTTAAAACTGATAGGAGGATGAACTCATCAGTACTTTAGTATAAAAATTGTGGGTACATTATGGGGTTGATAATCAAAGGCACTTATCCAGTTAGCAGTGGCACTTATCCAATTAGATAGTGCCGCTGAATATTTCCACCTCAGCAACATCCCAATAATGTTGGGGTAGTCTGGCGGTGGAATGTGAGCAGAGTCAGCATTTATCGGGATAATGGCAATAGCCAGCTATTACCTGAAAGGCTGTCCTAAATTTATCCGGCTAGCAGTTTGTATAGTGGGATTAATATTGCTACTGCCCAGATAACACCAACAGTCAGTGCTGAATCTGGATATTCATTGCCGACCACCATTTGGATACCAGTGGCGGATATCTGGGGGGGATGGGGGAGGGCGATGTTAGCTGCAATTGCTGGTGTTTAAAAAAATGCTGACCACAGAGTCTAAATATAACTTGTGTATTTTTGAATATATCCCAGCATACAATTCAGCTTGTTCTAACTTGGCATAACCAGGCCTTAGCTATTCCATTCTGGGTAGTACTGCACAATAATATAAGCGAGCCCTGGGATGATAGTAGGCAGACCAAGAGGCCGTTGTAGTAAGTTGCAAAAATTTCCATAAAAAGAGCTTCACACTTTAAAAAGTATGCTGTTCAATTTATAGATTCTTTCTCGTTTTCAATGTAAATTGTATAAACGGCACAGTTCTTTAATGTTTTGTGGTGATAGTTGGTCTTTTATGTTTTAGTTCTGTGAGGGAGAATGAGCGCGTGGATGTGGAAGGGGGATTTTTAGGGTAGTATGTTGGAGGAAAAATATACTGTGTTGTATGCTGTTAATTACCTGCTGCCAAATGGTTGGTAGGCACAAGGAAAAATTACATTTCAACTATGTATTTGTGACAAAAGGTTTGCATTAAAAAGATTTATACGTGTGGAGAATAATTTCATAAACTCTCATACAGCTAATGAACATTGCTATATGTGTATTTGGGGCCTATTTAATAAGGTGAAGTACGCATATACTTAAAAAAATAGGGGCTTAAAGATGTGCTTCAATCTAGTTGCAGAAGTTATGCCTGCTCTAGGGCAGGCGTAAAATGCTGGTACCAAGATTTTTCAAAAGCAAGCATAGGTTATAGTATTTTATAACTTACATGTATAAATGTTTCCTCTGCATACGTTCCACCCTAGTACATGCCCACACTGCAAGTACACACGATAAGACTAATGTGCATGCTTACAAAATAGTGACAGCTTATAGCATATGTGTAAGTGCCTATTCTCAAATGTAAGTCCTTTAAAATGTGAAATTTTACTTATCTGATTATTTATTTTTCTGAAATTCTGCTAGACTAGTCCAGACAAATGGGTTACACCCCTCTGTCAGCAGATGATGGAGACAGAGAAAGACTAGAAGTTTCCAGTGTCATCACTATTGGTATAAGGATTGGTGCAGCTAAGGGCATTTTTCAGTATTCAGATAACAAGTCCCTTACCGAAAACCAACAAAATAAATCTCCCCTGAGGAGAACAACCCCTGAAGAACTAAGCTCAAAACCCTCTGAACAAAGGCAGCTGCTCTACTAAATCAAGGAACTTTATACAGCAATTTTGAGAATCTAATATACACCAGAGGCAGCAATGACCTTCACTAGAGTGGGTCCGGGACTGGTCTAGCAGTTTTCTGAGAAAGGAAATTTATCAGGTAAGTAAAATTTCACCTTGCAGTACATTCTGCTAGACCAGTCCAGAGAAGCGGGAAGTACCAAAGCTATGACTTGGCCAGGTGGGAGGAAGACACAGCTGCTCTGAGATCTAAGTGATAATGCTTGACAAAGGTATTCAAGAAGGTCCAAGTAGCCGCTCAACAAATATTTACTGAGGCTAGTTCCCTGGAGTCTATCCAAAAGGATGCCTGTGCCCGAGTAGAGTCAGCACACAAGCCCACAGGCACAGGTCTACCCCTCAGGATATAGGCAGAAGCAACCATTTCCTTGATTCAGCACCCTAGGGTGGCCTTAGAGGCCACCTCACCCTTGTGCAGACTCCTAAACAAGACAAACAGCCTGTCCATTTTATGAAATTCGTCATCACCTTCAAGCAACAGAGAAACACCTTGAGGACAATTCCTTGTCCTTACCCTGATATTGGTCTGCTGAGAAGCTTGAAAGAGAAACCATTTAGTTGAGAGGAAAGGCAGAAACCTTGGTCAAGAAGGAAGGGACAGGTCAGAGCATTTCAGTCTCCTCCCAAAATGTCAAACTCAGATCCTGACAGGACAACGCCTGCAGTTCTGAAATGGGCTGGGCTGAACAAATAGCCATTAAGAAAATAAGTCAGTGGTGCAATCTGAACATGCAGGGAATTCAATGCAAATCCCTTCTCCAAGCCATCCTGGCAGGAATGCTAAAAGGCATTGCAAGTTGGCACACTTGGATGATACACCCCAACGTGAACACCATGCCTCAAATAGGCGCCAGACAAATGAACACATGACACATCTTCAGCAGCATCAAAATCACAGCCACAGAGTATCCCTTCCACTTCAAGTTGTGCCTCTCAAGGGAAAAGTCATAAGCAAGATCAGACCTAGTTCATCCATATGGATGGCCTCTGGTACAGGAGAAATCCCTTCCCCTGAGGAAAAGGAAGGGGTAATCCCATCTGCAGCCAAATCAGGCGAGTCTGGAGCCACCAAGATATTCAGAAATGCTTGCCCAGAATGGCAAACTGAAGAAATTGTTGTTGGTCCTCCTGAATGGGAATATGTAAATATACCTCAGGCAGGTCTAGGGATTTCAGAAACTCCTTCTAGACCACCTGAATGACCAAACATAAGATTTCCATGCAGAAATGAGAAACTCACAGACAGGCATTGACCGCCTTGAGTCTGACGATCAGCCAGAAGGCACCATCCTTCTTGGGAGCCACAAAATAAATGGAGTACTGCCTCTTGCTTTGCTCGAGAGGAGCATGGACACAATGGATTGCAGTTGGAAAAGCCTTTCTAGTGTGGCCTCAATCAGCATGCATTTGAGTGCAGAATCACATGGAGAAACTATGAAGGCATCCAAGATAGACTCAGTGCACTCCAGGACACAGTCATATTAAACAATGGAGGAGTGGCCTAGTGGTTGGGGGCAAGGTACTTCAGGCCAGAAGGTCAGGGGTTCAAATCTCACTAGAGGACAGCAACCTTGGGCCGGAAGGACTGGGGTTTCTAGTCCCACAGGTGCTCCTTGTGGTCTTGGGCAAGCCACTTAACCCTCCATAGCCCATGTTCCCTGTAAAATAGTTATCTCCAAGTTATAATGCCCTGTTCAATGTAATTTCAGTTTGTTCAATGTAAACCGCACTGATGCAGAATAGCAAGGTATATAAGAGAATGTAAATAAATAAATAAAATAAAAAATGTCTGGAACCAGTGATCCATGGTGATCTGATGATTTCTGATAAAAGAGATGCAGGCATCCCCCTACCGAAAATAGCTTGGATTTGGGTCCCCCATCCATCATTGACTGGAGTGTAATATACCTGTTACAAAGGAAGATGAGTCCTTGGACCTCTGGACCCCCCCTCCCCCCAAAGGGCTGTGTCCTGCCCCGAGACTGACTGCCTCTCCAGGAAGTCAAATGCTAGGAGGAGTCCTTAGGCATGTTCTTAGGCAGTTGCTGAGGTTTAGCCTCCCCCAAATCCTTTACGAGCTTCTCAAGGTCCTTCCCAAAGGGGAGCTGACCCTTAAAAGGAAGCTGTGCAAGATGGAACTTGTAGGCCATATCAGCTGCCTATTTTTCTTTTTTTTTTTTTTTTATTAAACATTTTATTGATTATAATAACAGAAAAACAAACATTCAGACAGCTGGCTGACAGCACAGGAGCTCAAACAAAATCAATGATCTCAACAAGTACCACAAAAACTCCTCCCTCCCAACTGCAAAAGGAAGTAAATTTTTGCATCCAGAGGGAACAGCGTCTGGGCGACAGTTCATATTGCACAGTACTGTGTGGGTATAGGTAGAGACCACTAGTAGAGCTAGGGTTCACCTGAGAAACAAACAACTAGCCAAGTCTATAACAGGCAAACATTTCCTCCAGGCGGGCCTTAGACATAAAACATTTCCCCTCAAACAAATCAGAAATGTTTAGAGCTTGCACAATCAAGTTCCTCCCTTCAAAGATCGGCCTTATCTCGTAGCAAAAGGTTGGGACAGCAAAAGGGTGAATGGAGTGTAAATATGGGATACCCCTGCCATCTTATAGATTGCCCTCCAGCAACGCCACAGAGCCCCTAAAAAGAGATGGGAGTCTAAGTCCACCAGGGAGTCAGCCGAGGAGAGAGGAAAACACAGGTCTTCAAGGGGAAGGACTTCACCCATTACGCTTCAAGGGACACCCAAGCCGGGGATTCCCCTGCCTGTTGCCACTCCTCAATCACCTTCAAAGAAGCACTCCAATAGTATATTAACAGACATGGCAGGCCAGCTCCCCCATGCTCCCATGGTAAAGGCAATTGATCCAGGACAATGCACTGAGTTTTCTCTTGCCAGATATATTGGGCCATTAGCTTCCGAAGTTTCTTGAAAAAGATATGGGGTAGTTTAATCGTCAACTGAGTAAACAAGGTCAGCCTAGGGAGCACCATAATTTTAAACACATTAATACGCCCTAATGAAGACACTGCACAATTTTTCCATTTTTGAAGATCAGTGTGCAGGGAAGTGAGTAAAGCTGTCTAGTTCAGCTGGTATAACACCACAAGATCCCTGGAGATAATCACTTCTAGATACCAGAACTGCTACATCTGCTTAAGTCTGTAGCAACTGCCCCATTCCCCCTCCCCACCCCCAGCAGCCACAAAGTAACAGCACAGATTTCTGGAAATTGACAGTGTAACCAGACAGCCTCCTAAAGGCCTGAATCTCCTGCAGAAGCAAGGGCTGCACCACATCTGGATCTTTTACATAGATGAGTGTATCATCTGCATATATAGAAACATTGTGATGCTGTCCATCCAGGAGAATTCCCCACCCTGGGGCCTTCTCCTTGAGGAGTTAAGTGAAGGGCTCTATGGCCAGGGCAAATAACAAAGGCGACAGGGGGTACCTCTGCCGTGTTCCTCGTCCCAGGGCAAAGTGAGGGGATGTTGTTGTTGTTAAGTGCCGTCGAGTCGGAGTCGACTCATGGCGACCCTCTGGATAGCTATCCTAAATTGTGTTCGGTCTTGAGTCAGGCGGCTCATTGTTGACAGACTGGTACCCGTAGCTGCTGTTATTGTATCGATCCATCTCATTGCTGGCCTTCCTCTTTTGGGGGAGATAGGTGCCCATTAACCAGAATGGCAGCTACTGGCTCACTGTAAATCTGTACCCAACGGCAGAAGGCCGGTCTAAAGCCAAAACTCTGCAAGACAGCAAAGAGATATGGCCATTCAATCTTATCAAAAGCTTTTTCCGCGTCATGAGATCCAATTCTATGCCAAGCCTCCTGCCACTTTGATAAAACTGGTTTGGTCCAGATGTTTTAAGTGGTGTATGATCCCCAGCTCCTTATTTTCTAAGTCACAAATAGCGCCTGGCAGCCATAGTTGCTGTGATAGCCCTTGTAGACAGACAAATGAGATGATACATCGAGTCAGCCAGACCCCATATGGACTGAATCTGAATCCTCTGGCAACTGTTGGACATAGCACAAGAGTGCCTGAGCAATCAATCCACTGCAGAGGACTTAAGACCAAGCATTGAGGCGGAGAAGATAGTCTTCAGTAACACCTCCACCTTGCAATCCTGCAGATCCTGGAGAGTGGAGCCACCCTCCATTGGGATCATGGTGCATCTAATGACTGCCATCACCAAAGCATCCACCTTCAAAAAATGCAACCAGCTGTTCATGTACCATGGGGAAGGGCGCATAACCTACTCATCACCTTATCCCCCTGCAGAAGACCATCCAGGACTTCCCATTCCACCAGGATCATGTGCTAGACAATCTGCAGAAGGAGAAAAGCCTTAGAAGACCTCTACAGTCCCTACAAAATAGGAAGTCCATCCAGTTTTCCTCAGCCGTGACCTCTGTTACACGAAGCCCTGAAAAACTTTGGACAGTGAGGGAAGATACCTCCTCATGACAAAACAGGTGGATAACCAAGGAGTCATCAACTTTTGTGGGAGAAAGCTTGCCTTCTTCCAGGCTTCCACTATCATCTTCACTGTGGAAAAGGTGGGACCGCTTTCACAGACGAGTCTTAAGTGAAGCAGCCTCTGGAGAAGTTCCAGAAAGCCCCCAAGTCAAGAAGTACTCAATAACAAGTGGAGCCAGCCCTCCTGCATGCACCTGGGAAGAGCCTTGCCACAGGCAAAAGGTCTGATATAGCATCCAAAGAAACTCTAGGGACAAGGCCCCAGAGGGACTCCAGACTGAGGGGTGTATCAGAAGCACTCCTTATGAATCCCCCCTTTTGATAACCAGTGTCAGAAGGTCTCTAGCACCCCGCTATAACCAAATACAGCACAATCTTTGGGCCACTGAAAGTGCCATGATCCCTCAACAAGACAGCATTTTTGCATAAAAGAATGCATCCTAATTATGCTTTGCCTCTGCTATTGTGTCTTTGGATGTAGAGTATCTGCACGATGTCTATTAGAGTTCTATTCCATTCTGTATAGTTTTTGGTTAATGACAGACTCCAAACATTACTCCTATATGATAGAACTGGTTGAATATCTATCAAATAATTTTAATGGTAGCTTTACTGGGGGGAGCTGTATTTGTCCAAGGATTTTCTTGCATTTTCTTGTTGTATCTTGATAGTCAATGCATAGTTTCCAGATGCATTTTACCACACCAAAGGATGGAAGGATACTCCTATGAGGGGAGGCTTAAAAGGCTGGGGCTCTTCAGCTTGGAAAAGAGAAGGTTGAGGGGAGATATGATAGAGGTCTATAAATTAATGAATGAAGTGGAATGGGTAAATGTAGATTGATTGTTTATGCCATCAAAAAGTAGAAAGAATAAGCTACGTCAGCAGTTACTGCAGCTAGAACAGGTGGATGCCCAAAATCCAAGGGGACAATTTTGAGGTCAGGTACTAACAGTAAGAGCTCAACTGAATGCATCGGAATCTGCAGAGATCCAATATAAGATGCAGGAAGCGCGCCAAGAATATTTTGAAAAGGGCAACAAGGCAGATCGATACTTGGCACAGCAACTGATACGCCAGAAGCTGCACTCACACATCATGGCAGTGCGAGGAGGGAGGGACAGTAAAATGTTTGGGGGATGAGATGAGGAACAAATTTGTACATTTTTTTCAAGCAACTATACGAGGCACCCACTCCACTTCTGGTTGAACATGTGGAAAGTTATCGCAAATCAATCTCCCTCCCTAGGTTAGGGCAGGAAGAGTGAGAGACACTGGATAAAGAGATAGATGGGGAAAGTGTTACAGATGATTAAGGTTTAAAAAATGATAAGGCTCCAGGGATGGATGGCCTAATGGCCCGCTTCTACAAGAAATTGGGAACACTCTTGCAAGAACCACTCACACGGTTCTTCAATTTGCCCTGGGAGTGGGTGATACTGGCAGATACAATGGGCTGAGCAGGGATCACTTTGATCCCCAAAGTGGGGAAAGATCCTCAAGCTTGTGCTTCATACCGCCCAATATCGTTACTCAGTATAGATATGAAATTACTTGCAAAAATACTAGTCCTATGTCTGAAAAAGGTAATCCTTCACCTAATCCATGCAGATTGGGCAGGCTTTATGCCGGGAAGGCAAGCAACTGATTACATATGGAAAATCCTCAACCTGATCTGGGCCGCGAAATGTGGACAAGAACCTACACTGCTGGTTTCACTCGATGCAGAGAAAGCATTTGACCATGTCTCATGGGACTTTATGTTCCAAGTACTAGGAAAAACGGGAATGGGGGAGAGTTTTATAGGTGGATACGGGCCCTGTACTATCATCCCCATGCCTGTGTTAAGGTCAATGGGCAGTACTCTGCTTTCATCCCTTTAGGAAGGGGCACAAGACAGGGATGCCCACTATTGCCCCTTTTGTTCGCGATTACGATGGAACCCCTAGCGGCCCGGATTCAACTTAGCCAGGACATACGGGGCATCACCATGGGTGACCAGGATCATCGTGCCAACTGCAGCATGTTTTAGACAGGGGAAAAAACATAGAAACATAGAAATATGACGACAGAAATTGACCGCATGGCCTATCTAGTCTGTCCTTCCATATCAACAACTACAACAGTCCCCTTTTTACCTTTAGAGATCCTCTGTGTTTGTCCCATGCTTTTTTGAATTCAGTTACTGTCCTCATCTCTACCACCTCCACTGGGAGACTATTCCACGGATCCACTACTCTTTCCGTAAAGAAATATTTCCGCATATCACTCATAGAATCATAGAATCACTCATAGAAACATAGAAAGGTCCTGGATGACATGTTTTACAAAGGTGGGAAGTACAAGGCCTAATATGGTTCTCTCAACTGTTCCACCAGGGGGCAGTCTGGCACTTTGAAGGAGCACGAGACCTGTACCATCTGGAAGAACGAGATAGTACAGCTTCCTCCAGATCAAGAACTGTCTAAAGCACAGGGAGATCTGGGAAGAACTGCAGAAAGAGAGAGGCTGGTTCGAGGGAGTGTGTATACTAGGGAAGAAGAGAGTGCTATCTCACCTGTACAGAGGATTATCCATGGGAAGGGATGATAAATCGGGATATATGCACAAATGGGAGGAGGACCTCTGATAACATGGGAGATGAACAGTTGGGATGAGATAGTGAGGAGGGTGGCAAAACTGTCGATAGTCACAAATTTATTAGAGAATGGCTATAAGACACTCCTCATACTGGTGAGGGTATCTAGGGTGGGAGTAGTATGGACCGGGACTTTCTGGAGACAGTGTGGGGGGCAGGGTACCTACTTTCATATGTGGTGGGAGTGTGGTATGGTCCAGAAATACTGGGAAATGGTTATAAAAAATATGGAGGAAATAGGGGGATGGAATTTGCCCCATAGGCCAGAGATCTATCTGCTCCACTGGAAGATAGACACAATACCACGACAGCAATGAAGGGTGCTGACACATTGCATAGTGGTGGCGATGTGTAAGAAAGCAGCACACTGGAATCAAACAATACTGCCAGGAATGAATAGTTACAGAAGCCGCCTAGTAGACTTATCTAAAATGCACCAGTTAACAGCTTTGAAGAGAGGCCGGGGTGAGATGGTAGAACAACAATGGAGATGTGGGTAGAAATGGTTAAAGTGTTAAGGATTAAAAAGGGGAGGCGGAAGCACAATATGATCATGTGTAACAGACAAGGGCCCTTTTAAAGGAAGATTTGGGGTAAGAGGGGTGAGGACATAGAAGGGGGAGGAAAAGGAAGGGGAAGGTTGGGAAGTGGGAGGGGAGACTCTCTTGTTTGTTTGCAATATATTATGTTAGTTGACCTGGCATATTGTTGTTTGTATTATGTTATAAATAAAAATTTCTAAATTGAAAAATAAAAAGAAAGACTAGGGGATATGCAGTGAAGCTACAGTGTAACCTGTTTAAAACTAATACGAGAAAATATTTTTTCATTCAAAGCGTAATCAAACTTTGGAATTTGTTACTGGAAGATGTAGTAAAAACTGTTAGTGTAGCTGGGTTTAAAAAAGATTTGGACAAGTTACCGGAGGAAAGGTCCATAGACCATTATTAAAGAGGACCCAGGAAATCCACTGCTTGCCCTAATACGAGCACTGTGGAACCTGTGTGTCTTTTTGGAAAACTGCTAGGTACTTGTGACCTGGATTGGCTACTGTTAAAAACAGGACACTGGGCTTGATGGATCTTGGTCTGACCAAGTATGGCATTTCTTATGTTCTTATGTTATGTTCTTATTTACCTGCTGTTACACTGCATGTGGAGTCTGGCTTCTTTGTGTTTCAGTGTAATTTTTGTCTACATATTTTTATTTTTACTTTAGGTTGTAGTCACTTATTCTATATTTGGTGAGGGGTCTGTATTACTATTCAGCATTTGTAAAGTGCCACGCACGCAGCGCTGCACAGCTAACCTACAAGAGGTAACCAACATACAAGAGACAGTCACTGCCCATCACAGTCATGCTCTTCGGAGCTTACAATCTAGTTAGAACAGTACATTAGTTAGAACAGTACAGAGCATTAGTCAGTTCTGCGCAAGGTACGGTGTGGTATAGTTTGGTCATAAATGATGACGGGGGTTAGAGTGAGATGAGGAAGGAGTCAGGAGTGTGTGACCGAGGCCAGGTGTTCTGTTAACATGGAGTTTGTACGTACGGATCTATACTGTAGTAATTTGACTTGTTCAGCTTTTCAAATATTTGTATGGATGTTCTAGGCCCTGTTGCAATATTTATAGTGCTGCTTTTTTCTGGGTATGCCCCTTGTTGTATGAGTTTTGGAAGTTTATGGTGATATGGTATGGTAGATTTGGCCTTGTAGATCTTTGGTTACTTCTGTAGGGTTTTATCTTAGTTCACAATATGTCTGGTACTAGAGAATGTTTGTTGTTGTTAGTGAGATGACCAGAATCAGATTTTTTTTTGGACTATCACAGCCTGTTTATTTGACGCTGAATATTTACTGCTAAGTAGTTATTTTTATTGTGGCTATGCATTTGCCCTTACAATATTAGATTTGAAGGAGAAATACTATCATCACGTGAAACGAGTTCACAAAGGAATTTTGGGAAAAAGGAGGGTGGGGTGTAGCCAACATTAATAATCAGGGAGGGGGTGCCGATTTATAAGTTGAAGGGGAGGACCAGAAACCCTAGCACTGGCCCTATGAGTATGGAAAAACTATCTGCTAGATCTACCAGGTCTAAACAATGGCCACCTTCATGGATATTTGGGGCATGCACAGGGCTATAAGTGCAGACCTCAGCTTTTAGGGGCATGTTTACTAAACCGCAGAGAACCACCAATGCAGGTATCACAGGTCTCTGCGGTAAGTCCAAGGGGAGGATAGGTAGCAATCGGGTGCACAGAGCTCTGTCCCCCCAATTGCTACTGCAATGCATGCCTTTAAGTCAATACTGATTCCTGGCAACCAAGCAGCTCCTGGATTGCCAGGCCTTTCTTCTGAGGGAATGAAGGGTTAAGTGACTTGCCCAAGGCCACAAGGAGTGCTAGTGGAAAATGAACTCTGGTCTCTTAGTTACCAAGCCAGTGCTCTAACCACTAGGTTACTCCTCCACTCCCTGATTGCTATGGGCCCCCCCCCACTACCCCGTTCAGGCCCCCCCTTCGATCTGACAATATTGTCAGTGCCACAGATGTACAGATCTGTGGCACTGACAATAAAAAAAAGTGATTTACCCCCCACTTCAGCAATGATCCCCACGAAACAGCTCCTGATCCAGTGGTGGGATTTGGCTGACTCGGCCTGGTTTGTGCAAACCAGTTCCTGCCAAGGGCCGTGTTTGCCAAACAGGGCCAAAAATGGCATCCTGATGCCGGCACTGCACTGGCGGGAATCCCCCACCTGCCAGTGGTATGACGGCATTGGGGGACCATGGCATCAGGGGTCTTGACGCTAGGGAGCAGCACCACAAGACCGCAGCCACATTTGTGAGTACCAATGAGGAGGGCTGGAGCTAAGGACCTGTCCTGCAGCCATGATGGAGCCCAATTTTGGCAGCCATTGTGCAATAAAATTTTGTGCAATGGCTGCCAACGATCAGAATGCCTAATCCCTGTTCTAATCCCATACCCCACCCCTTCAAATGCGCAAAAGGCAGATATTGCAGAATAATGCCTATAAAAGCTGTTCTTCGCCCGCTTTAGCTGCTATTGCCATATGATAAATCTGTGTTAGCCCGCCAGTTCCAGCTTTGGTAGACAAGCCTCTTACTGGTCTAAGCTCACTCGTACCACTTGTTCTGCAAAGTGTTCTACATGGGTGGGTGGATTTGGAATGGAGAGAGGAATTTGGGGGGAGTAGGGAACTTGATATGAGTTGTATAGGGGACCAGCCCATCAACTAGGTAGGCTAGGCGGCCACCTAGGTTGGCAGATCTCTGTGGCCATGTGCTCCGGAATACATGACTTGCTGCCCCCCCCCATGCTGAGCCACGCCATGTTGCCACTGATTCCAGCAGAGGGGGGGGGGGATGGCAAGGCTTGGCGGCAGGCCATGTGCTTCGGCACACATGGCCTGCTGCTTCTGAACATGCAAATTTATGTTGGAGGGGGGTCAGAAGTGGCAGACCATATGTGCCAAAGCACATGACCTGCCGCCAAACCAAGCCGCACAACCCCTCAACTCTGCTGCTGGAATCGGTGGTAACGCAACTTGGCATGTGGGGGTCGCCATGGCTTGGGGGGGGGGGGCGGCATGGTTGAGGCTTCTGCCTAGGGCAGAAAAAACCCTTGGGCCAGCCCTGGTTCTATATCATTGCTCTGATGCTGTTTGGATGTTGTATATAAAATTAATGTTATTGTCTATATTTTTCTTGTGCAATTCTAAATGAAAATGCATGTTAAAAATTTTAAAGCCTTTTCTGTGTATAAAACCGCTTTCAAATGAGGAAAAACCTTTATAAAATTACCCCCAAAATGTGAAAAACCTTTACTACATCTGACCTTAAATATGTTTGAATGCATCAAGGTACTGTATGTCACTGTTTTGTACCATAATATTGAAGAAAAGCTCGTGAATGTTCTTTCTTATCCTGTTTCAAGTGCTGTCCCTCATTTCCCAGGAAGCCCATAAACATGAAGAAATACAGCCCTTTTCAAATTAAAACTTAGTAACACATATTAACATACATTATTCACTGCAGGCCTCTTTTATGCAGTGGGGCCTATTTACTAATAATATGTGTTTTAGGGTATTAGCATACATTAGTAAATCTAGCCCTAATATATTTAACACTTTGATACCCATCACAATTTACATATGATCCTACCTAATTTCCAAAAGTGAGGATTGAAAAAGCAAGGGAGAGAAAAGGCAGAAAATGAAGAAATTCCAAGCAGGGAATTAAGTTTAAGGTTTCAGTTAGTTTGAATGTTTTTAATGCATGTGAACATCATGTGAAACCAAACTTATAGTTAGCAACGGCACCACCTTCTTCACATACTGTTCTGTTAATGTACCTCAGTGTCCTTCTAGAAGGAATCCTTAGCAATATTCCCACCGAACGGGGTGGTTGTCCTCCACACACTCTGTTGCTGGTAGGAAGAGATGATCCGATAGCACGCTTTTAGTCACGAGGATCATAGCACCTTTCCCTATTGGCAGCAGTGCAGGCGGAGGACTCCCACCCAGCTTGGCAGGAACATTGCTTTCTAGACGCCCCTTCATCCTTAACCTTTCTGCTGAGATGGTCAACCGAGTTGCCTATTTTTATAGCTTTAGCCCACACCTCACCTCCTATCACCTGCTGCGGTAAGTTATCAAATTGCTTTTTTACTTCTTATGGTAGTGGATGACCTGAGGTGATGGTAGGACAGAGAATTCAAGGCAAGTTAAGAGTATTTAGATCAAAAAGAGGTTGTGTGTTAGGGAGTTCAAACCTAAAAGAGGCAAGTCCCCCACAAATAGGTAAGTCCAAAAAGCATAACCTATTTATTTAGCAAGAATCACAGTCTCACAATGAGGATGATATCAAACCAATTAATAATAATAATTCACAATTTATTAAACATAAGGAATAAAATATCAATTAAAAAGCATACAATGAAGATGTTAAAAGACCACATACAGTACTGCGGAGACCCAAGAGACCTAGTCAATCTCTCTCATATTTACATAAGGAGAAACTTCACTGTTAACTGTTTACTCCCCCAGTTTTATAGCACCTTCAGTGTAAGCATTTTAATTCCATGTAAAAAAGCTTTATGGCAATACACGTACACTTGCTGTAGGGGTGACACCAAAATATGGCCATGTTGGATTGATGGTTTATAAGGCACACATTGCATTGCATTGCATTTTATTCTCTATGGGGGTTATTTTAGAAACTATGTGCTTTGGATGTTTGAAAACGGGCATAGAGACGTCCAAAGCATGGAGAAGTCTCCAGAGACATTTTAGAAGTCTGGTCTGTGGATGTCCCCAGCATGAGGATGTCCAAGTCTGAACAGGGGGGGGGGGGGGGTGTATGCGAGGCTGGAGCATTCTCAAGAACTTGGACGTCCCAAGTTCTTGGGAATGCCTGATTTTAGAAATGTCCTTAATGTCCAGAGTTGTGTCAAAGGTTATACCTGCTCCAGGCATGAATAGGCATCTGAAAAGTTATCATTTTGTCAGGCAAATATCTGGATGGTGTGGAGAAGGAGCTAAACTAATACCATCTTTATTTTACAAACTGTTAATGAACACTGCTGAGGAATGGGGGCTCATGTCTTCATTTTTGCTATGCTTCTGGATGTCCCCTTATCCTAGCTTGAATGAGATGGATGTCCCCACCCCACGCTTTCCTACGGAGGACGTCTATGTGGCCACCGGTATGGACATCCATGTTGGTGACATTTATATTACTAAAATCGGCTGGAGACATAGATGTCCCTGACTTTTTGTTGTACATTCCTCCCTGGATATCCCTGATTTAACTTGGATGTCCTTTCTAAAATGTTATGTCATGTCATATTTAATAAATGCAAATTTTTATTAATTATATATATATACTTATTTTACAGGTTTTGTATACCACCTCCTTCAATCAAAATGGTTTACATAACAACAAGTGAGTACATTACAAATAAGAAAAAAGGGAGAAGGCATGCAGGATACAAATACTACAAAACATTATTAATTATTGATGTCTTAATAGATGGCCTTGAAGTGATTTCTGAATAGAAAATTCTTTAGCTGCTTCCAAAAGTCCTTAATTTCTTTAACGGCTCTCAGGGCATCCGGGAGACAGTTCCATAGGGCATGTGCTACAAGGGATAGTGCTCTTGCTGAAGTAGAATGAGTGGTTTTGGTGTATGAAGAAGGTGTCTTTATGTATGTGTATATATAATATTTAGCTATTTTTATATACCACTTTATCTCAAAGTCAAAGTAGTTTACAATTAACTGATCAACAAACTATTACATGGAATTTGGGGTCTAAACTTGGAAAGTCAAAAGATTATAGTATACATTGAACTTAGAAATTCTTGTAACAAAGGGGCAAAGAAATGTGTACTTTATGGGGAGTGAGGAAAAGAGGGAAGGGGTGAGTGGATGCTAGAGGAAGAACGGGGTAAATGATAGCTTCATGTTTCAGTATCAAAATATTCCTTAAAGAGATGGGCTTTAAGATTCTTACAGAATCCTTTTAGGTCAGATATTGCATGTATATTGTCAGGGAGATTGTTCCAGATAGTTGGAGCAAATAGCGAGGAGGCCTGGTTGGAGGTAGCTTGAGTGCTCCTTATTCTAAGTGGGTGGATGGTGAAGTTGTTTTGCATGCTCATTCTTCTGGATTTGTTAACCGGTGCTCTGTGTAAGTGTGATTATAAGTGTTCTGATAATAAGTTATGGGATATCTTGAAGATGGTCAAAATGGCTTTGTATTTTGTTCGGCTAATTATGGGGAGCCTGTGAAGCTTTAGAATTAGAGTTCAAATCTGAAGGCACCATGTAAGATTCAGGAAGCATGTTTTGTGCCAGCTATAGAGCATATTTCAGCAGGTCTTGGAAGATTATACTACAAAAGTCCATGTGTGGGAATATCAAGGTTTGAAATACTATATGGAAGTCGCCTAAGTCTAGTAGTGGTCGAAGTCGCTGAAGTGTCTTCATTCATTGGTTTAGTATCATCATTATTTAGGAAGAAATGGTATGCCCCACCCACTAATGTTTTATTTTGATATTAGCAAGTTGCCAAAGCCAATGCCAATGTGGAGGATAAAAAAGGGAAGCTTTTCTCATACTGCAGTCTAGCTCCTGCATCCCAAAGATCACAACAATGAAGTTTAAAAATGTCTGTTTCAAAACCACTTTACCAGATATCAGATGCTTTTGAAACCGGTGACTGGGAGATGATTTCTGGGGAGACAAACTCAGGAGAGCCATATCTGCTGTACTGTGGTTCGGATGCACTCAGTTCTTGGGCAAAGCCAAAGTCACAGATTTTAATATCTTCTTTATCTGGATGCGTCATCAGTATGTTAGGAGGCTATTTACATAGAAATGCTCATTAGAGGCTTCTTAATACATCCTAGCATACAATAACAAGTCCATCCCTCCTGGTTTGTTGTACAAGCCAAGAAGCACTGAGACATACTATTTCAATATATGGCATTCTTCATAAATAGAATAAAGCATACACAACCAAAAACAATATAGAAGAATGATACCAACACAAATAGAATAGCAGACTTTAAAATAAATACCCACTTTAATGGTATTTGCATAAACTGTATAACAAATATATAACTTAAAACAAAATCACATTCCAGGATCCAATGATAGCAACATAAATTGTAAAGTACAAACATAACTTAAGTAAAACTACAATTCAAGACCCTACATTGCCATGTTTCAGTGGCTGCCTGCATCAGGGGTCCTATTATCTTTCTTACTATAATTAGGGCTGGCCCGTCCACTAGGCGGTACAGTGGTTTTGTGCCACCGCTTTGGTACCTGCGGCAGGCCATGTGCTTCTAAAACCTCTGTGACACAACTTTCTGTCAGAAGGGGGTCAGAAGCAGCAGGCCAAGTGTGCTGAAGCACATGGCCTGCTGTGGACACCAAAGCAGTGGCACAAAGACACTGCTTTTAAACTGCCACCGCTGCTGGCCCCTCAGAAGACAGAATCGGCAGGAGCAGTGGGGGTGGCGGCTCTATTCGACGCAATGGGGGGCGGCACAGCAGAAACCCTTGCGCCAGCCCTAATTGTAATGCTCATTAGATAAGAGAAGCACAATGTTGTTCAATTAGTGCAATGTAAAGGCAGGTCACATCCATACAAAAGGTGAAATTAGACCTTGCCTGCTAATTTTCTTTCCTGGAATCCCTCCAGTCCAGTCCAGATGCGTGGGATATCCTCACCTACTAGCAGATGGAGACTGAGATATACTGAACTCAAAGTCAGCCCATAAGAAGCTTGTGCCTACAACAGCCCCTTCAGTTGGACCTTCACAAAGCAGAAAAGAGAGAAGGTAGATGGATATGCTTAACCCCTCTAAGGATGCGAACCATATCCACATGGGAGGCCATTGAGCCGAGTACCTGAAGCTAATCCCACATCCTTGGATGTGGGACCTGTAGCAACTGCTCATCTTGAGCCTGCAGCTTCGCTATCTGACCCTTCAGGAGGAAGGCAATACCTGCCTTCGTGTCAGATCGGGTCCCAAGGTACTTTAAGGATTGTAACGGAACTGTCTGGCTCTTCTCAAAGTTGATCACCCAGCCCATCTCTTGCAAACAAGAGACCATGAGCTGGGTCGCCTCCTGACTCTCTTAAACTGATTTGGCCCAAATCAACCAATCGTCCAAATATGGCTGGACCAGTGTACCCTGCCTCTGCAAGGCAGTTGCCACCACCACCATCACCCTTGGTGAACACCACAGGTGCGGTGGTCAAGCTGAAGGGTAGGGCCCGAAACTGGAAATGGCCAACTGGAACCACAAAATGCAGGAAGCACCGGTGATCTGGATGAATAGGAATATGTACATAAGCCTCGGACAGGTCTAGAGAAGTAAAAAATTCTCCTTTTCGGAGGGCCACAATTACAGAATGCAGCGTTTCCATGCAAAAGTGGGGAATATTTAATGCCTGATTCACGGCCTTGGGATCCAAAATGGGTGTCAACATCTCCTCCTTCTTGGGGACCACATAATAAACAGAATATCTCCCTGTGCCCCACTCGTTCCATGGCCATTCCAGAGTGACCTGAACCGAGTACACCTTGGCTTGAGCCTGACAAGGAGAAACTATAAAGGCATCAGAAAGAGGATGCATGAATTCTAGTGCATAATCTTCTTGAACGACTTCCAACACCCACTTGTCTAATGTGAGTTGGGCCCAGGTGGGGTAAAACTGCTGCAGATGTCTTCCTACCTGCTAGGTACTTATGACCTAGATTGGCCACTGTTGGAAACAGGATACTGGGCTTGATGGACCTTGGTCTGACCCAGTATGGCATATCTTATGCTCTTATGTTCTTACCAGCTGCACCCTCACTGGGACTCTCTTACCCTCATTGGGAGGAATTAGGAGCCCCCATTCCACCAGGGAGCTCATCTCTACCTCCCTTGAGCCCTCCATGAAAGGACTGCCCTCATGGAAGGAACTTAGAGCACTGGGAGTTGCCCGACTTGTGCAAGTGAAACTTCCGAGGATCATGTCCCTGACCCCTGGCAGGGGCTCCTTTATCAGAGCCCTTGAGCCTGTCCTCTGGAAGCCGAGGGTCTTGGAGTTCCCCAGGCTCTTGACCAACTTCTTCAAATCATCCCCAAAAAGCAAATGGCTTGCAAAGGGAAGCTTGGTGAGCCTTGTCTTAGAGGCCACATTGGTGGACCAATTATGCAGCCACAGAAACCACTGTTCCGAAACTACTGTGGCCATATTCTTTGCAGAAGCACAAAGACGGTCATAAAGTGTAGTTACTCACCTATAACACATGATCTCCGGAAAAAGCAGGAATTTAGTCTTCACATATGGGTATCGTCGGTACTGATGGAGCCCGCATGGGAACGCTCCCCAGTGTCCAATAGGAAAGCTTTTGGGAGCATCCCACAGCGCATGCGTGCTGCCTTCCCGCCTCTGTATCTCTTTCACTTCAGTTGAGTTTATAGCTGAGACCAAAGGAGAGAAGTAGAGAGAGAGATAGAGACAACTCCAAGGGGATGTGGGTGGGTTGTGAAGACTAAATTCCTGCTGTTCCCGGAGATCAGCTGTTACAGGTGAGTAACTATGCTATCTCCAGGAACAAGCAGGAATGTAGTCTTCACATATGGGGACTCCCCAGCTGAAAGATGCCAAGAGGTGACCCCAGCTAACTGCGAACCCAGGTGAGATGGGTCATGCTCCCTCCCATGGACCTTACGCATCCAAACTGTGGATGGTGGGTAGGAGTTGTATTAAGTATGGAAGAGATGTTGTAGAACAGCCTGGCCAAACGAGGCATCCTGATGGGAGTCCTTGTCTAAGCAATAGTAGGCTGTGAAGGTGTATACTGAAGCCCAAGTGGCTGCTTTGCAGATGTCATCAATAGAGACAGAACAAAGGTTAGCCGTTGAGGCTGCCATTCCTCTCACATTGTGAGCTGTGACATAGCCTTCGAGAGAAAGTCCCTTACTCTGATATGTATAGGATATGCAATCTGCAATCCAATTTGACAGAGTTCTCTTAGACACTGGAAGCCCCAAATGGCTAGAGTCGAAAGCCACAAAAAGCTGAGAAGATTTTCTATGTGGCTTAGTTCTTTGGAGATAAAAGGCTAAGGCTCTTTTACAATCCAATGTGTGAAGATTCCTTTCCGCACTGGAGGCATGAGGCCTAGGGAAGAATATAGGAAGATAAACTGACTGGTTTAAATGAAAAGGCGAAACCACCTTTGGAAGAAAATGGGGATGAGTCCTGAGGACTACTTTATCATGGTGAAACCTTGTATAAGGAGGTCAGCCTGTAGTTCACTAATGCGTCTTGCAGAAGTGATGGCAATTAGGAAAATAACTTTCCAGGAAAGAAATTTTAGGTCTGAAGTAGCTAAAGGTTCAAAGGGCAGTTTCATAAGCTGACCAAGGACAAGATTTAGATCCCATGCCACTGGTGGTGGTTTAATGGGAGGTTTTGTTAAAAGTAGGTCTCTCATGAATCTTGATATAAGTGGATGAGAGGAAATAGGTTGTCCATCAAAAGGTTTATGAAAAGCAGCAATAGCACTAAGATGGACCCTAACTGAATTGGTCTTCAGACCAGAAGTTGATAATTGTAGAAGATACTCTAGTAGCAACTCTACAGGTACTAAAAAGGGGTTAAGTCCCTTTTGTGAACACCAGAAAGAGAACCTTTTCCACTTAAAAGCGTAGGAACGTCTTGTGGAAGGTTTTCTGGAAGCCAGGAGGATATCCTTTACTTGTTGAGAAAGGTTAACATCCTGGAATTCTAGGCTTTCAGTAACCAGGCCCTGAGATGTAGGGACTGGGGATTGGGATGCAGTAAGGACCCATCCTCCTGTGACAGGAGATCTGGAGCATTCCCCAATCAGAGGAGTTGTTTGAGAGAGACGCAGAAGAAGAGGATACCACGTTTGCCGTGGCCAATGTGGAGCTATGAGTATCATACAACTTCTGTCTCTCTGACATTTGAATAAAGTCTTGGGAATGAGGGGAATGGGTGGGAAGGCATAGAGGAAGTCCTGTCCCCAGTGGAGTAGGAAAGAATCTATTGCCTGACAGTTTTGAGCCGGAATTCTGGAACAGAATCGGGGAAGTTTGGCATTCTGTGGACTTGCAAAGAGGTCTATATCTGGTGTTCCCCAGATTCGAAACACTCAAGCAAGCTAGTATGAGTAGAGGGACCAATCGTGTGGCAGCAGTATTAGACTGAGTTTGTCTGCCCACAAGTTTTGAATGCCCGGAAGGTATACCGCAAACAGGTGAATTTGTAACTCTCTGGCGAGGGCCCATAGTCGCAAAGCTTTGTTGCAGAGCGACAGAGAGCCTGTTCCACCTTGCTTGTTCACATAGAACATAGCTATCTGATTGTCGGTTTGGACCAGAACTGTCTTGTTGCTGAGATGGCCCTGAAAGACTTGAATAGCATTGAAGATGGCTCTCAGCTCTAGGAGGTTTATGTGAAGGGAAACCTCCTGTGAGGTCCAAAGACCCTGAGTGGAGAGATCATGCAAGTGGGCCCCCCAACCCATCTTGGACGCATCTGTCGTCAGGGTGGTTTGGCAAAGAAGCTGCTGGAAAGGAGAGCCTACAAGGAGGTTTTCCAGGGATTGCCACCATTGCAGGGACAAAATCAGATGTGTGGTGTTTCTGATCTTGTCTGTTAGCTGACCCGAGGCCTGTGACCATTGAGAGAATAGGGTCCACTGGGCTGCTCGCATGTGGAGGCGAGCATAGGGAACCACATGGACAGTGGATGCCATGTGTCCCAGAAGTTGAAGCATTTCTCGAGCAGTAAGGGACACCTTCATAGATGCTTGAGATGCCATTTGTATTATTCGTAGACAGCGTGGCTGTGGCAGGAAAGCCTTTGACTGTCGTGTGTCTAGACGAGCCCCTATGAATTTGAGAGATTGAGAGGGGGTGAGATGAGATTTTGGGAGGTCTATGACGAGTCCCAAGTATTGAAGAATTCTTATTACTCGAGAAAGAGCGAAGCTGGCCTCTGAAGCTGTTGATGCTCGAATGAGCCAATCGCCTAAGTAAGGGAAGACGAATATTCCCAGAGTCCTCATAAATGCTGCTACCACTGCCAGGCATTTTGTGAAGACTCTTGGAGCAGAGGCTAGTCCAAAGGGAAGAACTCTGTACTGGAAGTGTGTTTCTTGGACCAGGAATCGAAGGAACTTCCTGTGATCTGAGTGGATGAGAATATGCGTGTACACATCTCTTAGATCTAGAGAACACAGCCAGTCCTGACTTTGGAGGTATGAAAAGTGTTCTGAGGGAGATCATTTTGAACTTTTCTCAGAACAAATATTTGTTTAATTCTCTGAGGTCTAATATAGGCCTGTGTCCCCTGTCTTCTTTGGAATAAGAAAGTAGGGGGAGTAAAACCCTGTCCCCTGTTGGGGAATGAGTACTTCTTGAGCTAGAAGTGATGTGACCTCCTGCCACAAGAGGTTGGTGGCAGGGGCCTGAGAATTGAACTGTTTTACTATTGTAGGTGGGGACAAGTTGAGAAAATGAAGCTTGTACCCCAGTTGTACAATGGACAGAGTCCAGTTTTCTGATGTTACTTATTGCCATCTTTTGGCAAAATAGCATAGTCTTCCTGGAATGGTCAAGGGTTCTGGACCTTTTAGGGGCAGAATGACTAAGTTCTCTAGATAGAAGTCAAAGACCCTGAGGGGGCTGGGTCTGTTGAGCCAGTTGAGCTTTTAGAGCTTGCGGCTTTCTTTGCTGTCTGTTCTGTTGTCGCCCCTTCTGGGGAACATGAAGCGGACAGTGAGTTTGATGGGTGTAAGATTGGTAAGGCTTTGTTTTCTTACTGAAAAGGGTTTTTTGAATATTTTCTTCTTTGCTGGGTTGGCTGTAGACTTTGACAATCTGTTTAAAGTAGTGTTGTCAGATTCAAGCTGATTAGCCTTGTCCTGCTAGTCCTTGTGAAAGAGATTTTCTCCTGTGCAAGGAATGTTTCCCAGCTTTTCTTGCACCCACTGTTCTAAGTCTGATGCTTGAAGCCAAGCAATACGACATGCTCCTATGGATATAGCAGAGGTTCTGTTAATACATTCAAACCAATCAAAGGTAGCACGGTTCATGAATTTTGAGACATTCTGGGCATGCTTGACCAGAATAAGCTAGTCTGCTCTTTTATCCTCTGAAACACAAGGACTAAGAAGCTCTAAGTCTTTTGTGACTTCTTCCAGGAACATTCCCATATAAAGAAAGTAGGAACTGATCCTGGCTTCTAGCATGGAGGACTGAAAGCATCGACGGCCAAAGGCATCAAAAGTCCTGGATTCACGGCCTGGAGGATTAGAAGAATGTGTTTTAGCACTCTTGATCCTTCGCATGGCCAATTCTACTACCATTGAATGGTGTGGTAACTGAGTGTTTTGAAAACCAGGACAACTTGGCACTCGGTACATAGTGTCAAGGCATTGGGAATGTGAAGATATTGTTAAAGGAGTTTCCCACACTCTCAATATTAGATCATGTAAGATCTTGTGAATGGGAAGCACAGCTGCTTCCTTGGGAGCCATAGGGTATTGTAGAATTCTTAATTCTTCCGCCCTAGGTTCTTTTTCTGGAATCACAGTGATTGCAAGACCCTTTGCTAAATCACGTATGAAATCCAGGAAGGACATATCCTCTGGAGGAGACATCCTGCGTTGAGGAGAAGGAACTGAATCTTCTAATAGATTCACTCTGGTACCGGTAGAATCAGAAGACTCAAGCACCGGGTGTTCCTGTAACGCATGGTATCGGTACCACTCGAAGTCAGTACCAAAATGTCTTGGTTCCTGATCCCCAATACCCGAGATTGGCATGGGGGGAAGCAGTCCTGTCGAAGCAGGTACTGTTGGTACCGGTACGGATGTTGGTACCGATACCTGTTGAACCATCTGTTGCAGTCTTAGTGGTACCGAAGCTGCTAAGAGGGCCACTAGACTACGTTCGATAGCGAGGATTCTGTGATCCATCGCTCCTGCCGATGCCTGGGTGCCGGTACCGGTGGAAGTGGCTACGACCCTGGAACATGGCACCAGTAGTTCCGCAGAGGTGGAGGTCTCTGGAACATCCTGGAGCCCCGTTAATTCTTTGGAGCCTGAAGACTCCCGCTGGAGCTGTTTTGCTGGTGAAATATCCTCGAGGGAAATGCCAGTGGCATCTCGATACTTTGAAGGAGATTTACCCTTCGAGGACCGGCTAGTCTTAGAAGACTTAAATTTGGTTACCTGAGATCCATGGGAGGAAGATGAAGCCCTGGAAGACGTTGATGCAACTGACATCGTGTCGGCGGCAAAAAGGGTACCGTGTTTTGCAGCTCTAATCTGCAGGCCCCTTTTGCTCCTCCTCGTGCAGGAGAGACACTCCGTTGGACAATGTTCAGGACCCAAACATTTTAGACACCAATCATGGGTGTTGGTGACGGAAATGGTACCGCCACATTTTGAGCATTTTTTGAAACCACTAGCTGGTTTCTCCATGCCTGAAGAAAAATGGGCCTAGTACCCAAAATGGCACCTAGCACCAGAAACAGGGAAAGATCCCTGAAGAAATACAAGGTTTTTTTTTTTTTAAAGAAAGAAGAAGAAGAGAACCGGCGGTACCGGTAGGCGTTGAATGAAGGCAGACGTGACCACAAAAAACAAGAAATAAAAGTAAATTTTCTGCGGTGACAGGGTACTACGTCCTGTCGGCTCCGCGGAAAATGAAGAAGTAAAGTGAGAGAGGTACAGAGGTGGGAAGGCAGCAAGCATGCGCTGTGGGATGCTCCCAAAAGCTTTCCTATTGGAAGCTGGGGAGCGTTCCCGTGCGGGCTCCTTCGGTACCGACGATACCCATATGTGAAGACTACATTCCTGCTTGTTCCTGGAGATAGGAGATCAGCCAAGAAGTCTGAACCCAACTCCAGGTGAGCCCCCTCCCCTAGGCTCATTGCAACTGACCCTCTGGGATCTCTTATGACCATCTCAGGCAAGCCCAGGCCACATACGCCCCACCCACCGAAGCTTGGAGCGCCAGGGCCAACGTCTCAAAAGACTGCTTGAGTAGAGCCTTCATACAATAATCCTGCGGATCCTTCAAAGCAGCTCCTCCCTCCACCAGAATGGTCATCTTCCTTGTGATGGCTGTCACCAGGGCATCCACCCGAGGAAGGAACAGTTTCTCCTTCTCCTCAGCGGGAATCAGGAAAAGCCTTGCAATACTCCAGCCGACTCGTAGGCTGGCATAAGGGGATTTCCTTTTGGTGGTAATCAAAACCTTTACTGCCTGGTGAAAGGCAAAAGCCCTAGGAGGCTTCTGCACCTTGCAATAGCAGATCCCCTGTCATCTTGGGCTGATCCAACCGTGACTCCTTGCTTATCTGTAGTGCCGCCAGGGTATCTGCAATCAGGGAAGGGAGCTCATCCCTGTGAAAGATCTGTATCACTGAGGGATCCTCCCCCACAGGGATTTCCATTTCCTCCAACTCCTCCAGAGGCATGTCTTCGAGGAGATCAGAAGGCCCTTCCAGAGGGCCCAAGGAGTCCATGGATCCCTCAGATTCTGCCTTGTCATCCAGAACCAGATCCTGACAAGGACACTTGAACATAAGAAGGACAGACTTGCCGCTAGGATCAGAGGAGGCCCCCCGAGCCAAGGAGCACCCCCGCTGGCTCTGCTTCAACTAGAACACCTGATGGAGCAACAAAACAAATTCTGGGGAAAAAGTAGAGGATGCACCTGAAGTACAGGGCCCCTTGAGGCTTTTTACACCCCAAAAATCCATGTGCAGCAGCTCAGGATGCAGAAATTTCTCTCCCTGGGAAAGCATAGTTATTCACCTGTAACAGGTATTCTCCAGGGACAGCAGGAATTAGTCCTCACACATGGGTGACATCGGCGCCGATGGAGCCTGCATGGTATCATCTCTCCAGCTTTCAAAGAAAGCCTTTGGGAGATGCACCATGTATGCGTGGTCCCCTTCTCGCCCAAGGGTGCCATCTTGCCTCAGTCTAATGACATAGCTAAGACGGAAAAAAAAAAAGAACATACAGTAAAGAAGCAACTTCAAGGGGAAGAGGGAGGACTGATTCCTGCTGTCTCCGGAGGACACCTGTTACAGGTGAGTAACTACGCTTTCTCCAGGAACAAGCAGGAAGTCAGTCCTCACATATAGGACTCCCCAGCTACAGGCTACAGAGAACCTGTAAAAAAATGCCATGGTGACCTCTGATCAGCAGCAGTTGAGTCCCTACTGAGAGACTCTCACGAGACCCAGGTGTCCGGCAGAGAACCGGCACTCTGGTAACCTGAACACAGAAGGATCAGAGGGCAGGAGTTGCCTTCACCCTGAACAGATTACAGAGTATGGCCTGACCAAAGGCACTGTCCCATCAGGACTCGCTCTCTAGACAGTAGTGAGCTGCAAAGGTATGAACCAAAGACCAGGTAGAGGCCCAGCAGATTTCTGTCACAGGGATGTAATACAGATTTGCCATGGAAGTAGCCATGGCCCTGACGTGGTGCACTGTGTCCCTGTGGTCCAGTGGGATCCATGTTTGCTCATAGGTGAGGGCAATGCAATCAGCCACCCAAGTGGACAGAGTTCACTTAGTCACTGGGAGCCCCAGTCGGCTGGGGCCATAGGATACGAAAAGCTGAGGCACGTTACGGTGGCTCTGGGTCCATTGCAGATAGGACAGGGCCTTTTTACAATCCAGAGTGTGGAGAACGGTCTCCTCCTTGCTGGCATGAGGCCTCAGAAAGAATGGGGGGGGGCACCACCTTTGGGAGAAACTTGGGTCATGTGCAGAGCACCACCCTGTTCTTGTAGAACCTTGTGTAGTGAGGCTCTGCCATCAGAGCCTGGAGCTCGCTGACTCTGTGAGCTGATATGAGTGTCACAAGAAAAGCGACCTTCCAGGAGAGGTATCGTAAGTGTCAGGTAGCCAGGGGCTCAAAGGGCAGCTTGGTAAACTGCGAAAGCAGCACGTTGAGATCCCACTCTGCCGCTGGTGGGCAGATGGGGGGGCCTGGATAGCATGAGACCCTGCAGAAACCAAGATACAAGGGGCTGAGCCAAGAGGGGTTTACCCTCAATGGAGTGGTGGTGTGATGCAATAGCGCTCATATGCACCCTGACTGAGTTGGACTTTAGTCCCACCTGCAACGGTGAAGAAGGTACTGGAGCATCACTTGAACCGAGCAGAACGGGTTCGCCCATCTCTCAGCATACCACACATGACTCCATTTGAAGGCATACGACCTTCTTGTGGAAGCCTTACGAGAGGCCAGGAGAACTTCTTCCACATCCCATGGGAGGTTAAATGGAGCCATAGCTACCCTTTCAGCAGCCAAGCCATGAGTGACAGGGCCCCAGGTTTGGGTGCAGTAGAAAGCCCTGCTCCTGTGAGAGTAGTCCTGGGGCTCGGCCCAGAGGAATCGACGATGCCGCCCACAGGAAGAGGAGCAGCGGGAACCAGGGTTGCCTGGGCCACCGGGGGACTATCAGTATTAGTAACGCCTGGTCACGCTGGACCTTGAAAAGGGTCTTGATGAATAGTCGGTGAGAATATGTAAAGGAAGCCTTCCGTCCATGGAATGAGGAACACATCCGCTGCCACCCAGGATGGATGCAGCTAGCGGGAGCAGAAGTGGGGCAACTGCATGTTGTCTGAGCTGGCGTACAGGTCTTCCAGGGGAATGCCCCAAAGTCAAAACAGCCGGGAGGTCACTTTGGGATCCAGACACCACTCATGCAGCTGGAGGACTCTATTCAGCTTGTCCACCAGGGCACTGTCCTGGTCTGGGAGGTAGACTGCTTTCAGGAGCATCCCGTTACATGTTGCATAGGAGCAGAGGGCTACCGCCTCTTGCCAGAGGGAGTACGACCCTGTGCCCCCCTGCTTGTTCACATAGAACATTGCGACCTGGATGACAGTTTGCACCAACACCGACTGGTGCTGAAGCTGGGAGGCATCCATGGTGACCCTTTGGGGGGTGGCTGTCTAGAAGGGCATCCCTACCTGAAGGCGGCAGAAGATCTGCCACCAGTTGAGGGAGTTCGCCAGCTGGTGGGTCACTCTCACTCTGTCCTGAAGCCTGCCCGTGGTCTGTGTCCACTGAGATTGGAGGCACCACTGGGTTGCTCTTATGTGCAGCCGGGCATATTGGGTCACGTGGACCATGGAGGCCATGTGGCCTAGTAAGCGGAGGAGAAGCTGGGCAGGTAGTGACCGGCAGAGCTGTACCTCTGCGGCCAGCCTCCTGAGGCACTCTGACCTTTCCTGAGGGAGGAAGGCCTTGGCCTGGAGGGTATCCAGCTGAGACCCTATGAACTCCAGGCCTTGGGCTGGGGAGAGGTTGGATAGTTGATGATAAACCCCAGGTGCTGCAGTGAGTTGAGGGCGTGCTTTGTGGCGAGCTGGGCCTCTGCGGCTGTGGCTCCCCTTATGAGCCAGTTGTCCAGGCAGGGAAAGACGAAGGCCCCCTGGAGGTAGAGGTGGGCTGTGACCGCCGCTAGGCACTTGTTGAAGACCCTTGGTGATGAGGCTAGCCTGAAGGAGAGCACCCTGTATTGGTAGTGAACTGAGTGGTTTCCGATATGGAATGGGAAACTGGTGACACCACCACCACCACAGCAGGTAATCAGAACAATGTTCAACCCACAAACAGTACACGCTTGCATACTAGAACAGAAAAAAATGTTCTTTGTCAATTTTTTTTATAAAATTATAAACATTTTTAATGTTCCTTTGAATGAAAAATGCATGGGTGTTTTTCATGACATACTTATTAGGGATATGTGAAAATATGAAAATAACCGATTTGATATGGCAATGAATGCCTTTTTAGAATTTTCAAACTTACAATGGGGGATGTCAGTGCTGCTGCAATGACCGACACTGCCAAAGCAATGCATCTCCATCACCGAAACAATTGTTTGCTGTTATAAAGGAGGAAATTACTGGGCCTAATAGGCTGTTCCAACCAGTAGTGGAGCAGGAAAAGGAGGAGGACGAGGTGGAGGAGTAGAAAAAAGAACAAAATGGGGAGGAGAATAGGGGGAAAGAAAGGGAGAAGAAGGTGAGGAAGAAGAGAAGGAGGAAGAAATATTTATCAGAGGAAGGGAACAAAGAAGCCAATGCTATGTTCAGGACATGGGACCATTTCTAATTGTTGCAGAACAAAAGCATGCACATCTCTGAGGTTTTCTGTAGTGTGTCAATACCATCCATGAAGTGAAGAAGGGCAGTCACCTAGGTAAACTGAACGTGGCTGCACAGACAGACAGTATCATCTAAGAGGTTTATATGTACAGAATATTGCCACTAGCTGTTTTGGGTGCTAGGGCCAGAGTTCATACTGATAATGCAGTACACACAAAGAAGGCAGTCCTAATGGCACTTCCATCCTCTGCCATTTGTGTCACTGTTGTTCCTCTTTCCTGTGGTACATTCTCCTCCTCCACAGTACCTGAACTCAAAGTTTGTTAGGGGTCTACAGTTGTAGCCCACAGCTTAGACCCGGAGAAACATGTCATTATTCAGTGTGATTATAATTTACAGAAAATGCCATCTTGAGAGACATGATGTCACCTACAGCACTGTAAATAAAGTGCCTATGATGACAAGGCATCATGCTGCCTAATTAGAAAGAGTCAAGTTTAGGCACGCAACAGGTAAGAGGCTACCAGTTTTCTATGGAAGTTACCTTAATGTCCAAATGAAGAATGTTCTTGTTGTGAAGATATTCAACACCTTCTACAATTTGCTTTATGTACAATTTCACCTAAGAATTAAGAATAGAGCATTTTTATGGCAAAAGGTACAGCGCATAATGTTCTTTTTATTAATAGAGTTCCATTGGACTTCTTGTTTAATTAAAGCATATGGTTGTTACTTTTAAACACAAAATTCCTTTAAAAATATTACCTCTGATTCAGTGGCCGTGCTCTTCTTGAGAAGACGGTCCAACAATTCCTCGTTAGAACATCTTCAATAATAATATTCAGGAAAACTAAGATCTTGTGGAACCACTGAACAAATCACATTGAATAAAACATTCACATTGGTGGAGGTAGTGCATATGGCTGGGGTGGGGGGGATGGTGTTTCCAAGGCAATATGATATTCTCTTTATTAGAAGCAGATGTACTGGGTTCTTTACAAAAAAGGAACACATTTATGCAGTTGGAGAGAGAGCTGCAAAAACCGGCTGCCAATTCTTTTCCAAATGGATACTTGTTAAATACATAGAGCCATATGCCTGATCACAGCAGAACTTGTACGCTATAAAAGTCACAAATGCATAGACCTCCTACCCTCAATTTATCCACAGCAACACATGTTTATTTCATCAGTATCTCCTGTTACTGGAATCTCACTCAGCAAACTTGATTCCTCTAATGTCAAGCCAACCTTGAATGGAGATACATAGCACTAGATCAATGGTTCCCAACTTGTGGTCCATGGTCCAGCTTTAGGACAGAGAAAAAAGAAAACAAGAGAGAAAGAGGCTGGAGGTGATTTGCTAGGAAGAAAAGAGAGAGTGGAAAAAATTGGCTGGGAGAAGGAGCAAACTGGCTGAAATTGGTGGGAACTGGCTGGAGGAAGAGAGAAAGATTGGCGGAGACAGGCAGGGATGGCCCTAGATGTTCCAGGTGTAGGCCCCCTAGGCATACCTTAAGCTTTATGCCCCACCTAGCTATCAGAATCTATTGTTTAGTTTTGAATGCCCTGCACTTTACCACCCCTCCCCCCAGAAGCTGCCATCCTAGGCAGCTGCCTAGTTGGCCTAATGGTTGGGCCAACCCTGGAGACGGGAAAGGGGAAGGGAGATAGAGGGCTAGTTGGGGACAGGCTTGGCTCTGAGAAGAGGGGATATGGAAAGATTGGTGGGGATGAACTGGGAGTCCTTGACCTTTCTGGAAGTTAATAATGAGTTGAGAACCTTTGTCCTAGATGTAAAAGATTGCGAACTTCTGTCCTAGATTAAAAAGACACCCTTGTAGCATCATCTGAACTTTCATATAATGGGAATGAGCAGAGGTGTTCCCAGGACAGGACTGGAGAGAGGTTTGCATTTCTGCACAGACTTTAGAAAATATGTGAGCATTTGCATAAATTCAGAACATTTGTGTACAGTGGGACTTCTGGCTATGGCAGCCTGATGGAAAGAAATGAGGATGAGAGCTCCAGAAAGCAAGAGAAACAACTGCGAATGTAACCCTTCAAAGGGACCAATTTAGTACCAGCGGCAAGTAGCAGATCTACTCTCGGATCATGCATGCCTCTATCAATGTGTGAATAGTCCTTACTGATGCCATGCAGAACTGAATGAATGATGGATTGTATGGTGGCTAAAGCACAATGAGGTGCATGGGAAAAGGGCAGGGCTGGCAATCACAAGATGGCCTAAGAGAGTGAGTTGACCATGACTATGCAGATGGAGAGCCTCGTGGCAGGTATTTCCAAGGGCGTGTCGGCACGATTGGAAGAACGGCTGATTAAACTACAGTTGGGAGTGGAAGAGATAAAGAAGAAAATGGACACACAAAACAGTCATGTGGCTGAGGTGGAGCAAAGGGTCAGCCAGGTGGAGGAAGACACAGTGCAACTGCGGTCAAGCTCAGAAAGCTCCAGTGAGCAAATACAGCACTCCTCCAGTGAGAGGACAATCAGAAAAATCGTAACCGAAGAAATAACATCCAGCTGGTTGGGCTACCTGAAGCAGTGGCTGACATGGCACAAGGAGTGAGAGTCGTATGCGAGCGGGCCCACAGAATAGGGCCAATAAGGGAGCAGGCAGTGAGACCCCATCCTGTAATCGCTAAAATTCTGAATTGGGCTGATAAGTTGGCCCTCATGTGGGTGGTGCGCAACCAACGGGAACTCCATTATGAGGGCCAACAGCTAAAAATCTTCAATGACTATTCCGCACAGATGCTGCCCAAAGAAAAGAAATAGCGACCTTCTGCACCATGCTGCATGCACAGGGACCTGCTTTGCACTGTTATACCCCACAATCATCATGGCAGCAACTGGGCTAATTTTGCACAGCACCAAGGAGGAGGCACAACAATACTTGGATTGTGCCAACCGGGAGTGATAGCAATTGAAACACCTGCAAGAAGGGAGGGAATTGGATTTCTGGGACACTTGACGAATAATCCACCAATGTTACCTCAGCTCACCCATCGAACCTTGTATATTTAAATGTCTGCACATATGGAGTGTAGTTTTTGGTAATAATATAAGTGTTGAGGAAGCAACATGGGAATGAGAGATATGGCAGCGGAAGGTCCCTCTCCCCCTCCCCGTCTTCCTGTTGTGGTCTCATACCTGCCAGCCTCACTCCCCTTCTTGTCTCCAGAGCACACCACTGCCCTTCCTGGTAGGAGCTCCTCCAGTAGTGGGGGTCGCCTGTGCTGATGCTCAGTTTGCAGTGGCTCTGCAGTGGCTTACTTTTCAGAGCAAGTGGGATCTACAGTATAGCAAAGTGCTACATGAGTGTTTTGGATGGAGGACGGCAGGGTAGAATGACAGCAGAGTACATTGTTGGCAGTTCAGCTGGAGATGGCACCAGAGATACAATACTGACTCCTTTATCTTCAGCTGACCCTGGTTCCGCATTAATACCTAGACAAACTTTAAGCACAGTTCCAATGGCTTTTGTTTTATTTGATTCTCACGTCTTTAGGGGATGGGTGGGTGAAAACTGCTTTTTCTTCTTTCAACAGCTGACCATGTTGTTGTTGTTAAGTGCCGTCGAGTCGGTGTCGACTTATGGCAACCCTCTGGATAGTTGTCCTAAATTGTGTTCGGTCTTCAGTCAGGCGGCTTATTGTTGACAGACTGGTACCC
The DNA here is from genome assembly GCA_033557465.1 of Ichthyophis bannanicus. Classification (NCBI taxonomy): domain Eukaryota; kingdom Metazoa; phylum Chordata; class Amphibia; order Gymnophiona; family Ichthyophiidae; genus Ichthyophis; species Ichthyophis bannanicus. The sequence goes on from CM066031.1 coordinate 225,224,247, forward strand.
ATAGCTGCTGTTATTGTATCGATCCATCTCATTGCTGGCCGTCCTCTTTTGCGTTGACCTTCTGTCTTGCCAAGCATGATGTCTTTCTCTAATGATCTCTCTCTTCGCATGATGTGTCCAAAGTATGAAAGTCGAAGTATTGTCATCTGAGCTTCTAAAGAAAGCTTAGGTTTGATCTCCTTTAGTACTGACTGGTTTGTTCTTCAGGAAGTCCATGGTATACGCAGTATTCACCGTCAGCACCATAATTTAAAGGCATCAATTTTCTTCCTGTCTATCTTTTTCACTGTCCAGCTTTCACATCCATATAATGTTATTGAAAATATCATGGCTTGAACAAGTCGAATCTTTGTATGGAGAGACATCTCTGCCCTTGAGAATCTTGTCTAGGTCATAAGAACATAAGATATGCCATACTGGGTCAGACCAAGGTCCATCAAGCCCAGTATCCTGTTTCCAACAGTGGCCAATCTAGGTCATACGTACCTAGCAGTTTCCCCAGAAGACACAGGTTCTGCAATGCTTGTACTAGGTCAAGCATTGATATCCTGGGTCCCTTCTTAATAATGATTTATGGACCTTTCCTCCAGGAACTTGTCCAAACCTTTTTTAAACCCAACTACACTAACAGCCTTTACTACATTCTCCGGTAACAAATTCCAGAGTTTGATTACACGTTGAGTGAAAAAATATTTTCTTTTATTAGTCTTAAATAGTTTACCCTGTAGCTTCATTGCATGTCCCCTAGTCTTCCTATAGTCTGATAATGTAAACAATCGATCTATGTTTACCCTTTCCACTCCGTTGATTAATTTATAGACTAATATCATATCTCCCCTCAGCCGTCTCTTTTCCAGGTTAAAGAGCCCTAACCTCTTTAGCCTTTCTTCATAGGAGTATCCTTCCATCCCCTTTACCATTTTGGTGGCTCTTCTCTGAACCTTTTCTAATAACGCTATATCCTTTTTAAGATACGGCGACCAGAATTGCACACAATATTCAAGGTGCAGTCTCACCATGGAACGGTATAGAGGCATTATAATATCTTTTGTTTTATTTTCCATTCCTTTCCTTATTTATTTATTTATTTAGCTGCATTTATATCCCGCTTTTCACCGGGTCAAAGCGGTTGGGGGATACATTTAACACGAGGGAATATGAGACACATACACTAATACTTACAGGGAACATGGGCAATGGAGGGTTAAGTGGCTTGCCCAAGACCACAAGGAGCACCTGTGGGACTAGAAACCCCAGTCCTTCCAGCCCAAGGTTGCTGTCCTCTAGTGGGATTTGAACCACCGACCTTCCGGCCTGTGGTACCTTGCCCCAACCACTAGGCCACTCCTCCCTTCCATTCTATTTGCTCTCTTGGCTGCCGCTGCACACTGGGCCGAGGGTTTTAACATGTTATCCACAATGACGCCTAAATCTTTTTCCTGGGTGGTGGTTCCTAATGTGGAACCTTGCATCGTGTAACCATAGTTTGGGTTGTTCTTCCCTAGGTGCATAACTTTGCACTTGTCCACATTAAATTTCATCTGCCATTTTGATGCCCAGTCTTCCAATTTATCAAGATCCTCTTGCAATTTTCCACAATCCTCTTGGGTTTTAACAACTTTAAATAGTTTTGTGTCATCTGCAAATTTGATAACCTCACTCGTTATTCCACTTTCCAGGTCATTTATGAATATATCAAAAAGCAGCGGACCCAGCACAGATCCCTGGGGTACACCACTATTCACCTTTCTCCATTGGGAAAATTGGCCATTTAGAACAACCCTCTGCTTTCTATCTTTTAACCAGTTCCTGATCCACAGTAGTACACTGCCTCCTATCCCATGACTCTTTAGTTTTGCCAAAAGTCTCTGATGAGGGACCTTGTCAAAGGCTTTCTGAAAGTGCAGATACACTATATCAACCGACTCACCTTTGTCTACCTGTTTATTCACACTTTCAAAAAAAAATAACAGATTAGTAAGACAAGATCTTCCTTATCTAAAGCCATGTTGGCTGTCTCCCATTAGGCCATGACTATCTACATGCTGAGTAATTTTATTCTTTATGATGGTTTCTACCATTTTTCCCGGTACTGACGTGAGGCTGACCGGTCTGTAGTTTCCCGGATCACCCCTGGAACCCTTTTTAAAAATTGGTGTTACATTGGCGATCCGCCAATCTTCAGGTATTAGAGATGATTTTAATGATAGTTCACAGATTATTAATAGCAGGTCTGCAATCTCATATTTCAGTTCTTTCAACACCCTTGGATGTATACCATCCGGCCCAGGTGATTTGCTACTCTCCAGTTTATCTAATAGTTGTAATACATCTTCCCGATGTATCGATATTTCCTTCAATTCTTCCGCACCTTTAAATACCACTTCAGTCATGGGTAACATCCCTACATCTTCCTCAGTAAAGACCGAAGCAAAGAATTCATTCAGTCTCTCCGCTATCGCCTTGTCACCTCTTAGTGCCCCTTTAACTCCTCTATCATCTAATGGTCCAACTGACTCTCACAGGTTTTTTGCTACGAATGTACTTGAAAAATCTTTATTTCGCGTTTTTGCTTCCGCAGCAAGCTTCTTCTCAAATTCTCTCTTTGCCTTCTTTATCAATGCCTTGCATTTGACCTGCCAGTGTTTGTGCAGTTTCCAGGTTTCATCGTTTGGCTCTTTTTTCCATTTCCTGAAAGATGCTTTCTTGGCAACAACAGCCTCTCTGACCTCACCTTTAAACCATGCTGGCAGTTTTTTGGACTTCCTTCCACTTTTCTTGAAGCGTGGAATACAGCTGGTCTGGGCTTCCAAGATAGTATTTTTCAACAACACCCAAGCTTGATGTAACTCTTTAACCTTTGCAACTGCTCCTTTTAGTTTTTTCTTAACTATTTTCCGCATTTTATCATAGTCTCCCTTTCGAAAGTTAAAAGGTAGTACTGTGGATTTCCTTACTATCCCTCCTCCACTAATTAAATCAAAGGCAATTATGCTATGATCACTATTGCCAAGTGGCCCCAACACCCTTATCTCTTGCACTAGATCTGGTGTTCCACTAAGGACTAGGTCTAATATAGCTTCCCCTCTCATCGGTTCATGGACCAGCTGCTCCATGAAGCAGTCATTTATGTCATCTAGGAACTTTATCTCCCTAGCATGTACTGCCGTGACACTGACCCAGTCGATACCGGGGTAACTGAAATCGCCCATTATTATTACCGCGCTGTAACTTTTGTTAGCTTCCTTGATTTCTTTAAGCTTTTCATCATCCATTTGTTCATTCTGGCCAAGCGGTCGATAGTACACCCCCACCGCCATCGCCTTCCCCTTTTTACATGGAATTTCAATCCATAGAGATTCTACAGCAAATTTTGTTTCCTGCAAAACTTTAATCCTTTCTGACTCAATGCCCTCTCTAACATAGAGCGCAACCCCTCCACCAATTTGATCAGCTCTATCATTACGATATAGTTTGTACCCAGGTATCACAGTGTCCCACTGGTTGTCCTCCTTCCATCATGTCTCTGATATTCCAGTCACATCTAACCTCTCATTTAGTGCTATATATTCTAACTCTCCCATCTTATTTTTTAGACTTCTAGCATTTGCATACAAGCATTTTAGAGACTGTATTTTATTCATATTGATTTGGCTATTGGTAGACATGGGTAATTTGGGATCTTTAAGCTCTGTCTGCTCTATACTCGAGGGCATTTGGGCCACTTCACTCTTTTTTGGAACTTCTCTGCTTTTGGTAGTATCCTTCAAGGATACATTCTTCCGAACCATCTACTCTTGCGCAACTCTCGGCTTTCCCCTATTATCTAGTTTAAAAGCTGCTTTATCTCCTTTTTAAAGGTTAATGCCAGCAGCCTGGTTCCATCCCGGTTAAGGTGAAGCCCATCCCTTCGGAAGAGCCCCTCCTTTCCCCAGAATGTTCCCCAGTTCCTAACAAATCCAAAGCCCTCATCTCTGCACCATTGTCTCATCCACGCATTGAGACTCCGGAGATCTGCCTGCCTTTTGGGTCCTGCACGTGGAACGGGAAGCATTTTGGAGAACACTACCCTGGACGTTCTCGATTTCAACTTCCTACCTAAAAGCCTAAATTTAGCCTCCAGAACCTTCCTACCACATTTTCCTATGTCATTGGTACCGACATGTACCAAGACAGCAGACTCCTCCCCAGCACTATCTAAGACCTTATCTAGGTAGCACATGAGGTCCGCTACCTTCGCACCAGGCAGGCATGTTACCAGGCGATCCTCACGTCCACCAGCCACCCAGCTATCTACATGCCTAATGATCGAATTATCAACTATAACGGCTGTCCTAACCCTTCCCTCATGGGCACATGGCCCTGGAGAAACTTCCTCGGTGCGAGAGGGTTTTATATCACCTGGAGGACAGGTCCTAGTTACAGGATCACTTCCTGCCACACCAGGGTGATGCTCTCCTCCATGGCAACAGGGATGCTGCCAGACTGGAGGTGGGACTTCAGGACTATATCCCTGTAGGTCTCGTCTATGTACCTCTCTGTCTTTCTTATGTTTTCCAAATCTGCTACTCTAGCCTCTAGAGAACGGACCTCTCACCAACTGGGAGAAAATCATACATGTGACACTCAATGCAAAAGACTGGAAAGCCCCCATCTCGCTGCTGGACTGCTGTCTGCATCTTAGTTTTAAGTTTTTGTTTAGATCTTTAAGTTCTTTACTTACTAAGGGTTGCTATGGATATTTATACCAATAAAACTGTACCTAATATGTTTAATATACCTTGTTCACCTGAAGCTTAATTAATCTCAGGTCCTTAGTGTATGTCTGATTTGGGTAACAAGCTTCACCTGAGAGCACCTCCTGTCTTTTAAGATGTGTAAGTACCTATAAAGCTATGATTATCCCAGGGGTGGGTAGGTGTGGGGAGGGAGGGAGGGAAATAACACTTATTAAAAGAGGGCTGCTACACAGTACCCTATCCTGTGCTGCTGAGGTAAGCTATATTCTTATTTGATTTAAATTATAGCTCTTTGCTGCTGCTAGGCTCTAACTTATTATGAAATTTAAACTACAAGCTCTCTGCTGGGTTATAAATTTAACCAAAAAGCTCTCTTCTGTGTTTTAAATTTAAACTAAAAGTACTTTGCTGATGCTAGGCCCTGAGTGACTATTAAATTTAAACTACAGCTCTCTGCTGGGTTCCAAATTTAATCAGAAAGCTCTCTTCTGTGTTTTAAATTTAAACTAAAAGTACTTTGCTGATACTAGGCCCTGAGTGACTATTAAATTAAAACTATAAGCTCTCTGCTGGGTATGAAATGTAACCAGAAAGTTCTCTTCTGTGTTTGAAATTTAAACTTAAACTGCTGCTACTAGGCCCTGACTGATTTAATAAAAAATAGTGGGTTCACAGATTAAATAGCTTTAATAGAAATAATTTCCTTTCAGAAAATTCCCAGAAGTATATACTCACAATTGCAGATCTCTCTCCAGAAGTAACAGTCCCTTTTTCTAGTCCTTCAAGACTGAGGATCACAGAGCTATTTATGCCTGTGCTGCAGAGGTAAGCTGTGACCAACTTCCTGGATGATTAACAGTCCTTGCTTGGATAGAAGGAGTCTTTCAAAATGGCCTTTTGAACTGCCACCTGGTGTTAACACCTATTAAAAACGTTTCACGGATCTCTTGACCCCTAGGTAGAAGGCCTCTTTGTAAAGGTCTCTAGAAGACTTTATTTGCTGCTCAAAGGGTACTGACCCTGTTTTGCCTTTTGTGCTAATCTATATTCTTATTTGATTTAAATTATAGCTCTTTGCTGTTGCTAGGCTCTAACTTATTATTAAATTTAAATTACAAGCTCTCTGCTGGGTTATAAATTTAACCAGAAAGCTCTCTTCTGTGTTTTAAATTTAAACTAAAAGTACTTTGCTGATGCTAGGCCCTGAGTGACTATTACATTTAAACTACAGCTCTCTGCTGGGTTCCAAATTTAATCAGAAAGCTCTCTTCTGTGTTTTAAATTTAAACTAAAAATACTTTGCTGATACTAGGCCCTGAGTGACTATTAAATTAAAACTATAAGCTCTCTGCTGGGTATGAAATGTAACCAGAAAGTTCTCTTCTGTGTTTGAAATTTAAACTTAAACTGCTGCTACTAGGCCCTGACTGATTTAGCCATTCTGCCAAGAGCAATGCGTAATGTAATTTGCTTGAAATAATCATAGTGTTGCTTTCCTCTGTGCTGCTCATTGAGATCATTTTGAATATGAGGTGAATCTTGGCAAGTACCAGCATTCCTTCTCCTCGCTTATGTGTTCTTGGACAATTAAAGGCCATGTATGGGTGTAGTGAGAGTTGATTTAGAAGTACTTGGTCAGTTTCTGAGAACCATGTTTCCATTATGCACATTAAGCATAGTTATTCATCTTTAACAGGTGTTCTCCAGGGACTTATGAGTGACTTCGGCACCGATGGAGCCCGCGTGGAGCAATTCCACAGCTTTCAAAGAAAGCCTTTGGGATTGCTGCCACAAATGCGTGGTCCTCTTCCCATCCAAGGCTGCCATCTTGCTCAGTCAGGTCCCAAAGCTAGAGCCCCAATCAGCAGATGGCAAGGGAAGAAAACCAAAAATGACAACTCTTAAGGGGAGGTGGGAGGGTAGTGAGGACTGATTCTTGCTGTCCCTGGAGAACACCTGTTACAGGTGAGTAACTATGCTTTCTCCAGAAACAAGCAGGAAGTCAGTCCTCACTTATGGGACTCCCCAGCTACAGGCCACCGAACCTGTAAGCTAAAAACACCTCCGCGAGACCATGAGCAGAAGCCGATGTCTGAAAGAAACGCAGGTCCTCAGGCCTTTAGGGCAAGCTCTTGGTAGCCACAGAAGAAGAGTTGGAGGGCAGGAGTTGCTTATACCCTGAACAGACTATGGATTACAGCCTGGCCGAAGGTATTGTCCCAGCGGGACTCCCTCTCCAGGAAGTAGTGCAACTGCCAGCCCCAGGTGGTTGGGATCGTAGGCGATGAAGAGTCAGTCGGACTTGCGATGACCTTGGGTGCACTGCAGGTAGAAGGCAAGAGCCCTCTTGCAGTCGAGTGTATGCAGGATCTCCGATGCTTGGTCAGCATGAGGTCTTGGGAAGAAAGTTGGCAAGACCACCTCCTGATTGAGGTGGAAATCCAAGACAACCTTCATTAGGAACTTGGGGTGGGTGCGAAGGACCACACCGTTCCTATAAAACCTGGTGTAGGGGGTCTCAGCCATGAGGGCTTGAAGTTCACTGACTCGCTGCACCAAAGTCAGTGCCACCAGGACAACCACATTCCAGGAGAGGTGCCAGAGCGAGCACATCGCCATCAGCTCGAAGGGCGGCCATATCAGCTGCATGAGCACAATGTTCAGGTCCCATTCTGCCGGGGGAGGCCAGATGGGGGGTTTGGAAAGCAGGAGGCCCCGCATGAAGCGGGAGACCAGAGACTGGCCCGAGAGGGGTTTACCTTCGATGGCCAAGTGGTTGGCCAAGATGGCGCTCAGGTGAACCCTGACCGAGTTGGACTTCAGTCCCACCTGCGAGAGGTGAAGGTACTGGAGAACCCAATGGGCAGAGCAGGAGAACGGGTCTGGACATCCTTGATCTCCACTGGGAGGTTCAGCGAAGCTAAAGAGATCCGTTCAGCCGCCAGGCTGTCAAGGATAGTGAGACCAAGTTCAGGTGAAGCAACCATCTCCTGCGTCTGCAGACCTAGGGCACTGCCCAGAGAAACCAGAGGCTCCAACAGGAGCCAGAGTAGAAGCAGGAACCAAGCTTGTCGAGGCCACGAAGGAGCCACGAGAATCACAGAGGCTCAGTCATGCTGGATCTTGTGGAGGATCCTTGCAAGGAGAGGAGTGGGAGGGAATACATACAGAAGTCTAGAGGTCCAGGTCAGGAGGAATGCATCCGGGGCCACCCTGCTCAGGTGTGGTATCGACCCACAGAAGCGGAGGAGCTGTGCGTTTGCTGGGCTGGCAAACAGGTCCATGGACAGGGGCTCCCAGCGGCGGAACAGGTGGAGAACCACCTCTGGACTCAGGTGCCACTCATGCGGGCGGCGAAGCCTGCTGAGCCTGTCTGTGAGGACATTGTCTTGGCCCGGGAGGTAGACAGATCTTAAGGTCATGCCCTGGTGCAGTGCGAAGGAGCACTGCCTCCCGACAGAGGAGGCAGGAGCCTGTGCCCCTCTCCTTGTTTATGTAGAATATTGCGACTCTGTTGGTCTGCACAAGCACCGACCTGCCCTTCCGGTGGTACTTGAAGACCTTCAAGGCCAACCAGACTACTCAAAGCTTAAGCAGGTTGATCTGCTGTTGAGATTCCTCGGGTGACCACCGCCTCTGAGTGTAGAGGTGATTACAGTGGGCGATTACAGTAGATGAGTTTGTGCGGATGAGTCTGGAAGGACATGCCCCGAAGAAGGCTCTGGGGGTCCTGCCACCAGACTAGGGACTTGACTAGGCTGCGAGACACCCGGATGGGGTCCCGGAGGCGGCCCAAGGCTTGGGCCCATTGTGCTCTGAGGCACCACTGGGCCACTCGTATGTGCATGCGAGCATGGGGAACGACATGGACAGTGGAGGCCATGTGCCCCATGAGGCACAGCATGGCCCACGCCTAGACCCTGGGCTGGCCTTGGACCTTGGCAGCCAGAGCATGGAGCCGATATCGTGTGCTCAAGGAAGAAAGGCGGTCACACGTTCTATGTCGAGAAGAGCAACAATGAACTCCAGGGTCCGCACCGATGTGAGGTGGGATTTGGAGTAGTTGATCAGGAAACCGAGGCACTCGAGGTGGAGGACCGTGCACGATGCTGAGAGGTGAGCCTCCTCCGCCGAGGTGCCAGAGATGAGCCAATCATCTAGGTAAGGGTAGACGGATATGCCCTGCAGCCGGAAGTGGTCCGCGGCCGCTAACAGGTACTTGGTGAAGACTTGCGGGGCAGACACGAGCCTGAAGGGGAGCATTCTATACTGGAAGTGCTTTCCCTGCATCCTGAAACAAAGGTACGTCCTGTGCTTGGGGTGGACAGGAATGTGCATCACTGAGATCCAAGGAGCAAAGCCAATCGCCCTGCCAGAGGTAGGGCAGCAGGACGCCAAGGGATAGCATTTTGAACTTCTCCCGCACCAGAAACTTGTTCAGATTCCTGAGGTCGAGGATGGGGTGCAGGCCCCCCCATCCTCTTCGGAATGAGGAAGTACTGGGGATACAATCCCTGACCTCGGAGGTGCGGCGGAACTCTTTCGACCGCCTGTTGACCAAGGAGGTTGTTCAGCTCTTGCCGCAAGCAAGCCTGGTGCGAGGGAAACCGAGTAGGTTCTGCCAGGGAGAAGGGAGGAGGGAGTCTGTCTAGATTTTTATTTATTTATTTTATTTACATTGTCTTATATACCGCGCTATTTTGTATCAGTGCGGTTTACATTGAACAAACTGAAATTACATTGAACAGGGCATTATAACTTGGAGATAACTATTTTACAGGGAACATGGGCTATGGAGGGTTAAGTGGCTTGCCCAAGACCACAAGGAGCACCTGTGGGACTAGAAACCCCAGTCCTTCCGGCCCAAGGTTGCTGTCCTCTAGTGGGATTTAAACCCCCGACCTTCCGGCCTGAAGTACCTTGCCCCAACCACTACGATACCCATCCCGGATCACCTGCAAGACCCAGGTGTCCAATGTAATAGCCGCCCATTTGGGGGCAAAAAGAGACAGGTGTCCTCCCATAGGCAGAAGCGTCCGCAGGGGGCTAGAGGCTATGCTTTCAGCATCAAAACCACAGGGCTGGCTGGGGTGGCGCTGGTGGCTGGGTCTTGGCCCCCCTGGGTTTCCAGTGACCCTGAGCACTCCCTTTGCACTGAGCGCTGGTCGTCGGTACAGGAATAGGTGGGTATGTTGGGTATCCCCGGAAGGGGAGCCCTTTCCTTTGGAAGAAAGGCTTTTTAGTATGCTGCTTCTTCCGTGGAAGGAGGTTTTACGAGAGAGACGGGCGTGAGGCACGAACTCCGTCTCGATCTCGGCTGCTTTGTCCTCCATGGGCTTGCTGAACAGATGTTCGCCAAGGCAGGGGACATCTAGGAGCTTCTCCTGGATCCACTGTTCCAGGTCCAAAGACTGGAGCCATGCCTGGCGTCGGGCTCCGATGCCAGCTGCCGCTACACAGGCGGAAGACTCGAACCTGTCATATGCGGCGCAGTAAAGGTATTTCGATCAGTCTGCGACTGACCTCAGAAGGGTCTGGAACCTTAGAAGGTGCTCCCTACCAAGGCTCACGGAAAACCCGCCAAGCTCTTTGGCGAGGTTGCAAAGAAACATACCCATATACAGTTGGTACGCCTGGATGCGGCATGCCAGCATGGATCCTTGGTAAGCCTTGTGCCCGAGGGCATCGAGTGCATAGGATGCCCTACTTGGCGGGACCGAAGAGTGCGACTTCGGGCTCTTCTGTTTCTGCATCGCGAATTCGACTACCATGGAGATGTGAGAAAGTTGGGTCTTCTGAATCCACAGGCCATGCTGGACCCTATACATGGCATCGAGTCTTTTGCTGACAATCGGGACCGGGGTGGGTGCTTTCCACATGCGGAGAAGCAGTCAGGATAGGATGGGCGGTATTGGGACTGTAAGAGACTTCCTGGGTGGAGACTTGTACTCCAAGATGTCAAGTTCCTCTGCCCTTGGTTCCTCCTCAGTCTGCATCAGCAGATTGAGAGCCTGACCATATCCTGCACAAATGTCAGGAAAGAAGTGTCCTTGGGAGGTGACCGCCTTTGTGAGGCGGGCAGGGATGGGTCAGAGGGGAGATCCCTATGAGCACGGGTCTACGGGGAAGTGTCCCCGTCTGATTCCCAGCCCGAGAGGTCCGAGAAGGACTCAGAGTCAGGCCGATCCCCGCGCACCATGGCCGAGGCCCGCTTGGAGCCAGAGGCACTGGTTCTGGAAGACCTTGCCCCTGAGGAATGGGATGGTGAGCGAGACCAGTGCCGAAGACCCTCATGAGGCCCACGGCTCTCAGGGGTTTCCAAGGCAGTTTTTGGGATGCCAGTCAGTGACCCTCAGTGTCAGGGCACGAGCCAGCTGTGCTGGGCATAAGCGCCTACTGGGCAGTGAGGAAGGCAGAAACGCTGTGCTCCAGTGCCAGCATATGGGACTCCCACTCGAGAATGGGTCCCTGCGATGCCGACCCCGGGATTACTGGGTCTGGCATGGAGGAGAGGGGGTCCTCGCCGGGATGACCCTCAGGAGACCGGGTGCCATTGCTGGAGGCCTCCGTGTCCGTATGAGGTACCTTTCAAGGCCGCTCCTTGACTGACTCTTGGGAACGCCGGGGAGGGCTAAGGGAATGATTTTGAGACTGCTCGCGCTTGTTCAGAGCCCCTGACAGCGACTTTGAGGTCTTCTACTTCTTTCGCCATTCCACCTCGGGCAAACCCTGACCGGAGTGATGCCTGGGGGGCGGGGTCACTATCACCTGTCGGGCAAGGTTTGCCTCTTTGCAGATGATACCAAAATCTGCAACAGAGTAGACATTCAGGAAGGTGTAGATAACATGAGGAGAGATCTAGCTAAGCTTGAAGAATGGTCTAGAATTTGGCAGCTGAGATTTAATGCTTAAAAATGTAGGGCTATGCATTTGGGCTGCATAATCCAAGGGAGCGGTACAGTATAGGGGGTGATATACTTCTATCGACAAAAGAAGAACAGCACCTAAAAGTGATTGTGTCTGACAATCTCAAAGTAGCTAAACAGGTAGAAAAAGTGATGGCGAAAGCTAGAAGGATGCTTGAGACCACACCTTCAAAAGGATATAAACAGGTCGGAGTCGGTGCAGAGGGTGGCTACTAAAATAGCTAATGGTCTTTGTTATAAAGCATATGAGGACAGACTTAGGGACCTTACTATGTATACTTTAGAGGAAAGGCAGGACAGAGGTGATATGACTGAGACGTTTAAATACCTCCGTGGCATAAATGCACAGGAGAGCCTCTTTCGATTAAAAGCAAGCTCTGCTATGAGGGGACGCAGGATGAGGGTGAGACTCAGGAGTAATATGCAGAAATATTTCTTTACGGAAAAAGTGGTAGATGCGTGGAATAGTCTCCCAGTGGAGGTGGTAGAGATGAAGACAGGATCTAAATTTTAAAAAGCATGGGGCACACACAGAAGCTCTCTAAAGGAAAACAGGGAAATCTTGTAGTGGGTGATATGGAAGGGCAGGCTAGATAGGCCATTGATCTTTTTCTGCCATCATTATTCTATGTTTCTATTTGAAAAGGGAGTCACAGGAGACTGTTCATGTTTGCAGGTCTGTGACCTCCTTCCTAAAGCTGTAGCAGAACTATGTTATTGTGAAGATATAACTCTGTGTTGTGCTTTCATTTCTTTTCACTTGCTTCTGGGATCAGAGATAGAAAACCAAGGGCCGAGGATGGATCCCTGTGTTTGTTGCCCCTGGCTAGGAATTTGTTATACGCATCAGTGATAATGCATTTGTATTGGTTGCTGGTGAAGTTTCATCTGGAGCACTGTGTCTAATTTCGGAGGCTGCACCTCCAAAAATATATAGATGGAGTAGATTCAGTCCAGAAAAAGGCTGCTAAAATGGTGCAGGGTTTGCATAAAAAATCCTATAATATGAGACTTAAGATCCTAAATATTCCAAGCAAGTATATTTGATAAGGCCCTGGCACTGAATATTCAAGTCTAAGTTTCAGTGCTGGTGGCTAGCCACTTTAGGAGTGCTAGCTGCCAGCGCTGAAAATCAGGCCTTTAGTGATTTACACATGATAATGGGCATGCACTCTCATACTTTAGCCAGTCGTAATTTTACAAGTATGTGCATCAGCCTGATGACATGTACTTTTGCCTTAGGAATGTGCATGTACAGAGTGCACTGGGTATATTTAAAATACTATAAATTACATATTTTTGAGAAATCTAGCTGTAGACATTTACAACAGCCCTAGGGTTGGTAGAAATGACCATGCTGTCAAGGATGTCTGTACTTGATTTTATAAAACAGGTATGAAATACATGCAGAAAAACATACCTGTGAGGACCTTTATAAAATTGCCCTCTTAATGTGTGCCTGGAATAGTTACTGAGTCGGCATATTGGGCTTTATTTCTGGTCCTATTCAAATCATTGAATAGGAGGGAGGAGTGTCCTAGTGGCTGGGGCAAGTTACCTCAGGCCAGAAAGTTAGGGGTTCAGATCCCATTAGAGGACAGCAACCTTGAACCAGAAGGACTGGGGCTTCTAGTCCCACAGGTGCTCCTTGTGGTCTTGGGCAAGCCACTTAACCCTCCATTGCCTATGTTCCCAGTAAAATAGTTATCTCCAAGTTATAATGTCCTGTTCAATGTAATTTCAGATTGTTCAATGTAAAACCACCTTGATATCATGAAAGGCAGTATATAAGAAATGTTAAATAAATAAAATCCAGAGTAATAATCCACCTTTTCAAGGCTGCTTTGGTATCCAGAACCCTTTATTCTCCTGTTTAATACCCATCTGTGTTTTAATCATTTTCCTATAAATAAATTCCCTAGCTTGTTCTGTTTGTCTGTCTTAGATTGTAAGCTTTGTTGAGCAGGGACTCTCTCTCACCTGTTTGTGTACAGCACTGCCTATGCCTAATAGTGCTATAGAAATTATTATTATTAGTCGTAATAGTACTACTGATTCATCAGCCCATCATAACACAGTTGTAGGCTCCTGATGAAGGCTTTTTGCCAAACATGTTGGGCATCTATTAAACTCATGAGATTTTAATGAGAACTGCTCTGTTTGATTATGTTCAATGCTGTTTTGTTTTAGTTTATTTTTAGTTATATGAATAAAAATGTACTTGTATTTTATTATATTTTTTAGTGTCACCTCTTAGCTCCATTTTATATATCTATTTATTTAAAATCTTTTTATTATTATTCTACAAGAAAATCAATGCATGAAATAAAGTGACACTTTCACTCTCCACAATTCCATTGAGAGTCAAAAACACTATTTAACATCAGACATAAAGAGGTCTGTTTACTAAGCGGCGCTAGCGGCTTCTGTGTGAAATTGGAGCTGCGGCCCCCTTTTATTAAACAGATCCCAAAGACTCCTCTATACCAATCACACTCTTCCTCCATCCAACTTGTCACTACTCAAGCACATCATTTGCTTTTCATATCACCCTCTTATTCCCTAGGCCCTCCAATTTCCAAATTCTTTTACTTTGTTTGCAATTCTCTCTGCTAATTCAGAGGAATAGCCCAAACCTAAGTGAATATCATCACAATCCACATTGCATACATAAAGCCCAGACCTTCCAGAAATCCCTCATCTTATCCTTCAATTCATAAATTTCTCCATCCTATAGATATCTCAGATATTCAATAGCCACTCAGCTTCTATTAGTAAGGTGTCCTGCTTCCATTACCTAGCCTCTACACACCTGGCCACTAGTAGGAGGTACTAAATCAATTTATGAGTATCAAACTCATGAGTATCAAACCCTCTACTACCTCTAGTATAAAAATCTCTGTCATTAAAGAGTAATTCCATTCTAGTAATGGCAAACACAATTTCACTCACCAGGATCCAAAACTTCCCTTAGCTTAACTCATCCCCCCTCCCACATAATCTCCAGCATAGAAGATCAGCTTGGATTCCCCACCTACACATAACAACAGGAGTAATGGATGCACTCATATGTATTAACCCCAGGGATATCAAACATCCATGTATTTATTCATCTATTTATTATATTGCTAAAGATTTTACCCCACTGCTGTTTTGGACTGTCTAGTAGTTGCCAGGATAGTGACTAAATAGTGCCTTAATTTAATGTATAATCTGAGTCACTTTCTACAGCTTTGTGCAAAGTTTAGGCACCCCAGGTCAAATCATATGTTTCAGTGAATCCTTAAGTGAACAGAAGCTGAAGTGATATCTACCTGGTACAAAGTTTAACAATTTCTACAAAGTTTAATGCATAATTGCTATTTATTTGCAGTTTAAGGATTCAAAATAAGAAAACTGTAAATGGTGAAATTAGACTTTACCCTGCTAATTTTCTTTCCTTGAGTCTCTCTAGTCCAGTCCCCCCTTCACCCTCCCTATGTTTAATTCTTTTTGATTTTTAGTGTTTAAATATTGTTCTCCTATTAAAGATTATTGGCAATCAACTGAGAACTATGCACATGCTGGCAAAAATTCATTTGTTCTGTACAGTTTTTTTTTGTTTGTTTAGAAAGCACCATATGTGATTTTTTGTTGGCAAGTCAGTCCATTATTATGTAATATGTAATAACTATATGTGCCTCTATCCTATAGGTTATGATTAACCTTTGAATGTCAATAACAATATGAAGTGCCATTGGATCAGCTGTTCTCATCCTGTGGGTCGGGACCTCCACAGGGGTCGCCTCAGGATTTACCAGGGGTCGCCTGACAAATCCCGGGAATTATTATTTCTTTTCTAATTTATTGTTCTAATTTGATAGCAAAGCCTAAAATGCCAAATACTTTGAGTTTAATCAATTTATATATTACTTAGGCTATCCTTACTTACTTTTACCTGTTTGCCAGAAACAATGCACCTCGAGACGTTATTTAGATCACTTCTGGTTTTGTAATGGCAGACATGGGTCCTACTAAAATTAAATTTTCTATGTAATATTATATAACACCAATGACTCCATTGAAAATGAATGACAGAGAACAATACCAAGAAAAGAAAATAATGCAATGACTTTTTAAGGTATGGTTTCACCTCCATATTTTCAGCAGGGATTGAGAAACCACAATGCGTTATTTGTAACGAAGTTCTATGAGCAGAATCCATGAAGCCAAAAAAACTGAAACAGCATCTTGACAGTAAGCATCCCACCTTTGTAGGCAAGGATATTTGATATTTTAATAACAAAGCTGATGGAATCAAGAAAAGCAGACTTGATATTGGTGGAAAGTTCCACCAGCAAAACATAGCCGCTGTTGAAGCTTCATATATGGTGGCTCTCAGAATTGCCAAAGCCAAGAAATCTCACACCATTGCCCTTCATCAAGCTTTTTGAATAAAGCATACTAAAACCGTTGTCTACAAAATCATAATAATTTTGAAATCAAATATTGTTACTTGTTATTGTGATTAATTATTGTGGTTTAAATAAGTAAATTTTATAAATAAAAACATATTGTAAAGGCCTATAATATATTAATAATTCAAAAAATAATTACAGCGACAATGCGTTAACGGTAAAGGAAGAGAGACGCAATTGATTTTATCATTGGGGGTCGTCACAAGTTGACCAATGGTAAAAGGGGTCGCGGTACAAAAAAGGTTGAGAAACGCTGCATTGGATGATTCCAAATCATTAGACTGGTATGTATGATTCCCTAATTTAATATATGTTGTTTGTCTATATATGTTATTTCCTGCAGCCATTTACAGTGATCTGTAGTTTTGCTTTGTGGATCTGCCCAGATTTTGGGCAACTTTATCAGAAAAATTTCTTGACATTTTAGATCTTCTATTTTTAATAATATTAGACAGTTGAAATTGCTAGTTGGAAATATTAGAAATTTCTTATAGCATCCCCAACTTCTAAAGAATGACTTACTTTTACTTCCAAATGCTCAGACAGCTGCCTATAGAAGCCCCTGGTTGTTGAAAGTAGGCAGAACAACAATCACAAGCTGAGAGGTTAGAAGGGTCTGAGTATTTGTGCAACCATAGAATTCTGTTCACTTAACTAAGTGAAGACCTAATGAGTCACTGTGTTTTTTGGACCTTATTAACAACTTTTAAACTAAAACAATAATGTTCAAAGTTTTGTTACCTTTTATATTCACTTTTTTGTTATTTTCAATCTTTTCAAATCAGCAAATAAAAAGTGGTTATGCATTAACATTTGCAGGATGATGTCATGTTTAGCTTTGTACCAAGTAGAGGTTGTTTCAGCTTCTGTTCACTTAGGGATTCATGAAACACAGATTTTCATACAGCTGTATATATTGTTTATGTGGAAGACAGATATAGAGATCTTCAATTACCATTTCAAAAAGAGCATGAAACATTTATTTTATTTGTAACCTTCCCTACAAACTTTGATGCAAAATAAAATAGAAATGAAAGATACCAAAAAAAAAAAAAAAAGAGAAAAGGATACAGCTCTAGGATTAAGACCAGTGTTTTCTTTGTTTCAAAGTTATCCAGCAGTCGAGTGATTTTTTCATGGTTTATTCTTGTCAGGATATCCCGTTCTTGGTAGGCCTGGAGCCTAGTTTTGTTTCTTAGAGGTATGAACTTGGCTGCACAAGCCGCTCTGTTTCCCTTGTGCACTACCCTCCTCAAAAAGCCAAAAGAGCCTCTGCACAGATTGAAAGCAACATGGACAGTCTTTATATTCAGCATTATTCAAAGATACAATTAGCAAAGATGTTGAAAGAAACAAGGAATAGGGGCAATCATCCTTAAAGAGAAAACATCCAGTGTATAACGTAGTTACTCACCTGTAACAGGTGATCTCCGGGAACAGCAGGAATTAAGTCTTCACATATGGGTATCGTCGGTAGCGATGGAGCCTGCGCGGGAACGCTCCCCAGCGTCCAATAGGAAATCATTTGGGAGCATCCCACAGCGCCTGCGTGCTGCCTTCCCGCCATTCCAACTCTCGCTCGTCAGTTGAGTTTATAGCTGAGAAGAAAGGAGAGAAAGAGAGAGATAGGGAGACAGCTCCTAGGGGAGGTGGGTGGATTGTGAAGACTTAATTCCTGCTGTTCCCGGAGATCACCTGTTACAGGTGAGTAACTACGCTATCTCCAGGAACAAGCAGAAATGTAGTTTTCACATATGGGGACGCCCCAGCTGAAAGATGCCAGGGAGATAGCCCCAGGAAGCTGCAAACCCATGGTGAGATTGGTCATGCTTCCTCCCATGGATCTCTGGCATCCTATCCGGGATGGTGGGTTGGAGATGTACTAAGCCTGAAAGAGATGCTGAAGAACAGCCTGACCAAACAAGGCATCCTGACGGGAATCCTTGTCTAAGAAATAGTGGGCTGTAAAGGTGTGCACCGAAGCCCAAGTGGCCGCTCTACAGATGTCATCAATAGACACAGAATCAAGGTTAACCATAGCGGCTGCCATGGCTCTCACATTGTGAGCTGTGACATGGCCCTCGAGAGGAAGCCCCTTACTCTCATAAGTGAAGGATATGCACTGAGCAATCCATTTTGAGAGAGTTCTTTTGGAGACTGGAAGTCCCAAATGACTAGAATCAAAAGCAACAAAAAGCTGAAAAGATTTTCTATGTTGCTTGATTCTTTGCAGGTAAAAAGCTAAAGCTCTTTTACAATCTAAGGTATGAAGGTTCCTTTCTGCATTAGAGGCATGAGGCCTCAGAAAGAATACAGGAAGGTAAACTGCTTGGTTTAAATGAAAAGGCGAAACCACCTTGGGCATAAAGTGAGGATGATTCCTAAGAACAACTTTATCATGGTGAAATCTTATATAAGGAGGGTCGCCACTAAGGCTTGTAACTCACTAAATGCATCTTGCAGAAGTGATTGCAACTAGGAAGATGACCTTCCACGAAAGAAACTTTAGAGTTGTAGTGGCTAAAGGCTCAAAAGGCAGTTTTATGAGCTGCCCGAGAACAAGATTCAAATCCCACGCCACCGGTGGTGGCCTGATATCCTGAAGTTCTAGGCTTTCAGCAACCAGGCCCTAAGATGCAGGGACTGGGGATTTGGGTGCCATAGCATCCCGTTCACTTGGGAGAGAAGATCTGGAGCGTAACCCAACTCCAGAGGTGTGGCTTTGAGAGACGTAGAAGCAGAGGGTACCACATTTGCCGAGGCCAACATGGAGCTATGAGTAACATACGACCTCTGTCTCTCTGAAGCTTGAATAGTGTTTTGGGAATGAGGGAAATGGGTGGGAAGACATAGAGGAAGTCCTGACCCCAGTGGAAGAGGAAAGCATCCCCTGCCTGACAGTTTTGAGCCAGAATTCTGGAACAGAATCGGGGAAGTTTGGCATTCTGTGGACTTGCAAAGAGGTCTATGTCTGGGGTCTCCCAGATTTGAAATTCTCGGGCAAGCTGGTCCGAGTGAAGAGACCATTCGTGTGGCAGCAGTACTCCGCTGAGTTTGTCTGCCCAAAGGTTTTGAATGCCCGGAGATATACCACTAGGAGGTGGATTTGGTGTTCTGGGGTGAGGGCCCACAGTCGCAAAGTTTCATTGTATAACAACATAGAGCCTGTTCTTCTCTGCTTGTTCACATAGAACATGGCTACTTGATTGTCAGTCTGGACCAGGACTGTCTTGTAGCTGAGCTCGGCTTGGAATACTCGAAGAGTACAGAAAATTGCTCTGTGTTCTAGGAGGTTTATGTGAAGACAAGCCTCCTGTGGGGTCCAGAGACCCTGGGTGGAGAGATCGTCCAAGTGGGGCCCCCCATTCCAACTTGGACACATCTGTTGTTAGGGTGGCCTGAAACAGAGGCTGCTGGAAAGGAGAGCCTATGAGAAGTTTTTCCAGCAGTTGCCACCATTGGAGGGACGAAATGAGACGTGTGGAGTTTCTGATTTTGTCCGACAGGCGAACTGAGGCTTGTGTCCACTGAGAAGAAAGGGTCCACTGTGCTGCTCGCATGTGAAGGCGAGAATAGGGAACCACATGGACAGTGGATGCCATATGTCCCAGCAGCTGGAGTGTTTCCTGAGCAGTCAGGAAGGATTTCTCCGCTGCTTGGGAAGCCAGCTGCACTATACGAAGACAGCGGGGCTGCGAGAGGAAAGTCCTTGACTGTCTGGTATCTAGGCGAGCTCCTATGAATTCTAGGGACCGAGAAGGGACGAGATGAGATTTTGGGAGGTTTATGACCAATCCCAAGTAGCAAAGGATTCGCATTGTGCGGGACAGAGCAAAGCTGGCTTCTGGAGCCATGGATGCTCGAATGAGCCAGTCATCCAAGTAAGAGAAGACAAATATCCCCAGAGTTCGCAGAAATGCAGCTACTACTGCCATGCATTTCATGAAGACTCTTGGGGCAGAAGCCAGACCGAAAGGAAGAACCCTGTATTGGAAGTGTCTTCCTTGAAAAAGGAATCAAAGGAATTTCCTGTGATCTGGATGGATGAGAATATGTGTATATGCATCCTTTAGATCTAGAAAACATAGCCAATTCTCTGAGGTCCAGTATGGGTCTGTGTCCTCCTGTTTTCTTTGGGATGAGAAAGTAGGGGGAGTAGAACCCCGTACCCTGTTGGGGTATGGGTATTTCCTCTATTGCTCCTTGAGCAAGAAGTGATGCAACCTCTTGACCAAAGAGATCGGTGGCAGGAACTTGAGAATTGAACTTTCTTATGATTGTAGGAGGGGGCATGCTGTGAAAATGAAGTCTGTACCCCTCTCGTACAATGGACAGAGTCCAATTTTCTGAAGTTATTTGGTGCCATCTTTTGGTAAAATGGCATAACCTGCCAGGGATGGTGGACCTTGCAGGAGCAGGAAGACTAACTTCTCCAGGAAAGAGTCAAAGCCCCTGAGGAGGCTGAGTCTGCTGAGCTGGTTGAGCTCTTGGGACTTGTGGTTTCTTTTGCTGTCTAGTTTGTTGTAGTCCCCTTTGGGGAATATGAACTGGACAGTGCCCTTGTTGGGTGTAAGAGGGGTAAAACTTCTTTTTCTTGTTGAAAAAGGGTTTTTTATTTGATTTTTTCTTTACTGGGTTGGCTGTAGACCTTGATAGTTTGTTCAAGGTGATATTGTCAGAATCAATCTCATTAGCCTTTTCTTGCCAATTCTTGCCAAAGAGATTTTCTCCTATGCAAGGAATGTTTCCCAGTTTATCTTGTACCCATATCTCCAAGTCTGATGCCTGAAGCCAGGCAATACGACGTGCACCGATGGAGATAGCAGAAGTTCTGCTGATGCATTCAAAGCAATCAAAGGTTGCATGGTTCACAAACTTGGAAACATCCTGGGCATGTCTGACCAGAGAAAGGAAATCCTGTCTTTTTTCCTCAGGAAGAAGAGGGTTCATTAGGTCCAAGTCTCCTGCAACCTCCTTGAGGAACATCCCCATGTAGAGGATGTAGGAGCTGATTCTGGCTGACAACATAGAAGACTGGAAGCATCAACGCCCAAAGGCATCGAGAGTGCTGGGCTCAAAGCCTGGAGGACTGGAAGAATGTCTTTTTGCACTCTTAATCCTGCATATTGCCGATTCCACTACCATTGAATGGTGTGGTAACTGAGTCTTCTAAAAACCAGGACAGGGTGAGACTCGATACATGGTATTGAGTCGTTGAGAGTGTGGAGATGTGGTTAAAGGGGTTTCCCACATTCTCAGCATAAGATCATGCAGGATCTTATGAATGGGCAGAGTAGCTGCCTCTTTAGGAGCCTTAGGGTATTGAAGAATTTCTAATTCTTCTGTTCTAGGTTCCTTTTCAGGAGCCACAGTGAGTGTAAGGCCTCGAGCCACATCACGTATGAAATCCTAGAAGGACATGTCTTCTGGAGGAGACATTCTACATTGAAGAGAAGGAGATGGATCCTCCGGAAGGTCTGCTCTGGTACCGGCAGAGTCATCAGAGTCCTTGGAATCAGATGATTCAAAGTATCTCTGTTCCTGATGTTTGTGCAATGCACGGTACTGGTATTGTTCGAAGTCGGTATTGGGGTGTTTCGATACCCGAGATGGACTTGAGGCTCGGCATAGGGGGAAGCATACCCGCCAAGGCTGGTGCAGTCGGTACCAGCACCGATGTCGGTACTGATACTTGTGTAACAGTCTGAAGCGGTTTCAGTGGTACCGAAGCTGTTAAAAGAGCCGCTAGACTGCGTTCAGTAGCGAGGAATCTTTGATCTATCAGTCCTGCCGATGCCTGGGTGTCGGTACCGATAGAAGCGGCCGGAACCCCAGAGCATGGCACCAGTAGTTCTGCAGAGGTGGAAGCCTCTAGAACATCCTGGAGCCCCATTAGTGCTTTGGAAGCCAAAGCCTCCCGCCAGGGCTGTTTTGCCGGTGAACTTTCCTCGAGGGTAATGCCAATGGCATCTCAATACTTGGAAGGAGATCTACCCTTTGAGGATCGGCCAGTCTTAGAAGACTTATGTTTAGTTACCTGAGATTAATGGGAGGAAGATGAAGCCCTGGAAGACGTCGATGCAATGGACATCGTATCCGCGGCAAAAAGGGTACCGAGTTTGCAGCTCTATTCTGAAGGCCCCTCTTGGTCATCTTTCTACAGGAGAGACACTCCAATGGAGAATGGCTGGGTCCTAAACATTAAAGACACCAGTCATGGGTGTCAGTGACGGAAATGGTACCGCCACACTTAGAACATTTTTTAAAACCACTAGCTGGTTTTTCCATGTTTAAGAAAAATGGGCCTAGTGCCCAAAATGGCGCCTAGCACCAAGAGGGGAAAGGCCCCTGAAGAAAAAATACTTCAGAAAGATTTTTTTTTTTTTAGAAAAGAGAAAAAAGAACTGGTGGTACCGGTAGGCGTCGAATGAAGGCAGACGCGACCACAAGAAAACAAAAAAATAAACAGAATTTTCTGCGGTGACACGGTCTGCAACCTGTCGGCTCCGTGGAAAAAGAAAAACTGAAGACGGAGAGCTGGAATGGCAGGAAGGCAGCACGCAGGCACTGTGGGATGCTCTCAAAAGCTTTCCTATTGGACGCTGGGGAGCGTTCCCGCACAGGCTCCATCGGTACCGATGATACCCATATGTGAAGACTACATTCCCGCTTGTTCCTGGAGATTAATGTGTTTGGCTACCAAAGTGAGGTGTGATGGGAAGCAAAAGAGAAGGTTAAGATGGGGTTTATGCATCTTGAATCCACATTCATTTCTATAGAATCTTAAAAATGTGAAAAGAACTTTGCAAAGTATTTTTATCCACAATTTTGGGGCTTGCTTTAGGTACTCTGCACCAAACTGTATTTTAACCTTGGTGCAGTCTATCAGGGAGATGCAGAATGACAATGCCACTCACTGATATGTTCAATGGGGTGCACCACTAGGAAAGGAACAATAGTTCTCTTTTTGTGTGTCAAAATTCAAAGCATGTAGGAAATATATTTTTAAGATTAAAATGATTTTTTTTAATTTACTTGATTGTACTCCATCAAGAAGCATTGTGGGTTCCGTAACTTTCTGAATGTCGGCAAAAACGAAGTGCCTCATTAAGAGACTGTGAAAACCAGTCCAAGTCTCCTGCATAGTCTTGCCCAGCTGAAGGGAAGTGGGGAGCAGGACAAAGGCCTATATTACAAAATCACTGATGTAAATATTGGCATCATATTGTAATGACTAAATAACACTGTATTGTCTTGGACATTAACTGCTAATAATGTCTGAAACATGTTTTCTTCTTTTCCTTTCTATAGTGATGTTAGGTACTTCAATGATTTATGCCCATATGACTGCTCTGAGATTTTGCTAATTAAACTCAACAATCATGATAATACCTTCTGCCTCTAAGAACAATCCAGAAAAACATAGAATAGAGAGTATAGCTTGGATCAGTGGTTCTCAATTGGGTTTTCAGGATACCCACAATGAATATGTATGAGAGAGATTTGCATATAATGGAGATGGTAGGTATGCAAATCTCTCCTGCATATTCATTGTGGATATCCTGAAAAGCCAACCAGCTGGTGGTCCCCCAGGACAGGTTTGAGAACTACTGACTTAGATCATGTACCAACCACTCAAGCATGCACACTGAGGCCTTAACGTAATAAGCCAGCACATACTGAAAAAGTCTTTTACTCCAAATATGGTAAACTAATGGCATGTAAATGACTGCGGTGTTAAAATGTGTGCAGTCAGAAAAAACAACACATACTGCTGTAGTAATCTGCATATGAAGTAAATTGTTTCCCTTCCTGTCAAAGCATCAGCGGGGATTGGCTCACACACTGATAGGAAGGAAGTCATTTATGAAAATACAGACTCCCCACGCCACAAAAAGTCCTCAGTGACCCAGTGAACCCCAGACTCCCTGACCACCCCCCTGGACGCCACCCTCAGGGCTATTTGGTCCAGGGCCCCCTTGCACAGGCACCCTGAGTCTCCAGCCTACATGGGACCAGTCTAGTCCATGCACATCAGCTTCTCCCCTCTTACTGGAAATGCATGCAGTGGGAGAGGAGGCTAATGTACACAGATCAGGGGAGAGAACTTGGAGTGATAATGACTGATGATCTCAAGGGGGTGACACAATGTGATAAAGTGGAGGTCAAGGCCAGAAGAATGCTAGGCTGCATAGTGAGGGGCATAACCAGTAGGAAGGCGGAGGTGATAATGCCACTGTACAGGATGTTAGTAAGACATCTCGGAGCACTGTGTTCAGTTTTGGAGATTGTTTCTCACTAAGTGCATATCTAGGATTGAATCGGTACAGAGGAAATTGACCAAATTGGTACAGATGACATATGGCAAGATGTTGGAAGCCCTAAATATGTGTACCCTAGAGGAGAGGAGAGACAGTGAAGATATGACACACACCTTTAAATACTTGAAAGGTATTACAGAACAAACATGCCTTTTTCAAATGAGGGGAAACTCTAGAACTAGAGGATATAATATGAGGTTACATGGAAGTAAATTAAAAAGCATCATCAGGGAATATTTCTTCACAGAAAGAGTTGTGGATGCCTGGAATGCCCTCCTGAAAAAGGTGGTGGAAGAAAAAACGGTAATGGAATTCTAAAAGTAGTGGGATAAACACAGTTGCTCACTAAAGAACAAGAGGAAGGTAACCAAAATGGAGTGCCTCAGCTTGAAACAGATGTGAAATGACTGTCTCGCTTCCTAAGAAACTATGGGAAAAGTAACCTTACTGCACAGCAGGTACAAACTGCCAAAGTAAGCTTACCATGTGGCATAGTAGTGATAGCTGTATGTATGGAGGTTCTTGGACTAGGGGCCTCTTTGTGCTGGGAACCCAGTCCGAGGTTATCTGATTTGGGATGCCTGGGTCAGGGGTGCCCTGGACTAGACAGACCCAGAGGGTGAGTGAGGGGAGTCCAGGGTTCATAGTAACATAATAACATGCCTTTGTTTTTCAACTGTCTTCAAATATATTGCACTTGAATAAGTCCCCAGCCACAGTGGAACCTCCAAGTCTGTCATTCCTGCAGCAACCAGTCCAGAACACCCCACCATACAGCAAGGAAACCATAAAGCATCCACCGGCACAACTATCCCAGCTGCTCCATGTGGTGTGTTATTCTTTCAGCAACCAGTATCCTTGGGATAGTTGTACTGGTG
Source organism: Ichthyophis bannanicus (assembly GCA_033557465.1). Classification (NCBI taxonomy): domain Eukaryota; kingdom Metazoa; phylum Chordata; class Amphibia; order Gymnophiona; family Ichthyophiidae; genus Ichthyophis; species Ichthyophis bannanicus. Next base: position 225,249,568 of record CM066031.1, read on the forward strand.
AGAGGGCCCTAGTCAGAGAGCCTTCCTGCTTTAGCTGCAAACTGCGCCCCCCCCCCCCAACTGGACGACAGTGCCATTTTACTTACCAGATAATGTCCTTTCCTTGAGGCCTGCTAGACCAGTCCAGATACGTGGGTTGTGTTTCCATACCAGCAGATTGGTGGAGACAGCTAGCCAATGAAAAGCACAGGTTTCAATGACATCACTCCTATACCTCTATCAGTCCGAGCCACTAAAGAGCACCTCACTATTCATTCCAAAGCATATGGGAAGGCATGGCAAACCTCACACAACCTCAGCATGGACAACAATGATGAATCAAACAGTAGAGAAATTATGTACGGGAGAAATTTAACAGCAAGCTGTCAGTAGGATATAGACCTGCAGAGTCAAGCATATAAATCATAGTGGACCAAGGTACTGACGCAACATGACAGACCAAACACAGTTACAGAGGTAGGTCTAGCAGGACTCAAGGCAAGGACATTATCTGGTAAGTAAAATGTCACCTTCTATATTATCTTGCTAGATCAGCCCAGACAAGTTGTATGTACCAAACTACACCTTTCTGAGCGGAAAGAAGACACAGCAGCTCACAAAACCTGTCAGTAGGATATGGACTTGCAGAATCAAGCATATAAATCATAGTGGACCAAGGTACTGATGCAACATGACAGACCAAACACAGTTCCAGAGGTAGGTCTAGCAGAGCTCAAGGCAAGTAATGCTTGACAAAAAGTAGAAAGTGACGCCCACACTGCCACCCGACAATGTCTGAACAGGCTACTGAGTTACGCTACGCCCATAAGGACACTTGTGCCTGAGTAGAATGAGTACGCAAACCCTCTGAAACTGGCAGATTCCATCACAGATATGTCGAGGCAATTGCCTCCTTGATCCAGCACCCCAAGGTAGACTTGGCTGCTACAACACCCTTATGCAGTCCAGCAAACAGCACCAAAAAGATGATTGGACTTACGAAAGGAATTTGTAACCTTCAAGTCCCAGAGAAGCACCCTCTGGACATCGACAGTGTGAAGATCATTATCTTTTCTTCTATACTGTTCCTTAGAAAGTGGGGCAAGAAAACCACCTGGTTTACATGAAAGGGAGATATCATTGTGGGCAAAAAGGAAGGCACAGGCCAAATGGAAAAGGCCACCTCTGAAAAGGACAAATATGGCAAGACAGAGCCTGCAGCTCGGAAATCTGCCTTGCTGAACAAATTGCAACTAAGAAAATGGTCTTGAGAGTCAAGCCCTTCAGAGTAGCATGGTTCAGAGGCTCAAAGGGCTCCAACAGCAGGGTTCTGAGCAACAGACAGAGATCCCAGGAAAGGACAAATGACCACAGGGAAGGAGGAAGATGCCAAACCTCTTGAAGAAAATGTGAAACATCTGGCTGCAAGGCTGAAGACTTTCCAGCCACCAGACCTCTGAAACAGGACAAGGTTGCCACCTGGACTTTCAGAGAAGTAAGGGAAAACCCTTTTTCTGGCACCTTGGCAGACTTAGGAAGAGCCGCACCCATGCTCAAAGATGTATCAGACTCGCATGTATGCCAGGCTGGTAGAACTCCTCTGGGCTTTAAGCCAAACGGAAACTACTGCAGGAGAACAGCGCTTACATGTCAGCCAGTTCCCTTCAAAAGCAAAGCTGTAAGTGAGAAAGGAGCCAGGTCATCCAGAACAAATGGCCCCGATGTAACCTGCCCAAAAATGAGGAAGATGAAGAAGAGGAATGTGCAGGAACTGAACTAGGTTCCTAAACCACACTCTCTTCATCCAATCCAGCACCAGCAGAACAATTTATCCCAGATGGCATTCTATCCGCTGAAGTGCATGCCCCAACAGCAGCCATAGAGGAAGCACATACATCAGGCCCTGCCATTATCAGGACTGAACCACACCTGCATGGTGAGTGAAGCAACAACACACTTTGTCACTGGAGCGGGATGCCATCATTTCCATCACAGGGCAACCCCAACAGAGGAGAAGCATCTGAAACACCTTCTGAGTCAACTCCCACTCTCCAGGATTGAGAGAGTGATGATGGAAGAAGACCGCTTCCACATTGACCACCCCAGCCAATATGCTGAACTGACAGAGCTAGGAGGCTTATTTCTGCCTCGGTGAACCAGAGAGCCATCTCCAGGACCACTCTTGCACAATTTTTGCTGCCTTGGTGATTGACATATGCCACTGCCATGGTGTTGCCCAAGAATACTTGCACTTTGACCAAGGATGGGAACACGCAAGACGACCAACCAGATAGCAATTGCTTCAAGATGGTTGATGGAACACACCGTCTACCTGCAGCTCCAACAGCCCTGGGCTGTTCTGTCTTGACAAGGGCTTCCCCACCTGTAAGACTGGTGTCTGTCATCTGAAAAATCCACACGTGATCATCCAGCAGCATGGCCCTCTTCAGATAATGTGGACATAGCCACCACCTCAAGTTAGCTCCCACCACCAGCTGGAGTGGAACCCTGAGCTTGAATTCGAGTGAGCAAGGGCTACCGGAGTAGCCTCATATGAGCATGCCCATGGCACCACCTTGAAGGCTGCTGTCATGAAGCCGAGAAGCTGGAGATAATCCCAAACCCTAGGATCATGTAGAGAACAGGACACTTCAAGTTGTTCCAACAATTTCTGCACTCTCTCCTCTTGCAGGAAGACTCTGTCCACTCACGGATCGAACTGTGCTCCCAGGATTTCAGGGATTGGGAAGACTCCAATGGATGCCTTCCCCAATTGACCACCCAGTCAAGGCCTTCCAGAAGGACACCACTCAGGCCAAAGCCAAGAGCCCTCCGACAGAGAATGGGCTCAGATGAGCCGGTCGTCCAGAAAGCGTAGTTACTCACTTGTAACAGGTGTTCTCCAGGGACAGCAGGAATCAGTCCTCACATATGGGTGACGTTGATGCCGATGGAGCCCTGCACGGAAGAACATAAGAACATAAGATATGCCATACTGGGTCAGACCAAGGTCCATCAAGTGGCCAATCTAGGCCATAAGTACCTAGCAGTTTCCCCAAAAGACACAAGTTCCTCAATGCTTGTATTGGGTCAAGCAGTGATATCCTGGGTCCCTTTTAATAATGATTTATAGACCTTTCCTCCAGGAACATGTCCAAACCTTTTTTAAACCCCGCTACACTAACAGCTTTTACTACATCCTCCGGCAACAAATTCCAGAGTTTGATTACATATGGAGTGAAAAAATATTTTCTCTTATTAGTCTTAAATAGGTTACCCTGTAGCTTCATTGCGTGTCCCCTAGTCTTTCTATATTCTGATGACATAAACAATCGATCTACGTTTACTCGTTCCATTCCATTCATTAATTTATAGACCTCTATCATATCTCCCCTCAGCCGTCTCTTTTCCAGGTTGAAGAGCCCTGACCTTTTTAGCCTCTCTTCATAGGAGTATCCTTCCATCCCCTTTACCATTTTGCTGGCTCTTCTCTGTACCTTTTCTAATAGCGCTATATCTTTTCTAAGATACGGCGACCAGAATTGCACACAATATTCAAGGTATGGTCACACTATGGAACGATACAGAGGCATTATAATATCCTTTGTTTTATTTTCCATTCCTTTCCTTATGATACCTAGCATTCTATTTGCTCTCTTGGCCACCACTGCACATTGGATGGAGGGTTTTAACATGTTATCCATGATGATGCCTTTGGGAGATGCCACTATGCATGTGTGGTCCCCTTCCCATCCAAGGGTGCCATCTTGCTCAGTCAGATGACATAGCTAGTGCCGACAAAAGAAGATGGCCAAAAGTGAACAGCTACTCCAAGGGGAGGAGGGAGGGTTGTGAGGACTGATTCCTGCTGTCCCTGGAGAACACCTGTTACAGGTGAGTATCTATGCTTTCTCCAGGAACAAGCAAGAAGTCAGACCTCACATATGAGACTCCCTAGCTACAGGCTACCAAGGACCTGTAGAAAAGGCAAAACATGGCTTAGCCATGAGCAGCCACAAGTGAATCTGAGGACAGACTCTGAGGATTCCAGTGTCCAGGGAGAAACATGGCTCTGGTACCCTGAACAAGAAGGGTCAGAGGGCAGGAGCTGCCTAAACCCCAAACAGATTCTGAAGTACGGCCTGGCTGAAGGCGCTGTCCCGTCAGGACTGCCTCTCCAGGCAGTAGTGAGCTGAAAAAGTGTGGACCAAGGATGTCTGCCATGGGAACAGAGCGAAGGTTCGCAACTGAAGTTGCCATAGCCCTGACATTATGTGCTGTGACCTGGCGCTCCAGTGGCAGCCCAGCCTGGCTATGAGTGAAGGTGATGCAGTCCGCCACCCAGAGGGACAGGGTCCACTTGGTGACAGCCTCCCCCAGACGACTGGGGTCGTATGAGACAAAAAGTTGTGAGTACACTGTAGATAGAAGGACAGGGTACTTTTGCAGTCCAGAGTATGGAGTACGGCCGACATCTTGTCGGTGGGGGGCCGTGGAAAGAAGGTAGGGAGTACTATCTCCTGGCTGAGGTGGAAGTCAGACACCATCTTCAGAAGAAACTCAGGTGAGTGCTAAGCACGATCCTGTTCTTGTAGAACCTGGTGTATGGTATCTTGGCCACCAGGGCCTGGAGCTCGCTGACTCTGCGGGTAGTGGTGGGTGCCACCAGGAAGGCCACCTTCCAGGACAGGTATCTCAGGTGGCAGGTAGCCGAGGGTTTGAAAGGCGGCTTGGTAAGTTGCGTCAGGACCACACTGAGATCCCATTCCACTGGGGGAAGATGGATGGAAGGCTTTGAGTGCAGTAAGCCCCATAGGAATACGGTAATGAGGGGCTGCACAGAAAGAGGCTTGCCCTCTATGGCGTGATGGTTTGCGGAGCGTGTACTCAGATGCACCCTGATGGAGTTGGACTTAAGTCCGAACTGTGAAAGGTGGAGCAAGTACTGCAGTACTGCGTGCACCGGGCAGGAAAACGGGTTCACCCATTGTTTTGTGCATCAAAAGGAGAACCTGTGTTACTTGAAGGCATAGGCTCATCTCATGGAGTCCCTTCGAGAGGCCAGAAGGACCTCCTCCACCTCCCTGAGGAGGTTGATGGGTGCTAAAGCAACCCATTCAGCAGCCATGCTGTGAGGGACAGGTTGGGGTGGAGGATCAAGCCCTCCTTCTGGGTCAAAAGTCCCAGTGAGTTCCTGAGAGGGACTGGGGACTCTGTCAAGAGAAGAAGCAGTAGAGGAAACCAAGGCTGCCTGGGCCACCTCAGAGCCACTAGAATCATGGAAGCTTTGTCTCGCTGGACCTTGAAGAGGGTCCGCGCTATCAGTGGTATGAGGGGGAAGGCATACAACAGGCCTCCTGACGACGAGATGAGGAAGGCATCCACTGCCATCCGGACCAGATTCGGCTGTGGGAAGCAGAAACGTGGTAGCTGAGCGTTGGCAGGGCTGGCAAAGAGGTTGAGGTTCAGAGTGCCCCACAACCCGAAGAGCCGCTGTGCCGCCCTAGGATCCAGGCACCACTTGTGTGGTTGGAGGACCTTGCTCAGCCTGTCCGCTAGGGGGCTGTCCTGGCCCAGGAGGTATATCGCTCTGAGTAGCATACCCCTTTTGGTCGCATATGAGCAGAGGTGGTAAGAGTCTGTGCTGCCTTGCTTGTTTAGGTAGAATAACATGACCTGATTGTCCGTCTGGACGAGCACTGACTGATATTGCAGGCAGTGCTGGAAAGCCTTGAGTGCAAGGAAGACAGCCCTGTGTTCCATCAGGTTGATCTGCTGCTGGCTCTCCTCGAAGGACCAGGGGGCATTCCTCCGGGTTGTGGCTGGCACCCAGACACAGGAGGCAACAGTCATGAGTGTCAGTGAGAGACATGTTTTTGGAACACCAATTACATTTCTTAAAACTGGTAGCCATGGGGCAAAAAGGTCCCCCACGAGGTCGAAGACCTTCAGCTTGGCCAGCGGTTGAAAAAGGCACAAAGCGCTGAAGGAACCTAATAACAAAAAGAAAAATAAAACTAAGTTTTGAGGTACAATGCTGGGACACTGGGCCTCGAGAGCGGGAAAGGACTAGCGCAAGGCAGAAAGGTATACAAGAGTGTACGAGAAAACAACTTTTTCCAGGGGGAACAAGATGGACGTCTGTAGGGCTCCATGGAAAAAGGGAGACTGAGCAAGATGGCACCCTTGGGCGGGAAGGGGATCACGCATGCGTGTGGCATCTCCCAAAGGCTTTCTTTGAAAGCTGGGGAGATGCTTTCACACAGGGCTCCATCGGCATCAACATCACCCATATGTGAGCACTGACTTTCTACTTATTCCTGGAGAAATGGGTGTACACATAGTCCTCAGCGTCGTAGTGCAGCAGCCACCACTGCCATAACCCTGGAGAACATTCTTGGGGCACTGGAGAGGCTGAAGGGAGAATGGCGAACTGATAGAATGAGCCAAACATGGCAAAATGCAAACATTTCTGTTGATCCTCCCTTATAAGAATATGAAAACAAGCTTTGGTGAAAACCAGAGAAGCTAGGAACTCCTTTTGGAACATCACCGAAATCACCGATCTCGGATTTTCCATTCGGAAGCTCAGCATGCACAAAGGAGCATTGACTGCCTTGAAGCCATTGGTCAAAAGGAGTCATCCTTCTTTGGCATGCCGGAAGAAAGAGAATATTTGCCCTTACCCCACTTGGCCGGGGGCCTTTAGGTGAAGTAACTTGTTTAATGTGACCCATGTGGTGGTTCTCATGTCCGCCAAACGACATGGAAAGATGACAAATGCCTCCAGGATTGGCTGCTTGTAGTCCAGGACATACCGCTTTGAATGTTGTCTGGCACCCTTCTATCCTTCGTGACATTCGGGAACGAGCTCCAAAACCTGCATAGTGATAGAGGAACCTTCTCTGGAGGGGAACAAGACTCTGGGCCCATGATCCCCATCAAAAGAACTAATTACAGGTCCAAAATCCAGAAGCAAAGAAGGGTTTTCCAGGAAATGCCAGGAGTCTCAAGACCCTGCAAAGGTCAGTCCAGCACGCCCGCAAATGGACAAGCAGAGGCCAAAGAGGGAAAAGACCCTGCTTGTTTCCCAGACCCTTTCGATCTATCCACTGGAAAGCGATAAGACTCTGCCTCAACCAAGCCCTTCACCAACTTCTCTAATCAGCCCCACAAGGAAGCTTTCCCTTAAGGCCAGCTGAGTTAGCTGGCTTTGGAGGATATATCCGCTGCCCAGTGGCGAAGCCTTAACCAATATCACGTCACCGCCGACAAGACAATATCCCTAGCCGCCAAATGGGCTAGAACATACATGGCATCAGAAGGAAGACAGTAACCGACTCCAAAGGAGGGGTAGCATCATTCAGTGGGAGAAACTGAATCCACAGGAGCAGGGCTTGAGGCGTCAGGCCTGCACACACTGCCAACTGGAGAATAGTAGCTGCCGCTGCAAACTGGCTCTCCAGCAGAGAATCCATCTTTCTATCTATAGTGCCCTTCCAGGCCAATCCAACTTTCACAGGAGTGGAGGCCCTCTTTGTGACCGCTGTGATGTCCAAATCCACCTCCATCTTGGGTGGGCGGAACCATGTAACGCACTCCTCTCAGGCAGAGCTCACATCCCTTTTCACGCCTTAATCCCCCTATTGGGAAATCGATAAGGCCCTATTCCGACTAGAATATGTTCTTTATTATTTATGGAAATGGGAAGATTGCCATGAATATCTGTACCGCCTGTAGAAGTGGATTACCTGCAGCCCTGCTCCATTGCTGGAGCATCAGCCACATACCAGGTGGAGGAAACTCAAGTAATAAATGCCCTCAGAACTCTCTTCTGGGAAAGGTGGAAAAGGCAGCCTCCACATGAACCTTTGACAGAGAAAACTTTCAAAATCTTTTTTACATCAGACTCCTCAACCGAGATGTCAGAATCAGCCTTCAAGTCCAAGTCTCCAACAGACCCCAGCCAAACCACATCTCCAGAAGGCAACCTCCAGAAGGCTTCTACAGTCTGCCCATCCCTTACATGACTGAACTCAAAGGAATCCAAAAGGCTGCCATGCCAGAGACCAGGCTTGCTGAAGAAGGAAAATAATTTTGGGAAGGACAACCTGGATTCTGGGAGCTCGTCTCCCTGAAAATGATCCCCAACACAGGGGACACAGCTGGAGTCAAGCCTTCTGAAGAAGAGGAGCGGCCAGAAGTATAGACATCGGAACTCAAGGCCAGGTATTCTAACCCACAACCATCAGTCACGTTGAAGCCGCTCATGCAGAACGCATACTGGGACCACTTGGGTGCAAGGCACGCAAAGGCAGAAAACATTAACAGCATACGCTGGAAAATGGTAGGAAGCGTTGATGGCAAGCCAAGGTTACCCATGGTCTACACAGGCTTACGCCCCATAATGTAAGATGTCTTCAGTTTTCAGGGAAAGCAGGGAAGAACAGAGGAGGAGGGGGAGTTGAGGTTGTATGAAGCTGCTGATTTCTTCTAAATCCTTCCGATTTCATGCTGCTCAGCAAGCCCTTATCATGATAAGAGCGTGAACATGAACCAATTTTCCCTCCTCCTTTGGCTACCAAAAGGACCTTAGTCTAGTGGAGCCTCCTACGTCATGCTCAAGTGAGAGAGTCACCTTCAAGATGGTCTTTCAAGAGTGAAATCAATCTTTTTTCTCTCAATTGTTCAGATTTTTTTTCAGAGATGAGAAAATCCATCCACCATCTGCTGGAGACAGAAGAATACTGAGGTGCTCTCTGGTGGTTCAGGCTGATAGAGGCATGGGAGTGGTATCATTGAAACTTGGGCATTTCATTGGCTATCTGTCTCCGCCAATGCGCCGATAGGGGAATAAAGCCCACTTGTCTGGACTGGTCTAGCAGGACCATATGGAATAATAATTACCTGATCTAGGGAAGCATACAGCATCATCCCACTCCTCCTGCCACCAACTTGGAAAATGGCAGTGCCTGACCCCCCTAGCAGCACGTGAGGACACACTTCTAGGGGGGTCAGGTGCCATCATATTGGAAGATGGCTGCGCTGAAGGCAGGAGTGAGTGGTCATTGCTCTGCCTCCTGACCTAGAAGTGGCTGGAGGAAGTCAGGGAGGGGATCAGGAGTTGGGGTCCTGGGGACCAGCTTCAGACACCAGACTGATTTTGTGGGATTGGAGGTGGGAGGTCTGGGGACCCATTTGAGCCACCAGGGAGAACTGCCAAAAAGGGTTATCTGAGGGACCCTGAGCCTAGAGCACTACAAACAGAGTAAAAATCTGTGCCAAAACATTTGTACATTTTTCGAAGTGGAGATCAATTAAGAATGCAGCTATTTGCATGCATTTTGCTGACCTTTAGCGTGGTGGTTTTACTTCTGATTTTTCCACGTCAAATTCCTTACCATATCAGGAGTAAGGGTAGCATGGTCTTCAAACTGCCAAAATGGCTTTGAGGAGATGCATATGTAGAACATCTGCATGCAACTGGGACACCAGGAAAAGGATGGTTTTCTCCTCAGATTACTGTTGTACTTGCTTGTCAACAATACTACAAGCAAACTCAGTGATTAAAGTGACCAAACCTATCTGAAAACAGAATGCTGAATTTGCACTGTGCTCCTGCAGAACACTCCTTGCCTGGTTGCCTGCAGCAGAAGAAGTAATGGAGGTTTAAAGTTTGAGGAGACAGGATGGCAGACAGTGGCGCCACAGCTCCACAGACTGAAACAGGAGCACTCTGCAGCAACTTATGGGAAGTGATGACAGCAGTGAGAGGTAGAACTCCATAAAGTCATGGAATGTGTTAGCAGCAGGCAGCAGGAGAGATCATGCAGTAGCTCTGAAAATACACTTTACCCCAGGCTCCTGCACATGTCTCTACTTTCACTTCTGCAGTTAGGCAGGTGTCAGACTGGATGGAACACTATTGCCAGACTTGCTCTGACTGATCTGGGCTTAAACAGTACTGTGCTTTACCAAATATTACAATGTCCAGTCACTTTTGTAATTGTATACTGTACAACCGACTATTAAATTGGACTGTGTGGTTCGAAACTGGACATTTGTCCACTCTATTCCTATACAATACAATGGAGTTTATCTTTAATGGGCCTTTAATTCTGTTCATGTTTGCTAAGCTAGCATATTTCTGATTGAAGATTTTTTCCATACCTACAAAAATAATTTTTATATTATTTACCTTCCTATTTCCTCTTCTATATCATAGAAGGAGTGCACTTTTCTTCTGTTACTCGGCTTCTTTTTCATTTGGTCTTTCTTTTCTTTGGAAATTTAAACACAAGCACAAATTAACAGGCCATCATGGGTGGCAAACCATCATAATATTTTATTCATATATTAGTATTTTTTCTGTGCAACTGCTGGAGAGGGAAATCTTTCCCATATACATAACTTAGAGGGCATGTTCACTAAAGTGCGCTATTAGTGCGGGGTTTGACATATGCTAGGAATATCGTACTGACAGTTAGTGCAGGGTCCTGTGCTAAAAATCTCATGCTAACCAGTTAGACTACAATTGAGCAGGACTGGGTGGGTTAGTGGTATAATGTGGATATCGATGGCACATCATGGTTAGCATGGGCGATTTGGGCATGTGCTACTGCACTGTTGTCATTAGTGCACTTAACATCGCACTGTGAGCAAAGGGATAAGTATGCACTCCGCCTAAAATTAGGGCGGGCCTTCACGCAAATTTGGTTACACAATCACGCACTCCAGTGCTGACTTTAGTAAATATGCCCTTTAGTGTCTCTCGTTTATGAGAGTCTTATTAGTAGTTGTGAAGGGAAACATTTTTACACATTTCAAAGTTTGTAAGGACACTTAGAAAGTGAGAACAGGAAGGTGTTTTAACTCCTCTTTGCAGTTCATTGTATTTGGCAATATTTAGATAGGATAATATCAGCCAGTACTAATTATCCTCCATGAATAGGGCTAGTTGGAAAATGAACTCATGTTATGTCTAATTTTGAATATCATCCAACTTTCATACATTTATTTAGTTTATTTTTCTATTTGATTTATAATCCACATAACAAAAATTCATATTTAAAGCGGCTTACAGATTCAGATTCATAATTAAAACTCATATATATAAAGCAATGATGCCTCCATCTTGTCTCATATACTTCTTTATCTACCCAAGGTCCCAGAACTGTGAAGATTCCATTTCCAAACATAGGGCAATGTTACTAAAATTGAGTTGTTTACTACGTGGAGATGGCGCCAAACCAGCACTAATGAATGGAGGCGTGCCTGGCATGTCCCCATGTAGTTAGCGCAGGTCTGAACCCCCCCTTGATAATCAGTTTGCCACAATTAACACGAGTGCACTTAATGCCACTGAGGTGACGGTAAGTGCTACCTGTGCAGTGGCATTCCCAGCCCCCTTGGCACCGGGGTGGGTGCCCCCTTGGCACTGCCAGTGGCCCGTACCCCTGGCCGAGCCCACGGAGGCAAGATGGCAAACTTACAATTAAGTTGACTTTCCATGGTGCCTTGTGCTCCAGGGCTGGCACCTCTTCTGAATGAAGTATTGCAATTCACAAGACTTTGGCTGGGAGAGGCCGGCCCTGTAGAGCGAGGCACTGCAGCAAGGCAGCTTAATTGTAAGTTTTCCGCACTGCCTCCGTGGGCTTGGAGGAGGTACACCCCCCCCCCTTCCTAGCCAGCACCTGAGGTGGCCGCACTCATCACCCTGCTGTTGGTATGCCACTGCACCTGTGCTAACTGCAACATTACCGGTTAGAGAGCACTAACAATGTCTGCTCTAACCGCAATATGCTCGCTCCACCCCTGAACTGCCCAGTCTCTCTATCAACCTGCATTAAGAAGTTAGTGTGAGAATTTTACCATAGCTGAATTTTTGGTTATCATAGTGTGCTTAGCGTGCAGTAAATTCCGCACAGTTAGGGCACTTTAGAAAACATGTCCCATAATGCCTCCATATGGAGCCGTATGTTCCATAGTTCTGGACCAGCTACAGAAAACATAGTCGCTTTCCCCCAATGACTTCATCATCTGTGACTCCGAAACCACAATATAATTTGACCCTGCTAATCACAATTCTTGCCTACCACTCCAATCATTTCATTATGCATCCCATCTCTCTATTATGTAATATCTTAAATATAAGCAACAGAATATGAAATTTCATCTGCTGCCATACTGGGAACTGGTGAAAATTTAACTCAGGGGTGATTCTGGCTGTCCTATTCACCCCTATGACCAGTTGTGCAGACACATTATGAATTTATTTATTTATTTAGCAGGGCTTATTTACCGCTTTTCACTGGGTCAAAGTGGTTTACATAGAACAAACGTGTTCTAAAGGTTACATGGAACAATTTAACTTATATACAATGAACAAGTAATGTATATACATGGGTTACAGGGTACATGCATGTATCAGTAGTTGTATACAGTAGTGTGCTATATTTAGTGTTTGAATAAGATGAAATTAGAGGAGATGTTTTATGTATGTCTGAGTTTGCGCTTTGTAGATTGGGGGTTGGGAGAGGGGACAAAATGTTCAGTGAACAGGTGGACTTTTGGGTGTTTGCGGAAGGTGTGGAGGTCTGATTGAGTCCGGGAGAGTGTTCCAGATAGATTTATTTATTTTATTTAAAGGGTATTTCTATCCCACCTTATCCTTTAATCAAGGCGGTGTACACAGCAAACAATCAGTGTCATTGGTGCTTGTGTTGGTATGTTTATGTACACTGAGGTGTGTGGGTGTAGGTGAGCTGATTAGCGTGAGCTATTTACAACATGTGGTTTTTACAGTTATATACATATATATATATGAATATAGGTATATACATGGGTTTTTACAGTTATATACATATCCATATATACGTGAGCTATTTACAACATGAGATATTACAGCTATATACATGGGTTTTGCTGTCTCTGCAGCGTACTGTGGTTGATCTTGAGACCGAGTCTGATCTTCCGTTATGGGCTTGGTCCGAGTCTGTATAAACTGGCTATCTGCTTGGGCCGTAGTGCTCAGTGAAGAGCAATGTCTTTAGGTGTTTTCGGAAGTCCTTTGGGTCTTCAGTTGACCGTAGCTCATCTGGGAGTGTGTTCCATATTGCTGGAGCCGCCATTGATAGGGCTCTTTGTGTGGTGGATTTTGCATGCTTTTGGGTAGTTGCTTGGAGTGTTGAGTGTGTCTGCTGTAGCCTTTCTTCTAGGTCTAGTGCTGGCGTCAGGAAGTATGAGGGGTTGGAGGCTGAGGGCAGAGCTCTTGTGTTTGATTCTAAATATGTTTAGTATCATTTTGTATTTGATGCGGTAGTTGATTGGGAGCCAGTGGAGGTCCTTCAGGATGGGGGTGATGTGGTCCTGCTTTGATGAACCGGTGATTATTCTGGCTGTTGTGTTTTGAGCCATCTGTAATGGTCTGAGTGCTTGTTTTGGCATGCCGTTATAGATCGGGTTGCAGACGTCAAGGATGGGAGTTATTAGTGCTTGGCAGACTGTGCGGAAGTGGTCTTGTGTGAGTAGTGGCTTGAGGCGTCTGATTATTCTCATCTTGTAGTATGCGTTTTTGGTGGCTTTTCTGATGTGTGATTGTAAGTTCAGTTCTCTGTCAAGTGTTATTCCGAGGTATTTCACTTCATTTTTCAGTGGTATTGCTGTGTTGTTGATGTTGATGAATGGTGGGGGGCTGAAGTTGGTGTTTCGTGTGATGATGAGTGCTTCTGTCTTATTGTAGTTTATGGCTAGGTTGTTGTGCAGGAGCCATTTGGACATGCTGTTGAGACAGTCTGTTATTTTGGTGTAGTCGGGGCTGTCGAGGTTGATTGGGGTGTATATCATGATGTCGTCTGCGTAGATTGTGTAGTTTGTTTCGTGTGCTCTCATGATGTTGCAGATTGGTTGGATGTATAGCTTGAATAGCAGTGAGGATAGCGCAGATCCTTGTGGCACCCGTTGTTTGATGTTTGCAGGTTGTGAGATGTTGGATCCGATCTAGACCTGGATCTGCCTGTCTGTTAGGTATGAGTTGAACCATTTTAAGACGGTGCCGGTTATTCCAATGTTCTGAAGTCTGGTTAGGAGGATTTTGTGGTTTACCATGTCAAAAGCAGCTGAGATGTCTAGGAAGATCATTAGTGTTCCTTGTTTGTGGCTGTCTATGGTTTGGATTATGTCATTGAATAGGTATAACAGTAGTGTTTCGACTCTGTGTTTTGGGCGGAAGCCATGTTGATGTATGTCCAGTGGGGCATGTGCGTCGATATGGTCCTGTAGCTGTTGTTGCACGGCCTTTTCTATGATTTTGGCCAGAAGTGGTATGCTGGAGACTGGTCTGTAGGCTGCTGGATTGCTTTTGTCTAGTGTGGTTTTCTTTGGGATCGGCCTAGTTGTGGCTAGTTTCAGCTGGTCTGGCATGGTTCCTTGCACCAGAGAGTTGCTTACCATGTTGTGGATGAGGCTGAGGAAGCTCTCCTTTATTGCCTTGATCCAAGTGACCGGGCATGGGTCTGTTGGTGCAGTACTTGTGTTGAGCGCGATGATGATATCTGAGAGCTGCCTCGTGGATGGAGTGCTGAAATTGTTCCATGTTATGGTGGGAATGGTTGGGATGGTGGTTCCTTCCATTGTTTGTTGTGGTAAGATGCCCAGCTTATCTTGGAGGTGATCAGCGAACGTTTGTGGGTCAATCTGTATGTCTTTTTCACAATTTGGTTCGTTGGTTAGATTCTTTACTATTTCGAATAGCTCTCTGGGTTTGTTGTAAGCCTTCTGAATGGTGTTTGTATGGTGTTCTCTTTTTGTTTGGTTGATGAGTTCATTGTAGTTCCTTTGTTTGGTTAGGTATAAGGCCTGGGTGGAGGGAGATTTAGAGTGTCTCCAGCGGCGTTCTATCTTCCTCAGGTTTCTTTTTGCATTGCGTATGTCTTTGGAGTACCATGGGGTGTGTTGTCTTTTGGAGTTAGTTGTTGTCCCTGTTTTGGGTTTGTTGGCTTTGGCTGCTGCATTGATGATACTGTTCCATTCGTTTACTTGTTTGTTCAGATCGTGCATTCCAGGGTCGAGGTGGGGTAGTGTGTCTTGTAGGAATTGGTCCTTGTTGAAGGCTTTGAATCTTCTTTGTCCGTGTGGTGTGTTTTGTGTCTTGTCAAGTCTCCCCCTTTGGTTTGTGATTTCTATTTTAATTCTGTAGTGGTCCGACCAGGGCACTGGGGTGACTGTGGGTGATGAAATGCCACCTTTGTTGATTATGTGGTTGGGGGCGAATATGAGGTCCGGCGAAGATCCATGTCTGTGCGTTGGGGTGTTGATTATTTGCATGTAGTATAAGGAGTCCATTGCTTGCATAAAGGTTTCCTTGTCCTTGCTGTTTGTAGAGCTGAGATTGAAGTCGCCCAGTAGAATTAGTGGTTTGTGGTTTGTGTTGATTGCACATACAGTCTCTAGCGTGGATGCTAGTACCTCTGTTGGAGCATGGGGGGCTCTGTAGATGAGGCACAGGGCTATTTGCTTGTTTCCTACAGCAATTGTGTTGCATTGGTCTGAGTCTTGTGAGGTGAGAGTCTTCAATTTTAGGGTGTTCTTTGCAATGATCAGAACCCCGCCTCCTCTCCTGTGTGTGCGTGGGCTGTTAAAGGCTGAGTATGTAGGGGGGACTAGCTGATTGAGGAGGACATTGTCAGTGGGGGTAAGCCAAGTTTCTGTGAAGCAGAGGATGTCAGGTTGTTGGTCCTCTATGTGGTCTCTGATTGTGTTTATTTTGTTTCTTACTGATCTGGTGTTTATGAGCTCTATGGAGGTGGTGTTTGGCATGTTAGGCTCCTTGTGGTTTGTTTTCATATTTGTGTGCGGGTTGTTCTCGTGGATTGTGTGTCTGTTGCGTTTGCCTTTCGTGAGAGAGCTCCGGGTGGTGTGTAGTGGAGGGGGGTAGGTAGGCATGGTTGTTGTTGTCCAGATAGTTTCTGAGTGTGTGTAGTGTGTTTCTGTGTGCTGTGGGAAGAGTTGTGTTATGAAGAGGAATATTGGCAGGTAGGTTGCTGTGGCCATGATGGATTGCGGTGACTTACTGGGGTGTTGAGGTTGTTGAGGCTCTGGTTGTTCTTTCTGATCAGGTCTTATGTTCTGTCTGGTCGGGGCTGCTGTTCCTTTGTTTGATGTAATGTGGTGGCTTTTCTTGCTGCTGCTTCTGTGGCCACGCCTAAGGGCCACGCCCAAGGGCCCTCTGGCAAGGCCCTCAGACGCGGGCGCACCCTGCTGGGGTGGCCCTTTTATTGCCGGCCCTTTGTTGCTCCCACTGCCCCGATTGGGCAGGAGCTTCCGAGCAGGAGGACTTCTTGCTCGGGTGCTCTACCCCGATCGGGAGAGCTCCGGAGGACAGCGGGGGGTGTCGGAGGCTGCTGCGGCTCTTCTTGTGCTGGGGCGGCCCTTTTATTGCCGGCCCTTTGTTGCTCCCACTGCCCCGATTGGGCAGGAGCTTCCGAGCAGGAGGACTTCTTGCTCGGGTGCTCTACCCCGATCGGGGAACTCCGGAGGACAGCGGGGGGTGTCGGAGGCTGCTGATAGATAGTGCATATTGTTCAAAGGATTATACACATGCTTGTTGGTTGCTTTTTGCTCTTGTGTGGGGGATGATAAAAGTGTTATATGTGGACTGTTGGTCTGTTGGGCTGCAGAATCTGGAGCAGGGTGTGCAGGTGTGATGTAAGCCGGCAGTGGATAGCTTTGTGGGTCAGAAAGAGAGTCTTGTACCTGATCTGGCTGTCCAGGGATAGCCAGTGCAGGTGCTTGAGGATGGGTGTGATGTGGTCATGTTTTGATGCTCCTTTTAGGATGCATTCAGTTCTATGTAGAGCTATGCGTAGGGGGAGTAAGGTGCATTGTGGAAGACCTTGGTAAATAGAATTGCAGTAGTTGTGGTGTGGAAGGATTAGAGCCTGAAGTGCAGAGCAGAGGTTTGGTGGTTTGAAGAGGGGCGTAGGCATTGTAAGGTTCTGGCTTTGTGGTAGATTGTTCTGGCGGTTTTGAATATTTTTGGAATGAAGGTGAGATGTTGATCCAGGGTGATGCCGAGGTATTTAATCTCTGTTTGTGTATTGTTTAGGGTAAGGGAGGTTGGAGGTGTGAACGTATTATCTTTTGTAATAAACAGCGCTTCTATTTTCTTGTAGTTGATTGCCAGGTTGTTTGTTGTTAGCCACTGTGAGATTTCATTTAACTATCGCAGGAGGTTTGTGAATGTGGGTTGCTTTGTATTGAATGAGCCACATATAATGATGTCATCAGCATAGATGTGGAAGTTGATGATGTGGGATCTGATGATAGAGAAGTGGTTGAAGGTAGATGTTGAAGAGGAGTGATGATAGGGTGGACCCTTGAGGCACGCCTTGAGTTTGTCGGTAGGGGGTGGATATGTTGGCTCCGATTTTTATTTGTTGTTATCTGTTGATCAGGTAGGATTGGAACCTTTGTAGTATAGTGTTTTGGATGCCAGTAGATTGTAGACGTTGAAGAAGGATGTTATGTTTGACAGTATCAAATGCGGCAGATATGTCAAGGAGATCATGATGTATCCTTGTTTCATGTCTTAAATTCTTTGCATTATGGTGTTTATGAGGTAGACCATCAGAGTTTTCATCGGGGCATTTTCTCCAAATGGGTTAATTTTGTGAATAAACCCCCCAAAAATCCCTTGAACCTACCTAAAACCTTCCCCTAAAACAAAAACACAATTACCAAAAAATAACTAACCAACACACTCCTCCAATAACTCCAAAAACTCAAATTTCTAAAAGGGAGAAAATGACCTCAGGTTTCACTTTTCAGTCCCACCATGTGGCGAAATTCTTCACCATAGGGGATCTCCAAGGTGTAACATCATGGGTCCAACAACTCCACTGAACCAAATAAACAAAAATTGTCTATCAATATTAAAAAAGTACTTTTCCAATATATTCAATAAATTTTAATATGTACTCAATTAATTTCCAAACAACACCATTAACATGCTTTTATCATTTTTTCTTATTTCTTTTTTTATACACAAGTATAGTGGCCTCCAACACGTCTGCAAAACAAAGCTAAATGGCTCTATTAGTTAAATAACTTTATTACCATCCAAAAGAGTACACAAATACTTATCTGCAAAAGTTAACTGCAGAAGTCCACTTCTAGACGCCTGAAAATCCAACCATTATCGCCTGCTCAGATTTGATACAGTTCTTTATACCCTATCAAATCTGAGCAGGCGATGATGGTTGGATTTGCAGGAGTCTAGAAGTGAACTTCTGAAAAATAGTGTTGGAGGAGACTTACCAAGATAGCCGCAAAGTGTTTCCTCCAGCTCAATGCCTAAGCGCAAAGGGAAGTTGAGGGTTTTCCCCTCCAAGCCCCAACCACCTGTTCTCGGCCCGAAGGACCACTTTGTCCAGCTTTCCCTAGACCAATGGCAGGAGATACAAGCTGGTTTGGCTGCATCTAAAGAAGAGGTTTCGATGCTTCCGTTGGATAGTGAGACTTCTCTCTCTCCTGTGCAGAGGATCCCGCCGCCTTGCCCAGCTGCTTCGGACCCGTCCTCAGCTGCTGTGACGCTGCTATCTCCTGTGGAGGAGTCTGTCAGCGCCGCTGAAGGGGAGTTTGCTGGCGGTTTGGCTTCATTGACCCCTGAGGATATCGGAGAGGTTTTGGATGTGAATTTGACGGCAGATGTTCTGGTGTCTCCTTCTTTGGAAAGTGGGCTCCCTCTTTAATCTGTATCCATGCCTTCAATGATTGTTCCATCTATTCTGGTACGTCCAAAAGTCTTCACGTTGGAATCCATATGGGAGGCTATTGCATCTCTTTCTCAGGCGATTCAGTCTTAGACTTCCACTTTATCTTCCCGGGTTCAAGAGAATGTGGTTAACATTCAGAAGAATGCTGGTCAAATTGAAATGACTGTGTCTGTTTGTGATCAAATGAAAACACAGATAAAAGATCTAGGAGCCCAGTTAGAAACTGTTTCAGATATGTCTTCAGTGTTGTGTAAAGATAACAGGGCTATTAAATATAAACTAGAGGTATTGGAAAATGCTTCTAGAGCAGCCAATTTGCGAGTACTGAACTTTCCAAAAATATCTGGCATTACCGCACTTGATATATTTAAACGGTACTTGCAGGAGATTTTAAAAGTCCCTCCAGAACTGTTACCACCTTTAAATAAGGTATACTATCTCCCTCGTGGCAAGAAGAGTACTGAGGCTCCGGTAGCTGTGTCTAACGTGGATTTTGATGTTCTGAATGTATCTGGTCTTCTTGAAGATACTCTGAGGAATCCCGTATTTCTTCAACTTTACTGGTGCAATGTGTGTTGGTCTCTGACAAAGAATGGCTTTTAAAGTTGTTCTTTAAAAAACGTTTGGAGACTTTTCTTGGTTTCACTATTTCCATGTTTCTGGATTTAACCAGAGACACCCAGAAGCGGAGGAAGCAATTTCTTCTTCATAAAGCAGGGGTGCTGCGAATTGGGGGGGGGGGGCTTTTTTCTATGATTTCCCTGTCGATGTCTGGTAATAATTAATTTGAATAGATATTTTTTTTCTGACCCTATTGATTTGGGCACCTTTATTAATGCCAGACTGTCTTCAATGGTAGTCCCAGAATAATTGTATTCTTTTCCTCTCATTAATAGGATCTCTAGGGCACTCTGTGATCATTTGGTATCTAATAGTTATCTTGTTGATCTATACTTTCCTGAGTACTCCTGCTCTGGTTGGTTTTCTTATCTCCTCCCCCCATTACGTGGACTATTAGTGAGTTTGTAGAATGGACTTGTATTGAATGTTTGATTGTATCTTTTTTTTTTCCTTTACCTACATGCTCTATTTTTCCTATGCAAGATTGTAATTGTTCTTGCTGTTTAAATTTAAAAATTCAATAAATATATAAAATGGAAGAAGTGAACTTCTGCAGTTAACTTTTGCAGATAAGTATTTGAGATTGTCAAGAAACTAACAAAAGCACCCAACCACTCCGACCAACTACCGAACATCCTGCCAGAACTACTAGCACGGCAATACAAACAGTTTCAACAACCACAAAATCTACAACTGAATGCAGAAACAACAACCCACCCTACCACCATAGACATAGACTGGAGCACATTTGAAACAATCACAAAAGAAAAAACAGAATCCACCATCTCCCGCCTAAACACCACCACCTCTCCACTAGATCCCTGCCCTGCAGAATGGATAAAGAAAACCAAAGAGGACTTAAGCGCACCACTAACCCACATTGTTAATGAATCCCTCAGACAAGGATACATGCCAGACATCCTCAAAACCTCAATCATCCGCCCAACCCTAAAAAAACACAACCTGGATCCCCTTGACCCTGCCTCCTTCAGGCCTATAGCAAGTCTCCCGTTCACCACCAAAATCATTGAGAAGATAGTTCAGCAACAACTTCAAGACCACTTAGATACCAACAACATACTGGACCCGCAACAACATGGCTTCCGTCCATTCCACAGAATCAAGACCCTCATGACATCACTAATGAACACCCTCATCAAAGGCACACAGACCAAGCACTCTGGATGTGCTATGATCTTCCTGGACATATCTGCAGCCTTCGACACCATCTCCCACAACATCCTCCTACACAGACTCCAAGAAACTGGCATCAAAAATGTCGTACTTCAATGGTTCCACTCCTACCTAACCAATAGACAACAACTGATCCGCACAAACATAGCAACCTCCCCCCCCCTTTCAGCAACACCAGGGAGGAGTAGCCTAGTGGTTGGGGCAAGGTACTTCAGGCCGGAAGGTCGGGGATTCAAATCCCACTAGAGGACAGCAACCTTGGGCCGGAAGGACTGGGGTTTCTAGTCCCACAGATGCTCCTTGTGGTCTTGGGCAAGCCACTTAACCCTCCATTGCCCATGTTCCCAGTAAGTATTAGTGTATGTGTCTCATATCCCCATGTGTTAAATGTATCCCCCAATTGCGTTGTGACCGCTTTGATTGAAGGATAAGGCGGTATACAAAACTGTCTAAATAAATAAATAAAAAACACCAAGGAGTACCCCAAGGATCCACACTATCTGCCAATCTGCTATCTGCTCTTCAACATCTACCTGCAACCACTCTGCTCAATCATATGCACCCACAACATCAACTACCACATCTATGCGGATGACATAATGCTCTATGGTCCAATCACAACCACTAACCCAATGAACAAACACCTATCAGACTGCTTCATAGAAGTCTCCAGCTGGCTACAAAAGAACAACCTAGGCATCAACATAAAAAAACAGAAGCCCTCATAGTAACCAACCACCACCTACACACCTCAACATAGGAGCCACACAAATACAAATTCAACCACACATAAAATACCTAGGAATCATCATAGACCAAGCGCTCACACTCAAGCAACAGATCAAAAAAACTACCGGAATAATATTCCACAAGGCAAAAACAGTACAACGCCTCAGATCTCTCATTGAACCGCAGGACTTCAGGATAGTCATGCAAGCCATGACACTCTTCCACCTGGACTACTGCAATATAATCTACCACGGACTACCTGCCACACACACCAACCCACTACGAACTGCCTTAAATACCACAGCAAGAATTATCCAGAAAGCAAAAAAACAAGATCACATCACCCCAGTCCTGAGGGAACTCACATACTCCCTCTCGAAGCAAGAATCAAATACAAATCTGCCCTACTTATTCACAAAGCCCTCTACAAAACCCAGACTTCCCAGCTCCGCACTCTACTGCCCCAACCCACCCACAACAGAACAAGCAGACAAACCACCAGTAACTCCCTCACCACCCCCCATAAATGGACCAATACAATCAACGGACCTGCAACAGAGCCTTCGAACTGTACGCACCATCCCTCTGGAACTCTCTACCAAGTCATATCAGAAGCAACGGAGATCTCTTGACATTCAGGAAACAACTAAAAACTGTCCTATTTCAGGAATACCTTGGACCAGAAGCAAATACCCATCATTGACTACCCCCCAGACCCCCTAATCATACCCTCAGATCTATTTTCTAAGAGACTGATGTACATTGTCTTTGTCCTTAATATCTGTTCAGATCATTAATGTTGGCCCCCCGGTGATAGTCCCAACCCTAGAATTGATTATTGTCCCCCACCCTTTAATGTTTAACCGCTTTGACCCGGTGAAAAGCGGGATATAAATACAGTTAAATAAATAAAATAAATAAATAAATAAAATTTGTGTACTCTTTTGGATGGTAATAAAGTTATTTAACTAATAGAGCCATTACACCTTGGAGATCCCCTATGGTGAAGAATTTCACCACATGGTGGGACTGAAATGTAAAACCTGAGGTCATTTTCTCCCTTTTAGAAATTTGAGTTTTTGGAGCTATTGGAGGAGTGTACTGGTTAGTTACTTTTTGGTAATTGTGTTTATGTTTTAGGGGAAGATTTTAGGTAGGTTCAAGGAATTTTGGGGGGGTTTATTTGTTTTCCTTTGTTGCAGTAGTTTGTGGTAATCGCTAATTTTGTGGATACCACGACAGTCGTGAACCTCACTTCTAAGCCATGGTATGTGGAATATGATCTCAGTCTATCAAATTTACTGCTAGTGCTTGGCGTAGTACTTTTATCCTGCCAAAGATAGATTTCTTCTGGAGTTCGTAAGATGTAACTGGTATGGGAAGTTTGTCAAGATGTGCTTGGAAATTCTTCTTTATCAAGCCTGTGGCTCCCAGTACAATGGGAAAGATTTCTGTATCCTTCTGTCACATTTTCTTCTTCTCTGACTGCATTTCTTGGTACTTCAGGATCTTTTGCCTCTCCACGCAATACACAGAATAATCACCCTGTACTGACACTTCTATCACTCGGTTCTGGTGGTGTTCTCCTTTACCAGACACTGTTGTTCTCTTAGGGTCATGATTCCAGTGCTTTTCAGGGACAGTGATTTTGTAGTGTTTACAGAGTTTCCAGTGGAGGAGACATGCTACTTTGTTGTGCGTTTCCTTATAGACATTTTCCACCACCTGATCTTCACAGCCTGCTATAAGGTGAATCACTGTTTCCAGCTCTTTCTTACAGAATCAACATATGACTCTTTTGCCAGTTTTTTCAATGCTCACCGTAAACTATCTCATCCGTAATCTGCTGTCCTGGGCTGCAACAATCAATTTTTCATCCTTCGGTTTCAGTTCACCTTTCCTTAACCTTTCATGTGTCCGTTCCTAATTGACAAAAGGTTCTTGAAGTAATACTCTGTATTTTCCATTGTATTTGTGCATTTCCCACTTGTTTTTTCTTGTTTGCTGATCTAATTCTTTGAAGAGTATTTTTCTCTTGTTTTGCAAATTCTGTTACTTCCTTTCCCGTGCATGCTTGTGGATTTTCACTCATTGCTTCTAGTCATTGGAACGCTTGTACAAGTTTGATGATGGAGACAGATTCTGGATGTTTACTTTCATATTTCAGCACTTTTTGCGTATTTGGATCCGAGGATGCTGTCAGTTAGGCTTGGAGGCCTATGATAGTAGCTCTGTAGGTGTAATCAATCGCTATAAGTCCTAGCC
The DNA here is from genome assembly GCA_033557465.1 of Ichthyophis bannanicus. Classification (NCBI taxonomy): domain Eukaryota; kingdom Metazoa; phylum Chordata; class Amphibia; order Gymnophiona; family Ichthyophiidae; genus Ichthyophis; species Ichthyophis bannanicus. The sequence continues at coordinate 225,273,129 of CM066031.1, forward strand.
CTCCTTCAGCTCTAGGAAGTACAGTCTTGGCATACACTGATTCTTGTAAATTATTTCATGGGCATGGAGAAGTTTTCTTGTTCTCACATCCAGTTTTTCAAGATCTTTAAGAGGCTAGTCCACAATCCCAAAGCTATATGAGAGTACAGCCAGCTGATTGATGGCTTGTATCTTATTCTGTGATGTTAAAGCACTTTTCAATAACAATTTTAAACTCCTGTAATATTCTTTATTGATCTTCTTTCTCAATAGTTTCTGCTCAAGTGTCATTCCTTTCTCTATTCCAAGATACTTATATCGCCTTCCTGTTCAAGGTCCTTGATGTCACAGCTCTCAGCAAGGAAGATGTTTTCAGTTTTGCTCAGTTTTCCTCTGAAAAAGGTTGCCTTAGCACACTTATCAAGGCAACCTTTCTGATGTCATCAGAAAAGCTATTCACCACACAAAGTTGCTCTGCTAATTGTTGGTCGCTGGAACTGTAGAGCTTCAGATTACCTATAAATAGTAGATGGGAAGTTGCTTCTGGGTTGTTACCTTCTTTAATATTCAGGCTAAATCCATATCCCTAAGAGTTGATGAGAGCACTCTTTGGATTAAGCGCCACACAAAAAAGAAGTGGTGACAGGGAATCTTCCTGAAATATTCCTCGCTGTATCTTAATGTTAGGAATGATGTACTGACCATCTTCATATCTCAAAAAGAGTGTAGCTTGCCAGATTGTCATAGTGAACTTAATGCACTCTGTCAAACCAGGATTTATTTTATATATTTCAAGGCATTGTATTATCCAGGAGTGTGGGATGCTGTGAAAAGCTTTCTTATAATCAATCCATGCTATACTGAAATTTCTGCCTTTCTTAGCATTAGCCATGATGGCCTTATTCAACATTAACCGGTTCCATATGCTCCTCTCTTGATCCAGCTTACTGGGCACTGATCGAGGGTGTGGTTGCTGTGTTGAGTGATGAATAGATGGTCTCAATGGTGTCTTTGCTGATGAAGTCAAAGGTGGACCAAGTGGAGGAGAGGGTGGTTTGAGTAGGGGGGTAGGTGGGGGGGTTGGGTTGGGGGTGGAATTGCTTGTACTGGCTGACTAGGAGTTGTGGGCTGATATGGTGGTCTATGGTGATGCTGGGTGGGGATTTTGTGAGCTGTTTGATGAGGTCAAATAGTTCTCTGGGGAGATTCAGAGAGCTACTGATTTTAGCTTAGTGTGGTATACTCACTTAGCATTGTCAATTGCAGTGTGATAGTTATCTAGAAATTTTATGTAGAGAGTTCTATTGAAGTTGAGTGAGGATTTGTGCTATTTTCGCTCGAGCCTTCGGAGCTGGGTTTTCAGTCTTCGGAGGTTGGGGGTGTACCAAGGAGTTTTAGTTGTTTGTTTGATGCATGAAGAGAGGTGGTTGTTATGGTTGCAACTTTTCTGATGTCGATGTTCCAGTTGGTTATAAGGGAGTCGGAGTCCATTGTTTCAATGTCCAGCTGGGGAAGGATGTTGCTGAGAAAGTTGTCCTTGTTAAGTGGTTGGAATTATCTGCTTAATTGTTGGTGGGTGATTTGGTTTGTTGAGGTGTTGAAGGGTAGAGAGAAAGTGATCAGAGTTTGGTCTGGCCAAGGTACTAAGTGGGTTTGTATTGTGTGTGGGGTACTTGTGTGTGTTGTATGGTTGTTAACAAAGAAAAGGTCGAGTGTTGACTTTGACATATGTGGGTGCTTGGATGATCTTGGTGTGGTCAATGGCTGCCATAGCTTCTAGGAATGAAGTGGTATGTTTGGGTTGGACTGATGGTAGGTTGAAGTCACCTAGAATGAGGAGGTTCTTGGCTGATTTGGTGTTTTCAATTACTTTTTCTAGAATGTTAGAGAGATCAGCAGTTGAGGTGGTTGGCGTTCTGTAGTTGAGGCAAATTGTTAGTTGCTTATTTGTTATGGAGAGGGTGTTGCTTCCTCTGTGCTGTCAGTGGAGTGGTAGGAAAAGTGGAGATGTGATTTGGCAATGATTAGCACTCCTCTTCCTTTGTGGTGGGATCGGAGGCAGTGGAAGAGGGTTGTATCCATTGGGTATGAATTGGTTCATTAGAACAGTGTCTGTTAGCCACAATTCTGTTATGCAGATAATATCCAGCTGATGGGTAGGGAGGAGGTCTTTGATGATGGGGACTTTGTTCCTTACTGAGCGGGTGTTTATAAGTGCGCATTGGAGCGTTTGTGTGGGTGTGTTGAGAGTTGAGGTTGGCTGTGTGTGGGTATTTCTAATAGGTATTTTTATAAGATTTTGTATGTTTCATTGTTTTACATAGAGGTGGGGGAAGTGCACTGGATGGATGACGTGGGAGCTGCATGGTAGTAGTGGTACAGTGGGTGCGTGTGAGTGAACTGAGGCTATTAGGGTGAAGGCAAGCAGGGTGTAGCAGGTTGCGTATAAGGGAAGCATAATGTTGGTTGCAGGTCCACTGGTCTGAGAACATGCAGAGATGTCAGTACTGTGGAGATCCTTTGTTCGTCTAGTCTGGTGATATGGAATTAGGGTACTTGCAGTTGTAAGTGCTGTCTTACAGGTTGCTGCAGTTAGTATCCTGTGGTGAAGTTGTTGGGGGTTTCTCCAGTGACTGGGTTATCCCTTTAACAGTCAGTGTCAGTAGGCAGCATGGATGTGTTCTCTGTTTTGCAGCTTGCTGTAGCAGGCTTGGAGGCCAGTGTTGGCCCCGCCAGACGTGGGCGCACCTAGGGTGTCCTGTGTTTTAAGGAGCCGGTGGATGCGCTTGGATGATGTGAGCAGCGTGGGAGGGGCTTACCTCCACGTTGCTTTGGCGGTAGTGTCCTTTGTTCTCCCGTAGCAGCTAGGCGGTTCGAGTCTAGATGGGTCACTGAGGATTGGGAAGCAGATGTGAGCTTGTGAGTGTGTGTGTACCTTGCAGAGTCATCTGCAGCGGCCACAGACAATCCAAGAAACAAGGTATTGTAATAATCAACACTGTCTAAAATGAGAGCTTGCAACACTGTTCTAAAATCTGATGGCGATCAATAAGACCTCAACCATCGTAATAAGCTGAGTTTTTAAAAAGCTGCATCTGTCACTATTTTTATCTGTTTTTTACCAAATGGCTGTGTCCAATCTAAAGCCCAAATCCCACACCACTGCTAGCAATGGGATCTCAATACCATCAACCATTACTTCTCTCAAATTTTCTGGATGGGCTTTATGTCCAACCCATAATAACTCTGTCTTGGTGATATTTAAAAGCAATCTATTCTGTGCCATCCAATTACTCACCAACTGCAAACTAGACTCAATTAAAACTGGCAGTTGGCACCCAAGGCACATGTCCAGCTGGAATCAGGATTTACATATCCTGATGATTCACAAGTTATGCCTGCTTGCAAGAAAAAAAGGGGGAGGCAGGAGGGAATTGAGCTGTCAGTTTCACAGATTTTGAGAGATGGCAGATTTTTTGATAACTAAATGCTCCATAGTAAGAATATGTGAAGGTAAAAGGGGGCTGATTTCTGTGTAGAGACTTTAGATTACATGATGATGACCATTTCCAAAGACATCATCAACATGGCAGACAAAGATCTTCCCTGCACCCGAGTAGGTACACAGTAGGTGGCAGTCATATTGACTACCTCATTAATAATAGCTGGAAGCAGGCACATTTAGGGGCATTCCTGTGATATTTAGGGACATAGCTATAATAATTTTCTGTAAGATCATAAAATAGCTCTAAATGGGCTCGGTTAAGGAGGGACTAAGGACTGGAAGCAAATGCAAATTGGCTGGTGCATTTGAACATACATTAACCATTAGTGCAGGCCTCCGGTAATAGATAGTACACATTAAAAACAGCCAGCATGGTAAAAACCTGCGTTAACTGGTTAACGTGTGATGATGCACAGACTGGGCAGGTTATGTACAGAGAGAGGGTGTGGGCTACCCATTGCAGTCAGTGCATGGCACTTTGCGTGTGCTATCAATTTTACAGTTAATGTGGGTGCATTTAATGTCACCTCAAGAGGAGATGTTAAGTGTACTTGTGCTAACTGCGAATTAACTTAATGCACGTTAGGGAACTTCTCTATGTGGTAACTGTAGTTGAAGTAGTGGAGGAGTAGCCTAATGGTTAGAGCACTGGCTTAATAATTAAGAGACCAAGGTTCGAGTCCCACTAGTACTCCTTATGGCCTTGGGCAAGTCACTTAACCCTCTATTGCCTCAGAAGAAAGGCCTGGCAATCTACTTCTGATCACATTGCTAAGAAAACCCAGGAGCTGCTAGAAATCAGCATTGACTCAAAAGGCATTGAAAATAAAGACTGTAGATGACATGCCAGCCATGCCCCTGACACCTGACAGTGTATGCTCCAATACCAAAGTACACTCAGACTCAAATAGTACCAGTTCAGAACAAGGTGTATAACAGCAAATATTTTTATTGCAGAAGATTATAGGTGCCACTACCCGACAAGGCCATGTTTCGGCACTGCCTTTGTCAGGGGTTTTGGCCTATAAACAGAAATATACATAAAAATATAAAACAAAAGCAAAATAAATACATATTTTAACATTAAAAACAAATAAATTATTACATATGTAAACATTATCAAGTAAAGAATGAACAAATAATGTCCAAAATGAAATGCATCACATAAAATCAAAAAGCAGAGAATTAAAGGCATATAAATACTATGAAAAATCCTCTCAAAAGAAACTTAAAACATAAATGTGAACCAAATGTAGGCAGGGTTATGTATTCCCATAGAAGACCCCATCTAATAAAGTCATGCATACAATACATAAAGGAAATTAAAAACAACTAACATAAAGAAACCCTGAAGGAGCAACCAGTGAAAACTATATTTGATTGAAGGATAAGGCGGTTTAGAAAACTGGTTAAATAAATAAATAAAATATTATGGTACATAAATTAATCATGATAGGGTCTGGTGCAACAAAGGGAAGGAAGTACATGTGAGTTACAAATAAAGGGAAAATTTCTAGGCAGAGAGGAAAAAAGTCATGCAGATAGAAAGCTTCCCTTTATATTGAAAATACATGTAGGAAGCCACTATTCTAATTTTGCATTTGAAGCACGTTTAAAAAACGCTACCAAGAGCAGAGGGAACAGGCATTACACTTTAAAGGCATAGGTAACCCACATGTGCTTCCCCCCCCTTTGTTGCAAGCACAGTTACTTACCTGTAACAGGTGATCTCAGGGAACAGCAGGAATTAGTCTTCACATGTGGGTACGTCGGCGCCGACGGAGCCCGCACGGGAATGCTCCCCAGCATCCAATCAGAAGGCCTTTGGGAGCATCCCTCGTGCCTGCGCGGTGGCTTCCCGCCCCTCCTACTGCCTCTCCCCAGTTGAGTTTCATAGCTGAGACAGAAGGAGAGGAAGAGGAAAGGAAATAGAGAGATACAACTCCTAGGGGAGGTGGGAGGGTTGTGAAGACTAATTCCTGCTGTTCCCTGAGATCACCTGTTACAGGTAAGTAACTGTGCTATCTCCAGGAACAAGCAGGAATGAGTCTTCACATGTGGGGACTCCCTAGCTGAGGGTGCCAGGGGAGATCCCATAAAATGCGTATCCCTGGACAGGACGGTATTTTCCCAACCTGGATCCCCTGCATCCCCTGAGGGATGGGGGGTAGGAGTTGAGAGAGTTGCAGAGGAACAGCAAACCTAAAGACTACAGGGGAGATGAGTCTTTAGAATGCATGCCAAGTATCATTAAGTATTTAATGAACCAGTACAATAGAGCTTACCTACTGGATTGTAGGAAGTAGAACTGCGACGGAGGTACTGTAGACGCAGTAGCGAAGTCTTCAAGGGAACTCCACAGCAGTGAGGAGGAAGTTCCAAGTCCGGAAGGGCAGGAGACCCAGGTGTCAACTGGTGCAGGAGAAGAACGGCAGGTCTTCAATGGAAAGCTTTATGTGAAAAGCTGAGAACTCTTTTAGGTACAGAGTCATTAACCTTGAGGACTAAACGTAGAAGACTGGCCGATCTGGAAGAGCCCAGTCCGGAAGGGAAGAGAGGGTATGGAAAAAATACCCCTTTTCCCAGGGAGAACAGGAGTGTACTCCTGAATACCGAAGAAGTACACTGTCTTCCCTAGCTGGTAAGAGATAGGAAGACATTGAGTTTGAAACCTCATAGATAGGGAGGTGTGTAACAAAAATAGAAGCTGTTGACTTCACAGCAGTAATTTTGAGCATAACCGGTCCCAGATACCGAGCCGTAGGAAAATAGGCAAGCGGACTGTCTGGACCCTTTAAGAAAGTAAAAACGTAAGTACCGACAATTGGGGAGATAGTCGGTAATACACAGGGTGCTAGGAACATCTCCCAATATGCGCCTACCTATACAGATATATATATAATATATAGATATAGATATAGGGAGCTACATACACAGCTATGCAGATGTAATATATATATATCTATATAGAACGTAGATAAATATATATCTAGATATAGATGGGCATGGCAAATGCCCACTCAAGTACTAAAACATGTATGCAGGGGACACACACATACATGAGCATAACACTGAGAATCCGGTCCTGCACCTGAGCCATAGAAGAACGCCCACCTGGGAAGGTGACGTGAAAAGATCCATCCGAAATAGGGGTGACCCCCCGAGGAGTATAGAGAATCTATTTCTGTGGTGCAGGGATGCAGATCAGTGGGATCAGTAGTATGGTTGCGTGAGGAAGAGAGGATAATATCAGTCTGGTAAGAGCACATCAGGAGTACTTTAGGCTTCTGATGTGTCCCCATGACATCCACGCAGAAAAACTTGTCCTCCGTACCACAATGGGAGACAAGAGGATATAATTATCTATATAGCCATGGAGGGACTATATAAGCCTCTTCCATTATATGGAAGACCCTCATAGACAAGATCCAATGCTCTATGGGAGGCTTCTCTGAAGACTGCAGAGAGCAGTGTGCAGGAGGAGGATGAGGGAAAACTGACAGGAGTCAGACACGTCGCCACATCCCAGATAAGGATAGGGCTAGAAAAAGAGAGTCTGCAGTGAGTGTTAGTACGCAAGATAGCCGAAGCAGCTTGCAGAAGCATTAAGTACCCACTGGAACTCCTGCACGCACAGCAACTGAACAAAAGAACAAGGGGATTCTCCTGTAAGAAACAGGGAGAACAGACAAGGGAGCGGAGATGTTCCGGCTCTGTCGGAGGAGTTGTTCAGAACATGCGTTGAAGGATAACAGAAAAAAAATCTACCCTGGAAGAGAAGGGTTCGGAGGACGTACCCTAGGGTAAGTCAGTTGAAGGATAGAATGTCCATGTGGGGCCAGAAACTATCATGGGATAGCGGTGATCTCCCTCTACCAACGAAGAAAGGGAGAATACCTTAACCCCTGGACAAAGCATCCGAACCACTTGTCATACTGAAACGAAACCCCAGTGTAGAGCTGGAAGAATAAACTTCTGGTAAGAAGAAGTTAATTGCAGATTGCCGCATACAGGAGCCTATGGCTGCCTGGTATGAGTATCCTGGCACGAGTCCGGGAACTTCAGACCGGGGTGAGATGCCCCTTGCTTGGGCATACCTGGAGGATGGGCGGGCGGATGAAACTTTCTCTTCCTCGGGAAAGAAGGTCTGGTAGGACATTTCCTACCCCCGGGGGAAAGAGAGGGCTTAGGATGGCTTCCAGCGCTAGGAAGGTCAGCGGAGCACTGAGCAACCTGACGTAAAGCCTCGCTATTGAAAAGGTTTTCTCCAGTACACGGAGAATTACCCAGATTATGTTGTGCCCATCTGCACAAGTCTGAAGCCTGCAGCCAGGCTGTACAACGCGCTCCAATGGCAATAGCAGAGGACCTGCCAACAGACTCAAAAGAGTCTAGAGAAGCACGAGAAAGGAACCAAGAGATATTCCTGCAATGATAAAGAAGCAAGGAATATTCAGAGGCCTTAGTTTCTGACAAAAAAGGAGACAAAAGAGATAATTTCTCCGTGACCTCCCGAAGTGTCAGGCTCATATAAAAAATATATGAAATAATTCTACAAGCCAACATGGACGTTTGGAAGGTTTGACATCCAAAGGTATCAAGCGCTTTAGATGCACGACCTGGAGGGCAAGAAGAATGCTTCTTCTTGCTTCCGACCTTCCTCAGTGCCGATTCCACCACAATGGAATGATGCGGAAGCTGGTGCTTCTGAAACCCTGGAGAGGGGGGCACCTGATACAGCACATGCGTGGCTGTAGACGGCGCAGGAACCTTCAAAGGTGACTGCCAAACCCCCAGGAGAAGATCCGGCAGGGAAGGATGTAAAGGAAGCATTATGGCTGCCTGTTCCGCAGGACCCTGACTTAGAGAAGGACCAGGAATAGGAATGGCAAGCAAGTCTGCCATGTCAAGGAGAAAATCCTGAAAAGAAGGCACTCCCAGAGGAGCTATTCCTGGGGAGGCTGAGGTTGAAGGGGCCGCTTGGACACCAGAAGACCTACCGGACTGGTGCACAAAAGGAATCCTGCTAGATAGAGAAGGATACCGACAGTCCCGATTCGAGGCAGTTAGTACTGCATCGTCGGTTCCTGGTATTGATTCCAAGCTAGGCATCGAAAGGATCGATGACACCGATGGAACCGCAGGAATCGGCATCGGCCCCGACTCCGGCCTCGGGGACGGCAATACCCTCGAAGCAGACAGCGGAGGTGGCTGAAGTGGTTCCGAGGCAACCAGAGAGCAGTAGCGATTATCCTCGGTACTGCATCGCCGGAAGGGACAGAGATCGGTTCCGAAGTGTGTCGGAACCAAGTCTTTGAGACTGGATATCGATTCGAGGCTGGGCATCGAACCGAGCGAGGTTATCGACGCCCTCCGAGAGGGCCCCGGCGGCGGTGGCGGTGTCAGCAATGCCGGACCCGGAAAGCGAATCGGAATCGCATCGATCGGTGCCGCAGGCATCGAGGACCTCCGAGGACGACGCTCGGTGAAGAGGGGAACACACGACACCGGCGCCGATGTCAGGAGATAGGCACCGCTAGATGCCAGTACCCCTCCCGAGCCTGGCTTACCAAGAGGAAAACCCTTCCGGGGCGTACCGATCGGCCCCGAGGGTACCCAGGTTACCCGACGACGGGCCCCAGTGGGGAGTGAAACGCTCAACCCCGGCGCCGATGCCGGGACATCGGCGCCACCTGATGCCGGAACCAACTCCGTGGTTGGCCGGGACGAAGGAAAGCCAGCCTGGGTCGTATCGATCGAAGGCACCGAGGCCCCCCGAGGACGAACCCTAGTGACGAGCGGAGCACTCGACGCCCGCGTTGATGCCGGGAGATCGGCGCCGTCCGAGGCCGGCACCAGCCCCGCGCATGGCTGGGGTGCAGGAACGCCAGTCCGGGTCAGATCGAGCAGCCCCGAAGGTACCGGGGGGACCAGGTGACGATCCCTGGTGAAGAGTGGAGCACTCGACACCGATGCCGATGCCGGGGAGGCGGTGCTGCTCAAAGCCGGTACCACCCCCGCGCAGGACTGGGATGTAGGAAAGCCAGTCTGGGTCGAATCGATCGGCCCCGAAGGTACCGAGGACACCAGATGCCGATCCCCGGTGAAGAGTGGAGCACTCGACACCGACGCCGATGCCGAGGAATCGGTACCGCCCGAAGCGGGTACCACCTCCGCGCATGGCTGGGATGCAGGAAAGCCAGACCGGGTCGAATCGATCGGCCCCGAAGGCACCGAGGACACCAGCTGACGATCCCTGGCGAAGAAAGGAGCACTCGACGCCGGCGCCGATGCCGGGGAATCGGCACCGCTCGAAGCGGATACCACCCCCGAGCATGGCTCAGGAATGTTCTGTGAGGAGCGAACCCCAGGAACAACCCGAAACCCCGTGGATGCTTTGGAGCCCGAAGACTCCCGCCGGGGTTTATTTGCCAAGGGGGACTTGAGGGGGAGGCCGGAGCCGTCATCATGCCGAGCATGAGACTCACCCCTCAAGACTTGGCTAGTCTTAACAGACAGTTTTTGGGTTACCTGATCCTGGAGAGAAGAGTAAACTGATGAACGCACCTTAGGAGGAAAAACGTCATCGAGGGACACCCGAAACAGGGAAGGTCTTCTCCCGATACTGAAGCCCGGTGGACCGGGGGAAAAAGGATCAGGGCCCAAACAGGAGAGACACCAGGCATTGGAGTCTAAGTAAAAAACGAAGTCTCCACAGTGAGGGCACTTCTTAGGGGAAGAAGGCTCCATGCTGGAAAGGCCCGGTAGGCCTCAGAAGGGACTCGAGGAAAAAAATTTCCCTCGAAGAGATTAAAAGAAAGAATAAGGCACCAGTGGTGCCGTGTTGGCGGGAAAAAGGCCGCGACCACAAGAAACAAGGAAAAAGGGAAAATTAAGAAAAAAGTTTCTGCGGTGACAGGAGGTACGTCCTGCCAGCTCCGTGGAAAAATGAAAACTGGGGAGAGGCAGTAGGAAGGGCGGGAAGCCACCACGCAGGCGCGAGGGATGCTCCCAAAGGCCTTCTGATTGGATGCTGGGGAGCATTCCCGTGCGGGCTCCGTCGGCGCCGACGTACCCACATGTGAAGACTCATTCCTGCTTGTTCCTGGAGATCCAGTTACTATCCCGATAGTTTTCACTGGTTGCCCCTTCGGGGTTTCTTTATGTTAGTTGTTTTTAATTTCCTTTATGTATTGTATGCATGACTTTATTAGATGTGGTCTTCTATTGAATACATAGTTCTATCTATATTTGGTTCACATTTATGTTTTAAGCTCCTTTTAAGAGGATTTTTCATAGTATTTATATTCCTTTAATTCTCTGCTTTTTGATTTTATGTGATGGCATTCCATTTTGATATTATTTGTTCATTCTTAAGAAATATTAAAAAAGTAATTTATTATTTATTAGTTTTTAATGTTCAAATGTATTTATTTTGCTTCTAATATATATGTGTATGTATATTTCCATTTATAGGCCAAAGGCCTGACAGTGTACGTCCTCCACAGCACATTGCCTTTTGCTCCTAACATGCAGTAAGTGCAAAAACTTACTAAACTTTAGTAAAAGGGAGCCTTAATAACTACGGATATAATATTTTACAGTATTAGAATAGAAAATGAAAGAAAGCATTGAATATATTTATTTATTTCAACAATTTATTACTCACCTTTTTGCTACAATCCAAGGCGAGGTACAAAGAACATATACATTAAAACACACAACACAGATGAGCAGTAAAATAAAGTGCAAAAATGCTTCAAAATCACATTGATCCCAAAGCTTTCTCAAACAAATAAGTTTTCAACTTCTTACATAAAGAAAATAAATCAGGCAAAGTACATCATTTTATTGGCAAGGTATGCCAACAAATGGCGCATATAGCATTTTAAATGGCAATTTTAAAAAGCTCATTAAAAAATAACCTTACAAGGGAAAATGAGGACAAGAATGCCAGCTGGTAATGGTACATTATATCTGACAACTGGCTAATTTCTGTTCAGTGCTAAATATAGAGAATAAATTACTTATCCATATGGGTGATACTGTAACATAACAGATGAAGGCAGATAAGGATCGATCGGTCTACTCATAAGAATGTAAGAAATGCCATACTGGGTCAGACCAGTATCCATCAAGCCCAGTATCCTGTTTCCAATAGTGGCTAATCCAGGTCACAAGTACCTGGCAGGTTCTCAAAACGATACACCGGTTCCACAATACCTTGTCCCGGGGTAAGCAGTGGATTTCCCTGGTTCTCTTTAGTAATAGTCAATGGACCTTTCCTCCAGGAACTTGTCCAAACCTTTTTTAAATCCAGTTACACTAACAGTTTTTACAACATCGTCCGGTAACGAATTCCAGATTTTAATTACGCGTTGAGTGAAAAAAATATTTTCTCTTATTAGTCTTAAATGGGTTACATTGTAGCTTCATTATGTGTCCCCTAGTCTTTCTATATTTTGATGGCGTAAACAACCAATCTATTCAGTCTACCATTGTCTATACCTACACTACTCTTTGCTTTGTATTTCTATTTGCAGTCATAGGTCAGATGTAAGACCTTCACCACCTACATTGCTCTGGCTCTGGTCAATACTTTTTCTTGTCCTTATCGCATCCTACTATGTCAAGGATATCTCCGAGCTGTTAGCTGTACATGACATCATTGCTTATCCAAGTCTATTTTTTTTTCTTCCATCTTTGGTCCTCTAATGCTCTGGGTAGATAAGCATATAGGTTTCTGTACTTATACCAACATCTTTGACCTTGTATATTTTACCCAACTCGTCTTGTGTATTGATAATATTTGAAAACTACATAGATAAAGCATTAATAATCACCCATTGATTACAAACATTTCCTGCTAAGTCATTATTTTTGAAAGTCTTAACTGTTTTCCTTGAACTTCTCTGAACCTTTGGGAGAAATCATGTTTGGAACAGTGTCGACAATGACTTCACATGGAATGGGACTGCATTGGTTTATATAGTCTGTATGGTGCAATTTTTGACATCCTATTCAACAAAGACCAATTAGATCTAATAAGAGCATGATTTTTTAACAGGTTGCTGAGGTTGGAAGTCCAAGTAGGTGCCTTTTTGAAGCCTGTTTTATAAAGAAACATAGGGGCCCTTTTACTAACAGGTGTTTTACAGTCAGCGTGAGTTTCAGCATGTATTAAGCATGCGCTGAAGCTTGTGGTAACCAACAGCACGGACTGATTTCCATGCTAACTGTGTTGTGCACTTTGGATTGGTAAAGGGGCCGATTAGAGGCAGAGTGGGTGTGGTGAGCACCGCACTGTTAGGGGGTCACACTGAACTCTGTTTAGTGGGTCTGGACGTCTGATCTGGCTGTCCAGACGCGCTAAACGACCGGGCAGCCTGCCGGGGACAGAACTCCCCATATGAACTGGCGATTTGTACGGGAAGCTCTGTTCATGGGAGGGAAGGGGCGGGACAGAGATGGAGCAAGGGCAGGCAGTGGGCAGAGAGCGACCCTGGACGTACAGGGCCGATTCTGAGGTAGGCTCTGTTTATCAGGGGTTGGCCACGGAGACAGGGGACTTATTCCATCTCAGAGGTGGAATAAATCCCCCTGGATGTCGGGGGACCGTGGCACCAGGCAGAGATGGAAGGTGAGGGGATGCAGGGGGCATCCCCATAGCCTGATCCTGGCCATGGGAGGCCAGATCGGGGGTCAAGCTGCACGGAAAGGACAGTGTTGCTGTTGGCTGTAGATCGTGGCTCCTGGATGGAGCCGAGGTGCCATTCAGGAGCCTGGCTGAGTTAGCTGGGTATGTGGGCTGGGCATGCGACTGATTAGAATCGGGGCCTGGCTTGCATGTCCAGGCCATAGAACCGATTCTGATCCCACGGGCACATCTAGCCCTTGCAGGATCAGAATCAGGTCTACCTCTGTATGCCTTGATTCTGATCGGCTGTAGAGGGGCTGGATGCCCAGTACGGAATCATCCTCTTAGTGTACAGGTACACACTGCGCACTACCTGCACCTCATGCAATTAGTGCAGATTCACTACCACCACCTCAATAGGTGGCATTCAGTGCATCTGCGGTAATAGTGCATGCTTCCAAGAAGGGGGATGGTTCATGATTTAGACAGGTGGGAAGCTAAAGGACTATATAAGTTGAGTAATATGTAGGATGAAGATAGACCATGTCATTCTGACTTCTTAAAACCAGAGTTTAAATTAAGCCCAAGAGATTCTTATGGCTATGGGCAGTTGACTTTTGTTCTATCTGACAAATCTATTTGGAAGGATTTACTTGAGAACCTAACTTCATTTTTGAATGGTTATTTGAGGAAGGTGGAGGAGGGGGCTATTTCCAGAATTTGTTAGAGTGGAGGAGTAGCCTAGTGGTTAGAGCAGCTGTCTAGTACCAAAAAAGATCAAAGGTTCAATTCCCATTGGTATATCTTGGACAAGTCACTTTACCCTCCATTGCCTTGGAAGAAAAGGCCTGGTAATCTACTTCTGGGGATACATTGCCAAGAAAACCCAGAGGCAGCTGGGTTGCTAGGAGTCAGAACTGACTTGATGGCACTAAAAGAAAAAAATCAATCTGGGCACCAAAGACCTACATTCAAGGGAATGTAACCTGAAGGTAAGTTTAATAGATGCTCATAGGCTGCAGGCTAATGGCTGAAGAGGGGTTCTTGATCCTGTTTTAAAATCTGAAGCGGGCCAGGTTGTTTAGCTACTCCCGAAGGATTGGGGAGCGTGAAGTGACAAGACAGCCCGGCTGCGAGCAGGAGATTGGAAGTAATGATCTAGCTCATCCTTGGCATTGGACAAGCTAAGTACATTTTCCTTGCATATTTGTTTATTGCTGGGAATTGAAGTTTTGGTACTTTAGTGGACAATGGTATGGACAACAGCAGGTGTTGGTTTGTCCGGTTAAGGCCAGTTTATGGTCAATTTAAAATTGATTAAAACGGAGGGCCCACTTCGAGGGAGGAAAAGTTTCTTCTCATGGTGAGCGATCCAACAAAAAAACAAAAAATAATAGTGTGTTTCAAATTTATGCCCGTAATAGGGCAGGTTTGGGATATTAGGTCAGTTCCTATATTAAGATACGTGTGGGAAATCAAGAGTTTTTTGGTTTATAAGGGTTGATTTCCATGGGTATAGTTTTGTAGCATTTGAAGCATCAGTTATGGCATATAGCATTGTATGACGTTGTCCACTCAAAAAAATGCCTGTCCTCCTGTGTAAAAAAGCCATTGGACCCATATTCGTCATCAGTGAGACTGTTTTGCAGTACTGTTGCTGCCCAGGGTGAGGCGGAAAGATTGTGGTAGAGACCCAATGTGTCAACAATGGCAGTGGTACATATAGCATATTTACTTTTGGAGCGAAGTAATTGCAGGGCGGAGAGGAACTCTAGCCCGATTTCTGAAAATTTGGATTCCATTTAAGAAATGGGCAAAGCTGAAACTGAAGCCATCTGATGAGCTGGAGTCTTAGGACTCGGTGCCTGGATGGGGTGGAAAGTGTAGTTACTCACCTGTAACTGGTGATCTCCAGGAACAGCAGGAATTTAGTCTTCACATATGGGGTGACATCAGTACCGACAGAGCCCGTCTGGGAACGCTCCCCAGCTTCCAACAGAAAAATTTGGGAGCGTCTCACTGCACCTGCACGACTGCCTTCCCGCCTCCCAACTCCCTCTCTTCAGTTGAGTTTGTAGCTGAGAAAGGAGAGTAAATGAAAACCTACAACTCCTAGGGGAGGAGGGCGGGTTGTGAAGACTAAATTCCTGATGTTCCCAGAGATCACCTGTTACAGGTGAGTAACTACACTATCTTCAGGAACAAGCAGAAATGTAGTCTTCACATATGAGACTCCCTAGCTCCAAGATGCCAAATGAAGTGACCTCAAAACCGGTGGAGGTTTGCTTCAGAGTAGGCTCAAGAGGTCATGGATCCTACATGAAATTCTGGTATCATCAAAGTCTGGGACAGAGAGTAGGAGTTGCATCTAAGTCTGAAAGAGGTGCTGGAGTACAGCTTTACCAAACATAGCATCCCAGTGGGAGTCCTTGTCTAGATAATAATGAGCAGGGAAAGTATTGATGGAAGACCAAGTTGCTGCCTTGAAAATTTCATCAATGGCTACTGAGCGTAGGTTTGCCATCAAGGTGGCCACGACACAAACATTGTGAGCAGTGACATGCCCTTCCAGGGTGAGCCGTGCTTTGTCATAGGCAAATGAAATTCAATCTGCTATCCATTTGGAGAGCACACATTTAGATACTGGTAGACCCAGATGACTTGGGTCAAAAGAGATAAACAATTATGAGGCTTTACAATGACCTTGGGCTCTTTGGAGGTAAAAAGCCAATGCATGCTTGCAGTCAAGAGTGCGCAGAATTGCTTCTGCTTGAGATGCATGTGGTCTAGGAAAGAAGACTGGAAGGTAAATCAACTGGTTTAAATGGAAAGGAGACACCACGTTTGGCATAAAGTGTGGGTGAGTCTGAAGTGGAACCAGGTATGGGGGGGGGATTCCACCACCAGAGCCTGAAATTTACTAATGTGTCTAGCTGAAGTGAGGGCAATGAGGAAGAGTACCTTCCAAGACAGGAACTTCAAGGAGGTCATGGCCAATGGTTCAAAGGGTGGCTTGAAAAGCTGAGCTAGAACGACATTGAGGCCCCAAGCCACCAGCGGTGGCTTGATGGATGGTTTGGACAGAAGGAGACCTCTCATGAAATTTGCTACTAGAAGATGTGAGGAGATGGGCTGTCCATCTAGTAGGTGATGAGAGGCTGCAATGGCACTGAGATGGACTCTCACCGAGTTGGTTTTTAGAATGTCGAGGACAGGTGGAGGAGATACTGTAGAAGTGACTTCACTGGAGCAGAAAAAAGATTGAGATCTTTCTGGGAACACCAGATGGAGTATCTACGCCACTTGAAAGCGTATAAACATCTGGTGAAGGGCTTTCTGGAAGAGAGTAGGATTTCCTTTTGTGGAAGGTCAATGCCCTACAATGCTATGCTGTCAGCAGTCAAGCTGTAAGGAGGAGAGACTGTAGATTGGGATGGAGCAGCAAGCCTTTGTCCTGGGAGAGGAGATCAGGTGCAGATCCCAATCTGAGAGGCTGAGTCTGGGTCAGACATAGTAGTAGTGGAAACCACAGTTGCTGCAGCCAGTGAGGGGCTATGAGAATCATAGAGCCCTTATTAGACTGAAGTGTGAAAAGCGTCTTGGGAATGAGGGGTATTGGAGGGAAAGCATAGAGCAGACCTTAACCCAAGTGTAGGTGAAAAGCATCCATCTTTTAGTTGGTGGATGTCAGAGTCCTTGTGCAGAAGCAAGGAAGCTTGGCATTCTGCAGAGTAGCAAACAGATCTATGCCTGGAGTTTTCCAGGACTGGAAGATGTAGGACGCTATGTCCAGATGGAGAGACCATTCGTGGGGAAGAAGGATCCGACTCAGCTTGTCTGCCAAGATACTGAGCTCCCCCTGGGAGGTACACCACTCAGAGGTGTATTTGATGGGAGATGGCCTAGGACCACAG
This sequence comes from Ichthyophis bannanicus, assembly GCA_033557465.1. Lineage (NCBI taxonomy): Eukaryota > Metazoa > Chordata > Amphibia > Gymnophiona > Ichthyophiidae > Ichthyophis > Ichthyophis bannanicus. The sequence continues at coordinate 225,290,164 of CM066031.1, forward strand.
GTGAAGGCCCTCCTCGCAGAGGGGCAATGAGCCTGTTCCTCTCTATTTGTTTGCATAGAACATGGCTACCTGATTGTCAGTCCTGACTAGGACCTGTTGTGCCCTGAGGTGGTGTTGAAACACCAGGAGAGGGTATTCGAGATAGCACATAGTTCCAGAAGATTGATTTTGAGGTGTGACTCGTGTGTTGTCCAGAGCCTCTGTGTAGACAGGCTGCCTAGGTGTGTTCCCCAATCAAGTTTGGAGGCATCTGTCGTCAGGGTGCATTGAAGTAGAGGCATCAGAAAAGGTGACCCTACAAGCAGATTTTCTGGAGAACACCACCACTGAAGAGATGTGGTTAGAGGGACAGTGACTTTGATCCTGTACTGGAGAAGCCCGAGGCCTGTGTCCATTGGGAGGCAAAAGTCTATTGGGCTGTGTGCATATGTAATCAGGCATAGGGAATGACATTACTGTAGAGGCCATGTGCCCTAGGAGCTGAAGCATTTTGCGGGCAGTCAGATGGTCCCGCTGGAGCATCTAGGATGTTAGTTCAATTAGACAAGCACTGCGAAGCTGGGGCAGAAATGCCCTGGACGTCTGGGTATCCAGCAGGGCTCTAATGAACTCTAGCTTTTGGGCTGCAGCGAGCTGGGATTTCAGGAAGTTTATGACAAATCCCAAGTGCTGTAGAACTGTGATGGTACAATGCAAGGAAAGCTGATCCTCTTGTGAGGTGTCTGCTTTAATGATCCAGTCATTTAAGTCAGGGAAAACTAATATCCCCAGAGACCTTAGATAGGTGGCTATGACCGCCATGCACTTTGTGAAGACTCTTGGGGCAGAGGCGAGTCCAAAGGGAAGTACTCTGTATTGATAATGTGTTCCCTGAAAGGTGAAGCATAGATATTTCCTGTGTTCTTTATGGATGAGGATATGTGCATATGCTTCTTTTAGATTTAAAGAATAGAGGCAGTCATGACTCTGGAGGTAGGGAAGAAGACTCCCGAGGGAGATCATCTTGAACTTTTCTCGAACTAAAAACATGTTGAGGTTTCTGAGGTCCAGAATGGGCCTTTATCCTCCAGTTTTCTTTGGAATGAGAAACTATGGACTGTAGAAGCCCATTCCCTGTTGGGATGGCGGGACCTTCTTTATGGCATCCTGAGTCAGAAGAGAACATACCTCATTCTGTAGGAGAGCAGTGAGAGGGGGCTGTGTTTGAAATTCCCCCATGAATGTGAAGGGGAGCAGAGTTTGCATATGAAGTCTGTACCCCTCCTGGACTATGTTTAGTGCCCACTGCTCTGAGGTGATGAGGTGCCATCTGTGGGTGTGGTGACACCGTCTGCCTTTTATGTGGAGGGGGTGGGGTCCTCCAGAGGCAGGGTAGCAATGTTCTCTAAAGCTTGAGGTGAAATACCTTGGAGTGACTCTCGACAAGGACCTGAACCTACAATCCCACATTGCCAGAACCACAAGGAACACATACCTCAAAATGAGAACCATCAGGCGTCTCAAACCCATTCTCTCACAGGATCACTTCCGTACAGTCTGTTAAGCTCTCATCACTCCCACATTAGACTAATGCAACCCCATCTACCTTGGGCTCTCAAAACAAGCCCTCCGGCCTCTACAGCTAGCACAGAACACCGCCGCCTGCATAACAACAGGCGCCTCGAGGTACGACCACATTACACCCATCCTATACCACCTCCACTGGCTCCCAATCAGCTCCCGAATCTGATACAAGGTACTCCTAAACATATTCAAAATAAAACAGAATCTCTCAGCAAACAGCCTGCAATCTCTCATCAAAGCTGACCAAAGCACCAGACCCAGAAGAAAGGGAACCTCAGACACCATCACCACCCCCAAAGAATTCCCCAGAACAAGACAAGACACCTCAAGAACAGCACTATCCCTGGTGGTGCCCGCTCTATGGAATTCTCTCCCTGATGATCTGAGATCAGCCACGGACGTCAAAGACTTCAGAAAGCTGCTCAAAACACTCTTCACAGAACACAAGGAGATCACATGAACTAGCTATCAGCCTTCACCAACCTATGCAGACCCCTGCTAACTGTATATAGCCCCTGTTCATAGCACACAATGTATATAGCTCACCAGTTAATCTTTCACACAGCTTTCCACACCACACATGTCGATGTATCCACTGCAAGTATTCACCCTCCACACCTCCTCTTGATTGTTTGATGTGCTAACCGCTTTGATTTAAAGATAAAGCGGTATATTAAATACTTCTAAATAAATAAATAGAAAATAATCAAAATCCAGGCGCAGACTATGGCTGTGTCGCTAGCTGAGGTTTAGCCCCCTGTGGCTTCTTCTGTTTCTTGGGAGTTTGCTGCCTCTTCTGTGATGCTTGAGTCTGGAATTGAGAGGCAGGAGTATAAGAAGAGTAGAATTTCTTCTTATTATTGTAGAAAGACTTCCTTGCAGTTGCCTTTTTTTCTAACAGGATCAACTGTTCTAGACAGTCTCTGTAGAGTAGTGTTTTCTGACACTAATTGGGAGGCCTTATCTTGCCAGTCTTTGCCAAAAAGGTTGTCACCTGTGCAAGGTATGTTGCCCAGCTTATCTTGAACCCACTGTTCAAGATCTGAGGCTTGAAGCCATGCAGTTTTGCATGCACTGATGCATATTGCTGAGCATTGAAGGTGGCCCTATTAACAAACTTCAATACGCTCTGGCTATGCTTAACTAGGGCAAGGTAGTCTGCTCTCTTATCTTATGGAAGAAGAGGAGCAAAGGCTTCAAGATCCCTGGATACCTCTTTGAGGAACATTCCCATGTGGAGGATATAGGAGTTAATCCTAGCAGACAGCATGGAAGCCTGGAAGCATCGAAGCCCAAAGGCATCCAAGGTTCTCGATTCTCTACCTGGAGGGTTAGAGGAGTGGGTCTTCGAGCTTTTGATTCTGTGCATCACCAATTTGACCACCATGGAATGGTGGGGGAGCTGTGGTTTTTGGAAGCCTGGAAACTCTGGTATCCGATACATAGTATTGAGGCATCGACTGTGAGGGGAGACCGTGAGGGGAGTCTCCCACATATGGAGCATAAGATCATGAAGGATGCAGTTCACCAGCAGAGTAGCTGTCTCCTTCAGTGCTGTTGGGTATTGTAGAATCTCCAACTCCTCTGCCCTTGGCTCCTTCTCTGATGTTACCATGATGGAGAGACCCTTGTCTAGATCTGGAATGAATTACTGGAAGGACATGTTCTCCGGAGGTGACATGAGTTGCTGTTGAGGTGGAGAAGGCTCCAAAGAAAGGACTCAGGACCCATGGAAATCCAGCGAGTCCCCATCCGAAACGCTGGAATCGGAATCTGAGGACTCAAAGTACCGATGCGTAAGGTGTTCACCCAAAGTTTGATGTCGGTACCGGTGTTCCGAGGTATCTGCCTTGGTGAGCCATTTAGGTTGGGATCCAATATCTATGATGATTTCTAGTGAGGGAATGGGTAGCTTCAATGTTGACACCATGTGAATCAGCCCTGATGTGCCGGCAACTGGTGTCGATGTCGGTACTGGTGCCGGTACCGATGGGCCAGTGCCTGGATCCAAGGACTTGACTGGTACTGAGGCTGCCAGGAGAATTGTTAAGCTCCACTTGATGGCCAGTATGCGCTAGTCCATCGAGGTTGCCAATGCTTGGGTACTGGTCGCAGGTACTTGTGCTACTGTCCCAGAGCATGGTACAAGTAGCTCTCTGGAGATTAAGGCCTCGGGAGCTTCCTGGAGCTCCTCTGTGGCTTTGGAGGATAGGGCCTCCCACTGGGGCTGTTTGGCAGACCGATTTATCTCCAATGCAACACCCAAGGGATCTTGATCCCTTGAGGGAGATCTACCCCTGGAGGTTAAGTCTTGCTTTGATACAGACTTGGGCTTTGACTTTGAGGATACCTGGACTCCATGACAGAATGATGAAGCTCTCGACAAAGTGGACGCCAATGATACTGTGTCCAAGATGAAGAGTGTCCCAAATTTAGAGGCCCGGTTCTGTAGGCCTCTCTGTGTCATCTTTTGACAGAGGGGACAGTCTTTTGGCTGGTGATCTGGACCAAGGCACTTTAGATACCAGTCACGTGTGTCAGTCTCTGAGATGGTGCTGCCACACTTGAAACATTTCTTGAAACCACTAGCTGGTTTCTCCATGCCTTCAATAGTGGGAAGGCTATGGTAGGCTTAAGGCCTAAAAGGGCATTGAGATACCTGGTTTTTTTTGGTTAGGAAAAGTAAAATAAGAAAAAAGAAAAGAAAAGAATGAGGAGGGAACTGACGATGTCTTTGATGGTGCCGGTGACGATGGGAAGGCAGAGGCGTTATCCACAAAAAGAGAGTTTTTCTGTGGTGACAGGATTTGCTTCCTGCTGGCTCTATGGAAAACGAAGAACTGAAGAGAGAGAGTTGGGAAGGCAATCACACAGGTACAATGGAATGTACCCAAAAGCTTTCCTATTGGACTCTGGGAAGCGTTCCTGCACAGGCTCTCTCGGTACCGATGTAACCCCATATGTGAAGACTACATTTCTGCTTGTTCCTGGAGATGGAGGGGTAGGAAGGAGGGGAATGGGAGGTATTTTTTTGTAATCTGGTACAGTTTGATCTAGTGGGATACAGTTGTGTTATACCGATTGAAAAGATGATTGCCAGGTGTACCTTTAAAATATTGTCTTATAGATAGGTTAGATTCCTTACAGAATAAACTAGTTCTGCTAGCAATGAGCTTCTATTAAGAATAGATAAATCAGTGAGTGTGTAGTTTAAACAAACAAAAACAATCCTCCTGTAAACTGCCCTACAGAAGATGTTGGTAGCTGGTAGAATTACAGACAGTGAAAACAGTTACCTTCATGTATAACCAGCTCAGCTTTGCACGAGACCTCTCCTCCAACATTTCTGGCAACGCAGGCATAGATGCCTCCATCTCGCTGCTGGGCATTGTTGATCACCAACGAATGCTTCGTGCCTTCTTTAATATGGTGGATTCGGTCACTGTCTTTCAGCAAGATGTTGTCCTGGAAAAAAAAAGATGGGGCCTTTCACAGCCATGCAAAGCAGTCATTTTTAGATAAGCTCCTAAATTTAAGCTCCTAAATTTGTGCCCTATTTTCAGCCACATTTTGGAGCATAAGAGGGTCTTTTACTAAAGGCGCTAGCTGACAATGTGTGTTCTGGTGTGCACTGATGGTGTGCTGGGACATGCATTACAAGCTAGCGCAGGGCTATGACAGCGTGGAACGATTCCTGTGCTAGGGTTATGAGTAGGCAGGTTAGGGGAGTGGACGTGGTGTGCTCAGCACAGATAGTGCTGTGTTCACCCCATAAGCTAGCTTCATTTGTGCAGGTCCATCTAATGCCACCTCAATAGGTGGAGTTAAATGCACCCATGCTATTGCAGCATGTGTTAAGGGAAGGGGCTCCACGTTAATTGCCAGGGAAATGCTTTTCACGCTCCCAACACTTAGCGCATTAGGCACAACACCATCAACTTATGGTTTCGGTGCTTTGGGTGCATGAGATGCAACGCCTTAGTGCCCTTTAGTAAAAGATGCCCTAAATTTACAACTTAAGAAATGATTAATTTTTCAGCTCAATTGTAAACTAGGAGTTCTGTGTAATGTTCATTAATGCTAAGCCAAAACTAAAATACTAACTATCTGGATGCAACAAGGTCTCAGACTTATATGAGGCTTAGATCAGCCAGACTTGCTGGGATGAAAGTTGCCTTCTTTTGCATCAACGACCTTAATTAATCATGCATCCACATGGTATTTCTTATTTTTTCTTAATTATTTTCCTCAATTCCTTTCTAGCTGTATAAACGGTCACAGTTGTATAATTCTTCAACTGACAATTTACAACTGACAATTTACAACTGACAATTTATTCTAATTTAGGAGCTTAAAATTTATGCCCCTAAATTTCAGCCTGCCATTCATTTGCCTAGATTTATCAGTTTAATTTAGGTGTCTAGTGCTAAAAATCAATGCTAAACGCCTCATTTCTTTCACCTTCCCTACATCTGCTCTCTTTGCCACCCACTTTTAATGCTCATAAATTTAGGAATTTAGTGAGATTTTAAGAAAAAAACGTAGATACTCAGACCTAGCAAATTTTCAAAGAGGCCAATTTAGGAGCATAAACCCTCAAAGTTAGGAGAATAAATCCTTTCACTATTGGGCCATAGATTTTTAGCACTTTCTGAAAATATAAGAACATAAGATATGCCATACTGAGTCAGACCAAGGTCCATCAAGCCCAGTATCCTGTTTTCCAACAGTGGCCAATCTAGGTCACAAGTATCTAGCACTTTTGTCTATTTACTGCTCATAGCTATAATTATTTTACTGTGCCAAAAGGAGGTATTTTTTGTTGTTCTGAAATCAAATGGATAAAATATTGAGCTGCAGCAGTCAATGATTTTTTAAACGCTGGCTGTCGTGGCTATACTTATTCTGGATATTCCGATAATGGCTAGTGCTCAATGTCCTGATAATGCAGCCAGCGCAATCGCTATCTGCATAGCAACAAAATTCAGCACTGCTATCCAGATAGCCTTAGGGCAGCTTTTGTGCTGTCCTAAGTGATCTAGATAGTTATCTGTATAGAGGCACAGAATATTGTTGCTATAAGGATAATCACTCACTGCACCTCAGCTCCATCCATGGACCGGATAGTGCTGAGGAAGTCTGTGAGTCTGGTCAGCGATGCTTATTCGGTTAACAGCTGCTGCTGACTGGATAAGTGCTACTGAATATCGAACCCTATGTGTTTATATATTGTGGTAAGGAGAGCTGTGCAGAGGAAATGGAATGGGAGGAAAATGAGCCCTGTCCCTTTAAATCTGGAGAGGAAAGCAGTTCCTATAGAAACCACAAGCCTCCAAGGCAGAGTATACCGAGCACTAAGCCCCGCCCACCTAGTGATGTCAGGGCTAGGTTGAGCACTGATGAGGTGCACGTGAGTAGGAAGAAAGGTGTGGTGCCTGAAAGACAGCAATTTAAAAGTGCTTCAGTTTTAGAAGAAGCAGAGCAGGCAGTTCTTGGAGTTCGTGGAGTTCCAGAGGCAGTTGATGCAGTTCAAGCAAGGGAAGCTGGTTCTGAAGAGGACAAGCTTGAAGTCAGAAACTTGCTGGGTCCCGAAGCAGGTACTTTAGTTCCAGTAGAAAAGGGAGCTTCAGGAAGAAACCTGGCTGATCCACATGCAAGGGTGAATGAGAAGCAGAGGGTGTCTGGAACCCAGAGCAGGCAACGGTATCTAGGACAAAGACGTGTTTCCAGGTGGGGAAACAGATTAAAGCAGCCCTTAAGCCTTGAAGGTAATGGAAATGTCTTATCTTTAATTCCTACCAAAAGCCAAGCTGAAGGAATAGTTAAAGAATTAAAAGACAGTGCTAAACGTTGTGTTCCCCTGAACCCTGAAAGGCAAACGTTTAATAAGCATAGAATATATGCCAGTGACTGCCAAGCCTTAACTCTGAAAGAGATTGCTAGCCTGTTGAAAGGGAGAGAAACTCCATTACAAGAGCCCGTGGCTGGAGACCACAGGGAACAGCTGCTGTTAAAACTAAATGAGCTGATACGGGAGGAGAATAGCCAGTATCCTGATATACAGGATAAGGAAGATAATCACAGCGAATCTATGAATGAGATGGAAATAGATTCGTTTGAAAACCCTAATGATTCTGATGTAGAGGAAATGCAGTGTTCTTTTTGCATGGCCAAGAACTTGAATATCTGCTAATTCATTATCTATGTGAAGGACTGTTTCATGAAAGCAATTAAGGACTTGTGCTGCACATTGCTTAAAGAAAGGAAACATGCTGGTAGTTAAAATACTGCCAAGTGTTTGCCTGCATAACTTGTGTAAAGTGAAAAGCTCTTTTGAAAGTGAAAAGCAAGAAGCTAATCTGAACAACAGATTGAGCTTTAGAAGCTTGTTCCTCACTGGAAGCTAAGAGCTGATATTCAAAAGGACATTCCTGTATTTTTGTGTTAAGCCTGTTTTCACATTCTTGGTTTGCATTATTGGAGAATTATCCAATTTCAGTTGGGGGCCATGAATTCAATGCGGGGGGAAATCCCAAAATAAATTCTCTGTTTTGCCTAATTACCGTGTGGTCACACTCCTTGCTCTAAACTACCTTACCCAGCAGCCCTCCTTGGCAGCCATTTTGGACAGAAGTAATAGTAGAGAGTAAGACAGGTGAGTCCACCTGCTCCCAGGCTACCGCCTGGACGGGTAGTTGTGACAATATTTATAGTTATTTTGGAAATGGTGTTGAGTTATATACGATCTTTGCATCTGCTATTTGTGTGCAGCAATTTAACTAGTTATATTTAATTGCATAGAGATAGCATGTCACTGCTGTCTGGTTAAAAGAAAACTAGGTCCCCAGCATACTTCTGATCCCTCCTGATTTTAGCAGCTTATGTTTTAGCTGGACATCGAATTGCTAAGGTGAAAGATAACCAATCAGTCAGCAGGTCAGACTGCTGGCAGTCCATGATTTATTTATTTATTCAATTTAAAGAATTTATATTTTGCACTATTTAAACAATCTAGGCAGATCACAATTGGACACTCACAGTTTATACCATACAAATAATCATATAAAATAATAGAACATGTAATATGATACAAATAACACAGGTACACTAAAAAAAATTTTTTTAAACTGCCTCTAATGTTTCGATTGATTTTTACGTTTTTTGGTGCGCTGAATCCAAATCTGGTAACCAATTTGCTCCATCACGTACAGATTTTTTGCTACATTGGGTTAGCAGTTTGAGGTGAACGTTTCAGATTGAGTGCGATCGAGATAAAAGTTTCTTGGATGAATTCTTTATACTAATTGTTTAGTAGTTATTCAAATAAGAATAAAGAAAATTGTAACAAGGCAGCACATAAGAATAGAGTAATGTCAACAAAACACACTGTGATGGTAGCAAAATTGTCTGCACTTAAAACAGCCACATACATGTGCACAAACATTGAGCATATAAGAGCGAGGTTAGACACAAAGCAAAGCAAAGAAATGTGCAAAAAATGTTGTACAGGTATGTATGTAAGAATAGAAAACGCAAACCGCACCATTGCAATACATGAAGACAAACACCCGATGGTGTGAAAATAAAATTCTAATAAATGAGATCTGACACTGTGGTAATAACTAGCAAATTTTTATTTCAAAGTTTAGTAAAAACACGATATTTGTCAACACAGTTTAGATTTTAAAGTCATTCTTGGGTCAATCAATCTCCTGGTGGGCCCGTTTCTTCTTCCCCCAAATGCTTCTCTTGGTGCGCTGCTTGGCGTATTTTTCATCTGGGGTTTCCCGCAGCAGCAACCAGCAGAAATCAGCCATCATAGTGGTGTTCCATCTTCCTTGGTACCTTCTCTCTGCGTCCTTGATGTCCTGGTGAAACCTTTCACCTTGTTCTTCACTGTACGCCCCCATGTTTTCGGGAAAGTAGTTCACATGGGAGTGCAAGAAATGGACTTTCAGGCTCATGTTACAGCCTTGTTCTTTGAAGGCATTGAGCATCCTGGCAACAATATCCTTATAGTTCTCATCCCGCCTGTTCCCCAAGAATTTGAGAACAACATCCTTGAAGGAATCCCAGGCTTCTTTTTCCTTCTCAGACATCGTTTCAGCGAATGCTCCATCTGAAATGAGTTTCCTTATATCAGGGCCAACAAACACTCCTTCCTTTAGCTTTGCTTCAGAAAGTCGGGGGAACTTTGAGCAAAGGTACCGAAAGCACTCACCATCTTTTGGAAGGGACTTGATGAATTGCTTAATGAGACCCAACTTAATGTGGAGAGGTGGTAATAGAATTTTATCACGAGGTACCAAGCTCTCATGAAGAACATTTTTCTCACCGGGTCTCAAATACTCCCGAATTGGCCAGTCTTTTTTCCCCCAGTGTAGGTCGCGGGCCCGGCTATCCCACAAGCAAAGGAAGCAGGGATATTTGGTGAAACCGGATTGCTGCCCTAATAGCATGGATAGAATTTTAAAGTCTCCACAAATCATCCACTTACGCTCATCATAACGAATCTTCTGAAGAATCAGTGCCAAATTCTCGTATTTTTCTTGGAGAATAACAGAGTGAGCAATAGGAACTGAAGCGAATGTGTTGCCATTATGAAGAAGAACACCTTTTATGCTGTCTTTTGACGAATCAATGAACAGCCGCCATTCAGCAGGATCATACTTGAGTTTAAACTTTTCCATCACTCCGTATATATCGTTGCAAAATACCAAATCTTCCTCTTTGCTGAAATACTTCAAAAATTGTGTCTCGCGGTTGTGGTACCAATAAAAAGTTGTTCCTGGTGACAATAGATTTTTCTGTTTAAGCCGAGAACCTAGCAGTTGGGCAGCATCTTTTGGGAGTCCTAAATCCCGGACTAAATCATTCAATTCAGCTTGAGAGAAAAGTTCAGGTTTCGGATCTGGTTCAGTTTCAAACTCGGAAGTACTGGACTCATCGGGAAAAGCCATCTGATGAGTCTCATCATGATCAGAACCGTCCACACAAATATGATCCAAAGATTTTGGTGGTTCAGGCACAGGTACTTCGTTGCTATGAGGCATAGGCCTAATTGCTGAGGGAAGGTTGGGGTAACTTATTACGTTCTTATTTTTTAAGTTGTATCCCTTCACAATGCAAGAGCAAAAATAGCAGTCACTGCTGTGGTCTCTTTGTTCACGCCACATCATAGGTATTCCGAAACGAAATGCTTGTTTTTTACTTTTCATCCATAAGCGTAGATCTTCCTCACATGTCTTGCACACTTTGTGAGGAGCCCACGGTTTGTCTTGATCGCCTAACTTCAAACCGAAATAGGCGAAATATACTTTTTTAATAAATGCAGAAATGTTCCTCTGCCGCTTTTTCACGGTATATTCCCCACAAATAAAACAAAAACTGTCCGGAGAGTTGACGCAACCTCTGGTTCTGTGAGCCATCACAAATACACAGCACTGCAAACTACAACTGTAGTGAACCACTTCGGAATAAAGCTGGATTACGACTGAGCAAACAAAAGGTAATAATGAACTTGCAAGAAACTGAAATTTGACAGGAACGTTCATGTCGCAACCACCGTGTTTGAGCGAGCGAACGAGTCGAGGCGAACAGGAAAGAACTTGCGCCAGCGCGAGTACTGGATTTAGCCCCCCGCCTCCCAATTGTCCTGTTAATGTATAAAATGAATACAAAACACTCTAAAATATCATGAGGGAGTGTTTCTAGTTAGTTAACCATTAAAACCTCTATTTTGGGCCAAGAAAATAAACTGCAGTCGGCTAAAAAGAAATTATGTGAACATTCCTTATATGGGTAAGAAATCTAATTTTGCAAGAAAACGTGACGTGATGGAACATTTTGGCTATTTTTCCTGGATTCAGCACCCCAAAATCTATAGGAATCAGTTGCAAAACTGGAGGCAGTTTTTTGGTAGTGTACCTGTGTAATCATCTAAAACAATAAGGGCCCAATATTCAGCAGCGGCAGCTAGTGCTATTACAGCGGCTAGCCACCACTGCTGAACTCTAAACCCGGATATTCAATGCTGGAGCCATAGAGTGTCATTCTAAAAGGCTTAGGGGCTTGTTTACAAAGCCGCGGAAGCGGTTCGCGATCGTTATCGGATTTCAATGGGGCCGCGGCTGCGATAACGATCGCGAACCGCTACCGCGGCTTTGTAAACAAGCCCCTTAGTCACAGTTTGGACATCTGCAGACATGGCTTTGTAACCATTCCACAAATGCCGTTTGCAGACATCTCCAGTACAGGGGTAACGCAAACGAAAAGACGCCCCTAAATTCAAAATTTGGGGTCTCAGCAACAGGAATTGCTTCCTCCTCTTCTGGGTTGTCCTAGCCATATCAGGAAACATTCTTATCTTGCAATTCAAATATAAAACATCTCTAAAGAACATTTTTAACAGCCAGTCCTGGTCATAATCCATTGTTAGTTGAACCATCAATGTGGATAATTGTAGAACTTCCTCTACCGACTGTTCAAGAAGCTCCGTAATATTAATAACATCAAAATCAGTCCCCTGTTGCACACCTTCTGAGTATGAGGAAGTTTTTCCTTGCAGAATATAGTAAACCTTTACTGTCAGTAGAATAGAGGATTCTGGAATCTTCATAATCTCTATTAAATATTTCTTGAATAAGTCATAAGGGGAAATAGCTCTCAACTTAGGAAAATTACGCAAATGAAGATTCCTGCATCAATTGGCATTTTCTAAGGTCTCGATTTTCAGTTGTACAACCATATTGTCCTTTATTAATATTGAATTATGAGACTCCAATATTTTAATTCTGTCTTCTTGGCCCAAAAACATTTCTTGTAAAGACTTAAAATCTGATTAACATTGCAACACTTCGGCAGAAATTTGAGAAGTATGCTGGGACAAAGGCTGTGCAATAAGATTAAGTGAACTCTGAAGACCTTGAATGGCATTCCATAAGGTTTCTAAATTAACAGAATGTGTCTGTCTGGTTTCCCCACTAGAAGAAATAGGAGCCAAAGAAATTACAGGCGGGGCATCAGTTGATGGCACACTCCTTTGGCCCCTTCCACTAAGTTCTTCCACGGATTTAGTATTGCTGAAGTCACTCTCTCCACACCTCCACTCGATGTCTGTGTCAGCACTAGTTTCCAGGCCCCAGGAACGGCGTCATTGGATCAGAGAGATGTCACCAGTGGCATACTAGCAGCTGGGATATTCACTGACATCCTCCCCCCCAAGGGAAAGCGAAATCACCTCCAATTGTCTAATCAACTCTAAGGAGGCACCTCAGGGGATTGCTGGTAAGGCAGTCTCCCAAATAACAAAGGAGGTGATGAAAGACTGAACCGGCATTGATGTTGCTCCAACACCTGGGACCTGGGACTTGGCCGAGGTAACTCGTGTCTTCTTCTTTCTCTTGCCCACACCTTCAGGGCAAAGCAGCTTTACCACGTTTGCCTGATTCCACCATCTTACAACGTTCTGATGTAGTGTAGGATTTTTAGTGTGGACGCAGTTTTGGCGCATGGTAAATTTTACTGTGGTGCACTTGATGTGTCCAAAACACCAAGCAACCCAGGAACACAGTTTAATAAACATACTCTTTAGTCATCTATTGCATTAGTAATAAATTGGTGCTATCTGATACTTAATCTACCTAGTTAATGCTTTAAGCGGCATGTTTACTAAATGCTAGTGCACTATCTGCTATAGCATCCATGTTATTCCTATGGGCAAGATGGCAGATAGCGCGCACTAATGTTTAGTAAACATGGCCCTAAATAGTTTAAATTTATCCAATTAACTGCTGAATTAAATTAGGAGTTCAGTATTCTCTCTTCAGACATCCCATCTATATACATCTGCTGAGATTTTTTTCATTTAAGAGGGAATTCGTACTCAGGGCATCTTTTCCCATAAATACCCACATCCTGTTTTATCAAAGAACCTGGACTTCTCAAACTGTATTTCACCTCTAGATTACCAGTTCGGATCAAGGTCAGGTGGATGGAAGTCATCGAAAAACCATTCAGTTGGTTTTTGAGAAATGAGTTGCTGTTTTTCACTGTAAGATAGCAATAAGTCTTGAAGGACTAGAACAGGGGACTGTTACTTCTGGAGAGAGATCTGCAATTGTGAGTATATACTTCTGGGAATTTTCTGAATGGAATTCTTTCTATTAAAGCTATTTAATCTGTGAACCCACTATTTTTGTTAAATCAGTCAGGGCCTAGTAGCAGCAGTTTAAGTTTAAATTTAAAACACAGAAGAGAACTTTCTGGTTACATTTCATACCCAGCAGAGAGCTTGTAGTTTTAATTTAATAGTCACTCAGGGCCTAGTATCAGCAAAGTACTTTTAGTTTAAATTTAAACACAGAAGAGAGCTTTCTGGTTAAATTTGGAACCCAGCAGAGAGCTGTAGTTTAAATTTAATAGTCACTCAGGGCCTAGCATCAGCAAAGTACTTTTAGTTTAAATTTAAAACACAGAAGAGAGCTTTCTGGTTAAATTTAGAACCCAGCAGAGAGCTTGTAGTTTAAATTTCATAATAAGTTAGAGCCTAGCAGCAGCAAAGAGCTATAATTTAAATCAAATAAGAATATAGCTTACCTCAACAGCACAGGACAAGGTACTGTGTAGCAGCCCACTTTTAATAAGTGTTATTTCCCTCCCTCCCTCCCCACATCCACCCACCCCTGGGATAATCGTAGCTTTATAGGTACTTACACATCTTAAAAGACAGGAGGTGTTGTCAGGTGAAGCTCGTTATCCAAATCAGTCATACACTAAGGACCTGAGATTGATTAAGCTTCAGATGAACAAGCTATATTAAACGTATTAGGTACAGTTTTATTGGTATAAATATCCATAACAACCCTTAGTAAGTAAAGAACTTAAAGATCTAAACAAAAACTTAAAACTAAGATGCAGACAGCAGTCCAGCAGCGAGATGGGGGCTTTCCAGTCTTTTGCATTGAGTGTCACATGTATGATTTTCTCCCAGTTGGTGAGAGGTCTTACGTGTGCACTAGGTGGAAGGAGCTCTTTGCTCTCAGGGAACGAGTCCGTTCTCTAGAGGCTAGAGTAGCAGACTTGGAAAACATAAGAAAGACAGAGAGGTACATAGACGAGACCTACAGTGATATAGTCCTGAAGTCCCACCTCCAGTCTGGCAGCATCCCTGTTGCCATGGAGGAGAGAGGTCACGTGACAGGACAGCATCACCCTGGTGTGGCAAGAAGTGATCCTGTAACTAGGACCTGTCCTCCAGGTGATGTAAAACCCTCTCGCACCGAGGAAGTTTCTCCAGGGCTATGTGCCCATGAGGGAAGGGTTAGGACAGCCATTATAGTTGGTGATTCGATCATTAGGCATGTAGATAGCTGGGTGGCTGGTGGACGTGAGGATCGCCTGGTAACATGTCTGCCTGGTGCGAAGGTAACGGACCTCACGCGCCACCTAGATAAGGTCTTAGATAGTGCTGGGGAGGAGTCTGCCGTCTTGGTACATGTCGGTACTAATGACATAGAAAAATGTGATAGGGAGGTTCTGGAGGCTAAATTTAGGCTTTTAGGTAGGAAGTTGAAATCCAGAACTTCCAGGGTAGCATTCTCCAAAATGCTTCCCATTCCACGTGCAGGACCGAAAAGGCAGGCAGAGCGCCGGAGTCTCAATGCGTGGATGAGACAATGGTGCAGAGATGAGGGGTTTGGATTTGTTAGGAACTGCGGTACATTCTGGGGAAAGGAGGGGCTCTTCCGAAGGGATGGGCTTCACCTTAACCGGGATGGAACCAGGCTGCTGGCATTAACCTTTAAAAAGGAGATAGAGCAGCTTTTAAACTAGATAACAGGGGAAAGACGACAGTCGCCCAAGAGCGGATGGTTCAGAAGAATGTATCCTTGAAGGATACTACCAAAAGCAGAGAGGCTCCAAAAAAGAGCAAAGTAGCCTAAATGCCCTCGAGTATGGAGCAGACAGAGCTTAAAGATCCCAAATTACCCATGTCTACCAATAGCCAAATTAATATGAATAAAATACAGTATCTAAAATGCTTGTATGCAAATGCTAGACGTCTAAAAAATAGGATGGGAGAGTTAGAATATATAGCACTAAATGAGAGGTTAGATATGATTGGAATATCAGAGACATGGTGGAAGGAGGACAACCAGTGGGACACTGTGATACCTGGGTACAAACTATATCGTAATGATAGAGCTGATCAAATTGGTGGAGGGGTTGTGCTCTATGTTAGAGAGGCCATTGAGTCAGAAAGGATTAAAGTTTTGCAGGAAACAAAATTTGATGTAGAATCTCTATGGATTGAAATTCCATGTAAAAAGGGAAAGGCGATGGCAGTGGGGGTGTACTATCGACCGCCTGGCCAGAATGAACAAATGGATGATGAAATGCTCAAAGAAATCAAGGAAGCTAACAAAAGTTACAGCTCGGTAATAATAATGGGTGATTTCAATTACCCCGGTAACGACTGGGTCAGTGTCACGGCAGGACATGCTAGGGAGATAAAGTTCCTACATGACATAAATGACTGCTTCTTGGAGCAGCTGGTTCATGAACCGACCAGAGGGGAAGCCATATTAGACCTAGTCCTTAGTGGAACACCAGATCTAGTGCAAGAGATAAGGGTGTTGGGGCCACTTGGCAATAGTGATCATAGCATGATCACCTTTGATTTAATTAGTGGAGGAACGACAGTAAGGAAATCCACAGTACTACCTTTTAACTTTCGAAAGGGAGACTATGATAAAATGAGGAAAATAGTTAAGGAAAAATTAAAAGGAGCAGTTGCAAAGGTTAAATCAAGCTTGGGTGTTGTTGAAAAATACTATCTTGGAAGCCCAGGCCAGCTTTATTGCACGCTTTAAGAAAAGTGGAAGGAAGTCCAAAAAACTGCCAGCATGGTTTAAAGGGGAGGTCAGAGAGGCTGTTGTTGCCAAAAAAGCATCTTTCAGGAAATGGAAAAAAGAGCCAAACGACGAAACCTGGAAACAGCACAACCACTGGCAGGTCAAATGCAAGGCATTGATAAAGAAGGCAAAGGGAGAATTTGAGAAGAAGCTTGCTGCTGAAGCAAAAACGCGAAGTAAAGATTTTTTTCAAGTACATTCGTAGCAAAAAACCTGTGAGAGAGTCGGTTGGACCATTAGATGATAGAGGAGTTAAAGGGGCACTAAGAGGCGACAAGGCAATAGCGGAGAGCTGAATGAATTCTTTGCTTCGGTCTTTACTAAGATGTAGGGATGTTACCCATGACTGAAGTGGTATTTAAAGGTGCGGAAGAATTGAAGGAAATATCGATACATCAGGAAGATGTATTACAACTATTAGATAAACTGAAGAGTAGCAAATCACCTGGGCCGGAGGTATACATCCAAGGCTGTTGAAAGAACTGAAATATGAGATTGCAGACCTGCTATTAGTAATCTGTGAACTATCATTAAAATCATCTCTAATACCTGAAGATTGAAGGATCGCCAATGTAACAGCAATTTTTAAAAAGGGTTCCAGGGGTGATCCGGGAAACTACAGACCGGTGAGCCTCACGTCAGTACCGGGAAAAATGGTAGAAACCATCATACAGAATAAAATTAATCAGCATGCAGATAGTCATGGCCTAATGGGAGACAGCCAACATGGCTTTAGACAAGGAAGATCTTGTCTTACTAATCTGTTATGTTTTTTGAAAGTGTGAATAAACAGGTGGACAAAGGTGAGTCGGTTGATATAGTGTATCTGGACTTTCAGAAAGCCTTTGACAAGGTCCCTCATCAGAGACTTTTGGCAAAACTAAAGAGTCATGGGATAGGAGGCAGTGTATTACTGTGGATCAGGAACTGGTTAAAAGATAGAAAGCAGAGGGTTGGGCTAAACGGCCAATTTTCCCAATGGAGAAAGGTGAATAGTGGTGTACCCCAGGGATCTGTGCTGGGTCCGCTGCTTTTTGACATATTCATAAATGACCTGGAAAGTGGAATAATGAGTGAGGTTATCAAATTTGCAGATGACACAAAACTATTTAAAGTTGTTAAAACTCAATAGGATTGTGGAAAATTGCAAGAGGATCTTGATAAATTGGAAGACTGGGCATCAGAATGGCAGATGAAATTTAATGTGGACAAGTGCAAAGTTATGCATCTATGGAAGAACAACCCAAACTATGCTTACATGATGCAAGGTTCCACATTAGGAACCACCACCAAGGAAAAAGATTTAGGCGTCATTGTGGATAACATGTTAAAACCCTCGGCCCAGTGTGCAGCGGCAGCCAAGAGAGCAAATAGAATCCTAGGTATCATAAGGAAAGGAATGGAAAATAAAACAAAAGATCTTATAATGCCTCTATACCATTCCATGGTGATACCGCACCTTGAATATTGTGTGCAATTCTGCTTGCCGTATCTTAAAAAGGATATAGCGTTATTAGAAAAGGTTCAGAGAAGAGCCACCAAAATGGTAAAGGGGATGGAAGGATACTCCTATGAAGAAAGGCTAAAAAGGTTAGGTCTCTTTAACCTGGAAAAGAGACGGCTGAGGGGAGATATGATAGAAGTCTATAAATTAATGAACGGAGTGAAACGGGTAAATGTAGATCGATTGTTTACGTTATCAGAATATAGAAAGACTAGGGGACATGCAATGAAGCTACAGGGTAAACTATTTAAGACTAATAAAAGAAAATATTTTTTCACTCAACGTGTAATCAAACTCTGGAATTTGTTACCTGAGGATGTAGTAAAGGCTGTTAGTGTAGCTGGGTTTAAAAAAGGTTTGGACAAGTTCCTGGAGGAAAGGTCCATAAACCATTATAAAGAAGGGACCCAGGATATCAATGCTTGACCCAGTACAAGCACTGCGGAACATGTGTCTTTTGGGGAAACTGCTAAGTACGTGTGACCTGGATTGGCCACTGTTGGAGACAGGATGCTGGGCTTGATGGACCTTGGTCTGACCCAGTATGGCATATCTTATGTTCTTATGTTCTTATAATAATGGGTCTCAACTGAAAAGCCAAAGCTTGAATGGGCCTGGAGACCAAATTATCCCCTTCCCTTGGGGGGGGGGGGGGGGGGGGGTGTCCTGACATTTCCATGATTTGCTTATTCTGTGGCTAAATAGAGGACTATGGGCCTCTTTTACTAAAGCCGATTAGCCAGTTAACATGTTTTTTAATGTGTAGCAACAGTCAGGAACACTAATCAGCAATCACAGGATGGGGCTGGGAATGAGTAGAGTGTGGGCATGGAGAGCACATGCTCCCTTGGGTTTCTGCAGTTAGAGTAGTTACTCACCTGTAACAGGTGTTCTCCAGGAGCAGCAGGAATCAGTCCTCACTTATGGGTGTCATCAACGCCGATGAAGCCCCAGTGGAGCATTTCCCCAGCTTTCTATGAAAGCCTTTGGGAATGCAGGCACGCATGCGCAGTTCCCTTCCCGCCTAAAGGTGTCATCTTACCTCAGTCAAATGACATAGCTAAGAACAGCACACAAAAATGTAAAATAAACTATGTACAACTGCAACTCCCAGGGGAGGAGGGAGGGTTGTGAGGACTGATTCCTGCTGCTCCTGGAAAACACCTGTTACAGGTGAGTAACTACTCTTTCTCCAGGACCAAGCAGGAAGTCAGTCCTCACATATGGGTGACTCCCTAGCTCTGGGCTACCGAGGAGCCCAGGCTGAACAAGAGAACTCCCTCTAGTCCCAGCATCAAAGAAAGGCTTTCCATTGACACAACCTCCACGGGTAGCCCAACAGAGGGCAGGAGGGCAGGAGTTGCCTAAACCTCAAAGAGATTCCGGAGTACTGCCTGGCCAAAAGCACTGTACCTACGGGACTCCCTCTCCAGACAGTAATGGGCTGCAAAAGTCTGGCTTGAAGACCAAGTTGCAGCCCTGCAGATATCTACCAATGGTATAGAGCGGAGATGAGCCACTGAGGCAGCCATTGCCCTGACACGGTGGGCCGTGACCCTACCCTGCAAAGGAAGGTCAGCTGCCTTGTAAGCCCAGGTGATACAGTCAGCTACCCAGACGGACAAGGTACGCTTGGACACAGCCAACCCTAACTTATTAGGGTCAAAGGAAACGAAGAGCTGAGTAGTCCTTCTATGCCCTTGCGTATGGTCAAGGTAGAAGGATAAGGCCCTCCTTCAGTCCAGGGTATGCAGAACTGCTTCAGCCTGGCTTGCATGAGGCCTAGGGAAGAACATTGGAAGAACCACCTTGAGGTGGAAAGAGGAGACAACTTTTGGGAGGAACTTAGGATGAGTCCTGAGGACTACCCTGTTCCTATAGATTCTGGTGTAAGGCCTGTCACAGACCAGGGCCTGAAGCTCACTAACTCGCCTGGCCGAGGTTAGGGCTATCAGGAAGAGAGTCTTCCAGGACAGGAAGCGTAGAGGGCAAGTAGCCATCGGCTCAAAAGGAGGGCGAGTCAATTGCTGCAAGACCACATTCAACTCCCACTCAGGAGCAGGAGGATGGATTGGAGGCTTGAGCAAGAGCAAGCCTCTGAGAAACCGGGACACCAAGGGGTGACCCGATAGAGAATGTCCTTCCACCAATGAGTGGTGAGCTGCTAGAGCTGAGAGGTGGACCCGAACAGAATTGGACTTAAGTCCTTGATTTGATAAGTGCAGTAAGTACTGAAGTACTACTGGTACAGTACAGGAGAAAGGATCCTCTGTACGTAGGTGACACCACACAGAAAACCTTTTCCATTTGAGAGCATAGGTTTTCCTAGTGGATTGTCTCCTAGAGGCTAGGACAACCTCCTCAACTTCCTGAGGTAGGCCTCAGGGAGCCAAATCTACCCTGCAGCCTCCAGGCCATCAAATTGAGAGCTTTGAGATTGGGGTGCAGAAGGGAACCCTGCTCCTGAGAGAGAAGGTCGGGTTGCAACCCCAGAGGCAGTGGGGGATCCACTGCCAGCTGAAGCAGCAATGGAAACCAAGGCCGTCTCGGCCACCTGGGAGCCACCAGCAGGACCGAGGCCTTGTCCTGAAGAATCTTGAACAGAGTTCAGGCCACCAAGGGCGTGGGAGGAAACGCATACAAGAGGCCCTGAGACCAGGGAATCAGAAAAGCATCTGCTGCTATCCGCAGAGGATGCAGTTGCCTGGAGCAGAACTTTGGTAACTGCTTGTTCAGGGGACTGGCAAACAGATCTATCAAAGGAAGACCCCATTTCAGGAAGATTTTCTGAACTACTAGAGGATGCAGCTGCCACTCGTGAGGCTGCAAAATTCTGCTCAACCTGTCGGCCAGGTAGTTGTCCTGGCCTGGAAGGTACACAGCCTTGAGAAGCATGTTGTGTTTGAGGGCAAAAGAGCAAAGGTCCTGAGCCTCCCGACAAAGGAGTCTGGACCCAGTCCCGCCTTGTTTGTTCACATAAAACATGGCTACCTGGCTGTCCGTCTGAACAAGGACAGATTGATGAGCCAGGGCAGGAGAGAAAGCTTTGAGTGCTATTCGAATAGCCCCGAGTTCGAGGAGAATGATCTGCTGTGCAGCCTCCCAAGGAGACCACAGGCCCTGGGTGCACTTGTTTAGACAATGAGCCCCCCAGCCCTGCAGGGAAGCATCTGTGGTCAGTACCACTGTGTACCCAGGAATTTGAAAGGGCACCCCTTTCAGTAGATGGGGTGGGTGCAACCACCAGCTGAGGGAGTCCAGGAAAGGTTTGGACACCCTTATCCTGTCTCTGAGGCTGCCTGTGGCCTGTGACCACTGAGTCCGCAGGCATCACTGAGAAGGCCTCATATGGAGCCTGGCATTGGGGGTCACGTGTACTGTCGAAGCCATGTGGCCCAGAATCCGCAGGCATAGTCTGGTGGAGACCAGTGACCTGCTGAGAAACTGGTTTGCTAAGTTTATCAGTCTTTGGGCCCTGTCTTCTGGCAAGAATGCCTTTGCCAGGAGAGAGTCCAGTCTGGCCCCTATGAACTCCAAGTTCTGGGAGGGGAGCAAAGTGGACTTTGCGAAGTTTATTACAAACCCCAAGCTTTGAAGCAGAGCAATAGTTCTGAGGGTGGTCTGTCGGGCCTCCTGGCACGTCTGACCTCTTATGAGCCAGTCGTCCAGATAGGGAAAGACAAAGATGCCCTGACCTCTCAGGTAGGCCGCCACCACTGCCAGGCATTTTGTAAAGACTCTGGGGGCGGAGGTTAGGCCAAAAGGCAGAACTCTGTACTGATAATGGTTTCCTCCCACAATGAACCTGAGGTACTTTCTGTGGTCTGGATGAATGAGGATGTGAGTATACGCATCCTTTAGATCTAAGGAGCATAGCCAATCTCCCTGCTGGAGGTAGGGCAGAAATGTTCCAAGAGTAAGCATCTTGAACTTTTCTTTCTCTAGGAACTTGTTGAGGTTCCTGAGGTCCAGGATAGATCGAAGGCCACCGGTTCTTTTGGGTACCAGGAAATACCTGGAGTAGAACCCTTGACCGTGGAAGTGGGGAGGCACAGGCTCCACTGCCCTGTCCACCAACAGACCTTGGAGCTCTTGGATGAGAAGGTCTGTGTGCAGGGGAGGCCTTGGAGGTTCCCCTGGAAAATATGGCGGAGGCAGTTGGTGAAAGTGTAGTGCATAGCCCCTGTGGACTATGTTTAACACCCAACTGTCCCCAGTGATGTGGGGCCACTGGTGGGCAAAGAGGGCGAGGCGACCTCCTGTGCAGGGTAGGGAGAGCAGGGACTGAGAGGCTACGCTCAAGGAGTCAAAACCCCCCACCCTGCTGATTAAGAGCAGGGGCCGGGGGCTTGGGGGTCCTCTGCCTACGGGGCCCATTACCCTGCCCCTTGGCTTGCTGACCCTGGGGTGCAGCTTGGGCAGCCTGATACTGAGGGTACTGTTTGTAGGCAGTGCCCTTTCTCGGGTAAAAGGGCTTCTTACCCGAGGCCTTCTTCTTGTGAGAAGGGGCAGAGGTCTTTCTAGACAGCTTTGTCCGTGTAAGGTGCTCGGTCTCGAGCTGTGCGGCCTTCTCGGTCATAGGCTTGCCAAAAAGGTTCTCACCTCGGCAAGGGACATCGACCAACTTGTCCTGAACCCATGGCTCGAGGTCCGATGACTGCAGCCATGCCTGGCGTTGAGCCGCGAGGCCGGCTGCCGCAACTTGGGCCGAAGCCTCGAAGCCATCGTAGGCGGCGCGGGACATAAACTTAGAACAGTCCCGAATCCCCGAGGACAAGGACTTGAATCTCTGCAAGGGCTCCCCGGAGAGACCAGCGGAGAACCCGGCCAACTCCTTGGCCTGGTCTCGCAAGTACATGCCCATGTACAGCTGGTAAGATTGGACACGGCAGGCAAGCATCAAGCCCTGGAAGCACTTTCTACCAACACCATCGAGGTTCCGGGCCTCCCTGCCGGGGGGCACCGCAGAGTGCATCTTCTGACTTTTCAGGCGATGCATGGCCGATTCCACCACCATGGAATGGTGCGGTAGCTGCGCCTTCTGAAAGCCAGGGCTCTTCCGGAGTCGATAAATCGAATTGACCCGCTTGCTCAAAACCGGCACCGAGGCCGGTGCCTCCCACATCCGGAAGAGGAGCCGTTCCAGCATCAGAGGAACCGTGACAGTAAAGGCCTCCTTCGGAGGAGAGTCGTACTGCAGGGTCTCGAGCTCCTCGGCTCGAAGTTCTTCCTCGGGGTCCGCCGGGATAGCCAATGCGGTGGCCTTATCCCAGACAAACTCCGAGAACCGGGTATCCTCCGGAGGGGATCTACTCCGGGGTTCAGTCTGCGGTGAGTCCGACGGGACGCACCGAGTCTTGAACGTGTCGGGGGACTCCACATCCTCCGTCTCCCAGGCGGACTCATCCGACGAGGAGTCAGGATCCGACCCCGCGGGGCCTGGGAGCACCCGCCCCGATGCCGGAGGCACCGGCATCGACGCCCTCGGTCCCGAACGGGAGGTCGAGGGAGACCGCGACCGAGGACGACCTCGAGCCATCATGGTCTCAAGTATCGGCTCGGTCTCTGGGGTCGACTTCGATGTCGATGTCGCGGTGGTCGGGGCAGATGCGCCAGACAGGCTGGCCATCAGTGCCCGCTGCTGCTCCATGAAGGCAGACAGTCTGCACTCCAAGGCTGTCATCCTGAGACTCAGCTCGGGAGATGCAGCAGCCACCGACTCGGGCCCCGGCGGCGCCGGGCCCGACGTCGGCTCTCTGGGAGGAGAGTCCTCGAGGACCACAGGGCTTACGTGTCCAGCAGACTCCGGCTCCACGCGAGGAACTTTGGCAGGCTTCTCTTGTTCCACGGGCCCGGAGCGACAGTCGGGGGTCTTAGACCTGGCCCTCGAGGGGCCAGGGACCTCTTCCGACTACGCCCTCACGAGCCGCTTCTTCCTCTTGTGTTCCTGGTTGGGGGACGCCCTGTCCGAGGAGCCACGACGCCGCTCGGGATCCGAATCCCGAGATGTCGAGGCCTCAGACGAGGTCCGGGCTTAGCCGGAGGCTGAGTCAGAGAAAAACCTTTCTTTCTGCTGCTGGCGACTTTGCAGTGCCTTGGAAGACATCTTCCCACACGGTGCACACGTCTTAGGGTCGTGATCAGGACCGAGGCACCGAAGGCAGCAGTCGTGTGTGTCGGTGAGAGACATCAACTTCTTACACCGATCACACTTTTTAAAACCGCTGGAAGCCATCGGGGAAAAAAAAGAGTCCCCGCGAGGTCAAAGAACCGGCCTTCCAGGGAAAAAGTAAAAAATGGCGCGAACGCCAGCCACGAAGGGCAAAAACTGAAAAAGAATTAACGGGCTCGATACCGGAGTACCGAACTCGGCGGGAGGGGTACCGGCGTCGAACCGGAGAAGAAAAATAGCGAGAATCGCCAAAAAAATCAAATTTTTATCCGGGATGACAGGACACATGTCCGGTGGGCTTCTCGGAAAAAGAGAGACTGAGGTAAGATGGCACCTTTAGGCGGGAAGGGAACCACACATGCGTGCCTGCATTCCCAAAGGCTTTCATAGAAAGCTGGGGAAATGCTCTGCTGGGGCTTCATCGGCGTCGATGACACCCATATGTGAGGACTGACTTCCTGCTTGGTCCTGGAGAAAGTATGATGATCTTTGCAGGTTTCTGGTCATGCTGTGACTTCGTAACTGCAACCGATGTTTCAGCCACCTGAACCGTCAGTTCCAGTTACGAAGACACAGCATGACCGCCGCTGCTTTGCCTGGTGCCTTGCAGGGAGACTGCATGAAGGAGTGGCCTATTGGACGAGTCCACTCGAGAGCATAGCCCTTCCGAATGAGCTCCAGGACCCATTGGTCTGATGTAATCTGGGCCCAGGCAGGGTAGAAATCCCACAACTGACCTCCCTTGGGTTGCACACCCACATGGTACCCCCTCGCTTCATTACATAGTAACATAGTAAATGACGGCAGATAAAGACCAGTATGGTCCATCTAGTCTGCCCAGCAATATGACAGGAGTGGGTGCACCCCTTCCCATGTCTTTTAGGGAGTAGGTGCACCCCTACCCATGTCTTTGCTTAGTGGTGCATTCACCAAAAGCAGGTGCACCCCTCCCCGTGTCTTCACCCCTCCCCATATCTTTGTTTGTTTAGGGGTGAACACACCGCTCCCCCCCCCTCCATTGCTCCATGTAGGACACCCCTATTTGTTGAGAAATTAGATGGTTCAGTTTATTTTGATTTAATCTTGTTGCTGTAAAATGATCCACAGTGTCTGTCCCATGCCACTTTGAATTCCGTCAATGTATTTGTCCCCACCACCTCCATTGGGAGGGCATTCCAAGCATCCACCACCCTTTCAGTAAAAAAGTATTTCCTGACATTGCCCTTCAATTTACCACCTTGCAGCTTCATGTTATGCCCTCTAGTTCTACAGCTTCCCCGTCTCTGGAAGAGGTTTGTTTGTTCATTATTTCTCTTTAAGTATTTAAAGGTCTGAATCATATCTCCCCTATCCCTCCTCTCCTCCAAAGTGTACATATTTAGGTCTTCAAGTCTCTCCTCATAAGGCTTCTGACGCAGGCTCCAAATCATTTTGGTCGCCTTCCTCTGAACAGCTTCCATTCTTTTTACATCCTTTGCAAGATATGGTCGCCAAATCTGAACACAGTATTCCAAGTGAGGCCTTACCAGAGACTTATACAGTGGTACTAGTACCCCTTCCTTTCTGCTGGTAATTCCTCTTCGAAAGCAGCCCCACATCCTCCTGGCTTTTGCCACTGCCTTGTCGCACTGTTTTGCCACCTTGAGATCAACAGAAGTAATCACACCGAGGTCTTTCTCCTGCTCCGTGCCCACCAACCTCTCGCCCCCTATCGTGTACATTTCACTTGGATTTCTGCTTCCCAAGTGCATGACACTGTACTTCTTCACATTAAATCTTAATTGCCAAGCATCAGACCATTCCTCCAGCTTTTGCAGATCCCTCCTCATGTTCATCACTCCCTCGGGGGAGTCCACTCTGTTGCAAATTTTCGTGTCATCTGCAAAAAGACAGACTTTTCCATTCAGTCCTTCAGCAATATCACTCACAAATACATTGAACAGTGCCGGGCCTAGGACCGAACCCTGAGGCACCCTGCTGATCACCTTCCTTTCATCCGAGTGAGCTCCATTTATCATCACCTTCTGTCGTCTGTCAGTCAACCAATTTCTGATCCAGTTTACCACCTTGGGACCCATCCCCAAACTATTGAGTTTATTGATAAGCCTCCTATGAGGGACAGTATCAAAGGCTTTGCTGAAATGCAGGTAGATGACATCCATCAGGTGTCCTTGATCCAATTCTCTGGTCACCCAGTCAAAGAATTCAATGAGATTCGTCTGGCAAGATTGTCCCTTGGTAAAACCGTGTTGCCTCATATCCTGCAACCCGTCGGTTTTGAGAAAGTTCATTATTCGCTCTTTCAAGACCGTCTCCATTACTTTTTCCCACCACCGAGGTAAGGTCCACGGGCCTGTAGTTTGACACTTCTTCCCTGTCCCCACTTTTGTGTAGAGGTACGACGTCAGCCATTCGCCAGTCCTGAGGAACCTCTCCTGTTTCCAAGGATCTGTTGAAAACATCCTTTAACGGCCCTGCAAGAACCTCTCTGAGCTCTTTCAGTATCCTGGGATGTATCCCATCCGGTCCCATGGCCTTGTCCACTTTCAGTTTTGCAAGTTGTTCTAAAACCTCATCCTCTCTGAATGGTGTGGTATCTACCTCATTCCCATTTTTATATTTGGGAGTCACAGGTGGTCCTTCTCCAGGATTTTCTTTAGTAAAAACAGAGCAGAAGTATTTGTTTAGTAATTTCGCTTTATCAATGTCATTTTCCACGAGTCCATTTCCAGCACTTCTGAGTCCTGCAATTCCACCTCTGATCTTCCTTTCCCGAATATACCTGAAGAAAGTGTTGTCGCCGCACTTAACATCTTTAGACATCTTTTCCTCTGCCTTTGATTTTGCTATCCTTATTTCTCTTTTTGTCTCCTTGAGTTTGATCCTGTATTCATTTCTGTGTTCTTCTGTTTGCAAGCTTTTGAATTTTGCACTTTCTTGGGCACCGAGGTCGAGGCGGCGCCAAAACCTCTGCCCACTCCTCAAAAATCTCCAAACCTCTGCTACATAGAAGGGAATCTGCCCCTCTGGTAAGGAGTAAATCAAGACATACAAAAATGCTTAAAATCCCATGGTTGTCCTCTACTTAAAGATGGCATGCGGCTCTGCTTCGGCTTATCCTCTGGTAGGCGACCTCCCTTGGATTCACCCAAGTCCACTCTTGGATTCGCCCAAGTCCTTGACCAATTTGTCTAGATACTCCTTGAAGGGGAGCTTGCTACGGTGGGATTTAGAAGAGCTGTCCGCCACCCAGCTAGAGTCGAACTGCCACTATCGATGCCATACCTTTTGATAGCCCTCTAATAAGATCGTAGTGGGTATCGGCCAGGAAGGCCGCCCCTGACTCCAATTTGGCCGCCTCCCCTGACAGGTCCTCTGCCGGCTCTCCCTGCTGTTGAACCCATGGCGACCAGTGGAGGCAGACTCTGGCTACCCAGGCCCCGCAGATGGAGGGCTGCAGTGAAAGGACATTGATATCAAAAGCCTGCTTTAACAAGGTATCCAACTTCCTGTCCTGGATATTGTGATGGAGCTGACACTACTGAAGCTATGGAGTTAAGAGAAAACTCTGTTTCTTTAATAGAAACTGATTTACAGAGAATGCAGTTACCAAGAAGTGCAGCTAGAGGGAGCAGGCATGAGGCTGCAGAAGGTAGGCTGACACACCCAGATTGTAATGATGCAATAGCTAATCAAACACACCTGAGTGGAGGGCCAGAAAGCTCACTAGAGAAACGGCTTTATAAGCAGTGCTCAGTTAGGAGAATACAGAGAGGACCACAGGAGCAGAGAGGACCACAAAGAGAGAGAGGATAACAAAGAGAGAGACGACCACAGGAGGAAGGAGGATCACAGATACAGAGACGAACAGAAGCCCCTGCTACTAAGGAGAGAGAAAGGGGAAAGCTTCAACTAAGAAAGGAAAGGCAGTTAAGCTTGGAATCCTTACAGGGAAGGGACAACTTCCAGGAAGGACAAGCCCATGCTAAAAAGCTCCAGAAAGTTGTCTTCAGCGAAGACAGAGTAAGCAGGAGAGTGCCTGGTAGAGGGAATACCATCAACACACGTCTCAGAGAACAAAGGTACATTCACACTTCCTTTCCTAAATGTGAGCCAGGTCCTAGAAAGGCTTGTAAACCCGGGAGCCATAGCTATAAGAAACAAAGCTGGGAAAAGCTTTGCAAACCTGTGCAGAAGGTCCTAGATAAAAGCCATATTAATTGCTTACCAGACCAGGTCCAGCCACGCTGGAAAGCCCTGGAGAGAACTACTGAAGTACAACCACTTTTGCCTAGGGAAAGCTCAGGCTTAGCAGAAACCATATCTGAACCAGAGCATATGCAAATAGAGCTGGTAGAATCAGAGCCAGTGCTGCCTGAATACCCCATGGACTGTACACTCTGTGTAGCTGAGAGTATAGAATCTCTCACAGAGTTATAGCATAAGACATGCTCTAGAATGTTACTGTTTTGTTGAGCTGGAAAGAAGAAGCTTTCTGTGTTTATTTAACCTGTTTGTGTTGAAAAATTCTGCTTGAATGGAAAAGACTGTGAAGCTCTTATAACAGTTTTGGACTTTGTAAATACTTTGGTAGAAACCCTGAATGAAGGTGAATTCTGTTGTCTTCTTGGAGAACCTTAGCGCATCAAGGGAATAAAACCTTATATTTAACCCTGCACAAGGCTCACACAACTATTCTTTATAACGAAGGGAACTACAAGGACCATAATGCACCTGGTCTAAGTTAGAATTTCCTACTTCAACAATTAATAAATGTCCGCCCTGACCCTTCAGCACACTGCCACCGGTTGGGCTGTGACAATATCCATGAGGGCTGCACTGCCCTCCACTGGGATCGTCATCTTCTTAGTGACTGCGGACACTGCTGCGGACACCCTTGGCGAGTGAAGCAGTTCACGCTGTTGTTCCGGCAGCGGGTACAGGTGCATCATGGCGCGCATCCCTCTGAGGCCCGCTTCGGGGAGATCCCACTCATCCTGGATCATCTGCTTTTCCACTCTATGCACTGGAAAAACCGTCTGCATCTTCTGAACCGCCTGCAGCAGTGGGTCCTCCAGGTCCTCCTCTGTCACCAGTAGGCTAGTGGGCATAATCAGGACCTTCAAGGACTCTCCTATGAGTGGTGTCAACTCTTCCTGATGGAAAACCCATACAATCTGTGCATGATCCTCCTGCTCCGGGATCTCTTCTTCTTCCAATTCTTCACCTTGCCAATCGAACTCCATGTCCAGGTCTCCTCTTTCCTGGTCCTTCGACAATGGAGATTGCCCATGCCATTCCTCTGAGGCCCTGGCCCTCTTAGGAGCCTCCACCTCACTCACTTTCATGTCCACTTTCCTCTCAATACCCTGCTCTAGTGCCAGGGCATAGCCCACTGCTTGGGCAGACAAAAGACCTTGTGCAATAGCCGGACTAATTCTGGAGAAAAGTCACCTGGGATCCCTACCTCTGCTGGTTTCTGTGCCGTGGAGGGTCTGGGCGCATCTGAGCCCCCGGGAGCCCCCTGCAGACTGCGCAAACCCCTCCATGTCCTGGGCCTCCCGAGATGGGGAGGACGGACCCTCCTGCCTGGACTGGGGGTGTGGGTCCTGTTCCACTGAAGTGGCCTCCTGGATGCAGCCTACACAGATGCCTGCCTCAGAGACCATCCCCCACCGAGTGCTGCAGACCAAGTACTATGGTCTGGCCAGCATGATGGGACACAAAGCGGACTGTTAAATCTGACCAAGAGGGACTCTGTCCACCCCGAGGTGGTCAACCAACCCAGATCCCCTGGGTGTCAGTTCGTTGCTCTAACCACTACTGAATTGAAGAAATGAAACTAAAGTACAGAAAAATAAAGAAAAGTGAATAAAATCAACTAAACCAACTACACAAAACTAAATAAAATTAACTCCACAGGGTCCTTTCTCGGCCCCCCCCCCTCCCCCACTTGGCAGAGAGAAAGGTGGAAGCTATCCCTGGTTTTCCCTCCCGTGCAATCCTCTCAGGAGAGAAAACTCGGCGCAGGAGTCACCTGACGCGCCGGGTCGTTGGAATGAAGGAGGCACTTCTTTTTTCCTGTGCAGCTAGATGCTTCTTGCCATGCAGTCTTTAGGCCATGCACCAGCCAGACTGTCTCCTGAAACGTTCCCATGCCGCTCTGCCTTGCTCCCGGCACCTTCCTAGCACCACAACAGCCTCTCTTACCTCAAGCCTTGCAAGTTTGGGCCCCAGGGTGACATAAAATGCTGTTTTCTCCTTTTCCCCACGCTTAGCTGGTAAGTACAGCTTCGGCGCTGAGGAACGCACGAGAGCTGACTGCTGACTCGGTGTTTTCAGAGTGGTGGCTTCTCACCCGATAACGGGTTCAGGAACTGCCAGAGGCCCAGTAAAAACTACCGCCCCCACAAGAAACCCCCCGAACACATGGAGGGAGGGGGGTATCCTCTGTTTGGCCTCTGCTGTACTCTGTCCTTCTCCAATTCAAACCTCCCCCTTTTTTTTTTCCAAAGAAAAAGCCTGGTAGCACAGGAATTAAAGAAATAAAGTAAAGGAAGAAAATACTCTACACTATCACCAACTCCTTGTTTGTCCCTTCAGTGAGTCCAGCATCCTGGCTCACTACCTCTTCCAGCTGCTTGGTGACTGAGCATACTGGGGCTGGTAGGTGGCCCCAATAATATAAGTACACTGCTGTCATCAAGAGATGACATGCTCAATCTCCAAGCTGCTGTGAGAGGTACACTGCCCAGAGGTGCGAGACTGGACTGGAGGGATGATAAGAAATCATTTACTTTACTGCTTTATGCACTGGGAAGGAATTCCGAGGGGTATGTATGCCTTGAAACAGAGGATCTTCTAGTGTCGCTTTTCCCACTGGGGAACCGAAAGAAATATTCATTGCCACCGAAGACTGCACAATCAACATTGTTAACTCTTCCCAACAGAAAACTCTAATAATGTTTGGGTCCTCCCCAAGAGGAATCTCTCTCTCCTTCCGATCTATAGTACAGTAATCACCCCAAAGCCCTGAGGAACCTTCTAGAGGATCCTCGGAGGCTCCAGACAGAATCGATGCTTGATCTTCCACCGGTTTCTCATCCAACTGATGGTGTTTGGAAGCAGGATCAGAGAAATTCTTTCAAGAGCCAAAAGTTCAGGAACTGCCACAGCAGACACCAACCTGCCAACCAAAGCATTGACTAGGCCCTGCTTCATGAAGTAGGCCTGGTGTAGAAGCAGCACAAAATCCAGGGAAAAAGGAGGATTTGAAGTATTTTGTCTAGGCTTGAGTTTCCTCACCCGACACCTTCCCAAAGAAGCAGGAAATGGCTGCTGCCCCACAGATGAGATATCCCTTTCTTCCTGCTCTGTAGACAAAATGGCTGTAGTTCCCACAAAAAGTGTGGGCTCTAGCGGCTAAGACACCTGAGTAAATTGAAATATGTTCTCCACCACTGCCTGGGAGTCCCCTGTATTGGATTTCCCACTTTTTTTGTTGAAAACTTTGTTTATTGAACCACAAAACAACACTACAAACAATCTATATACATACATAACGCCTCTGAGCGGGGCTGACTCTTGTCCACCACTTCAGAAGCCACTCTTCAACATAAGTGTGGTACAACATTTTAATTATCCTTCCCCTTCCCTTCCCCCCCTCTCCCCTTCCCACCCCATCACAGCTCACCACATCATACCCATATCTAGGATCACTCACTCACGATACCCAGTTCCAGGCCCATGTTACAAGGTTCCACCATGCTCACCTATTCCTCAGCCTATCAGGCCTAACCTATCCCACTTGTAATACTTCATTACAAGCGTATGGTCCTAACTTTTGGATGTAGTGTTTCCAGATCAATAAAAAGAAAGCCCAACATTTAACACTACCCCTGGACCCCCTTCTCTCGAAAAGCATCAATTGATGGAAGCTATTATGCCATTCCCAAAAGGTGGGGGGCACCCGCTCTCTCCATCTATGAAGTATCGGACCCTTCCCCACCAGACAATCCTTCCTCACCAGTAAACGTTCCCATCTCCCCTTTGGGTGGAGTGGTCCAAGCTGATCCAATGCTACCAAGGCTCCAGTCCACTTAGTCTGCTGTTGGAGCAGGTTGTTCATGTATTTACTAATCCTCGCCCAATAAGGACGAATTTCCTGACACCCCCACCACATATGAACTAGGTCCGCAAGAGGACATGAACACCTAGGGCATCTCCCGTCACAAGCAAGGCCACTCCGCAATGCTCGTCTCGGGGAGAAGTGTGCCCGAATAATACATTTGAATTGCACCTCTCTCCACTTAGTCCCCTCCACCAATCCCACTATCCGACTCAGGGCCTTATGGATTGAGCCTGATACCACCTCCTTGTCTAACTCCTCCGCCCATCGAGCCTCTTCCCCCGTATAATCCGGCAGGTTGGTACAGTGCTCCAATCTTTTCTTCAAATCCGATATTGTGGGCGGAGACTCATCTCCCAGCGCAAAATATTCTAAAATCTGTGCCAAGCTTTCCGATGTTAAATCGCTTTCTGAAAGGGAGACCACATAGTGAGAGAGTTGGAGATATGCAAAATAATGGCGGCTGCTCAGCTCATATTCCCTGCTAAGAGTCTCAAACGACTTGCACTGCCCATTAAGATCAACTACATGCCCAATGTGCCAGATACCAGCCTCATTCCATTTCCGAAATATTAATGTGGTGGAGCCAGGAGTGAACTTAATATTACCCTGCAATGGCAGCCAGCTCGAAACAGCTGGAGATCTACCCCAGAACCTACTCAATTGTATCCACGTACATCTCACCAATGTACTCCGAGCTACCCTACCAGGCAGCATTGGTCCTTCTAAGTGTAAAGCCGCCAGTAAAGTCTGGGGGGCCACCAAGGCTTCCTCAAGTGCCCTGGGGGTATAGATCTCTGTGTCTCCCAACCAATCGCCTAAGTGTCATGCTTGACACGCTAGGGCATATAGTCGTTAATCCAGAACACCCATCCCTCCATTCCGCCACCCTCCCCTTCAGACGGTTCATCGGGATACGTGCTCTCGCCCCTTTCCATAAAAGTCCCTGTATCTCCCGTTCCAAACAAGCAAGGTCCCATTGCAATAGCCACACCGGGAGCGTTTGCATCCAATATAACATCCGGGGCATAACCACCATCCCCACCGCTGCTGCTCTCCCCCCCCCCAATGACAGGGGAAGAGGGTGCCAGGCCTGCAGTTGTGTCCGAAGTCTGAGGGAAATCCTCTCAAAATTCCGCTTGTATAGCTCCCTCGGATCTCTAGTTAAGAGAATTCCCAAGTAAAGAAAAGAATCCCCAGCCCACCTAAGTGGGAAGATGTTTCCCCAACTCCCCGTCAGATTACCCAATACATCCAGGGCCTCAGACTTATCCATATTAATACGCAGTCCGGCGAAATTCCCAAATTTGAAGAATTCTGCTAATAATCTGGGCAGCGATTGTTGTGGCGAAAGGCGGGATAGAGGTGATATGATTGAGATGTTTAAATACCTCCATGGCATAAATGTTCAGGGAGAGAGCCTCTTTCAATTGAAAGCAAGTTCTGCTACGAGAGGACATGGGATGAGGGTGAAAGGGGATAAATTCAGGAGCGATATGCGGAAATATTTCTTTACAGAAAGAGTAGTGGATCCGTGGAATAGTCTCCCAGTGGAGGTGGTAGAGATGAGGACAGTAACTGAATTCAAAAAAGCATGGGACAAACACAGAGGATCTCTAAAGGAAAAAAGGGGACTGTTGTAGTTGTTGATATGGAAGGACAGACTAGATAGGCCATGTGGTCTTTTTCTCTCATCATATTTCTATGTTTCTAAGTGTACGAGGATGTCATCAGCAAATGCCACTATCTTGAACCCATACCTTCCAATATGCACTCCTCATATTTCCTTGAAAAGCTCTATTCTCCATATCAGGGGGTCAAGAGACAGAACAAATAACAGAGGGGAGAGTGGGCACCCCTGCCTTGTACCTCTCTCTAAGGGGAATTTATCTGACAGCGTACCATTACATAGCACGCTCGCGGTCAGACCTGTGTAAAGGAGTTTGACCATGTTGCAGAAGGAATCCCCTAAACCGTAGTGTGGTAGGAGAGCATGCAGATAACACCAATTCACTCGGTCAAACACTTTTTCCGCGTCAAAACTGACTAACAAGAACTGCCACTCCTGCTCCCGAACCCACTCCAATGCTGCCAAGATTTTACGTCTATTACGCACAGCATATCGGCCTTTCACAAAGCCCACTTGTGACTCACGTATCAGGTCTCCCAACATCGGGGCTAGACAATCTGATAATATTTTTGCCATCACTTTCAAGTCGAAGTTCAACAGTGATATTGGTCTATAAGAAGCGGCCTGTGTGTAATCTTTACCCGGTTTGGGTATTAATATAATATGCACATGGTTCTCCCCCCACGTAAACGCCCCCTGTTTTACTCTTTGGTGATATACCACCACCAATGAGGGAGGTATCAAGTCCCCTAGCAGCTTGTAGAATTCGGCCCCTAATCCATCTGGTCCAGGCGCCCTATAGCAGCTAGCCTTCTGTATAACTTGGTGTACTTCGCTGAGCATTATTGGTTTTTCCAATTGGACCCTCTGTTCCACCCCCAGACTCGGCAGCTTCAGCTCACGTAAGTAGTCCTCCATATGGGTTCTGGATCCAAACTCTCTCTGATATAATTTTTGATAAAAGGAGCGAAAGACCTGAGCGATCTTCCGATTCCCCTTTTGTAGTTTACCTTGATTGTCCCATATCGCCGCGACTGTCTTAGTCCCCCTACTACCCTGAAGGCAACATGCCAAAAGTCTCCCTGGCTTGTCTCCAAACCGATATAACTGATATCGGAGTACATAAAGGATTTTTTCACCCGCCTATGGAGTAGCTCATTAAGGGCCGTTTGAGTTTCCCATAGCGACTTCTTATTTGCTGCATTTGGGCAACTTGCGTATTTTCGATTTGTTTTTCGAGTCGAATAATCTGCTCCATTAATAATCTCTTTTTTTCGCGCTGAATACCCAATCATATCTCCACGCAAAACAACCTTAGCTGTTTCCCAAAATATTTCCGGGTCAGCCTTATGCCGCTCATTGTTTAGCTCAAATTCCTGCCAACGCTGCTTAAGATAAAGATGGAAGTCAGTATCCCTACATAAATCTAACGGGAACCGCCAAACTCATGATTGTGGGTCGGTCTTAGCCCACTCCAACTCCACCCAAATCAAGGCGTGGTCAGAGATCTCTGAGGGGCCGATTTGTGCATCTGCTACTCAAGCAAAAAGCCCTCTTGATATCAAGATATAGCCAATCCTAGCACTTGAGCCGTGTGCTCGCAACTGGTGGGTAAAATCTCTCTCCATCGAATGGAGCAGACGCCATGGATCTACCACCCCCAGTCGGCGTCGAAGACCCTGCAAGACCCTGGCCATGGACGAGCGCGTTCTATCCTCTCCCCTCCGTGTTGTGTCAAGATCAATATCAAACGCCCCATTGAAATCTCCCCCCAGTATCAAAGGGACATCAGGCAATTGTTCTATTCTGGAAGCCAGACATGCATATAGCGCACGATCCAAAACATTAGGACTATAAATATTACCCAACACTATAGGCTTCCCCTCCAGCACACCATGTAATAACACATATCTTCCATTTGGGTCTGAATAGTCCTTTACTAAGACAAATCTTATACGTTTATGAATCAGAATGGCCACTCCACCTTTTTTCCCCTTCGCTGGAGCCCCCCCATCCCTGACCCACCCAATCTTTTTGCAACTTCAAATGTTCCTCAGCAGTCTGGTGGGTTTCCTGTAGTAGAGCGACATCACATTTTTGTCTAGCTAAAGCTTGCAATAATTTGGATCTTTTAACTGGATTCCCAATCCCACATACATTCCATGAGATGATCTTCAAAGCACCAAATGCCTATTTGGTCCGTGCCTCCCGCTACATAAATTTCTCCAAGGAGAACCCCTCTCAGCCTGGGGATCCCCCTTGATCCAGTCCTAGATCTTATTCCCACGCTTACATTCCACTTTTGGCTGTGTGTCCCTCCCCTTTGCCTGCTCCCCCCCGTCCCTGAATCCCATCCCTTCAGCCCACCCCCCCATCCCCTCTCATCAATCTCTTTACCCTAACCCTCTTCTCCTTCTTAGTCACAAGGATGTGTACGAATACCCCCACCCCCTACTCACATCTATGATTCTTGTTATTCTCATACCCCCATTCCTATACTTCCCTCCCCATACAAATCTTAAATTTAGAGCAGTTCCCCAGTATCCCCCACTCAAGCAGTTCTTACCCCTTGCACTCTGCTCCAAACCCCATGGAGAAGGGGAAGAGAGGAGAGAGAAAGGAGAGAAGATAACCACCTCTCTCCCCTTCCCCCCCACCCCCTCCCCACACAGTGTCAAATAACATGGTATAATCATAGCCCGAAATACACAAGAATCTACATCAATTGTTAGATATCAAACAATTAAATTATTCAACTTTCCATTAATCCAAGCATTCCAGCAGCGATCTCCCACCCTTGTCCACCTCAAGCCTTCACGTGTACACGTTACCAGGCATTATTGTTCTGCTGGATTAACATTCACTGTGAGCGAAGTAGACTCAGACCCTCCAAACTGTCCTGGACTTCCATTCCAGACTCCTCTATCATCAGGTTCTCCAAGTGCTACCATCTGCTCGCAACCTGACTTCAGGACTCTCCATCTTACTCCACAGTATCAGCTGCTGTTTGCTTCCATGTCAGTCCCTCTACAATTTGGTCGCATCTGCTGCGGTGGCAAAGCTCTGGTGCACTCCCTCATGCATGATATGTAGTCGAGAAGGATACTGCATGGTAAATTTAATGTTAGCCTGCACTAGTTTCTGACAAAGAGGAGCATAGGCCCTCCTTCTTTGGCTCAAGGCTGCCGAGTAATCCTGCGCAATTCTCACTTTCACATTGTCTTTTACAATAACTCCCGATCTCCTAGCCATTCTCAGCACTGCTTCTTTCTGAGGGAAGTGCAGGAATTTCGCCAACACCACACGAGGCCTATTGTCTGTTGATTGTCTAGGCCCCACTCTGTGCACTCTTTCTAACATAAGCTGTCCATGCTCCTCTCCTCCGTCCAACATATGCACAATCAGGGTCTCCAGATATGTTTTTAAATCCCTGTCCGGTATGCTGTTTGGGATTCCCAAAAAGCGAAGGTTGTTGCGGCG
This sequence comes from Ichthyophis bannanicus, assembly GCA_033557465.1. Taxonomy (NCBI): domain Eukaryota; kingdom Metazoa; phylum Chordata; class Amphibia; order Gymnophiona; family Ichthyophiidae; genus Ichthyophis; species Ichthyophis bannanicus. The sequence continues at coordinate 225,327,556 of CM066031.1, forward strand.
GGATCGATTTTCTAAATCATCTATCTTGGCTTCCTGCATCTGCAACGGTGCCTGCTTTCACTTTACCTCGTGCGTCAATGCTTCCACGCTCTTCTCATTCTGCCCAATTTGGGCTTCTGCTTCTTGCATCCGGCTACCTAGCGATTCCATAGAACTTTGCAGGGTATCCATCTTACCATGAAAGGCATCAAATTGAGATGACAACACACTGGACACCGCTGCTGAGATCTCCTCTATAAATGCCGGCGATATTGATGAGCAGGGCCCCGGAGGCAATTCCCCCATTTTGTTTTGCCCGGCTGTTCATTCTTTCTCTCGTCTGCCCGCTTTTGCCGCCACCGCCATGCCCCGTTCCCCATGGAGATCACTAGCTTGCTTCTCCCACCTCTCCACCTGAGGTTTTCGTGAAGCCTTAAGGCTTAAACACGGCCCGTTTTGCTGGCAATAGAGAGGGGGGACCCGGAGCTCGAGCAGTTCACAGCCACTCGGTCTCGCCACATCACGTGACCTGGATTTCCCACTTTTAAGTACATCCTCTGCAGCCGACCCTCTTCAGTACAGCCATGGCAAAACCCCGTAGCTGACAAAGTTCTCCGTCACCTTCCACATGTGGTGCACACTGCTTTAGCCATTGGCATGACTGACATGCGTGCCGAGAAAAACAGACCCTGGCACCAAAGGCAATCCTAACTAGCCTGCTCACTTGCAAATACATCGCCAAACTGACCAGAGGGCTCCAGTGAAATCTCTGCCCGTCTTGTTGCATCAGCCGGCTAGACCACTTTACTTCACTTGTTGTATCAGCCGGCTAGACCACTTCACTTCACTCACTATGGAACTCCCTACCAATAAGCCTGAGAGCTTTAGAAGACTTCACAGACTTCCGCAAAAACCTCAAAACATGATTATTTATAGAAACCTATGAGCATTCAAGCAACATCCCCTACCCAAACAGCAACACTACTACCACCGCCAACTAAATACACACCCATCCCATCCACACGCACAAATTTATCACACCACGTTAGTAAATACCTTTATGTTAAATGTTACCTAAACTGTACTGTCTAAATACTGTTACATAACTGTACTGTCTAAATGTTTACACGTACTCTAATATTAAATGTAACCCTCCACTTGTGTTGTGATGTGACCACCTTGATTGAAGGATAAGGTGGCATACAAATCTGTCTAAATAAATAAATTTGTTGAAGGGGGGGGGGTGTAATCAGTTTAAATGGCCAGGCTGATTTATGTTAATGGCCTAGGCTTCCCCTCAAATTTAGTCGAGAGAAGGATGGGAATGTCCCCTGGTCTGAGACAGGCTACAGGGCTGACAGTTTTCGGTAGGGTGAGGGACCAGGACCACCAAGTTTGACACCCCTTAAAAAAAGAACCATTTGCTGACTTAACAGCTTAGGTTCTCTGTAGGGCAGTAATCTCTCTCCTTTAAGCCTTTATATTCATAGAAGCTCATCACCATCTGCTGGAGACTGAAAATACTGGAGTGAGAAGAGGTGTGACATCATAAAAAAGCTGTGATTCTCCGTCTTCATCTGTCTGGACTGGACTGGATTGGAGGGATGATGAGGAATGGCCTATTATGCGTTAAGTGCCGGGAACATATCGGGGACCCCTGACAGCTAGTATGGAGGCTTTGCAATTAACGTGTGCTGGAGTGGTACATTAATTGCAAATCCTTAGCAGGCTTTAGTGAAAGGAACCCTAAGTTCAGAATAAAAAAGTAATAATTTTTTTCATTTCTGATGCTAAATAGCCAAAATTAGTAGTGTTTAGGAAACAGGAGCTCAAGATTTAAAGAAGTAGGCATTTTTTAAATGACTCAAAGAGCAAATAAGTACAATAGGTTCCCATCAGTATAGAGAGGTCCTTTATGGCTGTTTCATTTTCTCAAATGGTTACTCTACTAAATAAATTCCAGTACATTTTATAAGTTAATCAAATAAAAAAGATAACACTATGTTTGTTTTGTTTTCATTGTTAGCCTTTATTTGTACCAATGGTGAAGGTATTTTTTTCTCTTTCAGGATGAGGTCAATTTTTTCATATAATGCCAGTCTGACAGAGAAGATTCAGAATCTAGGCCAAAAATTCCTAAAATCCTTGGACTGCACACTTGCGCTCCCTTCGCAACTGAAATCAAGCAGTGTTTAACTTGCCATTAATTGTGCCTGTTCAGTGCTGATTCTAACTCATTCTTTTTCTAGAAACCAAGGCTTTAACAGTGCTTCAGACAGTAATTAGGCTAAATGAGATAGAATCCTCAAGATGCAAACCTAAGCCTCCTACTTCAAATGACACTACTATTTCACCAGTCCGATAGTTTATGTTGCTGTACTATAGGATAATAGCAGAGACAATGAAGGCTGGTTCTTGAGTGTTTCAAATGGGTCTGTTTTCCAGGATTTCCATAACGAATGTTGTGACGCAGTGCCAAGCACCGAAGCCATGGAGACCGATAGTGACCCCCTGGTAGAGTCCGGTACTGCAGGCAAAAGAAGAGATTCACACTCTCAGCATAGCCTGCAGGCAGCCAATCAGTTCACCTCAGAGGAGGAGAGAAGTGAACCCATGGATTGGGCACGCCCTAGGAGGAGGCGGGTTTCCCAGAGCAAGGGTCCCTTCTTAAACAAAGAGAGGGAACACAGTGAGAGAGAGAGAGAGAGTGGAAGAAGAAGGAGAAACACTAGAACGAATGCAGAAACAGGACCATTTGAGAGCGTATGGAAAAGGAATGAAGGAGTGAATGCTGCAAGTGGTTGGAGAAAGGAAGTTCCTTTTTACCCACGAGAGAGTAAGCAGAAGCTACTGGGAAGGCAGGAAGTTCCTCTGACTGCAGAACCCTGTGACCTGACTTCACAACCTCTGCCCAGCTGCACCAGAAAGGAAGCTAATTCCTCAGCAGGAGAAAAGCTCACGTTTCTGAGAAGCAATTTCCTTCCATGGAGAGAAAGATATGCTGGCAAGATAATTCCTGACCACTCTCAACACAAGGTATCTGCTGTTCTTAATCCTTATGCAAACTTTTATAAACCAAAAGGAGAGAATCCTGTGTGCAGAGGACAGGACAGTTTCAGGGAATATAAAGGGAGTTTATTTTACCCTGAAAGCTCTCCCTGTAAACCAACTTTTACTCAGCCTGTAATTCCTGTGCTTAATAGAGAAGCTGAGGAGATAAACACAGCAAAAGGGTTTACAGATAGATTAAACTATCCAGGTTTAGGAGGACCTACTTTTGAAGCTGTGCTAAAAGCTAGGACTGCTACCAACAGATGTGAGATTCCTCCACTCGATAGCAGAGAGCAGTGGGGGCAGGGAATCTCCACCTCGGGACCAGAATGTTTAATAAGGGAAAGCCCTGCTGCCTCATTACAGCCTGTTAATCAGCTGTTTAAACAACAGCAAACTTTGCCCCTAACCCCTGCTAGCAGCCAAACAGAATACCTCCTAACTGAGCTGAGAAAACTATTGAATAAAAGAGACATTTTATTACCAGCCAATATTCAAGCAGGGAACAATCCTGAAGAAAGGATTTTACCCCACGTCCCTTTGCCGATGAGAGAAATCAATCAGCCGATGGACTGCTCGATAGGACTGATTGATAAGCCTAAGGAAACCAAAGCTTGAGTGATTATTCCTGAATTTAATTCTGTTTATTGTTGAGCCAGAATTGCTGAAATTTACCCACCAGGACTGTGATTGGGTAATTGCAAGAAAAGGCTATTGTGCATAAGCTGTATGCTGGACTGTGAGTTAACTGTTCAAGGGAATCATTATACTTTATATCCACTCACCTGTATATGACCAGGAGAAAGACACATGAAGCAATGTGTTTTCTACTGAAGAAGTTTTGTTAAAGCACTTTATTGGAAAACCCTCTGTTTGCAGAATCCTGAGTTAATGACTTTTCTGTTTCTGTGTGCCTCACGGAGCGGGGAAAATAAACATCCTTTTGAAAAATAAATTTCTTGTCACCCATATTATTCATTTGGGCCCCCACAACTACACAAGCCCTTTCCCACCTTAACCCACAAGGTTGGGGAGTGAGTGAAGGTGTTGACAATGTTCATGAGATACCTTTGCACACATTATGCTGAAATCAGACCATCTTGTGGTACTTGAGGACTGCTGTTTGCCATTACTTGGTTAGAGAATGAGTTTGAGTACATGGTTGTGCTTTAGTCAATCAATCAGCATTTGGAAAGGGTAAATTGTAAATATCTTTGCGTTACTTATCTTTTTCTAGCCTGCGTCTATACTTACCTTATACCAGGCAATATTAGGTGGAGGGTTTCCTTCAATCACTGCATCAAACCTTGCAGTGTCTGCTTGTTGAGCATGCACATCTTCTATAGTCACCTGCATATATGGAGGTCCTGTCAAAGAAGATATCTGATCTGTATAGAGTCATTCTATTTGGAATAACAATTGTTAATATACTTGGACAGAAGAAGTCTATGAAGCAGCAAAAGCAACATATAGCACAATCTGTCCTCATTACAAGGCTCTTGGTGGCAACGTTCTGGAAAAAGGCTACTGCAATTTAATATCCAACTCCTTTAAATCATTTTGTAGTGCAGCCTGTTTTATCTAGAGCAGTGGCTCGTAAACCATTCCTCCAAGATGGCTTGGCCTGTTGGGTTTTCAGGATTTGCACACAGAGTATGCATGAGATGTACTGCATGCACTTCCTCCATTGTTGGGAAATCTACCTCAGGCATATTAATTGTGGATATCCTGAAAACCCAATGCGACAGGTGGACCATGAGGATTGGGTGGTTGAGAACCACTGACCACAGTCTGCTAATCAAGACAGATTGACATCACTCCATGTTTTGACCCACCATAAATTCTTTTGTATTTCGTATTTCTGTTTTCCATCTTGAGAATTAAAGAACTGGATAAAGTTCTGGGTTTTTTTTAGCTCATATTTATTTAGAAAGCATTTCTAAGCTTGAGAATAAGTGACATTTACTTATAAGTTAATGTCCTTTCCTTGAGTCCTGCTAGACCAGTCTAGACAAGTGGGTTGTGTTCCCCTAACAGTAGATGGTTTGAGACAAAGAACCAATGAAAAGACCAGATTTTAATGACATCACTCTCATGCCTCTATTCGCTTCAGCCACCAGAGGTCCCTCAGTATTTGTTCCCAAGCATATGGGAGAAAACATAGCAAATCTCACACAACCTCAATCGTGGCCAACAAGCATCAATCAACAGTCGAGAACTATGTATAAACTGAAGGCTATCTATACAAGAAGAACCTGCATAATCAAGTATAAAAATCTGAGCGGACCCAGAGCAAATAGAGTTTTAGGGGCAGGCCCTGGACTGGTTTAGCAGAACTCAAGGAAAGGACATTATCTGATAAGTAAAATGTCACCTTCCATATCGTCCTGCTAGACCAGTCCAGATAATTGGGATGTACCAGAGCTACAACACCACTGGGTGGGAGGAAGACACAATAGCTCGCAAAAACTCTTGAGCCAAAGGCCGTGTCTGTCCGCATATGGACATCTAAGCAGTAATGCCTGACAAAAGTGGAAAGTGATGCCCATCTTTCTGCCCAACAATGTCTGCAGGGGCTACTGAGCTCCGCTTCATCTACGAGCACGCTTGTGCTAAGATAGAATCAGCGCACAAACTCTCCGGAACCATCCACTTCTGCAACAGATATGCCGAGGCAATAGCCTCTTTAATACAGCACCCCAAGGTCAACCTGGCTGCCGCTTCATCCTTGTATGTCCAACAAACAGCATAGAAAGATAGCCTGACTTAAGAAGGAAGTTGTAACATCCAAGTACCGAGAAGTACCCTCCAGACATCCACAAGGCGAAGATCCTTATCCCTCCTCCGACACTGCTCTTTAGAGAAGGAGGGCAGTCAAACCACCTGGTTCATGTGAAGGGACACAGCACCTTAGTCAAGAAAGAAGGCACAGGTGAAATGGAAACGGTCTCCTTTGAAAAAGACAGATAAGGATCTTGGAAAGACAGAGCCGGAAGCTTGGAGATCTGCCTTGTAGAACAAATTGCGACCAAGAAGACAGTCTTGATCATCAAATCCTTTAGAGCAGCATACTTCAATGGCTCAAAGGGGGCTGCGATCAGGACTCTGAGCAGATATAGATCCCAGCCTCAAGGAGATTGATGGAACACACCGCTTCCCTGCAGTTCCAATGGCCTTGGCCCATACGGTCTTGGCAATGGGCTCCCCAGCCTGAAAGACTGATATCCGTCATCAGCAGGCTCCAGGAGCAATGGTCCAGTGGTATGCCCTTTCTCAGATGACAGAACTGCTGCCACCACCGCAGGCTGGCCTTAAGAACATAAGTTATGCCATACTGGGTCAGACCAAGGTCCATCAAGCCCAGTATCCTGTTTACAACAGTGGCCAATCTAAGTCATAAGTACCTAGCAGTCTCCCCAAAAGACACAAGTTCCTCAATGCTTGTATTGGGTCAAGCAGTCATATCCTGGATCCCTTTTAATAATGGTTTATGGACCTTTCCTCCAGGAACTTGCCCAAACCTTTTTTAAACCCAGCTACACTAACAGCTTTTACTACATCCTCCGGTAAAAAATTCCAGAGTTTGATTACACGTTGCGTGAAAAAATATTTTATCTTATTAGTCTTAAATAGGTTACCCTGTAGCTTCATTGCATGTCTCCTAGTCTTTTTATATTCTGATGACATAAACAATCGATCTACGTTTACCCGTTCCATTCCATTAATTAATTTATAGATCTCTATCATATCTCCCCTCAGCCGTCTCTTTTCCAGGATGAAGAGCCCCAACCTTTTTAGCCTCTCCTCATAGGAGTATTCTTCCATCCCCTTTACTATTTTGGTGGCTTTTGTCTGTACCTTCTCCAATAACGCTATATTCTTAATAAGATACGGCGACCAGAATTATACACAACATTCAAGGTGCGGTCGCACCATAGAACGATACAGAGACATTATAATATCCTTTGTTTTATTTTCGATTCCTTTCCTTATGATACCTAGCATTCTATTTGCTCTCTTGGCTGCCGCTGCACACTAGGGGGAGGGTTTTAACATGTTAGCCACGATGACGCCTAAATCTTTTTCCTGAGTTGTGGTTCCCAATGTGGAACCTTGCATCGTATAACCATAGTTTGGGTTGTTCTTTCCTAGGTGCATAACTTTGCACTTGTCCACGTTAAATTTCATCTGCCATTTGGATGCCCAGTCTTCCAATTTATCAAGATCCTCTTGCAATTTTCCAGAATCCATTTGGATTTAACAACTTTAAATAGTTTTATATCATCTGCAAATTTGATAAACTCACTTGTTCATAAATGACCTGGAAAAGGGAATATGTCAAAAAACAGCGGATGACCACAGATCCAAGGGGTACTCCACTATTCACCTTTTTCCATTGGGAAAATTGGCCATTTAGCCTTACCCTCTGCTTTCTATCTTTTAACCAGTTCCTGATCCACAATAGTACACTGCCTCTTATTCTATGGCTTTTTAGTTTTGCCAAAAGTCTCTGATGAGGGACCTTGTCAAAGGCTTTCTGAAAGTCCACATACACTATATCAACCGACTTGCTGCACATTGTAAATCTCTGTTGAGTTCTGCGATTGTCTTTCTTTCTCCTCTGGCTTTAGCTTCTCTGGTTTCTGGGGAATTTTCAGAGTTTCTTCCGTTATCCATTTTGGCCGTTTTTGCTTTTTCACCTTTTGTAGAGACTTCTCGCTTTCTTCCAACAAAACCTCCTTGATGTCATTCCATAACTCTTCTGGAAGTCTGCATTTGTATCTAAAGCAGCGAATCAATTTTGCAGGCAATCTTTAAATTCCAGTGGTATATTCTCAAGGTCATATTTTGCTGCATTCATGAGTGGTTTGCTCTTTTTCAACTTTAGCTTGAGTTTGCATACTAGTAGTTGATGATCTGTACCACAGTCAGCTCCAGGTTTTGTCTTTGTTGATGTTATAGAGCTTTTCCATCGTTGACTTCCACAGATGTAGTCAATTTGATTTTTATACAATCCATTGGGTGAAGTCCATGTGTACAGTCGCTGCTTGTGTTGCTGGAAGAAGGTGTTTGAGATGAATAGATCGTTGGTCTTGCAGTCTTTCTCCAGCTTCATTTCTGTTGCCAAGTCCATATTTTCCATCCACTTTGCCTTCTTCTTTGTTGCCAACTTTTGCATTCCAGTCACCCATGACTATCAGGATATCCTGTTTGCATGTTCTGTCAATTTCAGCTTGAACTTGTTCATAGAACTCTTCACTTTCATCCTCTTCTGCAGCTGTTGTTGGGGCATAAACTTGAATTATAGTTGTGTTGATAGGAATTCCTCATAGACGAAGAGAGATTAAGCGTTCATTGACTGCATTGTATTTCATTACAGTTCTTGCAATTTTCTTCTTTATTAGAAATGCAATACCATTTCTTCTTTGTCTTTCATTTCCAGCATAGTAGACCATGTGATCTTCTGATGCAAAGTGCCCGATGCCAGTCCATTTCAGTTCGCTGACACCCAACAGATCAAGTTGTACATGTACCTTGCCCCAACCACTAGGCCACTCCTCCTTCATGTATGTAAAGCATCTATATGTAAAGCATCTCTTTATAAGTTAATCTCTGTTCAAGTTAAATGTAAACTCTCGTACTTATTTGTATGCTGATATAGTGGTATAAAAAAGTTGTTAACTAATGTGAGAACCAGAAGAAAAAGAGTTAACACAGTAACATATAAAAAGCAGCCAAATGTCTGAATGCTGGCATTGTACTGAGGTGCGTACGTGCAGCTTTGAGAGGTATGTGACATCATATGGAAAAGATGTGAAAACACACTTATCAGTAAGTGGTGGACAGAGAGAGGGTAAAAAGGTAATTATGAGATATAAACATGCCAGCTTAGCATGAAGAAGAACTTATGGCCCCCAGTATAGTTGTCAGAACATGGGGCGTTAAAGAGATATATTTCTTGGGAACTGAGGGGTGGGAGAGAACCAAGCAAGAAAACCAGGTAAAGAACTGAGTGAGGGGGGGCAGAGGTCAGATAACAATATAATCTGACAAGGCCCAGAGTGATAATTGCAGACGTGGGCCCAAGAAAGGTCAACGGAGAGGGGTACAGACATGAGTAGAATAATATCACACAAGTGGGGCCCCAGACACCAGCGATCCTTGGTGACCCGGGCCCATTCCTGAAAGAAGAGGCACAGTCTGTCGCCCACTGGAGGAACCAGGGAATGGGCTCTCAAACATTCATTGCGCAGCCTGGGAGGGTTTACCTCTGGAAGGGACTGTATCCCTGCACCCATGCGCTCCATGAAAGAACTGGGAACAAGCCCGAGGCTGAAAGTAGAGGGGAAGAAAGGTTTTCTAGGTTAGTAAAGGCAATAGTCCCAAGATCCCGGGGATCTGGCCAGCACGCCCTTGGTGGACAGGCAGAGGCAGACAAAGAAGGAGCACCAGCCCTATTCATAGGCCACTTGACTTGTCTTTTGGGAGGTAATAAGATTTCATCTCATCTAGGTCCTTCACCAGCTTCTCCAAATCAGTTCCAAACAGAATCTTCCCCTTTAAAGGCCAGTTGAGACAACCAGACTCTGGAGGATGTGTCCGCTGGCCAGTGCCGGAGCCAAATCCAATGCCATGACAGTCGTCAGGGCACCATGCCAGGTCATAAGTGGCATCAGAAAAGAAGGCTGCAGCCAACTCCAAAAGAGGGGCAGTATCATCAGGCAGAAGAGGTTGAATCCACTGGAGCAGTGCTAGAGATGTCAGGCTGGTGCATACTGCTTGCTGTAGAATAGCCACTGCCACGGCGAACTGGCTTCTCAGCAAGGAGTCCACCTTGTACTCTAGAAAATCTATTAAGGCTGAGCCATCTTCCACAGGAATGGAGGTCAGTCTGGTAACCACTGTGACCTGTGCATCCACTCTGGGAATGCCAAACCACTCGACATGCTCATCCTCCAGGAAAGCGGAGATCTTCATATACAGCCTTAACCCTTTAGGTAGGGAGTCAGGGGAGTCCCACTTCGACTGGATCATATCCTTGATCACCTCCGAGAATGGAAAGACAGTAGTGGATTTCCACAGCCCTTGAATTAGCAGGTATACCTTTGACTCCTGCTCCATGCCAGAAACATCCATCAAGTTCAAAGGCAAACGAGAGGCTGGTAATCAAGACTGCCAGCTCCTCCTTCTGTAATAGGCGGATTACACTGGCCTTTGCATAATCTTATGAAGATGAGAACACTTCCTCATCCACATCAGAGCCCATCAGCATCCGAGGCATATTAAACATCTCCAGGGAGCATTCCTCACCTTGTACATTTAGCCAAGAATTCCAGGGAGGACAATCCAGAGTCCAGAAGCTCTCCTCTCGGATAAGGCACCCCAACACCAGGGGCACAGCTGCCACAGACCTCCTCGAGGATGAAGAGCAATTCACAGCATGTTTACCAGAGCCTCCAGCCAGCTGAATATCCTTACCCATAGTGCCATCCATCTCCTCCTGCCCTGAAGCAAGTATGGCCAGACTAACCGTATCCCCAGCTAAGAGGGGAAAGAGGGCCCTTCAGGAGTGATTCAGAAGCTGCCATGCAGGAAAGGCAGAGTCCAGAATTCAGATATGAGGCTCCTCACTTGCTACAGGTCAAACAAAGTTTCCTGGAAGAAGACATAGAGAGTTAGGGTAAGTATCACAAGAGCATGCACTAAGGCTGCATCGGCCTTGAAGTGTGCATTAACTGTGCTTTTATGTAACAATTATTAAAGGCGCTAGGGAAGGCACACACATTGGAGCCACTTGGGTGGAATGTGCATTAAGACCGCACAATCCCCAGGCACACAGTAGGCAAAAACATTACTAACGTATGCAGAAAACGTCAGGAAACCCCCATACAGCTCCAACAGTTGCTATCACTCCACACTGAATTGTGTCCCTCAGAGACAGAACCAGTAGCCCCCAACAAGGACAATGACAAGGTCAAGCCTTGATACTCATCCCCTGAGAGCCCCAGGTGTAGGATCCTTGTTGGACTCAGCTCTACTCCCCTGAAACTGCTTCACCAGCTGGGTTTATTGTTAACAGCACTGTGTGGAAGGTGGCAGGCAGGCAGATCCCTCTAAGAGCCTTCTGCAATCTTCAGGAGAGAACAGGGGGGAATTGAGGAGAAGGAGGGAGGGGGTGCTGAGGTTGTATGAGGCTGCTGTACTCTTCCAGTTCCTTCCAAATCCTTCCAATTTGTGGTTGGCTCAACAGGCCCTTATTATGATAAGGACGTGGAGCTGAACCAATTTTCCCTCTTCATATGGCTACCAAAAAGACTGCAGTCATGTTGTGCTCAAGTAAAAGAGTTACCTTTTTAGGGCTCATTGTGCTCGTTCATGAGCATTTAATCAATCTCTTTTCCTCTGAGTCTTCAGATTTTCTACAGAGAGGAGAAAATCCATCCACCACCTGCTGTAGAGAAAGAAATACAGAGGGACCTCTAGTGGCTGAGGCAAATAGAGGCATGACAGTGATGTCATTGATGCATGGGCTTTTCATTGGTTCTTTGTCTCCACCAAACTGCTGGTAGGAGAACACAAGCCACTTGTTAGAACTGGGCGAGCAGGACGATATGGAAAGAAAATTTATAAATGCTTTCAAAGTAAATATGAGCTAAAAAAAAGTTGGACTTTATGTAACATGTTCCTACTGATTGGAGTAATCACCTTAGTACCTTGGTATGATAGACAAAATATTTAGTTCTCAAAAATAGTGTAATAAAGAGGTATAGTATGGTGATGCTCATTATACTGGCATACAGTAATGAAATCATCGAAAACTGCAGTGTCAGAGGATGGCCTTCCTGTGCTGTTGCATTTTCTATTACCTGGGGACTTCCACCACTCAGCTTTTCCTTAGATTCCCAACAAATTTGATCTACCAAAGCTTTACCCCATATCACAGGTTCTCGGATCCCCTGCTAGCCATTCTGGATTTCAGGATATTACTAATGAATATACATGCAATAGATTTGCATACACTAGAGTCAAATACATCTCATGAAAACCCAACTGATTGGGAGAGGGCAGGGCTGGTTTTAACATTACTGCCCTATGTTAATGATCATATTCATATTATTTCTCCTAGGAGTACAATTCTACATTGAAAAATGGGTATATAACTCAATGATGGCTTACCAAGCAAGTTGATTATTCATTTTTCAGCAGATATTTGCTGTCTGCAGTGTGCAAGTTAAATGCATGGGTAAAAGCTGTTTAATATGCTGAACATTCATTACCATGAAATACTTCAGGTCTGCCTCAGGAGATCATCAAGAATGCTTTTTTGTCTTTATAAGATACAGTAGAATTTAGGGATGCCTAAGCAAGGAAATGAAAAATTTCTTAAGGACAAACTTGAATAAACTTAAGAAAAATTTCATTTCTCTGCTTAGGCTAACATGGAAACACGTCTGGAAACTCCAAGACCAGCAAGGAGGGTACATGCAACAACTTCTTACTTGAAGTCTTGTCGTCTTGTAGATAAACGCATGTTTTCTCTGTGGTCTCAATATAAACTTCACTGTGGACATCCCAGAGGCCCCCTGTCCCTTCTCTTCTATGATACCAGTCTTCTCCCTCCATTGCTGATGTTCTTTCCACAGAAATCAGGAAGCACAAAGCAGTTATTAAACAGTCAACAATATTCAAAGCAGGCAGCAAGAACTAGATTCCTAAAATGCCATTACAATGCCACCACGACAAATGGTTGATGTTGAAATGATTTTCTCAGTGTACGGTACCTATAGTATAGCACTTCAAGCCTCAAATGGAAAATAACTTTTACATTCAAAGTTGATAGGTTTTTGTGATTTTGGGCTTTGCATCTATCTACCTTTCTCCATTGTGTTCCAAGCCACCGTGGAGTCCACTGAGAATGTTCATTCTCCCTAATAGGTTTTTCAAGATGGTAAAGGGTATTCAGGTGCACAGTGCCCAGAAGAAAGACCTGAAACTACCAAAGTTATTTTCTCAGTTTCAGGCTGTATAATTTTTAAAAAAGGCCAATTTTCTTTATTATTACAAACAGAAAACATTAGCGCTATCTGGGTATTTTGGGGTCCTGTCTATATTGGACCATGATTCTTGAGATGTTTTAGAGAACCAGATAAATCAAGTTAAAATAACTAAGTCAAGAAAAATATTCAGTGAAGGTCTTGGTAGAGATATATTAGGTTTGTACTCACTGTCCTGAAAGCACATTTTCAAATGGAAACACCTTGTGGAGTTTCACTTTGAACATGCAGGGCAGTACCTACAGGCATTGAGCCTGTCCTGCAGCAAGAAACGTGCCTTTTCTGCACTGCAAATGAAATTCCCACACACTGTCTACCCCCACCCCAGCCCCTTTGCAGTGTGGGTAAAAGTAACTATGCAGTAAAATAGCGCAAACACTTTTACCTACAGAGGGGAGGGGAAATTTTCAACTCCAGTTTTACCCAAAGAACTGCTTAGTTATCCAGTTAAATCTTTTGAAAGTCATAGACTAAATATTTTACCTTCTTTCTCAGGATCGTATGACACCAGTTATAAAAGCCTACCTGCTTTTCTCGTTGATAGAGTTTGTTGTTTGCAAACTGAAGGTATAACACAGAGATAAACTTTACAGCTTTTTCTATGACGCTTCCTTTTTTAAATTGTTTTGCTTTTTTAACCAGAAGACCTCCATCTGGTCTTAATACTCTGCCATATGGTCTTAATACTAGTAATTGGTACTATTTACCCTAAGCCCTAATGAATATATCCTTCTCCCCCAGCTTGTTCTTCCTAATCACTTCTGCATTGCTTGAATGAGAATAGCTGTCAGTTTTGGGGTGGGCAATCATTTGTCATAGTTGGACGAGGGGAAAGAGGTTAAAAAACAAAGAATTCTCATTCACAGCCTTTGGGTTTTTCCACCTGTATTCCCTTTCTTCCTTCGCTCAGCTATAAAGCCAGCCCTGCTGTGTCATGCAGTGATGAAGCGGGAAAGACACTACAACTTCAAAGAAAGAGTAGTTACTCATCGGTAACAGGTGTTCTCCAGGAGCAGCAGGAATCAGTCCTCACATATGGGTGTCAGTGGCGCCGATGAAGCCCCAGCGGAGCATTTCCCCAGCTTTCTAAGAAAGCCTTTGGGAATGCAGGCACGCATGCGCGGTTACCTTCCCGCCTAAAGGTGCCATCTTACCTCAGTCAAATGACATAGCTAAGAACAGCACACAAAAATGTAAAAATAAACTATGTACAACTGCAACTCCGAGGGGAGGAGGGAGGGTTGTGAGGACTGATTCCTGCTGCTCCTGGAGAACACCTGTTACAGGTGAGTAACTACTCTTTCTCCAGGACCAAGCAGGAAGTCAGTCCTCACATATGGGTGACTCCCAAGCTCTGGGCTACCGAGGAACCCAGGCTGAACAAGAGAACTCCCTCTAGTCTCAGCAGCAAGGAAAGGCTTTTCAAGGACACAACCTCCACCGGTAGCCCAACAGAGGGCAGGAGGGCAGGAGTTGCCTAAACCTCAAGGAGATTCCGGAGTACTGTTTGGCCAAAAGCACTGTCCCTACGGGACTCCCTCTCCAGACAGTAATGGGCCGCAAATGTCTGGCTTGAAGACCAAGTTGCAGCCCTGCAGATGTCTACCAAGGGCACAGAGCGGAGATGGGCCACTGAGGCAGCCATTGCCCTGACACGGTGGGCCATAACCCAACCCTGCAAAGGAAGGTCAGCTGCCTTGTAAGCCCAGGTGATACAGTCAGCCACCCAGATGGACAAGGTACGCTTGGACACAGCCAACCCCAACTTATTGGGGTCAAAGGATATGAAGAGCTGAGTAGCCCTTTTGTGCCCCTGTGTACGGTCAAGGTAGAAGGATAAGGTCCTCCTACAGTCCAGGGTATGCAGGACTGCTTCAGCCTGGCTTGCATGAGGCCTAGGGAAGAATGTTGGGAGAACCACCTCCTGATTGAGGTGGAAAGAGTAAACAACCTTTGGGAGGAACTTTGGAGGAGTCCTGAGGACTACCCTGTTCCTATAAATCCTGGTGTAAGGCCTATCACAAACCAGGGCCTGAAGCTCACTCACTCACCTAGCCGAAGTAAGGGCTGTCAGGAAGAGAGTCTTCCAGAAGAGGAAGCGTAGAGGGCAAGTAGCCATCAGCTCAAAAGGTGGACGAGTCAGTTGCTGCAAGACCACATTCAGCTCCCACTCAGGAGCAGGAGGACGGATTGGAGGCTTGAGCAAGAGCAAGCCTCTGAGAAACCTGGACACCAAGGGGTGAACCGACAGAGAATGTCCTTCCACCAGTGAGTGGTGAGCTGCTAGACCTGAGAGGTGGACCCGAACAGAATTGGACTTAAGTCCCTGATTGGATAAGTGCAGTAAGTACTGAAGTACCACTGGTACAGTACAGGAGAAAGGATCCTCTGCACGTAGCTGACACCACACAGAAAACCTTTTCCACTTGAGAGCATAGGTTTTCCTAGTGGACTGCTTTCTAGAGGCTAGGACAACCTCCTCAACTTCCTGAGGTAGGCCCCAGGGAGCCAAAACTACCCTTGCAGCCTCCAGGCCATCAAATTGAGAGCTTTGAGATTGGGGTGAAGAAGGGAACCCTGATCCTGAGAGAGAAGGTCGGGTTGCCACCCCAGGGGCAGTGGGGGATCCACTGCCAGCTGAAGCAGAAGTGGAAACCAAGGCTGTCTCGACCACCTGGGAGCCACCAGCAGGACCGAGGGCTTGTCCTGAAGAATCTTGAAGAGAGTTCAGGCCACCAAGGGCGTGGGAGGAAACACATACAAGAGGCCCTGAGACCAGGAAATCAGAAAAGCATCCGGTGCTATCCTCAAAGGATGCAGTTGTCTGGAGCAGAACTTTGGCAGTTGCTTGTTCAGTGGACTGGCAAACAGATCTATCGAAGGGAGACCCCTTTTCAGGAAGATCTTCTGAACTACCAAGGGATGCAGCTGCCACTCGTGGGGCTGCAGAATCCTGCTCAACCTGTCGGCCAGGCAGTTCTCCTGTCCTGGAAGGTACACCGCCCTGAGGAGCATGTTGTGCTTTAGGGCAAATGAACAAAGGTCCTGAGCTTCCCGACAAAGGAGCCTGGATCCAGTGCCGCCCTGTTTGTTCACATAAAACATGGCCACCTGCTTGTCTGTCTGGACTAGGACAGATTGATGAGCCAGGGCAGGAGAAAAAGCTTTGAGAGCTAGGCAAATAGCCCTGAGTTCCAGGAGATTGATCTGCTGTGCCGTCTCCCAAGGAGACTACAGGCCCTGGGTGCACTTGTCTAGACAATGAGCTCCCCAGCCCTGCAGGGAGGCGTCTGTGGTCAGCACCACTGTGTACCCAGGAATCTGAAAGGGTACTCCGTTTAGTAGATTGGGTGGGTGCAGCCACCAGCTGAGGGAGTTCAGAAAGTGTCTGGACACCCTGATCCTGTCTCTTAGGCTGCCTAAGGCCTGTGACCACTGAGTCCGAAGGCACCACTGTGCAGGCCTCATATGGAGCCTGGCATTGGGGGTCACATGTACTGTCGAAGCCATGTGGCCTAAAAGCCTCAGGCAGAGTCTGGCGGATACCAGTGACCTGCTGAGAAACCGGCTGGCCAAGTTCATCAGTCTTTGGGCTCTGTCTACTGGCAAGAATGCCTTTGCTAGTTGAGAATCCAACCTTGCCCCTATGAACTCCAAGTTCTGGGAGGGGAGCAAAGTGGACTTTGCGAAGTTTATTACAAATCCCATGCTCTGAAGCAGAGCAATAGTTCTGAGGGTGGCCTGTCGGGCCTCCTGGCACGTCTGACCCCTGATGAGCCAGTCATCCAGATAGGGAAAGACAAAAATGCCCTGATTCCTCAGGTAGGTCGCTACCACTGCCAGGCATTTGGTAAAGACTCTGGGAGCGGAGGTTAGGCCAAAAGGTAGTACTCTGTACTGATAATGGTTTCCTCCCACAATGAACCTGAGGTACTTTCTGTGGTCTGGATGAATGAGGATGTGAGTATACGCATCCTTTAGATCTAAGGAGCATAGCCAATCTCCCTGCTGGAGGTAGGGCAGAAGTGTTCCAAGAGTAAGCATCTTGAACTTTTCTTTCTCTAGGAACTTGTTGAGGTTCCTGAGGTCCAGAATGGGTCGAAGGCCACCGGTTCTTTTGGGCACCAGAAAATACCTGGAGTAGAATCCGTGACCCTGCAAGTGAGGAGGCACAGGCTCCACCGCCCTGTCCACCAACAGACCTCGAAGTTCCTGAAGGAGAAGGTCTGTGTGCAGGGGAGACCTCAGGGGCTCCCCTGGAAAGTATGGTGGAGGCAGTTGGTGAAAATGCACTGCATAGCCCTTGCGGACTATGTCCAACACCCAACTGTCCCCGGTAATAAGGGGCCACTGATGGGCAAATAGGGCAAGGCGACCGCCTGTGCAGGGTTGGGAGAGCAGGGACGGAGAGGCTACACTCAAGGAATCAAAAACCCCCACTCTGCTGAGTGGGAGCAGGGGCCGGAGGCTTGGGGGTCCTCTGCCTACAGGGCCCATTACCCTGCCCCTTGGCATGCTGACCCTGGGGTGCAGCTTGGGCAGCCTGATATTGAGGGTACTGTTTGTAGGCAGTGCCCTTCCTCGGGTAAAAGGGCTTTTTACCCGAGCCCTTCTTCTTATGAGAAGGGGCAGAGGTCTTCCTAGACAGCCTTGTCCTTGTAAGGTGTTCTGTTTCGAGCTGTGCGGCCTTCTCGGTCATGGGCTTGCCAAAAAGGTTTTCACCTCGGCAAGGGACATCGACCAACTTGTCCTGGATCCATGGCTCGAGGTCCGATGACTGCAGCCATGCCTGGCGTCGAGCCGCGATGCCGGCTGCCGCAACTCGGGCCGAAGCCTCAAAGCCATCGTAGGCGGCGCGGGACATGAACTTCGAGCAGTCCAGAAACCCCAAGGACAAGGACTTGAATCTCTGCAAGGGTTCCTCAGAGAGTCCAGCAGAGAACCCGGCCAACTCCTTGGCCAGGTCCCGCAAGTACATGCCCATGTACAGCCGGTAAGACTGGACACGGCAAGGAAGCATCGAGCCCTGGAAGCACTTTCTACCAACGCCATCTAGGTTCCGGGCCTCCCTGCCAGGGGGCACCGCGGAGTGCATCTTCTGGCTCTTCAGACGATGCATGGCCGATTCCACAACCATGGAATGGTGTGGCAGCGGTGCCTTCTGAAAACCAGGGCTTTTCCTGAGTCAATAGATCGAGTCGACTCGCTTGCTGAGAACCAGCGCCGAGGCCGGTGTCTCCCACATCCGGAAGAGGAACCGTTCCAGCATCGGAGGAACCGGGACAGTAAAGGCCTCCTTCGGAGGAGAGTCATACTGCAGGGCCTCGAGCTCTTCAGTTCGAGGCTCTTCCTCGGGGTCCGCCGGAATAGCCAAGGCAGTGGCCATATCCCTGATGAACTCCAAGAAGCTAGTGTCCTCCGGAGGGGATCTACTCCAGGGTTCAGACTGCGGTGAGTCTGACGGGATGCACCGAGTCTTGAAGGTATCAGGGGACTCCTCATCCTCTGTCTCCCAGGTGGACTCGTCCGACGAGGAGTCAGGGTCCGACCCCGCGGGGCCCTGTAGCACCTGCCCCGATGCCGGAGGCACCGGCGTCGACGCCCTCAGTCCCGAGTAGGAGGTCGAGGGAGACCGCGACCGAGGTCGACTTCGAGCCATGATGGACTCGAGTATCGGCTCGGTCTCCGGGGTCAACTTCGAAGTCGATGTCCCGGTGGTCGGGGCAGATGCGCCAGACAGGCTGGCCATCAGTGCCCGCTGCTGCTCCATGAAGGCAGGCAGACAATCTGCTCTCCAAGGCTGTCATCCTGAGACTCAGCTCGGGAGACGCAGCAGCCACCGACTCGGGCCCCGGCGGCGGCTCCCTGGGAGGAGAGTCCACGAGGACTACAGGGCTTACGTGTCCAGCAGACTCCGGCTCCACGCGAGGAACTTTGGCAGGCTTCTCTTGGTCCACGGGCCCGGGGCGACGGTCGGGGGTCTTAGACCTGGCCCTCGAGGGGCCAGGGACCTCCTCCAACGACGCCCTCGCGAGCCGCTTCTTCCTCTTGTGTTCCCGGTCGGGGGACCCCTTGTCCGAGGAGCTTCAACGGCACTCGGGATCCGAATCCTGAGATGTCGAGGCCTCAGACGAGGTCCGGTCCCGGCCAGAGGCTGAGTCCGAGAAAAGCCTTTCTTTCTGCTGCTGGCGACTTCAGAGTGCCTTGGAAGACATCTTCCCACATGGCCCACACGACTTAGGGTCGTGATCAGGACCGAGGCACCGAAGGCAGCAGTCGTGTGTGTCGGTGAGAGACATTAATTTCTTACACCGATCACACTTCTTGAAACCACTGGAAGCCATCGGGGAAAAAAGAGTCCCCATGAGGTCAAAGGACCGGCCTTCCAGGGAAAAATGAAAAAAGGGTGCGAACGCCAGCCACGAAGGGCAAAAACCGAAAAAGAAGAAGCAGGCTCGTTACCGGCGTACCAAACCCGGCGGGAGGGGAACCGGCGTCGAACCGGGAGAAAAAATAGCGATTATCGCCAAAAAAAAATCAACTTTTATCCGGGAGGACAGGACACACGTCCGGTGGGCTTCTCGGAAAAAAAGAGACTGAGGTAAGATGGCACCTTTAGGCGGGAAGGGAACCGCGCATGCGTGCCTGCATTCCCAAAGGCTTTCTTAGAAAGCTGGGGAAATGCTCCGCTGGGGCTTCATCGGCGCCGATGATACCCATATGTGAGGACTGACTTCCTGCTTGGTCCTGGAGAATCATGTGGTGCCTCTGTATCCAATCAACAGGTGTTGTTTGCTACTCTTGTGCAAGGGAGTCCAACAATGTTTCCTTAGAACCCATTCAAGCCTAGTCAGAAAAATAGGGGCCCAAGTACTTTAGAAACAGACTTTTCTTTCTAGAAAAAGAAATAACTTTTGAAACTGGAAGTTTTTTTTTTAATGAACCTTGATGTATTCCCTTTATGCGTTTTTGGCTACCTAATAGGAACTGTCCACCAGAAGAGCGGAGAAAAAATACAGCCCCACCAAGGGTATCTGCACACTTTTACCTGCGCTTTCCTCGACGCTAAGGCACTGCAGCATTTTTGACCAGCCTTTGTTCTGGTATTTGTTTGTTTGCAACATTCTTTGTACTCTTGTCAAGTCAAAGCTTACCAAGAACATTGACTGACCCTTGATGCAAGCTTTTATTCCGAAACTTGGCCAAGTGGGGTCCTTTAATAAAGTTTTGTGGTTGTGAAGATACTTTTGGTGTGGCTATAGTCTTTCTCCGCTTGTCTGGTGGGCTGTTGTTTGCAAAGGATCTCCTCTCTCCTGTTCTCTTTTACCTAATAGGAATATCATGCTCTGGAACACCAGCTTCGGCACCAGTCTTCTCTTTTTGGAAGATGGAAGGATTGAACTCTACTTCAGTCCATTTCATTCCTGCTGCCTTCCCAGCACTTTCTGCCCTTTCATCTGTCAATAGAAACAGGACTTCTTAGATAAGAAACATATGAACAATAAAATGAAAAGGGTGAAGTATCTGTCAAATTGAAATGTGGTTCCCTGACTCTCTTCTCCCAATATATCTAAATTATTAGTATTTAGCTCATTCCTTTCC
The DNA here is from genome assembly GCA_033557465.1 of Ichthyophis bannanicus. Lineage (NCBI taxonomy): Eukaryota > Metazoa > Chordata > Amphibia > Gymnophiona > Ichthyophiidae > Ichthyophis > Ichthyophis bannanicus. Next base: position 225,348,243 of record CM066031.1, read on the forward strand.
AGTGGTAGTTCAGGGTGAGTTACATTGGTATTTCCCTGCCCCCAGGGGGCTTACAATATAAGTTGTACCTGAAGTAATGGATGGTTAAGTCCTGCCTCTCCAGGAGGTTTTGGATAATGGGGCCTGTGGGTGCGGGTGTGTCTGCCCCTGTTGGCTGCTGCTTTACGGCAGAGGTTCCCAACTCCAGTCCTGTGGTGCCAAACACTGTTTGGGTTTTCATGCTGTCCCTCATGAATATGCATGAGATACATCTGCATACCATGGGGATGGCGCATAGAAATGCAGCACAGGCATCTTTATCAGAGGCAGCATGGAACCGGAATGGTGTTTGGCCCTCCAGGACTGCATTTGGGAGACTCTGCTCTAGGTAATGTGCATGTTTATGGTGTCCGTGCTCTGTAGGGTAAAATGTAGGTGTCATGGGCATGTTTACGTCATCTGCAATAAAGGTGCTGTCTGTATTAGCACGTTGTAGTAGGGGTAAAATATGGGGACTGGGTTGGCAGGAACCACAGCTGGGACTTGAACCTGTGACCCTCTGCTTCTGAATACACTGGTTTTGTGCACTGCACCACCTTGTTGTCACAGAGTCAGTACATTCCTTGGTGATACCATGACTGTTCATCAGACAGGGCCCGTCTGTTGCAGTACACGGCACCCACCTACACAGGGCTAGGCCACGGTCTGCTCTGGGCAGCTGCCACTGCCCCCTCCACCAGCAGTATCCCTCAGCCACCATGCTGACATGCCCTTCTGCTGGTGGTGCTGGTGGTGCGCAGTCTCAGGCCATCCAGTGTGCAGGTAGGCGGCTGCCTATGGTGCGGGTTCTGGGGTAGGGGTGCCTGCATAGATGTCCATGCTCCCCCCAGCCCCGCCTGCCAATGTTCCGTGCCCTTTGGGGGTAGCTGTTGGGTACTATCCCCTGTGACACTGTGGGAAACACACTCGTGCCCATGTTGGGCCTTCAGCAGTTGCTGTCTGGCTGCTCTGCTGTTTCAGCATTCGTATGGGCCACCTAGGCATCACCCTAGTCCGCACTGTGGCCCAGCTCCACCACAGCATGTGCCGCCTGCAGCCCTCTGTATCCCCTTCTCCGGCATCTGTCCAGTTGCCGTTCCGACATGCCCGCCCTGATGTTGCGGGACATGTGCACGCCAAAGGAACCCTGTCCGATGGTGGGGAAAACCCTGAGCAGCGCTATTTCACTGTGGGCTCATCCACGATTTATATCTTTTCTATGGAGCTTACTCGGGGGGGGGGGGTTGATGTTTCTCGTTGCTACCACTATTGGCCAGCTTGGTTATGGTTTTTTTCCAGTTTGTTGGGGTCATTTTCAGTGTTTATGTGCCCTTTTGTTCTGTGCACATGTATCACACTTATCACTTATTTTAGGTTTCCCTGCCTGGGCTGTACATTGCTGACACTGAAATGGTTTCTCTCCCCTGTAATGTGCATTTAACGGCAGGTTTTCAATCGCGTTTGGATTCAGCTCTTCAAATCAGCGCGTTAGTGTGAAGGGAGCCTCTCCCCGCCCACTCTCCGCCCACTGACCCCTTCTCTCCGCCCTCTCTCCACCTTCTGCGGTGTTTTACCACGCCGCGGAGCTTTACGATCGTTAATGTTTGTTAACGTGCGTTATGTAACGTTACCGCAGTTTAGTAAACATACCCCTTAGTGAGTTAGATTAACTAAAGAAGAGACGTATGGTGAAGATCTATAAAAATAAAACCATATGTAGCATAATATTTTTTACCATCTAAGAAACCTACAAAATTCTAAAATTAATTGTGCAACTCAAGCATTCAATGAACGGAGAAAAGAAGGAAGTAAAAACACCTTACTATCTAATGCAGCATTCAATATTCACTGCTGTAGAGAAGAACACTCTGCCAGCAACTGCTAGGAGTTATTGGCGTTTTCCCGCCATAGCGGCATGAAAGGTTAAATATACGTAATCGCAATAATAAAAAATGCTCATAGAGAAGCTTTTCAAAGTCAAAACAATCAAGTATTGTATTTCTAGTAAAATCAATGTTACATCCCTAATATGGTATCAAAGGGTTCTAAATAATTAAAAAAAAACATTAAAAAGTTTCAAGGTGTGCCTTTCAAAGGAATGACGGTATTAAAGCCTGTGAAAATTTCTACTGATATCTTTAGATAAAGGACATATATTTTCCAACAAACCCATCGAGATTAAAGTAATGCATAATGTTATCTGTATCCATTCATGGTTATGGGACTGCCATATCCTTTAAATTACAGTATGGTATGGAATATCTTAAATAAATGTAATAATGAAATCAATATCACATTGTCACAATATTCGAAATCGGTTGTACATCACAAACAGTCAATAATTGAAAAGAGACACCTTGCCATCTATATGTCAGAAAAACCGCTCTACCAGCAACTACTAAAGATCAAAAGCATTTACCGACATGACAGGGAGAACAGTTAACGAAAGCTAGAGTAACTAAAGAACAGTCATACAGTGAAGATCTATAAAAATAAAACCATATGTAGCATAATGCTTTTTACCATCTAAGAAACCTACAAAATTCTAAAATTAATTGTGCAACTTAAGCATTCAATGAACGGAGGAAAGAGTGAAGTAAAAACACCTTACCATCTAATGCAGCATTCAATATTCACTGCTGTAGAGAAGAACACTCTGCCAGCAACTGCAAGGAGTTATTGGCGTTTTCCCGCCGTAGCGGGGTAAAAGGTTAAATATACATAATCGCAACGGTAGTGAAGAATGAGTAAAGAAAATACTTTAAAACTATATTCGGAATCACATTGTAAACATAATATAGCCTAAAAGATAAGATGCCAAAAGGGAGGAGAAAGAGGAAGGGAAGGGGGGAAGGGGGAAAGGGGGAAAGGGGAGGGGGAGGGGAAAAAAAGAGGAAGTGGGGGAAGGAAAGAGAGGAGGGGAAAGGGAGAGGGAGGGGGAAAGGAGGGGAAAGGGAGTGCCTGCTTGTTGGTCTTCTTTGGTTAACCATTGCTCAGTGAGGTGGAAAGAGGACACCATCTTCGGAAAAAACTTGGGGTGTGTGCGAAGCACTACCCTATTCTTGTAGAACCTGAATCATCTCTGATACCTGAAGATTGGAGGATCGCTAATGTAACACCAATTTTTAAAAAGAGTTCCAGGGGTGTTATGGGAAACTACAGACCGGTGAGCCTGACGTCAGTACCGGGAAAAATGGTAGAAACCATCATAAAGAATAAAATTACTCAGCATGGAAGTGGAATAACGAGTGAGGTTATCAAATCTGCAGATGACACAAAACTATTTAAAGTTGTTAAAACCCAAGAGGATTGTGGAAAATTGCAAGAGGATCTTGATAAATTGGAAGACTGGGCATCAAAATGGCAGATGAAATTTAATGTGGACAAGTGCAAAGTTATGCACCCAGGGAAGAACAACCCAAACTATGGTTACACGATGCAAGGTTCCGCATTAGGAACCACCACCCAGGAAAAACATTTAGGCGTCATTGTGGATAACATGTTAAAACCCTCGGCCCAGTGTGCAGCGGTGGCCAAGAGAGCAAATAGAATGCTAGGTATCATGAGGAAAGAAATGAAGAATAAAACCAAGGATATTATAATGCCTGTGTATCATTCCATGGTGCGACCACACCTTGAATATTGTGTGCAATTCTGGTCACCATATGTTAAAAAGGATATAGCAGAATTAGAAAAGGTACAGAGAAGAGCCAAGGGGATGGAAGGATACCCCTATGAGGAAAGGCTTAAAAGGTTAGGACTTTTCAACTTGGAAAAGAGACAGCTGAGGGGTGATATGATAGAGGTCTATAAATTAATGAATGGAGTAGAAAGGGTAAACATACGAGGGTTGCTCAGAAAGTAATGCCTCACATGTTTTTTCTCAGTCCAGAATGAAGATAGAGTGTGAAACTGAAAGGGTAGTAACTTGGAACTTCAAAGGACACATGTATGTAATTTTACAGTTGTCCGACAAATAGCGAGGTGGTAGTGATCCTTCAAATGGCGTCTGTGAGTGACACACGGTACAAACAATGAGCTGTAATTGAATTCCTGGTGGAGGAGAAAGTGTGAGAAACATTCACAAACAGTTGTGTGCTGTGTATGGAAGTTCTGCGGTAGATAGGAGCACCGTTGGATGATGGGTGAAGAGAGTAAAGGCTTCAGGAAGTGGTAAAACGGAACTGGAAGATCAGCCGCGGTCTGGGCGTCCTGCCTCAGTCACCAGTCCAGACAAGTTGCAGCGCACTGATGACATTATTCATGCGGATCAGCACATCACGAGTCAGGAATTGTCTGTACAGCTTTCCGTCGGTAGAGGTAGTGCAATGGCAATTATTGACTCTGGGATATTCAAAGGTGTGTGCAAGATGGGTTCTGCGAAGTCTCACAACCGAATACAAACGCCAAAGGAAAGACATCTGCTCTGATTTGTTGGAGCATTTTGAAGCTGAGGGGAGGGCTTTTTATTTATTTATTTATTTATTATTTGTATACCGCTACTTCCAGCGATCAGAAGTGGATAACTTAAACTTAAACATAACATAACTATGGTTACAACTAAAGTGAAACAAACTTATAATTGATTGGCAGGTGATAATCATTAGATAACAGGTGATTAAAGTAAAGGGATAACATATATACAATTTTAAAAGGGATAATATATATACAATATTGGGTCGTACATATATATCATGTATGATAATATAATACAAGTTTATATGAAAAAGTCGTGGCTGTGCTTATTTTGGTTCCTAAGACAGATTGATTCATGCTAGCAATTAGGAGTGTTCATTATGTTTAAGTTGGATCGTATGCTTCATTGAAGAGGTGTTTTTAGCTTTTTTCTAAAGTCTTTTAGGTCTTCAACTGATCTCAGTTCTGCTGGTAGTTGATTCCATAAAGTCGGTGCTGTATAAGTGAAGGCTCTTTTATTTGTGCAGGCTTTGGCTGATCTGATACTGTTTGGTATACATAGGGTGTTTATATTGCAGATTCTTCTGTTTCTGGAAAGGGGTTGAGTGTTTATGAGGTTGTTTAGATATGATGGTGCTATGTTGTGTATGAGTTTGAATGTTGTAACTAGTAGTTTGTATTTTAGGCGGGCGGTTATGGGCAGCCAGTGTAGGCCAGCTAATATTGGTGTGATGTGTTCAGTGATTTTCTTCTTCATGATCACTCTGGCGGAGACGTTTTGAGCCATTTGAAGGATCTTTAGGTTTTTTTTAGGTAGTCCTTGAAGGATGGAGTTGCAGTAATCGAAGTGTGGGATGAGTAGGGTTTGTGCAACAGTTCTGAAGTCTGAATGATCAAGGATGTTGCGTAGGGGTTGAATGACCTTTATTTTGTGGAAAATTGCTCTGTTGGTTAATCGGAGGTGTTTTAGATTTGTGTCAAGGGTTACTCCTAGATATTTTATTTCTTCTTTTACTGAGTAAGTGTTGTTGTTCATTGTTATTGTTGGGGGTGGTTTGAAGTCTTGTTTTCGGGAGATGTACATTACTTCTGTCTTTTTATGGTTTATGGACATATTGTTTTGCATCAGCCAAGTTTGCATCTCTTTTAGGCAGCTTTCAAGATGATGGTAGTTTGGGTTTTCTGTGTCCAATTGTGTGTATAGCATAATATCATCGGCATATAAATGGAATTGTATCTTGTGCTTTCGAAATATTGCGCATACCGGTTTTATGTATAGGTTGAAAAGTAGGGAAGATAACGCTGATCCTTGTGGAATTCCTTGTGTTTGGGGAAATGGTTTTGCCTTTTCGCCGTTGACTTGAACTTGCTGCATCCTGTTTGTTAGGTATGATGTGAACCACTTTAACGTAATTCCTGTTATTCCTAATGATGCCAGTCTGTTAATGAGTGTTTTGTGGTGGACTGTATCAAAGGCAGCTGATAAATCAATAAATATTAGTATATACATTTTCTTCCTATCTTCAAGACCTTTGAGTAGGTTATCCAAGAGTACCAGAAGTAGGGTTTCAACACCGTGATGTGGCCGGAAACCATATTGTTGGTCGTCTAGTGCTTCTCTTGAGTCAATATGGTCTTGTAATTGTAGTTGAACTGTTTTTTTGATAGTTTTCGCTAGGAACGGAATACTTGAAATTGGACGGTAGGAGGTTGGATCATCCTTCTTGAGAGCTTTATTTCTCAGTATTGGTCTTATGAGAGATTTTTTAAGGGGTGTTTGCATGATTCCTTGTTGTAGAGATTGGTTCACAATATGTGTAATGAATTGGGCAATTTCCAGCTTAGTGGTTTTGATCCAGGCTGCAGGACAGGGATCTAGTTGGGAGGTCGTAGTGTTTAGGTTCGAGATTAGGTTTACTATTTGTTTCTCATCAGTTTTATGAAATGTGTCCCATTTTTCCATTGTGTTTAATGTCACAGGTTGTTGTATCGAGTTGTCATTTTCTTGATTTATAATGAGTATTGATGCTGTTGTTGGGTTTAGTTTGCTGGCATAATAGTCCGCTAGTGTTTGTGCTTTAATAGGGTAGTTTGCGGTTTCTTCTTGGGATGTTTTTGTTAGTGATTTAATTAATTCAAATAATTCTCTGGGCCTGTTCAGAGATTTGTTGAGTATGTTGGTGTGGTATGTCTTTTTTGCTTGGTTGATTTCTTCTTTGTATTTGGAGAGGAGCGTTAAGTATTCTGTTTTACGTTCTTGTGTTTTACCCTGTCTCCATTTATTTTCCAATTTTCTTAGTGCCTTTTTCATCATTTTTAGTGTACTGGTGTACCACGGCTCAGATTTATTTCTCATATTGTGGGTCATGGATTTTGGTTCAGCGATTTTTTCTATTCCTTTATTCCATTGGTCAACTAGGGTTTCTAAGTTGGGGTGGTTCAGGTCTATGTGGGTTGCAATGGATTGTATCATTGCTTCTTTATCAAACTTTTGGAATTTTCTTTTGAATAGTGTTGTGGGCTTATGTTGGTGGTTGGTGTCTTTATTCGGAATGAGTAGGGTAAATTTTATTAGGTGGTGGTCGGACCAAGGGACCTGTAAGATCTTTGGGATGGCGTTGTATTATTTGTTTGTAGCTGAGCTGGTCCATGGCTTCAAGGAAGGTATTTGAATGCGTAGGTAAGGATGAAGCTAGATTTAGGTCTCCCAATATTATTTGATATTTTTTGCTGGCGGTGGTTGCAATTAACTCTAGTGCTTCTGCCAAGGATTCATGAGGAGAAGTAGGTGGTCTGTATATGAGGCATATGGCCTGTGTTGTGCTTTCAAGTTTTAGTATGTTGATTCCTTCGACAGTGTCATGAGATGTATCAGTTAGGTTTAATGAATCTTTGGCTAGGATTATTACTCCTCCTCCTCTTTTGTTTGTGAGTGGAGAGTTAAAAAGTTTGTATCCAGGCTTGTTTAGTTGGTTGAGTATGATGGGATCAGATTCGGTGATCCATGTTTCTGTGATACAGAGGATGTCTGGTAATTCATCTGTGATGATGTTGTGAATAATATGTACTTTATTTCTTATTGACCTGGCATTTATTAGTATGTATGTGTATGGGGCATAAGTGGCATTATGGTGTTGTGGTATGTGAGTGATTTTGTGAGGTTGTGGGTTTTTGCACTTTTTTGTTGTGTTTTCTGTTTGTTGTGATTGATTTGTATTTGTGCTTTGGAGATTGCGTGTCGTGTGGTAGACTTTATTGTGCAACTGTCGGGGAGAAGTGAGAATCATATGGGTGTGTATTGTATGTAGGTTGTGTGGGTGAAGTGATTGCCATATAAATATGTTTTGTTGGTGGAGTGGTTGCCATAAGTATGGGATGATATAGATTGGGTTTGCAAGGCAATTATAAGTACATACTGATATGTATAGTGATAACAGCAATATAATCTTGAGCAGTTCCATGGTCAAAAGTTCTTTTAGTACTGTCACTTAAAGATGTTATCACTTGTGTTCTGTTACTATGGGCTCTTGTTATTCGGTATAATGATGTGGATAGTTTACCTTAATTTTCCAAGGGTTTGATGGTTTAGGCGTTCTCGTGTACTATTTCTTAGAGGGCGTTTGAATTGCGGTTAATTCTGTTTGTTGTTATTTCTTGTTAGGTGTGTTCTTCGTTCTTCTATGTGGTGGGGGTTGTTCCGCTGGGATAGCATTCGGTGTCGTTGCGTCCGGGAGTAGGGAGGTATTCTTACTTCGGTGGTAGCTGTATAGGCGAAGAGGAGGTTTATAAGTTGGCGTTTTGCTTTATAGTTGGAGATGTAGTTGCTCTTTATATCGGTCCTTGCCTAGGCCCTCAGGCGCGGGCGCGCCTTGGCGTGCTTTCTTTTAATGGAGGCTTGCCTGCCCCAATTGGGCAGGGATGTCCGCTGGTCCTTCCGCCGCTGGAGGCTCCGATCCCCAGGGGGGAGAGCTGATGATGGTGGCGGGGGCTGTGCCTTGTCGCGCTTTCTTTTAATGGAGGCTTGCCTGCCCCGATTGGGCAGGGATGTCCGCTGGTCCTTCCGCCGCTGGAGGCTCTGATCCCCAGGGGGGAGAGCTGATGATGGTGGCGGGGGCTGTGCCTTGTCGCGCCTTGGCGCACTTTCTTTTAATGGAGGCTTGCCTGCCCCGATTGGGCAGGGATGTCCGCTGGTCCTTCCGCCGCTGGAGGCTCTGATCCCCAGGGGGGAGAGCTGATGATGGTGGCGGGGGCTGTGCCTTGTCGCGCCTTGGCGCGCTTTCTTTTAATGGAGGCTTGCCTGCCCCGATTGGGCAGGGATGTCCGCTGGTCCTTCCGCTGCTGGAGGCTCCGATCCCCAGGGGGGAGAGCTGATGATTTTGTCCCAGATTGTCACAGGTAACGAAACCTGGGCTCACCACTATGAACCAGAGACGAAAAGGCAGTCCATGGAATGGCATCATGCTCACTCACCAAGAAAAAAGAAGTTCAAGACCACTCCTTCCGCTGGAAAAGTGATGATCACCGTCTTTTGGGACATTGATGGCATAATTCTGGTGGATGTGCTTGAGAGAGGTGAAACTATCAGTTCAGACAGGTACATAAAAACCCTTCAAAAACTGAAACGGCGTTACTTGCAAGTGCAGCCTAACAGTAATCCAGGAGACATGTTGCTTCAGCATAATAATGCTCTCCCTCACACAAGCCTCCGAACCCAAGAGGCAATCGCCAAACTTGGTTGGACAGTGCTCCCCCACCCACCCTACAGTCCTGATCTGGCACCATCAGATTTTCATCTGTTTGGACCACTAAAGGATGGCCTACGTGGAACAAGGTTTGAAGATGACGTGAGCGTGATTCGTGCTGTAAGAAAATGGCTGCATGAACAGGACACGAGCTGGTACAGAGGAGGAATTAATGCCCTTGTTTCTCGCTGGCATAAGGCCGTAGATATTGATGGAGATTATGTAGAAAAATAATATGCATTAAGGACACATTAATTTATACTGTGAGTGATTTTTATACATTTTGAATGAAAACTCTCCGAGAAAAATAATGTGGGGCATTACTTTCTGAGCAACTCTCGCAGATTAATTGTTTACACCATCAGAAAGTAGGAAGACTAGGGGACAATGAAGCTACAATGAAACCCTTTTAAGACTAAGAGAAAATATTTTTTCACTCAACGTGTAATCAAACTCTGGAATTTGTTATCGGAGGATGTAGTAAAAACTGTTAGTGTAGCTGGGTTTAAAAAAGGTTTGTACAAGTTTCTGGAGGAAAGGTCCATAAACCATTATTAAAGAGGACCCGGGAAATCGACTGCTTGCCCAAGGACAAGCACTATGGAACCTGTGTGCCTTTTTGGGACCCTACCAGCTACTTGTGACCTAGATTGGCCACTGTTGGATACTGGGCTTGATGTACCTTGGTCTGACCCAGTTTGGCATTTATTATGTCTCTAGTCCCATGGCCACTCCTTGTGGCCTTGGGCAAGCCACTTAACCCTCCATTGCCTCAGGTACACTTAGACTGTGAGCCCTTTGGGGACAAGGGAATAAAAAGTACCTGTTAGTATACATGTAAACCGCACTGATTCTAAAGAGAGTGGTATAAAAAATAAATAAATAAAATATGTTCTTACATTATTAGTAATCTGTAACCTGGTCTTTAAATTGTCTACAGTACCTGAAGACTAGAGGGTGGCCAACCAAATTGCAATATTTAAAAAGAGTTTGAGGGGTGATCTAGGGAACTACAGATTGATAAGCTTGATATCAGTGCTTGAAAAAAATATAAAGACTGAAACTGAAGACTGAAATCAGTGCTTGAAACTAATATAAAGACTGAAATTACTGAACACATGAACAGACATGGTTTAATGGGGCAAAGTCAACATGGATTTACCCAAGGGAAGTCTGGTCTTACCAATCTGCTGCATCTTTTTGAAGGTGTGAATAAACATGTGGATAAAGTTCAACCAGTTGATATAGTGTATCAGGATTTTCACAAAGCGTTTGATAAAACCTCTAAGAGAAACTCCAGGGGACGTTAAAAAGCCATAGGGTAGGAGGCAATGTCCTTTTGTGAATTAGAACTGGTTGAAAGATAGACAAGGACATCATTCACACAGATGACAGTCTAGATATCAGAGCTTTCCATAACCTAGCAAACAGCAATAAATCCAACATCATCCACAATATTTTCTGCTAGCAGAGTCATGGGAAGTAAATCCAAGCAATAGGATGGTAAATATCTGTGATATATCTCCATGAGGTTGAGCACCAAAGCTGTAACCCACTCAGACTCACCACAAAGTATAACCTCAAGAGGCTCTGACAGTGAGTTGTTTCTGGAGTCTCAAGTAAATATAGATGGGGTATGTGGGCTAAAGCAACAATTTACGCGGTGTTTCGTGAAGTCCATCAAAGTAGCTTCATTTAAACAAGATAATTCTGTGACTTTTGCTAAAAGCTCTCTGCCTGTAATCTTTAAAAAAAAAAGGGGGGGGGGCGGTATTTATGTTAGATAACATTTTTTTGCTACTTAAAGTTACTGGTTTGTTTGTAGCTTTTAGCAGACGGGGATTGTTCTGATTTAGGCAAGGCTTTCTGTTTTGCTGATGTTTTTTTCCACTCTTTCTTCCAGCCTGCAAGTTCAAAAAGGAGGAAAGGAAGCACATTTTCATTGAAGCCACTGCACTGTTGAGATATGACAGCTCTTAATTAAATTGCCTAACAGTATTATATAAAAGCCTACACTACCTTGCAAGCACTGCCATTCTTGGGGGGGGGGGGGGAGGAGGGGGGAGAGAGACTTCATTTCAAGAAAAACAATTCTGCCACTTTTTCTATGAGTTCTCTGCCTTAAAATTCTTTAATAAGGGGAGCATTTTTGTTAGATAACATTTTTTGATGCTTAAAGTTACTGACTTAATTTTTGAAGCATTTTGCAGAAGGAGATTTGATTGTTTTATGACAAAAAGCTAAAATGAGCCTCAGTGTAATTTTATTTAGACCAACATGGCCATATTTCAGCACAGTCTGCTTGCAACAGGGGCAACTTAACACATAAATTCAAAAACACAAATATGAACAAAGAGAAAACATACATACAATATAAAATGCATAATATGAGAACATAATATTAAATAATAAGAACATACAAACCATATTTTGATGTTATATGGTCACATAAGATAAAAAAAATAAAACAACATGTTAAGCATACATTCATATCTGACATATTTTTGGTATAAGAACATAACATAAGAACATAAAATATGGCATACTGGGTCAGACCAAGGTCCATCAAGCCCAGTATCCTGTTTCCAACAGTGGCCAATCTAGGTCATACGTACCTAGCAGTTTCCCCAAAAGATACAGGTTCCACAATGCTTGTACTGGGTCAAGCATTGATATCCTGGGTCCCTTCTTAATAATGGTTTATGGACCTTTCCTCCAGGAACTTGTCCAAACCTTTTTTAAACCCAGCTACACTAACAGCCTTTACTACATCCTCCGCACTGTTCCCTCTAAGCTGTGCGCGTGTGCGCGCACACACCTCGCCGAGCAAGCGCACATACTTTACAACAGAGCGCACAAAAATTACAGTTCTGATTCTGATAGAAAACAACACAGACGTCTTAAAATTTAAAAGTTGTTGTGTATTTATGGTTTTCACAAGTTCTACAGTATTTTCTAGTGCAATCAATGTGGTGTACATACTGTATTCTGACGTGTAGTAAAATTTTAAAGTATATAACTCCGAGTGTCGTTATGTGGCGCACAAAAATTTAGCCTTCCTTCAAAAGCTGCACAGCTGATATTTTATGCACACACAGCCTACAGAAAATTAGAGGGAACATTGATCCTCCGGTAACAAATTCCAGAGTTTGATTACACATTGAGTGAAAAAATATTTTCTCTTATTAGTCTTAAATAATTTACCCTGTAGCTTCATTGCATGTCCCCTAGTCTTTCTATATTCTGATAATGTAAACAATCGATCTACGTTTATCCGTTCCACTCCGTTCATTAATTTATAGACTTCTATCATATCTCCCCTCAGCCGTCTCTTTTCCAGGTTAAAGAGCCCTCACCTTTTTAGCCTTTCTTCATAGGAGTATCCTTCCATCCCCTTTACCATTTTGGTGGCTCTTCTCTGAACCTTTTCTAATAACGCTATATCCTTTTTAAGATACGGCGACCAGAATTGCACACAATATTCAAAGTGCGGTCTCTCCATGAAACGATATAGAGGCATTATAATATCTTTTGTTTTATTTTCCATTCCTTTCCTTATGATACCTAGGGGTATGTTTACTAAACACCGTTGCTGTGCGGGTTCCCGTTAGTGTGCTGGTGCCATATAAGGAGTGGGCGGGCCAGGCAGAAAAAAGCAAAAAACCGGACCGTACGTGTGCGTCGCGCTAATGTGCGGGGCCCACATTAGCGCGTGGGAAGGCTAAGTGGGGCGCTGCTGCAAAACCAAACAACAGAGCTGTAGTACAACGGTGAAGACACCGACCAATGGTGCAGGGGCCAGGGGTTCAAACCCCCATTGCGCTCAACAAAAAAGACCAGCTGAGGCAGCAACATTTATGGGCATAAGTGGTTAGGAGGCATATTAATTTTGGGCGGCAGAAGGCGGCGCACTGTTATTTTTATTACGACATGAGACGGCGCACTGTTTAGTGTGGGCGGCAGATGGCGGCGCATTGTTAAGTTTGGGCGGCAGAAGGCGGTGCGTTGATAAATGTGGGCAACAGAAGGCGGCGAGCCGGTGGGCAAAAGGCGATGCGCTGATGTGTGAGGGGGCAGTCCAATAGTGGGAGGGATAAGTGGCGCGCTGATGTGCAAATAACAGGAACAGAGCCATAGCACAATGGTTAAGACACTCACCACTCGTGCAGGGATCATGGGTTCAATTCCCCACAGTGCCCATTGAAGACAGCTGGCAGAGGCATTATTTTAGGGGCATTTCCATGTTGTGCGGCATAAGGCGGCGCGCTGTTAATTTAGTGCGCCACAAGATAGCGCGCTGATGGCTACAAGGCTGCGCGCGGATGCACAAACACAGGAACAGAGCCACAGCACAATGGTTAAGACACTGACCAATGGTGCAGGGGCCAGGGGTTCAACCCCTCACAGTGCCCAGTGAACAAGGCTGGCTGGGGCAGTATGTATCAGGGTGAGGAGTGCTGTAGGAGGCCTTCCATTTATATTTTATTTCCCACCACTAGTAAACCCGCTCTCACAGTGTGTTAACATACGGATGCCCGTAAGGCACATGTTACAGTGCACTGTCCGCCAAGGCACCCTAGAATGTCCCCTATAGGGCACCATGTATGTTGCGACACAGGATAATGTATAGTGCACCCTATATGGATGGCAACCATAAGGTGGCCTATAGGGCGCCCTATAAAGCACCCTCAGAGGCACCTAATGGGTATAGTAAGCTGTGTGTGGTTTTGCCGGCATAGACATATGTACAGTAAATAAAAATAAAGCTATGGACAGCCCTATCAAAGGGCCCCACTGTGGGTTTGAACCCATGACCTCTGGCTGTACAGGGAGTGACGTAACCATTGGGCTACAGCTCTATAGCTGACAGCAAGCCCCTGGCTGGCTGCAGAGAGCCTGCACGTCACCCCACAGACAGTCTGCTGTTGTAGACAGGATAGGGTTAGGCCACCCGTACCCATGATGCACTGCACATGCAAATCATCTGTCCACAGATGCACACAAGATGGGGAATGCACCCCAACAGCTACCCGGCCTGGTAGGGGGAATTGTCCATGTGCACCCACACAGCACCTCGGCCTGGTAGGGGGTCCTGAGCGGGTGGACTACCAGCAAAGAGTAGCTACACACCGTCACATTGTGCGGGTACTGTGCTCACCCTGAGGGTGTGATGTGGCGGCCAGGACCAGGTCCACAACACCAGCCATGGCTGGATGAGGCCATGACAGAGCTCCAAAACAGTACTAACCTGTGAGATAGGAAGGTGCTGCAGAAACATGTTGGATATCTCTGTCTGTCTCAGTTAGTGGAAACCCCCATGGACCCCCCCCCCCGAGGGTGGCAAACAGGGCCCCCCCCCCAGGGTGGCAAACAGGGCCCCCACCAACAGATCCCCATCCTCCCCCCCCCATGCACCAATGGCAGTAGAGTGGACCATCAAACCCCAGTCCTGCTGGGGGACAGACACCATACAGGGCAGTCCAAGAAGCTCCACACATCCATAACACAATATCAGACAGACTTTAGGCCTGGATATCCAAAGATGCACCCCAGCACTATCTGATATTCACCTGCAGCAAGCCATCAGCCGCTGCACCCTGCAAGGCACTCCATCAAGACACATACCAGCTGTGAACAGTCTGCTGGTTAGCCCTGATGGAAATGCATGCACCCAAAACTGGGGTGGCAGCACACACAAGCAGAGAGTTCTGTGAGGAGGCCCCAACAAGAAACCCATATATATCACAAGAGAGAAACACAATACAGCACTATGGGGGTGCCTAGCCATGCTGTCATCACTGCACACTCAGGGTGAGAGTGCTCCCCCAGCAGCACATACAGAGGTCACCCTGTCTGTGTAGGTGGTGGCCTGGCACTACAATGTCACAGCCAGTGCCCTATGCCCTGTGCAGATGCATCCTGGCCAGCCCACCATGTCTGACCTATACCCATGGTACCTTGCTGCTCATTATGCACATTGGCAGGCCAATACTGGCAGTAGTGCTGGCAGTGTGGGTTGGGGAAGGTGTTTGCAGCCAACACACACTGTATAGACAGACACACACTCCCACACCTATGCCAGCATTGTGCTACTATTGAGGGGGTGATTAGCCTTGGCCACCACACCGGTCCTGGGCACGGCACAGGCATGGATATGGTACGCAGTACTGCTGGGGGTCACTCCCTAGGGTGGTGAACACCGTCAGAGGCCAGGCCTGGAGCACGCACCGCAGACACCAAACAGATTGTTCGGATGGGGTCAACTAGCAGTATGTGCATAACGTAGGGATATCTATCAGCCTGTTCTCTTAGCAAACGTTTCAGAGCTGTGTACCTCAGGTGTAGGGTGACATTGCTAAGGTATGCAGGTGCTGGTATTGGGAGATGCACGCAGGGTCCAATGTTCTGCCTCTACAGGAGACATTGGCCAATGGGGCCTGTGGGTGTGTGTGTGGGTGTGTCTGCCCCTGTTGGCTGCTGCTTTACGGCAGCGCTTCCCCACTCCAGCACAGTTTTGCATCACACTGTTCGGGTCTTCCTGCTGTCCCT
Source organism: Ichthyophis bannanicus (assembly GCA_033557465.1). Classification (NCBI taxonomy): domain Eukaryota; kingdom Metazoa; phylum Chordata; class Amphibia; order Gymnophiona; family Ichthyophiidae; genus Ichthyophis; species Ichthyophis bannanicus. The sequence goes on from CM066031.1 coordinate 225,363,968, forward strand.
CATGAATATGCATGAGCTACATCTACATGCCGTGGGGGTGGTGCATAGATATACAGCACAGGCATTTGTATGAGTGGCAGCATGGAACCTGACTGGTGTGTGGCCCACCAGGACTGCATTTGGGGGATTCTGCTGTAGGTTCTGCCCCTGTTCATGGTGTCTGTGCTCAGTGGGGTAAAAGATAGACGTATTACCATTGCATATGTCCTCGTCACAAAAGGTGTGTCCTTACTGTCACTGTTTATTTGTGGGGAAAATATGTGGGTGGGATTGCTGGTAGCCCCAGCTGGTCTTTGAACCTGTGACCTTCTGTTCTTGCATGCACTGTCTGTGTGCACTGCACCACCGTGTAGCCACAGCTTGGCTGAATTCCCTGGATAGTCCATGACTGTGGATCCGGAAGGGCCTGTCTGTTGCTGTGGACTGTGCCAGCCTGCACATGGCTAGGCCTCTGTCTTCTGTCGCTAGCAGCCACTGCCCCCTGCACCACATGTACTCGTCCGCCAACATGCTGGCATGAACTTCTCCCATAAAAAGCAGGTGACCTGATTGGAATGTGGCAGTACGGGACTGCATTTGGGGTACTTGGCTGTGGGTAATGCCCATTGTTGTGGTGTGTGTGCGTTGTTGGGTAAAATATGGGTGTTTTCCCCATGCTTCTGTCCCCTGCAATACAGGGGTGTCTGCGCTATCTGTGTTTAGTGGTGGGTAAAATATAAGGACTGGGCTGGCAAGTGCCCCAGCTGGGCTTTGAACCTCTGGTCCTAGAGGTACTGACTCTGTCCGCTGCACCACACTATGGCCACATAGACAGTGCAGCCCCTGGAGGTAGTAAGCCTGGCAGGATGGAGTCACAAACCCTGCTCTACGCAAATTTACTGTGGGCATATGCACCCTGTCTGGTGACAAACGTGCACATAAACCCTGGAAATGACCACGGGAAATGGGTGATAAAATATCACCACGCTGGGCAACAGTGATATTAATGGGCAACCATAGCAAACACTCCCAGGAAAGCTCCACAAAAGGAAATGTTTTTTGGAAGAGTCTCCGCTCCGTAAACCCTTCCAAAATTCATTTCTTTTTTCTGGAGCTTTGCTGGGTGTGTTTTCTGTATTTGCCCATCACTATAACTGTTCCACAGCTGAACTACTATTTTTACTAGTTCTGTTGTGGTCATTTTCTATTTTTATTTGCACTTTTGTGCTGTGCACATGTATCACACTGCTCACGTTTTGCTGGTTTCCCCGGTTTTCCTGTACATTGCTGACAGAAATGGTTTCTCTTCCCTTTAAATGCTTTCTACCGCGAGTGATTCCCTCGCGGTAGTTTTTACATGCAAATTCGGGCCCGATACTGTGCGGGGAGCCTCTCCCCTCCCACTCTCCACCCATTGACCTCGTCCCTCCGCTCCTCCGGAGCCTTCCTCCGCCCTCCTTTAGCCGTTCCACGCCTCTATCGGACATTTGCGGGCCCGCACTTGTACGGGGCCCGTGAGTGTGCCGCGTACCTGTGCGGGGGTGACACGCACGTGTGCGGGGCGTTTAAACGCGTTTATGCGCGTTTCAATGCCGCGTTTCCGTGCGCTATTTTGCGGCGCGCACATTTCCGGTTTTTAGTAAACATCCCCCCTAGCATTCTATTTGCTCTCTTGGCCGCTGCTGCACACTGGGCCAATGCTTTTAACATGTTATCCACAATGATGCCTAAATCTTTTTCCTGGGTGGTGGTTCCTAATGTGGAACCTTGCATCGTGTAACCATAGTTTGGGTTGTTCTTCCCTAGGTGCATATCTTTGCACTTGTCCACATTAAATTTCATCTGCCATTTTGATGCCCAGTCTTCCAATCTATCAAGATCCTCTTGCAATTTTCCACAATCCTCTTGGGTTTTAACAACTTTAAATAGTTTTGTTTCATCTGCAAATTTGATAACCTCGCTCGTTATTCCCCTTTCCAGGTCATTTATGAACAAGTCAAAAAGCAGCGGACCGGGGGGCACTCGTGAACCCGCAGCGTGATGGCCGCACTTTGTTAGAGCTCCGTCCTCACAGCCCCAAAATCATAGCAAACATGCGCTAACGTTAGCAAACTGCCCCCCTCTGCCTACCCTGGATCGGCGTGAGTAAAGAGGTCCTCCTCGGAGCTGAGATTTGGCGGCTTAGCGGGCTTCCAGCAGATTGGACCATCTTGGGGGTTGTTCCGGGAGTGCGGCCTGCTGAGTGCCTCCACGCATCGATGGCCCTGGCCCTGCCTGCTCCCGCGGATAACAGAAGAGCCCTACGCGGGTCTAATTCCGGAGCGGAGCCCTGCACGATTGAGCGGCAACTTCCTGGGCGCTGCACTGTGCATCGTGCGGCAGCCCGTTGGTTGGGGGAGGCAACTGCTCCAAACATTGCTGCAGCACACGGAGAGGCCTCAATCTTGTCTGCGAGACCTGCCGAATCGGCGTGGAGACCGCGTGGCAGCTGCCGGAGTGGGCCATCATCCTAGGCCTCTACGAATTTCCCCGAGGGGGGTAAGTCCGAGCGCCCACTTTCCTGCTTCTTATATTTTGTGCCTACATCTGGAGTGGGAGACAGGGGCTATTTGTTAACAGCTTGGAGCCCCGCAGAAGCTTATGTCCCCTCTGAGTGGAAATTGGGGGCCCTATTAAACACCTGTTGCCCTGGGAGGGCTGGGACAGCTTTCTCCTTCTTTTCTTTTTGCTGTCTCGCTAATTACCCAGTGCCCTATACTTTGCTGGCATTGCCTATACCCGTTTCCTGACACTGTGTGGAGGCATCTGTGCTGAAGATTTGTGAGAGCCTGGATGCTGCTGTCTCCTTGGGGTGCCCACTTTTTCTTCTTTGCTGGCATTGGATACACCTCTCTCCTAACACTGTGAGTCTTTGGAGACTTTGTGAAATGGCTGCTAAAGCTAAAAGCTCAGAAGTTCGGGAGGGGATGCGCTCCTCTCAACGCCTGCAGAGCAAGTCCGGAGCCCCCAGTAGCCCCCACGAACAACCCCTCCCATCAGGTTCTGATGATGAGACTGTCAGCGAGGAGGACTTGGATCCACATAAACAACTCTCCTCGGCTCAACTCAAACAAGAACTCCGTAGGGGCTTTGCGGAACTAGCTAATGAGTTTCGCGCGCTACGAGAGGACCTGCTGAAAGATGTCGCTGAGCTTAGGACTGACGTCAAGGAGCTGGGAGCTCGAGTGGAAGACGTGGAGACCAAGATGGTAGAACAAGATGGGATGTTGATGGATTTACAATGTGCTCTAGACCAGCAACATGCGCAAGCCATGGAACTGACTTATAAAATTGATGACATTGAAAACCGCTCTCGCCGCAACAATGTGCGTTTCCGTGGCATCCCAGAGGCGGCAAGGGGTGGAGAAGACCTACTAACTGTACTTAAATTGCTAATAGCGGAATTGCTCTCGACGGAGGACTTGGCTGCACACGCCTCTGGTATGGATATTGAGCGAGTTCACCGCGCTTTGGGGAAACCCCCTAACAACCAACCTCGCGATCTTATTGCGAGATTTCTGCGCTACACTGATGCTGCGCTTCTTATCCGGCGAGGCCGGGAGAAAAAGACGGTCCGATTTCAAGATGCGACAGTGTCTATCTATCAGGACCTCTCGACGTTCACCCTGGCGCGGCGGAGAGAGATGAAGCCGGTCTCCGAGGTCCTGACCAGCAAGGGGATTCGCTATTCCTGGTCCTTCCCATTTAGGATGAACTTTCTCTTGGGCAACAAAAAGATCTCTGCAAAAGATTACACTGAAGCTTGGCGAGCCCTGCGCCAGGCGGGCCTAGTAGATGTCAATGCTCAGCCTCACCCGCTGCCCCCTAAACCCCAGCACTCCCGGTGGACTCGGGTGGGCAAGCCCACTTGATTCCTTTCTGTGCACTTGAGGAGTTCCTCTTTATTTTTTATTTTTTAGGGAGTCCTATTCTGTTGGCCCCCGACCTTTTGGATGCCTGGAGGTGGGAATTAGATTGGGGTCCCCACTCTTTTTTCTTTTTGGTATATGGGGGGCAGCGGATGATCTGCAAATGTTTTGTTGCTGTTACTGCTCTGGCAGAGGGGCATGATGAGCTTGATGATCCGGGGGAGGTGGAGGAGTAGTGGGGGATATGTTTATCTCTGTTCTTCACTGTTTAGGCTGCATTTTTGCCTTAAGGGGTTCTGGGGGGTTTGGGGTTTGTGGTCAATTTACCGTGTCCTGTGATAACTTAAACAGGCAGGTGGTATTGACGGGAAGGGGGGGGGGGAGATGGGTGGGGGGGGGCTTTTTATTAATATAGAATTGGGGTGTGTGCTTGGGCTTGGGAGGAGGGACTATGGCCTTTGTTCTTGGAAAGTGGAATGGATGGGTTCGGCTAACTAATTCCCTGGGTTTGATGAGGGGGAGCTACCATTGGGACCTTTTGGATAGCGGGCGGCAACGAGGGAGTGGATTGTAATTGCTAATGGTGCGCTTTGTCTCTTTGAATGTTAAGGGCCTTAACTCCCCGAGGAAAAGATCCCTCCTGTTCTCCGAATTGCGCACTTTGCAGGGGGACATTGTTTACCTACAGGAGACCCATCTTCAGAACTGTAAGCAGGGCTGGATAAGGAGGTCCCCGTATACTGAGGTGCGAGTGGCCTCGGATGCACAGGGACGGAAGAAACGGGGAGTGGCCTTAATGTTTCACCAGAGCCTCTCTCTACAGATAGAGGAGACAAAACAAGATACCTTGGGGAGGTGGCTCTTCCTGAATATCCGTCTAGAAGGGCACCTGCTCACCTTGGCTAATGTTTACGCTCCTAACACAGGTCAAGGGGCCTTCTTTGCACGATTGAAAGCCTCATTGGCGGATTTTGCAAGAGGTCCTATTGTTCTGGGGGGGGGACTGTAACACGCACCTGGTGCCCCACCTGGATTCCACAAGTCGTGTTGGGGGGCGAGTGGGGGGATCAGCCAGGGCCCTGCAAAGCCTCATGCTTGACTTAGGTTTGAGGGACGTCTGGAGGGATACCCATGGGGGGGAAAGAAGCTATACGTACTACTCTCCGGTCCATCAGGTTCATACTCGCATTGATTATTTTCTATTGGATCAGCGCCTGATGGACGGGAGAGTGAAGGCTGGACATGGAGCACTGACTTGGTCAGATCATGCCCCGTGCTGGCTTGCTCTTCCACCTGGCTTGTACAGTGAGCACCAGAGGCTTTGGCGCCTAGATGTGAGGTTCCTACGACGGCAGGGCGCAGTGCAGGATCATGTCCGTTTTATTACGGAATTTTTTGAGCTTAACAACTCTGGGGATGTTCCTCTCCCCACGGTGTGGGAGGCTTATAAGGCTACGGCTCGTGGTCAACTCATGGCAGAGGCGGCCGACATGCGCAAAAAGTGGACGCGTGAACGCGTCCAGTTGGTGGCGGAGGCTACCCGCTTGGGCTCGGAGACCGCCCGAACTGGTTCGCGACAGGTCCTGCGCCAGTGGAGGACAGCTCGAACCACCTTGGATGCGTACTTGCAGAAAGAATTAGATAATAAGCACCGCAAGTTACGACAAAATTTTTATGAGCATGGGAACAAAACAGGCCGCTTCCTAGCCTTGCGTCTTCGCCAACAACAATCTGCGCGAGTGGTACGCGAACTGCATGACGCTGGGGGACGGAAGAGGGTTCTCTCCCGGGAGATACGCGATCTTTTTGCTGACTTTCTGGAGCAGCTTTATAAGGCGGAGCCTTTTGAGCGGGATCGTGTACAGGACTATTTGCGGGGGATTGGTTTGCCGCGTCTTTCCGACCCTGACCGGGCTCAGCTAGACTCTGAATTAACGATAGATGAAGTGGAAACCGCAATCCGATGATTGAAAACTGGGAGTGCGCCAGGAAGTGATGGCTTCCCAGCAGAATATTATAAGACGTTTCGGGTGCAATTGGCGCCAACCTTGATTATCCTGTTCAACGAGATTTTGGGAGGGGCGTCTTTACCACCATCCCAGCGTGAGGCATTGATCGTGATGATACCCAAACCTGGTAAACCATTGCACGACGCGGCGTCATACCGCCCCATCTCCCTGTTAAATGTTGACGTTAAAATATTTGCTTCTGTATTGGCGGCGCGCCTGAATCGTGTCCTTCCGGGCCTGGTTCACCCGGATCAGGTGGGATTCGTGCCAGGGCGTCAGGCGGCAGACAACATTAGGCGTATGTTGCAGGTCATTGATGTCGCCCAACGGGACCCACAACCAGCTCTGCTGGTGGGGATTGATGCAGAAAAAGCCTTTGATCGGGTTGACTGGGAATACTTATGGTGTGTTCTGGAGAAAATGGGCTTCGGCTCTAATTATATCTGTTGGGTTCGCAGTCTTTATCAGATGCCCCAGGCGTGTGTTCGGATCAATGGGGGACACTTGAGACGCTTCCTGTTGGAACGGGGCACGCGACAGGGTTGCCCTCTTTCGCCCCTACTCTTTGCTCTCGCGATGGAACCCTTGGCCCAGAGCTTCCGAGAACATCTAGGCTTGAGGGGGGTTCACTTTGGCCCTGAGGATTATAGGATTGCGCTTTTTGCGGACGACATCATACTGTCCCTGGTGGACCCGTCCACCTCCCTTCCAGTTGCGATGCAGCTGTTCAATAACTACGCGCGAGTATCCGGTTTCAAAATCAATTACACTAAATCGGAGATTCTGAATGTTGGGGTCCCCAGGGCGGTTTGTGCGGAGCTCCAGGCGGCTTACCCTCTTCGCTGGGTGTCCGGAGCTCTACGTTACCTAGGGGTGCAGTTGACCGTGGAGCGGGCAGACCTTTTTAAGGCCAACTATGATCCCTTGCTTCGTCAGGTTCGGCGGGATCTAGAAGTATGGAAGGGCTTGCTCCTTTCCTGGTTCGGGCGTATAGCCGTAGTTAAGATGGTGGTTGTTCCCCGCTTCCTTTACTTTTTTCAGGTTTTGCCGCTTCCCATCGCGCGGGCCACTTTGGCGACCTGGCAGCAGTTGCTCATGAAATTTATTTGGCATTATCGCCGTCCACGCTTGGCGCGACAGGTTCTTTATGCCCGTACGCGCTCTGGAGGTATGGGCATGCCCAATTTATATTGGTACTATGCGGCGGCGCAATCCCGGGCGGGGGTGGAGTGGATGATTGCTGATAGCACTAAGCGATGGGTGCAACTGGAAATGAATTTGGCGGGGGGAGCTGGCTTGGGAGATTGGCTGTGGTTAGGCCCGAAATTACGCCGTGGTAAGCGCACTAGCAATCCCTATATTCTTCACACCCTCCGTTGTTGGGATCGGCACTTTCGATCTCGCGACATGGACTTAAACCCTTTAGCTCCTATAGTAGATAACGTCTCTTTCCCACCGGGGTTAAGTGATGCAGTTTTTCGGCAGTGGGGACATCACGGCCTTAGTAGGGTCGGACAGCTTTTTGATGATGGTCAATTACAACCCTTTCGTGCGTTACAAGATGAATTTGACATTCTGGCCAGGCAGCATTATCAATATATGCAGGTGATACACTGGGTTCGATCCAAACATGTTCGGCCCCAAGTAGCGCGGGCCCTGATTTAGAATGTTACTGTGAGGGGTGCACTACCACTAAGGGACTTGTGGCGACCCTGTATGCTCACTTGCAGGGCTCCCAATCGTGTTCTACCAGACACAGGGAACTTTGGAACTCCGACCTGAACCTTTCCTATACTGAGCAGCAGTGGGAAAGGGTGGAAACTCACCTGTGGAAAAGTGCGGTAGTGATTAATGCCCGTGAGACCAATTATAAAATATTGTACCGCTGGTACATGACTCCGGCGCGGAGCGCGCGCTTCTATCCTGGCGCGGTGGACCTCTGCTGGCGTAACTGTGGGCATCGGGGTACCCTAGGGCATATTTGGTGGGACTGCCCCCGCATTCGCGCCTATTGGAGGGGTATCCAATTTCGGATGCAATTGCTTCTGGGAGTGAGTGTCCCTTGGGATCCGGGGATTTTCCTGTTTGGGGCCGCGGTGCCAGGAACACGGGCTCCACAGCTTGCTTTACTTCGCCATGGTCTGAATGCAGCTAGGTTATCCCTTGCAGCAGCCTGGAAGCGTGCCTTGGCCCCCTCCTTTCAGACTTGGCTGGAACGGATGTGGGATATGTATACCATGGAACGAGGGGTAGCGGTCAATAGGATGCACCTGACGCGCTTTGAGTTGGTGTGGGCACCTTTTGTCTCTTGTTACGGTGCGTGACTGTGCTGGATAAGAGGAGGGGAACTTGCAAACGTTAAAGGGAGCTAGCCCCTTGAGTGTATCTGCTCCTCATCACCCTCCCCGTACTTGAACGTTAGAGAGTCATAGAGGGGGGGATTGGGAGGTTGGGTGGGAGGGGGGTCCTGGGCTAGGGAGGTGTCGGGGGGGGGGGGGAGGACGGGAGGTTGGGGGTCACTGCTCTCTGTTTCCTTATTTTAAAACTGCAAAAATGAAGCATATTGTTGACTGCCACTGTGATCTGGCGTTATGTTATTATTGTTGCTTTTTCTTTGAAGATCTTTGTGGTTTATGATGTTCTGTATTCTTTGGAAGCTTTTTAATAAAAAAAAAAAAAAAAAAAAGCAGCGGACCCAGCACAGATCCCTGGGGTACACTACTTTTCACCTTCCTCCATTGGGAAAATTTGCCATTTAGCCCTACCCTCTGCTTTCTATCTTTTAACCAGTTCCTAATCCACAATAGTACACTGCCTCCTATCCCATGACTCTTTAGTTTTGCCAAATGTCTCTGATGATGGACCTTGTCAACTGACTCACCTTTGTCCACCTGTTTATGCACACCTTCAAAAAAACATAACAGATTAGTAAGACAAGATCTTCCTTGTCTAAAGCCATGTTGGCTGTCTCCCATTAGGCCATGACTATCTACATGCTGAGTAATTTTGTTCTTTATGATGGTTTCTACCATTTTTCCCAGTACTGACGTCAGGCTCACCGGTCTGTAGTTTCCCGGATCATCCCTGAAACCCTTTTTAAAAATTGGCGTTACACTGGCGATCCTCCAATCTTCAGGTATTACAGATGATTTTAATGAAAATTCACAGATTACTAATAGCAGGTCTGCAATCTCATATTTCAGTTCTTTCAACACCCTTGGATGTATACCATCCGGCCCAGGTGATTTGCTACTCTTCAGTTTATCTAATAGTTGTAATACATCTTCCCGATGTATCGATATTTCCTTCAATTCTTCCGCACCTTTAAATACCACTTGAAGTCATGGGTAACATCCCTACATCTTCCTCAGTAAAGACTGAAGAAAGAATTCATTCAGTCTCTCCGCTATTGCCTTGTCGCCTCTTAGTGCCACTTTAACCCCTCTATCATCTAATGGACCAACTGACTCTCTCACAGGTTTTTTGCTATGAATGTACTTGAAAAAGTCTTTATTTTGCTTTTTTACTTCCACAGCAAGCTTCCTCTCAAATTCTCCCTTTGCTTGCCTTATCAATGCTTTGCATTTGACTTGCCAGTGCTTGTGCTATTTCCAGGTTTCGTCGTTTGGCTCTTTTTTCCATTTCCTGAAAGATGCTTTTTTGGCAACAACAGCCTCTCTGATCTCACCTTTAAACCATGCTGGCAGTTTTTTGGACTTCCTTCCACTTTTCTTAAAGCGTGGAATACAGCTGGTCTGGGCTTCCAAGACAGTATTTTTCAACAACACCCAAGCTTGATGTAAGTCTTTAACCTTTGCAACTGCTCCTTTTAATTTTTTCTTAACTATTTTCCTCATTTTATCATAGTCTCCCTTTCGAAAGTTAAAAGGTAGTACTGTGGATTTCCTTACTATCCCTCCTCCACTAATTAAATCAAACACGATCATGCTTTGATCACTATTGCCAAGTGGCCCCAACACTCTTATCTCTTGCACTAGATCTGGTGTCCCTCTAAGGACTAGGTCTAATATGGCTTCCCCTCTGGTCGATTCATGAACCAGCTGCTCCAAGAAGCATTTATTTCATCTAGGAACTTTATCTCCCTAGCATGTCCTGCTGTGACACTGACCCAATCAATACTGGGGTAATTGAAATCACTCATTATTATTACTGTGCTGTAACTTTTGTTAGCTTCTTTGATTTATTTGAGCATTTCATCATCCATTTGTTCATTCTGGCCAGGCCGTCAATAGTACACACCCACTGCCATCGCCTTCTCCTTTTTACATGGAATTTCAATCCATAGAGATTCTACAGCAAATTTTGTTTCCTGCAAAACTTTAATCCTTTCTGACTCAATGCCCACTCTAACATAGAGCGCAACCCCTCCACCAATTTGATCAGCTCTATCATTACGATATAGTTTGTACCCAGGTATCACATTGTCCCACTGGTTGTCCTCCTTCCACCATGTCTCTGATATTTCAATCATATCTAACCTTTCATTTAGTGCTCTATATTGTAACTCTCCCATCTTATTTTTTAGACTTCTAGCATTTGCATACAAGCATTTTAGAGACTGTATTTTATTCATATTAATCTGGCTATTGGTAGACATGAGTAATTTGGGATCTTTAAGCTCTATCTGCTCCATACTCGAGGGTATTTGGGCTACTTCACTCTTTTTTGGAACCTCTCTGCTTTTGGTAGTATCCTTCAAGAATACATTCTTCCGAATCATGCACTCTTGGGCGACTGTCGACTTTCCCCTATTATCTAGTTTAAAAGCTGCTCTATCTCCCTTTTAAAGGTTAATGCCAGCAGCCTGGTTCCATCCCGGTTAAGGTGAAGCCCATCCCTTCGGAAGAGCCTCTCCTTTCCCCAGAATGTTCCTCAGTTCCTAACAAATCTAAAACCCTCATCTCTGCACCATTGTCTCATCCATGCATTGAGACACCGGAGCTCTGCCTGCCTTTTGGGTCTTGCGCGTGGAACGGGAAGCATTTCAGAGAATGCTACCCTGGAAGTTCTGGATTTCAACTTCCTACCTAAAAGTCTAAATTTAGCCCCCAGAACCTCCCTACCACATTTTCCTATGTCATTGGTACCGACATGTACCAAGACAGCAGACTCCTTCCCAGCACTATCTAAGACCTTATCTAGGTGGCGCGTGAGGTCCGCTACCTTCCCACCAGGCAGGCATGTTACCAGGCAATCCTCACATCCACCAGCCACCCAGCTATCTACATGCCTAATGATCGAATTACCAACTATAACGGCTGTCCTAACCCTTCCCTCATGGGCACATGGCCCTGGAGAAACATCCTCAGTGTGAGAGGGTTTTACATCACCAGGAAGACAGGTCCTAGTTACAGGATCACTTCCTGCCACACCAGGGTGATGCTTTCCTGTCACGTGACCTCTCTCCTCCATGGCAACAGGGTTGCTGCCAGACTGGAGGTTTGACTTCAGGACTATATCCCTGTAGGTCTCGTCTATGTACCTCTCTGTCTTTCTTATGTTTTCCAAGTCTGTTACTCTAGCCTCTAGAGAATGGACTCATTCCCTGAGAGCAAAGAGCTCCTTGCACCTAGTGCACACTTAAGACCTCCCACCAACTGGGAGAAAATCATACATGTGACAATGCAAAAGACTGGAAAACCCCCATCTTGCTGCTGGACTGCTGTCTGCATCTTGGTTTTAAGCTTGTGTTTAGATCTGTAAGTTCTTTATTTACTAAGGGTTGCTATGGATATTTATACTAATAAAACTGTACCTAATACATTTAATATACCTTGTTCACCTGAAGCTTAATTAATCTCAGGTCCTTAGTGTATGACTGATTTGGATAACAAGCTTCACCTGAGAGCACCTCCTTTCCTTTAAGATGTGTAAGTACTTATAAAGCTACGATTATTCCAGGGGTGGGTGGGTGTTGGGGAGGGAGGGAAGGAAATAACACTTATTAAAAGAGGGCTGTTACACAGTGCCCTGTCCTGTGCTTTTGAGGTAAGCTGTGACCAACTTCCTGGGTGATTAACAGTCCTTGCTTGGATAGAAGGAGTCTTTCAAAATGGCCTTTTGACCTGCACCTGGTGTTAACACCTATTGAAAATGTTTCACAGGTCTCTTGCCCCCTAGGTAGAAGGCCTCTTTGTAAAGGTCTCTAGAAGACTTTATTTGTTGCCCACAGAGTACTGACCCTGTTTTGCCTTTTATGCTAAGTTATACTCTGATTTGATTTAAATTACAGCTCTTTGCTGCTGCTAGGCTCTGACTTATTATGAAATTTAAACTACAAGTTCTCTGCTGGGTTCTAAATTTAACCAGAAAGCTCTCTTTTGTGTTTTCAATTTAAACTAAAAGTACTTTGCTGATACTAGGCCCCGAGAGACTATTAAATGTAAACTGCAAGCTCTCTGCTGGATTCCAAATTTAACCAGAAAGCTCTCGTCTGTGTTTTAAATTTAAACTAAAAATACTTGCTGATACTAGGCCCTGAGTGACTATTCAATTTAAACTACAAGCTCTCTGCTGGGTATGGAATGTAACCAGAAAGTTCTCTTCTGTGTTTTAAATTTAAACTTAAACTGCTGCTACTAGGCCCTGACTGATTTAACAAAAAACACTGGGTTCACAGATTAATTAGCTTTAATACAAAGAAATCCTTTCAGAAAATTCCCAGAAGTATATACTCATAATTGCAGATCTCTCTCCAGAAGTAGCAGTCCCTTTCCCTAGTCCTTCAAGACTGAGGATCACAGAGCTCTGTTTATGCTATTTATGCCTGTGCTGCTGAGGTAAGCTGTGACCAACTTCCTGGGTGATTAACAGTCCTTGCTTGGATTGAAGGAGTCTTTCAAAATGGCCTTTTGATCTGCCACCTGGTGTTAACACCTATTGAAAATGTTTCACAGGTCTCTTGCCTCCTAGGTAGAAGGCCTCTTTGTAAAGGTCTCTAGAAGACTTTATTTGTTGCCCACAGAGTACTGACCCTGTTTTGCCTTTTATGCTAAGTTATACTCTGATTTGATTTAAATTACAGCTCTTTGCTGCTGCTAGGCTCTGACTTATGAAATTTAAACTGGAAGCTCTCTGCTGGGTTCCAAATCTAGTAGGGGTTGTGCCCTATTTTCCCTTTTTCTGTGTATTTTTTCTGTTTTAGGCAAAACTGTTTTACTACTGTTTTTTCCTCTTTCCTCTAGCCTGCGAGATTAAAGAGGAGGGAAGGTAGCAAATTTTCTTTGGAGCCACTGCACTGCTGAGTTGTTAGATCTAAACCTTTCCACCATTGGAGTACATTTATATTTATTAAAACTTACTCTACTACTTCATAGAGTAGTAGCCTAGTGGCTAGAGCAATTGCCTTGTACCCGGAAGATCAAGGGTTTTGATTCCCACTGGCACTTCTTGTGACCTTAAGCAAGTCACTATACCTTCCATTTCCTTGGAAGAAAAAGGCCTGGCAATCTACTTCTGGTGATACATTCATTTAATGAAGACCATGTTCTGGAAAGAGATAACAAGCAGCCTGAATACAGACAGGCTATTAAAGTAGGAAACCTATTGTGAATAGCTAATATCTTGAAATTGAAGCAGTCTGCTGCGGGGGGTTTTCTGGGAGGAATTCGCCACCTTTTTAGAGGTGGACTTTGTAAAAAATTTGGATAAGTTTCTGGCCTTATTAGAGCTTTTATCAAGCATGGAAGTAATATAATTTATTTTGGCTAGTTTGATCTGATAATGACAGTCCTTTTGTCTTTCTTTACACTGCTGAAATGCGTGAGTGGAGTTTGACTTGCATCAAGAATGCTTGGCTTTCCGAGTTTCCGGTTCCAAAAGCTCTAGCCCTGGATGAAACCAGGCCTGGATCCAATGAGGTTTGGTGCATACAGTATGCAAGAAAACCACTACATCAAAAAATTCCTTATAAAACCAAATTCCAAGTAGTGACCTGGTCTGATAGTGAAATTCCATGAAAAGTCTGTGATAAAGCTGGAACTACAGAAGGAGGGGTATCCATGGAGATTTGATGCAATGATCCAGTAGTCATCTTTGATACCACAGGAAAGGCACATGATGAAAGAACATGGAGATATAAAGTGAATAAGATGATGGTCAGTCCAAGAAAAATAATTGATTTGCAAAGAGCTGATCAGGTTGGAGAGAGATCCAGATGAGAAAATAAGGTCCGGAGTGTGATCCGCACTATGGTTGGAACATGAACATGCTGAGTGAACACCACATCAGCTAAATAATCCAAAAATAAAGATTCTCTAGACTGAGCCAGATCATCCAGTGAATGTTAAATTCATCCACAATCAGCAAATTAGGATAGCGGGCAAAGGAGTAGTTTGCCTTCTTATTTTGGAGAGGCAAAAATGTAAACACGTCATATTGGCAGTGGGGGCAGGGGGACCAGTTCACCATTTCTGCCTGAAATATTTGTGGGGGCATAACCACTGCCCCCATACCTCTAAACTACACCTATGCTTCCCACCCCAGTGCTGACTCTGGCTATATAGACTAGATCCCCCAATTAAAGGGCCAGCTTAGAAAGTTTTATATTTGAGTAGCCAAAATAGGGAGTTAAAGATACTGGCAAAATTTAGGTTCTTTGGAGCAATAATTCAACATAGTATCTTTCAGGGGTCTTTGATTAATAATATCTTAATAAATCCTTGAGGTAATCCTACAAAGGGGATACATTATACTACACACCTATACAAATAAACACATTTTGCAGTATGATGTGATAAGGTAAACCACTGCATACCCCAATAGTAAGGAACAAAGTAGGACTACACATAGGGAATCTAAACAAAGCTATTAGTTTTCACTTAACAATGGCTAGTTTTTTAAATTTTTAACTGGCAAGACAGGTTGGGGATATTGGTAGGCCTTTTCTTACATTTTTTCTCAACAGGTACCAAAGCTCCAAAAGCAGAAATATGGCTGGAAAAAAATCATGGTACCAAGGTTGTCACCCCTATTATCACTTCCACATCCATCCATACAGCCAGCCAGATCCAGGGCATGGAACTGGTTTAGTGTACAAGATGCCTGCAGGTTGAATCCCTCAGGAAACAAGTTGAGGAACTGACAGAGGAGGTGATAATGAGAGTTACATTGATGATATGCTTCTAGAGGCTACAAGATCTCAAGCAGAAGAGAAGATGACTATATGAAAAGATGACAGCTGGACAATGATCACCAGGGTCTGCAGATTCAACGCTCTGAGTGCAACTTCCCTAGAACTGAGGAACTGTTATGCAGTCCTGGAAATAGAAGAGGTGACAATATCTCAGGAATAGGAGGTATCAGAGCTAAAAAAAACCAAAGCTGTATGATCAGCAAGTGAAGAGTAGTGGTGGTTAGTAACTTCCTTCTGAATAGTACAGAGGCATCCAAGTGCTGTCCAGACAGGATGTCCCGGGAGGTGTTCAGTCTGCCTGGTGCCAAGATCTGAGACATTATGGAGAGTATCCTCTCACATCTACTGACTATTATCTGATACTACGCATCTATCTTGGCACTAATGATACTACTAGGTTCCCACCCGAGCACAACAAAAGTGACTCTGTGGCTCTGGGAGAGAAGGTGAAGCAGTTAGGTATGTAGGTAGTATTCTCATCAATCCTGCTTTGGCTTACTTTAGAACCAGGTGCATGTGCTGCTTCAAAGAAGCACCACTATATCTTTTCTGTGTTCCTCTTCTGGTTGCCCAATCTTTGGGATTTCTGAACCACCCTCCCACCTGAATCTCCTTTCTCTGGAATCTGCTATCTCGGTTTGTCTATGGTCACCAAAATCTTAAATCCGGTCCTTCTGGGTCATAGTTATAATCTGGCTATAATCTATTCAGGAAAGGCAGGGTAGAAAGGAAGAGAGGAGGCCTGGAGCTATATGCAAAAATATTAAAGCCACAGAACTGCAGGGCTTATGAAGGAAGGAGGAGGCACTGTGGGTTAGTCTGGAAAGAAGGAATGGAAAATTTATTTACATTGGTGTGATATACAGACCTTCCTCACAAGCAGACTGCCTCTAGCTTTTCTCTTTGGTAGTTGTTATAATTTGCAGATCTGTGCTATTTTTTGTTAAAGCTACGGATAAGCTATATTGTGTGCTATAGAAGGTCTCAGACTTATGAACAACGTGTCTCTAGACGAGAGCTTATGTGTTCTCTTAGCATCAATGACCTTCCCTATGTTATAAAGTGCTTAATGCTTTTAAATGCTTGCTGCTTATAGTAAAATGAAATTTCGCTTATCTTGAACACACGCTTGTATATCGCCAAAAGATGTTAAAGTGTGGTGCCGCTATATAGATGACGTGTTCATGATATGGAATGGTTCCCCTACGTTGCTTGAAGATTTTTTCAGATGGCTAAATGATCATGATCAGAATATTAAATTTACCTATGTTTATGATAAGATGGAAATAACATACCTGGATGTAAAAGTCATGAGACAATGCAGGGTTTGGACTACTACGATTCACCGTAAGCAGACTGACTGTAACACCTTTTTACATTTTACTAGTGCTCATCCGGCACGTCTGAAAACTGGTTTACCATTTTCTCAATTTCTTAGATACAGGAGAAATTGTCCTGGTACACATAAATTTAAAACTGCATCTCAACGCTTGGTCAGGAATTTTACTGACCGAGGATATCCAGCACGGATAGTGAAGCGAGCATATCAGCGAGCGCTTAGCAACAACTGGGAGCTATTGTTACAACATGGAGTTAAACCACGAGATCGAGAAATTGATGTTAATATAAACTTGATTACCAGATATTCTTCCCTTAGCAAATCCATCCAGAATATTTTACGCAAACACAGTAATGTGTTGGGGAGTGTTCCCGGATTGGAACATAAAAAGATTAGATGTGTTTGGCAACGTGGTAAAAATTTAAAAGAGCATCTGAGCCCAGCGATATTGAGAAATTCAACAGATACGAGGCCATCTTCTACAGAACAACCAGGACACAAAAAGTGTGGTAATTGCAATATTTGTTCCATCACTAAAGAAACAACAGGCTTTCAATATCATGGGAAACAGTATACTCTACGGCATCACACCACGTGCAATTCTACCTACATTGTTTATTTGATCTGTTGTCCCTGTAATCTAGGTTATGTGGGCAAAACAAGTCAGGCTTTCAAAACCCAAATGGGTGAACACAAAAGCCGAATAAAGCATAAGATTTTAGAGGCTCCTTTAGTACAGCATTGCCTCTCGCACCAACATGCATTTGAAGATTTAAAGTGTTTTTGCATTGACAAAATTACAACAGGTGCGACGGGCAAGACTCTGGATCAATGGTTAATCACCAAAGAACAAAAGTGGATATTTGAATTGAACTCAGTAGCGCCAGCAGGTCTCAATGGCTTTATTGATTGGAAGGCCTGCATTTGACAACTGAATATTTCACAGCATCCATTTCTCGGTATTATGAGAACCTTTTATGAGGTTGAACGAGTGAGTCTGCTGTTGCAACAACAACCGCTCGGTTCTGAAGACGAATGGGAGGGATTCCCCATGATATAACTCCTTAGGGAATTCCCTTTTCTTAATGATGTTTCTGCGCCATGACATCTTCATGCTGGACGTGGGCTTCCCCTAAGTTTAAATGCTGGAGAAGAGTTTAGTTCCGCATGCGCGGCGTCTGTGAACGTTGAAAATACAATCTACGAGACCCATAGTGGATGTTTGACGCGGGCAGCACTTTTACCTACTTTCAATGATCATGGAGGTTAGTACACTATTGAGATATAGTGTAAGCTACGCTGCAGGTAGAAGTTTATCTGTTTATCTATAAACAACATCTACGTGCTGTTTTGTTTTTGTTTCTAGATATAAGCACCTCATAATCTGAAATGAAAGATTGTCATCAGCTCTGACTACATGACCCCTGAAGAAACGCTAAGTGAAACGCGGAAGCAGTACTCTAAGTCGGCGTTGGTGAAACTCTTTAAGACACATTGTAGTTGAGAACATCTTTTGACGATATACAAGCGTGTGTTCAAGATAAATGAAATTTCATTTTACTATAAGCAGCAAGTATTTAAAAGCATTAAGCACTTTATAACATAGGGAAGGTCATTGATGCTAAGAGAACACATAAGCTCTCGTCTAGAGACACGTTGTTCATAAGTCTGAGACCTTCTATAGCACACAATATAGCTTATCCGTAGCTTTAACAAAAAATAGCACAGATCTGCAAATTATAACAACTACCAAAGGTTAATTTTTGAGTGTACAGGATTATTGATTTGTGAACATTCACACTCTATTCATAAGACCAACTTTTAGGGGTATGTTTACTAAACCGTCTTAATGTGCGCCTGGCGATAGTGTGCAGGCTGCCATAAAAGGAGTGGGCGTTTCAGTCTTAAAGCAGCAAAACGGGAGTATCGCGCGATAATCGTGCAAGGCGCCGCTAAGCGCGTTAACGCACGGTAATCCTAAGTAGGTGCCCAGACATGCAAACATTGAAACAGAGGTGTAGCACAATGGTTAATACACTGACTGATAATACAGGGGTCATGAGTTTGATCCCCCAGTGTGCCTAATACTTAAGGCTGGCTGAGGCATCAGCTTTGACATGTAAGTATTGTTTCCTGCGGCACTTTATTTGTATTTTATTAATTGCTGCCAGCAAACACAACCTCACGTGCCGTAACCTAAGGTGCCGCATAAGGCACCCTATAAGGCACTCCATAGGGCACATTATAAAGTGCACTGTCCGCCACGGCACCCTATAATGTCCCCTATAGGGCACCCTATAAGTCGCTCCATAGGATACCGTATAGTGCACCTTATATGGACGGTAACCATAAGGTGCCCTATAGGGCGCCCTATAAAGCGCCCTCTGAGCGCCCACTGTGGGTTTGAACCCATGACCTCTGGCTCCACAGGCAGTGAAGTAACCAGTGGGCTACAGCTCTATAGCTGCTGACAAGGCCCTGGCTGGCTGCAGAAGGACTACACGTCACCACACAAACAGTCTGCTGTGGTCACCAGGATAGGGCTAGCCCACCCGTACCCATGAAGCACTGCACATGCAAATCAGCCATCTACAGATGAACACAAGATGGGGTATGTACCCCCACAGCACCTCGGCCTGGTAGGGGGAACTGACCATGTGTGTTACTGGCACAGAGTAGCTACACACCGTCACATTGTGCGGGTACTGTGCTCACCCTGAGGGTGCGGTGGGGCGCCCAGCACCAGGTCCACAGCACCTTCCATGGCAGAAATAGGCCATGCTGTAGGTCCCCAGCAGTGCTAGTGTGTGAGATAGGTAGTTCCTGCAGACACACTTTGGATACATCTGTATTTCTCAGTCAGGTTTGACCCTTATGGACCCATAGGCAGATTATGTACCACCACCCAACCCACCCCACCCTCTGGGGCTGTGGGTGGGAAACAGGGTCTCCCATCGACAGATCCACGTTTTTACGTCCCTGCAATGGTAGCAGTAGAGGGGACCACCAACCGCAGTCCTGCTGGGGAACAGACACCCTACAGGGCAGTCAATGCAGCTCTGTACACATCTATAAAGCAATAGCAGACAGACATTAGGCCCAGAAATACTCAGCTGCACCCCACCACAATCTGATATTCCCCTGCAGCCACTGCACTCTGCAAGGTGTTCCAGCAAGACACATACTAGCTGCAGACGGTCTGATAGCTAGTCCATAGGGCATGTTCCTGGAGAAGATGCATGCACCCAGAACTGGGATGTCAGCATAAACACCAAGCAGATAAGTCAGTGATTGGGCCCCAAAAGGGAACCCATAAATATCACATGAGAGAAATACTATATAGCACTATGGGGGAGCCTAGCCATGCCATGGTCACTGCTCAGTCAGGGTGAGAGTGATCTCCCAGCAGAACATGCTGTGGCCACCCTGTCTGTGCAGGTGGTAGCCGGGCAATACAATATCCCAGCCAGTGCCCTATTCCTTGTGCAGATGCATCCTGGCCAGGCCACCCTGTCCGGGCTATATCCATGGTACCTTGCTCCTCATTATGCACATTGGCAGGCCAATACTGGCAACAGTGCTGGCAGTGTGGGCTGTGGAGGGTGTTTGCAGCCACCACAAACTGGATAGACAGACACACACTCCCACCTATGCCAGCATTGTGCTACTATAGAGGTGTTTAGCAGCCCTGGCCACCACACCAGTCCTGGGCACAGTGCAGGCATGGATATGGTACGCAATACTGGTGGGGGTCACTCCCCAGGGTGGTAAACACTGTCAGAGACCAGATCTGAAGCACACTCCACAGACATCAGAAAGGTTGCTATGATGGAGCTCAATCAGCAAACTGTGCTTAACGTAGGAATTGCTATCTGCCAGTAATCATAGCAAGTGCTAGTATTGGGAGATGCACGCAGGGCCCAATGTCCTGCCTCTCCAGGAGGCATTGGCTAATGGAGCCTGTGGGTGTGGGTGTGGGTTTGTCTGCCCCTGTTGGCTGCTGCTTTACGGCAGAGGTTCCCAACTCCAGTCCTGGTGTGCCAAACACTGTTCGGGTTTTCATGCTGTCCCTCATGAATATGCATGAGATACATCTGCATACCATGGGGGTGGTGCACAGATATGCAACACAGGCATCTTTATTAGAGGCAGCATGGAACCTGAATGGTGTTTGGCCCTCCAGGACTGCATTTGGGAGACTCTGCTGTAGGTAATGTGCCTGTTTATGGAGTCTGTGCTCTGTAGGGTAAAATGTAGGTGTTTTGGGCATGTTTACGTCATCTGCAATAAAGGTTCTGTCTGTATTAGCATGTTGTAGTAGTGGGTAAAATATGGGGACTGGGTTGGCAGGCACCATAGCCAGGACTTGAACCTGTGACCTTCCGCCTCCAAACACACTAGTTGTGTGCACTGCACCACCGTGTTGCCACAGAGACAGTGCATTCCCTGGTGATACCAAGACTGTTTGTCTGGCAGGGCCTGTCTGTTGCAGTGCATGGCACCCACCTACACAGGGCTAGGCCATGGTCTGCTCTGGGCAGCTGCCACTGCCCCCCTCCACCACCAGTACCCCTCTGCCACCATGCTGACATGCCCTTCTGCTGGTGGTGTGCAGTCTCAAGCCATCCAGTGTGCAGGTAGGCAGCTGCCTATGGTGCGGGTTCTGGGGTAGGGGTGCCTGCATAGGCATCCACGCTTCCTCCCAACACCGCCTGCCAATGTTCTGTGCCCTTGGAGGTACCTGCTGGGTACTATCCCCTGTGACACTGTGATAAACACTCTCGTGCCCATGTTGGGCCCTCATCAGTTGCTGTCTGGCTGCTGTTCAGTTTCAACATTCCTAAGTGCCACCTAGGCATCTCCCTAGTCCGCACTGTGCCCCAGCTGCACCACAGCATGTGCCGCCTGCAGCCCTCTGTATCCCCTTTCCCAGCATCTGTCCAGTTGCCCATGCCGACATGCCCGCCCTGCTGTTGCGAAACATGTGCATGCCATAGGTAACCTGTCCAATGGAGAGGGAAACCCTGATCAGTGCTATTTCACTGTGGGATCATTCACCTTGTATGGGGACGGAGCATAGACCCTTCCAAACTTCATATCTTTGTTTTGGGGCTTTCTTGGGAGTGTTTTTTGATGTTTCCCATTGCTATCACTATTGCCCAGCTTGGTTATGTTTTTTTAAAATTTACTTCTGTTCATTTTCAATGTTTATTTGCCCTTTTGTTCCGTGCACATGTATCACACTTATCACTTTTTGTAGGTTTCCCTGGTTTTGCTGTACATTGCTGATGGAAATGGTTTCTTTTCCCTTTAAATCAGCTCTAACGCCAGGGTTTCACTGGCGTTAGTTTTGAGCCTCGGATTTCACAGCGTTGGTGTGCAGGGAGCCTCTCCCCTCCCACTCTCCACCCATTGACCCCTTCTCTCCGCCCCTGGGGAGCCTTCCTCCGCCCTCTGGGAGCCTTTCCCCGCCTTCAGCGCTCGTTTGCGCCGCAGCGCGCGTTATCGCGCGATATGGTACCTGTGTGCCTTAAAAAGCGCCATCATCGCGCGATAAGGTACCTTATCGCGCGATAACGTCGCAGAGCGCACGTTAAGACGGTTTAGTAGACATACCTCTTAGTGTCTAGCTTTTCTCTAGCAGGAACATAACCATGTAACATTCAATAATTACAAAAAAATACTTATATGTGCCAAAATGGAAGGAAGAAAAGGCCAACACCACTCCTTGGGCCTTAGTACTGTGTGCTGTTGGGCAGGGTTTGAGTATAGACCCCTCTGTCTGTCAGAGCCAGTTCAGCCTATGCTATATAGATGAAGACATTTACCACTCCTGTAGTGGCCCCGACAGCCATTAAATTGAGGATGCACCTTGCCGTACGTACCCCTTCAGCCCTCTTCCCAATGTGTAGATGCAATGAAAGTAACATTAGGAAAATTTTTTTTTTTGTTATTTGTAACAAATAAATAAATTAGGAAAAGATCAGAATTCTATACCCTCTTAATGATCAGTCAACATGCTCTAAACATGTAAAACAAGAACATGCGCTACTGAGGCTTCCTTATTGAATCCCAAATGGAACAACTTCATTATACTGTCATTCAGCACATCTTTGCCTTCTGTTATTTATTCATTATTTAAAAATCCATCCCTGACATACCATGGCCTTCTGAAGTTGGGGTTTGTGTGTCAGCATCACGGAATTTCCCAAGAGCATGGATTTCTGCCGTATCCAAATACTCAGAAGAGGTGGGCCCAGGAGAATCCAGACCATCAGATGCTTCTCTCTTGCTCTGAGGAAGAGGCACACTGACAGCTGTGGAATCCACAAGCTTTTTTAAGGCCAACCTGATCTCCTGATTTGCACGTTCCAGTGAGGCTCGGATGGAATCCTCCAGCTCTCCCTGTGTGGAGGTTTCTCCTGCAAGCAAAAAGCATAGTTTTTCTCTACTAACAAAATTTTATAAACAGCCATATAATAATATTCAAAGCAGTTGATACAGTATATTTTATCTGGATTTTCAGAGCGCATTTGACAAAGTCCCTCATCAAAGGGTCCTGAAAAAAAAAGAAAGTCATGGGATATTGGGAATTGGTTAAAAGACAGAAAACAAAGAGAAGGGCTAAATGGTCCATTTTCTCAGTGAAGAAAGGTGGAATACCCCAGAGATCTGTACTGGGACTAGTGCTTTTTAACATATTTATAAATGATATGAAATGGGAACAATGAATGAGGTGATCAGATTTGCAAATGACATAACATTATTCAAAGTTATTAAATCACAAGTGGATTGTGAGAAATTGCAGGAGGACTTTGTGAGAATGGGAAACTGGACGTCTAAATGGCATATGAAATTTAACGTGGACAAGTTAAAATGATGCACACAGAGAAGAATAAATCCAATTATATATGCTAGGTTTCATATTAGGAGTCACCAACCAGGAAAAGGATCTAGGTGTCATTATAGACGAGATGTTGAAATCCTCTGCTCAATGTACAGCAGCTGCCAAAAATGCAAATAGAGGGAGAAAGTGACTTTACCCAGCTAGATGGATGCCTGAGTGCTTAGTTCCATCTTACTGACCCTAAATTGGCTAAAATTCCCTGCCCATCAGGGAAAGAAATTGCATCTAATAACTGTAGATGTGTAAGCAGCAGCAGTAAAACAAGTTGCAATGACCTAGAGACACAAAAAGACAGACCTCAAGGAGTTTGCTTACCAGAGGAGCAGATGGGAGGACTGCAACTAAGGCAGGACCGTGGTGGGTCTGCCACATGAAGCAAATGGCAGTAAAGGAACCCTAGAAAGAAGTACTAGGAGTGAACAAATTGCAAATTTCAATCAGCCGAGAGGAACTGCAAAGTTGGTTCTTTGAATGAAAAGAAGAGATTGATAAAGTAATGAAACTAGCACTAAAGTAGCAGCGCTGTGGGAGGACGTAGGGAACTTGGGCTCTTGGTAGAGGACTGTGAAGGGTGAGTGGAGGACATGTGGGATGAGACAGAAACACTAAAATAGCAGGTGATGGATTTGGAAGAGGCTTGGAAAGAGCTGACACTAAAAATTAAGGATATGGAGAATCGTATACGAAGGAACAATCTGCATATCAGAGGTGTCCCGGAGGGTCATGCAATAAAATTACAGCAGATAAATCCAAAATGTTGTTATCTAAAGGAGCCCTGGAAAGGATGCAATATGGGTCTAAATGTTGCAGGCCAAATGTGTGAGATCGCTTCCTATGGATTGCCTTGTGTTTTTCTTGATTTTCTTCTCTCCCCCAATAATGTGGGCTAGATCTTGATTATTTTCATTTGTTTGTTGGCTGTTTTGTTTTGATGCTTTTCTTTATATTTTGAATTTTTCAGATTCTTTTTCTGTGTTGTAGAAATGGAATGTATATAATTTAATTAAAATAAAGTTCTCCTTTGGCTTGGGAACACTGCAAGAGACATTGAAAGAGTCTGTCAATTTTCTCAGATTGCCGAGTACGACTCAGCCGAGAAATATAATTATATGCTTGAATGACTTTTAAATCAAAGAAAACATTTCTACAAAGATGAGGTCTGTGAATAAGTTTGAATGGAAAGGTGGCGATTTTTGGTGCTTTGCTTTGCTGGCTACATTGCAACATAAAAGGGTATTTAAGATTGCTTCTAAAAGACTGGGGCATGATCACAATAAATAGAGATTGCTTTTCCCGTTGGAATGTCCTTTATCATTAATGGTGTGACCAGGAAAGCTAGCACACTGGAAGAAGCAGTAAGAGAACTTAAGGACGCAGGAGTAGAAGGGGTGGGAGTTCCCACTGAGGAGACTATTGGATATAAAGAGAAGAATGTGCGATGGCAGCTAGATGTCAAGAGGGATAAGAGGAAGAGGAAGCATCAAGGAAAAAAAGGATGCAGCTGCCTGAAGTGGGAGACTCCTGTACTGTGGGTGCGGATACACTGACAGTAGCTGGACTGATTGACATTATGGACTTTGCGGTGGACTTGTGTTCCTATTTTGCAGTGTGAACGAGAAAGGATTTAGGGTGTTGGTGTGAGAGTGCATTTTGTGAGTGCATTTGTTATTTTAAGGAAAAGGACTGAATGTGAGAGGATGGGGATATGTTGGGGAAATGCATGTAGAGGTAGGGGTAGTAAGGAGGGGCAGGGGTTGATGATTGGGCATGATAGGCTACGATGAATGGGTGAAGTTCCAAGGGTGCTGGAGATGTAAGTGTGATTGTTAAAAAGGGAGGGAGTTGCTTTATAAGAATTGGATGACTGAACTAACTATTCATGTTTTTTATATGGGTTTTTAAAGGTCGATTGTGTGAATGGGTTTTGGAGATGGGATGTGTGGGGCAAGGGTCTGTGGGGGGTTGTTTTGTGAAAGGGAAAGGTCTGGTTGGAGGATGTCATTAGTCCATGCAGGTGATCGCTGTGACAGGGCAATGAGATAGCACTCAGAGGACTCGCAAGGGATGGAAGAGAGAGGGTGACCAGGAGAACTGAAAGGAAATATACTGGGTGTACGATTGGGGGTTTCTGAGTTCATGAATATTAGCTGGGGTGGAGATGATGCGTGATGATGCTAAGGGTGGGCATAAATTAATGTGTGAATTGATGCTGCTCAATGTTAAAGGTCTAAATTCTTGAGAAAAATACTTTTTTTTTGGAGGGAAGGAAGAAAATTAAAAGCTGACATAATGGGGATCATTTTAGAAGCCCTTATTCAGAAAACTGGCACAGAGACGTCTAGAGATATCCCCAGAGCCATTTTGGAAGCTGGATCTGTGGACGTCCCCAGCACAAGGACATTCAAATCAGAACTGGGTATGACATAAGCATGGACAGCGCATTCCCAAGAAGTTGAAAGTCCTCGCCTGATATCATAAATGTTCTGGATGTCCTGAGCTGCCTCCAAGTTTATACCTGCTCCAGCGCCAAGAAAGCGCTCATTTTGTTAGGCAAACATTGGGAGGGTGTGGAGAAGAAGGAACTCTTATAGCCCCTTTATTTTGCAAGTAGAGAATGAACTGTGATAGGTAATGAGGGCTCATGCTACAGTGCTGGACATCTTCTGCTAGCTTGCCTGAGATGGACATCCCCATCCCACACTTTCCTAAGGGGGCATCTACTGTATGTGGCTACTGGCGTGGACGTCCACTTTGGGGGATATCTATGTTACTAAAATAGGGTGGAGACATAGACATCCCTGGCATTTTTCTGCATGTACTGCCCTGGACATCCTGAATTTGACTTGGACGTACTTTCTAAAATTCCACTTTACATTTATACAAAAAGCCCATCTGAAAAAGGGGCAGGAACATTTTTTAAGTTGCAAAGGATTTCCTCATGTGTATTTGGCAATGAATGGTAAGCAGCCTAGGAAAGAGGGAGTGGGGATTTTAATTCCTGAGAGACATATCAGCAAAGTAAAAGAAGTATTATGAGACAGTAAAGGTTGCTGTTTATGGGTTAATGTGATAGTACTGTAGATGGGTTTGTGCTGGTTATGGTTTGTCCCTGTGCAACAAACTCAAGCCAGGGAATATTTTTTGAGGAATTGCTAGACAATATTTTGGGTTTTAGTACAGACCCTATCACTATGGAAGAAAATTTTAATATCATGGAAGATCCCCACATTGACAATTCAGATGAGGCATATACGGGAAGTAAAATACATAGAAGAAAGTTCATGACATTTCTACAATTTTTAGGGTTGTTAGACATATGGATTGTGAAGCATGGGAATCAGTGCAACTATACATTTTTACCCCACCCACTTGGAACCTACAGCAGGATCCATATGTTTTGGGTGGTTTGTGTATTAATACAAGAGGAGACTGAGGCAGATATACTGTAGCGCAAATAGCCTGGTCCAACCATCTGTGTATATGCATTAAATCAGGCACTGACAAATTTTGTGCAGATTTAGGAGCCAGGCGAAAATCTTAGGAACCAGTGCTTGTGATCTTGTCATGACCCCCCCCCCCCCAACACAGTTCTCTCACGCTGGTCTCATGTTCTCAAATCTCGTGAGACTAGCGCCAGAGTTCCTACACCTGTGCCTGTTTGTTGTATTTTTTAAAGATTTCAAGCTTCTCCTCCAGCGCAGTGGCATCAGTAACAGGGAGGGCGGAAGAAAGATGTTGGTGCAGGACCAGGAGTGAGGGCATATTTTTTTACTCGATTGGAATAAAACTGGTAGGCAGAGTAAATATCAGTGCTGTCGGCCAGTTTTACTCCAAGTTTGGTAGGTTGCCACTGGGGCTGGAAAGGCTTAGCCTCCCTAAGCCTCTTATATGGTGCAGCTATGAGAGAGAACTCTTGCTTTTAGCTAGAAGCATACTGTGAGTTACAAATGTTAACGTGACTAGTAAGGCTTGTTGGAGAGTTAGGATATTCCTGGTGGCTTTTCAGTCATTATGGAATAGCCTTCCATTTGAACCATGTAATAAATTGAACTTGCTGACTTTTAGAAAGAAGATAAAAACTCATTTCTCTCCAGCAGAGTAAGGCTATGGTGGGATTGTGACTAGGGCAATGGCTGCATCTCGGACAGAGGAAGTAAAGTGGTGGGAATGTTCTCTTCTTAATGGCATAAACTGTTTTTACTTGTCATTTCATTTGTATTCCCATTAATTTCATTAAATGGGTTGTTAATCTATTGTCATGTAAACCACCTTGAATGTCTTTTTGCTTATAGGGGGTGGTACGTAAGATTTTACAAATAAAAAAAAGTGGTGGTTAAGAAGTGATGACCAGACATGATACAGATAATGGGACTCAGCCTGAAGATCAACTTTCGTAGGAGTTCAGGGCAGTGGGTACAAAGTTGATGACCAAACAAAAGAGTGGAAGAGATGGAAATATGAAGGTTGCAGAAGGAGCTGATCGGAACCATATCACTGTATGACTATCAAATCAGTAATGTGAATCGGAACCCAGGTCATAATCACATTCCAGGGACCCCAGCTACCCTCCTACAAGCAAAGCACAGTATACCCTTGAATTAAAGAAATACTTCTAGATGCTAATTATCTTTGGAGAATTCTGGGTGAGAAAGATTAATTACCAATCAAACCAATAAATAGTATTTTAAAAAAGAGATTTTTAAGGAACTCTTAGTGCTGTCTTATTATATCAAAAGACTTATAAAAATTCATACCCGTTCTTGAATTTGATATTCGCGATATGATTCTAACTTGACCATCTACAGGAGCTTAAAAAATGCTTTTCTCTATGGATTAAAACATAATAGTTCATTCACGTTTGCAGTAGTCCTTAAGGCAACGACATGTACAAAAACATTCTCACATTGTTCCATTCATAAAACTATTTCGGTATTTAAAAACTCTTTCCTTACAATCAAGTATAATATATGAAATCTGTTTTTACAACTCATATGTCCTCTTGGATTGCCAAGTGAAGTCCTTAGAAATTCAGTATTTGGGACGAAAAACATTATTTTCTGCATTTGTTAAACCTGCAGTATTGCTCTAATACAGACTTTCGTCCAAAACTTGTGGAATACGTTTTTCTTAATAAAAATATTAATAATCCACATTCATCCTATGAATTAAAACCGAATTCAAGAACGGGTATGAATTTTTATAAGTCTTTTGGTATAATAAGACGGCACTAAGAGTTCCTTAAAAATCTCTTTTTTAAAATACTATTTATTGGTTTGATTATTATTTATGGTTGTTCTTGCAAACCAAATTGATTTGATTTTCTAGTATATTTTTGTGCCATACTAATGATAGTGAACAATATTAGAGGCAATCTGTTTGTTGTACACTCACTCCTGCTCCTGCTGTTGACCACCAATGTGGGATAGTATCATATTCCTCTTCTTTCTGATATATGGAACAATTTAAAATGGTATAACCGGGTAGCCGGACCCGCGCTCACCCTTCATCACCCGGACACCCTGCCCCACCTTTTCCCCTTTCCTCCAACCCCCACAAAATTCACCGATAACTATTTTTGGTACAAACTGGTCGCAGCTTTATTCCAACAATATCTTGAATATCACAGTAATACTGAACAAGCTTAACACCCCCCCCCCAGCGGAGCCACGAGTCAGCAGCCATGCAATTAGCAAAGCAACCGCGGCCTCCGCTCAAGCCATGGTCACCCGACCGGCAAAGTTCCTAGCACCCCTATCCGACTTCGCCATATTACTAGCAAAAGTCTTCCAGGGGTTGTCCGGGCCGAGGGCACCCCGCCCTCGCCCCAAGTCGCCTAAGGCTCCGGACCCTGGAAACCTCCGGGATCCCGCTCCTTGCCCCCCCGCTGCGACACCCCACTCTGCCCCCCCACCTATCCCTCAAGGGTGGGAGGGTGGGCTGCTCGAGCCACCGCCGTGCCGCATGTGCTCGGCCTCCTTAGCCCCAGCCGCAGCACATGGCGCCCTGCCTTCCGATTGGCTCCTCTCAGCCCACCAGCCCGGCACAGCCAATCATTTTAAAACCCCCCACGCTACGCTCACCAACTGATGTGCCATCACCCCTCCCCCCCCCCCCCCCCCCCCCCCCCCCCCCGCTCACCAAGGCTGCGTGCAGGGTCCCGCGCCGGGCCGGGCACCCGGTTACCCGTGGGCGCCGGGACCCTGCCCGTGCCCTTTCACTTATTGAATAGTTCGAGTAAAGATAGTAAGAACATGTGGTTACGCACCCTTCCATAGGTTTAACAAGTGATATATTTATTTATTCATTTAATTATTTATGTATTTATTAATTTATTTATTTTTAATTTTGAAGATTGAGAATGTATAGTTTAAAATGTTATGGTTTTAAAAGTTTTTTCGAGCTATGTTTTTAACGTTTTTATCCGTTTTTATTATTTTTATCATTCTTACATGATTTAATAAGCACTTTATATGTGTTTATAAGAACATACTGTTAGAAAAAGGCTTTGTGATAAAGGTTTTTATGTATGTGTTATGATATTTATGTTTGTACATATGCAGCACGCCTGAATCCCCTGAAGAAGTGAAAACGAAACACGGACTGTGTCGGGTTATCAGGCTGTTTGAATAATGTACTAATCAAATAAAGTGTCCTTCCAATCTTAAACCACGTAGTTCAGAATGGGTATCTTTCAAGCAACGTGGTGTAGTGCTCCTTTGGTGGACCTAAGCTATAGGAGAGGAAAGACAGGGAGATATAATAAAGGCATTTAAATATCTTAGAAGTACTAATAATGCACGATAAATAAACATTTTCCAATTGAGAAAGTTGTAAAACAAGGGGTCATGATATGAAGCTCCAACTGAGGAGATTCTGTAACACTGACAGGACATATATTTTCATGGAAAGGATGATGAATGCCTGGAATGCCCTCTGGGAGGATCTTTTAGAGTATGTTATCTCCTGCTTGTTATTCAGCTGTAGTGTGTGATAATTTCTAGTACCTTGGAATTATTATGGATAGAGGTTTGAATTTTAAGGCTCAGGTGCATAAAGTGACATAGACTGTCTTTTATAAATTATAATTTGTTAGGAAATTTCATGACATTCTGGAAGCACATGATTTTAGGATATTAGTGCAATTACTGGCATTACCTCACATTTATTACCGCAATGTCATTTATAGTACATTTTCTGGTTATATTTCGCTTTAATTACAGGTTGTGCAAAATGCAGCAGCCAAAATGATTACTAGAGAGGGAGGGGCTGAATATACTACTCCAACTCTAATGTCTCTTCATTGGTTGCTGATTAGGCAGTGGATTCGATTTATATTGCTTTTTGGTTTCCAAGATTTTTAATGGAATGTTGGCCCTGCCTTTGCAGTTTCCTTTTTTACAGGAATATTCGCTTGCTTGGACATTTCATTCTGGTGGATAGGTTTTGATGGCTTTACTACTGGCCACTTTATTTAAAAAATAATTGCTCCATGATCACGTTTTCATAAATTCCACCTAAATTGTGGAATGATTTGCCTGTAGCAGAGAGCAAGAGCTGAGTTTTACTCACTTTCATAAAACATTAAAAGCTGATTTATATAAGGAGACGTATGACTGTGACAACTTAGAGAACTGTTTGGGTTAACCTTTTATCAATGATATTAACAAGTGATGGTATAGGAGGCAGTGTACTATTGTGCATCAGGAACTGGTTAAAAGACAGAAAAAAGAGGGTAGGGTGGCCAATTTTCCCAATGGAGAAAGGTGAATAGTGGAGTACCCCAGGGATCTGTGCTGGGTCTGCTGCTTTTTAACATATTCATAAATGATCTGGAAATGGAAATTACGAGTGAGGTAATCAAATTTGCTGATGACACAAAATTATTCTAAGTTGTTAAAACACAAGAGGATTGTGAAAAATTGCAAGAGAACCTTGATAAATTGGAAGACTGGATGTTCAAATGGCAGATGAAATTTAATGTGGACAAGTGCAAAGTTATGCACCTAGGAAAGAACAACCCAAACTATGGTTACATGATGCAAGGTTCCACATTAGGAATCACCTCCCAGGAATAAGATTTAGGCGTCATTGTGGATAACATGTTAAAACCCTCTGCCCAGTGTGCAGCGGTGGCCAAGAAAGCAAATAGAATGCTAGGAATCATAAGGAAAGGAATGGAGAATAAAACAAAGGATATTATAATGCCTCTGTAACATTCCATGGTGCGACCACACCTTGAATATTGTGTGCAGTTCTGGTCACTGTATCTGTATCCACACCATCCAAGAAATATGTCGAAGATACCATCGCTGCCCTCAACACCACCACTGCACAAACTGACCCCTGCCCAGCCTTTTGGATAAAGGATTTGCGTAACGAACTCAGCCCATTAATCACAAGAATGATGAATCTATCTTTCACAACTGGATTTTTCCCCTCAGCGCTCAAGCAAACATCCATTAGACCTCTTCTGAAAAACCCCAAGCTCGACCCTCGTAAAGTGGAATCTTACAGACCCATAGCTAGTATACCCCTCCTAGCTAAGATAATAGAGAAAGAAGCACAAAGACAAATACAAGACCATATCGATACCGCCTCCCCTCTAGACCATTGTCAACATGGCTTCAGGGAGTACCATGGCGTGGAAACCCTCCTTATCACCCTTTTCAACAATATCATAACAGGTATCGATAACATCCGCCAAGGTTTCGTACTTATCTTCATAGACATCGCTGCAGCTTTCGATTCTGTACACCACGGTCTGCTCTTGGAGCGACTAAAAGAAAAGGGCATTAATGGCATCACTCTAGAATGGTGCAGGTCATACCTTGACGGAAGATGGCAGCATGTAAAATCCGGAGCAGCAACATCTAAGCCTTTCCACCAAAAACAGGGTGTTCCTCAAGGGTCGTCCTTATCATCACTCATGTTTAACATTTACATATAGCCTATCTGCAATATCATCAGGTCTTTCAAGGTTCAATGTCTAATATACGCTGATGACATTCTTCTCTTCATGCCATTCTCCACGGTTCATATGGACCTCTCCCCACTTATTGAATGTTTTGATGCTGTCTCCAAATGGTTTCTGTCTCTAAACCTCCATATTCAACACAAGAAAACGGAGGTGCTCTTTATCACGAGAGACCAGAATTTCACCCCACCACCTCACGTAAAAGTAAAAGAAGCCGAGCTCCAAACTAAATCCACAATTCGTTATTTAGGGGTAACCTTGGATCAACATCTGGACATGAAGCTACATATATCCAACACAATCAGAGCCATATACTTCAAAATCCGGACACTCAGACACCTTCGCTCCCTATTAGACTCATACGACTTTCGGACAGTATACCAAGCCCTAATCTTACCTCATTTCAACTTTGCCAATGCTATTCTTCAAGGCCTCCCACAATCTACGTTGATTCCTCTACAACTCGCCATGAATGCCGCCACCAGAGTCCTGTTTGGAGCATCGAGATGTGATCACGTAACGCCTATCCTAATGCAGCTCCACTGGCTCCCCATTCATGGAAGACTCTTGTTCAAAACTTTGCTAATCACTTTTAAAGCCATCAATGGCATCACTGCCTCTTCACTTATTGACCTCATTCAACCCACCCCGCCTAACAGGACTAGAAGATCCACATCCACAAACACTCTAGTAATCCCAAGGGCATCAACTAAATGCTCACTAACAACGTCAAACAGGGCCTTCAACCTCTATACCCCAAAATGCTGGAACACATTACCACCTGGTATTCGCGGTATCACCGATCTGGCGCAATTCAGGAAGGCACTCAAATACCACTTATTCCTCCATTATTACGAGGACAGCCAACCTTCATCTTAACTGCATTTCCTCCATACTAGCATATCATTTTAAGATATTATCCTAAACTGTACCACAAAGCTTAATGTACATATGTGAATAGTTCAGTGCATATTTTCCCTATGTTATCCAAGTTGTTTTCCTGTTCTCTGTAAAACCAAGCAGCTTGTTGTTATGGTCCTTTGTTTTATGTAAACCGCGCTGATGCTAAATAGTGCGGTATATAAGAGATTGTAATAAATAAAAATAATAAAATAAAATATTGTGCTATTAGAAAAGGTACAGAGAAGAGCCAGAAAAATGGTAAAGGGGATGGAAGGATACTTCTATGAGGAGAGGCTAAAAAGGTTAGGGCTCTTCAACCTGGAAAAGAGACGGCTGAGGGGAGATATGATAGAGGTCTATAAATTAATGAATGGAGTGCAATGGGTAAACGCAGATTGATTGTTTATGCCATCAAAATATAGAAAGACTAAGGAACATGCAATGAAGCTACAGTGTAACCTATTTAACACTAACAAGAGAAAATATTTTTAAATTCAACGCGTAATCAAACTCTGGAATTTGTTACTGGAGGATGTAATAAAAGCTGTCAGTGTAGCTGAGTTTAAAAAGGTTTGGACAAGTTCCTAGAGAAAATGCCAATTATTAAAGGGAACCCAGCAAATCCACTGCCTGCCCCAATACAAGCATTGTGGAACCTGTCTCTTTTGGGGAACCTGCTAGGTACTTGTGACCTAGATTGACCACTATTGGAAACAGGATACTGGGCTTGATGGACCTTGGCCTGACCCAGTATAGCATATCTTATGTTCTTATGTTAGAAGTGTTTACTAAAAATATATTTTTTGTAATGCAATTTATTTTTCTTTCTGACTTGTTTGTTAAACCTGTATTTTGTATTGTTTTTATTGTGATATTATGTATGTATATTGTATATCACCTAGATATTTTGATAGATTTATAAATTAATAAATGAAATGGTCTTAAATTCAAAACACATTGGGTCTGATATTCGAAAGGCATTTGCATGGTTTACAGACCTGTAAAGCATGTAAATGCTGCTGAACATGTTGATATTCAATGGCACCAACATGTAATATCCCCAATTATCTCCCCTAAAAGTTCTGATATTGCACTGCTACCAGGTTAGCGACCTGCGGGCAAATCTAGGCAAAGCAAAAGCTGGCCTAGTTTTATCTGTGGGAGCTAACCAGGCAGCGGTGCAATATCGTTGCTACCCAATTAGCTTCTGCGGCTATGGGGCATATGTGGCAATCCCAGATATTTAATGACTGGCCGCATATGACCCCAGCATTGTGTATCTGGGGTTAGAGGTCAGCGGGGATGGTTATGCGCCGTAGCGGCACATAGCCTGCGCAATTGAAATATTGGGTTGAAGGGATAAATACAGGATGATAATGAACCTCTGAGGCAACTTGCAGGAACAATGGCTAAGCCCAAAACATCTGTGAAATGACTGCATTTTGCTTCTCTGAAGGCAAAGGTATGGCCTGCATGGAGAAGGTAATTAATCACCTGTAGCAGGTGTTCTGCGTGGACAGCAGGAACAAATCCTTATGTAAGGGTGACATCGCCGATGCAGCCCCGTGAGAGAACACACCCCAGATTCTATTGGAAGCTTTTACATAGTAACATAGTATATGACAGCAGATAAAGACCAGTATGATCCATCTACTGAGTCTGCCCAGTAAGGTAGCTAGAGTGGTTGTAACTGGAGCTCTGTGCAGGTCAACCCCTCTATTAAAAGATATTTAAGTTTGCTCTGATTTTATCCTCTTGCTATAAAGGGATCCACTGTGTCTGACCCATGGCATTTTGAATTCCATCACTGTATTTGCCCCCAACACCTCCGTCATGAGGGCATTCCAAGCATCCACCACCCTTTCAGCATAAAAGTATTTTCTGATGTTGCTTTTAATTTTAGCGCCTTACAGATTTATTGCTTGCCCTCTAGTTTTACAGCTTCCCCTTCTTTGAAAAAGGTTTGCTTGTTCATTGATATCCTTTAAGTATTTAAATCAGCAAAGGTGTACGACAAGGCTGCATACTTTCCCCCTACCTGTTTAATTTATATGCGGAACAAATCATCAGAGAAGCAGGAAGCAGGTCCCACCACTTTGACCCGGTGAAAAGCGGGATATAAATACAGTTAAATAAATAAAATAAATAAATATTGTATGAAGACAACAGAGGTGTAAAGATTGGTGGAAGACTCATCAACAACTTCGCTATGCTGATGATACCACATTACTGGCTGAAAGTGAAGATGATATGAAAGGTTTTGTCTTTCACGATCAAGGAACATAGTCTTAAAATGGGCCTGCATCTTAATGTAAAGAAGACAAAGATAATGACAACTGGAAAAATCAATAAGTTCATCGTTGATGGAGAAGAAATTGAAATTGTGGACAACTTTAACCTACTTGGTTCAACTATCAATAAAGAAGCAACAAGCAGTCAAGAAATCCGACGATGCATTGCTCTTGGCAGAATGGCTATGAAGGACCTAGACAAGATTCTCAAGAGCAGAGATGTCTCTCTCCATACAAAGATTTGACTCATTCAAGCAATGGTATTTTCAATGACATCATATGGATGCGAAAATTGGACAGTGCAAAAGATAGACAGGAAGAAAATTGATGCCTTTGAATTATGGTACTGGCGGCGAATACTGCGTATACCATGGACTGCCCGAAGAACAAACAAGTCAGTACTAGAGAAAATCAAACCTAAGCTTTCTTTAGAAGCTCAGATGACAAGACTTCGTCTTTCATACTTTGGACACATCATGCGAAGAGAGAGATCATTAGTGAAAGACATCATGCTTGGCAAGATAGAAGGTCAAAGCAAAAGAGAAAGGCCAGCAATGAGATGGATCGATACAATAACAGCAGCTACGGGTGCCGGTCTGTCAACAATGAGCCGCCTGACTGAAGACCTAACACAATTTAGGACAACTATCCAGAGGGTCGCCATGAGTCGACACTGACTTGACGGCACTTAACAACAACAACATCATGTCCCACCCCCCGCCCCTCCTTTCTTCTAGGGCATACAGAATTTAGATCTTCAAGTCTCTTCTCATATGTTTTTTGGTCGCCTTCCTCTGAACCATTTCAAGACTATTTATATGCTTTGTGAGATATGGTCTCCAAAACTGAAAACTGAACACAATACTCCAAGTGAGGCCTCACCAATGACTTGTACAGGGGCATTAATACCTCCTCCTTTCTGCTGGTTATTCCTTTCTGTATACAACCCAACATCCTTCTGGCTTTGGCTATCACATTGTTTTGCCACTTTGAGATCCTTAAACACTAGCACTCCAAGGTCCCTCTCCTGGTGTGTGCACACTAACGTCTCTCCCTCTATCACATACAATTCCTTTGGATTTCTGCATCCCAAGTGCATAACTCTGCACTTCTTCACATTAAATCTTAACTGCCAAGCATTAGACCATTCTTCCAGTGTTTTTAGATCTTTCCTCATGTTGTCCACTCCCTCTGAAGTATCCACTCTGTTGCAAATTTTCGAGTCATTTGCAAAAAGACAGACTTTTCCATTCAGTTGTTCCGCAATATCACTCACAAATATGCTAAATAATACTGGTCCTAGGACCGACCCCTGAGCCCTGCCACTATGCACTTTCCTTTCTTCTGAATGAGTTCCATTTACACCATCTTCTGTCATCTGTCAATCAACCCTATTTCTGATACAGTTCACTACCTTGGAACCTATCCCCAGGTTTCTCAGTTTATTGAAAAGCCTCCTATGATTAACAGCATCAAAGGCTTTGCTGAAAACCAGGTAGATCACATCCATCACATGCCCTTGATCTAGTTCTCTGGTCACCCAGTCAAAGAACTCAATCAAATTTGTTTGGCATGATTTTCTGGTAAAATCACATTGCCTTGGATCCTGCAATCCATTGGTTTCCAGAAAGTCCATTATTCTTTCTTTCAAGAGTGCCTCCATTATTTTTCCTACCACAGTGGTAAGGCTTACAGACCTATAGTGTCACCTCTTCTCTTTTACCACGTTTGTGAAGAGGTATCACATCAGGCATTCTCCTGTCCTGCGTAACTTCTCCTGTCTCCAAGGATCTATTAAAAACATCCTTTAAAGGTCCTACCAGAACCTCTGAGCTCCTTCAGTATCCTGGGATGAATCCCATCTGGTCCCATGGCCCTGTCCACTTTCAATTTTGCAAGTTATTAAAAAACAACATCTTCTGTGAATGGTGTGGTATCTACTCCCTTCCCATCTCTATGTTTGTCAATCTTACATGGTCCTTCTCCAGGATTTTCTTTCGTGAATAAAGAACAGAAGCATTTGTTTAGCATTTTTGCTTTTTCAATGTCACTTTCCACAAATACATCCTCGGCACTTCTGAGTCTGGCAATTCCACCTCTGAGCTTCCTCTTCTTCCAAATATACCTGAAAAAAGTTTTCTCTCCATGCTTTACATCTTGCTGTCTTCTCTTCCGCCTTTGCTTTTCCTATCCTTATTTTTCTCTTTGTCTCTTTTAGCTTTATCCTGTATTCTTCTTTGTGTTCCTCTTTTTCTGATATTCTGAATATTCTGTAAGCTGAGTTTTTTGCCTTTATTTGTGCAACCACTTCTTTGGTGAACCATATAGGTTTCCTTTTTCTCTTGTTTTTATTTACTTTTCTTACATATATATCTGTTGCCCCTTTTATTGCCTCTTGAAGTTTAATCCACTGCAATTCCACTTCCCTTAATTCCTCCCTGCCAACTTTCCTTCTGGTACTTTCCCATTTTACTGAGGTCAGTGTTTATGAAATCTAGGACCTTGAGTTTGCTGTGATTGGAGTCCGCCTTGGCTATTACCTCAAACCATACTGTGTGATGATCACTGCTGCTCAAGTAGGCTCCCACCTGGACATTCAACACGCTAACTCCTTTGGTGAGTACTAAATCCAGCATCAAACTTTCCCTGGTCTGTTCCATCACTAGTTGTCTGAGTAATGCTTGGAAGTCATCTACAATCTTTTTACTTCTTTCCAGATTTGCAGTAGGAATATTCCAGTCCACATCTGGTAGGTTAAAGTCACCCAATATAATCACTTCTCCCTTCATAGCTACCTTTGCAATATCAATGATCAAGTCTCTGTCCTTTTCCTCATTTTGAGTTAGAGGCCTGTAGACTACACCAGTGTGGATGATAGTGGGAGGCTCCAGCGTGCCTCCTTCATGCCTGCCGCTGCGGCATCATGATGCTTCAGTCTGATAACTGTGGCACTGCAGATCAGCTGCAGGCAGAAGAAAAGGTTTTAAACCCAGGAAAAAGAGGTAAACACCGGCTGCAGCATCACGAGGAGCCATATAGGGGGAGCCAGAGAGACCTCTGGAGGACTGAAGAACCACGCCCTAGAGCCAATAATGCAATACCAGCCAACACCCAATGTAGAAAGGGAAGAATTCCTTTTAAAAGCTCAGATGACTGGAGGAAGTCAGACCGGTACGCAGAGTGGCCAAGAGAGTGGCAAAGAGAAGGGCAAACAGACCGGTACGCAGAGTGGCAAAGAGAGTGCCAAAGAGAGTCGCAAGGAGACTGCCAAGGAGACTGGCAAGGAGTGGTGCAAGGAGTTCCAGTTCCAGCTTTGCATGGATATTCGGAAGATCCAGGAATAGGAGTCCTGACCGAGGGAAACAGCCTAGCAGACTCAGCAGAGCCAGGTGAAGAAACTTGCTGTAAATGTTTTAAAAGAGGAAAAGATACACTTTCCAGGAAGGAAAGATACCATAAGGAAGCTGACCCTGAAAGGAGGAGGACTATACCCGAAAGTCCAAGGCCTGAGAGTAACAAGGGCCAGCCACTGTTGAAAGGTGCAACAAGGAATAGCAAACAAGGAGGTGAAAGGAGAATTGTGAAGGGTAACTTTCAAAGCCCTGGGAGAAAGGAGCTGTGGCACAAACAAGGCCTAACTCCAGCAGCAGGCAGACCTGAGAGCCAAAGGCCTACCTGGACAGCTGAGCAACCAAGACCCAGCAGGAGCAGGCCTCAGCCCTCACCTCAATCTGAGAACCTTAGAAGAAAAGGTAATTGCCATTTTAATAACTATGATTTTAGGAATGATGTGATACAGAAGGAGCAGGGCACTAGAGAAGGCTGTCCTTCTAGAGGCATTCATGAGACAAGATACAAACCTGCATTAAACAGGAAACTTGCTAGAGAAGAAACAGGGTGCAGGAGAGACTGTTCCTGTTATAAAAGTATACAATGCAAGGACTTACCTTTTAATGCTGACCATTGGCGCATCATACAAGCGTTACACAGAAGGCCTGAGAGTCCTCAGACATTCTGGATTGCGAGCCCATGCAGGTGGAATTCCCGGAGGATCCCTCAGATATTCCGATGGAATGTAGCTATTGCCTGACCAAGAGGATTGAGCCTAGCAGAGGAATAGCTGTGGCCTGTATGTAAAGTTTGATGCTGTATTCCGTTTTTGACATTATTGTGAAGCTAACAGATTTTTCAGTTCATGTTTTTCCTTTAACCTGGAGCAAGGACATTTCTTTTGTGTGTGCTGTTGTATTCTGAGCTTAGGAACCTATTTGCAACGTGGGAAATAAAAGCCTTATAATTTCCCTACCCTCGGACTGTTATTTTCTTGGAAGCTCTTAGTTAACCAGAAGGCTACCAGGCCTATAAGAACCTGGGCCCTGCACTTGAACTAAGCTCCCCCACAAACAAACTCTCTTCTACCATGT
This sequence comes from Ichthyophis bannanicus, assembly GCA_033557465.1. NCBI lineage: Eukaryota > Metazoa > Chordata > Amphibia > Gymnophiona > Ichthyophiidae > Ichthyophis > Ichthyophis bannanicus. Next base: position 225,403,856 of record CM066031.1, read on the forward strand.
CCACCCCCTTTCTGTCGTGACCCGCCATCACCACCAGGGGGGGCGGTGTGACATAACATAGCTGTAGCAGAAGATAACTCCTCAGGGAGGGGGAGGGTTGTGAGGACTTATTTCTGCTGTCCACGGAGAACACCTACTACAGGTGAGTAACTATTTTTTCTCCATGGACAAGCAGGAATGAGTCCTCATATATGGGACTCCCAAGCTACAGGCTACCGAAAACTGAGGAGGCTACTGAGAAGCCCAACAGGGGCAACTCAACTACAAAATGGTGAGAGGTCAGAACAACTCAACCACCAACTATGTACAAAATGAAAGAAATTCTCTCTTCACTTTTTCTTTTTCTTCTTTTTTATTTTTTGGTAGCCTGGACAGAAAAGAATGGGCCTGGGGGGGGGGGGGGGGGAGTTGGATTCTAATCCCCAAACAGATTCACGAGTACAGATTTGTTGAAGTTGCTGTTATGTCATGAATCCCCATCTAGGCAGTACTGGGATGTGAAAATGTGGACTGAAGACCAGGTTGCAGCTCTGCAGATCTCTTCCATGAAGACCAAGCATATGTTGGCCACCGACATAGCCACAGCTCTGACACAGTGAGCTGTGACATGACCATCCAGGCTTAGGCGTGCCTGGGCATAAGCAAAAGAGATGCAGTCTGCCAGTCAAACTGAATGAGAGTGTTTGGAAACGGCAGCCTCTAGCTTACTGGGGTCAAAAGAAACAAAAGCATAAGTTCATATTCAGAGAGGTGTAAATGTTACTCAAGCAGCTTTTGAGTGGAGCAGACAAAAGGATCTAGGGCCTGATCCTCACATCAGACAGCAAACCTCTTCCATTTGCAAGAGTAAGACTTTCTTGTAGAGGTCCTCCTGGAGGCCAAATGGATTTCAGTTACACCATCTGGCAGGTTGAGCTGAGACAACATTAGCCTCTCAACATCCACGTCATGAGGGCCAAGGACCGGATGTTGGGGTACAACATTGTCCATCCTCCTGTGTTATTAGATTGGGTGTGTGGCCGAATCAGTGGCTCTAGACTGGAGAGCTGCAGCAGGAATGGAAACCAAGGCTGCCTGGGCCACTAGGGGGCAATGAGAATCATAGTGCTGCTGTTTATTCTGGAGGGTCTTTGCAATGAGAAGTCTTGATGGATAAGTGTGTAGAAGACTCTCCCCCAATGAAGAAGGAAAGCATCCAATGTCAGTCTGTTGTGTAATCTTACTCTGGAGCAGAACTGATCCACTTGGGCATTCTGTGGGCGGAAAACAGATATATCAAGGGAGTGTCCCTCTCTTGAAAGATGCAAGTTGCAACTCCCCTATCTCGTGCGGCTGAGAATCTGACTCAGTGTGTCTGCCAGCGTATTTTGCTCATCTGGCAGGTACATGGCTCTCAAGCCCATCCCATGCATGATGGCGAACTTACTGGTTCCATTGGTCTTACTTCCAAGAAGTTATCCTGATGGAGACTTTCTTAGATGAATCAATCACTCTGAGTGTGCAGCCCATCAAGATGAGCTCCCTATAACAGCTTGGAAGCATTTGTAAGCAGAACCTTTTGGGGTGGAGCAATCTGGAAAGAAAGACCTTTGAGCAAATTATGGCTGGACTCTCCACCAGTGCAATGACTGAACAAGGAGGGCAGTGATTCACAGACAATCCCCAAGACAACCTGTGGCCTGGGCCCATTGAGTACTTAGAGTCCACTGAGCTTGCCTCATCTGGAGGCATGCCAAGGGTGTGACATGTATCATGGAGGTCTTGTGGCATGTGCTGAGAAGGCTGGGGAGCTGTGTCAAGGAGAAAAACAAACAAGGCAGAAAAACAAATTCAAAAGGAACAATGAAACCGCAACCAGCAAGCAAAGAGAAGGTAAAAAGGCAAAAAGGGACAAAACCCGAGTGCAAAACACCCTTGCAAAGGAGAAGGAGAATTTACCAAATGGAGGAAGACTGGAATGTGTTCTCCAGGGAAAGAAGGAATCAGTCCTCACTTATGGGTGACATCGGCACCGACGGAGCCCACGCGGAGCAATTCCCCAGCTTTCAAAGAAAGCCTTTGGGATTACTGCCACGCATGCGTGGTCCTCTTCCACCCAAGGGTGGCATCTTGCTCAGTCAGGTCCCTTAGCTTGAGCCCTACCAAGCAGATGGCAAGGGAAGGACAAAAATCCAGCAACTCATCAAGGGAGGTGGGAGGGTAGTGAGGACTGATTCCTGCTGTCCCTGGAGAACACCTGTTACAGGTGAGTAACTACGCTTTCTCCAGGAACAAGCAGGAAGTCAGTCCTCACTTATGGGACACCCCAGCTACAGGCTACTACACCTGTAACCAAAAAAGGCCTCTGCGAAGGAGTGAGCAGAAGCCTATGCCCGAAGGAGCCTGAGTCCTCGGGTCGACACCCTCAGTAGCCATTGAGAAGGGACGAGGTCAGAGACACCAGGAAGACCACCTTCCAGGATAGGTGCCGAAGCAAGCACATCGCCATCGGCTTAAAAGGTGAACGCGTAAGCTGTATGAGCACTTCATTCAGGTCCCACTTTGCCGGGGGAGGCCGGATGGGAGGTTTAGAAATCAAGAAATCCCGCATAAAGCAGGAGACCAAGGGCTGCTCCAAGAAGGGTTTACCCTCGATGAGGAGGTGATTTGCCGAGATGGCGCTCAGGTGCACCCTGACCAAGTTCGACTTGAGCCCTTCCTTCGAGAGTTGAAGGAGGTACTGGAGGACCCATCGGGTAAGACAAGAGAATGGGTCAATCTGGAGCCCGGATCACCAGACCGAGAAGCGCCGCCATTTGAAGGTGTAGGCTCGTCTCGTTGAGTCTTTTCTTGACATGAGGAGGACCTCCTCGACCTCCACCAGGAGGTCCAGCGTGGCTAGGGATACCCTTGAGCCGCCAGGCCATGAGGGAAAATGAGGCCACGTTCGGGTACAGTCCAGGGGAACTGGGGGCTCGGACGAGAGCTGGAGCAGGAGTTGGGACCACGGCTGTTGAGGCCACGAAGAAGCGACGAGGATCACGACGCTTGCTCCCGCTGAACTTTGTGGAGGGTCCTCGCAATGAGAGGCGTGGGAGGGAACGCAAAAGGAAGCCCGGAGGTCCAGCTCAAGAGGAATGCATCCGGGACCTCCCTGCTCGGGTGCAGGATCAGTCCACAGAAGCGGGGAGCTGCGTGTTTGTCAGGCTTCCGAACAGTTCCATGGTTGGGGTTCCCCACCGATGGAACAAAAGGCCGGCCACCTCTGAGTCCAGCCACCACTCATGAGCGCGGAGATCCTGCTGGGTTTGTCCGTGAGGACATTCTCATGGCCTGGAAGGTAGACCGCTTGTAGGGTCATCCCCCGATGGAAGGCAAAGGAGCAGAGGAGGACCACCTCCAGGCAGAGGAGGCGGGAGCCTGTGCACCCCTCCTTGTTGATGTAAAACATTGCTACTTGGTTGTCGGTCTGCATGAGTACCGACTTCCCTCTCAGATGGTCCTCAAAGGCCTTCAGGGCCCTTTGTACTGCCCAAAGCTCGAGCAAGTTTATTTGCTGTTGGGACTCTTCGGGTGATCAACCGCTCTGAGTGCACAGCGCACCACAGTGGGCTCCCCACCCCAGCAGGGAAGCATCCGTCATCAGGATGAGCTCGTGCTGTAGGGTTTGGAAGGGAAACCCTCAGAGGACATTGTGGTGGTCCTGCCACCAGTCCAGGGACCTGCAAAATTTGTGGGAGAGATGAATAAGGTCTCTGAGGTGACCTGAGGCCGGACTCCACTGAGCACTGAGGCACCACTGGGCCGTCCGCATGTGAATGTGGGTGTGGGGGACCACATGGACGGTGAAGGCCTTGTGTCCCAGATGGTGCAGCATAGTCTGCACTGTGACCCGAGCGTTGCTCTGGACCTGAGCCGCCAGGGCTCGGAGGCAAGTTGCACGGTGTGCCGGCAGGAAGGCGGTCGCCCGCTGAGTGTCAAGATGTGCGCTGATAAACTCCAAGGCCTGCACTAGCTCGAGGTGAGACTTGGATAATTGACCAGGAACCCTAGGTGTTCGAGGAGAAGGATCGTGGACCCGAACAGAATTGGACTTAAAGCCCTGATTGGACAAGTGCAGCAGGTACTGAAACACTACTGGCACAGTGCAGGAGAAAGGATCTTCCTTGCGCTGCTGACACCACAAGGAGAACCTTCTCCACTTCAGGGCATAGGTTTTCCTGGTGGATGGCTTTCTAGAGGCTAAGACCACCTCTTCCACTTCCTGAGGCAGGCCCCAGGGAGCCAACACTACCCTTGCAGCCTCCAGGCCATCAAATTGAGAGATCTGAGATTGGGGTGCAGAAGGGAACCCTGATCCTGAGAGAGAAGATTGGGTTGCAATCCCAGAGGTAGAGGTGTTTCTACTGCTAGTTGGAGTAGAAGTGGGAACCAGGGCTGCCTCGGCCACCTGGGGGCTACCAGAAGTACCGAGGCCTTGTCCCTTAGAATCTTGAACAAGGTTCGGGCCACCAGAGGCGTGGGAGGAAACGCATACAGGAGGCCCTGGGACCATGAAATCAGGAAGGCATCCGCTGCTAACCTCAGGGGATGGGGTTGCCTGGAACAGAACCTGGGTAGCTGCCGGTTCAGGGGACTGGCAAAGAGATCTATAGATGGAAGTCCCCGTTTTAGGAAAAAGTTTTGAACCACTAATGGGTGCAGTTGCCACTCGTGGCGCTGCAGAACCCTGCTCATCCTGTCTGCCAGGGAGATAAACCGCCTTGAGAAACATGTTGTGTTTGAGAGCAAAAGAGCAAAGGGCCTGTGCCTCCTGACACAGGAGCCTGGACCCCGTGCCTCCCTGTTTGTTCACATAGAACATGGCCACTTGATTGTCCATCTGTACCAAAACAGACTGGTGAGCCAGGGTGTGAGAGAAGGTTTTGAGGGCTAAGCGAATAGCCCAGAGTTCCAGTAGGTTGATCTGTTGTGTGGCCTCCCATGGAGACCACAGGCCCTGGGTGCACTTGTCCAAACAATGTGCACCCCAGCCCTGCAAGGAGGCATCGGTCGTCAACACCACTGTGGAAACAGGCACCTGAAAAGGCACCCCCTGTAGTAAATTGGGGGGGGGGGGTGTAGCCACCACTGTAGGGAGTCCAGGAATGGTTTGGACACCCGTACTTTGTCTGTGAGGCTTCCTGTGGCTTGATTCCACTGAGTTCGGAGACACCACTGTGCAGGTCTCATGTGGAGGCAGGCATTGGGGGTCACATGCACTGTCGATGCCATGTGGCCCATGAGCTTTAGACAGAGTCTGGCGGAAACCTGTGGCCTGCTCAGAAACTGGTTTGCCAAGTCTATGAGCCTTTGAGCCCTGTCTCTTGGCAAGTAAGCCTTTGCTTGCAGGGAGTCCAACTTTGCCCCTATGAACTCTAGGTTCTGGGAGGGGAGCAAAGTGGACTTTGCGAAGTTTATGACAAAGCCTAGGTGTTGAAGGAGGGAAACAGTTCTGAGGGTGGCTTGCCTGGCCTCCTGGGAAGTCTGACCCCTGATGAGCCAGTCGTCCAGGTAGGGGAAGACAAAAACACCCTGATTCCTCAAGTAGGCCGCCACCACTGCCAGGCACTTTGTAAAGACCCTGGGGGCGGAGGTTAGGCCAAAGGGCAGAACTTTGTACTGGTAATGGTTTCCTCCCACAATGAACCTGAGGTACTTTCTGTGGTCTGGATGAATGAGGATGTGAGTGTACGCATCCTTCAGATCTAAGGAGCATAGCCAATCTCCCTGCTGGAGGTAGGGCAGAAGTGTTCCAAGAGTAAGCATCTTGAACCTTTCTTTCTCCAAGAACTTGTTGAGATTCCTGAGGACGAGAATAGGCCTGAGGCCCCCGGTTCTCTTTGGTACGAGGAAGTACCTGGAGTAGAAACCGTGACCTTGTAGGCGGGGAGGTACAGGCTCCACCACCTGGTCTAGAAGCAGACCCTGAAGTTTCTGAAGGAGGAGGTCTGTGTGCAGAGGAGGTCTTGGAGGCTCTCCTGGAAAGTAGGGAGGAGGCAGCTGCTGGAAATGGAGCATATAGCCCTTGTGGACTATGCTCAGTACCCAAGAGTCTCCTGTAATGGATGGCCACCTGTGGGCAAACAGGGCTAGATGACCTCCTGTGCAGGGATGGGGCAGCAGAGGTGGAAAGGCTATGCTGTGGGAGTCAAAAAACCCCTCCCTGCTGAGTGGGAGCAGGAGCCAGAGGCTTGGGGGTCTTCTGCCTATGGGGCCCATGTCCCTGCCTCTTGGCCTGCTGACCCTGCTGGGGAGCTGGGGAGGCCTGGTACTGAGGGAAAGGTTTGTAGGCAGTTGCCTTCCTCGGGTAAAAGGACTTCTTACCCGAGCCCTTCTTTTTATGAGAAGGGGCAGAAGTTTTTCTGGACAGCCTTGTCCTAGTCAGGTGCTCGGTTTCGAGCTCAGCATCCTTCTCGGCCATGGGCTTGCCAAAAAGGTTTTCACCTCGGCAAGGGACATCGACCGACTTGTCCTGCACCCAGGGCTTGAAGTCCGATGACTGCAGCCATGCCTGGCGTCGGGCCCTGATGCCGGCTACCGCTACACGGGCCGAAGCCTCGAAGCCATCGTAGGCCGCTCGGGAAATGAACTTTGAGCATTCCCGGATTCCCGAGGACAAGGTCTGGAACCTCAGCAAAGGTTCCCCGGAGAGGCCAGCAGAGAACTTGGTAAGTTCCTTCGCCAGGTCTCGTAAGTACATGCCCATGTACAGCTGGTAGGACTGGGCACGGCAAGCAAGCATCGAGCCCTGGAAGCACTTTCTACCGATGGCATCCAGGTTCTGGGCCTCCCTGCTGGGAGGCACCGCAGAGTGCATCTTCTGGCTCTTCAGACGATGCATGGCCAATTCCACCACCATGGAATAGTGCGGCAGCTGCGCCTTCTGGAATCCAGGGCTCTTACGGAGTTGATAGATGGAATCGACCCGCTTGCTCAAAACTGGTGCCGAGGCCGGTGCCTGCCACATCCGGAAGAGGAGCCGTTCCAGCATCGGAGAAACCGGCACAGTAAAGGCCTCCTTCGGAGGAGAGTCATACTGGAGGGCCTCGAGCTCTTCGGCTCGAGGCTCCTCCTCAGGGTCCAGGGGAATCGCCAAAGCCTTGGCCATGTCCTGAACAAACTCCGAGAACCGGGTGTCCTCTGGGGGGGGGACCTACTCCGGGGGTCGGACTGTGGTGAGTCCAAAGGGACGCACCGAGTCCGAAAGGTGTCGGGGGACTCCTCGTCCTCCGTCTCCCACATGGACTCATCCGAAGAGGAGTCAGGGGGCTCCGACCGCACGGGCCTCGGCAGCACCCACCCCGACGCCGAAGGCACCGACGCTGAAGGCACCGGCTTCGACGCCCTCGGCCCCGAGCGGGAGGTCGAGGGTGACCGTGACTGAGGATGACTTCGAGCCTTCATGGTCTCGAGTTTCGGCTCGGTCTCCGGGGTCGACTTAGAAGTCGATGTTCCGGTGGTCGGGACAGATGCACCAGCGAGGCTGGACATCAGTACCCGCTGCTGATCCATGAAGGCAGACAATCTGCACTCCAAGGCTGTCAGCCTGAGTCCAAGCTCAGGAGACCCAGCAGCTACCGACTCGGGCCCCGGCAGCGCCGGGCCCGACGTCGGCTCCCTAGGAGGAGAGTCCTCGAGGACAACAGGACTTACGTGCCCGGCGGACTCTGGCTCCATGCGAGGCATCTTGGACGGCTTCTCCTGCTCCAAGGGCCCGGGGCGGCGGTTGGGGGTCCGAGGCCTGGCCCCCGAGGAACCAGGGACCTCCTCTGACGCCGCCCTCACGAGCCTTTTCTTCCTCTTATGCTCCTGATCGGGGGAACCCCTGTCCGAGGAACCCCGGCGATGCTCGGGGTCAGACTCCCGAGATGTCGAGGCCTCAGACGAGGTCCGGGCAGAGTCAGAAAAAATCCGTTCTTTCTGATGCTGGCGGTTTCGAAGTGCCTTGGTGGACATTTTGCCACACAGGACACAGACCTTAGGACCATGATCCGGTCCCAGGCACCGAAGATAGCAGTCGTGTGTGTCGGTGAGAGACATCAGTTTCTTATACCGATCACACTTTTTGAAACCACTGGAAGCCATCGGGGAAAAAAGAGCCCCCGCGAGGTCAAAGGACCGGCCTTCCAGGGAAAAGAGAAAAAAGGGCACGAACGCCAGCCACGAAGGGCAAAAAACGAAAAATAGAAGACGGGCTCGATACTGGTGTACCAAACCTGGCGGGAAGGGGAACCGGTGTCGAACTGGAGAAGAACTGCGAAGAAATCGTAAGAAAAAAAGTCAACTTTTCCGGGTGACACGGACAGACATCCGTTGGGCTCCACGGAAAAAGAGAGACTGAGCAAGATGGCACCTTTAGGCGGGAAGGGGACCGTGCATGCGTGCAGTATTCCCAAAGGCTTTCTTAGAAAACTGCGGAAATGCTCCACACGAGGGCTCCATCGACGTCGATGTCACCCATATGTGAGGACTGACTTCCTGCTTGGTCCTGGAGAAGCACAGATACTGCCTGTGCTGGGGGTGAATCAAGATGTGGGCGTAAGCGTCCCTGAGATCCAAGGAGCATAGCCAATTGCCCTGCTGGAGGAAGGGCAGCAAGACATCAAGCAATAACATTTTGAATTTCTCCCACACCAAGAACTTGTTTAACTTTCTGAGGTCGAGGACAGGCCGCAGCCCTTCCTTTTTTTTTGGGACGAGGAAGTACCGGGAATAGAAACCCTGACCTCTGAGGTGCGTAGGAACCCTCTCGACTGCCCACTGGGTGAGGAGGTTGTCCATCTCCCGCTGTAGATATGTCTGGTGCGTGGGGAGTCAAGAAGGCTCTGCTGGGGAGAAGGGAGGGGGAAGTCTGTCCAGGCGGAGGCGATACCCATCTCGGATCACTCATAGGACCCAGGTGTCAATGTGACAGATGCCCACTGAGGGGCGAAGAGGGACAGGCATCCCCCCATCAGCTAGACCCTGTACATCGCGTCGAGGCATTTACTCACAATGGGCACTGAGGCAGGTGTCTCCCACATGCGGAGTAGCAGCCTGGAGAGAATGGAAGGAACAAGGACAGTGAGAGATTCCAGAGGCAGGGACTCGTACGAAGATATCGAGCTCTTTAGCTCGAGGCTCCTCGGCCTGGGTAGCCAGGTTGAGGGCCCGCACCATATCCCGAACGAACACTAACACTAAGAAAGAGGTGTCTTCGGGCGGTGAACGCCTCTGAAAGGCGGGTGGGGACGGGTCCGAAGAGAGGTCCCTGTGGGCGCAGGTCTCCGGGGAGGTATCCCCATCTGACTCCCAACCCAAGAGATTCGAGGAGGAATCCGACTTGGACTGGTTGCCCCGTCTGGAGGCTGAGGCCCGCTTGGAGCCAGAGGCCCTGGAGGATCTCACCCCTGAGGAACGGGAAGGCGACAGAGACCAGCACTATGGACCCTCACGAGGCCCATAGCTATCGTGGGCGCCGAGGGGGGCTGAGCGACTGAGCGCGGGAGCGCTCGCACTTGTCCGGAGCCCCCGACAGCGACTTTGAGGTCTTCTTCTTCTTACGCCACTCCACTTCAGGGGACCCCTGGTCGGAATGCTGCCTAGAGGCGGGGTTGAGGTGTGGGATCCCACCCGTGGAGAGACGACCGAGGGATTCCAAGGTGGCCTTGCAGAAAATGTCATCGGACTTATGCTTATGACTTAGCAGGGCCTTAGAAGACATTTTCTTACAAAGCGAGCAGAGCTCTGGATCATGGTCGGCTCCATGGCACCACAGACAGCAGTCATGGGTGTCCGTAAGCAACATGTTCTTGGAGCATCTGTCACAGTTTTTAAAACCGGTGACCATCGGGGCAAAAAGGGCCCCTGCGAGGTCGAAGACCCGTGCGGCCATCGGTTGGGGGGAAAAATGGGCGTAAAGCCCGCAAGGGAAAAAACGCTACAAAAAAACATCCCCCTTTTGCTCAAAAAGAAAAGGAGCAGGAGGGATGGGTAGAGGACTGGTGCAACCAGAAAAATAGCAGGCTAGAGGCCAAAAAGAAACACTTTTTCTGATGGATGAGGACATGTGTCTGAAGGGCTCTGTGGAAAAAGGGAGACTGAGCAAGATGGCACCCTTGGGCGGGAAGAGGACCATGAATGCGTTGCAGCAATCCCAAAGGCTTTCTTTGAAAGCTGGGGAATTGCTCCGCGTGGGCTCCGTCGGTGTCGACGTCACCCATAAGTGAGGACTGACTTCCTGCTTGTTCCTGGAGAAAACGTAGTTACTCACCTGTAACAGGTGTTCTCCAGGGACAGCAGAAATCAGTCCTCATATCTAGGTGACGCCGGCGCCAATGGAGCCTGCATGGAAGCATCTCTCCAGCTTTCAAAGAAAGCCTTTGGGAGATGCACCATGCATGCGTGGTCCCCTTCCCGCCCAAGAGTGCTATCTTGCATCAATCTAATGACATAGCTAAGACGGCAAAAATTAAAATACAGTAGAAAAGCAACTCCAAGGGGACGAGGGAGGGTTGTGAGGACTGATTCCTGCTTTTCCCAGAGAACACCTTTACAGGTGAGTAACTATGCTATATCAGGAACAAGCAGGAAGTCAGTCCTCAAATATAGGACTCCCCAGCTACAGGCTACCGAAAACCTGTACAAAATGCTACGGCGGACAGAGAAGTGAGCTGTGAGCTGCAGCAGTTAAGTCTCTACTGAGAGACTCTGGCAAGACCCAAGTGTCTGGCGGAGAATCAGCACTCCAGTAGCCTGAACACAGAAAGGTTGGCAGGCAGGAGCTGCATACACCCCGAAGAGATTACAGCCTGGCAGAAGGTGCTGTCCTATCTGGACTCCCTCTCCAGGCAGTAGTGAGCTGGGAAGGCATGGTATGGACCGAAGACAAGGTAGCGGCCTGGGTGATTTCCGTCACAGGTACAGAATGCAGATTTGCCACAATAGTAGCCATATCCCTAACACACGCCGCAGCACCCTCACAATGTTCCCTTTCATCTGCGCCAGGTCCTCTGCCGGCATTCCCGCCGGTGGAGGAAGGGGTAGAGTGATCAATCGCACTGCACCCCCCCCCCCCCCCCCCGCCGGCAGAAATGTTGGCGGCAGACCCAGCATGGCTTAGAGGGAACATTGGCCATGACCCGCTGGTCTAGTGACATCTTAGCCTGCTCATAGGCAAGGGAAATGCAGTCCGCCACCCAAGTGGACAGAGCTCGCTTAGTCACTGGGAGCCCCAGTCGACTGGGGTTATAGGAGACAAAAGGTTGAGATGCTTTGCAGTTGCCCTGAGTCCACTGCAGATAGGGCAGGGCCCTTTTATAATCCAAAGTATGGAGAATGGTCTACAACTTGGAGGCATGAGGCCTCGAAAAGAAGGTGGGGAGCACCACCTCCTGATTGAGGTGGAATGTGGACACCATCTTTGGTACAAACCTGGGTTATGTGTGGACAACACCCTGTTTTTGTAGAACCTCATGCAGGGGGGCTCTGCCATCAGAGCTTGGAGCTCGCTGACCTTGCAAGCTGATGTGAGTGCCATGAGGAAGACGACCTTCCAGGAGAGATACCACAAGTGGCAGGTAGCCAGGGGTTCAAACAGCAACATAGTAAGCTGCGGGAACACCACGTTGATATCCCATTCTGTCGCTGGTTGGAGGATGGGAGTTTGGATAGCATGAAGCCCTGTAGGAACCATGACACAAGGGGATGGGCTGAGAGGAGTTTTCCCTGCACGGCATGGTGATGCGCTGCGATAGCACACATGTACACTCTGACATTTCTGAGGAGGCGGACAACATGAGGAAAGATCTTGAAAGTGCAAGAGGTAAACTGAAAGGCAATGTCAGGAAATACTTTTTCATTGAAAGGGTGGTGGATGCTTGGAATGCCCTGCCGATGGAAGTGGTGGGAGCAAATACAGTGACTGAGTTCAAAATGCATGGGACAGACACAGTGGATCCCTTTATAGCAAAAGGACAAAAACAAAATAAACTTAACTATCTCTTATATCTCAACAGATGAGGGTAACCCGCGCGGATACCCCTAAACAAAGTCATGCAGAGAGGTGACCTACACGGAGCAGCAGGTGCACCTATTCTTGCTACCTTGCTGGACAGACTAGGTGGACCATGCTGGGCTTTATCTGCTGTCATATACTTGTTAGTATGACTGAGTTGGACTTTAGTCCCACCTGCGACAGGTGGAGTAGGTACTGGAGTACCATCTGAACCGAGCAGGAGAAGGAGGTCATATGGGCTCTCCTAGAAAATATGAGGGTGGCATCCATTGCAGGTGGAGGAGGTAGCCCTCCATGACCACTTGCAGTACCCAGGAATTGGTGGTGAATGTGGACCACCTGTGGGCAAACAGGGTCAGACGCCCCCTGTGGGCTGTTGAAGACCTCCTGGGGGAGAGGAGGTCATGGCCAAGGAGTCAAAAACTCTCCTCAGGTTGAGTTGGAGTCGGTGCCTGGGACTTGGGGGTCTTTTGTTTGCAGAGGCCATGCCCTTGCCCCTTGTAGTGTTGGCCTTGTTGCGGGGCCGAGAAGGTTTGGAACTATTACTACTACTACTATTACTACTGAACACTTGCATAGCACTACAAGGCTTACGCAGCGCTGCACAGACACATGTAAAAGAGAGTCTCTGCTCATAGGAGCTTACAATCTAGTCGAGACAGACAACACAATAGCTGTAGACACGGGATACAGCTAGGGGGAATGGTAAGGAAACACAAAGGACATCAGGTGAGTCAAGATCCAAAAGTGGCAGTGAAGAGGTGAGTTTTTGGCCTGGATTTGAAAAGGCACCAGATGCACAGATTCAGGTAGTTTGTTCCAGGTATAAGGAGCAGCAAGGTGAAAGGAGTAAAGTCTGAAGTTGGCAATAGAAAAGAAGGCACAGATAGGAGCGATTTGGCAGAAAGGCGGAGTTCCCGAGGAAGGGTGTAGGGAGAGATAAGAGAGAAGAGGTAATGAGGAGCTGCAGACTGAATGCACTTATAGGTCAGCAGGAGAAGTTTGAACTGGATGTGGAAAAGGATAGGAATCCAATGAAGAGACTTGAGAAGAGGAGTAATATGAGCATGACGAGGCTGACAGAAGATTAGCTGTGCAGCAAAGTGTTGAACAGATTGAAGGGGAGAGAGATGACTCAGAGGGAGACCAGCAAGTGGCAGGTTACAATAGTCTAGATGGGAGGTGAATAAGGAGTGGATAAGTGTTTTAGCAAGCATTGTCAAAACCTCCCTTTTGACTCGAGAAGATGGGATTCTTCCCCGGGGACTTCTTACGGAACTGAACCGAGGTCTTTTTAGAGTGTCTGGTGCTTGTCAGGAACTCAGTCTCTTTTTCAGCCGCCTTGTCTGCCATGGACTTTCCGAAGCGATTCCCTCCAATATAAAGGACATCGAGAAGTTTGTCCTGACCCCATTGTTCAAGGTCAGACGACTGCAGCCATGCCTGGCATCGGGCCCAGTACCCATGGCAGCTACTCTGGCTGAGGTCTCAAAGCTGTCATAAGCTGCTCGGGATAAAATCTTTGAGCAGTCCTTGACCGCCGAGGCCAGGGACTTGAACTGCTGAAGTGGTTCCCCATTGAGGCCTGCCGAGAAAACAAAGGATATTATAATGCCTCTGTATCGTTCCATGGTGTGACTGCACTTTGAATATTGTGTGCAATTCTGGTCACCATATCTTAAAAAGGATATAGCATTATTAGAAAAGGTACAGAGAAGAGCCACCAAAATGGTAAAGCAGATGGAAGGATACGCCTATGGAGACAGGCTCAAAAGGTTAAGGCTCTTCCACCTGGAAAAGAGACGGTTGAGGGGAGATATGATAGAGGTCTATAAATTAATGAATGGAGTGGAATGGGTAAACGTAGATCGATTGTTTATGTCAGTGGAATATAAAAAGACTAGGGGACATGCAATGAAGCTACATGGTAACCTATTTAAGACTAATAAGAGAAAATATGTTTTCACTCAATGTGTAATCAAACTCTGGAATTTGTTAACAGAGGATATAGTAAAAGCTGTTAGTGTAGCTGGGTTTAAAAACGTTTTGGACAAGTTCCTAGAGGAAAAGTCCATAAACCATTATTAAAAGGGACCCGGGATATTACTTCTTGACCCAATACAAGCACTGAGGAACCTGTGTCTTTTGGGGAGACTGTTAGGTATTTATGACCTAGATTGGCTACTGTTGGAAACAGGATACTGGGCTTGATGGACCTTGGTGTGACCCAGTATGGCAGATCTTATGTTGCTATGTTCTTAAGCTCTCTCGCCAGTTCTTTGAGGTACATGCCAATGTATAGTTGATAGGATTGGACTCGGCATGCAAGCATCGAGCCCTGGAAGGTCTTTTGGCCGAGGGTATCGAGGGTCCGGGCCACCCTGCAGGGGGACACCAAAGAATGGATCTTTTGACTCTTGAGTCTGCGCATTGCAGACTCAACGACCATCAAGTTGAGTTATGGGGGAGTTGAGTCTTCTGGAACCCAGGGCTTCAGCGCTCCCTGGCAGGGAGGCCTGCTGGCAATGGGCACCGATGCTGGTGTCTCCCACATATAGAGGAGATACTTGAGGATCAGAGGAATAGGCACCATAAGGGCTTTCTTAGGTGGGCCTCGTACTGGAGAATCTCCAGTTCTTCAGTGCGGAGATCCTTCTCGGCCTCAGTCTCAATGGCAAGCACTGGGGGAGACGGGTCTGAAGGCATGTCTCGGTGTCACCGAGTGTCCGGGGAATTCTTGTCCTTGGTCTCCCATTCTGACTCAAACTCCAAGAATAAGTCCGAGGCCCAAGCCCGAAGGTCCATGACTTCTGGGGGACTGGCAGTCCGAACCGCATCTACTCGCTGGAGAAGACCGGTGGAATAGGTCTAGGACCTTATCTGATGGCAATGGGTCTCTCGAGACTGGTGGCACTTGAGGATCAGCTCAATGTCCAGGGAAGTCCTCGATGTTGAGGTTCCTGTTGTCAGGGTGGATGAACCGGAGGAACCGGACATAAATACTCGCTGCATGGCCACAAGGGCAAATATACTGCTCTCTAAAGCCACTATCCTGGTCTCCATGCCAGTTGGCTCCACAGCCTTCGAAGTGGGCACCAAGGACTTCGGGCTCAGCGTCAGTTCTGTTGAGAGGGAATCCTCGGCAAGGATGGCATCGGGTGTCCAAGGTCAGTCGCTGGGTACCGATGACTCCTTTTGGGGCAGCTTGTGGGGCCACTCCCACTCCAACCTCTCTGACTCACGCAGTGGACTGTGGGGACTGAAATGGGATTTTCCCTTCTTCCCGGATCCGTCCTCCGAGGCAGTCTTCGAGGGTTTAGATTTCTTCCATTCCATCTGAGGATTTCCTCTCAGAGGACCCACAGCTGTGGGTCTCCGAGACAGCCTGGGCCTCGCAGGTCACCAAGGAACCAGAGGGGGCCTCGGAACGCAAAACAGGGCGTGAAACGCCAGTCAAGGGATATTTCAATAAAAAACAAAAAACAAAGGAATGAGCCTGAGGAGCGATGCCGAGACGAGCTATCTCAGGGGCGGGAAAGGAACCAGTACACGTACTGGACAAAAACAGGATAAAAAAAAACATACTTTTCTCCATGGGAAACTGGATGGACATCCAGAGGGCTCCGCGGAAAAAAGAGATTGAGACAAGATGGCACACTTGGGCAGGAAGGGGACCATGAATGTGTGGTACATCTCCAAAAGGCTTTCTTTGAAAGCTGGAGAGATGCTTCCATGCGGGCTCTGTCCGTGACATCATCACCTATATGTGAGGACTGACTTCCTGCTTCTTCCCAGAGAAAAGCAATTAGAACTTTAAATAGAAAATATGAGGGTGACAACTGCCCGGAATGAGCCTCACCTTGGCTAATCTCAAAAACTAAGCAGGGTCAGATCTGGCTAGTAAGATAGGGGACTACCAGGTGTTATGGACTTACTGTGCAGAAGAAAGGCTGGGAATGTACTTCTAGTCATATCTTGTCAGGAAAATCCAGAGGCTGGGTCACCAGGAGTCAGCATTGACTTGACAGCAAACACGTTCTTTTGCTTGCATGGAGCAACAGTTACAAACCTAAATAGAAAGCATGGGGAGTAACCTGTACAGAATGGCAATTATACTTTGCTAGTCAGATTGGATGGACCATATCGCTTTTCCCTTTGCCATCATTTAGTATGCTACTATAAACGATTATGGATTTTTTCTATTACATGGAAGCAAACTTCACTTTTGTATTTTACTGGATAATAGGTCAATATTTTTACATCGGTTGAATACAAGAAGGAGCTTATAGAACAAGTAACAGAGCTTTGAAATAAAGTGAACCCATGGGGACACTGGGAGTTGTAAATAAGAACATAAGATATGCCATACTGGGACAGAACAAGGTCCATCAAGCCCAGTATTCTGTTTCCAACAGTGGCCAATCTAGGTCACAAGTATCTAGCAGTTTTCCCAAAAGACACAGGTTCCACAATGGGTCAAGCAGTGATATCCTGGGTCCCTTTTAATAATGGTTTATGGACCTTTCCTCTAGGAATTTGTCCAAACCTTTTTTAAACCCAGCTACACTAACAGCTTTTACTACATCCTCTGGTAACAAAGTCGAGAGTTTGATTACACGTTGAGTGAAAAAATATTTTCTCTTATTAGTCTTAAATAGTTTACCCTGTAGCTTCATTGCATGTCCCCTAGTCTTTCTATATTCTGATGATGTGAACAATCGATCTACGTTTACCCGTTCCACTCCATTCATTAATTTATAGACCTCTATCATATCTCCCCTCAGCAGTCTCTTTTCCAGGTTGAAGAGCCCTAACCTTTTTAGCCTCTATTCATAGGGGTATCCTTCTATCCCCTTTACCATTTTGGTGGCTCTTCTCTGTTCCTTTTCTAATAATGCTATATCCTTTTTAAGATATGTCGACCAGAATTGTACACAATACTCAAAAGTGCGGTCGCACCATGGAAAAATACAGAGGCATTATAATATCCTTTGTTTTATTTTCCATTCCTTTCCTTATGATACCTAGCATTCTATTTGCTCTCTTGGCTGCTGCTGCAAACTGGGCGGAGGGTTTTAATATGTTATCCATGATGACACCTAAATCTTGTTCCTGGGTGGTGGTTCCTAATGTGGAACCTTGCATTGTGTAACCATAGTTTGGGTTTTTCTTTCCTAGGTGTATAACTTTGCACTTGACCACATTAAATTTCACCTGCCATTTGGATGCCCTGTCCTCCAATTTATCAAGATCCTCTGGCAATTTTCCACAATCCTGATGGGTTTTAACAACTTTAAATAGTTTTGTGTCATCTGCAAATTTGATAACCTCACTCGTTATTCCCTTTTCCAGATCATTTATGAACATGTCAAAAAGCAGTGGACCCAGCACAGATCCCTGGGGTACTCCACTATTCACCTTTCTCCATTGGGAAAATTGCCATTAAGCCCTACCCTCTGCTTTCTATCTTTTAACCAGTTCATGATCCACAATAGTACACTGCCTTCTATCCCATGACTTTTTAGTTTTGCAAAAAGTCTCTGATGAGGGACCTTGTCGAATGCTTTCTGAACGTCCAGATACACTATATCAACTGACTCACCTTTGTCTATCTGTTTATTCACACCTTTAAAAAAACATAACAGATTAGAAAGATGAGATCTTCCTCGTCTAAAGCCATGTTGGCTGTCTCCGATTTTGCAATGACTATCTACATGGTCAATAATTTTGTTCTTTATTATGCTTTCTACCATTTTTCCCGGTACTGAAGTCAGGCTCACTGGTCTGTATTTTCCTGGATCATCCCTGGAACCCGTTTTAAAATTTGGCGTTACATTGGCCATCCTCCAATTTTCAGGTACTACAGATGATATTAATGATAGTTCACAGATTACTAACAGCAGGTTTGCAATCTCATATTTCAGTTCTTTCAACACCCTTGGATGTATACCATCCAGTCCAGGTGATTTGCTACTCTTCAGTTTATCAAATAGTTGTAATACATTTTCCCGGTCTATTGATATTTTTTTCAGTTCTTCCGCATTATCACCTTTAAATACCACTTCCGTCATGGGTAACATCCCTACATCTTCCTCAGTAAAGACCGAAGTAAAGAATTCATTCAGTCTCTCCATTATGACTTTGTCCCCTCTTAGTGCCCCTTTTACCCCTCTATCATCTAATGGTCCAACTGACTCTCTCACAGGTTTTTTGCTACGAATGTACTTGAAAAAGTCTTTATTACGCGTTTTTGCTTCCACAGCAAGCTTCTTCTCAAATTCTCTCTTTGCCTGTGTTATCAATGCCTTGCATTTAACTTGCCAGTACTTGTGCGGTTTCCAGTTTTCATCATTTGGCTCTTTTTTCCATTTCCTCAAAGATGCTCTTTTGGCAACAAGAGCCTCTCTGACCTCACCTTTAAACCATGCTGGCAATTTTTTGGACTTTCTTCCACTTTTCTTAAAGCGTGGAATACACCTGGTCTGGGCTTCCAAGATAGTATTTTTAAACAACACCCAAGCTTGATGTAAGTCTTTAACCTTTGCAACTGCTCCTTTTAGGTTTTTTAAAACTATTTTCCTCATTTTATGATAGTCTCCCTTTCGAAAGTTAAAAGGTAGTACTGTGGATTTCCTTACCATCACTCCTTCATTAATTAGATCAAATGTGATCATGCTATGATCACTATTGCCAAGTGGCCCCAACACCCTTATCTTTTACACCAGATCTGGTGTTCCACTAAGGACTAGGTCCAAAATGGCTTCCCCTCTGGTCAGTTCATGAACCAGCTGCTCCAAGAAGCATTCATTTATTTCATCTATAAACATTATCTCCCTAGCATGTCCTGCCATGACACTGACCCAGTCAATAATGGGGTAATTGAAATCACCCATTATTATTACTGTGCTGTAACTTTTGTTAGCTTCCCTGATTTCTTTGGGCATTTCATCATCCATTTGTTCATTCTGGCCAGGTGGTCGATAGTACACCCCCACTGCCATCACCTTCCCCTTTTTACATGGAATTTTAATCCATAGAGATTCTACAGCAAATTTTGTTTCCTGCAAAACTTTAATCATTTCTGAGTCAATGCCCCCTCTAACAAAGAACGCAACCCCTCCACCAATTTGATCAGTTCTATCATTGCGATATGGTTTGTACCCAGGTATCGCAGTGTCCCACTGGTTGTCCTGTTCCACCATGTCTCTGAGCTGCCAATCATATCTAACCTCTCATTTAGATCTATATATTCTAACTCTCCCATCTTATTTTTTAGACTTCTAACATTTGCATACAAGCATTTTAGAGACTGTATTTTATTCATATTGATCTGACTATTGGTAGACAGGGGTAATTTGGAATCTTTAAGCTCTGTCTGCTCCGTACTCAAGGGCATTTGGGCTACTTTTGTCTTTATTGGAATCTCTCTGCTGATATGCTCTAACTTAATTCTTTTGGTAGTATCGTTCACGGATACATTGTTCTGAACCACGCGCTCTTGGGTGACTGTCGGCTTTCCCCTATTATCCAGTTTAAAAAGGAGATAGAGCAGCTTTTAAAGGTTAATGCCAGCAGCCTGGTTCCATCCCGGGTAAGGTGAAGCCCATCCCTTCGGAAGAGCCTCTCTTTTCCCCAGAATGTTCCCCAGTTCCGAACAAATCCAAAACCCTCATCCTTGCACCATCATCTCATCCATGCATTGAGACTCTGGAGCTCTGCCTGTCTTTTGGGTCCTGCGCGTGGAATGGGAAGCATTTCGGAGAATGCTACCCTGGAAGTTCTGGATTTCAACTTCCTACCTAAAAGCCTTAATTTAGCCTCCAGAACCTCCCTACCACATTTTCCTATGTCACTGGTACCGACATGTACCAAGACAGCATACTCCTCCCCAGCACTATCTAAGACTTTGTCTAGGTGGTGCGTGAGTTCCGCTACCTTCGCACCAGGCAGGCATGTTACCAGGCGATCCTCATGTCCACCAGCCACCCAGCTATCTACATGCTTAATGATTGAATCACCAACTGTAACGGCTGTCCTAACCCTTCCCTCCTGGGCACATGGCCCTGGAGAAATGTCCTCAGTGTGAGAGGGTTTTACTCACCTGGAGGACAGGTCCTAGCTACAGGATCACTTCCTGTCACACCAGGGTGATGCTTTCCTGTCACATGTCTCCTCCATGGCAACAGGGTTGCTGCCAGACTGGAGGTGGAACTTCAGGACTATATCCCTGTAGGTCTCGTCTATGTACCTCTCTGTCTTCCTTATGTCCTCCAAGTCTGTTACTCTAGCCTCCAGAGATCGGACTTGTTCCCTGAGAGGAAAGAGCTCCTTGCACCTAGTGCATACGTAAGA
Source organism: Ichthyophis bannanicus (assembly GCA_033557465.1). NCBI lineage: Eukaryota > Metazoa > Chordata > Amphibia > Gymnophiona > Ichthyophiidae > Ichthyophis > Ichthyophis bannanicus. The sequence continues at coordinate 225,424,224 of CM066031.1, forward strand.
CCCCTCACCAACTGGGAGAAAATCATATATGTGACACTCAATGCAAAAGACTGGAAAGCCCCTATCTTGCTGCTGGACAGCTGTCTGTATTTTAGTTTAGGTTGTGTTTATATATTTAAGTTCTTTACTTACTATGGGTTGCTGGGGATACTTATACTAACAAACTATACTTAATTCGTTTAATGTACTTTGTTCACCTGAAGCTTAATTAATCTCAGGTCCTTAATGTATGCCTGATGAGTATAAAGAGCTGCACCTGAGAGTGACTATGGCACCTCCTTTCCTTTAGGAGGTTTAAGCACCTATAAAGCTACGATTATCACAGGGATGGGTGGGTGTTGGGGAGGGAGGGAGGGAAAGAAGACCTATGAAAAGCTGGCTGCTACACAGTACCCTGTCCTGTGCTTCTAAGGTAATCTGTGACCAGTTTGCAGGGGGAGTCCCACAGCCCTTGCTTGGATAGGGGGAGTCCTGAATTGATAGGCAGTGAGTTGTAGAGACAAAACGTCTCAGCAAACAAGTGAAGGCAATTAAACACCTGCAGTTTATTAGGTAATCTGCTGGTGAATGCAAGATAAAGCCAGACCATTTCCTGAGAGGAAGAGAGGCAAGAAGAGCTCCGAGTGAGGAGCTCCAGCTGTCCAGCCAGAAGGACGATCTCAGGAAAAAATCCTTGGGTGGAGAATGGTGGAGGTATAATGGTCAGAACCTTGAATAAGGTAGGAACTTGAATGCTGTTACTGGTTTATGTTTAAGGAATTAAGAAACTGCAATGCTGTGAGAAACGTTTTGCCTGAAAGTTCTAAAGAAATATTTATCTGTAACAGACAAATAGGATGGAACAGATTACTGTAGTGTCATTGGAAATGTACCCTAGTTTAAAGTGGTGCCAGAGAGCTGTGAGATGGCTGAGCATTGCAGGCTATGTGCCCAAGTTGAGTAATCTCCTAATTAGAATAAACACCCTATCTCAGAGCTATGCAAGTAAAAGGCAGATACTGTAAGCTAAGATGAAGGGAAGAATCTTAGGAGCTGGTTTACTAAAGTGCGCTACCTGGATAGCATGCATTTTTGACACCATGCTACAAAGCAGCATAGGGCCCTGTGCTAAAAAACCCATGTTACCCAACATGCCTCTGGGTGGGGTGTGGACATTTCCACCATGGTGTCACCAGCACAATGGATAATGGTAATTGCTCCCTGTGGTGATACTATCTCAGTGAGCTGCGCTAAATTCAGGGGATGGCTATCCCTGCATCCAGCGCAATGCACCACACTAGTAATGTGGCCCAAACTCTGGTTACCAGCATGGGGCTTAGTAAACCAGCCCCTTAGAATGGAAATGTTTTGCCTGCCTGGAAATGTTCTTAGAGGACTTAACAATTTTTTGTGGAAACTGTAAGTGTGCTATAGAAATTAACCGTGAGTTTTCTGGCTAGTGTCACAAACTGTACATTTAGAGGCTGATTCAGAGCTGGAGACATCTGGGCCATCCAGATGGCCAAAGGTTAGACGGGCTGCTTTGTATCAGATTCTGCAACCACGGGAGCCATATATTCCCGTGGATGCAGATTCAGGGCACACGGATGGCCCGGCATGCCCCCTATTCTGCCGCTGCAGACGTCCAGTGCTGTGCCTTTCTAGCCCTCACAGTACTCCTGCTTATTTGCTGGTGCCATGGCATCCTGTTGCTATGACACTGGCACATCCTGCAGGGACAACCACTGTCCGACTGCACAGCATGCCCCTTCTCCTGCTGCCCGACCCCTTGCGGTGGTGCCCAAGGCAGGATCCGAGCAGCGCAGGATGTCTCTTCGCTGCCTTGATGGTTGGAGGGGCTTGTATAAGCCGATCACACCTGTGCCCGGCACTTACTCAACCTTCCAGCTGCAGTCGCTGGACATACAGAGGCCTGACCTGAATGGCCTCTGTAGGTCTAGGCACTGCATCTTGTCCCCGATTCCGCCTTTGTGCCGCCCACTCCCACCTCTGTCCAGCACTCTCCGTATATTAGCCTTGTATGTGTGGGGAGAACACAGGGCAGAATCGGGAGCAGCAGCTGAGTATGGGTAGAACCCCGCTATTCGCAGAGCGGAATATACCCCTTACTGTTTAAAGTCACAGGCTGGAGTATGGACCAAAAAGGGTCTAGAAAATGTTATGATTCAAGGATGGCACTTGGAATTAAGTTGTGCAAGCGGCTGTTTAAGTGGCCATATGTTATGTGTGGAAAGTTGTTAGTAAGAAGTATGCAAATTGCAATGTGTGCCTTTGAGTCAGTCCTGATGCCTGGTGACCCAGAAGCTCCTGGGTTTTCTTGGCAGTGTGACTGGAAGTAGATTGCCAGGCCTTTCTTCCAAGGCAATGGAGAGTTAAGTGACTTGCCCAAGGCCACAAGGAGTGCTAGTGGGAATCAAACCCTGGTTGCTTGGTTACCAAGCCAGTGTTCTAACCACTAGGCTTCTCCTCCACTCCAGTAAGAAGTATATGGAGAGGCTATTTATTTAAACTTATAAATAAAGCATGTAAATAGCACAACAGTGTCCTATTCATTTATGGTAAGAGTATTGTGCTGAATTCCTATCCCAAAGGACTAACACAATAATAAATAGTACATCCATAATGTAGATCAGCAAGTAACACAGCAAGATATCTGGATAAACACTAAGGATATTGTTATCTCATCATAAACCTAACAGGTCAATTCACTTTGTTTTCTATGAAGAACACATGAACACGGCTCAGTCACTGTATACAAGAGATCCACCTAAAGGTCTCCCATCTAATAGGGAAAGACATTTTCTTTCACAAGTCACAAGGAGAAGGCTGATTCTTCCATGTACCATAACATAGCTGACATTTGGAGCTTTTCATGAGCATTCATCCTCAAAGGTTTCCAAGTCTTATATGATTAAAGGGGAGCAGGAAGGAGGTGTGATATGGGTGTAACTTAACAAAAGTTATAAACAGAAAACTGAGCTGGACAATCAGGTTTTTAGTGCAGACAGAATCACCAAGTGATTTACAGCATTTTCTAACATATTCTTCAATGGCTGCCGATCATCAAATGAATGCAGAGAGAGTTATATAATTTACAGAGCATGTACAGAGGCAGTGGAGAGGGTCTTACTTAGCCAAAGCTATTTCTGAGACAAACTATACCCATCTGTGCCATCATCAATATCTTTTAAGCAAGGTTCATGTAAAGCCACATAGCCCAATGTTAGCATACAATTCACTGGGGCAATGTCTGTACTTCTCAGTGTACATTACTACACATGGGAAGTGAGATTGGCAGGGGAGAGTAAATTGCTTCCTACTGAAGGTCCCCATCTTTGAGATTCCCTCTTTTAGTGTGGAGTTCTAGTATCTGTACTGATTTGGTGGATAAAATGGACATTTTTGTAGGTTATGAAAATGATCTCAACCTACAAAGAATTCCTTCTTTGTAATCCAGTAGCTGTCTTGATTTTTAGTAGGACTTACTGACATCAACAGGAGAGTGTAGATTTCTGTATTACTTTGTCTAGAAGTTTTTGGAAATTGCTCTTTATTTTAAGAATCAGATGGACCTGCAGTCACTTCTTTTAGGATTTGAGATACTCTGGAGATTGCTAGGTTCAGTAAATTAGATAGGACCAGACCAAACAAATAGGGAAAAATTAAGACAAAGAAAGCACAATTCTGCAAGTCAGTTTGCTTGTACAATTTTGAAATAAAGCAGAACATCCGATTCCCAAATGTTACAATTTATTGCAACTTTTGTGAAAAGTTATGGAAAATCCTGTGCAAAATGCACCAAGTGATCATTTGCCCAAAAGGGCTGAATTTGAGAACTGGGCAAAGGTCCTATACTGCATTTTGCACAACTTGTTGCTTGTATAATTCAGTATGATGACAGAAGAAACTGTTGAATCAATGAAGAATAACGTTTTTAAAATTTAGAATGGCATACAGAAGATGTTTTCAAGGTTAAATTGAGCATACTCTCAATTGCATAAGGATATATGGATTACAAAATTTATAAAACTGTAAAAAGCATTGAAAACATGAATAAATGTGATAGAGGGATGCCTCTTCTTTTCTGTATAAGTGCTATGGCCATGAATTGTCTAAGCTTTCCTCCCATTCTATGTCAATAAGAAAATCCCATGAAGAACCACGCTCTAGGCCAGTGTTTCCCAACATTGGCCAGTTGGGTTTTCCAGACTGTCACAATGAATATGCATGTGATGTTTTGTATATACCGGGTCTCCAATGTGTGCAGTTTTATCTCATGCATATTCATTGTCGCAATTTTAAAAGGCCAACTTGTTAGGTGTACCTCCAGGACAGGTTGGGAAACACTCAGGGCCAATGCAAGGAGATGAGGTGTTTTAGGAGAACCTCATCCCTTGCACCCTCCCTCCCCCTCTCCGGCACCCATTGCTGCCGCCCCTCTCTGGGACCTGCAGCAATGACAATGGGTGCCAACAGCCCTGCAGCACTTACCTTAAAACGTTGGTGCTGTGGGGCTGTTTGCTTCCGCCCTCTCTAAAGGCCAATTCCGACTTCCTGTTTGCAAACAGGGCGGTCCTAAACTCTGTCAAATGGACTTTTGAACAGGTCCGGTTTTTAGGATAACCAAAAATATATAACCACACCATAGTTATCAGACTAGATACACACAAAGGGGGGTTATTTTAAAAGCTTTGTTCACAATTTCCATGTGGAAATTCCAGCATTTACACATAGAGATGGTATCCACATGCAAATGGCAATTTGAAAAAGGATTCAATTTACAGATGGATGTTCATAATATGTAGAAATTGCAAGGGGGCATGGCCTGGGCAGGTCAAAAATCTTCAAGCGTGTTCCTCATTTCATAAATGGAATGCACATATATGACCAAAAATTTCCATGTAAGAATTTACAGCTGCTCCCTTTTATGTATAGATTTTTAAAAAGTGCTCATTTTGGCCAATCCTTTACAGTAGGGATTAAGGTAATTATCCTCCTTAACCCCCTTTTGTTAATTTCCCCCTTCAAATTGAAAATAAATAAAGGTTGCAGCCTCTGTATTTTATCAGCAGCATTTATATGTATAGTTTTGCAAAATGGCCAACATACACATGCAAGTGCCAGTAATTAAACATAGAAGTTATAAAATACCAATTTCCATGTGTAAGTGCTGGCACTTACATGTGTAAGATGCCAAGTTGTCTCTGTTGATTTTTTCCCACGTGTATTATTTGTAAAATGGATTGCCTGGCTCTGCATGTTGGCAAATACATGTGCACTTCTGCCCTATTTTGGCAGACCTTTTTCTCGACATCTCAATTCCGATTTCCATATACTATCTATATGTTGCCTTAATATATCTTATGAATGTCTATTATGGAGATTCTGAAAACCAGAGCTGATTGAACGATCAAGGGACTGAGTTTTGGAAGCTCCGTGCTAGGCATCTCTTTTAGGCTCTCCCTGCAACTTTGCATCTATCATGACCAACAGGCAAGCTACTGCTGAAATGATTTTCAGTTCCACTACAGGTATTTTTGTTTCAGGAGTCCTGCATAGGGCCAAGGTAAATGTCACTATCAGAAAACACAAACAATGAAAGAAGTACAGGTATGATGCCAGCTGATGCAAGATGTTTATTGAGATGAAACGAGTTTCTGAAAACATATCATGACTTGGAGATTTTAAGTTTTGGGGTTTTTTTTTCAAACTGAAGTTTCTACCTAAATTTCACATTCTTAAGCTGTGGGAATTGCTGTAGAACATTCTCAATTTTAAATCTACAGGAAAGAAACCCTCACACATACCCTTATTTCGTTTTTTTTTTTTTAGACATTGCAAATCACTTACAAGCACAAGAAAAAACACTTGAAACCAGAGGCTAACAAATATTTTTTGCTGTTTATGTTCCCCTAAAGGTTTCAAGAGAAGATACAGATGGATGTTATTTCTCTCTGACTGGTCAATGGCAGAATGCTTGCTTGCTGTGCTAGCACGTTTTCAATTCTTGGACAAGTGACTCATAAGCTTTACAAAAACAACATGAAAGAGGCAGCCCAACAACAACTAAAAAATTAAGTTAGGAAAAACCAGGCTTTCATTACAGTTATTTGTTTTCTATTTCTTTGAATGAATGGACTGGATGCTCATGGAAGAATTATAGCAAATACCCTTTTCTTTCACATATATTCTTGTGTGAACAATACATTCAGTACAAGCATAATCATCTCAAAAGATTGTCTTTAACAGACTTTTTTTGTGCATTACTGAAGCATCGGGAAGTATGGGCAGGGATCCAAGTAGTCTCAGTCTGAAAGCTACTTACTTCCAGAAACATTAACACAATAAGGTGGTGGAAAATGTCTTTCTGGTTTTCTTACATAAATGGGTATTTTCTTGGAGATGCTGATTACCAAAACCATGTCAATATTTCCATATTTAATAGATGGAAACTTCAGACTTCTAAAGAAAACTGCATAAAAATTGTGCTGAACTCCTGAGCATAAATATGCAAGATGCTCATTGGATGATACAACCTTTGGCACTTATTCTGAGCTGCCATCATTAGTTTCAAGGCAGTTTTCCAATCTGAAAAGTCCATCATGAAAGCCAAGATTTTTAGATAGCAAAGTACATACAAATGTTTGTGGTGCTATTAACAAAAATAGAGATGTAACACTCATAAATTTTATCACTAAGCAAGTCTCACTTTCTACATAGCTTTTTAGAAGGCCATTTTTGCATATTGCATCAGATTGTTTTAACAACATATCATTCAGCAACTGTAGTAGAAACTGACCTCCATTTATTTAAGTCACTGGATTTAAATCCTGTCACAATAGCTGTTATATCTCTGTCGTAACCCTAATCCTGGAGTACATGGAAGACAGCACCATCAGAAGCTACATTTTCTTTCTCTAGTTACTGTCAGAATGGAAGTCCATGGCATACTAAGGCAACACAGAACTCAATGTCACTCGCACATCTGCTGCCTTCAAGCACAGCAGAGATCCGAATACTGAGCAGATGTGGACAGCAGCCATGAGAAGAGCTCAAATGCTGTGCAAGTACACTGCCAGAGGTCCCACTCATGGGTTTTGTTGAACATCTTGGTTGCATTCTTAGTCCAATACCACACGTTTTCAGACCTTGCATCACATAGTTCAAGTAATGCTGAAAGCCAAATGATGACAAACCTGCTCTGCACCATAAGGTTGACGTGCACATTTAATTGACATATTTAAATAATTCAGACCCACAATTCTGCAAAATTACAATGCTGCAAAACTGCATCATAATTGGAAAGATCCAGCCTAGGGTATTTTTTTTCCATGCATTGAAAAAAAATTGATATTTGCTTCTTAGGGGGTTACTTGCCTCTGTTCTTTGGAGACTGTGTATACTTTTCTCCCACCCTCACCCCCTTAACATTTTGCAGAAGAGAGCCTACGTATTTTTACCGCATTACAGTTATCAGTATTTTTGCTTGCCAATAAGTTTTACATGTCAGTGTATTCTCATTGCATGTTATCTTAAACCACTAATTCATTTCATTCACAAACAATGGCACTTGTCTGTGATAAGCAGGGCAGTGCATTGTCTCTTATGGAAGCTTGGGATGCTTACATATTCATCAGGTCATAAAAGTTGCTCTGTTTTTTCAAACTGTTAGGTTTTCTTTTAGCTTAGATTTCAGAATTATATTAACATACAGTTCTTAAATGATTTTTTTGTTCAAGCGGAACTAAACAGAGAGCGGAACAAGACTGCCTGCTTGCAGGCATTTATATAGCTCAGGATGTGAAGTGTATTTTTCCTTAGGGGAATTATAAAGCTTAACATCTGCTACAGGTAAATTCTTTTTCCAGAACTAGTACAGAACATATCAGCATTTGGAAAGGTAATAAGTGGTGGAAACAGACCCACTATTTGTTGCGGCTGTTGTGTTAAGTTCAAGTGCAAACATCCTTTTTCTATCAGAAGGCACTATACAATTAAAATCACAGATTTCTGCCTTGCAACATTTTAACTCTGCAATCAAACATCTTCTTAAGTCAATTTTATTTGTAATATTTTGTTGCAGATTTGGATAATCTAACCATCCTCTTGTTCAGCATTCTTTTTCTTGTACTGTGGAATGATACACTTTCTCCCATGAACTGAACTAACAGATGTGTTCCCTTTAAGACTGGAAAACTCTACATACCCTTGTAGATGTTTTCTTTTCCTTCATGATGCATTTCATTAGATATCTCATTGTAATCCATACAAATCTCCCTCTCCCCCCCCCCCCCCATATTTTTGTTTTTTATATCATCTCAACTCTGGGATGGGTCTGTTTTGCTGATGTGTAGTGTAACTTGCTCTCCAACTGTCCCATAGCTAAGGGTCCTGGTAGAAACTTCAGTTTTAAAGCTGGGCTGTCCATTGTCCACTGGGCGCTGGACTTCTGTACAGAATGATGGCTTAACATTCAATGAAGGGCTCTTTCCTGAAGAAGACGTTGGAGGATGAGCACTTGCCCCAGCCATGCAGGCTTCACTCATTTGGAAAGATATATTAGAGGGGTTCATGGGCCCCATTCCACTTCCTCTAGATGCTGACATGAACATAGCTCCACCAAGGTTATCTTTAAACTTGCTGAAAAAGCTTGATGTTGCCTTCGGAACAACAGGTCTTCCCACATTCAACAGAACTGGTTTGCCAATGGTGGGTTCATTAATTTCTGTTTGGAGCACTGAGATTTCACATGGGATGCCACCTTTAATGCTCTGATTACTTTCAGTACATCCATAGGTCTCTCCTTCTTCAGGAACATAATCTTCAAGGTCTTCTAGAGTAAGCACTTTTCCATTATAAGTCAAAAATTTTTTCTCTCTGTTTTCAATGTCATCAGTTTCTGGCTCCACTGGTTCCTCAATTATGAAACTTTCTACCTCTGAAGTTGTATCTTCTATAGGATTCATTTCTTTTTCTGCATTCCACAGTGAATCTCTCTCTTCAACAGCTTCCTGAATCCTGGAACCAGTCAGTGGAGAAGGGCAACTGTCTCCATCATTATCGACTGTTTCAAAGCTGAATACTAGAGGCTCACCGCCCTGGGCAAGCAACGAAGTGGGAACCTCTGCAAAATTAATCCTGCTAATTGATTCTTGAGTGCTCTGCTTTTCTCCAGCTCCACAATCAAAAATGGAATTATCTCCTAACTGTTCAGGTCCACACTGATATTCTTCATGACTTACAGTAGGCCCCTGTTGGACAGCTCCATATTCAAGAGCTGGGATGTCAGTAGTGGAAAGACTATCGGATGGAAGAGATTTTGACTCTTCAACTAACTTGTTGTTGGAATTATTAGCATTTGGGTTATCTTCAGATGAACGCCTGGGCCTCTGACCAGGAAGGCTGAATGTAAAAGTTTCCAAGTCATCTTTGTCAGACTTCGCAGGAGAAGCTCCTCGTTTCCTTGGAAGATCTGATTTTTTCACCTGGAATTCAATTATTTCCTCTACTTCAATCCATTTGGGCTTTTGTTCTTCAATTCTGCATCCCGTGCTAAGAGATCTAGCTGTTGCTCCTCTCTCATCCTCTGGTTCTGTTACAAAAAGTGTTGGAACAACTTTCTTCCTTATATCTTGTTCCTGCCTTAATGCAGGCTGCTTTCCTCTTGTCATATAAAGTGATTCTGGTGTAGCTAGATCTGATCTTGGAGACCGAGATGGTGAGTGACTGGAAGAAAGACGTGAAGGTGATATCCTGCTCCTCATCCTTGGACTCTTTACCACAGTTGTTATAGTCTCCTCTCTAGTGATGAAAATGTTGGAAATAAAGTTTGAATGAAAACACAGATTGCTTGGGTTCACAGCCCACACAATGTTGACAAAGGAAGCTGGAGTTAGTTTCATGAGCAATTCAAACTGTGATCTTTTAAATTCAAAATTTGAGGATCATACGCAAACCAAAACAAACACACACCCATGATAAGCACATGCATATATATTCACTCTTCTTTTTGAATAGGGATATACCTGTATATAACTCTCTTTAATTCTTCAACATAAGACTGCTGATTTTCCATTCCTCATTGAGTGTCTTAAGGTAGTGAGGGCCATATGTCCACAGAAATGTTTTAGGATGATCCAGTGCTAAGTTTCTGGATCCTCTAGTGTGCCAAGGACCCACTGAAAGTCAAGAATTCCTGGCCAAAATGGACAATGCTATATTAAAATTAAAGAACTGCTTTCGAAATCTTTGAAATATACTGATTGTTGCATTGCTTTGTTGCTTAGTGTGGATCAGTTTGATAAAATTCTAAAAGCTTTGCGTGTCTGCTACTTCATAATCAAGGTCTTAAAATGCTATTCTCCAAAATCAATATGTATTGCTGTACTGTTTTCATATTAGTGAATTTCAAAGACTAGCTTGGTAAAATAACTTAATTTGTTTGTAAAAATGCTACACCTTATACTAGTGGCAGAGTGGCATTTGTGTTAGCTCAAGAGCATCCAACACTTTTGAACAGCAAAGGACTTAAGTAATAGAAAAGTAAAGGAAAATGATGCTGGATTTTTGTCTTCCAGCAGCAGTATCATGAGAGGAAGAATTGCAAAAGTGGCACTGTCAGATACAAGGGTGAAGGGAAAAAATATATAGATGCTGACAAGGATAAAGCAGAATTCTTCAAGAAATATTTCTGTTCTGTGTTCACAAGTGAAGGGCCGGGAATGGGACCTCAGAAAACAAACACAAATAGGAATGGAAGCAAGGCCGGCCTGTCCTCTAGGATGACAGATCTCTGTGGGCGGCTGGCCATGTGCTTCGGCCAACATGGTCTGCCACTCCCCCCCCCCCCACATGCCGAGCCACGCCTTTCTCCCCACATGCTGATCCGTGGCATGCTGCCAGCAATTTCAGTAGCGAGAGGAGGGGGGCAGCTAGGCTCAGTGGCAGGCCATGTGCTTTGGCACACATGGCCTGTTGCTTCTGAATCTCTGAAGTTATGTCGGAGGGGGTCAGAAACTGCAGGCCATGGGTGCCAATGCATATGGTCTGCTGCTGAGCTGCACCCCCCTCAACCCCGCTGCCGGAATCGGCGGTAGCGCACTTCAGCAAGGGGAGGAGCATGGCTCAGCATGGGTGGGGCAGCACAGCTCGGGGGGGGGGGGGGAGGGAGGCGGTACGGCCAGGCTGCTGGGGCTTCTGTCTAGGGCAGCAGAAACCCTTGGGCCGACCCTGAATGGAAGTGAAGTAGATCTTTCACAATTTTCAAAATACTGTGTTTGTCAGGAGCTAGCCAAACTAAACGTGGACAAAGTGGCTGGATTCATCCAAGGGTACTGAAGAACTTAGGGAAATTCTAGCAGCTCTGATATCTAACCTTTTCAATGCTTCTTTAGATTTGGGAGTGGTTCCGGAGGACTGGAGAAGCTGGAGGGAGGAGAGAACTTAGGGAGAACAGAAGGTAGTAAAGACAGTTTGGTGACAGAAAGAACTGGGGATTTTACTGGAAGGTAAGCAGAGAGAACTGGAGAGGGGCATAGATGTCTTGGTGTCTGGGCAGAGGTATGGAGAAAGAACAGGGAAGCAGAGAAAGGAAAAGAGCTGGGAGCAATAGAGGGAGAAAAAATTAGTGGGTAGAGAGAGAAAGCTGTATGTCCATGGGAAGATAAAGATGGGAGCTGAACTTGCTGGGGTAGGAGGAGGGAGATCAAGCTTAGGGAAGGATTCAAGCTAAGTTAGAAAGAGTGAAAGTTGGGGAGGGTGGAAACTGGAGAGTGAGATTTCCTGTCTGAGAAGGAAGAACATTAAAGGGGTGCTGAGCCTGGAATAGGGAGAAGGCAAACTTCATGATTGGGGATTCGGCATAAAAAAATTACAAATAAGGTATGTAGCACTTTGCAGTATAGAATTTTTAAAAGTTTTTCATAGAATTTTAGAAAGTTTTCTGTACAGAATTCTCCTAGGGAGCAATATAATCTGTAAGTAAATCTATACAATGCTGGCTTTTCCTGTGGATAAGTGATTAAAAAAAACACTTTGGGGCATGTTTATTAAAGGTTAACATGTTAAGTGCTACTGTTCTCATAGAAATAAAACAGTTCTGGGCACTATACCCGCATTAACTTCATTAATGCACATTAAATCATTTAGTAAACATGCCCCTTATAGGTCAATTTTCAATGCATAAAGGGAAATGAATATCTGATCCATTTAACTTTACATGTGTGCTCAGCTATATTTCCATTTAAGTGGTGCCACTAAAAATCCAATAAAGTTAAGCAGATATTTGTGCCACTTATTGAGGTAGTTACTGAAGTGCATTATGACAATAACACATTATTTGGCCCTTAACACTTAGCGCACATTAGTAAAGGGGCCCCTTAAATGGTCAAAATTATCCATATATGAGACCTACATTTATAAAAAAAGGCACTTACATGACTGGTGTTGCTGCCACTGCCAACTGGAAACCTGATTTTACGTATCAGATACTTAGTATTTAGAGGTATATTTTTAGTCTCCTTAAAATAATGTCATTCATCAACTAAACAGTTTGAACTGATTGCTGGGTAGCTTGTTACATTAAAAGTTTCCAGGATGATTTGATGGCTCGGGGGCAAACGCTATTCATCATTAGGGTCTGATTCTTGTGCCCAGCTTCTGTTTCCATTGCTCAACCAGAGCTGGGCTGCTTCAGAAACCCATGGGGGACAAGGAGTCTCAGCTATTGCTCAACAGCAATACCAAGTGATCAGCAAAGGGCAGTTTCTGACAAAGTAAAATAATGGGTCCTAAAGTCACACAAACTCAAAGACTCATACTGTAAGTGCATACTTTTATCTGCAGATAGGATCAGCGCTACCATTAGGTGAACTAGACAGTCGACTAAAACACCGGCCCTCCATGCACAGGCAGTAGCAGCAATGGGCACAAGCAGCCCCGCAGCGCTTGCCTTTAAACTTCGGCACCACGGGGCTGTTTCCTTCCACCCCTCCGATGCCAACTTCCTGTTGCAAAGAGGAAGTCAGCATAGGGTATCAGAGAGGGGGTGGAAGCAAACAGCTTCACAGTGCAGAAATTTAAAGGTAAGAGCCGTGGGGCTCTTTGTGCCCATTGCCGTTGCTGTACTTCTCGGAGAAGGGCAGGAGCAATGGCAATGGGCATCCCCAGAGGGGAAATGGAGCTAATTTGGGTTTGCTATGACAAAGAGTATGAAGACTTATGAAATTAATACCTTTTGTTTTTTTATTCTTAATTACTTTTTGAATATCTCTAATTGTTCTTTGATGTGCAAATGGATAACTGGATATAGGCAGTCATGACTGCTGTAAAGGAGGTGGCCCTGTTAGAAACATTGTAGGGAAGGGGATCATGTGATGTGGTGAGTGGAAAAGGCTGATTTTCCTTGGTGCTGCTAGACCTTCCTTGCATAACTGCTGTAAGGTGGATATTTTAATACAATAAGTGACCTGCTGCTGTGGGAAAACTCCTGGTAGGGAGAGACAGCCAGTGGTGTAGGTCTCTTACCATCTGACTACAAAATATTTAAAGAAAGAGAAGGGCAAAGTCAAAACTTGAGAAATCAAGATGGCGGAGGTGCAGTCAGTAAGCCCTCAAGCTATACCAACATGTATGACAGTGGAGGAGGTATCTGTGGCTGTGGTTGTGCATTAGAAAGTAGATTTGACCAGCTTTTGGCCAAGATTGATGGAGGTCACACTTGTGGCATTACAGAGCTGAATGACTGAAGTGGGCCTAGAGGACAAGGGCAGATATGTGGTGAACGTGGCGAAGCTAAAAGAGCTGATCGCACACCAGACTGAGAAAATAGATGATTCAGAAAATTGGTCTCAATCGAAAACTTGTGGCTGGTGGGAATTCCAGTGAGTGCCCAGGATCTGTAGCTGCAGGGTGGTTGAAGACACGGTTGCCTCTCAGCTTATATCTGGATAGTAAGGTCAGGTGATTTCCAGATTGGTTGTGTGCACTGGCTGGGCCCATGTTGCGAAAACGATCATTGAGCACATACAGTCATTAAGTTTTTTAGTTTACTGCAGAAGGAAGCAGTGCTCCGAGCAGCCAAAGCACAGAAGCATGCTGAGCACATAGAAAAAAATTATTTTGATTATTCAGGATTACTCCAGTCAACTGATGCAGAAATAAGAGTTTTTGGCTGTGCGAGTTCATTTTTTCTTTTTTAACAAAATGGCAAGATTTGCTCAGCAATTCCTGATACACTGAAGACTACGTCAAAATGGCTAAACAAATTTTTTCACTACCCCTGGTATTGGACTGCAGTGGGATGATTGCCATGACTCAGTGTTTGAATCAGGCCTGAGGATCATTGGGGCTCTTACGCCATGATAACAGATCTGCTTTATGCCTTTTGTATGGTTATTGTATACATGGCAGCAATTTGTCAAAGAGTGACTGTGCTTTATGGATTTCTGATTTACTTTTTTATGATGTTACATAAAGAAGACTGATTTCCTGTTACCATTGAACTGTTCATCCTGCTTTTACCTGGAATATGGTGTTGGAATTGTGTCCTTCTTATGGACTTTTGGAATTGTGGATTTTGCCCCGAACCCCTGGACTTTATTGCTTTAGTATTGTGTATATGGGACATATAAGGTCACGTGGGGGTATAGATGATGCTTGCTTGCTTGCATGGTGGGAAGGCAGGTGAAAGGGGGGATCGTGCTAGGATGTATGAGGTGGGGAAGTAGTATATGAAGTATGTCAGAGGGCTTATATATTTCTGCTGTGCCATTTTCTTGCTTGTGGTAACCTGACTAACGTATGTATGTGTGCTATTGCTGGAAGTGAATGGATGTATGCCAGTGGGGGGAAGGATATGAACTTGAAAGTGGGTGAGGGAGGAGGTTGGAGAGCGTTTTAGGATAGGTTTGAGGCTGGTATGCCTGTTGCTCAGCATGTTTTTTGAAGCAATCTGTCTGCTGCTTTGATCTGAGAGCATCAGCCTATGGCTAACTGCAATGGAAGATATGACTGGATGATCTTACTGTTGTGTCTAGTCTTGGGCTCTATATTGGAGTTAAACAAGACTTGCTGTGAATACAATCAGGTTGATTAGGACTACTTGCATGCACATAAGTTGAATATTTTATTTGAATTTATGTTGATCATCCTGATCCAGGAATTGCTTTTTCAGCTAAGTGGGCACTATCCCAGCTTGGTGAACATGAAGGGAACATGGGAGGCAGGTAGAGGAGGTGAGAGAACAGTGTGTGTGTGCAGGGGTGGGTGGGAAGAAAGAGATGGGTGGGGTGAAGAGACTGTATTAAACTACCATGACCCCTGGTTGCTATGACTCCTCTAGCTTATTCTATTGTTCATCTATGATAAGTTTGTGTTGAAACCTGTGCCAGCCATGTGAGCTTGGATCAACTGCTTGTGTTGTGGTTAATCCCATGTGTCTGAGATCTTTCAAGCTCAGCTGAGCAGTCACAAGCAATTGATTTGAGTTGAAATGTTATATAGAGGATGCCAGAAGAGATGAAGAGGATGCTGATTGGACTGAGTAGTTTGTGCTAGGCTGTCTGGGATGAGGTGTCATTGTGATGTGGGGATGTGGAGGCTGAGTGAGATAGGGGTGTATGTAAGGGGAAAGTGGGACAGGGTGGCTGGGGTAGTAAGGGATTCTTGTTAGAACTAGGTCACCATGGGATTAGGAGATGGAGCAGTCAGTGTTCTGGGAGGCAAGATAGCATGGGTTTGAACAGTGGGGCAGGGATGAGTGAGTGGAGGTGTGAGTGAAGGCAGGGATGGAGCATAGTGACTAGATGGAAAGGCCTTGTATGGTAATTAAGTCATTAAAGTTGCAAACTTTAATGGGTAGCCTAGGTGACAGCGGACAAAGCCTAGAGATGGTATGTTACATAATACACATTGGGCATTACAAGTCTTTTGAGTTTGGGACTTCTTGGGGGAATACACAGTTTTGGTTTAAATAGGGTTTGGGAAGTTCTGTTAGAAATGGTTGAGACATAGTTATACAACAGGCACTGGGATAAGGGACTCAGCAAAGTTTTGGGAGTGGCAGGAGAATGGGGTGGTGGACACATTATATGTGACAAACTGACAGAGGGGATAGAGTATCAATGTGGACTGATGAAGCACACTGATGGGGTCCTGCATGGAATGAGGTGGGGGTGGATGTTAGAGGGAGAAGGTTAGAAGATATTGGTTTTGGAGAAGTAGGGCTTGAGATAGAAATTAAATGGTGGTTGACTCCAGGCTGGGGAGGGGGGAGGGAAGGAGGAATTTCCTCTATTTTAGGATAATGAATTTTTGGTGGGGATCTCAGCCCCTGATGAATATATGAAGACTAAATGCACTGAGAATATATTATTGGAATGTATGTGGAATTTGCTCACACATTAAAGGCCATACAATTTTGAAAGCTTTAAGGGATAAATGGGTGACTATTGCTTTTCTTCAAGAAACATATCAGAGTGGGAACATGGTAAATTCAAATAATGGTGAGTCAGTGAGATTCCTTAGGAGACCTTCAGGATGGAGAAGTTATTCTGGTCCACAAGGATGCTGGATTTGTGAAGGACAGGTGCTTTATTGACCCTCAGGATCAATTTCACTTTGTTTAAGGCATAGATATATAGAAAAATGACAGCAGATAGAGACCATATGGCCTATTCAATCTGCCTATTCAATAGCTGGGTGGCTGGTGGACGTGAGGATCGCCTGGTAACATGCCTGCCTGGTGCGAAGGTAGCGGACCTCACGCGCCACCTAGATCAGGTCTTAGATAGTGCTGGGGAGGAGTCTGCTGTCTTGGTACATGTCGGTACCAATGACATAGGAAAATGTGGTAGGGAGGTTCTGGAGGCAAAATTTAGGCTTTTAGGTAGGAAGTTGAAATCCAGAACGTCCAGGGTAGCATTCTCCGAAATGCTTCCTGTTCCACGCGCAGGACCCAAAAGGCAGGCAGAGCTCCGGAGTCTCAATGTGTGGATGAGACAATGGTGCAGAGATGAGGGTTTTGGATTTGTTAGGAACTGGGGAACATTATGGGGAAAGGAGGGGCTCTTCCGAAGGGATGGGCTTCACCTTAACCGGGATGGAACCAGGCTGCTGGCATTAACCTTTAAAAAGGAGATAGAGCAGCTTTTAAACTAGATATTAGGGGAAAGCCGACAGTCACCCAAGAGCGGATGGTTCGGAAGAATGTATCCTTGAAGGATACTACCAAAAGCAGAGAGGTTCCACAAAAGAGTAAAATAGCCCAAATGCCCTCAAGTATGGAGCAGACAGAGCTTAAAGATCCCAATTTAACCATGTCTAACAATAGACAAATTAACATGAATAAAATACATTCTCTAAAATGCTTGTATGCAAATGCTAGAAGTCTAAAGAATAAGATGGGAGAGTTAGAATATATAGCACTAAATGAAAGGCTAGATATGATTGGAATATCAGAGACATGGTGGAAGGAGGACAACCAGTGGGACACTGTGATACCTGGGTACAAACTATATCGTAATGATAGAGCTGATCAAATTGGTGGAGGGGTTGCGCTCTATGTTACAGAGGGCATTGACTCAGAAAGGATTAAAGTGTTGCAGGAAACAAAATATGCTGTAGAATCTATATGGATTGAAATTCCATATAAAAGGGGGAAGGCAATGGCAGTGGGGGTGTACTATCAAGCACCTGGCCAGAATGACCAAATGGATGATGAAATGCTCAAAGAAATCAAGGAAGCTAACAAATGTTACAGCGCAGTAATAATAATGGGTGATTTCAATTACCCCGGTATCGACTGGGTCAGTGTCACGTCAGGACATGCTAGGGAGATAAAGTTCCTAGATGAAATAAATGACTGCTTCTTGGAGCAGCTGGTTCATGAACCGACCAGAGGGGAAGCCATATTAGACCTAGTCCTTAGTGGAACACCAGATCTAGTGCAAGAGATAAGGGTGTTGGGGCCACTTGGCAATAGTGATCATAGCATGATCGCCTTTGATTTAATTAGTGGAGGAGGGATAGTAAGGAAATGTACAAAGAATGAGGGTGGATAACCTCAGGAAGCAAGTCCATTAAGTATGGCCCTGAGATATTGACATTATCAGATGCATACTGCCTACAGACCTTAGGAAAAGTAGACCGTATGAATAGAACTCTGGAATCTCAGTTATCTAATCTTTGTCAAGTGATTCACCTGAAGTGGCCCCAGTTCTGAGTTCTTCCTATAGCCCTTCTCAGGATATGCTTAGCCCCTACTAAGTCTTTAGGAGTTTCCCCTTTTGAGATTCTTTATAGGCGACCCACGCCTATTGTACAAGGAATAAAAGGAGATATGAAACAGATTGGATCTGAAATTACTAGACAAGAACTATTGGTTTTAAGTTCTGTTTTGCAGAGTCATCAGCTGCCCATCAACCTCTGCATCCTCTCAAGCCTGGAGTCTTGGTGTGGATCAAAGAGTGGAGAAAGACACCATTGATATCGCATTGGAAGGGACCTTATGTTGTCATCTTAATAACCCCAACAGCAGTTAAAGTTGCAGAGCTTGAACCCTGGATTCATCACAGTCGAGTAAAGTCAGCAGCCGTTGATAGCACTGTAGAAAGGAAGGCAGCTACAAAAGTGTTAGCTATGTGGCAATATTACCCTATACCCCAAGATGATGCTGTTACACAAATATAATATGTGATTTAATTCCCACCCTTTCTAACTTGCGGGTGAGAATAATCAAAGGGGGGAATGTGGTAGGCTATGGCCTATATAATAGCCTGTACATGTATGAGAGGCCTGCAAGCTAGGCCTGAGTCCCCACCCCCACTTAGAAGTAGCAGAGCTGAGAAAGATCAAAGTCAGTGAAGGTCTGAGGAACTGCCTTAAACCGCTCTAAACTGCTTTTGATAAGTTTGTGTTAATCCTTTATTCACTTCTTTTATGCTGATGATAGATATGTTCCAGTGTTTTGCATTCTCACAGTCTCTGAGCCTAGCAATGACCTTGTAGTAGGAATGTATTTATGTCTAGAAACTGAGCCTTTGTTAGAATAGCCTGAGAAGGGGGAACAGGGTGTTAGGCCCAGTGAGGGTCCCCGATTGGATAGATGCATGTTCACAATAAATTGGCTTGGATCTTTGAACTGACTCCTGGTATTATTTATTGCATGCTTATCAGCTGCCACAGTTGTACACATGCAACAAATCTTGGTCTCTATGCACTACTCTCTGTGGAAGTCTAGCCTATTATTACTAATCAGTTGTGACGCTGTGAAGGCCTTCAATAGGGTCAATTGGAATTACATGTATATAGTTTTGGAGTATTTAGGCAAGGGGGGCCTGTTTCTTAATGCAGCTTGGTTGCTTTATTCAGATGTGAAGGGTGCGGTTCTGATAAATGGCTTGGTAATGGAGGAATTCCCCTTGCAGAGGGGGACATAGCAGGGATGCCCGCTCTCTCCTCTGCTGTTTCTCCTAACTCTTGAGCCATTGTTTGCCTGGATTCGGACTCTTGGTTAGTCTAACCTCTGTGGTTAATAAATTATTGGAAAGGCTATTAAAAGAGAGAATAGTGAGGTTTCTGGATTGCAGGATCTGAGGCAGCATGACTTCATTAGAGGCAAGGAGTGCATATAGAAGCAATTACATTTCTGCTTGTTACGTTTGTGGACAACATACTGGTACACATAACTGATCAGCAATACTTGCAGGTTTTGCTGTGGGAGATTAAAGATTTGGGGGGTTTTCAGGTCTCTTTTGAAGTCCACTCTATCCGCCTTTTTACTCCACTACATCTCCAGGTAGCTGTTATTTATCGACCTCCTGACAAGTCTACTTCTATCTTTCTCACTGTCTTTGACTTGTGGCTTTCCTTCTTTCTGGATTCTTCTTCCCCAACTCTTATTCTCTGGGATTTTAACATTCATGTTGATAACCCCTCTGATCCTTATGCTTTAAAGCTCCTTTTCCTTGCCTCCTCGTTTGACTTCCAGCTTTGTTCTACTTCCCCCACTCACCAGCATGGCCACTGCCTTGACCTGGTATTTTTCTCTAGTTGCTTAACCTCAAACATCTGTAGTTCAGTTCTTCCCTTATCTGACCATCACGTTTTAAGCTTCAATCTTCATCACCCGCCGCCTCAACCTCATCGTGTCTCCTCCAACCTATTTAGAAATCTTCATGCTGTTGATCCTTTGGTTCTCTATTCAACTATTTCTTCATCTCTTTCCTCCACTAAGTCATCTAAGTCTGTTGACGAGGCAGTAGCTTCCTATAACGCTGCACTCTCCTCTGCTCTGGATACTCTTGCTCCGCCCATGCCACGTCCTGTGCGGCATTCTGCACCCTAACCCTGGATTTCATCCACTATCTTCTATCTACATTCCTGTGCCCATTCTGCTGAGTGTGCTTGGCTCAAATCCCGCTCCCTGGCAGACTTTCTACACTTCAAATTCATGCTTGTCTCTTTCCAGTCAGCCATAGCTCTTGCCAAACAAGACTAATTATGTCCATCTGACTAATCTCTTACCTCTGACCCTCGCCGTCTCTTTAGTACTCTCAGCTCTCTCCTCAAAGTGTCTCCGCCTCTGAACCCTCCCTCCCTTTCTTCCCAAAACCTGTCTATTTCCATGACAAAATCCACAAGATCACCCTCCAATTCCCCACAAATTCAGCTATTTCCCCTCCTCCCCCTCTTTACTCCTGAACTTCCTCCCCCCCCCCTACTACCCTCTCTTCCTTCCCTGTGATCTCTGTAGAGGAAACTGCACTCCTTCTTTCTTCCTCCAAACTCACCACCTGCTCCTCCGATCCTATCCCCACCCATCTCCTAAGCCCCATCTCCTCCACTGTTGTCCCTTCCATTTCTCATATTCTCAGTCTATCACTCTCCACCGCAACTGTCCCTGCAGCCTTCAAGCATGCTGTGGTCACACCTCAAGAAACCCTCCCTTGATCCCACCTGTACTTCTATTTATCAACCCATCTCCCTCCTTCCCTTCATTTCTAAACTACTTGAACATGTGGTTCACTGCCGCTGCCTCGACTTTCTCTCCTCTCATGCTCTCCTGGATCCTTTACAGTCTGGCTTTCATCCTGTACACTCTACTGAAACGGCTCTTGCCAAAGTCTCCATGACTTGTTCCTAGCAAAATCCAAGAACCTTTACTCTGTCCTCATCCTTCTTGACCTCTCTGCTGCTTTTGACCACAATCTTTTCCTTGATACCCTGTCCTTGCTTGGTTTTAAGGGCTCTGTACTATCCTGGGCTCCTCCTATCTCTTCCATCGCTCTTTCAGTGTTAGTTCTGGTGGCTCCTCCTCTTCTGCTATCCTTCTCCACGTTGGTGTACCCCAAGGATCTGTCTTGGGTCCACTCCTTTTCTCTCTCTATACCCAGTCCCTTGGTGCGCTCATCTCTTCCCATGGCTTTCAGTACCATCTTTATACCAACGACTCCCAGATCTACCTCTCTACGCCTGAAATCTCTCCAGCAATCCAGACCCGGATCTCTGCCTGCCTTTCTGACATTGCTGCTTGGATGTCTAACTGCTGCTTGAAACTGAACATGGCCAAGACTGAACTTTTATCTTCCCCCTAAAACCTCCTATCCTCTTCCTCCTTTCTCAGTCTCTGTGGATAACTCTCTACTCCTTCCTGTTTCCTTGGCTCGAATCATAAGAACATAAAATATGCCATACTGGGTCAGACCAATGTCCATCAAGCCCAGTATCCTGTTTCCAACAGTGGCCAATCTAGCTCATACGTACCTAGCAGTATCCCCAAGAGACACAGGTTCCACAATGCTTGTATTGGGTCAAGCATTGATATCCTGGGTCCATTTTTAATAATGGTTTATGGACCTTTCCTCCAGGAACTTGTCCAAACCTTTTTTAAACCCAGCTACACTAACAGCTCTTACTACATCCTCCGGTAACAAATTCCAGAGTTTGATTACACGTTGAATGAAAAAATATTTTCTCTTATTTGTCTTAAATAGTTTACCCTGTAGCTTCATTACATGTCCCCTAGTCTTTCTATATTCTGATAGCGTAAACAATCGATCTACGTTTACCCATTCCACTCCATTCATTAATTTATAGATCTCTATCATATCTCCCCTCAGCCGTCTCTTTTCCAGGTTGAAGAGCCCTAACCTTTGTAGCCTCTCTTCATAGGAGTAGCCTTCCATCCCCTTTACCATTTTGGTGGCTCTTCTCTGTACCTTTTCTAATAACGCTACATCCTTTTTAAGATACGGCGAGCAGAATTGCAAACAATATTCAAGGTGCGGTTGTACCATGGAACGATACAGAGGCATTATAATATCCTTTATTTTATTTTCCATTCCATTCCTTATGATACCTAGCATTCTATTTGCTTTCTTGGCTGCCGCTGCACACTGGGCGGAGGGTTTTAACATGCTATCAACGATGACTCCTAAATCTTTTTCCTGGGTGGTGGTTCCTAATGTGGAACCTTGCATTGTGTAACCATAGTGTGGGTTGTTCTTTCCTAGGTGCATAACTTTGCACTTGACAAATTAAATTTCATCTGCCATTTGGATGCCCAGTCTTCCAATTTATCCAGATCCTCCTGCAGTTTTCCACAGTCCTCTTGGGTTTTAACAACTTTAAACAGTTTTGTGTCACCTGCAATTTTGATAACCTCACTAGTTATTCTCTTTTCCAGGTCATTTATGAATATGTCAAAAAGTAGCAGACCCAGTACAGATCCCTGGGGTACTCCACTATTCACCTTTTTCCATTGGGAAAATTGGCCATTTAGCCCTACCCTCTGCTTTCTATCTTTTAACCAGTTCCTGATCCACAATAGTACACTGCCTCCTTGGGGTTGTCTTTGACTCCTCTCTCTCCTTCTCCACACATATCCATCTGATAGCTAAGACCTGCTGTTTCTTTCTCTATAACATCAACAAAATCTGCCCATTCCTTTCTGAACACACTACTAAGTCGCTTATCCACTCCTTAATCACCTCCCCTCTTGACTACTGTAAACTACTCCTTGCTGGTCTCCCTTTGAATCATCTCTCTCCCCTTCAATCTGTTCAACATTCTGCTGCGCGGCTAATCTTCTGCCAGCCTCATCATGCCCATATTACCCCTCTTCTCGTCACTTCATTGGCTCCCTATCCGTTTCCACATCCAGTTCAAACTTCTCCTGCTGACCTATAAGTGCATTCACTCTGCAGCTCCTCACTACCTTTCCTCTTATCTCTCCCTACACCCCTCCTCGGGAACTCCGCTCTTATAGCAAATCACTTCTATCTGTGCCCTTCTCTTCTACTGCTAACTCCAGACTTCACTCCTTTCATCTTGCTGCACCTTACACCTGGAACAAACTACCTGTGTCTGTACGCCAGGCACCTTCTCTGACCCTTTTCAAATTTAGGCTGAAAACTCACCTCTTTGCTGCTGCTTTTGGATCTTGACTCACCTGATCTCCTTGTTTCTTTACCTTTTCCCCTTGTTTTATTCCTGTCTACACCCTCTGTGTTGTCTGTCTTTACTAGATTATAAGCTCTGATGAGCAGAGACTTTCTCTTACATGTCTGTGCAGTGCTGCGTATGACTTGCAGTGCTATACAAATGCTCCGTAGTAGCAGTAGTAGTAGTCAAAGTGAACTTTGAGAAATCAGAAGCTCTCCCTACACAACGGGCAGTCAGAGATCAATAGGAGGGTAGGTTTCCTCTTCAGTGGGCTGTTGATTCCTTTAAATAATTGGGTATATTGCCACCGAGTGACCCACCCGAATATATGAACTTAATGCTCCACCCTTGTTGAGAGATACAGCAGTGAGACTACAGATATGGCAGGATCTTCCCATGGCTTTAAGGGGACAAATAGTGCTGTATAAAATGGTGCTTTTCCTTAAAATAATTGTATATATTGCAAGTATTTCCTCTGTTGCTAACTCGTAAGGATTTGCAAGGTTTTGGCATGCCATCTTAATAAATTTTATGGAAGGGACAGCGAGCACAATTATATGCTGGGATTCATCAATGCACAATACAGGAAAACTAGTGCTCTTAGAAATGCAAATATGTAAAATAGAAGAAATAATAAATCTCAACAACATCAAGTGGTATACTTAGAAAAGAGGAAAAAAGACCTCAGTGATATTCAAGGCTGACCCTAAGGTCAGCATAATTTATACAGATATAAGACAGAATCCTCTTGGGTTTTAATAACTTTGAATAATTTGTGTCATCTGTAAATTTGATCACTTCACTCATTATTGCCATTTCCAGATGATTTATAAATATATTAAAAAGCAGCGAGTCAAGCACAGATCCCTGGAGTACTCCATTATTTACTTTTCTCCATTGAGAAAATTGGCCATTTAGCCCTACTCTCTGCTTTCTATCTTTTAACCAGTTTCTGATCCACAATACTACACTTCCTCCAATCCCATGACTTTTTAATTTCGCCAAGAGTCTCTCATGAGGGATCTTGTCAAATGCTGTCTGAAAATCCAGATACACTATATCAACCAGCTCATATTTGTCTACCTGTTTATTCACACCTTCAAAAAAATATAACAGATTAGTAAGACAAGACTTTCTTTGGCTAAATCCATGTTGGCTTTCTCCCATTAAACTATGACTGTATGCATGATCAGTAATTTTATTCTTTATAATGGTTTCTACCATTTTGTCCTGTACTGATATCAGACTCACAGGTCGGTAGTTTCCTGGATCACCCCTGGAGCTCTTTTTAAATATTGGCGTTACCTTGGCCATTCTCCACTGTTCAGGTACTACAATTGATTTTAATGATAGTTCACAGATTACTAATAGTAGGTCTGCATTCTCATATTTCAGTTCTTTCAATACCGTTGGATGTATACCATTTGGTCCAGGTGATTTGTTACTCTTTAGTTTATCAATTAGTTGTAATACATCTTCCTGGTTTATCAATATTCCTTTCAATTCTTCTAATACATCACCTTTATATACCATTTCATGCACGGCTAAATTCCCTACATCTTTTTCAGTAAAGACCGAAGCAAAGATTTCATTCAGTCTCTCCGATATGGCCTTGTCTTCACTTAGCGCCCCTTTACTCTTCTATCATCTAATGGTCCAACTGACAGTCTCACAGGTTTTTTGCTATGAATGTACTTGAAAAAGGTTTTTTTATGCATTTTTGCTTCCCTGGCAAGCTTTTTTTCAAATTCTCTTTTTGCCTGCCTTATCAATGCCTTACATCTAACTTGGCAATGCTTATGTTGTTTCCCATTTTCATCATTTGGCTCCTTTTTCCATTTCCTGAAAGATGATTTTTTTTGGACGCAACAGCCTCCCTGACCTCACCTTTAAACCATGCTGGCAGATTTTGGCCTTCCTTCAACTTTTCTTAAAGCGTGGAATACATCTGTTCTAGGCTTCCCAGATAGTATTTTTAAACAATGCCCACTCTTTATGCAAATGTTTAGCCTTTGCTGCTGCTCCTTTTAGTCATTTGTTAACTATGTTCCCCATTTTATCATAGTCTCCCTTTTGAAAGTTATTGCCATCCTTCTTTCATTTATTAAATCAAATGCGATCATGCTATGATCACTATTGCCAAGTGGCCCAACACCCTTATCTCTTGCATCAGATCCTGCATGCCACTAAGGACTAGGTCCAAAATAGCTTCCCCTCTTGTCGGATCATGAACCAGCTGCTCCAAGAAGCAGTCATTTATTTCATCTAGAAACTTTATCTCCCTAGAATGTCCTGCTGTGACACTCACCCAGTCGATACCGGGGTAATTTAAATCACCCATTATTACTGTGTTGTAACTTTTGTTAGCTTCCCTGATTTCTTTCAGCATTTCATTATCCATCTGTTCATTCTGGCCAGGCGGTCGGTAGTACACCCCCAGGGCCATTGCCTTTCCCTTTTACGTGGAATTTCTATCCATAGATATTCTACAGCATATTTTGTTTCCTGCAAAACTTTAATCCTATGTGACTCAATGCCCTCTCTAACACAGAGCAGAACCCCTCCACCAATTTGATCTCTCTGTCATTGCAATATAGTTTTTACTCAGGTATCACAGCGTCCCATTGGTTGTCCTCCTTCCACCAGGTCTTTTGAGATACCAATCATATCTAACCTCTCATTTAAAGTTATATAGTCGAACTCTTCCATCTTAATTTTTAGACTTCTAGCATTTGTATACAGCATTTTAGAGGTTGTATTTCAATCATATTAATCTGGTTATCAGTTGATAGGGGTAATTTGGAATCCTGCAGCTCTGTACTTAAGGGCAGCTGGATAACTTTTATCTTTATTGGAACCTCTCTGTTTGGATGTCCTAACTTCCCTGTTTTGTTAGTATCCTTCAAGGATAAATTCTTCCAAATTATGTGCTCTTGGGCAACTCTCAGCTTTCCCTTATTATCTAGTTTAAAAGCTGCTCTTTCTTACTTTTTAAATGTTAATGCCAGCAGCCTGACTCCATCCCAGTATGCCCCAAGGAATCTCTCTATCACCTCTTCTGTTGAATATTTTTCTACAGCCTTTGTAACAATTGATCTGTTGGAAGTTGTTGCCTTTTATGTAAGCAGATAATATACAGATATTGGTGCCCACTGCTCTGGAATATGCTATAGGTCATTTGAATAACTGCTTAAGTCAAATTGTGGTATGCTCTAGGGCTGAATGCTGCTAAATCTAAGATGATCTGTTTTGGGGAGATATCCTGGGATGAATTGCTGAAGAAGCCTCAGATTGGGGGGCGGGAATAGATATCCCTTAAAAAAACCCAGAAGACTTTTACAAATTGTGAATTGTTAAATTGAAGCTTTATCTGGAAGTCAGTGCTCTCCAATAAGTTAAACAGGCACTGGTTGGGAGTGTTTTGGACTACTGAATAATCTTTATGTTGCTTTGCCTGCAAAAGCCATACAGAGGTTGCAGGTCATCTAAAATTTGGCAGTGAGAATTTTATTAGATATTCCTCAGCATTAGAGTGCTTGGACAGCGCTGTACATACAGCTCCATTGGTGAACCATATGACAGCATATTCAGTTCATATAGTTGATGATGATTTTTAAGGTAGTACATAAACAACAACCATCTTTTTGTTGGAGGTGATACATGCCTAATAGACATCTGCAGTCAGGTAAAAGCAGATTGTTGGACCATACCCTCCATTAAACTTATGCCTGCCTTGAAGCAGATGTAATTTCATGTAGGAGATTTCAGGTAGGCTATTTTATAAAGTCACATAGGCACCTATGTGGCTTCCTGCTTAAATATCCTGTTATAAAATGACCTTCTTAGGAGATAATTTTATGAAACTATTAACGTGCATATGTGACAGTTTACGTGTGTTAATGGCCTCTTATAATATACTGATTGGAATAAAAGTACACGCAATGACATGAACGCGTATACTTTATTAATAGATGTAGCTGGAGACAAGGTCTGAGGGGAAAGTGTGCAGAGATAGCGTAGTTAGTCACCTGTCACAGATGTTCTCCGGGTACAGCAGGAATCAGTCTTCACATATGGGTAACGTCAATGTCAACGGAGCCCACGCGGAGCAAATCCCCAGCCTTCAAAGAAAGCATTTGGGAGTTGCCTCCATGCATGTGTGGTCCGCTTCCCGCCCAAAGGGGCCATCTTGCTCAGTCAAATAACATAGCCAGAGACGGCAAAGAACAAAAAACAGTAAAACAGGAGGACTGCAACTCCAAGGGGAGGAGGGAGGGTTGTGAGGACTGATTCCTACTGTCCCTAGAGAACACCTGTTACAGGTGAGTAACTATGCTTTCTCCGGGAACAAGCAGGAAGTCAGTCCTCACATATGGGACTCCCCAGCTACAGATTACCAGGAACCTATAATTAAAAAAGGCTCCCTCATTGAGAGCCATGAGCAGCTGCAGCAGAAAGAACTCCCAATCTGAGAAGAAAATTAGCACTCCGGTAGCCTGAACACAGAAGGGTCGGAGAGCAGGAGTTGCCTAGATCTCAAAAAGGTTACGGAGTACGGCCTGGCCAAAGGCACTGTCCCATTGGGACTCCCTATCCAGGCAGTAATGACCTGCGAAGGTATGAACTGAAGACCAGGTGGCGGCGCGGCAGATGTCTGCCAGAGGAATGGAGCGCAAATGAGCCATGGAGGTTGCCATGGCCTGGCCTTGTCAGCCGTGACACAACCCTCCAAAGGAAGTTTTGCTTCCTCATAGGCCCGAGCGATGTAGTCCGCCACCCATGTGGACAGCGTGCGCTTGGTCACCGCCTGCCCCAGCTTGCTGGGGTCGCAGGAAATGAAAAGCTGTGATGCTTTCCGGTGGTCTTGAGTACGCTGAATGTAGAAAGATAAAGCCCTCAACAATCTAGGGTATGGAGGACGGCTTAGCGCAACCGGCGTGCGGTCTGGGAAAGAAGGTAGGGAGGACCACCTCCTGATTGAGGTGGAAAGAGGACACCACCTTCGGAAGAAACTTGAGGTGTGTGCGAAGCAGTACCCTATTCTTGTAGAACCTGGTATAAGGCCTCTCCGCCATGAGGGCCTGGAGCTCGCTCATTCTTCGGGTGGAGGTGAGGGCAACGAGGAACACCACCTTCCATGAGAGATAGCAGAGATGATACATAGCCATCGGTTCAAAAGGCGGCAGGGGAGCTGCCCCAACACCACATTGAGATCCTATTCGGGCGCCGGAGGGCAGACCAGGGGATTAGACAGGAGAAGGCCCTTGAGGAACCGGGATACTATCGGGTGTGCCGAGAGTGGCTTCCCATTTATCAGGTGGTGGTTGGCCGCGAGGGCACTGAGTTGTACTCTGACGGAGTTGGATTTGAGCCCCGAGTCAGAGAGGTGGAGAAGGTATTGTAGTACCATGGCCACCAGGCAGGAGAAAGAGTCGGTTCCTCGAGCAGCACACCAGAGCACAAACCTGCGCCACTTAAAGGCGTACGCCCGTCTGGTAGACGTTCTGCGGGAAGCCAACAGGACATTCCACTTCCTTCGGGTGTAGGAGCGGAGCTAGTGAGATCCTCTCAGCAGCCACGCTGTCAGCGATAGGGATCTGGGGTTGGGGTGCAGGAGGGAGCCCCCCTCCTGGGAGAGGAGCCATGAGCCTGTCCCCAGAGGGATAGGAGTCTCCACCGCTAGCTGCAGGAGGAGTGGAAACCACGGTTGCCGAGGCCACCATGGGGCTATCAAAATGACTAAGGCTCTGTCGCGAAGAATCTTGAACAGGGTCTTAGCGATCAGAGGTGTCGTGGGAAACGCATACAGGAGGCCCCCCGACCACAAGATCAGAAAGGCGTCAGCGGCCACCCTGTCGGGGTGTGGTTGCCGGGAACAGAAACGGGGCAACTGGTGGTTGTCCAGGCTGGCGAAGAGGTCCAGCCTCGGGTACCCCCAGATCCGAAAGAGCCTGCGGGCCACTTTGGGGTCCAGTTGCCATTCGTGGGGCTGGAGCAGTCTGCTGAGCCTGTCAGCTAGCCAATTGCTGTGGCCCGGCAGGTACACCGCCTTGAAGAGAATGCTGTGTTGGAATGCAAATGAGCACAGGTCCAGCACTTCTCGGCAGAGGGCACGGGATTCCGTGCCCCCCTGTTTGTTCATGTAGAAAATGACGACTTGGTTTTTGGTCTGGACTAGAACAGAGTTGTGGCTCAGGGATTTCTGGAATGCCCTCAGGGCAAGATGGATTGCATGCAGCTCCAACAGGTTGATCTGTAGTGCACTCTCGTCTGGAGACCAGAGGCCCTCGGTGCAAAACCCCTGGCAGTTGGCTCCCCAGCCCTGCAGAGAGGCGTCTGTGGTGAGGACCCTCGAGTGCTGAGGGACCTGAAAGGGCATTCCCGCTTGCAAGTGGCGGGGGGACTGCCACCAATTTAGGGACCTGCCAGGCGCACGGTGACTCTGACCTTGTCTTGGAGGCACCCCATTGCCTGGGACCATTGGTCTTGGAGGTGCCACTGCAGAATCTGCATGTGTAGATGGGCATCTGGAGTGACAAGGACTGTGAAGGCCATGTGCCCGAGGAGGCGCAACGGGAGTCATGCCAATACCGAAGGGCAGTGCTGTACTCTCCTGGCCAGTGCCATCAGCCTGTTGACTGTCTGTAGGCAGGAAGGCCTTGGCTGGGATCGTATCGCTCCTTGCCCCGATAAATTCCAGCTCCTGAGTTGGTCTCAGGCTGGACTTGGGGTAGTTGATTACAAAGCCCAGGTGCTGAAGGACCTAGATAGTGTGTGCCGTGGCCTGCTGTACATTGGGGGCCAAGGCGCCCCTGATGAGCAAGTCATCAAGGTAGGGGGAGACGGAAATCCCCTGAAGCCCGAGAAAGATGGTGACTAATGCTAGACACTTCGTGAATACCCTGGGGGCCGAGGCAAGGCCGAAAGGCAGCACCCAGTACTGGAAGTGAAGGCCTTCCACCACAAAGCGTAGGTATTGCCTGTGGTTTGGGTGGATTAGGATGTGCGTGTAATCAGCCTTTAGGTCTAAGGAGCACAGCCAGTTTCCCTGGCGGAGGTAAGGCAGCAAAGTTCCAAGGGAGAGCACCAGGAATCTGTTGAGGTTGCGGAGGTCGAGGATAGAGTAGAACCCCATGTCCCTGAGATGATGGGGCACTGGTTCTACCGATCTGTCCTCGAGAAGACTCGCCAACTCCTTCAAGAGAAGGTCCCGATGAAGGGGAGGCTGGGAGGGCTCTCTGGGAAAGAAGTCCAGAGGCACCTCGGCTAGGCCAAGGAGGTAACCCTCTTTGACCACCTGTAATGCCCAGGCGTCGGTGGTGACGGTTCCCCACCTGTGGGAAAACAGGGAGAGCTGTCCTCCTGTGGGCTGCCTGGCCTCGCTGGAGAGAGGGGCCATGCTGTAAGAGTTAAAAGCTTCCCCCTGGTTGAGCCGGGGTCGAAGCCTGGGGCTTAGGAGCCTTCTGCTTATGGGGACCGTGCCCCTGCCCCTTGGCCTGCTGAGGCGCTGGGATGGCCTAATAAGGGGGGTAATCCCAGTAAGCCATGGGTTTCCTCAGGTAGAAGGACTTTTTTCCTGAGCCCTTCTTTCGGGGAGGGGCCAAGGTCTTCTTAGAGAGCCTAGTCCTCGCCTTGAACTCGGTCTCCAGTTCGGGGGCCTTTTTAGTCATGGACATGCCGAATAAGTTCTCCCCCTGACATGGGACATCGATCAACTTGTCTTGTACCCACTGCTCGAGATCAGATGAATGTAGCCAGGCTTGGCGGTGTGCACCAATGCCCACCGCGGCTACTCTGGCCGCCCACTCGAACCCGTCGTAGGCTGCTCGAGACATAAATTTGGAGCATTCACCGATGGTTCTGGATAAGCCCCTGAAGCGCTGCAAGGGCTCCTTGGAGAGACCAGCCGAGAACAAAACAATCTCCTTTGTTAGATCTCTGAGGTACATGCCCATATACAGCTGGTAGGCCTGGATTCGGCCATTCAGCATCATGTCCTGGTAGCATTTTCTGCCGAGGGCATCCAAGGTGCGGGCCTCCCTGACAGGTGGCAACGAGGAGTGCGTCTTCTGACATTTTATTCAACGCATGGACGATTCCACGACCATGGAATTATGCGGCAATTGAGACTTTTGGAACCTGGGGCTCCGGCGAACTCGATACGTTGAGTCCAGCCACTTACTAACCACCAGTGTCGATGCCGATGTCTCCCACATATGGCGCTTAAAGCGCTCCAGGATGGGAGGAATGGGCACCATGAGGGTTTCCCGAGGAAGGGCCACATATTGGAGGATCTTGAGTTCATCTGCTCGTGGATCCGCCTCGGACTCCATTGGAAAGGCCAAATCTTTGGACATATCCCGAACAAAATCTCGAAAGGCCATGTCTTCGGGGGGAGATCTCCTTCGAGGCTCCGACCCTGGGGAATCAGAAGGGACATCCCAGTGAAGGCGAGTGTCCGGAGACACCTTGTCTCCCGAGTTCCAGACGGAGTCATCCGAGTAGGACAGGTGGCAGTCCTCGGGCCCTGAGGGGTCGGGCTGCTCCGGCGCTCGTTGGCTTGCTGGTGACGATCTCCATCCCGAAGAACGGGAGATCAAGCGGGACCTCAGCCGAGGATCTTCTTGGGCCCGTAGGGCTTCGAGGATCGGCAGGGCCTCCGGGGCCGACTTTGTCTTCGAGTCCCTGGTAGTCAGGGCAGAGGAACCAGATGTACCGGACGCTATTGCCCTTTGATGCTTTAGGAAGGCAATGATCTTGCATTCCAAGGAATCCATCCTGGATGTGAGCTCAGGTGGTTCCGCAGCATCCGGTTCGGGCACCAATGGAATCGGGCCTGATGCCGGTTACCCCAGAGGGGAGTCCTCGACTAAGACAGGACACGCTGTTCAGGATCGTTCCATGGCCGGTTCCTTTCGAGAGAGCTTGATTGGATGCTCCTTCCCCAACGCCTTGGGTTGACGCTCGGGGCTCGCTGACCGGCCTCGTGAGGGACCTGGTTGTTCTGAATCATCCAGAGACACAGCCGTCGAGGAAAATTTCCTTCTTTTAGGTTCCCCTGAGTGGGACCCCCTCTCTGAGGTCCCCCGATGCCGCTTGGGTTCGGAATGCTCCTCCTGGGGCGTGGAGGTCTCGGACGAGGTCCTGGCTTTCAGAGGCATAGGGGAATCAGGGAAAATCTTTTCCTGCTGCTGCTGGCAGCTTTTCAGGGTCTTTGAAAACCTAAGTTTGCAAAGGCCACAAACAGCAGGATCGTGGTCTGGGCCAAGGCACCGGAGGCAGCAGTCGTGCGTATCGGTGAGGGACATAATTTTACCACACCTGTCGCACTTTTTGAACCCGCTGGTAGCCATGGAGGGAAAAAGGGCCTCCGCACGGTCGAAGACCTTTAGGGCTCCCAGCGAGAGAAAACAAGGGCAGGAACGCCCAAAAAGAAAAAGGAAAGCCGACCCGATACTGGGGTACCAGGGGCAGGCGGGAAGGGTACCGGTGCTAGCCGGAAGAAAACAACAGCCAAAAGGCAAGAAAAAAAACACTTTTTCCGGGACAGAGAACAGACTACGTCTGAATGACTCTGCGGAAAAAAGAAGACTGAGCAAGATGGTCCCTTTGGGCGGGAAGCAGACCACACATGCGTGGAGGCAACTCCCAAACACTTTCTTTGAAAGCTGGAGATTTGCTCTGCGTGGACTCCGTCGGCGCCGACATAACCCATATGTGAGGACTGACTTCCTGCTTGTTCCGGAGAACAGAAGTATACCTGTTTATTATAAAATGCCTTAATTTACACACATACCTGTGAACTTTACACGCGTTTATATACACCTGATATAGAGCCGGTATAAATGTCCATGCCTGAATTTAAGGCATGATCTCTGCCACTTATACTTGTAATTTATAAAGACAAGTAGATGCCTAGTTGTCTTTGTAGAATAGGGTTAAAATAGTCACATTTAGACTGCCATAACTTAGGCACCCTGTTATAAAATTACCCTCCAAAAGTCTCCTTTATTGAAGACAAGACTCAGGGAAGGATACTTTTACAGTCAGCATTTCTATATGGCATAGCAGTTTTAATTATGAAGCACTGTAAAAAGGCAAGAAATAAACTATACTAAGGGAAAACGAAAATCTTCGGTATAAGACCAAGAGATGAAGCAATAAAGCCACGTATAATAGAGCAGGTTGATATTTTGAGAAACAGAGAAAGTGCTGCTGCACTAAATATAAAACAGGAACAGGAATTACCCTACACATGAACATGTGTATGGTGTTCCTGATGCTTAATTTATTTTACAATCCAATAAAGACAAAACCAAACCCAAAAGCAATATAATCTCCCCCTATTTAAAATATCATTTTTGTCGAAATAGGCTGGAGGCGACTGAAAGGGAAACCCAGCCGCACCAGACAGCCCGTTCCTTTTTAATTATTTAAATAGAAATACTTTACTTAACTCGTGAAAGTGTTCCAGTGAAGTTTCATGCATCCCAAGATAGCGTCATAGCAAAAGCGGTCAGGTAGCATATCCACGACGTGCACGTTTCGGGCCCTAAGCCCTGTATCAAGTGTTCAAGCTCCTTAGATGTACCGCTCTGAAAAACTTCCATATCCGCAAAGCTCCACTGGTTATAAGAGGGAAGACACACCCATTGGCTATCAGCTAATGTCAATCAATAGGGAGCTCCAATCAACTAAATGGGAGACCCCACTGAAATCAGGGAATTCCTTAGCGTCATGGGGATGACGTTACAGCAAGCTAAACCACTCCACTTCCTTGTTCAATCCCAATGGATGGACAGCTTTCAACTCAAAAATCAACTGTTGTTCCCTCCCCGAGGATTCGGTGGAATAAAATCTAACACAGTCCAGGAAAAATCAGATTCAAACTGATGATTGCAGGTCTTGATATATATTGGCAGGACTTCTCAAAAAATTAAAGTCCGCCTTAGTGAACATGCTTCTAGGATTCGGCTGAAGGTTTTGTCAGCTCCCCTTGTTGCGCATTGTGAGACCTGCCATCATCAGTTTGAATCTGATTTTTCCTGGACTGTGTTAGATTTTATTCCACCGAATCCTCGGGGAGGGAACTGGCTTTTTGCTTTACAAAGACGTGAACAACAGTTGATTTTTGAGTTGAAAGCTGTCCATCCATTGGGATTGAACAAGGAAGTGGAGTGGTTTAGCTTATAACCAGTGGAGCTTTGCGGATATGGAAGTTTTTCAGAGCGGTACATCTAAGGAGCTTGAACACTTGATACAGGGCTTAGGGCCCGAAACGTGCGCGTCGTGGATATGCTACCTGACCGCTTTTGCTATGACGCTATCTTGGGATGCATGAAACTTCACTGGAACACTTTCACGAGTTAAGTAAAGTATTTATATTTAAATAATTAAAAAGGAACGGGCTGTCTGGTGCAGCTGGGTTTCCCTTTCAGTCGCTTCCAGCCTCTTCCGACAAAAATGATATTTTAAATAGGGGGAGATTATATTGCTTTTGGGTTTGGTTTTGTCTTTATTGGATTTCAATTTTACCGAACCAAGGATTAGGTTCCT
Organism: Ichthyophis bannanicus; assembly: GCA_033557465.1. Classification (NCBI taxonomy): domain Eukaryota; kingdom Metazoa; phylum Chordata; class Amphibia; order Gymnophiona; family Ichthyophiidae; genus Ichthyophis; species Ichthyophis bannanicus. The sequence goes on from CM066031.1 coordinate 225,459,222, forward strand.
TTTAATTTATTTTATAGCCTGAAAATTGAAACATAATTTGCATTCACATCAGCAGGATCTTTTGACTGGCCTCTCAACGCGAATAACTCATAGAGCTTCTAGAAGAGTCTGTATTTTTTAGTAGCTGGGCCTTCTGCCTGGAACACCTTTCCATTATCACTTTTGGGAGTAAAAGTCTTCAGGAAGGTTCACTTGTTTAGTTACTCTTTTATTTGATATCTAATCGTTTTAGTTTAATTTTCAGATTGTTCTGTGATTTTGCTGTCACTGTGTTTTATTATACTGTATATGGTTCATTGGTGTTTTCCTAAGATTGTATAAGATAGATATTTATAATTTATAACCTGCCTATCTATATCTGAAGATTTTTGAAAATAGGGCACGCAATACTTGTCTCTGTGTGTTTTTTTGTTTTGAGAGAAAGCCTGAAACTAATATGCCACCTCATAGGTGTCTCCCAAACAGATGCCACTAAATAGCACACGATGGGGTGAGAAAGAACACATTTGCACAAACAGTGAAATCAAGCTTGTTAAACGAACCATGCAGAGGCAGGACACATGCAAAACTAGAGCAAAAAAAAAAAAACCAGAACTTACATGATGATCGTTTTCTTGGGCACTTTAGTTTCCTGTTCGGTGACTAAAAAAAAAAACAGTATGGAGAGCATGGGGTTAGAGAAATGCAGAAGCTGAAATGATTGAACTAATTTTGTACATGTTGCATCCATTCTTTCTGTGGTTATTTCCTTGGTGAAAGTCTGCAGTTTTTGCAATCCTGAAACTACCTAAGAGAGACTCCTGATTGCAAAGCGCTTTGTTCCTTCCTATATAAAGTATTTATATCATAAAGATTGGGGAAATGGGCTCATGCTTCCTTACGGATTTTAATAATTTGTCAGCCAACCTCAGCTTCTTTGGTGTGTCTAAGTTAAAGTAGATTTTCTGCTTCTCCCTACATCACAAAAATACATGCATCTTAATTGTATAAATTGATTTAGGAAAAGTACCACACAAAAAAAAATATTATAGAGAGATTTTCTCTTAAAGCTCCTCTTGTAGTTTCTATGCCTTATGTTGGAAGTCTGCCCCTATGATTCTTTTCTATGCAAGGGTTTCCTGACATGGAATCTTTGCTTTGTGGCTACAGCAGCAGCGTGTATGAAATGTCAGGTTATGATGACATTTTATGACAAGGTTGCAGGATATAAATAACATCACTAGATTTATTGAGGCAATGGCTTTCAACTCAATGCATTTGGAAGCAATACACATTGCAAAGTATTGTGCAACAGCTTGCACAATTTGCACACTGCAAATACTATGCAAATTCATTGTATAGTTAATGCTTCCTCCTTTTGTTCTATTGTGCAAGCACTTGACATGGATTTTTTTTTATCTTTAATAACACTTTATTGTTCCTCTGGACTTTATTTTCTTTAGGATACTGTCTGTGTCTATGCAACAGATTTCTAACAATGACATTAAATTCCCTACCGCACTCTCCTTTCTTGTTCTTAGTTACAGTTTATCTTCCATTCTTTCCTAACTGGAAAATTTATTTTATAAGCTATCTCTTTTCAGCGATGTCTCAAGGGGTTAGATGAGAATTCAAACAGGTCTTGTAAGGAATGGAGATGAAGGGTGATAGCATGAAATGTAGTTATTTTCACTAGAGGTGGTGTGATAAATGAGAAAAATAAAGTCGTATTTATCAGATTAATATAATATCCTCTATGTAGCAAATTTCATTTAGGTGGATGAATATAAAAGTAGATGTCAGAGAATACTATCTACCATAGAGAATCTATGGTTCTATGTGAACTAGGGTAGTGCTGAAATCAACTAAATCAAAATTATTTTTATGATAAAAAAATCATACACAATTTTATTGAATATATCACTGATCTCTATCACTGTAGGTATTAAATTTATCTATCCACCCATTAATTTGTAGGCTTGTGTATGAATTTACATACATTAACCCCAATTATTTATGAAATTATGCTGATGTACTGGTTTGCATGCAAACAAACAAATCTGATCAAATTAGGATCTCTGGTTAAAAGTAAAAAATTCTGTATACATAATTTCTTTCCAGGAAACTCCTTAACTGAATGGGCACGAGCCTTCAGGCTTTTATGCAGTCTATCTGTGATCTGAGCTTTTAGACTCATTAAGTGTTAGGCTAATATGAGTCTTTAGGGGAATTTTGAAAATGCTTGTGTGGTTAAGATGTCACAATTCCCAAATGTAAACTGGATTCTCACATGTATACAGGCAATGACCCATTCCTAGCAAAAAAACCTGATATAGCTAACATCTAACTCCTGAATCTGGATCATTGAACTCAAAGTGAGTGTAGACTAACCAATATGCCAACTTACGAGGTGTGACAAAAAAGAAACGAGACTGTGCAGCCACGCCCATGACTCAATGCCAGTTGGCTAACGGCTTATGTCACTGTGTTGTGCAACATCTCGCCACTATTCTGCTATAATACTTTTCATCTCTCTCACTCTGTTTTTCTTTTTCAGGTTTTTTTGTAGCACAATGCTCCATCGCTTTGTCACACAACTGGAGGTGGCAAAAATATGGAGCAAAGAATCAACTTGAAATTTCTGGTTAAGTTGGAGAAGGGCTCAACTGAGTGTCTCCAACTTCTCCAAAAGGTTTATAAAGAAGATGCAATGTTAAGGTTGCGAGTCTTCGAGTGGCGCAAATGCTTCAAGACTGGCCGCGAGGAGGTGGAGGAGAACCCCCAAGTCAGGACGGTCTTCCATGACAAAGACAGCTGAGAACACTGACAGAGTGAACCAGCTAGTGCAGAGTGATTGCAGATTGACGGTGCGGATGATAGCTGAGGAGCTCAGCCTAAACAGGGAGTCAGTGCGGACCATCTTGGTGCAGGAGCTGGGGATGCAGAAGGTGTGCGCCAAGATGGTGCCCAAGCTTTTATCGGACGACCAGAAGGAGCACCGAGTCAATGTTTGTCGAGACTTGCTAGAGAATATTGGAGAAGATCCAGAGTTCATTGGCGGAGTCATCACATGAGATGAAACTTGGGTCTTCCAGTACGACCCTGAAAGCAAGAGACAGAGCCTACAGTGGAAAATTCAACTGTCACCCAGACCCAAGAAGGCGCGCATGTCGAAATCAAGGATCAAGGTCATGCTGATCGCATTCTTCGACCAGAAGGGAGTCTGTGCCTGAGGGTAAGAAAGTCAACCAGCACTTCTACCAGCAGGTCCTCAATCACCTCCATGATTGGGTTCGGCGCAGCAGGTGGGCTCTGTGGAGAGACAAGTCATGGCTGCTCCACCACGACAACGTGCCCGCACACACCGTGCTCAGTATGAGGCAGTTCTTGGCCAACAAACAGATCACAGCTCTCGACCACCCTCCTTATTCCCCAGATCTCACACCGTCCGACTTCTAGCTCTTCCCCAGGCTGAAGACTGTGCTGAAAGGAACTCATTCCGCCTCTGTAGAAGAGATTAAGGCAACTGTGACGAGGAAGCTGAGGGACCTCAAGGAGGAGGGACTTTACCAAGTGCTTCCATACGAGGCAGAAGCGAATGCAAAAGTGCATTAACTCTGGGGGGGGATTACTTTGAAGGGGACAATGTGTAATTTCTCTGTAGATTTTGTAATAAAACATTTATGGGACAGTCTTGTTTCTTTTTTGTCATACCTCGTATATTAGTTATTTATAGTGTATCTGCTTTTTCTGGATATAGCAGAGATTAAACAAGGATCTTGGTTCCATTCACTAAAATTTGGCATGCATTAACACACTTTATTGCATACTAGTGAATAGACACCATTAGAAATAATTGAAGCTATAGTAGATAACACAAATTAATGTACCTTTTCTGCACATACTTCTAAGTATGTTGGTTTTCTAGCTTTTTTTAACTCTTCCCGTTTCTTTTTCCTATTTATGCAGAGAGCATATTTTGCTTCAAAATACATTTTTCTCCTGGTGCTCCCTACTGTCTGTTTACCTAGATTAATCCTTAGTTGAGGGGATATACACACACAGAAGTGCATGTCCTACCGGCCAGACTGAATGGCTTCTAGGTAACTACCATCTATTTTCAATGTATTTTAGTTTCAGTACTGTTGTGAGCTGGCATGATTGTTGACCTGGCATCTTTCCACATGTGGGCTAAGCTCTGCAGGGCCTTTTTAGAGTGTCTTTGATCTTTGTATTGGTGTACATCATATCAGCATACTGCTTGTTCATAGACTCTTTAAGCATCAGCCCCACAGTCATTCTGCCCATAAGAGAATACCCATTTCTCATTTTGAAGCAACATGGGAAATTTTACTTTTTGCTTGGGTTTATTTATTTATTTTATTTAGCTGCATTTATATCCCGCTTTTCACCGGGTCAAAGCGGTTGGGGGATACATTTAACACGAGGGGCTAGTTAGGAGAACCATTTTCTAAAAAAAGATAAGATGGCATTTGTTGGAGACAAGAAAATGCCAGGTGAGTCTCTGGCCCCCATCTTCTTCCTTCTCTATTATATGCATGTCTCTGATCTCAAATAAGAAGCCTTACCAAAAGTAGTACGAATACTAGGAAAGGTGGAAGGTATATATTAAAGGACTACAGGCCATTTTTTCCACCACACCTTAACTATATTTTTTTTTACAAGTCTGGCGTCCTGCATTAAAAGCAGATGCTGTCATTCCTCTCCCACACAGAGCTGTCTTTCAACGCTAGGAAAAATGATGTTTTGTCTCCAAGCAGGAAATACTACTGCTTTAATAACGTAAAAACTCCTGGGTTGGCCACAGTGCTGTTATGCAGGGGGAGGAGGAGAGCTGTTCCTTCAGAGGTATCCCCTTCTGGACACAGAGCAGTGTTCAGGGGGTTTTTTATTTGCCTCCAGCCCTCAGTCAGCATGGACACCTATGCTGCTCATGCAGATGTCCAAACAGGTAATGAGCAGACAGATTAAAGGGAGGCAAAAGCCTCTGCTTAACAGAGGTGAGCCTTTTCTCCTTTCTTCCCATTCCCATCACTTTTCAGAACTATACTCTAGGTAATCATCAGGGGACATGAGAGAGAAATGCAAGTACCTCAAGAGCATAAACAGTGCACAAGGAGGTAAGCATTTTTGGTGGATAAAAAGGTCCAGAAAAGGGTACCATAAGATGAGACTGGAGAAGGATAAACACAGGATTCATATAAGATAGTATAGTCTCTGACTTCCTTGTAAATGTGTTTTGCACTATGAATAGGTAACTGTTTTTGAGCCCTCTCAACTTAGATTTTTCTGGACTCTAGGTGTCTCCTTGCTCAGACCTCATCTCCACTGGATAGGCCTTAAGTATATTACACAGACCTTGTATCCCTCTATTTTACTTGTGTCTTTTTCCGCCATTTGTATACTCCTGGTGTTGGATCATTCCCCCCCCCCCCCCCCGCCCCCTATGGACTTTAGTATTTCTGACCTGTATATTTTCCTTTTGTAGACTGATTGTTATGGAAATATTTCTTTTGGCAGTTTCCCTATTGCAAGTGTATTGCATGTATATACTGTTGCAAAATAGAAAGAATATATATATAAGGAAGTATTTCTTCACAGAAAAACAGTAAATGCATTGACTAACCTTTCAGCATAGATGATTGAAGAGGATGGGAGTAGGGGGGAACAGTATCAGACTTTCTAAGAAAAGGCCAATGAACAAATAGAGAGCAATCTGAGTGGTGGGAAAGTGAGGGATCAAGTATGGTCTGCAGTAAGCAGCAAACTGGGCACACCAGATGGGGAGACAATTTCTTCATTTTAACTCACAAGGAGCCAAGGCTTTTAGACTATATCCTATTGGGATTAGTTAGTAGCTGGGTGGAAGAATGAAGAAAATGTGCATCTACCTTGTAAATATAAATATTTTCTTTAAATATTTTTATTTAAGATTACAATATATATTTTCTAGTTAATTTTTATTATTGGTCTTTCTGTAGGAAATAAAAAAAACAGTCATCTATCCAATATATGAATCACTGTAAGGCAGTCTAGTGTTTTTGCTTCTGCAACAGAAATGTTTTGAGGCAAGGTACACCACTTAGGATAGATTTGGAAAATAGAGATCCTACTTGAAGGAGAGAACCACATGAAAGTAGGATAAGCAAATGTGATTCTTTTTTTTTTCTGTATACTGAAACTGTGTTTTTTAGAATAATTCCTGTGACAATTTTCGAGCTGTGATTTATCATTTCAACTTTCTAAGCAGTTACAGGGGTAGAATAGCTTTGCAAAGCGAGAGTTGCTGGGATGCACATTAACTGCTCCAAGCATTAAAAAGTCACGCTAATGCCTGTAAAGTGAGACTCTTAGCGTTAGTGAGTAAAGCCAACTGCTGACATGTTATGAAGCGCTGAAGAAAGATGGTCTAGCAGACAAAAACTCTGGCATAGCATGAGACATTTAAAAATAAAAGTATTTGAGTGTTTTACAGACAAGCACAGGATATTTGTAGGACCACAAGTACATATGAAATTGTGCATTTATGTCAAGCAAAAGAATCCACAGGACCTTCCTTTTCCTATTGTATATCTTGGCATGCACACAGTTGCAGCTATCATTTAGATTATGGCTGCATCATCACTGCAGCAAGCATTTTCTGTACAGAAGGCTAGGTTTATGATTTTTTACCTTACAAAAAATCAGGGTCTGTCTTGTGGAGTAATATAATGTACTAATTTAATGGAAAATCACTCCAAATAAACAACTGTAGCAGAATATCAGGGAGAGTTGTGAAAATTCAATAGCAAAATATTCCCAAGAAACCGTCTCAGACCAAGCGGCAGCCTATATGCTGGGAAAGGAAATTCAAATTCACCAGCGGCGCCTTTAGCATCAATGACAGGTTTTTGGTATTTTTCTTTTATATTCTATACCATCTCTCCGTTATATTTTTGCGTGGCGTTTTTTTGGATAAGCTTGACTATGAGCAAAGAGTCTATTACAAAGAGATTGAAGCTACACTATCACAACGACATGCAACTTTGGTCAACTTTGGTTTCTTTTTAGTCAAAAGCTAGTTGGAAGTGATTCGTCCCCTGAAGAACCTCGGAATGCGGAGAGAAACGCGGAAGTAACGTTATGAATAAGGCGTTGGGAAATTGAAACACACTGTTTTCGACTACAAGAATGGCTATTGAGAAGGACTGAATTGTCAAGTCAAACGGTTTCTGGAGAGCGTTGGAATATTACTGCATCTAAGAGTTTAACACACACACCAAAAAGCTAAGTACCTGTTTTCACAGAGACTGTTTGTTATTTTGTTTAAGCGCATTTTTCAAAAATATAACGGAGAGATGGTATAGAATATAAAAGAAAAATACCAAAAACCTGTCATTGATGCTAAAGGCGCCGCTGGTGAATTTGAATTTCCTTTCCCAGCATATAGGCTGCCGCTTGGTCTGAGACGGTTTCTTGGGAATATTTTGCTATTGAATTTTCACAACTCTCCCTGATATTCTGCTACAGTTGTTTATTTGGAGTGATTTTCCATTAAATTAGTAGGTTTATGATTTGGCAGATTTACAGGATGAAGAATCACAGGGCCAGATTTTCAGTTGGCACAGTGACCACATTAACCTAAGTGTTAGCAATTAAATTAACGCATACATTCAATGCTGCTGTCTGTATAGGTGCAGGTTTAAACCAAATGTATATGTTATCTGGAGAATGGCTGTATATCACCACTAACCAGATAGATTTTTTGGCCTGTTCGCACTCCGCCCCAAAACCAGCCCATAATATATGGATAACATCAGACTGTTCAGTTAGATTTTCTGCCCAATACCATCCATATAAAATACACAGACAGAGAAGTTATACGTTCACCAGCCACCAGTGTTTTTTGTGTGCAGTAAAAGCATGGTTACCTGTCTGAAGAGACAAACATCAGCTGCAAACAGGTTGAAGGGAAAGCGGCAAATCAAATTGAAATAAACAATGTTAGCAGCCTTCAAGTGTTAGCATTGAGCTGGGAACACAACACCAAAACCCTTCTTCTCTGAGCAGCATGCCCCATTCCTGACCCTCACTGGATTCTTTCCTGCGCTCTTTTTGAAGGCAATGGCAATCTTTCTCCTTAATCAATACTATTTTATGGCAAAATATATTAACTTAATTTTCTCTTTGGGAAAAGAAAGTAAAGCACAGTAGATGTTATTAGAAAAAGTCCAATTGCTGCATCCAGTGTCTTCCATTCCAAACATTTTGGGACAACACAAACTAAACTTGAGTAATAATTTGCTGTTTTTCCATTCAAGTATTCAGTAGATATGAACAACCCCACTTTTTTATACCTATAGGAGGTAATTTCATAAAGCACTTCCCACATGTAAGGCTTGTTTTACACACTGAAAATACACTTCATAAAACTGCCAGTATATACGCTCATAGAAATAAGCGTGCCAAGAACAGCAGATTGTGTGTAGGCATTTCTGGGACCATGTTTGGGCACAGTTGCAAGGTATGTGCATACTTTATAAATTATGGGCCCGATATTCAGCGGCGGCAACTAGCATTGCTAAAGCGGCTAGCTGCTGCCGCTGAACCTTAAACCCAGATATTCAATGACGGGGTCATATCTGAGCCCAGGCACTGAATATCTGGATGCTCAGATTGCCAGGAAGCTAAATGGGCAGTGGCAATATTCAGCCGCTGCCCGGTTAGCTTCTGTGGGGAACATTAGGACATCATTTACTGCCGTGGTTCTCAACCTGTGGGTCGCAACCCCCACGGGGGTGGCCTCAGGATTTACCAGGGGTCGCCTGACAAATCCTGGGAATTATTATTTCTTTTCTAATTTATTGTTCTAATTTGATCGCAAAGCCTAAAATGCCAAATACTTTGAATTTAATCAATTTATATATTACTTAGGCTATCCTTAATTACTTTTACCTGTTCGCCAGAAACGATGCACCTCGATCACTTCCAGTTTTGTAATGGCGGACATGGGTCCTACTAAAATTAAATTTTCTATCTAATATTATATAACACCAGTGACTCCATTGAAAATGAATGACAGAGAGAAGAATACCAAGAAAAGAAAATATTGCGATGACTTTTTAAGGTATGGTTTCACCTCCATATTTTGAGCAGGGATTGAGAAACCACAATGCGTTATTTGTAATGAAGTTCTATCAGTGGAATCCATGAAGCCAAACAAACTGAAACAGCATTTTGACAGTAAGCATCCCACCTTTGTAGGCAAGGATATTTGGCATTTTAAGAACAAAGCTGATGGAATCAAGAAAAGCAGACTTGATATTGGCGGAAAGTTCCACCAGCAAAACATAGCCACTGTTGAAGCTTCATATATGGTTGCTCTCAGAATCGCCAAAGCCAAGAAAGCTCACATCATTGCTGAGGAATTTCTGTTACCAGCAACAAAAGATATTGTTCGAGTCATGCTTGCAGATGAATTTGTACCGAAATTGAGTCTAATTTCCTTGTCTAACGACACCGTCGGTAGACGAATAGAAGATATGTCTGCTGATATCCTTGACCAAGTAATCCAGGAAATGAAATCCGCTCCACTTGGACTATTTAGCATCCAGCTTGATGAATCCACAGATGTTTCAAACTATTCTCAGTTACCGGTTTACGTGAGATATATTAATGATGGCGAGTTTAAAGATGAGTTCCTTTTTTGCAAGCCGCTTGAAACGACAACTGCTCGTCATGTATTTGAAATATTTTGTTCATTCCTGCAAAAACATGATATGCCCATCAACAAGGTTTGTGGTGTTTGCACAGACGGAGCTCCAGCTATGCTAGGATTTCGGTCGGGATTTCAACGTTTGGTGTTCAATGAGTTGCCGAAAGCCATTGGAACTCACTGTATGATTCATAGACAAGTTTTAGCAATGATGACGCTGCCACAAGAGCAGCAAGAAGTTATGATAAATGTAGTAAGCACCGTAAATTTCGTAAAAGCGAGTACTTTAAACAGTCGACTGTTTACAAAACTTTGTAATGATTTGGATGCATCCAATAATGTTCTTTTACTACACACTGAGGTGAGATGGTTATCAAAAGGAAAGGTTTTAAAGCGCGTCTTTGATCTTCGCGATGAACTAAAAATGTTTTTAAAGCAAAAAAGCAAAACAACAATTTGAAGCACTTTTCAGTGACAAAAAGCAGCTGCTGGAAATTGCTGACTTGGTTGACATATTTGCAATATTGAATGAATTAAATTTATCACTGCAAGGACCAGACGCAACGTGCCTAGATTTGTCCAAAAAGAACCAAGCGTTTCAAATGAAACTTCGGCTTTGGCAGAAAACGTTAGCTGAAAATAGAACGTACATGTTGCTCAACTTATCTGCTTTCTTTGAAGAAAGCGAGATTGAACTTGACAAAAGAAATGGAATTATAATTTCTGTCAAACAGCACTTAGAAATGCTGGAAGAAGAAATTTCAGCGTATTTTCCAAATTTACCTGGCACAGCATTTGCACTTGGCAGATGTCCATTCACAGTCAAAGTTGAGGATGTTCCTGAGATTGCACAAGAAGAGTTCATTGAACTCATTACCAGCGATGCAGCGAAATTGATTTTTCTTCAATGTCAGCAATTAAATTCTGGATCAAGTATTTTCAATTGTATCTTGGACTGTCTGAGATTGTGTTGCGTCTACTTCTTCCATTTCCAACAACATATCTGTGTGAAACCGGCTTCTCAAGCTTGTTGCTTATCAAGAGCAAAAACCGAAATAGACTTGCTGCAGAAGATGATCTTCGTTATGCTCTCGCAAAGACTGAGCCGAGAATTTCACTGGCAAGAAGGAAGCACGCACAACCTTCGCACTGATAGCATAGGCCTACTTTTTAGGTTTGACAACGCTAACAATTTTGACCTTCGTCAGTCTTTTTCAATAAAGCATACTAAAACCGTTGACTACAAAATCATAATAATTTCAAAATCAAATATTGTTACTTGCTATTGTGATTAATTATTGTGGTTTAAATAAGTAAATTTTATAAATAAAAACATATTGCAAAGGCCTATAATATATTAATAATTCAACAAATGATTACAGCGACAATGTGTTAACAGTAAAGGAAGAGAGACGCATTTGAGTTTATCATTGGGGGTCGTCACAAGTTGACCAATGGTAAAAGGGGTAGTGGTACAAAAAAAGTTGAGAACCGCTGCTTTACTGCACTTGATTTTGGCCGCATGTTGATAACTGGGCAGTGACTCAATATCTCCACTATCCAGTTATCAATTGCTGCCGCCCCCGGAATGTCCCGATACTAACTGTTTAGCATCAGTAGCACCTGCTAAATATGCCAGATAAGGGCATTAACATGGTTTGCAGGTCTGCTAACCATGTTAATTTCTTTGAAATCCCCCCACTCCCCATGCGTCTATCCACTCAGAGTATATGCAGAAAGTTGCACTTGCCTTGTAGCTGGAATAACTGTGCAGGAGCATTTGTGCACCACTAAGCATTATTCCAGGAGCCTTTATAAAATAGTTCTAAAGCAGGTGTGGTTCTCACATGTTTTTTAGAAACACTTCGTTATAAACATATCCTGTTATGCCTATCCGTGTGTTTAGCTTTTCCACACTTTGTTCATACAGTGGTCTCTCTTTAAAAAATGTGTTCCTTTATACAAATCTCTAATAAGACCCATCCTTGTGCACGGTGATGAGGTCTAGAGGCCACATCTACTGAAGGAGCATTGATAAGATGGAGCCAACTCAAATGATTACCCCCCACCATGAGGTACAGTATGTACAACATACTACACACACGAAAGAAGAAGGCACTTAAGATGTATGCTCTGGATAAAAGGCGGGAAGAGGAGATACAGTACAAAAATTAAAATATCTAGCAGGCTTCAAAAAGGTACCAGCTGATAGCATTGCTCATAGAAAGAAAAGATGAAGGCGAGGGGTCATCGCACAAAAATGAAGAGACAGAGGCTCAAGAGGAGACTATTTTTTCAGTGAACGGGTGGTGGGCACATAGAACGTACCTTCAGCGATAGTGCTAGGAGTCAAACTAGTGAAAAAATTTGAACATGCCTGTAGCAGGTACGTAGAGACCTTAGTGTCAGGGCAAAGGGAATACTACAGATCAAGTAGGATCTGTAGCAGCACAACTAGGATCTGTAGCAGCACAAGTAGGCAGGCAGCAAGGGAAAAATGGATAGACATTGTCACTCTTTACTTGCTGACACCTCTATTACCAAACTGTGATTGCCATAAATGGAAGTCACGTCTTTCAGAGATTTTCTGATACCATATTTGTGATGCAGGTCTATTTAAACTTCATTATAACTAATTTGCTATCTTCTTGTTAAAAAGTTTGATAAAAGGGTGGAAAGAAAACTGGATATTGTGTGCCTGGATAAAAAGAATGACATGTAATACTGTTCCTTTCAAAAGGGGAGTTCCTTACAAGAAAAATGAACATGAATAAGTTCTGAAACTTATCATAGGTGAAAATTAGTAGAATTGTTTCCTAGACATATATTACATTTACTGAAGAGAAAACAAACAACAAATGGTACTAAACCAGTGGTGACCAATTTTGGCCTTTGGCTACCTTGAATTTGTGACTATGTACTAATGGCAGTGTTTAAACAAAGGAAGCTAGATTTTAAAGGGGCATTATTATGTTCATTTTATCAGAAAAATAATTAAAGAGAAAAGCTTATAGAAACACAGAAGTCACAAATAGGGTTGCTCTTCTAACCCCTTCGGTATCTGACTTCTCCAGCATTCTGGAACCATCCAAACTATCAGCTGATACATATCCCATAGAGGAACCTTCTCCAATTCCTTCAGTCTTCTTCCCTGATGGTAAATAAAGCATACTTACTCACCCGCAACAGATGATCTCCAGGAATAGCAGGAATCAGTCTTCGCATATGGGTGAAGTCGGCACTGACGGAGCCTGGGCGGGAGTGCTCCCCAGCATCCAACAGGAAAGCCTTTGGGAGCACTCCACTGCGCCTACATGCCTGCCTTCCCACCTTCCCAATGCCTCTCCTCAGTTGAGTTTGTAGCTGAGAGGAAGAGAAAAAATAAACAAACCCTACAGTCCTAGGGGAGGAGGGCAGGTTGTGAAGACTGATTCCTGCTATTCCCAGTGATCACCTGTTACAGGTGAGTAACTATGCTATCTCCAGGAACAAGCAGGAATGCAGTCTTCACATATGGGACTCACTAGCTCCCAGATACCAGACTAGCATGGAGGGGAGAGCAGTGATTCCTGAGGCCAAAAACCTATAGCCGAAGAGTCTGGAAGAGTTGTGGGCCATTGCACTTGATTCCAGGAAGTGATACTCTCCCATTGATAGTCTGGTCCCTTGTAGAAGTCTGGGACAGAGGGTAGGAGTTTAAGACCTAAAGAGGTGCCGGAGTACAGCTTGACCAAAGACAGCATCCTGATGGGAGTCTCTGTCCAGACAATAGTGTGCAGCAAAAGTGTGAATGGAGGACTAGGTAGTTGCCAGACAGATCTCCTCAATGGATATTGAACAGAGATTGGCTAGAGAAGTTGCCATAGCCCGCACATTATGAGCAGTGGCAAACAATACAATGTGCCTTTGAGTCAATGCTGACTCCTGGTGACCCAGCAGCTCCTGGATTTTCTTGGCAGTGTTACTGGAAGTAGATTGCCAGGCCTTTCTTCTGAGGCAATGGAGGGGTTGCGTGACTTGCTCAAGGCAACAAGGAGTGCTAGAGGGAATTAAACTCTGGTCTCTAGGCTACCAAGCCAGTGCTCTAACCAGTAGGCTATTCCTCCACTCCCAAGAGCATAAGAAAAAAAATGCAATCTGCTATCCATTTGGCTAGAGTATGTTTCATCACCGGTAGGCCTAGGTGACTAGGATCAAAGGAAATGAATAATTGGGAGTATCTTCTGTGATCCTTGGTCCTATCCAAGTAGTAAGCCAGTGCTCGCTTGAAGTCTAAGGTATGCAGTGCTGCTTCAGCCCAAGACACATGTGGTCTCAGGAAAAATATTAGTAGGATTACCAACTGGTTTAGATGGAAGGAGGAGACTACCTTTGGAAAGAAATGCAGACGGGTACATAGAACCACCTTGTCCGGCAGATCCATCACCAGAGCCTACAGTTTATTTTTATTTAACAGGATTTATATTTATATTTTATCTATTTAACCAGTTTTCTACACTACCTTATCCTTCAATCAAAGCAGCTTACATTATTTAATCACTATAAACAGGTATGGGATACATTCCCTTGTCCCCAAAGTGCTCACAATCTATGTGTACCTGAGGCAATGGAGGGTAAGTGGCTTGCCCAAGGTGTGCCTATAGGACTAGAATCCCCAGCCCTCTGGCCTGAGGTACTGTGTCCTAACCACTAGGCCACTCCTTTTCCTTAAAACAAGGTGGTTTATATTCCAACTCTAGCCATATACATTGTAACAAAGAGATTTACATTCAACTCAAACTGGTAACACTATAACTTTATATGGAGGATGGGGTCGCACAGTATGCGAGATACTTCGCAAAACTAACACTTTACAGTAAAACTGATACGGTGAGCTGCGTGAGGGCAATGAGGAAGATTACCTTTCAAGATAGAAAGTTCAGTGAAGTGGTGGCTAAAGGCTCGAAAGGAGGCTTTAGAAGTTGAGCGAGAATCACATTGAGACCCCAGGCCACTGGAGGTGGCTTAATGGGTGGCTTGGACAGCAGGAGACCTGGCATGAAGCATGTCACTAAGAGGTGTGAGGAGATAGGCTGTCCATCTAGTAGTTTGTGAGAAGCCGCAATGGCACTAAGGGTGAACTCTCACTGAGTTAATCTTAAGACCTGTTAAGGATAAGTGGAGGAGATATTGTAGAAGGGACTCCACTGGGCAAGAAAAGGGGTCAATGTCCTTTGGGGAGCACCAGAGGACAAACCTATGCCACTTGAAGGCATAAAAAGAGGCCCTGGTAAGAAACTTAAAAGTATTTTGGCCTTGCTTGATGAGTGTCTGGAATGCACTCCGCTTACCTTCAGGAAGTATGGCAGGGAAAGTCTCCAGATCCCTGGTGAGATCCTTCACAGAAACATGCCCATGTACAGCATGTAAAAGTTTAATCTGGAGGCCAGCATGTATGCTTGGATATAGGGATTTCGGTTCCAATGATGGTATCCAATGATGGTATCACCAGTTCAAGAGCCGGCATCGAGGCCAATACACCTGGCTGTAGGCTCAGTGCCAAAGCCTGCACTCCTGGAGCTCTCAATGTTATCGGTACCGAGACTGCCAGGAGTGCTGCGAAACCCTCTCGACAGTCAGCATGTGCTGGTCCAAGGAGATGGCTGATGTCTGAGTGGAATTGTCCAAGGGGCTCTGAGCCACCATCCCAGTACATGGAAGTGGTAGCTGTCCAGAGGTTGATTACTCGGGAGTATCCCTGACCCCCTCTAGTGCTTTGGAGGACAGATCCTCCCATCGGGGCTGTTTGGCTGGCCGGTCTGCATCGGAAGCACCTCTACGGGAGTCGCGATGCTTATACTGTGACTTCTCTCTGGTCTCTTGTCTCTGGTCTGGGACTTTGGAGCAGCTAGAGACTTAGACTTACTTTTATGTTTGGACTTTGAAGAAACCCAAGACCCGAGACCCATGAGAGGAAGTTGAAGCCCTCGAAGAAGTGGAAGCCACTGACATCGAGTCCGAGGCAAACAATGATCTGTATTGTCTGGCTCAGTTCTTCAGGCCTCTCTTCATCATTTGCTGGCACAAAAGGACAAGAATTGCTGGCACAAAAGGACCCAAACATTTTAGACACCAGTCATGTTTATCAGTGACTGATGTCTAGAGGACACTAGAGGACAGCAACCTTAGGCCAGAAGGACTGGGGTTTCTAGTCCCACAGGTGCTCCTTGTGGTCTTGGGCAAGCCACTTAACCCTCCATTGCCCATGTTACCTGTAAATAGTTATCTCCAAGTTATAATGCCCTGTTCAATGTAATTTCAGTTTGTTCAATGTAAACCGCCTTGATATCATGAAAGGCGGTATATAAGAACTGTTAAATAAAATAAATAAATAAATATGGTACCAGCACACTTGGTACATTTTTTAAAACCACTAGTTGGCTTTTCCATGCCTCAAAAAAGTTCTCTTCAAGATTGAAGATAAGGCTATGGAGGCCTAAAGGCCTAGTTTAGTAGTGAAAACCGCATTAAATAAAAAAGAAATAGAAAAATGTAAAATAAAAAAGAATTATTGGGACCGGTGTCGTATTCGATAGACTGGCGTCGACAGGAAGGCAAAAGCAAGATGTTCCACACCAAAAAGATGAAGTTTTTCAGCGGTGACAGGACAACATGTCCTGCTGGCTCTGCGGAAAATGAAGAACCGAGGAGAGGAGTTGGGAAGGCAGGAAGGTAGGCATGCAAGTGCAGTGGAGTCCTCCTAAAGGCTTTCCTATTGGACACTGGAGAGCGTTCCCACATGGCCTTCTTTGGTATCGACGTCACCCATATGTGAGACTGCATTCCTTCTTGTTCCTGGATATAAAGTCTTCCTAATTGGAGGCATTGTTCCTTCCTTAATCTCCACTGCCTCCTGTAGATATCCCATAAATGTCTGAATAGGCTGAACCAAGGGTACCCTGGGGATGTTGATGATCTGCAAGTTCAAACCCCGCAGCTGTTTTTTGACAATTTTCAACTTTCTATGCAGGACTAATTTGTCCTGAACCAGTCCAGCCTGAACAGAAGACATTGCTTGAAACCAATTTTAAAAATTCAAGACCCTGCTTAAGACCAACCTCTTTCAACAGGTCTTCAGGGTTGGACTAGCCCACCTGGAATAGTGTGCTGTGGACCTGTTTCTGCCCCTCCTCCACTGCTCTCTTCTATCCTATCACATATTGTAGTTCCTTTCTAAACCTCCTTTGATTTTGCTTTGCTTTTTGTAAATTGCTTTGTATGCATGCCAAAGGCAGTATATCAAATTCTAATAAACTATAATCTATCTGCTAAATTTATGACCTGCATTCTCCTAATTCTCTTCCTTCTAAGAGAGGCTGAAAGAACATAGTATGTCATATCACTGGAAGCCTTGACTCTTTTTGTCCATGGAGGGAGGTATGCATGTGGGGCATGCCCAGTGTCCCCAATACCAGTGGGAGCAGGAGCCTCTGCCATGGATACTCTGCTGCAGATACCATAAAAAAATCTTCTTTGAGATGGATGATGTCTTCGGTATGCCAGCTGAAAAAAGTGGGTCCTACCAGAGAAAGAGGCAGAATTGGAAAACCGAAGAGACCATGGTCTCAAGAGGGGGGACCAGAAGCTGATCAGTGGACAGGCCCAGCCTGAAGATCCAGTGGAGTGAGTATTGGGAGGGAAGTCAACCCCTCCCCCAAAAGCTCTGTAGGGATTGAAAAGGGAAATGCTTACCCTGGGGAGCCCAGTGGGAAGATCGATTGGATGCAGGTAGACTCCCAAGGGACCAGAAACATTGAGATTAACTGGAGAGCCCGTCAGAAGGAAGTGACAGCATTCCCGACACTGGATAAGAGCTTTTGAGACTTTGGGTTATCTGAGGGGAAGGGGAGAACAGCCCTTCAGTGCTTTCAATGAGGAGGGACTTAAAAAAGGTGCAAGTGACGTGGTTGCTGTTATAATGATCATGGTGGAGCAAGGACGGTGCAAAGAGCCCTTAGAGCTGGCATTAAAGAGTGGGATTGGGGCGGGCCACAGACTGGAGGAAGTGAAGAAGGTTTCGGGGGTCCAGGACTAAACTGAAACTACCAAGTTAGGAGGATGTATTTCAGCAGCTACCGACGGTCTAGGCCCCATCCCCCTAAAGGGGGCCACAATCATTACTGTAGACAACAGCAGGATGGATAAGCCCAATGATCCACTTGTGAAGAATGAGGCAGGTGCAGCAGCCGCCAGACCTGAACCGGAGAAATCCACATGGCTGTTAATGAACTATAAAACTAAGTTACCAGTAGTAGTCTCCCTGTGGGATTATGTATGCTTGGCTGTGGGCACACTGAAAGAGGACACTTCTGTGACTGGAAGAACCGTGGAGTGGGTTTTGAGCTGCCCACAGATGGAGCATCCAGATGTTAGGAATGATCCTTTCAGAGAAGGAGAAGGCTCTAGGGGTGGAATTGGAAGTTTGGGAGCCACCACAATGATTGGAAACCTCAATTTAAGGCCTTCACCAGTACCCTTGGAACTGCTCCGCGATCCTTGGCTGGAATTCTGACTGGTCGGAGATGTGAACCGGGGAAAGCGGAGAAGGGCTGAAAAGCATGTAAAGAAAATCATAGAGTGAATTTGGGGTGTGCGGCACCCATATGCCACTTAACCAGGGAAGTGTGTGGTGGAAGCACACCATGATGCCTTGGTCAGGGAAGAAATTTACAATTGGATGCATTCTGACCCCACCTAGGCTGGATTTGACCAGAGGATCCTATCATAAAGGGGACAATAGATAGTTTATTTAAGGAATTGAGTATGTAGTGGTGGTGGTGGTTCAGGGTCTGTGAGGACGCAGGGACTGTGACCCGGATTCTCCCTGGGGGAAGCCTAGTGAAGAAACCAGACCCCCAGTGTTATGGGTTGTAAAGGAGAAATGACTGTTGGACTCTTTTGATATGATTTTAATTGCTGTTAATTATGATTAACCGAGTTTTGTTCCAAAAAGGAAAAAAAAGGAAAAGATGATGAATGTATATTGTTCTACTGTTACATGATTTGAAGTGTTTTACAGGAGTGAAACGACAGAGACAGGGTGTGGCCTTGGAGATGAGTTACCATTGGGAGAGCAGCAGCAGTCTTCCCAGGATGGTACAGAGGAGAGGAAAAATAATAATGTTAAATGTTTAAGAGAAAAGAATGTGTTATATATTGAAGGAAAGGAAATGGAAGGTTGGAATAAATAAAGTAAAAGTAAGAGTTTCTGTGGGAAAGCCTGCAGGAAAAAGAAATATATAAAATGTTAATAAAGTCTAGTGGTTACAGCAGCCCATAACCCAAGAGATCTGAGTTCGATTCCCATTAGCCCTCCCTGTGGCCTTTACCCTCCATTGCCTCAGAAGAAAAGGCCTGGCAATCTACTTCCAAGTGATACCTTGCCAAGAAACCCAGGGGCTGCTGGGTCACCAGGAGTCAGCACTGACTTGACAGCACTTAAAAAAAAAAGTTTACCATAAATGTTCTGTTAAAGTAATTAAAAAATGCTTCTAAGCCTGTCCAGTGGAGGAGTAGCCTAGTGGTTAGAGCAACTGCCTAGTACCCAAAAGAGCAAGGGTTTGATTCCCACTGGCACTTCTTGTGACCTTAGGCAAGTCACTTTACCCTCCATTGCCTCAGAAGAAAAGGCTGGCAATCTACTTCCAGTGATACACTGCCAAGAAAACCCAGAGGTAGCTGGGTCACTATGAGTCAACACTGACTTGATGGCACTAAAAAAAAAAATGCTGGTAACTGAAATGTTTGTGCCAAATTCAAATGTTTGTTGCCTTGGTTGAATAATGATAAATGTTGAGTTATGAAGTTGATATGAGGATGAGATTTCTGAGGAAAGGAAAAATACTCTCCCAGGATTAAGAGGGGAGGAAGGAATGACTCTGTGGCAGAAAGTCCAGAAGACAGAGTTAAGAAGGGGTAGAATATGGGTTAGGGCAAGGGGATTATCAGGACAGAAAAAAAAAGAACAGTCTGGGGCCTGGCATAAAATTACCTGGAAGTAAAGGTGCTGGGAAAACACAGGGTACATTATTGAGGGCAACAAGATGATAAGAAGGGGGAGAATGAAACTCTCTGGTTAATAATAATATGGGAGAATCTGGTGCCAAGAATATTGTTACTAGTGTTGCCTAGAGGTAAAAGATACTGGAAAAGGTTACCTCAGGCTGGAGGGCCAGGGGTTCAATTCACACATAGAGACAAGTAACCTCAGGCCAGAGGGACTGGGATCTCTAGTCCCATGGCCACTCCTTGTGGCCTTGGCAAGCCACTTAACTCTCCATTGTCTCAGGTATGCTTAGATTGTGAGCCCTTCAGGGACAAGGGAATAAAAAGTGCCTGTTAGCATATATCTGTAAACCACTTTGACCCGGTGAAAAGCAGTATATAAGCACAGCTATTATGCTGTTGAGGACAAGAAAAAGGTAAGAAGGGGGAGAGTGAAACCTCCTTCAGGGGTTTAGGACAGTCCTTTATATGTGCCTGTGCAGCGCTGTGTATGTCTTGTGGTGCTATATAAATGATCAGTAGAAGTAGTAGTAGTATAGTAAGATAATATAAAGGGAAAAGGGGGTCTTTCTGGAGACTGCTGGGGATTGGAGCAGGTAGGAGGGGCCCTGTGGATGACTCCTCTTGGAGAAGGGAGGAAGGCGTGGACCGATGATGCAGGCTGGAGTATAAGATTTCAGGCTTGATGCTAGTGTGGGTCTTTGACTAAGAGTCATTGCACCATGAAGTGAATAGATGGGGGAGCTGGCCCTGCCTGGGCTTAGCTACCGGAAAGCATCCACTCCATCCGTGTGGAAGACAGAAAGGGGAGGAATGCCTAAACACAGTTCTCGGATTGAAGAAGAATCAGTATAAGGTACAAGGGATCCTGTAACTAGAAAGAGCAGGATTAAGATTGTAAATATGTTTGCTACACTCTTCCAGTTTGAGAGTAGTGAGAATAATTAAGAGACTGGTCTGAGGATTTTGATGGATCAACTGGAAAAAGATGTGTTAATAGAAATTCCGTTCTGCTCCCCCATTCTGAAAGGACTAAGGTAGTTTGGTGCCGGGTGCCTCCATTAAAGGACTGTGCCTCCGGAGGCCTAAGAGTGAGTGAAGTGATTGCAAAACTCAAAACTCCCAGCCACCTCCTTATAAGAAGCACCCTATTTCTCCTTGATATTAGATTTAATCCGGCACATTAATAAGGCTTCAGGTCCTCAAATCCATGGATGACAGTATGGTTGATAAAAGACTGCAATCAAGAGTTGGAAAGTGCTTTCATGGTTGAATTAAATTGCTAACTGTTGTTTTGGAACCAAGAAGTAAAGTGCCAGGGGTTCAGAGGCATACACTGACTCAAAGCCTGAGCTGTTGTTATTTGACGAGAGTGAGCTTGCTGCCTGACAGCGAGAGTGTGATAGGCCTCCCCGGAGAAGTCCTGGTCCCTCCCCAAGAACCCAGAGTAAAACCTATCATGGCTTATACATATATTTTATCTGACCCCAGTTCTGCTAGCTGGTTCAAGGATCCGAAGCAGCATGGTTTTTACTAGAGGTAGGTCTTGTCAGACAAATCTGATCAATTTCTTTGAGTGGGTGACCAGACAGCTGGATTGACAGAGAGCAATAGATATGGTGTACTTAGATTTCAGTAAGGCCTTCGACATGGTTATATATAGATAACATAAATAAACTGAGAACCCTTGTTATGGGCCTTTAAAAGTAGCTGGGTTATAAACTGGTTTAGGAGGCAACAAAGGGTAGTGGTAAATGGAGTTCAGTCTGAATACAAGGGCATAATCCAGTGGTGTGCTGCAAGGATTGATCAATGATTTGTTTTTGCTTTATGTTTTTAACAGGAAAGGGTTGCCTTTTCGCAGATAATACCTAAAACTGCACTAGAGTAGACACGTTGGAAGGTATGGATCATAAGAAGAGGGATCTGACAAAGCCTGAATAATTGTCTAGAATTTGGAGGCTAAGCTTTAATGCTAAAACATGCAGATCATGCAACTGGGCTCGTATAGTATAGGTAGCTAAAAAGATTGTACCAAGCTGGAAATATTCCCTGTGCGACTCATGAACCTGGTGCCTCTGCCTCCACTCAACCATGCACAGGAACTCTAGCTTGTTGGACTTTTGGAAGCCCAGTGATGACACTGGTGCCCCATCTGTACTTGCACCCTGGGCTACCGCACCACTACACAGCCCTTGGTTTGGCCCTGTGGTGAAGTTCTTCTGTGCATGAAAGAAAAGCAGAACCTGCAGATGATTGTATTTGATGATCTTAAGATAGCCAAATAAGTAACAAAGTAACACAGTAACATAGTAAATGACGGCAGATAAAGACCAGTTTGGTCCATCTAGTCTGCCCAGTAAGATGGCAAGAGTAGGTGCACCTGCCGCTCTGTGCAGGCCACCCCTCCCCATGTCTTTGTTTAGGGGTGAACCCACCGCTCCATGTAGGACACCCCTATTTGTTGAGAAAATAGATGGTTCAGTTTATTTTGATTTTATCCTGTTGCTCTAAAGGGATCCACTGTGTCTGTCCCATGCCATTTTGAATTCCGTCACTGTGTTTGCCCCCACCACTTCCATCGGGAGGGTATTCCAAGCATCTACCATGCTTTCAGTGAAAAAATATTTCCTAACATTGCCTTTCAATTTACCCCCTTGCAGCTTCATGTTATGCCCTCTAGTTTTACAGCTGCCCCGTCTTTGGAAGAGGTTTGTTTGTTCAATATTTCTCTTTAAGTATTTAAAGGTCTGAATCATATCTCCCCTGTCCCTCCTCTTCTCTAGAGTGTACATATTTAGGTCTTCAAGTCTCTTCTCATGCTTCTGACAAAGGTTCCAAGTCATTTTGGTTGCCTTCTTCGGAACAGTTTCCAGTCTTTTTATATCCTTTGCAAGATATGGTCTCCAAAACTGAACACAGTATTCCAAGTGAGGCCTCACCAGTGACTTATACAGTGGCATTAGTACCTCTTCCTTTCTGCTGGTAATTCCTCTTTATATGCAACCCAACATCCTCCTGGCTTTTGCCACCGCCTTGTCGAACTGTTTTGCCACCTTGAGATCCGCAGAAATAATCACACCAAGGTCCTTCTCCTTGTCCGTGCACACCAATCTCTCTCCCTCTATCGTGTACATTTCACCTGGATTTCAGCTTCCCAAGTGCATGACACTGCACTTCTTCGCATTAAATCGTAATTGCCAAGTATTAGACCATTCTTCCAGCTTTTGTATTTTTTTCCTCATGTTATCCACTCCCTCGGGGGAGTCCACTCTGTTGCAAATTTTTGAGTCATCTGCAAAAAGACACACTTTTATATTCAGTCCTTCAGCAATATCACTCACAAATACATTGAACAGTGCCGGGCCCAGGACCGAACCCTGGGGCACCACGCTAATCACCTTCCTTTCATCCGAGTGATCTCCATGTACCATCACCTTCTGTCGTCTGTCAGTCAACCAATTTCTAATCCAGTTGGCCATCTTGGGACCCATCCCCAAGCTACTGAGTTTATTGACAAGCCTCCTATGAGGAACAGTATCAAAGGCTTTGCTGAAATCCAGGTAGATGACATCCATCGCATGCTTCTGATCTAGTTCCTTGGTCACCCAGTCAAAGAACTCAATCAGATTTGTTTGGCAAGACCACCCTTCAGTAAAACCATGTTGCCTTGGATCTTGCAACCTGTTGGTTTTGAGAAAGTTCACTATTCGCTCTTTCTGGAGTGCCTCCATTACTTTTCCCGGCACCGAGGTAAGGCTCACGGGCCTGTAGTTTGACACTTCTTCCCTGTCACCACTTTTGTGTAGAGGTATGACATCAGCCATTCTCCAGTCCTGAGGAACCTCTCCTGTTTCCAAGAATCTGTTGAATACATCCTTTAACAGCCCTGCAAGAACCTCTCTGAGCTCTTTCAGTATCCTTGGATGTATCCCATCCGGTCCCATGGCTTTGTCCACTTTCAGTTTAGCAAGTTGTTCTAACACCTCATCTTCTGTGAATGGTGTGGTGTCTACTTCATTCCTATTTTTATATTTGGGAGTCACAGCTGATCCATCTCCAGGATTTTCTTTAGTAAAAACAGAGCAGAAGTATTCGTTTAGCAATTTCGCTTTTTCAAAGTCACTTTCCACGAGTCCTTTCCCAGTACTTCTGAGTCCTGCAATTCCAACTCTGATCTTCTTCCTTTCCCGAATATACCTGAAGAAAGATTTGTCGACACCCTTAACATCCTTAGCCATCTTTTCCTCTGCCTTTGATTTTGCTATCCTTATTTCTCTTTTTGACTCTTTGAGTTTGATCCTGTATTCATTTCTGTGTTCTTCTGTTTGCAAGCTTTTGAATTTTGCGAAAGATGTGTTTTTTGCCTTACTTGAGCAGCCACTTCTTTGGAAAACCAAATAGGTTTCCTTCTCCTCTTCTTTTTATTTACTTTTCTTACATATTTATCTGTTGCCCCTTTTATTGCCACCTTTAGTTTAGCCCATTGCAATTCCACTTCCTTTATCTCCTTCCACCCCGTCATCTCCTCCTTTAGGTATTCGGCCATTTTATTGAAGTCAGTGTTTTTGAAGTTTAGGACTTTGAGCTTGCTATGTTTAGCCTGTACCTTGGCTCTTATCTCAAGCCACACCATGTGATGATCGCTGTTGCTCACAGGGGCACTCACGCAGACATTCGACATGCTATCACCGTTGGTGAGCACTAAATCCAGCGTTGAGCTTTCCCTGGTTGGTTCCATCACCATTTGTCTAAGTAATGCATCTTGGAGAGCATCTACAATTTTTATGCTTCTTTCCAGATGTGCAGAAGGAGTAATCCAATCCACATTAGGTAGATTAAAGTCACCCAAAATGATTTCTTCCCCCTTTGTGGCTATCTTGGTAATATCTATAATCAATTTGTTATCTATCTCTTCAATTTGAGTCGGAGGTCTGTAGACTACAGCAGTATGGATGACAGTGCCATCTCCTCTTTCCAACGCAATCCAGAGCGCTTCTTCTTTTCCTCATCTACAGGTGGTCCTTCTCCAGTATTTTCTTTAGTAAAAACAGAGCAGAAGTATTTGTTTAGCAATTTCGCTTTTTCAATGTCATTTTCCACGAGTCCGTTCCCAGCACTTTTGAGTCTTGCAATTCCACATCTTATCTTCTTCCTTTCCCGAATATACCTGAAGAAAGTTTTATCGCCACACTTCACATCTTTAGCCATCTTTTCCTCTGCCTTTGATTTTTCTTTCCTTATTTCTCCTTTTTGTCTCTTTGAGTTTGATCCTGTATTCATTTCTGTGTTCCTTTGTTTGCAGGCTTTTAAATTTTGCAAAAGCTGTGTTTTTTGCCCTTATTTGAGCAGCCACTTCTTTGGAAAACCAAATAGGTTTCCTTCTCCTCTTATTTTTATTTACTTTTCTTACATATTTATCTGTTGCCCCTTTTAGTTTAGCCCATTGTAATTCCACTTCCCTTATCCCCTTCCACCCTGCCAACTCCTCCTTTAGGTACTTGGCCACTTTACTGCAGTCAGTGTTTTTGAAGTTTAGGACTTTGAGCTTGCTATGATTGGACTGCACCTTGTCTTTTATCTCAAACCACACCGTGTGATGATCGCTGCTGCTCACAGGGGCACCCACCCAGACATTTGACACGCTATCATCGTTGGTGAGCACCAAATCCAGCGTTGAGCTTTCCCTGGTTGGTTCCATCACCATTTGTCTAAGTAACGCATCTTGGAAAGCATCCACAGTGCTTTTGCTTCTTTCCAGATTTGCAGAAGGAGTAATCCAATCCACATCGGGTAGATTAAAGTCACCCAATATGATCACTTCACCCTTTGTGGCTATCTTGGCAATATCTATAATCAGTTCATTATCTATCTCTTCAATTTGAGTCATAGGTCTGTAGACTACAGCAGTATGGGTGACAGTGCCATCTCCTCTTTCCAGCACAATCCAGAGCACTTCTTCTTTTCCCCATGCCCCCTGCATTTCAGTAGCTTTAATATTGCTTTTGACATACAAGGCTACTCCTCCTCCTTTTCCATTTTCTCTGTCTCTTCTGAATAGATTATAACCAGCTATGGCTATATCCCAATCATGCGATTCATTAAACCATGTTTCTGTAATGGCCACAATGTCCAAGTCCATTTTCACAATTAGGGCTTCCAACTCCGGATTTTTGTTGGCTAAGCTTCGAGCATTTGTGCTCATTGCTTTCCAGCATTTAACTGGCTTGCATGTATTTTGCATTGATTTTGGTTTGCCCACTTCTTCCCACTTGCTTTTGATGTGTGGTTTAAAAGTGTGGATGTTTCTGATGTTATTCTGCTTTTGCAGGGAGTGACGTCCTGAACTTGACCTTCCCCATCCGTCACCCACTTTTTCTAGTTTAAATGTATATCTACATACCGCCTGAATTTTTCACTTAGGATTCGTTTCCCTGTGACAGAGAGATGTAGTCCATCAGCACAGTATAGTCTCTTGTTGGTCCATCTGTTTCCCCAGTTGCCTATAAATCTGAATCCTTCTTCTTTGCACCAGGTCTGGAGCCATGTGTTAAAGCTGTTTATGCGATGTAGCCTTTCGGCCCCCTTACCAAGAACAGGTAGAACTTCTGAGAATTCTACAGTGTTAACAATGGGCTTCAGTTTCTCTCCCAGAGTTTGGAAGGCCCTTTGAACTGTAGTGGCACTGTTTCTAGTCAGGTCATTTGTACCCAAGTGAATGACAACATCAATTTTGGAGTGCTCACCTTCAGAGCTAAGTACATCAACAATTTGGTTTGCATTCCTGCTAGCTGAAAAGCCTGGGAGGCATTTGACTAACTTCTCTCCTTTGAACTGTGTTCCCAAGTTGGTGCCTCTGATGATGGAATCACCAAGTAGTAGTAGTTTTCTGTTCCTTGAGTTTTTCTTCATACTTGGTGCTTTATCAGGAGATTGGGCATTGACTGTCTCATTTAAGGGGCCCTTCAGTTTCCATGGAATGGGCATCCTCATTAACCAAAGCAGAGAAGGCACTATGCAGTGATATCTCATGATCTACATGGTGTTTCTGAGTTACAGATCGCAATCTACCAGAGCCCACTGTGATCCATTTGTTCCTGGGATCTTTGATTCTTTGTGGGAGCGGTGGTGGACTTTGTTTGGTTTGTATCCTAGAAGAGGTGCATTTCATTGTGGCTACTTCTTCCCTTAATATAGTCAATTCTTTATGCATGGCTGCTAACTTGAGGCATATAGAGCAAGCTCTTAGGTTCCAGATGATTCTTCTCAGAATGAAGGCACCACAATTATTGCACTGAATACAAGACATGCTTGGTCCTAGAAGGAGAAGAAGAGAAGGTGGACGTAGCACCAAATTAAGAGGATAGATGTCAACGTATGTGACCGCTATATAGGCAATGCAGCCCTGGGGTGGGTGGGGTGAGGGGTGGGGTGGACGGGAACCTAAGTGTCCTTGGCCAGTAGGCCTTACATGAATTGAGGGCACACTTAGATATCTGATTTAAGGGCTACACAAGGAATGTAGGCAATCAGAATATTCCTGAAAGCGAATGCAAAACCAACAGTTAAATTTTATATCAGCAGCAGCAACAACAAACAACAAGACAGGCAAAAGATACAATGCTAAAAGCTTAGCTGTGTGCAGGCTGTGGAAGCTGTGAAAAAGGTATAAAAGGCAACAGCAAAAGCCAGATGGATTCTTGAATGCATATTTATAGGACTAGCCAGCAGGAAGAAGGAAGTGACAGTGCCTTTGTATAAGTCTCTGGTGAGATCTTATTTGGAATATTGTGTACAGTTCTGGACACTGCACCTTCAAAAATGATAAAAGCAGAATGGATTCGGTCCAGAGGGCATCTACCAAATGGTTAATGGTCTTCATCATAAAAAAAATATGGGGACAGATTTAAAGATCTAAATAGATATACTTTGGAAAGAAAGGCAAGAGATGAAAGATATGATAGAGAAATTTAAATGTCACTTCATTGCTCTCTATCGATTTCCACATCCAGTTCAAACTTCTTCTACTGACCTACAGTACAAGTGCATTCACTCTGCTGTTCCTCATTACCTCTTTTCTCTTATCTCTCTCTCTACACCTCTCCTCAGGAAACTCCACTCATCAGGCAAAATCGCTTCTTTTTCATTGCCAACTCCAGACTCTGTTTATTCCACCTTGCTGTACCATATGTTTGGAACAACATACCTGAGTTTGTGCATCAGGTCCTATCTCTGGTTCTATTCAAATCCAGGATGAAACCTCACCCCTTTGTGGCTGCTTTTGGATCCTGACCCCTTTACTCTCCTGTTTATCACCCGTGCATGTTAAAACTATCTCATCCCCTGTTTGTTGTGTTTGTCTTGCACAGACTGTAAACTCTATTGAGAAAGGACTGTCTCTCATGAATATATGTACAGTGCTGAGTACACATTATAGCGCTACACAAATCATAAATAGTAGTAGTAAGAATAATAAATGCAAAGGAGGTGGGCCTCTTCCAATTGTGAGTTCATCAAGTCATAGAATGAAGATGAAAGGGACAAGATTCAGGAATAATCCGAATAAATATTTCTTTACAGAAAGGGAGGATGTGTGGAATAGCCTCCTAGGGGAAGTGGTGGAAACGAGGACGATATCTGAATTCAAAAAAGCACAGAAGTATAGAGGAACTCTAAGGGAGAGGAAGGAATTTGCTAGTATGGATGGGCAGACTGCATAGACCATATGGTTTTTATCTACCATTATTTTCGGTTTTTCTATACTGTCATACCTGGATAATGGACAACAATTTTAATCACGGTGACAGCCTGCAATTTTCTTGATATCCAAAATGTCAGCAGTTGGGTATGCTCTTTTGTCAGCCTTTTCCCCCTTCTCTAGATGTAAATAATAACATAGAGAGAGGATGATAATCTTATAAATGATAATGAGAGAAAAAGATGCTTTTCCATATCGCCCTGCTAGACCAGTCCAAACAAGTAGGTTTTGTTCCTTTACCTGCAGATTGGTGGAGACAAAGAACCAATGAAAAGCCCAGATTTCAATGACATTACTCCTATGCCTCTATTTGCCTCAGCCACCAGAGGTCCCTTCAGTATTTCTTTGTCTCCAGCAGATGGTGGATGGATTTTCTCCTCTCTGAAGAAAATCTGAGGATTCAGGGGAAAAAAGATTGATTAAATGCTCGTGAATGATCACCGTGACTCCCTCAACTGAGCGTGATGTGGGAGACTCCACTAGACTGCAGTCTTTTCGGTAGCCATAAGAAAAGGGAAAATTGGTTCAGCTCCATGCTCTTATCATGGTAAGGGCCTACTCAGCAGCCACAAATTGAAAGGATTTGGAAGGATCTAGAAGAATGCAGCAACCTCACACAACCTCAGTGCCCCCTCTCTCCTCCTCTGTCCCCTTGCTCTCTCCTGAAGATTGCAGATGGCTCTCAGAGGAATCAGCCAGCCAGCCACCTTAAACGCAGTGCCTGCAAAGCAGAGAAATAGTTTCAGAGGAGTAGAGCTGAGCCTGGCATGGATCCTCCATCTGGGGCTCTCAGGGGATGAGTATGAAGGATGGACCTCATCATTGTCCTTATTGGGAACTCCTGGTTCTGGCTGTGTGGGACGCAATTCAGGATGGATTGCTGGTGACCATTGGCTCTGGGGGAGGCGTGTTTTCTGCCATTTTCTGCAAACATTAATAACGTTTTTGCTTATTGTGCACCTGGTGATCGCGAGGTCCTAACGTGCATTCCATCCAAGTGGCTCCAACATGTGCTCATTCCCTAACACCTGTAACGTGCATAACAAACGCGTAGTTAACACACACTCATGGGCTGATGTAGCCTTAGCATGCGCTGTTGTGATACTTGCTCTAACTCTTTACATCTTCTTCCAGGAAACATTGTTTGACCTGTGGCAAAGGAGGAGCCTCCTCCCTGGATTCTGGACTCTGTCTTTGCTGCATGGCAGTTTCTGAGTCGCCCATGGAAGACTTGCTTTCACCCTCTCAACCGAGGGATGTGGTTAGTCTGACCTTGCCTGCCTCAGGGCAGGAGGTCACAGAAGGCATTCTGGGTAAGGATATTCAGCTGGCCTGATGCTCCTGTGACCATGCTGTGAGCTGCTCTTAATCCTCTAGGGGATCTGTGGCAGCCGTGCCCCCTGGTATTGAGGAGTCTTATCCAAGAGGAGAGTTTCTGAATTACGGATTGTCTTCCCTGGAATTCTTTTCCTTTTTGCAACAGGCCTGGTCCTTCTGGCATAGAAATTCATACCCTGTGGCCTCTGGATGCCCCCAGATGCAGTCTTGCACCAGGCAGGCTGAAAGTAGAAGTCCTGTTAGATTTCCATTAGCTAAGCTCCCTGGAGAGGAGCACTCCCTGGAGATGGGGAACAGATGGGAGCTATATGAGATGTTAACTATGTCTCGGATTCAGATGGCTCAGTACTGGGCTCTGATGTGGATGAGGAAGTGCTCTCACCTTCAAAAGATTATGCAGAGGTCAAGTGATCCAACTATTCTCGGAGGAGGAGCAGGCAGCGTTGATTGCCAGTTTCATCTGCCTTGAACTTGATGGATGCTTCCGGCGCAAAGCAGGAGCTGAAGGTACACCCGCTCCTTCAAGGGATGTGAAAATCCACTACTGTCATCCCATTCTCTGAGGTAATCAAGGATATGATCCATTTGGAGTGGGACTCCTCCAACTCCCTACCCAAAAGGTTAAGGAAGTATAAGATCATCTACAGAGAAGCATGTCAAATTGTTTGGCATTCCCAAGGTGGATGGGCACATCATGGCGGATACAAGATGGACCACCATTCCTGTGGAAGGCGGATCGGCCTTAAAGGATATTTTTTTTGGACTGTAAGGTGGATTCCTTGCTGTGGAGCCAGTTCGCTGTGACAGTGGCTATTCTGCAGCTGATGGTATGTACCAGCCTGACGTCTCAAGCCCTGCTACAGTGGATTTAGTCTCTTCTGCCAGAGAAGTTGGCTGCAGCCTTCCTTTCTGATGCCATATATGACCTGGTATGTTTGGCTGGCTCCAGCACTGGGCAGTGGACACATCCTCCAAAGTTCGGGTGGCTCAACTGACCTTTAAGGGGAAGCTTTTAATTGGAACTGATTTGGAGAAGCTGGTGAAGGACTTGGGCGAGACAAAATCTTACTGCCTTCTGGAAGACAGGGCCAAGAGGCCTGTGAAGTGGGCTGGTGGCCCT
Organism: Ichthyophis bannanicus; assembly: GCA_033557465.1. Classification (NCBI taxonomy): domain Eukaryota; kingdom Metazoa; phylum Chordata; class Amphibia; order Gymnophiona; family Ichthyophiidae; genus Ichthyophis; species Ichthyophis bannanicus. Next base: position 225,490,176 of record CM066031.1, read on the forward strand.
TTCTCATCAGCCTGTCATTCCTAGGCGTCTCGGGACTATCATCATTACTATCATCATTTTCTTCCCCTCTGGTTCTGGGCCTCAGGCTCTTTCTCAGTACTTTCATGGAGTGTGTGGGCCCAAAGACTTGGTCCCCTCCAGAAGAGGACACACCAGGGCCGTGCAATGAAGGTTTGGAAGCCCATTCCCTGGTTCTTCCGTTGGACAGCAGGCTTCACCATTTCTTTCGGGAATGGGCCCTAGTTACCAAGCATCATTGAGTGCTAGACACCATTTATTTGGCTATGTCCTAGAATGCAAAGAGCCAATTCTGGATGCCTTCGTCATTTCCCCTTGTGGGGCTGTGATCAAAAGTGCTGCTGTGTGGACCATCTTGGACAAGTTGCTATGCCTGAAGGTGGTGGTGCTCGCCCCCCTGGACGAGCGGGGCATGGGCAGATACTCCATCTATTTCATTGTGCCAAAGGACGGTTTCTTCTGGCCCATTCTGGACCTCAAGGGGGTCAACAAGTATGTGTGCATCCTGCACTTTTGGATGGAAACACTGCACTCTGTGATTCGAGCTGTGTACTGAGGGGAATTCTTAGCTTCTCTGGATCTGGCCGAGGTGTATTTTCATATCCCGATCTGGGTGAATCAGCAGAAGTATCTGCGTTTTGCTATGTTTGACTCTCACTATCAGTTTGCTGCCCTCCCTTTTGGGCTGTCCACCCCCCCCCAAGGATGTTCTCCAAGATCATGGTGATGCTGGCTGTGGCGCCAAAGAATCTGTATCCATCCCTATCTGGACAACTGGCTTATATGAGCTTGTTCCCTTTCAGAAGCATCTCGAGTCGTGTCCTTTTTGGAAAGCCTTGACTGGGTGATCAATCAGAGAAAGAGCCAGTTGTTGCCTATCCAGTCCTTGGAGTTTCTGGAAGCACATTTCAACACTCAAGTGGGCAAAGTTTGCCTGCCAGAGGAGGAAGTCAAAAGACTGTTGGATTTCCTGGCATTGTTCTATGCGCAGCAGGTCCTCAGAATCTGGGATTATCTTCAGCTCCTCAGATTGATGGTGGCAACCACAGAGATGGTGCCATGGGTATGTGCTCACATGCGACCACTCCAGCGTGCCTTGTTGGTTTGGTGGTCCCTGAGTTCACAGGAGTTCAAGTGCAGGCTTCCGCCCCCTTGATGGTGAAAGCCAATCTCTGGTGGTGGCGGCAGCCCTGTCATCTGAGGAAGGGCGTACCACTGGACAATTTCTCCTGCTGATGATGGATGCCATTCTCTTGGGCTGGGGAGCCCATTGCCAAGATTGTATGGCCCAGAGCCATTGGAACTGCAGGGAAGTGATGTGGTCCATCAACCGCCTTAAGATGAGGGCCATCAGGTTAGGTTTTCTGCATTTCCGGCCCCTGGTCGAAGGCCGGGTGAGTCAAGTGTTTTCAGACAGTGCCCAGGCAGTGATTTGTCAATAGGCAAGGCAGCACAAGGAGCACCAGGGTAGCTCTGGAGATGGCTCTCCTATTTGCCTGGGCAGAGAAGAATCTCCTAGCCTTGTCAGCCCACACATTGCTGGGGTGGACACTGTGGAAATGGACTTCCTCAGCTGGCAATCACTTGTTCCTAGAGAGTGGGAGATGAGTTAGGAGGCATTTCAGTTGATTCTGCGCTGCTGGGATCACCCTGAAATGGATCTGTTGGTGACCCGCTCCAATGCCAAAGTTTATCTCTTCTTCTGTCGCCACACTGAGATGGGGTCTGAGGGCGTCAATGCCCTGACCCAGTCTTGGCCAAATCAGCAGCTGCTGTACCTGTTTTCTCTGTGGCCCCTGGTGGAGCATGTGATTCAGCGTATAGAATGCAAACCAGGGCAGGATAGTTCTGGTGATGTCGGATTGGCCAAGGACAGCATGGTTTGGAGATCTGAGGTGACTTTTGCAGGTTTATTTATTCGTTTTTATATACCGCACTTTTCAAGATCAGTGTGGTTTACATATAACACGAACAGTAAACCATTTACATAGAACAGGAAGATACATAGAACTTAGAACCATGGAACAGGTATTAAACAGGCATTAAGAACAGGCAGCAAAAACATTAAATGTTAAAATAGGGGGAACGCAAGAGGGAGAACTAAAAGCAAGCTGGCTGGACAGTAGAGTCATAGTACCAGGTCTAGTTAGGGTGGCTGGTTATAAGCTAGCTGAAACTGGTCTGAGATGGCTCGGATTGCTGCAAGTAGGGCATTCCATAGGATTGGTGCATATAAAGAAAAGGAAGGATTCTTCATAGCCTGGATGCATGTCCTTAATGCTGAGGGGATGACAAATGAGTTCACCATGCATGATTTCCTGATTCTGTTTTCAGGGGTACGTTTTATGAGTGCTGCAAGGGAGATCACAGACATGCCATTAAGTGACTTGAAGGTAAGTAGAAGGGCTTTGTATATCAGGCGACTTGTCAACGGGGGCCAGTGTAGCTGAATCAAGAGGGGTGTGATGTGATTGAATCTGGACGCACTGAGGAGTATTTGGGCAGCTGTGTTCATGGTCAATTCTAATGGCTGGAGAGTGTGCTTTGGCAGGCCATGGAAAATTATGGCCTCTTTGGCTGTCTCCGTCTCAGGGTCTATTGCGGCAGGTACTGATTGTTCCGGAGGACCAGGCTCCCTTCTCACTTACGGCATAGCTCTTGAAAGGAGAGCACTAATGCATAAGGGTAACTCCCAAGCAGTAGTCTCTACTCTGCTTGGTGCCCAGAGGAAGTCTACCAAGCTAGCATACATACAGATATGGTGCCTCTTTGAGCGCTGGTGCAGCATGTGGCAGTTGGCTCCTGAGACAGCAAAGTGTCCTCCCTGTTGGCCTTTCTGCAGGATGGCTTAGAGAAGGGCCTTTCCCTTAGCTCTCTGAAAGTTCAGGTGGCAGCTCTGGCCTGTTTCTGTGGTCTAGTGGTAGGCAAGTCTTAGGCCTTGCAACCGGTATCTCATGTTTGCTCCAGGGCATTTGGCAATCCCTTCTCCCCTTCGGTCTGTGATCCCTTCCTGAGATCTGTGTCTGGTGCTCAGGGCCCTAATTGCAACTCCCTTTGAGCCATTGAAGCATGCCACCTTAAAGGATTTGATGCTCAAGACTGTCTTCTTGGCTGCGATTTGTTCCACAAGGCAGATTTCCAAGCTTCAGGCTCTGTCTTGCTGAGCTCCGTATCTGTCCTTTTTGAAGGAGGCCATTTCCATTCAGCCTGTGCCTTCTTTCTTGCCTAAGGTGCTTTCTTCCTTTCACATGAACCAGGTGGTTTACCTAACCTCCTTTCCGAAGGAGCAATGTCGGGGGAAGGATAAGGATCTTTGCCTGATGGATGTCCAGAGGGTGCTCCTCTATTACCTGGAGGTTACAAATTCATTTTGTAGGTCCAACCATCTTTTTGTACTGTTTGCTAGCCAATGCAAGGGTGAAGCAGTGGCCAAGTTGACTTTGGGGTGCTGGATTAGGGAGGTTATTGCCTTGGTGTGAATCAGCCAGTTCTAGGGGGTTTGCATGCCCATTCTAGCCAAGCACAAGCATCCTTATGGATGGAGTGGAGTTCAGTAGCCCCTGCAGACATTTGTTGGGCAGCAACGTGGGCTTCACTTTCCACTTCTGTCAAGCATTACCACTTGGATGTCCATGAATGGGCAGACATGGCCTTTGGCTCAAGACCTTTGCGAGCTGCTGTGTCATCTTCCCACCCAGTGGTGTTTTAGTTTTGGTATATCCCACTTGTCTGGACTGGTCTAGCAGGACGATATGGAAACTGACCTCATTGATGTCATTGAAATCTGGGCTTTTCATTGTTTTTTTGTCTCCACCAATCTGCTGGTAGGGAAACACAACCCACTTGTCTGGACTGATCTATCAGGGCTGAAGGAAAGGACATTAACTGATAAGTAAAATGTCATCTTATGAGAAAAATAACATCCATACCTAAGTAAAGAGGCAGGGCTTGCGAGAGTCATGTTTAGATACTCTTAAGGGCTCTATAGTATTTTAGCTATATGCTATCAAACAGGAATATTTTAAAGTAGGGAGGGTTCCTTTTAGTGTGATGTAATGTTAAAGGAAATGCTGCCTATCCCTGAAGGTGGGGCAAGGGAATAAAGTAGACTCTTAGAGTCCTGGAAAGTTGTTGTCAACCAGAAAGAAGTTAGGAAGGGCAGTGGTTCTTCCTTCCCAGAAGGAAAGTGGGCTACTCTCCTCACACCAGTTGGAAGAGTCCTGGGGAGGGATGTGTTTGAGCAGAGTTCAGGAAGATGAATATCCCAAGGTCACGGGGACAGGAACTTTACTTTGGCAGCAATGTTTACCAGTAAGTTATTTGACATAATTTGGTCTTGTAAAGAGGGAGAGGAAAACTTCTACAGTTTTCCTGAATTGAAGGGAGAAAACTCCCCCACTGGGAACATTATTGTTGTTAAGTGCCATCGAGTCGGTATCAACTCATGATGACCCTCTGGATAGTTCTCCTAAACAGTGTTCGGCCTTCAGTCAGGCAGCTCATTGTTGATAGAGTGGCATGTTATGAGGCACAATTTTGTTCCATGTGCTCAAGATATTTGAGGATTGGATTTTAAGAGGATTTTATGTGTTTCTTACTGAAGTTCTATGCAATCAATAAAGACTAAGATTATACACTTTACAAATTATTTTTCTGTATTTTTAAACCATTTTCCTGCTGTTTTATGGATTATTTCTGTGGCAGTAAACCTAATTCTAGTGTGGACTATTTTTGAGTTTAGTGACAGTGAATGTGATCACCTAGGCTAGAGCTACCCAACCTTTTTAGTTGTGTAGATTCCTTATTAATCTCCAAAAATTCAGAGACACCCTCCCCCCCACCCCACCGACTCATCCCCACCAAGCCTGGAGCCCCTCCCCTCAGCATCAAGCCTGTCCCCACTAGCCCTCTTTATCTCCCCTCCCTTTCCTGTTCCCACCAGTCTCTTTCTCTTTCCCTCCAGCCAATCCCCACAAGTCTCAGTCTTTTTCTTCCCCCAGCCAATCCTCCCCAGGGAGTCCCTTTTGAACCGTTTGTAATGGTCTCAGGGACTCCAAGAGTCCATGGACCATAGATTGGAAACCACTGCCCTAAGCCTGGTCTCACAACTATTCCTGTGCCCACTGCAAGAACTCGATTCCAGGCACTGCAGTCAGTAGATAAATTTACACTACAACCTCTGAAGGAAAATTCCCTTACCGCCACAGGGAAGATCTCTAACAGGAAGATTACTCATTTAAAATCCAATTACACATAAAAAAATGTTTAGTTAGGTATTACTACAGCTGGTCTAGGTTTCTTTTTTTTAGTCTTATTTTTATTGGGGTAAAGCGAGATTTACAGCTCTCACAAGCAAACTAAACAACTCTTTACATATACAAATAGCAAATCACACAAACAGGATAACAGATGATCAAATATCATTTGATGTTCCTCTTTCCTTCCCAAAACTAGCATATGATCTATAATAGTAGTATACCCAATATCTTTAATTACTTGATTTGACTGAATTCTTTGAGAACTTCATTTCCAGCCCAAAATAAATTTTTGTAGGATTAAAGCCCATATAAAGTTCTGAATGAGAAAATAGTGAATGATAATTGGGATTCTCTTTTGGTCATAGCCAAAGATACATGGGAAGAAAAACACTTAGCTCTAAGCAGCACATCACTAACAGTACAGTCTAGACAACGGACATTTTAACTGAACGGATGATCAGCACTATTCACTTAACTTTACTAAACAAGACTGTACAAATAGCCCCACTAATTATTGATCTCTCTAGTTTTTAAAAATAAATATTTATTTATTTTATTTAGAAGGATTTAGTATACCGCCTTATCATTAAATCAAGGCAGTGTGGCACATCAATCAAAATCAATAATAAAGTGTGGTTTGTAGCATGCAGTGTGAGAACTGAGAAGTGTAGTGTGTGGGGCAGTGCGTTAGATTATATCGGTGAACTATTTACATAATGAGCTATATACATATAGCTCATTATATATAAATATTGCCAACTGTTATAACATTTTACTCTACCTGATATTGCTAAGTCCATTTGGACTTTCCCCCCCATTTTTGGATTTCTTTTTGGTTTGTTTCACATTTAATAAAAATTGTTTTAACACGTGTTTGAATTGTTTATCATATTGTAATCAACTTAAAGTGTGCCAAATCATAGTTAATATATACCGATGGCTCGATTTTCAACTGGGTGGTGTTATGTGCTGTGTCGGCACATAGCCGGCCCCCCTTCCGCCTAACCCAGATTTTCAATGCTGAGGTCATATGTGCCCCCAGCATTGAAAATCTGGGTCTCACCGCACAACCTGGAAGCTGCAGGAGCTGGCTGGGTAGCACCGATTTTCGATGCTACCCGCTTAGCCCCTGCACCTGAAAGATAGGTGAGGAAAAACCTTGCTTATCTTTAAGGCACAGAGGGCTAAGTGGGTAGCATCGAAAATCGGTGCTACCCAGTTAGCCCTTTCCTCTGCCCCTGCTCCCCCAACACGCCCCCATGCTAACCGCATAACATTTGGGCACATTAGGGACTTATCTGGGATTTTTGAAGGGCACTACCCATGTAGGTGCCCTTTGAAAATCCCAGATATGTCATTTACAAGGGTAACACTAGGGCAGTTACCTGGGTAAATGCCTTCGAAAATCAGGCCCTAAAATTTTTAAAGGTGAGCTAACAAACCAAATGCATGTTAAAATGTATACATCCCAACTTAACATTATGAGGTGCCTAGAGTTCCTTGCAAGTTTACGCAAATAAATCAAGGTATTTTAGTGATTTATGTGTGGCTTGCAGTCGAGTGTTATTTTGAAAGTACGCGCCATGGACTGATGGTGTATACTTTCACTGGTGGCATGCGCAGGGGCAGAGTTTGAGCAGAGCATACTTGGGCATATATTGACATGTGTACTTTACAGCCTAGGCCCCCCTAAGTGTGTAAAATATGTGTGGTTATTTACATCTGCTCCAGAGCTGCTGCAAGTGACCGCAATTATGTATATGTGTTTCTGCAGCTCCTTATGCTAGTATTCTAGAAAGTAAAATCCAAGCAGATAGCAGAGTTACTCCCTGTAACAGGTGATCTCCGGGAACAGCAGGAATTTAGTCTTCACATATGGGTATCGTCGGTACCGACGGAGCATGCACGGGAACGCTCCCCAGTGTCCAATTAAAAAGCTTTTGGGAGTATCCCCACAGTGCCTGCGTGCTGCCTTCCCGCCTTTCCCAACTGCCTCTCTCCAGTTGAGTTTAAAGCTGAGACAAAGAGAGAGAGAGAGAGAGAGAGAGGGAAAGGGAAAGAGATAGATAGAGAGATACAACTCCTAGGGGAGGTGGGTGGGTTGTGAAGACTTAAATTCCTGCTGTTCCCGGAGATCACCTGTTACAGGTGAGTAACTATGCTATCTCCAGGAACAAGCAGGAATGTAGTCTTCACATATGGGGACTCCCTAGCTTTAGATGCCAGGGAGAGAACCCCAGAAGGGTTCTGTGAAAGGGCTCCACTTCCCCCTATGGATCTCCGGCATCCTACCAGGGATGGTGGGTAGGAGTTGATTAGGTATGGAACAAGTGTTGGAGAACAGCCTGACCAAACAAGGCATCCCGGCGGGAGTCCTTGTCCAAGCAGTAATGGGCTGTGAAGGTATGAACCGAGGCCCAAGTGGCTGCTCGACAGATGTCATCGATAGACACAGAGTGCAGATGAGCCATTGAAGCTGCCATGGCTCTCACATTGTGAGCTGTGACATAGCCCTCCAGAGGAAGATTCTTACTCTGATAGGCAAAGGAAATACACTGTGCAATCCAGTTAGACAGTGTTCTCTTGGAGACTGGAAGTCCCAAATGAGAAGGATCAAAAACAACAAAGAGTTGAGAGGACTTTCTATGTTGCTGTGTTCTTTGTAAGTAAAAGGCTAAAGCTCTTTTACAGTCCAAAGTATGAAGATTCCTTCCTGCATTTGATGCATGAGGCCTTGGAAAAAAACACAGGCAGGTAGACCGCTTGGTTCAGATGAAAAGGCGAGACCACCTTTGGCATAAAGTGTGGATGAGTCCTAAGGACTACCTTGTCATGATGGAATCTTGTATAAGGCGGATCAGCCACTAGTGCCTGCAATTCACTGATGCGATATGCTGATGTGATTGCAATGAGAAAGATAACTTTCCAGGAAAGGAATTTCAACGAGGTAGTAGCTAAGGGTTCAAAAGGTGGCTTCATGAGCTGGCAAAGGACCAGGTTTAAGTCCCATGCCACTGGTGGTGGCCTAATGGGAGGCTTAGTTAGAAGAAGGCCTCTCATAAATCTTGCTATAAGAGAATGGGAGGAAATAGGTTGTCCATTTAAAGGCTTGAAAGAAGCTACAATAGCACGTAAATGGACTCTTACTGAGTTAGTCTTAAGTCCTGCACTGGATAAATGAAGGAGATACTCCAGCAATGATTCTAGAGGTATCGCATGGGGGCTAAGACCCTTCTGCGAGCACCATATGGTAAACTTTGTCCACTTGAAAGCATAAGAACGTCTTGTGGAAGGTTTTCTGGAAGCATAAAGGATATCCTTTACTTGCTGAGAAAGGTTAAGATCATGAAGATCTAGGCCTTCAGCAACCAAGCCCTGAGATGCAGAGACTGGGGATTGGGATGCCATAACATTCCGTCCTCCTGAGATAGGAGATCTGGAGCAGACCCTAACTCCAGAGAGGGAGCTTGAGAGAGATGTAGAAGCAGAGGGTACCACACTTGCCGTGGCCAATGTGGAGCTATGAGAATCATACGGCCTCTGTCTCTCTGAAGCTTGAACAGGATTTGGGGAATTAGGGGAATGGGTGGAAAGGCATAAAGGAAGTCTTGACCCCAATGAAGGAGGAAAGCATCCCTGGCCTGAGAGCCCTGAGCCGGAATTCTGGAACAGAACCGGGGAAGTTTGGCATTCAATGGACTTGCAAAGAGGTCTATGTCCGGGGTTCCCAAAATTTGAAAAATCTTGGCCACCTGGTCTGCATGTAGAGACCATTCGTGTGGAAGCAGAACTCGACTGAGTCTGTCTGCCCAAGAGTTTTGGATACCTGGATCGATACAATAACAGCAGCTACAGGTACCAGTCTATCAACAATGAGCCGCCTGACTGAAGACCGAACACAATTTAGGATAGCTATCCAGAGGGTCTCCATGAGTCGACTCCGACTCGACGGCACTTAACAACAACAACAACAACAACACCGCCAGGAGATGAATCTTGTGCTCTCTGGCGAGGGCCCATAGTCGCAAAGCTTCGTTGCAAAGCGACAGAGAGCCTGTTCCTCCCTGCTTGTTCACGTAGAACATGGCTACTTGGTTGTCCGTATGAATGAGGACTGTCTTGTAGCTGAGCAGGGTGTGGAACACTCGAAGAGCAAGGAAGATTACTCTGAGCTCTAAGAGATTGATGTGTAGATGAGTCTCCTGTGGAGTCCAAGTGCTTTGGGTGGAGAGGTCTTGCAGATGAGCTCCCCAACCCATTGGTGAAGCATTTGTTGTGAGAGTTGCCTGGGGTAATGGTTGTTGAAATGGGGACCCCATCAACAGGTTTTGAGTGGACTGCCACCATTGGAGGGTCAAAATAAGGTGATTTGTGTTTGCTATTTTGTCTGACAGGCACTCTGATGCCTGGGTCCATTGAGTGGATAAAGTCCACTGGGCTGCTCTCATATGGAGGCGAGCATAAGGAACCACATGCATGGTAGATGCCATGTGGCCTAGCAGTTGTAACATTTCTCGAACAGTGAGAAGAGGCTTTAGCACTGTTTGAGAGGCTAACTGCACCATGCGAAGGCAACGGGTCTGGGGAAGATAGGCTCTTGCTTTTCTGGTATCCAGCAAAGCTCCTATGAACTCTAGAGACTGAGTGGGAGTTAGGCTGGATTTTGGGATGTTTATGACCAGACCCAAATACTGAAGGATATGCATTGTGCAAGACAGAGAAATCCTGGGGCTCGAATGAACCAGTCGTCTAAGTAGGGGAAGACGAATATTCCTAGAGTGCGAAGAAATGCTGCTACCACAGCCATGCACTTCGTAAATACTCTTGGTGCTGAGGCTAGGCCAAAAGGAAGCACCCTGTATTGGTAGTGCTTTCCTTGAAAAAGGAACCGAAGGAACTTTCTGTGAGTTGGATGGAAGAGAACATGAGTGTACGCATCCTTGATATCTAGAGAACAAAGCCGATCCTGGCTCTGAAGGTATGGCAGCAGAGTTCCCAGAGAAATCATCTTGAATTTCTCTTTGAACAGGAATTTGTTCAATTCTCTGAGGTCCAAAATAGGTCTGTGTCCCCCTGTTTTCTTTGGGATAAGGAAATAGGGGGAGTAAAACCCTGTACCCTGTTGAGGAATGGGTACCTCTTCTATTGCCCCTGGGGCAAGAAGCATAGTGACCTCTTGATCTAACAGGTTGATGAGAGAGGTCTGAGAATTGAAATGTCTTACCATTGTGGGAGGGGGCATGCAGAGAAAGTGAAGCTTGTACCCCTATTTGATAATGGAGAGAGTCCAATGTTCTACTGTTATCTGCCCCCATCTGGGGGCAAAGTGAGACAACCTTCCTGGAATGGTGGAAGGTTCTGGTCCATTGAGGGCCAGGAAAGCTAAGTTCTCTAGATGGAAGTCAAAGGCCTTGTGGAGGCTGTGACTGCTGAGATGGGTGAGGCTTAGCAGTCTTTGCTTTCCTTTGTTTAGGTGGTTGCTGACTCTTTCGGGCAGGTTGACCTGCAGAATGTCCCTCCTGAGAATAAGAGGGATAAAACCTCTTCTTTTTGGAGAAGAATGGCTTCTTGAAAGATTTATTCCTTGCAGGATCCACTGTGGCTTTGGATAATCTATCCAAAGTGGAGTTGTCAGCATCCAACTCATTGGCTTTCTCTTGCCAATTTTTGCCGAAGAGATTCTCACCTGTACAAGGGATATTGCCCAGTTTGTCCTGCACCCAGAGCTCCAAATCAGATGCCTGGAGCCAGGCAATTCTACTTGCACCTATGGCAATGGCAGAGGTTCTGCTTATGCACTCAAAACAGTCAAAAGCTGCACGATTGACAAACTTAGAAACATCCTGGGCATGTTTAACCAGTGTGAGAAAATCCTGCCTCTTATTCTCAGGAAGAAGAGGGCTCAAAATCTCTAAATCTCCTGTGACTTCCTTAAGGAACATTCCCATATATAAAATATAGGAACTGATCCTGGCTGAAAGCATGGAAGCCTGGAAAGTACAACGTCCAAAGGCATCCAAACTTCGACACTCACGTCCTGGAGGATTAGAGGCATACCTCTTTGCACTTCTGATCCTTCTCATAGCTGATTCCACTACAATAGAGTGGTGAGGAAGCTGAGTCTTCTGGAAGCCAGGACACGGAGGTACTCGATACATGGTATCCAGTCTACGAGAGTGAGGAGAGGTGGTAAGAGGTGTTTCCCACATTCTTAACATGAGATCATGTAAGATCTCATGGATAGGCAGAGTAGCTGCCTCCTTAGGAGCTTTGGGATATTGTAGAATCTCCAACTCCTTTGCCCTGGGCTCTGCTTCAGGAGCCACAGTAATGGAAAGGCCTCGAGCCACCTCCCTGATAAAATCCTGAAAGAAGATATCTTCTGGAGGAGACATCCTATGTTTAGGAGAGGAAGGCTCCTCCAGGAGAAGTACTACGGTACCGACAGAGCTATCGGAATCCTCAGACTCCTCTGAGGATTCAAAGTACCTTCTGTCCGGATGCTCTTGTAGAGCACGATACCCGTACCGACCGAAGTCGGTGCTGGGGGTAATCGGTACCGGTGTATCGGTACCGGAAGGCATAGCATGACTGGGTGCCGGCAATGCAGACACCGATGTCGATGCTGTCGGTACCGGTACCGATACCTGTGCTGGAGTCGGTGCCGGTACTGGTTGAACTGTCTGACGTGGTTCCGAGGGTGTCGATGCCGCAAGGAGAGCCGCCAGACTGCATTCAATAGCCAGGAACCTCTGGTCTATTGACACTGCCGATGCCTGGGTACCGGTACTGGAGAAAGCAGCCGGTACCCCAGAGCATGGCACCAGTAGTTCTGCCGAGGTTGAGGCCTCGAGAACATCCTGGAGCCCCGATAATGGTTTGGAAACCGAAGCCTCCCGCCAGGGCAATTTTGCCGGTACAGAACCCTCAAGGGCAACGCCAGAGGCATCTCGATGCTTGGAAGGAGATCTACCCTTTGAGGACCGGCCAGACTTATGTTTAGTTACCTGAGATCCATGGGAGGAAGACGAAGCCCTGGAAGACGTCGATGCCACAGAGGCTGCATCGGAGGGAAAAAGGGTGCTGAGTTTAGCAGCTCGGTTTTGTCGACCCCTCTTGGACATCATGGCACAGGCCATACACTCCGAAATGGAGTGGTCAGGACCTAAACATTTAAGGCACCACTTATGGGTGTTGGTGACGGAGATGGTACCGCCACACTTGGTGCACTTCTTGAAACCCGAAGCGGGCTTTTCCATAGTAAAGGAAATTTTGGGCCTAAGGCCCAAAATGGCATGTGCACCTGAAGAAGAAAGGTTTGGAATTTTTTTTTTTTTTTTTTAAAAGAAAGAAAGAAAGAACCGGCGGTACCGGTATAGCGTTGAGGGAAGGGAGACGCGACCACAAAAAAGAAGGAGAATAGGAAAAAATTTTCTGCGGTGACAGGAACGACAACCTGCTGGCTCTGCGGAAAACGAAGAACTGGAGAGAGGCAGTTGGGAAAGGCGGGAAGGCAGCACGCAGGCACTGTGGGATGCTCCCAAAAGCTTTTTAATTGGACACTGGGGAGCGTTCCCGCGTAGGCTCTGTCGGTACTGATGATACCCATATGTGAAGACTACATTCCTGCTTGTTCCTGGAGATTTGACTTTACAGAATAGGCGCTATCAACACATGTAAACTTGCACGGAAATCTAGGTACCACTTACAGAGTAACCCTATATGGGGCAATTCTGAGTAGCCGACATTGTTGAAAATATAAGCAGAACTATGGAGCCATCTGCCTTGTAGGATATTTTCAAAGACAAAGACCTTGTGTATTTTTCCTTTTGTAAACTGCCTACAAGTTATTGGGTTTGAAAGCATCTATGTACATCTATTTATTTACACATTAACTGCAATGCCGAGAGAAAGTTTATCATCGTGGTTTACAATATACTATAAATTCTAAGAGGCTAAACAAAAGCCCCTCCCTCCCAAAATAAACAGGGACAAGACAGCACAAAGAGTTTTTAAAATCAAGCCTGCATGTGTTGTTTTCCTCCCCTAATCTAAGCTCCCAGGAACACCTGTTCCCAATCCGGCCAAGGGTGCACTTGTGAAGCTCACAGGTTCTTTTAGCTGGACCAAGCATGACAGTTTTCAGAGGCTCAATTTCTTTGGGAAAATACCATCTAAAAACTGTTTTTCCTAATGAAATTACCTGGAGAGGATTCACTTTTTCATACTAAGAATAATTGTGTGGCATCCAATCTTTATCCCTTTAGTCACAGCACAATTTCAGCTACTGCCTCACAAAGTGAAAGATCTGAATGAGCAAAAATAAGCATTTTTCGAACCAAAGAGCAAAGATAGGCCAACAGCCCATCAAACAGAAGGTATTATACAGGACTTCCCATACCTGTCCCATGGACCCCACATCTTCTCTGGTTTTTCAGGATATCGACTAAGAATATGCATGAGATAAATTTGCATACAATGAAGGCAGGTCATGCAGATCTATTTCATGCATATTCATTGTTGAGCTCCTGAAAACCATGTAGCTTTGGGATCCCCAAAGGCCTGCAATGGCAGTATCATTACCAACAAAAAGCCCATCAGACAGGAGGTGATACCAGAGTGAAGGCTATACAATGAAAGTATCATCCTATGAATTAACCTCAGCCAGCTGCTGCAGCCAGAGTCTTTAGAGCCACAGACCTTCTATTAAATCTCAGTACTAACAATAGTCCTTCTAATCCATAGCAAAGTTTTTGAAGCCACCCCTTCAAGCTTCTAGCTGCTACCACCGATAAGTTCTCCATCTGGAAGATGCTTTTACTGGGCATTGCCTCCTGTTTGATGGGCTTTTTTGTTGGTAATGATACTGCCATTGCAGGCCTTCCCATACCTGTCCTGGGGATCCCATAGCTACTTTGGTTTTCAGGAGCTCAACAATGAATATGCATGAAATAAATTCATAGAACATTATCCAACACGTGACACAGCAACAATATGACAAGATCCAACTTGAACTAAATGCTCCCATAACCTTATCTGTAGCATTTCAAACTATGCATAATCCAACTTCACTGTCCTTATTATAATGTACGCTTCCCTGTTTAAGTTACAATGTAAACCGCTTTGACTCTACAATAAAGTGGTATAAAAACCCTGTTAAATAAATTAGATAACCTTTTGTAAAACTGTTCACAGTTTAACTCCCTAGTATGCTAAAACACATCACAGTGCTGCACAGAAAATAATAAATGAAATCTGAACAACCTAATTAAGAAGCAGGAATTGCAAATGGATTCTGTGAATAGTTCAATATAGGAAAGGCTCTCAATGACAAGCAAATGAGTAACTACTGCACAAGCCCTGAGCATGCAAAGATGCTTCTCAGTTGATTTTTATTTTCTATTTGTCTGCATTACTGTATTTGTAGGTTCAGCACTTTGGAATGAAACCACAACTCCTTAACTCTATTGCACTTCACTGCCGTCACATGAATCTTTGCTGATCTACACCACTGTTATCGTATGTCACATCCAGTTCAAGGGCTTTTGAGGAATCAAAAGGCTCCACAACAGTGAGAGCAGTTCCAATATTTCTCCTGAAATGAAAATGACTCTCTCAGAAACATTGCCATTTACACTGAAATAGGCAGTTATTTTAAGCTGCTTGTCCACTGATAGGCTTGGGCAATTTGTTATCTGAACTGAAATGGATAAGATGACCATCCAATGGGATGGCACAGATCAAATGTTCACAGTGACCCGATTCCAGAAAATCTCAGTGCTGAAACATGAAATGCTTTTTAAGAACTCCTACCTTCAATAGTGATGGCTTGGTCTCCTCTCCTTTCTTGAGTCAAGAGTGCCTGGCTCTGTATGTAAAGCTCAGCTCCACTTCGGGCTGATCCCAGTCTGTTCACCAGCTGCAAAGAATCATGTGCACTTATTAAAGTATGGTATTTCACATGAGAAAAGCAACTCTCACCTAAATGATACTGAGATGCAATTGGTCTAAGAAAGCAGTGGCTGCTATACCATTAACATTTATTTTATTGGAGAATAAGTTTTAAATTATTGGTCTTGGCATTCAGAGTATTGTGGGGAACTGGACCCTAGTATTTGAGGAGCTGTTACATTGGTATGTACCGAGTCGGACCTTGTGTTCCACAGAGGAATGTCATTTGGTGCTGCCAAGTTGCTCTAAGTTACATCTACAGTGATGGCGAGCATGAATTTTTTCAGTGACGGTTCCTATATGGTGGAATTCTCTGCCAGTGGCATTTTGGAAGGAGACAAATTTACTATCATTTAGGAAGATCTTAAAGACTTTTCTTTTCCCGTAATGTAAGTCAAGTAGCTTCTGTATGGAGGGCTCCTTATTGATTAGGAAAACAAATAGCACATTTAGGGGCTGGGCGTTTTGTTTTATCTCATTTTATTTTATTGGGGGTTAGGGATTCAATATATTGTAATGATGTTGATTTTATGTTTTATACACCGCCATGAATGCTTTAGCAATTGGTGGTACTTAAGCTTTTTAAAATAAATAAATATATGCCAGGACTGGATTTATCACATTTTTGCAGTGGTGCAAATATACACTGAACAATTTGTGCTGCTGTAAGAACTTGCATCTGATGTGTTATTACTATTTGTGTTGGGGGTTTTGGGAAAGTATCACTCATGTGACCCCAAGCAAATTCAGACAAGCTGGGATGGATCATAGAATTGCACCAGCATAATTGATAAAATACTGCTAATGTGATTCAGGATGCATGCATCAGATTATTTCTCTGCTGCTGATTATTTAGAAATGGAAAAGGAAATATCCTTTTGACTAAGGCAACAATATTCAGCCTGACCCAACTTTGACTTTGCGAATACAGTACTCCAAGGAATAACAAAACAGAACCTTAAAAAACTTCAGCTGGTACAAAATGTAGCCGCTAGAACCATCATGAAGGTCCGCACAATCTAACACATAACACCCATATTAGCTAATCTCCACTGGCTACCAATCTACTGCCGAATAAGCTACAAAATCCTAATAACCACATTCAAAGTAATAAATGACCAAGCACCATCGATACTGAGCACACTAATTAACAAGGAAACACCAAAAAGCACCCAAAGGAGAGGAAATACAAACAAAATTATGATTCCGAAAGACTTTACAAAAGCCAAAAAATCCACTAACAACAAGGCCTTTTCACACTCAGCCCCAATCCTCTGGAATGCACTACCTGAAGAAATCAGAAATTTATTTATTTATTTATTTAAAAGCTTTTCTATACCGCGCTCCTTAAAATCAGTGCAGTTTACAATTAACATTTCTTGTACAGGGCACGAAGGACCTGCCTTGTGCTTACATTGAACAAGCGCAGTAACTTGGAATTGTAACTGGGGTAACTATATACAGGCTTGACCCTTTGTCACCATGCCATACAAAGGCGTGGTTGGGTCTAAAAACTATGTGCAAATCTAACTGATATCAGGGAATTTCATAAAAAACTAAAAACACACCTATTTATGACACACTATGGTGTACAGACAAGCACTGTTACCCAAACCGGCAAAGGATAATGGAAAACAACATAACAGTTAAAATAAAGATAAAGGTTAATGTACTTAAATTGCAACCAAAGAAACACTAATTCAATTTTTCTGCTCATTGTAATAATAATGCGAACATAAGAAGGCCAGACTACCAAACGCCCTGTAATGTACATAGTCTAAGTCCAATGTAAATAGTTGTAATGTACATAGTTACTAAGCTCTGTGCAAAAGTTGTAATGCACACAGTCGTTAGGCCCTTGGTAATAAGTTCTAGTTCTATGTAATAATGTCTAAGTTCATTGTATAAAGTTCACAGATGTTCCATGTAAGATGAATAGGTATCTATAACCGTTTCACCTGTTCATACCACTGTTCTTTGTAAACCGCACCTGATCCATGGGAAAGTGCGGTATATAAGCGTTTGTTAAATAAAAAAAAAATAAATAAAAAAGGGCCTGGTTTACTAAGCATTATTCCCATAGACACAAAATGAGAGACCTTTAGTAAACAGGGCCCTAAATCTAAAAGTTTCTATAACAATTAACATGAAAAGCCCTTTTAATTTCCATACTCAAATATTATGAGCTGGCTTGCATAGAGAGGGCTCTGTACATAGAGAGAGCTCTACCACTGATGAAAACATTTGATTTTTTTCCAGCAAGAGATTAATAGAGACATTCCAGTATCCACATTGGAGATTCCTGATATCGGTCCCCTGTTGCTACAAGCTGCAAGGTAGAGCAGAGATTTGGGGCTTTGCCTTTTGGAAAGAGATGAACTATCACATGGTTTAACGACAAGCTGCCCTGAATTATCAGCAAGGTATCTGCTAGAAGGAAGATGAGGCCATTCTATAAATCCCCATAAAAAATTGCTTACTTCACATTCATAATGCCCCAGATCTTCCTGGACTGCATTTTTGATCACGAGCACTAATACCCCACTTCTTGGCTCGCTGTACGTCTGGAATTTATCTGGGTCTGTCAGCAGTGCACCATTCTTGTACCACCTGTAAGCAGAAAACAATCAATAGAGGGAAACATACCGAATGCTGCATTTCTAATAGTCAAAATTTTGGATGACCAGAACTTGGTAATTCTGAATCCATCATATTCCCAAGAAGAAAGAATGGCAGGTCCTCTCATTGCTTTTGCTTTAGGTCTGCTACTCTGCTAAACGTAACAACACAAATTGTTGCAAGTCTGACGACATCACAGTTTGTTACTCTGCTGTAGGGTTCATTGATCTTTCATTAAAATCAGATATGGTACCTAAGGATTGGAGGGTGGTCAATGTAACATCATTTTTTAAAATCCGGGAGGATCCAAGATAGTATAGATTCAGTCAAGTCTAAAGTCTAGGGGTCATGCACTGAAACTACAAAGTAGTATGTTTAAGACTAATCAGAGAAATATTTCTTCACTCAATGTGTAATTAATTGGATATAGCTCACACCTTTTCTCAGATGTTCAAGGTGGGTGATATTTAGGAACAGTAGGTATTTTCTTGTCCACAAGGGGCTTACAATCTAAGTTTGTTCCTGAGGCAATGGAGGGTTTCAGTGACTTGCCCCAGATCACAAGGAGCAGTAGTCGTATTCAAACCTGCTCACGGAGAACCCCCATTACAAGTAAGCAATTTATCTTCTCTGCAGACAAGCTGGATAAGGCAGCCACACATTGTTGACTCCCAAGCTATAGGCACAAGGGCAGAGGGAAATCCGCAAGATTCCCTCTTGACACCTATATGGTAGTTGTGGTAAGTTGAAGAAGATGAGAATGAAACAGGACAGAGTTTGAAACTTTTAATTAGTCAGGAAATACAGATAGAGATTGCAGATAGCCTGCATGGCTGAATTAGGCCAACAATTTTTGAAAAACAGCTCTACCAAAGTAACTATGCATGCCAAATGGCTGGTCCAAGCAATAATAAGTTGCAAAAGTGTGGACAGATAGCCAAGTGACCATTTTACAGATGCCACTAAGCCACAAGGACTGGAGGTTGCTAACTGAAGAACCCATGACATGCAACTGATGGATCATAGAAACATAGAAACATGATGACACAAAAAGACCACATGGCCTATCTAGTCTGTCCTTCCATATCAACAACTACAACAGTCCACTTTTTACCTTTAGAGATCCTATGTGTTTGTCCCATGCTTTTTTGAATTCAGTTACTGTCCTCATCTCTACCACCTCCACTGGGAGACTATTCCATGGATCCACTACTCTTTCCATAAAGAAATATTTCTGCATATCACTCCTGAATCTATCTCCCTTCACCCTCATCCCATGTCCCCTCGTAGCAGAACTTGCTTTCAATTGAAAGAGGCTCTCTCCCTGAACATTTATGCCACGGAGGTATTTAAACATCTCAATCATATCACCTCTATCCCGCCTTTCCTCTAAGGTGTACATATTAAGATCCTTAAGTCTGTCCTCATATGCTTTATAATGAAGCCCACTAATCATTTTAGTAGCCACCCTCTGCACCGACTCCATCCTGTTCACATCCTTTTGAAGGTGCGGTCTCCAGAATTGCACACTATACTCCAAATGAGGTCGCACCAAAGACTTATACAGAGGCATTATCACCTCGTTTTTTCTGCTAGCCATTCCTCTCCGTATGCACCCAAGCATCCTTCTAGCTTTAGCTGTCGCCTTTTCTACCTGTTTAGCTACTTTAAGATCATCAGACACAACCACGCCTAGGTCCCGCTCTTCTTTAGTGGACAAAAGTACTTCACCCCCTATACTGTATTGCTCCCTTGGATTGCTGCAGCCTAAATGCATGACCTTACATTTTTTAACATTAAATCCCAGCTGCCAAATTCTAGACCATTCTTCAAGCTTAGCTAGATCCCTCCTCATGTTATCTACACCTTCCTGGGTGTCTACTCTATTGCAGATTTTGGTATCATCTGCAAAGAGGCAAACCTTACCCGACAGCCGTTCCGCTATATCACTAACTTAGAAGGTTAATATGTGCTTGTTTGTAGCAAAAGGCTATGCAATCTGATATCCACCTCTGAGGTGGAATAAGTCCTCCATCCATCCTGCCATCACCAGATGTACAGGGCTGTGAATCCCCAGTTGTGTTGTCTGTCTTAACTATATTGTAAGTTCTTGGGAGGCGGGATTTTCTCTTATATGTATCTGTACAGTGCTGTGTACGCCTTGTAGTGCTATATAAATGATAAGCTAGTAGTAGTAGTAACAATCATGTCCTCTCCCACCAGGAGCTCACCTCCTCCAAGTCCTCTTGCGGAAGCTCCTCCAGAAGATTAGAAGAGCCCTCCAGGGCCCCAAAGGAGTCTAGGGACTCCACAGAGGCTGTGTCTTCTTCCATGCCCAGCGGCTCCATGCGAGACCGCTTAACTGCTATGGGGCAAGGTTGCCCTCGGGTTATCAGGAAACCTCTCCTAGCTGAATGCATCCCTGCCTGGCCCTGCTTCAGACAGACGTCCTTGTGCAGCAGGAGCACAAATTCAGGGAAAAAGGAGAGGTCTCTAGCACCGGACTTCCCTCTGACCCCCCAGCCCCAGGGATGGAAATTGACAGTACCGGCTGCAAAACTGGAGGTTCCCTCACACAGCCTGGCTGGCAGAAGCCATGTTAAATATGGCGTTCATTCCTGCCAAAACATTGGGGCCTGCATCAACAAATCCAGCACAATTGCAGTCATCAGGCATCCCTTTGCCTGAACCCTGTGCAATCTGGCTGCTGGAGAGATCTATGGCCGCCGTACTCTTCTTCACACAGCTGTGGCACAGCCCTTCTACAGAGAGCTGTGCCTGATGGCTGCTGCACGTACTGCACTGGCTGGGGACCTCAGGCTTGGCCATGTGTGCTGTATCTTCTGGCGCTCTGCTCCCCCATCTGCCTGCACCCTATCCTGCACTGGCCCTGCTTACTGGGCACCTCGCTGGGAGAAAACGCTGCACCACTGCTCTTAGAGCTTCCTTGTCTTTTTTTTTTAATTTTACTGACAAACCGGCAATCAAAGCAATTTAAAGTGCCTCAACCCCAGGCCCCCTCCCAAAGGTTGGGGAGGAGGAAAGGGAGAATTCCCAGTACAGCTAGGGGGAGAATGGGGGGAGGAACCTGGACCACCAGGTTCTGCATCCCCAGGCACATTACAAAATCCCAACCAGGCCCCACGCCACCAACAATCCAATCTCAGACCACAGGTTAAACTCACATCATCTGCTGGAGACTGAGAAATGCTGGCTTACTGAGGGTGCACAGGCTTCTTATAGGGCTGCTTTAAGCTCAGTTTTTCTCAATCTCCATCTGCTGATGGGTGAACATAACCCCATGCCCTTGATTGGACTGGAGGAATGATTAGAAAAACTGGGCGACTGAGCATTGAAATGGCAGATGAAATTTAATGTGGACAAGTGCAAAGTGATGCATATAGAGAATTCAAAGTATAGATACACGATGTCAGGTTCTGTATGGGGAGTTACCGCTCAGGACAAATGATAATGAGGAGAGCAGGCAAGTCTGGAGAGGATGAATTTCTTTAGAATAGTTTATGGCTGGAAATGAACAATATGCTAAGTCATCCTAATAAAAGACCAGTTAGTAAGCTCCACGTGGGAAAGTATATTCCAGATGTTCTAGTCTGAATGCCTGTGGGATGGAAGTGAAAATCCTGAGTATTTCAAAAGATAAGAACATAAGAAATGCCATACTGGGTCAGACCAAGGCCCATCAAGCCCAGTATCCTGATTCCAACGGTGGCCAATCCAAGTCACAAGTACCTGGCAGGTACCTAAAGTCCACAGCTTCCATAATGTTTGTCCTGGGGCAAGCAGTGTATTTCCGGGTCCTCTTTAATAATGGTTTATGGACCTTTCCTCCAGGGACTTGTCCAAACCTTTTTTAAACCCAGCTACACTAACAGCCTTTACTACATCCTCCGGTAACGAATTCCAGAGTTTGATTACTCGTTGAGTGAAAAAATATTTTCTCTTATTAATTTTAAATGGGTTACATTGTAGCTTCATTATGTGTCCTCTAGACTTTCTACTTTTTGATGGTGTAAACAACCAATCTACATTAACCCATTCCACTCCATTCATTAATTTATAGACCTCTATCATATCTCCCCTCAGCTTTCTCTTTCCCAAGTTGAAGAGCCCTAACCTTTTAAGCCTTTTCTCGTAGGGGTATCCTTCCATCCCCTTTACCATTTTGGTGGCTCTTCTCTGTAACTTTTCTAATTCTGCTATATCCTTTTTACATATAAAGTGACCAGAATTGCACACAATATTCAAGGTGCGGTCGGATCGATACAGAGGCATTATAATAGTCTTGGTTTTATTCTCCATTCCTTTCCTTATGATTCCTAGCATTCTATTTGCTTTCTTGGCCACCGCTGCACACTGGGCGGAGGGTTTCAATGTATTATCCACAATGATGCCTAAATCTTTTTCCTGGGTGGTGGTTTCTAAGGTGGAACCTTGCATCATGTAACCATAACTTTGAACTTGTCCATGCTATAGTTTTATTTATTTATTTCTGAATTGATTTTCACAAAGAAAACCTGGGGCGGCATGTTGTCAAAGGTTATTTTTCGAAGAATTAACTTTTCTATTTGATCGGTGCCTACTGTTCCACAGTTAGACAGTTTTCACGTGAGTTATGCAATCTGAAGCTTGACCTACTATTCTTGAGTTAACATAAAAATAAAAAAAAAGTATTCTGACTAAATTCTACACTTACCACACCAGAAATTCTACTCAGAAGCCAGAGCAAATTTGAAAAGCATAAAAAATAAAAAAACACATGTAGCAAGCGTACAACATGGTAAGAATGAAATTAGCAACGATAACTAAGGTTCCAAAACTTAATCACTGATTTTTGCATATCTTTTATTAAAATGAGAATTTAAAGTAAATGAAAAAATTAGGTATTTGTTTTTGTGTGTCATCAATCAGTTGTCCCACTCAGATCCTAACCTTACTCAACCACAATATTTAGCATATAATCTGACAAATTTCACCCATACTGCTCCCTCTCCTCCCCCAACCAGTTCTGCCACTATCTCTAGGTTCCAAAAGGTAGTAAGTCTGAGGCTAAATCAAAGATCATAGTGTTTCACTATGACAAGCCCCTTTTGCTTTTAACTTACATAACGTCTGTCAGGCACATATATCGATGCCATGTGTTTAGGGTTGCAACCATAGTAGGAGAATCTGAATGCCAGGAAGTATAAAAAAGACACATATGGGGATAATTTTACAATGGGGTGCAGAATTTTAAGTGCCAAGTAAGCACTTAAAAAGGGCTATGTTAGTTATTTATGCAAATATGTAGTAGCCAGATATGCATGTAAATGATTTCATAATAGCACCCAGTGTAAAAGCATATGCATTGATTTGATGGCACATACTTTGCTCGTGGGTATTCACATGGGCAGAATTTGGGCAGAGCACACAAGTATGCACCTAGAGTGCAAAATACCATGATTTACATACATATTGGAAAAATATAGGCATGGACATTTACACTAGCTCTAGGGCTGATGTACAATAAAATGCCTGTGCAATTTCTGCCCCTTACACTAGTGTTTTTATAAAGAGATGCAGGCACCTACTTTCATGCTTAAAGTAAGCACCTCTTTATAAAATTACCACATATATGGTAGTATCCTTTTTTATCCTTTTTCTTTCCAAAGACTGGGAGTGTTGCCTCTAGAACATTCCCACTGCCCTTCCCTTACCCTCAGTGCGGGTGTGTACACACACACACACACGCATGCATGCATATGTTGCAGAATATCAAGGTTTGTTCTGGAATAAGCATCTCATTTCTAAATGAATACTACTACTTGTAATTCTCCTATTTTTCCTTCTGTACAAATATAGCCAATAACTGACCTAATCTGTGGGTATGGCGCTCCTTCAATGGTGCAGGTAAACTGTACATCTTCACCTTCCACAAAGTAAACGTTTCGAACTTTATTCACAAATCGTGGAGGCACTAAAGATGCAAGAGGAAATCTGTTACTATCCAGATTTGCAGCCAACATTACATCTCCAACGTATCCTGAAGCACAAACTTATACATATTTAACAAATGTATAATCCAAAGGTGTTAACAGTTTGCTAGCAAGAACTATAGCACCTAAATGGCTTGTTCAAAAGTTCCATAATGTCAGAAAGTAATCTTCTATTTCTGATGGCTGAGCCATGACTGCAACAGAGAAGGGTAGAAGACAAGGTATATGGGGAAAGGAGCAGTTGTCTGTTGCTTCAGTGCCATGCTGGTGAAAACTGAAGATGGACCAAACCGCAGTTTGTGAGCACAGGTCATGAGCCATACATTTTCAACCTAATGACCTGTGAATCAATTTGGTATCCCATTTTGGACTGACAAATGACTTTGTCCTCACTTTCCAAAAGCTGAGCTCAGTGGGAGTTACACAAGTTATTTCTCTGTCCAAGCAGGCTTACAAACTAAGTTGCACCTGAGGCTGAAGTGATTTATCCAAGGACCATCAGTAGGAGAAACAGAATTCGAACCCTGGCTCTTCTGGTTCTCATCCTGTTCATCCAGCCACTAGGCTGCTTCTCCATTCCAAAACATCTATGGCTTCCCCTTAACCTTAGCAGGCTTCATTGCGAACAGAGCTTTGTTCAAGTCTACACATGGCCTACATTTTTATTTATTTAAAATAACTTATTAACTGCTTTCCCAAACCAAGCACCATTCAAATCAAATTGACATTTCATTTAAAATTTGTATTTGTTTTCAGAACCTAAATATACAATTCACTCCCCCATATAATCTATGATTTTTGAATTGTGATTCCTAGATTGCGTTGGAGAAACCTGCAAGAGAAATTTTGTCAGGACTAACAAGTTATCCCCCCTTTAAACAAACAAAGTCTACGGATGTGCAAAGCAGGACAATTTTATTTTAGGAAACAGATCTGCCAATGGTTTGCAAAATCTGCTAATTTGTTTTCTAGAGACATTGATAGGGGGAAAAATGAGCATAAAGTACAGAAAACAGCAATAATTTATCAGATCTACTCTATATCATAATCACTCTGTACACGTCTCACAAATAACTCTAAAGCAAATTCCAACATTTCTGTCCATTCCATTTTAAACAAATATTTTTTATATTAAATCATTTGGCAAATAAAGCAAAATTACACCAGATTCACTTTCACTGAAGAAGAATTTGCATGTCTCTGGCAAATACAAGTAAAATGAGTCTTACAAAGAGGGATGGAGGAGAAATCACTGACATAAATGATATGAGAGACAGGAAGAAAGGAGGACTATTAATGATTTGATTCTTTCCCCTCAGGATCATGAGAGCATACCAAACAGGCATCCTTAGGTTGTTAAGGTCATACTGTAAAAGGTGTCTGGCTCTTGGAAGAGGATTAAAGAGCAAAGGAGAGAAATCTGAATTTCTGAAAGACACACAGCCTTCCTCAAACAAACAAGAGGTTGAGCACATTTTAGAGTATATATACTTGAGCTGGAGGTTCAGTGCATCTAGGAGTTTTAAACTGGCTATAAAGATCCTAGGAGAAAAAGCTGCAAGAGCTCTATATGCAACAAAGAAACCTCCAGGTAAAATTACAAATATAATTGTTCAATAGGATCATTTGAGAGTGAAGTCTGTGGTCTATCATTAACCCCAAATTATACAGAATGGGAAACATGGGAGAGAACTCCAAAAGAAATCCTGCATCTCCAATCAGGGCTGGCTGAGCCATCAGGCAAAACTAGGCAGTTGCCTGGCAGCAGCTTCTGAAGAGCGGCAAAGAGCAGCAGCAGTCAAAGCACAACACTAGATACTGAGAGATTTAAAGAGCCATCAACACATTCTTTTACCCGCAGGGAGATTGGGCACACACATACATACAAAAAAAGTTTAAGTAAAGACTTGATTAAGAAGAATTTCCAAGCACACCTTAACAAATTACCCATACATGTTACATCTTACAAACTCCAGAAGGAGGCTGTCTTCAGCACGATGCAAGTATTACCGGAGGATATAGTAAAAGCTGTTAGTGTAGCTAGGTTTAAACAAGTTCCTGGAGGAAAGGCTCATAAACCATTATTAAAGGGGGCCTGGGAAATACACTGCTTGCCCAAATACAAGCATTGTGGAACCTGTGTCTTTTGGGGAAACTGCTAGGTACTTGTGACCTAGATTGGCCACTGTTGGAAACAGGATACTGGGCTTGATTGACCTTGGTCTGACCTAGTATGGCATATCCTATGTTCTTATGTATGTCTTATGCTGAAAATTATCAGTAAATTTGAGACCGAGATCATACTCCACATACCCTGGCTTAGAACACATATCCTGGGGCTTAGGAATGAGGTTCATGACTGTCATGGTATGCACAAAACTAACTCATTTGGAGAAATTGCCCCAAAAGTATTTGAAAACATGATTCCAGTTATGCATTTTTACAAGACTGTTGTGGGAATGGGAGTGTTGCAATGATCATGATTATTGATTGAGATTCATTATCAAAATCTCAGGGGGAGGAAGGGGAGGCTGGGGGGGGGGAGGCAGAAGGCTCATCTAAGCACTCAATATCATTGCACTGTCTGGCCCTGCCTCCAATTCTGCTAATGGATACTCTGCATCCATAGAAACACCCTCAATGACAGCTGCAGAGCAGACTTAGGATATTTATTACTACTATCATACAATAAAGAATATTCAGATTTTGGTATCATCTGAACAACAGCAATATAAACTTCCTCCATTATTGATCATCCTGTGAAATAACCCCAAACCCTGGAAATAACACACTCAACATTGCATCTCAAAAAAGATATAGTGGGGGGAGGAAGTGACGTCATCTCGGAGATGGCTGCCTGATTTTGGAGCTCCCGCTGGGACGCAGTATTAGCGGTGAAATTTAGCGGTCAGCCTTTCCCCCCAAATGGCTATTTGGGTGCACGGAGGTGCGGAGGTGGCAGGATGTCGGTTACCAAAAAATTGGCCCGTTTTCAATCCTCCTATGCCGCCAAAAACGAGAAAATGGCCCGTGAAGCAGCGGACCACGTGGAGTCTGCCGAGGAAATGGAGGAAGAGCCAGAGCGAGCAGGGGACACCTGTACCCGAGGTGACATTTGGGGTTGGATGCGCTCGCTCAAAAGAGACATTGGTGCCATGAGGAGTGAGCTAAAGGAAACCCTCGGAACCCTTAAGGAAGATCTAAGAGACATCGGCAATCGGGTCGAGGCCCTCGAGGAACAAACGGAACACCGGGACGAAAAAGACGCGGAGATGGAGGCCCGCATGCAGCAGTGCCTTTTGGAACAAGGGCTGCTGCGCGATAAAATTGAGGACTTGGAGAACCGCTCCAGACGGAACAATTTGAGAGTGCGGGGCCTGCCTGAGACGGAGGTCTTCGGCGACGCCACAGCGGTGGTTAAGAGAATTTGCCATTTTCTGTTGAAGCGGGGAGATGCTGCGGAGGCCAACGAGGTGGCAGTCGAGAGGGCACATCGGGCCTTGGGTCCTGCACGCCGGGGCCAGCCCCGGGATATCGTGGCTTGCCTGGGATCGTTTGCGGTGAAGGAGCAGGTGATGCGAGTTGCTGCGGCCCGGAGAACCTTTCAATGGGAAGGACAGAAGGTGGAGGTGTTTCATGATCTCTCGGCTGCCACATTACAAAGGCGGCGCGAGATGAAACCAGTGACTTCCTACCTGCAAGCTGAAAAGAAGCGCTACCGGTGGCTATTCCCATTTGCGCTCATGTTGGATGTTAATGGCCGTAGTTTCCGGGCCCGGACAGTGGAGGAAGCCTGGTCCATACTGCGCAGAGAAGGGGCTCCTAGACTCCCGGAGTTGAGCGTGGCCTCGGACGTGGGCGCCAGCAAGGAGAGGAGATCGGTGTGGGAAAGGGTGCCAGTGCGGGGCCAGCGCCTGCGGCGGAAATCTGGAGAAGCGGAGTTGGAGGAACCCCCCGTTGGTCAACCGGGGGGAACCTCTAATGGAACTGGGTAAAAGACTCCACCTGCCTAGGACTTGTGCTATGGGCTATGTGGGCCCGGGTTTGTGTAGGGGCTGCGATGCTCTTTGGGCAATGGCGGGCTGGGGGCGGGGGGAGGTGGAAGGGGGTTTTTGATTTGGGTAATGTTGGGGTAGTGATTTAAGTACCTTGAAGAACTGTTATTGTTGTTGTTCTTTATTGGAGGTGGGGGAAAACATGTGTATGGTTTTGGTTTGGGGGGGGTAGGAGGGGTCCTGTCTGAGAGGGGGAAGGGCTGGCTAGGGGGGAGGGTGGGGCAGCATCTTGGGGAGAGCCACTTCCTCGATGGTGGTCAGACGCGAGGTCTGTATTCAAGGGGGGGGATTGGGGGGGAAGGAAGGGGTGGGGAGGGGGGACCAGCGAGCTTGGAGGGGCTGTTGTGGGCATGGCGGGTGGGGTGAGCAAGCACTATGGGGGGGGAATGATTATTGGGAGCCTTAACTTACGGAGCCTGAATTCTCCCCATAAGCTTAAATTGCTGTGGAAGGAGCTCAGGTCACGGAAGTGGGAGGTAGCCTTCCTCCAAGAAACGCATTTGCGTAAAGCTGATGAGCGGCTGATGCGCTCGGGGACCTACCAGGGCTACTTTGCTGCGGAGAAGGGGGGCGGAAGAAAGGGGGGGTTGCCATTCTGGTGGGGCAGGGGGTTCCCCTTACAGTGGAACAAATTTATCCAAAAGAGGATGGGAGAGCGGTGGTAGTGGTGGGCGACCTGGGGGGGGAAAAGGTGTCCTTGGTCTCAGTATATGGCCCCAACTCTGGGAAGGGGGCCTTCTGGAGGGAACTTGGCACCTGGCTGGGTGGGCGGGTCCAGGGGAGGGTGTTGGTGGGAGGTGATTGCAATGTGGCGTTGGACGATCTGAGGGGGAGCCCTGGGGGAGGGGAGGGAGGGCGTTAAAACAGTGGATGAAGGAAATGGGAGTGGCTGACCTCTGGAAGATGGCGAACCCATCGGTTAGGGACTACACCTTTTTTTCACCTGTGCATGGCTCTTACAGCCGCATTGACTATGTGTTGGGCGACAGTTATTGGGGTGACCGGTTGGAAGGTGCTAGTATTGGGCCAGTGACCTGGTCAGACCATGTCCCGGTGCAGATTGTGTTGGGGGGGCCTGGGGACAGCGGGAAGCGGACGTTTTGGCGGTTGAATGATTACTTGCTGAGGGAAGGGGGAGTGGAACCGAAGCTTCGGGAGGTGATTACGGATTATATGGCCCTCAATGACACCGAAGACGTCACGACTGGTATTCTTTGGGATGGGCTTAAGGCGGTGGTGCGGGGCCATCTGGTTCAACTAGGGGCTAGGCAAAAAAGGCAGAGGGAGGAGGCCGAAAGGTTACTCCAGGGGCGTTTGATGGATTTAGAACGGGAACATAAAAGGAAAGGGGGGAGGACCCTACAACGCCAGATGGAGGAAGCTCGTAAACAATTGAATGCCCTCCAGCTGGAAAAGATATCTGGTCAGATGGATAGGGTTGGGCAACGATACTATGAATTTGATAATAAATCAGGGCGGCTCTTGGCTAATAAACTTAGGGCCCAGCGACAGAAACGTACGGTTGCCAAAATTAAGGGACTCCGGGATAAACTGCTCTATAAGACGGAGGAGATCCGCGAGTGCTTTAAAACTTATTACCAGAAGCTTTATGCAGCGGACCTCCCGGTAGGGGGGGAGGACGTCGTGAGCTACTTGGACAATGAGGGGAAAGGTAGCGCTCGGCTGGGTGAGGGTGAGGGTGACTCGCTGGAGGCAGATATCACTCTGGAGGAGGTGCAGGGTGCCATTAGGGCCCTGGTCCCCGGGAAGGCTCCGGGCCTGTACGGATTCACGGGCTCCTTCTATAAAGTACTGGGAGCGACGGTGGCCCCCCTGTTGGCACGAGTGTTTAATGCTGTTTTACATGGGGAGGCTTTACCACCCTCCATGGCTCAAGCTGCAATTGTGGTGATACCTAAACCTGGGCATGACCCGGCGGTGTGTGGGTCCTATCGCCCTATCTCACTCCTGAACATTGATGTTAAGATCTTGTCCAAAGTGCTTGCTTTGCGATTAGCACCGTATATGCCGGACCTGGTTCACCCAGATCAGTCTGGTTTTATCATGGGGAGGCAACCGGCTGATGGAATTTGGCGGGTGATTCAGCTTGGGTGGCTGGCACGGCAGGCCCAGCAACCAGCTATGTTTCTCTCCATCGACGCCGAAAAGGCGTTCGATCGTGTCAGCTTCACCTTTCTACAGGAGGTGTTGAAGCACGTGGGTCTGGGACCCAGGTTTAGGGCCTGGATACGAGCACTCTACGCAGCTCCGGTGGCTGCAGTGAATGTTAATGGTGGATTTTCTGAGTTTTTTCCCCTAGGGAGGGGTACCCGCCAGGGATGTCCGCTCTCCCCGTTGCTGTTCGCTCTGGTCATGGAGCCTTTGGCAGCGCGCATTCGCTCCAATGGGGACGTATCGGGAATAGAGGTCGGACCAGAACAACACAAAATGGCACTTTTTGCGGACGACGTTTTATTTGCACTGACCCGTCCCATTGTGTCGCTTCCAATATTAATGGGCGAACTTCAGAAATACGAGAGCCTCTCCGGGTTTAAGGTAAATTGGGAGAAAACGGAGGCTATGTCTCTTTCCTTTGACTCGACAGTGGTGGCCAGCTTACAAAGCTCCTTCCCCTTTAGGTGGGCAAAGGGGTCCATACGGTATCTGGGCGTGCAGATCACGGCCCACCCCCTGCGATTATATAAGGCCAACTACCCGGGCTTATTCCAGGAGCTGCGGAAGGACATGGCCCGGTGGCGGACGGTAGAACTTTATTGGTTGGGCAGGGTGGCGGTCCTGAAGATGAACCTCTTACCGCGATTGCTATACCTTTTCCAGTTGCTTCCGGTAGGGATCCCGGCGGGGACCCTCCAGACTTTGCAAAATCAGACTTTTGCATTCGTATGGGGGGGATCCCGGCCGCGGGTGAGTAGACGCGTATTGTATGCATCACGGGAGGCCGGGGGTTTGGGGGTCCCTGACTTGGCTAGGTACTATCGGGCAGCCCAATTGAGGCAGGTTTTTGAGTGGCGCGATGGGGGGGGCGTAGAGAAGCGGTTTCGTGAAATTGAGCAGTATTGGGCCGAGGAGATTCAGTTACGGCATTTACCTTGGATCTTTGGTAAGTTGCCCTCGGGTAGATGGAAAGCTAATCCCTTTATGTGGCATTTTACTATGCAATGGCGGAAGGCACACCGCTGATGGGCGGCCCCGGGAGGGGAGTTTTCTTTGCTGTCCCCAGTGCGGGGGACGAGTGAGTTTGGCCCCGGTAGGGAAGGGGTGTTTCATAGGTGGGAGCAGAAGGGGTTAGATACATTTGGGAAGTTTATTAAGGAGGGAGTGTTGATTCCCTTCTCGGATCTCCGGATGCGGTATCAATTGCGGGGGAGTGATTTCTTCCCCTACTTTCAGGTGCGACACTTCTTGCTCCAGGCCCGGATTCGATCGAGCTGGGAGGGTGCCCAGGGTCCCGGGGAGACATTGTGGCAGGCCTGGGAGGGCTCACGTGGGTTGATTTCCCGCTTGTACCAGGATTTGGGGGCGGAGCAGCTGGGGAAGTTCCCCCACCAGGAGCAGTGGGAGGTGGATTTGGGCAGGGAGTTGGAGGCGCAGGAGTGGCGGAAGGTACATGTAGACATTGGACGCCAAGCGATTTCGGTCGCTATCAGGGAGACGTCTTATAAGATTTTGTTTCGATGGTATTACACCCCGGAGCGGTCGAGTAGGATGTACCCCGGGTTTTCTGCTCAATGCTGGAGGGGGTGTGGGGAGTGGGGAACCTTAGCGCATATATGGTGGTCTTGTCCCAAGGTGCGTGACTACTGGTCTTTGGTAGAGGGCCAGTTGGAGATTATCCTAGGGCAGAGGGTGGAAGTGGATATGGGGTTGGGCCTGTTGGGGATGCGGGGAGTGGTATGGCCCCGGGGGTTTGCTTATCCTATACGGGCTTGTATCCAGGCCGCTCGAAGCGAGATTGCTCGGGCTTGGAAGCAACCCCACTTGCCAGGTTTAGCTGCCTGGCAACAGAGGCTCCGAAGGATTGTATTGATGGAGCAGTTGACAGCAATTTGGCGTCAACAGAGAAAGAACTTTCGGGACCAATGGTGCTTGCTGCTAACATATTTGAAAGGGGAGGAGGAGGCCCACTCTGAGTCCCTCGACGCGTAGTAAAGGGTGGGAGAGGGGGGTGGGTGGGTGGGGGGGGTAAGGGGGGTGGAAAGGACGGTGAAAGAGTGCTTTGTAGGGTGGAGGTGCGGGGGGGGGGGTACTTAATAGGGGGGGTTATTGGGGGGGAGTTCTGGCAGGGCAGGGGGGGGGGGGAATATGGGGATAAAGGGGGGGAGCTTTTTGGGTTCGTTGACCCCATTATTCATAGAGTGTAATTGTGTTGTTGTAAATATAAAATTGAAAACCACATTTTTCTCATGTATAGAACTTAGTTGGTTAAAGTGTGCCCGTTGTATTTGTATACTTGTGGAAAATGTTTAATAAACAGAAATATTAAAAAAAAAAAAAGATATAGTGGAATTAGAAAAGGAACAGAGAAAGGCAACAAAAATAATGAAGGGGATGGAATGATATCCCTAAGAGGAAAGGCTAATGAGGTTGGGCTCTTCAACTTGGAGAAGAGATGGCTGAGGAGAGATATGATACTGCAAAGGGTCTTGGCAATAGACAGCGTGGATGGGAAAGCATGCATGAGGCCTTCCAACCATGGAATGAGGAATGCGTCTACCGCTACCCGGTACAGATGGGCTGACGGGAGCAGATGTGGAGCAACTGGTAATTGTCCAGGCTGGTGAAAAGGTCCACCCGTGTGGTCCCCCAGAGTCAGAAGAACTAGGTAGCTACACTGGGGTCCAGCTGCCATTTGTGCAGTTGGAGGACTCTGCTCAGTGTGTCCACCAGGATGTTGTCCTGGCCTGGTAGGTATACAGCCCGTAGGAGTATTCCCTGATGAATTGCATAGGAGTAGAGTGTTATCGCTTTGCGGCAGAGGGTGCGAGACCCCGTGCCCCCCTGCATGTTTACATAGAACATTGCCACTTGATTGTCCATTTGGATCAGCACTGACTGGTGCCTCAGGTGGTGGCAAAATGCTTGGAGGCTAGATATATTACCCGAAGCTCCAAGAGGTTGATCTGCTGGTTGCCCTCGGCTTGCGACCAGCTGCCCTGGGTGTGAGGTTCCTCACAAAGGGGTCCCCATCCCAGCAGGGAGGCATCCGTTGTGAGAATTCTTCGGGGATTTGGAGTTTGGAAGGGCATCCCTTCTTGAAAGTGTTGCGGGTTTTGCCACTAAGACAGAGATTCCGCCAACTGGTGGGTCACTTAGACTCTGTCCTAGAGGTGGCTGGTGGCTTCTGTCCACTGGTTTCGAAGGCACCACTGGGCAACCCTCATGTGCAGATGGGCATAGAAACATAGAAACATGATGACAGAAAAAGACCACATGGCCTATCTAGTCTTTCCTTCCATAACAACAACAACTACAACCGTCCACTTTTTACCTTTAGAGATCCTCTGTGTTGGTCCCATGCTTTTTTGAATTCAGTTACTGTCCTCATCTCTACCACCTCCACTGGCAGACTATTCCATGGATCCACTACTCTTTCTGTAAAGAAATATTTCCGCATATCACTCCTGAATCTATCTCCCTTCACCCTCATCCCATGTCCCCTCGTAGCAGAACTTGCATCTGAGCTGACAGGACCGTGGAGGCCATGTGGCCGAGTAGGCGCAACAGGAGCCGAGCCGACTCCGAGGGATGGTGTTGCATGTCTGCAGTCAATTCCCTGAGACTGTAAGGGGGGAGGAAGGCCTTTGCCTGAATCATGTCCAGCTTTGCCCCTATGAACTCCAGACATTGTACTGGGAGGAGGTGGAACTTGGGGTAGTTTATCACGAACCCCAAGTGTTGCAGGACATGGATGATGCATGCTGTAGCCTGCTGCACCTTAGCGGCCGTGCCTCCTTTTATAAGCCAGTCATCCAGATAGAGGAAGACAAATACCCCTTTGAGACGGAGGTAAGCAGACACTATTGCCAGGCATTTGGTGAAGACCCTGGGGGCAGAGGCCAGGCTGAAGGGTAGTACTCTGCACTTGTAGTGGTCTCCCCCCAGCATGAAATAAAGAAACTGCCTGTGGTTGGAGTGAACAATGATGTGGGTATAAGTATCCTTCAGAGCCAAAGAGCATAACCAATCTCCCTGCTTGAGGTAAGGCAGCAATGTTCCAAGGGAGAGCATCTTGTACTTCTCCCTCACCAGGAACTTGTTCAGATTGCGCAGGTCGAGGATGGGCCTTAGGCCCCATGTTCTTTTTAGCGTCCTTTGCACCTGAGATGTTGGGGTACTGGTTCTACCGCTTTGTCCTCGAGAAGGCCTGTGAGTTCCTGCAGTAAGAGGTTCTGGTGAAGGGGAGACCTTGGGGGCTCTCCTGGAAAGAAAGGGGGAGGTATCTGTACCAGGTAGAAGAGGTAGCCTTCCTTGACCACCTGAAGTGCCCAGGCATCAGTGGTGATGGTTGGCCACCAATGGGCATAGTGGATCAGAAGTCCCCCTATGGGCTGCTGTCCTCCTTGGGGTGGAGAGGCTATGCCCAAGGAGTCAAAAACTCCCCCCAGGCTGGGCTGGAGATGATGCCTGGGGCTTGGGAGCCCTCTGCTTACGAGGGTCTTGCCCACGTCCCTTGGCCTGCTGACCCTGCTGGGGAGCCGGGGAGGCCTGAAATTGTGGATAGTTTTTATTTATTTTTATTTATTTAACAGTATTTCTAAACCGCCTTATCTTAATAATCAAGGTGGTATCACAGCAAACAATCAGGTCAAGTGAGTGTGTTATACATGCAGTGGGGGGGAAATTGAGTGTGTGTTGTGTTGTGTGCTATATTGGTATGAGCTATGTACAGAGTGGGCTATATACAGTGGTGCAAAAACATATTCCATACATACATTGGTTAGGCGGAATCATGTGCTGTTATTCATTCTCTGAAGTTATGTGATGTGTCCATAGTGTTCTATGAACAGCATGGTTTTTCAGCTGTTTTCTAAAGTCTTTGAGGTCTGTAGCGGCCCTCAATTCGTCCAGGAATTTGTTCCATATTGTTGGAGCGGCCATTGAGAGTGCTCTGTCTGTTGTGTCCTTGCGTGTGTGTTTGTATTCACTTGGGGTGCTGACTCGGTTGTGGGTTTGTTTTCTTCTGGGACGCGTACTGGTGTCTGCTTGTATGAGGGTGTGTAGGCTGTTGGCTGATGTGTGGTGTTTTATCTTGAATAGGTTTATGATAGTTTTGTATTTGATGCGTGCACCGATTGGAAGCCAGTGTAAGTCCTTTAAGGTGGGTGTGATGTGCTCCTGTCTTGCAGTTCCTGATATGATTCGTGCAGCAGTGTTTTGTGCTAGTTGTAGAGGCTTGAGGGCTTGTTTCGGTAGTCCAAGGTATATCGGATTGCAGAAGTCCAGTAGTGGGGTTATCAGTGCTTGACAGACGGTACGGAAGTGTTCCGGGGCGAGGAGCGGCTTCAGTCTCCTGATGATTCGCATCTTGTAGTAGGCTTTTTTGATTGTTTTGTCTATGTGTGGTTTGAGATTGAGTTTATTGTCCAGAGTAACTCCGAGGTATCTCACTTCTGATCTTATTGGTATAGTGGTGCTTTGTATCTTTAAATTTGGTGGGTGTATGAAGCTTTGGTTCCGGGTGATGATTAAGGCTTTGGTCTTGTTGTAGTTTATTGCTAGGTTGTTGTTTTGACACCAACTCTGCATTTGGGTGAGGCAGTCTGTTATCTTAGAGAAGTCCGGGTTGTCGATTGATATCGGGGTGTATATCATTATGTCGTCTGCATATATTGTGTATTGAATGTTGTTCTTTTTCATGATGTTGCATATTGGTTGTATGTAGATGTTAAATAGGAGTGCTGAGAGTGCGGATCCTTGAGGTACTCCTTGTCGGATGATTATGGGTCGGGAGGTGTTGTGTCCCGATTTGACCTGTAGCTGTCTTTCGGTTAGGTACGAGTGGAACCATTTTAATGTGATACCGTGTATACCGGTGTTCTTTAGTCTTTCCAGGAGGGTGTTGTGGTCCACTGTGTCGAAGGCTGAGGAGATGTCGATGAAGATCATTATGATTCCATTCTTGGTGTTGTCGATTATTCTTAGGATGCTGTCGAAGAGGTAGATCAGTAGCGTTTCGACTCCATGATTGGGACGAAATCCGTGTTGGTTGTCATCGAGTGTTTCTCGTTTGTCGATGTGTTCCTGAAGTTGTAGTTGAACCGTTTTTTTTCGATGATTTTTGCAAGGAAGGGTATGCTGGAGATTGGTCGGTATGCTGCTGGATCTTTTTTGTCGAGATTTGTTTTCTTTATGATTGGTCTTACTGAGGCAAGCTTTAGTTGCTTTGGCATGAGTCCTTGAGTGAGTGAGTTGTGTACCATTTTATGTATGGTGGGGATGAAGCAGGATTTGGTGGCTTTGACCCATGACACTGGGCACGGGTCTGTAGGGGCAGTGCTTGTATTGATTGTAGAGATGATGTGGGATATCTGTTCTGTTGAGGGTGAGTAGAATGTGCCCCAGGTTTTGGGGTGTACGTCCGACCTGGTGGTCCCACTAGTTGTTGTTCGCTCTGTGGAGTGAAATTTGTCTTTGATGTGATCGGCGAAATCCTGTGGATCAACTTGTACTTCGCCTTCTGTTGTTTGCTCTTTTGTGAGGATCTTTACTATTTCGAAAAGCTCTCTGGGTTTGTTGGTGGAAGTATTTATCATGTTTGTGTGGAATTCCCTCTTTGATTGGTTGATGTGTTCATTGTATTGTTTTTGCTTTGTTAGGTAAAGATGCTGGTCGGCGGTTGCTTTGTTTTTTCTCCATCTCCGTTCAATCTTCCTGAGCTCTCTCTTTTCCTGTCGTATTTTTGCTGAGTACCATGGCTTGTTTTGTCTCTTGTTGTGGTGTTGTTTCTTGATCCTGTCACCAGATGGTTTTGCGGCGTTAGCTAGAATGCTGTTCCAGCTGGAAACTTGTTCCTCCAGGTCGTCTGTGGTAACGTTCAAGTGTTGTATTGTGTCCTGTATGAATTCGTCCCTGTCGAAATGCTTGAATCGTCTTTGTGTGTGAGATGTTAGCTCTTTCGTTCGTCTGGTCCTCTTGATATCGTAGCTTGGTCTCGATTAAGTAATGGTCAGACCATGGCACTGGGGTAATGGTGGGTGGAGAAATTAGGTCTCTTGATGTTAGGTAATTGGATGCAAAGATGAGGTCTGGGGATGATCCATGTCTGTGTGTTGGTGCATTGATTATCTGTGTGAATTGAAGTGAGGTCATTGCTTGAAGGAAGGCCTCTGCGTCTTTGGCATTGGTGGACTTGAGGTTGAAGTCTCCAATCATTAGCGCTGGTTTGTTGTTTGTTGTTATGGCACAGGTTTCTTCAAGAGTGAGGGCTAGTTCATCGGGTGGAGCTCTGGGTGCTCTGTAGGTTAGGCAGATTGCAATGTTCTTGTTTTTGATGCTAATTGTGTTACATTGCTGTGTATCGGTGAAGTTCTGTGTCTTGAACTTTAGCTTTGTTTTCGCTATTATCAGGACTCCTCCTCCTCGCTTGTGGGTGCGTGGGCAGTTGTACGCTGAGTAGTTGTCCGGTACTAGTTGGTTGAGTAGTACGTTGTCGGTAGGGTTGAGCCATGTCTCTGTGATGCATATTATGTCGGGCTGTCGCTCTTCTATGTGGTCTACAATAGTGTGTATCTTGTTGCAGACGGATCTGGCGTTTATGAGCTCAATCGTTGTTGTTTTCGTTGCTGAGGTTGCTGTTCCATGAGTTTCCTTTGTGCATGTGTGGGAGTTTGATTTGTGTCTGTTTGGTCGCTTTGCCTGGTAAGCCCTGAGTGTCTCTTTGTGTGTGTGCTGTGGTTCTGAATATGGTAATGCAGTTGGTGGATGCCATATTGTGTTTGCTTGTGGGTAGTGGAGGTGTGTGGTTGGTGGGAGGAGTTGTGTGACTAGTAGGTAGAGTGGTAGGAAGTATGTGGCGTGCATGTTTTTCTTTTTTTTTTTTCTCCCCTTGTGATGTTCTGTTAGGGTGAAGCCTGTTTTCTTGAGACTTCGTCTGTTGTCTGTTTAGGGAGAGTTGAACTTGGTGCGTGAGCTTGTTCCGTGGCGGGAGGGCCGGATCTGCGTAGGGTGCCTTGGTGCAGGAGCCTGTCCCGTGGATGGAGAGCCGGATCTGCGTAGGGTGCCTTGGTGCGGGAGCCTGTCCCGTGGAGGGAGCCTGTCCCGTGGATGGAGAGCCGGATCTGCATAGGGTGCCTTGGTGCGGGAGCTTGTCCCGTGGAGGGAGCCTGTCCCGTGGATGGAGAGCCGGATCTGCGTAGGGTGCCTTGGTGCGGGAGCCTGTCCCATGGAGGGAGCCTGTCCCGTGGATGGAGAGCCGGATCTGCGTAGGGTGCCTTGGTGCGGGAGCCTGACCCGTGTAGGGAGAGCTGGATCTGCTAAGGTGTGGGTGGTGGAAGTGGGAGTTTGTAGGTGTGGAGTGTGTGAGGTTCTGTGCGAATTCTACTTGCGGTTCTGACGTCCTTCGTCTCGGTCTGCTCCTCGTTTGATTCTGCGGTGATGCTGTCGGCGCTGCTGTGTCTGTTGTTGTTCCCTTCTGCTCGCCTTCGTGCCGCGCCTAAGGGCCACGTCAAAGCAGCCCCCTTCCTCGGTAAAAGGACTTTTTGCCTGAGCCCTTCCCTCGGGAGGGCCAGCAGTTTCTTTGGAGAGCCTGGCCCTCATCACAAATTTGGTCACCGACTCGGCAGTCTTTTCTGTCATGAGACCAGAGACCAGGGTTCGATTCCCACTAGCATACCTGGTGGCCTTGGGAAGTCACTTAACCTTCCATTGCCTCAGAAAAATCCAAGTTATCAATGTCCCTGTTTAATGTATATTACCAAGTTTAAGTTTCAATGTAAACCGCTTTGATTGAAATGATAAAGCGGTATATAAAACCTATTAAATAAATAAAATAAAAATAAATGAATTTGCCAAAGAGGTTCTCCTCTTGGCATGGGACATCGACCAGTTTGTCCTGAACTCATTGCTTGAGGATGGAAGACTATAGCCAAGCCTGGCATCGGGCACCGATGCCTGCCTCAGATACTCTAGTCACTGACTCGAAGCAGTCATAGGTTGCTCGAGTCATGAATTTGGAGTACTCATGGACAACTTTGGCCAGGTTCTTGAACCGCTGTAGGGGTTCCTCGGAGAGACCAGTCGAGAACCTGGCGAGCTCTTTCGCCAGGTCTCTCAGGTACATGCACATGTACAGCTGATAGGCCTGGATCCGACTGAGAAGCATTGAGACCTGGTAGCACTTTCTGCTGAGGGCATCCAAGGTGGGGGCCTCCCTACCCAGGGGCACCGAGGAGTGCACCTTCTGGCTTTCACCACCATGGAGTTATGTAGGAGCTCTGCCTTCTGGAAGCCAGGGCTTTGGCGGACCCGATACATCGAGTCAAGCCGCTTGCTCACGACCGGCGCTGATGCTGGTGTTTCCCACATACAGAGCATTAGCCATTCCAGGATGGGTGGAATGGGCACTGTGAGTGATTCCCTCAGTGTGGCCTCGTATTAGAGGATTTCTAGTTCCTCCATCCAAGGGTCCTCCTCCGAATCCGTTGAGAATGCTAGAGCCACACAAAGTCAACGAATGCCATGTCCTCGGGTGGGGATCAATGGTGGAGCTCGGAGATTGGTGAGTCCGAGGGGACATCGCATGGTGACGAGTGTCTGGGGACTCCTCATCCTTGGTCTCCCATTCCAAGTAGTCAGTCGAAGACTTGAGGGAAGGGCAGTTCATGGGCTCTGGGCCCAAGCCCTGCCCACATCCCTCGGAGGCCCTGCGGCTGGTGCCATGTGCGCTAGCCAGGGAAGACCTCAGTCCAGTAGAATGGGACTTGTATCTAGACCTCGGCCAAGGGTCGACTCAAAGACATATGGTCTCAAGAATTGGCTTGGCCTCTGGGGATGTCCTTGACCTCGAGGGCCCAGTGGTCTGAGCACAGGAACCAGTTGTACTAGACAGCAATGCCCGCTGCTGGTCCATGAAGGCAGACAGGCTATGTTCCAGGGTCACCATTCTGGTTTCCAGTCTAGAAGGCTCTGCAGCTGTCAGCGCGAGCACCGAGGAACTCGGGCCCAGTGCCGGTTCCGAGGGAGAGTCCTCAATGATGATGGGCTCAGGCATCCGAGGCTGAACTTCATGCAATTCCTTCTGGGCGACCTTGGTGAGCTACTCCTGCTCCAAGACCTCGGACAAGCGCCGAGGGTCTCTTCTTCTTGTGTTCCCTTGAGGGAAGTCCCCTCTCTGAAAACCCATGGGATCGAGAAGGGTTCACGGAAGTGCTGCAGGAGTCCAAGACTTCAGATGGGGCCTTCGGAGGTACCAGGGACTCCAGTAAAAACATGTCCCTGGTACCTCTGAAGGCTGGCGGCTCTTAAGGGCCTTGGAAGACATCTTTTTATTGAGACCGCAGTTGTGGGGTCGTGGTCTGGCCCTAGCAGCGTATGCAGCAGTTGTGTGTGTCAGTGAGGGACATGATTTTTGTACACCAATCACACTTCTTAAAGCCACTGGTAGCCATGTGGGAAAAAGGGACCCCAGGCAAGGTCGAAGACCTGCGATGCTGCCAGTTGGAAAAAAGGCATGAAGGTGCCAAGGAGAGAAAAAAGTATATGGACCCAAAACTCGATGCTGGGGCAGTGGGCTCGAGTGGTGAGAAGAGTAACAATGCACAACCAGAGGAGA
This sequence comes from Ichthyophis bannanicus, assembly GCA_033557465.1. Lineage (NCBI taxonomy): Eukaryota > Metazoa > Chordata > Amphibia > Gymnophiona > Ichthyophiidae > Ichthyophis > Ichthyophis bannanicus. The sequence continues at coordinate 225,530,860 of CM066031.1, forward strand.
GTATAAAACTCAGGTACAAGAGAACCCAATCAGCTACAACCGACCTACAAAAAACAGTATTACAGCATGCCCTAGAATACCAATACTTCTCCTATTCGGAGGCACAGCTTGTAATCTAGACTGCTACAGATCCCAGTACAGAAACTACACAACTGCAGAATATCTGACCTCAGTCACACATTCAAAGAACAGACAAACCCTTAGCAAATACAGAATAAGTGACCACAGACTAGAAATAGAGAAAGATGCAGAAAAAAACAGAACTCAAATCCCCAAGAAGACAAACTCTGCATGCAATGTAACACAGGAGAACAGAACATAGAAATAGAAAAGTATTTCCTCTTGCACTGTGCAAAATATAAAGACATCAGAGCTGCACATTTTTGACAGCTGATAGAGAAAGTAAAAGACTTCCCACAAAAGAACGAGCAGGAAAAACTCTATAATACTGGGGGAAAAGGAGAAACAACAGCTATTGCAGCAAAATATGCTATGTTCTGTAAAGAGGCAAAAAATGGGACAGTACGGATCAGCACCAGAACTCTGGAATTGTCCATTCAGTACACTGTAATTTTATTTTACTGTTAATATTATTGTTTTTTTTATTATCTCCTGTGTTCTTTTTATCTTAACATCTAAGGGGATAATTTTATAAAAAGGGTGCCCATGTGGAATGTGCATACAAGCACCTAGGTTAAGCCTTTTATGTACAGGCAACATAGACGCTTATGTGCCTTTATAAAATAGGCACCCATAATCTGCCCTAGTAGTGCAGAAATCTACACTTGCTCCAAAGAAGGTGTAATTGTGTATGTGTACTTTTGTAATTTTATAAATGCCTATGTAGGAAATGCATATTTTTATATGAGTATTTAGCACATCCGCAATCTAGAATACTGCTGCGGGCCTCTTATGTTGCCAATTTCGTAAACATGCAGGTTTTGTACGTGCATGTTTCTCAAATCGCTCGTTGGCCTGCATGTCTGGTGTGTTATCCTGCGCATCCCTGTCCCCTTTTATTTCGGAAGAAATGTCTATTTTTTGAGGAGGAGATAGATCGATTTTAGAAGCATATACATGTGATTAACTTCTGTGCTGCCCTTCTCACGGAATTTCAGATGTTTTGACTTTAATGTCCCATACAGCTCCTAAACAGCCTTTCTAAATGCCACTTCATTTCTTATAGGAGATCTTTAGTTTTATTGGTGCATCTTTATGTTGTCAATGTATTAAATGCAATCCATCAAGAATGCAAAGATTGGCAGAATACAAATGAATGAATCAATCTTCTGACAATAAAAGGAAAATTTCACCTCTTTCAGCTACATGGAACAATATATTACGAGATGTTAGTGAAAAAAAAACAGAACACAAGACACATTTCAAAGCAGGCTGCTGAATCTAAATGGCATAATATCTGCTTTTTAAGGACTTCAAAATAACAGTCATGGAGGCTTCACAGTGAATGAGAAGAGAGAATAAATAAGCAGTAACATAAGGATTAGACTGTAAAGACAAAGCAAGCTTTGAATTAGCTACCACAGAACAAACTGGACAACTTGTTACCTTGAACGAGGATCTTTCCCAGCGTAGAGGCATTCCCGGCTGCACTGGCAGCAAAGCACATGTATTGCCCAGAGTCAGCACCTGTCAGGTTGTCCAGGATCAAGGTGCAAGAGCCATCAGGATCCTCGATGATAATGTGGTGGGGATCCACCTCCACTGATTTCCCATCTCAAAAAACAAATCAATCCAGAAGCGGAAGAAAAAATGTAAAAACCTTAGCATGCATATAATACTCCAGCAGAGTCTTAAAGAGAGTCAGTACACTATACTGCGTCATTCTGTCTTCTTTAAAATGCACACACACCTCCCCCATCACATTTCATCAGCACAAGATATTATCATCCACTCAAACATCTTGCCTACTGAAGGAATGACAGACTTTTTTTTTAATTTCAGTGCAATGACACAAGTACTAGGAGCAGAGGTCTGGCAATGAAATCTGTATACAATGTAGTGAATTTTATCAATATGTCCTGACAAAAAAATATTTAACTAGCATTAAACTCAGAGGCCTACCATTTGGATACAGCAGACAACATTCTAAGTTCTTCATTCTATTTTTTTTTGGGTGGGGAGAAGGAAGATAGTGGCAAATAAAATTCCCACTATTTATTTTTAGTAGCATGTATTTCCTAGATCTGATTTAGAAGATTCATGTTTCTTTTCCAGGCGTCTGGAAGATAATTTTATAACAGGTCACCCAGGTGGGGAGGCCAAGTGGGTGCTTATTTACTATTTACTAAAATGTGAAAAAGTTAATGTGCTCTTTCTTCAAACAGCTACTCAGGTGACTACGTGATTCCTATAACTCCTGCCAACAGCTGCTCATGTGAGTAGATATTACCTGCACCACCTTCCAGCAGCTTGTCATATGAATAGATATTATCTATTTCTTCTTTCAATAGCTGCTCATATGACCAGATACTACCCGCATCACCTTAGAACAAATGCTCACGTGAATAGATAGTATCTGCTCTCTCTTCCAACAGCTGCTCAGGTCACTATATGCCCCTATAATGCCTCCCAATAGCTGCTCATGTGAGTAGATACTACCCACACCACCTTCCAGCAGCTTATCATGAGAACAAATATAATCTGTTCTCTCTTCCAACAGCTGCTCATGTAAGGAGATACTATATACTCACATGAGCAGCTGTTAGGAGGGGTTGCAGAGAGTATTTACTCACATGAGCAGGTACTGGAAGGTGATGCGGGTAGTATCTACTCACACAAGCAGCTGTTGGAAGAGGGAACAATTAATATGTATTCACAAGAGGTGGTGCAAGTAGTGCTACTGACATGAGCAGCAAATGGGAGAGGGTGCAGATAGTATTTATTCACATGAGAAGCTCTTGGGAAGACTTATAGGGAGCATCCAGTCACTTGAATAGTTGTGGAATATATAAACATTTCTTGGCTTGCTGACAATTCTGTTCCAATATGCCTCAATCCAAGTTCAGAGAAATATTAATGTTTTATGAGCCATACCTGTATATTAGGGGAATAATATTATGAGAAGCTATGTAAAGATATGATGACATTTTATTTACCTGATAATGTCCTTTCATTGAGTCCTGATAGAGCAGTCCAGTCAAGTGGGTTGTGTTCTCCTACTAGCAGATGTGAAGACAGAGAAAACTTCTATAGGCATCTTTATGGCATCATCATGCCATATCTGTCAGAACTCTTCTACTTACTACTACTACTTATCATTTGTATAGTGCTACAAGGCGTAACCAGCACTGTACAAACACATGTAAAAGTCGGTCCCTGCTCATCAGAGCTTACAATCTAGTCAAGAAAGATAACACAACAGGTGAAGACAAGGATATATCTAGGGAAGTGGTAAGGAAACTAAGTGGATCAGGATCCAAAAGCAGTCTCAAAGAGGTGAGTTTTCAGTCTGGATTTGAAAAGGGACAGAGATGAAGCCTGGCGCACAGACTCAGCTAGTTTGTTTCAGGCATAAGGAGCAGCAAGGTAGAAGGATCAAAGTCTGGGATTGGTAGTAGAAGAGAAGGGCACAGATAGAAGGGATCCGCCAGAAGAGCAAAAGGTTCCAACTAGAGTGCAAAGAGAAGGGGGGACAGCAGGCAACACTGCCTCATGCTCCTCCCCAAGGAGAATTTCGATGAAAGAGCTCTATTTATCTTGTGCCTTGTCATGGGCTCACTGTATAGGGCCCGAACAACTTGCAAAAAGACCGGCCCAAAATTAAAAGCCTCAAGGACCTGCAGCAAAAATGACCACTCAACGTGGTTGAAGGCCCTTTCTGCATGCAGGGCCAAAAAGACCACAGGCTTAGTCATGTCAACCCCACGTTGGTGTACTATCCCAAAACTCTCTTGACATTGCCTGCTGTGTTGGGGAACTTAATGAATTCCATTTGGTATTTATTTATTTATTTTTATTTATTTAACATTTCTTCTATACCGCGCTATTACAATCAGCGCGGTGTACATCGAACAAAACATACTACAATGCATACAAGCAACATTGAGTTTTACATAGAACAGGGAAAAAAACATAGGATAACCGGGGTGACTATTTACAGGGTAACTATTTACAGGTTAAATTAGTATTGTCACCAATATTCTAAGCCAATTTGGTATCATCTTCATTTCGTGAGGGAGGGACAGGCGTAAAAGTGGTGGGTGGGCAGTAGTAAAGTCTAACCATTTTCTGGTTGTAATAAGGTGCTATGGTAGCTGAGACATGAGGGAAGTTTACCCGATGTGTGGGTGTCAGGGTAGTATATTGTGAATAGGTGGTGTTTCAGAGCTTTACGGAATAGGATTAAGCTTTTGATGCCACGGATTTCATGTGGAAGGGCATTCCAATTTAGGGGAGCGAATATAGAGAAAGCCCTGTTGGAAGTGGTCTTAGTACATGACGTCATCATCTTGGGGACTATTAAGGTGTTCATTGAAGTGGATCTCCTGTCTCTGTTTTCCAGGGTGCTGTGGATTAGTTTGCTAATCGGTGTAGGTGGGTAGTTATTCAGGGCTTTGAAAGTAAGGACTAGTGACTTATATTGGAGTCTGGCGTGTAACGGCAGCCAATGCAGATTTTTCATGATTGGTGTTATGTGGTCAGTTCTTGATGATCCAGAGAGAACTCTTGCGGCGGCATTCATAGCTAGGCGGAGCGGATTTAAAGTTGATTGAGGCAGGCCGTGCAGGACGATGTTCGCAAAGTCCAGGTGTGGGAGGACTAATGCCTGAAAGGTTGTCCGGTAGTCACTGGATTCCAGTAGGGGGCGGAGGTGACGTAACGTTTTGATCTTGTGATATATAGACTTTGTAACGTTCTTCACATGTGTGGTCATATCTAGGTGCTGGTCCAATGTGATGCCAAGATATCTGATTGTAGGTTTGGACTTCAATTCTACATTGTTGACAAGTAGCGATGGGGGGGGGGGGTGAATTTACGGTTCTTCGTAACAAAAAGGACATCAGTTTTACTATGATTGATCCGAAGGTTTTGTGTCAGCAGCCAATCAGCTACAGCTCCGAAACAATTGATTATTGGGGAGAACATCGGTTGGTCAATTTTGAACGGCATGTAGAGGAGGATGTCGTCTGCGTAAGCCAGGCATCGTACGTTGAAAGATCGGATCAAATCACATATCGGCTGCATATATATATTGAACATTAATGCCGATAAGGACGATCCTTGAGGTACCCCCTGAGACTGCAGGAATGGTTCCGAGGATGTATGACCTGTTTTTACTTGTTGCCACCTGTTGGATAGGTAGGATTTACACCATTCAAGTGCTGTGTCTTGAATCCCCTTTTCCTTCAGGCGTTGTAGAAGTATGTCATGATTCACAGAGTCAAAGGCGGCGGAGATGTCCAGGAAGATGAGGACAAATCCTTGTTGGATGCTGTCCATACCAGTGACCAATTCGTTGAATAGGGTTGTGAGGACTGTGTCGATGCCATGCGCTTCCCTGAAGCCGTGTTGTGACGGGTCCAGTGGAGCTTCAGTGTCAATATGGTGCTGGAGTTGTTGTTGAGCAGCTTTTTCTATGATTTTTGCAAGCTGGGGGATGCTCGAGATTGGCCTAAAAGATTCGACTTTGGACGGGTCAAGTCTGCTATTTTTTAGTAGGGGCTTGATGGAGGTGTTTTTCAGGCGCTGTGGGAACGAGCCTGTTAGAAAAGACTGGTTCAATATATTGCACAGGATTTGGCTTAGGTCATGACGCAGCTCTTTGATCCAACTGGCTGGACAGGGGTCGTTGGGTGCTGTGCTGGGATTGATTTATTTTTTATTTATTTAGTATACATTTGTATACCGCTACTTCCAGCGATCAGCAGCGGTTTTGATTACAGATTGGAAATTGTCAAATCATGACAGGAAAATTTTTTTTTTTGAGGTATAAACACATTGATTAGACAGGAAAGCACAGCACACAGAGAACTATTTTACAGGGAACATGGGCTATGGAGGGTTAAGTGGCTTGCCCAAGACCACAAGGAGCACCTGTGGGACTAGAAACCCCAGTCCTTCCGGCCCAAGGTTGTTGTCCTCTAGTGGGATTTGAACCCCCGACCTTCCGGCCCGAAGTACCCTGCCCCAACCACTAGGCCACTCCTCCTCGCGACAATGTTCTCCATCTCTCTATTTGAGACCACAGTGAAATTACATAGTGGAGTTGCTAGGGGTGTCTTAGACGGTATGGGTGATGTACTGCTACACATGTTTATGTTGGTCTTAATCATCTTTGATTGCAAGTAGTTTGCAAAGTCCTGTGGTTGGGGCATTGAGGGTTGGGCGGAGACCGGTTCGCCTGTTATGGATTTTACTATTCTGAATAGGGCTTGTGGTTTATTGATGGAACGTTTCAATAAATCTGTGTGGTAGAGTTTCCTGCTCTGTGTTATCTTTCGACGGTGGGTTATTAGGTAAGAGTTGTATGTATCAAGTGATTCTGAGGAGTGTGATCGTCGCCACCGTCTCTCAAGTTTGCGCAGGTGGTGGAGAGATGAGCGAAGGTCAGAAGAGAACCATGGTGCGTGTTCCCGTTTCCTTGTTCTCTTTTCAGTGTGGGATGGACAGGAGGCAGCTCGAAGGTTCTCGTCCCATTTGGAGATGAGATCATCTAGGTTTAGAGGCGTGTTGGTCATAAGTGGCAGAAGATTTTCCAGGACTACGCTCCGGTTGAATGGACGGAAGCGGGCAGTATGGGTATCAGAAATGTTTGATGACATTTGGCTCTTGTAGGATGTATTAAAGGGTATAATGAATCTAATTTATGTATTAAGAACAAAATAAGCTTATTTAAGCATTGAGTGAAGATTTTCACAAGCAGCTTTGCATCAGTATTCAGGAGAAAGATTAGTCGGTAGAAGCCAGGCAATGTCGGATCTTTTCCTTTTTTATGGATTAAGGTAACGTGCACCTCTAAGAAGGATGCAGGTATCAAGCCCCCCTCCCTAACCAAATTGATGACCCTGCACAATAGCAGGGATATGGTCTCACAAACGTTTTGTAAACTTCAGGGGGGAACCCATCTGGGCCTGCAACCTTGCCCAGTGGTAAAGCATAGTTACTCACCTGTAACAGGTGATCTCCAGGAACAGCAGGAATTTAGTGTTCACATATGGGTATCGTCGGTACCGACGGAGCCTGCGCAGGAACACTCCCCAGCGTCCAATAGGAAAACATTTGGGAGCATCCCACAGCACCTGCGTGCTGCCTTCCCGCCTTTCCCAACTGTCCCTCTCCAGTTGAGTTTAAAGCTGAGACAAAGAGAGAGGGAAAGAGAGAAAGAGAGATAGAGAGATACAACTCCTAGGGGAGCTGGGTGGGTTGTGAAGACTAAATTCCTGCTGTTCCCAGAGATCACCTGTTACAGGTGAGTAACCATGCTATCTCCAGGAACAAGCAGGAATGTAGTCTTCACATATGGGGACTCCCTAGCTGCAGATGCCAGGGAGAAGGCCCCAGAAGTTGTGTGCCCCTGTGAAAGGGCTCCACTTCCCCCCATGGTTCTCTGGCATCCTACCAGGGATGGTGAGTAGGAGTTGATTAAGTATGGAACAGGTGTTGAAGAACAGCCTGACCAAACAAGGCATCCTGGCGGGAATCCTTGTCTAAGCAGTAATGGGCTGTGAAGGTATGAACCAAAGCCCAAGTAGCTCCTCGACAGATGTCGTTGATAGACACAGAGTGAAGATGAGCCATAGAGGCTGCCATGGCTCTCACATTGTGAGCTGTGACATGGCCTTCAAGAGGAAGGTTCTTACTCTCATAGGCAAAAGATATACACTGTGCAATCCAGCTGGACAGTGTTCTTTTGGAGACTGGAAGTCCCAAATGACTAGGATCAAAAGCAACAAAGAGTTGAGAGGACTTTCTATGTTGCTGTGTCCTTTGAAAGTAAAAGGCCAAAGCCCTTTTACAGTTCAAAGTATGAAGATTCCTTTCTGCACTTGAGGCGTGAGGCCTTGGGAAGAATACAGGAAGGTAAACCGCTTGGTTTAAATGAAAAGGTGACACAACCTTTGGCATAAAGTGTGGATGAGTCCTAAGGACTACCTTATCGTGATGGAACCTTGTATAAGGAGGATCAGCCACCAACGCTTGCAATTCACTGATGCGACGTGCTGATGTGATTGTAATAAGAAAGATGACCTTCCAGGAAAGGAATTTCAAAGAGTAGTAGCTAATGGCTCAAAAGGTGACTTCATGAGCTGCCCAAGAACCAGATTTAAGTCCCATGCCACCGGTGGTGGCTTAATGGGAGACTTAGTTAAAAGAAGGCCTCTCATAAATTTCGCTATGAGAGGATGAGAGGAAATAGGTTGTCCATTTAGAGGCTTGAAAGAAGCTGCAATAGCACTCAAATGAACTCTCACTGAATTGGTCTTAAGCCCTGCATTAGATAAATGAAGGAGATACTCCAGTAATAATTCCAGAGGTATCGCAAGAGGGTTAAGACCCTTCTGCGAACACCATACGATAAACCTTTTCCACTTGAATGCATAAGAGTGTCTTGTGGAAGGCTTCCTGGAAGCATAAAGGATATCCTTTACCTGCTGAGAAAAGTTAAGACCGTGAAGTTCTAGGCTTTCAGCAACCAGGCCCTGAGATACAGAGACTGGGGATTGGGATGCCACAGCATCCCGTCCTCCTGAGAAAGGAGATTTGGAGCAGATCCTAACTCCAGAGGCGGAGCTTGAGAGCGATGTAGGAACAGAGGGTACCACATTTGCCATGGCCAATGTGGAGCTAAGAGAATCACATGACCTTTGTCTCTCTGAAGCTTGAACAGGGTTTTGGGAATTAGGGAAATGGGTGGGAAGGCATACAGGAAGTAGTGGCCCCAATGGAGGAGGAAAGCATCCCTGGCCTGACAACCCTGAGTCAGAATTCTGGAACAGAACTGGGGAAGTTTGGCACTCAGCGGACTTGCAAAGAGGTCTATGTCCGGGGTTCCCCAAATTTGGAAACTTTTGGCCACCTGGTCTGCATGGAGAGACCATTCGTGTGGAAGCAGAACTCGACTGAGTCTGTCTGCCCAAGAGTTTTGAATGCCTGGAAGATACACTGCAAGGAGATGAATCTGATGCTCTCTGTCGAGGGCCCATAGTCACAAAGCTTCGTTGCACAGCGACAGAGAGCCTGTTCTGCCCTGCTTGTTCACATAGAACATGGCTACCTGATTGTCCGTTTGAACTAGGACTGTCTTGTAGCTGAGCTGGGTGTGAAATACTCGAAGAGCATGGAAGATTGCTCTGAGTTCCAGGAGATTGATGTGTAGATAGGCTTCCTGTGGAGTCCAGGTACCATGGGTAGAGAGGCCTTGTAGGTGGGCTCCCCAACCCACCTGTGAAGCATCTGTTGTTAGAGTGGCTTGAGGTGGGGGTTGCTGAAAAGGAGACCCCACCAAAAGGTTTTGGGGTGACTGCCACCATTGGAGGGACAAAATAAGGCGATCTGAGCTTGCTATTTTGTCTGACAGGCAACCTGACGCCTGAGTCGACTGAGTGGATAAAGTCCACTGGGCTGCCCTCATATGGAGGCGAGCATAAGGAACCACATGCATGGTGGATGCCATGTGGCCTAGTAACTGTAACATTTCCTGAGCAGTGAGGTGAGGTTTTGCACTGCTTGGGAAGCTAACTGCACAATGCGAAGGCAGCGGGGCTGTGGAAGGTAGGCCCTTGTCTGTCTGGTATCCAGCAGAGCTCCTATAAACTCCAGGGACTGAGTGGGAGCAAGGTTGGATTTTGGGAAGTTTATGACAAGAACCAAATATTGAAGGATGCGCATTGTGCGAGAGAGAGCAACACTGGCCTCTGGCTCTGAAGGGGCTCGAATGAGCCAGTCGTCTAAGTAAGGGAAGAAGAATATTCCTAGGGTGCGAAGAAATGCTGCCACCACAGCCATGCATTTTGTGAACACCCTTGGTGCAGAGGCCAGGCCAAAAGGAAGTACCCTGTATTGGTAGTGCTTCCCTTGAAACAGAAAGCGAAGGAACTTTCGATGAATTGGATGGATGAGAACATGAGTGTACGCATCCTTGAGATCCAGAGAACAAAGCCAATCCTGACTCTGAAGGTATGGCAGCAGAGTTCCCAGATAAATCATTTTGAACTTCTCTTTGAACAGGAATTTGTTCAATTCTCTGAGGTCTAAAATGGGTCTGTGTCCTCCTGTTTTCTTTGGGATAAGGAAATAGGGGGAGTAAAACCCTGTACCCTGTTGGGGAATGGGTACCTCTACTATTGCCCCTTGGGCAAGAAGCACAGTGACCTCTTGGCCTAACAGGTAGTTGAGAGAGGTCTGAGAATTGAACTGTCTTACCACTGTAGGAGGGGGCATGCTGAGGAAATGAAGCTTGTACCCCTCTCTTACAATAGACAGAGTCCAATTTTCTGCTGTTATCTGACCCCATCTGGGGGCAAAATGACATAACCTTCCTGGGATGGTGGGGGGTTCTGGGCCGTTCAGGGCCAGGAAGGCAAAGTTCTCTAGATAGGAGTCAAAGCCCCTGTGGAGGCTGAGTCTGCTGAGCCGGTTGAGGCTTAGCTGCTTTTGACTTTCTTTGTCTAGGTTGTTGCTGTTGTCCCTTTTGGGCAGACTGACCTAAACGATGCCCCTGTTGGATATAGGAGGGATAAAACTTCTTCTTACTGAAGAATGGTTTCTTAGAGGACTTTTTCCTTGCAGGATCAGCAGTAGATTTGGACAATCTAGCCAAACTGATATTGTCAGCATCTATCTCATTAGCTTTTTCCTGACAATATTAGCCAAAGAGATTCTCTCCTGTGCAAGGAATTTTCCCTAGTTTATCCTGTACCCAAATTTCCAAGTCAGATGCCTGGAGCCAGGCAATTCTACGTGCACCTATGGCAATAGCAGAGGTCCTGCTTATGCACTCAAAGCAGTCAAAAGCTGCACGATTCACAAACTTGGAAACATCCTGAGCATGTTTGACAAGGGCGAGATAATCTTGCCTCTTATCATCAGGAAGGAGAGGGCGCATAAGCTCTAAATCTCCTGTGACCTCCTTAAGGAACATTCCCATATATAAGATATAGGAACTGATCCTAGCAGAAAGCATGGAAGCCTGGAAGGTTCGACGTCCAAAGGCGTCAAGAATCCTACACTCACGTCCTGGAGGATTAGATGCATGCCTTTTTGCACTCTTTATCCTTCTCATTGCTGACTCCACCACCATGGAATGGTGTGGTAATTGAGTCTTCTGAAACCCAGGACAGGGAGGAACTCGATACATGGTGTCGAGTCTTCGCGAGTGAGGAGATGTGGTTTGAGGTGTTTCCCACATCCTTAACATGAGATCATGCAAGATCTCATGAACAGGTAAGGTAGTTGCCTCTTTGGGAGCTTTAGGGTACTGCAGGATTTCTAATTCCTTTGCCCTAGGCTCTTTTTCAGGCGCCACTGTGATGGAAAGACCTCGAGCCACATCTCGGATAAAATCCTGAAAGGACATATCCTCTGGTGGAGACATCCTACGTTGAGGAGAAGAGGAATCCTCAGGAAGAAGTACTCTGGTATTGGCAGAGCTTTCAGAGTCTTCAGACTCATCTGAGGATTCAAAGAATCTCTGATCCGGGTGATCGTGCAAGGCACAGTACCGGTACCGATCAAAGTCGGCATCGGAGTGGTCCGGTACCGACCTGTCGATACCGGATGGATACGCATGACTCGGTCCCGGTAGAGTACCTGCCGATGTCGATGCAGTCGGTGCCAGCACCGGGGTTGGTGCCGGTACCGGTTGAATTGTCTGAAGCGGTTTCAAGGGCATGGAGGCCGTGAGAAGAGCCGCCAGACTGCGTTCAATAGCCAAGAATCTCTGGTCTATCGACGCTGCCGATGCTTGGGTATTGGTACCAGAAGAAGCGGCCGGTACCCCAGAGCATGGCATCAGTAGTTCTGCCGAGGTTGAAGCCTCGAGAACATCCTGGAGCCCTGCTACTGCTTTGGAAGCCGAAGCCTCCTGCCGGGGCAATTTTGCCGGTGAAAGTCCCTCAAAGGCAACGCCAGAGGCATCTCGCTGTTTAGAAGGAGATCTACCCTTTGAGGACCGGCTAGATTTATGTTTACTTACCTGAGATCCATGGGAGGAAGACGAAGCCCTGGACGACGTTGATGCCACGGAGGCTGCATCAGAGGGAAAAAGAGTGCTAAGCTTAGCAGCTCGGTTCTGCTGGCTCCTTTTCGACATCATCCCACAGGCAACACACTCTGAAATAGAGTGGTCAGGACCTAAACATTTGAGGCACCACTCATGGGTGTCGGTGACGGAGATGGTACCGTCACACTTAGAACACCTTTTGAAACCCGAAGCGGGTTTTTCCATTCTGAAGGAAAAGTTGGGCCTAGTGCCCAAAATGGCGCATGGCACCTGAGAGAAAATTACTGGAAAGATTCCAGAAGAAAGTTTTCTTTCTTTCTTTTTTTTTTTTTTTTTAAGAAAAGAAAGAAGAAGAACCGGTGCTACCGGTGTAGCGTCGAGGGAAGGCAGACGCGACCACAAAGAAGAAGAATAGAAGGGATTTTTTTCTGCGGTGACAGGATGTGCGACCTGTCGGCTCTGCGGAAAACGAAAAACTGGAGAGGGACAGTTGGGAAAGGCAGGAAGGCAGCACGCATGCGCTGTGGGATGCTCCCAAAAGCTTTCCTATTGGACGCTGGGGAGCGTTCCCGCGCAGGCTCCGTCGGTACCGACGATACCCATGTTTATGTTTATGTTTTATTAAAATTTGATATACCACCCACACCAAAAGGTATCTGGGCGGTTTACAATCATGAAAATGACATAGCTGCGAAAGTGGAAAAGAACGCCATCATTTTAAAAACAGGAAAGAGGAGAAAAAAGGACAGAAAACAGGATATGTGAAGACTACATTAATGCTTGTTCCTGGAGATACCATTAATGGTCTGTTGCACTCCAGTACTGTGAGAAGGCTATTCAACCACTCCTGCTGTTCCCTGGAGAAATGCCTCTCCAGTTTGCCCTTTAAATACTCCATTATCTGGTGGATGTCTCTTATGCATTCTGAAGAGTATAATGCGCTATAAATCCTGCTCGATTCCCTCCCTGTCATGATGGATCTGCCCCCACTATCTTGGAGCTGAAGGACCATTGTTTGTGTTTGTTGCCTCTTCAAAATTGAAACAAGCAGCTTGTCTATTTTGATTCTCTAACATAGTGGGTCTGACCCAACTTCTTAAAGAGCAGCTCCTCTGACAGCAAGGCATTCAGCTCACTTCTTTTCATGGGCAAGCAGCAGGAAAGCTCCTCAGATTGGGCTCAGTGCTACTCCCCCATCATCACATGTGCAGTCACATACTTCTGAAGAGCCTTCTTCAAATATTTGGGGGAGAGCAGGGAGAAGGAGGAGGAAGGGGGCACTAAGGTTGTGTAAGACTAGAAGAATCCTTCCAAAACTCCTTTTCCAATCTTTAGGCTGCTCAGTGTGTCCTTAACAAGATACGGCATGGAGCTGAACCAATTTCCCTCCTCCTATGGCATCTGAAAAGAGCACTTCTTTTAAGGGTGACCCTAGTGGAGCCTCCCGCATTGTGTTCCAGTGAGAAATCCACACAAAGATGGTTGCTCACAAGTGAAATCAATCTTTCCTCTCAATTCCTCCTTGTATTCTCTCAGATTTTCAGAGCAGAGAAATCCACCCAAAGATGGTTGCTCACAAGTGAAATCAATCTTTCCTCTCAATTCTTCCTTGTATTCTCTCAGATTTTCAGAGTAGAAAAACTTGCATCCACCATTTGCTGGAGATAAAGAATTACTGAAGGCTCCCTCTAGAGGTTCTGGCTCAAACAGCATGATGATGTCATAAAGAAGCCAATGGAAGTTTCCTCTGTCTCCACATTTGCTGAGAGGAACACAACCTACTTGTCTAGATTGGCCTAGCAGGATATGGAAGCACCATTTACACATGTATACTGGCTATTTTCAAGGACTTACGCATGTAAATGGACAGTTACATGTGTATGTTAGCCTGTTTCTATCCTGTAAGTATGCACGAGACCGATCATGTGTACTTTCACTGTGGGCATGAACATGGGCAGAGCTTGGGCGGTGCACAGACTTCCATGTATAAGTTATAAAATATCTATAACTTAGCATGTTCTTTAGAAATCTAGATGTGGGCATTTACACCAGCCCTAGTGCCTGAGCCCAGATTTATTGCACGCTTTCAGACATTTATGCCTCTATTTTCTAAAAAGAGTAGATGCCTGCTTTTCTTTATAAAATATACACAAAACTGGTGTATTCTGGGTACCTAAAATTAGGCGCCCAGTTATAAATGTACCCTTTAGGTAATCATGTGCTCAGGACTTCCTGGGGCTCAACACTATTTCACAAAAGCGTTACACTAACTATAATTTCATACCAAGAAGCAACAGTGTTCTGTTCCTAGAGTGTTACAAGAGGACTCTGCATTAACCATACCTTTATACCAGTTAGCCACGGGCTTAGGGATTCCTGTCACTCTGCATGCCAGTTTGACTGTCTCTCCCAGCTCAGCTGTGCAGTCTGCCAGTTCCTCTTCAAAGTCCGGTGGATCTGGAAATAAAACAGATGCTTAAAGTCCTTTAGAGAATGTAGAGCACAACATTTAGAAGCACTTATCCAGATAGCAGTACTTACTATTCAAATAAGTTTTGCTAGTCCAATATATCTGTCAATTTTCAGTAGCACTATCTGAATGATGCCACTGCACACTGGTCAACACTGAAATCGTTACTGACTTTAAAAGGCCCTAATCTGTAGTATCTTGGTGAGCTGAACACGAATATAACATTAAAAAATTTTTATTGGCTCTCGTTTTGAAGATATTGCATGTAGTTCATTTTTGACGTTTCACCGTGTAAATTTGTCCAGTAGGACATCAACAACATCCCAAATAAGCCTTGAATGATGTAATATTGCATCACATTGCATAATACCAGCATGCACACATCATCCAGATTTGATTGCATCATTTTCTGATGCAATGCTACTGCCAGACGGCTGCTGAAGCCATTTGACGTCAGCAGTGTACTATACGCAGTCGGAAAGGAAAGTAATCTGGCATTCTGTTCCGATATTGAAAGCCTCATGAATGCCTTAAAAATCACTCATGACCCACAAGACTGGAGACTATTTATAGACTCTTTGAAACTGAGTCTGAAGGCTGTGCTTTTGAACAATGGAAACCGTCTTCCATCTATTCCAGTAGCACATGCCGTCCACATGAAAGAGACATACGATAACTTAAAGCATCTACTGACTTCCATTAACTAAAACAAGTACAGCTGGCACCTCTGTGGTGACTTGAAGGTAGCTGCCCTTTTAATGGGACTGCAGCAGGGATATATAAAATACATGTGTTTCTTATGTGAATGGGATAGCCGAGCAAGGGATTGGCACTACTTGTGGAAGGAATGGAATCTCAGACAAAATGTAACAGTTGGAGAGAAGAATATCCAGCACCCAGCTCTGGTTGAGGCTCACAAAATCCTGCTACCACCCCCTTCACATCAAACTAGGTTTGATGAAAAACTTCGTGAAAGCCATGGACCGCACTTCGTCAGCTTTCTGATACCTGCATGAAAAATTCCCTCGACTCAGCGAAGCAAAGATTAAAGAGGGAGTTTTTGTGGGTCCTCAGATTCGAGAGCTCTTCAAAGATGACCGGTTCGACAACTTGCTGCAGGGTGATGCGAAACAAGCATGGAATGCTTTTCGTCTAGTGTCAACAAACTTTCTCGGGAATGTTAGGGCAGAAAACTACAAGGAACTAGTAGAAGACATGCTGATGCAGTATCAGAAACGTGGCTGCAATATGTCTCTAAAGATCCATTTCCTTGATTCCCATCTCGATTTCTTTCCTGACAACTGTGGTATGGTTAGTGATGAACAGGGCGAACGTTTTCACCAGGATATCGCAACGATAGAGCAAAGATACCAGGGAAAATGGTCCACTACAATGCTGGCTGACTACTGCTGGACACTCCCCAGAGAAGCTCCCGAACAGCTGTACAAGAGACAAGCGAAAAAATCTAAGAAGTAGTCTATGACTTGTTTTTTTACAGGTATTAACCGAAGGCCTATTATATTTACTATTGACATGCATTTTGTGATGTAAACATTAATTCTTGTAGATAACAAAAAAACTAGAGTCAACTTTGCAATTTCACTGTCATATTCGTGTTCAGCATATAAAAATTGATAAGAAATGACTATTTTTATTTCAGTAACATGACTTTTGTAAAAATTTGTTGACCAGTGAAATCATTATTGACTGTTCTAGCAGTATCCATATAGTGCCAGGGCAGAGCATAGGGGATCCATGGAATTATCTGCATAGTGTCAATATGGAAGGGGGAAGTTCCTAAGCTTAGTTTACCATGGGAGTCATGAACCTGCGGTAACTCAGTACTGCAGGTTAGTAACTCCATTGCTAAATAAACAACATAGCTTGTGGTCTCGCTTAGACTCTCAGATTTGCAGTATATAAGATTAGCTAAATAAATAAATAAATGGAGCAAAAGGCCATTAATGCCACTCGTTGCTCCTGGGAAGCCTTCCTTAAGAAAATAAAAAATAAGATATGCCATACTGGGTCAGATCAAGGTCAATCAAGCCCAGTATCCTGTTTCCAACAGCGGCCAGTCCAGGTCACAAATACCTGGTAGGTTCCCAAAAAGGCACACAGGTACCACAATGCTTGTCCCGGGGTAAGCAGTGGATTTCCTGAGTCCTCTTTAGTAATGGTTTATGGACCTTTCCTCAGCTGGGGATCAGTTTGATCCCCAGCTGGGGCTGTTTTTTTAGATTTCAGTAAAGCCTTTGACACCATTCCGCACAGGTGACTTATAAACAAACTGAGCACCCTAGGGATGGACCCGAAAGTTACTGCTTGGGTTAGAAATTGGTTGAGTGGGAGGCAGCAAAGGGTACAGGTAAATGGAGCTCACTATAAGGAGGAGGAGGAGGTTACCAGTGGTGTGCCCCAGGGATATGTCCTTGGTCCGATTATTTTTAACATCTTTGTTAGTGATATTGCGGTAGGGCTGTCGGGTAAGGTTTGCCTCTTTTTTTTTTTTCAATATTTTATTTTGAACCATCAAACAGAACATCAAATACAGAGCATAAGACAATCGCTCCCTGGGGTGGGCTCTGATCCCCAAGGTGCAAGATACATAGATGGTTACATAGTTTTTAAGATAATACCCCTATTTCCCCCCCTCCCCCCCCACCCTCCCCCCCCCTCCACCCAGACGCAAAACCCACCCGGACCAGCATATATAACAGTGCCGAACCTCTGTAGGTCTCTACATACATCCAGGGCTATCAACAGCCTAATTGCAGGGTTACATTACGTGTCCGAGGACTCAACTTTTGAATATAGGGCTCCCACAGTAACCAGAAAGCAGACCATCGCTTCACATGACCCCGTGCAGCCCGACACTCCAGGAGCATAAGTTGATGGAAGGAGTTCCGCCACTCCCAAAAAGAGGGAGGGTGGCTGTCCCTCCACCCACGTAGAATGGGGCCTTTACCCACCAGACATGCCTTCCGCACCAGCCAACGACTCCATTTCCCCTTTGGAGAGGTGAGACCCAGGAGATCCAAGACGATCAAGGCCGCATCCCAGTATACAGGTTGTCCAAGGAGGTCGGCCATATAGAGGGCAATTCTATGCCAATAGGGGCGTATGCGCCGGCAGCCCCACCACATATGGTACAAGGTCGCCAGGGGCTCCGCACAGCGTGGACAGCTACCATCTGCGGTTAAATGGCAGCGAAGGGCTCGCCGCGGGGAGAAATGAACCCTAGTTAAACACTTAATTTGAATTTCTCGCCAGCGAGCACCATCTACCAGGCTCGCCACCCTCCGGAGGGCCACCAAAATAGTACCATGGGGAATCTCTCGACCCAATTCCACCCCCCAGGCTCTTTCCACACCGCTGTAATCTGGCTGTGGTCGAAACTGCTCCAACCGAAGATGGAAGGTCCGAATAGACGGCCGCTCAACGTCGCCAAACCCGAAAAACGCTATTATCTGGGCCGAGCGGTCGCCGCAGAGTTCCGACCGTGGAAGGGAAGCCACGTAATGGGCCACTTGCATGTATGCAAAGAAGTGTAGCGGCCCCAATTTATATTCGCGGGATAGCATGGGAAAGGGCTTAGGTTTACCCGCCAGGTCCACCACATGGCCCAGCGCCCGCACTCCTCTCTCCCCCCACTGACGAAACGCTGCCGTTTCAGTCCCCGGGGTAAAATTGGCGTTGCCCCAAATAGGTAGCCAGCTCGACACCTGCCACCGTCGGCCCCAATAGACATTCAATTTCCGCCAGGTTTTATACACCGGGGCCAATAACACGCTGTCCGCTAAATGCGTAGGCCACCTACTCACCTCCAAATGCAAAAGGGCCCGTAGAGAATGGGGTGCCACGTACGCCTCCTCAAACGCTCTAGGGGTATAAAGATCATTATCCCCGAGCCAGTCCCCCAAATGGCGGGCTTGACAAGCCAGCACATAAGCACCAAGATCTGGAAGCCCCCATCCCCCCCCACGGATCCTCCCCATGAGTCTACGGTACGAGACCCGAGCTCTCGACCCCCGCCATAGAAAGCCCCGAAATTCCGCCTCAAAGCACCTGATATCCCGACGAAGGATCCACACAGGGAGGGTCTGTAGCCAGTATAAGATCCGCGGCAGGAGGACCAATTTGATCGCCGCAATCCTCCCCATAAGGGATAGGGGGAGGGACTGCCACGCCTGCAGCTGAGTCCTCACCTTGGCCAGCATCCGTCGCAGGTTAGTCCTATATAGGCGACCCGGCTGACAGGACAGTACAATTCCCAAGTATATGAACTGGCGCTCAGCCCATCGGAGGGGAAAGTCGCCCACCCAGCTACCCCGAAGTCGGCCAGAAACATCAAGGGCTTCAGACTTATCCCTATTGATACTAAACCCCGCAATCTGCCCGAAAACGCGGAACTCCTGCAACAGAGGGGGTAGGGAATCCCCGGGAGAAAGCAAGTGCACCAACAGGTCATCGGCAAAGGCCGAAATCTTAAAGACCTGAGGGCCAATACTTACGCCCCGGATTGTCCGCATACCCGCCACTCGGCGTAGAAGAGGGTCCAAAGAAAGAACAAAAAGGAGAGGAGAGAGGGGGCAGCCCTGACGGGTCCCCCTCTGCAATGAAAAAGGCTCTGAGATGACTCCATTACAGAGTATCGCTGCGGTAGGATTGGCATACAAACTGTCGACCATGTTACAAAACGACGGCCCCAAACCATACTGAGGGAGGATGAATCTCAGATATTGCCAGTCCACCCTGTCAAAGGCTTTTTCTGCGTCAAAGCTAATCAAGAGAGAGGACAGGTGTCTATACTGAACCCATTCTAAAGACGCTATGATCTTACGTAAGTTACGGACCGCGTATCGCCCCTTAACAAAACCGACCTGGGACTCATGGACCAACTGCCCCAAAAACTCCGCCAGGCGGTCTGCTAAGATCTTAGCCATTAATTTAAGGTCGAAGTTGAGCAAGGAGATCGGACGATACGAGGCTGCAGAAAGAGGGTCTTTGGCCGGTTTGGGGATAAGAACAATATGAGCATGATTAACCCCCCACCGAAAAGAGCCCTGCTGCGCTCGCCGATTATGTACAGCAGTCAGCGTTGGGGAAATCTGTTCCTTGAGGATTTTGTAGAATTCGGCACCTAGACCATCGGATCCTGGGGATTTGTAGCAGCTGGCCTTGGAAATGGCCCCTTGCAGCTCGGCCACCGTAATTGGCTGATCTAACTGAGCTCTTTGCTCAGTGGAAAGGCGGGGCAAGTCTAGTCCCCTCACATAATCCGCCATCTTCGCAGGAGATGTCGCCTCCGCAGTGTAAAGTTTCTGAAAGAAAGAGCGAAAGACCCGCGCTATCGCCGGGCTTTCCCTTTGCAAAATCCCAAGATCATCTCGCAAGGCGGGCACCAATTTAGAGCCCCTGGGTCCACGCAGGCACCGAGCCAATAACTTTCCCGGCTTGTCCCCATAACGGTACAATTGATAGCGATAATACAAGACTGACTTCTTTGCTCTCTGGTGTAATAGTTCGTTTAATTCCATTTGAGAATCCCATAGCTGCTTTTTTAAGCCCGCAGTGGGAGTATGAGCCCAGCGGCGTCGCAAGTTCGTCACCAATCGCTCTAAGACCATAATACGTTCGGCCCTTAATCGTCGTTTTCTGGCAAGAAACCCAATTATATCCCCCCTCAGTACGACTTTCGCCGTTTCCCAGAGCAATTCGGGGTCATCTTGATGACCCCTATGGTCGGCCTCGAACTCCTGCCACCGCCGCTGTATAAATGCGCGAAATTGGGCGTCTCTGTATAATTCCAATGGAAAACGCCATTGAAAGGCCCGTGACGTACTCCCACTCCAGAAGACTTCCATCCAGACAAATGCATGGTCAGATATCTCTACAGGCCCTATCTGGGCGTCCCCCACCTTGGCAAACAGCTCAGCGGATAACAACAAATAGTCTATACGTGCACTTGTGCCGTGGGCCCGGGATTGGTGTGTGTAATCCCGCTCGCCCGGATGTAGTAATCGCCAGGGTCCACTAGCCCCAGTCTGGAACAGAAACGTCTCAGTGCCTGCACCGTCGCCCGTCTTTCTCTTTGCTCCCCCACTTTAGAGGTATCGAGATCGATATCCATGACCCCGTTGAAGTCTCCCCCCAAAATAACGGGGAGCTCCGGCAGCGTCTCAAGTGTGGAGGCAATGCGCGCATACAGGGACAAATCAAGTACATTGGGACAATACACGCTACCAAGAACTACTGGCCTCCCCTCAAGGACGCCCTGCACCAGTACATATCGGCCCGTCGGATCAACGAGTTCCTTCACCACCTCCATCCTTACCCGTTTGTGAATCAAAAGCACTACCCCACCCTTCTTACCAAACGCTGGGGCCCCCCAGACCTGTCCCACCCACTCTCGGCAAAGTTTACGGTGTTCGTCGGCAGTCTGGTGGGTTTCCTGAAGCATAGCGATGTCTGCTCCCTGCCTAGCCAAGGCCTGCAAAATTTTTGCCCGTTTAATCGGACTACCCAGGCCACAAACATTCCAAGAGATTATCTTAAGTGGCATACATTATTAAACTGGGCACACAAATGTCTGCTAAGTACCATACAAAATATAGGGAAGACACCCCCCCAGCCCGGGGTCCTCCCCCATAGCCCTTCAAAGACCGTCCTCGGCCCGTCACTACCTCAACTGGTCCCCAAAAATACAGTGTTCCGACTCCCCCCCTCCCCCTACCCCTCTTCCCCCCTTCCCCCCCTTCCCCCCCCTTAGCTTCTGCCTCTCCCTCTCCACCCCTCCCCCTCCCTCCCTCCACCCCCCTTCGATTCCTTGATTCTACTACCATCCTCCTCTCCTCTTCAGTGAATTCCTAGATGCGTGCGGTACCCCCCCACTCCTCCAACGCCCCCATTCCACTACAAACCACCCCTCCCCCCCGGCCCCCCCAAAGACACAGCCACCACCCGGACTGCTCCCCACCCGTCCCCCACACCCAGAGGAAACCAACATTTCTACTGAAAGCAGTCAAGACAATCCCAGCAGCCCTCCACCCCCACAACAATTACCATCACCATCACTTTACAGTCCAAAGCAAGTAACTCTTAGCTTGTTCATCAGGGCATTAATCTTCCCCTCCGATCCTCAGGACTCGGCTGCCACTGCGGCCCTCCGCCGTATCTCCTCCACGTAGGGCGTTGCTGCTAACGCGGAGTCAAAAGTCCGACGGATCCCGTCGTGGGTGAAGATCAATCGGGCGGGATATTGCACCATGAACTTAATATTATTGTCTATCAGGGTCTGGCACAGTGGTCCGTAATCTCGTCGCCGCTGTCCTAGGGCTGCTGAGTAATCCTGAACAATACGTAGCCGGGCATTGTCCTTCTGAATGGTCCCTGTCTTACGCGCTGCACGCAAGACCGCTTCTTTCTGTGGAAATCTCAGGAACCGTGCTATTGTCACCCTGGGTTGGGTATCGTTAGTCCTCCGGGGTCCAACCCGGTGCGCTCTCTCTATTTGTACTGAGGCACCTTCGGGTTCATTCGCCAGTAGTTGTTTCACCAGATCTTCTAAGTATGGTTGCAGGTCCCGATCCTCGACGGTATCTGGGATCCCAAGAAATCTCAGGTTGTTACGGCGGGATCTATTTTCTAGGTCATCTAGTTTTGCTTCCTGCCCCTGAAGCAGTTTTTTCACCCGAACCATCTCCCGCTGTAGCTCCAGCACGTGTTCCTCGGACTTCTCTATCCGGTGCTCCGCCTCCTGTAGGCGGCCGCCCAAGGCCTCCACTGAGGTCTGGACAAGGTCCATACGGCCCCGTAGGTCCTCAAACTGAGCAGACAGCGCTCCCGCTACAGCTATGGAAATTTCGTCCACCATCTCTGCTGTGGTCTTGGCCTCCCCCCTCAGCGGTGAGGATTGCTCCCCCCCCCTGGGCGGCAGGGGAGTCTTCTCCTTCTCCACCCGACGGCCTCCCTTTGCCGCCATCACCAAGGCCTCTGTTGGAATCCACTCAGGGGGAGGGGGGGGTCCGCTCCACACGCCGGGCGATGAGGGCCTCCTTCGTCGACCTCCCTGGTTCGCAACACAGTCCCAGATCCGAGCCGCAGGTGTCGCCGGGGCTACTCAGGCCTCTGTACACAGGAGATAAAGTATGAGTTCAGGGCTCTGAGGCACTGAATGAAAGGCAAGGATCCCGGTCAGCGGCGCTCTGGAGGGAAAGCCTGGGCCACGGGTACTGACGCCCCGTAGTTAGGTACAGTTCTGAGGCCCCTAGGTGTCAAAGGGGGGGCAGTGCGCTGAAGAAGGAACACCAGTCCCGGGCCCCTACACTCAGCGGGGTATAAGCTTCAGTCTCGGGCGCCTATACACCGGAGGCCAGGTGCAGGGCGCAGGTTACAGACTCTTCAATGGTGAGAGCAGGGCTCCGGTCAGAGACTCCAGAATGCCAGAGGCAGGGGGGGCAGGATTTAGTCCAGTATGTCCTAGTGCAAAAGGACAAATCTCAGGATCCCAGCTGGCAGAAAGAGGCATGGGTCAGTGGCTCCGATGGAGGAGAGAGGAGGGCTCAGGTCATATCCACTCGGCCCTTTGCAGGTCCTCTGGGGTGGGGGTGGAAGCAGGCAAAACAAGGGGCATTTCACAGCCGGGCCCAATAAGGGATCTTAGCCTCCCCCGATCTTTCCCGCGTCAGGCAGCCATACGGGGCACAGGCTGGAGACAAGCTGGAGGCAAAAACAGGGGGGGGGGGGAGGAGCACCAACCGTAAGGCCGCGGCCGCCGCAGGGATCCCCCTGCAATCCCGTGCAGGTTGTCTTGGGTCGCCGACTGCCTACTCACCCCACCACGTGGCTCTCAGCGCGGCGCCTGCAACATGAGCCGCGCTGGTCCAGGCCGCCTCCAGAATCTTTAAACGCAGGTGAGAGGGGAGCGCCGGATCATCTCTCCCGGCTGCGGCTTGTGTAAGGGAGCTCCGGGGGTGTGTGGAAACCCCGATTTTAGCCCCGAACGAGCATTTGGCGGCGCCGGAGGAGCAAGGGGCCCAGAGCTCGAGCGGCGTGCGTCCGCTCGGGCTCACCGCATCACCGGAAGTCAACCAAGGTTTGCCTCTTTGCAGAAGATACCAAAATCTGCAATAGTGTAGACACCCAGGGAGGTGTAGATAACATGGGGAGGGATCTAGCTAAGCTTGAAGAATGGTCTAGAATATGGCAGCTGATATTTAATGTTAAAAAATGCAAGGTCCAAGGGAGCGATATGGTAAAGGGGATAAAGTACTTCTGTCCAAAAAAAAGAGCGGGACCTAGGAGTGATTGTGTCTTATGATCTTAAAGTAGCTAAACAGGTAGAAAAGGTGAAGGCGAAAGCTAGAAGGATGCTTGAGTGCACAGGGAGAGGAATGGCCAGCAGAAGAAAGGAGGTGATAGTGCCTCATATAAGTTTTTGGTCCAACCTCATTTGGAGTATTGTCTGCAAGTCTGGAGACCGCACCTTCAAAAGGATATAAATAGGTTGGAGTCGGTGCAGAGGGTTGCTACTAAAATGGTTAGGGTTCTTCATTAAAAAGCATATGAGGACAGACTTAAGGAGCTTAATATGCATACTTTACAGGAAAGGTAGAATACAGGTGATATGACTGAGACATTTAAATAACTCCATGGCATAAATGCACAGGAGGAGAGCCTCTTTCGATTGAAAGCAAGCTCTGCTATAAGGGGACATAGGATGAGGGTGAAAGGGGATAGACTCAAGAGTAATATGTGGAAATATTTCTTTATGGAAAGAGTGGTAGATGCATGGAATAGTCTCCCAGTAGAGGTGGTAGAGATGAGGACAGCATCTGAATTCAAAAAAGCATGGGACAAATACAAAGGATCTCTAAAGAAAAAAAGCGGACTGTTGTAGTGGTTGATATGGAAGGGCAGACTAGAAAGGCCATGTGGTCTTTTTCTGCCATCATGTTTCTATAAAACATGACAAAAACCCTTTTTAAACCTAGCTACACTAACAGCTTTTACTACAACCCTCACTTGGTTTGCAGCTTGTCATGCTGTGAGGGCTTGTGTACATCAGTGATGCTGAGAGCTAAGCTATCAGTAGCTTAACTACTGGCAGTGTCTCCCAAGATAGACAGGTCTCAGCTGAGGTGCCAGACTAAGACAAACCACACATCTGGGCGGCAGAATAACCTGGGTGGAAGAAAGGCCTGGCAATCTACTTCTGTATCTTGCCACAAAAGCCCAGAGGATCGTCACAACAAAACGAAGGGCATTATAGTGCTGGAAGATGAGACCCCCAAGGTTGGAAGGCACTGAACTGGCTACTGGGTATGAGCTGAAGACTTTTCAGAGTAAAGCCAGCATTTATGATGTGGTTGGATCAAAACCCTTGGGACATCTGACGGCTGATGTAGCTGCGCATGAAATAAGAGTCAGAAGCTGCAAATATGTCTTACATATTGGGATATGGAATGTACGAAGCATGAACCAAGGGAAGTTGGAGGTAGTCAAGAATGAAATGGAACATGTACAACTTGATCTGTTGGGAGCCAGCAAACTGAAATGGACTGGCATCGAGCACTTTGCATCTGATGATCACATGGTCTACTATGCTGGAAATGAAAGACAAAGAAGAAATAGAGTTGCATTTATAATCAAGAAGAAACTTGCAAGAACTGTAATGAAATACAATGTCACTGAACACTTTATTTCTATTCATCTATGAAGAATGCCCATCAACACAACTATGATGCAGGTATATGCCCCAACAACAGCTGTAGAAGAGGATGAGGTTGATGAGTTCTATGAACAAGTACAAGCTAAAACTGACAGAACATGCAAACAGAATATCCTGATAGTCATGGGCGACTGGAACGCAAAGGTTGGCAACCAAGAAGAAGGTAAAGTGGTTGGAAAATATGGACGTGGCAAAAGAAATGAAGCTGGAGAAAGACTGATGAAATTCTGCAAGGCCAACGATCTATTCATCTCAAACACTTTCATCCAGAGACACAAATGGAGACTGTACAAATGGACTTCATCCAATGGATTGTACAAAAATCAAATTGATTACATCTGTGGAAGTCAACGATGGAAAAGCTCTATAACATCAACAAAGACAAAACCTGGAACTGACTGTGGTAGAGATCACCAACTGTTGTTGTTGTTAAGTGCCATCGAGTTGGTGTTGATTCATAGCAACCCTCTGGATAATTGTTCTAAATTGTGTTTGGTCTTCAGTCAGGTGGCTCATTATTGACAGACTGTTATTGTATCGATCCATCTTATTGCTGGGCTTTCTCTTTTGCGTTGACCTTTTACCTTGCCAAGCATGATGTCTTTCTCTAATGATCTTTCTCTTCGCATGATGTGTCCAAAGTATGAACGTCAAAGTCTTGTCATCTGAGCTTCTAAAGAAAGCTTAGGTTCGATATCCTCTATTACTGATTGGTTTGCTCTTCGGACAGTCCATGTTATACACAGTATTCGTCACCAGCACCATAATTCAAAGGCATCAATTTTCTTCCTATCTTTTTCACTGTCCAACTTTTGTATCCATATTATGTTATTGAAAATACGATGGCTTGAACAAGTCAAATCTTTGTACGGAGAAAGACATTTCCGCTCTTGAGAATACTGTCTAGGTCCTTCATAGCCATTTTGCCAAGAGCAATGCGTCATCTGATTTCTTGACTGCTTGTTGCTTCTTTATTGATAGTTGATCCAAGTAGGTTAAAGTTGTCCACTATTTCAATATTTTCTCCATCTACGATGAACTTATTGATTTTGCCAGTTGTCATGATCTTTGTCTTCTTTACATTAAGGTGCAGGCCATTTTAAGACTATGTTCCTTCATCTTGAGAAGCAAATGTTTAAGATTGTCTTCACTTTCAGCCAGTAATGTGGTATCATCAGCATAGCGAAGGTTGTTGATGAGTCTTCCACCAGTCTTCACACCTCTGTTGTCTTCATACAATCCTGCTTCTCTGATGATTTGTTCTGCATATAAATTAAACAGGTAGGGGGAAAGTATGCAGCCTTGTCATATACCTTTGCTGATTTTAAACCATTCTGTTCCTCCTTGTTCCATTCAAACTGTTGCTTCTTGATCAATGTAAAGGTTGTGCAAGAGAACGATCAGGTGTTCTGGTATACCCAAGCTTCTTAATGTGGCCCAGAGTTTCTCATGGCTGGCACAGTCAAAAGCCTTGCTGTAGTCAATAAAGCAGAAATAGATATCCTTTTGGTATTCTTTTTGTCTTTTCAAGGATCCATCTCAGATCTGCGATGATGTCTCTCGTTCTTCGCCCTTTCCTGAACCCTGCTTGTACTTCAGGTAGTTCTCGTTTCAAGTATAGTTGTAGTCTCTGTTGAATAATCTTCAGTAGAATCTTGCTGGCACATGGGATCAGAGCGATTGTGCAATAATTTCCACAGTCAGTTGGATCACCTTTCTTTAGTATTGGTATAAACACAGATCATTTCCAGCCAGTTGGCCATGATGTTGTCTTCCAAATTTCCTGGCAGAGCCTTGTAAGTATGGTAACAGATGCATCCGATTGCTGTAATACTTCTATGAGAATGCCATCAATGTCAGTCAGGCTCCTGAATAGAGCCGCGATGCCACAGCTTCCCATCGCCATGGCACCACGACCCAGGAAATTACAGACCGGTGAGCCTGACGTCAGTACCAGGGAAAATGGTAGAAACCATCATAAAGAACAAAATTACGCAGCATGTAGATAGTCATGGCCTAATGGGAGACAGCCAACATGGCTTTAGACAAGGAAGATCTTGTCTTACTAATCTGATATGTTTTTTTGAAGGTGTGCATAAACAGGTAGACAATGGTGAGTCGGTTGATATAGTGTATCTGGACTTTCAGAAAGCTTTTGACAAAGTCCCCATCAGAGACTTTTGGCGAAGCTAAAAAGTCATGGGATAGGAGGCAGTGTACTATTGTGGATCGGGAACTGGTTAAAAGATAGAAAGCAGAGGGTAGGGCTAAATGGCCAATATTCCCAATGGAAAAAGGTGAATAGTGGAGTACCCCAGGGATCTGTACTGGGTCCGCTGCTTTTTGACATATTCATAAATGACCTGGAAAAGGGAATAACTAGTGAGGTTATCAAATTTGCAGATGACACAAAACTGTTTAAAGTTGTTAAAACCCAAGAGGATTGTGGAAAACTGCAGGAGGATCTGGATAAATTGGAAGACTGGGCATCCAAATGGCAGATGAAATTTAATGTGGACAAGTGCAAAGTTATGCACCTAGGAAAGAACAACCCACACTATAGTTACACAATTCAAGGCTCCACATTAGAAACCACCACCCAGGAAAAAGATTTAGGAGTCATTGTGGATAACATGTTAAAACCCTCCGCCCAGTGTGCAGCGGCGGCCAAGAAAGCAAATAGAATGCTAGGTATCATAAGGAAAGGGATGGAGAACAAAACAAAGGATATTATAATGCCTCTGTATCGCTCCATGGTACGACCGCACCTTGAATATTGTGTGCAATTCTGGCCACCGTATCTTAAAAAGGACATAGCGTTATTAGAAAAAGTACAGAGAAGAGCCACCAAATTGGTGAAGGGGATGGAAGGCTACTCCTATGAAGAGAGGCTAAGAAGGTTAGGGCTCTTTAGCCTGGAGAAGAGACGGCTGAGGGGAGATATGATAGAGATCTATAAATTAATGAATGGAGTGGAACGGATAAACGTGGATCAATTGTTTACGCTATCAGAGTATAGAAAGACTAGGGGACATGTAATGAAGCTACAGGGTAAACTATTTAAGACAAATAAGAGAAAATATTTTTTCACTCAACGTGTAATCAAACTCTGGAATCTGTTACCGGAGGATGTAGTAAGGGCTGTTAGTATAGCTGGGTTTAAAAAAGGTTTGGACAAGTTCCTGGAGGAAAGGTCCATAAACCACTATTAAAAAGGGACCCAGGATATCAATGCTTGACCCAGTACAAGCATTGTGGAACCTGTCTTTTGGGGATATTGCTAGGTACGTATAACCTAGATTGGCCACTGTTGGAAACAGGATACTGGGCTTGATGGACCTCGGTCTGACCCAGTATGGCATGTCTTATGTTCTTATGGCTCTATTCAGGGGCTGCGATTGCCAGCCACGAGACAGAGCCCCTCTTTCCCCACAGCCCGACCACAGATCCGGCCTTCCATGGCCAGGATCAGGCTGCGGGAGACCCCTGCACCTCCTCACCCAGAAGCTGAGTTTCTATATCAAATGACATTTTATCAATTCTTCTCCAAATCAAATCATTGCTTAATGGTAATGCTTATAAAACACTTGATGAATCTTAATGCAACCAGTTTTCATAAGAGTTTCAAAGGCAGGCTGTATAATAGTTTCAGCAACTGTAGGCGCACTTCCAGTTTTGGCAATGATGTGTGCAATTTTATAAGATGCAATCATTCCATCTGAATTTGTTTGTGTACCTTTTGTAAATGAAGAAGGAACAGTTTTTCGTTGTTCAAAATTCTTTTCAAATTTTTGAAATAATCAATGGGTTTGTCAATATTATCAGGATTTTTCTTTTTAAATGCTGTAGTAGTCTTGATTTATTTATTTAACAATTTTTTTATACCGCCTTTCTGGATTATGAAAGTGGTTTACCATTACTCAAAAATTTTTACATGGAACAGAGAGATTATTACTTTGCACTGAACTGGGTTAAGCTATGTTTCATTGTAAGGATATGAGCAAACTATGTTACATTAAACTGGGCCATCAAGCTATGATACATAGTAATGCTATGAGCAAACTATGTTACAATCTAATTTATAATTTTAAGATTGTGAGCAACTATGTTACATTCTGGGATTATAGGATTAGATCCAACAAAAGGTAGGGGAAATGCAACTTGACTGTGTTCAGTGGCATGCTTGTAGGAGCGTCTACTAAGTTGTTGGAGCATCTACTAAGTAGGTAGCCCAAAATGCTCTATTAATAGTAGAGTCTTCAACTTCTTTCTAAAAGGGGAGGAGTGGCTCAGAGGGTTGGGACGGGTTATCTCAAGCCAGAAGGCTGGGGGTTCAATTCCCACATGGGGACAAGCAACTTCAGGCTGGAGGGACTGGGGTCTCTAGTCCCATGGCCACTCCTTGTGGCCTTGGGCAAGCCACTTAACCCTCCATTGCCTCAGATACACTTAGATTGTGAGCCCTTCAGGGACAAGGGAATAAAAAGTACCTGTTAGTATACATGTAAACCACACTGATTCTAAAGAGCACAGTATAAAAAAATAAAATAAAATCAAAAAATCAAAGGTATCTTTAATTAATCGCAGTTCAGAAGTTAGTGAGTTCCATAATGTTGGACCATATACTGAGAATGCTCTCTGGCAGGTTGCCTGTAGACTTCTGATCTTTTCGGAGGGGATGGAAAGGAGATTCTGATCTGAATGTTTTCTTGTTTTAGATTCTGGAGCTTTCTGTATCAGTGGGTAGAGACATTCAGCCGATTGGTTGTGTATGGTTTTAAATGTGATCATTAGTGTCTTATATTTAATATGGGATTCTATAGGTAGCCAGTGTAAGGTTTTGAGCAATGGAGTGATATGTTCCTGTTGTGCGAGCGATTAAACGGGCTGTGGGCATGGATAGTGTGATTGGGGAGGCCATAAAGGTTCGAATTACAATACTCCAAGTGTGGAGTGACTATGGTCTGGCATACAGTGCGGAAATGGTTGTGATCCAGTAGAGGGTGGAGGTTCCGAAGAGCCTTCATTTTTGTAATAGGCGATAGATATCATCTTCTTGATATGTGTCTGCATGTTTAGTCACTGGTCTAAAATCACGCCAAGATATTTCACTTCCTTTTTGACCGATATAGTCATGTCATCAAATTTGAATACGTCTGTATGAGGTGTCCCGAGTAATGATAAGGACTTCAGATTCATTACAGTTGATCATCAGGTTGTGTTCTTTTAACCAGCTTACAATTGTCTTCAGACAAGCTTTTAGTGAAGCGTATTCCAGGCTTTTAGAGTTAAAGGGAGCGTAGATCATCAAGTTGTCTGAATATAGATGGTAACTGAGGTTGTAGCTTTGTATAAGCTTGCAGACTGGCTGCATGTATAGGCTGAATAGCAGGGCAGACAAGGAGGATCCCTGAGGTATACCTTCTTGCTGCTTAATTAATTTTGAAGTCTTGTTCTTTATCTTGACCTGGAAGGCACAATCTGTGATATAGGAACTAAACCAGGAAAGCGTAGTTACTCACTTGTAACAGACGATCTCCGGGAACAGCAGGAATTTAGTCTTCACATATGGGTATCATCGGTACCGACAGAGCCGCGTAGGAACGCTCCCCAGCATCCAATAGGAAAGCATTTGGGAGCATCCCACAGCGCATGCGTGCTGCCTTCCCGCCTCTGTACCCCTCTCACTTCAATTGAGTTTATAGCTGAGACCAAAGGAGAGAAATAGAGAAAGAGAGAGATAGAGACAAACTCCTAGGGGAGGTGGGTGGGTTGTGAAGACTAAATTCCTGCTGTTCCCGGAGATCACCTGTTACAGGTGAGTAACTACGCTATCTCCAGAAACAAGCAGGAATGTAGCCTTCACATATGGGGACTCCCCAGCTGAAAGATGCCAAGAGGTGACCCCAGCTAGTTGCGAACCCAAGTGAGATGGGTCATGCTCCCTCCCATGGACCTTAGGCATCCAAACTGTGGATGGTGGGTAGGAGTTGTATTAAGTATGGAAGAGGTGTTGTAGAACAGCCTGGCCAAACGAGGCATCCTGATGGGAGTCCTTGTCTAAGCAATAGTGGGCTGTGAAGGTATGCACCGAAGTCCAAGTGGCTGCTTTGCAGATCTCATCAATAGAGACAGAACGAAGGTTAGCCGTTGAGGCTGCCATTGCTCTCACATTGTGAGCCGTGACATGGCCTTCGAGAGAAAATCCCCTACACTGATATGTATAGGATATGCAATCTTCAATCCAATTTGACAGAGTTCTTTTAGAAACTCGAAGTCCCAAATGACTAGGGTCAAAAGCCACAAAAAGCTGAGAAGATTTTCTATGTGGCTTAGTTCTTTGGAGATAAAAAGCCAAGGCTGTTTTACAATCCAATGTGTGAAGATTCCTTTCCGCACTAGAGGCATGAGGCCTAGGGAAGAATATAGGAAGATAAACCAACTGGTTTAAATGGCAGAAAGTGAGGATGAGTCCTGAGGACTACTTTATCATGGTGAAACCTTGTATAAGGAGGGTCAGCTACTAACGCCTGTAGTTCACTAATGCGTCTTGCAGAAGTGATGGCAATTAGGAAAATAACTTTCCATGAAAGAAACTTTAGGTCTGAAGTGGCTAAAGGTTCAAAGGGCGGTTTCATAAGCTGACCAAAACAAGATTTAGATCCCATGCCACCGGTGGTGGTTTAATGGGAGGTTTTGTTAAAAGTAGGTCTCTCATAAATCTTGATATAAGTGGATGAGAGGAAATAGGTTGTCCATCAAAAGGTTTATGAAAAGCAGCAATAGCACTAAGATGGACCCTAACTGAATTGGTCTTCAGACCAGAAGTTGATAATTGTAGAAGATACTCTAGTAGCAACTCTACAGGTACTAAAAGGGATTAAGTCCCTTTTGTGAACACCAGATAGAGAACCTTTTCCACTTGAAAGCATAGGAACATCTTGTGGAGGGTTTTCTGGAAGCCAGGAGGATATCCTTTACTTGTTGAGAAAGGTTAACATCCTGGAATTCTAAGCTTTCAGTAACCAGGCCCTGAGATGTAGGGACTGGGGATTGGGATGCAGTAAAGATCCGTTCTCCTGCAACAGGAGATCTGGAGCATTCCCCAACTCCAGAGGAGTGGTTTGAGAGAGACGCAGAAGAAGAGGATATCACGTTTGTCGTGGCCAACGTGGAGCTACGAGTATCATACGACCTCTGTCTCTCTGAAGTTTGAATAAAGTCTTGGGAATGAGGGGAATGGGTGGGAAGGCATAGAGGAAGTCCTGTCCCCAGTGGAGTAGGAAAGCATCTCTTGCCTGACAGTTTTGAGCCAGAATTCTGGAGCAGAATCGGGGAAGTTTGGCATTTTGTGGACTTGCAAAGAGGTCTATATCTGGTGTTCCCCCGATTCGAAACACTCAAGCAAGCTGGTATGAGTGGAGGGACCACTCATATGGCAGCAGTATTCGACCGAGTTTGTCTGCCCACAAGTTCTGAATGCCCGGAAGGTATACTGCAAATAGGTGAATTTGTAACTCTCTGGCGAGGGCCCATATTCGCAAAGCTTCGTTGCATAACGACAGAGAGCCTGTTCTGCCTTGCTTGTTCACATAGAACATAGCTACCTGATTGTCGGTTTGGACCAGAAATGTTTTGTTGCTGAGATGGCCCTGAAAGACTTGAATAGCATTGAAGATGGCTCTCAGATCTAGGAGGTTTATGTGAAGGGAAACCTCCTGTGAGGTCCAAAGACCGAGTGGAGAGATCATGCAAGTGGACAACTGGACCTCTCCCCACTGACAGATTGCTTTAATGCAGTATCCAACTGGCTCCAAACCCAGAACCTTCAAATACAGCACAAGAAAACAGAGGTCCTCTTCATTACAAGAAACCAAAATTTCAACCCGCCTCCCCATCTAAAGGTTAATGAAGCAGAACTACAAACCAAAACCACAATCCGATACCTGGGCGTCACTCTAGACCAACACCTCGACATGAAGGCGCACATAAGTAACAAAGTGAAAACAGTGTACCACAGGATCCGAACACTCAAGCACATATGTGCCCTGCTAGATCCGGATGACTTCAGGACAGTTTACCAAGCACTGATTATACCACACTTTGATTACGTAAATGCAATACTACAAGGGCTCCCACAATCCACCTTGATCCCACTTCAGCTTGCGATGAACACCGCGGCGAGAGTCCTACACGGGGCGCCCAGAAGCGAACACGTGACGCCCATCCTGAAACAGCTGCACTGGCTCCCGATTCATGGCAGACTTGCATTCAAGACCCTACTGTTGACATTCAAGGCCATCAATGGGCTCTCATCTACTTCCCTCACGGAGCTTATACACACCATATCCTCCAACAGATCCAGAAGATCTGCAGCAGTCAATACACTGAAAGTCCCAAAGGCGATAACTCAATGCACCCAAGCAACAGAAAACAGGGCCTTCAAGTTCTGTGCACCCAGATGCTGGAACGCCCTACCACCCAACATCCAGGCAATTCCTGACCGAACCCAGTTTAGGAAGTCATTGAAGCACCATCTCTTCCTCAAAAACTACCCGGAAGCCAGCACACTAACATCCCCCTCCCCAACCTAGTACAGCCACACCAACATACCGGCAATCCAACCTCAACTTAGTCTATTTCCGATATGACTTAAACATGACGCCTATGTGTAAATAGTTACCCCCTGTTACCCAAGTTTTAGCACCCGTTCTCTGTAAACACAGAGCAGCTTGCCGCCCTGTTGTAAGTTTATGTTCCATGTAAACCGCACTGATGCTGAATAACGCAGTATATAAGAGACTGTAAATAAATAAATAAATAAGTGGGCCCCCAACCCATCTTGGACGCATCTGTTGTCAGAGTGGTTTGGCATAGAGGCTGCTGGAAAGGAGAGCCTACAAGGAGGTTTTCACCATTGCAGGGACGAAATCAGACGTGTGATAGTTCTGATTTTGTCTGTTAGTCGACCCAAGGCTTATGACCACTGAGAGGAAAGGGTCCACTGGGCTGCTCGCATGTGGAGGCGAGCATAGGGAGCCACATGGACAGTGGATGCCCTGTGTCCCAGCAGTTGAAGCATCTCCCGAGCAGTAAGGAATACCTTCATAGATGCTTGAGATGCCAATTGTATTATACGTAGACAGCGTGGCTGGGGCAGGAAAGGCCTTGACTGCCATGTGTCTAGATGAGCCCCTATGAATTCTAGAGATTGAGAGGGGGTGAGATGAGATTTTGGGAGGTTTATGACCAGCCCCAAGTATTGAAGAATTCTCATTGCTCGAGAGAGAGCAAAGCTGGCCTCTGGAGCTGTCGATGCTCGAATGAGCCAATCATCTAAGTAAGGGAAGACGAATATTCCTAGAGTCCTCATAAATGCTGCTACCACTGCCATGCATTTTGTGAAGACTCTTGGAGCAGAGGCTAGTCCGAAGGGAAGAACTCTGTACCGGAAGTGTCTTCCTTAGATCAGGAATCGAAGGAACTTCCTGTGATCTGAGTGGATGAGAATATGCGTGTACACATCTCTTAGATCTAGAGAACACAGCCAGTCCTGACTTTGGAGGTATGAAAAGTGTTCCGAGGGAGATAATTTTGAACTTTTCTTGGAACAAATATTTGTTTAATTCTCTGAGGTCTAATATAGGTCTGTGTCCCCCTGCCTTCTTTGGAATAAGAAAGCAGGGGGAGTAAAACCCTGTCCCCTGTTGGGGAATGGGTACTTCTTCGATTGCTCCTTGAGCTAGAAGTGATGTGACCTCCTGCCACAAGAGGTCGGTAGCAGGGCCCTGAGAATTGAGCTGTTTTATTATTGCAGGTGGGGGCAAGTTGAGAAAATGAAGCTTGTACCCCAGTTGTACAATGGACAGAGTCCAATTTTCTGATGTTATTTGTTGCCACCTTTTGGCAAAAAAGCATAGTCTTCCTGGAATGGTCAAGGGTTCTGGACCTTTTAGGGGCAGAATGACTAAGTTCTCTAGATAGAAGTCAAAGACCCTGAGGCGGCTGTCGAGCCAGTTGAGATTTTTGAGTTTGCAGCTTTCTTTGCTGTCTGTTCTGAATTTTGAGACATTCTGGGCATGCTTGACCAGAATAAGGTAGTGTGCTCTTTTTTCCTCCAAAACACAAGGACTAAGGAGCTCTAAGTCTTTTGTGACTTCTTCCAGGAACATTCCCATATAAAGAATGTAGGAACTGATCCTGGCTCCTAGCATGGAGGATTGAAAGAATCGACAGCCAAAGGCATCAAGAGTCCTAGATTCATGGCCTAGTGGATTAGAAGAATGTGTTTTAGCACTTTTGATCCTTTGCATGGCCAATTCCACTACCATTGAATGGTGTGGTAACTGAGTTTTTTGAAAACCAAGACAACTTGGCACTCGGTACATAGTGTCAAGGCATCGGGAATGTGAAGATATTGTTAAAGGAGTTTCCCACATTCTCAACATTAGATTATGTAAGATCTTGTGAATGGGAAGCATAGCTGCTTCCTTGGGAGCCATAGGGTATTGCAGAATTCTTAATTCTTCTGCCCTAGGTTCCTTTTCTGGAATCACAGTGATTGCAAGACCCTCTGCTAAATCACGTATGAAATCCTGGAAGGACATATCCTCTGGAGGAGACATTCTGCGTTGAGGAGAAGGAACCAAATCTTCTAATAGAGTCGCTCTGGTACCAGTAGAATCATCAGAGTCATCGGAATCAGAAGACTCAAGCACCGGGTGCTCCTGTAATGCATGGTATCGGTACCGCTCGAAGTCAGTACTGAAATGTCTCGGTTCCTGATCCCCAATACTGGAGATCGGCATGGGGGAAAGCAGTCCTGTCGAAGCAGGAACTGTCGGTACTGGTACCGATGTCGGTACCGATACATGTTGAACCATCTGTTGCGGTCTAAGTGGTACCGAAGCCGCTGAGAGGGCTGCTAGACTGCATTCGATAGCGAGGATTCTGTGATCCATCACTCCTGCCGATGCCTGGGTGCCGGTACCGGTGGAAGCGCCCCAGAACATGACACCAGTAGTTCTGCAGAGGCGGAGGCATCTGGAACATCCTGGAGCCCTGTTAGTGCTTTGGAGCCCGAAGACATCCGCCGAGGCTGTTTTGCCGGTGAAGCATGCTCAAGGGAAACACTAGTGGCATCTCGAAACTTTGAAGGAGATTTACCCTTCAAGGACCAGCTAGTCTTAGAAGACTTCAATTTGGTTACCTGAGATCCATGGGAGGAAGATGAAGCCCTGGAAGACATCGATGCAATTAACATCGTGTCGGCGGCAAAAAGGGTACCGAGATTAGCAGCTCTATTCTGCAGGTCCCTTTTGGTCATCCTCGTGCAGGAGAGACACTCCGTTGGACAATGTTCAGGACCCAAACATTTTAGATACCAATCATGGGTGTCGGTGACGGAAATGGTACCGCCACATTTTGAGCATATTTTGAAACCACTAGCTGGTTTCTCCATGCTTGAAGAAAAATGGGCCTAGTGCCCAAAATGGCGCCTAACACCAGAAGCAGGCAAAGATCCCTGAAGAAATACAAGTTTGTTTGTTTTTTTAAGGAAAGAAGAAGAAGAGAACCGGCGGTACTGGTAGGCGTCGAATGAAAACAAGAAATAAAGGTAAATTTGTTGCGATCACAGGGTACCACGTCCTGTCGCTTCTGTGGAAAACGAAGAACTGAACTGACAGAGGTACAGAGGCAGGAAGGCAGCACGCATGCGCTGTGGGATGCTCCCAAAAGCTTTACTGGACGCTGGGGAGCATTCCCGCATGGGCTCCGTCGGTACCGATGAGACCCATATGTGAAGACTACATTCCTGCTTGTTCCTGGAGATTGCTTTTAACATAGGTCATTCAATTATTATCACAACATCAACATCATAAAACCTCAGAATATCACCATGAGAATGAGCCACATAACTGGGGAAATACACAACATCCAGCAACTCGCTGCTTGGGGAATTAATTTTGTATATGTCATTCAGGCAAGTCAGCTCCCTGATCTCTGGTTGAAGAAATGCTCTGGTTGAGGAAGTGCTCTGCACTTCAAATCAAGCGGGCTCCCCAATCTGCCAATGAAGAAATACCTTGAAGCTTTAATCAAGCAGGCTCCTCAATCTGCCCATGAAGAGATGCTGTGCTGCTTCAATCAAGCTGGCTCCCCGATCATCGCTGTCATCAGCGATCGCTGGCAAATTCTCCCACTAGAACCAGAGCAGCTCTGTTGTGTGCGGCTGAGCTGCTACTGTTCTAGTGGAAAGGCACATCATCGAGGGGGATCCATGGCGGTGTATCTTTCTGCCAGAATAGTAGCAGCTCAGCCAAAAACAATAGAGCTGCTCTGTTTTTGGAGAAAAAGTTTGCCGCTGTTTTCATGTGTTTCTTGCACTGCCCTCAGCCAGCAATCACTGATGATGGTGAGGATAGGGGAGCCGGCTTGATTGAAGCTGCACAGCATTTCTTCATCGGCAGATCAGGGAGCCGGCTTGACTGAAACTTCAGGGCATTTCTTCATCGGCAGATCAGGAAGCCTGCTTGATTGAAGGTATATGTGCAGTTTTTTCAAAGGGAGGCATTTTTACTATTGCTTCCTCAGCTCAACTTTCGCCCCATTAGGGGGCGATATTGCCCCATTGGGGGGCAATATTGCCCCCATTGAGAATGAATACCCTAATTCTTCAGAGAATGGTTCAGGTAGGACTGGCCTTTCCACCAGCCAAGCCAGGCAATCACCTTATGTGGAACAATGTTAGGGGCAGCAACCAAAACACAGCACTTAAGGAGGAGTGGCAGCAGGAGGCAGCCAACTCAGTTGTCACGCCTTATCACAAACACTGCACTCTGTGGTTTGACCCTTCAAACCTTCCGGCATGGCTCCTTTCTCACTGCATTTGTGAATGTCAGCAGTGAGAAAGAAAATGAACCCACTGCGGAGCCTCACACTCAAGCATGCTGGAAACCCCTGCTGGTTCCGGCACCTCTGTCACGCACTCCTGCTGCCATGGGAGTGGGTTGGCAGAGGCTTTTAGAGTGCTTGAGTGTGAGACTCTGCAGTGGGTTCATTTTCTTCTTCACCACTGATATTCACTAATATAGTGAAGCAAGAAGCTGACACTGGAAAGTTTGAGGAGGCAGACAACAGATGGGAGGGAGGAGAGAGATGGTTAACTACATAGGAGGCAAGGAGAGAGATTGTAAACTATGGGAGCATGGGTAGTAAAGCGTTGTTACTCAACTGTAACAGATGATCTCCAGGAACAGCAGGAATCAGTCTTCACATATGGGAAGCTTTTGGGAGCAACCCACTGCACCTGTGTATTTGCTTTCCCAAGTCCTCTCCTCAGTTGAGTTTTTAGCTGAGAAATAGAGGAAAAAAGAATACCCTATAACTCGTAGAGGAGGAGGGTGGGTTGTGAAGACTAAATTCCTGCTGTTACTGGAGATCACCTGTTACAGATGAGTAACGACGCTATCTCCCGGAACAAGCAGGAATGCAGTCTTCACATATGGGACTCACTAGCTGCCAGGTACTAGACTGGAGTTGGTCACAGTGGTATCCCTGAGGCTAAAGGATAAAGCCGAGAAGGTGTGGATACAAAGTAGCCCCATTGGACTCGATTGCAGTTGGCAGACCATCGACAAGGGAGTCTGGTGCCAGAAAAAGTCCAGGAGGGAGGGTAGGAGTTGCAGTTAAGTCCCCAAAAAGTGCTGGAGGACAGCCTGTAAAAAGACAGCATCCCAATGGGAGTCCCTGTCTAGGCAACAGTGTGCAGTGAAGATATGAATGGTGGACCAGGTAGCTGCTTGACATATTTCATCAATGGAAACGGAACAAAGGTTGGCAACTGAGGTTGCCATGACTCTCATATTGTGAGCCGTGATTTGACCCATTAGGAAGAGTCTCGCTTGAGCATAGGCAAAAGAGATGCAGTTCGCAATTCAGTTGGATAGGGTGTGCTTCGATACTGGAAGTCCAAGGTGACTTGGATCAAAGGAAATGAATAATTGAGAGGATTTCCTGAGATTCTTGGTTCTATCCAAGTAGAAAGCCAGGGCGCGCTGGCAATCCAAAGTGTGGAGCATTGCTTCAGCCCTAGAGGCGTGCAGTCTGGGGAAGAAGACTGGTAGCATGATTGATTGGTTGAGATGGAAGGCTGAGACCACCTTCTGTAGAAAGTGTGGATGTACATGGAGAACCACTTTATCATGGTGGAACCAGGTGTATGGTTGATCCAACATCAAAGCCTGCAGTTTGCTGATGCAATGAGCTGAGGTGAGGGCAACGAGGAAGATTACCTTTCAAGAGAGGAATTTTAAGGAAGCAGTTGCTAACAGCTCAAAAGGAGGCTTTAGAAGTTGCACTAAGAGCACGTTGAGATCCTAGGTCACCACTGCTAGTTTGATTGGTGACTTGGATATTAGAAGATTCTGCATGAATCATTGCACCAAGGAAGAAATAGGATGCTTGTCCACCAGCCTGTGATAGGCTGAGAAATTCCACCAGACAGGCAGAGGGGTCAATATGTTTCCGGGTACACTAGAGGGTGAATCTTCACCATTTAAAGGCATGGGAATATCTAGTAGATGGTTTGTGTGATGCAAATAGGATATCCTTGACCTGTTGAGGAAGGTCAAGGTCAGCAAAGATTATGCTTTCAGCAACCACACTGTGAGATGGAGGG
This sequence comes from Ichthyophis bannanicus, assembly GCA_033557465.1. Taxonomy (NCBI): domain Eukaryota; kingdom Metazoa; phylum Chordata; class Amphibia; order Gymnophiona; family Ichthyophiidae; genus Ichthyophis; species Ichthyophis bannanicus. The sequence goes on from CM066031.1 coordinate 225,570,923, forward strand.
CTTGTGGACTGGCATGTAGAAGCTTCCCATGATCCTGTGAGAGGAGGTTGAGTGCATGTCCCAGACTGAGGGGTGGAATCTGTGCTAGGTGAAGCAGCAGAGGAAACCTTGGCTGATGGGGCCAGTAAGGGACTATTAGAATCATGGAGCCTCGATCGGCCTGCAGCTGGATGAAGAAGGTCTTGGGTAATGTGGAGAAGGAAGGCATCTGCTGCTTGGCTGTGCCAGGAGGAAAGCCTTGAGCAAACCAGCGGAAATTGTGCATTCTCTTGGATGGTGAACAGATCTATCCTGGGTGTCTCCTAAATGTGGAAGATCCAAGAGTCTTTTCCTGATTCAAAGTCCACTCATGTGGACAAAAGGACACAGCTGAAGCTGTCCACAAGGAAGTTGAGTTCGCCTGGAAGATACACTGCCCTGAGATGGATGTGGTGTGCAATGGAGAAGAACCAGAGGTGAAGGGTTTCTTGGCCGAGAGGATAAGATCCTGTTTCCCCCTGCTTCTTCATATAGAACATGGCCACCTGGTTATTCATTCAGACTAAGACCTATTTGTCCAAAAGTTGGGGTTGAAAAACCCGAAAGGCATTCGTGAGAGCATGAAGCTCCAAGAGGTTGATCTGCAACTGAGATTCCTGTTGTGTCCACTGTTCCTGTGTAGTGAAACTGTTGAGATGTGCTTCCAACCCTAGTTTGGAAGCATCCGTTGTCAGCGTGCATTGATGTCAAGGCATTTGAAAAGGTGTCCCTCTGAGTAGGTTTTGAGGGGAGCACCACCACAGAAGGGAGTTGACAAGAGGAAGGGTGATGCAAATCTTGTCTGAGAGATGCCTAGTCACTTGGGTCCATTGACAAGAAAGTGTCCATTGGGCTTGCCGCATGTGTAGGCGAGCATAGGGGATGACATGGACGATGGAGGCCATGTGTCCAAGAAGGCGTAGCATCTCTCGAGCCGTTATGGCACTTTGACTCCTTATATTGTCAGTCAACTCAATAATGCAGGCAGTGTGATCTTATGAAAGGAAAGTTCAGGCCTGACAAGTATCCAGAAGTGCCCCGATGAATTTGAGCCTCTTGGATGGCACCAGGTGCAATTTGGGAATGTTTAAAATGAATCTCAGATTTTGGAGCACAGTGATGGTGCGATGAAGAGATAGTTTTACCTCTTCTGGAGAGTCTCCCCTGCTTAGCCAATCATCTAAGTAGGGGAAGACAAAAATCCCTAAAGTATGCAGGTGGACTGCAACCATTGCCATGCATTTTGTGAACACTCGGGTACTGAGGCTAACCCGAAGGGGAGCACCTAACATTGGTAGTGAGTTTGCTAGAACCGAAAACGCAGATACTGTCTGTATTGAGAATGGATCAGCAAGTGTATGTATGCCTCTTTGAGGTCTAGAAAACATAGCCAATCGTTGCTCTGAAAGTATGGCAGAAGTGTACCCAGGGATATCATTTTGAATTTTTCTCGAACAAGGAATTTGTTGAGATCCCTTAGATCTAGAATGGGCCTGAACCCTCCTGTCTACTTTGTGATAAGGAAGTAAGAAGACTAGAAGCCTCTGCCCTCTTGAGTGGGAAGAACTCTTTCAATGGACCCCTGAGCTAACAGGGTGGCCACCTTTACTGAAAGGAGATTGGCCTGCAAGGGGTTTGCAGGATAATCTCTTGTGGAGATGGTGGGGGATAAGCTTTTGAAGTGAGGCAGATAGTCCCTTTGGATGATATCGAGAATCCACTGCTCTGATGTGATGAGGTGCCACCTGTGGGCATTGAAACAGAGTCTGCCTGCGATGTGAAAGGTTTGGGGACCCTGCAGAGGCAGAGTAGCTATGCTTTCTAGGAAGGAGTCAAAAACCAGGTGCTGGCTGTGGTTGTGCAACTGGTTGTGGTTTAGGCCTCTTAGACCTTTTGGGCTGGCGAGTGCTCTGTTGTCTTTGCTGTTGCTGCTGAGGTTGGTAAGCAGCTGTAGGTGGATAAGAAGGATAATATCTCTTCTTTTTGGGATAGAAAGACTTCTTTGGATTAGCCTTTCGCCTAGAGGGGTCTGAAGTCTTTCTGGAGAGTCATTTGAGGGTGAGATCATCTGTCTCAATCTCTCTAGCCTTCTCTCCAACCCTTTCCAAAGAGGTTCTCCCCAGAGCAGGAGATATTGGTTCATTTATCTTGAACCCACTGTTCAAGGTCAGAAGCCTGGAGCCAGGCCATTCTGCGAGCACTGATGCAGACTGCTGAAGTTCTGCTGGATGACTCAAAAGCATCAAAAGATACTTTGGTAAGAAACTTGGATATATTCTGATTCTGCCTGATTAAGGCCTGGAATGCATCACTTTTGTCATCAGGAAGGATAGGAGTAAGGTTCTCTCAATCCCTGGAGATATCCTTGAGATTCATGCGCATGTAGAGCATCTAAGAAGTAATCCTAGAAGTGAGCATTCATGCCTGAAAGCAACGATGCCCAAAGGCATCAAGAGATCTGGAATCCTTGCAGGGAGGCATGGAAGAATGATTCTTAGAACTCTTGATGCGACACATTGCTGATTCCACTAACATGGAATGGTGTGGTAATTGAGGCTTTTGAAAGCCAGGGCATGGTGGAACTCGATACATGGTATCGAGTCGTCTGCTAATAGGCAGAACTGTTAGCGGGGAATCCCACATATGCAGCAAGAGATTCTGGAGGATCCGATGCACCATTAATGTGGCAGCCTCTTTGGGCGCCGAGGGGTATTGGAGAATTTCCAATTTCTCTGCCCTCGGTTCTATCTCAGAAGTCACGATAATCTGCAGGCCCGCTGCCATGTCTCAGATGAAGTCTTGTAAAGACATGTCCTCTGGTGGGGACTGATGCCACTCATGAGGAGAGGAGTGATCAGAAGGGAGATCCTGGGTTGCCCTGGTGTCCTTTGATGCATCATTGAAATCGGAGGAGGTAGATTCTGATTCAGACAGAAAATCTAAGTATCGATGATCCCTCACCGATGTTGAGGCCCCATGCCGATGTTCAGTTGGTGCGGCACTGGGAGCCTGTTGGGTACCACCGATGTCAGTCAGTCAGTCAGTCAGAAGAAGGATCTAGCTAAGCCTGAAGAATGGTCTAGAATATTGCAGCTGGGATTTAATGTTAAAAAATGTAAGGTCATGCATTTGGGCTGCAGCAATCCAAGGGAGCAATATAGTATAGGGGGTGAAGTACTTTTGTCCACTAAAGAAGAGTGGGACCTTGGCGTGGTTATGTCTGATGATCTTAAAAGTAGCTAAACAGGTAGAAAAGGTGACGGCAAAAGCTAGAAGGATGCTTGGATGCATATGGAGAGGAATGGCTAGCAGAAATAAGGAGGTTATAGTGCCTCTGTATAAATCTTTGGTGCGACCTCATTTGGAGTATAGTGTGCAACTCTGGAGACCGCACCTTCAAAAGGATGTGAACAGGATGGAATCGGTGCAGAGGGTGACTACTAAAATGGTTAGTGGTCTTCATTATTAAGCATATGAGGACAGACTTAAGGATCTTAATATGTACACCTTAGAGGAAAGGCGGGATAGAGGTGATATGAATGAGATGTTTAAATACCTCCATGGCATAAATGTTCAGGGGGAGAGCCTCTTTCAATTGAAAGCAAGTGACATGGGATGAGGGTGAAGGGGGATAGATTCAGGAGTGATTTGCGGAAATATTTCTTTATGGAAAGAGTGGTGGATCCGTGGAATAGTCTGCCAGTGGAGGTGATAGAGATGAGGACAGTAACTGAATTCAAAAAAGCATGAGACAAACACAGAGGATCTCTAAAGGAAAAAAGAGGACTGTTGTAATTGTTGATATGGAAGGACAGACTTGATAGGCCATGTGGTCTTTTTCTGTCATCATATTTCTATGTTTCTAATTCCAAAGGAAGCATCAGAGGGAGAAAACCCCCCGATACTGTTTTTTCAAGGGCTGATGTTGGCGTGGAGGAGTAGCCTAGTGGTTAGAACACTGGCTTGGTAAACAAGCAACCAGGGTTCAATTCCCACTAGCACTCCTTGTGGCCTTGGACAAGTCACTTAACCCTCCATTGCCTTGGAAGAAAGGCCTGGCAATCTACTTCCAGTGACACTGCCAAGAAAACCCAGGAGCTTCTGGGTCACCAGGAGTCAGGACTGACTTGAAGGCACACATTGCATTTTTGATATCGGCCTAAGGCTAGATGACGATGCCTGCGCCACTGGAGCTGTGAATATTGTCAGTACCGAGGTTGCCAGGAGTGCTGCCAAGCTCCTCTTGATAGCTAGGATATGCTGGTCGAGAGAAGAGGCTGATGCCTAGGTGGATTCACCTATTGGGACTTTGAGCCACCGCCTCAGAGCATGGAACCAGTAGCTCTCTGGAGGTCGAGGTCTCGGGAGCATCTTGGAACCCCTGTGGTGCTTTGAAGGGTGGGTCTTCCCACCAGAGCTGTTTGGCAGGCTAGTCTGCATCAGATGCACTTTTCAGTGAATGTCAATGATGATGAAGGGACTTACCATGAGGATCGGTATCAATTTTCGATGCCGATGACTTAGACTTAGTTTTATGTTTAGACTTTGAGGAGAGCTGAGAACTAAGAGAGGAGACTGACGTCCTCAACGATGCAGAAGCAACTGAAATGGAGTCCATGGCAAACAGAGAACCATACTATTTGGCCCTGTTCTTTCAGCCTCGCTTTGTCATTTGTTGGCACAAAGGACAATCAGCAGGTAAATGGTCTGGGCCCAAACATTTTAAACACCAATCATGTTGATCGGTGACTGATACTGTACCACCAAAAACTGGAAAAAATGAAAAAGAAAAGAAAAATATTTTGAAAAGAAAAGAAATATTTGGGCTCGTATCAGAGTAGGTACCGGCATCGAGGAAAGGCAGAGCACAGATTTAAACCAAAAAAATAACGTTTTTTGGCAGTGACAGGAAGAAACCTTCCTGCTGGCTCCGTGGAAAATGAAGAACTGAAGAGAGGACTTGGGAAGGCAGATTGCTCCCAAAAGCTTTCCAATTGGATGCTGGGGAGCATTCTTGCATGGGCTCCATCGGTACCGATGATACCCCGTATGTGAAGGCTTCATTCCTGCTTGTTCCTGGAGATAGTCCTGAGCCACCTGGAGGAGGGTAGGGAGCACATTGTTGAAGATTTGCCTAGGGCAGCAGATACCTTTGGGCTGGGGCTGAATTTCAAGATGCTAAATTTTTACTAGATTACTTCTGCTACCTTTATGATATAGGCAATCAAAGATATACTGAATTTCAACATTATTAATTGACTGTGGTACCATGTTAAGGGCTGAGAGATAATGCATTTAACTTGAAACGCTTATCATTTTGGGATCAGGAGTGTTAACAATGTAGTCTTTGTGAATATATACTATTTTAACATTTGGATGTTGCATACATATTTTTATGAAGTTTACTGTGATTTTAGAAAAAATAGTGTGATGTTCTGGATTTAGGAAATTGATTGTTTCATTTTGTTTCCCTTGTAAATCAAATTTTACTAGTATGATTTGATAAATGGCAATAAATAATTAAATGACCTCACACAAACACCAAGAGCTTATTAGTATTCCTTGCACCTCTCCTTCCCACTAAAAGAGGAATTGGAGGAAAGAAGGCAGATAAGTAGAGCTCTGATGTTTGGTTAATATCTGAGCTGACATGATGAAGCTTGGTCATTTTGAGCTTCAAGTCCTGCTTTCTTTGGAAATGTAGCGGCTGATTTTTTAGTTTGCAGTGGTCAGCATTTTTTTAAATACCAGCTGCCATGGCTAAAAAAAAATCAAGATATTCTGCATCAGTATGTGGATTTAGTGGTTAGCGCTGGCACTGTCCATTGTTGAAGTTGTCCGGCCATGTTGATCTAAGCTGACACTAAGTAAGGTGGAGTAATGTGATTTGGTAAGTAGCACATGGATTTTTCAGCTTTTTTTTTCCTGTCCTAAGTTATATGGATAGCTATCTGGAGAGTGGCGCTGAAAATCGTGACTATCTGAAGAAGTACTGGCACCACTCAGCTCTGCCCATGGACCATCCTGGCACTATCCAGATACTAGCAAGGTGAGCAGAGGAAATATTCAGTGACACTACCTGGACAGTGGCACTAAATATCCCTCTCAGCAGGACCTGCTAACCAGATAAGCCTTTTGAATATGGACCCCTTTTCCCTACATAGCAAACCACTGTAAGAGTCCCTGCCAGCAGGACCTATGTCTCTTGGTTGGTATGCTTACTCCACACTGGAAGGCTGAAGCGCTGCTGAATGACAGTAATCTCCTTCACCCAGGAGTTCTTGATGATAACAGTGCGGGCTTGCAGTAGGTACTTCCGCACTGAGTCTTCTCGCTCATGCCAGATCTCAAAGGCGCGATCGTCTCCTTCTACCAGCTCATTCACATCTATGTTGGTTAGCTGCAGAACAAGCCAATAATGAAGCAGTCAGCAGACACTTCAGTAACATCACCCAAGAAAGCAAAAATTACCCAGGTATACATTTACCATGATCAAAGTAACATGCAACCTATTGGGGGGGGGGGGGGCATCTTTTGATGTTAAAGTAAGGGGGGGAGTAGGTTTTGTGTTTTATTTGAAAATGTTCAGAGACATTGAAATTAGATCTAGGAAACATCAAAATATGTAAAAGCATCTTTGACATATAAGAAAGAAAAAGAAAACACTTCCCATGGTGACAGCAAACTTTAAGAATGTCAAATTTAGCAAATAGAGAGCACTCTTTAAATTGTTTAAATCAGTAATAAAACCACCAAAGATAGGAGTTCAACAGCAATGTTAAAACTGGATTATAAAGTTCTGTCAAAGTTCTTAGACAACAACAGTTCATAAAGAATTAAATATCTCCTTTCAGTTTTGCCCACTATTGTTCTATTCCTCCAGATTTTCCCATCCAGCTAATGACTTCTTGAGGTATCCCCCAATCTTGACAAAGATGGATTTCATGAAGTCTAGGACCATCGCTTTTGAAGGATATAAAAAGACTTGAAATGGTTCAGAGGAAGGCAACCAAGATGATTTAGGGCCTGCCTCAGAAGGAATATGAGAAAAGGCTTGAAGACCTAAATATGTATACCCTAGAGGAGAGGAGAGCCAGGGGAGATATGATACAGATATTTAAATACTTAAAGGGTATTAAGGAGCAAACAAACCTTTCTCAATGACGGGGAAGCTGTAGAACTAGAGGACATGAAATGAAGCTGCAAGGAGTTAAATTTAAAAGCAAAATCAGAAAATACTTGGAAAACATGGTGAAATGTTCTCCCGATAGAGGTGGTGCGAGCGCAAAAACAGTGACAGAATTCAAAAAGGCATGGAACAGACACAGAGGATCACTACATACAGTAGCAAGAGGATGGAATCAAAACAAACATAAATAACTTCTAAATGGAGAGGGGTAAACTGTCTGGAGTTGCATGTACAACTCCACAATTCTGGCACCTTACTGGGCAGACTAGATGATCATGCTGGTCTATATCTGCTGTCACGATGCTACTATGTTAGATTGTAAGGAAGTGAAAGATAATGGGCATTTGACCTTTATCCTGGATGGGGAGTTGAATAGCAAAGAAGGAGGGGGGGATGCAATGAATGAATATTAGTCACACTCATGAAAGGGATTTGGGAAGAAAGATTAGACTGGAGGAATGTATAGAATTGATATACAAGAAATGGAACTTATTGTCCATTCAGTAAATTTTACAACTGCAGGGGTGGATCCATGGCATCTAATTTAATAGAATTGGGAACAGCAAGTTTTCTGGAATAACTAGCTGGCAATTATTTTAATGGGTCATTGAAAGGGGGTGGGGCATTATGCTGCAGGCCAGGAAGAAGGCAGAGATATGATTACACTGGTCAACACAATTTTTGTCACAGACCCGCTCTGACCTGTTTCGTATGTAATTTTTCCCATTGTTTACAAATATGGTAGTAGAATGTTTCTATCACCTATACTTCAGGAGATATCATCTAGTAAAGTGTGTACATTACTGTAAATTAGCCGTTACAATTTTGTTTCAGTAAACAAAGGTTGAATACAAAAAATTCCATCATAATTATTATTGTATGTTGTCAGCCACAACCAAAAATGCTGAGTCATGTAGTTATAATATAATTAGTTAACCGGGCCCCTTGCCCTACTGGTCTGGCTGATACAAGCAGAAAACGCTGAGTCATGTATTGTATGCTTTCTGTTGCCGTCAGCAATTGTGGTTTGTATTGTTTGAAAAAAACAGAATCTGAATGGATGTGAGTTTGCGTTAATCTATTTCATAAACAGCAGTTGGTTAATAAATATTACGGTTATCGCTTGTTGTTTAACAATGCCTCGAAAGTGTGTTAATCGTCTGGATTCATTTTGCTACATTTGCGGTGAGGTTACTTTTAAGAAGCAGAGAAGACGTTTTACTCCGCTTGTTAAGACTTGTTATAAGCTGTACTTTGGATGTCAAGTCGGTGACCAGGACAAAAACTGGGTGCCTCACGTCTGCTGTATTACCTGTGTCAGACTCCTAACAGGTTGGGTAAAGGGTGTTCGACACATGAATTTTGCTGTTCCAATGATCTGGAGGGAACCAAGAGATCACTTGACAGTTTGCTACTTTTGCCTTACAAACATTGCAGGCATTACTTCAAAATCAAAACACACTGTAAATTACCCAAATTAACATCTGCCATGAGGCCTGAGCCTCACTGTCAAGAATTGCCGGTGCCAAAACCTCCAGAAAATCTTACAGTGAATGAGGATGAAGAAGAAGAAGAAGAACCAATGAATGCTGATGATGTTGACGCTGATGGTGATGCTGTAATGCAGGATCCAAGCTTTGAGGCATCTGGTTCCTCTTCTGAACCACATTTACTGGACGAAAGCGATTTGAATGATCTCGTCAGAGATTTGAATCTTTCAAAGCGACAAGCAGAACCTTTAGGGTCACGAATGAAAGGCTGGAATCTTCTTCAGAAAGAAACCAAAGTGTTCACTTTTAGAAATAGGCATACCGAGTTTGTGGATTACTTTGCCTTTGAAGATGGAATTGCTTTTTGTTGTGAAGTTAAATCCCTGATGGAAACACTTTGTTTGGATTATAGAACAGAGAACTGGCGACTATTTATTGATTCTTCTAAATATAGCCTAAAAGCTGTGCTTATCCACAACGGAAATATTTTACCATCAGTTCCAGTAGCTCATGCCGCCAATATGAAAGAAACTTACAGCTGTTTGCATCTCCTGCTAACAAATATCAAGTATGAAGAACACAAGTGGAATATTTGTGGCGATTTAAAAGTAATTGACCTCTTGCTTGGACAACAGCTTGGTTGGACAAAGTATTGTTGCTTTCTGTGTGAGTGGGACAGCAGGGACAGGAAAAATCATTACATCTGGAAACAGTGGCCAAAGAGAACATCACTAGTCCCTTGTGGAGCCGAATAAAGTATATCTACCTCCACTCCATATAAAGTTGGGTCTTATGAAGAACTTTGTAAAAGCCATGGATAGAAGTGGACTTGGATTTGCATATCTAAGAAAGACATTTCCATGAATCAGTGAGGCGAAGGTCAAAGAAGGGATCTTTGTAGGACCTGATATTAGAAAACTGATGAAAGATGAAAACTTTGACGGTCAGTTGAATGAAACTGAAAGAGCTGCATGGGAGTCCTTTAAGACTGTTTGCCGTGACTTCTTGGGAAATAACAAGGCAGACAACTACGCAGAATCAGTGGATACTCTACTGAAATCTTACTACAGACTGTGATGTAACATGTCTTTGAAAATGCACTTCTTGCATTCACACCTGGATTTTTTTCCTGCAAATCTAGCAGCAGTCAGCGATGAACACCGGGAAAGGTTTCATCAGGACATTTCGGAAATGGAAAATAGGTACCAGGGCAAGTGGAGCTCCGGTATGCTTGCAGACTATTGTTGGACCCTTAAGAGGGATGTTCTTGAGGCGCAATACAGCAGAAAATCATATACAACTACCTTTTAGGAGACATTACGTTACAATATACATCTAATGTAAATATGAGCAACATAGTCTAAATGTAAACTACATGTCACTCAAAAATGTTACGCGATGGAGAATTTCTAAGTACATATCCGAGTTTGTAACCAAAAATAGTACTAGAATCAGCCATTTTCATTTCTGTGACAGAAAAGTTTTGGATTTTGTTTACCAGTGTTATTGATGAAAAAAAAACCATTGCTGAATCCAGAATTTGCAGGAAAGCTACAACCCTCTTTCAAAAACCCTCTTTCAAACTCACTATTCTTGAGTAAGTTGTTTGGTGGGTGATAGATCTTCATTTGCAAGAATCTGCAGGTAAACAAAATATTCTGGATGCTTGCTAGTCAGGTTTCTGGAAATTCAATAATGTGTAAACAATATCAATTGCCATCATTGGTGATTTAGGTTGGAGTTGGAAAAGGGAGTTGATTCAATCTTGTTGCTTCTCAGCCTCACTGCATAACATTTGATACGGTCAGTTTTGATACTGATTCTCAGATTCTCGGCATTAGGAATTTCAGGGTTGTCTCTGAAACAGTTTGCTCCTTTTCCATCTGAAGAGTCCAGTTTGTTATCACTGGAAATAAATCTCATATTCTGCAGTACAGGGCTCTTCAGAGTTTATTACTACTACTACTTCTGCTACTACTTATCATTTGTATAGCACTACAAGGTGTACGCAGTGCTGTACAGAGATATTACAGAGACAGTCTACTCAAGACAGACAACACAAGTAGGGACCAGAATATATCTAGGGGAATGGTAAGGAAACACATAGGAGATGAACAGGAAACTAAGGGGATCAAGATATAAAAGCAGTCTCAAAGAAGTGAGTTTTTACCCTGGATTTGAACTGGGCAACAGATGGAGCCTGGCATACTGACTCAGGTAGTTTGATTCAGGCTTAAGGAACAACAAGATAGAAAGACTGAAGTCTGCAGTTGGCAGTGGAAGAGAAGAGCACAGATTGAAAGGAGCTCCCAAGGAGGAGTGTAGGGAGAGATAAGAGAGGAAAGGTAGTGAGGAACAGCTGAATAAAGGCACTTAAAGGTAGCCGTAGAAGTTTGAATTGGATGAGGAAACCGATAGAGAGCCAATGAAATGACTTGAGAAGAGGGGTGACATGAGCATAGTGACACGTGCAGATGATTAGTCGTGCAGCTGAGCTTTGAACAGACTGAAGTGGGGAGTGAAGATTCAAAGGAAGACTAGTGAAGAGGAGGCTGCAATAGTCTAGACAAGAGAATGCATGAGGGCCTTAGTAGTGTATTCAGAAAGGAAGGGATGAATTTTGCCAATGTTATGGAGAAAGAAACAGGTTTTAGCTATCTGTTGGATGTGTATAGAGAAGGAGGAGTCAAAGATAACTCCAAGGTTGCGAGCTGAGGAAACAGAGAGGAGTAGAGTGTTATCCACAGAAATAGAGAAAGGAAGAAGAGGGAGGTGGGCTTAGGGGGGAAGAAAAAGCTCAGTTTTCGCCATGTTCAATTTCTGATGGTGGTAAGACATCCAGGCAGTAATGTCAGATAACCAAACAGAGATCTGGACCTGGATTCCCAGAGAGATTTCAGGTGCAGAGAGGTAGATTTATTTATTTTATTTATTTATTTAACTGCATTTATATACCGCTTTTCACCGGGTCAAAGCGGTGTAATCTAGGTAGATCTGAGAGTCATCAGCATAGAGATGGTATTGAAAACCATGGGAGGTGATGAGTGCACCAATGGACTGAGTGTTGAGAGAGAGGAGGAGATGTCCCAAGACAGAGCCCTGGGGTACATGACTGAAAGCGGGATAGCAGTAGGGGAGGATCCACTAGAATATACACTAAAAGTGTGGTGGAAGAGAGAGAATGAAAAACAGGACAGAACAGAGCCCCTAAATCCAAGTGAGGACAGGGTATCAAGGAGAAAGTGGTGATCAATAGTGTCAAAAGAAGCAGAAAGGTAAAAAAGGATGAGGACTGAGGAAAGGCCCTTGGTTTTGGCAAGGAACAAGTCACTGGAAACTTTGGTAAGGGCTGTCTCAATAGAAGGTAGAGGGCAAAAGCCAGATTGCAATGTATCCAGAAGGGAATGAGAGGAGAGAAAGTCAAGATAGTGTCGGTGAATTGCACATTCAAGTAGTTTAGAAATAAGCGAGAGGAGGGATATGGGTCAATAATTAGAAGGACAGGTAGGGTCCAGTGAGGGTTTCTTGAGGTATAATCACATCATGCTTGAGGGCTGCAGGAGAAGTTGTGGTAAAAAGCGATAGGTTGAGGATATGACAGATGGAAGGGACAACAGAGAGAGAGATGAGTTTAGTAAATGGGTGGGGATGGGATCAGAAGAGCAGGTAGAAAGTTTAGAGGTGGAGAGAAGATGTGTGGTTTCTTCTTCAGTGGTCCTAGAAAAGGAAGAAAGGGTGACAGAGGTTGAGGGAAGGATTTGGGAGTGAAGAGGGGGGAAGGGGGGATGGATATAACCCAGTGGGGGGGGGGGAGGGAATTCAAGAGTAATCTTGTGTACTTTGTCATGGAAGAAGTCAGCCAAAGTCTGGGCAGAAAGTGAGGGAGGGGTCAGCGGTGGAGGTATTTTGAGGAGAGAGTTAAGAGTTGTAAAAAGATGGTGAGGATCAGAGGCAGATGGACATAGTACTCTTGCTTGGCGAGAAGAGGTTAGCATGAATAAGGCAGGGCGTCCACAAGCCAAATGCACTCAGCTGTGGGCACAGAAACCTTGCTAGCAGGTTTTAGAGGGCAGCCAAGACTGAGGTACAGTACACCTCACAGGAAATGAAATGGGAGGAACAAGAGCATCCAGAGCAGAAGAGAGTACAGTGTTATAGGAAGATACTGTCTGACATAGTGGAGGAAACAGATGGTGAGACGGCAGTGGAGAGAGCTGATGGTTCGATAGCACTAAGATTCCTAAAGATGTTGGAGGAGACTGGGCAAGACTAAGGTGGGAGGTGATGAAAGGTGAAACTTAGCAGAGGATGGTCAGATAAGGGAAGAACTGAGGAGCAAATGTTTGAGGGCAAGCAGTTAGAGAAGAAAACAAGATTGAGGCAGTGGCCTTGCTGGTGAGCAGGGGCAGGACAGCATAGCTGGAGATTGAATGAGGTAGTAAGGGAAAGGAGCTTTAAGGCCTGAGGGTCAGAGGGGTCATAAACATGAATGTTAAAATCCCCAAGACTAAGTGAGGGAGAAGATGCATCCAGAAAGAGAGAAAGCCACGAGTCAAAGTCAGTGAGAAAGGTACAGGTGAACTTTTCAGGAGGTCAATAAATGACAGCTACCCAGAGAGGTAGTGGAATAAAGAGGCAGATGAAGTGGACTTCAAAGGAAGGAAAGGACAGAGATTGAGGCAGGGAGAGGTTGAAATCGGCAGGAGTGAGAGAATAGAAACCCAATACCACTACCATGCCCAACAGAGTGAGGCATATGGGAAAATTGGTAGCCCCCATGATAAAAGGCAGCAGCTGAAAGAGTCTTCAGGGAGAAGCCAGGTCTCAGTTAGAGCAAGAAGATGCAGAATATTAAAGATAAAGAGTTTGCAAATGAAGGTGAATTTATTAGAGATGGAGTGTGCTTTCCACAAGGCACATGGGAAAGGGAGAGAGGATGGAGAAAGGAGAGGAATATGAATACAATTTGAGGGGTTGTGTGTGAATCTGCCCTGGAAGTGTGAAAAACATCTAGGGGGGGGGGGGCAGGGTTGGGATTGTTTTTCCCCCGATGAGAAAAAAGGAAAAGGAGAGTGCAGGGAAGAGAGAAGGGGGAATGACGGTAATGAGAATGAGTTTCTTTCAGAGAGAGGGGAGATGGCTAAATCCAGGCTAAAAACGCATCTCTTTGAAGCCGACTTTGGATCCTGATGCCACTCACTCTCTTGTTCACTAATTATGCATATCTTACCATATTCTAGTCCACAGTTTTGCAATGCTTTTTCAACTAGATTAGATTGTAAGCTCTGATGAGCAGGGTCTGTGTCTTACATCTTTATGTGCAATGCACATCTTTATGTATAATGTACTAATTGTTTGTATAGCGTCTTGTAGAACCATACAAATGATTAGTAGTAGTAATAGTGAATGAGAAAAAAATGGTAAAGTTGAAGAGCACACGACAGGGTAGAAGACAAGATGGCAGGAGAGGTGAGGATGTTAAGGAGATGTGGCAAGGACTGGGGGTTTGAAATTGTTGGAATGAGGGGAAAGGATGAAGGAATGTCAACAACAGGTAAAGAAAGTGATGTGGAGCCAATGTAATGAGATGGGGGAAGTAGAATTTGGAGGAGATATATGATGGATTGGCAGGAGAGAGGTTCTAGAGGACTGGAGTGCACCTGTGTAGTAGTGTTAATAAGCACAAGACAGCTATAAGAGAACATTAATATATTGTCACTTTTTCAGAGCTTCATAAACTTCACAGTAATTTTATCTAGGTCAGCTCCACTATTCAACGTTGAAACTATAGCTAATCAAACAGTTTTTCAAGAAAAATACCTCTATCAAACAACTCTTAAGATTAGCAACTAGGTCTCAGACTTGAACAGGGCTATTTATAGAACCAACATATTTGTTTCGGTTCAACGCCCGCTGTTGCATCAATGACCCAACGTGTTGCTTTAGAAATGGTGGCAGTTATCAGGTTTTGCTCTATTGTTTTAAATTTCAAAGGTTTTAAAGCGATGCTTATCTTAGAAATATTGTAGATCTTTCCAGGTTTTAAAGCGATGCTTATCTTAGCAATATTGTGGGGAAGGTCCACAATATTGCTAATATTGCAAAACCACTTTGGTAGGTGTCCTGAATGAACTTGCCATTCACTTAGATAGTCTTAGAGATGTCATTATTATTCAGTTGGATCTAAGCTTGGCTTCTGATGTCATAGACCACGCCCTCCTGCTTGCACGCTTTGAAGATTCCGGTATCACCCATATCGCCCTTAATTGGTTCTGTTCCTATCTTTCTAACCACACCTTTTAGACCTGCATTAATGACAAGCTGTCAGTTTCTTTTCCCCAGTCCTTTGGGATTCTACAGGGGTCCATTCTGGATCCCACCTTTTTTAATCTGTTTATTTCCTTTACTAGCCCTCCTCATTCAGGACTTAACTATTAGCACCTGTTTCTATGAGGATGACATCCAGCTAGTTATAGCCCACAAAACTTGGGACCCACCTTTTCAGGCCAACTTATATTCTAAGTTATACTTGATAGCAACCAGGTCAGGTTGAATAAAATGATACTAAATCCCAGCAAACCGAGACCCTTTGGAGTTCTCAGAACCAAAAATCACCCCCCCCCCCCCCACCAACCTAATTTAGGTTCCCTGGTTTCCTTCAAAAATTCCATTTAATTCCTAGGAGTTAATTTTGACGATCAGCTCACCTTTCTCTCCCATATCTAGAGCATTTTTAAGAACTGCTTCTTCTCACTAAGAAGAATGAGGGCAGTGCAACTGTTTCTTGACGTCATGCTCTCAGAATTCTTATCCACTCCTTTGTCATAAACAATCTTGATTATTGTAACTCTCAACTGTCAGCCATCTCTCAGCTTCAGCTGAGACATCTACAAACAATACAAAACACTGCTATCAAACTCCTATATAACACTAGATGCTTTGAACATGTTATATCTTTTTTTACGTGAACAACATTGGCTCCCCGTCTCTTTTCAGACTCAGTTTAAGATACTTCTATTAACACACCGTGCATTATACTCTGGCCTACTTACTTATCTCCACTCCCACTTTATCCTGTATTGTCCTTCGTGTGCATTACGCTCTTCAACTGAAAACCCTTTGGTCGCCCCAACGACCGCAGCTGATGTGCATGCTAATGCTGCACCAGAGCGCTTTCTTCTGCCCTCAGACCCATCTGATCAGGGAGCCAGAACTCAAAGGTTTTAATCAGCTCTTGATCTTTGACTGATTCAGGAAGTTACATACAGATCAATTGCTTTCATGTTCCAAGCACCACATCTGTGGAACTCCCTCCGCTCCAAACACTGACTTGAAACGTCTTATTTAAAGCTTAAAGGAGGCCTGAAAACCTATTTTTTTCTCTAAAGCCTTTGATACCTAGTTTTCCTTTTCCAATACTACTTCCTCTTCCCCTCTTATGTGAGTAATTTAATCTCAGTGGTCTCTGGAAAATATTGTATTACTCAATTTCCCTCCATGATGTTGCCATTCTATTGTGTTATACCTTGATTTTGCTTATGTCTCAGTGTACAAATTAATGATTTTTTTTTGTAAACCATCACAATGCATACGCTGTTAGTGGTATATAAATCTCTCAAATAAATAAATGAGTGAATGAATGAATGAAAATATAAATATATAGATACAGATAAGTTGAAAACGTAAGATAAGCACAGGTAACAAAACAGTCTGAGCAAACCAGAATGCAGGGCAGAGGTTTGCAATGAAGTTGTTCTCAGCAAAGCAGAGGACCAAAAGAGAGCTAAGCACATGTGCAAAGAGAGGAAAAGGACCCAACAATGCCTCTGTAGGGGGAGGGGCTGGTTCACTCCACCTACTGCACACACACAAGTAACTTAGGAGTAGGCAGATTCTGCACAAATGGCAAAAGTAATTCAAAAAGTCAAATAAAACAGGAAAGACCTTAGAGATGGAATAAAATAAAACTAAAACAAGACTGGGGGTCACATGATGATGAGCAAGTAGGAGGCAGCATGATGGTGAAGCTCCAGGAGAACCCCCTCTAAGAGTGGCTTTTTCTATCATATAAAATGCTAATTTGGCCCTTTAATTTTTTGCATAAGCTTGCAGTGGGCTCCACCCAATACCTGATCTGAAAGCATTGTATTTGGTGGCTGGAAGTGCAACATGCCCCTGAAACCATCGCACACACTGAGGGAATGTGAGTGGTCCAGAGAAGTTATGATGGTGGTTGGACAAGAGCAGGCTAGTTTCAAGATATTGGAGGAGGTAGTTGCTGATATCTCCTGAAATGTCTCCATTGCTTTGGAAGGCAGGCTTATGAAATTGCAAGCGGCTAGGAGAGGTGGTGAGCCAGGACGAACTCCTTGGGTGAGCTCCTTGGGGCGGCACCTTCATTTCCTTCCTAGCCACTCCTTTCACTGGCTGCGTATTTTCCTCTCAGCAATCGCCTCTGCCCTGCTCCTTATCCCGTATATTTCCCCACCTGCGGCTGTCTCTTCTTCCTCTGCACCAGCCAATCCTGCCACTCCGGGTATGGCTACTATCCCCGTCATTTGGGGCCATCGTCCACCGCCGTTTGCACCCCCCACCCCCCGGGTTCCTAGCACGTAACCCATCCAGTCTCCTTCCTTGCTGTTCTCGGCCGGCCCCTCCGACCCCTACTCCCCCCACGCTCCTGCCCTCCACGGACGTTCCTTTCATTACATTCTCATTGGCTCTCCTGAATTGTCGCTCCCTTCGCTCTAAGACCCACCTTGTTCACGATCTCCTGGTCCAGCATTCTTTGGACGCTCTCTTCCTCACGGAGTCTTGGCTCTGCGAGGGGGAGGACGCCCTTCTTCATCAGTGTCTCCCTCCAGGTTACTCAGCATTTCATACCCCCCGCCTCCGCCGCTCTGAAGGTGGGGTGGCAATAATCTTCAGGTCCTCCCTCTCATTTTCACAGCTGTCGCCCCTTCCGGCCTATCCCGAATCCCTTTTAGTTCGCTCCGATTCCCCCACCCCAATCTATTTTCTCCTTCTTTATGTTCCCCCTTTCCTACGCCCTGGCCTCTGGGACTCCCTTTAGCTTACTCTATCTGATTCCGTCCTCTTGTCCCCTCACTTAGTTATTCTAGGTGATCTCAATGCCCACCTGCACTCTCCTTCGCGTTCTCTTGACAAGGCTCTTCTTTCTCTTTTTTCCGATTTGTTCCCTACCCAACACGTTGCCTGCCCCACCCATGCCTCCGGTCGGACACTGGACCTTATTCTCACTCTCGATCCCTCTCCCCACTTCCCTTCTAATATTCTCTCTATTCCCGTCCCCTGGTCTGATCATCTTTGTCTTTTTTGCTCCTTCCCTTTCCCCCCCCCTCCGGGCCGGTAGGCCCCTCCCCTTCTGTCCCCCCAGTTTCATCCCTCCGATGTCGCCTTACCCCCCATACCCTACACTCTTTCCCTCCAGCTAGTTCTCTCTTCCCCTCAGATTTTTCTTCTATCCCTGTCGACCAAGAAGCCGAGACCTGGTCTTCCGCCCTTTCTGCTGCCCTTGACACTCTAGCTCCCCTCCGTCCTGTATCTCCCCATCCCTCGTCTCAGATCACTCCGGAGTTTTCCTTCACCGCACCCACCTCCGCCGTGCGGAGTGTCTGTGGAGGAAACGTTATTCTACTGCCTCCTATTTAGTTTTCTGTCAGGTTCACCTCTCCTACCGTTCCATGATAACATCGGCCAAACAGTCTTATTACTCTAGTCTCATAGCTTCTTCCTCTAACTCCTCTAGACGTCTTTTTCTTGTCCTCAAATCTCTCTCCTCTACCTCCACTCTTCCTCACCACCCCTCCACTCCGCTCCCAGCCCTTCCACCCTCGATTCCTTTTTTACCAACAAGGTCTTTCTCTCCGCTCCTCCTTCCCTACCTGCCCTCTTCCTCTTTCCCGCCCCCCCCCTGTTTCCTCTCCTACCTTCCCCGTTGCCGGCTCCCTGCCCCCCTCTCGCGCCTTTCCCCACATTTGGCACACCTTCTCGCCCGTCTCCTCGTCTGAAATCATCAAGGCCATCTCATCTGCCCACCAGACCACCTGTCCCCTTGATCCCTTGCCCTCTTCCTGGCTGTTCAACCCGGACCTTGCCCTTGTGCTTTATATTCTCTCCATCTTTAACGCTAGTCTCTCCTCCGGCCTCTTTCCCTCCAGTTGGAAACACGCCATCGTCCGCCCTCTCCTGAAGAAGCCCACTCTTGATCCCGCCTCCCCCGCAAATTGGCGACCAGTTTCCAATCTCCCCTTCCTTTCAAAAGTCCTCGAGAAACTTGTATTTTCCCAACTTGCCACCCACCTTGACTCCACTTTTGCCCTTCACCCCTGTCAATCTGGATTTCATGCTGGCCACAGCACCGAAACCATTCTCACAGCACTTCTTTCTGAGCTTCACCGTGCCCATGACCGTGGTGATTTCTCTCTTGTGGTGTCCCTGGACCTCTCTTCTGCCTTCGATGTTGTCGATCACCGCACTCTCCTGTCTCGTCTATTTGATTTTGGTGTTCACGGGACTGTTTTGCAGTGGTTCCGCTCTTTTCTTTCCGCTCGCACTTTCTCAGTTCACTCTGGCCGCTCCACCTCCCCTCCTTCCACCTCAACCTGCGGTGTTCCCCAGAGCTCTATTCTCGCCCCTTTACTTTTCAACGCCTATCTCGCTCCCCTAGCCTTGCTCATCCAGCAGTCTGGTATTTCCACTTACATCTATGCCAACGACATTCTTTTGGTTCATCACACCTCCTCTTCCGCCCCTGACCTTGTCCCACTTAACCGTTGTCTTTCCTCCGTTGCGTCATGGTTTGATTCTAACTTTCTGCATGCCAACCCTGCCAAATCCTCTGCGATTTGGTTCTCCTTTGGGCTTCCCTCTCCCAGCCTGTCTCCTGTTATGTCCTACCGCTCCATCCCCTTGGTTCCGACCCTCCGCTATCTGGGCATCACTTTGGATTCCTCCCTCTCGTTCCATCAACACATCGCCTCTGTCGTACGTACCTCTTTATTCCATCTGCATCGAATACGGGCTGTCCAATCGTCTCTTCCCCCTTCCTCTGTTGTCACCCTCGTCCTGTCTCTGGTAATGACCCGTTTAAATTATTGTAACATCATCTACGCAGGCCTCCCCTCTTCCCAGCTTCGTCGCCTCCAATTAGTACAAAATGCCGCTGCCCGTCTCATCACTTGCTCCCCAGCTCGCTCTCACATGTCTCCCTGCCTTCTCACCATCCATTGGCTTCCAGTTAAGTTTTGATTCATCTTTAAAGTACTTATTCTCACACACAAGGCTCTCTACACCAGCACTCCCCAATACCTGACCGACACTATTCACCTTCAGCCCTCCCCACGTCTTCTCCGCTCGGCCCATGGTAACCGTCTCTTTTTCCCTCCCCCTGCCCAGGCCCATCTGGAACTCACCATTCACTCCGCCTTTTTCTTTTTAGGCCCCGCCCTCTGGAACTCGCTCCCTCTATCTCTTCGTACGGAACCATCCTATCCCTACTTTAAATCTCTCCTCAAGACTCATCTCTTCTGTCAGGCCTTCAATCTCCCTTCCCATGCTGACGGTGCTTCATCCCCCAGCCGCGCTCCCCACCCCTCATAATACCTCCTCCTATGCCCGTCTCCCACTTTTCCTTTTCTTCCTCCCCCCCTCCCGTCCTTTGCCCCTCTTGGGCCTTTCCTGCTTTCTAACTTTAACTGTCTCTCCCTGTCCTATCGGTTTTTGACGTTCCTTTCTATCTTTCCAGTAGCCTTACCTTTGTATTGTACACCGCCCTGATGCTTCGGCCTGGGCGGTTTATCAAATTTTGCAAATAAAGATAAAGGTCAGCCGCCAAGAGGATGTTACTACCAGCCTGGGGGAACAGTGGTGCTGCACAGGGCTAATGTAGTGCTTACAGATTGGGTGGAGGACCCAGGGCTGGCCCATCCATTAGGCGAACTAGGCGGCCATCTAGGGCAGCCAACTTAAGTGGATGGCTTTTTGCCATTGCTTTGTTGCCTGTGGCAGGCCATGTGCTTCAGCACAGATGACGTGATGCTTCATATTCCTCTCCAATACAACTTACTGTCGGAGGAGGGTCAGACGTGAAAGGCTATGTGTACTGAAGCACAAGGCCTGCCGCGGGAAACAAAGTGGCAGCACATAGCTGCTGCTTTTAAAATATTGCCAAAACCACCAATCTTCCTCCCCCCCCCCCCAAGACGGAATCAGCGGAAGTGGGGCGGGGGGGGGGGGCAGTGGTGGCATTGCTTGGCATGGGAGGGGGGGGGTGCAGCTGGGATGTCTGCCTGGGGTGGCAGAAACTCTTCGGCCGGCTCTGGAAGACTAGAAAAATAGGAACCACCAAAACAACTTGTGACTGGTGGGGCTTCCTGAATCAGTCAAAGATCAAGAGCTTATTAAAATCTTTGAGCGCTGGCTCCCTGATCAGGTCGGTCTGAGGGCAGAGGAGAGCATTCTGGTGCAGCATCAGCAAGTGCATCGGCTGAGACTGTTGAGAGAAAGGATGAAAAGGCCCAGGACTGTTATTGGCCGTATGTTGAACTGGTCTGATAAAGCATAGTTAATCACCTGTAACAGGTGATCTCCTGGAACAGCAGGAATTTAGTCTTCACATATGGGTATCATTGGTACTGACGGAGCCTGCGCGGGAAAGCTCCCCAGCGTCCAATAGGAACGCTTTTGGGAGCATCCCTCATCACATGCACGCTGCCTTCCCGCCTTTCCAACTGTCCTCGTCAGTTAAGTTTGTAGCTGAGTGAAAGGATAGAGGGAGAGAGGAAAGAGACAAAGAGATAGAGAGACAACTCCTAGGGGAGGTGGGTGGGTTGTGAAGACTAAATTCCTGCTGTTCCCGGAGATCACCTATTACAGGTGAGTAACTACGCTATCTCCAGGAACAAGCAGGAATGTAGTCTTCACATATGGGGACTCCGTAGCTGAAGATGCCAGGGAGATAGCCCCAGGAAAGTGCCACCCTACAAAGGTGGGAATCCTTCCTCCCATGGATCTCTGGCATTCCACCAGGGTTGGTGGGTAGGAGTTGAATTAGGTCTGAAAGAAATTTTGAAGAACAGCTTGGCCAAAGAAGGCATCCCGACGGGAGTCTTATCTAGGCAGTAGTGGACTGTGAAGGTGTGTACTGAAGCCCAGGTGGCTGCTCGACAAATGTCATCGATAGACACAGAGTAGAGATTAGCCATGGAAGTTGCCATGGCTCTCACGTTATGAGCTGTGACATGGTCCTGAAGAGGAAGACCCTTCCTCTCATAAGTAAAGGATATGCATTGGGCAATCCATTTAGATAAAGTTCTTTTGGAGACCGGTTGTCCCAAATGACTAGGGTCAAAAGCTATAAAAAGTTGCGAGGACTTTCTATGTTGCTGTGTTCTCTGTAGATAAAAGGCTAAGGCTCTTTTACAATCCAAAGTATGAAGGTTTCTTTCTGCATTAGAGGCATGAGGCCTCGGAAAAAATACAGGAAGATAAATTGATTGATTTAAATGAAAAGGCAAAACCACCTTTGGCATAAAGTGTGGATGAGTTCTAAGAATAACCTTATCATAGTGAAACCTAGTATAAGGAGGATTAGCCACTAAAGCTTGCAGTTCACTAATGCGATGTGCAGAGGTGATTGCAATTAGGAAGATGACCTTTCAGGTCAAAAACTTAAGGGTTGTAGTGGCTAAAGGCTCAAAAGGCGGCTTCATGAGCTGCCCGAGAACTAGATTTAGATCCCATGCCACCAGTGAAGGCTTAATGGGAGGTTTGGTTAATAGAAGACCTCTCATAAATTTGGATATGAATGGATGAGAGGAAATTGTTTGTCCATTCAGAGGCTTATAAGAAGCTGCAATTGCACTAAGATGGACTCTTACCGAATTGGTCTTTAGACCAGAATTTGATAAGTGAAGGAGATACTCTTGTATCAATTCTAAGGGTATGCCAAGGGGGTTTAATCCCTTCTTGGAGCACCATATAGTAAAACGTTTCCACTTAAAGGCATAAGATCTTCTTGTGGAAAGTTTCCTAGAAGCCTGAAGGATATCCTTTACCTGTTGGGACAGGTTGAAATCCTGGAGGTCTAAGCCTTCAGCAACCAGGCCGTGAGATGCAGGGACTGGGGATTCGGGTGCCATAGCATCCCGTTCTCTTGGGAAATGAGATCTGGAGCATGCCCTAACTCCAGAGGTGCAGCTTGAGAGAGATGTAGAAACAGGGTATATCACACTTGGTGTGGCCATCATGGCGCTAGGAGAATCATGCGACCCCTGTCTCTCTGAAGCTTGAAGAGTGTTTTGGGGATGAGGGGAATGGGTGGGGAGGCATAAAGGAAGCCCTGACCCCAGTGAAGGAGGAAGGCATCCCTTGTCTGACAATTATGAGCTGGAATCCTGGAACAGAATCGGGGAAGTTTGGCATTAGTGGACTTGTAAAAAGGTCTATGTCTGGAGTGCCCCAGAGATGAAATATCTTTGCCACCTGGTCCAGGTGAAGGGACCACTCGTGAGGCAGCAGTATTCAACTGAGTTTGTCTGCCAAAAGGTTTTGAATGCCTGGAAGATATACCACTAGAAGGTGAATCTGATACTCTCTGGCGAGGGCCCACAGTCATAAAGCTTCATTGCATAATGACAGAGAGCCTGTCCCGCCTTGCTTGTTCACATAGAACATCGCTACTTGATTGTCCGTCTGGACTAGGACTGTCTTGTAGCTGAGCTGGGCGTGTAATACTTGAAGAGCTAAATAGATTGTTCTTAATTCCAGGAGGTTTATGTGCAGACCAGCCTCCTGTGGAGTCCAGGTTCCCTGGGTAGAGAGATGATTCAGGTGTGCTCCCCAACCCACCTGCGATGCATCTGTTGTTAGGGTGGCCTGAAAAAGGGGTTGATGAAAAGGAGACCCCATTGTCAGATTTTCTAGGGATTGCCACCATTGGAGGGACAAAATTAGTCGTTTAGAGTTTATTATTTTGTCCGATAAATGACCTGTGGCCTGTGTCCACTGTGTGGAAAGGGCCCACTGAGCTGCTCGCATGTGGAGGCGAGCATATGGGACTACATGAACCGTGGAGGCCATATGTCCCAGCAACTGTAGTAGCTCTCGAGCAGTTAGGGAGGATTTCCTGCTGCTTGAGAAGCTAGTTGCATTATGCGAAGACACTGGGCTTGTGGAAGGAAAGCCCTTGCCTGTCTGGTATACAGACAGGCTCCTATGAATTCCAGGCATTGGGAAGGAACAAGTTGGGATTTTGGGAAGTTTATTACCAACCCCAAGTATTGCAGGATTCACATTGTGCGAGACAGTGCAGTGCTGGCCTCTGCAACTGTAGGGGCTCGAATGAGCTAGTCGTCTAAGTAAGGGAAGATGAATATCCCCAGGGTTCATAGAAATGCAGCTACTACTGCCATGCATTTCGTGAATACTCTTGGTGCTGAAGCTAGACCAAAGGGAAGAACCCTGTACTGGAAATGTTTTCCCCTGAAAAGGAATCGTAAGAATTTCCTGTGATCTGGATGGATCAGAATGTGAGTGTATGCATCCTTTAAGTCTAGAGAGCAAAGCCAATACTGGCTTTGAAGGTATGGCAGAAGAGTTCCTAGAGAAATCATTTTGAACTTCTCTCGAAACTGTTGAAGTTGGGACTTCCGGTGACATCAGCCAGTTGAATGGCAGTAGCTTGCTAGAGCTCTGAGAACCCCCTCCAAAATGCAGCGAAAATAGAGAAACCCCGGGTGCATCACCCACCCCAACACGGGGAATGGTTCTGGCAGTGGAAATGTCCATCAGGAAGAGACTGGCCACTTTCCAACTGAGCTATGCTCGGAATGATACAATGAGCGGGTGGAGTCCAGAGCAGAGCCTAGAGTGGTCGGCGGAATTGGGAGGATCCGGGGAGGAGAGCTCGCAGCACGGAGAGGGAGAACATAAGGATGAGCTCAAATCATGGTTGCAAAACCTCAGGTGAGAGCTGAAAGAGGATATTAAATCCATCAAGAGCTCCGCTCTGGCCTAAAGTCCCTGCAATGGGATATCAGGGAGTTGGGGAGCCGTGTGGTGGAGGTGGAAGACCACATGGAACAGCACAATATGGGGCTGGAGGAACTGAATAAAGGCTGGGAACACCTTAGACAACAACAAGAACAGCTGCAGGAGAAAATGGAGAGCTTAGAAGATCATGCCTGGCAGGGCAATCTGAGAGTGCAAGGGGTACAGGAGGGAGAGGAGTTCAAAAATTGTCAAGCAGTGGTTCAGAACCTATTCCGCCATATTTTGCACCTGGGTGGAGAGAACACAGGAATGGAGTTAACCCCGGTGGTGGTAGACAGAGCGCACAGAAGCTTGGGGACTCCTAAAGGCAATAAACCCCACGATATCATAGTGTGCGTGACATCCTACCCAATTAAGGAGAAGCTCCTAAATATTGCTAGGAAGTTTGGTAGGATAGCCTGGTGGGACTGCGAAGTGGAACTTTATATTGACTTCTCCCAGGGTACCCTCACCCGGCGGCGAGAGCTGCAAGAAGTAAAAAACTATCTGCGCAACCAGGGACTTCACTGCAGATGGATGCACCCTTTTTGAATTGCCCTCACAGTGAAGGGCATTACAATGAAAGAGCGAAAAGTGGAGGAGGCCTGGCAGGCATTGAAGGACTTGGGCTGTGAAGGGCTACCTAGTGGAGTATGGGAGCAATCCAAGGGTACAGTACCAACAACGGTGAAGAAGGTGGCACAGAGACAGCAGAGAGTGGCGGAGAAGGGCAAGCGAATTAAGAGACTCACAGGAACAATGCTAGCCTGCAGGGGCCGGTGGGACTGATACATGAATGCTTTGAGAGGCAAGAAGAATTCACTGGAGCTCTCCACAACTGAGATTTGAAGGATGGACTTATTGCAGCAACTGTGAGATAGAGGGGAAGCTTAAGGAGTAAGAGGGTGCTGGGAGGGGGGTTGGAGCTTGGGGGATGGGGTGGGGAATAGAGGTGGGGGGGTTTCAAAGAAGGCTGGGGGACGTCATGGGAAGTGGAGCTTATACCAGGTTAATTACCCAGGGTTATTAAGGGAATTGGGGAAGAACTTGGAGGGGTGGCTGAATATGTAAGTCTTGTGGCTGGGACGTATTGCAGCATTTAAAATGAATATCCTGCCTAGGATGTTATATTACTTTCAAGCACTCCCAGTCTCTATACCAGTGGGGGCATTAAGGATGGTACAGAGGAAAATTATGCAATATATTCGGAAGCGACGGCCCCCATGTATAGCTCGGTCAACACTCCATCAGCCCCGAGAAATGAGGGGTCTCAGAGTACCAGATGTGCATGCGTATTATTGGGCAGGCCTACTCAGACATTTGATGGATTGGAGAACAGGGGGGGGGGGAGGAAACACTATGTAAAAATAGAGGGAACCTATGTTAGGGCATTGGAAGCTTTGCCATAGATGCAGGCCAAAGCTCAGGAAAGCTGAGGCACTTTGAGCCACAGTATGAATCAGGCCCTAAGGATTTGGGATGTGGTGAGGAAAAGGGAGAAGATGGGGGGGGGGGGGAAGAGGGGAGTATCGATATTAACTCACCTAAGGGGGGTACTAGAATTTAAACCTGGATAGGAAGGAGGAATATACCCCCGCTCGGAAAAGAAGGGGTTGAGAACTTTTAATCAATTCCTTGATGATGGGGAGTTTGTTCTACAAGAGATCTATGAGTTCCTAAGGGGAAGCGATTTCAATATAGACAGGTGTACCATTTTCTGCAGCGGGCCCTTGGGAAAGAAGGGTTGACGTGGGATTTTACTGACCTAGAAATAGTATGGTACGGGAAAAAAAGATCTAGAGCATTTATTTATTTATTTATTACAATCTTTTATATACCGCGCTATTTGATATCAGCGCAGTTCACATACAACAACATCAACAGAATAACAGGCTATTCCGTGTTTACAGCATTGATCTCAGCTTTATACCGAGTGCTTAAGGGTACAGCCTTTAGTAAACTGTCCTACATGAAGGAGTGGGAGAGGGACCTGGGATATACAATTACACCAAAAGAATGGAAACATATGATCGACCAGATCAAGAGCCCCATTAGCCATGAATATTAGAGAAAATTCTATAAGATTATGATGCGGTGGTACTATACACCCGAGATATTGCACCGGATGTTTCCTGGGGCTTCCTCTCTGTGTTGGCGGGGGTGTGGGGAGAGGGGAATGTTTTGGCACATCTGGTGGGGTTGCCAGGGATACAGGTTTTCTGGAGGGAAGCACAAGATTGGGTGCGAAGGCTGATTGGGGTGGATATGAGATTAGACCGGGGACGTTCCTCCTTTTCAGGCAAAGTGAAGATCAAACGGGGGGCATGAAAAAGTTAGTTGTTGCCTGTTTGTGTGTGGCAGATGTGCAGTTGCAGCCCACTGGAAACAATCTGGGGCCCCGCAAATAAAATACTGTGAGACGAGGCTGCGGCAAGTGGTGGTAATGGAACGCATGACAGCCTACAGGAGGCAAAGATTAGGGAAATATGATAAGGAATGGGGGAGACTATCTCAGGCTCTCGGAGGGGGTGTCTAAAGGAAAGGAGAGGGGGGAAGGGGGAGGTAGGGATGGCATGGCATCAAGCAAAAGCTATTTGTTAGCTGAAATAATGGAACCATGGGGCTTCTTTACAAAGCCGCGGTAGCGGCTTCCGCCTGATATCAGAGCCGCGGCCCCATTCAATGAGCCGCGGCTCCAATATCGGGCGGAAGCTGCTACCGCGGCTTTGTAAACAAGCCCCCATATGTATACAACAGCAATAGATATAGAAAAATGGTTTATTTCTGATAAGATATGTCAGAAGTATTATGTTGATGTAACATTGTTAATCATTAGAAATATTATAGCATTCTTTGAATACTGCAAATATGGGGCCCAGGTAGCTGGGCCAATGTATAGGAAAATTAATGGTGATTGTTTGTATTGGAGACTTTTGCTCAATGAATGAAAAATCTAAATAAAAATAAAAAAAAAAATCCAAAAAAACTGTTGAAGTTGGGCAAAGAACAAGACATCTCGGTGCTTTTAAGGGGAGTTTGGCATGATTACATGGCAGAAAATGGAGTAGAGGATGTGGGGGCAATAACCTACTAGGAGGCAGCCAAGGCTGCACTAAGGGGAAGGATCATTGAGTACACCGCAGGAGTAAAGAAAAAAATGGAAGGAGAGTTACAACATGTCTCCGATACTCTGAAAGAATGCAGGTGGGAACACATCCTTAGTTTTAGTGATGCCAACTGGCAGAAGATAATAGTGGCTAGGAAAGCTCTTGATGAGACAGCAGAAGGCTCAAAGGGATATACACATGTATAAATGTAGGCTGCATTAATGAGGTAATAAAGTGGAGACACTGCTGGGAAGATTAGTGAGACCTTATAACAAGAGGCACAATATAACGAAAATACGGGATAAAGATGAGACCCTTCATACATAAGCAGAATCAGTGATAAGACAATGTGAACAGTATTATAGAGACTGTATGGCCTGCGTAATAGCTGCCTTGAGAGGAGGCAGATGTTTTTTGATGGTCTAGAGGTTCCCCAGTTTACTTGGGAACTGAGGGATGGAGATCCATCTGGCGATGGCTTAGGAGCAGAGATCTATAAAAACTGAATGAGCTGGTGGTGAGGCCCATTCAGTAGATGGGGGATCAGGCGGTGCAGAGTGGGATCTTGGGTGTAGGGCAGAATATAGCCCATATAGTTATCCCGCCTAAGCCAGGGAGGAATGGGGAGCTATTAATGGTGTATTGATTGATTTCCCCTTTTGACCCAAGATATAAAGATTTTGGCAATAGTAATGGCCGCGAGGTTGAGGGCTTATATCTCAGAGGTGGTCCATAGTGATCAGGTGGGCTTCATCAAGGAGTAGTATGCCTCAGCGAATTTATTGTGGGTCACGTTGATTCTAGAGCTCCACAGTCAGGCTGAAGGGAAGGAATTAATTGTTAGTCCAGACTTGGACGAGGCCTTTGATAAAATTATGTGGGATTGCTTGTTTTAGGTTTTTCCTAAGCTTGGGGTAGCATACCAATTTGTCATCTGGGTGAAGCTATTGTATCACCAGCTGAGGGCACGGTTGTGGATCAATGGGACACTCTCTGAGGTGTTTGAACTGAGGCGAGGCACCCAGCTGGGGTGCCCCCTTTCTCCTTTACTGTTTATTTTGGCACTGGAGCCTCTTGCCATAAAGATTAGGAGGGATGAAAAGCATCATGGTATCCAAACAGGAGGGCATGCTTATAAGATTAGTCTTTTTGCTGACGACATGATGTTGTTCATGAGTCGTACTAAGGAGAGTCTTAGGTACGCCCTGCGGCTGATGGGCATTTTTGGGGAAATATCTATCTTGCGTGTTAACTATGACAAGTCTGATGCTATGGCGGTGGGGAAGAGGGAAGAATGGGTGGAGGGATGGCGGGTCTGCTCGTTAAAGTGGACAAAAGGTAGTATAAGGTATTTGGGGATATATTTAAATAAAAATTCCATAGTTATGTATAAAAAGAAAATTGTATAAGAAATTTGGGAGATAAAGACATTATGTGAAAAACTGAAAGACTTGCCGCTCTCCATTTAAAGTAGGGTCGCTCTGGTGAAAATAGTGATGGCCCCCAAGATGTTGTATGTTCTGCAAACGGTGCTTGTATGGATCAAAAAGGTGGATGAATTGAATTTCTGAAGTCTTATTATGCAATTCATTTAAGGGGGCGATGTGTGTAGATTGGATATACTAAATTAATTTTAAGTAAAGAAAGAGTGGCGTCTCACCATG
Source organism: Ichthyophis bannanicus (assembly GCA_033557465.1). Classification (NCBI taxonomy): domain Eukaryota; kingdom Metazoa; phylum Chordata; class Amphibia; order Gymnophiona; family Ichthyophiidae; genus Ichthyophis; species Ichthyophis bannanicus. The sequence goes on from CM066031.1 coordinate 225,600,444, forward strand.
ATACCACACATAAAACAAACAGTAAAAACTATTTTCTACAAACTCAAAACTATTCAACACCTAAGACCACTCCTCGAAACACAAGACTTTAGATCTGTAGTAAGTACCCTGATCACCCCTCATTTCGACTATTGCAATAGTCTCCTTATAGGCCTTCCTCAAAAAAACACATACCTCCTACAAAGAGCTCAAAACATCTGTGCTAAAGTAATTGCTAAAGCTCGCTTAACAGATCACGTAACCCCAATACTGCTAGAACTCCACTGGCTCCCTATAAACAGTCGAATTAAATACAAAATTATCCTAACAACCTATAAACTCATAAATGACATAACCCCCTCACACCTATCCACATTCCTGCACTCTCCAACATCGACAAGGGCCCACAGACAAAACACAGCCCACTCCCTTATCATACCAAAAGCCATCCGGAAGACTAAGAAAACCACTAGCTCCAGAGCATTCTCATTCACTGCTCCTACACTCTGGAACAACCTCCCTATTGAACTTCGCACCATAAAAGACCTCATCCAATTCAGAAAAGAATTAAAGACTTACCTGTTCACTGAACATTTTGAAATCCCCTACTCCCCCAAAGCCAGCCCCACTACAAACGTGGAAACAATTACACAAACTCCCTTAATCCCAACACCATAACCGCATGCCTGCCCACCCTCACACACGCCCCAAAGAAGACATAAAAGGAACTAAATTCCAGCACCTACACAAATACCCGCACTACACACCACACACTGTAAATATACATTTGTAAAAAAGTTTGATGTTTTGTTCTGCTTTAATACCCACTAAGTTAAATTTTATTGTTCAATGTAAATAGTTAGTTTCTATTGTTCTATGTAAAGAATGTATACAAATGTGTACAAGACTGTTAACCTGTTATATGTAAACCGCCCTTGATCTCTGGAAGGGGCGGTATAAAAGAAATAGTTAAATAAATAAATAAATAATGTTGCAATGTTATTATGGTGGATTAATGAGGCCTATAATGGAAAGGCTAAATTTGTCTCAGAAGAGATATGGGACAGTTGGTGTAGCCCTTATGGGTTCATAAATCTGCTGCATGGGTCCAGTGAGGGTAAGGAAAGCAATGGTGCTAAAGAACTACTGATGTTCTTCAGGAAGGCTTGGAAATAGTGGAGAATTAAGTTGGGAGGGGGGGACACAGACTATAACCCCCTTTTTACAATTGATGGAAAACCCTGTTTTTGAACTAGGGGTAGGGAAAACAAGGTTTATGGAATGGAGGACACAGAGGTGTAAGGATATAGGTCAATTAGTGGCCATAAATGGCAATTTCCCAACTTTTCGCAGTTTATGCAGGTCCACCGTTACTGACAGGAGCTTAAGGGGAGGAATCCTGTAGAAGTTATTTTGACTGAAATTGATGAGAGTTTTAGGGAGGTTTATTAAGTATTGGAAAAAACTATCTACTTAATATTATATGGGCAGAGATCTTTTGAAGGATATGAACCTAGAGGGACTGGTGAAGAATTGGGGGAGGGGATGAGGTGGGGGAACTCATAACAAGAGATATGAAAGAGAACTTATCTAAAAAGCTTCCCAAGTTTATTAGTAGTGCCCATTTACAGGAAATGCAGTTTGAACTAATACATAGGACCTATATTATGAGAAAATTGCTGAAAATGCAAAGTGAAGGAGAGCACTTTTAGACATATGTTTTTGGAATGTCATGGTTTGGATGAGCTTTGGGGCTTCATGAAGGAGGCAATGGAGTATGCCACAGGGAAGGAGGTGGATTGGTCTTATTCCCTGCTACTGTTGGGGGAGGGGACAGTATTTCAAGAACCTAAGGGTGTCAGGTCAGAAAGCAAGTTTGTGCAGGTAGCAATTTTGTTGGCCAAAAAGCTGATATTAGAGTATTGGGTGGGGGAGGTTTATCTGCCTCAGCAACTTTGGATCAAAATGATACATGAGATGGCCCTAGTGGAGAAGCAAACTTTCAGGCATTTGGTTCAGCCATGGTGGAGAAGATATTTATATATTTGCCACTGGTTCCAGCTGCAGTTCCCAGTTCTGAGGGGAAGGGGGAGGAATAACAGCTGGGGGTGGAAGAGAGGAGGGTTGTATACAGTATATGGAAAAGCTAAAAGGGAGCGACGTTGTACTGGCAAGGGGTGTTTATGGGCTGCTATCACAGTGTTCCAGATATAACAAGTTTATTGCCTTCTTCTGTGGTTGTTCTTAAGATGATTGAATGTATATATTCCTTGAGAAAATAAAATATAATATATAAAAAATAAACTAAAACACTGGCCTCTTACAATGGAGAAGCCAAGTATTAGAAGGCAAAGAACAGCCAGCAGAAGATGGCAGAAAAGCTGAACAGAATTACAAAAAGCAGATAAGAAACACACTAATTAAAAATACATAAATATATATTGTGATGTAGAAGCCCCTATAGAGCCCATGGAAATAGAAAGAAAGGAAAAGGTTACCTTTAAAACTGACAGTCAGCCAGCTCACATAGCTCACTGTTTACAAGAGAAAGACAAACAGAGGGAGATAGGAACTGAGCTGACACGCCCAAGCTCTGACGTAGCAGCAAGCCTGGAGCTTGATCAGTCACACCTGTTCAGAAAGGCAGAGCCAAGCCTCAGGCAACAGAAATATAAACGCTGGTTGGGAGCAAAGGAGGAGCAGTGAGGACAACTAGAGAAGCAAGGAAGGAAGCCAGAGAGGGAGCAAGAGGAAAGAGCTCCTGAGAGACGTGGTTGGAGAGGCTCAGGAACCCTAGAGAATTGGAGATTTGGCAAAGAACCTACCTGCAGTTCTGGGAGAGAAGCTGGCAGACTAGAAGGTGGGAAGGCACAGCCTGTTGCCAGGAACCAGCCTGGGCAGAGAGAACAGGGAGCCCTTCAGTCCTTACTGCCTGAGGAAAGGCTTCAGAGTTTTCACAAGTGGAGACCCAGCACCAAAGCAGGGAGGTTAAGAAGCTCTACCTGGAACAGAGAGCCAGGGGGTGGCTCTTGTCAGGAATTACAAATGGAGAGTTACAGAGCATTTCCTTATAACTAGAAGGAAGTAGATGAGAGCCAGAGAAGAAGCTCCAAAGCCACAGGTATTTCAAACCCTTGCTGTCTAGAATTGTATACAGGGGAAACACCCAAGTTTGCAGAGGGAGGTTACCCCAAACACAGTAGTAACAGCTGGCAGCCAAGCTCAGTAAATCCTGAGCTGGAAGATATGCAAACGGACTGTAATGTTAATGATATAGCTGAAGTTCCAATGGATTGCACGCTTTGCTTAGCTGATGATATCGAGTCACTGTGTTAAGCCTTTGAGTTAAAGAGCTGTGAAACAGCAAAGGAAAAGAAGTTATTTTACTTTGACAGAAGAAGCTGTTTGGTTTTCCTATCTTTGTTACTTAGAAAAGTCACAGCACGTTTTGTAGCCAGATTGTGAAAAGCAGCTACCTTATTTTGTTGTAAATAATCCTCAAGCAAACACCTGGACACTCCTATTTTGTTCGGCACTAAGTCCTAATGTGAGGGGAATAAATTTCTTGTCATTTTGCCTTAAACACTCGACTCATAACTATTCCTTTATCAGAGGTCTAAAAGGGACTACAACTCCCAAGAAGCATTGCGAAAGCAGAAAGGTGTGGTCTCACTTTCTGATTAAAGGACATCATGGCAGGCCAGCCCTCTTAGCCCTAGGCGGAGGGCTGACCTCGTGACAATATATAGACAAACTGAAAACTTAAGACTTGAAATGGAGATCAACACAAACTTCCTCCATTTCACGGCTCCAAGCTGCTTGCAGGAACTAATGCAGTGGGAAAGTAAGAAGCATGGCATTTTCCCTGGTGCCTGGGATTCCACGCCTCCTGATTTGGTTGCAGTTGCTGAAAAATGTGGCATTTCACCCTTCCCCCATTGCAATCTGTTCTCTACATGGTTGAGTCTCAGAGTGGATGAAGTTCAGGCTGATTTTACGGTTTCAAGTCTAAGGGATTCTTCCTGCATATCAACCATTCCAGCATAAAGTTGTATTTCATCAGCAAATAGTTAACGGTGTACTCCATATTCCTTATGAGTCACAGCTACCAAATAAAGATATAAATTGAAGAAAAGGTTGGGCTCGATGGACCATTGGGATGACCCTGTATGGTATTTCCTCTATAATTAGGGAACTACTAGTCTAACAGTAACTTCACAAATCCTGAGAGCCCCTGTTCATTTCATGTGACACAGAAAGACTATTTGTAGCCTTTCAACAGTGGTTCCTTCATCACTGACATCACAGTAATCCATTTCATTCTATGTGCAGAGAAGACACTTATCCAAGAGCATGTAGGCTACAGACCTTCATCATGTTCTTGAAGATGTAGCTGAAAGTGTCCGTCTTGTTGTCTCTCTTGGGTTTGCAGATCAGGATGTAGTTCTTAAAAAGGAAGACATGACGGTTGTGACCCTTCCATGCCATTCGGGCACCTGGGGCACCCTCCCACACAATAAAGTGACCCTAGAATGCAAATGACAGACAGGAATCTTATACCATGTACTATTTTCTGATCATGTTTCTATACTCTTGAGGGTACAGAGTTATACATTTATACCAATCCCTCATGATAATAATTTAGTATTTCTAGACTATCTTTCTAATTCCTAATTCAAGGCAATTTAAAGTATTTTTTCAGATATATGTCCCTCCCACAAAGAGTATCGGAGGCAATGAGAGGTAACATGATTTACTCAAGTCACAAGGAATGTCAGTGGGAGAAGAAAGATCTGAATTCTCATTTTCCTGGTTCACAGTCAATTGTTCTAACTACTAGACCATGCCTTCACCTTATTATTATTATTATGTCAACATTATCTATTTCATGTTTTTTCCTCTATTTATTTTTTTAAATTGTCTTTCTTTATTTTATTCAAACTTGATAACCGCAGTTCCCACAATACATCAATGAAGTTTACAAAAAAAAAAAATTCCAGAGCATACCATACATACAAAATCAACCCAAGTAGCATCGCAGTTCAAACACATACCTCATCCTCATCATAAAATCATAGTTTCATCAATCCCTACTCATTGATGCTGACATAAACAGCTTATCATCCCTCACAGAATCCATCTTACTGAAACAATATGGAAAAAGCTTGAACATACTATTTTATTCCTATTTGGCCTGAAGACTCTAACTGGACTGATGGCTTAGTGGCATGGCTACACTATCCAAATCCATTCTCGACTCCTAAACTACTCAAGGTTGATTGCACTGTGAAGACCTGTATTACAGTCCCCTACAAGGTGAAAGAGACCTAAGGTGCTAGTAGCTTTCAACATGTGGAGCCTGATTCTGAGAGGGGGACATCTGGGCCATCCGGACGTCTCCGAGGAAGCGGGCCTGTTAGGACACGATTCTGTGTCTGCATCAGACTCATAAAGGGCAATTTTATAACTGGGCGCCTAGTTTAAGCTTATTATAAAAAGAAAAGTAGTTGCCTACTTTTCTTTATAAAATACTAGCATGACCAAAAATGTGTCTAGATTTTTCACGAAAATACGTAAGTTATAATATTTTATAATCTACATGTGTACTTTGTACTGCTCAAGTTCTACCCAAACTCCACCCATGCGCATGCCCGCTGTGAAAGTACATAGCATGCACACAAGGCACATACTTCTACATTAGTCAATATTATCTGAGGTCAAATTTTCCAAATTATTTAGGACAATGGGCTCTAAAATTATTGTACAAGAACCAGAACCTCATCCCCATTTCTCCTACCTCACTCTCTCCCAACGGCAACAGAGGCTGAGTGATAGAGGAGCTATCAATGATGCATTTGAAGATTAAAAACATTTCTGAATGATCAGAAAGGCCTTAAAGATTGGCTAAGAGCAAGCAGTCCAACAGGAAAATACAATTTCCAATAAGCTTTGAGATCGTACATACACTGATACTCAATTCTTTCTTCTCCCCAGGGAAACAGCTTTGTTTAGTTTCTTCTTCCAAACTCTGATGATGCATAGTAATGTTCTTATTTATATGGATTCTACCTAAGTATGGCCTTTGCTTACTTGCCGGATGGGTTCTCCAAGGGCTTCCAGTGTCGCTGGGTAGTTCTCAATCAGTGAAACATGCAGATTATTCTCAGCTCTACGAGTGAGTGCAGATACGATGGCATACGCCTGTTCCAGCAAGGTGCAGTTTTGTCGATTTCTTGCTTTGTTGCGAATTAGTTCCTAAATTTAAAAACAAACCAAAATAGAACATTATACAATTGAGTTTCATCAAATAATTCTTTTCAATAGCTTATATTTTCAGGGTGGGATCTACAGGCTTTTAAACTACAAGCACACACCCTAAATCACTTTTGAAAGATCTCTCAGATAAGCATTGTCTCACTTTTTATGTATATCTTCTTTGATACTGACATCCATGCTATTCCTTGAAATGCACAACACAGCACAAAAAATGTGGCGACCAACAACATACCTTTCTTCCCTCTAAACCAGCAAGGCTGCACTGCATGGTCTTTAGCACTGTTCAAAATATGGTATATATTCCCCGATAACACCAGGGTAGACTCTAGAGCAGGGGTTCTCAACCCAGTCTTTGGAACACACCTAGCTAGTCACCACAATGAATATACGTGAGAGAGATTTTCATAACATAGAGGCAGTGTATGCAAATCTATTTTATGCATTTTCATTGTGGTGACTGCCTAGGTGTGTCCCGAGGACTGGGTTGAGAACCACGGTTCTAGAGTGCTAGGGCTCGATGAAGAAGTAGTGATGCAAACTCCAGTATTACCTTAATTAAAAAATGAAGGGGACAATATGTGAAAGCAGGTATCTGTATCCAGATAATGCCTCTGAATATCATTGCAGACTATCCCAACGCTGTCTGGATAAAGCCGGGTCAGAATCAGAATTTATTCAGAGAGCTATCTGGATAACTTAGGACAGCAAAAAGGCTATCCTCAGTGCTATCCAGATAGCAGGTGACTATTGCTGCTGTCCAGATAATCCGGATATTCAGTGGCAGACACTATGCAAATACTGCCACTGAATATCTGAATTATTTTACCCACTGTGGTCCATGTTTTAAAAAAATGCTGATTGTTGTGAGTTGACTGTTACCCCCAAACATATTATTACCCTTTCCCCCAGAAAAATTAGCTATGTATGTTTCTGCATCACTGGGTATAAATTAAGCATCTTTTACAGTTCCATTACATGCTTCAGAGATGGGGCTAACACAAAACACAGGATACTGTTTACCTTGATTATTGCTTGGTAGTGCTGGATCCTTGTAATAGGCCTTTCTAGATAATACTGCAATGGAGGCGCTGGTGGTTGGGTGGGATCAGCTGTAGCTAATGTGTCCTCAGAATAATTCTAGGTAAAACAGAAAATAAAGTGACGTCTCAAAAAAAAAATCACACCCACCTCCCTTCCAGTGATAACTCATCCAGCAAAAACATGACCAAAGAGACAAGCAAATGAGATGTGAAAAATAAATGTACTGCCTCTACTATAATGTTAAAGGAGAGGTTCTCAGAAACCACAAAACATAAAAAAGAAAAAGCCTCATCCTCTATTTTAGACTCTTTGTTATTTTGATAATTTTCTAATGATTTACTGAGCAAAAAAATAATTAGGTTTGAAGAGCCATGCACATTGGTCAAGAGGATAGTCATGTAAGTTTACAAGACCCGTTTATTCCCACTCTCTGCAAGTGGCAGTGTCAATTGCAGAGAGCTGAAGGACACTTAGAAAATGAGAACAATAGAGAAATTATGTGGCAAATCTTTACAAGTTTAGATGGAACACATGTACTGTATGTAAAATAAGGAATTATGTGCATAGGCTGCCTGGAAATACTTCAGTGGATTTTGAGCTGCCTAAACTGACATACACTACTTTTAAGGTATTAGCAGTTGGTCCACTACTCAGCTGCTAGATGGGTCTGCTTTTTGGAAGCACATTATAAGGCACCTATAAAGTTAAATCGGTTTCCTATTTGGTGGTTTCCATGTTATAGCAGGTGTGATCAAAAAGTGTTGACACCTGTTGTTTCGCTATATAACAATACGTCGCACCACAATGCTATTAAGCATGCAGTGACCTAGTTATGTGCTCTGCATGTGCAGAGTGTAGCGTAAGAACATATGATATGCCATACTGGGTCAGACCAACGTCCATCAAGACCAGTATCCTGTTTCCAACAGTGGCCAATCTAGGTCATATGTATATAGCAGTTTCCCCAAAAGACACAGGTTCCGCAATGCTTGTACTGGGTCAAGCATTGATATCCTGGGTCCCTTCTTAACAATGGTTTATGAACCTTTCCTCCAGGAACTTGTCCAAACCTTTTTTAAACCCAGCTACACTAACAGCCTTTACTACATCCTCCGGTAACAAATTCCAGAGTTTGATTACACGTTGAGTGAAAAAATATTTTCTTTTATTAGTCTTAAATAGTTTACCCTGTAGCTTCATTGCATGTCCCCTAGTCTTTCTATATTCTGATAATGTAAACAATCGATCTACGTTTACCCGTTCCACTCCGTTCATTAATTTATAGACTTCTATCATATCTCCCCTCAGCCGTCTCTTTTCCAGGTTAAAGAGCCCTAACCTTTTTAGCCTTTCTTCATAGGAGTATCCTTCCATCCTCTTTACCATTTTGGTGGCTCTTCTCTGAACCTTTTCTAATAATGCTATATCCTTTTTAAGATACGGCGACCAGAATTGCACACAATATTCAAGGTGCGGTCTCACCATGGAACGGTATAGAGGCATTATAATATCTTTTGTTTTATTTTCCATTCCTTTCCTTATGATACCTAGCATTCTATTTGCTCTCTTGGATGCCGCTGCACACTGGGCCGAGGGTTTTAACATGTTATCCACAATGACGCCTAAATCTTTTTCCTGGGTGGTGGTTCCTAATGTGGAACCTTGCATCGTGTAACCATAGTTTGGGTTGTTCTTCCCTAGGTGCATAACTTTGCACTTGTCCACATTAAATTTCATCTGCCATTTTGATGCCCAGTCTTCCAATTTATGAAGATCATCTTGCAATTTTCCACAATCCTCTTGGGTTTTAACAACTTTAAATAGTTTTGTGTCATCTGCAAATTTGATAACCTCACTCGTTATTCCACTTTCCAGGTCATTTATGAATATGTCAAAAAGCAGCGGACCAGGCACAGATCCCTGGGGTACACCACTATTCACCTTTCTCCATTGGGAAAATTGGCCATTTAGCCCAGCCCTCTGCTTTCTATCTTTTAACCAGTTCCTGATCCACAGTAGTACACTGCCTCCTATCCCATGACTCTTTAGTTTTGCCAAAAGTCTCTGAGGGACCTTGTCAAAGGCTTTCTGAAAGTCCAGATACACTATATCAACCGACTCACCTTTGTCCACCTGTTTATTCACACTTTCAAAAAAACATAACAGATTAGTAAGACAAGATCTTCCTTGTCTAAAGCCATGTTGGCTGTCTCCCATAGGCCATGACTATCTACATGCTGAGTAATTTTATTCTTTATGATGGTTTCTACCATTTTTCCCGGTACTGACGTCAGGCTCACCGGTCTGTAGTTTCCCGGATCACCCCTGGAACCCTTTTTATAAATTGGTGTTACATTGGCGATCCTCCAATCTTCACGTATTAGAGATGATTTTAATGATAGTTCACAGATTACTAATAGCAGGTCTGCAATCTCATATTTCAGTTCTTTCAACACCCTTGGATGTATACCATCCGGCCCAGGTGATTTGCTAATCTTCAGTTTATCTAATAGTTGTAATACATCTTCCCGATGTATCAATATTTCCTTCAATTCTTTTTCTGCCTTGTCGCCTCTTAGTGCCCCTTTAACTCCTCTATCATCTAATGGACCAACTGACTCTCTCACAGGTTTTTTGCTACGATTGTACTTGAAAAAATCTTTATTTCACGTTTTTGCTTCTGCAGCAAGCTTCTTCTCAAATTCTCCCTTTGCCTGCTTTATCAATGCCTTGCATTTGACCTGCCAGTGCTTGTGCTGTTTTCAGGTTTCGTTGTTTGGCTCTTTTTTCCATTTCCTGAAAGAAGCTTTTTTGGCAACAATAGCCTCTGACCTCACCTTTAAAATATGCTGGCAGTTTTTTTGACTTCCTTCCACTTTTCTTTAAGCGTGGAATACAGCTGGTCTGGGCTTCCAAGATAGTATTTTTCAACAACACCCAAGCTTGATGTAAGTCTTTAACCTTTGCAACTGCTCCTTTTAGTTTTTTCTTAACTATTTTCCTCATTTTATCATAGTCTCCCTTTCGAAAGTTAAAAGGTAGTACTGTGGAGTTCCTTACTATCCCTCCTCCACTAATTAAATCAAACACGATCATGCTTTGATCACTATTGCCAAGTGGCCCCAACACCCTTATCTCTTGCACTAGATCTGGTGTTCCACTAAGGACTAGGTCTAATATGGCTTCCCCTCTGGTTGGTTCATGAACCAGCTGCTCCAAGAAGCAGTCATTTATGTCATCTAGGAACTTTATCTCCCTAGCATGTCCTGCTGTGACACTGACCCAGTCGATACCGGGGTAATTGAAATCACCCATTATTATTACTGCGCTGTAACTTTTGTCAGCTTCCTTGATTTCTTTGAGCATTTCATCATCCATTTGTTCATTCTGGCCAGGCGGTCGATAGTACACCCCCACTGCCATCGCCTTCCCCTTTTTACATGGAATTTCAATCCATAGAGATTCTACAGCAAATTTTGTTTCCTGCAAAACTTTAATCCTTTCTGAGTCAATGCCCTCTCCAACATAAAGCGCAACCCCTCCACCAATTTGATTAGCTCTATCATTACGATATAGTTTGTACCCAGGTATCACAGTGTCCCGCTGGTTGTCCTCCTTCCACCATGTCTCTGATATTCCAATCATATCTAACATCTCATTTAGTGCTATATATTCTAACTCTCCCATCTTATTTTTTAGACTTTTAGCATTTGCATACAAGCATTTTAGAGACTGTATTTTATTCAAATTAATTTGGCTATTGGTAGACATGGGTAATTTGGGATCTTTAAGCTCTGTCTGCTACATACTCGAGGGCATTTGGGCTACTTTACTCTTTTTTGGAACCTCTCTGCTTTTGGTAGTATCCTTCAAGGATACATTCTTCCGAACCATCCGCTCTTGGGCGACTGTCGGCTTTCCCCTACTATCTAGTTTAAAAGCTGCTCTATCTCCTTTTTAAAGGTTAATGCCAGCAGCCTGGTTCCATCCCGGTTAAGGTGAAGCCCATCCCTTCAGAAGAGCCCCTCCTTTCCCCAGAATGTTCCCCAGTTCCTAACAAATCCAAACCCCTCATCTCTACACCATTGTCTCATCCACGCATTGAGACTCCGGAGCTCTGCCTGCCTTTTGGGTCCTGCACGTGGAACAGGAAGCATTTCAGAGAATGCTACCCTGGAAGTTCTGGATTTCAACTTCCTACCTAAAAGCCTAAATTTAGCCTCCAGAACCTCCCTACCACATTTTCCTATGTCATTGGTACCGACATGTACCAAGACAGCAGACTCCTCCCCAGTTCTATCTAAGACCTTTTCTAGGTGGTGCGTGAGGTCCGCTACCTTTGCACCAGGCAGGCATGTTACCAGGCGATCCTCACATCTACCAGCCACCCAGCTATCTACATGCCTAATGATCGAATCACCAACTATAACAGCTGTCCTAACCCTTCCCTCATGGGCACATGACCCTGGAGAAACTTCCTCGGTGCGAGAGGGTTTTACATCACCTGGAGGACAGGTCCTAGTTACAGGATCACTTCCTGCCACACCAGGATGATGCTGTCCTGCCACGTGACCTCTCTCCTCCATGGCAACAGGGATGCTGCCAGACCGGAGGTGGGACTTCAGGACTATATCCCCATACGTCTCGTCTATGTACCTCCCTGTCTTTCTTATGTTTTCCAAGTCTGCTACTCTAGCCTCTAGAGAACGGACTCGTTCCCTGAGAGCAAAGAGCTCTTTGCACCTAGTGCACATGTAAGACCTCTCACCAACCGGGAGAAAATCATACATGTGATACTCAATGCAAAAGACTGGAAAGCCCCCATCTCACTGCTGGACTGCTGTCTGCATCTTAGTTTTATGTTTTTGTTTAGATCTTTAAGTTCTTTACTTACTAAGCGTTGCTATGGTACTGATGTGTACTGTACTGCAGCACACCAGTACTTTTTTTAATCACATGATGTCTGATATTGTCTAAAAGCAGTTTGTCAGATTTACGATGAGTGAAAAAACTGAACGGCGAATTTGCATTAAATTCTGCCAGAAACTTGGAGATTTGTGCAAAGAGACTTATGACAAGTTACAGCAAGTGTATGGCGATGAAAGCATGAGTTCTGCTCAAGTTTATGACTGGTACAGACGTTTCCAAGAGGATTGCCAAAGTGTTGTCAATGACAAACGTTCTGGAAGGCCGTCCACGAGCAGGAATGAAGACAAAGATGAAACAGTGCATACCGCAATACGTTGATTGACTATCAGGGAGCTTGCTGAGGACAGTTTTGGGTCACTACAGTCCATTCTTACTGTAACTATGGAGATGAAAAGGATGGATATGGAAGGACAGACTAGATAGGCCATGTGGTATTTTTCTGTCGTCATATTTCTATGTTTCTATGAAATGTGTATCTGCAGAATTTGTGCCGAAACTCTTGTCCCCTGACCAAAAATAAGATTGACGGTCTGCAGCCAGGGAGTTGTTGGAATGCATTGAAAATGACTCAGATTTCATCCAAAAGATTATTACTGGTTTTATCAATCATGGGTTTATAGTTATGACCTGGAAACTAAGGCTCAATCCTCACAATGGAAAACTCCAGACTCTCCCAGACCCAAGAAAGCCCATCAGGTGAAGAGCAATGTCAAGGTCATGCTCAGTTTTCTTTGATTACCAGGATATGGTTCATCATGAGTATGCTCCAAAAGGCCACATCATCAATAAGGAGTACTACATTCAAGTTCTGATTTGTTAGAGAGATGCAGTTCATCGTAAGAGGCCAGAGTTGCACAGGAATGGTGAATGGTGGCTTTATCATGATAACGCCCCAGCTCACGCATAACATCTTGGCGAGCAGCTCTTGGCCAAACACCAAGTCCATCAGCCTCCATACTCACCTGACCTCGCACCCTATGACTTTTTCTTGTTTCCAAAACTGAAATTACTACTGAAAGGAAGGAAAGTCAACACCTTGGAGACCACTAATCAAAATTTGACACAGCAGTTTCACAGCATAATGAAAGACGCATTTCAAAATTGCTTCTAGCAGTGGCAGGAACACTAGAAGAAGTGCGTTTTATCAGAAATGGACTACTTTGAAGGAGACTGAGTGCAATAACTGTTAGTGTTATACTTCTTGTGTTATTGTACAAGTCTCAATACTTTTTAATCGTACCTCGTACATAAGGCTTCTATTCTTAAGTGTTCATGAATGGTTAATCTAGGTGTTTATTTTCCAGCTAATTAGGGGTTCTTGAGAGTATAAAAAATTAGTGTTTATTGATGGTTTTTGAACCACAGGTACTGTTGCTGGGTATCTATTCTGGTGAAATCAAATATCCACGCTTGTGTTAGTTAGGAGTTATCATTGCAGAAAAGGCACAAAACTGAGCCAAGGATGGGAGAGAAGCTGGGAAGCTGTGAGAAATTACAAGGGGAAGTGGTCTTTATTTATTTTTATCGATGTTTCTTGGTTAAAACCTAACATAAAAAGCCCTAATTATAAGTTACATTGTCTGGTCTTTGCAGACTTATGCTCCTATTGGCATTCTGAGATTCCAAGAACACTTTCTATATGTGTGGTTCCATCAGTCAGAAAGTTTAGACATACTTTGATTCACACGCACATTATCCCATGAGGGGTCTTCTCCCTGGAAGACATTTCCACCTTAACTACAGATCAAGAAGAATTGTCTTTCTTTTCAGAAACATTTGAAGATCTGAGAGCCCTTTTACTTAATCCCGGTAAGACTGTGCATTTAATATGCTCTTGTAATGCACACCAAGTGAAAAGCCTCCACTTAGCTGTCGGGGTGTGACCAGGATGTTCCTGGCAGTTAACGTATGACTATTTTGGAAGCTCAAGCCATAAAAGCAGGAGCAACTGGGATCCATTCCTGCTCCCATTAGACACTAGGGATTCCCAGTAAGATCAGGAATAAGGATGGAGGCTGGGGGTGGAAGGGATCCACTGGGAAAGAGCCTTGAGGGATTCATTGTTGCTGAAGGTGTTGGATGGGAAGGCATTATGTCAGGGGGATTTTGCTTGTGGGAGGAACAGGAAAATACCTAGAGGGCTGGCCCATCCACTTAAAAACTTAGGCAGATGCCTAAGGTGGAAGACCCCAGTGGGCAGCACAGTATGGTGACTCATCCATAATTTTTCAAAGCAACGGATGTCTGCCATCACTTCAGCACTACAGTGGGCCTTAAAGCACTTGTGTGTGTGCATGTACTTACGGCCAGCTGCTCTTGCCCCTTCTGACAGGAAGTTACATCAGAGGGAGCAGGAGCGGCAGGCCATGAGTACATGCATGTTTGTGAGTGCTTTACTGCCCACCGCAATGCTGAAGCATCAGCAGAAAGGCGCTGTTTTGTGGAGGGGTCACTGTGCCGCCAACCTTCACTCAGGTGAGATGATGGATTGGGGGGGGGGGCGGCATGCCACAGCATGGCAAGGTGTGGGAGGCAGGGGGACAGAAACCCTTGGTTCAGCTCTGTCCCCACAGTACCTTAATGCAGCTTGCCTTGAACTTCTGAGAAAGGTGTGAGCTAAATAAAACTCCCTTTTCCCTTTTGTTCCAAATCCTGCCTCTCCTCTTCCAGGGGCTAAAAGTGCACATAGACTGTTACTAAACATGTACTTTCAATCACATATAGAGCGTAATTTTATAAACTCTCACATAGTTATTTGCGGTCTATTTTATTAAGTGAATTGCATGCATTTTTTACTTCATAAAACAGGGGCACAAAGCATGCCTCAATCTAGTCATGGCAGTTATGGCGTAAATGCCCATGCCTTGATTGTTCAGAAACACACATAAGTGATAACATTTGATAACTTAGGCATGTAAATTTAGGCTCCTCCAAAGTTCCACCCCTGTGCACATCCAAAGTGAAAGTGCACACAATAGGACTTACATATAATCTTACAGAATAGCAACCACCTAAAGCATGAGTGTGAGTGCCAATTCACACATGCAAGTCCATTAAAATAGGGACTTATGCACATAACTAGCACATACTTTTCTGTATGTCTTGTAAAATCAGCCCCATAGAGTGGATAATTTCAGAAAAGCCAATTTCCACAGGAAAAGCACTGCTTCAACTACAAAAATATCTGAAAATTGCACTCGCTATTTTTTAGGCACTCATAAGAGGTCTTGAAAGTCTCTGTTGCTTACTAGTGATGAATGTGTCCCTACAGACATACAGCCGTGATGTCAGAGAGGAGATATAGTGGTTTTCTGATTCTCCCAACTGGAAGGTATTTGAGATTTGGTGGATTTAGTACAGTGGAAGAGTCAAGAAGGTTTGTTATTCTTTTCCTTCTCATCCTCTTCTAAGAATGTGTCCAGGATTAAATGCTGCAAGACCTGAGACTCTTAGGAGAGAGAGTTCAAGGAGCAGTTGTGAGAGGGTCTGAGCAGGATTCAGGTTTTGGTTCCTTGAAAAAGGGTATATTCTCCCAATTACTACCAGGGGTGGCTCTATCATTATTTAGGGTGAGGCAGCTGCCTTAGAAGGCAAAATTTTGGGAGTGACAAAAAGTGCCACCAGAACATCCCCATGGTAGCTGCTTCCCTTCTGCCTGGTCCCACAGTTTCCCTCCAGCTTTATCACTGCAGCTGCCACTGCCACCACTTCTCCTGAGGTCTGCAGTAATGGTGGCGACAATAAGCTAAACACTAAGCATAGGGTCTTTGAGACTCTTACGCACTTCCAAGACCCTGCTGGCCTGATTCCTTCAGAAGCATACTTTTCATGTCAGAGTGTGGTAGGCGACGGCCTATGATCCATGCTAATTGAACTAAGCAGACAGGCCTAACCAGCTTGACCTGTAAATGCAGCCTGTGGAGAGGCTATAGGATTGCACATCCCCCAATAAGCTGCTATAAACCATGGATTTAATAAGTATGATTGTAGTGACCTAGACAAGTAGAATTTGAGTCTGAGAAAATAGAGAAATATGTTATGCTCACTGATAAGAGAATGCAGCTGTAAGGGATTAAATTAAAACTGATGATAGAGAAGCTGCAGAGCCCTGCTCCCCTGCACGTACAAATTGGCTCTATGGCCTTGAGAGTGTGAAAGTAACAAGTTGATGAACTGACCATTGTAATTGGGACTAGAAGGGGGGCAACCAGGTGCTGAGCCCAGACCAGAGTCCCGATTGGGTAGCCATATCAGTACCGGGACCAATAGATGGGTGAGAGGGGTACTGGGACCAATGAAAAGTTTGCCTATGCTTAGAATGGACAAGAAAGCTATAAAAGTTGTTGTTTTACTAGAAGCCATTGCTCAGCCATTTTGAAATTGCTTATTGCTTGAGCCATGTGCACATTAAACTGGCTTGGATCCTTGAAAAGACTCCTGGATTTATTTATTGCATGCTTATCTGCTGCTACATTCTTGGTGCGTTGGCCTGGAAGTGCGAGTGGTGGATAGTGTTCAAGTGAATAAATCCACGTAATTCGCCTTGAGGTTTGGACCGGTTGGAACCATGCCAATCCGACGCAGAGGAATTCCCTGGGCCCACTGATCCTCTTGTATCGGAGGGAGTTCTGCCTGGCCTCGGCAGGCACTGGTTCCGACTGGAACAACACCTCCGACCCGGGGGAGTCCAGGATCCAACTCAGAAGCTGGTGAGGTATCGGGGACCGGATCCGTAAGTATAGTTTTGAAAACCTGTCTAGACAGATGAGTTAGAACTGCAGTGTTTGGTAAGACTTAAGTCTTTGTTTGAAAATCCTTGGATGAGTATTCGCGAGGTACAGCTGTTATAGAGAATCATGATTCAGCCTAGTCAGAACAGACAGGAACTTGGAATTGGTAATCTCGAGATAAATTGGAAATTGGTAAGAGAGCATGATCAACTCTCAAGACGAGCCGAGTACCCCTGCATGAGTATTCGCGGGGCGAAACCCTTGTCTTTTTGTAATTGGGAAATTGGATAAGACTAGTCAGAATAAATAGAAAGGAATGCATTCTAAGATACGTTGCTAGCATGATTGTGTGAATGAAGTGTGAATGAGAGGTCTGGCAGCACGGACCAAGCAGAGTGGACTCTGGACTAGCGCAGTTCCTAGCCGGGTGACTGCGTCTAGGTCGCAAAACGGAGGAAGCGTTTGGTGTATTGTCCGTCCTACTGTGTATCTGTTTTTTGTTCTCTGTTGAAACCACGAGTTTCCCTTCTGTTATAAATGTGAGATTATTCTGTTGAGTAATTTGTGACAGTTCACTGATTAAGAAATTGTATTAATAGAGCAGAATGAAGACCCAAAACACCTACAGTCATTTTTAGAAATCAAAAAGCTGGTCTCACCCAGTTGGTTTTAGCACAGTGAAAAAGCTGACAGGGGGCGTGTCTGAAGGAAAGAATGTATAGTGTTTTTCTAACCCCGTGCAGGCTTAAATCTCAATGCTGTTAGTTTGTGCTTATTTCAGGACAATTGTACCTGTATTATTCAATATGTTTTTAATAATAATGTTCCTTCTGCTGTGGTTATGTAATATATATCATTTATTTATCATTTAATAAGAATGTTTAGTCAGGATTGTGGGTCCCGATAGTTTTTGGGTTTAGCCTGAAAAGGATTAAGTTTGTATTAATCCCTTATGGGTTGCGGACCAAGTGAGAGGAATTTCTGTCGGCTGTATGTTCAAATTTTCAGTAAGCACTGAAACAGTTTAAATAGGAAATGATAAAGAACTGTTTTTGTTTTTCCTTTGATCTACAAAGTAATTAGATCACGACTTAACATTGATTTAAATTGTTTTTTTCTGGCATCTCTCTGTCCATGTGAATGAGAAGTCTCTTTTTATGAGCACAGTTCAATTGTTTCCCCGCGAGCAGAGGGGTGTGGCTTCCACATAGCCTGCAGAGGAAAAAAAAAAAAAAAGGGGGTTCTGAAGAGACTGCTGGAGACTGCAGTAGATTTCTCCTAGGAATGAAAAGGGACTCCCGATTTGAAAAGTCTCTTCATTTAATCGAAGCGTGATGAATTTATAAAAAATAATTTCTTTTGCAGAGACATGCTGACAGATAGCTATAGTTCTCTCTATAAGAAGCATAATGGATGTATGTGCTCAATCTAAGTGTTTCCTGCCTGCCCTATGTTTACAGAAATAATAAGTGTCTTTTCAAGTATGATCAAGAATTTCAGTAAGGGATTTACTGAAGATTATGAAATGTCTCTGTCCCAATCAGGATTTTGCCCCAGAATTTCTAGATATCCTGTCTTGTCTCTCTCTCTCTCTCTGTAAGTAGTTCTGTTCAGAGTGCTTAAGGGGGGGATGGAGCCCAGTCCACCGATGATGTCAACCCCCCCCCCCCCCGGTGGGCGTGAACTAATGTGCCCACAGCAGAGAAGTAGATCCTTAACAAAAAAAAAATCAACCTCCTGGATAGAGCATTGCTAGGAGAAACAGAATCCAGGAGAGGGGGGGGGGGGGACTACAGATTCCCAAGTAGTTTGCTAGCCACCTCTGCAACAGGGGAATGTCCACCCCCTCCGGACTAGAAGTGAAAGTCAGCTGACCAGACTTGTTTAGAACTGAAAAAAACTGCATTATACACTGAGAAGTTTTAGGACTTGATTGAACTAATGAACGGAAATTGCAAAGAACTGGATGAATTTGCGGGCATAATGGTTAAATGAAAGTTAATCAGAGGGTGTGTGAATTGTGAAAATAAATGTAACAGAGAAAGTGAATGATATTTTAGTTGAATGATGTGAGGAGGTTATCCTAATCGAAGGAACAGAGGAAGTGAAAAACTGGGTGTGAGTACGCCCATTATAGAAAAAGAAGGACATTAGAGAAGTGAATGCCCGTATCTTGACTCCACCCCAGGAGGGAGTACTTGATTGTAGAATCATAGACAGAATAAAACCAAGCACAGTGTTTCAGCACGAGAGTGGAGCAGCTATAGCGTGAGTGGCAGCCTGAGAGGGCTACAGCATGGATGAAGACTAGGCCAGACCGGACTCTCCAGTTTCCCTGGGTCCCCAGGAGTCAGTCTGAAAAATAGGGGACCAATATATGGACTTTTATGGGGGATACAGGAGCAGAATACTAAAGCCAGTAGCCCCTGTGTTTTTCTCGCAAAGCCTTTTCTGCAGAACCACATGTGTGAACTAGAAAAAAAAAATAATAATAATGTACCAGTTCCTGTATATGCCTGAATGCCCTATTCCATTTTTGGGCCGAGACCTGCTTGCAAAGCTTCAAGCACAGATATCCTCTGTTGAAGGAAGAAAAAAATGAAACTCAAAATCTGCTGGCCTGATGGTGTTAACTGTCCCCAAGAAGAAGAATGGCGGTTCTATTCACCTGCATCCAAAGCAACAAGCTGTACACTTACCAACCTCATAGCCCCACCTGGAGGATGGGCAGAAGATAATCCACCTGGCCTAGCGAAGAACATAGCCCCTGCCATTGTCACCCTCAAGCCAGTCAAGAAGCCTGGGACAGGTGATTACCGCCCAGTGCAGGATCTAAGAAGAATGAATGATGCAGCTGAAACTATACAACCAGTGGTACCAAAATCCTTATATTCTCTTGGAACTGATCTCTGCTGAAGCTATACATTTCATCATTCTGGACTTAAAAAGATGTTTTTTTCTGCATACGCTTAGCCCAAGACCCCACTACAAGGAGGCGGGGCCAACTCATCTGGACAAGATTACCTCAAGAATTCAAGAACTCGCCTCACTCAGCAAAAGATTTGACAAGTTATCCAGAAACTCCAGAAAAAAAAAAAAAAGAAAAAATTCTACTTCAATATGTGGACAACTTGCTCATAACCACCAACTCAGAAAGTGAATGTCCACCAGCCACCAGTGAACTCTTGCACCTTTTTAATGAGGCTGGATACAAAGTCTCAAGAGCCAAAGCATAATTATGTCAAACAAGTTAAATACCTAGGATTCCAGTTGTCCAGCGGAATTCGACGCCTGGAACCCTTACCAGAACGCAAAGCAGCTGTATGCAGTATTCCTACTCCAACCACCAGGAGGCAAGTGAGAGCCTTCTTGGGTGCCACAGGGTACTGTTGTATATGGA
Organism: Ichthyophis bannanicus; assembly: GCA_033557465.1. NCBI lineage: Eukaryota > Metazoa > Chordata > Amphibia > Gymnophiona > Ichthyophiidae > Ichthyophis > Ichthyophis bannanicus. Next base: position 225,620,799 of record CM066031.1, read on the forward strand.
TCCCCAATTTTGCGCTGCTAGCAAAACCATTGTATCACATTGTATCAAGCTACCAAAGGAATGAAAAAGTCTCCATTGGAATGGGGACTTGAATAGGAATGCAGTCTTTTGATCTTTGAAAACCGCTCTGATGTTATCACCAGTTCTGGGTCTACCCGATGTCCAGAAAACCTTGCAGTCTCTATGTTCATGAGTCGCAAGGAAATGTTCTGGGAGTGTTGACTCAATCTCTTGGACCTTATTTGAGAAGCTGTTACAGCTACAGCCTTCCTAGTAAGCAAAAACTAAAAGAAAAATCACTTTGAGATAGAATCTTCAAGTTACTGTACCACACTCTGTTCTAACCATTATGAAACACAAAGGAAATTACTAGCTAACAAATCTATGAATGTTGAAGTATTAGAGTATGTTGTGTGAAAACCCCAGATACAACTGAAGGGTCAGTCAAGCTTTCAATCCTGCTATGTTATCAGTTAGTCTTGATCCCCTGATCATGACTGTTTAGAAATTATGGACACTGTATTCTCAAGCCACCTGGATTTGACTGATGTCCCTCTGGAGAACCCTGAACAGACTTTCTTTGTGGCTGAAGGCAGTTTCATCATCAATGGACATTGTTGTGCTAGATATGCAGTGGTGACCCCTGATTTGGTAGTTGAGTCCTCAGCCCTGGCCCCAGAAACTTCACCACAGAAAGCTGAACTGATAGTCCTCACTAGAGCACTAACAATAGGAAAAGAGCCCTGTCTAAATGTGTACCCAGATTTCAAGTATACCCTTACAACCTTGCATGCATATGGGGCCCTGTACAAAGAATGAGGGTGGATAACCTTAGGAAGCAAGTCCATTAAGTATAGCCCCAAGATATTGATATTAATAGATACATACTGCCTATAGATCTCAGAATTTAGGAAAAATAGAATGTAGGAATAGAACCCTGAAATCTCAGTTGTCTAAACTTTGCCAAGAGGTTTACCTGAAGTGGCCCCAGGTTCTTCCCATAGCCCTTCTTAGGATATACTTAGCCCCTGCTAAGTCTTTAGGAGTTTCCCCTTTTTGAGATTCTGTATGGACAACCCCTGCCTATTGTATAGGAAATAAAAGGAGATATGAGACAGATAGGATCTGAAATTATTAGACATGAACTATTGGTTTTAAGTTCTGTTTTGCAGGAGTCTTCATACCTGAGTACAAAATCGATTACTCATCAATTTGCCTGCACCCCTGCATCCTTTCAAGCCTGGAGTCTCGGTGTGGATCAAAGAGTGGAGAAAGATACTGTTAGCCCTGCATTGGAGAGGACCCTATGTCGTCATCCTGTCAACTCCAACTGCAGTAAAAGTCGCAGAATTTGAACCTTGGATCCATCATAATCAAGTGAAGCCAGCAGCTGCTCTTGAACCTGATCACTGAACTACTGTACAGCATCCTGAGACTCCATTGCACCTCACCCTACGACAACAACCACGGACCTAAGACTTATTGGTCCCTCAGAAACTGCACTGTTTCAAGACTGTTTGTTTATCTGAAGGTAAGCCTCGCATCTGGAAAAAACTGCAATCATCAGAAAGAGACTGTGTTGTGTTAAGAAATTGAATCTTCTAAGAGACTGTGTTTAAATACTCTGAAAAGACTCTTTTGATCTCCTAAAGAGTGAACTGCTCTAAGGAAGCAATAATAGCCTAAGAGACTATGCTATGATATTTTAAGAAATTGAGACATCCCAGAGGACAGTGATACTTTGGAATCTACAGCCCTACTCCTGCCAAAAAGTTGGTAGGTCTACGTACGGCAGAAGCTTGAGGATCTACAATCAACCCTACATCTGTTATCTGTTGTGGAAGTCGACAGTTCCACCAATTTTCCAGAGACTATGCCCATTATGAATTATTATTATTGCTTTATTTTGGCAGCAGCCTTGGAGTGCTTTGAAATGACTTTTGCCTTATCTCCCTGGGCAGCCTGTATAAGTACAACATGAACTGGACCGAAGGTCACTCAGACCTTGTTTTATCATTCTTCCTATACTTGCATTGGTATACTCTCCAATCCAAAAGTTGTTCTAGATCTTGACTTTCTACAAGGCTATGCAAGCCACCGTTGCAATTCCTCATACCACCACCAGAACTTGTTTCTTGAACTTACTGGAGCAATAGCATCTAGTCTCCACACTTCTGACTGTTTCTATTGTGGAGGAACTAAGATGGGAGATCAGTGGCCCTGGGAGACGCAAGAACTGAACTATTCTATCCTATACAATCAGACTGATTTACATAATACTACTAGTGAGTGGGTATTGGCCCACCCCATTGTTGACAGTTTGTGTTTTGTTCGGACTGGACCACATTCTACTACGAAGGATGGACAGCTGGTCTGTCTAAATCAGAAGCTTTACGACAGCACAACAAAAGATGCAACTGAACCTTCTAATCCTTTAGTTCTTTTTCCCACTCTTGCCAAACTATGGACTTTGACTATCTGCCTGTTGCTCCCTTGTTTCTTGCCATTTTGCTTGCAAATGATAACTTCAGTTATTAATAACACTGTAGAGCGTAAGACAGCTACAAAGATGCTAGCTATGTGAACTTACTACCCTATACCACAGAGTGATACCTTTACCTAGTATTATGTGATTTGATTCTCACACCTTATTAACATGCGGGTGAGAATAATCAAAGGGGGGAATGTGGTAGGCGACGGCCTATGATCCATGCTAATTGAACTAAGCAGACAGGCCTAACCAGCTTGACCTGTAAATGCAGCCTGTGGAGAGGCTATAGGATTGCACATCCCCCAATATGCTGCTATAAACCATGGATTTAATAAGTATGATTGTAGTGACCTAGACAAGTAGAATTTGAGTCTGAGAAAATAGAGAAATATGTTATGCTCACTGATAAGAGAATGCAGCTGTAAGGGATTTAATTAAAACTGATGATAGAGAAGCTGCAGAGCCCTGCTCCCCTGCACGTACAAATTGGCTCTATGGCCTTGAGAGTGTGAAAGTAACAAGTTGATGAACTGACCATTGTAATTGGGACTAGAAGGGGGGCAACCAGGTGCTGAGCCCAGACCAGAGTCCCGATTGGGTAGCCATATCAGTACCGGGACCAATAGATGGGTGAGAGGGGTACTGGGACCAATGAAAAGTTTGCCTATGCTTAGAATGGACAAGAAAGCTATAAAAGTTGTTGTTTTACTAGAAGCCATTGCTCAGCCATTTTGAAATTGCTTATTGCTTGAGCCATGTGCACATTAAACTGGCTTGGATCCTTGAAAAGACTCCTGGATTTATTTATTGCATGCTTATCTGCTGCTACAAGAGGGTGGCGGGACTGGCAAGGCCTTGAAAGCATGCAAAACTCTCAAAGACCCTGTGCTTAGTGTGTAGCTTATTGCTGCTGCTGCTGCCGCCGACCTTGGGAGAAGCAGCAGCGGTGGAGTAGTCAAAGGGATAATGAACATGTGGGCCACAGAGGGATGGGGGAATGGTGGACACAGGGGATAGCAGAAGGAGGGGAATGCTGGGCATGAAAGTGGGCCTTACAGAGATGGACTCTGGACATGGAAGGGGGCCATAGGGAGGATGCTGACACAGAAGGGGGCCCATAGAGGGATGGAATGAGGATGCTGGGCAAAGGAGGGGGCCATAGGGAGATGCTGGATATGAGAGGAGGCCATAGACAGATGGGGGGATGCTGGACATAGGAGATGGGGGAGGATGCTGGAAATGGGAGGGGGCCATAAGGAAGATGATGGGTATAGGAGAGGGCTATAGGCAGATGGAGAAGGATGCTGGACATGGGAGGTGGATGCTAGACATAGGAGGGGCCATAGGGAGATGGAAGAGGATGATGAACAAGGGAGGGGCCATAAGGAGATGGAGGGGGGGATGCTGAATATGACAGGAATGGGGGAAGACATGGGAGGGAAAGAGTGAGGAGATGCTGAACACAGGATGGATAGGAAGAGAGAAAGAAGGATGCTGGACATGGAAGTGATAATGAGAGAGTGAATAGATGCTGAACATGGAGGGATAGCAAGAAGAGATTCTGGACATGAGGGGATGGGGAAAGAGAAAGAAAGAGGAGATGCTGGATATGGGAGAAGGATGCTCATGTAACCCCTCTTCTCAAATCACTTCAGTGGCTCCCTATTAGTTTCCATATCCAGTTCAAACCTCTCCTACTGATCTACAAGTGCATTCATTCTGCAGCTCCTAGCAACTCCGCAGGGAGGAGGGAGGGTTATGAGGACTGATTCCTGCTGTCCCCAGAGAACACTTGTTACAGGTGAGTAACTACGCTTTCTCCAGAAACAAGCGGGAAGTTAATCCTCACATACGGAACTCCCTAGTTATGGGCTACCGAAAACCTGTAAAATGCCATGGGTAACCAGAAAAAGGAGAGCCGTGAGCAGCAGCAACGGAGTCCTAAGTAACAGACTCTCAAGAGACCCAAGTGTCCAGTGAAGAAACAGCACTCTGGTAGCCTGAACACAGAAGAGTCAGAGGGCAGGAGTTGCCTACACGTAGAACAGATGATGAAGTACAGCCTGGCCGAAGGCGCTGTCCCATCGGGACTCCCTCTCCAGACAGTAATATGCTGCAGAGGTATGGACTGAAGACCAGGTGGCGGCCTGGCAGATTTCTGTCATGGGGATGGAATGCAGGTTTGCCAGAGAGGTTCCAGCGAGAGCCCAGCCTGCTCATAGGTGAGGGCAATGCAGTCCGCCACCCAAGTGGACAGAGTATGCTTGGTCACAGCCTCCTCCAGCTAGCTGAGGTCATAGGAAATGAAAAGCTGTGAAGTTTTGCAGTGGGGGTAGACGGACAAGGCCCTCTTACAGTCCAGGGTATGAAGGATGGTCTCCACCCTGCTGGCGTGAGGCCAAGGGAAGAAGGTGGGAGCACCACCTCTTGATTGCGGTGGAATGGGGACATCACCTTGGAAAGCAACTTAGGGTGCATGCAGAGCACGACCTTGTTCTTAAGGAAACTCGTGTAAGGCGGATCCACCACCAAAGCTTGAAGCTCACTGACTCTGTGAGCAGATGTGAGCGCCACCAGGAAGACAACCTTCCATGAAAGGTAATGCAGGTGGCAGGTAGCCAGGAGCTCGAACAGTGGGCCCGTGAGCCATGAAAGCACCACGTTTAGGTCCCACTCCGCCGCTGGAAGGAGCACACAACGCTGCTGCGGCTCTTGTGCTGGAGAATGCCTGTTGGAATTAGCCCCTGACACATGCTTTTGGATAAGAAGCTGAAATATTGATGTTGAGCATTTGGGCATTCTGCTTCCATTATGGACTGAAATAAGGAACACTGCAACACTAGAACCGTCCCCAGATAAGTTGTTTCAATGAGTGGGGTTTGTGTTGGGATTCCCTCTGAAGAAGCTAATGCTAACACTAACGATGCCATGACTATTTTTGGACTTAAGAATTGCTACGTGTTTTTACAAAGGATGAAAAAAGGACTTTGGCAGGGAAGTCAAGTGATGAATGTGTGGCGCTTTGTTCCAGCTTTGTCAAGTATAGTTGTTTTTTGCGCCTTTTGATGACTCCCTTTAACCTTGTTGCATAAGTATATGATTTCTACCCTGGTTTGTATTTACTTGTCTGTTACTGAGTGAGGTTTGGTCATTTTTTGTTTTTCACTTTGGTCAGTGTACAGTGTCAGGATATGTTTTATGTTAGATACCCAGGCAACATCATTAAAGTGCTACAATTTTCGTTGCATATAGACAGTATTGCAAAGTTGTTGTTTTTTTCAATTATATAGCCTGAGCTTATGTTGCTTTCTTTTTTCTTAGAGCAACCGTCTCACTGGTGTTCTTAGTGAGGGAGACCCGCTGCTCCATGACTAGAGCCCAGAAAGAGGCTCTTCCATTTTGGTGGACAAGGGGGAGACAGCTTATCTCTCGCCATAGGCAGCAGATTACCTTGAGTCGCCCTGGATTCTAAAGTGCTACCAGACATATGCAGTGCTGTACATATACACATAAGAAAAGGCCCTGCTCTATGAAGTTTGCAATCTAGTCTAAACAAATATAGGGCCCTCTTTACTAAGTACTTTTCCCATAGACACAAATGGGAGAAGACCTTTAGTAAACAGGGCCCATATACAACAAACAAGAGTTGGCAGTAGAAGTGCCTTGTGCTCAGTAAACAACACAAAGAATCCATATGCAGGATAGTATATTACCTTATAGAACTCCTGAACAGCTTGACTGACAATGACAGACTCAGCCTGTATGCGCCCCACCAGGTACATGATGTACTTATCAAACTCCACTACATTCTTAATGAAGCACATGGCAATATCATCATCCGTGTCACAGTTCTTTAGCTCTGGGAAGAAGGTGCTGCAATGACAGGAAAAAAAACAGTGAAAAGATACTAGGACCTCCATAGTAATCAGTACTGGGTTGACACAAAGGAGAAACACCCTTCTCAAACAATGAAAACAGCTAACTGTAATCAGCTAGAAGGGCTTGAGATGGCCTAATGGCTCAATGGTAGTGACAAATGCCGACTCAGTCATGATTCTTGGACATCAATTTGGAACCTTAGGCCGCCTGGGGCTGGGGATGTGTTAGAGGCAATATTCACAAAAACACAGACATCAGACATAAAAAACACTTGTCTGACTAAGTGTTGCCACAGATCCTACTTCACCAATGGTTTTCCATTCTTTGACCATTTACTTCTAATGGTATAAAGTGAGGTTTGGAGCGTCCAGCTATTATGGAGTAGTGACCCTGAAGGAGAACATACATGTCTTTCCTGAATTTTGGGCAGCTTGCAACTAGAGAGGGCTGTGGAGGAGTTACTGAAAGCTAGGGGATAGATGTCACTGCTGGGAAAAAAGATTTCTGGGAGGTGTAGCATTAATGTAATATGGTATGGGAGGCAAGATGGAACTAATTGGGCCCCCTCCTCTTCTCTCTCTATACCCAAGGCCTTGGCGCACTCATCTTCTCCCATGGCTTTCAATGCCATCGCTATGACGATGACTCCCAAATCTACCTCTCTACACCTGCTATTTCTCCGGCAACCCAGTCCAAGATCTCTGCCTGTCTTTCGGGCATCGCTGCCTGGGTGTCTCATCGCCGATTAAAATTGAACATGGCCAAGACTGAACTCCTTGTCTTTCCACCTAACTCCTCCCCCCCCCCACTTCCCCCTCTCTCAATCCATGTGGATGGATCTACTATCCTTCCTGTTCCCTCGGCCCGCAATCTGGGGGTTATCTTTGACACCTCTCTCTCCTTTTCTGCTCATATCCAGCTTGTAGCTAAGACCTGCCGCTTCTTTCTCTATAACATCAGCAAAATCCGCCCCTTCCTCTCTGAACACACTACCAAAACGCTTATCCACTCCTTAATCTCCTCTCACCTTGATTACTGCAACCTACTCCTCGCTGGTCTTCCCGCAAGCCACCTCCTTCCCCTCCAATCTATACAAAATCATGCTGCTCGACTAATCTTCTGCCAACCTCACCATGCCCACGTTACTCCTCCTCTCAGGTCGCTTCATTGGCTACCTGTCCAATTCCACATCCAATTCAAGCTTCTCCTGCTAACCTATAAGTGCATCCACTCTATGGCCCCTCACTACCTCTTATCTCTCCCTACATCCCCTCTCGAAACCTGTGCTCCGCTAACAAATTGCTTCTATCATTGCCTTTCACATGCACTGCGAACTCCCGACTGCGTTCCTTTCACCTTGCTGCACCTTACGCCTGGAATAGCCTACCTGCGTCTGTGCGCCAGGCATCCTCCTTGGCCCTCTTCAAATCCAGACTGAAGACCCATCTCTTCACTGTTGCATTCAGATCCTGACTCCTTCCTCATCTTACCCTAACCCCCGTCATCATTTATGACCAAACTACTGTCCAAACGTACCTTGCGCAGAACTGACTAATGCTCTACCTTGCGCAGAACTGACTAATGCTCTATACTGTTCTAACTTATGTTTTGTTCTAACTAGATTGTAAGCTCTGATGAGCTTGACTCTGACGGGCAGGGACTGTCTCTTGTATGTTGGCTACCTCTTGTAGGTCAGCTGTGCAGCGCTGCATGCGTGGCGCTTTATAAGTGCTGAATAGTAGTAGTAATTACTTAAACTGAGGAAAAGGGAAAGAGTGCTGCAGGTGGGAAGTAAAAACAGAGAAGGGAACAGCTTCTGTGATATTGTCAGAAAGGCAGAGTCCAGGATTTGACAGGAGGCTCAATATGCTGGCGGGCAGTTTGCATTTGAGAAGTCAGTGGCACCCAGATGCTCACAAGTAGCAGCTGGTCAGTTCATAGGAGCAGAGATTGTTTTCTCATTAATGGAGGTTTGCTAGCAGGATAGTACCTAGCCCGGTGCAAGCGGTGCAGCCGCACAGGGTGTAAAAAAGTAGGGGCGCATTTACAGCGGGAAGTTGAACCCCACCAGAAGTGAATGCTTACCTAGATCTCCTGAATTCAGTGCCTGTGCTAGGCAAGCATGGCAGGAGAGTGGCAGTGTGAAAAGTTAGCAGTGCAGTGACAGGAGCAACCTGTTACTTCTAAGGCCGAATAGGTGGATGTTGCCAGCATATGGCCCCGCTTGGGAGCAGGCCCCGCACCACATGTGGCCAGTTTAAATGATGAGTCAGTGAGACACTGGCTCGGAGCACCTCAAGCCCGCCTCACCGGCTCACTTGTACTGTTGTACACAGCCGCAAAACCATTCTCCGATCCCGGGCTGTGCTAAACTGCAGCCACTAGTTTGATCGTATCGCTGCACAGTTAAAAGAGATATGGTGGAACTTACGGTATTTAGTGCAAGATAAGGAAGTTCCCCCATTTCACTTTTAACAGTGAGGCGATGCAACTGTGTCGGTGGCTGCAGTTTAGCACAGCCACAGAACCAAAGGAGAACAGTCCCGCCACTGTGTAGTGATTGCCACCAAGAGGTCCAATCCACCAGGATAAGGAGAAAGAAGGATAAGGGGTGAGTGACTGGGGAGAAGGCTCGAGGGGGGGGGCACAAGGGGAAAGGCAAGGAAGGACTGTTGCTGGGAGGCAAGGACTAAAAGGGGAGCTGATGCTGCGGGGGCTGGGACTGAAGGGGAACTCATGCTGGGAGGGACTGGGACTGAAGAAGAACTGAATCTGGGAGGGACAGGGACAAGAAGCGAGTTCATGCTGAGCTGAAAAAGAGCTGATGCTGAGAAGGGCTGGGACTGAAAGGGAGCTGATGCTGAGAAGGGAAGGGACTGGAAGGGAGCTGATGCTGGGAGGGACTGGGACAAGAAGCGAGCTCATGCTGAACTAAAAGAGAGCTGATGCTGAGAAGGGTTGGGACCGAAAGGGAGCTGATGCTGAGAAGGGCTGGGACCGAAAGGGAGCTGATGCTGAGAAGGGCTGGGACTGAAAGAGAGCTGATGCTGAGAAGGGATGGGACTGGAAGGGAGCTGATGCTGATGAGGACTGGAAGGGTGTGATACTGGGGGCTGGGGAGTTGAAAGGGGGCAGATACTGCAGTCAGGGTGGAGAAAAAGGCTGGGGGAGTGAGGATAGGGAGGGGGCAGATGTTTTGAGTAGGAGGGAAGAAACAAGGCGGATGAAGAGAGAGAGTGGACAAAAATAAGAGACGAGAGAAGAAAGCACGAATGGACAGCAGCCAATAGAGAGTTAACACATGCCCAGTCGCTTGGATAAAAAGCACTAAGGAAACCCTTAGCCCCTTCATCAATTCCATAATAAAAAATTCCCTTTGTGCTAGTATTATGCCAACGCCCCTGAAAAATAGCTCTATTCACCCCATCCTAAAAGGAAACAAACTTGACCCCACCTTTAACAAATTGTACTGCTGCATGGTCCGAGACCTCTTGCAGATGTATCTCAGCCCTGCCCAGTTTACAGAAAAGGTGCTCTGCTAGCAGAACATAATCAATCCTTCGATGCACCTTATGGAGCCCGGATAATGAGTATATTCTTTGTCTCGAGGATTCAGTGTGCAACAACCATCTATTAATTCTAATTCATTACAGAGGAAGTTTATCCCTTTGGTCTGTCCCTTTTATCATGTCTGAGGTGGCTGGCTGTCAATGGAGGCATCAGCCACCATGTTGTAATCGCCCCCTAGAATTACCTGGTATTCAGCCACTTCCACCAACTGAGCAAAAAGGGCTGAAAGAAACCTGTGTTGGCAGGCATTAGGGGCATATGCACTCCCCAAGACCACTTTTTGTCAATAAAGTTCCCCCCAAACCAGCACACATCTCCCTTCTGGGTCTCTGAGCAGGTTATGCATCTTGAAAGGCATCCTTTTCCTCACTAAAACTGCAACCCCCCATTGTCGGGAGTTATAATAAGCAGCTGTGTTCCAGCACTGTCAGTTGGGTTTCCTGGAGTAGCGCTACATCCATTCCCAACATGCGCAGGTACGTCAAAATGCGCTCCCTTTTAACTGGTGAATGAATTCCCCCCACATCCAGGGTTGTGTCTATGTGGCCCAGAATATGGTTTCCCAAGTGAGTGTCCCAACTGTTCTCCAAGGCCGCCCAGCCCAGCCTTTGGAGGGTAGCTGCTCTGCCTGCAGCAAGCTCCCGCACTGCCCTTTGCTCCTGCTTCCTTCACTATCCCAGATAGCCATGTACCGTACAGGTCTCCCCTTATATACCCATGCCCCCCACTCCCTTCAGTCCTCCCCCCCTTTTTCCAATCACACATCCATATTCTCCCACCAAGTATACACCCCATGCATAGAAACCCATTCCTTCTCCCCTAACAGTTGCACCTCTCCTCCTCTTGGGCCTCAAACTCCTTCACACTCTATCCCCTTCCCTTCCCCCATTTGCTGTCACTGAATCCCTTCCCCCTCCACCACTCCCTTTACCCATATAACTGCAAAGAACCTCAACATAACTTTGCTCTACAGATATCTAATGTCCACATCTCCCCCTCCCACCAGAGTCCTGTCTGCAATCTGGTCATCTGCACTCTTTGAAACTGTCCAGTGCAAGCAATAGATGCCAACTGCCATAAAGTCATGAGTGGTGGAGTTGGCTCACAATATACTCCCAGGATGATGCTACAGGGGTGATATGTCCAAGTCCCACCACTATATCTGCTTCAGTCTCTGGTCACAGGGTAGCGGCACACCATTCTCATCCAGGTCTCCTCACATTCCCAGGACAAGGCAGCTTAGCCAAAGCCAGTAGGAGTTGTGCAAACAAACAGAAGAGCAGGTCCTAGCAGGCGAGACAACCAGCAGCAGCAGGCATCAGAAAGTTAGTCCATACTCCTACTCACCCCAAGTCAGCACAGACCCAAGCCCAGTTCTCCAATACCATCCGAATGTTCTTAGCTGCCTCGCTCCGGGTGGATGTCGCAGGAGCATGTTTGGTCAAAAATTGCCTTCCCTCTTCTACAGTATTGAAAAGAAAGTTTTCCCATTGTGTACGACTTTCAGTTTTGCAGGGGATAACAATGTAAAGCGTATCCCATGTTGGAAAAGCTGGGAACACAGGGGATCAAATTCCCACCTCTTAGCCACAACTCTATTTGAGTAATCATTAAAAAGAAGAATGCGTTGGTTATTGTACTCCAAAGTCTTCCGGTGCCTAAGCTCTTTTAGTATTCTCTCCTTTTCTGACCAGATCAGGTATCAGCCGATTGCTGCTCTGGGATGCCAGTTACCTTCAGACTTGGGGCCTATCCTATGCACTCACTTGCAGCGCCATACTCCTACCAATGCCGGCAGTCCCAATTGGCTGGGAAGTCATTTTTGGTAAAACTTATATAGTTCCTCATCCAACATAGTTTCCAACAGACCAACCACACACAGGTTGTTTCATCATAAATGGTTTTCCTGTTCCTCAAGTTTCTCTATGAGCTGGTTCTGCTCTCAGCTCAGACGGTCTACAATTCTCTCCAACTGGGGTGATGTAACCTCCTGTGCTGTTACATGGTTTTTCACTTCCGATAGCTGCTGTAGCTGTGCCTCAAATTTTTCTTTGATGCCGTCAACAATGGATTGCAGTCTGTTGAGATGATCCTCCAAGGCCGCGACAACCACCTCAGAGATTTCAGCGGCTAGATCCCCAGCCCCTGCCGGCATCAGTTTCTGCAGCTCAGTAACCATTTTGGGTGCAGCATGGCTCTTTACTTCACAGCTTTTTTTTAGCAGTTTCCTGGGGCATACCTCGTCATGCTCCAACCTGGCTCCAGCTGTCTCAGAGCTATGCAGTGCCAATTCTCCACTGTGGGTGTCAAGCAGCCCGGGGGGTTTAATTTTTTGCCAATTTGATGAGGCCTAAGTCAGGAGCTCACCCCTCACACAGCCTTCCTCCAGTCGTGCATCACCGGAAGTCCACTTATTATTACTTTTTCCTTTATGGATAGTGAAGTCACATTTGGCTAAATTTAAATATAAGCTAGATTTTGTATCAAGATGACACCTATGTTACATAAGCTCCTTGCAGGCTGCTACCTTATAGTGTTTTCACACGGTCATATTAGATGATAGGCCTGTATAAAGTTGACTAAAGTTGACTGAGGGTTACATTAGACTCATAACTGTCTATTAAACAGCACATTGGGCCGTCTTACAATCACTATCAATGTTCTTAAATTTGCTCAAAATGCAGCTGCTCGTGTTTTGGAAGAGGTCTCATGTTATCATATTTTTCCATGTTTAAAAGTTTACATTGGTTGGCAGTTGCATGGAGGATCAGGTATAAAGTGTTTATAATGATTCAAAAAGCATTAAGAACATAAGATATGCCATACTAGGTCAGACCAAGGTCCATCAAGCCCAGTATCCTGTTTCCAACAGTGGCCAATCTAGGTCACAAGTACCTAGCAGTTTCCCCAAAAGACACAGGTTCCATAATGCTTGTATTGGGGCAAGCAGTGGATATCCTGGGTCCCGGGTTCCTCCAGGAACTTGTCCAAACCTTTTTTAAACCCAGCAACACTAACAGCTTTTATTACATCCTCCAGTAATAAATTCCAGAGTTTGATTACACGTTGAGTGAAAAAATATTTTCTCTTATTAGTCTTAAATAGGTTTCCTGTAGCTTCATTGTATGTCCTCTAATCGTTCTATATTTTGATGGTGTAAAGAATATATCTACGTTTACCCATTCCAATCCATTCATTAATTTACAGACTTCTATCATATCTCCCCTCAGCCGTCTCTTTTCCAGGATGAAGAGCCCTTCCATCCCCTTTACCATTTTGGTGGCTCTTCTCTGTATCTTTTCTAATAATACTATATCTGATTGATTTCTTTGATTGGGTGACCAGGGAGTTGGACCGAGGGAGAGCCATAGATGTGGTGTATTAAATTTCAGTAAAGCCTTTGACACTGTTCCTCACAGGCAACTTATAAACAAACTGAGCACCCTAGGGATGGAGCCTAAAGTTACTGCTTGGGTTAGAAATTGGTTGGGTGGGAGGCGACAAAGAGTACAAGTAATGGAGCTCACTCTGAGGAGAAGGATGTTACCTGTGGTGTGCCCCAGGGATTTGTCCTTGGTCCGATTCTTTTTAACATCTTTGTTAGTGATATAGCGGAAGGTTTGCCTTTTTGGGGATGATACCAAAATCTACAATAGAGCAAACACCCAGGAAGGTGTAGATAACAAGACGAGGGATCTAGCTAAGCTTGAAGAATGGTCTAGAATTTGGCACCTGGGATTTAATGTTAAAAAATGTAAGGTCATGCATTTGGGCTGCAGCAATCCAAGGGAGCAATATAGTATAGGGGATGAAGTACTTTTGTCCACTAAAGAAAAGCGGGACCTAGGCGTGGTTGTGTCTGATGATTTTAAAGTAGCTAAACAGGTAGAAAAGGTGACGGCAAAAGCTAGAAGAATGCTTGGGTGCATACGGAGAGGAATGGCTAGCAGAAAAAAGGAGGTGATAGTACCTTTGTATAAGTCTTTGGTGCGACCTCCTTTGGAGTATAGACCGTGCCTTCAAAAGGATGTACACCTTAGAGGAAAGGCGGGATAGAGGTGATATGATTGAGATGTTTAAATACCTCCGTGGCATAAATGTTCAGGGAGAGAGCCTCTTTCAATTGAAAGCAAGTTCTGCTACAAGGGAACATGGGATGAGGGTGAAGGGGGGGTAGATTCAGGAGTGATATGCGGAAATATTTCTTTACAGAAAGAGTGGTGGATCCGTGGAATAGTCTCCCAGTGGAGGTGGTAGAGATGAGGACAGTAGCTGAATTCAAAAAAGCATGGGACAAACACAGAGGATCTCTAAAGGAAAAAAGGGGACTTTTGTAGTTGTTGATATGGAAGGACAGACTAGATAGGGCATGTGGTCTTTTTCTATCGTCATATTTCTATGTTTCTAAGATATAGCGACCAGAATTGCACACAATATTCAAGGTGCGGTCACACCATGGAACGATACAGAGGCATTATAATATCCTTTGTTTTATTCTCCATTCCTTTCCTTATGATACATAGCATTCTATTTGCTCTCTTGGTCGCCGCTGCACACTGGGTGGAGGGTTTCAACATGTTATCGACGAAGACGCCTAAATCTTTTTCCTGGGTGGTGATTCCTAATGTGGAACCTTGCATCGTGTAACCATAGTTTTGGTTATTCTTTCCTAGGTGCATAACTACCTAATTCAAGATGGTGGCTGAAATTTGAGTTTGCTCCTGCTCCAATGCCTAAGAGGCTAAGCTGTTGCATCTCCCTTTGAGTCCCATGGACTGTTTTGTGCAGTTGTCCGAGATGGCGAAACGAGATATTCAAGCAGGTGTTGAGGAGTGGAAGGAGGATAATGCTGCTGCCTCTAGCCTTGATGTTACTCTCTCCCATGATGCGCAGACTCCACCTCTGCCTTAGGGTGTCTCTACCACTCCTCCGGTAACTGGTGCTGTCGCTCATTGAAATGTGGCAAACCTGCGGCTCAGAGACAGGGAACACTGGTGGTGCCAGGTGGAGAGCTGACCTATGGAGGCCCAAGCGGTCTTCCTGGAGGGAAATTGGAGGTGGGTGCTCCTCTCCTGAGTGGGATACCTGCGGGGGCCTTGTCTGAAGTAGTGCTGTCTGCTCCCCCTACTTTTTCATTGGAGTTAATTCACCTGAAAACTGTGACGCTGGATAACATTTGGGACACCATTACCGAGCTTTCTGAGATTGTAGATCAATAGATGACCTTGACCTTGATGAGGGTTGCTTGTTTGGAAGTATGGTTGGAGAAGTTTGTTACAGTGACTGAGGAAACTAGGTTGAAGATGGAGACTGCTGACCAGAGATTGAATCATGTAGCGGACACAACCATAACTCCTGTTAAAGATAACGTTGCCCTTCGGGCAAAGATGGAATTGCTTGAGAACTCTGCCCGGGCAACAAATGCTCATTTATTAAATTTTCCCATTATTCCGGGTAAGACCCCAATTGATTTGTTTAAAAAATATCTTCATGAGATCTTGTCTGTCCCCCAGGATTTAATACCGCCAGTTATGAAAGCATTCTATCTACCATATGGGAAGAAAGAGCCTCGGACTACAGATGTGAATCTGAAAATGGACGTTTTAAATATTTCAGATTTCCTTCAATCACCAGCATCTGATAAGTTGAAAGTTTGCAGTCTAAAAATGATGAGCTGATTTTCAACAATGCTTTTAAAGCAGTACTTTCCTCTGATCCAGGCTTACAAAATCCTTCAGGCAAAATAAGCCACTTGTCACTCTAACACATTGATATGAAGCATCTGTTCATAGTCAGTCCTCACCCCCTGCTTGGAAAGATGTGGACACCTCAGTCATACAGTATGTGAAAGCATCAGTAGTAAGAGCTCACTGAAGAGGCAGTGCGAGGAAAAGACAGCTCTTGGCTAAGTTTTGTCTGATGCACCACCATTGCAGAGACTATTTTAAGAAATGAGTGCTAAGACCATTTAGAGGGATCTTTTTGGTGTGGCTGTCAGTGTTGGTCGCAATTCAGGTACCACTGCCACGGTTGCATGTGCAGTTTGGCTTGTATCTGAGAAGTTTGAGAATACTGCGGGTGGATACTGATGGTATTCTGCTTAGCCTAGTGCTGAGCTGGGCTGTCATGTAGGTTCTGTTGTCATCTTTGGTTGACCTGATGTCTATGTGTGCCCCTGTAAATTTTATCATTTGATGAAGCTCCGTCTTTGATTTTTCAGTACTGATGATGAAACCCAGTGCTTCGAGTGTACAGACAGTGCCTTGTAGTGTGCAAAGAGCACTTTGCTTAGTAACGGCAGAGACAAGCCAGTCATCCAAGAACAGATGGACACAATGGGACCTGTGGCACAATGAACAGTGACTACAGTAAGGCACTTTGTGAACACCCTGAATGCTGATGATTGGCCAAAGAAGAGCACTTTGTATTGAAAATGTTGATTCTGGAACATGAAGCATAAAAGCCTTCAGTGTTGAGGGTAGATGGGGATGTGAATGTAGGTATCTTTGAGGTCTAGGGCCAACTGTTCCAGTTCAAGAGACATCTTGAACTTTTCTTTCTTGATGTAGGCATTGAGGCTGCGAAAATCAAGGATTGATCAAAGGTATTCAGACTTTTTGGGGATGTGGAAGAATCTGGCAGAGAATTTTGTTACTCCCATGGTACTGGTTTGATCGCTTCAATGCTCATGAGGGCATTTATCTCCTGCTCCAGGATGGGAATGTGCTTGGCTGGAAGCACTCTGTGGCTGGATGGTAGGCAAGAGGGAGGGAATTATGAGAAATTAATTTTGTAACCTTATTGAATGATTTTTAAAACCTAGTGATTTGTGATGGATTGTTATGCCTTTCTGAAGTGGTAGCGCCTGCCCCCACGTGATAGTAAAAAACTGGGGGTCAGTTTAGGAGCAGGAGCAGAAACAGGTGGCTTTTGCTTCTGCTTCAGCTATGGTCTAAGATATGGTTGGTACCTCCTGCGTGGGTAAAATTGTTGGAAGTACTGATAATGAAAAGCCTTCTGTATTGGCGAAGCTGAGCTCTTCATATCTGTGGGAATGGATCTTATGGTTGTGAAGAGAGTTCTCTGATAGTTGTTGAAGAATGGTCTTTCACCTTAGATACTGCCTTATGCACTCTATCCCTAAATAAGCCTCCACAGGAAGCATACATGAGGCGATTGTGCAGATCATCTCAGAGGCCAGGAGCTCTAAGCCAAGCCATATGCCTGGCAAATTATCACTGTAGCTGCCAAGCGGGACACAGAATCATAGGCATTATAAGTAGAGCAGAATAGATGGAAGGTCAATTCCTGCAGGTTGAGATGTATCTGGGTGTGATCCTGCTGGGAAGCAGAGTAAGTTGAATCATTCAAACTCAGAAGAATGTGATGATAGTGCAATATATGGAGCTGATGAGCTAGTTATTTCAGGGCTAACTATGAACTCTGGTAGACCTTCTTTCCAGGTGAGGCATGAGCTTGCGCTTTCAAATCTTTGACCTGTTCGATGGTTGCCTTGGATACTGACATCACCAGAGGACTGTGCCTACATCTCCCTGCTTGTCTCTGGAGACACACACATACAGGTACACATATATGTACATTTATAGTTTAAAGTTGGATGGGAATAGAATTTTCAATTGATTTTACTATAATTTCTCTTTCTCTCTCTCTGAATTTTGAATGGATGTTCTGATGTTCTATAGCATTTATAAAATATGCATAAAGCAGGAGCCTTCTTGGACTTTCAGCATAGGTGTCCTGCTATAAAATTATCCCTGGACTGTGTGTATGTTTAAGTATCTCTCTCTCTCTATCTATAAATATATATACACACACACACACATCTGTAGATTTATAAAAAAAGTTAAGGCTTATTATTTTGAACAGGCATTTTTAGTTAATTACAGACTGTATTCTGTATTCAAGACTGACTAAATTTTGTTTGTAATATGTAAAGTTTTATGTTCTTGATGTTATGATATTTCTTTTGTGATCATTCCAATCCACTTAGAGCATAATGGATTTTCAGAATATAAAAGTGTTAAATAAATAAATTGCAGCCTCTCAACATGAAATCTAGTATGACTTTGTTAAAGTAGTTTATATATCAGCATAGTGCCAAACTCTAGTATACCTACTTGCTATGGAAATTAGTGATGTCAGTGAAGTTTCTAAAGATGATGGATTTTTGGCTTGCTACAGCAGTTGGGACATTTGGATTGCTCTCGGTATACTGAAGATGGTGGTTCTGCAGGAACTGGAGGTGTTTTACAAATTCCTTCTCCGAGCCAAGCAGCTCCTGAATAATGATACTGAAATGAGAAACAAAAGGGAGGGCAAACACAATAAATCAGGGCTAATGGCAAATTGCAGTGACCTGGTGGATTTTCAGAGGACAAGAAATAGTAGCTGGAAATAACTACAATTATCCTAAAGAAAGTACTGAGTATTATTTTTTTTCCACTGCATCTTGTACCAAAAGGATATGATAGCCCTGTGAATCCCCATTTGTATATAGGCTCCACATGGGAAATGGGATGCCCAGGTCAGGATGTTCAGAGATCCCAAGTATTTTACAAAAGGGTCTGTTGAACATGTAGCCTTTTGTAACATAAGCATGACACCAGTGAATACACATGTATGTGCCGACATGACCAGCAGGAGCAATAATTTTACAAGAATACATGTAGGAGAAAGGGCAGCATCATTCAACATCTTCCATGTATAAATGCCAGCATTTATAAGTGGAAGTAGCAATTTTCCAACTTCTGCATATATATAAGTGTCAGCATATATACATAATATATGGTTGCTCCATTTCAAATCATTATACATTATAGTGGCACCAATAAGCCAGAAAAGCCACAAAAGCTTTTCTCTTTTGACTTCAAAGGCAAAAATAATAAATGGAGGCTTAAGAACATAATATATGCCATACTGGGTCAGACCCAGAGTCCATCATCCTATTTCCAACAGTGGCCATGCCCGGTCTCAAGTACCTGTCGGGTTCTCAAAGATATACACATTCAATGCTGCTTGCCCCAGGGGTAAGCAGTGGATTTCCCCATTTCTTTTCGTTTATGGATTTTTCCTCCAGGAACTTGACCAAACCTGTTTTGAACCCAGCTACACTAATATTAAACCCCTCAATCCCTTGTTTAGAGCTCTGGCTGAACCCAGCACATTTATAAATCCGGAGGAGGTGCAAAAGTCAACAGGGAAATTAACTGAAATTTAAGTATTTCTGCATTGTAAAATGGGAAATAGATGTATATTAGTTTGGGCTGCCCACACCATGCCTCTCACCACCTCCTTTCAAACCTCCACATCCTGGCCTCCTGCATATTTAAGTATCTTCACTTTTTCACGATTCACACACAATTTGTTTCTTTTGGGGACTTATGGGTGAACAATGATGAAGATGGTGCTGTCAAAAACAATCTTAAAGGCATACAACTGCTTGATCTCTGCCCTTTCCCTTATGTATTCTAATAGTATCATAGTGCTTTTCGACAGTATTGACATCTATGCTTGTCCCATATGAGCTTATTATATCATGTTGTGGGAAGGACATTATGCGGATTATTTCAGAAGCCCTAATCGTGAGCTGGACATTTGAAAACGGGCACTTAGACGTGCAAAGCATGGAGATGTTCCCTGGGGCCACTTTAGAAGTTGGGTATATAGATGTCACCAGTGTGAGAACATCTATGTAGCATGGTGACATGGTGGAGGAGTGGCCTGGGCAGAGTAAGAGAGATGCATGTCACAGTGCGATAAAGAATGGCAGAAGCACATCTGACCCTGGTTAGTGAGACGCCCATGACTTTACCTGCTCATGACCATTAATGTAACTCTACAGAGGGAAGTGCATAATGCACTTTCATCACAAGTATTATTTCATGTCCGAAGAAACCCGCGTTTAAATACTGTACATACTCCAAACATACTACTGGCCTGCCCCCTCATGTCTGAATATCTGAAATGGCAGGCTAGGAAGTACAAGTGTCATAGCAAAGTCACCCACCTTCTGAAATATCGCTGCTGGCACATCCAAGTACCCAGTTTCGAGCCGTGCAATTCGAGGACATTCACATTTGTAAAATGGCCTACATCCATGCACGTACCTGGCCTTGCAAGCTGCACAGGGCCCATCTTCAGAAATGGTTACTGGAACATTATTTTTTTGAGGTGGAGACATAGCAATTTCAAAAGGCACTTATACTTGGCCTCTCCCCCAGATTTTGGAACATTCTGCTCTGGACATCCCAAATTCTTCCTGCACGTCACTTCCAAAATCCCCCTTTATAGGATCATTTTTTTTAAAAAGCTGTTAAAATGGTATTTAGATAGGGATTATAGGCTAAATATTTTTGGTCAAACTGAGTTTACCAGCATTTTTTACCACCATCTTCATATTGATACTTTATTTTGATTTACAAATAAAGTTCTTTTTTGTAATTGTATATTAAGGGCAAAGAAGAGTCTGTACCATTTTACAATTTACTTTCTTTGGAAAAACTCATCACCATCCAAGAAGTGCTCACCTTAGTTTCCTTTTGTATTCATCCCCTGAGACAGACTCTCCTGGGAACTCTGGGGTATCTCCTGCTCCCCATTCAGGTGACAACTATAGCACACAGAAGAATAATGAGTTTCTCTGCTATGGACAGTCAAGTTATTTACAGTTATAAAAATAATCAGATATGAGAGCTGTAGTAGCTAGAAATTATTTGGAAAAGGTGTGTTCTAGTGATTAATGCACTGTACTGAATGTCTTTGTAGATTAGAAACATAGGTTCTGGCAGGGCCGTACCGAGCATGAATCGCGCCCTGTGCGACTTGCACATCAGGCGCGTGCCCCCCCCCCCCCCATGCAGCCACTTTCTGGATGGCAGTGGGAGAGAAGAGGCGTGCCCGATGTGCAAGTCGCCGGTGCGCTAAGCCGATCTGTCCCTCCCTGCTCTGACACCGCGTCAGAAGAGGGAGGAAACAGACCTGCTTAGTGTGTCGCAAGAAAGCTTAAGGGGCGCATTTCAGCTATCTGCTGTTGCCTGCCACCACTGAGAGAAGAAAAAGTGGCGGCGGCAGGCAACGGCAGACAGCTGAAATGTGCCTCTTAAGCCTTTGTGCCCTGTGCGGCCGCACCGCTTGCACAGGGCTAGGTATGGTCCTGGGTTCTGGTACCGCCTACTGAATTTTGTGATATCGCTTGATCATCCTATATTTTCAGGTAACCAACTGTAGATGTGTAGTATTTATTATAATAATTCTTCCTTACCCCCATCCTGCCTTTGAACGCTGTCCAGCAGTGTAGAGACTAGTAATGAACTAATTGTATTGGTCTTGCACAAGTAGACTTGAAGTGCTGACACTGGAATTACTTTAAACCAGAGGTTTCTGAGCTCAGTCTTTGAGATCCAGGGCTGGTTTTCAGAATAGCCAAATTATGTAAGTGAACCCAGGCGTGAGCTAAATCTTAATCCAGGAACATGTATGCAGTTATAGCTCATAAATATTTATGAGCAGCCTAGAACCAAGCCTGATTGAGGCATCCACTTAGTTGATAGCATAATCAGAATCATTTTTTTATAGTGCATTTGACTCCTGGCAACCCAGCAGCTCCTGGGTTTTCTTGGCAGTGTGACCAGAAGTAGATTGCAAGGCCTTTCTTCCAAGGCAATGGAGGGTTAAGTGACTTGTCTAAGATCACAAGGAGTGGTAGTGGGAACTGAGCTGTGGTCTCTTGGTTGCCAAGCCAGTGCTCTAACCACTAGGCTACTCCTCTTTCCTAATCAGAATATAGTTGTGGTTAAAATTATTGGCACCCTTGAAGTTCTTAATGTCCAATATCTTCTAAAAAAAAAAGTGGCCAGTGAAATGGATTTGGGCTATTTATGCACATATATTTGACACATAACATAATCAAATAAAACAAGACCAATTAAAAAAGGAAATAGTAGGAAATAGTATAATAACTGGGACATTGCCATGACATGATTATTGGCAGCCATATAAACAATTCAAATCAGTTTGAACAGAAGAACCACATTCCTACTGCAGTAAAATTAGAAGCACCTGTGATCAATTGACAGTACTCACATGACTTGAATCAATCAATGAATGATGGCTCTGTTTAAAATGGCCACATTCACTTCCTGTTCCATTTTCACAATGGTGAAGACACGAGAACTGCCTGAGACCATCAGAAAAGCCATTATCATCAAATATCAAACTTCAAAGGGGTTCAAGGTTGTCTCTAAAGACCTTGGGATGTCTGTGTCTACGGTTTGCAATGTTATGGTGAAATTAGACCTTACCTGCTAATTTTCTTTTATAGACTCCAGTCTTTATAAAGTCCAGTCCTGATAAGGTTTTCTCATCCTCCAGCAGCTGGAGATTGATTATACAAATCTCTCTTGATGTCACCCTATAATAACTGAGGCATTGCTTCCTCTCACCAGTATACCAGTAACAAAGCCAACTCGTAATAACCACAGAAGGTAAGACTACACAATCAACAAACATCAGAACCCACAGAACACTGACCTGTTCTGCCTCATACTACACCACTTGAACCACCAGTTGCATCTCTGTTCTTATGAGGTTCTATTTTTTTCTTTTATGTTATATTAGGATTACATTTTATTTTTTCTTTCCTTTTAGCATGTCTTAATCTGAAAACCTGTAAATAGAAGGAATAGACCTCTCTTCACAGCAGAACCGTCAGCCTCGCCTCCCGGTCCAACACTTTCTGTACCATCAACAGCTCTTTTCCACAGGCTTGCTACATCCACTAAACTGAGACAGACCCGGGTGATTTCTGGATTAGACTGGAGGGACTCTGTGAAAGAAAATTAACAAGTAAGGTCTAATTTCACCTGAGGGAGGAGTGGCCTAGTGGTTGAGGCAAGGTACTTCAGGCCGGAAGGTCGGGGGTTCAAATCCCACTAGAGGACAGCAACCTTGGGCCGGAAGGACTGGGGTTTCTAGTCCCACAGGTGCTCCTTGTGGTCTTGGGCAAGCCACTTAACCCTCCATAGCCCATGTTCCCTGTAAAATAGTTATCTCCAAGTTATAATGCCCTATTCAATGTAATTTCAGTTTGTTAAATGTAAACCGTACTGATGCAGAATAGCACGGTATATAAGAGAATGTAAATAAATAAATAAAAGTATGCAGAGATGACCATGTTGCCACACGACAGATCTCCACTGAAGGCATAAGACCAAACTCAGCCCAAGAAGCTATCCCAGCCCTTGTAGAATGCTCACTGAGACCCTCTGGTGGCATCCTGTGTTTGAGGAAGTAGGTTGTCGCAATCACTTCCTTCGCCCAATGAGCTATAGAGGCCTTGGAGGCCACCTCTCCTTTGCGTGGGCCACCAAAGAGCATGAACAACCACTCCGACTTCCTGAAGGACTGAGTTCGCTTAAGATACCCGTGCAACATTCTGCAGACATCCAATTTACACAGCCACCTATCAGCTGAGCCGGCATCTGCAGTGGCCAGCACCAGGCATGCCACCTCTTGGTTGATATGAAATGGCAACACAACTTTCGGCAAAAAGGAAGGCATGGGTGTCAAGACCACTCTCTGCTTGGATATTATGAGGAATGGCGCCTGCAACTCAGAAATGTACCTGGCCAAACAAATGGCTACCAGAAAGACCACCTTTAAAGTCAAATCTTTCAGTGAGGTGATAATTAGAGGTTCAAAGGGAGGAGCCCCCAGAGCCAATAACATGAGGTTAAGGTCCCAAAGTGGCACCACTGCCTGCACCGGCTGACTGACCTGCTTTACTGCTCGGAGAAACCGGGTGACATCTGGGTGACACATTAATGGTGCCCCCTGCACTTTACCTCAATAAAACGCCAGTGTCACCACCTGAACCTTCAAGGAGTTGAGGGCTAGACCTTTATCGAACCCTGCTTGCAGAAATGCTAAGATGTCCATCACTGATGCCCTCAACGGTTGTAGGCCTTGGGAATCACACCAAGCCTCAAATATGCCAGATCCGAATATAGGATAAGGAGGCTGACCTCTTCTGAAACCACATGAGGGCGGTAATCACACTGGGCGCATAATCGTGCCTTCTCAGCCTTGCTCGCTCAAGAGCCAGGCCATAAGCGAGAATTGATTCACTTGTACTACCACTGGACCCTTTGAGAGAAGGTCATGCCAAGCTGGCAGACACCAAGGCCGCTCCACTGCCATTCGAACCTGATCCACATACCAAAGTCTCTGCAGCCAGTTCAGAGCTAAAAGAATCACCTGGTTATGGTGTTGTGCTATCCTTTGCAGGAGCTGCCTGATTAGGGCCTACAGGGGGGGGGGCAAGACATACAGGAGACCCTCCCAAGACCAGGGTTATGCCATACGTCCAGCCTCTCTGACATTCGTTTTCTCCGCCGACTGTAAAAACTACTGGCCTTGGCACTTTCCATAGATGCCCTAAGGTCCATCACTGGTTGTCTCCAGCACTGCACCAGGCTGGCAAATACTGAGTCCTCTAGAGACAACTCCGTCAGATCCAACCTATATCTGCTGAGGTAATCCGCTTGCACATTGTCCTTGCTGGCCACATGGGTGGCTGATAGCACCATTAGGTACTGTTCAGTCCACTGCAGAATTGGCATGACCTCCAATGCTAGGAGTGCCTGCCTGTGCTCCCCCACCTGTTTATGTAAGCTACTGCCAAGGCATTGTCTGAGAACACTCTCCCTGCCCTCTGCCACTGCAGGGGGGGTGAACTGCTGAGAGGCGAGCTAGATCGCGTGGATTTCAAGGCGATTGATGGACCAGGAGCTCTCCTCCACCATCCAGTCCGGTGTCTCCAGAGATACTCCCCTGCTGAGATTGTTCCCATCCAACCACCAGTGCAACTCTACCTTGATGTCCCCCGAATATCTAAACCATCTGGACAACGGGTGTAATTAGGGAGACCATCTTGAGAGAAGCGTCCTCTGCAAAGGTCTCATGTGCGCCCTGGCCCAAGGAATGAGATCCAGCACAGCCGCCATCAACCGACACACCTGGAGATAATGCCAGGACAACAGCCCTATCATCCAGAGGAACTGGCATAGCAACTTGTTTATCCAATCCACGGGCAATGTGACCAGACTGCTTTCCATGTCGAACTATGACCCCAGGTACATCAACTGTTGCGAGGGAGTCAACTTGCTCTTGGCCAAATTGATGACCCATCCTAGGCCCTGCATCCTCTGTGTCATCTCTTGACTCTCAACCTTCGACTTCGCTCAAATAAGCCAATTGTCCGGATAGGGATGGAACAGAACTTGCTTCCTGAGGGCTGCTGTCGCTACCACCATCACCTTG
The DNA here is from genome assembly GCA_033557465.1 of Ichthyophis bannanicus. Classification (NCBI taxonomy): domain Eukaryota; kingdom Metazoa; phylum Chordata; class Amphibia; order Gymnophiona; family Ichthyophiidae; genus Ichthyophis; species Ichthyophis bannanicus. The sequence continues at coordinate 225,646,078 of CM066031.1, forward strand.
GTGAACATTCTGGGTGCCGTTGCCAATCCAAACAGCATTGCTCAAAACTGAAAGTAGCCCATCGGAGTTGCAAATCATAGGAACATTTGACGGTCGGGAAAAATGGGAATATGCAAATATGCCTCCATGAGGTCCAACGTCGTCAGGAACTTGCCTTTTTTGCACCACCACCATAACATAAGAACATAAGATATGCCATACTGGGTCAGACCAAGGTCCATAAAGCCCAGTATCCTGTTTCCAACAGTGGCCAATCTAGGTCATACGTACCTAGCAGTATCCCCAAAAGACACAGGTTCCACAATGTTTGTATTGGGTCAAGCATTGATATCCTGGGTCCCTTTTCAATAATGGTTTATGGACCTTTCCTCCAGGAACTTGTCCAAACCTTTTTTAAACCCGGCTACACTAACAGCTCTTACTACATCCTCCAGTAACAAATTCCAGAGTTTGATTACACGTTGAGTGAAAAAATATTTTCTCTTATTTGTCTTAAATAGTTTACCCTGTAGCTTCATTACATGTCCCCTAGTCTTTCTATGTTCTGATAGCGTAAACAATTGATCTACGTTTACCCGTTCCACTCCATTCATTAATTTATAGACCTCTATCATATCTCCCCTCAGCCGTCTCTTTTCCAGGCATTATAATATCCTTTGTTTTATTGTCCATTCCTTTCTTTATGATACCTAGCATTCTATTTGCTTTCCTGGCCGCCGCTGTACACTGGTCAGAGGGTTTTAACATGTTATTCATGATGACTCCTAAATCTTTTTCCTGGGTGGTGGTTCCCAATGTGGAACCTTGCATTGTGTAACCATAGTATGGGTTGTTCTTTCCTAGGTGCATAACTTTGCACGTGTCCACATTAAATTTCATCTGCCATTTGGATGCCCAGTCTTCCAATTTATCCAGATCCTCCTGCAGTTTTCCACAGTCCTCTTGGGTTTTAACAACTTTAAACAGTTTTGTGTTGTCTGCAAATTTGATAACCTCATTAGTTATTCCCTTTTCCAAATCATTTATGAATAGGTCAAAAAGTAGCGGACCCAGTACAGATCCCTGGGGTACTCCACTATTCACCTTTTTCCATTGGGAAAATTGGCCATTTAGCCCTACCCTCTGCTTTCTATCTTTTAACCAGTTCCCGATCCACATTAGTACACTGCCTCCTATCCCATGACTTTTTAGTTTTGCCAAAAGTCTCTGATGAGGGACCTTGTCAAAGGCTTTCTGAAAGTCCAGATACACTATATCAACTGACTCACCTTTGTCTACCTGTTTATTCATACCTTCAAAAAAACATATCAGATTAGTAAGACAAGATCTTCCTTGTCTAAAGCCATGTTGGCTGTCTCCTATTAGGCCATGACAATCTACATGCTGTGTAATTTTGTTCTTTATGATGGTTTCTACCATTTTCCCCGGTACTGACGTCAGGCTCACCAGTCTGTAATTTCCCGGATCACCCCTGGAACCCTTTTTAAAAATTGGCGTTACATTGGCGATCCTCCAATCTTCAGGTATTACAGATGATTTTAATGAAAGTTCATAGATTACTAATAGCAGGTCTGCAATCTCATATTTCAGTTCTTTCAACACTCTTGGATGTATACCATCCAGTCCAGGTGATTTGCTACTATTCAGTTTATCAAATAGTTGTAATACATCTTACCAGTGTAACGATATTTCTCTCAATTCCTCTGCAGTATCACCTTTAAATACCACTTCAGTCTTGGGTAACATCCCTACATCTTCCTCAGTAAAGACAAAAGCAAAGAATTCATTCAGTCTCTCCGCTTTAGCCTTGTCTCCTCTTACTGTCCCTTTTACCCCTCTATCCTCTAATGGTCCAATTGACGCTCTCACAGGCCTTTTGCTATGAATGTACTTGAAAAAGTCTTTATTTCGTGTTTTTGATTCCATAGCAAGTTCCTTCTCAAATTCTCGCTTTGCCTGCCTTATCAATGCTTTGCATTTAGCTTGCCAGTGCTTGTGCTGCTTCCAGTTTTCATCATTTGGCTCTTTTTTCCATTTCCTGAAAGATGCTTTTTTGGCAGCAACAGCCTCTCTGACCTCACCTTTAAACCATGCTGGCAGTTTTTTGGACTTTCTTCCACTTTTCTTAATGCGTGGAATACAGCTGGTCTGGGCTTCCAGGATAGTATTTTTAAACAACACCCAAGCTTGATGTAAGTCTTTAACCTTTGCAATCGCTCCTTTTAGTTTTTTCTTAACTATATTCCTCATTTTATCATAGTCTCCCTTTCAAAAGTTAAAAGATAGTACTGTGGATTTCTTTACTATCCCTCCTCCACTAATTAAATCAAACACGATCATGCTATGATCTCAAACATAATCATGCTATGATCAAGCGCAAGATCTCCATATGAAACCAGGACACCCATAGTGCCCTGTTGACATGTTTCAGGTCGAGAATGGGCCAGAAGGCATCTTCCTTTTTGGGAACCACAAAATATATGGAGTATCGAACGGATCCGCACTGGTCTGGGGGCACCTTGACCACCACCCCCAAAGGCCAGTAGATGCTCTAGAGTCAGTTTTACCACATGCGCTTTCTGCGGTGCCACGCAAGGAGAGACCATGAAGATGTCTGCAAGTGGGCGCTGAAACTCCAGGGTGTACCCTTCGCAAATGATCTCCAGAACCCACTGATCCAAGGTGATGTGGACCCAGGAATGGAAAAAGAGCCGCAGATGTCCACCTATCAGTTGCACCTCCCCCTGGGCCCCCCTTGCTACACTGAGCCTTTTTGCCAGAGCTGGAAGACCCCAATTAATAGCCACAGGATGCTCCTCTTCCGCAAAAGGACTGACCCCAATAGGGGAAATGTCCTCGCTGCGCAGGGGCAAAACACTTCAGCCAAAAGTGATGAAAATCATGTGCCCCCCCTTGAGCCTGTTGCTGCTGCCCCTTGCATTCATGAGGCTTATCGTCTAGCAAACTGGCTCCTTGGTCTTGCTGAGATCCTTAACCAATTCCTTAAGAGCCTCACCAAACATCAGCTTGCCCTTGAACAGGAGCTTACTCAATCTTATCTTGCACGACACATTGGCCACCCAATTGCTCAACCAAAGGAAATGCTGAGATGCCACAACCAGTGCCATGCTCTTGGAGGAGGCCCACACCAAGTCATAACAGGCATCAGCCAGATACACCAAAGCTGTCTTTAATTTTGAAATCTCTGCCGACTCTGTACTAGCATCATGGATGAGGTCTGGCAGCACCTGTGCTCATTGCATGCACACCCTCACCACATAAGCCCTGCGGATAGAAGCCTGCAAAAACAGAGGGCTAATCTCAAATGCCTGCTTCAATAATGACTCCAGTCTTGTGGATCTTTCAAGGCAGTGCTACCCTGCACTGGGATGGTTGTTTTCTTCAACACCACTGTGATCAACATGTCTACCTTTGGATTCCTAAAAAGATCCTTCTCCACCGGCAGGATGGGGTACAAATGGGTCATTGTCCATCCTCCCCTTAGACCCTCCTCCAGCAGTTCCCACTTGATCTGTTATTTGCATGATAGCCTTGCGGAGAGGAGTTCTGAGGTATACGCATGCGTTGTAAAAGAGGGTCCTCCAGGGACACCTCCTATTCAAACACCCAAAAAGGGAATATGTAAGGTGGCCAAGGATTTGGAAATCATTGCCATAAGTTCTTCCTTTCTGAAGGCTCGCTTGATGGCCTGGTCCTCCCCAGATGGAAGCCCCGTCCTCCAGACCCAGGTCTTCTAAATCCCTTTCCAGTGCTGAAGTCACTTTCCGGGATCCTCTGCATCTTTGGAGGGATCAGAGAGGCGAGCCTGCTTCTCCTCACCTTCCTCTGAATCCAAAGGTGGATCTCTTGGATGGCCTCCATTGACCACTGAGCTCCAAGCTCCTCTTAGCTCTTGAGGTCTTTGCAGATGACAAGGCCTTTTCAAGGCCCTGATCTTTCTCCAGCTGGTAGGCTCAATTTAACAACAGGATAAACTCGGGAGAGAACAGGGAGGTCTCCTCTGCCGAGTTTTCCCCTGTCTCCCCCGCACTATGGTCATCCTCTTGAACCGCCAGCACAGCCCTTTCTCCCTATGAAATTACTACAGCAGGGCTGGCTGAGGAGGACAGGATGGCTGCTTCTTGCAAATGTGGGAATTTTCCCGCTGCTGTGGAGAGGCCCTGTCCGACCGAAGTTGAGCTGACTGCGAGTCCCCTCTGATGAATTTCCAGTCAACGGCTCTACTTCTCACATGCTTTACAGCACTCAATGGTGAGAGAGAACCATGACACATGTAAGTTTAGCGGGCGGCATGCCGTGATCACCCTGTGAGTCCCCAGAATTGCTTCTGACCCAGAGAAGCACACTACCAGAGTCCACACACAAGATCAAACAACCACATGGCCTTGTGCAGCGAATGCTACCGATACTCATTGCGGAAGGGAGAACAACAACTGAGCGCAACCAGGGCCGGCCCATCCATTGTGCGAGAATGTTGTTCGCAAAGGGCCCTGTGCTTCAGAGGGCCCCGCTCCAACATTCTGCAATCAGCACCGGCAGGCAGGGCGGCTTTAGAGGGAGCTGGAGGGGCCCCGGCTCACCTCTGACAGCCGCTGAAATGAAGAGCATCTTTTTTTTTCACTTCGGCAGCTGTACTGTAGTTTAGAAAGCTGGCATGCTGAGTGCCGGGAAACAGGAAGTCCCTGCTGACCTCAGCGTGCCAGCGTCCTAAACTACAATACAGCTGCCAAAGTGAAGAAAAAAGGCACTCTTCACTTCGGCGACTCTCAGAGGTTAGCGGGGGCCTCTCTGGCTCTTTCTAAAGCCTTTTAGACAGCCGCAGAGTTCTTTGGGGGGGAAGGGCTAAGACTGGATATAGCTGATGAGGAAGGGGGCTTGGACTGGAAATGGGCTGGGGGGGGGGGTTTGGACTGGAAATTGGCTGAGTGGGGGGGCTAGGACTGGAAATGGGCTAAGCGGGAGGGGGAGCTTAGACTAGAAATTGGCTGAGTGGGGGGAGCTAGGACTGGAAATAGCTGATGGGGAGAGGGGCTTGGACTAGAAATTGGCTGAGTGGAGGGAGCTAGGACTGGAAATGGGCTGAATGAGGGGGAGCTTTGACTGGAAATGGGCTGAGTGGGGGAGGGGCTAAGATAGAACTGGAATTGGATAGGCTAAGATAGGACTGGAAATGGATGGGGGAGCTAGGACTGGAAATAGGCTCATGGGGGACTTGGACTGGAAATGGGCTGAGTGTGGGAGAGAGCTAGGACAGGAAATGGGCTGATGGAGGGGCTAGGATAGGACTGGAAATGCATGGGGGAGCTAGGACTGGAAAGGGCTGATGGGGGGCTAGGACTGGAAATGGGCTGATGGGGGGAATGGGAGAATGGGACTAGAAGGGAACGGATGCTGAGTGGAGCTGGAACTAGAAGTGAGCTGATGTTGGGGGAGGACTAGAATGCGATGGGGCTGGGGGAGTGAGGATGGAGAGGGGAAAATATTTTGTGCGGGAGGGAAGAAAAATCTACAATTGGCTGGGTATTGGGAGAGTAAGTGGAGATTGAGGAAGGAGGGGAAAAATCTGAGTGGATGAAAAAGGAATAAAGAAATAAATGGAGGAAAGAGCAAAAGGAGAAAGATCAGTATGTTACAGAAGATGTAGAGAGAGAATGGAAAAAAACTAGAAGTGAGAAATGGACAGCAGACAATGGAGAGTTAGCAGAAGACACGAAGAAACCAGAAGAAAGTTTCTGGAGCAATTGCAACTGAAAAATAAAATGCACAAACAACAAAAGGTGGAAAAATACTTTTTTATTTTGAATTTATTTACTGGAATATGTCATCTCTGGGAAATATGCATCATTAATGTCTGCATTTTGTTTAGTACAAGAGGAAATTAATTTATAGTTTTATTTCTGCAGTGTTGTTGTACATTCCAAGTTTGGCTTTTGGGATTCCCAGTTTAATTATTGTCTTTCTATTTTTAAATTGTGATACTTTGTTCTTTGTTTGGTGATGGTCTATGTTCTGCATGTGTAACCGAGCTGAGGTATTCTGTTTATGTAGTTTCTATTTGACAGTGCCACTTGTTTTCTTTCCCTAGTAGGAGATGTATTGGTATTCTCTGAGATGTATTGCTTTAATATTTGCAGTGTTGCCTTTTGATGGGTAGGGTATGGTGCTTTGTGAGTCCTGGTAGTGCTGTTATGATACGGCGGGTTTGCTATGGGTTTTAAATGGGCAGTGTTTGTAGTACATCCTAATGCACCTGGCAGCTGGCACTGGAGTATAGCAATGTAGAAATCTGGTAGTCTTTCTTTATCCATACACTCAGTGGCATGTTTACTAAAAGTTAGTGCACGTTAACATTATGCAAATATTTATGCAAACGAGACCCCTCAATGAGTCTCTGCACATGGCCCTGCACCCCCCCCCCCCCTTGGGCCGCCCCTGAGCACGACAGCATCTCCGGATCTCCGGCAAGACTGATGCTGCTGGGACACACCAGCTAACAATCTAACGGCTCTTGGGGGTCTCTTTACTAAACAGCACTAGTGATTGTGTGAAATCGGTGCTGTGGTCCCGTTTTATTCAACGGTGCCATGGCACCAACTTCACAAGATCACCATTATAGCTGTTTAGTAAACAGACCCCTTTGTGTTCCTGCAGAGTCCTCCTCCACCCACCTAAGGGCTCTAGATAAGACAGACCAATGCAAACATTTATTTTTGTTTTCTAACTTAATTACCATATGTGCAATCTTGGGCTCTGCGATAGGTCAGCTCTGTCAACAGAAGGATCTAACTAGCCTAAAAAGACAACTCTCCAAAAACAGTCCAGACAGAAACCTGTATGGACGTCCATCAGCTGCTGGAGACTGAAATACTGGTGAGAGGAGGCAGCGCCTCAGCTATTACAGGGTGACATCATGAGAGATTTGCATAATCAGTCTCTAGCTGCTGGAGGATGGGCAAAACACATCTGTCTAGAATGGATTGGAGGGACATGGATGAATAAGAAGTTTTCTGTTCATGGAACTGTCAAGCACCTCTCAGGACGTGGTAGAAAGAGGAAAATTAATCCAAAAAATCTTCAAAGGTTAGTGCGAACTGTTGGAAAAACATCACATACAGCATCCAAAGAGGTTAAGGCTGACCTGGAGCAATCGGGAGTGCTGGTTTCAACTCGCACCATATGCTGTGCACTAAACAAAGACGGACTTCATGGCCAAAGGCTAAGGAGGGTCCAACTGCTCAAAGACAGACAGAAAAAGGCATGCCTGATCTTTGCCTAAACCCATCTTGATTTCGAAACCACAATCCTGGGAAAATGCTCTGTGGATAATGAAACCAAACTTGAGCTCTTTGGCAATGCAGACCAGTGATACATTTAAAGGTGAAGAAATAAGTTTATAAGGAAAAAGCAGCCTTCCTACTGTTAAATATGGTGGAGGTTCCATAATGTTTTGGGGCTGTTTTGCTGGCTCAGGAACTGGTGGCCTGGAATGTATTAAAGGAATCATGAAGGCAGAGGACTACCTAGTGTCAGAAAGCTAGGCCTGGGTCTAAGGTCATGGGTCCTCCATGCAAAAGTATAAAAGAATGGTTAAAAAGGAACAAATGGACTGTTTTAAACTGGCCAGCAATGAGTCCTGATCTCAATCCAATCGAGAACCTTTGGAAAGAGCTGAAATCTGCCAGTGATAAAAGGAATCATGGAAACATTCATGAACTGGAAAAAATCGCAGTTGAAGAGTGGGAGAAACTACCAGCAGACAGATGTGCAAAACTTATAGATGGCTACAAGAAACATTTGGAGGCTGCCATGACTGCCAAGGACTGTGCAACCAAATATTAGTAAAGGGCACCATTAATCCTGTTTAGGTCATATTTTGTATTTTTCTCATAAATAACTACATCTATGTTGAACATATTATTAAAATATTATGATAAAATACAGTTGGAATATTTCCAATGATTTTCAAGATATTGTACACAACATGCCTAAAATGCAAGGGTGCCAATAATGTTGACTACAACTGTGATAGTAATAATAATTTGGTTGACTGGCCAAGAGATATTCCATTTTTCATCCCAGGGAAGTAAGCGAGGAATATGAGATAAAGACATAAATAGCAACAAGTTCAAAAGTGATAATTCATCCACTTTTCAATGTGTAGTATATTAATACACATGGATAATTACAATGCTTTGGATCTAAATCAGTGTTCCCAAATAGTCATAGAAACAAGGCAGTTCTCCCTCCCTCTGGACCTATTCGCAGTAGTGGCAGTCAGCATGGGACCTGAGCTTGAGTGAACATTCACATGTTTTGCGTCCTCCTGCCATTTGGGCTTCCTATTCGACTGCAAGCCCGTGCAGAGTACTGGAATCCGTGAGTGCACGCTGACACAGGCTCTTGTGTTGACCGCTGCTGCTGTTGCTAGCACTTCTGCTGCTACTACTGCTTTCACGCTTTGCAGGGCTTTTTTTTGAAATGGTAAGGCACCTTTTCCATTGGCTGCTCAAATTGACCCATTTCCATTTCCATTGACTGCTCAAAGGGCACTTACATGGTTAACAGCCAGTGAACCATGTGCATGTGTTCTGCATGTGCATGTGTTCTGCATGTGCATGTGCATGTGTTCTGCATGTGCATGTGTTCTGTAGTGGAGGATACATATTCATTCTGGATATCTTGAAAACCAAACTGCCTAGGGGTGTGTCCCAAGGACTGTGTTGAGCATATGTGGTCTAAAAGATCTGATCACAAACTAGGTCTTATGAATCAAAAGAACCACCCTTATACAGAATTCATCAACAAATGTATAGCTACAGAATGGTGTACAATTTACTAAAAGAGTATTCACATTTCTAGTTCTGGTTAGCACACAAGGGCTCTTTATTTGATTAATAAAGTACTTGTAGTGGGTTTTTTAAAGTGCTGGAGCCAAGCATATATCACATGATTGAATCAATAATTTCTGTATTATGTTATTTTCATCAGCCTGGAACCCCTTGTAAGTGAGATTCGTATTTAAAAAGCTCTGTCACCTGGCTTGTGATCCAGGCCAGGTTGCTTGAGCTTGAGGTTTGCTGACAGTCTGAAGTCAGGCATCAAAAGAATCTCTTTACTAACCGAGATTTAGGAAAGATGAAAATTATGAAGAGAGCCTAAAAAAGACGTTCTCCAAGTCCCCCAACATGCAAGATAGCTCAATTTCTGTGTGCCATGCATGCAGCAGTCTGAGTCCTTGACTGAAAGCTTCAGGCATGTTTATTGATGAAAGAAGCTCAAGAAATGCTGTCACTGTTCCTGGAGTGATCCTATTCATAGAAACCATAACAACCTGCCACACATAGCATTTCAAGACTGCTTAGTGATGTGCAAAGCTAGAGGAACGATCTCTGTTATCCAAGAGATCCTGTTTTTACTGCTTTAATTATATCGTGTGATGCCCAGTTTTGCATTCTGACTAGTGCTGTTCCTGGATATACTGATCCGTAAGAAAAGGACAATTTTTTTATACTACCCTTTACTGAAAACGAGTGAACCACAACAATTTATTGTTTTCTTATCATCATCCATTGCAACCGAAACAACATTTACCAGTAGGTCAGCTTTTAAGATTGCATCAGGTTTGTTCCACCCTCTTGGAATTTCAAATGCAAATTTGACTATTAATGCAGCGTTTTGCTTCAAGAGGTTATATGAAGGGTGCATAAAAGTGGCTTATAAAAAAGTGTTAAATGTAAATGATGACTTATTATTACACTATAAAGGCTTGACAACTGATGATAAATTAGTCTGTGTGCTATCCTATTCTCAGAAAGCTTCGTCAGTAGCACACATTACACGCAAGCATTAGTCTTGGCATTACATCCCGTGTTTAAAGAATCCCCAGTTATTGCTTATAAAAGGAGCCCCAACACTTATGATGCAGTGACTTGGTCATTAATATCTATGGAGGTTCAGCATAATATTGTGCTAAGGGGCATGTTTAGTAAAACATGCAAACTCTTGACACATGCTAACAGTGCACACGCAAGGTTAATCCTGTGCTATCCATCGTGTGCAAAGGGAAAGAAAATGGGCAGTGTAGGAACGGAGGGTGGGCACACCAGCGGGTGAAAGCCAGCCAGCATAAACATGTGGATAGTCATGGCTTAATGGCAGGAAGCCAACATGGATTTAGCCAAGGAAATTTTTGTCTCACTAATCTGTTATATTTTTTTGAAGGTGTGACTAAACAGCTAGATAAACATGAGCCATTTGATAGTGTATCTGGATTTTCAGAAAGCCTTTGACAAGGTCGCTCATGAGAGACTCTTGGCGAAATTAAAAATTTATGGGATAGGAGGCAGTGGAACTGCTTAAAAGATAGAAAACAAGAATAGGGCTAAATGGATAATTTTCTCAATGGAGAAAGGTGAATAGTGGAGTACTCCAGGGATCAGTGATGGGCCTGCTGCTTTTTAACATATTTATAAATGACCCGGTAATGGGAATAATGAGTGAGGTGATCAAATTTGCAGATGACACAAAATTATTCAAAGTTGTTAAAACACAAGAGGATTATGAAAAATTGCAAGATGACCTTGATAAATTGGGAGACTGGGCATCCAAATGGCAAAGGAAATTTTATGTTGACAAGTGTAAAGTTATGCACTTGGGGAAGAACAATCCAAGCCACAGTTACATGATGCAAGGTTCCACATTAGGAATAACCACTCAGGAAAAGGATCTGATGTCATCGTGGATAATACATTGAAACACTCTACCGAGTGTGTAATCAAGGCCAAGAAAGCAAACAGAATGCTAGGAATCATAAGGAAAAGAATGGAGAATAAAACCGAAGATATTATAATGCCTCAGTATCACTCCATGGTGTGACCGCAACTTGAATATTGCGTACAGTTCTGTCACCATAGCTTAAAAAGAATATAGCAGATTGGAAAAGGTACAGAGAAGAATGACCAAAATGGTAAAGGGGGTGAAAGGATAACTCTATGAGGAAAGGCTTAAAAGGTTAGGGCTCTTCAACTTGGAAAAGAGACAGCTGAGGGAGATATGATAGAAGTCTTTAAAATAATGAATGGAGTGGAACAGGTAAATGTAGATCGGTTGTTTACGCCTTCAAAAGGTAGAAAGACTAGGGGATACACAATGAAGCTACAATGTGGCACATTTTTTAAATTTAACCATTACAAAAGAAAGAAGAAATTATATCAAACATATAACCAGCCAACATCAATGAGGACACCATAATACAAAGTAATAAGCACCCTAGAGAATATATATAAAAACCCTCAATATATTGCCTGTACCAGAAACAGTATGCACAAAAAGAAAACAAACATTACTCTTTACTCTTTCCCTCGAAGAAACTATTCTAATTGATTTGACTCAAAAAATACATAATTAACACCTTGATATCCTAACAAACATTTACATGGATGTTTCAGAAATAAAGAAGCCCCCAGTGCCAAGACACGATGCTTCAACTCCAAATTAGCCTTCCTATGCAACTGCATTACTTTTGAAACATCCGGGAAAATTTGTATCGGCTGCCCGCAATATTTCTCTTTTTTCTTAGAAAAATATAAATGAAGAATAGTAATTTTATCAAAATGTGAAATAAAAGTAAGTAACAATGCTCCCTGAGAAGAAATCTCCTCCACGGAAGACTCAAGATAAGCAAAGAGATCTAAACTCACCTCCAGATTCAATTGATCCATTTCCCCACCAAAACCCATACCACCTCCCGCAGCGGACTTCTTCCCTAAAGGAACATAGTACAGCCTAGAAAACTTAATTGACTCTAGATTCAAAAACAATAAAACTTCTTTCAAATATTTATAAAACAAAATCGGCGGCGATAGGTAGTGGGTCCTGGAGAAATTCAAAAATCGCAAGTTCAAGGCTCGATGAGCATTCTCTAACATCTCATACTTCCTATGTAAAAGTAAAGAATCTTGTACAGATGTAACACACACTGACTGTAACTTAGAAACCTGTGATTCAATCTTACTAGTTCGAGATCCCAAAGTAGACAGGGCAGCCTCATACTCTGACATTTTAACCACTACCTCTTTAGAAAAATCAAAGATGCGCTTTAGAGAAATTTCAGTTTGTGAAACTACTTCCCAATATCCCGAAAAGAAATCTCCTGCGGGGAAGCAAGCGAGTCAGCAGAAGTCCCGAGATATTCAATAGGAAGAGGTAACGACACAAAGTGAAAAGAAGTCTCATCAATATTATCATTAGGAGGAGCCACTGAGGGAAGAGATGCACCAGAGACCTCCTCTAAACTTAACAAAGGAGAGGGGGACTTGGCAACTACAGTCGGTAACAAGCAGGGCGGGGTTAAACCCAATGCGGGAAGAGAGGAGAGTCTAGATCTGTACTCACAGTCAAAGCAGAAGCATCGTGTTCAAGTACTTGCCCGGACATATCCATTCCAGACAGCACCTTAACATGAGAGTCCATAGGGCCAACCACTTTAATCGCCTTGTTGACCTCTGGATAAGAACACTTCTTCCAACGCTTCCCCATAACCAGAACAAAAACCAAACACCTCCCTTCTCCTCATGTGCTCTGAAGCATGTGCCAACGGAGACGCGCCCGCAACTGCATCCCGCGGTAGGGCTAAGCTCTTATATAGCCCTTCCAACAGCCTGATGTCAGACGCCAGCAAACAGTTTCCGGGTGGAGCAAATCACTCACAATGCAGGAAATAAGCACAGCAGGTAATCCCCCCAATGTGGCATATTTAATAGTAATCAGAGAAAATATTTTTCTCTCTCAGCACAATCAATCTCTTGAATTCGTTATCGGAGGATGTAGTAAAAGCTGTTATTGTAGCTGGGTTCAAAACAGGTTTGAATGAGTTCCTGGAGGAAAAGTCCACAAATCATTATTAAGGAGGACTGGGGAAATCCACTGTTTATCCCTAGGACAAGCAGCATGGAATGTGTATACCTTTAGGAACCCAACAGGTACTTGAGACTTGGAATGGCGTTGTTAACAGGATATTGGACTTGATGGAGCCTTGGTCTGGTATATCTTATGTTCTTATGCTGCATGCTGTCGTGACTGCCAATTGCGAGGTTGCAGACAACAGGAGTACAGCTACAGGTCGGATCCACCATTTCCCATCCAAGTGGCAACAGGACACATGCAAGGAGAAATTGTTCCTGCCCCATCCACTAGCACCAGGAATTAGGCTACCACTGTGATGGGGACGTGGGAATGATCGGGGGTGGGTGGTTTCCAGTGCCTGCCATATTACCAATATGGTACATTGGGAGAAGAATCGAGGAGGGGCATAATAGGATATTAGGAGCTTTGTTCTACTGAGGAGAATCATATCGGTAGGAGTCAGATCGGGAGAGGAGTCAGATCTATGGAATGAGTTTGGCAGATAGGGAGGGTGGGATGGCCTATGGTTGTCAGCTTTGCTTGCTACTGTTGCTAGGGGTGAGCCAGCATTGGGCTTGCATTACATGCAGCAACAAAGTGTGGTTGTACCCATGCTATCTACTGCTGCATGTAACAAAGCTCCCATTTGATATGTGTCTGCTCTGCATGCTAAATGCAGGGTAGATGCTGGGAACACCCCCTGTATTTGCCACACAGGGTTTGTATTTTCCACTCATTTATTTCTGCTCTAAATTTGTGGTAGGTGCAAAATGTTACCTCAGCTTAGTAAACATGTCCAAGAGAAGTTAAAGGACACGTTCTTACATTATGGCATAAGCCCTGTGGATATTATGACCTGTGATGTTACTCAATACAAGATATTTTAGATAAATTTGAAGATGGCCATAAGTTTTTCTTAAGAGCCTAGTCTACTTTGATACTACCAAGGCCTGATTGTACAGTATTAGTTAAGGAGATATGAGTCTGCACATGAGGCAATGTGCTCTCCAGCCAGACAAAATGGCATCCGTGATGACAAGAATCTAGCAGGGAATCGCTAATGGCATGCCCTTTAAGAGATGAGCCCAGGAGAGCCTCCACTGGAGTGAGTGGCACTCAATGGAAGGAAGGATCAATCACATTTCATAATCCTGAGAGCACAGGGACCAATAAGAGAGAAGAGACCTTTGAAGTGAGTGCATGTGGGCCTGAGCCCAGGGTACAACATCTATTGTAGCTGCCATAGAATCTGGAGGTAATCCCACGATCTGAGAGCTATCGCATACAGGAAGAGCTGGAGCTGTTTGTGAAACCTGGTGTATTTGTCCTGAGTCAGGAACACCTGGCCCTCCTGTGTATCGAAGCGGGCCCTGAGAATGTCCATTGACTGAGATGGCTGTAGACAACTATTAGCTCAATTGACCACCCCGCCGAGGCTCTTCAGAAAGGAGACTACCCGAGAGACAGCTGAGAGAACCTCCTCATAGGATCTGGCCCTCAGGTATGGATGGACCCTGATTCCCTGCCAACACAAGGCCTCTGCGACGATCACCATGACCTTGGAGAATGTCCAAGGAACTGTGGTAAGTCCAAAGGGTAAGGCTCAAAACTGATAGTGTTATCCGAGCATGGCAAAGCACAGGAAGAAGTGGTGTTGCTCTATTATGGGAACATGAAAGTAGGCCTCCGCAAGATCCAGGGATACTAGATATTCCCCCGGATGGATCGCTTGTATGACGGACTTGAGAGTCTCCATTCAGAAGTGAAGACACTGATTGACGCCTTTGAGGTCCAGGATGTGCTGGACCGGAGCTGTTTCTTTTGGGGATGATGAAGTAAATGGAGTAGAGCCCGGATCCTCTTTCCATTGGTGGAACTGGCCAGATGGCTTGTAGCTGCAGGAGATGCTGAAGAGTCTCCTTGATCACCGTTCATTTGGCCTCTGAACCACAAGGGAAATAAGGAAGATGTCCCTTATGGGTCTGACACAATCAAGGGCGTACCCTTTGTAAAATTTATTTATTTATTTGAAAGGCTTACATATCACTTTTCCAAAGATCAAGGTGGCTTACATTAAACATAACAGAACTTTCCAGAGAACAAAGTTATTTATAACACAATAAACATAATAAAACTGAACAGCTTTACATATAACATGTGAGCAGTAAAGTATATGTAGGAAATTAAGTGGGCTTTGGCATCCATTTGTTCTTAAGTAACTAGGGTCCATTCCTGAGCAAACTGATGGAGGTGGCCACCAACCTGCAACTCCGTGGAATGGACCTTTGACCCCAGAAGGAGGACCGAGTGACCCCAGAAAACTTGTTGGAAGCAGAATAGAAGTCCCTCAGCCTCCGGCTGCCCTGAAAGGACTGTGACTTAGAGCTGGTTTTCACGAAGCTAGAAATGGATCTGCCCTGGCGATATCTATGAGAATCCCTGAAGCAAACCCTGGAGGAAGAAGAGGATGCGACGTATGTTGTAGATCTACGAGCAGAGGACTTTGGCTTGTCTTCAGAGAACGTCTGATGCTTAACCTCGCCCCAAATCCTTCACCAGCTTTTCGAGGTCCTTGCCAAAAAGAAGCTTGCCCTTGAAGGGTAGTAAGACGAGCCTTGGAGGCAGCATCTGCATTCCAGTAGCAGAGCCACAGCCAATGACAGGCAATGGTGACAATGGCTACCGAGTGTGCTGCTAGGCATAAAAGGTCATAAAAGGCATCAGCAAGAAAGGCCATCATGGACTCCAAGCGAGCAGTCACAGGGTCTTCCGGGAGGATCTGCAGCCAACGTAACAGGTCTCAGGTAGCCAGGCCGCTGCAGACTGACATCTGAGGAAAATGGCCGAGGAGGAAAAGGCTGTCTTCAAGAGCCCTTCAACCTTCTTGTTGTGCTGATCATGAAGGACGGCAGTCTTCCACCAGGATGGTGGTATGTTTAGTCATGGCAGTAATGATGGCATCTACCATTGGAAAATGAAGCCATTGTTCTAGATCCAAAGGAGACCAGAGATAAAAGCAACCTAAATGTTGAGCCAATCATAAGGCCACATCCTGAGAAGCCCACTCCAGGGAAACCATTTGTTGAAGCTCGGTGGGAAAAGGAAAAGCCTTGGAGGGCTTTTTAATCCCTACAATGATGGGATCTGGCTACGTTTTGCTTGGAATTGCAACAGAATGAGGCTGCGGCTCAGTGAAGTTCAAAGCCTCCACTATTTGGACAATGAGAGCCTGCAGCTCCTCCTTTCTGAAGAGTCTCATGTTGTGGCCATCATCTTCATCATCAGGAGTATCCTCCAGGGGGGGGACAACTCGCCCTCCTCCCAGTCAGAACCCAAGTCAGATCTTGTTCCTTTGAAAGTTTCTCTCTGTCATCCTCCAAGAACCAGGAACAGCCACCACCCACCCAGCTCCTGTGAGAAGCTGTGAAGGCGGGTCTGGGCCACTTCTTGAGAAACAACAGTGGCAATCCTGGCATGAGACCTGCCACCACAAATCCCATGCCTGGTAGAACAGGCACAGGAACTGAGGGTCCGCATATTCCATAGATTGAAGTAGGAAAATCAGAGGAAGAGTTTCAGGTAAGGGAGTAGGTAGTACTGGAGACACGGTGGAACCCGACTGGGCAGGCAAACTGACCGCAGGGGAGGATTCAGGAATTCACAGATCCGAGGAAGCTACTGCCCCCACAGAAGAGGGTCCTCCTTTATCAGCCAAACAGGAGGTACACTGATCTCCAACTAAACCCTTCTGCTTGCATGCACAGCACAGGCATCTCTGAGTAGAAGAGGGCATAATGCAGAAAAAAGAAACCGTACTACCTAAAATGGCAGGGCAAGCCAGGGAGAGGTAGAAAAACTTTCCTGTTCTCTCAAGATGGCTGTCATTCCAAGCAGAAACCGCAGGAAGAAAAAACAGCAAGAGACAGTGTTTCAGAAGCTAAGAAAAGACAGCGAAATGAAAATCGCTGCCACGGGCTAAAATTAAAGGCGGAGAATAGAAAACTAAAAATGGAGCAGCACAAAAGTGAACTGCACAGGGCAGAGAGCAGCAAGGAAGGAAGAAACCGGCAGCACAGACACAAACAACCAACCCGATGGACTGGAGGAAGGCAGGAAAAAAGCCTCACACCCACAAAGACTGTGTCTGCAATAGAGGGAGAGAAGAAAGGTACAACTCACAGATCTTGGAGCCTGAAATCAGAATTGCAGCTGCCCAGCCGTCCGCTGTTCCCAACTGAAGAATAGAAAGATTCCAAGCTATATGACCGAAAATCTTTTTTTTTAAAACTTTATCGAACCAAAATAAGAAAGACTAAAGGCTCCATTGCTGGCAGCTGGACTAGCCAGACTGACGCTCTGAAGGAGGGAAAGAACTGAACTGCTCCTCCTGAGCAGAAGCTCACATCCTCAGAGAGATGTTACCTGATCCTCTTGAGCAGGAGCAATCTTCAAAACACAGAAGGAGTGGGAATTTTTCAAAGAACAGCACTTGTGCCTCCTTAGACATCCGCCCTCAGGAAAAATACTACACTGACAATACTCCCTCCAGGAGTTTGTCAGGAGCTCAAAGAGACGTCCACCAACTGCTGGAGACAGAGAAAATACTGAAGCTGGCCCCTAGAGAGAAAGGGTTAATTACCTAGGCTGATGTCACAAAGTTTCTAGAATTTTCTCTATCTCCATCATCTGCTAACAGGGGGAGTTAACCCACTAGTCTGGACTGATCTAGCAGGATGAATTTATTTTTATTTATTTATTTATTTAGCAAGCATTTGTAGCCCGCTCCTTCCAGCGATCAGAAGCAGGTAGGATTACTATTGTGAAACTGCCGAATCAAGGCAGGTACAAATTTTGTTTACATACAGATTGTCAGAAAAGCACATCATACAGAGTTAACACTTCTTAGCTATGGGGGAGTTCATTTACATATATACATAAATACATATATACAGGATAATCTTCTTGGACACAGTGGTCAGGGGCTGCTCCATCTGTGGGTTTAGTTCAGGTTGAAATGTGATTGGAAAATGTGCGTTTTGAGTTTCTTTCTGAAGTCTAGAAGGTCATTGCTAGCTCGTAGTTCTGGTGGGAGTTGGTTCCACAGTGTTGGCGCCGCATATGAGGAAGCCCTGTGGCTGGTGTTAGCTTTGGCAGATCTTATATCTGTTGGAGTGTGAAGGATGTTGGAATTGTGGGTTCTTCTGTTTCGGGTAGGAGGTTGCAATCTTACTAGGTTGTTGAGGAAGGAAGGTGCTAAGTTGTGGATGAGTTTGAAGGTGGTTGTTAGTATTTTGTATTTTGTGCGAGCTGTTATGGGTAGCCAGTGTAATTGAATTAGTACTGGTGTGATGTGGTCACTTAGATTTTTCTTCATTATGACCCTGGCAGCTACATTTTGTGCCATTTGTAATATGTTTAGGTTTTTTTTAGGTAAACCTTGTAGGATGGCGTTGCAGTAGTCAAAATGTGGCATGATGAGTGCTTGGGCCACTGTTCTGAAGTCTTGGGGATCAATAATATTCCGAATGGGTTGGAGCACTCTAAGCTTGTGGAAAACTGCTCTGTTGGTCTTTCGGAGGTGTTTTTCCATCTTTAGGTCACAGTCAAATGTGACTCCTAGATACTTTATTTCTTTTTTTGTTTGGTAAGTGTTGTTACATAGTGTTACTGATGTGGGAGGGTCAAAATTCGGTTCTTTGGAGATATACATTACTTCGGTTTTTTTGTGATTAATTGACATACTACTTTGTTGTAACCAGTCTTGCATCTCTCCGATACATGTCTCCAGTGGGTTGTAGTCTGGGTTTTTAGTGTCTAGTTGTGTGTATAGCATGATATCATCGGCATAGATGTGGTAATTAATTTCGTGCCGTGAGAAAATTTTGCATAGTGGCTGCATATATATGTTAAACAGAAGTGCTGAGAGAGCAGAGCCTTGGGGGATTCCCTGTGTTTGTGAGAAAGATTCTGCTTTTTCTCCGTTGAATTGAACCTGTTGTGTTCGATTTAGGTTTAGGTTTATTTATTTGATATGACCGCCTTTCTGGGTAATCAAAGCGGTGTACAATTGATAAAATACATAAAAATTCATAAAATACATAGAATAAAATTATACAAGTAAAATTATAAAATACGTAGCATAATCTATACAAATCATAAAAAACATATTACATAAACTTTGGGCAACATATTACATAAAACTTTGGGCAAGCCAGAAAAGAAAGGAAATATACAATTGGTGTAGGATAGAAGCTGGTATGCAGAGAACACAAGACAGGATACAATAGGTGGGTAGGTACAGCAGGAGTAGATTCACACAAAAGGGGAAGGGATATTGAAGGCCAATGAAAAGAGATGAGTTTTAAGATTTTTCTTGAAAATTGTGAATTGTGGTTCCAATCGGAGGGAAGGGGGAAGAGAGTTCCAATGTGCGGGACCAGCAAAGAAGAAAGCAGACAGACGCGTGAACTGAAGGTGAGCGCGGGAAGGTGGGGGAAGGGCAAGGCGGTTAAGATGGAAAGAACGTGGAGTGTAACGGGGGGAGTGAAAAGATAGGAGGTCAGACAAATAAGATGGGATACCAGTGTGATAGACTTTATGGAGTAAAGTCAACAGTTTAAATTGAGAGCGAAAAGGGACCGGCAACCAATGGAGGTGAAAAAGTAAGGGAGTGACATGATCTCGTAGAGCAGAATGAGTGATGAGACGTGCAGCGGTATGTTGTATTCTCTGGAGCCGATTCACCTGATTTTTGGGGAGACCAAGAAACAAAGCATTAGAAAAGTCCACCCGTGACATAACTAAAGACAGTACTAACGTGGTCAGAGCAGAAGGGGAGAGAAAAGGGCGGATAGAACGGATTTGTCGAAGGAAAAAGAAAGAGGTTTTAGTAATATGAGAGATGTGAGAATGAAAGGAGAGATCTGAGTCAAAGTGAATGCCTAAATACCGGAAGGTAGAAACTAATGGAACTGGGGAGTTAGAAAAAGAAGGGGCTAAAGTGGGGGGGGGGGGGGAGCACCATATGTGAACCAGATAGCAAGGGTCTTTGTGAGGTTAAGATGAAGACAGTTAGAGGTGAGCCAATCTGCAACAGAGGAAAGACAAGAGTTCAGAGGGGTGAGATCAGGACAGGAGGAAGAAGTGTGATGGAGTAAGAGAATGTCATCCGCGTAAAAGAAAGCTGAAATACCCGACTGTTGAATAAGAAGTGCAAGGGGAGCAAGAAAGAGATTAAAATGAAGGGGGGCAAGAACGGAGCCCTGTGGAACCCCACAGAGGAGGTGCTGTGGATCAGAAGGGGAGGAGGCAGTTGAAGAAGGAAGAACCGTGCAAGAACGAGAGGAAAGAAAGGAGTGAAACCAGTGATAGACAGTACTGCAGAGACCAGCTTCACGAAGACGGTGAAGAAGAAGGGAGTGATCGGAGTGAAGGGAGATGTAGGATGAGAACCATTTTAGTGGGGTTCCTGTTATTCCTATTGATTTTATCCTATTTATGAGGGTCCCATGATTAACTGTATCAAAGGCAGCTGAGATGTCAATGAATACAAGAATGTACATTTTCTTTTTGTTTTCAAGGCCCTTTAGGAGGTTGTTAAGTAGAACTAGTAACAGGGTTTCAACTCCATGATGTTGCCTGAAGCCATATTGCTGGTCATCAAGAGGAGCACTGTCAGTCAGATGGTCTTGGAGTTGTAGAAGGACCGTTTTTTCTATGATCTTTGCCAGGAATGAGATACTTGATATGGGACGGTAGGAGGCTGGGTCTTCTCCGTTGAGTGTAGTGTTTTTTAGGATCGGTCTAATGACTGATTTCTTTAGTTCTGAGGGCATGATTCCTTGTTGTAGGGATAGGTTAACTATGTGTGCTATGTGAGGTGCTATGTCTTGTTTCACTGCCTTGATCCAGGATGCAGGACAGGGATCTAGTGGGGAGGTGGTGCTTTTCAGGCTTGTGACAATGGCTGTGATTTGCTTGGTTCCTATTTTGTGGAAGTGCTCCCATAACTGGTTTTGCGTTGTGTTTTTCTCACTTCTGATTTGTGGTATTGGTGGGGGGGGTGGAGGACCAGGGGCCGTCAGTTTGGTCGCGTAGTGGTTTGCCAGTGTTTGGACCTTGATGGATTTGTTGAGGTTGGCATTTTGGTCGGTTTTGGTTAGTGATTTGACTAGTTCAAATAACTCTCGTGGGCGATTGATTGCCTTGTTTAGGATGTTGGTGTGATGTAATTTTTTTGCATTGTTCACGTCGTCTTTGTATTTTGCGAGATGGGCCATGTATTTAGTTTTGAGATCGGAGGATTTGGTTTGTCTCCATTTTCTCTCTATTTTACGGAGCTCCCTTTTTGATTTTATTAGAGTTCCTGTGTACCAGGGTTCCGAGTTGATCTTATGTGGGTTTGATGTGTGTTTCAGAGTTGGGTTAGATGTATTTTGGATGTGTGTGTTCCATCTGTTAGTTAGTTCGTCTAGGTCTGTGGAATCTAGGTTTATGTGGGATGCAATGGTGCTTATGAGGTGTTCCTCGTTGAGTTTGCTGAATTTCCTAATGGGGTTGGTCATTCTCATCTCCTTTGAGTTTTTGGGTTGGCACTGTAGTTTAAGTTTACAGTTGATTTGGTGGTGGTCTGACCATGGTACTTGAGTTATGTTTATTATAGGTGGTTCATTGCTTTGTTGTGGATTTCTGGGTATGAAAATCATATCTAGGATGTTTCCTCTATCGTGTGTGGGGTTGCTTATTATTTGTTGGAAACCCAATTGAAAGAATATACGAGGTGTGACAAAAAAGAAACGAGACTGTCCCATAAATGTTTTATTACAAAATCTACAGAGAAATTGTCTCCTTCAAAGTAACCCCCCCAGAGTTAATGCACTTCTGCATTCACTTGAGGTCCCTCTGCTGCATTCACTTGAGGTCCCTCTGCTCTCAGTAGCCTTGATCTCTTCTACAGAGATGAAATGAGTTCCTTTGAGCACAGTCTTCAGCCTGGGGAAGAGCCAGAAGTCGCACGGTGCGAGATCTGGGGAATTAGGAGGGTGGTCAAGAGCTGTGATCTGTTTGTTGGCCAAGATCTGCCTCACACTGAGCACAGTGTGCGCGGGCATGTTGTCATGGTGGAGCAGCCACGACTTGTCTCTCCACAAAGCCTGCCTGCTGCACCGAACCCGGTCATGGAGGCGATTGAGGACCTGCTGGTAGAAGTGCTGGTTGACTGTCTGACCCTCAGGCACAAACTCATGATGGACCACTGCATTCTGGTCGAAGAATGCGATCAGCATGACCTTCATCCTTGATTTGGACATGCGCGCCTTCTTGGGTCTGGGTGACAGTCGAGTCTTCCACTGCAGGCTCTGTCTCTTGCTTTCAGGGTTGTACTGGAAGACCCAAATCTTGTCTCCTGTGATGACTCGGCCAACGAACTCTGGATCTTCTCCGATCTTCTCTGGCAAGTCTCAACAAACTTTGACCCGGTGTTTCTTCTGGTCGTCCGATAAAAGCTTGGGCAGCATCTTGGTGCACACCTTCCGCATTCCCAGCTCCTGTACCAATATGGTCCGCACTGACTCCCTGTTCAGACTGAGCTCCTCAGCTATCATCTGCACCATCAATCTGCGATCACTCCGCACCAGCTGGTTCACTCTGTCAATGTTCTTAGCCGTCTTTGTTGTGGAAGGCCGTCCTGACTTGGGGTCATCCTCCACCTCCTTGTGGCCAGTGTTGAAGCATTTGTGTCATTCGAAGACTCGCGGCCTTGACATTGCATCTTCTCCATAAGCCTTTTAGAGAAGTTGGAGACAGTCAGTTGGGCCCTTCTCCAACTTAACCAGAAATTTCAAGTTGATTCTTTGCTCCATATTTCTGCCACCTCCAGTTGCGTGACGAAGCGATGGAGCAGTATGCTACAAAAAAACCTGAAAAAGAAAAACAGAGTGAGAGAGATGAAAAATATTATAGCAGAATAGTGGCAAGATGTTTTACAACACAGTGACATAAGCGGTTAGCCAACTGGCATTGATTCATGGGCGTGGCTGCCACAGTCTCGTTTCTTTTTTGTCACACCTCGTATTACAAAGCATCGTCCCCAGAATAGATCACCTTCCTACTTTGAGAAAACTGGCCATTTAATCTTTTTAACCAATTCCCAATCACTAACAAGACACTATCTCCTATTGTTTAGCTTTTTAATTTTCTCAGTAGTTCTTCATGAGGGACTTCATCAAAAGCTTTCTGAAAATCCAGACGTGCAGCCCCGCAAGCCATCTGGACCCAATTCCCCCTCCGGCTCTCCCCGTATGTCCTGAGCAGCAGGACGGGGAGAGCCAGCGGGGAGCAGGAGGGCAGGCCAGAAACCAGGATTTACAGGGCTGATTCAGGTCACGGCCCTGTACATCCTGCGTGGTCCATGGCGACGTGCTGCTTATTCCACCTTCAAGGTGGAATAAGCAGCACAGACCTGGTGATAGGGACAGGGACTGGGTCTGGGTGTGGAGGGTGGGGTCCCTGACACCAAATCCAGGCCTCGACTGGCCAGCCATGGGTTGGGTGGTGGAGAAAAGAGGGGACCGAGCCGCTGCAGCAAGGGGAGACTGCGGGGTATGCTAGGCCATCCCTCAGGCCTGATTCTGGTTACCGTGGGAACGTTTTGTTCCCGTGGCCCAGAATCGTGTCCTAACGGGCCCATCTTGCATAGGTCCATCCAGATGACCTAGATGTGCCCCTTCGTACACTGGGCTTCACATCAACTAGGACCGTACCAAACAATGCGCCCTGTGCGACTGGTGAACCTGCACTCCCAATTCCCAACTGTTTGCAGGAATTTGCATTTGCCAGGCTTCCTGACATCAGCACCACTTCTATATTTGCATGTAGCCACACTACTCGCACAGCCCTTGGTATGGCCCTGATGTCAACTGATTCACTTTGACCCACATATTTATATATGTCTTTAAAAAATGTAGCAGATTGGTTCGAAAAAGATAAAACGCTGTGCAGACTTTCTGATGTACTCTGTCTTTTTGAGATAGTAAATGAGCTCATTTTTAGTTGTGAATATGGAGAGTCTTGTGCTGGTAACTTATGAAGTTTAGAATAGAAGGTTGTTAAGTGCCATTGAGTCGATGTTGACTCATGGCGACCCTTTGGATAGTTGTCCTAAATTGTGTCCGGTCTTCAGTCAGGCGGCTCATTGTTGAGAGAATGGCACCCATAGCTCCTGTTATTGTATTGATCCATCTCATTGCTGGTCTTCCTCTTTTGCATTGCCAAGCATGATGTCTTTCTCTAATGATCTCTCTCTTCGCATGATGTGTCCAAAGTATGAAAGTCAAAGTCTTGTCACCTGAAGCAATACTATTTCGTCATTAATGTAAAAAGATGCTTTGGCAGGAACTTAGGAAGAGCTTGCAGGACTACCTTATTATGAAGAAACTGTGCATATGGTTCATATATGACTAAAGACTGAAAATCACTGATTCTTCTGCTGAAGTGAATACTACCAGAAAAAATGCTTTCCATTTTCAGTTTTTCAGAGACAAAGATTTCATCAGCTCGAATGGTGGTTTCATGAGAGAAAAAACACAATGTTCAGGTCCCATGGGAACAGAGGCTTCTGATATGGAGGTTTCAGGTAAAGAAGGTCTCTTATGAATTTGGATAAAATAGGAATTTGGAACTTGATCTATCAGGACATCATAGGCTGAGAAAGCACTGAGATTTTGCCCCCCCCCCCCCCATTTTACTGCATAATGTGTTTTTATTGTAAACTGTTTTTTACATACCCATATCTAAGATTTTAATAAACATAATAAACAATAATAAACATAAAATCTGATAGAGGATGTATAGAGTCCAAACTGGTAGTGATGGTACAGATACTGGAGTATGGTATTTGGTCACCATCAAAAAGAGTCATAGTCATTAGTAGAGCAGCAGATGGAAAACCTCTTCCTTTGAAAGCATATGAACATCCTGTGGAAGGTTTCCTCTTTGCTATTAAAATAACATGAATTGGAGGTGAAGTCCAAAGGAGACAACTTGGGAGACAACTTTGCACTGCTCAACTTCCATGCCATCAGAGCCAGGCTCTAATGCAAGAAAGCATCCCAGCCTTGTGTTATATACATTGGAAAGATTTTGAGCTTGCATGGAGGGAGAACTAAGAGCTTTTTCAGAAGAGAAAACCAGTTCTGTCAAAGCCAGTATAGCACTACAAGAATCATTGCACTGGCCTCCTCTGGAACTTGCTAGCATAGTTTGGGCTATTATGGGGATGGGTAAGTAAGAAAGAAGATGAGTCAAATCTAGTTTATGGCTAGAGCAACACCAGCAAGACAAATTGGAGACAGACATACAAAAGAATAAAGGGGTAGCTTTGAGTTCGTGTTGCTGATAAACAAGTCTATTTGAGGATTGCCTTGGTTGCAAAAGTATGTGTTGTAAAATTTGAGGATAGATTGCACTCAGGATAGTGAAGTATTCTGCCAGATCTGTCCACTAGGTGATTTTGGTTCCCTAGGATGTAGGTGGCTTGAGTGACTATGTGATTGAGGATCACAAGGTCTTATGTCTATGTTGCTTCTCAACATAGTCGAAGGGACTCTACACCTCCTGATTTGTTGATGTAAAATTTTTGTTTGGATCAGGAGTGTCCGATCAGGGGTTCTCAACCTAGTCCTTGGGACACACCTAGACAGGTTTTTAAGATATCAATTCTCCAAATATCTGCTGTAAATTCAATATACTGTCACCACTCTAGTGATCAGATTATCAAATCACCCTTAAGATCAAATCATCTACTTAAGGAGAAAAAGAATTCAGGCACAGAATCCATTAGTTTTCTTTAGGATTGTTATTGTATCAATCATAAATCAAAACACTCCTTAAAATCACTTCATAATTAATATTGAGTGAACTTAATTCACCCTATTTTATAGAGGTAGAGACACAGCCTGAGACTGACTGAAGCTTCCCTCAAACTGGCTGATTAAAATCACCGTGGATAGAGTCCTGAAGGTGCAGAAGGCAAAATGATGGCCACATAGGGCCCGGTTTTCTAAGGCCTTTACATGGGTAACTTCCCTAGTTACCCATATAAAGGCTTAATCCAGGATTTTCAAAGGGCTCCTACATGGGTAGGGCCCTTCGAAAATCCCGGATAAGTCCCTAATGCGCCCAGATGCTATGCGGGTAACATTGGGGCATGTTAGGGACATTCCAGAGTGAAGCGGGGCGGAGGAAAGGGCTACACGGGTAGCAGCGATTTTCAATGCTAACCGCGTAGCCCTCTGCGCCTTAAAGATAGACTCCCACTCACACCTGTCCAGGCTAGTGCCGGATTCAAAATGGTGTCTGTGATCCCCCTTAGGTAATTTGCATGCATTTGCATCTTATTAGTATTCAACGCTTGTTTGGGCAGCAATATATGCATTACAGTAAAGTAACATATGTTATTGCCCTTTAATGTACATCAAGTGCCAAAAAAGGTGAGTTATTGCTGTAACGACTTTAGTAGTTACTGCCCCTTAGTGCATTGGCTTTAATTGGGCATTGTATAGGAGATTCATATGGACATATAAACAATGAAAGCACTAATAAGAATTGAAAGGAGTTGTTTTAGACCTATGATTGAAAAGAACCAGCCAAAGCAAATTTAGCTTTAAGGCATTCTTTTGAGGTCTTTTTTACCGCCTACACTTAAGGATTACCAGAGAAGAAATTATTTAAATAAAGGACAAGTAGAAGTCATTATATTTTCTTAAAGATGTATTTCCCTCCATTTGTAGCAAAATACTATTTTTACAAAATTACCCTCCACAAGCAGTTGACATATTACCTTTAGCCTCTTGTCCAGGTATGCTGGAGGTACCCATCCTTGCCTTGAAGGGCTGGATTTAGTCGGTTTGGTCCTGACAAGCCACTTAAGAAGATGAGCTGAGTCAAGGACTTCCACATACTGCCCTTCTTTCAAGGAAATGGCTTCTTTGTCAGTTCCAGCAGGTGTATAGTCAGCCATGACCATGTAAATATCAAAAATCTGTAGATGGAAAGAATATGGGAAAGTTAAAGAAATGTTCATGCATAAACTCAGTTTCTGTTTAGTTAGGACTATGGCCATGCCACGTTGAATGTGTCTCATCTCAGAAGCTAAGCAGGGTAGGGCCTCATTAGTACTTGGATGGGGATTCCACCTTGGAATACCAGGTGCTATAGGCTTGCTACAAAGAAGAAAGGCCTGGAAATCTACTTCCAGTTGCATCATGGGTATAGTCACAACAAGGAGAACTGGTCACAGGAGTACACATTGGTGTATGTTTACTAATCGGCGGTAGCGGCTTCTGTGCGATATCAAAGCCGGGGCCCCAATGACTTCAATGGGAACATGGCTCCGATATCACACGGAAGCCACTACCACGACTAGTAAACATGCGCCATAGACTCAATGACACTTAATAACAATGGGCTCGAAATTCATTTGTGACGGCTATGCACCTCTAAGGTGCACAGCCATCGCTGCCGAACTATAACCCCGGATATTCAACCCGGGACCATATCCAGCCACTGGCATTAAATATCCAGGGTTGCCACACAGCTGCAAACAGCGCAGAAGCTAAAGCGTAGTTACTCATCTGTAACAGGTGATCTCCGGAAACAGCAGGAATTTAGTCCTCACATATGGGTATCGTCGGTACCGACGGAGCCTGCGCGGGAACGCTCCCCAGCGTCCAATAGGAATGCTTTTGGGAGCATCCCTCAGCACATGCGTGCTGCCTTTCCAGCTGTCCCTCTTCAGTTACGTTTGTAGCTGAGTGAAAGGATAGAGGGAGAGAGGAAAGAGACAAAGAGAGAGAGAGACAACTCCTAGGGGAGGTGGGTGGGTTGTGAGGACTAAATTCCTGCTGTTCCCGGAGATCACCAGTTACAGGTGAGTAACTACGCTATCTCCAGGAACAAGCAGGAATGTAGTCCTCACATATGGGGACTCCCTAGCTGAAGATGCCAGGGAGATATCCCCAGGAAGGTGCCACCATCAAAGGTGAGAAACATTCCTCCCATGGATCTCTGGCATCCCACCAGAGTTGGTGGGTAGGAGTTGGTTTAGGTTTGACAGAGATTTTGAAGAACAGCTTGGCCAAAGAAGGCATCCCGACGGGAGGCTTTATCTAGGCAGTAGTGGGCTGTGAAGGTGTGTACCAAAGTCCAGGTGGCTGCTCGACAAATGTCATCGATAGACACAGAGTGGAGATTAGCCATAGAAGCTGCCATGGCTCTCACATTGTGAGCTGTGACATGGTCCTGAAGAGAAAGACCCTTACTCTCATAAGTAAAGGATATGCATTGGGCAATCCATTTAGATAAAGTTCTTTTGGAGACTGGAAGTCCCAAATGACTAGGGTCAAAAGCTACAAAACGTTGCGAGGACTTTCTATGTTGCTGTGTTCTTTGCGGCCCTCTTACAATCCAAAGTATGAAGGTTTCTTTCTGCAATAGAGGCGTGAGGCCTCGGAAAAAATACAGGAAGGTAAATTGATTGGTTTAAATGAAAAGGCGAAACCACCTTTGGCATAAAGTGTGGATGAGTTCGAAGAACAACCTTATCATAATGAAATCTAGTATAAAGAGGATCAGCCACTAAAGCTTGCAATTCACTAATGCGACGGGCAGAGGTGATTGCAATCAGGAAGATGACCTTCCAAGTCAAAAACTTAAGGTCTGTAGTGGCTAAAGGTTCAAAAGGCGGCTTCATGAGCTGCCTGAGAACTAGATTTAGATCCCATGCTACCGGTGGTGGCTTGATGGGAGGTTTAATCAATAAAAGGCCTCTCATAAATCTTGATAGGAGTGGATGAGAGGAAATTGGTTGTCCATTTAGAGGCTTATAAGAAGCTGCAATTGCACTAAGATGGACTCTTACCGAATTGGTTTTTAACCCAGAATTCGATAAGTGAAGGAGATACTCTAGTATCAATTCTAAGGGTATGACCAGGGAGTTTAATCCCTTCTTAGAGCACCATATAATAAAACGTTTCCACTTGAAGGCATAAGATCTTCTTGTGGAAAGTTTCCTAGAAGCCTGAAGGATATCTTTTACCTGCTGGGACAGGTTGAAATCCTGGAGGTCTAAGCCTTCAATAACCAGGCCGTGAGGTGCAGGGACTGGGGATTCGGGTGCCATAGCATCCTGTTCTCCTGGGAAAGGAGATCTGGAGCATGCCCTAACTCCAGAGGTGCCGCTTGAGAGAGATGCAGAAGCAGGGAATACCATGTTTGGCGTGGCCATCGTGGTGCTATGAGAATCATGCGACCCCTGTCTCTCTGAAGCTTGAAAAGTGTCTTGGGGATGAGGGGAATGGGTGGGAAGGCATAAAGGAAGTCCTGACCCCAGTGAAGGAGGAAGGCATCCCTTGCCTGACAGTTGTGCGCCGGAATCCTGGAACAGAACCGGTGAGGTTTGGCATTCAGTGGACTTGCAAAGAGGTCTATGTCTGGAGTGCCCCAGAGATGAAATATCTTTGCCACTTGGTCTAGGTGGAGTGACCACTCGTGAGGTAGCAGTACTCGACTGAGTTTGTCTGCCCAAAGGTTTTGAATGCCTGGAAGATATACCACTAGAAGGTGAATTTGATGCTCTCTGGCGAAGGCCCATAGTCGTAAAGCTTTGTTGCATAACGACAGAGAGCCTGTCCTGCCCTGCTTGTTCACAAAGAACATGGCTACCTGATTGCCCATCTGGACTAGGACTGTCTTGTAGCTGAGCTGGGCGTGGAACACTCGAAGAGCTAAATAAATTGCTCTTAACTCCAGGAGATTTATGTGTAAACCAACCTCCTGAGGAGTCCAGGTTCCCTGGGTAGAGAGATGATTCAGGTGTGCTCCCCAACCCACCTGTGATGCATCTGTAGTTAGGGTGGCCTGAAAGAGGGGTTGATGGAAAGGAGACCCTACTGTCAGATTTTCTTGTGATTGCCACCATTGGAAGGACAAAATTAGTCATTGAGAGATTGTTATTTTGTCCGACAAATGACCCGTGGCCTGTGTTCACTGTATGGAGAGGGTCCACTGAGCTGATCGCATGTGGAGGCAAGCATATGGGACTACATGAACTGTGGATGCCATGTGTCCCAGCAACTGCAGTAGCTCCCGAGCAGTGAGGGAGGATTTGCCTGCTGCTTGGGAAGCTAACTGCATTATGCAAAGACACCGGGCTTGTGGAAGAAAAGCCCTTGCCTGTCTGGTATCCAGACAGGCTCCTATGAATTCTAGGTGTTGGGAAGGAACTAGTTGAGATTTCGGGAAGTTTATTACCAATCCCAAATATTGGAGGATTCACACTGTACGAGACAGTGCAGTGCTGGTCTCTGTCACTGTGGAGGCTCGGATGAGCCAGTCGTCTAAGTAAGGGAAGACATAAATCACCAGGGTTCGTAGAAATGCCGCTACTACTGCCATGCATTTCGTGAATACTCTTGGTGCTGAAGCCAGACCAAAAGGAAGAACCCTGTACTGGAAATGTCTTCCCCTGAAAAGGAAACGTAAAAATTTCCTGTGATCTGGATGGATAAGAATGTGAGTGTATGCATCCTTTAAGTCTAGAGAGCAAAGCCAGTCCTGGCTTTGAAGGTATGGCAGAAGAGTTCCCAGAGAAATCATTTTGAATTTCTCTTGAAACAGGTATTTGTTCCAATTTTCTGAGGTCTAGAATAGGTCTGTGTCCTCCTGTTTTCTTTGGAATAAGAAAATAGGGGGAGTAGAACCCTGCACCCTGTTGAAGAATGGGTACTTCCTCTATTGCGGGGCAAGAAGTGTGGAGACCTCGTAATCTAGCAGATTGTCTGCAGAGGTTTGTGAATTGAACTGCTTTAGAAGTGTAGGAGGGGGTAAGCTGTGAAAATGAAGTTTGTACCCCTCCCCTACAATGGACAAAGTCCACTCTTCTGCTGTTATCTGATGCCATCTGTTGACAAAGTGGCATAGCCTGCCGGGAATATTGGGGGGTTGAGGACCCCTCAGAGGCAGGAAGGCAAAGCTCTCTGGGAAGGAGTCAAAGCCCTTGAGGGGGCTGAACCTGGAGATATATGATATATGAGCTGATCCTAGCTGAAAGCATGGATGCTTGAAAAGTTCTGCGTCCAAAGGCATCCAGAGTCCTGCATTCACGACCTGGAGGATTGGATGCATGTCTTTTTGCACTTTTCATTCTACGCATGACTGACTCCACTACCATTGAGTGGTGTGGCAGCTGAGTTTTCTGAAATCCAGGACATGGTGGGACTCGATACATTGTATCAAGCCTCCTAGAGTGAGGAGACGTAGTCAGAGGTGTCTTCTACATTCTGAGCATCAAGCTATGCAGAATTTCATGGATAGGCAGAGTAGTTGCCTCCTTAGGAGCTTTAGGATATTGGAGGATTTCCAATTCCTTTGCTCTGGGTCCCTCTTCAGGAGCTACTGTGATTGAAAGACCTTTCGCCATATCACGGATGAAATCCTGAAATGACAAGTCCTCTGGAGGTGACATTCTGCGTTGGGGAGAAGAGGGATCTTCTAGGAGAAACCCTCTAGTGCCAGCAGAATTGTCAGAGTCTTCGGAATCGAAGTATTCCTGACCCCGATGCTCCTGCAAAGCACGATCCCGGTATCGATCGAAGTCGGTACTGAGGTGACCTGGTACCACTTTATCCCCTCCAGCCAGAGGTGGAATGGGAAGAGTTACCATCGAGGCCGGTACCATCAGTACCGGCATCGTCGGTGTCGGTACCGGCATCAGTGTTGATGTCGGCACCGGTGCCCTTGGGACAACCAGTACCGCAGCTGAGAGAAGAGCTGCGATACTGCGTTCAATAGCAAGAAACCTCTGGTCTATCGACGCTGCCGATGCCTGGGTGTCGGTACCAGTACCGGTAAGAACGGCCGGAACCCCTAAGCATGGCACAGGTAGTTCTTGCGAGGTTGAGGCCTCGAGAACATCCTGAAGCCCCATTGATGCTTTGGAAGCCGAAGCCTCCCGCCTGGGCTGTTTTGCCAGTGTGGTTCCCTCAAGGGCAATGCCAATGGCCTTTTGATGCTTAGCAGGAGAGCTACCCTTTGAGGACCGGCTTTTGTGTTTAGTTACCTGAGATTCATGGGAGGAAGAAGAGGCCCTTGATGATGTTGATGCAATGGATCTGGCATCTGAAATAAAGAGGGTACCGAGCTTTGCGGCCCGGTTCTGTCTTCCTCTTTTGGTCATCCCCATGTAGGAGAGACATTCAGTTGGAGAATGATCAGGTCCTAATCATTTTAGACACCAATCATGGGTGTCAGTGATGGAAATGGTACCGCCACACTTAGTACATTTTTTAAAGCCACTAGTTGACTTTTCCATGACTTTGGAAAAATGGGGCCTAATGCCCAAAATGGCGCCTAGCACCACAACAGGAAAGTTTCTGAAAAGAAACAGTCTAAGTCTAAGGTTTTGGTTTTTTTTTAGGAAAAGAAAAGAACCGGCGGTACTGGTAGGCGTCGTGCGGTAGGCAAACGCGACCACAAGAAAGAATTTTAAAGACGGAATTTTCTGCGGTGACAGGGAGTCCTGTTGGCTCCACGGAAAATGAAGAACTGAAGAGGGACAGTTGGAAACGTGGGAAGGCAGCGCATATGTGCTGAGGGACGCTCCCAAAAGCGTTCCTATTGGACGCTGGGGAGCGTTCCCACGCAGGCTTCGTCGGTACCGACGATACCCATATGTGAGGACTACATTCCTGCTTGTTCCTGGAGATCAGTGCAGCGGCAATATTCGGCCACTGCCCAGTTAGCTCCAGTGGCGAAAGTTGGGACAGCTTTTGCTGCACCTAACTTCCCCCGTTGAGGGATAACTGGGCAGCAACTGAATATCGCCGCTGCACAGTTATCCCTAGGTACCACCCCAGACACTCCCGATGCTAAGTGGTTAGCATCGGGGCACATAGTGGCATTACTCGGGGATATTCAGTGGCACTAACCGTGTTAGATATGGAAGTAGATTGCCAGGCCTTTCTTCGGCGCAGGTAATTCTAGAGCTGTTGCAGTTGTCACAGAAATGTGATCCTCCGCCGCCAACACCATCCCATTCTGCTGCTGCTCAGATGGGCGGTTTGTCTTGGTCTGGCACCTCATCTGAGATCTGTCCATCTTGGGAGACCTTGCCAGTGGTTAAACTACCGATAGCTTAGCTCTCAGCATCACTGATGCATACAAGACCTCACAGCAGAACAAGCTGCAAATTATTTACAGCTCTGTAAACCATGTTAATGTCTTTGAATATCAGGCCCAAAATGTTTACTTAGACTGCACAGTCTTAGATATATTCTTTATTATAATCACTTCACCTCCTCCTCGTTCCCACCTTAGCCTACCACCCCCCCCCCCACTGTATATAGCACCTCGTAAATAGTTCATGCTGTATATATTGCATCTATTAATTAAGCTACACCTGTATACACCCACACAAACACTACTATCGAACCACTGCATGCAGACTCACACCCCCCTTAAAAAATTTGAATCTTTTGAAGTGAAAACCGCTTTGATTTTAGGATAAGGCGGGATACAAATCCGTTTAAATAAATAAATTAAATAAATTTTGCATGTACTTTGTGTAATGACACTTGTTTTATTGAAAATATATAAGTTGATAAAGGGGACTCTGCAAGAAAGTAAGAGTAACCTTATAATTGGCTAGCACAAAAAATAGGGTCTGACAAATATACACTATTGTCACATTATACACTGGGCTCATTTTGTTCAATAGTATTTGTGATCTTTCATTAATTGTGGTATATGTCAGTGCTTTTCCACCAGTGAATGGCAAGGATAAAACTCATGCAGGCGCAGTAACAGGCTGAGTCGCACATGTTTTGTGCAAGAAGCAATCTGTTCACACCATTTCTGATGCCTCACTGTCGCTTCCTTAGTCTCCATTGCTTTTGCCGTGCCGATGCCAACATTGACACTGCTGCTCCTCTCACGACCCACTGCTCTGACTAAAGATGGCTGCTCAGTCGCAGTGATAAGGGCCTAATTCACCGCTGCATCTAATTCTTTCAACAGGAGATATTCCTGACTGGCCTCCCTTCCCCCCCTCAAATGCTGCCGCTGCTGGCCTTGGAGCCTGAAGAGGACCCTCTCACTATTGCTGCTGCTGCTGCCTGCCCAGTCGTTGTGCTGTAAGGAGGGAAGACGGGTAAAAATGTTGGTCTTTTTTCTTTGTTGAGGTGCCAAATTGTTCCTGTTTTTGTGGAAATGGAGGTGCTTTAAGGTGCTGATTGGGGGGGGAGGAACATTTGGCTGAAAGTTGAATGAGATCGCATTGTTTTTTCGGATTTATTCCTTACACTAAATCGAGGCTACCCAAGGATTTGGATATCTTACGGGTATAGTTGGTAGGGGTTGCGTCCCCATCTTTCCTAATCAAAGCCACCCTTGGATTTGGATATCTTATGGGTATGGTTGGTAGGGGTTGCGTCCCCATCTTATAAAAAAGAAAAAAAGGAACGTTTATGCTACAAGAAGATGGTATATCTTCAAGGCATTAGTTCCGACAAAAATTTAGAGCTTTAGAGTACACATCCCTTTGTATTTGAGTATATTATATAGGTGGGGTATGTGGGTGGGGTTTCAATAGGATCAATAATCATGTCATGGCAATGTCCCAGTTTTTATACTATTTCCTTTTTTAATTGGTCTTGTTTTATTTGATTCTTTTATGTGTCAAATATGTGTGCATATACTGTATATAGTCCAAAGCTATTTCACTGGCCACCTTTTGTAGGAGATATTGGACATTAAGGCATTGAACTGCAAAGGTGCAATAATGTTGACCACAACTATATAAAGGGTGTAGATTGCTATTTATTTATTTATTTAGCTCAAGCCTTTCCAGGAGAAGATCAAGGCGAGTTACACTCAGGTACTGTGTACATTTCCCTGCCTGAAAAGAGTTCTTAGTTGGTACTGATGGCACATGAGAAGTATGTGACTGAATTTGGAAGTGGCACCAAGAACCTCAGTGCTTCTCACCTGCGTTGGAGCACTGAGGACTTTGGATTGTCTCTCTGGCTCTGATTTCTCATGTCTGATCTCTTGAAGCCACTATGAGAAAAAATATAGGCAATATCAATAGAGGAGGACCTGACGAAATGTGTCAATCCAGCTGATCTCTGTGCTGAAGAGTCCTTGCCCCCTGCCTTCTGCGAAAAAAAAGAAGCCTCTTTTCTTTCTCATAGTGCTTTCAGAGCTAATTGTTCTTTTGGGTTCACAGAGACATGTGGTCACTATTTTTGCATTCCTCCTATTTATGCTCTGAATCCAAACAGATGTGATATCTGGTATGGGTATTGAAATTCACAGTCCTTATCTCACAAGTTGGGGCAGGGTTGGAAATCTGGCTTTGTCTGCGCCATGGCCTGAGGTTCTCACAGAAATTATGTTTCCCACTTGTGTGCCTGATTCAGTCCTGCTTATTGATGGAGAAAATAATTTCTATAATTCTTTTTCATTCTCCTGATTATATCTTATGGAGTATCCCCTTGATTTAGTGTTGTTTGAAAGGTTGAACGACAGTCCCTTATTTAACCTTTCCAATCACTCATGATTTTATAAACTTCTATCACATCCCCTCTCAGTTGTCTCTTTTCCAAGCTGAAGAGCCCTAACTTCTTTAGTCTTTCTTCATAAAGCGTTCCATTCCCTTTATCATATTTCCTAACCTTCTCTAAACCTTTTCTTGTTCCGCTATATCCTTTTTGAAATGGG
Organism: Ichthyophis bannanicus; assembly: GCA_033557465.1. Taxonomy (NCBI): domain Eukaryota; kingdom Metazoa; phylum Chordata; class Amphibia; order Gymnophiona; family Ichthyophiidae; genus Ichthyophis; species Ichthyophis bannanicus. Next base: position 225,681,775 of record CM066031.1, read on the forward strand.
ACATACAGAGGCATAATAATGTTCTCAGTTTTCCATTCCTTTTCCACTAATCTCTAACATTCTACTTGCTTTTTTAGTAGCCAAAGTACAACGGACTGAAAATGTCAATGTATTATCCATAACAATGTCAAAATCCTTTTCTTGAGTGCTGATTCCTAATATGGAATTCAGCACTGTACACCTGTAGTTGGGATTATTTTTCCCTATGTACATCGCTTTGCACTTGTCCATATTAAATTTTGTCTACCGTTTAGATTCTTAGAAGGGGATATTCAGCACTGGCGGCTAACGCTGCTAACATGGCTAGCCATCGGTGCTGAAAGTTAAACCCATATATTCAATGCCTGAGTCATATCCGAGTTCTCCAGATTGCTGTGAGGCTAACTGGGCAGCAGCGATATTAAGCCACTGCCCGGTTAGCTAATGTGGTGAAAGTGAGGCCAGGGTTCCCTGCACCTGGCTTTTGCTGCATATCACTAACTGGGCAGCGGCTCAATAGTGCCATTACCCTATTAGCGATGGGTGCCGCCCCACAACCCCCTGGCATGCCCTGATGCTAACTGCTTAGCAATGGGGCATGTAGCGGCAGCAGCCAGAGATATTCAGCAGCACTAACTGTGTAAATGCATTTGAAAATGCCCCTTAGTCTCTTAGCCCCACAATATCCTTCTGCAATTCCTCACAATTCTCTGCTGCTCCTCTTCACCCAATCCAACTCTGTATATTCTACTCTGCCCTGTTCACTCTCCTACTCAGCCCCATCACCCACTAAGCCTTCCTATTCCCAAAGCACTGCCCTCTCTGCCCCATTACCCACAAAAACCCCACTACTCCCATAGCACCCACCACTCATGTCCCCTACTGTTCCTTTTTACCCCAATATCCTCCATCACAGCTCCACCATCCAATGCCCTTCTTCGTCCCCAAAGCAACCCCTCAATCAACCCGCCAAATCTTGCTTGCTTGCCCCACTAAGACATCATACTTACTAGCACATTCCCCACTGAAGCCCCTCTATTAAAGGTGCCCTATAGGACCCCTGACCCCTAAAACTTACCACACGATGACCAGACGCCTCTTCCTTCTCAGGTGACCATTTGCAAAAAGGTGCAGAGCAACTCTCTCTCCTTCTGACTCTACTCTCTCTTTCTCTGCACACATCCAACAGATAGCTAAAACCTATCACTTCTTTTTCAATAACATAAGCAAAATTCATCCTTTCCTTTTTGAACACACTATTGAAACTCTTATCTACTCAATAATCATCTCTCGTCTTGACTAATGCAACCTGCTCCTTGTTGAACACCCACTGAATAATCTCTCTTCCTTTCAATCTGTTCAAAACTCAGCTTATCTTTTGCCAGTGTCGCTATGCTCACACAACCCTTCTTAAGTCACTTCACTGGCTCCCTATCCATTTCTGCATCCAGTTCAAACTTCTCCTACTGTCCTATAAGTGCATTAATTCTGTGTCTCCTTACTACCTTTCCTCACATCTCACCCTACACCCCTCCTTGGGTACTCTGCTCCTCTGGCAGATCCTTTTTATCCATGCCTTTCTCTGCCACTGCCAACTCCAGACTTCATTCATTCCACTTGCAGCTCCTTATGCCTGGAACAAACTACCTGAGTCAATATATCAGGCTTCTTCTCTAGCTCTATTCAAATTGAGACTAAAAACTCACCTCTTTGAGGCTGCTTTTGGATCCTGATGACCCTCACTCTGATGTTCACCATGTATGGTGAAATTAGACCTTACCTGCTAATTATCTTTCTTTGAGTCCCTCCAGTCAAGTCCAGATACATGGGTTTATGCACTCCTACTGGCAAATGGAGACTGAGAACCACTGGTTTGATGTATTTCTGTAACAAAGCAGACTCCAGATGACACAACCATTAGACTCCTATGTAATCCAGTTACATGTAGCAAAACTTAACAAATAACCACTCCTGCCCCATAATGAGTCCAGAACAGTGGCCCAGCACCACCTCCTTAAAATGCTTGTGCCTCCAAAACCAGCCATGAACCAGAAGTATATAGGTAGGTCCTGGACTGGAGGGACTCAAGGAAAGAAAATTAGCAGATCAGGTCTAATTTCACCTTCCTCATTGTCCCTCCAGTCCAGTCCAGATGCACAGGACGTACCAAAGCAGTACTTAACAACAGGGATAGACTCAAACCACTAAGCCCGACCTCTCGTTGAAGACGCTACACTTCTACACCCCTGGTGTACTAAGGTTTCCCAAGGCCATTACAATCCTTAGGACCTAGCCTAGTGAACCAAAGAAAGGTCAACCAGACCCACCTTAGTCCCATTACTGCAGCAGAGCAGTCAGCGAGCCCTGAGCTCTTGAACCAAACTGCCTCTCTTTCCTGGGTTTTTTTTTTCACATACAGAAAAGCTGACCTCAGAGCAGCATCCTTGAGATTAGGCAGTGGTCTTGCCGGAAGAGCCATACAGCTTAATCCACAACTAGAGACATCCTCCCCCTGTCCTGCTGAAAAAGGAATACTGCTATGTGCACCACTATGTGCCCCAGTCGTTCCATTCTTCATCATTATTTTGGCCAAAGGCACAGAAGGAGTAGCTTGAAACCAGAGCCAGTGAAGCCAGTTGAAAAATGTTAATCACATATCCTATGCTACCTGGGGGACAATATGAAGAGCCAAAGTCAAATTAATTCTTCTAACTCATAACCTGACTAGGACACTAGAAGTCCCCCTAACATGCAGAACATAAGAACATAAGATATTCCATACTAGGTCAGACCAAGGTCCATCAAGCCCAGTATCCTGTTTCCAACAGTGGCCAATCTAGGTCATACGTATCTAGCAGTTTCCCCAAATTGACACAGGTTCCACAATGCTTGTATTGGGTCAAGCAATTATATCCTTGCAGCTAATGACCATTATCTGACCAAAATAAAATACTTCTACATCAACTGATGTGCATTTGTACTGCATCTCATCAGGCCCCTAATGCAGAGAATAGATTATCCTGCACCTGAATGGTATTAAGGAAACCAGATACTTACAAATCCCAGCACTAGAAGCAGCCCACTGTATTACCTAAACACCATAGTTCCAAACTAGCTGCATGGGAATAATTACTCATCCATAGTCAATGCGCTACTCTTTTCGAACATGGTAAATGCAGGGTCTATCACACAGGTCCTTTTTTTTTGTAAACCTCTCAATTGCCACTTCTCTCACCCATAAAAGGGAAAAAGTGCTGCACATGCCTTGTAGCACTACACAAATGATTAGTAATAGTAGAAAAAGAAAAACGGGTCTTGTGCAAAGACTGCCAAGGGCTTCTGGTTATGCAGTGCCTTGATTAAGGCGTTCAGATATAGATGGTGTAAATGAAAATACATGCGACCAGACCAAGTGACTCCTTAAGAGCTGGATGCCCTGAAATAAAGGCGAGCTCATGCCTGTTAGTAAAAACTGAAGGCAAGCACATTCAGATACATTATATTTTCCTGATTCTAGAGGACTTCCAGTCCATATTTGTACCTAAGGGGATGGAAGGAGAAATGACTTGCCTGGAACACAAGGAGCAGCTAAGGAATCAGAACCTTGGCTTCCCTGCAACATGACATGCTGTTTTAATATCAGATGATTCTTCTGCACAAGCACCTGGACTTACTGCACATACGCCTCACTTGTTGCAATGCTGATGCCAGTCAAGCACACCTGATCCTGGATAATTTCAGCTTTGATCCCCTCCTATCAGAGGATTTACCTGAGGGATATAGGACAAAATAGGCCACAAATAGTCTCCATCCGCAGTTCTGCACTATGCCAACATGCACTACCAAACGCATGCCGTCCAGAAAGCAGGAAGTTCCTACCAGAGACTGAAGGCCTCGTGTTAGCACAGTCAAAGTTAACACCACCATGGCATCTACTGTGCTTCTGGAGAAGTTCACTTAATCCTGAAAATTGAGCCGTGAAACCTCTGTTCACTCTTTCTAGAAAATACCAACACTATTTGACAGCTAAGAGGATTCTGCAAACCATACGCAGAGAAATAGGGTGGGCACATGGCCTACCAATCTTCCTTAACCCAGCATCAGCAACTTAAGTGCTTGGGATGGGACTGGAGATTACCCTGTTTGGCATCCCCAAAGAACAAGATGATCTGATGACCCTGATGCAAACACATGACAGCAAGAAGACACCTCTCCTCAAAAAGCCTTCACTAAATCCTACCTGTCCTTCCAGTTATCAATCTATCTCTCTCCTCCCCTTTGCTTCAAAACTATTTGAACGAGCAGTTCACTGCTGTTTTCTTGATTTTTTTTTCCTCTCAAGACCTTCTGGTCCCACCACAATCTGGCTTTCATTCTCTACATTTCACAGAAATGGTTCTTGCTAAAGTCTCCAGCAACTTGTTCCTCGCAAAAATACAAAGACCTCTACTCGAGTTTCATCTTTCTTGAACTTTCTATTGCCTTTGATACTGTTGACCACCACCTTCTCCTCGATACCCTGTTCTCGCTGGGATTTAGGGCCTCTGTTCTGTCCTGGTTTTCTTCTTATTTCTCCCATCGCACTTTTAGTGTATGTTCTAGTGGTTTCTCCTCTATCGTCATCCTGCTTTCAGTTGGTGCACCTCAGGGCTCTGTCTTAGGACCTCTCCTTTTCTCTCTGTACATGCAGTCCCTTGGTGCACTTATTTCCTCTCATGGTTTTCAGTACCATCTTTATGCTGACGACTCTCAGATCTACCTTTCTGTGCCTGAAATATCTTCAGGAATCCAGGCCTGAATCTCTGCCTGCTTATCCGATATTACTGCCTGAACATGGCCAAAACTGAGTTCCTTATCTTTCCCCCTAAACCCACCTCCCCCCTTCCTCCCTTCTCTATTTCTGTGGGTAACACTACACTCCTCCCTGTTTCTTCAGCTCACAACCTTGGGGTCATCTTTGACTCTACTATCTCCTTCTCTGAACACATCCCTGTTGCTTCTTTCTCTGTAACACTGGAAAAATTCATCCCTTCCTTTCTACACACACTATTAAGACACTTATCTACTCTTTAGTTACCTCCCACTAGACTATTGCAACCTCTTCCTTGCTGGTCTTCCTCTAGATCATCTCTCTCCCCTTCAATCTGTTCAAAGCTCAGCTGCATGGCTAATCTTCCGCCAGCCTAGATAGGTTCATATAACCCCTCTTCTCAGGTTGCTTCATTAGCTCCTAATCCAATTCCGTATGCAGTTCAAACTTCTCCTACTGACCTATAAGTGCACTTATTCTGCTGCTCCTCGTTACCTTTCCTCTCTTATTTTTCCCTAAATACCTTCTTGGGAACTCCGCTCTTCTGGCAGATCCCTTCTATCTGTGCTCCTCTCTTCTACTGCCAACTGCAGACTTCGATCCTTCCACCTTACTGCTCTTTATGCCTCAAACAAACTACCTGAGTCTATGTGTCAGGCTTTATCTCTACAAATCCAACAATGGTCACTTCTTCAGAGTCACGCATTTGTCAATTAAAAAAATTAATACTCTGATGTCAATATCACGAAAGTATCGCTATATTTCATATGGCAAAATCGTTCTTATTGAACTTTTGAGATTACTCCAGGCAACGTAGGTCTCAGACTTGCGGGCATAACAATTATTCAGACTTGAGTATATGTTCGTTATATGTACTGTCATTCAGGCTTTATCTCTAGCCATTTTCAAATTTATTTTTATTTATTTATAGCTTTTTTTTATACCGGGCTATTTGACATCAGTGCGGTTTACAATTAACAATTTTGTACAGGGCAGGGGGGATGCCTTGTGCTTACATTGAACAGGACATGATAACTTGGATTAAATTGAGGCTGAAAACTCACCTCTTCGAGGCTGCCTTTAGATCCTGATCTGCTTAGTCTTCAATGAGTTTCTTTACCACGTACGCTCTGATGAGCAGCATTACATGTGTCTGTACAGTACTGTGTATGCCTTGTAGCACTATACAAATGATCAGTAGTAGTAGTAGTAGTAGAAGTAGTAAAAAAATAAGCAGTACCAGAACCTAAGATGCTGGAAAGCCGAACATTACTATCAAAAGACCAGCCTTCAATTCTTCTGGAAACTGGCATTCTTTCATAACACAGAGACACTGCTTGCAAAAAAAACCCAAACTGGCTTTTTAAAAAAACAAAACAAAAACAAAACAGAAATTGGTCTCACTGACTAATGGGGGGGGGGGGAGGTAAGGGGCCCTAGCGAATACCCTGCCATTGATGCTCTGGTTCACTTCTGCACTATGTAAAAGCAATCCTCCAAGTCACACAATACTCAGAAATACAGTAGCTGCAGAGGTTTGGTGCTTTAAGCACCCTTACCGTGATTTCTCTGCATAGAACAAATATGGCAGCATTTCCCATGCAATTGGATCTCCTCACAACTGCGGTCTGCATCCCGCTGATGCTGACCTCATAGCCACGGCCGCATGCTCCTCAAACAACTAGACTGTCAGTGTTCTGTCACGGTTGTGTGCATGCTTATTCACTAGTTTGCATACGAAGTGTGACAAAAAAGAAACGAGACTGTCCCATAAATGTTTTATTACAAAATCTACAGAGAAATTACGCATTGTCCACTTCAAAGTAATCCACCCCAGAGTTAATACACTTCTGCATTCGCTTCTGCTATGTATGGAAGCACTCAGTAAAGTCCTCCTCCTTGAGGTCCCTCAGCTCCCTCGTCGCAGTGGCCTTCATCTCTTCTACAGAAGCAAAATGAGTTCCTTTGAGCACAGTCTTCAGCCTGCGGAAGAGCCAGAAGTTGCACGGTGTGAGATCTGGGGAATAAGGAGGGTGGTCGAGAGCTGTGATCTGTTTGTTGGCCAAGAACTGCCTCACACTGAGCACGGTATGTGCGGGCGCATAGTCATGGTGGAGCAGCCACGACTTGTCTCTCCACAGAACCCACCTGCTGCGCCAAACCCAGTCATGGAGGCGATTGAGGACCTGCTGGTAGTAGTGCTGGTTGACTGTCTGACCCTCAGGCACAAACCCATGATGAACCACTCCCTTCTGGTCGAAGAATGTGATCAGTATGACCTTGATCCTTGATTTGGACATGTGCACCTTCTTGGGTCTGGGTGACAGTCGAGTCTTCCACTGCAGGTTCTGTCTCTTGTTTTCAGGGTCATACTGGAAGATCCCCAAGTCTCGTCTCCTGTGATGACTCGGCCAATGAACTCTGGATCTTCTCTGATCTTCTCTAGCAAGTCTCAACAAACATTGACCCGGTGCTCCTTCTGGTCGTCCGATAAAAGCTTGGGCACCATCTTGGCGCACACCTTCCGCATTCCCAGCTCCTGCACCAAGATGGTCTGCACTGACTCCGTGTTCAGGCTGAACTCCTCAGCTATCATTCAAACCATCAATCTGCGCACCAGCTGGTTCACTCTGTCAATGTTCTCACCCGTCTTTGTCGTGGAAGGCCGTCCTGACTTGGGGTCATCCTCACCTTCTCGCGGCCAGTCTTGAAGCGTTTGTGCCACTCGAAGACTCATGGCCTTGACTTTGCATCTTCTCCATAAGCCTTTTGGAGAAGTTGGAAACACTCAGTTGGGCCCTTCTCCAACTTAACCAGAAATTTCAAGTTGATTCTTTGCTCCATATTTCTGCCACCTCCAGTTGCGTGACAAAGTGATGGAGCAGTGTGCTACAAAAAAACCTGAAAAAGAAAATAAGAATGAGAGAGATGAAAAATATTACAGCAGAATAGTGGCGAGATGTTGCACAACACAGTCACATAAGCGGTTAGCCAAACTGGCATTGAGTCATGGGTGTGGCTGCCACAATCTCGTTTCTTTTTTGTCACACCTCGCATAATACAGTATACAGCTACTAGCTATTGCTTCCTCCTTTAGTCCTGTGACCTTACATCTGAGCCCAGGTTAGATGCTGCATGTGACCTCCTCTCTCCTATCCCTGGAGATCTGCTGAGGTCATTCCTAAGCCCAAGGTGCCACCTTTCACCTTATTGGTCATTAGCAGAGCCCCCAAACTTTTGGGTATTCTTCTTCTCCTCCTCCTTAGGTAGAATGCTCCATCTTGGGGCTCAAACAGGACTCCTGCCCCTCTCTCCCTTCCACTCCTGCAAAATCATTGTCTTTTTGCAAATTTATCATCCAGCCTACTATCATTCAATTTATTCTGCAAGCCTCTCCTGATAAGGGGCTGTGAGCTGAAGCAGTGATCACAGATAGACCCATCAGCATGTTTAACTAGGAACAGTACTGTCTCTCTATTCAACCTCTGAAGTAAGTGCTTATTTACTTATTCTAATAAACAGTTGAAAAGTACTAGATTAGGCCTTCTCCTTGGATGTTAAGTTTGTTTAACTAGTTGTTGACTAGTACATTGATGAATGTGCTCTATGGTACAAGAAAGTCGGAGACACTTTTGACACTAGCCACAACCGCTGTCAATGCAACCCTGGTAGTAGGTAAAATCGGCAACAGAGAAAGAGGATTCCTCCACCAGCCAGGCCTGAAAATAAGTAAAGGAAGCGTTTGTGTCACTCATTCCCCAGTCTCAAGAGCTGATACTCACCCAAACATGCTGTTTCTTTCATTCCTCTGCAGCACCAACTTTTTTTTTCCTTTTGAAATAAACTTTATGGAAAATACCTCTGGCATCTGGCTCTCCTCTAAAAACTGAAGCAGAGCCAAAGAAGGGGGGCACCACTGTATCACAACAGCTTGTGAATGAGGCCTGGCCAGGAACCCTCTTGGGGAGGGGAGGTTAGAGCTGGGGAGGGGAGGTTAGAGCGGGAGGGACCTGGCACCACCGGGTTCTGCACCTTATACATTCTGCCGCACCCTTTTATTTCTTCTTCTTTCTCCTACCACCACCTCACACCTGAGAGAAGGAGGTGGGTGGGTGGGGGAGGGGGAGGGACAGGGACCCAGTACCACCGGGTTCTGCACCCCAGGGCATTGTAGGAAGCCATTGCCATCCTAAGCCCAGAGCTCCAAGAATCCTCATCCAAAAGGTCTTTCCAATTTAATTCAGACTGCACAGGTATGGACAACCTCCATCAGCTGGAGAATGAGAAATACTGGTGAGAGGAGGACTGTGTGTGACCCTTATTCTGTGACATCATCAAACCAGTGGTTCCCAAACTCCATCTGTTGGTAGGAGTGCATAAACCTTCGCGTCTGGACTGGACTGGTGGGATGATGAAGAAGTGTATCTTAACATACTCTAGTCCCCAATTTTGAGATGTTGTTCATCTTGACTTGATTGTAAGATCTGACAGCAGGGACTATCTCTTACATCTATATATACAGCACTGCATATGCCTTGTAGCGCTATACAAATGATAAGTAGCGGTAGTAGTAATAGCAATAGCTGAAGCATCACAGCAAATTTACAATTGCAAGAACAGTTGCAAGTACAGTTTATCTGGTATCTTTTTATTCTTTTTAAATAACAATCAGACAAGGATGAGGCTACTGGACTCAAGTTTGGCAGTACTAGGTATGAGGGTCTTGGGTGCCTTTTTGTGGAGAGGGGCTTTAGTGGGTTGCATTTATGGTGTGGGTACTCAGTCAATGGGAAAAATGAATGGAAAATGAGTGACAAAGGCAGAGAAGGGGGAGATTAGGAAGTGAAGTTACATGTTTGGATGCCATTTTAACCTGTCATTTTTTATATGAATTTCCACTATACTATATTTATTTTGTAAATTGTGGTATTATGCCTTTTACAGGCTTTGTACTGTCTACACACAGATCTTCTCCTCCTGATGCTTATGCTTATACCTCTCCTCTTGAATCTCCATCCTCTGACTCTGAGGAAGACTCCACTGCTATGGATGAAGGCCTGGACCTGCCATGTCGTGGAGAGGCAGATGGCGTCTTTGATTCATCATCACTATCACCTCCAGTGGTTCCTGGGACCCGGAGTGAAGCTGTAATCAAACATAATGCAACTGTGGTTACCAATTGCACAGGTGAGCATCTCCCATCACAAAAGACAACTCAGCAAAAATACCAAGACCTTTTTTATTAATTTATTATTCTCTATACCAGAAAATACAAAATAAAGAACATTTCTCATATGTCATGGAACCTTTGTTTTTTAAGTGTGTTTCATCAGAGCACAGCAGCTATTGCTGTTGTTGTCTGTCTGTTCATCCATATGTATATATTGGGCCCTCTCATATGTAAACTTGGCAGGGGAGTCTCTGACTAAGATGCTAACACTCCTGCCAAATTTCAACCAAATTCGTTCATGTGCTCGGAGAAAAAACCCCATCATGAATTGGTAGGAATAGCTGCAAATGAGCATAAAACATGAAAACAGGTAATATACCTTACTTCTCTTATGCAAGAAGCATATATTTCTCCAACGCTCTGATTTAATTAAAGGGTGGTATATCAAGTTTTTAATAAACTGTAAACTTGTTGTGTCTTTTTGCCCTGCAGACTCCTCCTGCTGCTCTGGGCTTCCACATCAACCATTACCAGCCTTTACTGGTCTGCAATATCAACAGACTTCATCTGCAACTATCTGCAATTTTTCTCTATTTTATAGGATTGAAAATGCCTCAACAGCATCTTCAGTTCCAACTGGACGGATGACCAAATGCTGAACTCACAAATCTAAAATGGACTTTCGATCTATCCATACCACAGGTACAGTATTTAACAATTTAATATTCAGAGGGGAGTGGAGGAGTAGCTTAGTGGTTAGCGCACTGGCTTGGTAACCACTGGCACTCCTTGTTGCCTTGGGCAAGCCATTTAACTCTCCATTGCCTCGGAAGAAAGGCCTGGCAATCTACTTCCAGTCACACTGCCAAGAAAACCCAGGAGCTGCTGGGTCACCAGGAGTCAGCATTGCAATATTCAGAGAGTCTGTTCAGAAGCCCAGGGATTACACATGGGCCTGGGAAAAAAAGCTTCTAAGATCTAACATTTACAGTCGTACTACATCATTTACCAGAAACTAAAGACCATAAAATCAGTGCAGCAGAAAGAAAAGTAAGTAAGATTAAACAAATACTTTCAGATTATTTTGAGTTTTAATTTTTAAGGGGGGGGGGTTGGCGGGGGGAGGGGGGGGGAGAAAATGATTTGAAATTTCCATGACCTAGCATCAAAAATTAGAATTGAGGAAAGAAAACAGAAATGTGTATTAGTAAAGAAAACAAATTACCCTTCACATTCCCACAAAAATAAATTCCTGATGTCTTTCCAAACTGTTTTTTAGTGTGTTTTTGCATTTTTATTACTGCTCTATGTTTCTCCTGGTATGTTGGCTTTCTGTCATTTTGACAAAATGCTTACCTTGAGTGATCTTGGCAGATACCATTTCAGTTATATGGGAGGTCAGTTTCTGGAAAAAATCCTCTGTTCCCACATCAGCCAAAGAAACATGAGGTCTGGGCCCTTCTTGACTAGCCTTAGCTTCTGCAGAAAGATGGACATACGCAGACTATATCAAGTAATATCTGAAAGCCAAGCCTACTAATACTGTTATAGAACTCTGTATGAGAATAAATGTACATACAATTTCTGTGAAGAATGGTCTCATAAAGACAGGGCCCAATATTGAGCAGCTAGCCACCACCGCTGCTGCCAAACTTCATATTTGGCTCCAGCATTGAATATCTGGGTTGCCATATTGCCACTGCCCAGTTATGGATGGGTGCTGCCCCCAGAACACCCCTGGAATGCCATTGGGGAGTGCAGCGATGGCACCCACATGTTAGTGCTGCTGAATATCCCCAATAAAAGGAGTAACATGGTTAGCAGCGTGTTACTCCCTTTGAATATCAGGCCCACAATGTTCTATATTATAGAACCCTTGAATGAAAGAAGTGGATCTGAACAATAGATACAAACTTTTCAGTCTCTTCAAAACATGGTCCTCCATCGACCTTACAGCAGTAAGAACGAATTGGAATGACACCATCACACCAATAGCTCTCGCCCCTCAGAAAAAGACATCTCCAAGATCAAATAAGACACCATGGTACTCAGCAGACATAAAGCAAGCTAAGCTCAAGCTAGGACAGCTGGAAAGACGCTGGAGAAGAACCAGGAACCAAATCCACCTCCAAGAGTACACAACAAAACAGAGGGACTACAACAGACTCATCCTCATTCACAAAAAAGAATACCACACAAACATCATCATGAAATCCCTAAACTGCTCAGAGAACTGTTTGAGATAGTAAAATCACTCACACGATCTCCGCAGAACCAAGATAACGCCACTCTAACCCTAGAGGCCTTTGCAACATATCTACCAAATAGATTCACCTGCACAAATGATACGAGTCCAAACCCCACAGACATAGACAACCCAAACAACTAGACCTCTTTCCATTTAATCTCAAAAGATCACTGTGGTAAAATTCTGAATACATTGAACTATCACCTCCTGGATAAAGATGTCCAGACAAGAACTCACACCCATATTTTGCAGAATAATAGGTCTCTCACTATCACAAGGATACATGCCACACATATTAAAAACTTCCTCCTAAGACCTCAACTAAAATGCAATGCACCAGACCCCAACTTGCCATCCTCATGCTGACCTATATCCAGCATACCCCTCCTAGCAAAGCAAATAGAAAAAACAGCACAAAGATAACTGCAGGACCACATTGATTCTACTACTGTTCTGGATCCACAACAACATGGGTTCAGACAAAATCATGGGGTAGAAACACTATTAACCTCCCTAACCAACACACTTTTTAAAGGAATTGAGAACCCCAAACAAGGATTTATACTCATCTTCATAGATATTGCAACCACCTTCGGCTCTCTAAATCACACCATGCTCATAGACAGGTTGATAGAGATCAGAACCAGGGACACACCTCTTTCATGGTTTTGTTCTTACCTATCAGATTACCAGTCCCAAGTCAAAATAAACGACAGCAAGGTATTCCCCAGGGCTCCTCACTATCTGCCCTTCTATCAATCATATATATACAACCGGTCTGCAAAATCATACGAGGACAGAATCTATACTATCACCTCTATGCAGATGACCTGATGATTTATGCCCCATTTGAATCCAGAAAACCTGACTACTCCTCTATAATATCCTGCATGAAATCAGTCACAAATTATCTAAAACGTCACTATCTCACAATCAACTATAACTAATCGGAAGTCCTTACAATTAAGAGAGATAACACCTATACTCTACCAGATACTCTCAAAATAGACAACTTCTCCATCCCAGTGAAAAAGGAAGTAAAATATCTAGGTGTAAGCCTAGACCAAAAGCTCAACTTTCAAGCACATATTAAGATGATATCCACAGCATACTACATAATGAAGATGCTACAAAACCTATGGCCTCTACTAGACCACACCCATTTTTGCACTGTAGATCAGGCAATATCACTCCACACCTAATCTAATACTTCAAGACCTCCCCAAAAGCACCATCCAAGCCCTACAGCTCACTGCAGCCCGATTATTCACTGGATCTAAACAACAAGAACACATCACACTGGTCCTAAAATCCCTTCACTGGTTACTTATACAATCCTGCATAAAATACAAAGCAATAATGATAACATACAAGACTATACACAATCAGTCTGCCAACTGCCTACAACCACTGATCCGAATGGTCCCAGATTCTTGATCATAAGGAAACACCACCAAAACACCCTCTCAACCCCATCTCTCAAGACCAGTAACTCTCAAACAACCTGCCAAACAGCTTTCAAAATCTTCGGTCCGACACTCTGGAACTCACTTCCACATCAAACTAAGATCAATTAATGACACCTCTGACTTCAGGAAAATGCTAAAAACTCATCTGTTCATCGAATACTAAGGCCCATCACTAGGTACCCAATCAAAACTCTCAAAAACATACACCAATCATCCCTCCCCTCCATTACCCGAATTCCACCCACATTTGGACTGTAAATAAATTGGCTGGATACCCCCTAAGCTGAATGTAACCTTCAACTAAATAGTTACACTGTTAATATAATACAGTTAATTTTCTATGAAGTATTATAGTTACAGTTTTACCAGTTTCATGTAAAATCATTGCGTTACATGTAAACTGCTTTGATAATATTGAAAGGCAGTATATAAGAAATGTTAAATAAATAAATAAATGGTCTTAAAATAAGTGTGTGCACAATTCTCATTTATTTATTTAACAATCATTTATATACCGCATCTTCCAGAGATCAGTTGCGGTTCACAATAAACAACAATCAACAAAGCAGAGTTTGTTTTACATGTAACATCTTATAACCACAAGCAATAATATAAGTAAACAGCAAATGTTAATACTGAACAGAACAGAACAGTGAAAACTATATACATTATATACAGATACACATTATGTAGGGCTTTAGCATTGTGCATAGTACAGTTTCAGCTAGGTGGAATTGTCTGTTTAGGTCGTTGGATCAACTCAGACAAAAACTGGTTAGCCTTTATCTAAATCAATTGAGGGATGATCTGTATTGTTGTAATGCATAGTAAATAGATAGGTTTTCAATTTTTTACGAAATTCAATGATCTCGGTTAACATTCTTAGATCATCTGGGAGGGAATTCCAGATTGTTGGAGCTGCGTGTGAAAAAGCTCTGTTGTTTGTTAATTTATTTGCTTTTATGAAGTCTTTGGGAGTTCATGTTACTTATAGTAGTACACTTATAGACAGTAATTCTGTAAAGGGCAACTGGATCGACGTGTTGATTCGACTTTATAGAATAGCAGTATAAAATGACCGCTAACATGCACAAATAAAGCCATGGTCACTTACACCATTTCTAGAGCTGGTGTAAATGACTGTCTATCTTACATGCGTTTGGCCATATTCATGTAAATATGCATTCTGCCCCTATGCATACCCACACTGAAAGTACGTGCGATCAGCCCAACATGCCTGCTTTCAGAAAGGTGACCAGCTACCTTATGCACATAAACCACTAGAAAACAGTGATTTTTGCATATAAACGTGTGTGTAAATCCAGCCGCTCCTTATAGAAGTAACTCCATTAGGGACAGCTGGAACTTTGTTGCCCCTAAGGCACTGTATCTCTGATGATTACCAATGATGTTTGGGCCCAAAATTCAGCGGTGGCGGCACCTGCAGATATTCAGCAGCACTTACACGGTTTGTAAGTCTGCAAACCGTCTAAATGCCTGTGAATATTGGGAAATTCATCTCTAGCTGTCTGGGAGCACAATTGAGTCAGATCTGAAGAGTAAATAAAAGAAAGATGAATAACTTCTTTTTGGGAGCTGTGAGTGAGGAACAAGGTGAACGATTCCACCAAGACATTAAAGAGATGGAAAGGAGATACCAGGGAAAATGGAGCATTACAATGATGGCAGACTACTGTTGGATGCTTCAGAGAGACATTCCAGATGCTACTCACAAGCGTAAATGCACCAAGAGGAGCCTCACAAGGAAGAAGAATCGAGTTTAGTGTGTGTAGGTGAGCTCATTTCAGTTCAAAAAAGGATTTTCATGATAACTTCTCCCAAATTTTCAGGAAAGTAGTCAAGGTGGGACTGGAGGAAATGCACTTTCAATCTCATCAGGCAACCTAAAGCTTGAAATGCTTTCAGCATTCGTCCGATATTTTTGTAGTGAGGATCTTTGTTATTGCCTAAAAAATTCTGTACGACTTCTTTAAATGCAATCCACCCTTCTTTTTGAGGATCCGTCATGGTATTGACAAACTCTTGATCAACTATAAGCCTTCTAATGTCTTGTCCGACGAACACACCTTCCTTCAATTTTGCCTCCGACAGGCCTGGAAACTTGGTGACCAAGTATTTGAAGCATTCTCCATCTCTTGGAAGTGATTTTACGAATTGCTTCACCAATTTTATGTGGAGAGATGGTAGAAGAACTTTATGGGAAGGTATCAAAGTTTCTCAGAGGACATTTTTTTCACCGACTGTTAGCACCCTCGGCTGCCAACTCTTCTTGGTCCAGTGATTTTGTCGGTCTCGACTGTCCCATAGACACAGAAAACAAGGATATTTGGTATACCCAGCTTGTTGCCCGAGCAGCATGCACAAGACCTTCAAGTCCACACACACTTGCCAACCATGGTCTTCATATTTAAGTTTACGAAGAACCAATTCCAAGTTCTCGTAGGTTTCCTTCAAGTGTACGGAATGACCTACAGGTATAGAAGCGTAAAAACCGTTGTGGAGTAAAACTGCTTTGAGACTTCTTTTTGAAGAATCTATAAAATGACGCCATTGCTCTGAATCATATTGGATTTTAAATTGACCCATCAGACCTTCGACATCGATGCAATAAACCAACTTGTCTTCCTGGGCGAAGTAAGGAATGAACTCCTTTTCACAATGTCTGAACCATGAAGATGACACTCCTGGCAACAATAAATTCCTGCTTTTCAGCCTTGATCCGAGTAACTCAGCGGCATCTTTGGGAAGATTCAAGTCTCTTACCAAATCATTCATCTCCTCCTGAGAAAACAATTTTGGTCTTGTATCATCTTCAAAGTCAGAACTTGATTCATCATCTGGTTCAGGTATGACTTCACCTTCATCAGAGCTAGGTATCTCTTCCAAGGTAGCAGGGGGCTTGGGTACTGGTATATCTGTGCCATGGGGGATGGGACGAATTGCCGAGTGAAGATTGGGGTATGAAATGGAATGCTTCCATTTGGAATTAAACCCTTTCACATAGCATGAACAAAAGTAACAGTCGTCACTATGGTTCTTTTGCTCTCGCCATACCATAGGAATCCCATAACGGAAAGATTTTTTCTTACCCTTGAACCAGTTTCGGAGGTCCTCAACACACCGTTTGCACACTTTATGAGGCGCCCAGACTTTATCTTGATCTCCAATTTTTAGTCCAAAGTATGCAAAGTATACTTTTTTCACAAAGTCTGTAATATTCTGCTGTTGCTTCAACACTGTATATTCACCACAGATGAAACAGAAACTGTCTGGCGAATTAATACACTTTTGCGGAGCCATAACATAACGGTTGAAGAATGACGAGCTAACACGAATTGCGATGAAAAAGTGTGAACAGCCTAGAACCAAGAACCTGATGATGATTCGTGCACAAGTGTGGCATGCAGGAGAGAGCAGCTCTGTATCTGTACACGAGACGTCACAGTGCTGGCCACGCCCCCCTGCACTGACCGGAGCTGCTGCTATCTGCCCTGTGTCTCCTTCCCACTGGATTCTTCAGGAAAGATTAACCCCTTTTACCATTAGAAGCACGGACTTAAAACTTGCTTAGCTTATGTATATATTGCTGACCATCAGATTTACAGTGCTATATTTTTTTTTACATAACTCAGACAACCCCTTTAAGGTTTTTTTGGCATTTTATATCTTAAATGCACTTATGTGAATTAATTAATAGTAATTTGAACTAATTAATAGTAATTTGAAAAAAATTGATAAATTTGAAGACAATTTTGCATGTTGTGGCAAATCATGACGTCTAGGAGTTTTTTCAATATTTTATTTGTTTTAAGCACACCAAAATACATGGAAATTAGATGAAAATAATCCAACAGCTTTTTAGTCGCAGCTTTTTATAATCCAGGACTCCTAGGGGTCAGCTTCAGTATGCCAATGTCAAAGCATGAGGACTTAGAAACATAAAGTAGCCTAATAAGAAGGCCTCACCAGCCAAAGTTCTAACAAAGCATACACATAATCAAAACAGCCTGAAGGCTACCCGACACAGACACATGCTCTCCACTAAACATCGGGTAGGCTAAACTCAAGACAGAAGGGTGGGTCCTGGACTAATCTAGCAAGATTCCCGGAAAGGAAATTAATGGTAAGTGAAATTTCTCCTTCCAATACATCCTGCTAGACCAGTCCAGACTAGTGGGCAGTACCAAAGCTATACCACCCTTGGGCAGGAAGAAACAGCCATTGTCAGAACAGAGGCCCCAGAGCAAGCTGCTTCCCTGACTTGGAGATCCAAGCGAAAGTAGACAGAGAGGACTAAGTGGCAGCCCTGCAAATATCTAGTGTATCTACTTGGGAGCATTCTGCCCAAGAAGCTGCCTATGCCCGCGTCAAGTGGGCACAAAGCCCCGCAGGAACAGGCTTATTTTGCAAAATACAGATTGACATAATCCAACCTGAAATAGTCGGTTTAGAAGTGGCCGTCCCTTTACAAGAACCAAAGGTTAAAATGAAAAGGTGATCCGTGAAGTGAAAGGCATTGGTCACCTTGAGATAGCAACGCAAGGCTCTGCCAACATCGAGAGAATAAAGCTTGGCATCATGCACGGTACAGTGTTGCTTTGAAAAGGACGGAAGCAACACCATTTGATTCACGTGGAAAGAGGAGAGAACCTTCAGCAAAAAGGAGGGAACTGCACTTAAAGTGACCCCTTCTGGAAAGAAAGATAAACAGGGATCTCTGCAAGAAAGCATCTGAAGCTAAGATACACAGCGAGCCTAAGTAATAGCCACAAGGAAAACTGCTTAGCGCGTTAAATCCTTTAAGATAGCTCTGTGCAAAGACTCAAAGGGCATGTGCATCAGTGCACAGAGCACTAAGGACAGGTCCTAAGCCAGCACGACCAGATGGAGAGGGGGCCAAAGGGTACAAACCCCATGCAAAAACCTGGAATATCAGGATGAGAGGCTAATGATGGCCTGTACAGTGGGCCTCTGAAGCAAGTTAAGGCAGAGACCTGCCCATTCAGGAAATTGAGAGCAAGACCCTTTTCAAAATCATCCTGAAGAAAAGAGAGAACATCTGGTACCTGCACTTTCTAGAGTGACAAAGACCTCTGGGAACACCAGGAAGAGAAGAGGTGCCAGACACATGTGTATGCAAGAGAAGTGGAAGGATGGCGTGCCTGCAATAAAGTGGCCACTACCAGAGGCGAGTAACCCATACAAGTCAAGCGGCGCTGCTCAAGAGCCAAGTAAGGAGCAAGGAGCGGGAGCGTCCATGACTATGGGACCCTGCTGAAGGAGACTCCGTCTTGACCCGAGAGGTAGCAGCTCCACTATCTGCAGGCGAACCAGATCGGCGTACCACAGACGACATGGCCAGCCTGGCGCTACGAGAATTATCTAGCCGGTGTTGCTCTACCTGACGGAGAACTCAGCCAATCATCGCCATGTGGGAAAGACGTACAGAAGCTGGGGTAAAGACCAAGGTTGGACTAAGGCATCGAGGCCCTGAGATCGTAGCTCTTTCCGATGGCTGAAGAAGGCCGGCGCCTTGATGTTAAAGGTGGTGGCCATAAGATCTAGATATGGGTATCTCCACTGGTGAACAATGCGCTCGAACGCCCCAAAATGCAAACTCCCATTCACTGGATCCAATGCATGATGACTGAGGAAGTCCGCCTGAATGTTCTTCATGCCCGCAATGTGTTGTGCCAAGAGTGCTCAGAGATTGCACTCTGCCCATGGAAAGAGAAGAGACATCTCTCGCACTACTCCCAGACACTTGGTGCCTCCTTATCTGTTGAGATAGGCCACTGTCATGGCATTGTCCGACAGGACTCAGACTGCAGTGCCCAGTCCCAGAGAAAAGACTAAAAATGATGCAGGGTGAGATGTACTGCCCAGGCTTTGAGATGACTGATCGGTTAAGCAGCTTTGTGATGGGACCAAACTCCCTGCGCTGTTTGTCCCAGACAATGTGCTCCACACCCAGTTAGGCTGGTATCCGCGGTCACAAGAGTCCAATGAGAAATCTCCAAAAGCATGCATTGTAACAGAAGACACAGAGAGCCACCATTGAAGACTGTGGCACACAAGTGGTTACAGTAGAAGACAGATCTGGTAATCCTGTGAACAAGGTGACCAACGTGAGAGGAGGGAGCACTGTAGCAGGCACATGTGAGTGCGAGCCCATGGAACTATATTCAGAGTGGCTGCCATAGTTCTGTGAATCTGCAAATAATCTCATGCTTTGGGAACTGCCAGGTGTTGAAACCTCTGGAACTAGGCACAAAGCTTCCTGAGGACTTCCTGCATGAG
This sequence comes from Ichthyophis bannanicus, assembly GCA_033557465.1. Classification (NCBI taxonomy): domain Eukaryota; kingdom Metazoa; phylum Chordata; class Amphibia; order Gymnophiona; family Ichthyophiidae; genus Ichthyophis; species Ichthyophis bannanicus. The sequence continues at coordinate 225,701,772 of CM066031.1, forward strand.
AAAAACACGTGCTGCTTCTGTGTTGAACTACGCACCGAGGAACTCGAGAGACTGAGAGGGTCACAGAGAACTTTTGGCATGATTGATCACCCAACCGAGATGTTCCAGAAACTGAATGACATGAGAAACTGCTGATACTGCTTCCTCGTGTGACTTGGCTCTGATCAACCAATTGTCAAGATCGGGATGCACCCTGATACACTGGAGACACAAGGAGGTGGCGATGACCACCAGGACTTTGGAAAAGGTACGAGGAGCCGTGGCAAGACCAAACGGAAGAGCACAGAAATGATAATGCTGACCCAGAACATCAAAGCACAAATAGTGCTGATGGTCCTCAGGAATCGGAATGTGGAAGTATGCCTCTGCAAGATTGAGAGACGACAGGAACTCACCCAGTCGGACCGCTTGGATAACCGACCTTAGGGTTTCCATGCAGAAGCAAGGTACTCGAAAAGAGCAGTTTATGCCCTGAAGGTCCAGGATAGGTCAGGAGTCGTCCTTTTTGGGAATCACAAAACAGATGTAATAACATTCAGATTTCCTTTCTGATGGAGGAACTCGGCAGACCACCTGAAGCTGGAGGAAGCACTGCAGCGTTACCTGAACTGCTGCCTTCTTGGAAATTGACCCGCAAGGAGAAATGAGGAAGGTATCCCGGATGGGCCTGGCAAAATAGAGTGCATAGCCTTGCAAGACAACATCTAGCACCCACTTGGAGGTTATATGGGTGAGCTCTGAACAGGTCCCAAGAAAGAAACTACACTGACAGAAAACCAAGAGACATTGCCAGGAGTGCAGCTGAAGTCTACATCTACTGGGGACAGAGAAAATACTGAAGCTGACCCCCTAGGGGTCCTGGGTTATGTCTCCCTGGTGATGTCACAAAACTTCTGTTTTTTTTTTCTCTGTCTCCAACATCTGCTGGCAGGGGGACATAACCCACTGGTCTGGACTGGTCTAGTAGGATGTATTGGAAATCACCACTGACTGGTTATCATCAGCACTGTCCCTGGAATGCTCTGATGCTACACTGTTAGAATTGGAGTGTCTAGCAGCATTAAAGAGAGATATTAAGTGGCACAAACTGACTCTGTGTTGCTGAATATATCACTCACCGTGATTAACATGGTTAGCAGGTCTGCTAACCACATTAATCACTTTGAATATGCCCACCATATGAATTTAGTAATAATAGTGATTACATAGGTACACTAAAAAAAATTTTTTTTTAAACTGCCTCTAATGTTTCGATTGATTTTTACGTTTTTTGGTGCGCTGAATCCAAATCTGGTAACCAATTTGCTCCATCACGTACAGATTTTTTGCTACATTGGGTTAGCAGTTTGAGGTGAACGTTTCAGATTGAGTGCGATCGAGATAACAGAGTGAGCAATAGGAACTGAAGCGAATGTGTTGCCATTATGAAGAAGAACACCTTTTATGCTGTCTTTTGACGAATCAATGAACAGCCGCCATTCAGCAGGATCATACTTGAGTTTAAACTTTTCCATCACTCCGTATATATCGTTGCAAAATACCAAATCTTCCTCTTTGCTGAAATACTTCAAAAATTGTGTCTCGCGGTTGCGGTACCAATAAAAAGTTGTTCCTGGTGACAATAGATTTTTCTGTTTAAGCCGAGAACCTAGCAGTTGGGCAGCATCTTTTGGGAGTCCTAAATCCCGGACTAAATCATTCAATTCAGCTTGAGAGAAAAGTTCAGGTTTCGGATCTGGTTCAGTTTCAAACTCGGAAGTACTGGACTCATCGGGAAAAGCCATCTGATGAGTCTCATCATGATCAAAACCGTCCACACAAATATGATCCAAAGATTTTGGTGGTTCAGGCACAGGTACTTCGTTGCTATGAGGCATAGGCCTAATTGCTGAGGGAAGGTTGGGGTAACTTATTACGTTCTTATTTTTTAAGTTGTATCCCTTCACAATGCAAGAGCAAAAATAGCAGTCACTGCTGTGGTCTCTTTGTTCACGCCACATCATAGGTATTCCGAAACGAAATGCTTGTTTTTTACCTTTCATCCATAAGCATAGATCTTCCTCACATGTCTTGCACACTTTGTGAGGAGCCCACGGTTTGTCTTGATCGCCTAACTTCAAACCGAAATAGGCGAAATATACTTTTTTAATAAATGCAGAAATGTTCCTCTGCCGCTTTTTCACGGTATATTCCCCACAAATAAAACAAAAACTGTCCGGAGAGTTGACGCAACCTCTGGCTCTGTGAGCCATCACAAATACACAGCACTGCAAACTACAACTGTAGTGAACCACTTTGGAATAAAGCTGGATTACGACTGAGCAAACAAAAGGTAATAATGAACTTGCAAGAAACTGAAATTTGACAGGAACGTTCATGTCACAACCACCGTGTTTGAGCGAGCGAACGAGGTGAGGCGAACAGGAAAGAACATGCGCCAGCGCGAGTACTGGATTTAGCCCCCCGCCTCCCAATTGTCCTGTTAATGTATAAAATGAATACAAAACACTCTAAAATATCATGAGGGAGTGTTTCTAGTTAGTTAACCATTACAACCTCTATTTTGGGCCAAGAAAATAAACTGCAGTCGGCTAAAAAGAAATTATGTGAACATTCCTTATATGGGTAAGAAATCTAATTTTGCAAGAAAACGTGACGTGATGGAACATTTTGGCTATTTTTCCTGGATTCAGCACCCCAAAATCTATAGGAATCAGTTGCAAAACTGGAGGCAGTTTTTTGGTAGTGTACCTGTGCTAGATAGTGGCTGGAATTGCACTCGTTCAACTCATGGATTGCCTCAACACTTTCTGGATAATGCCGAGACAGTCTGGGGAGGTATTCAGCAGCATTATCAAGATAATGCCACTGAAAATCTCTTTGGTTATCCAAATAAGGGCTTTTGAAAATTGACTCCATAGATTATCAGCAATTTGGACCAGGAATAAATTATACCTGAATACTTATGAACACCGTATGGTGCTGTGTAAGTTTAGCAGCACTTTAAGACTAATATACATTATTAATGATAGAACAAAAATATGACTAAAGACAGGATCAGGCAAAGCTGGTATCAACAATTAGGAGACTGAGTTTAAAGGATTTTAGTGAACCCCCTGCTAGATAATCAGAGCTAAGCTGGTGTTCCTGACAAATTATAATGTTGTATCAAGCATTTATTTATTTAGACAGACTTGTATACCACCTTATCCTACAATCAAAGTGGTCGCATCACAATTGGAGGGTTACATTTAACATGAGGGTACTTAACAACATTATACATTATACATGAGGGTACTTAGCATGCATGCTCTATGAACGTCCAGTCTCTCACCTTTCTTTGGAACTTCAAAATCACTGAAAATGCCCTGGGGCTCAGGAGGCTGGATAGAGATACCAATCTCACTACAGAATGGAAAAGAGACAGAAGAAATTAAAACCTTGATAACAAGAGCACAAGAGCACTGACAATTCTGTTCTGTAGCTAAATGCAACATTTTCCAGTGATAAGCTCTTGAACATCACTTTGTCAAAAGCGTAGTTACTCACCTGTAACAGGTGTTCTCCAAGAGCAGCAGGAATCAGTCCTCACTTATGGGTGACGTCGGCGCCGACGGAGCCCTCGCGGAGCAATTTTCCCCAGCTTTCAAAGAAAGCCTTTGGGAATTGCAGCGCGCATGCGCGGTCCTCTTCCCGCCCAAGGGTGCCATCTTAGCCAGTCAGATGACATAGCTAAAAAAGACAGCATAAAAATTTGCAAAAAAGTAAAGCAGACGATTGCAACTCCAAGGGGAGGAGGGAGGGTTGTGAGGACTGATTCCTGCTGCTCCTGGAGAACACCTGTTACAGGTGAGTAACTACGCTTTCTCCAGGACCAAGCAGGAAGTCAGTCCTCACTTATGGGACTCCCAAGCTTAAGGCTACCGGAGACCCTAAGCACAAAAATGAGCTCCCTCTAGCTCAGCAGCACAGAAGGAAAGGATCTTCGCTGAATTATTACCCACCGGTAGCCCACATCCGGGATGGAGGGTAGGAGTTGCTCAGACCTCAAAGAGATTACGGAGGACTGCCTGTCCGAAAGCACTGTCCCTGCGGGACTCCCTCTCGAGACAGTAATGGACCGCAAAAGTCTGGCTCGAAGACCAAGTAGCGGCCCGGCAGATGTCTGCCAGCGGAACAGAGCGGAGGTAGGCCACTGACGTGGCCTTTGCCCGAACGCAATGAGCCGTGACTCGACCTTCCAAGGAGAGTCCGGCTGCCCCATAAGCCCAAGTGATACAGTCCGCAACCCAGATGGACAGCGTACGCTTGGAGACCGGGAGCCCCAATTTATTGGGGTCAAAAGATACAAAAAGCTGAGCAGCTTTACGGTGTTCCCACGTACGGTCAAGGTAGAAGTTCAAAGCCCTTCTACAGTCCAGGGTATGGAGGACCGTTTCAGCTCGGCTGGAGTGTGGTCTGGGAAAGAAGGTTGGAAGTACCACCTCCTGATTGATATGAAAAGGGGAGACCACTTTTGGAAGAAATTTTGGGTGAGTCCGTAGGACTACCCTATTTTTGTAGAACCGAGTGTAAGGGGGATCAGACACGAGGGCCTGCAATTCACTTACGCGTCTAGCGGAAGTGAGGGCTATCAAGAACAGTGTTTTCCAAGAAAGAAAACGGAGAGAACAGGTAGCCATAGGTTCAAAAGGCGGACAGGTGATCCGCTGTAAAACCACATTCAGATCCCAGTCAGGCGCTGGCGGGCGTAGAGGTGGTTTAAGTAGAAGGAGACCTCGGAGAAACCTCGCTACAAGAGGGTCGCTGGAAAGAGGTCTGCCGTCCACCGGCACATGATGTGCTGAAAGAGCACTGAGGTGAACTTTGACGGAGTTGGACTTAAGTCCCAGATTAGAGAGGTAGAGCAAGTACTGCAGGATCACCGACACCGGGCAGGAGAAGGGATCCTGAGACTGTTGGCCACACCAAACGGAAAAGCGACGCCATTTAAGGGCGTAGCATTTGCGGGTAGAAGGTCGCCGAGAAGCTAGGACGACCTCCTCCACTTCTGCCGGCAGGAGAAGGGGAGCGAGGACTACCCTCTCAGCAGCCAGGCCATCAGGTTGAGAGACCTGAGGTTGGGGTGTAGCAGAGACCCCTGATCCTGAGTGAGGAGATCTGGTTGTAACCCCAGAGGGAATGGATCCTCCACCGCTAATTGCAGCAGGAGCGGAAACCACGGCTGTCTGGGCCAGCGAGGGGCCACCAGGATCATGAAGGCTTTGTCTCGGAGAACCTTGAAAAGAGTCCGAGAGACTAGCGGGATGGGAGGGAAAGTGTACAGAAGGCTCCCCGACCATGAGAGTAGAAAAGCGTCCGCCGCAACCCGAAGGGGGTGTGGCTGACGAGAGCAGAAGCGAGGAAGTTGCCGGTTGTGAGGACTGGCAAAGAGATCCATCGTGGGGAGGCCCCACTTTAGAAAGAGCTTCTGAACTACCAAGGGATCCAGACGCCACTCGTGCGGCTGGAGGATCCTGCTGAGTTTGTCTGCCAGGTAATTCTCTTGGCCTGGGAGATAAACTGCCTTGAGGAGAATGCCGTGACTGACGGCCCAAGAGCAGAGCTTCTGTGCCTCCCGGCAGAGGAGGAAGGAGCCCGTGCCCCCCTGCTTGTTCACGTAGAACATGGCAACTTGATTGTCCGTCTGGACAAGGACGGACTGGTGAGAAGTCAGGTGGGAGAAGGCCTTGAGAGCCAGGCGTATCGCCCTGAGCTCCAGGAAGTTGATCTGCTGAGCAGACTCCCACGTGGTCCAGAGGCCCTGAGTGCGTGCCCCTTGGCAATGCGCTCCCCAGCCCAGGAGGGATGCATCTGTTGTCAGCACCCGGGCCGGCTGAGGTGACTGGAAAGGCATTCCGCAGATCAGGTTCGGCTGCTGAAGCCACCACCGGAGAGACGAGATCAGCGGCTCGGAGACGCGCACTAGGTCTGCTAGGCCGCCTGTGGCTTGTCGCCACTGCTGGCGGAGACACCATTGAGCAGGCCGCATATTCAGGCGGGCATTGGGGGTCACATGGACGGTGGAAGCCATATGGCCGAGTAGTCTCAGGAAGCGCCTGGCGGAGACCAGGGGCTGGCTGCGAAAACGGTCGGCTAGGTCCATGAGCCGTTGAGCCCTGTCGAGCGGTAGGTACGCTCGCGCCTGAGGAGTGTGCAGCCTTGCGCCGATGAACTCGAGATCCTGTGAGGGGAGCAAAGTGGACTTTGCGAAGTTTATAACAAAGCCCAAGTGCTGCAGAAGAGTCACCGTGCGGCGCGTGGCGTTGGTGACCTCCAGAGCGGACGCTGCTCTGATGAGCCAGTCGTCGAGGTACGGAAAGACATAGAGGCCGTGAAGCCGGAGATGGGCCGCCACCACCGCGAGACATTTTGTGAAGACTCGCGGTGCGGAGGACAGGCCAAAGGGCAGTACTCTGTACTGGTAATGATTTCCTGCCACCACAAACCTTAGGTATTGTCGGTGGCTTGGGTGGATGAGGATGTGCGTGTAGGCATCCTTTAGATCCAAGGAGCATAGCCAATCTCCCTGCTGGAGGTAGGGCAGAAGGATTCCAAGGGTAAGCATCTTGAACTTCTCTCGCACGAGGAACTTGTTGAGGTTGCGCAGGTCCAGGATGGGTCTGAGGCCTCCTGTTCTCTTTGGTATCAGAAAATACCTGGAGTAAAAGCCTTGACCTTTCAGGTGGTGGGGCACCGGTTCCACCGCCTGTTCCTGTAGAAGACCTGTTAACTCCTGAAGGAGTAATTCCCTGTGCAGAGGGGGTCGTGGAGGTTCTCCCGGAAAAAAGGAGGGAGGGACCTGGTGGAAGTGGAGAAGATAGCCTTCTCGCACGACTTGAAGCACCCAGGCATCTGAGGTGATGTTGGACCACCTGTGGGCGAAGTGAACCAGCCGGCCTCCGGTGCTGGGAGGAACCAGCGGGGGGGGAGAGGCTATGCTTAGTGAGTCAAAAACCCCCACCCTGCTGAGCAGGGGCTGGTGGTGCAGGCTTGGGGGCTTGCTGCCTACGGGACCCGTGGGGGTATTGTTTGTAGGCAGCCGCCTTCCTCGGGTAAAAGGACTTCTTTCCCGAGCCCTTCTTTTTCTGGGAAGGGGCGGAGGTCTTCCTAGAAAGCCTAGTCCTGGTGAGAGTCTCCGTCTCAATTTGTGCAGCCTTTTCAGCCATGGGCTTGCCAAAGAGGTTTTCGCCTCGGCAGGGGACATCGACCAACTTGTCCTGCACCCAGGGCTCAAGGTCAGATGACTGAAGCCAAGCCTGTCGGCGGGCACCGATGCCGGCTGCGGCCACTCGAGCCGACGCTTCAAAGCCATCGTAGGCTGCTCGGGATATGAATTTTGAGCATTCCCGAATACCAGTGGACAAGGCCAGGAACCTCCGCAAGGGTTCCTCGGACAAACCAGCGGAGAATCCGGCTAGCTCTTTAGCCAGGTCTCGGAGATACATGCCCATGTATAGCTGGTAGGTCTGGACACGACACGCAAGCATAGAGCCCTGGAAACACTTCTTGCCAAGGCCATCCAGGTTACGGGCCTCCCTGCCAGGAGGCACCGAGGAGTGCATCTTCTGGCTCTTAAGACGATGCATGGCCGATTCCACTACCATGGAATGGTGTGGCAGCTGTGCTTTTTGGAAGCCAGGGCTCTTGCGGACTCGATAGATAGAATCGACCCTCTTGCTCAGGACCGGCGAGGTAGCCGGACTCTCCCACATGCGGAAGAGTAGCCGTTCCAGCATGGGAGGAACCGGTACAGTAAAGTGTTCCCTTGCGGGAGAGTCATACTGGAGGGCGTCGAGCTCTTCGGCTCGAGGCTCCTCCTCGGGGTCCGCAGGGAAGGCCAAAGCCTTGGCCATATCCCTGACGAAGTCCGAGAACCGGGCATCCTCCGGGGGGGATTGCTTCCGAGGCTCGGACTCCGGTGAGTCCGAGGGGACACACCGAGTCCGGAAAGAATCAGGCGACTCTTCCTCTTCAGACTCCCAGACCGACTCCGACGAGGACTCGGTGGGGTCGGCCCGGGCAGGGCGCGGCGACTGCCGCCCCGACGCCGAGGGAGTCGGCGTCGGCGACCTCGGTCCCGAACGGGAGGCCGAGGGTGACCGCGACCGAGGATCGACTCGAGTTCGCATCGACTCGAGGATCGGCTCGGTCTCCGGGGTCGACTTGGACGTCGACGTCCCGGCGGTCGGGGCAGCGGCGCCAGTGAAGCCAGCGAGCAGTGCCCGCTGCTGTTCCATGAAGGCAGACAATCTGCTCTCCAAGGCCGTCAACCTGAGTCCGAGCTCAGGTGACCCAGCAGCCCCCGACTCGGGCCCCGACGGCGTCGGGCCCGACGTCGGCTGTCTCGGAGGCGAGTCCAGGAGGACCACAGGACTTACCCGAGCAGGCAGCTCCGACTCCAGGCGAGGTCGCTTCGTGAGATGCTCCTTCTCCAAGGACCCGGGACGGCTATCGGGGCTATGCGACCTGGCCCTCGCGGAGCCAGGAGCGTCCACCGACGCCGCCCTCGCGGGTTTCACCTTACGACGATGGTCCCCGGAGGGAGAACCCCTGTCGGAGGAACTCCGGCGATGGTCCGAGCTGGAACCTTTGGACGCGGAGGCCTCCGACGAGGTCCGGGTACGGCTGGGGTCAGCGAAGATCCTATCCCGCTGATGCCGCCGACTTCTCAACGCTTTGGAGGACATTTTGCCGCAGGGCCCACAGATCATTTCTTCATGATCCGGGCCCAGGCAGCGGAGGCAAAAGTCGTGTGTGTCAGTTAGTGACATATTTCGGTCACACTGACCACACCGCTTGAAACCACTGGCAGCCATCGGGGGAAAAAGGGCCCCGGCAAGGTCAAAGGACCGGGCTGCCAGGGAAAAACCGAAACGAAAAACTGACTAAGTCAGAAAAACCGAAAAATAAGAAGAGGACTCGAGACCGGCGTCGCGAGTCCGGCAGGAAAAAGACCGGCGTCGAACCGAATGGAAAAAAAGAGAAATTCTGAAGAAAAATCAACTTTTTCGCGGGGACACGACGGGTACGTCTGTAGGGCTCCGCGGAAAAAAGAAGACTGGCTAAGATGGCACCCTTGGGCGGGAAGAGGACCGCGCATGCGCGCTGCAATTCCCAAAGGCTTTCTTTGAAAGCTGGGGAAAATTGCTCCGCGAGGGCTCCGTCGGCGCCGACGTCACCCATAAGTGAGGACTGACTTCCTGCTTGGTCCTGGAGAAGGAGTAGTTTCCTAAATGAAAATATATCCCCTACTAAGCACCTAAATTTAGGTGCCTAGGCATGGCCTGGGGCTGGAATCAGGTTGAAGGAAATAAGTTGGGTGCTCAGTGCTGGCTTCCTCCATGAGCCCTCTAACAAGAGCCTAAACATAGGTGAATAAATAGCAGGCCTTTTATGTTCCTAAGTTAGACACCTATTTTCAAAGTTAGGAGCTTAAATTATGTGCTGAAAAGAGATACCCACTTAGGTGCTCAGCTTTTTTTATGACTGTCAGTGGAGGAGCAGCATGGTGGCTACAGTAGTGAGCTGAAAACCACTGAAACCAGGGTTTAAATCCCTTATGACTTTGGACAAATTACTTAGTCTTCCATTACCTCAGGTTCAAATTAAGGGGCCTATATTCAAAGGTACTTATCTAATTAGCAGAATCTGCTAATTGTATAATGGCCAGCAAGAGGAAAATTATGTGGCACTATCTGGATAGTGCTTTTGAATACTTCCTGTGACTCCCTCGGCACTATCCAGATAGTCCATGAGTGTCCTTGAGAGTCTCCACCCTGTCCATGGGCAGAACTGGGGTGGAGATAAGTTATCTGGATAGTGATAATATTCAGCTCAATATCTGAATTGCAAACTGCATAAAGCTAGGACCGCAAAAAGGCTGTTTTGACTCTATATAGTTTGCTCGGGGTAGTTTCTCCTAATGAGTTAGTTTTGCGCATACCATGGCAGGGTATGTGGAATATGTTCTTAATCTCTCAAATTTACTGCTAATGCTCGGAATGATACTTGCATTGTGCCAAAGAGAGCCTCCTGCTGGAGTTCATAAGATGTAACATGTATAGGTAGTTTGTCAAGATGTGCTTGGAAATTCTTCTTTATCAGGACTGTGGCTCCCAGTACAATGTGAAATATTTCTGTATCTTTCTGCCACATTTTCCTGGTCTCTGATTGCATTTCTTGATACTTCAAGATCTTCTCCCTCTCCACGCGATTCACAGAATAATCACTCGGTACCGACACTTCTATTATCAATGCCATTCTGGTGTTCTTCTCCTTTACCACTATGTCAGTTTTTCTGGCATCCAATTTCTTATCCGTCGGAATGGGAATATCCCAGGTGATCATAACCTCTTCATTCTCTGTTATTCTCTTAGGGTCATGATCCCAGTGCTTTACAAGGACAGTGATGTTGTAGTGTTTCCAGAGTTTCCAGTGGAGGAGGCGTGCTACTTTGTTGTGCCTCTCCGTATAGAAATTTTCCACTATCAGAACTTCACAGCCTGCTATTAGGTGAGTCACTGTTTCCAGCTCTTTCCTACAGAATCGGCATATATCGGTTGTGCCAGTTTTCTCAATACACACCGTAAACCATCTCATCCGCAATCTGCTGTCCTGGGTTTCAACTATCAATCTTTCATTCTTTGGTTTCAGTCTACCTTTCCTTAACCATTCATGTGTTCGTTCTTGATCAACAAAAGGTTCTTGGAGTAACACTGTATTTTCCAATCTATTTGTGTATTTGCCACTTGTTTTTCCTCGCCTGCTGATCTAATTCTTTGAAGAGTTTTTCCTTTTGTTTTGCAAATTCTGTTACTTTCTTTTTCATGCACACCTGTGGATTCTTGCTCATTCTTTCTAATCGTCGGAACACTTGTCCAAATTTGATGATGGAGTCAGATTCTGGACGTTTACTTTCATATTTCAGCACTTTTTGTGTATTTGGATCTGATGACGCTGTCAGATAGGCTTGGAGGCCTAATATAGTAGCTCTGTAGGTGTAGTCAATTTCTATAAGTTCTACCCTCCTTCAGCTCTAGGGATGTACAAACTTGGCATACACTGATTCTTGTAAATTACTTCATGAGCATGGAGGAGTTTTCTTGTTCGCACATCCAGTTTTTCAAGCTTTTTATGAGGCCAATCCACAATCCCAAAACTGTAGGAGAGTATAGGAATTGCCAGCTGATTGATGGCTTGTATCTTATTTCGTGATGTTAAAGCATTTTTCAATAACAGCTTTAATCTTCTGTAATATTCTTTACTGATCTTCTCTCTCAATAGTTTCTGCTTGAGTGTCATTCCTTCCTCTATTCTGAGATACTTATATATGCCTTCCTGTTCAAGGTCCTTGATGTCACAGCCCTCAGCAAGGGAGATGTTTTTGGTTTTGCTCCATTTTCCTCAGAAAAAAGTTGCTTAGTACATTTGTCAAGGCCAAAGTTCATCCTGATGCTGTCAGAAAAGCTTTTCACCACACGAAGCTGCTCTGCTAATTGTTGGTCACTGGAACTGTAGAGTTTCAAATCATCTACAAATAGCAGATGGGAAGTTGCTTCTGGGTTGGTACAGTCTTTAAAATTTAGGTTAAAAACCATACCCCAAAGAGTTAATGACAGCACTCATTGGATTAAGCGCCAAACAAAACAGAAGCTATGTGGATAGTGGAGTGGAAGAGTAGTCTAATGATTAGAGCACTGGTTGAATAACCAAGAGACCAGGATTCAATTTGCACTAGCACTTCTTGTGGCCTTGGGCAAGTCACTTAACCCTCCATTGCCTCTGAAGAAAGGCCTGGCAATCTGATGTACATCTGGTCACATTACCAATAAAACCCAGGAGCCGATGGGTTACCACACATCAGCATTGATTTGAAAGCACAGGTACACATTGCATTATTTTTGCATGCAGATAGTGGGTATCCAAATAGCAGGTTGAATATCGCTGCTATCCAGATAGGGGTGCTGGCCAGTGCTCAATCAGAATATTCAGCACCAGCCACTATCTGGATATTTGTGCTGAATATCTGGATTTTATTTAACTGCAGTGGCTGGTGTTTAAAAAAAAAACACTGACCACCGCAGTTAAATATTGATCTGTTAGATTTGTAAGCCCTCCAGGGACAGGGAAATGCCTAGAGTTCCTGAATGTAACTTCCCTTGAACTGCTTCTGAAAAGGTGTGCACTAAATCTGAATAAACATAAACACAGCTCCCTTTCACAAGTCCAAATCAACAAAAGCCAGTTTTATACCACATACAGAAAGCATAAAACAAGTTATTAAAAAGTAACAAGGAAAACTGAATATTGTAAATATATGCAGGGACTATTATACATAAGCCATCAAAAATATTACCTTCCAGTCCAAACATTTATGTCAAAATCTGTGTAAATAGCAAAAATATGTGCAAAAGGTCTAATGAACAAATTGCAAAATCATTCCTTGACATGCTCAGATGGAAATTTGTAAATCCAAATATCTCAAACCTTAGAGAGGCCAATTTCCAAAGTAAGCATACTGTCTGCAGACCTGCAAATGCTTTGAAGTGGGCTTACCAGCCAGTCTTCAAAGGGAAACCTATTAAGGAGTTTCTCTTTAAAACTCTCAGCATGGCAAGTGCCATGATCATGGTTGTACTAGAGGCACACAATTCATCCAAGTTACTTCAGCTCATCCAGAGATTTAATTTCAACAAGAGGGATGACAGCCTTCACAAAAGAACACTCATTTGTTTATTTGCATACAAGTGTTTAGAAGTTAAATTCTGAGATCAACTTTTTTGCGGTGTTCATAAGAAAACCCTCATAGAATCATCTCTTTGCTGAGACTAAGCTAATGTTTGCAGTCGCTCGAGAAAAGGCCCCCGGAACAACAGCATACAGACAAATCCATTTTTTCATGATCAGGAATTAAGAAGGAGGGACTGGGGTTTATTTAATTATTTAAAATATTTCTGGAGCAAGATGGAGTCATGCTGGGATGCTCCCAAGGATACCTCTGTACTAGGTTGACTTTGGAGTCTGTATCAGCAGCACTTCCCTACATGCCATCGAGGACGCGTAAACCGAAAAGCTCTTCTAGGCACCTTTGGTTCCACTGCCACAGTCTGCCTATCAGTCCCTAGATGCGTTTGTGTTGGGACAGTTTCTCCAAATGGGTTAGTTTTGCGCATACTATAGGCGGTCGTGAACCTCACGTCTAAGCCAGGGCATGGGGAGTATGATCTCAGTCTCTCAAATTTACCACTAATGCTCGGCATAGTACCTGCATCATGCCAAAGAGAGCCTCCTGCTGGAGTTCGTAAGATGTAACATGTATTGGTAGTTTGCAAGATGTGCTTGGAAATTCTTCTTTTTCAAGCCTGTGGCACCCAATACCATGGAAAATATTTCTGTATCTTTCTGCTACGTTTTCTGGTCTCTGACTACATTTCTTGGTATTTCAGGATCTTCTGCCTCTCCACGCGATTCACAGAGTAGTTGCTTGGAACTGACCACTCTATTATCAATGCCATTCTGGTGTTTTTCTCCTTAACAACTATATCCGGCTTTCTCAAATCCAGCATTTTACCAGTCAGAATGGGAGTATCCCAGGTGATCATAATCTCTTCATTCTCTGTAATTCTCTTAGGGTCATGATCCCAGTGCCTTTTGGGCACAGTGATGTTGTAGTGCTTACAGAGTTCCCAATGGATGAGGCACGCTATTTTATTATGTTTTCCTATATATAAATTTTCTGGCATCAGAACTTCACAGCCAGCTATGAAGTGAGTCACTGTTTCCAGGTCTTTCTTACAGAATCAATATTTGTCTGTCTTGCCAGTTTTTTCAGTGCTCACTGTAATCACTATAATACTCATCCGTAATCAGTTCTCCTGGGCTGCAACTTTCAATCTCTCATCCTTCCATTTCAATTCACCTCTCCTCAACCATTCATGTATCTGTTCTTGGTCAATCAAGGGTTCCCGGAGTAACACTCTGTATTTCCCACTATATTTGTGCATTTGCCACTTGTCTGTTGATCTAATCCTTTGAAGAGTTTTTTCTCTTGTTCTGCAAAGTCTGTTATTTCCTTCCCTGTATATGACTGTGGATTCTCACTTATTCTTTCTAGTCATTGGAACACTTTTCCAAGTTTGATGATGGAGACAGATTCTGGACATTCACTTTCATATTTCAGCATTTTTTGCGCATTTGGATCAGATGATGCAGTTAGGTAGGCCTGGAGGCCTATGATTGTAGCTCTATATGTGTAATCAATCTTTATGAGGCCTAGCCCTCCTTCAGCTCTAGGGATGTACAGTCTTGGCATACACTGATTTTTTTAAATTAGTTCATGGACATGAAAGAGTTTTCTTGTTCACACATCCAGTTTCTCAAGATCTTTGAGAGGCCAGTCCACAATATCAAAGCTGTGAGTACAGAAATTGCCAGCTGATTAATGGCCTATATCCTATTCTGTGATGTTAAAGCACTTTTTAATAACGATTTTAACCTCCTCTAGTATTCTTTGCTCAGTAATTTCTGCTTGAGTGTCATTCCTTCCTCTCCAAGATACTTATAGATGCTTTCCTATTCAAGATACTTGATGCCACAGGCCTCAGCAAGGGAGATGTTTTTTGTTTTGCTCAATTTTCCTCTAAAAAAAAGCATTTCACCACATGGAGTTGCTCTGCTAATTGTTGGTCGCTGGAACTGTAGAGCTTCAGATCGTCTACAAATAATAAATGAAATGTTTTTGGGTTGTTACCTTCTTTAGGATTCAGGCTAAATCCGTATCCCAAAGAGTTGATGAGAGTAGTCATTACATTAAGCACCACACAAAACAGAAGGGGCAACAGGGAATCTCTCTGAAATATTCCTCGCTGGATCTTAATGTTAGGAATGATGTACTGACCATCTTCATATTTCAAAAACAGTGTGGTTTGCCACATTGTCATGGTGAACTTAAGGTACTCTTATCAACCAGGATTTATTTTATACATTTCAAGGCAATTTATTATCCAAGAGTGTGAGACGCTGTCAAAAGCTTTCTTATAATCAATGTATGCTTTCCAGTTTTTATATACCGCACTGATGATAAATAGTGCGGTATATAAAAACTGTTAAATAAATAAATGCTATACTAAGATTTCTGCTTTTCTTAGTGCTGGCCATGATAGCCTTATTCAGTATTAACTGATCCTTGGTTCCCTATGCTCCCCTCTTATTGCTGTTTTGCTCTATTGCCATGATGTTATTGGACTCGATATGATCATATATTGTCTGTATCTATTGCAGTGAACAGCTTATAGGTTGTAGGTAGACAAGCTATTTGTCTGTAATTATTAGGAATATTACTCGAGTCCCTCTTCAGAAGGAGAAATGTTCTTCCTGTAGTAAGCCATTGTGGTGTTAAGTCTGGCTGCTTGAACAATTGATTTTTGCAGTTAGCCAGGTCTTAGTGTAATGATGTGAACTGTCTGAGCCAAAAGTTATTGTTATTCCGTCTGGGTCAGAGCTCTTCCAGTTTGGGGCACATTTTAACCTGCTTTCCAGTTCTTTCACTGCTATTGCAGGCCATTCCATAGGTTTGATGTTTGCTTTTTTAAAATGCTCCTGTATACAGGGTAACAATTCTGATTGTGCTCTATAGGGTCATGATATAGGTTTCTCCAGAAGGTTTCTGTTTCAGCTTTGGTTGGTGGTACTTTTACCATATTAATGCTCTTTCTCATTTCCCTGTAGAATTTTTGGGTTCTTTCTACATAGTTTATTTTGATTTCTTTCTTTTCTATTTTCTTCATATCATTGCAGTTTTTGTTCTTCTGCTACTACTTTCAATTTATTGTTAGAACATATAAATTTCAGGTCTTCTTCTGTCAATGCAGCATGCTTCAGCTTGATATCTTGGATCTTCCTCAATATCCTTGATGATCTTAAACCTTTTAGATACCCATCTATCAGTGATACCTCCGCATGCAATGATTGTATTTCTCCTTCGATCTGCTTTTTCCAAGGAGGAACTGTTATTGCTCTCTTGTTCTCCTGGCCCTTCACTTTAGTTGGTAATATTTTTAGCCGCACAATAATGTATTTGATTTATTTCAGTGATGTCAATAAATGATCTTTTTAATACTGGATATGGGCTTTTTTTTAGTGCCATCAAGTTAGTGCTGACTCCTAGTGATGCAGGGTTTTCTTGGCAATGTATCACCAGAAGTAGATTGCCAGGCCTTTTCTTCCAAGGAAATGGAGGGTAAAATCATTTGCCCTAGGTCACAAGGAGTGCCAGTGGGAATTGAACCCTTGATCCTCTGGGAACTAGACAGTTGCTCTAACCACTAAGCTACTCCTCCACCATGGATATGGGCTTATTCATCATTCTCCTAAGCTTAGATGTTAAATTTATCTTGGGCAATCTTTCCCTTGCCTGGAACCCAGCATATTCATCTTTTTCCATGTGGACTAGGAGATTGATCTTGAATTCCTTCATCTCTGGGACCTCCTCCTCCCTTTCTTCCTCCTCTTCAGATGATTTACTGCCCTGTCCTGTAGTCATCTCAGTCACTTGCAGTTCCAGATCTTTGTGTTCCATCTTTCCCTCAGCCGCTCTTTCTTTTTCTGTGTATTCCTGTCTGCTGGTACTCTCATCTAGGTCTCTTCCTCCTCCTCCTCCTCCTCCCTGTAGTACTTTTTCCATGGAAGCTCTTAGTTGCTTCAAGATGTTATCACTCATGTACTTCTTTACTTTTGATCTGTGAAATTAATGATCTTAAATTTGCATCAGTTGTTTTTTCAGTTTTTCCTGTGGCAATTTTACTCTTTCTTCCAGTTTTTGGCTGATCCTCTTGTAGCATAAAAAAGCAGTACATTATCTCTTCTTTTATCTGCAGAAGTCCTCTTAACCACAGCTATACCTTTTAACCTTTTCATTAATTTCTATGGTTTATCTCCTGCCACACATGGGTCCAGGAACAGGCTCACTAAGGCCTTTATCTTTGGCAGGGTATTTACATCTACAGTGCTTGCACTATTGCAACCACCATCATTAGACCTAGTGCATAAGCTAAGGGTGGGCACCTTTTTTTCCTGGGCGATGTGCGGCCACTATGTATTTTTCTTTTACGTTCATACCATACTTCAACTATAGAAATGTCTTGCTGAGATTTCATAAAGCTGTTATACAATAGGGTCACCACGTGAAGGTATTCAGCAAGACTTGAGGAGGGAACTTTATTCTCGTCCCCAAAGAGATGTACATTAAGTTATTATTCCTGAAATTTTATGGTGCATGTCCATTTGATCCCTTATGGTGCACAACCCTTTAACTCCTGGTGTATACCCCTTTGACCCCATTTGTGCTGTGGGGAGGTGCTAGCATCCTTTCAACTGGTCCAACTGGATATGGCTTGCCAGACTTGAGCAGTGAAGCATTTTTTTTAAGCCCTGAAGACCGTACTGTATCACTGAGACCTGGAAGCCCCTGCAGGGGAGGCACAGAACAGTACCTCTGGAGGAGAGTGCCCAGCGCATGCCGAGGAAGCACCTGCTACTGCTTCGTCTCCAAAGGAAAGGGGATAATCAGGAGCCACAAAGACAGCTTTTGGAGGCTGAGAGGAGAGGGAGTTGCCCTTTGGAGACCGGATTGTTGGGAGCTCCAGTTCGCGGCATAGGAGAGAGACCTGCAGTGGTAACTTTAGACTTATAATGGGACGCCATCTCCGGCTTAAACTCTTCCCTTAAGTTGAATATGGGTAAAGTTAAGAAGGACTTTGATGTTCTTTCTGGGAGTGTGGAAGGTCTTGCTCAAGAGCAGACCCAGCAAGGGCATGGTTGGGTCTTCTTAAGGTCCAGTCTGCCGAACAAGTGGACATTACTGTGGCTGTGTTCAAAGAAATAATGCTGGTTGCTCGCGTACTGGAGAGGCTCGAGAATCAGAGTAGGTGCAATAATTTGTGCTTTCTGAACTTTCCAAAATCTCCAGTTGTTGTGCCTATTGATATGCTGTGCAAGAGGTTGTTGTTTTTTTTAATTTCAATCCTCTTTATTAAGGAAAAACAAAGAAATATAATAAAACAGTCATTTATACAATAAGTGTATCACGCATATATAAAACTCCCAGCCCACAAAGTGGAGTGTGAAATAAACTAATGAAAGAGGCATCCCAATACAGAGTGGAGTCATCTAATTAACAAACCCCTTAATACTAAGCAAGAGCTCCAAATTAAAGTCACTTCAAAAGCAATCCCTTCAAAAAGGTCTCCAACTGTGATGAATCTAAGAAAATATACGATTTACCTTGAAAAGCAACAATACATTTACACGGGTATTTCAGCACAAAGGAAGCCCCTAGTGCCAAAACACGAGGACGAAGGGCAAGAAAGGCTTTCCGTTTCAATTGAGTACTACGACATACATCTGGGAAAATCTGGATCGCCTGCCCAAAAAATTTCTCATGTCGGAATTTAAAATAAGAACGCAAAGACAACTCCTTATCTTTTTCTAGCAAAAACGTTACAAGCAGAGTAGCCCGAGTAGGAATTTCTTCAACAGAGGTCTCCAAGAAAGCAGATAGATCTAAACTCTGTACAGTTAACTGATCCATTTCCCCGTTTACACCACCACCTGTCTCTGAGTCTAATGGCCGATTTTCTCTGACCCCAGTAGGTAAATAATAAAGTTTAGATAAAGTTATAGCATCAGGGTCAGATATTTTTAAAACATCTTTCAAATATTTAGTAAACAAAATACTCGGAGAGAGGTAGTGAGTTCGAGGGAAATTTAACAGACGAAGATTCTTCATTCGTAATGCATTCTCGAATATTTCATCATGACGATGAAGCATCAGGGAGTCTTGGACAGAAGATGCCAGGACTCCCTGAATTGAAGACAGTAAACCATCAGTTTTAACTTTAAAGTTTTCAAGACTACTTAACCTATCCTGATGGTCTGACAACATAGTCACAGTCTCTTGAGTAAATTTAGAAAGTTTCGTTAAAGAAGAATTCAAAGACATCTCAGTTCGAGAAACAATCTGCCAGATATCTTGGAGCGAAATATCTTTCGGTGGTTTAGGAAGATAAGTGGTAGAGGAAAAGTCAAAAGGAAGAGGTAATATAGAACGCACAGAGTTTACCTTTAGGAAGGAGTCAGGTAGTTTAACAATTTCGGGGGAGGCGTCATCCTCAAGACCATGAGGAGAGCCTATACCCTGAATTAGCAGCTCATTGCTGGGTGGGATTACAACCCTATGTGGATCAGGAGACAATCCCCCGAAAGCAGGACTTGCGGAAATGGAGGACTCCGAAGACGATTTAGCAGCAGAGGAAGACACCATGGATTTAAAGTGGCTATCCATGGGTCCAACCACCTTAACCACTTTCCCAGAAGACATAGATGGCAAAACAGACTTCTTCTTACGTTTCCCCATAAACGCAGATAATTGTAGTCCAAAACGACGGGTGCTCCTACGTGCTCCGAAGGGGCGCCAAAGGGGCGGGACATGCCCCTTTGGACACGCCCCTTCGGAGCACGTGCCCTCGGGCACGCGCCGTCCCACGGTGGTGGCTCGAGTCTTATAGCCCGCTGTGCTCACGTGTCCCTCAGTGCACACCGGGACAGAGCAACGATTCCACTCCAATCAGGAAACACAGGAAGGTAAAGCACACACTGCGGAGTCTTTTCCCTCCAGTGGTTCAGGCACAGCATTTATCTTTAAAGGCCTTGTCTAAGCAATCCAGTGGCCATGCAGTTTCACAAGATTTGCTGGACTTAACTGGGTTTCTTGAAAGTTCCGTAGAGGTGGTGACTGAAAGATCTACTTTGCTGGTGACCTTTACCCTGGAACCGAACAGGAACATTGGCCTGCATCTTTATTTTTGGAATATGGATGTATAGACCAGGCGGTGAATTATCGCGGTAGGGCACAGCCGAGGCGGCGGCAGGCCAAGGGAACCTTGGCGGGGGGCAGGGGTCTGGACGGGGGCGGGCTGCAGGGAGCTATAGAAAGGGGAAGCGAGCTGCGGCTTGCCCTCTTTTCCCTGCAACGGCGGATCGGAAGCGAGAAAAACAGCAAGCACCTTTGTTTTTTCTAAAAATCCAACAGCATTTACTCACCGGTCCGCTGGAGAAGATCCAAGATCAACCCGCGGCATTGCAGGGAATCGCGAGTGAGCAGGGAGGTAACAAAAAATAGTTACAATTAAAAAAAAAAAATAGCAAACAGGATCCCCATGTCGAGAAGGGAGGCCACGTGCGGCCTGCTGCGGGTCACGGCTAGGCGTGAACCGCCGAGTGCGGCCTGCTGCGATCTGTGCAGAGCGGCGCTGGTGGGGGACAGGCAGCCGAAGTGGCTGAAGAGGGCAGCAGCAGCAACTGGGCTGGATCCCCGGTCGTGTGGCCTGCTGCAGTCGCGGCTGGGGCGTGATCCGTGCAGAGCGGAGATAAAAGGGGGGACAAGCAGCCGGAAGCGGCTGAAGAGGGCAGCAGCAGCAGGTAGGCTGGATCCCCGATCGTAGATCAAAGGGAGGCATGATCTGCGGTCGGTGAGTGAGGGGGATGAATCGGAGGTCTGGGGAGGTGATGCTGAGGAGCAGAGAGACTCCGATGCACATGGGGCCACACGGATGGTGCGATGAATACAAAAAAAAAAAAAAAGGTATGCTGAGTGAACACAGGGGGATAGTTTGTATGTGGATGCCATCTGGTGGACAGATGTGGTATGGCACTTTGGAAATAAATAAATAAATAAACTAATATTAATAATGTGAACAGATATTGAGGCATCTAGGGCAGCCAATAAACTTTTGGCGGGCAGCTGGGCGCAGTAGTGGCATTGTGGTGGGGGTCAGCTGGCTTTAGACTCTCCAAAGACCCAGTGATTATCGCATGCTCCAAATTTGTAAATTATAATGATAATAAAAAAAAAAGTTTTATAAATAAATAATAATAATTATGAGCCAGAGACAAGTCAGAGGAGAAAATAAGGAAGCACGAAAGTAGCTTACGGGATCAACCTGAGGGGGAGCTGAGTACTAATATGTCTCATTCTTTTTCCCACCGCTTCTTCGTATTAAATTTATTTATTTATTTAGACAGTTTTTGTATGCCGCCTTATCCTTCAATCAAAGCGGTCACAACACAATTGGGGGATACATTTAACATGTGGGCATATGAGACACATACACTAATACTTACAGGGAACATGGGCTATGGAGGGTTAAGTGGCTTGCCCAAGACCACAAGGAGCATCTGTGGGACTAGAAACCCCAGTCCTTCCGGCCCAAGGTTGCTGTCCTCTAGTGGGATTTGAACCCCCGACCTTCCGGCCTGAAGTACCTTGCCCCAACCACTAGGCTACTCCTCCCGCTGTACTCTAGATATGCCACGAAAGGTCAGCCAAAGCGCCCCACGGGCCAGCAGAGGCCAACAGAATGCAGAGAGTTGACACAGAAGCAAGAACACAGAGAGCACGACGAGCAGGGTGACACGAGGGACTACGGCAAAGGTGGCAGCGGTAGCAAAAAAAGAAGACAAATCATTGGGACACCAATCAAGGATGTGAGGTGAACAAAAAGCCCACTTATCGTTGCAAACAGGCAATACCGCAGCAGCAATTACAGCCACCCACACCGTCCACATCCAGCCAAGAGTTGGACGAACTGCTGCAGGTCATCCGCGAACAGGTTAATCAACATGGGCTGAGCGCAGTCAGGCAACGGCTGGAAGCTCCTACCACAAGGTCGGAAGAACCACAAATGGCAAGTACGAGCACGGCTATTGGTAAGTCAGGGGGTGTAGCGGGGGCACTTGAACTGTCGTCTTCATCATCTGAAGAATCTACTTCTGACACAGATGGGGAGCTGGCGTTATTAAATGTAATATAGAATGCCTTAAAAAACGTCAAAAAAAGTAAATAAAAAAAGAAAACCCTCTGGCAAGAGTATGTGCCACGCGCAGCGAGCTATCCACCTAGAGAAGAGAAAATCAAGAGACCGGCATAACCGGGCCAGTGCCAACGACACAAGTAACTACTGTTGGGGGAGATCCGCGCTGTGGCGTGAGCTCATTAGCCAGCGCAGTGCCTAGGAAGTTGAAGAAGCGAATTTGGGGAAGGGAATATATTGATATATTCTCGCTGCTTCTTAGGGATCACGAAGGTGAAACAAAAGAGAGTAAGGATAGGGAAAAGCATGGGGAAAAGGACAGGAAGCCGAGGATTCTAAAATCCATTAACAATTGGGTATCGGCTTTCCACATATTCATGAGCGTGGTCCATACCTAATTAGGTACCTGGATACAATTACCCGGGCACATAAGCGATTTGGAGGATGGACCTGGCTAAACTATGATATTAAGTTCAGGAAGAGCATGGCGGAGGACCCAACCGTGACATGGCAGCACAGAATCTTAGATCTGTGGCTTGATGAAATGGCCCCCAACAGGCCATGGAGTCAAGAAGGGCTACCGCAGCCCTTTCAGACACCGCAAGGGTGGTAAACCAACCAGATGGCTGGTCACCGATCATGTCGCCAGTACAATGCAGGGAACTGCACATGGCACCCCTGCAAATTCCGACACGCATGTGCGAGCTGCGGGGGCAGTCATCCGGCTGCCACATGTCGAGCGGGAAAAGAGGCAAAACCATTCAGGCCAATGCTGCAGCGTGCAAGTGACGGCCATGGCCTCAACACCCATCAAGCTTGAACACATGCGTTTCATGGCTGCGGGCTTACTTGCTGCGAGACAAAGCTCTCAGCATTGAGAGTGGCTTCACCTATGGGTTCCCTATTCCATCGTCAGTCCCAAGGAGGGAGCACGTAATCCGCAACTCCCCCTCAGTCAAGAAATACAACTCGGTCGTGCACAAGAAGCTGGCGAAAGAAATAGGCCTGGGAAGAGTTGCCGGGCCATTCAAGAGCCCCCCTGCTCCAAATCTGGTGCTTTCCCCTTGGGAATAGTGCCAAAAAAGGAGCCGGGCAAATTCCATTTGATTCACAACTTATCGTATCCCAAAGGTAGTTCAGTTAACAACCACATTGACCCGTTGCTATGCTCAGTGAGATACGCGACAATTGATCAGGCCGTGACAATCATACGGAAGTTGGGACAGCAGGCTCGGCTGGCAAAGGCAGATATAGAATCGGCCTTTCGGCTGCTTCCGGTGCACCCTGAGTCGTTTCCATTATTAGGATTCACCTTCAATGGGGAGTATTTCTATGATAAATGTCTGCCCATGGGCTGCTCAATTTCATGTGCTTATTTTGAGCAATTTAGTTCATTCATACACTGGGTGGTGGAGGACATCGCAGGCCACCAGACTGTAGTGCACTACCTGGATGATTTCCTTTTCATGGGAACTGACTTTGCAGACTGCAAGAGGATCCTCAACGTCTTTAAGCAGGTTGCTCAATGACTTGGGATACCTCTAGCGAAGGAGAAGACTTGCGGGCCGGTGACGGTGATCACATTTCTGGAAATTGAACTTGACGTGATAGCACAACTGCCAAGATTGCCAGAAGGGAAATTGAAGAAACTCAAGAGCGCCATTCAGAGCATGCATGGGTGACGAAAAACCACATTGGAGAAATTCCAATCATTGCTGGGGTTGCTGTGCTTTGCATGTAGAGTCATGCCGATGGGGCGAGTCTTCTGCCGTTGCATGGCGCTGGCAACAAAAGGAGTCAAAAAGAAACACCATAAAATCAGAGTCAGCAGAGACATACGTCAGGATCTGCATATGTGGGAGCAATTCCTGCAGTCATTTAACGGGCTTGCGTTCTGGCAGTAGCATCCGGTCTCGAACAAGGACCTGGGATTATTCACAGATGCCGCGGGGGCGACCAGTTTCGGAATTTATTTCAGGGGGGCGTGGTGTTAAGAGAAATGGCCATGCGAGTGGCACTCCGAGGGAGTTACAAAAGACATCACTTTTCTGGAGCTCTTTCCCATTATGGTGGCATACATTTGGGTCCCCGCAGCTCGTTAACAAGGCAATCACGTTCCACACAGATAACTTGGTAGTGGTGCACGCCATGAATGGAATGTGTGCCAAAACGCCGGGGGTGGTGGCATTGCTGAGAAAGATAGTGATGTTATGCCTGACACATAATGTGACTATTAAGATGGAGCATATTCCAGGTCAGCATAATAACTTTGCCGATGCTCTTTCTTGTTGCAAGAACCCACTTTTTCGGGCACTCGCCCCCAAGGCCAACGCAGTCAAGACGTCCATCCCAGAGCAGGTATGGGAGTTTGGTCCACCAAGGTTTTGGAACTCCTGCTGAGTTCACTAGCCGAGCAGACGAGGCGAAAATACCTGGCTGCCTGGGACAGATTTCAAGTATTCTGTAGAGATAGCGGGATTGAGGATGCAGACAGTCTCACGACGGACTCGATTCTGCAATGGATCCTACACTGTAAAGGCAGTGGAGTGAGAAAATCAACAGTGCAGACGCAACTGGCGGCAATCACGTTTTTCGCTAGAGCAATGGGGAAGAAGAGCCTGAGAGCGGACTACGTTATCACAAAGGTAATGAAGGGCTGGTCGTCCAAGCAGGGCCGCAGGGAAGATCGGCGACGTCCAATCACGCACCAAATATTAACGAAACTCATAACGGCCACAGGCCAGATATGTTTTAACGTATTTGAGACCCGGCTGTTCAGATGTGCCTTTTCATGGGCGTTCTTCGGAGCGTTCAGGATAGGCGAGTTGATAGCCTCTGCAAGTCGCAAGTCAGCGGAGGGGGGCATTAGGAAGATTGATGTTAGCATGCAGGATGGTGCATTAGTGTTATACGTGCGCAAATCCAAGACGGATACCGAAGGAAAAGGTGCCTGTGTAGTATTAGACCCGCTACCAAGTGACCCATTTTGTCCAGTGAGAAATTTCACAGAATATAAACAACTCCGCCCAGCAGGAGGAGAACAATGGCTAGTGCATGCGAATGGTGCCCCCCTATCACGTTTCCAATTTGCCAGAGTGCTTAAGTTAGGCCTGGAAGCAGCGGGTTTGGAGACGCGCTTTTACGGCACTCACTCCTTCCGGATTGGGGCTGCTTCAATGGCGGCCAGCATAGGGATGACAAGGGAACAGATTATGAACATTGGCAGATGGTGCTCAGAGACAGGTATCGGCTTTATGTGCGCCCGGTTTGACGCCAGCGTATTAGCTATACCTGTTATGGGGACTGTTCGGGGTTTTTTTGTTTTTGCTGTGTGGTGTTTTGGGTGACTATAAGCGAAAGTGAAGAAGTAGAGATGGTGATGGTTTTAAAAAAAAAAAGAAAAAACAATAATAATAATAATCCGCGAGTAATAGTAGAATTCCCCAATGTGGGCCTGACGTATGTATACCTGCAATGTTCACACAGATAACGATGTAATTTTGTCAATATAACATAGGTGCTAATCCCAACATGAGACCTCAAGAAGCGTGTATATGTGGCCATTCCTTCGTGCACTGGGCACAAAGGAGGACAAAGATCAGATCACAAGGGCTTAATCTGGGTTTGTCAAGAGAAAGAGTGTCGATCGTGTGGATGAGCTGGCGGGGTATGGTGTGGGACCAACTGTTGCCATTCCTCCTGCAAAGAAGGAGAGCAGGGGGAAAGCCATGGACAATTGTGGTCCATCTGGGAGGCAACGGCATGGCCCGTACACGCAGAGTGGAGCTTACAAAGAAAATGCAGAAAGACAAATTGTCGCTAGCGGAGGCCTTCCCAGGAACTTGGCTAGTATGGTCTCACTTCATACCGCGACGGGTGTGGAGGGGCGAATGGTCCCACAAGGCGGTTGAAAGGACAAGGCGGAAAGTGAACAGGTGGATGGCCTGTTTCATGGAGGCAATCGGGGGTTACAGCATCGTACATGACCTCATAGAAGAACACTGCCCTGGTCTGTATCGAGATGATGGGGTACATCTATCCGAAATTGGGATGGATGTGTTCCTATGTGACATACAGGACACAGTGGAGCGACTATGGAAAAAAAAAAACAACAGATGTTGGCCAGACCTGCGGAGCTGGGTGGGTCCCCACACGACAAGCGAGGAGTCGCTGCCGTGAGGGGTTGGCAGGAGAGCTAGGGCCCCATAGGAGAGAGCGCACAGCCCAGACATGGGGGGAGGGGGAGGGGGCGTATAAGAGTTGACCTTCCCCAATGGTACAAAGAGTTTAAGCAGGAGCAGTGTGTAGAGGGCCTCCTTACGCTTTCACGGCGGGGGGAGGGAGGGACAAATATGGAATATATTGACATTAACGGAGCCCTGCTGCCGACCTTTTGACGGGCCGTGGGCAGAGGCAGATCGGGACACTGCTGCGAATAGGAAGGGAGTATTAAGGCCTGTTTTAACGGCAGGCGCCCCTTACCTATTATATGTACTCAGGACTGCGGGCAGTGGGGAAAAGGCTTGGATGGCATTTTCCCAAACATCCCTGCCGGGCATCATTGGATAGGAAGGGCTGTGCCTCTTAGGGGAGAGGGGTAATTTAGGCAAAAAGGATATCTCAGGAAGGAAATGGAATGTACTGGTTGTTACTATGTGTTCAATAAATAATTGTATTTTAACGTTGTATGTAATGTGCAGATTATGCTGTGGCCAACAGTTTGTTTTTACTGTTATTTCCAATTGTCAAACAACTGATATTCTGTCAAAACTAGCAGATGCTATGTGATATGTCCGGGGGGGGGGGAGGGGGCAGGTGTAGCTACCTACCCGAGGCCGTCATGCTGCTTGCCCGGCTGTGTTTCTAGGTTCAAAAGTTCAACCTTTTCCTGACTTCTTTTGTGAGACACAGCTACGGCGTCAGGAATTTTTGGCTTTAAAACCAAGGGTTCTGGCATTGGGAGCTACATATATTTTGAAATTTCCTTATCACTGTATTACCTTTCAAGCTAAAGATTACTTATTGTTTGAACTGAAACAATTGTTAAAATTTCTGGTATCTAGGGAGGGTGTTAATGTTGATGATGTTGCTGGCTAGGACAAGTAACACCTCATATGTATCCTAACTGTTAATTTAGTTTTCTGTTTGTGGGTAATCAATATTTCCTATGTCTTGCTCCCAACCTTTTGCAGGCAGAATTTATTTTCCTAATTTTTTTATGTTTATGGAGAATATGAAAATTTGCATAAATAAAAAATTAAAATATTTCTAAACCTCAAACCTAACATTTAAAAAAAATCTCTCAAAGCAGTGTATACAATTTAAAAAATACATGACATGTATTTATTTATTTATTAATTAAACTGGTTTTGGTATACCGTTTTTCTACCATTAAAAACGGTATACAATTTATTAACAGGATAGTGAGGAGTACTCTTATATTTCAGGGCTCATGGGGTATCTTGGGGGGGTCACGGGATCAATTGGTGGCGGTGCGTAGGTGGTTAAGTATGCTGTGAGGGGTAGGTACAAGTAGGGGTAGTTTCATGTAGCATTGAGTGGGGCAGAATTGTGTCTACATGTACAGTAGGGGACAGAAGAAATGGCTCGTGTGTGGGACACCTTTGGGATCAATCAGCATACTGAAAAGTGTGAAGCTGAGCTCAGCATATCATTAGCTTTCTGAACTGTGTGAAAAAGCCTGTTTCATCCCATGTATTTGTTTTGAAAGGCTACCCATAGTAACGTTCTCAGTTCAACACAGCTTAATAAATTGGCTCCTTTCTCTCTATGGGAAATGTGCTAAATAGATTTGATCCAAAAACTTAATGAAAAACAAGTTATGCTATGGTTCTGGATTAACATTGTAAACAATTGCTGCCCTTGAAACTATATGGCAGGTGCAGCATAGATCCAGAGCTCTCAAGTTCCAAATGAATTTTGGGATTCAAGCATAGTGAAATATTTACCATCCCAAGAAAAAGACTGTGCATGCTATTCTGACCTCATCAGTGCGGACGACATTCCTGGTACTTACCCATGCAGTAATGTCCTTAGTAAACTTTCCTTCACAAGCTTCTCTTCCTCGGTTACAGGCTCAGCCTCTTTTTCTGCAAAATTTACAACTCTGTTTTAACAACAGATGATCAAAGTCAACGGAATAGAGTTAACACCCCAGAGTGTTTTTTCATAAACTTTTACTCTCTTAATAAATTTTCCAGTTCATCAATATTTCCACAGTCGGCACTCTCCTATCTTCTTATTATTAGTAATGATGTCAGTATCATTCCATTAGCAGATACCCACAAATCGCTTGTGGCAGGACTTAGCACTCAGTGCCACCATCCCCTTCATCTTGTTGCTACCACCATGCCCCTACTGCTATCTTCACCAGCATGGTGATCCAGCTGTCTTCTAGATCCTGAGTCTATGCGGGTAGAGGAGGCAGTAGCAGAAGCACAGTAACAGCAGGAGGAAGGGGACAGAGACATCAAGTGAGAGGCAAATACTAGAGTTGTTGCAAGAGTTTTGCAGCTATCTGCAGCAAAATCCCTCATCTCAACAAACCGCAGGAGCAGTCCCTTAATAGGATGTACATGCATGTTATTTCATACAAGTAGGACCAGAGGGGTACAACCCTGTACGCCCTGGATGTTGGCACCAAAACAGCTCTACCACCAAGACCTACACCACAAGTCCAGCAGGAGTTCTGGTCTGTACCACCATCTGCTGGAGAGAGAAATACTGAAGGGTGCCACTAACTGCACCTGACTTTATGCCAGTGATGATATCACTGGAATGTTCTGGTATTTGTTCTGTCATCATCTGCTGGCAGAGGGAGTTATCCTACCTGTCTGAACTGGTCTAGCAGGACACTCTGGAAATGCATTTTACAGTACATGCACACTCTGCCACCTGTTGACAGATACCACTTTCTGGTAAGCATAATATATATACATTATATATATATATATATATTACTAGTATTATTACCATTACTTGACATTTGTATAGCACAAGGTGTAAGCAGCGCTGTACACACAAACAATAGATAGTGGCTTTCATCCAAAGAGGATTTCTGCTTTGCTTCAGTGATAGATGCATTCCAATGCAATGCATGAAGCTCCTTCTACAGTGCAGCGATTTGTAAGAGTTTTCTGGTGAAAAATATTTTCATTATCCATTTACGCTAAGGCTTACAGGGGATAAACTATATCTTATTTTGTGTTGTCCTTTTTGGTTCATCAATTTCTTCTGTTTTCTTTGGGTTTCTAGTTCAAGCAGCACTGGCTTCTGTCACGCTATGGAGCCATGAGCCTAGGCCACCAGACAAGCAGTCGCTACAGAAAAGTACATTCCTAAAGATAGAAAAAAAATCTAAAAAAAAAAAGAAGGCTGGTGTGCAAATATTCATAGTATACTTCTCATGGAGAGGGATAAAGACAATTGGATCGATATACAATGGGACTTGTTTATTATTTATTAATTTCTTTATTTAACTGAGTTTATATACTGCCCTATTTTGTAGGAAGAGCGGTTTATAGGAAACATTACAGCAGAACATTTTACATTAAACAGGAATGTTAACTTGGATGAGTTTACAGAAAACATTATCAGCACCTGACCAGGATATTCATCAGCACTATCCGTACAGTACTGGGGTGGTCTGTGGTTGAAGCAGTGAATTATCCGTATGGTGACGATTTCCAGTGCTGTTATATGGATAGCTTAGGACTGATTAAAGCTGTTTTAGGGGGTTGTCTGGATAGAGACATTCCTGCTTATACTGACTATTGTGGCTGTCTTAAGTAAAACTTTCATATGCATCTATTTCTTATTTAATGATACATCTGCCAAGTCATCACTATCAATTATTATTATTAATTTAATTGGAATATTAGTAAAAAGATCATATAGTATTTTCCTGCTGCTCTTTGTATGCACAAGACGATCTTACCAGTGAGAAAGCTAAAATGAACAAGTCACTCAGAATATGGTATTAATTTCCCCAGCATGGGGTAGGGTTGATTATCTGCTGTAAAAGTGACAGTTTCCAATTTTCTAACAGTAGCATT
The DNA here is from genome assembly GCA_033557465.1 of Ichthyophis bannanicus. Classification (NCBI taxonomy): domain Eukaryota; kingdom Metazoa; phylum Chordata; class Amphibia; order Gymnophiona; family Ichthyophiidae; genus Ichthyophis; species Ichthyophis bannanicus. The sequence continues at coordinate 225,731,755 of CM066031.1, forward strand.
AATTTACCTTCTACAAGCTCAACAGATGCAGTGCAGATGGACTGCCCAGCCTTGTTGGTGGCAATGCAAGTGTATGCTCCTGCGTGTGTCTTCTCGATATCTAACAAGATCAGACTATGGTGCATGTGGGAGCTGGCGACCTTGTACCCAGGTGTCTCTGGTTTGATCCAGAGAACATTTTCAGGAGACTCTTCTTTCAGCCATGTAATCATTGGAGGCGGATATCCTATCAAAAAGAAACACAGATGGCCATTTCAGATTCTCCTTGTATTAAGCTATGACTGGATGCAGCCATTGGTCGTAGCTTTAGTGCCTTCATGAGAAAGCATTTTGGAACAGTAGAGAAGACTGCAATACAACTATTGTAAGGGTTGGCTGTGTGAAGAAAGAGCAGCCTCACTGATGTTGCTGTGATGAAGCCTGCTGGGAGGGGGAGGGGGAGGGAGGAGAGAGGGGTTTTATTTATTAATCATATTTGATACCCTATTACCCATCCTTTACATCAAAGTGATTAACCCTGAACAACTGCAACTCTGCATTTCTCATCTGTCTAGCATGCTGCTCCAACCTAGAATGTCAGCCCCCACAATTACCTTTAAAAATCACAAACCAGATGTGCCAATCTTGAGATTAGTGAGGTCAGATTATATGGCCTGTAATTGTTAAAAATTACTGCAGAGCTGGCAATCTAGGATGAAGCAGTGTACCAAATAGGAGGAGGTGACTTGTGTGATGTATGTTAAAAGTTGCACTAACAGTTCTTTGTAGAATCACCGAAGTGTAACATTAACTAGTTCATGAAATCTCCCTGCTCAAACTTACTAACACATATTAATACATTTTAAAACACTCTATTTAACGCAAGCTCCATTACTTTCAATAGGACCTGTAGGGCTGGTACCCCTGCAATTCTGCACCTGCAGATCTCCGACCTGCTCAGCAGCTCAGGCCTGAACCAAGCTGATCAAACAAGATGGATTCCTGCTACACTTTTGCTGTGTTCAGCTACAGACTTCACCTCCAAGCAACTGCTTGCACAGCGTTTCTATGTGTGCATACAGAAGCCATTGTTCCTGGCTAATTCACTGCCCACATGCAAGAACATCTGCTTCTCCGGTGCTTATCTATAGATGGTTCTACTGGCCTTGGACACTTCTACCTATGCCCAGAAAACTACATATTGTTTTCTCCGCATAACTTCTTACTATGGATCCTTTGTCTGCAAGAAAGATGTCTGTCACCTACCTCCTGATTTGCTGAGAACACCTCAGACTGTCTTGTGCCAACCAATTACCGGACCTAGGACGGAGACTCATCACAAAGAATAATACAGTCTGCACAGAAGAACTTCAGCATCTTTCGCTGTTTGTGCCCTGCTTACCTGGTTTATGCTACCTGATCTGCCTGCAAGACAGACCCAGAACGTGTGTGCCAAGCTGTTCTCCTAAGGACTGAGATAAGACTTTCACAGATACCTTTGGTTCTGTGTTCTCCCACGGCTCGCCTATGAAAGGGTTGTAGTCTTCGTTATCTAGCTTAGCTGCCTCCTTGGACCTGTGCTGTTCCAGAGTCTCCGGACCACAGCCACCAGAGTGCAGACGAAGCTAAGGTACAGTCTCTCTCTCTCCTCTTCCGGATGGGCAATGATTAGCTAGAAACTTATTCCATAACTTTTCTCAGTGCAGAGCGAATCAGTGACGCCTGGTTACTAATTAGTGATTTATTACTTTGTCTAATTGTAATTCTGTGTCGCAACAAATTTCTACCTCATGTTTCTAATTATATATCTTTAGCTATATTTCTGCATATTTTTCTACCTTGCTGTCCATAATAAATAATATATTATGCATATCTACAGACCAGACTTATTTTGTGGCTCATTGCCAGCATAACTCATAGAACTTCGGGCTGGGTATCAGTAACTAATTTCCCCTGGACAGAACTGAGAGCCTAACTTATTTTTGTGCTACTAATAATCTCTACAGACCTATTTACTAACTAAACATATAACTTGCATTAATGTGCATCAACACATTTGCATACATTAGTAAATCGGTCCCTTAGACTGCACATTCCGATATGAGTATAGCACATTTTTACAGGACATAATAGCCAGCAGGATTGCACTATGGGCAGAGCTTAATTTCTGGGGGAACGGCCTAGAATACAAGTGCATCACTTACAGGTCGATGCAGAAAGCCAGCTCTGAAGTCATGCACTATCAACTTTTTACACCTATTTGCAGCGCACCAATAACATGCGACTTTAACACTGGCGTGCAGAAAAGGGCTCATGCTCATTAGTCACATGTTAAACTGTGCACAAATGGCAGCTTTAAACTGGGAGAACAAGCCAAACACATGCACACAGAAGTTGGTGCAAGTATGGTATGCTCTCCCAGAGAAATAGCGGCACCCAGTGGCTAATTTGCATATAAGCCTGACAGTATTTTGAAGGCATCGAGAACTTTCTCTGATGCCTGGATCATCTGAGGGGAAATATCAAACTACCCTCAGATGATCCAGGCATTGGGGAAAGCTCCCGATGCCAAAAAAATATTGTTGGTGGGCCAGTACCCCCGAAAGAAAGCAAATCCCTGGTGGCCCAGCGTCCGTGATCCCCCCACCCACCCAACCAAAAATAATCCCTAGTGGCTCAGCAGCCAGGATCCCCCCACATGCCCAACCAAAAATAACCCAGATGGCCCAGTGGCCCCAATTCCCCCACCCAACTAAAAATTATCCCTGGTGGCCCAGCGGTTGGCATCCCCCTACCCACCCAACCACAAATAACCCTGGTGGCCCAGCAGCTGCGAACCTCCCACCTGCCCAATCAAAAATAACCCTGGTGGCCCAGCGGGCCCGAACCCCCCCTCCCAATACCTTTACAAATGAGCGGGAGCACTACCCATGTGCTCCTGCTTCTGTGCTGCTATCTTGAAAAATGGTGCTGCCTGGTCCCACTTGATGCATTCCACTTGTGTGTAAGTGAAAGATATGCAGTCTGCTACCCAGTTAGAAATTGTTCTTTTGGAAACTGGTAGCACTGGATGACTTTGGTCAAAGGAGACAAATAGCTGAAAGGATTGCCGATGAGCCTTAGTACGGTCAAGGTAGAAGGATAATGCTCTTTTACAATCCAGTGTATGTAGTCTAGCTTAGCAGGGGAGCTATGAGGTCTTCGAAAGAACGTTGGTAGTGAGATGGATTAGTTCAGGTGGAAGGAGGTGACGACTTTTGGTAAGAACTTAGAATGTGTCCAGAGGACCACCTTGTCATGGTGGAATGTAGTATATGGAGCATAGTCCACCAAAGTTTCAGTTCACTGACCCTACAGGCAGAGGTTACTGCAATGAGAAAGATAACTTTTCATGTTAAGAATTTTAAAGAAGATGATGCTATGAGTTCAAAAGGACTGTGCATGAGCTGTGCAAGAACAATATTTAAATCCCACGTGTGGGTGGTGAGCAGAGAGGCGGTTTGGTCAGGAGTAGATCCCTCATGAATCTAGCCACCAAGGGATGTGTGGAGATAGGCTGGTTTTCCAAAGCCACAATGGCAGATATATACACTCACCAAGTTGATCTTGAGGCCAGAGGAGGACAAGTGCAGCAGGTACAGAAGTAGATCTGGAACTGAACATGTATAAGGATCTAGTGTTTCCTATGAACACCAAATGGCACATCTGTGCCACTTGAAAGCGTAAGAACGTCTGGTGGAATTTTTTCTGGAAGATAGGAGAACCTGTAAAACCTCTTCTTGGACTTCTAGGTGTGAGAGGATTACCTGCTCAGGAGCCAAACTGTCAAGCAAAGTTTCTTGAATTTTGGGTGCAGGAGGATCCCCTGTTCCTGAGAGAGAAGGTTGGGAGAGCAACCGAGGTTAAGGGAAGGTTTCCGAGCTGGTTGAAGAAGCAGAGGAAACCATGGGGCAAATGAGGATCATCATTCCCCTGCCAGCTCAAAGCTTGAATACTCTCTTTTCTATGAGGGGGAAAGGAGGAAAAGCATAGAAAAGATTTTGTCCCCAATGGAGGAGACAAATAAATGGTGGTCACTTATCGTCAGAGCAGTGATATAAACAATGTATTAGACAAGCTCTGCATTCACTCTAGAAAATATGCTGTATTTCTTTTCAGACTTGTAACAGTATTATTTCCAAACTGGAAACACTATAACTGAACTATTAAGCTGGTATTTAATTAGATTCAGTGGCTGAAAAGGTCTCAGAATCATGGGCTGCTGCTGACTCTCAATATCGCGTCAAATGGCATCATTGTCCCCATATACATCAATGACCTTAAGATTAATGCCACTATTTATACTATTTTTGAAATGTTTTAAATATGTGAAGACTTGATAATGGAGGAGAAACACATCCGAGCTCTCCTTGTGAGGGGATGGGATCCTCGGGCAGAAATGAGGTAGTTGAGTGTTTGCAAGAGAAGCAAAGAGGTCGATTATTGACCTCCCCCAAAGATGGAACAAGTATTGTGCTACTTGAGGTTCCAGCTACCACTCGTGTGGATAGAGGATGCGACTCAGTCTGTTGGCTAAGGAATTCTCTGTCCCTGGAAGGTATACTGCATGGAGGTGAGATCGCCCAGAGAGATTGCCCAGTTTCACAACTGGATGGCCTCTCTGCATAAAGGGAGAGAGCCTGTCCCTCCCTGTTTCTTTATATAAAGCATGGCTACCTGGTTGTCCGTCTGGATGAGGACTAAGCGGTCCCTGAGTTGGGCAGAGAAGACTCAGATGGCACTGAAGATTGCTCCGAGTTTAAGGAGATTGATGTGTAGGAGATTCTCTTGAACAGTCCATAGACCCTGGGTCATAAGACCCTTCAGGTGAGCTTTCCAACCTAGCTTTGATGAACCGATCATCAGGGTACACTATGGGACAAACCTTTGAAAAAGTAACCCCACGAGGAGGTTGTGTGGTTTGCACCACCACTGAAGGGCTGACCTCATTTGAGGAGTGATGATGATGATTTATTTATTTTATTTAGTAGGTTTTCTATACCGCTTTCTCTTAAAATCAAAGTGGTTTACAGTATAACATGCAGTTTTTACATTAAACAATGGGGAAGGGGACATGCATGAGTTTGGTTCAACTATTTACAGAATAAGCTATTTACATTATATTACAAACAGATTAATTAGTTGGATTGGGCGGAGGGTAGGGAAGGGGTAAGTGGAGGGGTAGGTGGAGATCACTATCTGGGGTAAGGGCTTGTGTTCGTTCTGTCATAAAATGTCTCTAAAATGTTCCACATAGAGAGTTGTTTTCAGCTTCTTCTGGAAGTCCTTGGAGTCCGAGGTGGCTCTTAGAGAGTCTGGGAGTGCATTCCATAGCACAGGGGCAGCCAGGGAGAGAGCTCTTCCGGATGTGGATTGTTTGGATTTGGCGTATATGCTGGGGGTGATGATGGTGCCAGTGGTGGTGTGCCTTCTGGGTCTCGAGCAGTTGTTTATATTAATGAGGTTCTTCAATACGTCTGGCAAGAGGGATTGCTTGATTTTGAAAATGTTTAGAGCAGATTTATATTTGATACGGGAGGTGATGGGGAGCCAATGAAGGTGGTTCAAGAGGGGGGTGATGTGGTCATATTTAGATGAGCCAGTTATAATACAGGCAGCGGTATTCTGTACCATCTGTAGGGGGCGGAGAGCATGTTTGGGTAAGCCTAGGTATATAGGGTTGCAGTAGTACAAGATGGGTGTGATTATAGCCTGGAGCACAGTGAGGAAGTGTTCTAGGCTGAGTAGTGGTTTGAACCTTCTAATGATACTCAATTTGCAGTAGGAGCTCTTAGTTGTCTTGTTTATATGGGATTGTAGATTTAATTTGCAGTCCAGGGTGACTCCGAGATACTTTATTTCTGTTTTGATGGATATGGTGTGGTTTTTGAGCTGGATTTATTTTATTTACATTCTCTTATATACCACACTATTCTGCATCAGTGCGGTTTACATTGAACAAACTGAAATTACATTGAACAGGGCATTATAACTTGGAGATAACTATTTTACAGGGAACATGGGCTATGGAGGGTTAAGTGGCTTGCCCAAGACCACAAGGAGCACCTGTGGGACTAGAAACCCCAGTCCTTCCGGCCCAAGGTTGCTGTCCTCTAGTGGGATTTGAACCCCCGACCTTCCAGCCTGAAGTACCTTGCCCCAACCACTAGGCCACTCCTCCACTCCACTCCACTGGATTGAGTTTGGTGGAGTGAATCCTGTGTTTTGTGTGACCAGGAGGGCTTCAATCTTAGTGTAGTTGATGTTTAGGTTATTTTGGGTTAGCCAACTTATCATTTCTTCTAAGCAGTCCATCAGGTTTGAGTAGTCTGGGTTGTCAAGGATGATTGGAGAGTAGACCATTATGTCGTCAGCATATATGGTGCAGTGCAGGGGTTGGCAAGTCTGGTCCTGGAGAGCCGCAGACCAGTCAGGTTTTCATGATGTCCCTAATGAATATTCATGAGATCTATCTGCATCCACTGCCTTCCATTGTATGGAAATAGGTCCATGAATATTAATTAGGGACATCATGAAAACCTGACTGGTCTGTGGCTCTCCAGGACTGGACTTGCCCACCCCTGATGTAGTGGACCTTGTGCCTTTTAATGATTGTGCAGATGGGCTGAATGTATAGGCTAAATAAAAGAGCAGACAGGGAGGATCCTTGAGGTATGCCCTGTATTGACTGGAATGGGGAAGAGGTGCTTGTTCCACATTTCAATTGTATTTGTTGGTTATTGAGGTAGGAAGCAAACCAGTTGATCGTGGTGTTGTATAGACCAATGGCTTTTAGTCTGTCTAGTAGGATGAAGTGGGAGACCGTGTCAAAAGCTGAGGAGATATCGATGACTATTAGAGAAAGCCCATCTTGATATTGTCGATACCTTTGATCAAGTTATCAAATAGATAAATGAGTAGAGTTTTGACACTATGGTAAGGTCAAAAGCCATGATGGTGGGGGACCAGTGGCGCGTGAGAGTCAATGTGGTCCTATAGTTGACGTTGGACAGTTTTCTCTATGACCTTTGTGAGGAAGGGGAGGCTAGAGATGGAGCGGTATGCTACAGGTTCATCTTTCCTTAAGGATGAGTTTTTAGGAATTGGTCGGACTGTAGCAAGCTTGAGGGTGCAAGGCATGTAGCCTTGGGATAAGGATGGATCTGAGAGGTGGTCTGTGGACGTCTTCCACTGCTGTGAAAGAGTCCATTGTGCTAGTCACATGTTTGGATGGGTGTATGGGACGACATGGACTGTGGAAGCCATGTGGCCTAGAAGGCTTAGGAATGTTCTGGCTATTATTGACGCTTGTTGTTGTACTTGTGAGGCCAAGGTCATTAGTTTGGCACATTTGTTGTCTGACAGAAAAGCTTGGGCTTGGAGCGTGTCTAGACAAGCTCCTATGAACTCTAGATTCTGAGTTGGAGTGAGGAGCGATTTTGGATCATTTATGACAAACCCTAACTCCTATAAGATGTGGATGGTCTTTTTGAGGCAGTAGTGATTGCTAGAGTGGTATCTGCCCTTAGTAACCAATCGTCTAAGTAGGGGAACAGAGTTTAAAGGTAGACTGCGACCACAGCCAGAACTTTGTGCATACTCTGCGTGCCGAGGCTAAACCGAAGGGAAGGACTTGATATTGGTAATGATTGTTCCGGAAAACAAATCTGAGGAACTTTCTGTAATCTGGATGGATGAGGATGTGTGTATAAGCATCCTTTAGGTCTAAGGAACAAAGCCAATCATTTGGTTGAAGGTAAGGAAGAAGGATACCCAGAGAAATCATTTCTAATTTTTCCTTGATCAGGAATTTGTTGAGACTTCAGAGATCTAGTATAGGCCTGTGGCCTCCCGTGTTCTTTGGGTTAAGAAAGTATTGGGAATAGAACCCCAAGCCTTGTTGAGAAAGAGGTCCATCCTCTATTGTTCCCTTAAATTGTAGAGAGTGGATCTCCTGTTGTAACAAGGTGGTCTGATGGAAATCTAAGGAGGGTTGGCCTACAAAATGAGTGGGTGGAACATCTCTGAATTTCAACTGCAGACCCTGGTTTACTAGATGTAAGGTCCAGGGTTCTGAGGTGATGCTGCTCCAGCGGTGTGAAAAATGCATTAGACTCCCTGGGATCCTGGGAGGATTTGTCGTGCTCCCCAGAAAGGAGTCAAAAACTCTGAGATGGTTGAGTAGGAGGAGCAGGTTGGGGCTTGGTAATCTTGGGTTTTCTGGGTTGTTTTTGGCCCTGCTGCCTCTGTTGTTGTGGAGCAGATGAATAGGAATGATAGGGTGGATAGTAATGTCTCTTCTTTGGGAAGAAGGGTTTCTTGGTGGCAGTCTTCTTTTTAGAAGGATCTGCAGTCTTTCCTCTTCATGGTGAGGTTGTCTGTCTCTATCTCACCTGACGTTTCCCTCCACCTTTGGCCAAAAGGGTTCTCACCACTGCATGGAATGTTAATTAACTTATCTTCGACCCATTGTTTCAGGTCAGATGCCTAAAGCTAGGCTGTTCATCTAGCTCCAATGCAGGCTGCAGCTGCCCTGCTGTTGGCCTAAAAGGCATCAAAGGCTGCCCTTGTTAGAAATTTTGAAATGTTCTGGACATGTGTGATTAAAACCTGATGAGCTGTCTGTTTCTCAGGAGGCAGCAAGATGGTAAATTCTGCTAGATTCCTCCAGACATCCCTAAGGAACATGCCTAATCTAATCTGGAAGTTAACATTATTGCCTGGAAGGCCTTTCTCCCAAAGGCATCGAGGATTCTGGCCTCCCTTCCAGGTGGAACTGAGGATTGATTCTTTTAACTTTTAATTCTTCTCACGGCAGACTCAACTACCATAGAGTAGTGAGGGAGATGAGGTTTTTGAAGCCCTGGAGAAGGATGAACTCTGTAAAGAGTATCCAGCCTCTTAAAGTTGCAGGAGTTGACATGGCTACATTCCTACATTTGAGCCATCAAGTTTCTCAAGATATTATGCACCGAGAGGGTTGCTGCCTCCTTCGATGCCGATGGATACTGGAGAATGTGCAGCTCCTCTGCCCTGGGTTCTGCTTCCATAGTCACTGATACTTCTCCAGGGCAACTGCCATGCCCTTAATAAAATCTTGAAAGGACATGTCTTCAGGCAAAGACCTCCGACACTCATAGGAAGGCGATGGATCTGATGACACATCCCTGATGGAATTGGAATCAATGGATTTGGAGTCAGAAGCCTCCAGCGCTGAATCAGAGTCTAGAAGGAAATCAAAATAATCCTAGAGAAGCCCCTTATAACTCCAGTGTTCAGCATGTTTAGATGTTGAGGGTATCGAGAGTGGAGGTACTGGAGACCTTGGAACTGATTGCTCGATGGTCCGATGTGACGCAGGTGATGTCTGCAGAAGGGTATCGCGAGAGTTCTCAATGGCCGCCAGTGGTGGTGGAACCGGTACTGATTGCGATACCCCCTATGCCAATGGTGTCACTACTGCCAGGAGCGCAGCGATGCTCTTTTCAATGGCGATGACCCGGTCATCAAGCGTCGGTACCCGAGGAGGAATGGCTCAGGACACGATTATGTGGGCCACAACTCCTGATGCCAGTATCGGGGGCCCCGCCGAGGATTGTACCTCAGGGGGTTCCCTGAACCCCTTTACAGCTTTGGAGGGTGAGGCCTCCAACCTGGTCTGCTTTGCTGGCCAGTCTGCATCAGACTGAGAGGAGTGTCAGTGACAATGTCGATGCTTGGTGTCCAATGCCGATGCCAGCCTCGAGGTTGACTCAGATCGATGCTTATCCTTTTGACTAAGTGGGGATCTAGAGGTACAGTATGTGAGGACTTAGATGGTGTCAACGCCCCCGAGGAGTGCACCAAATAAGCTGAGTCTGTTGGAAACAGCTTAGACTTCTGTTTATCCCGGTTCTTCCTACTTCTGGCAGTCATGTGGCGACAGGAGGGGCAGGAATCTACATTGTGGTCTGGGCCTAAACACTTGAGGCACCAGCTATGCTCATTGGTGATGGAAATGGTACTATCACACTTCGAGCATTTTTTAAAACCACTATGGGGCTTATCCATTTCTCGGAAAAGAACTGAGGCAAAATCAAATTGGGGATGGTGTACGGTAAAGCCGTAGGCCTTAAGCCCGACAAGATACATTACTGTAGGTTCCATTCCTAGAGTGTTCAGTTTGTTTATAAGTCGTCTGTACTGAATGGTATCAAAGGCTTTACTCAAGTCTTTACTACATCTAGGTCTCTCCCTCGGTCCAACTCCCTGGCCACCCAAAGAAATCAATCATATTTGTCTGACAAGACCTGCTTCTGGTAAACCCATGCTGCCTTGGATCCTGCAATCCATTGGACTCCAGAAATCTCACCATTCTTTCTTTTAGTAACATTTACTCAACACATAGGTTATACTAACCAGCCTGTAGTTCTCAACCTCATCCTTACTTCTGCTTTTGTGTAAAGGAACCACATGTGCCTTTCTCCAGTCCTCTGGCACCACTCCTGACTTCAAAGAGACATTGAAAAGGTCAGTCAGTGGAGCTGCTAGAACGTCCCCAAGTTCCCTCAGTATTCTCGGGTGTATCACATCTGGTCCAATCACTTTGTTTACTTTTAGTTTAGCTAGTTCCTCACAAACACAGTCTTCTGAAAATCGTTCAAGATCCCCTTCATTTCTGTTCCTATTTGTGGGTGTTTTCTGAGGTCCTGCTCCTGGCCCTTCATCTGTGAACACAGAACTGATTTCAGGAAGGCCAAAAAAAATAACAAACAGTATGGCCTTCGCCCACACTGCTCCTACTCTCTGGAATGTCCTCCCCAATCACCTCAGAGAACTGCATGATCTTCAACTATTCAGAAAACACCTTAAAACACATCTATTTACAATACATTATGGCACACAGGATCCAACCCAAACCCTTGAAACTACCCAAGCATCTACCAACACCACACAACCCAACACAACTTAAGCTATTGCACCCTCACAAACATTAAATGTACATAGTTCCGCTCTACCACTTTGTAAGCTAGAGGAGCCTATCCAATTTGCTTCAATGTAAATAATTACTTTGTACTATGTAACCGAGCAAGTACCTGTTTGTACTGCTCAATTTGAATCACTTCTATGTAAATAGTTATTTGTTCTATGTAATTAAACAATTACTCTTCTGTACTGCTCAATTCTTGTTGTTTACTGTAAACCGCAATTGAACTTCGGAAATTGCGGTATATAAGTTTCTGTTAAATAAATAAATAAATACAAGAAAATACAAGAAAAAAGGAAAGAAAAATTATATAAAATAAGAAAAGAAAAATGGGTGGGGGGGGGGTGGAGCCTGGTTTCTGGTCAAGATGGACATGTCAGAGCTGTGCTCCAGGGGGCAATAGACAAGAATCCTGATTTCTGCAATCTTTAATCAAATAGTTCCTACCTACTTTGAAACCATTCGATCCCAAATATGTCGGGCTCCAAACAGATGCGGCTGGATTTCCAAGGATCTCAAAATGCTAGTGCAAAGAGAACAAAGACGGAACCTCTCTCACCACACAAGATGGTGGTCATCCGAGATAGTCCTGAGACCTCGCAGGAGATCTTGGCTGAGATTCAGGCAAAGAATTGGTCAAAGCTAATGGAGAATCGCTATGTGCAATGCAGGACGATATCAACGCTTTGAGATCTTCTTTGGAGTCAAATACGGCTTGTCTGGAGAAGGTGGAGAATGTGGTGGCATCACATGGGGAGAGGCTTGAGGCCGTTGAGAAGCAGGCCAAGTTGATACGTTCATTGCAAAGAGAGGTGGAAGATGGTAATAATCGCTCTTGGCGGAATAACATAAGAATACTAGGAGTTCCTGAGGGAGCAGAGGGTCATGGTATGGTATCCTTTCTGCAGGCTATGATTCCAGGTGTGTTAAAGTTGCAGTTCACTATGCCGTTCGAGATCGAGCGTGCCCACAGAGTGCCTGCTCAGTCCGTGGTCATGGGCAAGCGTCCACGTCCAATCATCTTGAAAATTTTGCGTTTTCAGCAAGTATTGCAAATAATGGGAGCAGCCAGAGCACTTTCAGTCTTGGAATATCAGGGACATAAACTCTTGCTCTTCCCGGACTTTGCAAAGGGGACGTGGATTGGAGAAGGAGTCTTTTGGCGTTGCGTCCACGCTTGGTTCAACTGAAGGCCCGTTTTAGACTGCTATATCCTGCCTGCATGAAAGTCATGCTGCATAACCAGACCAAAACTTTTGATGATCCCGGGGAACTATGTGCATTTCTGGCAGATAAGGAGTCGGCGGTGATGCGGTGAAGGTCATATTTGCATCTTCTACATGCTACAGTTTTATAGCGCTTGCTATCATGGGCGTTTGACTGGTCTGAGGTCGTGTAAAGACGACTTATCCATGCAGAAGCGACATTTAAGCATGTAACATTGCTATGTACAGGGACATCCATTCTGTCTCTTTTAAAGGACATTATCTTTACTCTTAATAAGGGAGGTGGGCAAGACGTGATATTCTGAGTGTTACAGAAATGTGGAAGTGTTGGGTCATTGTGCCCTAAGTGTCTGTCTTGTCCTAGTGGGCTCACCCATTACGTTTTGTGTGATATATAGCCCCCCTGGGTTTAGGTGGTTTTGGGGAAATGTTTTTTCAGAATTAGGTGTTTTATTTCCCCTGATCATATGACGGGGCTGGGGTTAAAATGTGTCTCTTCGGTTGTTTTTTCTTTTTTTTTCTCTTCCTTTCTTTGGGCTATAGATGCAGCCACATTTTGAAGGCACTTTAGATGTTGTTCTACAATGTAAGACTAAATGCTACAAATTGGTCTGTCTCTGCAACATATGACTGTTAATTTGGAGTTATATTGTCAATATGCTTTCCTTTAAGATCGTTTAACTGAATGTTAAGGGCATTAACAATTCCATTAAGAGGAATGCTTTCTTCTGAATGGTAGAAAAGAAAGTGCTGACATCTTACTGCTGCAGGAGACACACTTGAATGTAATGGAGTTGTTGAAATTAGATATATAAGCCCTACTCTTTAAGGGTTTTTCAGCTGCCGATCATAAGAATAATGGGGTAGCCTCTTAGTGAGGAAAGTTGTACCCCCCCTGTTTTTTTTTAAATTTATGTATTGATTTTTCCTAGCTTCCAAGGGATTTTGTTCTAGAATTAGTGAGTCTACTATCCATGCGGCTCACAGCTCTGATCATGCTGTCATCTCATTTACCCTATTTGACTCAACGAGCTTTAATAATATACAGCAACGTGGTCATCTGTCTGTTTTCTTGGTGGGGTCGTCTTGAAGATATAAATGTGTCTATCGCTCCTAAAGTGACTTATATAATAGGAATACTACCAGTCTTCCTTACAAGTAAAGTATATCATCAAATTGATAGAACTCTAGTTCAGCTGCCATGGAGAAATAACCGCCTAGATTTGCTCTTCGGAAGCTTGGGTCTTAATAAGAGGAAGGGGGGATGAGTTTCCCTGATTTTCAGGCCTAGTTCTATGGCTTTTGCCAAAGCAAGGTTCACGATGGGTGGAGGGGGCCATAGGCATACATTCAATATGGCTTGAACTAGAAGAAAGATTAAGTAATCCTTTCCCCTAGAATCTTCTTCCTGGCAGGGCAGGTCTCATAGCGTTATATTGGATAATCAGAAGGCCTCCCAGAAATTAGCAATTGCAAATCCTATGGAGGATAGCTTATTGAAAAGTTGCTAAAGGGGATCAGGCAGCTGAGAATAAGTGTTAGTCTCATTAAGGAGATGTCGGCACTTTGAGACATGTGGTGTATGACTGTCCTGACATTCAGTCTTATTGGGTTTCAATATAGAACCGTATTAGGGTGGTACTGGGATTCAGGGCCACTCTCTCCTGATTTGGGGTTGTTTTTCAATCAGTAATTGGCATCTCGTCCTTACAAAGGGATTGCCAGTCTGAACTGGCTCCATTTTGGGAGTGGCCCTATTTCCGTTATTTCTAACTGGAAACATACAACTGTGCTTGGTTGCTGCGCATGGTGGCACACTTGTGCCTATGCTACATATATACACAAACATCATGGTATGACAGTTCTCTTGCATCCTCCTCTTTTCTTAAGTGGAAACTCCTATAGAATTGCATCTTTAAAGCATGATATAAGATACAGTAAGGGGTTATTAGACAAATCTCTTTATTTTTTCTATAGTGGAGTGCTTGCCCTTCTATAGCCCTTGCAGGCCTAGCAGGCTTGCAGATTTTTATATTTCTTTCATATGGCCCTTGATGATCGCATGATAAGTGGGAGGGACAGGGTGGGATGGGCTGTGATCAGCCTTTGATTATCTCATGTTACAGAGAAGAATTGTGTATTTTAATTTACTGTAATTTGTTTTTTTCTTTTGTTTGTATTCTGTTGGAAAATATAAATAAAGAAATAAAAGAAAAAAAAGAAAATTAAAATGGGAACAGGAGCGGAATCAATGGGAAGTTGAGTCGGTGACGGGAAGGCAAAAAAATAAAGTAACTCGACGGTACCACAAAAAAACTAAGAAGTTTCTTGATGCAGTTGACAGGGTCAAGGTCCCGATGGCTCTGTGAAAAAAAGTCGACTGAGGAGACCAGGAGCGAAGGCAGGAAAAGAGCCATGCATGCATGGAGGAATGCTCCAAAACGCTTTCCTATTGGATGCTGGAGAGTGTTCCTGCGCCGGGCTCCATCGGTGCTGACGACACCTATATGTGAAGACTGACTTCCTGCTTGTTCCTGGAGATATAGATAGATCTAGAAAATGAGGAGGGAATTTGTGGGAGGAATACAAAGGTAAACACGTCTCAGCGTTCAGTGCTGTATGTTGTCCATTGTGAAATCTAGGAACAACCATGGGTTGGGAGTTATTGACTTAAGCTCCTTAATTAGTACCCTATGTTGGAAGGACGAAGTTCCAGCAGTTGGTGGTTATCCAAAGACTAGAGACAGCTGCACAAGTGCTTTCTCAGCTATAACATGTTGCATCAGTACCCGGGAATATCTATAGAAAGGAGCTGATATGGCACATTAGGAAAATGATACTTGATGCGCATATTGGTTCTCAAAGTACAGTCAGTTAGGAAGAGGAAAGGATAGATAAAAGGAAACAAAAATACATAAAGAGGGTTATTTCAGAAGTCCTATCCGTATTTTAAACGTGGATGTGGCACTAGAAAAATGCACAAGCCACATCCACACTTGAAATGCAATTTTGGAAATGCTGTGATTGAAATGTTTTTCCCTGGGCAAATCCACAGATAAATATTTGAGCAGGAGACATTCCAGGAGCATTTTGGGGATGGCCTGGTCAAGGCAAATATCTACACATGCATTGCTCATTGCATATAGACAAAATATGTGTACAACAGGAATCAGAATTGCCCACATCTGAAGTTATATCTGCTCCTTGACACAAACAGGTCTTTCAAAAGTGCTCCTTTTGGCCATCCTTGTACATGGAGGCTTAAGGGGAATACCTCTCTTAATCTTCCCAATATACATATGCTCCTCTAAAGCGAAACAATGTGAAAATAGATTCCTCTGTAGTCCTTTAGTGGTATATATATCTCTAGGTTTCCAAAATGATAGTTCCAACACTTACATGTGTGTCATCTAAAATGCCAGAAATTACATGTGTAAGTTGCCGGGGTTCCTCCATCTGTTTTCTCATGTGCAGATTTGTAAGATCATTCCTCCCGCTGCATATGGTTATGAATTTTAGAAACGGCTCCACTTTTAGCAGAGTCGTTTCTAAAATACTGTCAGATTTCTACACATCTCAAATATGACTTTGTTTTATATAAAAGGTGCCATAAAATGAATATGACAGGATTACAGTGCAAGATAAACATGCAGCTAGTTACTGGAATGGAAAGGTAAAAGGCAAAGATGAGGCTTCAGGCAGAAATATGAAATGAATACACAAATCGAGATCCCTCTTTACCTTCTACTTTCACAGACAGAGTGATGCTAGCACCTTTCCCCACTTTCTTGTTTGTAAATCTTTCCAGGAACCTGGGAGGCATCAACACTTCTGGGACATCTAGAGTAGAAAATGGATATAAATGAAAATTCCAAATGTAGTATACGACCGTTGAACATAATGGTGTTCCAAACCCCATGAGCACCTGGGGTGGGTGGCCCCCATTGCAGGAGGCTCCCCCCTTGTGGCCGGCTGCACCCACCACCCCACCCTTGGTTGCAACTGCTTGTACAGTATGGTACTGAAATGTGCCTTCTTGTTTCTCACCTTTCATTTTCTCTGCTTCGTGTTTCTCCTCAGCTTCCAGTTCTTCTGTCCCTTCAAAAAGGTAAACAGTAACAATTAATGATTTTTATAGTGTAATGCAAACATGTGTATAAGACAAAGAGAAAACACAGATGACACTGGTAAGATATCATAGATACAATGGGAATAATTTTATAAAGGCTTTTCCACACATATATGCCAGGGCGTTTGCATAAAATGTTGTTTATGGAATTATCTCCCATGTAAAAGAATGCACAATGAGAACACACACACTATTATGCAACTTGGGAGTAGGCATATTTGGAGGCACAATCTGGGCAGAAAGTAGGTAGTCACAACTTAACATGCATCATTTATAAAATACATATATATGCATGTAATTAACAACTGTACTTTTCTACAGGATTTGTGCTGCTATTTTATAAAGACACATGTCTCTTTATAAGATAGCTTCAAAACAGGAACCTTCTTGGACTTCCAACCTAGGAGACATGTTATAAAATTACTCTCTTTAAATAACATATTTTGGGTGTCACTTACTAATGGTTAGCTATCGCGTGTTATCAGTCACAGGGTCCACAGGAATAAAATGGGCCTTACAACAGATAATAGGTGCTGTTAGTAAATGATCACCTTCTAGGGATCAAAGATGGCCGCCTAGGCAGTTGTGTCTCCAGACGCCGGTTCCGTGAAACCTAAAAGAAAGGGAAGTCTCGCAAGGAGCCTGCCTCCCCAACCTGATAAGACTTTCCCCTTGTCGGTTACCCCTACTCCAGGACCGATGGATGCTTTTTTGCGGTGTTTGGAGGGTCCACTTGAGAAAGCCGGCGTAGTCTCGCGCTTGGAAGCGTCAGGGCTGGAGAACTCAGCGTCTTCATCTGGTTGCAATCTCACGCCGGAGCTGCGTTTCCCTCCCCCTCTGACTGGTGGTGAGCTCCACTCAGCTATTGCTGCTCATCAGGGCTCCGTCTTGGGGAATGACTGGCGTGTGGAAGGGGGCAGATCAGCTGAGTCGACGGTGGCAGCAGAGCCGGGGGTTTCTTCATCTCCTCTGGCTCCGGGAGATTGAAGAAGTGACACGGCGCGGTGCCCCGAGTCAGAGTGCTGGAGGTCCCTCTGTTTCCGTGGAGCCTGTGGCTGGGTTCAGTATGGAAGCACCATTGGTGTTTTCCCTGGAGCAACTGGCCATGTTTACTTTGGAGTCGATCTGGACAGTGATTTATTTTCTTGGCACAGTGCTGGTTCAGCAAATTAATGGTTTGGGTACTCAAATTCATTCCAACTTTCAGACATCTTTGACTAATACTAGGGAGATCAGTGTTGTTAAAGATTTGATAGGGAATTTGCAACTTGAAATTCAGAAACACAAGACTTATTATTCATCAATAATAAAGGATGTTTCTGATTTGAGATTCAAAAATGAACTTTTAGAAAATCAAGTGCGCTGTAGGATTTGCACTTAGTTAATTTCCCTTGTTCTCCTTTAGTTTCCACCAGAGATATGTTTAAAATGTATATGCAAGATGTTTTGGACATCCCACCTGAATCTCATCCTCAACTTGCAAAAGTGTATTATATTCCATCTCAAAAGAAGGTTGTGGCGAGGACTTAGCCGGGCTCATTGTCTAATTTACAACATGCTGATATTCTTAATAAATCTAATATTCCGGAGTCCTTCGATGCTGAATCTGTGATGCCTTCAACTTTATTAATTTCCTTAGCATTATCATCTGATAGGGATTGGCTCTGTACATTATACTTTAAGAAGCGTTCTATTTCCTTTAAGGATTTGTTGCTTGCTATGTACCCAGATCTGGCCTGTGAGACTTAGCAGTGCTGGAGAGAGTTTCTAGTGCTTAAGCCCAGGATTTCCCAAATGGGGGATCTGTTTTTCTTTAAAATTTCCATGTAAATGTCTTGTACGTTTGCAGTCTCAGAGTTATATTTTTTATGACCCTACCCAGTTGGCAGCCTTTCTTAGCGCCATCTACGGAGGGAACCAGTTAGGTTTCGTATATGATGCAGCGGTAATATTGGAAGTGGATTAAACTGCCTGTTTACGCTTTCTTCTCATGTTTGTAATATTTTGGTTTCCTGTTGTCTTGGACCCCCTGATTGTTGGGCTAGTGAGCTTTTGGGGGTATTATATTTTCCTTGTTGTAATTTTTCTTTAATTTTTGTAACCTTGAAGCCTTTTTCCTTTCAAGTTTTGCTCTTAAAAATAAACAAAAAAACCGCCAAACAAAAACACCATCTCAGTAAAGAAGGTGAAATTTTATTTACCGTTAATTTCCTTTCCTGGAATCCTGCTAGACCATTCCAGCAGATGATGGAGACAGAGAAAGAACCAATTAGAAGCTTCAGTGACATCATCACTGGCACATATAGGTGTTTCCCTAGGGGATAGCTTCAGTATGACAATGGCAAAGCAAGAGGGCTTCAGAACAGTGCTCAGAAAAGGACAACCTACTCATCAGGCTAAACAAAATAACTACTGCACAAACATGCAACTATATACAAGGCAGTAGAGCCTCCAGATTCAGAAGAAGCAGAAAAATCGCCAAACAGCCAGACTGGAGAGCCCTGCCCCAGATGGAGTAACAAACTTTTGGCTCAAACAGTTAACATCACCCTACCCAGACCTGGTGAAATTGCAAAAATCAACGCCGCCAGACTTAACAACACAGTGGTTTATTACAGGAAGAACATTTCTCCTTTCAAAAGGAGACCCCAGTAATACTTCCAACCACTATAGACCAATAACTTGTCTACTTGCAATCTATAAGCTGCTCACTGCAATAGATGCAGACAGAATATATGATCATATTGAGTCCAATAACATCACGGCAATAGAGCAAAAGTGTAACAAGAGAGAGGCATATTGCTCCAAAGACCAGTTAATGTTGAATAAGGCCATCATGGCCAGCGTTAAGAAAAGCAGAAATCTCAGTATAGCATGGATTTTTTATAAGAAACCTTTTTACAGCGTCCCACACTCATGGATAATAAATTGCCTTGAAATGTATAAAATAAATCCTGGTTTGACAGAGTACATTAAGTTCACCATGACAATGTGGCAAACTACACTCTTTTTGGAATATGAAGATGGTCAGTATATCATTCCTACCATTGGGATCCAGCGAGGAATATTCCCTGACACCCCTTCTGTTTTGTGTGGCAGTTAATCCAATGAGTACTCTCATCAACTCTGGGATATAGATTTAGCATGAATCCTAAAGGAGGTAACAACCCAGAAACAATATCTGATTTATTATTTGTAGATAATCTAAAGCTCTATAGTTCTAGCAACTAACAATTAGCAGAGCAACTCCATGTGGTGAAATGTTTTTCTGATGACATCAGGATGACCTCTGGCCTTGACAAATGTGCTAAGGTAACTTTTTTTAGAGGAAAATTGAACAAAATGGAAAACATCTCCCTGGCTGAAGGCTGTGACATCAAGGACCTTGAACAGGAAGGTGTATATAATTATCTTGGAGTAGAAGAAGGAACGACACTCAAGCAGAAATTACTGAGAGAAAAGATCAGTAAAGAATACTACAGGAGATTAAAATCATTATTGAAAAGTGCTTTAACATCACAAGCCATCAATCAGCTGGCAATTCCTGTACTTTCTCACAGCTTTGTGGTTTTACAGCTTTGGGGTTGTGCATTGGCCTCTTAAAGATCTTGAAAAACTAGATGTGCGAACACAAAAACTCCTCCATGCCCATGAAGTGAGTTACAAAAATCAGTGAATGCCAAGACTGTACATCTCTAGAGCTGAAGGAGAGCTAGGACTCATAGAGACTGATTACACATACACTACTATCATCAGCCTCCAGGCCTACTTAACTGCATCCTTGGATCCAAATATGCAAAAAGTGCTGAAATATGAGAGTAAACTTACAGAATCTGTCTTCATCATCAAACCTGGACAAATGTTCTGACGACTAGAAGCAATGAATGAAAATCCACAAGCATGCACAGGGAAGGAAGTAACAAAATTTGCAAAACAAGAGAAAAAACTCTTCAAGGAATTAGATCAACAAACAAGGAAAAACAAGTGGTAGATGCACAAATACAGTGGGAAATTCAGAGTGTTATTCCAGGAATCCTTTGTCGATGAAGAACAGACACATGAATGGTTAAGGAGGGGTGAAATGAAACTGTAGGATGAGAGATTGATAGTTTCATCTCAGGACAGCGGCTTACAGATGAGATGGTTTACAGCAAGCACTGAAAAAACTGGCAAAACAGACATATGTCAATTCTGTAAGAAAGATCTGGAAATGGTGACTCATCTCATAGCTGGCTGTAAAGTTCTGGTAGCAGAAACTTTCTACATAGGAAGATATAATAAAATAGTGCACCTCATCCATTGGAAATTCTGTTAGCACTACAACATCACTGTGCCCGAAAAGCACTGGGATCATAACCCTAAGAGAATTATATAGTTACCCTATGTTATCCAAGTTTAACACCTGTTCATTGTAAACACAGAGTACCCTAGGAAATGTGTAGTTCTTTGTTTATTGTAAACCGCACTGATGTTGAATAGCGCGGTATAAAAGAGACTGGAAATAAATAATAAATACTCCCATTCTGACCGATAAAAATCCAGATGCGAGGAAGCCGAATATACTGGTTAAGGAGAAAAATACCAGAATGGTGAATCATGTGGAGAAGCAGAAGATCCTGAAATACCAGGAAATGCAGTCAGAGACCAAGAAAACGTGACAGAAAGATACAGAAATATTTCCCATCATGTTGGGTACCACAGGCTTGATAAAGAAGAATTTACAAGCCCATCTGGACAAACTACCCATAGATATTACATCTTATGAACTCCAGCAGGAGACTCTCCTTGGCACAAAGCAAGTACTACGCCGAGCCTTAGAAGTAGATTTGAGAGCTTGAGAACATACTCCCCATGCCCTGGCTTAGAAGTGAGGTTCATGGTATGCGCAAAACTAACCCATTTGGAGAAACTGCCCCGAGCTAAAGACAAGGTTGATTCAGATTGTCAGCAAGGCTGGTTTTCAAACAGAGAGAGGGCGGGTCCTGGACTGGTCTAGCAGGATTCCAGGAATGGAAATTAATGATAAGAAAAATGTCACCTTCCAAATCATCCTGCTAGATCAGTCCAGACTAGTGGGAAGTACCATACCTACACCACCCAAGGGCGGGAAGAGTCAGCTGCCGCCAAAACAGTGGCTCCAAAATGGGCTGACTCTTGTGCTTGGTGGTCTAAGTGATAATGTCGGGCAAAAGCCAACAAGGATGAACAGGTTGCTGCCTGGAAAATGTCAATCATAGTGACTCAAGAGTGTTCCACACAAGAAGCTGCCTGTACTCACACAGAATGAGCTTTTATACCTGCAGGAACAGGCTTATCCTGTAAGATCTAAGCAGACTCAATGGCCTGCTTGATCCATCGAATAATGGTATGCTTAGAAGCAGCAGCCCCTTTATGGAGGCCAGAAAACAGGATAAACAACAGATCCAAGAGCCAAAAGGAATTAGTAACCTTCAGATAACGGCATAAGGACCACACGACATTCAACAAGTGAAGATTGATGGAGTCTGCAGAAGATTCCCCCTCCAGAAAGAGTGCGAGCAAGATGGACTGATTTACTTGGAAGTCGGAGAGAATTTTCGGCAAAAAGGAAGGAACCATCCTGAGTGTTACCCCATTCACAGAAAAGAAGGGGTCCTATCAGGAAAACACCTGCAGTTCAGAAACATGCCGTGCTGACATAATGGTTATTAAAAAGACAATTTTGAGGACCACATCTTTCAGAGTGGCCTCTTCAAGGGCTTGAAAGGTGGCCGCTTGAGTGCCTGGAGATCCAAGGACAAGTCCCAAGAAGGGACAAGTGAATGAACTGGAGGACCCATGGAGGGTACTTCACGCAAAAAATGCCTGATATCCAAATGGGAGGTAAGCAAGCAACCCTCAAAAGGGCCACGAAAACAGATGAGAGCCACCACCTGCACTTTCAAAGAATTCAAGACGAGGCCCTCGTCAAAGTATCCAGAAAGGACAGGAGATCAGATATTTGGGTTTGCTACAGCGAAACTGTACAGTTGGAGCATTAGAACTAGAATAAATGCCAAACTCAAGTGAAAGCTAGCAACATAGAAGGGTACTGTGCTTTAAACAAGGTAGCCAGAACCTGAGCTGAGTATCCTTTATGAGCTAGATGGCGCCTTTCAAGAACCAAGCCATAAGCAAGTAGGGAGCTGGGTCATTCATGGAGATCGGCCCCAGTCCCAGTAGGCCCCTGTGAGAGCTTCAGAGGCTCCACCACCAGGAGGCAAACCAGGTTGGTATACCATGGGCGACAAGGCCAATCCAGTGCCATCAGAATCACCCAACCTAGATACGTCTCTATACACTGGAGAACCCAGCCGATCAAGGCCCATGGAGGAAAGACATAGAGGATCTGCGATGAAGGCCAGGGCTGGACCAGCACGTCTAGACCATCGGATTTCAGCTCCCTCCAATGGCTGAAAAACACAGGAATCTTGGCATTGGCTGAGGTGGCCATCGTCCAAGAGCAGGATAACCCCAACAGTTCACAATGTGTCTGAATGCCCACTGAACGAGTTCCTACTCACCCAGATCGAGAAGGTGACGACTGAGAAAATCTGCTTGCACATTTTCTATCCCAGCAATGTGCTGTGCTGACAGCACTTGCACATGATGCACGGCACAAAGAAACACATCTCCAAGGTGACCTCTGGACACTTGGTCCCCCTTTGTCTACTGAGATAAGCCACCACTGTGGCATTGTCGGACAGGACTCGGACTGCCTGCACACAAAGAAGAGGTGAAAATGGTGGAGTGCCAAGCGGACTGCCCATGCCTCCAACTGGATGATGGACAAACTGGACTCCCACCGGGACCATGCTGTTTGCACTGTCTGTTGCAGACAATTGGCGCCCCAACTGGAAAGACTAGCAACGATGGTTAGAGCTATCCAATGTGGACTCTCCAGAGGCATCCCTTGCATTACGTGACATAGCCACTAGCGAAGACTGTGATGAATAGAGGGAGGGAGAGGAAGACGACTGATGTAATCCTGTGAGCAAGGGGACTAATGGGACAGTAAGGAGGACTGAAGTAGATGCATGTTCACCTGAGCCCAGGGTACCATATCCAAGTTAGCCCCCATAGTCCCTAAGATCTGAAAATAATTCCACACTCGAGGAGCTGGCTGAAGCTGGAAGGAATGAAGCAGACTGTAGAGCTTCTGACATTTATCTTTAAGTTAGAAACGATCACCCTACTGGAGTATCTAAGAGGGCCCGAGAAACTCAAGGGTCTGAGACATGTGTAAGGAACTCTTGGTGTGGTTGACTACCCAACTGAGGCTTTCCAAGAAGGAGAGGATCCGTGCCACAACTCCCTGTGCTTCTGCATGAGACTTTGCTCGGATGAACCAATCATCCAGGTAAGGATGGACATACACCCCCTGATGCTACAAGGCAACTGCAACCACTACCATGAGCTTTGAGAAGGTGTGAGGAGTCATGGGAAGACCAAATGGCAAGGCTCAAAACTGGAAGTGACACCCCAGTATCGCAAAACGCAGAAAATGCTGCTGGTCCTCTTGGATGGGAATATGGAGTAGGTGCCACAAGGTTCAGAGAAGCTAAGAAATTGCCTGCTCGGACTGCTTGAAGCACAGACTTCAAGGTTTCCATGCAAAAATGCGGCACACGGAGACAGCAATTGACCCCTCTGATCTAGGTTGGGTCAGAAGAAACTGTTCTTCTTGGGCACTATGAAGTAGATGGAATAGTGGCTGGATCCAACCTCAGAAGGAGGAACTGGACAAATTGCCCGAAGGTTCAGAAGCTGCTGAAAAGTCTCTCACACCACAGCCTTCCTGTGAGTTGACCCACAAGGGGAGATCATAAAGGCATCCATGATGGGCCTTGCACAGTCAAGAATGTAACCGTGGGATATTATGTCGAGGATCCATCTGCCCGCCCATTCGCAGGAAAATAGGCACAACCGCCCGCTGACCTGTGGCACCCCAGAATGGGTCCCAGGTCTGTTAGTGGGAGGCTTGTATGGCCACAGAGAACTTATTGGAAGAGGAGACATTGTCCCAAGATTGATGAACCTCTTGAAAGGGCTGCGACTTGCCACTCTATTTGGGTGTTGAATAAGATGATTTGCCGGGCTGATAGCAGCAATAAATCTTGAAAGCATACCCTGGAGGAAGATGAGGACGATGTCCAAGTGCCTGACCAATGAAAAACCCTTTTGGGTTTGTCTTCGGGCAAATGCTAAGATTTAATCTCACCCAAATCTTTGACAAGCTTTTCCAGATCCTCCCCAAACAGGAACTTGCCCTTGAATGGGAGCTTGGCTTTGGAAGCCATATCAGCATTCCAATGATGAAGCCAAATCAACGTCTCATCACTGTAACTGTAGCAACTGACCATGCTGCCAAATGAAGAAGGTCATAGGGGCATTGGTCAAAAAGACAGATACTGATTCGAAATGGGCTGAAGAAGAGTAGGAGCTGAATCCATCTAAGCATGGCACGAGTCACTAAACCCCCACAGACAGAAGCCTGTAGAGTGAGCGAGGAAGAAGAAAAAACCATTTTTAAAAGACCTTTAAACTTTCCTATCCTGCTGATCGCAGAGCACCACTCCTCCTTCTATTGGGATGGCGGTGTGTTTAGTTACCATCACCACCAGGGCATCCACCTTAGGAAAATGGGGTCACTTATAAAGGTCCGCAGGTGACCAGACATAAAAATGGCCCAGCTGCCTAGCTGAGTGCAAGGAAGCATCAGGAGAGTCCCACTCCAGGGTAATCATCTGCTGAAGCTCTAAAGGAAAAGAGAAAGCTATAGATTGCTCACGAATGCCTCTAAGAAAGGGATCCATCTGAGACTTGGACTGGGTGGAGTCCTGCTTTTCCAGAGGGTCAGCAATATGGAGGGACTCCATAATTTGAGAAATGAGAGCTGGCAGCTCTCCTTACAACAAAGACGTACATCCTGGAAGTCATCCTGAAAATCAGTATCCTCTTCTGGAGGAGACAACTCCCTGTCTTCGCACTCAAACTCACTGACCAGACTGTCATCCTCAGAAACTGGCTCCTCTGAGGGATTCCACTCTCCAGAAGACCTCCTTGGAGGGCCGCTCCATACCCTGAGCAAGCAAGTTAGAGCTTGCTCACTTTCTGGATTATGGGTCCTTGGATGCTGACAGACCAGAAGCCACAACCAAGGCAGGGCTGAAGAGAAGAAGGCATCCATATAAAAAAAAACTGATACGCTGCTGTTTCACAGAGAAAAAGAGCAGGTATGCCAAAAAGAAGAACAGTGATGGCTATCTATTCACTCGCAAGGCAAGAAACTAAACGTGGT
This sequence comes from Ichthyophis bannanicus, assembly GCA_033557465.1. NCBI lineage: Eukaryota > Metazoa > Chordata > Amphibia > Gymnophiona > Ichthyophiidae > Ichthyophis > Ichthyophis bannanicus. The sequence continues at coordinate 225,757,413 of CM066031.1, forward strand.
ACAAAAAGAGTGAAAATAGGGCGGAGAAAAAAATCAAACCGGGAGACAAACTGCGAGTGAAAGAAGCTAAACAACAGCTGGCCAAGTGAAGAAACGCCACAGGAAAAAAAAGATGGGGAAAAAACATTTTAAAAGGCTGAAAAGAAAAAAATGGTACGGCCGGCTGAGAGAAATAAAGTGAAGAAATAAAGTGAAGAGAGGGAAGGGGTGCAGTAATACAGCTACTGCCCGAGCCCTGCAGAAACCAGCCACTGGCTGAGGTAAACTGCTTCACTGAAACAAGTAGAGCTCTTCCATGTTATTATTTTTTTAAACTTTAATAAAAAAACAACAAAGAGATAAAAGCCTGACAGAAAAACTCCTCTCAGAAGCAGGAACTCAGGTTCACCCCTGAGGGCTGCACTGCTCCTCTTCAGGAGGCACACACCCCTCCAGGCAGCTCAAACTGATCCACCTGATCAGAAGCACACTGGCAAAATCCTGGGAAGCCCCAGAGGGGCATCTTTTGTGCGTCCTGGGGATGTCTGGTACCAAAAAAGAGCTATACTGAACTGTCACTCTCAAAGTGACCACCAGGAGCAGAGTAGCCTTAGTCCACCATCTGATTAGACAGAAAAAAAATGAAGCTATCCCCTAAGGGAACACGTTTGTGCCAGTGATGAAGCTTCTGATTGGTTCTTTCTCCATCATCTGCTGGAAAGGACTGGTCTAGCAGGATGATTTGGAAATTATGCGCGTTGCCAACATGCATACATTTTTTAACTTTAATGTAGTGTGTGCTTTTGAGTCAATGCTGACTCTTGGCAACCAGGGCTGGGGCTACCACCTGGCAAACTAAGCAGTTGCCTAGGTCACCAGCCCTCAACAGGCACGCATTGAGGGCTGCAGTGGTGGCAATAGCCCTCAAACCGCAACACAGCGCTTACTAACACTCTGGTGCTGCGTCACAGTTTCCTCCTGTGTACAATGTGCTGTTTCCGGCTCCCTCTGAGGCCAGTGTTAGTAAGCGCTGCATCATGGTTCCAGGGCTATTGCTGCTGCTGCAGGCTCTGGAGAAGGGCAGCAGCGGCAGCGGGGGGCTCACAGGGGGTGGCAGGATGAAGGGACACCTAGGACCCCTCTGATCCTTGCATCAGCCATGCTGGCCACCCAGCAGCCCCTTGGTTTTCTTGACAAGGTGTGACAGGAAATAGATTGCCAGGCCTTTCTTCAGTAACTTGCCCAAGGCCACAAAGAATGTCAGTAGGAATCAAATCATGGTCTTAGCCTCTAGGCTGCTGGTCTAACCACTAAGCTACTCCTCCACTCAGATGTTAATGTATGTGTACGGTGTTCTTTTATGACCAATGTACACCTCTCAGAGTACCTCCTTAATGTGGCTAGAAGCAGGGCCGGTGCAAGGGTATGAGGTGCCCTAGGTGAACCACGTTCCCGGCGTCGCCCTGCTCATGTTTCCATTCCTATTGCTGCCACCCCGCTCCAGGATGTGCAGCGGCAGCAATATTTATTGATTTATTTACTTACAGGAGTTTTAGCCTCCATTCTGAATAACATTCACACAAAAGGGTGTAATCAAAGAAACCGTAAACACAATAACTTCATAAATACATTTAAAAAGGCACCGAGGCGCTGGAGTTACCTTTAACAGAAAGTGGAATCGGAAGGGGCAGAAGCATGAATGGCACCATGGAGCTGGAAGAGAAGGTAACTCTGGTGCCACGGTGCCTTTTTAAATATATTGTTGCTGCTGCACGTCCCTCAGAGGCAGTAGTGGCAGCAATGGGCACCCTCCAACCACTGGTGATCTAGGTGGCTGCCTAATTCATCTAATGGTCACACCAGCCTTGGTTGGAAGTACACGTCATTAAAGCAGGTACACACTTTTACCTTTGTCAGTAACAACTAAGCCCCAAAAAGCCATCTATATAGAATTCTGGGTAATCATAGATAGACAAAGTTAGTTACCTGCTCTTTAAATGTCATCCTAGATCCACGAACTTGTTATTTCTAAGGAAAATAAGGGCTACCAGTCTCAGATGGCTGAATATCACAAAAAATTGGTAACTTGTTTACTCTACCTTTCACAACCAGTCTGGCGGAAGTGTATGCTGAGCCGGAAGTGTTACTCAAGTATGCCGAATATTCACCAGCATCCTCCTTGGAAACGTTCAGAATTTCGAGGGCATGAAGTTTTTTCTTGTCAGTCATCAGGATTTTGTCAGATGCATGTATAGGCTGGCCATCCTTGAACCAGTACACACGAGGGCATGGGTATCCTGAAAGATGCATAGGTCCAGGGAAGAGAAAGTGAGTGACTCTTACAGACAATACTGACCCATAAGATGATAAGAAGACTGAAACATTTTTGGCTTCATTTCCCTTAGTTTGTGCTGATGTCACAACTAATGCATGCTTAGTGCTGTTTCCCTGCCTTTTCTACAAGGGACTGATATCACCCAAGTGATCTTATATTTACATAAAAGGGGAAATCAGGCTCATGAATAGGTTAATGAGACAGCTAATACATTGATGACTCAGAAATAGTGGGCCCCTAATCTTTCATTATAAGCTCATTATTACACAATTTGATGCTATTCAGCCTCCCACACAGCTTTCTACTACAGTTTTGAATGACAATGTTTCACTTGCTTTCCTTCATGACAGCCTTCTTTCTGACCTCACACAGGGTGAATTGAAATCATAATAACTGGCAGCAGAAACGGACCTCTTGCAATCTGTCTCATTTCTCCAACCCACACAGACACTACAAAACTTGTGATCTCCAGCCATCTCCTTCATTTGTCCTTACAGGTCCTGGCATTTTTTACTTCTGTCATTATTTTGCTGATAGGCATCTGTAACCCTCTTAGCAAAACACCATTTCATCCCACTTCCTTTCAGCCTCTCTCCTTCCAACTTCGCATCATCTCTTCAGCAGAAAATGTATTTTTCTGAAAAATGATACCCTTCTATGCTTTACAAAAGTCTTTTTGACATGTAGATACTTCTATCATATCCTTGCTTTTCCTTTTTCTTCTAGAGCAAGAGTGAGCAAACTACTGCCGCCCCTGTTCTGCCCCCCGGAATGCCCTGATGTGAGCCGGCTAGCATTGGGCATTCAGTGGCGGCACCCACAGATAATTAAGTGACACCAACTGCGTTAGAGCCGCAGAATATCCTGGTCACCGGGATTGCTATCAATATCAGGCCCTTAATATTTTAAAGTACTGGGCCGCATATTCAAAGGGATTAACATGGTTAGTAAACCTGCTAACTGTGTTAATCCCTCTATCCGGGAAATCCCCAGGTGCAACCTATGCACGCCCTGATGCTAACTAGTTAGTATCAGAGTATTCCGAGAGTGGCACCTGACCAAAACCAAGCAGCGACGATATTGAGCCACTGCCTGGTTATGGCAAAGCAGCAAAAATAAGGTGTAGCAAAGGCCTGATTATTGCCGCTGCCCGATTAGTTTCTTGCCAATCCGGGCAACCTGAATATTCAATGCTGTGGCCGGACCCCAGCACTGAATATTCGGGTTTAGGTTTTAGTGGCAATGGCTAGCCACGTTTGAACGGATAGCCGCCATCGTTGAATATCCCTCCCCCCTCCTTTATGTCCAATTATGCATTTTAACAGGATTGTTGTTGGAAAGGTGGTGTTCAGATGATCATGATTATTGATTATCAAAATCTTAGGGGGGCATAAGGCTGAAGGTTTGCTTAGGGCACCCAATACCTTGCAACGATTCTGGGGCCGGCCCTGGCTCCATGTGATGCATGACTCCTCCCATCCCCCACTGCTCCTACTGCCACTCTGAGTCTCATGCTCAGATGTTCCAAAGAACAGATAATTTAATTTTAATCACTGCATGTCCAAATTTCCATTTTCATCATATAGACAGTGATGACAGTGAACTCGAAGTCAGGTGATTAAAAATCAAGCAAATCAGATGTTTGTGATAACAGCTGATCATGGCGAACATAGAGAAGGTATGGGGGGAGCACAGGTATATCAACAGTATGGTGAAACGGGGGAAGAGGAGGTGAAGGTTTAAATGTGAAAGGATGGACAGGATGAAGATGTCAACATTTCAGTTGTGGGGAGCAGTGCAGAGTGAGAGAGTGAAAGCATTTCTGGGGCAGAAAGGTGAGACAGGAGGGTTAAGGGGCTCCTAAGGAGGGGCTATTAATAGGAAAGAAGTCCCTCAGGACAGGCTGAGAACAGATAGAGTGGTGGATGAAGAAGGGAGGAGTGGGTAAAGCATAGTTACTCACCTGTAACAGGTGATCTCCGGGAACAGCAGGAATTTAGTTCTCACATATGGGTATCGTCGGTACCAACGGAGCCTGCGTGGGAATGCTCCCCAGCATCCAATTAGAAAGCTTTTGGGAGCATCCCACAGCGCCTGCGTGCTGCCTTCCCGCCTTTCCCAACTGCCTCTCTCCAGTTGAGTTTTAAAGCTGAGACAAAAAGAGAGAGAGAGGGAAAGAAAAGAAAAGAGAGATGCAACTCCTAGGGGAGGTGGGTGGGTTGTGAAGACTAAATTCCTGCTGTTCCCGGAGATCACCTGTTACAGGTGAGTAACTATGCTATATCCAGGAACAAGCAGGAATGTACTCTTCACATATGGGGACTCCCTAGCTGCAGATGCCAGGGAGAAACCTCAGAGGTTGTGTGCCCCTGTGAAAGGGCTCCACTTCCCCCCATGGATCTCTGGCATCGTACCGGGAAAGGTGGGTAAGAGTTGATTAAGTATGGAACAGGTGTCGTAGAACAGCCTGACCAAATAAGGCATCCCGGCGGGAGTCTTTGTCTAAACAGTAATGGGCTGTGAAGGTATGAACCGAGGCCCAAGTAGCTGCTCGACAGATGTCGTAAATAGACACAGAGTGTAGGTGAGCCATTCAGGCTGCCATGGCTCTCACATTGTGAGCGATGACATGGCCTTCCAGAGAAAGGTTCTTACTCTGATAGGTAAATCCAGTTGGACAATGTTCTCTTGGAGACTGGATGTCCCAAATGAGAAGGATTGAAAGCAACAAAGAGTTAGGAGGACTTTCTATGTTGCTGTGTCCTCTGTAAGTAAAAGGCAAGTGCTCTTTTACAGTCCAAGGTATGAAGATTCCTTTCCGCATCTGAAGCATGAGGCCTTGGAAAAAAATACAGGCAGGTAAACTGCCTGGTTTAAATGAAAAGGTGAGACCACCTTTGGCATAAAGTGTGGATGAGTCCTAAGGACTACCTTATCATGATGGAACCTAGTGTAAGAAGGATCCACAACTAATGCTTGCAATTCACTGATGCGACATGCTGATGTGATTGCAATGAGAAAAATAACTTTCCAGGAAAGGAATTTCAAGGAGATAGTAGCTAAAGGTTCAAAAGACAGCTTCATGAGCTGCCCAAGAACTAGTTTCAGGTCCCATGCCACTGGAGGTGGCCTAATGGGAGGTTTAGTTAGAAGAAGGCCTCTCATAAATCTCGCTATGAGAGGATGAGAGGAAATAGGTTGTCCAATTACAGGCTTTAAAGAAGCTGAAATAGCACTTAAATGGACTCTTACTGAGTTAGTTTTAAGTCCTGCATTAGATAAATGAAGGAGATACTCCAGTAATGATTCCAGAGGTATCGCAGAGGGGTGAAGACCCTTTTGCGAACACCATACGGAAAACCTTTTCCACTTAAAAGCATAAGAACGTCTTGTGGAAGGTTTCCTGGAAGCACAAATAACGGCCCTTACTTGTTGAGAAAGGTTAAGACCATGAAGGTCTAGGCTCTCAGCAACCAGGCCCTGAGATGCAGAGAGTGGGGGTTGGGATGCCACAACATCCCGTCCATCTGAGACAGGAGATCTGGAGCAGATCATAACTCCAGAGATGGAGCTTGAGAGAGATACAGGAGCAGAGGGTACCACACCTGCCATGGCCAATATGGAGCTATGAGAATCATGCGGCCTTTGTCTCTCTGAAGTTGAATAGGGTTTTGGGAATTAGGGGAATGGGTGGAAAGGCATATAGGAAGTCCTGACCCCAATGGAGGAGGAAAGCATCCCTGGCCTGAGAACCCTGAGCCGGAATTCTGGAACAGAATCAGGGAAGTTTGGCTTTCAACTGACTTGCAAAGAGGTCTATGTCTGGAGTTCCCCAAATTTGAAAAGATTTTGCTACTTGGTCTGCACGAAGAGACCACTCGTGTGGAAGCAGAACTCGACTGAGTCTGTCTGCCCATGAGTTTTGAATGCCTGGCAGATACACCGCAAGAAGATGAATCTGATGCTCTCTGGCAAGGGCCCATAGTCGCAAAGCTTCGTTGCAAAGCGACAGAGAGCCTGTTCCTCCTTGCTTGTTCAGATAGAACATAGCTACTTGATTGTCCGTCTGAATTAGGACTGTCTTGTAGCTCAGCTGGGTGTGGAACACTCAAAGAGCAAGGAAGATTGCTCTGAGTTTCAAGAGATTGATGTGTAGATGGGTCTCCTGTGGAGTCCAGGTGCCTTGGGTAGAGAGATCTTGCAGGTGAGCTCCCCAACCCACCTGTGAGGCATCTGTTGTTAGAGTGACCTGGCGTAGGGGTTGCTGGAAAGGGGACCCCACCAACAGGTTTTGGGTTGACTGCCACCATTGTAGAGACAAAATATGGCGACTTGTGTTTGCTATTTTGTCTGATAGACAGCCTGATGCCTGAGTCCACTGAGTGGATAGAGTCCATTGGGCTGCTCTCATATGGAGGCGAGCATAGGGAACCACGTGCACAGTAGATGCCATGTGGCCTAGTAGTCATAACATTTCCCGAGCAGTGAGATGAGTTCTTAACCTTGCTTGGGAGGCTAACTGCACAATGCGAAGGCAATGGGCCTGTGGAAGATAGGCCCTTGCTTCTCTGGTATCCAGCAGAGCTCCTATGAACTCTAAAGACTGAGTGGGAGTTAGATTGGATTTTGGGATGTTTATGATCAGGTCCAAATACTGAAGGATACACATTGTGCAAGAAAGGCAAATTCTGGCCTCTGACTCTGATGGGGCTTGAATGAGCCAGTCGTCTAAGTAGGGGAAGACGAATATTCCCAGAGTGCGAAGAAATGCTGCCACTACAGCCATGTATTTGGTAAACACCCTTGGTGCTGAGGCCAGGCCAAAAGGAAGCACCCTGTATTGGTAGTGCTTTCCTTGAAAAAGGAAACAAAGGAACCTTTGGTGAGTTGGATGGATGAGAACATGGGTGTACGCATCCTTGAGATCTAGAGAACAAAGCCAATCCTGAGTCTGAAGGTATGGCAGCAGAGTTCCCAGAGAAAACATCTTGAATTTCTCTTTGAACAGGAATTTGTTCAGTTCTCTGAGGTCTAAAATGGGTCTGTGTCCCCCTGTTTTCTTTGGAATAATGAAATAAGGGGAGTAAAACCCTATACCCTGTTGGGAAATGGTTACATCTTCTATTGCCCCATGGGCAAGAAGTAAACTGACCTCTTGACTCAACTGAGTGTTGAGAGAAGTCTGAGAATTGAACTATCTTACCAGTGTAGGAGGGGGCATGTTGAAGAAATGAAGCTTGTACCCCTCTCTTACTATGGAAAGAGTCCATTCTTCCACTGTTATTTGCCCCCATCTGGTGGCAAAATGACACAACCTTCCTGGGATGGTGGAAGGCTCTGGCCCATTCAGAGCCAGGAAGGCCAAGTTCTCTAGATGAGAGTCAAAGCCCCTGTTGAGGCTCAGTCTGCAGGGCCGGTTGAGGCTTAGCAATCTTTGATTTCCTTTGCTTTGGGGGCTGCTGTCCCTTTCGGGTGGACTGACCTGCAGAATGCCCCTGCTGGGTATAGGAGGGGTAAAACCTTTTCTTTTTAGAGAAGAATGGTTTCTTGTAGGATTTTCTCCTTGCAGGATCAGCTGTAGCCTTGGATAGTCTATCCAAAGTTGTGTTATCAGCATCCAGCTCATTAGCTTTCTCTTGCCAATTTTTGCCAAAGAGATTTTCGCCTGTACAAGGGATATTCCCCAGTTTGTCCTGAACCCAGAGTTCTAGGTCAGATGCCTGGAGCCAGGCAATCCTACGAGCTCCTATGGCAGAGGTTCTGCTTATGCACTCAAAGCAGTCAAAAGCTGCACGATTAACAAACTTGGAAACATCCTGGGCATGTTTAACAAGTGTAAGATAATCCTGCCTCTTATCATCAGGAAGGAGAGGGCTTATAAGCTCTAAATCTCCTGTAACTTCTTTAAGGAACATTCCCATATATAAGATGTAGGAACTAATCCTGGCAGAAAGCATAGAGGTCTGGAATGTTCAACGCCCACAGGCATCAAGAGTCCTACATTCACGTCCTGGAGGATTAGATGCATGTCTTTTTGCACTCTTGATCCTTCTCATAGCTGACTCCACCACTATGGAGTGGTGTGGCAACTGAGGTTTTTGAAATCCAGGACAGGGAGGCACTCAATACATGGTATCTAGCCTACGAGAATGAGGAGAGGTGGTAAGAGGTGTTTCCCACATTCTTAACATGAGATCCTGTAAGATCTCATGAATAGGCAAAGTGGCTGCTTCCTTGGGAGCTTTAGGATATTGTAAAATCTCCAACTCCTTTGCTCTGGGCTCTGCTTCAGGAGTCACTGTGATGGAAAGACCCCTAGCCACTCCTCTGATAAAATCCTGAAAGGATATATCCTCTGGAGGAGACATCCTACGTTTAGGAGAAGAAGGCTCCTCAGAGAGAAGTACTCCGGCATCAACAGAGCTGTCAGAGTCCTCCGAGTCATCGGAGGATTCAAAGTATCTTCTATCCGGGTGCTCTTGTAAAGCATGGTACCGGTACCGGTACCGATCGAAGTCGGTATCGGAGGGGTCCGGTAGCGGCCTGTTGATACCAGAGGAAATAGCATGATTCGGTGTAGGAAGCACACTCGCCGATGTCGATGCTGTCGATACCAGTACCGGAACCGGTGTCGATACATGTTGACTTGTCTGAAGCGGTCCCAAAGGCACCAATGCCGCAAGGAGAGCCGCCAGACTGCGCTCAATAGCCAGGAATCTCTGGTCAATTGACGCTGCCGATGCCTGGGTGTCGGTACTGGATGAAGCGGCCAGTACCCCAGAGCATGGCACCAGTAGTTCTGCCGAGGTTGAGGCCTCGAGAACATCTTGGAGCCCTGATAGTGCTTTGGAAGCCGAAGCCTCCCGCCGGTGCAATTTTGCCGGTACAAGTTCCTCAAGGGCAACACCAGAGGCATCTCGATACTTGGAAGGAGATCTACCCTTTGAGGACCGGCTGGATTTATGTTTAGTTACCTGAGATCCACGGGAGGAAGAAGCCCTGGAAGACGTTGATGCTACGGAAGCTGCATCGGAGGGAAAAAGGGTGCTAAGTTTAGCAGCTCGGTTCTGCCGACCCCTCTTCGACATCATCCCACAGGCAACACACTCCGAGATGGAGTGGTCAGGACCTAAACATTTAAGGCACCACTCATGGGTGTCGGTGAAGGAGATGGTACCGCCACACTTAGAACACTTTTAAAACCCCGAGGAGGGTTTTTCCATTTTGAAGGAAAAAAATTGGGCCTAGTGCCCAAAATGGCGCGTGGCACTTGACAGAAAAAGTCTGGAAAAAGATTATAAAACAAATTCTTTTTTTTTTTTTTTTTTAGAATGAAAGAAAGAAAGAACCGGCGGTACCGGTATAGTGTCGGGAAGGCAGACGCTACCCCAAAAAAGAATAAAAGATGGGATAATTTCTGCGGTGACAGGAAAACGACCTGCTGGCTCCGCGGAAAATGAAGAACTGGAGAGAGGCAGTTGGGAAAGGCGGGAAGACAGCATGCAGGCGCTGTGGGATGCTCCCAAAAGCTTTCTAATTGGGCACTGGGGAGCATTCCCGCACAGGCTCCGTCGGTACCGACGATACCCATATATGAAGACTACATTCCTGCTTGTTCCTGGAGATACCTATTTGCACAGGCCATCCCCCAACTAGAGCTATGAAGGAGACCTCCTCCTGCCACACTAGTGCAAACAAGAGCCATTAATATTTTCCTGTTAAGTTTTGCCCTCCCTTCCTCTGAAAGCGTAGTTACTCACTTGTATCAGATGATCTCCAGGAACAGCAGGAATCGGTCTTCACATATGTGAAGATTGCATTCCTGCTAGTTCCTGGAGATTAGTACATTCTGAGCTTCTTAGCCTTCTCAATATAGAATTTATTTTGCAGGCATTGAAACTTTTAAATATACCTCAGGGATTTATACATGTGTAAAGTGATTGCTTGTAGTTCTTTTTGAGATATGCACTGAGAGACTGCTAAGTGTGAAGTGTGCATGCTTGGAATGCATCGGTAAGCGACTGGTTTCAGTACGTTTGTGTGCTTGTCCATGACTGAGTGGGAGTGGGTAGAATACACTGTTAGAGGGTGTGTTGCAGATGGGGCTGTTCATAAGAGGATGTCTCTTAAGTGTATAGTTTGAGCCTCTGTATTACACAGTTGAAAGTTTCTAAATGAGACAATGTAGGTGGGTGTGCTCTTGAAATACAGTGTGTTGATTGGCTGTGTATGTGTGTATATGTAGATATTTATGTATGTATGCGACCCCCTCTACTCTCATCCCCTTCCCATAATTCCCCCAGCTCATCTCCCCTTCCATACAAGTTCCCTTATCCTCTCTTGTTTCCAGCAATTTCCCTCCCCACACACATCGCCTGCCCCCTGACTACTCCAGCTCATCTTCCCTTCTACCCATGTCCCCCTTACCCTCTATTGTTCCCAGTTCTTCCCCTTTACATGGTGAAATTAGACCTTTCCTGCTAATTTTCTTTTCTTGAGTCTCTCCAGTCCAGTCTAGATGCATGGGTTATGCCCTATCATCATTAGATGGAGACTGAGAACTGCTGGTTTTGATGACATCACACTATAAGGGATCTGTGCATCTCCGCTCATGCCAGTATTCTATTAACAAAGCAGACTCCACAAGGACAAATGTTATGCAAATTCCTAACCAACGTGTAATAACTATATACAATTAGAGAAAACAGAAAACAGAGGAATTGAGTGTCACGGCTCTCTTCTAGAGAACCGAGAATAGAAAATTCAGCACTATTCAGGGGATTTCAAATGATCTTGATACCCCAGGAAAGAATGAAGAGAAAGCATTGGATAGACACAATGGGTCACATAATTTCTTTCACGTCCAGGCTCACCAAAAAAACCCAGAATGGGCGGGTTCTGAACTGAACTGGAAAGACTCAAAGAAAGAAAATTAGCAGGTAACGTCTAATTTCACCTTCCTTATCATCCCTCCAGTCCAGTCCAGACGCATGGGATGTTCCATAGCAGTACTCAATTTCAGGTGGGACCCGCGTGTTCCAAATTGCGCATCCCCTCTTGCCTGAACATCCAGGCAGTAGTGCCGCAGAAATGTACGGAGCGATGATTAAGTTGTGCTTTACAGATATCATTTGGAGGAATGAGACTGTATTCAGCCCATGCATGAGCCCTAGTTGAGTTAGCTCGCAACCCCTCTGGCAGTAATCTACATTTGAGCAAATAAGCAAATGCAATAGCTTCTTTCAACCACTGCACAATGGACACTTTTGAAGCTGCCTCACCTTTGCATGGATCTCCAAACAGAATAAAGCGATGATCCAATTTTCTAAAAGATTTAGTACGCTTAAAATAATGCCGAAGGACCCTGCGAATATCAAACAGACACAACTGACAAGATTCTGAATCCTCTTCCGAGCTGGAAAACACAGGGAGCATTACTGTTTGGTTCAGATGGAACACCGATATTACCTCAGCAAGAACAAGGGAGATGGACAAAGTACAACTTTTCTTTTAGAAATCATGAGGAAGGTTCTATAAAAGACAAGACCTGCAGCTCTGAAATTCTATGTGCCAAGCAGATAGCCACCAGAAAGACCATGTTCAATGTGAGATCCTTCAGAGAAGAATGAATAAGAGGCTTGAAAACATCTTCTGCAAGGGACAATAAGACCAAATTCAAATCCCACTATGGTACCAACCGATGGTCGAACCTGCTTGACTCCTCTCAGAAAATGAACTACATCCAGATGGGAAACCAGAGAACTCCCTTGAATCCAACCTTGATAACAGGCTGAGGCTGCCACCTAAACTCTAAAGGAATTCAAAGCAAGACATTTAGAAGGCCAGTACATCCGTCAGTGAGGAAAAGAAAGCCTTCAGACTTTTCTCCTCATATCAATTCTCAAATACATCCCAGTCTCTAACATAAGGTAGAGATATCAATCGCTTTCAAGCCTGAATCAAAGTCGCTATGACCTGAGCAGAGTAACCTTGCTTTCTTAACCTAGCCCTCTCGACAAGCTGTAAGTGAAAATCGAGCCATCTCTGGCATGAGGATTGGGCCCTGCGATAGCAGATTATCCACTACTGGAAGGTGCCATGGGACACCCACTGTCAGCCATACTAGATCCGCATACCATGGCCTCCAAAGCCAATCCGTCACTACTAAAACTACCAGCCTCCAATGGGCCTCTATCTTCTGCAGTACTTGGCCGATCAGAGGCCAGGGAGGAAACACATACAGGAGGCTGTTGCTTGGCCAATGCTGAGCAAGAGCATCCAAGCCTTATAACATCCTTTCTCACCTGCAGCTTTAGAAATGGGCTGCTTTGCCATTGGAAGCAGATGCCATCAGATCCATGACTGATGGTCCTCAATGGGTAACCAAGGAGAGCAGATAATGCCTGTACACTATCAAAGATGACCAAAAAATAGGCACAGAGAGACTGGCGAATATTCAATTCAGGTGAAACCCCTTTATTGGCTCCTACACGTTTCGGCTCAAAAGCCTTCTTCAGGGAGTCTTTAGAGGGAGCAAACCTTTCATGTCTTATTTCACTATAGCAGTAAACATGGAATGTTACAACAGACGTGTTTTTTTATTGACAAGACATCAAAGGTTTGCTCCCTCTAAAGACCCCCTGAAGAAGGCTTTTGAGCCGAAACGCGTAGGAGCCAATAAAGGGGTTTCACCTGAATTGAATATTCGCCAGTCTCTCTGTGCCTGTTTTTTGGTCGCCTTTTATGGTCCTCAATGACATACTATGCTCCGAAATGCTGATCTTTCCACAGACCATTCCCCTGGGTCTAAATGATGATGACTGAGAAAGCAGGCCTGTACATTTTTCTTTCAGGTCATGTGAGCCACTGACAGTGCTAGAAGATATGTCTCTGCCCATTGAAGAAGCAGAGATACCTCCTCCACCAATATTGCACTTCCTGTGCCACTCTGAAAATTGAGGTAAGCCACAGTGGTTGTATTGCCTAAGAAGATTCTCACTGCCTTGTGTTGCACCACATAGAGAAAGGACAGTAGAGCTAGAAATACCACTTGCATCTCCAAGAGAGTTATGGACCAGCTGCTCTCATCCAGAGACCACCGACCTTGCACTACCTGGGACAAACAATGCACCCCCCATCCATAAAGGCTGGCATTGGTGGTCACTACCACCCATTTGGGTGGCTCCAGCAGCATCCCTTTTGTCAGTTTGGCTGAGTCCAACCACCAGCTCTGTCTCCCATGGAAATGGCAACCTCTTCTACAGAGCATGCCTCTGCAAAGACCATGGGACAACAAGGCCCTCTGCAAAGATCTCATATGGCCCATAGTATCAGATCCAAGATCGCTGCCATGGACCTCAGACGTTGTAGGTAATGCCATGTAAATGGAGACTGCATCTGGCAAAACTTCCAGACCTGGTCCTGCAGCTTCCTGGCGTGCTCGGGGGAGGGGGGGATAGGGACACCAGGCCTACCTCGGTGTCAAAAAGAGCTCCCTAGATAAGTTGATCTTGAGTTGGTTCCAAGTTATTTCTGCTGAAATTGATAACCCACCCTAGTCGTTGAGAGGAGAGCTATCACTCATTGCCTAGTTTCTCGACTTTATTGAACCAACTTTTCTCTTATTAACCAATTGTCTAGATATGGTTGAACCAATATTCCTTTGTGATGAAGAGCAGCCGCCGCCGCCGCCGCCACCACCATCACTTTTGCAAAGGTCTGAGGTGCCATGGCTAGACCAAAAGGCAAGGTTTTAAACTGGAAATGTCCCATAGGAACCGCAAAGCAAAGGTACTGCTGATGATCTGGATGACTAGGAATGTGCAAGTAGGCCTCGGAAAATTCTAGAGAGGTCAAAAACTCAACTTTCCATACAGCCACTATGACTGATTGCAATGTCTTCATGCAAAAATAAGGTACTCACAAGGCCTGATTGACATGTTTGAGATCCAGAACTGGATGAAAGGAACCTTCTTTCTTGGAACCACAAAATAGTGTAAAAATATTGACCTAGTTTGAGCTGGTATGGGAGGACCTTCACCACTGCTTCTAGCTGAATCAGCCTCAAGAGTGTCAGCCACCACCTTTGCTTTGGCAGGAGCTTTGCAAAGCAACAACATAAAGGCATTGGAGAGGGGCTAAACGAATTCTAAAACGTAGCCCTCACAATTTCTAGCACCCACTGGTCGGACGTAATCTGGACACAAGCAGAGTAAAACATTTGTAGCCGACTGTCTATTGGAATCAACTCTACCTGGGTCCCCTTCACTTCAGTGGGGCTTTATGAAGCCTCATGTGGCCCCAACATAATAGTCCCTACTGCTCCTCTACCCCCTTGAAAGAGCTGACCTCTGGGAGGATAGCAAGAATGCTCAAAAAGGCAAACAGTATAGTGTGCTGCATGAAAGCTTTGGAAGTTCCTGAAGCATCCTCTCGCAGAAGCTGTAGACTTTCCACTCTCAGGCTTGTCCTCTGGTAGTCTTGGGACCCTGGATTCTACCAAGTCCTTCACAAATGTGTCCAGTGCTTCCTCAAAGAGGAGTTTTCCTTTGAAAGGAAGCTTACTGAGTCATGTTTTGGAGGCTACATCTGCAGCCCAATCACAGAGTCATAGGAAACGTCAAGGTGATACCACCAAGGCCAGGGGTGGGGAACCTTTTCTCATTTGAAGGCCGCATGAGAGCTAACATCCTTCCAAGAAGGCCACATTCTAAAAAAAACAAAACCCAAATTTACTGCAAAATGCAAATAATTTAATACTAATTTAGCTTTTATACAGAATTAACCTTTTCAAGTATCTTATACTGCCATACGGCAGAGTGCATATTAACAATGTTTCAATACAAACTGAAAAAGCGAAATTGCTAAACGAATACTTCTGCTCTGTTTTTACTACAGAAAATCCTGGAGAAGGACCACCTGTGACTCCCAAATATAAAAATGGGAATGAAGTAGATACCACACCATTCACAGAAGATGAGGTGTTAGAGCAACTTGCAAAACTGAAAGTGGACAAGGCTATGGTACCGGATGAGATACATCCCAGGATACTGAAAGAGCTCAGAGAGGTTCTTGCAGGGCCGTTAAAGGATGTTTTCAACAGATCCTTGGAAATAGGAGAGGTTCCTCAGGATTGGAGAATGGCTGATGTCGTACCGCTACACAAAAGTGGTGACAGGGAAGAAGTGTCAAACTACAGGCCTGTGAGCCTTACATCAGTGGCAGGAAAAGTAATGGAGGCACTCCTGAAAGAGCGAATAGTGAACTTTCTCAGAGCCAACAGGTTGCAAGATCCGAGGCAATATGGTTTCACCGAAGGATGATCTTGCCAAACAAATCTGATTGAGTTCTTTGACTGGGTGACCAGGGAACTAGAGCAGGGGCATGCGATGGATGTCATCTACCTGGATTTCAGCAAAGCCTTTGATACTGTTCCACATAAGAAGCTTATCAATAAACTCAATAGTTTTGGGGATAGATCCCAAGATGGTAAATTGGATCAGAAATTGGTTGATTGACAGACGGCAGAAGGTGATGGTACATGGAGCTCACTCGGATGAAAGGAAGGTGATTAGCGGGGTGCCCAGGGGTCGGTCCTGAGCCCGGCACTGTTCAATGTATTTGTGAGTGATATTACTGAAGGACTGCATGGAAAAGTCTGTCTTTTTGCAGATGACATGAAAATTTGCAACAGAGTGGACTCCCCCGAGGGAGTGGTTAACATGAGGAATGATCTAAAAAAGCTGGAAGAATGGTCTGATGCTTGGCAGTTAAGATTTAATGCGAAGAAGTGCAGAGTCATGCACTTGGGTAGCAGAAATCCAAGAGAAACGTACGCGATAGGGGGCGAGAGAGTGGTGTGCACGGATCAGGAGAAAGACCTTGGAGTGATTATTTCTGAAGATCTCAAGGTGGCAAAACAGTGCGACAAGGCGGTGGCAAAAGCCAGGAGGATGTTGGGCTGAATACGAAGAGGAATTACCAGCAGAAAGGAAGAGGTACTTATGACACTGTACAAGTCACTGGTGAGGCCTCACTTGGAATACTGTGTTCAGTTTTGGAGACCATATCTTGCAAAGGATGTAAAAAGACTGGAAACTGTCCAGAGGAAGGCGACCAAAATGATTTGGAGCCTGCGTCAGAAGCCTTATGAGAAGAGACTTGAAGACCTAAACATGTACACTTTGGAGGAGAGGAGGGACAGGGGAGATATGATTCAGACCTTTAAATACTTAAAGGAAAATAATGAACAAACAAACCTCTTCCAAAGACGGAGAAGCTGCAAAACTAGAGGACATAACATGAAGCTACAAGGGGGTAAATTGAAAGGCAATGTCAGGAAATACTTTTTCATTGAAAGGGTGGTGGATGCTTGGAATGCCCTCCCGATGGAAGTGGTGGGGGCAAACACAGTGACGGAGCTCAAAAGGGCATGGGACAGACACAGTGGATCCCTTTACAGGAACAAGAAAATATCAAAATAAACTGAACCATCAAATTCCTCAACAAATAGGGGTGTCCTACATGGAATGGTGGGTTCACCCCTGGGCAAAGACATGGGGAGGCGTGGCCTGCACGGAGCGGCAGGTGTACCTACTCTTGACATTGTGCTGGGCCGACTAGATAGACCATACTGGTCTTTATCTGCCGTCATTTACTATGTTACTATATATATATATTGTCATGCAGCAGGGGCTGATGAAAGTAAAACTGTAGGAGAAGAAGCTGTTTTTCATGAGGAAAAAGATGTGCACAAGATGCAATATCCGCACAGAACAGCTAGAGGGAGCAGGCATGCACTCACAGAGCCTAAGTGGACACACTTAGCTAATCGAGAGCACCTGACAGTCAGCCCGGAAAGCTCAAACACAGGAGAGCTTTATAAACGGAAGACTGGAGACTGGAGAGGGCAGAGCAGTGCTTGCAGGTGTGGAGCTTGAGGTAAAGCTGAAGGTTTACGAGAAAGAAGCACCACAAGCAAGGACCAAGCAGAAAGAAGCACTTGGGAAACTAGTGCTGGGCAAAGGAACAATCGCCTTTGGAGGCAAAGCAGAGTGAAAGAAAGAAGCCTGCTTGGACCAGAGGAACCTGGGGCTTAACCGAAAGGTAACAAAAGCTTTCAGAGAGTAGACTGGCACAGGGATTGTGTTCCTGAAGAACTACGGGAAGGAGGAAATCCCAGTTCTATATGCTGCTGGAAGCCAAGGTATGCTGACTCTGTTTCTATGAAGAAAACCTTACCTTATAAAAAGCCTTTTGAAAGTAATGCTAAACCTGTGAGAAAGAAAAGCAAAGCTACCTCTCATAAGCCAAGTAGCCAACGCCCGAGGGTAGGCCATGCTCATTGGCAAACACTAGAGGAACTCTTTAAACATCCAGAAAACAGGACTAGGGCCTGGCCAGAAATTATAGCCAGTGAAACCACTGATACAGACAGAGATAATTCTGAGCCGATGCAAGTGGAACTTGTAGAGCCAAGTCTTTTATCTCAGGAAGAGATGGACTGTTCTTTGTGTATTTCAGGCAGTGCAGAGTCACTGCTAAACCTGTGAATGATATATGTTATCTTCGGAATGTTATTCATTTGCTAAATGGAAGAAGAGTGCTGAAACATTTGCTTTACTCTGGAAAGCTTAACTAAGCATTGTTATAACTGTGAAGCATAACAGTTTTTTCGTTAACCTGAATTGATTTCATTCCTGAAGTTAAGGACTTTTTCTTTAGGTTGTAACCCAGCTGAATCTTATGTGTAAAGGGAAATAAATGCCTTGTTAACTCTCTACTCTGCATTCACAATTTTTCTTAGTTAGGAGCTGAACTGCCAAGACCAGGTTACACCTGGCTCTTAAAAGTCCCTCCTCTCATAATAAAATAATTTTTGTGTCCCACCTGCCCTTACGACCACTGGCCACCAGGGCGGTGCATGACAATATATATATATATATATATATATATATACATATAATTTTAAACAACTAAGCTAGCTGGTTACCTTTCAGTGACTCTTCTGAGATTGTTTTTTGCGAGAAAGCAGTGATATATCAGGCTGCAACATGGATGTACGTAGTCTTAACTGGTCTTCTAGGTTTTCATCTGTAATTTGTGATCTTAAGGATGTCTTAATTTGTGTTAAGTAGGAGAATGTAGATTTGCAGCAATATGTTGTTGAGAAGCAGGAGAGCAAGCGTCGTGCGTGTTCCCTGAGGTGAGGATATTCGACGGCATTTTTCCATATTTGAATGGGATCTTTTTTGCTGTCAAACAGTGACTTCAGAATATAATCTTCCGAGAGCTCATTTAACTCCATCTGCAGCTTCTCTGGGGCCTCAGATACATCAACTAAGTGAGGTTGAAAAGCCAATTTGAGGGTCATGTCATGCTTCTCAAAATCTCTGAACCTTTCATTGTATTCCTTGATTAGCTAGTCTATAACCGATTCGTATTGTTTGAAACGTTCAAAAGAATATTTTTCTTCATTAATCATTTTTACTAGGGGAGAGAAGTACTCTTCAGGAAGCTCATTTCGGCCAAGAAGTGATTTAAGAAATGTCAATTTTTTTCTGAATATTTTTATTTCTCGCCACATATCATATATAGACTTGGTGTTACCTTCCAATGAAACGTTAAAGTTATTTTGCTTTGTCGTTATATCACACAGAAAAGCAATATTGCTATGAAACGTCTTGCATGATAATTCAGTGTTCATTCCTTTCCTTGAAAAATTGGATTATTTGTTCACGCAAATACAAAACTTTGACTAAAACCTGTCCTTGTGATAACCAGCGCACTTTCGAATGGTAGGGCAAATCAACACTAATTACCTCATTATCCATCATTAGCATCTCACGAAATTGTCGATGACTCGTTGCAATTGCTCGAATATAATTCACAATTCCTACAACTTTCTGCAAAGAGTCATTTAAAACAGTGGATTTGGCACAGAGACTTTGTTGATGCAAAATGCAATGAAAAGAGAAGATCATTTTGGCTTGAAACCTCTTTAAGTTGTGCGATAAAGCCTCCGTTCTTCCCTGTCATAGAAGGTGCACCATCTGTGCATACACTTACTAAATTAGCCAGATTCAGTCCGAATTCACAACATTTGTCTTTAAAATCGTTAAAACCATCAATTCCTCACGTTCTGCTCTTTAGAGTGCTCAGAGTAAGCAACTCTTAGTAAACACGAAAATCCTTAGTTATGGCGGAAACAAAATACAATACCTGCGCTGAGTCAGTGCAATCAGTTGATTCATCCAGCGCTATAGAATAGTACACATTTTCTTTTTGGATTATTTCTTTCAGATGATCTACTACATTGAGTGCTAATTCATGCTGCCGATCAGCATTAGTTCTTCTTGAAAGAGGCAGTTGTTTGTAATTGTTAACCTTATCAAGATCTAACCATCCTACAACCTCTACAATGCAAACTTTTATAATTTCCGCATCACTAAATGGCTTACTTTTTTCCCAAGTATATACGCCACTTTATAAGTAGCTTCTGTAGTTGCGTTTCCGATACTCTGCACTGATTGGAATAACTGCCTCTGCTTTTGCTTCCCTTCTTTCAATTTTTGTAAAGCAATCTTTCAGGATTCACCTTCTAGCTTAACGTATTTATTGTCCGTATGAGTAGTGTTGATGTGCATTGTATTTTTTTACCATTGAAATCACAGAATCACAGAGCAAGCTACTCATTTTATCATTCTCAGAAACATAGTATTGCAATTCCCACTCATCCTAAAACACTCTGTGTTCTTCTTTCAGTGGCCTTTTCGTTTTTTTCGACATGATGGAAAGCAAAAAAAAAATGTAATCAAGTGACAAACACACTCTGAAGGAAGGAACCACAAATGCTGCACTCTCTATGCCAGCCAGTTAGAAACTGTCACCACAGTGTTGCCAGAAGGTGGAGAAGAAATTTCGGTTTCAAAACTAGCACCAATTTTTTTGTTGTTGCAATCATGAATGTGTTTCTTCACATATAAATTTGACAGAAAATGTTGAGAATTTATTCAATGTCACATACCAGGTACCTCCTCGTACCGTGGTTTTATGTCCTACATGTGCCAAGACTGAGGCACCCTCTCCTCTACGTGACACACTTCGACTCACATACGTGACCACTACGGTTCACCACCAACTCCAAACTGATTCGCTAATGTGTTCTCTCGTTCAAAATCCAACCCTTACTCTTTCTCCGCATTCTCCTTCGTGTCTCATAGTGATATATTTATCCGAAGGCGTGATGTTACGCCATGCCAGTTCCACGTCTGTCAGCGTCTGTTATCGGGGGTAGTGTCTATTGCCAGTTCCCCGTACCAATGTCGCCGGCAACGGACATTTCGGGTGACCTCTTTATCGCCTCCAAGAACTATAATTAGATAAGCGATACCACCTTATCGCGGCCTGTGATGAGGAGAGTATGGCTGAGTCCATGGAATTGGAAGAAAATCACACATTTACCTTTAAAGAAAGAGACAGGCAAGGAATCAGTAGCTCTCAAACTGCAGGCAGAGAAAAAAAACACGCAGCTACTGAGGACAGGACACACCCAAGTTCTGCTAATCTGAGGGCAGGCTTGGAAACTAATGAGAGACACCTGGGGGAAGGGCAGTGCATGGTAGTTCAGAGACACTCTTATAAACCCAGGGAAACAGAAGGAGGTCAGTCTCAGACTCAGCTTGAGAGGGGCAGCACTACGAGAAGGCAGCACACGAAGCAACACCATGGAAAGGGAGAGACAGGGAAGCAGCACGCTGGAGAATTCAGTGGTGAGAGAAGCACCAGAGAAAGGCCCAAAGAGTTCACTGTGGAGGAGAACGGTGGAGACTTCCGGGGGAATCTCAGAGGTGAAAGCCCTAGTCAGAAGGAAAGCCAGGATTGCAGAGAAACTGCAATTGGTTTTAAAACTAGGAGAGCTGTGCCAGAGAGAAGTGCTGACAAGGGTCAGGCTGCAGTGCCATCCGTTCCTGAACCAGCTAAAGAGCTGCAACTTCCAAAAAGGTGCGTGAATAAAAGGGTAGCCAAAAGTGCTGTGAGCCAGTTAGAGGCATTGTGTCATTTGATGCAAGAAAAGAATCTCCACGTTCCTGGTGGGAACCCTGTGCATAGGGAAAAGCCTCAGTGGAGAAAGGTTCTGGAACTTTTAGAGAATATTAAGCCTGAAGTTTTGCATGCTGGCTTAAAGCCAGGTTTACCAGACACAGGTCCTGAGGAAATGCAGATAGACTATTATGAATCTGATGAGGAGTCTGAAGATTCCGTAATGGATTGTTCTCTGTGCCAGAAGGCAGAATAAAACGTTCTTGGATAAAAGAAGGGAAAAGCCTATAACCTGAATGTCCTAGAAGGCAGTGTGAAAACAGGGAGAAAGGTGTTTAGCCAGGAATGCTACAGAACCCTGTTGCTGAAGAAAGGATATTTCTTTTGGGTTTGAAGAGAAGAGAAACCTTGCTTGATTGCTGAATGATTTGAAAAACAGCGACACATAATAAAAAGCTACATAAAGCAGTTTCATTGTTTGGTTTGGTATAAATGCCTATGGATTATTGTTTGGAGAAAGAATCCTGTTTGTTTTGCATTGAGCCTTAATGCTCTTTAAACTTTTTATTTATGAGATTTTCTTGAATACAACACAATCAACAGGAAATAAAAAAATATAGCAATACAGCCATAGAATAATTAAACTCACATAACAAGTAACACATCATGAGAGAGAAGCCTACCTATAAAGGCTAAATTATCCATATATTTTAAAGAAAGCAGGAGTAAAAAAAAACTCCACAACAGGGAACTAAATATAATTGATCCGTTCCCTCTCACTATATCCCAACATTTTCCTTTTCATTCAGAAACTTAGATAAGGATGAAACCTCAGTAAAAACATAGGTTTGCCCCTCGAAAGTTATAATACATCGACACGGAAATTTTAAAAAGAAATTAGCTCCCAATGTCACAACTCTAGTTTTTAAATTTAAAAACTGTTTACGACGTAATTGTGTATGACGACCAACGTCTGGAAAAACCTGGACTTTAAAACCACAATAAAGGGCTTCTTTATATTTAAAGTATGCCCTTAAAACTTGCGATTTTAAGGATTCAGAACCAAACTGCGCCACTAAAGTGGAGCGTTTGGTAATGATATCCTTAGAATCCTCCAGGAAAGCTGTGAGGTCCTGGCCAACAGAACCGGGAGAAGGCACAGGACCTCCAGCTCCCAGTAATGTTAGACCAGGGCCCCGCGGTAAATAATACATATGGCTAACTAACACATTATCTTGTAGGTGAAGCACCTCAGAAAAATATTTCTCGAGCAAAATTTTAGGGGATAGCAGATGGGTAATAGGAAAGTTAAGAAATCTAAGGTTACAAACTCTATGCTGGTTCTCCAGCGCTTCTACTCGATATGATAACAAAGAAGAATCACGAATTAAAGCAATATCAGTATCTCGAGAAGACTTAAGCTGGGAATCAACCAGTGTAACAGAGTTAGATAATATACCCAATTGCTGGTCCACACTTTCTAATTTACATATAACATCCTGTGAAAATTTACATAATGAAGATACAGTTGAAGTTAAACGAAAGTCAATATTTTGAATAGCAGCCCATATATCTCTTAGAGTCACTTCCCCCGAAGGGGGAGCAGCAAGTGGTGCGTCGGTAGACGGCAGAAAAACTGGAAGCGGCATTGGTGTAAGAACTTCAGAGGGGCCATTTAACAACGTAGATGATAAAGGAACTTGCGGGAATGGAGGGGGAGTCCGGGACTCAGGACTTAACGAAGCCCCTTCCGGTGACAGGATAGCGGGCAGCGAGGGGGCTAAGTGCTTGTCCATTGGGCCCAACACCTTACCTCCTTTCTCAGACTCCATCTGCTTGATACCAAGCTTTCCCTTTCTTTTGCCCATAATGAGCACAGCACTCAATCTCCAGCTCCGATTACCTCTCCTCACGTGCGCCGAAGGGGCGCAAAAGGGGCGTGTCCTGCCCCTTGGTTCACGCCCCTTAGACCACGCCACGCAGGCCGCGACACGCGGCCGCGTGAAAGAGCTTCTGGGCTTTATGCAGCAGGTAGGGGGGGTCCTCCAGTCCAGGGAACGTCCTCCAAAATGCCTGCCCGATGTTCCTGTAGCTCCAGACCTCACACTGCACGGCTCCGCTAGAATGGCACAAGCGGTAGTTCCCTCGAGCAGGAAGCTCACTCTCCCCTTAATGCTCTTTAGAAAAAGAAATAAATTCCTGTGTTTTGCCTTGTAAACCCTCGGTCTCCACACTACTTGTTTTTTTCTAAACAACACAACTACAAATCCCAGCAGCCCCGGCGCTGGATGAGGGAAAAAAAACCTCTTTAATTAAAGGACTAACAAGTGCAGCCCTAGGCTTATAGGCTGTTGCCTGGGCCAGGGGTCCCCCACAGGCCAGATAACGGCTTTTACCAAGAAGCATCTCTTAGCGGAATCGCCATATTGCCAAAATTAGTTCACATATGCTAATCAATGTCATATATATAACAATATGAAAGCTTGTTTAAGAAGGCCGCAGAAGGCTGCGCATCACGCTCCAAAAGGCCGCATGGGGCCTTAAGGCCGCAGGTTCCCCACCCCTGACCAAGGCCATGTTCTTGGCAGAGACTCTTACCAGATCATACAGTGCATCTGCAAGATACACAGACTCCTGAATCTAGCTTAACTGCCTCTGTCAATGTTTCCTGAGGACTGGGATCAGATTCAGGCAAACTCTGAACCCTTCGTAAGCATGCACAAGCCACATAGGCCCCACAAATATATTCTTGTAATGCCAAAGCAGTGATATCAAAAGACTGTTTAATACCATTTCTAGCTTCCCGTCCTGAGCATCCTTCATCGCTGCTCCACCCTCTACCAGAATCATGGTCTTCTTGGTAACCGCCAAGACCATAGTATCCACTTTAGGTAATCTGAGGATATCCTTCTCTTCTGGCAGAATAGGGTACAGGTGCACCATAAACCTGCTACCCTGTCACCTCCCATTCCGTTTCAATCATCTCTTTAATGGCACTATGCAATGGAAAGGACTTTTGAGGCTTCCAAATGCCCTATAACAAGAAGTCCTCTAGTGTCCCTTGCTTCAGCAGAGAACCATGAATGAGATTAGGCGCCGCTAAGGACTGAGCAATTAGGGCCATCAATTCTTTCTGCTGAAAGACCCTAATAATGGAGGGGTCCTCGCCTGGTAGAATTTCACCTTCCTCAAGCCCTGCTCCTGAGGGTTTTCTCTAATGCCTGCAAGAACCTTCTAGGGGGTACTCACAAGCCCCAGAAAGGACTGAACCATGGTCATCCCACGTCATCCTCTATCCTGTGGCACTTAGACGCAGGTTCTCTGGGCTCTTTAGCAGATGATGCTGGCTCTTCTAATGTGTTCTTAGCACCAATTTTGTGAGGGGAACTTTGCACCAGACATTGCTTCATGCAGAAGGCCTGGTGCAACAGCAATACAAACTCTGGAGAAAAAGGTAACTCTGATCCCGTAGGTCTCTCCTGGAGTCACCTGACTTTAAATGCTGCCCCCTTCCCTGAAGGACTCAGAGCTGCCAACAGATCTTCTAAGAGCTCCCTTGCTTCTGTTTGTTCAGTTGCAATTATGGCAGTGCTTCCCGCCAAAAATGGAGGATCCCATGGCTGAGGAGAAACTTGCTTGACAGCTAAATCTATTACTACTACTACTGAATATTTGTATAACACTACAAGACGTAAGCAGCGCTGCACAGGCACATGTAAATGATGGTCCCTGCAGAGTCCAACAGGAAAGCACTTATCCACTTGCAATAACAGAAATCAAACCAAAATTGCAACCGTGGATTGCAATTGAAGGAAAATGTTTATTCACTGAATTTAAAACCAGCCAAGGCCATGGTCCCTGCTCATCAGAGCTTACAATCTAGTCAAGACAGACAACACAGTAGCTGTAGACATGGGATACAGCTAGGGGGAATGGTAAGGAAACACAAAGGAGATCAGGTGAGTCAAGATCCGAAAGCAGCAGTGAAGAGGTGAGTTTTGAGCCTGGATTTGAAAAGGGTCAGAAAGCACCTGATGAATGAAGTCAGGTAGTTTGTTCCAGGCATAAGGAGCAGCAAGGCGAAAGAGTAGTTACTCACCTGTAACAGGTGTTCTCCAGGAGCAGCAGGAATCAGTTCTCACATATGGCTGACGTCGGCGCCGACGGAGCCCCGTGCGGAGCATTTCCCCAGCTTTCAAAGAAAGCCTTTGGGAATTGCAGCGCGCATGCGCGGTCCCCTTCCCGCCCAAGGGTGCCATCTTGCTCAGTCTGATGACATAGCTAAAAGACAGCAAAAAAATTTGCAAAAATAAAGCATATGACTGCAACTCCAAGGGGAAGAGGGAGGGTTGTGAGGACTGATTCCTGCTGCTCCTGGAGAACACCTGTTACAGGTGAGTAACTACTCTTTCTCCAGGACCAAGCAGGAAGTCAGTCCTCACATATGGGACTCCCCAGCTTAAGGCTACCGGAGACCTCAAGCCGAAAAAATGAGCTCCCTCGAGCTCGTCAGTACATAAGGAAGGAATCTTCCCTGAGAACGCCCCCGACCGGTAGCCCAACACCAGGGCCGGAGGGTAGGAGTTGCCTAAACTCCAAAGAGATTATGGAGTACTGCCTGCCCGAAAGCACTGTCCCTGCGGGACTCCCTCTCAAGGCAGTAATGGGCCGCAAAAGTCTGGCTTGAAGACCAAGTAGCGGCCCGGTAGATGTCTGCCAACGGAACAGAGCGGAGATGAGCCACTGACGCAGCCTTTGCCCTGACACGATGAGCCGTGACTCAACCCTCCAACGAGAGGCCGGCTGCCCCATAAGCCCAGGCGATAGAGTCAGCGACCCATATGGACAAAGTACGCTTGGAGACAGGTAACCCCAACTTATTGGGGTCAAAAGAAACAAAGAGCTAAACAGCCCTCCAATGCTCCCGCGTACGGTCAAGGTAGAAGGATAACGCCCTCCTACAGTCCAGGGTATGCAGGACCATCTCAGCCCGGTTGGCATGCGGCCTGGGAAAGAAGGTCGGAAGAACCACCTCCTGACTTGAGGTGAAAAGGGGAGACAACCTTAGGGAGAAACTTGGGGTGAGTCCGTAAGACTACCCTATTCCTGTAGAAACTAGTGTAAGGGGGATCAGACACTCGTGCCTGAAGTTCACTTACTCGCCTAGCAGAGGTAAGAGCTACCAGAAACAAGGTTTTCCAGGAGAGAAAACGGAGAGGGCAGGTAGCCATAGGTTCAAAGGGTGGACAAGTAATCCGCTGTAAGACCACATTCAGATCCCACTCAGGGGCTGGTGGACGCAAAGGAGGCTTAAGCAGGAGGAGGCCTCTGAGAAAACGAGCCACCAAAGGGTGGTTGGAAAGAGGCCTGCTGTCCACCGGCGAGTGGTGCGCTGAGAAAGCGCTGAGGTGAACCCTGACAGAGTTGGACTTAAGGGCCTAGATTGGAGAGGTAGAGCAAATATTGCAATACTACCGCTACCAAGCACGAGAAGGGATTCTCGTTGCGCTGAGCACACCATGCGGAGAATCTATGCCACTTAAAAGCGTAGGATTTCCTGGTGGATTGCCGTCTAGAGGCTAAGACAATGTCTTCCACCTCTCTAGGCAGTAGTAAGGGAGCCAGGACTACCCTTTCAGCAGTCAGCCCATCAGATGAAGGGACTGGAGGTTGGGGTGCAAGAGAGATCCCTGGTCCTGAGACAGGAGATCGTGTTGAATCCCCAGAGGAAGAGGAGTGTCCACCGCCAGTTGTAGCAGAAGGGGGAACCAGGGTTGCCTCGGCCACCTGGGGGCTATCAGAATCATGGAGGCCCCGTTCTTGAGGACTTTGAACAGTGTTCAGGACACTAGTGGCGTGTGAGGAAACGCATACAGTAGGCCTTGGGACCACGGAATCAGAAACGCATCCGCTGCTACTCTGAGAGGATGCGGTTGTCTGGAACAGAATCTCGGGAGTTGCCGGTTCAGAGGACTGGCAAAAAGATCCATGGTGGGGAGCCCCACCTGAGAAAGATCTGCTGAACCACCAACGGATTCAATCTCCATTCGTGTGGTTGCAGGATCCTGCTCAGTCTGTCCGCCAGGTAATTGTCTTGACCTGGGAGGAAGACAGCCTTGAGGAGGATGCCGTGATTGTTCACGTAGAACATGGCAACTTGATTGTCCGTCTGGACCAGTACAGACTGGTGAGATGTGAGGTGGGAGAAGGCTCTCAGAGCTAGGCGTATCGCCCATAGCTCCAGGAAGTTTATCTGCTGAGCAGCCTCCCAAGGGGTCCAGAGACCCTGAGTACATGCCCCTTGGCAATGCGCTCCCCAACCTAGAAGAGAAGCATCTGTCATCAGCACTTGAGAATGCAGAGGGGATTGAAAAACCACTCCGAGTACCAGATTCGGAAGATGAAGCCACCATTGCAGAGAGGAGACGAGCAGGGTGGATATTCTTACTGAGTCTGCAAGGCTCCCTGTGGACTCCACTGAGTTCGAAGGCTCCACTGAGCAGGCTGCATGTGCAGGCGGGCATTGGGGGTTACATGAACCGTGGAAGCCATATGGCCAAGAAGTCTCAGGAATTGCCTGGCTAGAGCCATCAGCCTGTGGGCTCTGTCCACTGGCAGAAAAGCCTTCGCCTGAAGAGTGTCCAGCCTTGCTCCTATGAATTTTAAGTTCTGGGATGGGAGCAAAGTGGACTTTGCGAAGTTTATGACAAACCCTAAGTGCTGAAGCAGAGCCACAGTGCGAAGGGTGGCTTGATTGGCCTCCTGGGAAGACTGGCCCCTTATGAGCCAGTCGTCCAGGTATGGGAACACAAAAAGACCTTGAAGCCTCAGGTAGGCCGCCACCACCGCTAGGC
Organism: Ichthyophis bannanicus; assembly: GCA_033557465.1. Taxonomy (NCBI): domain Eukaryota; kingdom Metazoa; phylum Chordata; class Amphibia; order Gymnophiona; family Ichthyophiidae; genus Ichthyophis; species Ichthyophis bannanicus. The sequence goes on from CM066031.1 coordinate 225,785,622, forward strand.
ACTTGGTGAACACCCTGGGGGCGGAGGTTAGGCCAAAGGGTAGTACTCTGTACTGGTAGTGGTTTCCTCCCACAACAAATCTGAGATATTGTCTGTGGTCTGGATGAATAAGGATGTGAGTATAAGCATCCTTTAGATCCAAGGAGCATAGCCAATCTCCCTGCTGGAGGTAGGGCAGCAGGATTCCAAGGGTAAGCATCTTGAACTTTTCCCTCTCCAGGAACTTGTTGAGGTTGCGCAAGTCTAGGATGGGTCTGAGGCCTCCTGTTCTTTTTGGTACCAGAAAGTACCTGGAATAAAAGCCGTGACCTCTCAGGTGGTGGGGCACCAGTTCCACAGCCTGTTCCTGTAGCAGACTTGCTAACTCCTGAAGGAGTAGGTCCCTGTGCAGAGGGGGTCTTGGAGGCTCCCCTGGAAAATAGGAGGGAGGTACCTGGTGAAAATGGAGAAGATAGCCCTTTTGGACTATATGGAGCACCCAGGTATCTGATGTGACGGCTGACCACCTGTGGGCAAAGTGGGCCAGCCGGCCTCCTGTGCTGATGTGAGCCAGCTGAGGAGAAGAGGCTATGCCTTCTGAGTCAAAAACCCCCACCCTGCTGAGCAGGGGCCGGTGTTGGTGGCTTGGGGGCCTTCTGCCTACGGGGCCCATGACCTTGCCCCTTGGCCTGCTGAACCTGTTGGGGAGCTGCCGAGGCCTGATAATGAGGGTATTGTTTATAGGCAGATGACTTCCTCGGGTAAAAGGTCTTTTTCCCCGAGCCCTTCTTTTTCTGAGAAGGGGCAGAGGTTTTTTCTGGACAGCCTAGTCCGGGTCAGAGTCTCGGTTTCGAGTTCTGCAGCCTTTTCAGCCATGGGCTTGCCAAAGAGGTTTTCACCCCGGCAGGGGACATCGACCAACTTGTCCTGTACCCATGGCTCGAGGTCGGATGACTGTAGCCAAGCCTGTCGGCGGGCACCGATGCCGGCCCCGGCTACTCGGGCCGAAGCCTCGAAGCCATCGAAGGCTGCCCGAGAGATAAACTTCGAGCACTCTCAAATACCAGTGGACAAGGCCTGGAACCTCTGCAAAGGTTCCTCAGAGAGACCAGCAGAGAACCCGGCAATCTCCTTTGCCAGGTCTCCGAGATACATGCCCATGTAGGGCTGGTATGTCTGGACACGGCAAGCAAGCATAGAGCCCTGGAAGCACTTCTTACCGAGGGCATCCAGGTTCCGGGCCTCCCGGCCGGGAGGCACCGAGGAGTGCATCTTCTGACTTTTCAGTCGATGCATGGCCGATTCCACAACCATGGAGTGGTGCGGCAATTGTGCCTTTTGAAACCCGGGGCTCTTGCAGACTCGATAGATGGAATCGACCTGCTTGCTTAACACCGGCGTCGAGGCCGGGGTCTCCCACATGCGGAAGAGCAGCCGCTCCAGCATCGGAGGAACCGGTACAGTAAAAGCCTCCTTTGGGGGAGAGTCATACTGAAGGGCCTCAAGCTCCTCGGCTCGAGGCTCCTTCTCGGGATCCGCGGGGAATGCCAAGGCCTTGGCCATATCCCGCATGAAGTCCGAGAACCGGGTATCCTCCAGTGGGGATCGTCTCCGAGGTTCGGACTCCGGCGAGTCCGATGGGACACACCGAGTCCGATAGGAGTCGGGTGACTCTTCGTCCTCCGTCTCCCAGCCCGACTCCTCGGAGGAGGAATCAAGCGGCTCCGGTCGGGCAGGCACCGATGCCATCTGCCCCAACGCCGAGGGTACCAGCGTCGACGACCTCGGTCCCGAACGGGAGGCCGAGGGAGACCGTGGCCGAGGATCGACTCGAGCCCGCATGGACTCGAGGATAGGCTCGGCCTCCGGGGTCGACTTGGACGTCGATGTCCCGGTGGTCGGAGAAGATGCACCGGTGAGACCAGCGATCAATGCCCGCTGCTGTTCCATGAAGGCAGCGAGGCTGCTCTCCAAGGCCGTCAACCTGAGTCCGAGCTCAGGAGACCCAGCAGCCCCCGACTCGGGCCCCGACGCTTTGGACCCGACGTCGGCTCCCCTGGAGGAGAGTCCACGAGGACTACAGCACTCACGTGTCCAGGAGACTCCATCTCGAGAAGAGGTTGCTTGGCAGGCCTCTCCGACTCCGAAGACCCGGGACGGCTATCGGGGCTATGCGACCTGGCCGTCGAGGAACCAGGAGCGTCCACCGACGCCACCCTCGCAGGTTTCTTCTTCCTGCGCTGTTCCCGCGAAGGAGACCCCCACTCAGAGGAACCCCGACGCTGCTCGGGGCCGGAGTCCTGAGACGTCGAGGCCTCTGACGAGGTCCGGGCCCGTCCGGACGTGGAGTCAGAGAAGATCCTATCCTTCTGGTGCTGCCGACTCCTCAACGCCTTCGAGGACATTTTGCCACACGGACCACAGATCATCGGGTCATGATCGGGTCCGAGGCAGCGGAGGCAGCAGTCATGTGTGTTGGTAAGAGACATAAGTTTCTTACACCGATCACACTTTTTAAACCCGCTGGCAGCCATCGGGGGAAAAAGGGCCCCTGCGAGGTCAAAAGACAGGGCTGCCAGTGAAAAAAGAAAAATGGCGCGAACGCTAGTCACAAAGGACAAAAAACGAAAAAGAGAGAGTGGGCTCGATACCGGCGTATCGGGCCCAGGCGGGAAAAGGATCCGGCGTCGAACCGAAGGAAAAGAACAAAAACAGGGAAATCAACTTTTTCCTCGGCGAAAAACGAACTACGTCCGTTGGGCTCCGCGGAAAAAAGAAGACTGAGCAAGATGGCACCCTTGGGCGGGAAGGGGACCGCGCATGCGCGCTGCAATTCCCAAAGGCTTTCTTTGAAAGCTGGGGAAATGCTCCGCACGGGGCTCCGTCAGCGCCGACGTCACCCATATGTGAGGACTGACTTCCTGCTTGGTCCTGGAGAAAGGAGCGAAGACTTGAGTTAGCAATAGAATAGAAGGGCACAGATAGAAGCGATTTGCCAGAAGAGCAGAGTTCCAAAGGAAGGGTGTAGGGAGAGCTAAGGAAGGAAAGGTAGTGAGGAGTTGCAGAGTGAATGCACTTATAGGTCAGCAGGAGAGGTTTGAAATGGATGCGGAAACAGATAGGGAGCCAATGAAGTGACTTGAGAAGAGGGGTAATATGAGCATGATGAGGCTGGTGGAAGATTAGCCGCACAGCAGAGTGTTGAATGGATTGAAGGGGAGAGAGATGATTCAGAGGGAGACCAGCAAGGAGTAGGTTACAATAGTCTAGACGGGAGATGATTAAGTAGTAGTGTGTTCAGAAAGGAATGGGAGAATTTTGTTGATGTTGTAGAGAAATAAACAGCAGGTTTTAGCTATCAGTTGGATGTGTGTGGAGAAGGGGAGAGAGGAGTCAAAGGCGATTCCAAGGTTGCGAGATGAGGAGACAGGGAGGAGTAGAGAGGTATCTACAGAGACGGAGAAAAGAGAAAGGGGAGATGAGGGTTTACGGGGAAAAATAAGCAGCTCAGTTTTGGCCATGTTCAATTTCAAGCGATGGTGAGACATCCAACAAGCAATGTCAGAGAGGCAGGCAGAAATCCGGGCCTGGATTGCTGGAGAGATTTCAGGTGTAGAGAAGTGGATCTGGGAGTCTTCGGTGTAAAGATGGTACTGAACTTCATGGGAAGAGATGAGTGTACCAAGGGACTGGGTATAAGGAGAGAAAGGTTGGTGTTCCCCAAGACAGATCCTTGGGTTACACCAACTGAGAGGGATAGCAGTAGAGGAGGATCCACCAGGACAAACACTGAAAGAGTAATGGGAGAGATAAGAAGAGAACCAGGATAGCACAGAGCCCTTAAAACCAAGTGAGATCAAGGTATGAAGGAGAAGGTTGTAGTCAACAGTGTCAAAAGCAGCAGAAAGGTCAAGAAGGATGAGGATCAAGTAAAGGCCCTTGGACTTTACCAGGAACAGGTCACTGGAGACTTTGGCAAGAGCCGTTTTGGTAGAATGTAAAGGTCAAAAGCCATATTGTAGAGGATCCAAAAGGGCTTGAGAGAAGAGAAAGTAGAGGCAATGGCAGTGAAATGTACATTCAAGTAGTTTAGAAACAAAGGTGAGGAGGGTGATGGGTTGATAGTGAGAAGGATAGGCAGGGTCTAGTGAGGGTTTCTTGAGGAGAGGAGTGACCACAACATGCTTGAAGGCTGCAGGGAAAGTTGCAGTGGAGAGTGATAGATTGAGAATATGAGAGAGGGAAAGGAATACAGTGGAGGAGATGGAGCTAAGGAGATGGTTGGGAATAGGATCAGAGGTGTGGGTAGTGAGTTTGGATAAGGAAAGAAGGTGAGTGGTTTCCTCCTCAGAGATCAAAGAAAAGGAAGAAAGGGTAGCAGAGGTCGGGAAGGGGAAGTTGGGAGTGATGAGGGGGAGTAGCTGACCTCATAGGGAATTGGAGTGTGATCTTGTGGATTTTGTCATGGAAGTAATCAGCCGGGATTTGGGCAGAAAGAGAAGGAGGAGTCGGAGGCAGAGTCACCTTGATGAGAGAGTTGAGAGTTGTAAAGAGACAGTGAGGGTCAGAGGCAAAAGAGTTAGTCAGATGGACATAATAGTCTTGTTTGGCAAGTGCTATGGCTGAGTGGAAAGAGACAAGCTTGAATTTGAAGTGTAGAAAGTCCGCAAGGGTGCAGAATTTGAGCCAAGCACGCTCAGCTCAGAGGGCACAGGAACGTAGATAGCGGGTGGTGGAAGACAGCTAGGTTTGAGGTATAGTATACCTCACAGGACTTGGCATGGGTGCAGCAAGAGCATCCAGAGCAGAGGAGAGTGCAGTGTTATAGGAAACTACTGCCTCATCAACAGACTCAGATGACATAGTGGAGGAAAGAGGTGATGAGACAGTGGAGGAGAGAGCCAAAGGGTCAATAGCATGAGGATTTCTAAAGAGGTTGGAGAAGAAAGGGTGAGGTTGAGGTGGTGAGTGATGAAGAGTGAAGCTTAGCAGGATAAGCAATTAGTGAAGAATACAAGGTCAAGGCAGTGGCCTTGCTGATGAGTAGGGGCAGTACAGCAAAACTGGAGACTGAATGAGGAGGTAAAGCATAAGGGTCAGAGGGGTTATCAACATGAATGTTAAAATCCTGGGATATTCAGCAGCACTAATGCAGTTAGTGCCGCTGAATATCCGTGGGTGCCGCCACTGCTGGCTTGCATCGGGGCATTCTGGAGGCAGAGCAGGGGTGGCACCCAGGGATCACTGGGCAGTGATGATACACAGCCTCTGCCAAGTTATCCCTTAGCGGCAAAAATTAGGCATAGTAAAAGCTGTCCTAACTTTCGCTGCCGAAGCTAACTGAGCAGCAGCTAAATGTTGCCTCTGTCCAGTTAGCTTCAATCCTATCCAGCTGACCCAGATATTCAATGCCAGTGATCGGATATGGCCCAGGTATCAATTATCCAGTTCTTTGGTTCAGCAGCAGTGACTAGCAGCTTTAGAATGGCTAGCCACTGCTGCTGAATACCGAGCCCTAAGTAAATAATATGGAATGTACCCACTGGAAATAGATTTATGCGGGAATCCTATAAACCTTGGAGAGAATAGGTTGAATATCACCACTGCCTGGTTTTTAACGGGTGCCGCCTCTTTTCTGCACCTGGAATGCTCTAATGCTAGCCGGCTAGCATCGGGGCGTTCAGCGGTCACACTTGCGAATATTCAACAGCACTAACCACATTAGGTGCCACTGAATATCCTCATCACCATGAGTAACATGGTTGGCACGTCTGCTAACTGCATTAATCATGTTGAATATCGGGCCCTATATACATCTGGAGGATAATTTTATAAGAGACCACTAATGTGTGAAGGCCAAGATGGTGCCTATAATAATCCTATTTCATAAAGACACATAGGTGCCTATATGCCTTTATAGAATACTAGGGGCAAAGCAGCATAAATTGCAGTTAGACTGAAGCCTACTCATGTGTATTTTATAAAATACATATGTAAATAACGACCCCAACTCTGCCCAAGGATATGCCTACTCCTGGGTCGTGTAAAAATATGCTCTTTTTTGTTACCATGTGTACTTTCATATGCATAATCCCTGGGGTACGTTTATGAAACCCCTTTTATGCATATAAAATAGGGTTTTATGTATGGGTATAGATTATAAAATTATCCCTATAGTGAATGAATATTGCGGCTATATGTATAGCTTCTGGTGGTGACCACATTTAAGATATATTCAGCTCCGCTAACTATTCATGTTCCTATTTCTTTCAATGCCATAGCCAGCATTTAAAAATGTGATCACTTCTGGCCTTGAATATTGATCTCAAGGTGTTCAGGCCTTCAGTAATGTTCACTGTTCACAAGAATCTCATGCCTCTGTGGCTTAACCACAATTACTTTGTACCTTTCACTTTGACCTGGAATTTGGCCAAAGGGGTTCCTGGTAACACCTGAAGATCCCGAAGTTCTTCCAGAATCTGAGGCAGCTGGCCTTCTTCTGTGGTTGAATCTACGCTTTCTTGTTCTTTGCTAAGAAAGAAAACAGTGTGGCAGATAAATGCTGGATTAAGAAAGACCAAATTAACCAAAAAACTAGATACCACAAGCACTCCCGTGGAAGCTCTAATATTGGGCATAACTTCTCTCCATTCACCTTCATACATTCAGTACCCTAACCCTAAAGACACCTTTTATTCAAAATTTGGAAGGAATGAAAAAGAGCATGCAAGCTGGATTCTGCAAGACATCCATAAAAGCTACCTAAGGAGGACCATCACACTTTCTTTTGCAAGAATATTGTGCAAATGAACAATGAAATCATTTATTATAGAAGACTATGAGGCATGTTTACTAAACTGCGGTAACCTTTGGCAGCTATCATGGGACGATAGCTGTATATGGTCTATGGTAGTGGCAAAAGGATCACAGTATCTGCAGGGGATGCTCCCAGCTGTACCTCTGCAGATACCATGGAGCTATTACAGCTACTACAGAAATCCATGATCCCCGCATCAGTAGGTAGAGCAAAAACTCCCGCAGTGCCTGTTGATGCAGGGACTGAGGGATACATAGCAAGTGCAACTGTACAATTACAAGTGTCGTTGATCTCCCCCATGTCCTGATCGGGCCTGCCTTAAACAATTGTTGGTGCCGTGGACTGATCTGTGGCAGAGACAATCCCTAACGTCTGGACTCCTACCCCACCTTCAGCACCGATTCCCCCTGGACAGCTCCCAATCCCATAAACAACTGTCCAAGGGGGATTGTGGTACCTCTGACAAAGTAGTCAGCTAGCCAGTTGGGCCCCCCTCCATTTCACCTACCCCTGATCTACCTTAAAAAATCACAGGTAGTCAGTGGGTCCCCTATCCCCCCTCCCCTTTCAAAATCCAAAAGTCTGGCTAGCCTCCCAGTCCGCACACCTCTCAAGCTATTACCTTAAAGTACCGGGTGGTCTAGTGGCCACAGGGAGCAGGAGCAGTCCTCCCCGCTGCTCCCCCATCATCACCATTAAGCAAAATGTGAGTACTACTCCTGCAGCAGTGGCGCCAAAAATCAGCACACCTACTCCCTGTCCCGATCCCACCTCCCCACAACTTCAACGCACAAAATGCTGATATTTCAGAAATGTGACTGTAATATCTGTATTTTGTACATGCTAGCAGCTAATGCTGGGTAGTATTTCCGCGTTAGTCCCACGGTAGCAGCTAATGAGGTTTAATAAATATGCCTCTATGATTCTGTAAACTTTGCCTGCTTTAAAACTAAAAAAAAAACCAAATAGAATGATAGGAATTATTATGAAAGGGATGAAAAACAAAATTTGAACATCTTATATTCTTTTATTGCTCTATAGTGTGACAACATTCTAAGTATTGTGTGTAGTTCTGGTCGCCACATCTCAAAAAGGATATAGTGGAACTAGAAAAATTTGGAGAAGGGTGATCACGATAATACAGGGGATAGTGCACAGGTTTATAAAATCATGTATAGACTAAACAGATAAAATATCTATAATAAATGCAATGATCACAAGTGCACAACATAATAATGTCCAGTTTACATGGTTGCACTTCTACTGATTCTGTACCTTGATAGATAGCCTTGGGCACTGAAGTATGAGGATGTTTCTGTTGCTTCGGCTGTGTCATAGTCTGAACTGGTCACTGCCAAATATAAAACAAGATTATGAGGACTGTTCAGACTTTATAAGAAGTTCACCACTTCAGACACTAGTGTAGATGACCTGACAAATATTAACCAGTTAAGCTGAATATCACTACTAAATGGATAGCCGCTGTCACCACCCCTAATCCGCTCACGGACCACCCGGTTCCATGGTCTGTGGGGATATTCAGCAGGTTTTCTAACAGGCTAAACACTTTGAAAATGCCTCCCTTAGCTACTAAACTGTGGTGAAATACACTATTTTACCACAGCAAAATGTACTACACCATTCACTAACCTGCAGTACCTCAATATCACAGGTTAATGAATGGCATGGTAAATTTAAATTTGTGTTGTTGCCGCTGGGAACAAAGTATAGTTACTCACCTGTAACAGATGTTCTCTGAGGATAGCAGGAATCAGTCCTCACATATGGGTGACATCGGTGCTGACGGAGCCCCACGGAAGCATCTCCCCAGCTTTCATAGAAAGCCTTTGGGAGCTGCACCACGCATGCACTTCCACTGCCCGCCCAAGGGTGCCATTTTGCCTCAGTCTAATGGTATAGCTAAGACGGCAAAAAAGAAAATATGGTAAAGAAGCAACTCCAAGGGGAGAAGGGAGGGTTGTGAGGACTGATTCCTGCTGTCCCCAGAAAACACCTGTTACAGGTGAGTACGCTTTCTCTGGGAACAAGCAGGAAGTCAGTCCTCACATATGGGATTCCCCAGTTACAGGCTACCGAGAAACTGTAAAAACGCCACGGCGACCTGCAAGGGCGAGGCATGATCAGCAGCAGTTGAGTCCGTACTGAGAGACTCTCGCAAGACCCAAGTTTCCGATGGGGAACCAGCACTCCGGTAGCCTGAACACAGAAGGGTCAGAGGGCAGGAGTTGCCTATACCCCAAAGAGATTATGGAGTACGGCCTGGCCAAAGTCACTGTCCCATCAGGACTCCCTCTCCAGGCAGTAGTGAGCTGCAAAGGTATGAACCGAAGACCAGGTGGCAGCCTGACAGATTTCCATAATGGGGACGGAACACAGATTTGCCTCGGAGGTAGCCATGGCTCTGATGCGGGGCGCTATGACCCTCTGGTCCAGTGAGATCCCCGTCTGTTCATAGGCAAGGGCACTGCAGTCCGCCCCCAAGCAGACAGCATTAGCTTAGTCACCGGGAGCCCCGGGTGACTGGGGTCACAGGATATGAAAGCTGAGGTGCTTTGCAGTGGCCCTGAGTTCATTGCAGATAGAAGGACAGGGCCCTTTTACAATCCAAGGTATGGAGGATGGTTTCCGCCTTGCTGGTGTGAGGCCTCGGAAAGAAGGTGGGAAGCACCACCTCCTGATTTAGGTGGAAGGGGGACATTACCTTCGGCAGAAACTTAGGGTGTATGCAGAGCATCACCCTGTTCTTGTAGAACCTCATATAGGGACTGCTATTATAGCCTGGAGCTCGCTGACTGTGAGCTGATGTGAGGGCTACAAGGAAGATGACTTTCCAGGAAAGGTACTCAAGTGGCAGGTAGCCAAAGACTCAAATGGCAGCTTAGTGAGTTGCACCACACTAAGTTTCCACTCCGCCGCAGAAGGGCGGATGGGGGACTTGGATAGAATGAGGTCCCGCAGGAACCAAGACACAAGGGGCTGAGCCGAGAGGGACTTGCCCTCAATGGAATGATGATACGCTGTGATAGCACTCATGTGTACTCTGACTGAGCTGGACTTTAGTCCCACCTGCAACAGGTGGAGCAGATACTGGAGTACCACTTGTACCGAGCAGGAGAACAGGTTCTTCAATTTTCAGTGCACCACACTGAGAATCGGCCCCACTTTAGAGCATATGCTCTTCTCATGGCTCTTCTCATGGAAGCCTTACGGGAGACCAGGAGAACCTCTTCCACGTCCTGTGGGAGGTTGAAGGGAGATAACACTACCCTTTCAGCAGCCAAGCCGTGAGTGACAGGGATCCCAGGGTTGAGGTGTAAGAAAGAGCCCTGCTCCTGTGAAAGTGGGCCTGGGGCTCGGCCCAGGGGAATCGGCGATGCTGCCAACAGGGAGAGGAGCAGGGGAACCAGGGTTACCTAGGCCACTGGGTAGCTATCAATATTAGCAATGCTCTATCGCGCTGGACCTTGAATAGTGCCTTGGTGATCAGAGGTGTTGGTGGGAAGGCATACAGGAGACCTTCCGTACATGGCAAGAGGAAAACATACGCTGCCACCAGGGATGGGTACGGATGGCGGGAGCAGAAGCAGGACAACTGCATGTTGCCCAGACTGGTAAACAGGTACACTAGGGGGATGTCCCAGAGATGGAACAGCCAGGAGGCTACTCAGGGATCCAGGCCACCACTTTTGTGGCTGGAGGACTTTCCTCAGCTTGTCCACTAGGGCATTGTCATGGCCTGGGAGGTAAACCACCCTTAGGAGAATTCCTCTGCGTGCCGCATAGGTGCAGAGGGCTATGCCTCCTGGCAGAGGTGGCATAACCCCATTTCCTTGTTTGTTCACATAGAACATTGCAACCTGGTTGTCGGTCTGGATCAGCACCAAGTGGTGCTGCATCCTGTGGTGGAAGGCTCGGAGAGCCAGGAATATCACCTGGGGTTTCAGTGGGTTGATCCTCAGTGTGTGGGTCCTCCTTGGCCTTCATCTTAATGGTGAAAGCCTTGGCCATGTCCTGCACAAAGTCGAGCAAAGCAACATCCTTAGGCGGGGAGTGGTGTCGGGACATTGGGGGAGACGGGTCTGAGGGCACATCTCGATGTTGCCATGTGTCTGGTGACTCTTCATCCTCGGTCTCCCATTTGGACTCAAAGTCCAAGTAGGAGTCTGATGCCTCGTGATTACCTCGGTCGAGGTCCATGCTGGGTGGTCCATGACCTCCGGAGGATCTGCAGTCTGAGCCATGGGTGCAGGCTAGAGAGGACCAGTGCCCCTAGGAACAGAACTGGGACCTCATCTGATGCAGAACGCTCTCTTGAGGCCAGTGGCGCTTGAGGATTGGCTCGACATCTGGGGAGGCCCTCAATGTCGAGGGTCCCATTGTCAGGGCAGATGAACTGGACAAACCGGACATAAACACCCGCTGCATGGCCATGAGGCCAGAGATACTGCTCTCTAAGGCTGCCATCCTGGTGTTCATACCAGTTGGCTTTGCAGCCTTTGACATGGGCACCGAGGGCTTTGGGCCCAGCTTCAGCACTGTCAAGGGGGAGTCCTCAATGAGGATGGTCTCAGAGGTCTGAGGCCGATCAGCAGGTGCTGACGATTCCTTGCGGAGTAGCTTGTGAGACTGCTCCCACTCCCTCTCAGACTCCATGGACTCACACCGAAGGACTGTGGGGACTGGAATGGAATTTCTCCTTCTTCCGGGACCCATTCTCTGAGGTGGTCTTCAAGGGCTTCATCTTCTTGTGTTTCACCTCCGGGGATTTCTAATCAGAGAAACCATGGCCACAGGTCTCCGAGGAGGTTCAGGCTTCGTGGGGCACTGAGGTACCAGAGGGGGCCCTGGAGCGTGCTGCTTCCAGAAACTCCGGCGCGGAGTCGGACTTCTGGAAAAACTTTCCGTGCTACTGCTGATGGCTCTTTAGGGCCTGTGAGGTCATTGTTCTGCAGAGTTCACAGTCTGAGTTGTTATGTTCCGGGCTGAGGCACCGGAGGCAGCAGTCGTGCGGGTCAGTGAGGGGCATCATTTTGCTGCACAGATTGTACTTCTTGCAGTCACTGGAGGCCATCAGAAACAGGGGGTCCCCGCCACCAGGCAGGGGTCCAAGGCCTTCAGCTGAAAAAGGGTGCAAATGCCGATCGAGGAACACCTTGATGTAAGGAAGGGAAAAACAAAGGAACAAATCCAAGGAGTGATGCCAAGGCGAGCTGGCTCAGGGGCAGGAAGGAACCGGTATGCAAACCAGCCAAAACCTATCAAAAATCACACTTTTTCCGGAAGAAACTGGACAGATGTCCAGAGGGCTCCGTGGAAAAAAGGAGACTGAGACAAGATGGTACCCTTGGGTGGGAAGTGGACCACGCATGCATGGTGCATCTCCCAAAGTGGGGGAGATGCCTCCCGCGGGGCTCTGTCAGTACCGACATCACCCATATGTGAACATTGACTTCCTGCTTGTTCTCGGAGAAAGTGTAGTTACTCACCTGTAACAGGTAATCTCCGGGAACAGCAGCAGGAATTTAGTCTTTACATATGAGAGACATCGGTACCGACGGAGCCCGAGTGGGAACGCTCCCCAGCGTCCAATACGAAAGCTTTTGGGAGCACTCCACTGTGCCTGAGTTGCATCCTTCCTTCCTTCCCAACTCCCTCTCTTCTTTATAGTTGAGAAAAGAGAGTAAATGAAACCCTATAACTCTTAGAGGAGGAGGGCGGGTTGTGAAGACTAAATTCCTGCTGTTCCTGGAGATCACCTGTTACAGGTGAGTAACTACACCATCTCCAGGAACAGGCCTGAATGTAGTCTTCACATATGGAACTCCCTAGCTCCCAGATGCCAGATGAAGTGACCTCAGAACCGGTTGAAGTTCATCTCAGAACAGGTATGATGAGATCATGGATCCTACATGGATTTCTGGTATATTCAAAGTCCAGGACAGAGGGTAGAAGTTGCATCCAAGTCTGAAAGAGGTGTTGGAGTATAGCCTGACCAAACATGGCATTCTGATGGGAGTCCTTGCCCAGACAATAATGGACAGTAAAGGTATGGACAGAAGACCAAGTTTCTGCTTTTCAAATTCTGTTGATGGCTACTGAACATAGATTTACCATCGAGATGGCCATGGCACAAACATTGTGAGCAGTAACATGCCCTTTCAGGGAGAGACCTACTTTGTCATAGGCAAATGAAATGCAGTCCGCTATCCATCTGGAGAGTGAATGCTTAGAAAAAGGCAATCCCAGGTGACGGATCAAAAAAGATGAACTGCTCATCAGAATTTCAAGAGACTACACACTCAGCTAAGGCTTTCAAACTTTACAATTGCCTGATTTTTGATAAATTTTAACTGTTGAATATAGATTTTTAGGAATCTTCAGCCTGTCTGCTTTCCTTGCATAGCCTTTAAATCAGATATCTGAGTGTGCCCTCAGTTCATCGAAGGTCTACGGGCCAGGGACACTTGTGATATATAGCTGCTTGGAATAGAAATATACATTGTTTTTAGACTTTCAGAGATCTGGTCTTCTACTTAGGTCTCCTACTTATATTGCAGCAGCGGTATAACTTTAAGGTTACAGGGACCTCTGCATAGTGGGCTGATACATAGAAGTAAGATTTCAGTTTGAATATGTCAGTTTCCATTGTCTCTTACAAGCCTACTTTACAGGGTGTGGCTAATTGAATTGGATCAGCTCTGCAACTGACAAAATATCTGAACCAGTTGCCTGTTTTTTTTATAAACTTTAACTGCTGAATATAGGTTTTTAGGAATCTTCAGCCTGCCTACATTCCTTGCATAGCCTTTAAATCAGATATCTGAGTGTGCCCTCAGTTCATAGGGTGGTCGGGGACACTTAAGTTCCTGCCCACCCTACCCCTCACCCCATCTACCCCAGGGTTGCATTGCCTATATAGTCATCATATACATTGACATCTGTCCTTTAATTAGGTGTTATACCCACCTTTTTCTCCTTTTCTCTTCCTAGAATAGCTAAATCAGAATGTTGTGTATTCAATGTAATAACTGTGGTGCTTTCTTTCTGAGAAGAATCATTTGGAACCTAAGAACTTGCCCTATATTTATTTATTTATTTATTTCAATTTTTTATATACCGCGCTATTTACAATCAGCGCGGTTTACAGAGAACCAAAGACCAGAACAACAGGCTGCTCGGTATTACATAAAACAGGAAAATAAATTTGGATAAGATAAACATGGATAATATGGGGGTACAACTATATACATTGAACTATATACATAGAATATTGATCTGCTAATTCGATCACATGAGAGAAGTATTTATGTGATATTATCAATAATGTTTGGAAAAGGAGGGGATTCTGTTAAGTTTGTGGTGAATATTATGCACTTTATGTGGGGTAGTATTTGATGAATAAGTTATGTTTGAGGGCCTTTCTGAATTGGACTATGCCGGTTATGACACGAATTTCAGGTGGTAGGGAGTTCCAATGTTTTGGTGCGCAAAACATGAAGGCTCTATTCGCTGTTGCTTGGCTACAGGTTGTTATGGCCTTCGGCATTATTAGGGTGTTTGTCGCTATTTTTCTTCTGGTTCTAGTTGGAGGTAAAACTTGTGTGAGATCAGTTAGAGAGTTTGCAGATAAGCCATGTATGGCCTTGTATGTGAGAGTTAGGGTTTTGAATATGATTCTGCCTTGTATCGGGAGCCAGTGAAGATGTTTGAGAATTGGTGTCACGTGATTACTCCTGGATGCTCCTTGTAGAACCCTCAAGTTAGCTGAATGCCTCAAGTTAGCTGCTATGCATAAAGACTCTACTAAGGGAAGAATTAGCTGCAATTAAACACACCTCTTCTAGGGTACGAACTGAACAAAATCCACCACCACTCCCACAAAGAATCAAACAGCCCAGGAACAAATGGATCACAGTGGGCTCTGGTAGCTTGCGACCTGTAACACAGAGACACCCTTACATCAAGAGATATCCCTGCATAATGCCTTCTCTGCCTTGGATAATGAGGGTGCCCAATCTGTGGAAACTGAAGTGCCCTTAAATGAAAGGCTTAATGACCACAATTCAAGATATTAATGGAGTGGAGGAGTGGCCTAGTGGTTGGGGCAAGGTACTTCAGGCCGGAAGGTCGGGGGTTCAAATCCCACTAGAGGACAGCAACCTTGGGCCGGAAGGACTGGGGTTTCTAGTCCCACAGGTGCTCCTTGTGGTCTTGGGCAAGCCACTTATCCCTCCATAGCCCATGTTCCCTGTAAAATAGTTATCTCCAAGTTATAATGCCCTGTTCAATGTAATTTCAGTTTGTTCAATGTAAACCGCACTGATGCAGAATAGCGCGGTATATAAGAGAATGTAAATAAATAATAAATAAATTCAAGATATTACAGTAATGACCACTTTCAAAATCATCAGAAAAATAGCTCCCCAACCTCTTTCCCAATTAATTAAAGTGGCCCCCATCAATTGACTAAGAAGAGAACAAATGACCAACACTTTCTCTACCTCATCAGCTTTCCGTAAGTCTAAACAGTGCACCAGCAGCAGAGCATTTAGGTTTAGGTTTATTAAAACTTGTTATACCGCTCAATACCGTAGGCGTCTGAGCGGTTTACAATAAATAAAAACAAGCAAGTTGGTTAAAACAAGCATTTGGCTGCGGGAAAAGGAAAAAGAAAAGGAACGCCATCAAATCAAGAAAAAGTGGGGGAGAAAGGAAAGAGGAGATAAGGACAGTTTATATCCCCAATGCTCTGGAACTCCCTACCACCCAGTCTCCGAAACATTACAGACTTAGCCTAGTTCCACTCCCAACTCAAAATCCATCTCGTCACAGAACATTTTGGTCAAAATGAAACTACAACTCTCACTGACCCAACATAATTTTCCCTCCTCCTCGCCACTAGGCTATCCGACCAATCAAACTGGTCAATAAATCACCCATCCCTTAATCCCATCATGTACTGACGGATATTATTGATCAACAGAACTGTAAATGTAAACTGGAAAGGAATGGAAAATAAAACAAAGGATATTATAATGCCTCTGTATCGTTCCATGGTACGACCGCACCTTGAATATTGTGTGCAATTCTGGTCGCCGTATCTTAAAAAGGATATAGCGTTATTAGAAAAGGTACAGAGAAGAGCCACCAAAATGGTAAAGGGGATGGAAGGCTACTCCTATGAAGAGAGGCTACAAAGGTTAGGGCTCTTCAACCTGGAAAAGAGACGGTTGAGGGGAGATATGATAGAGGTCTATAAATTAATGAATGGAGTGGAACGGGTAAACGTACATCAATTGTTTACACTATCAGAATATAGAAAGACTAGGGGGCATGTAATGAAGCTACAGGATAAACTATTTAAGACAAATAAGAGAAAATATTTTTTCACTCAACGTGTAATCAAACTCTGGAATTTGTTACCAGAGTAAGAGCTGTTAGTGTAGCTGGGCTTAAAAAAGGTTTGGACAAGTTCCTGGAGGAAAGGTCCATAAGCCATTATTAAAAAGGGACCCAGGATATCAATGCTTGACCCAATACAAGCACTGTGGAACCTGTGTCTTTTGGGGATACTGCTAGGTATGTATGACCTAGATTGGCCACTGTTGGAAACAGGATACTGGGCTTGATGGACCTTGGTCTGACCCAGTATGGCATATCTTATGTTCTTATATGTTCTTATGTTCTTAAATATGCTGTATATAAGTTAAAACTATCTTGAATCATGTACATTCTTGAATGCCTCTTATTGCATTATTTATTGTTACAATGTTTAATGTATCGGTTGTTTTAATTGTAAACCACTATGATTAACCAATATAGCGGTACATAAAACACACAAATAAATAAATAAATTAATTAATTAATTAATGCCAAATCTACTCATAATGTATCAAAAAAGTAAGAAAAAAAATCACAAAACAGAAAACTACTACTACTTAGAGATTCCATAATCAGAGGCACCATCTTGGGAACTCAGCTCAAAGAAGAGAGGGTGGTCAAATGCCTCCCAGGCTCTTCAGCCAGCAGGAATACAAACCAAATTGTTGGTATAGTTAGTGCAGAAAGTGAGCACTCCAAAACTGATATTGTCATCCACTTGGTTACAAATGACCTGGCTAGAAACGGTGCTTCTACAGTTCAAAGGGACTTCCAGACTCTCGGAGAGAAACTCAAGCCCATTGCTAACACTATAGCATTCTCAGAAGTTCTATCTGTTAATGGTAAGGAGACAAAAAGGCTGCATCGCATAAGCAACTTTAATACAAGGCTCCAAACCTGGTGCAAACAAGAAGGATTTAGATATATAGGCAACTGGGGAAACATATGGATCAACAAGAGACTATACTGTGCTGATGGACTACATCTCTCTGTCGCAGGGAAAAGGATCCTAAGTGAAAAATTCAGGCAGTCTGTGGACAGGCATTTAAACTAAGGAAAGGGGGTGATGGATAGAGGAGGACAAGTTCAGTATGTCACTCCCAGCAAAAAGCAAAATAACATTGGAAACAGACACACTTTTGAACCACACATCAATGGCAAGCAGGAAGGAGCGTGTAGAACAAAATACATGCAAAATGGAGGTAAGCCAATCAACAAATGCTGGAAAGCAATGAGTACAAATGCTATAAGCCTAGCCAATAGAGTTCCTGATCTGGAAGCCCTAATAGTGGAAATGTACTTGGATATTGTGGCCATTACAGAAACATGGTTTAACGAGTCACATGAATGGAATATGGCCATAGCTGGCTATATCTATTTAGAAGAGATAGAAAGGGTAAAAAAGGAGGAGGAGTAACCCTATATGTCAAAAGCAATATTGAAGCTGCTGAAATGCAGGGGATGTGGGGAAAAGAAGAAGCGCTATGGATTGTGTTGGAAAGAGGAGATGGCACTGTCATCCATACTGGTGTGGTCTATAAGCGCCCAACTCAAACCGAAGAAACGGATAGCAAATTGATTGTTTAAACTGCAAAGATAGCCATGAAGGGGGAAATGATCATATTGGGTGACTTTAATCTTCCCAATGTGGATTGGAGTGTTCCTTCTGCAAATCTGGGGCAAACACAGAGGATCTCTAAAGGAAAAAAGGGGACTGTTGTAGTGGTTGATATGGAAGGACAGACTAGATAGGCCATGTGGTCTTTTTCTGTCGTCATGTTTCTATGTTTCTTAAGTAAAAATAATTGTGGATGCTTTCCAAGATGCATTACTTAAACAAATAGTGATGGAACCGACCAGGGAGAGCTCGGTGCTGGATTTAGTGCTCACCAACGGAGATAGCATGTCGAATATCCAAGTGGGTGCCCATGTGAGCAGCAGCGATCATCACATGGTGTGGTTTGAGATAAAAGCCAAGGCAGAATCCAATTACAGCTAGCTCAAAGTCATAGACTTCAAATACACTGACTTCAGAAAAATGACCAAGTACCTGAAGGAGGAGTTGGCAGGGTGAGAGGGGATTAGGGAAGTGGAATTGCAATGGGCTAAACTAAAGGAGGCAATAAAAGGTGCAACAGATACATACGTAAGGAAAAGGAAACCTATTTGGTTCTCCAAAGAAGTGGCTGCACAAATAAATGGTAGGTGCTTGAGAGGATTAGATGGCAGCCATTACTTCTTTTTTTGCATTAAAAGACACCAAATGGTCCAGCACAGAAGATTCGAATGAGAAGGGAATAGGCAACCATACTCAGGGCTGCACCGTCCACTAGGCGGCTGCCTAGGGCAGCAGGCCATGTGCTTCAGCACATATGGCCTGCCGCCCCTTCCACATGCTACGCCATGCTGCCTTTCCCCCCCTGTGCTGAGCCGTGCCGCGCTGCCAACTCCTGTTGCCGCTGATTCCAGCAGCAGGGTGGGACAGCTCGATGGCAGGCCATGTCCTTCGGCATACATGGGCTGCTGCTTCTGAACTCCCAAAGTTATGTTGGAAGGGGATCAGAAATGGCAGGCCATGTGCGCCGAAGCACATGGACTGCTGCCAAGCTGAGCTGCGCCTCCCCAACCCCACCGCTGGAATTGATGGTAGCACGGCTCATCACAGGGAAGGGGGAGCATGGCTTGGCGCATGGGGGGGGCGGCACGGTTGGTGCTTCTGCCTAGGGTGGCAGAAACCCATGGGCCAACTTAATGCTTCATCCCTTCTTCCCCACTGAAAGAGGTCCGCCGAGGTGATAGACATGTGCAACAGAATGCAAAGTGCGTAATGACCAAGGACAGGGAGATAGAGCAGGAATAGATATACTGGCAGACCTCATCCCAAAACTCCTCAGATTTATCTCCAATCGCAGTCCTCCACCTCCTCCTATACAGCAGAATCTGATTAGGATGAGGTTGCTCAGTTAAGAGTGCCCAGTAGAGTCTGGCAATGAAGGACTTCAGTCGTGTGGACTCAAAAAGAACTTTCTTCCACACTATTGAGTTGTGTAAAACTGCAGTCTCATAGGGGATGGACCCAATAAAATGCTGCAGCTCGAAGTATTGAAAGAAATTCAGGGAAAAACCACAAACCATTTCCACCCTGTCTTTAGAAGCAAAGGCAATAACTTAAAAAAGGGAAGCTACTCTCGGGACTCTTCCCCAGCCTGATTTCCCCAGCCCTATATCCCAAGCAAAGGCAAAGACCGACATGGGGGTATATGGCAAGAGCCATGCTGTCTGTTTTGACAGACAATATTTGTAGTCCGACAGTCTAACCCGAAGTGGACCGGTGGTCTTACCAACATAAATTTTAGAGCATGGACACTGTAGCAAATATACAACATAGGTAGAGGAACATGACAATATAACAAAGCATAGTTACTCGCCTGTAACAGATGATCTCTGGGAACAGCAGAAATTGAGTCTTAACATATGTGTGACGTCAGTACCAACGGAGCCTGCGCGGGAACGCTCCCCAGCGTCCAATAGGAAAGCTTTTGGGAGCATCCCACTGCGCCTGCATAGCTACCTTACCGCCTTTCCAGCTCTCCCTCCTCAGTTGAGTTTGTAGCTGAGATAAAGGGAGAGAAGAATAAAGTACAACTCCTATGGGAGGAGGGTGGGTTGTGAAGACTCAATTCCTACTATTCCCAGAGATCACCTGTTACAGGTGAGTAACTACGCTATCTCCAGAAACAAGCAGGAAAGCATAGTTACTCACCTGTAACAGGTGATCTCCGGGAACAGCAGGAATTTAGTCCTCACATATGGGTATCGTCAGTACCGACGGAGCCTGCGTGAGAACCCTCCCCAGCGTCCAATTAGAAAGCTTTTGGGAGCATCCCACAGCGCCTGCGTACTGCCTTCCCGCCTTTCCCAACTGCCTCTCTCCAGTTGAGCTTTAAAGCTGAGACAAAGAGAGAGAGAGGGAAAGGAAAGAGATAGATAGAGAGATACAACTCCTAGGGGAGGTGGGTGGGTTGTGAGGACTAAATTCCTGCGGTTCCCGGAGATCACCTGTTACAGGTGAGTAACTATGCTATCTCCAGGAAGAAGCAGGAATGTAGTCATCACCAATGTTCCCTCTAATTTTCTGTAGGCTGTGTGCGCATAAAATATCAGCTGTGCAGCTTTTGAAGGAAGGTTAAATTTTTGTGCGCCACATAACGACACTCGGCGTTATATACTTTAAAATTTGACTACACGTCAGAATACAGTATGTACACCACATTGATTGCACTAGAAAATATTGTAGAACTTGTGAAAACCGTAAATACACAAGAACTTTTAAATTTTAAGACATCTGTGTTGTTTTCTATCAGAATCAGAACCCGTAATTTTTGTGCGCTCTGTTGTAAAGTATGTGCGCTCGCTCGGCGAGGTGTGTGCGCGCGCACATGCGCACAGCTTAGAGGGAACAGTGGTCATCACATATGGGGACTCCCTAGCTTTAGGTGCCAGGGAGAGACCCCAGACGTTGTGTGTCCCTGTACAGGGTTCCACTTCCCCCCATGGATCTCTGGCATCCTACCAGGGATGGCGGATAGGAGTTGATTAGGTATGGAACAGGTGTTGGAGAACAGCCTGACCAAACAAGGCATCCCTGCGGGAGTCCTTGTCCAAGCAGTAATGGGCTGTGAAGGTATGAACCGAGGCCCAAGTGGCTGCTCGACAGATGTCATCGATAGACACAGAGTGCAGATGAGCCATTGAGGCTGCCATGGCTCTCACATTGTGAGCTGTGACATGGCCCTCCAGAGAAAGGTTCTTACTCTGATAGGCGAAGGAAATACACTGAGCAATCCAGTTAGACAGTGTTCTCTTGGAGCCTGGACGTCCCAAATGAGAAGGATCAAAAGCAACAAAGAGTTGAGAGGACTTTCTATGTTGCTGTGTTCTTTGTAAGTAAAAGGCTAAAGCTCTTTTACAGTCCAAGGTATGAAAATTCCTCTCTGCATTTGATGCATGAGGCCTTGGAAAAAACACAGGTAGGTAGACTGCTTGGTTCAGATGAAAAGGCGAGACCACCTTTGGCATAAAGTGTGGATGAGTCCTAAGGACTACCTTGTCATGATGGAACCTTGTATAAGGTGGATCAGCTACTAGCGCTTGCAACTCACTAATGCGGCGTGCTGATGTGATTGCAATGAGAAAGAAAACCTTCCAAGAAAGGAATTTCAAGGAGGCAGTAGCTAAAGATTCGAAAGGTGGCTTCATGAGCTGCCCAAGAACCAGGCTTTAAGTCCCATTAGGCCATCTTCTTAAACCATTAGGCTTAAAGAAGGCCTCTCATAAATCTTGCTATAAGAGGATGAGAGGAAATAGGCTGTCCATTTAGAGGCTTAAAGGAAGCTGCAATAGCACTCAAATGGACTCTTACTGAATTAGTCTTAAGACCTGCATTGGATAAATGAAGGAGATACTCCAGCAATGATTCCAGAGATATCGCAAGGGGGTTAAGACCCTTTTGCGAACACCATATGGTAAACCTTTTCCACTTGAAAGCCTAAGAGCGTCTTGTGGAAGGTTTCCTGGAAGCAAAAATAATATCTTTTACTTGCTGAGGGATATTAAGATCATGGAGATCTAGGCCTTCAGCAACCAAGCCCTGAGATGCAGAGACTGGGGATTGGGATGCCATAACATTCCGTCCTCCTGAGATAGGAGATCTGGAGCAGACCCTAACTCCAGGGAGGGAGCTTGAGAGAGAAGTAGAAGCAGAGGGTACCACACTTGCCGTTGCCAATGTGGAGCTATGAGAATCATATGGCCTCTGTCTCTCTGAAGCTTGAACAGGGTTTTGGGAATTAGGGGAATGGGTGGAAAGGCATACAGGACGTTTTGACCACAGTAAAGGAGGAAAGCATCCCTGGCCTGAGCCCCCTTAGCCGGAATTCTGGAACAGAACCAGGGAAGTTTGGCATTCCACAGACTTGCAAAGAGGTCTATGTCCAGGGTTCCCCAAAGTTGAAATATCCTGGCCACCTGGTCTGCATGCAGAGACCACTCGTGTGGAAGAAGAACACGACTGAGTCTGTCTGCCCAAGAGTTTTGAATGCCTGGCAGATACACTGCCAGAAGATGAATCTGATGCTCTCTGGCGAGGGCCCATAGTCACAAAGCTTCGTTGCAAAGCGACAGAGAGCCTGTTTCCCCCTGCTTGTTCACATAGAACATGGCTACTTGTTGTCCGTATGAATGAGGACTGTCTTGTAGCTGAGCAGGGTGTGGAACACTCGCAAAGCAAGGAAGATTGCTCTGAGCTCCAAGAGATTGATATGTAGATAACTCTCCTGTGGAGACCAGGTGCCCTGGGTGGAGAGGTCTTGCAGATGAGCTCCCCAACCCATTGGAGAAGCATCTGTTGTGAGAGTTGCTTGGGGTAAGGGTTGTTGAAAAGGGGACCCCAGCAACAGGTTTTGAGTGGACGTCCACCACTGGAGGGACAAAATAAGGCGACTTGTGTTTGCTATTTTGTCTGACATGCATCCTGATGCCTGGGTCCATTGGATGGATAAAGTCCACTGAGCTGCCCTCATATGGAGGCGAGCATAGGGAACCACATGCACAGTAGATGCCATGTGGCCTAGTAGTTGTAACATTTCTCGAGCAGTTAGATGAGGCTTTAGCACTGCTTGAGAAGCTAACTGCACCAGGCGAAGGCAACGGGCCTGGGGGAGATAGGCCCTTGCCTTTGTGGTATCCAGCAAAGCTCCTATGAACTCTAAAGACTGAGTGGGAGTTAGACTGGATTTTGGGATGTTTATTACCAGCCCTAAATACTGAAGGATACGCATTGTGCAGGATAGAGAAGTCCTGGCCTCTGACTCTTTTGGGGCTTGAATGAGCCAGTCATCTAAGTAGGGGAAGACAAATATCCCTAGAGTGCAGAGAAATGCTGCTACAACAGCCATGCATTTCGTGAACACCCTTGGTGCTGAGGCCAGGCCAAAAGGAAACACCCTGTATTGGTAGTACTTTCCCTGAAAAAGGAACCGAAGGAAACTTCTGTGAGTTGGATGGATGAGAACATGGGTGTACGCATCCTTGAGATCTAGAGAACAAAGCCAATCCTGATTCTGAAGGTATGGCAGCAGAGATCCAAGAGAAATCATTTTGAATTTCTCCTTGACGAGGAATTTGTTCAATTCTCTGAGGTCTAAGATAGGTCTGTAACCCCCTGTTTTCTTTGGAATAAGGAAATAAGGGGAATAGAACCCTGTACCCTGCTGATGAAGGGGTACTTCTTCTATTGCCCCTTGGGCAAGAAGGATAGCGACCTCCTGACCTAACAGGTTGATGAGAGAGGTCGGAGAATTGAACTGCTTTACTATTGTGTGAGGGGGCATGCTTGAAAAATGAAGCTTGTACCCCTCCTTTATGATGGAGAGTGTCCAATGCTCTGCTGTTATTTGCCCCCATCTGGGGGCAAAATGATATAACCTGCCTGGAATGGTGGAAGGTTCTGGTCCCCCGAGAACCAGGAAGGCTAAGTTCTCTAGATGAGAGTTAAAGGCCCTGTGGAGACTGAGCCTGTTGGGCCGGTTGAGGCCTAGCAGCCTTTGCTTTCTTCTGTTTGGGTGGTTGCTGACCTTTCCTGGCAAGCTGACCTGCAGAACGTCCCTGCTGAACATAAGCAGGATAAAATCTTTTCTTTTTAGAAAAGAATGGTTTCTTGAACAATTTCTCCCTAGCAGGATCAGCAGTGGACTTGTCTATCCAAGGTGGAATTTTCAGCATCCATTTCATTGGCCTTTTCCTGCCAATCTTTACCAAACAGGTTCTCACCAGTACAAGGGATATTTCCCAATTTGTCTTGTACCCAGAGCTCTAGATCAGATGCCTGGAGCCAAGCAATTCTATGTGCACCTACGGCAATAGCCGAGGTTCTGCTTATGCACTCAAAGCAGTCAAAGGCTGCACGTTTGGAAAATTTAGAAACATCTTGGGCATGTTTGACCAAAGTGAGAAAATCCTGTCTTTTATCCTCAGGAAGAAAAGGACTTAAAGCCTCTAAATCATCTGTGACCTCCTTCAGGAACATTCCCATGTAGAGAATATAGGAACTGATCCTGGCAGAAAGCATGGAAGCTTGGAAGACCCGACGTCCAAAAACATCCAGGGTTCTGCACTCACGTCCTGGAGGATTAGAGGCATGTCTCTTTGCACTCTTGATCCTTCTCATAGCTGACTCCACTACAATAGAGTGGTGAGGAAGCTGAGTCTTATGGAACCCAGGACAAGGAGGGACTCGATACATAGTATCTAGTCTACGAGAATAAGGAGAGGTGGTAAGAGGTGTTTCCCACATCCTTAACATGAGATCATATAAAATCTCATGAATGGACAAGGTACTGTCTCCTTAGAAGTTTTGGGATATTGTAGAATTTCCAACTCCTTGGCCCTTGGCTCTGTTTCAGGTGCCACAGTAATGGACAGGCCCCGAGCCACCTCCCTGACAAAATCTTGGAAGGAAATATCCTCTGGAGGAGACATCCTGCATTTAGGGGAGGAGGGCTCCTCTGGGAGAAGCATCGCTGCATCGACAGAACTGTCAGAATCCTCAGATTCTTCTGAGGACTCGAAGTATCGTCTGTCCGGATGCTCTTGAAGAGTCCGATACCCATACTTCTAGGGCGGAGGTACCGGGAGTAACCAGTACCGGGGTATCAGTACTGGAGGTCATCGGATGGCTGGGTACCGGCAAAGCAGACATCGATGCCGATGTCGATGCTATCGGTACCGGTACCGATACCGAGGCCGGTGCCGGTGGAATTGTCTGTCGCGGTCCCGAGGTCGTCGATGCCGCAAGGAAAGCCGCCAGACTGCATTCTATAGCCAGAACTCTCTGGTCTATCGATGCTACCAATGCCTGGATGTCGATACCGGAGGAGACTGCCGGTACCCCAGAGCATGGCACCAGTAGTTCTGCCGAGGTCGAGGCCTCGAGAACATCCTGGAACCCCGATAATGCTTTGGAAGCCGAAGCCTCCCGCTGGGGTAATTTTGCCAGTGCAGAATCCTCGAGGGCAACGCCAGAGGCATCTCGATGCTTAGAAGGAGATCTATCCTTTGAGGACCGGCTGGATTTATGTTTAGTTACCTGAGATCCATGGGAGGAAGAAGCAGCCCTGGAAGACGTTGATGCCACCGAAGCTGCATCAGAGGGAAACAGGGTACTGAGCTTAGCAGCTCGGTTCTGCCGACCTCTTTTAGACATCATGGCGCAGAACATACAATCCGTGATGGAGTGGTCAGGACCTAAACATTTTAGACACAGTTCATGGGTGTCGGTGACGGAAATGGTACCGCCACACTTGGTGCACTTTTTGAAACCTGAGGCAGGTTTCTCCATGGTAAGGAAACGTTTTTGGGCCTAAGGCCCAAAAAGGCGCGTGCACCTGAAGAAAAAGAAAAAAGAGAATATATATATATTTTTTTTTTTACAGAAATAAGAAGAGAAAAAACCGGCGGTACCAGTAGAGCATCGAGGAAGGCAGACGCGACCACAAAAAAGAATTCTTCTGCGGTGACAGGAACACGACCTGCTGGCTCCGCGGAAAAAGAAGAACTGGAGAGAGGCAGTTGGGAAAGGCGGGAAGGCAGCACGCAGGCACTGTGGGATGCTCCCAAAAGCTTTCTAATTGGACGCTGGGGAGCGTTCCCACGCAGGCTCCGTTGGTACCGACGATACCCATATGTGATGACTACATTCCTGCTTGTTCCTGGAGATTGTAGTCTTCACATATGGGACTCCCTAGCTTGGAGATGCCAGAGAGATGACCTCAGAGCGAGCTGTGGAACACAGGTCTAAGTAGTAGGTTATATATCCTCCAAGGATGTCTGGTATTGAAACCAGGGATGGGAGGTAGGAGTTGATCTAAGTCTGAAAGAGATGCTGGAGAAGAGCTTGGACAAACGAAGCATCCCGGCGGGAGTCCTTGTCCAGGCAATAGTGAGCAGCAGAAGTATGGACAGAGGACCAGGTTGCTGCTTTACATAACTCATCGATCGCCACAGAGCGGAGTTTCGCCATGGAGGCAGCCATTGCTTGAACATTATGTGCAGTTACGTGACACTCAAGAGAGAGTCCTGCACTTTAGTAAGCAAAGGAGATACAATCTGTTATCCATTTGGAGAGAGTTCGCTTGGATACTGGTAGTCTTAGGTGACTAGAATCAAAAGCGATGAAAAGTTGGGAAGCTTTTCTGTGCTCTCAAGTTCTTTGGAGATAAAAGGCCAAAGCACGTTTGCAATCCAGAGTATGAAGGGTTACCTCCGCCCTAGAAGAATGAGGTCTAGGGAAGAAAACAGGAAGCTACACTGACTGGTTTATGTGAAATGGCGAGACCACCTTTGGCATAAAGTGAGGATGAGTCCTAAGGACTACCTTATCATGGTGGAAACGTGTGTAAGGAGGATCAGCCACCAAACCTTGAAATTCCCTGATGCGCCTTGCTGAAGTGAGGGCAATAAAGAAGGTGACCCTCCAGGTAAGAAACTTCAGGGAAGTAGTGGCTAGAGGTTCAAAGGGCGGCTTCAAAAGCTGTCCTAAAACCACATTAAGGTCCCATGCCACTGGGGGGTGGTTTAATGGGTTCAAGGACAAGAACTGTAATATACACGCGGGAGCTGTATGTTCCACACGATTGTGGAATCAGGCACTTAAACGGCCTGGCGTGCACTTGACTCCAAGCTGCAAGCCATTCAGGGATCTGCCTGCCCAGCCCGCTCAACGCTTCAGCTCAGGTGCCGTTGCAGTGGCGTCCCATTGCCATTGTACTGGCATGTGCAACGGGAGACACGGAATCCCCCAGACAGTGTGCAGCATGGCCACACCACCGTTTATCCCTCAGTGGGGGCCCCCTAGGCCTGGATCGGGGAGCGGGTGCCATGCTGCTGCAGTGCGATGGGGCTGGGGGGTGCCGAGCCTGGCCCTTATTTCACCCTCAGGGTGGAATAAGCAGGGCATCTAGGTAGGTGCCAGGGGACGTACAGAGGCATGAGATGAATTGCCTCTGTACGTCCTTGCTGATAGACCCTCCCCTGTACCACTCCCACTCCACCCCTGCACTGCCCCCTCCTGTCCCCATCCAACGCTTCCCCCACAAATGCTGTGTACTTGCGGGGAGCGCTAGCACTGGAATTGCGATCAGGGGCTAAATGCAAGTTGGACATCCAATCCGGATGTCCAACCCCACTATTCATGGTTGGGGATGACCGCCATAGCGGACTCATACCCATTATGTTTCTTAAAGGTGCTTGTAGAGTATTCCATTAGCCATTCCCAATGATTATAATATGCCCTCTTATAAGCTTTTCGGAGAACATGCTGGGGATAACCTCTTTCTTCAAGCTTAGAGAGCATAACCCCAGCTTCAGGTTAGACTGTTGGAGCACAGATATTATCTATCAAAACAGAAGGAGGAAGCACCATTGGTAGACCATTGCAGACAATTCAATCATGTCTCTGAGGATCTACGTTGCATAGTAATTGATCAAGTTTTGCCTACTATACGCAAAGGCGATGGGGTAGAATGCTATTGCAGAGAGAACAAACATGGATTTTTAATCTTAATTCTCTAGAACCAGAAGGGTTAAATAATACGATAGAACGAGGGGTATATTTTTAATATTGGTTTTCAAATAACTTATTGTTACTGGTGGATTCTGTGTGGCTCCTCCCTTGCTCTTTCTCGATTGGCTCATAAGAACATAAGAAATGCCATACTGTGTCAGACCAAGGTCCATCAAACTCAGTATCCTGTTTCCAACAGTAGCCAATCCAGGTCACAAGTACCTGGCAGTTTCCCAAAAAGACATACAGGTTCCACAATGCTTGTATTGGGGCATGCAGTGGATTTCCCTGGTCCTCTTTAATAAAGGTTTATGGACCTTTCCTCCAGAAACTTGTCCAAACCTTTTTTAAACTCAGCTATGCTAATAGCTTTTACTACATCCTCCAGTAACAAATTCTAGAACAGACTCCTCTATGTGCTCTCTCCAATTTGACTGGCTTTGCGGCCCTGGGAATACAGAAAGAATAGAGCTGCTGCACCAGTTCTCCTGTGTCTTCCCTGTCTCTAGCTGCTTCGGGTATACCCAAGCTCTGAACATTTCAGCACTGCCAATTTTTTAGGTCATCATGTTGCTCTTGCAAATCCTTTGTAAGCATTGCCAACTTATGGATTTTGACTTGGAACAGTGCAGTTGCATCGATTTGTTCGCCTATGTTGATCTCAGTTTGCGTGACCCTATCATCCATGGCCTTGATTTCAGCTTTAGTGTCACTCACTACCTTGGTAAAGTCCACTTGGAAAAGTTTAAGTTCCTGTAAGATCTTCAACAGTCTACCTTAGTAGCAGGTGAAGACATGGCAGGAGGGTCTGCTGGGCTTGGAGCACTCCCTGGGGTTTGCCCAGGAACTGTGGCCTGAGCGTGTGTAGATGCTGTACTGTGGGAAAATTTAGCAAGGGCAGCTGCATATTACCTTTTCTCAGCCATTATTCGCAGGAGGGACTAAAAGCAGTTCTACTGATCCATCTGCCAGTTATCCGGAAGGATAGTCAAACTGGAAGATTAGGGCAGGCAATCAATCCTCCATAATTAAAGACAATCCATAAGTGCGATGATTATGGCTGCAACACCTCAGTCAGTCTACAAGGGTCCATAGAAGAGGGGCCAATCTGATATCCACTTTCTCCCACCCACTGGGGCATATCTCAGCTGGCCCAGGGATGTCCGCTAGGCAGCCATTGTTGTGTTAGGCCACAGTGCAAGCAGCCCCAGAAGGATAGGAAGCGGAATCGTTTCTCACACATGCTTCCCGTGCTTCCCCAGTGAGACGCAGGGCCGGCCGTGGCAAACAGGAGAAGTAAGCACTAAGGGGGGTGGAGGTGGCTGCAAAAACTCACGAGCTAGTGGCTGTCGGTGTTTCCAGCTCCTTTATATAGTGGTGTGTCAGGTGGCAAAGGGGGAAGTGAGCAGATTCAGCGCTGGTCAGGCCTTGCTCCCATCAAAGACTGCCACAGTTTATATTTTTGGAAACTGGGAAACCAGTGTGCCCGGAGATTAAAGGCACTCACACTAACCGGTGGTGTGGCCACTGAATCCAAGGTGGCTTTAGGAATACAGAGCTCTGGCCTTAGGTTGCCATCTTAGATCGGGCTCACCAGCACTCTCCGTAGGCAGCCATGGGGAGAAGGGGATGGGGAGATGGCAAGGGATGAGGGAACTTTGAGGAGGAGGATCAGGCGAATGTGTGGTTACTTTATCAATGGGATCAGGAGTGGGGGATCTCTTTTACAACAGTAGCCCCTTGAAGTCGTGCTCCTGGAGCATCAGGTCACATTTTAATGGCCCAGTGCTTGCAGAGAGGAGAAATAACCTCACCTCAGAGGTGACATTAGCTTTCTATGAATAACAAAGTTTGCAAGGTTTCACAAAAGCTGTATTATTCATTTTGAATAATAATCAGCTACTTTACATGCACTTGCATGCCGTGCATCTGATTATTAGCTAACATGCATTGCAGTTAAAAACTGTGTATTTGGCAAAAATGTGCCTTATTTGTAATTGAATACATTTAGCCATTTATCTGTAAATGGACATTCCGCTGCATTTGCTTGGCTTATTGTGTGATTGAATCTCAAGATAAATCTACTTGCTCAAAATGTGATTATTTTGGCTATTTATGTGACAGGGCTGGACTAAATTTAGTTAGTTAGCACTGAATATCATGCAGGCCAGTTATATTCAAAAGTCCATCCTAGGGACACCTCAAATCCATCCCTTTTTTCATCTAATAAAGAAAGTTACTAAGGTGTATTAAGCAAATAATGCACATTTTTGACAAATGCCTCCTCCTCCCCTTCTCCAGCATCCACTTGTCTATTTCCTTCTCTAATATTCACTGAGCCTGCCTTTCCTCCTTCTCCCATAGCATCCATCTCTATGCTCTCACTTCTCAACCTTCCCTCTGCATATGTCCTTGTTTCTTCACCCATCAACAATATCTGCCATTATCTCCCTTCTCACCCTGACCCCAGTATCTTGCCATCATTAGCCCCATTTGAGACCCAGTCCCCTTCAAGTCCCACTCCTCCCAGAATCATCTCCTTTCCAGACCCAGACCCCCTGGTATCATCCCCAGCCCCTTCCAATGCCAGCCCCCTTGCAAACATCAGCCCCATTAGCCCTCTTTTAGATGCCCATCTCCAGCACCAGTACCAGCCTGCTTCGTTCCAACCCCCCCCAGCATCAGCCTTTTTCCAGTCCCAGCCCCCCCAGCATCAGTGTAAGCCTCTTTCCTGTCCCAATCATCCTCAGTTCCTCCTGACATCATCCCCCTTCATTCCCAGTCTCTCCATTAGCCTCTTTCCAGTTCCAATCCCCATCATCAACTCATTTCCTGCTCTCACCCCACCCCACCCCGAATCAGCCTCCTTCCAGTTCCAATTCCCCCTCCCCAACAGTATTAGCCCCTTCCATTGCTGGAATTAACCTCCTCCCAGTCCCAACACCCTCCCCAGCATCAGTCCTAGCTAGACAGTCACCTTCACCGCCCTGGAAAAATCTTTCATACAGCAGCAGTAATGTGTTTCTTCACTCCCACTGCTATATGCTACTTCTGCTGGCATTGCCATGGTTCCATGACATTTTTAAAAGGAGAAAATAGGCACTATCTATCTCTTGTGAGATAGACAGGAAGTTCTTGCTTTCCTGTTCTAAAATTGCAGAGGGGTGGACAGAAGCAGCACACAGCAGCAGAAATGAAGGAACATACTCCTGCCACTGTGAAGGGGGGAGCCGGTGAGGCAGGCATTTAGCGCCCCTTAGGCCTGGACACTCTGAGCCAATGCCTCACTGGTTCACCCCTGATATTTTGCATACTATCATATCCCGTAGTATGCAGTATTGTGGGCTATTTCCCATACTTACTGTCTACTCGCAGTTCAGCTTTGGTTGACGAGACTCCAATCCTATTTTCTGCCAAGCAGCGATATACTCCCATGTCAGCAGGAATCACGGCTGTGATGATCAGTTGGTGGCAACCTTCTTGGTCTTCATTGATCATGAAATGGTCATCTTCTTCAATCACTCTTCCATCCTTGAACCAGCGAACAGTGGGAAGGGGCTTGCCAATGACGACACAGTCAAAACTGACCGGGTAGCCATCCTGCACTTCTTGGTTTTGCAGTTCAGTTACAAAGATGGGAGCTTAATATGCAAAGATTTAAGATACAAAAAAATTAATATGCAATGACCAATGGCATTTTCAAGGAATGAACACCCACCATCATTAATTTGTTGTTAAATACTATACTATTCTGTTACTAGTTAATGTGCTATACACAAAGGGGGATATTTTAAAAGCCTTATTTCATGATTCATATCAGTAAATATGACAACTTACGCCTGTAAATTGCATCCACATGTAAAAAAACATTTTAGGAATGACTTGTTTTGTATATGGATATCCATACCACATCAAAATTGCAAAGGCGCATACTGGGAGCATGTCAGAGGCATGGTCTGGGAGGGACAAAAATCTATACATGTATACCCCATGTCATATAGAGAATGCATGTGTAAACCCAAAATTATCAATGTCTGGATTTATACCTGCTTCCTGACACATATAGGTACGAGGTGTGATCAAAAGGTATCAAAACTTGCACAATTAACACAAGTAGTATAATACTGACAGTTATTGCACTCAGTTTCCTTCAAAGTAGTCCCCTTCCGATAAAGTACACTTCCTCCAGTGTTCCTGCCACTGCTGGAAACAATTTTGAAATGCCTCTTTCGTTATGCTGTGAAGCTGCTATGTCAAATTTTGCTTAATGGTACCTAAGTTGTCGAATCTCCTTCCTTTCAGTGGTAATTTCAGTTTTGGAAGCAAGAAAATGTCACAGGGTGCGAGGTCAGATGTGTACGGAGGCTGACGGACTTACTCGATTTGGTGTTCGGACAAGAACTGCTGGACAAAATGTGATGAGTGACCTGGGACTTTTATCATGATGAAGCAACCATTCACCATTCCTGTGCAACTCTGGCCTCTTATGACAAACTGCTTCTCTCAAATGAGTCAGAACTTGGACATAGTACTTCTTATTGATGGTTTGGCCTTTTGGAGTATACTCATGATGAGCAATACCCTTGTAAATCAAAGAAAACTGTGAGCATGACCTTGACATTGCTCCTCACCTGACGGGCTTTCTGGGAGAGTTTGGAGTCTTCCATTGTGAGGATTGAGCCTTAGTTTCTGGGTCATAACCATAAACTCATGATTCATCACCAGTAATAATCTTTTTGATGAAATCTGAATAATTTTCAACGCATTCCAACAACTCCCTGGCTGCAGACAGTTGATCTTCTTTTTGGTCTCGGGACAGGAGTTTCGGCATGAATTTTCCAGACACACATCTTATCCCCCAAATCGAAGGTTAAGAATGGACTGTACCAACCCGAAACTGATGTCCATGTCCTCAGGAAGCTCCCTGATAGTCAATCGATGATTTAAGCGTATTGCGGCACGCACTGCTTCAACTTTGTCTTCATTCCTGCTCGTGGATGGCCTTCCAGAATGTTCATCACTATCAACACGTTGACGGCCCTCTTGGAAACGTTTGTACCAGTCATCGCCAAACACTTGCTGTAATTTGTCTTAAGTCTCTTTGCACGAATCTCCAAATTTCTGGCAGAATTTAATGCAAATTTGCTTTTCAATTTTTTCACTCATCATAAATCTGACGAACTGCTTTTACACGATACCAAATATCACGTGATAAAAAAAGTATAGGTGTGCTGCAGTCATGCTACACTCTGCACATGCAGTGCACATAACTAGGTCACTGTATGCTTAATAGCATCATGGTGCGATATATTGTTATATAGCGATACAACGTCTCGATACTTTTTGATCACACCTTGTATTTTAGAAATGCTCCTTTTGGCCATCTTTTTACAAGAGGGGTAACGAGGATAACCCCTTAAGACCCCAATGTTTATTTACCCCTTTAAACTGAAATAAGGTAAAGATAGAGTCCTCTGTAGTCTGCAAAATGACTCAGATGAATGTGTAAGCACCAGCATTAACACATACACATGGTGACATGCTGGCACTTACCATGTAAATAGCTGGGCTTCCTTTGTCAATTCCTGTGTATGCCTCCACTCAGGACCAGCCCAACCATCAGGCAAACTTCTGGGTGGGAGGGGAGGGAGAGGTGACATTTTACTTACCAGATAATGTCCTTTCCTTGAGTCCTGCTAGACTGCTTCAGACAAGCGGGTTGTCTTCCTCTACCAGCAGATAAATGGAGACAGAGAGCCAATGAAATAGTCAGGCTTCAATGACATCAACCCCATGCCTCTATCAGCCTGAGCCACTAGGAGCAAAACCAGTATTCGTACCAAAGCATATGAAAAGGAATGTCAAATGCCACATAATCTCAATGAGAATAATAATGTTCAACCAAATAGTAAGGAAGCTATGTACAGTTTTAGCTTGAACAGAAGGTTGGTCAGAAGGGTATGAATCTGCAGGCCAAGCATTTAGAAAATGGCAGATCAAAAGGTTCCACGGCATTACAGCAGGCCAACACAGTTCCAGAGGTGGTCCTGGACTGATCTAGCAGGACTCAAGGAAAGGGCATTATCTGATAAATAAAATGTCACCTTCCATATCATTTTGCTAGACCAGCCAGACAGGTGTGATGTACCAAAGCTAAGCCTTCACTGGGTGGAAAGAAGACCCAGCAGCTCATAAAATCTTTGAGCCAAAGGCTGTGTCCACCTGAGTGTGGACATCCAAGTGATAATACTTGACAAAAGTGGACAGTGATGCCTACGTTGTCGCCCGACAAATGTCTGAAGGGACTACTGAGCTATACTATGCCCACGAAGACGCTTGTGCTCAAGCAGAATGTGCACGCAACCACTCCTGAACTGGCTGGTTCCATAACAGATGTGCTGAAGAAACGGCCTCCTTAAGCCAGCGCTCCATAGACTTAGTAGCCGTGTCAACCTTACGCAGACCAGCAAGCAGCACAAAAGATGATCCGACTTACAAAAAGAATTTGTAACCTTCAAGTATTGGAGAAGCACTCTCCAGACATCCACAAGGTGAAGATTCTTATATTTCCCTCAACACTGCTCTTTAGAGAAGGAGACAAAACAATACTTAATTCAAAAGCAATATAAAAACAGGAAAACAAGTTCCAAAAAACTGTATAGGAGAAAAAGGATCTCAGAAGCCATTGAACTGAATGTCATAGGCTTAAAGTTTCCAAGCCCTTGACATATGCTCGCTACATCAACAATCCAAAAAACTCCATAATTGGCACAATGTGCTCAAGAAAATATTTTTTAATTGTTAAATATTTTATCATTACTAAACGCTAATTAATGTATACTGAATAATTTCAATAGAAACGCCTTTCAGCCCCCACACAACATACGCTACCGCTTTCTAACTACCAGCAGAGCATTACTTCACCAGTTGTATGGGTTATCAGAAGTTCCATACATGGCACAAAAATCACTTATCTTGCAGACAGTCAACTCTCCAACACCACCTGTGATGCCAACTCAGGCATTCCAGGGAGGAGCAGAGGCGGCGACAGTCCCTAACTGGGCAGCAGCGATATTGCATGCTGCCCGATTAGGGACCCACGGCTAAAAGAGAGATGAAGAAAACCCTTGCTTATCTTTAAGCTGCAGGAGCTAACCAGGCAGCATGTAATATCACTGCTGCCCAGTTAGCTACTGCAGTTTCCGGGCATGTGCAGCAAACCCAGATAGTCAATGCCGAGGCCACATATGACCCAGGTATTGAATAACTGGGGTTAAGGGTCAGCGGGTATGGCTATGCGCCTTAGCGGCACATAGCCTGCCCAAATGAATATCAGGCCCTTTATGCCTATGACACAGCTTGATGGCTTCTGAGATCCTTTTTCTCCTATACATCATTGAGTAGCAGTTTTTTGGAATTCGTTTTCCTGCCTATGTATTTTTTTTGAATGAAGTATTGTTTTGTCCAGTGGTGATCACTATTCCTTCATTCTAAAACTGAGACATTATACCATAGAGAAGGACAGCAGGCAAACCATTTGATTCACATGGAAGGAAGATAGCGCCTTAGGCAAAAAAAAAGTAAGGCACAGGCCGAAATGAAGATGGCCTCCTCTGCAAAAGACAGAAATGGATCCCAGTAGGACAGAGCCTGAAGCTCGGAATCCATCTTGTCGAACAAATCACAACCAAAAAAACAGTCTTAAGAGTTAAATTCTTAAGAGTAGCACACTTCAAAGGCTCAAAGGGCTTTGACATCAGGGCCCAGGACACTAGACAGAGATTCCAGGAAGGGACAAGTGACTGAAAGGGGGAGGTGCTCTATGCACCAAAGTACACATCTCACAAGCAGCCATGGAGGAAGCACCTACAGCAGGCATTGCTTTGGCTAGGGCTGACCCAGGGCATCAATGCCCTTGGACCCTGCTCCGTATGCTGAATGAAGAAATGATGCACTTTGGCATAGGATTGAGTCACCATCAAATCCACCTTGGAGCAACCTCCAGTGGCAAAGAATCTTAACGTCTCCTGACTGAACTCCCACTCTCCGAAATCGAGAGAGTGACAACTGAGGAAGTCCACCTCCACAATGTTCACCCTGACAATATACTAAGCCAACAAAGCTATGAGGATCTTTTCCACCCAGGCGAACTAGAGTCATCTCTAGGGCCACTCCGGCACTCCTTATGCCGGCTTGCTGATTCACATATGCTACTGTCGTAGCATTGTCCGAGAACACTTGCACCGCCCTGCCCTTGACCAAGGGCTGGAAATACAAGAGCACCAACCGATGACCCTTGCTTTGAGATGGTTGACGAGCCACACCACCTCCCTGTGGCTCCAATGGCCCTGAGCCATCTAGTTTTGACAATGGGCTCCACAGCCTGTAAGACTAGCAACTGTCAACATAAAAATCCACAAGTGATCATCTAATGGCATACCCTTCTTCAGATGACATGGCTGTTGACACCATCGTAAGTTGGCTCGCATCTCCAGCTGGAAGGCAAGCTTGAACTCCTGAGAGCTCGGGGACTACCACGAGCAAAGACCGCTGGAGTGGTTACCTATGAGACCGTGCCTGTGGCACCATCTTGATCGCTACTGCCATCAAGCCGAAAAGATGCAAATAGTCCCAACCCTGGGAGCCTGTTGAGACCAGAACACCACCAGTTGGTTCAACAATCTCTGCACTTTCTCCTTGGGTAGGAAGACACTCGAGTATCCAACTGTGCTCCCAGGAATTCCAGGGATTGGAAAGGCTCCAACTGACTCTTCCCTGGAATGAACACCTATTCGAAGCTTCCTCAAGAGTACCACTCGGGCCAAAACCAAAGACGCCTCTGACAGAAATCGGGCTCGAATGAGCCAATTGTCCTGAAATGGATGCACACATATCCCTTGGCATCACAGTGCAGCAACGGCTATCACCACAACTTTGGAGAACATCTTTGGGGCGGTGGAGAGGCCAAAGGCAAAAAACTGAAAATGTGAGCCAAACATGGCAAAAAAAGATACTGCTGCTTAATCCACCTGGATCGGGATATGGAAATAACTTTCAGCTAAATCCAGCGATACTAGGAGCTCCTCTCGGCACACCACTTGAATCATGGATCTCAGAGTTTCCATACAGAAGTGCAGTGCACGCAAATGTCCAATGACTCCCTATCATATCTCCCCTTAGCCATCTCTTTTCTAAGTTGAAGGGCCCAAACCCTTTAAGCCTTTCCTTGTATGAATATCGTTCCATCCCCTTTGCCATCCCCTTTGGTGGTTCTTCTCTGTACCAATTCTGCTATATCCCTTTTAAGATATGGCGACCAGAATTGAACATAATATTCAAGGTGCAGTCACCCTATGGAAGGATATAGAGGCATTATAATATCCTTGATTTTATTCTCTATTCCTTTCCTTATGATTCCTAGCATTTTATTTGCTTTCTTGGCCGTGGCTATACAATGGGCAGAGAGTTTATATGTACTATCCACAATAACACCCAGGTCACTTTCCTGAGTGGTGATTCCTAATGTGGAACCTTGCATTGAGTAACCATAGTTTGGGTTGTTCTTCCCTAAGTGCATAACTTTACACTTGTCCACATTAAATTTCATCTGCCATTTGTATGCCTTAGTTTCCCAATTTTTCAAGGTCCTCTTGCAATTTTTCACAATCCTCTTGTGCTTTAACAACTTTGAATAATTTTGTGTCATCTGCAAATTTGATCACCTCACTCGTAATTCCTTTTTCAGGTCATTAATAAATATGTTAAAAAGCAGCGGGCCCAGCACAGATCTCTGAGGTACTTCACTATTCATCTTTCTCCATTGAGAAAACTGGCTGTTCAGCCCTACTCTCTGTTTTCTATCTTTTTAACCATTTCCTAATCCACAATAGTACACTGCCTCCGATCCCATGAGTTTTTAATTTCTGCAAAAGTCTCTCATGAGGGACCTTGTCAAAGGCTTTTTGAAAATCGAGATACACTATATCAACTGGCTCACCTTTATCTACCTGTGTATTCACACCTTCAAAAAAAAAATAACAGATTAGTGAGACAAGATTTTCCTCAGCTAAATCCATGTTGGCTTTCTGCCACTAAGCCATGACTATCTACATATTCGGTAATTTTGTTCTTTATAATAGTTTCTACCATTTTACCTGGTAAAGACGTCAAGCTCACTTGTCTGTAGTTTCCCGTATCGACCCTGGAACCCTTTTTAAAAACTGGCATTACACTGGCCACTCTACAATCTTCAGGTACTACCGATTTTTAATAGGCCACCCAAAAAAACTTCCCCTTAAAGGCCAGTTGAATTGGCCAGGCTTAGAGGATGTGGCTGTCGTCCAGTTGTGGAGCTAAATCCAACGCCGCATCATTGTCGTTAGGGCAATATCTCTACTCACCAAGCAGACTAGCTCATACATACTGTAAGCTCCAAAAGGAAAGTAGTGGCCAACTCCAAAACAGAAGTAGTATCCTCTAGCAGAAGAGACTGAATCCACTGGAGAAAGGCTTGAGATGTCAGGCCTGCACACACTGCCACCTCAAGAATAGCAGCAGCCACTGCAAACTGACTCTTCAGAAGAGAATCCACTTTACAATCCATAGAATGCTTTAAGTCCAATCTGCCTTCGACAGGAATGGTGGTCTACTTCGGGATCGCCATGACTTGTGCATCCACCTTAGGCATGCAGAACCACACCATGCACTCCTCCTCTGGGAGAGCATACATTCTCTTACACTCCTTTAACCACTTAGGCGAGGAATCAGGAAAGTCCCATTTCAACTGTATTATTCTTTTGATAACCTCCGGAAATGTGAAGACTGTTGTAGATTTCCAAACTCCCTGTAGGAGTGGATAGGCATGTGGCCCATGCTCCACCGCTGGAGCATCAGCCAGATTCAAGATGGATGAAAGTTGATCAATCAATGCCACCAGCTCTTCCTTCCAGAACAGGCTGCTAATGCCAGCCTCCTCATGATTTCTGAAGGTGAAAACACCACTTCCTCTGTATCAGATTCCTTGGCTGAGAAATCAGAAACAATGTGCAAGTCCAAGTTTCAGACAGACCACAGCTGACCCATATCTCCAGAATGTAACCTTCACCTAGGTCTCTTAATGTGGCATCTGAGCCAGGCTTCTACATTCTATTTGACCCTCTTGTGGTTGAGTTTGAGGGAATCCAGAGGGTGCAGGGTCTGAGTTTCTATGCCAAAAAAGACCAGATTTTTTTGTAGAAAGGACAAGAATTCTGGGTAGGACAACCCAGAATCTGTGAACTTCCCTCCCTGAGAATGACCCTCAGCCACAGGGGACACAGTTGTAGCTGAACCTTCCGAAGAAGAGGAGCGCCCAGAAGCACAGTCACAGAACTCTAGGAAGGACTATCATTCTTACCCACAGTGCCATCCATTCCTCCTGCATTGGTGTGCAAAATGCTGGGTCATCTGAATCCCCTCAGTAGAAGAAGGGAGATGGGCCTTCCAGTGGTGAGTCAGAGGCTGCCATACCAGAAGAGCAGTTTCTATAATCCAGTAATGAGGCTCTTCACTTGCCACAGGACAAACAATGCCTCCTAGAAGATGTCAAAAGGAAAGACAAACATTTGTCTGCACTAAGGCCATGTTAGCATGAGAACACGTGCTAACAGAACATGTACAGGAACACACGTTACGGGTGCTTGGACAGGAATGTGCATTGGAGCCATGCAACCACAAGGCATTCAAAGACAGAAAACGCTAACAGCGTGTACTGGAAAAGTCAGGAATCCCTGATGCAGTGTCAGCAGTCACCTGCAGTCCACCCCGACTTGCACCCCAAAATGGATGAGGTTGGGAGCCCTCCAAAAGGACAATGATGAGGTTAAGACTTGGGATTCACCCTCCCTGGGAGCCTCAGGCAGGAAAAACCATGCTGGGCTCAGCTCTACTCGCCTGTTGCTGTTTTCTTCTTCTTCTTCTTTTTTTTTTAAAGTGGACTGTACCCACAAACCTTTGAGAGTCTTCAGGGGAAAGCAGGGGGGACAGAGGAAGAGGGAGGGGGTGTTTAGGTTGTCTAAGGCAGCTTAAATCTAATCCTTCTAAATCCTTTTAGTTTTCTGGCTGCTCAACAGGCCCTTAACAGGATAAGAGCATGGAGCTGAACCAATTTTCCCTCCTCCTATGGCTACCAAAAGCACTGCAGTCTATTGGAGCCTCCCACATCACGCTCAAGTGAGAGAGTTACCCGAAGGTGATCGTTTACGAATGAAATCAGTCTTTTTCCTCTCAATCCGATGCTTATTTGTTCAGATGCTATCAGAGCTGTATCAAATTCAACCACCATCTGCTGGAGACAGAAAAATACTGGTTTTGCTCCTAATGGCTCAGGCTGATAAGAGTCATGGGGTTGATGTCATTGAAGCCAGAATATTTCATTGGCTCTCTATCTCCACTCATCTGCTGATAGGAGAACACAACCCATTTAACTGGACTGGTCTAGCAGGATGATATGGAACAGAGCCTTCAAAGCTAAACAATAGCTTTTGGCAGCTAAGGGAGGTGAAAGTTTTAAAGTATGCCTAGGGAACCAACTCTGGGGCCGGCCCTGCCTCCACTTCTTTCTGTGTATTTTAGAAATGGCTCTACCCTTAGTTGAGCTGTTTCTAAAATACTGTCAGAACTGATTAAGACTCAACCTCAGCATCTCAATTCCAATCTCTAGGTCTCTATCTAAAATGTGCCTCCACATGATATAGTTAAAATATTAATGTCTTGGTACTGAGAGCTCATTCTGAATTAAAATCTTCAAGTCTGATAATTAGCGAGAGTGGCTAGCACTACTAAAGCTGCTAGTTGTCATCACTGAACTTCGGAGTCTGATATTTAATGCCGGGGTCATATCCAGGCCCTGGCATTGAATATCCGGGTTGCTCAGATTGTGATGAAGCTAACTGAGCAGTGGCGATATTCAGCTTCTGCCTGGTTGGCTTCTGTGGCAAATGTTAGGCCAGCCTTTAAAGTACCAAACTTTCGCCGCATCGTGATAACCAGGCAGGCTGAATATCACCACTGTCTGGTTATCACCAGGTTCTGCCTCTGCCTTGCCCCCTGGAACACCCTGATTCCAGCCAGCTAGTATCAGGCATACAGCGGCAGCACCCGCAAATATTCAGTGGCACTAACCTTTAAATATTGGGCCCTTCGTGATTATATATGATCAATGTATGGATTGATAGCTACAACCTTCACCAGAAGAAAACTGAACACACATTATTACATTAAAGTCATGACAAACGAGCATCTGAAGAATCTGAATTGTGATGCTTATATGCATGTTCTAATGATCTGGCAGAGTATAGCTCACCCTCACAAAGGTTTCTCTGGGGAAATTTAAGATTGACTTTCATGTGAATTAAAATAAGTATAATTATATTTTCGGAGGACCTGATTATTTTTCTGTAAGCTTAGATTTAGAGTTGTTGTTGTTGTAGTACTTGAACTAATTCCACCTCTGTGAGAACTCATAAAAGAGAAAAAAAAGTGCATCATGCTTACCAGTGTCTGAAGTCAAAAGAGTGAGCTGAGGTTTTCTTTCTGTTGGCTGCTCTTGCACTCGTGCTGCTTTCATTATCCTTAGCTCTATTTTCTTTGTGCCTTGGTCTATGATGTCGATGTCAACTGGGATACCCATTGCTGTAAACATTTCTCTAAACCTGCTGGCAGCAATTTGGGCCTCAGACACGATTTCAAATTTGATGTAGATGTACTTGTCATCTTCACGGTATGTCTGCTGATCTACAGTTCCTAAATCCCCTTCATCACAACTGACAAACTCTTCCACATCGGATATATCGGGAGAGATTTTGGATTTTAAGAGCTTGTGAAGTCGTCTGCCTGCTTTGTGGAATGCATCATCAATTTCACTTCCTGAGGAGCTCTCTGTCTCACTATCAGTACTGGATTTAGAAGGGCCTGGTTTGTGCTTCACAGCAGGTTCTGATGACTCACTGCCCACCACCACCCCTGCACTGTGCGAAACCATCCCAAACTTATTAGAGACCTCACATGTGTATGTCCCTGTATCCTTTATATCAAGGCCCGTAATAATTAAGGAGCATGTTCCATCACTGTAATTGTCAATATGATAATGACGCCCATCAGAAAGTTTTTCACCATCTTTCATCCAATGTGCCTTTATATCAGATTTGCTGATGGCCACACACTCAAGATGTAGTGTGTCCCCAAGCTCAGCAGTAACATCTTTGAAGGTCTCTCCAAACACTGGACATTCTTGCTCTTTGATCACCTTCCTGGTTTTGTAGCCTTTAAAAGCAGCCTGAATTTTCACAGCTGCTTTATTCATTGAAGGGTCATCATCATCTATGATGTCTAAATCAGCTGGTTTACCAGGTGGCATGGGTGGCTCAGGTTTCAGATTATCAGTGTCTGTCTCCCAGTGTTTCCAGAATTTGTTAGTGGACACTGTTTGTACCTTAGTGCCTACAGTAATAGTAGACTTTCCAGCTTTTTTGAGATAGGAAATTAGTGATGGAGTTCCTGCCCTGGATTCATCATCTGAACTTGTGAAAGAGAAGTCAGCTTCTTCAGTCTTAGCCTGTTCATCAGAGGTATATCCCTCTGAGAAATCTGTCCGCATCTCTGCTTCTCTTTTCTGCTTAAGTTTATCATCTTCTTCTGGTACTTCACTAATGGAATCTAGAGTTGGCTCCCTGCTCATTCTTCGTTTCTGCACCAGAGCTTCCCATAAGAGATGCAGATCACCTTCTTGAGCAGCTTCAAGTGGCAAACTGGGCTGGACAGAGCTTTCTGCAGTTTCTTCAGTTTTGGCCATCTCCTGTACTTCTTTCCAAAGCTCTTGTTTTGTCATCACTTCAGAAGATATTTTTGCTGTAATTTAAAGATACAAAAATATATTACATAATATTTGTGAATACAATACATAGTTCAAAACAACATTAAAATAATGAGAAAGATGAAGAACTGCAGACACAGCTCTCTTTTAATTCTGAAACTCAATACTGACAGCAAAGAAATGAGAAGGGAAGGAAATCATTCCCAGAATCAGACAAGCAATGAATGATGTGGGAGATTGTAAGGGAAGGTAAATGCTCAGGAGTTTGATGAGGAGCGAGTGAAGGTTGGGGTAGGGGTGATGGATCATGAGGAGGGAATGTCTATTACCCAATCTGTCTCTTGTGTATTATCCTCCAACTGGCAGGAGGAATCAGCAAGCAGTGTTTCTTACCTGCTGCTTCCTTCTCTGCCTGTTTCCCACTGAAGAGAGAAACATGCATGACCCTGTTTATAGGAGTTTCATTAAGAGAGGGGGCTCAACACACTTGTT
Organism: Ichthyophis bannanicus; assembly: GCA_033557465.1. NCBI lineage: Eukaryota > Metazoa > Chordata > Amphibia > Gymnophiona > Ichthyophiidae > Ichthyophis > Ichthyophis bannanicus. Next base: position 225,828,783 of record CM066031.1, read on the forward strand.
TCTCTGGGGCCTACCAAAGGGTTAATCCTACCTTGGGTTGAATGTTGGTGGATATGTGTTACAAGGAGGGGTGGATGCCAGCGGGTAGACAAGATGTTGACAACTGCGGGAAGCATCAGCAGAGGATAAATATTAGAGTAGTAAGGAAGAAAGGATGAATGCTGGAGGCTAGGGATTATGAAGGTGAAAAGGGGAGAACAGAAGAAGATACAAATGGTAGGGATTTTTTTGGCTTCAAAGTTAGCAACATTACAAATATCCCTGTAACAAAAATCAGCAAACAGAAATGACCTGGATCTCCTGCAGAAGTCGCACACATTGACATTCTGTTCTTGTGGGGTAGCCTAGCGCAGCGTTTTTCAACCACTGTGCCGCGGCACACTAGTGTGCTGTGAGATATTGTCTGGTGTGCCGTGGGAAAAATTCCAATTTCATCCGTAACATGTGGCCTCGGCTCACAAATTAGGGTTGCCAACCGGCCGGTTTTCAGCCGGCCTGGCCGGTTTTTCCATGGCCAGGCCGGCTGCCAGCACAGTTGTAAAACCGGCCATTGGAAAACCGGCTTTTGTGCCGAAGTCCGCGGCGCGAACGCGATCGCGATTCCCTATAGTGTGGCAGGTGCAGGCCTGTGACCCACAGTGTCAGAACATAAGCAGGCCAGCATGGCTAGCTTGACCTGTAAATGAGGCCTGTGGAGAGGCATATAGGATTGCACATCCCCCAATATGCTGCTATTGTAAGATAGAACTCAGTAGAAGTATTGAATTAGCTTAGGTAAGCAGAACTGCAGTATTAAAAGATGGAAAAATACAGAAAAACATGTTTAAAAGTTACTGATAAGAAAAAGTACATCTGCAAAGAAATAATTAGGAGTGCTGACAGATGAGTTGCAGAGCCCAGCTCCTCTGCACGTACAAATTAGTTCTATAACCTTGAAAGTGTGAAAGTAACAAGTTGATGAACTGACCATTGTAATTGGGACTAGAAGGGGGGTATGCAGGTGTCATGCCCACTGGAGGGACATAACTGGATAAACTTATCAGTACCGGGACCAATAGAAGAGGTACGGGAGGTACGGGAGATTACCGGGACCAGTGAAATGTTTTTCTATACCTAGAATGGAACAGAAGTCTATAAAAGTTGTTGTAATGCTTGAAAACTTTGCTCAGCCATTTTGAAATTGATTGGTTCGAGACTTGTGCACAAATAAATGATTTGGACCTTCTGAATAGACTCCTGGTATCATTGGTTTGTCTGCGCTTTGCTGCTACATATTCCTTGGTGCGTTGGCCGGGAAGTTGTGGAATCAAAGTGTATATAGTGCAATATACCACGACTTTCCGCCTCTATAGGCTTGGTCCTGCCGGGATCGCGCCCTTCCGACGAGGGCTGCTCCCTGGCGCCACCGGTCCCTTGTATCGGAGGGAGCTGGTCGGACCTCGGCGGGTGACGAGCCCGGCTGGAGTCAACGCCTCGAACCCGAGTGAGGGGAGTCCGAGGTCCAACTCATGCGCCTGCTTGGGAAGTTTGAGGACCGGATCCGGTGAGTATAGTTTTGACTTTGGGTCTAGACAGAAATAGAAAGCGCAGTACTGCCATTGGAACTTGGAACTTTGGAATTTGTAATCTCGAGATATTGGGAATTGGTAAGAGAGCATGATCACCTCTCAAGGAAGAGCCGAGTAGCCTGGCATGGGAATTCGCTGGGTGAAACCCTCATCCTTTTTGTAATTGGGAAATTGGAAAAGACTAGTCAGAACAGATAGAAACGAATGCATTCTGGGATACGTTGCTAGCATGATTGTGTGAACGAAGTGTGAATGAGAGGTCTGGCAGCACGGACCAAGTGAAGGCGGACCCCTGAGTAGCGCATTTCCTGACCGGGCGACCGCGTTCAGGTCGCGAAAAGGGGGAAGCGATTGTCGTCTTGTCTTGTTATTTGTACTCCTTATACGTTTCCAGGGCCGTGAGGACCCCTTACCCACGGTCCGCCCTCCTTTTCCCTTCTGTCTGTTGTTGTTGCGCGCACACATCGAAATGGGAGGGGCGGGGTCTACTAGAAACACTCCATTAGAATGTATGATCGCACATTTTAAAGAGGGATATTCAGGAGATTATGGTATTAAAATGACAGCAGCCCGTTTGCAAATTTTGTGTACTAGGGAGTGGCCCGATCTAGACCCCATCTGGCCCCGAGAGGGAACGTTCAAAGTAGAGATTATTCAATCAATACACCGTAGAGTGCGGATAGCGCACCCCGACCAGTACCCCTATATAGATTCCTGGTTAAGTATTTGTGAAGATCCGCCCCCCTGGGCGCAGCGCTGTTATGAGGAACAGTGCAGAATAATGTTAGCTAAAGCAGATTCTAGACAGAAAACGGAACAGCCTAGAATGAAAGAGCAGGATAAGAAAGCCAGACAGAAGCCCATCCTGGCAGATCCTGATTCCCCAGAAATAACTCTCAGGCAGCCCCGAACCCCAGGTCCAGTAAGAGTAGCCCGGCGTCCTGCCCCAGAACCCCAGAGACGGCTAGAGCCGAGGCGGGACCCAACCCCTGATCCCCCTCCTGGAGAAGAGAAAAAGGAAGAATTAGCAAGAAAAGAAGAGGAGGACCTAGAAAGCGAGTCAGAAGTGGAGACAGAAGAAGGAGAAAGAGAGAATCCCCCAGATGAGGAGGAAAGTGTACAAATAATTGAGAAGGCTAGTGTTAGCACTAGCACGCTAGTGACAGCGAAACCCAAAGCGAAACCTGTTGAGAAAAAGAAAGTGACTCCTGCAAAGGCAACGACAATAACCCTTAGATCCCAAAAGACACCCATAGCAGCTAAACTGTTTCCCTTACGGCAAGTCCCGGGAGTGCCCGTAAAGAATGATAATGATGAGGTGGTAGCGGGACCCCTAACTTATGTGTATCTCCCTTTCTCTACAACTGATTTATTAAATTGGAGGTCGCATTACGCCTCCTATACTAGTAAGCCCCAGGAGCTGACAGAATTAGTAACTAGTATTATGGAAACTCACCAACCCACTTGGCCAGATTGCCGCCAGCTCCTGACCACCCTATTCACTACAGAAGAACGAGCAAGAATTAGAAAAGCAGCTATTGAATGGATGGCAGAAAACCCTGCAGCTCCGGCACAGGGGCAGAATATAATAGATCGTAGGGAAGCAGCTCAGAGAGAATTCCCGAATGAAGACCCCCAATGGGATCCAAATACAGATGAAGGATCCACAGCCCTAGCCCGTTTTCGCCAAGGCTTTTTACAAGGCCTGAAAAGGGGGGGCCAGAAAGCTATGAACCTTTCCAAAGTTGCAGGAGTTATCCAAGGGATAGATGAGAGCCCAGCAGATTTTTATGAGAGATTAACTGAAGCTTACAGAATGTATACTCCCTATGATCCCGAGGCACCAGGAAGTTTATGTATGGTGAATTCTGCTTTTGTAAACCAGTCTCAACCAGACATTAGACGCAAATTACAGAAGTTAGAAGGGTTTGCGGGCATGAATGCAACACAGTTATTGGAAGTCGCTCATAAAGTGTATGTGAATCGTGATACTGAAAGACAGAGAGAATGTGATAGAAAGATGAAGAAGAAAGCTGATTTTTTGGCTGCGGCCATAGTGGAACAGAAAAGGGGAGGTGTCCCTAGTCGAAGGAGCAGAGGAAGAGGGCGGGGTCAAGGCGGAGGCCGGACCCAGAGACTAGGCGTGAACCAATGCGCCTATTGCAGAGAGGAAGGACATTGGAGAGATATGTGCCCGCAACTCGAAGACGCCCAGCATGATGACGACAGCAGCCATCAGTGGCGAGAAGAAAGACGAAGCTATCCCCGAAGCCGAGGAGGAGCCAATCGAGAACAATTCCAGCGAGAGAGAGGAGGAACCATTCAAGCATTGGCCACACCAGCCCATGATGAGAATGACGTGGATTAGGACAGACCGGGCTCCAAGTTTGCTTTAGGTCTCCAGGAGCCTATGGTCGGAATACAAATAGGAGACCAAATTATGGACTTTATGGTTGATACTGGAGCGCAACATTCAGTAATAGACAAAAAGATAGCCCCATTCACTACAAAAGCAGTCACCATCATAGGAGCAACTGGTGCCAAAGCCACAAAGTCTTTTCTTCAAAACCGAATATGCAGTCTGGGAGGACAGCAAGTAACTCATCAATTCCTTTACATGCCCGAATGTCCAGTGCCACTACTGGGACGAGATATGTTAGCCAAGCTTCAAGCACAAATATCTTTCTCTGAGCAAGGAGAAATGCAAATGACAGTAAATCCCCAAACCAAACCAGCGGGAGTAATGCTGCTGACAGTTCCCCGAGAAGAAGAATGGAGATACTACATTGATGATTCGATACAAGATACCTATTTTGAACAAACTTTAAAAAGTATTGATGCACCACCTGGAGTATGGGCAGAAGGCAGCCCCCCAGGCCTAGCCAAACATATAGCTCCAGTGATTGTAACCCTCAAGCCTAGTGCTACACCAGTGCACGTCAAACAGTACCCTCTCCCAAGAGCCGCAATTGAAGGCATCCATCGCCACCTACAAAGATTGCTTGAGTATGGCCTACTAAAAGTATGCCAATCCCCATGGAACACTCCACTTTTGCCAGTAAAGAAGCCTGGGACAGATGATTATCGCCCAGTGCAAGATTTGAGAAGAGTAAATGATGCAGCTGAGACCATACATCCAGTCGTACCCAATCCTTACACCCTCCTAGGACTGATACCTGCTGAAGCTACCCATTTCACTGTACTGGATTTGAAAGATGCATTCTTTTGCATAAGATTAGCCCCTGTAAGCCAAATATTGTTTGCATTCGAATGGCAGGACCCCATCTCTGGAAGAGGGGGCCAACTTACCTGGACAAGATTACCCCAAGGATTCAAGAATTCGCCTACCATCTTTAGTGCCGCACTGAATCAAGACCTTTCAAGCTATCCAGTAGCCCCGGGAAAGAGAGTGCTTCTCCAATACGTGGATGATCTGTTGATAGCTGCCGTATCAGAAAGTGAATGTATACTAGCCACCAAAGATCTCTTGCAGTTACTAGAGGAAGCTGGATACAAAGTTTCCAGAGCCAAAGCACAGCTATGCCAAAAAGAAGTGAAATACTTGGGTTTTCGTATCACCCAAGGAAGCAGAAGATTAGGCAGAGAAAGAAAAGAAGCAGTATGCAGAATTCCAACTCCAACAACCAGAAAGCAAGTCAGAGCCTTTCTGGGAGCGGCAGGATATTGCCGAATTTGGATACCTAACTTTGCCCAAATTGCCAAACCACTGTATGAAGCCACAAAAGGAGAAGAAAAGTCGCCACTGGAGTGGGGACTTGAGCAGGATACAGCCTTCCAGAAGTTAAAAGAAGAATTGATGTCATCACCAGCACTTGGACTACCAGATGTCCACAAACCTTTCCACTTGTTTGTACATGAAGCACAGGGAAATGCCTTAGGCATGTTGACTCAGAAATTGGGAAATTGGGAACGACCTGTAGCCTACCTATCGAAACAATTGGACCCTGTGGCCAAAGGATGGCCACCTTGCTTGAGAGCAGTTGCAGCTACAGCACTACTAGTGAGTGAAGCAGACAAACTCACACTAGGACAGAATATACGAGTCACTGTGCCACATGCAGTCCTTGCCCTTATGGAACAAAAAGCAAATTATTGGCTCACCAATTCCCGAATGTTGAAGTACCAGAGCATGTTATGTGAAAACCCACAGATACAACTTGAAGTGAGCCATGCCCTGAATCCAGCCACCTTGATACCTATCAGTGAAGAACTCCCAGAACATGACTGTATCGAAGTCATGGAGACTGTGTTCTCCAGCCGACCTGACTTGACAGATGTGCCCATAGACAATCCTGATCAAACCTATTATGTTGATGGGAGCAGTCTCATCCTTGATGGACGACGCTGTGCCGGATATGCAGTCGTCACTCAACACGAAGTAGTTGAATCATCAGCCCTAGCCTCAGGCACATCAGCCCAGAAAGCCGAATTGATAGCACTCACCAGAGCATTGTTGTTAGGAGAAAAACTTATACTGAATGTATATACAGATTCCAAATATGCCTTCACTACCCTGCATGCCCATGGAGCTCTCTATAAAGAAAGAGGACTCATCACATCCGGAGGAAAATCAGTCAAATATGGTCCCGAAATATTGATGTTACTTGATGCAGTATGGGCCCCAACACGTGTAGCTGTCATGCATTGCAGAGGACATCAAGCAGGAAAAGGAGAAGTTGCCCGAGGAAATAGATTTGCAGATGCCTCAGCACGACAAGCAGCTATGACAGGACAAATTGCCCCACAAGCTACGCCAATGCAAGCAGCATTGTTTCCAGTACCTTTGAATCTATGGACCCCACGATATACCACCAAAGAATTGGACTACTATTGTGACAAAGAAAATGGAGTATTGAAAGACGGATGGATTGAGCTGCCACCAGAAGAGGGCAGTCAACCTCCAGGACGAATAGTAATTCCTGAACTGTTAGGACCATCCTTTGTCAAAGCTTTCCACGAAGCCACCCACTATGGGAAGAGTGCTATGGAAAAAGCACTCAGACCACATTTCTACATCCCTCTGATGACAACCATATCAGCTTCAGTAGCACGACAATGTCAAACTTGTGCCAAGAATAATGCCAAGCAAGGCCTTATTACAGCACCCCGAGTTCAGTCAAGAGGTGTGACCCCCATGCACAACCTCCAAGTTGATTTCACCGAAATGCCAAAAGCCAATGGGTACCATTACCTATTAGTATTAGTATGTACTTTCTCTGGGTGGGTAGAAGCATTCCCAACCAGAACTGAGAAAGCCCGAGAAGTTACCAAAGTCTTAATGAGAGAGATTGTCCCCAGATTCGGAATTCCAGCAGTAATAGGGTCAGACAATGGACCCTCATTTGTCTCCCAAGTTACTCAGCAGTTAGCAAAAGCCTTGCAGATACAATGGAAACTCCACACTGCATACAGACCCCAGAGTTCAGGGAAAGTTGAGCGAATGAATCGTACCTTGAAAGCCCAAATGTCTAAGCTTTGTCAGGAGACACAATTGAAGTGGCCCCAAGTGCTCCCCATAGCGTTATTCAGAATACGCTCAGCTCCTGTAAAGTCAATAGGATTTTCCCCTTTTGAAGTTTTGTATGGTAAACCCCCACCAATAGTGCAGGGAATCAAAGGAAGTCTAGCCCAAATTGGTTCGGAAATAACCAGACAAGAACTTCTAGCTCTTAGTTTTGTTCTGCAGACTCTCCATACGTGGATCCAAGACCAGTTGCCTATCAACTTGACGGAACCCTTGCATCCCTACCAGCCTGGTACTTCGGTGTGGATCAAAGATTGGAAGAAGACACCGTTGGAACCCCATTGGAAGGGACCGTACACCGTCATCCTGTCTACCCCAACTGCAGTAAAGGTAGCCGAGATCGACGCCTGGATCCACCACAGCAGAGTCAAGCCCGCCGCCGATCCTGAACCAGAGCGGTGGACAGCAGAACAGCACCCTGATGTACCCTTGCGAGTTACTCTGAGACGGCAACCAGCAGCATAGACACTTCATCACAAGTGCTTTGCAGTAGCCAAGTCTTTCGAAGAGGATTGCTGTTTTCTATGCAGCAACAGTTTTGTTTCAACGAACCCAATTTGCGTGTGATTTGACACACTACTTTGAGACTACACTGACTAAGCCAGACTCCACAAGCCAACTGAATTGCTAAGTTGGTCAATGTGTACTGGACAACTTGAGGATCTTCAATCAACACTCAGCACCCGTTAAATTGCTTCATTAGCAAACGGGACGAAGAATAATAGATCGTCGTGATCAAGATCAGCAAGCTGAGGATTCAGAAGAACTCCAATCAACATCAACATGTATCTTTGTTTTTGCTTTGCCTTGGTTGTCTTCTTTGGAGGTTTTGAACAGACTTATGCTTTACCTCCATGCACTGCCTGCATTACTTCTACTAGAATTGGACTGAAAGTAACTCAGACTTTGCTTTATCATTCTTACTATACCTGCGAGGGAACAGTAACTCGGTGTATCTATAACACCACTGAACTAAATGTTTGCACTCATGGGAAAATTAAGACATGTTATAATCCGCATCAGAATCCATCCTATTACACGATGGAAATAAGATGGAAGGATGCAGATGGACCTATATTAGCTGCAACGCCACCACTTAAGGACATTACTAAACCTGCTGTTTTGAATTTTGATGCATGCAATGCTATTAATAGAGATAGTTATTCCACCTGTGGTACATGGGAGAAAGCGTATCGAAATGACCATAAGTATATGTGTCCAGAAGGTGCCACGGGATGGAGAAAGTGTACCGGTAAAAAGGAACCAGGCTATAGTACTGCCCCAGCAGCAGACTACTATTGCCCGTATTGGGGATGTGTTTTTTATGCTACCTGGAACACTGGTATAACCGATGAGAAAATAGATAAGCGGATGGCTACTTTAACCAAGCCAACCACAAATGATAAATGTCAGAAAGATGCTTGTAACCCCTTACACTTACGTATACACAATCCCCATGCATGGAAACAAGGATATAAGTTTGGTTTACGTATTGCTGGAGGAGCAATAGATCCAGGGACCATTGTGCATATCAGATTGAATACCCAAGCCCACAAGTCATCTAAATATCATATTCATAATACTTTTTATGAAGCCATGCATGTAAATAAGTTTGAGATCCCTCATCCCTCACAGAATTTATTTCTAGAATTAGCCGGAGCAGTAGTATCTAGTCTTAAGATCACAGATTGTTATTTCTGTGGCGGAACCCAAATGGGAGATCAGTGGCCATGGGAAGCCCAAGAATTGAATTATTCCATGATTTATAATCAGACTGAATTACACAAGACTACCAGTGAATGGGTGTTAGCGCACTCAATCGTTGGACGTCTTTGCTATGCCAGAACTGGACCCCAGTTCACCCAAAAGGTAGGACAGCTGGTCTGTCTTAGCCAGAAGTACTATAATGCTACGACCACAAAGACAGCATGGTGGTCAGGAATCAGACATCCTGAACCTCCTAACCCATTAGCCAGATTTCCTGAACTTGCAGGTCTATGGACTAACCTTGCTGAAATCCAAGCCTGGCAAGCCCCACCTGGCCTATATTGGATCTGTGGAAACCGAGCATATGCACAACTCCCACCACACTGGGGAGGAGCATGTGTCTTAGGAACCATCAGACCTTCTTTCTTCCTTTTAAACACTGAGCATGGAGAACAATTAGGATACCCAGTATACACTACCCACCGACACAGAAGAGCACTAAGACAGAAGAGAGAGGCCTTACAGATAGGCAAGTGGGAGAAATGGCAAGGTGATGATTGGCCACCAGAGAGAATCATTGAATATTATGGACCCGCCACTTGGAATGATGATGGTATGTATGGTTATCGTACCCCAATTTATATGATTAATCGTATTATTCGCTTACAAGCAGTAGTTGAAATAATAACCAATGAAACTAGTCATGCTCTCACGCTCTTAGCTAGACAAAGTACACAGATGCGCACTGCAATATATCAGAACCGCTTAGCACTTGATTATTTGTTAGCAGCTGAAGGAGGAGTATGTGGTAAGCTGAACTTAACCAATTGCTGTTTGAAAATAGATGATAAAGGTCAAGTAGTTGAAGAAATTGCTAAAGATATGCAAAGACATGCTTATGTGCCAGTACAGACGTGGCACTCATTGAAATTTCCTAATTGGTTTGCTAACCTCTTTTCATGGGTGGGAGGATTTAAGACTTTCATCGTATTGGTACTAATCCTTGTTGCTGTTATCTTCTTATTACCATGTTTAATCCCATGTTGTATGCGTTCCATTCATAACACTATTGATAGTACAGTAGAGCGGAAGACCGCAACAAAAATCATGGCTTTATATACAGCCAGTCCTGGTAGAAATCCTTTAGCCAGGATGTGATTCTTCAGAAAGTGATTTAATTCTCACACCTTATTAAGTAATAGGGTGAGATTAATCAAAGGGGGGAATGTGGCAGGTGCAGGCCTGTGACCCACAGTGTCAGAACATAAGCAGGCCAGCATGGCTAGCTTGACCTGTAAATGAGGCCTGTGGAGAGGCATATAGGATTGCACATCCCCCAATATGCTGCTATTGTAAGATAGAACTCAGAAGAAGTATTGAATTAGCTTAGGTAAGCAGAACTGCAGTATTAAAAGATGGAAAAATACAGAAAAACATGTTTAAAAGTTACTGATAAGAAAAAGTACATCTGCAAAGAAATAATTAGGAGTGCTGACAGATGAGTTGCAGAGCCCAGCTCCTCTGCACGTACAAATTAGTTCTATAACCTTGAAAGTGTGAAAGTAACAAGTTGATGAACTGACCATTGTAATTGGGACTAGAAGGGGGGTATGCAGGTGTCATGCCCACTGGAGGGACATAACTGGATAAACTTATCAGTACCGGGACCAATAGAAGAGGTACGGGAGGTACGGGAGATTACCGGGACCAATGAAATGTTTTTCTATACCTAGAATGGAACAGAAGTCTATAAAAGTTGTTGTAATGCTTGAAAACTTTGCTCAGCCATTTTGAAATTGATTGGTTCGAGACTTGTGCACAAATAAATGATTTGGACCTTCTGAATAGACTCCTGGTATCATTGGTTTGTCTGCGCTTTGCTGCTACAATAGCAGTGCAGCCGCTGGTTCTGCTTTGTACAGAGCAGCGGCTGCACTACACTTACATTGAAAAGTAAAGAGAAACTGTGTCAGGAGCCCTCCGATCATGCAGAGCCCGAGGAAGTGATGTCATGGGGGCGGGCTCCTCACAGGCTGTCTTTCCTTTTCAAATTAACTTTAGCTGGTAGAAAGTTAATTTGTGAAGGAATGACAGCCTGTGAGGAGCCCGCCCCCATGACATCACTTCCTCGGGCTCTGCGATGACCGGAGGGCTCCTGACACAGTTTCTCTTTACTTTTCAATGTAAGTGTAGTGCAGCCGCTGCTCTGTACAAAGCAGAAGCAGCGGCTTGGGCAGAGGGGGGGGTGTGTGTGTGTGTGTGAGTGAACCAGCAAGGGGGGGGGAGTGTGAGTGAACCAGCAGTGGAGGGGGGGGTGGTGTGAGTGAACCAGCAAGGGGGGGGGGGGGCGATGGTGTGAGTGAACCAGCAGGGGAGGGGGGGTAAGTGAGTGAGTGACCCAGCAGGAGGGGTAAGTGACAGGGGGGTGGGTGAGTGAACCAGCAGGGGAGGGGGGTTGGTGTGAGTGTTTGATTCCTATTCAAGAGAATTACTTTATATATAGTCAATATAGGCACAGAGGTAAATTTTTTAAACATTTTCTAATGGTGGTGTGCCTCGTGATTTTTTTCATGAAAAAAGTGTGCCTTTGCACAAAAAAGGTTGAAAAACACTGGCCTAGAGCACTTGCTAAGGTATACAGTGTGGCTGAATAGATTTTTCAAATACTAAAACTTTTTGAATAGAATAAAGCCCTAACTGTTGCTTTAAGGGGTTATTTTAGAAGCCCTATTTGCATTTTAAACGTGGATGTGTCAACAGAAAAATGTGAGAGGTCATGAAATCCAAGTTTCCATGCTGAGCACAATGATCTCTGCAAGTCTCCGCCAGGGGTGTTTTGGGGGCATTTCTGAGTGTGGTCTGAGCAGCACTGGTGACTGTACATTCACGATGGATTTCACGTAGTCCAGCAACATGCAGGATGGATTTTTTTAAACATGACAATCTGAATCTGCTATGAATTAGCAATAATGATGGGACTGCTCATGGCGTTGGTGCTGGAGGAGTTTGGCTTGCAAAATTTTGGCTTGAGTATCCGGAGGATAGGCACATAGATGCCTTCTAAGCTACTGATTGTTTCTCTGCAGTGTATCCTATGCCTTTCCCAAACCTATCCTCCTCACCCTTTCCAAGACCCCCTAAGATTCCCACCCCCTCATCTCTTCCACTGCAATACCAAATCCCCAGTGACCCACTCTCTGGCACTTGAAATGTTTTATATTTTTATTTATTTGTTTTTTTTAATCAAGAATCTAGTTTATCAAGAATCAAAGCGGTCTACAGGGAACCATAACATTTACAGTGAACACAACTAAAGTATTGAATGAGATTTCCATGCAGGGTAATTCGCAGCAACTTATTTACAATTACAAACATATTTACAGAGAGGTTATGAGGCAGTTTACAACATTCCATTTGAGGTAATTACATGTGTGGCAGCTGATGAGTGAGCATGTTGGGTGAGCGTTGAACATTTTTTTTCATTTATGTTGATAGAACATCCTAGAAAGAGTAGTTACTCACCTGTAACAGGTGTTCTCCAGGAGCAGCAGGAATCAGTCCTCACATATGGGTGACATCGACGTCGATGGAGCCCCTGCGGAGCATTTCCCCAGCTTTCTATGAAAGCCTTTGGGAATACTGCACGCATGCGCGGTCCCCTTCCCGCCTAAAGGTGCCATCTTGCTCAGTCAAATGACATAGCTAAAAAACAGCACACAAAAAATATAAGAATAAACTATGTACAACTGCAACTCCCAGGGGAGGAGGGAGGGTTGTGAGGACTGATTCCTGCTGCTCCTGGAGAACAGCTGTTACAGGTGAGTAACTACTCTTTCTCCAGGACCAAGCAGGAAGTCAGTCCTCACATATGGGTGACTCCCTAGCTCTGGGCTACCAGGAACCCAGGCTGAACAAGAGAACTCCCTCTAGTCCCAGCATCAAAGAAAGGCTTTTCACTGAAAGAACCTCCACCGGTAGCCCAACGGAGGACTGGAGGGCAGGAGTTGCCTAAACCTCAAAGAGATTCCGGAGTACTGCCTGGCCAAAAGCACTGTCCCTACGGGACTCCCTCTCCAGGCAGTAATGGGCCGCAAAAGTCTGGCTTGAGGACCAAGTTGCAGTCCTGCAGATGTCTGTACAGAGCGGAGATGAGCTACTGAGGCAGCCATAGCCCTTACATGGTGGGCCGTGACCCGATCCTGCAAGGGAAGGTCAGCCGCCCTGTAAGCCCAGGTGATAGTCAGCCACCCATATGTACAAGGTATGCTTGGACACAGCTAACCCCAAATTATTAGGGTCAAAAGAGATGAAGAGCTGAGTAGCCCTTCTATGTCCCTGCGTTCGGTCAAGGTAGAAGGATAAGGCCCTCCTACAGTCCAGGGTATGCAGGACCGCTTCAGCCTGGCTTGCATGAGGCCTAGGGAAGAATGTTGGAAGAACCACCTCCTGGTTGAGGTGGAAAGAGGAGACAACTTTTGGGAGGAACTTTGGATGAGTCCTAAGGACTACCCTGTTCCTACAGAATCGGGTGTAAGGCCTGTCACAGACCAGGGCCTGAAGCTCACTCACTCGTCTGGCCGAGGTTAAGGCTAACAGGAAGAGAGTCTTCCAGGAAAGGAAGCAGAGAGGACAAGTAGCCATCTGCTCAAAAGGTGGGCGAGTCAGTTGTTGCAAGACCACATTCAACTCCCACTCAGGGGCTGGAGGACGGACAGGAGGCTTAAGCAAGAGCAAACCCCTGAGGAACCGGGACACCAAGGGGTGAACCGACAGAGAGTGTCCTTCCACCAGAGTGTGGTGAGCTGCCAGAGCTGAGAGGTGGACCCGAACAGAATTGGACTTAAGGCCCTGATTGGACAAGTGCAGCAGGTACTGAAGTACTACTGGTACAGCACAGGAGAAAGGATCCTCTGTACGCAACTGACACCACACAGAAAACCTTTTCCATTTCAGGGCATAGGTTTTTCTAGTGGACTGCTTCCTAGAGGCCAGGATGACCTCTTCAACCTCCGGAGGTAGGCCCCAAGGAGCCAAAACTACCCTTGCAGCTTCCAGGCCATCAAATTGAGAGATTTGAGATTGGGGTGCAGAAGAGACCCTTGGTCCTGAGAGAGAAGGTCGGGCTGCAACCCCAGAGGTAATGGAGTGTCCACTGCTAGTTGAAGCAGAAGTGGGAACTAAGGTTGCCTCGGCCACCTGGAGGCTACCAGAAGGACCGAGGCCTTGTCCTGGAGAATCTTGAACAGGGTTCGGGCCACCAAAGGCGTGGGAGGAAACGCATACAGGAGGCCCTGGGACCAGGAAATTAGAAAAGCATCCGCTGCTATCCTCAGAGGATGCAGTTGCCTGGAGCAGAATCTGGGCAGCTGTCTGTTCAGGGGACTGGCAAATAGATCTATGGATGGAAGTTCCCATCTCAGGAAAATCTTCTGAACCACCAAGGGATGGAAATTTTGAGTTTATTAAACAAGCAACAAAATACAGACAAAAAGTAGAAACAATCACCCCAACCCCCCCAAAACCCCCACCCCCGACATAGCACAAAACAAATATCACAAACCCCCCCGTGACCCACCTCCCCAAACCCACCACCAAACCCAGTAATAAACACACGTGCCCTCCTCCCAACCACAGCCCCCAAAAGGTCCTTATCAATGTCCATGTCCCCTCCCCCCCCTCAGTCCAATGTCCATGCCCGACCCCTCCTCCCCCTACCAGACCACCCCAGCAGAGCCCACACATTGCATCTTGCAGTCCCTGAACCCCTGCCCCGCACAACACCCCCACCAATCCAAATGTCCAAATGTCCAGTCTGTCTGACTCTCAGACTCCCTCTCCCCACCCATCCAGAAAATAAACCCCCTATCCCTATCCCTCCCCCTTCAGACCCATCCCATCCAAACAAACACTTCCAAACCAAACCTCCCCATCCTTTCCCCCCAAATCAAATGAAAACAGAAGGGCCCCTTTAGCCCATCCCCAACACAGTCCCACCAAGACAAATCATAATGAATCAAATACAGCAAAAGCAAAATACAAGAGAAAATATAACCCTTGTGTTGCCCAACGGAGCGGGATGCCCAAGACACAAAAAGAACAAACAAACACGAAAAACAAACATATTGGGTCGGCCACCCTCTAAGGAGAAAGGGAAAAGGGAAAGCGGACAACCGGTCACAACCCCTTATGGAGCCCCGGCTCACCCCCCCCCCCTCCCCTCCCGGGAGGAAAACATCCCAAAATCATAATGAGAAGGAAACCCCAGGGAAGGGAAAACTAACCCCTCCTATCACACCCCTCCCCCCAGGGAACAACACAAAAAAACAAAACAAAAACCTCACAGTCCTACAGGGACGAAAACCCCAGGGAACCCCTCCCCCTCACGGGGGGCGAAGGGTGAGGTGACGCCACAGACGCTCCCAACGATGAGCCTCCACCACCCTCCTTTCACGTTGCGCCATGCTGGACACTTCCTCCAGAATGTCCCGCACCACCTCGTCGAGGGGCAGGACCAACCCCCGGGTCGAGACATGACAGCGCGCTTGCCACAGGTGGTAGCGTACCACGGCCGTGACTAGGTAGAGGGTCCCGGAGTCCTGCCTTAGAGGAAAGGACCAGGCCCCGTATACCCACTCCGCATACGTGAGGAGGGAAAGGTCGCGCAGGTGAAGAGCAGCGGACACCAACCGGCAGGCCTCCACGTTGAAGGGGCACTGCCGGAGGAAATGGTCCATGGTCTCCGCCTGCCCCTCACACCCGGCCCTCGGACAGACCCGCTCGGCCTGTGACCTGTACTTGAGGTTGTCCCTCACGTACAAACGCCCGTGGAAAGACAACCAGGCTACATCCCGAACCTTCTTCGGTAGCCGAGGGGAGTTCAACAGCCGAAGGCCCCGCTGCATCACATCCGCCGGACAGTCCCGCAGGGCCCACCGTGGTTGATAGTGAGAGGTGAGAACCATCCGGTATAAGCCTTTCCGCCCCAAGGACTGGGCGAGCGGGTCGGTCACCCCCCACCGCCGAATGAGCCCCACCATCACGAATACGTACGATGGGGCCTGTTCCCCTCTCCGGCGCACACGTGGGACCGAGGACGCCCCCTCCCACTGCTCCCAGAAGCGGGAGAACCATTCCCGATAGGAGGCCACCCACCAGACCCCACCCCCTTCCCGCATCCTACCCAAGTGGAACGCCATAGACAAGACTGACAGGAAGACAAGGGGGTGCAACATACCCAAACCGCCCTCTGCCCGATCCAGGCAAACGATGTTGCGCTGGACGGGGTTCAAGCGGTTACCCCACAGAAAACAGAAAAAGACAGCACAGACAGACGCCTGACGGGACAACGGAAGGACGAAGACCGTGGCCACGTGCAGAAGAA
Organism: Ichthyophis bannanicus; assembly: GCA_033557465.1. Classification (NCBI taxonomy): domain Eukaryota; kingdom Metazoa; phylum Chordata; class Amphibia; order Gymnophiona; family Ichthyophiidae; genus Ichthyophis; species Ichthyophis bannanicus. The sequence continues at coordinate 225,844,984 of CM066031.1, forward strand.
AGAGAGGAAGCAGAAACGTCCCGAGGAGTTTGATCTTCTCCTCGTACGTACACCTCCACCCCCTCCACCGCAGCACCCGACACCGTGCAGTCTCGAGACAACGGTCCCAATTGGACTCCGCACAGTCCTCCGACCCGAAGACGAGGCCCAAAACGCGGACCTCCCCCACGGGAGGAGGAAAGGGGGCGCAGGAAGGCGGGGAGGCCTCCGAGGAGCCCAACCACAGCGTCTGGCACTTGCTGTGGTTGACAACAGAGTGGGCTACCTCCGAGTACTCCTCCACGGTCTCCCGCAGGGCCTCTACCCCTTCAGTGCCATCCACGTAAACTGAGATGTCGTCAGCGTAGGCAACGACGGACACCGGGGGCGCACCAGGCGCCTCCAGGCCCCGCAACCCACCTGAGGACAATCTCCGGAGGAAGGGGTCGAGGGAGAAAACATACAGCAGGGGGCTCAAAGGGCACCCCTGCCGCACCCCCGAGGCGACACCAAACGGCCGTCCGAGCCACCCGTTAATAAACGGGAAGCTCACCCCCCCTCGGTACAGCGCCTGCACGACGAAGAGGAAACCTGCGGGTAGGCCGAAGTGCTGGAGCACCACCCACAGGTACCGGTGACTGACTCGATCGAAGGCCTTGGACTGATCCAAGGAGACCAACCAGTGGTCCCGTTGGAGCGACCGGCCTCTTTCCACCATCTCCCGGACTGTGGCGACAGCGTCCAGAACCCCTCTCCCCCGAACGGAACAATACTGGGAAGGGGACAGCAAATCGCCCGACACCTCCACCAGTCGGTTGGCCAAACACTTGGCCATGATCTTCCGGTCCGCGTTCAGAAGAGAGAGCGGCCGCCAGAAGTCCAAGGAGCTATCGTCCTTCCCCTTGGAGAGCAGCAGCAGGACAGACTCGCGAAATGACCGCGGGAGATACCCCGTGTCCATGATCTCCTGAAACAGGGAGGTCAGGAAGGGGGCCAGCTGGGCAATGAAGGTGCGATAGAACTCCACAGGAGCCCATCTCGCCCCGGCACCTTCCCCAACGGCATGGCACGAATCGCCCTCTCCACCTCCACCTGCTGAATCGGTTGCAGCGAGTGCATCAACCTGTGCCTGGACCACAGCCGAATACACCGGGGGAAGGCCCAGGTACGTTCGGATATGGGTGAGGTCCACGGGGCGATCCCCAAACAGGTCCGAGAAGTATTCCCCACCATCCGCAAAAGGTCCTCCTGGGAGGTATGAATGGTACCGTCCTCGCCCCGCAGGGCCATGACCTCCCGACGCTGAACCCTCTCCCTGCAAGTCCGGAAAGGGTCTGGAGTGGCGCCCCCACCGGCCGCTTCCCTCGAAGAAGCATAGGGAGGCATGGCGATCGTAAAGCAGTCCACGGAGCTGGACGCGCACCTCTTCAACCTCCTCCCGCTCTGCCCCTCGGGATACCAAACGATACAGCGACCTCCGGAGGACAGTGTAAGTGAGGTAGCGGGATCGAGCCATGGAGGTACCCCGGAACGGAAGAGTTGTCGGGCACGCGTCTTCACCTCATCCCACCAGGCGCCACGGGAAGGAAAAACACTCAGCAGGGTCTCCTGGTCTGCGAGAAAGGCCAAGAACTCCTGGACCACCTCTGATGTTGCCAACAACTGCACATTGAGTCGCCACAGGCCAGGACCCCTGCTAAGCTCCTCGTGGTTGGCTAGGAAGGACACAGAGAGGACGCGGTGGTCCGAAAAGTCAACCGCCTGCAACTGCGGAGGGGAACACTCCACCCGGGCACTCACATATATCCGATCGATACGACTCCTGCAGGTCCCATGGTAGTAGGTGAAACCCGGCGACCGTGGAAAGGCCCGGTGGAAAACATCCACCAGGTCAGCCGTCCGGGTCATCTCGGCCAAAAAGAGGCCCTCGTAACTAGGTGGGCAACGCTCCCCCCCTCGGTCCTGCAAAAAGGTGGTGGTGTTGAAATCCCCGGCAAGGACCACCAAACGGGAGGTGTGTAAGTAGGGGCGGATAACCCCGAACATGGTCTTCCGCGCCAACTTAGACTGGGGGCCGTAGACCACTACGAAACGAAACCGATGGGGCCCGCAGTAGCCATCTAAAAGCAGACACCGGCCCTGCTCCAGTTCCCACACGTACTGCACCTGAAATCGGTTAGACGTGAACAAAACCGCCACTCCTGCGTAGGGCTGTGCCGCAAGGGACCAGTACGAAGGGCCCCACCCTCCACTCCCGCTTCGCCCGATGAAGGCTAGCGAGCGAGGTGAGCCTGGTCTCCTGCAAGAAGATGACATCCAGCCCACTCGTAGAAAGAAAATCATAGGCCATAGCCCGCGCCTGGTCTGAGAAAATGCTGGCCACGTTGATGGTGGCGCACGAGAACGCAGGAGTGCACGCCATGCCTATTTCGAGTGCAGTGACCCTTTCCTCCTCTTCTCACCAACCCCGGGATCCCCAGAATCCCGCTTGCAGGACAGGCCTGCGAGCTCAAACAACTCCTCCTGGTCCACATCGACCACCTCGAGGATCTCCTCCTCCTCCCGCTCGACCCTGTCACCCCAGGAGGTGCTGGCGCCCCCGGGACCACCAGGCAAAGCTGTCGCGAGGGCAGGCCCAGCCCCTACCGGAGGAGGAGGTACAAACGGGTCAGGGGTCGGAGGAATGACCTCCTCCGTGGGGTCCACCACCTGTGCAGCCCCCCCTCCCCGGACAAAGACTGAGACAATACGACAGTGCCCACCCCCGCGGGGGAGGCCAGGGCGGCTGGGTCAGCAGGGGGCTCCTGCGAAGGCCCCGAACCCAACCGCGGGGGTACAAGGCCATCCTCCCTCACCCGTCGGGCGCCAGTATCCCCCTTGATTGGAGGACCCTGACTGCGGCGCGCCTTCTGCACCTTTGAAGGTCGCCGCTGAGGAAGAGGGGCCGCCCCCGCCGCCAACCGCTCCAGCCGAGCGCCGCACAGGAAGCCCTGCCTCCACAGGCATGCCCTCATCCACCTCAGCCGCATCAGTAGCCAAGAAGACGAAACGGTTGACGTCCAACACGGGCTCTACTTCCATCAATGGGGAGGTCTCCCGCTTCTTCCTCTTGGACTTGCCACCCTTGGAAGGGACCGTGGTCCATTCCTGAGGTGGCACCACCCGCAACCCACTATCCTGTCGTGACACATCAACCTCCACCACATCAACCCTCTCCTCCCTCCTACCCAAATCCCCTCCCCCTGGTGGCTCCCTCGGTTCAATGGACTCCTCCACCCCAGGGCCCCCTGGCTCCTCCTGAGGGAGAGGGTCCTCCACAACCTCCTCCCGCACAGGAGCCCGAGGTGGGGCGACGGCATCCCCCCCCGGTCCATTGTGTGATGCGGAGGGGCAGCGGGCAAAGGGGTGGCCCAACTCCCCACAAAGGTTACACCGGATAAGCAAACACCCAGCCGAGGCATGACCCCGTCCACCACAACGGGTGCAGACCTGCTCGGGACAGTTCATGCTCAAATGGCGGAATGAGCCACAGCGGTGACACTCGCGGGGTTTGCCCGGGTAATAGCACAAGATGCGATCCCGACCGAGGAAACCGGCCGAGGGCACGTGCTGCACCACGTTTCCCACCTCACGTAAACGGATCCTGCCCTTCCACGACCCGTCCCACACCCCTAGGGGCCCAGCGCCCTTAACCAGGGGTGCGAGAAGCACCGCATGGCGCGACAACCAAAACTGGATGTCCTGCCCTGGGAGCGACTCATTCCTGGATAGGATGGTCACAGGTACCGTCCCCTGGCGAGAGATAGGCACAACACGAAAGTCAGCCCACCCTCCCTGCCCCCTCTGCTGCTGGTATCGGTCCCAGAAAATCTCCAGCCCCCGTCTCAGCATGAAACTAACATCATATTCAATGGTGTTGTTCATGTGGATAAAGGCGTAGAGATCTCCTGGGAGAAACCCCAGCCCAAGGACCATCCTCAAGACCTGTTCCCTGGCTGGAGGGGACCCCTCCCCAGCCCATCGGATCTGCGCCACGTTGCGCCGTCGGACCTCACCCCCTACTCCCCTTTGAAACCCTCCCCCTCCCCCTCCTCCTTCCCCTCCTACGGGACCATTCCCCTGCATACCTCCCCTCCCCCCACCCTCCCCGACGTCCCCGGAATGGTGCCCGACCCCTTCAGAGCCTCCGCAAAGGTACGGAGGGGGGGAGCCGACCCCCCAGCCTCCATCCCCCGCCCTTCTGGACGTTCTCCTCCTCCTTCCACCTGCGGGGGAACCTGTTGCCGGACCACAGGATCCGTGATCTCCTCACTTGGAGCAACCTGAGGACTGGGTAGGGTCAGCTCCGCAAATACAGAGTCCGGGATGCTCTCCCTTCCGGTTCCCTGGGTACCACCCAGAACCCTGGATCATCCCCCGTCGCCACCGCCTGATGTTGAAATGCAGCAAAGGCCCCAGGAGGGCCCGTCGGGGTCTCCAAAGCCAATTTTAAAGCGGCACAAACCTGGTTCTCGTTAATACCCAGGGAACCGGAAAACCCCCCCAAACTTCCATCCTGCTTCTCCGACCCAGCAGAAGGCTCCTGGGTCTCGGCCACCACTACCGGGGACGAACCCCGCTCCCCTTCAATCCCGGATGCCAGGGGAACCATCCTCTCCCTCACTCCCCCTTCTAACATCCCCTTCCTTCCATCCTGAGCAACCTCCCCCTCCTGCCCCACAACGAAACCTGTCGTCCGCTCCCCCTTTCCCTCCGCCATACTCTCCACCAACCCACCGTCCTCCACTCCCTGCATGGCCACCGCCAACAAGGCAGGACCATCTCGGGACAGCGGGGCAGATCCCTGCATAGCAAAACCCCCTAAACAGCCACCCCCCTGCCCCTCTGCCCTCTCAGGTCCTACCTGGTCGTCGGTGCCAGCCGTGGCACAGGGATCCAGAGAAGTCCGGCCGGTAGCCAAGGCTCCAGCAGGGAGGGCGGACACCCCCCTGCGAGCCAGGCCCACCTCAGCCATGCCACCAGACAGGATAGACACCGGTGCATCCCGCTCCGCTGATCCAGAACTCAAAGATAGTGGCCCCCTATCTTTCCCTATCCCTTTACTCATGCCTTTCCGGCGCCAAACAGCCGCCTCAGGGAAAGCCGGGCGGCCATCCCGTAACTGTTTGAGCACCGGAAAAACATCCACATTAGGGGGGGCCGAACTTTCAACCTCCCCCCCACCCAAAACCATGGTAGATTGTACAGTCCCTTGACGCTGCAGATCCAGACAGGGAATAGACAAATCAGCCACCCTCCGGATTTCCACAGACTCAGCAGGCTCAAAGGACGGGGGGCAGCCAGTCTTCAGGCTCCTGGCCACATTGAGAGAGGGCTCAGCCAAAGCAGATGAAATACTGCTCCGCGGGATCGTAGAAGGCATCCCTGAAGCTGCTGTTGCTGAATCCAATCCCCGACAGGAGGGAACAGCAGACAAACCCCTACTGGGCAGCACCGATGCCCCTCCGACAACAGGCCTTCCGATGGGGATCCGGTCTGCATTCCTGGAACCGTGCCGGTGCTTCAGTGACAGGAGAGGAGAAGGAGAAGTAGCAGTGACACACTTCCGGGTTTTCCCGGAAGTGACCTCATGATCTTCACGGCGGCCATCTTTGTAGTCCGAAGTATTGGGAAAACACCCTGAACGACATCCCGCATCGGGGCTCCCTGCTCTAGACCAGTGTCTCTCTCTACCTGCATCCCTCGGTGATCATGCTGCCAGGAATCTTCTGCCTCTGGATTTGTGTATGACGCTGGAAAATGGGTCTCAGAAATCCGCGATTTTTGGGGGGGAAGGATATCACCAGTCCCCTCCCTGACAGTGCTGCAAACAGAGCTTTCTGGACAGGGAGCCACTATACCAGCCCTTGGAGGTGGGACAGCGACCGGACCAGGGCTCACAAAGTGGGCAACTCTCCTTCCAGTCCGATGAGACGTATTCAGGTAAGGGTCCTTGGACCATCTATCCTCTTCTCCCCTTGCCGGGGCATAATAGGAAAAGGGCAGACTATGAGAATGGGGAGTCCCAGCCATCCAACCTACCCCCGGGGGCCCCCCCTGAACTGCTCCCTGTACTGCCCATCTATCATAGGCCTGATATATTTCTGTGAGGGACCCACAACCCTGCTGCTTGAGGTATATTATTTCTCGGTTTTTGCCCTTCAAGGCCCGCTTCACCCCTTTCCAATAGGTGACATAGGCCACCCATTCCTCCCCGGAAATGGTGGCCTGCAGGCTCTCCAGGTGGGAGAGCTGGGCTCGCAGCTGGGCCGCCTCCTCCTGGAGACCCCGAAGCCGTCGCACCGCTGCTACAATTGCCTCAGGGGCCCTAGCGGGCTGCTGGTAAGAAGGCAGGACCGACCCCTCCCCCTCATCCTCACTGGAGGAGGTAGAGGCCTCCTCCAGGACCCGAGGTGGAGGGGGGAACCCACCTCCCTCAGTACTACATTCCACGGTCCTCCAGGGTCTCCCCAGGGCCTCTCCCTGCTGCCACCCAGCCTCCACACCATGCCTGGGGAGAAGACAGGAGCCTCCTCCCTGGGGTGGCGGGCCCATACCTCCATACCTGTGGGTCCCTCGGTCCTGGCCAAGTGCAGTCCTACTGGGGGAAGCCCCCTCCCGGGGTTCCAGCTGTTCCAGGTTACGGGTTCCGCCAGCCACTTCCAAAATAGGAGGCCCACCCGGCTTGGCAGGCCTCTGGGCCTGGGCCTCCCCCTCCGGAGGCGGCCCAGGTCCCGACATCCAGGCACGAGCAAAGAAACAGGAACCTCTCCCTAGCAGGAGCTCTGCTCAACTGAGCCTCTCAGTGCTGCAGCCAAACAGGAAGTGGGTGGAGCTGCCACTCGTGGGGCTGCAGAATCCTGCTCAACCTGTCTGCCAGGTAATTTTCCTGGCCAGGAAGATAAACCGCCCTGAGCAACATGTTGCGCCTGAGCGCAAACAAGCAAAGGTCCTGCGCCTCCTGACAAAGGAGCCTGGACCCAGTGCCACCCTGTTTGTTCACATAAAACATGGCTACCTGATTGTCTGTTTGTACTAAGACAGACTGGTGGTCCAGGGTTTGAGAGAAAGTCTTGAGGGCTAAGCGAATAGCCCGCAGTTCCAGTAGATTGATTTGCTGCTTGGCCTCCCAGGGAGACCACAGGCCCTGGGTGCACTTGCCCAGACAGTGTGCTCCCCAGCCCTGCAGAGAGGCATCGGTGGTCAATACCACTGTGAACCCAGCTGGCTGAAAAGGCATCCCTTTCAGTAAGTTGGGGGGATGCAGCCACCAACGTAGGGAGTGCAGGAATGGTCTGGACACCCTTAGTCTGTCTCTGAGGCTCCCTGTGGCCTGCGACCACTGAGTTCTGAGGCACCATTGCGCAGGCCTCATATGAAGCCTGGCATGGGGAGTCACATGTACTGTTGAAGCCATGTGGCCAAGAAGCCTCAGGCAGAGCCTGGCGGAGACCAGTGACCTGCTGAGAAACTGGTTTTCCAAGGATATCAGTCTTTGGGCTCTGTCCTCTGGCAAGAAAGCTTTTGCCTGCAGAGAGTCTAGCCTTGCTCCTATGAACTCCAAGTTTTGGGAGGGGAGCAAAGTGGACTTTGCAAAGTTTATGACAAACCCCAGGTGCTGGAGTAGAGAAATCGTTCGGAGGGTGGCTTGCCTGGCCTCCTGGCACGTCTGACCCCTGATGAGCCAGTCGTCCAGATAGGGGAAGACAAAGATACCCTGATTCCTTAAGTAGGCCGCCACCACTGCCAGGCATTTGGTAAAGACCCTGGGGGTGGAGGTGAGGCCAAATGGCAGCACTCTGTACTGATAATGGTTTCCTCCCACAATGAACCTGAGGAACTTTCTGTGGTCTGGATGAATGAGGATGTGAGTGTACACATCCTTTAGATCTAAAGAGCATAGCCAATCTCCCTGCTGGAGGTAGGGCAGAAGTGTTCCAAGAGTAAGCATCTTAAACTTCTCCTTCTCTAAGAACTTGTTGAGATTTCTGAGGTCGAGAATAGGCTTGAGGTCCCCTGTTATCTTTGGTACTAGGAAGTACCTGGAGTAGAAACCGTGACCTTGTAGGTGGAGAGGCATAGGCTCCACCGCCTTGTCTCGCAACAGACCCTGGAGCTCCTGCAGGAGGAGGGCTGTATGGAGAGGAGGCCTTGGAGGCTCTCCTGGAAAGTAGGGAGGAGGCAACTGATGAAAATGAAGCATGTAGCCCTTGTGGATGATGCTTAGGACCCAATTGTCTCCTGTAATGTGTGGCCACCGGTGGGCAAACAGGGCTAGTCGACCTCCTGTACAGGGATGGGACAGCAGAGACGGAGAGGCTATGCCTTGAGAGTCAAAAACCCCCACCCTGCTGAGTGGGAGCAGGATCTGGAGGCTTGGGGGCCTTCTGCCTACAGGGCCCATGTCCCTGCCCCTTGGCCTGCTGACCCTGTGGAGGAGCGGGGGAGGCCTGGTAAGGTGGGAACTGTTTGTAGGCAGCTGCCTTCCTCAGGTAAAAGGACTTCTTACCCAAGCCCTTCTTCTTATGTGAAGGGGCAGAAGTCGTTCTAGACAGCCTTGTCCTCGTGAGGTGCTCGGTTTCGAGCTCAGCAGCCTTCTCGGCCATGGGCTTGCCAAAAAGGTTCTCACCTCAGCAAGGGACATCGACTTGTCCTGAACCCATGGCTCGAGGTCCGTTGACTGCAGCCATGCCTGGCGTCGAGCCGCGATGCCGGCTGCCGCAACACAGGCCGAGGCCTCGAAGCCATCGTAGGCGGCTCGGGACATGAACTTAGAGCATTCCCGGATCCCCGAAGACAAGGACTTGAACCTCTGCAAAGGTTCCCCGGAGAGACCAGCAGAGAACCCGGCAAGCTCCTTTGCCAGGTCCCGCAGGTACATGCCCATGTACAGCTGGTAAGACTGGACACGGCAAGCAAGCATCGAGCCCTGGAAGCACTTTCTACCAAACGCATCCAGGTTGCGGGCCTCCCGGCCGGGGGGCACCACGGAGTGCATCTTCTGGCTTTTCAGACGATGCATGGCCGATTCCACCACCATGGAATGGTGAGGTAGCTGCGCCTTCTGAAAACCAGGGCTCTTACGGAGTCGATAAATGGAATCGGCCCGCTTGCTTAGAACCAGCGCCGAGGCCGGTGCCTCCCACATCCGGAAGAGGAGCCGTTCCAGCATCGGAGGAACCGGCACAGTAAAGGCCTCCTTCAGAGGAGAGTCATACTGGAGGGCCTCGAGCTCCTCGGTTCGAGGCTCCTCCTCGGGGTCTGCCGGGATCGCCAAAGCAGCGGCCATATCCCTAACGAACTCCGAGAACCGGGTATCCTCCGGAGGGGACCTACTCTGGGGCTCAGACTGCGGTGAGTCCGACAGGACGCACCGAGTCTTGAAGGTATCGGGGGACTCCTCGTCCTCCGTCTCCAAGGCGGACTCGTCCGAAGAGGAGTCGGGCTCCGACCGCGCGGGGCCCGGCAGCACCCGCCCCGACACCAGAGGCACCGGCGTCGACGCCCTCGGTCCCGACCGGGAGGTCGAGGGTGACCTGACCGAGGACGACCTCGAGCCTTCATGGTCTCGAGTATCAGCTCGGTCTCCGGGATCGACTTCGACGTCGATGTCCCGGTGGTCGGGGTAGATGCGCCTGCGAGGCTGGCCATCAGCATCCACTGCTGATCCATGAAGGCAGACAGTCTGCACTCCAAGGCTGTCAGCCTGAGACCCAGCTCAGGAGACTCAGCAGCCACCGACTCGGGCCCCGGCAGCACGGGGCCCGACGTCGGCTCCCTGGGAGGAGAGTCCTTGAGGACAACAGGACTTACGTGTCCAGCAGACTCCGGCTCCACCCAAGGTACTTTTAATGGCTTCTCCTGTTCCACAGGCCCGGGACGGCAGTCGGGGGTCCGAGACCTAGCCCTCGAGGAGCCAGGGACCTCTGACGACGACGCCCTCGCGAGCCGCTTCTTCCTCTTTCGCTCCCAATCGGGGGACCCCCTCTCCGAGGAACCCCGATGATGCTTGGGGTCAGATTCCCGAGACGTAGAGGCCTCAGACGAGGTCCGGGCCCGGCCGGAGGCCGAATCCGAGAAAAGACTTTCATTTTTGTGCTGACGATTTCGCATTGCCTTAGTGGACATTTTCCCACATGGTCCACAGATCTTAGGATCATGGTCAGGACCGAGGCACCAAAGGCAGCAGTCGTGTGTGTCGGTGAGAGACATTAGTTTCTTGCACCGATCACACTTCTTAAAACCACTGGAAGCCATCGGGGAAAAAAGAGTCCCCGCGAGGTCAAAGGACCGGCCTTCCAGGGAAAAAGAAAAAAAGGGCGCGAACGCTAGCCATGAAGGGCAAAAACCGAAAAATAAGATCGGGCTTGATACCGGTGTACCGAACCCAGCGAGAAGGGGAACCGGCGTCGAACCGGAGAAAAACCCGCGAAGAAATCGCAGGGATCCGAAGAAAAAAATCTAACTGTTTTCCGGGTGAACTAGGACAAACATCCGACGGGCTCCACGGAAAAAGAGAGACTGAGCAAGATGGCACCTTTAGGCGGGAAGGGGACCGTGCATGCGTGCAGTATTCCCAAAGGCTTTCATAGAAAGCTGGGGAAATGCTCCGCAGGGGCTCCATTGACGTCGATGTCACCCATATGTGAGGACTGACTTCTTGCTTAGTCCTGGAGAACATCCATTTCTCTTTATATATATCTATAATGCTCTGAAAAGAGTAGTGTCTTGATCTTTTTCCGGAACGTGGATACGTTATTTATGTTTCTTATTCTGTCTGGATGTTCCAAAATGTGGGGACATAGTAAGAAAAGGCTCTATTGCTTGTTGATTGATTGGTCCATCTGAATTCTGTCAGGATGGCCAGGGAGTTCTGAGTAATTCCCCTTCTTTGTCTGTTATTTGGGATCTTATTAATTAGAGATCCAAGGTGGGATGGGGCTATGTCATGGATTAGTTTGAAAGTGATGATCAAGTTTTTGTACTGGATTCTTCTGTGTATGGGGAGCCAGTGTAGTTGTCTCATGCAAATGCAATGTGTGCCTTTGAGTCAGTGCTGACTCCTGTCGACCCAGAAGCTCCTGGGTTTTCTTGGCAGGGTGACCAGAAGTAGATTGCCAGGCCTTTCTTCTGAGGCAATGGAGGGTTAAGTGACTTGCCCAAGGCCATAGGGAGTGCTAGTGGGAACTGAACCTTGGCTGCTTGGTTACCAAGCCAGTGTACTAACCACTAGGCTACCCCTCCACTCCAGTTGTCTCATAATGGAGTGGAGGAGTGGCCTAGTGGTTGGGGCAAGGTACTTCAGGCCAGAAGGTCAGGGGTTCAAATCCCACTAGAGGACAGCAACCTTGGACCGGAAGGATTGGGGTTTCTAGTCCCACAGGTGCTCCTTGTGGTCTTGGGCAAGCCACTTAACCCTCCATAGCCCATGTTCCCTGTAAAATAGTTATCTCCAAGTTATAATGCCCTGTTCAATGTAATTTCAGTTTGTTCAATGTAAACTGCACTGATGCAGAATAGCACAGTATATAAGAGAATTAAAATAAATAAATAATGGGAGTGATATGTTCAGATCTGAGGGCCTTCTGGATTACACAAGCTGCCATGTGTTGTGCCATCTGCAGAGGCATCAGAGCGTGGTTAGAAAGTCCCTGTAATCTACTATTGCAAAAGTCGATATGTGGGTAGATCATGGCCTGTAAGACTGACCAGAAGTCATATGGTTCTAGTTAAAGGGCCTCAGATGATGCAACATTCTTATTTTTCTGTAGATGGCTTGGGTTGCATTGCTAATGTGGGATGTTAGATTTAGGTTTTGGTCTAATGTTGCCCAGTTCCTTGCTGCCTACTGTCTGTGCGTGCTCCAGTGTTCTCTGCTGCCTGTACGCGTGTGTGTGTGTGTGAAGATGCCTGTATGGTGCTGTGAATGTTGGTGGCAGGAGCCACTGGGTGTTGGTGGAGGGAGGCAGGAACCATAAATAAGAATGCATGGTTTGCGCTGACCGTGCTGCAGGAGGCCCACAGGAAGCACAGAAGACCAAATAGGAAGCACCCATATCTCAGGGTCTACTGGCCCAGGACCAATTCCTGAACCTCATGGATGAGCAGTGCCTTACCAGGTTCTGTTTTGATAAGGCAGCCATCCACAACTCTGCCAGAAGCTCGAGCTGTCCCTATGCTCCACTACATAGAGAGGCCTACCTATGCCATCTATCTCAAGATCCCCATGGCCCTCATCTTCTTAGCTATTGGAAGTTTTCAGTCCGCATTGGCTGTCTCTGCAGGTCTCAGCCAATTAGCCATCTCATAATGCATCTCACAATTCCTGACAATCTTTCTAACCCACACTACACAATAAGTAGCCTTCCACAGACCGTGCAGGACAGACAGCAAACCATGATCAAATTCCATGAGGTGACCCAGTTTCCATTGGTACTGGGAGTTATCAGTCATGCAAATGTGGCTCTCAGGACCCCATGAGGGAGGGAGGACACCTACCGCAATAGAAAGGCATTCCACTCAGTCAACATGCAGATGGTCTACAATTCATAAAGGGAGATAACTAATGTCTTTCCAAGGTTTCCAGATTTCTGCCATGACTCGTTCATCTTCACCCACTCTGACATCTATGAGAGGTTTGAGAATAGAGATATCACTGGTAGATGATTATTTGGTAAACTCCGCACTAGCCTTCTCCATCTCCTAGATATGTACATGCTTGGAGGTTGCACTGTACCCTGGGAGGTGCAGCACTTGGCTAAAAGAGCCCAGGGCTTCAGTGCCTGCCTAGCACCTGAAACATCCTAATGTCAACCCTTCCTCTGCTTATGCAGGTGACAGATGTTACCCACTAAGGCAGTGGCTCCTGACCCCAATTATGGCATCACACACAGAATCAGAGGAATGGTACAGTAGAGCCTACAGGCATGCAAGTGCAACCAGAGAGGACATTTGGCCAGTCAAGAGTTCTTATGGTACCTTGGCCAATCTGGAGGTAAACTGCTGTACAGCCCTGCCAGGGTATGTCAGATCTTCATGGCCTGCTACATGCTCCATAGTTTGGTACTGAGGCACCGACAACCCTTCCCTGAAGAACAGAATGCAGCAGAACCACATCATGACACAGATGCCCACACCATGACAAAGATAAAGATACTGGCCAACCATACCAACTAGGCATGGCTGCAAGAGACGACCTCATATATTATACAGGAACGTCATGTGAAGATAGGTGTTTATTACCTGACACAAAACATCTGTACAGTCCAATTCTCCATCATCACCTCTCCCACCAACATGCCCATCCTACCTACCCCCCAATCCTCAGTGCCAGCCCTGTGCAACCCCCTCCCCTCTAAACCACCACCCCTAACTTCCCAGTACCAGTCCTGTGCAAACCCCTTACCAGCCCAGTAGAAGCATCACCAACCTCCTCCCCTTTCCCAAGCACCCACCACTTCCACCTCCCCTATCCTCCCCCAACAAGGCAGTCCTCTGTTCTTAAATGACCCCCCTTCAGTAACAACTCCTCTATCATCCCCAAAGGGTGCCAATAGGAAGGCAAGGTTATTTTTCCCTACATCCCTTCTGCTGACCCCTGCCCTCAGTACTTTACCCCCTGCCCCCTTCTCCCAACCCTGACTATGTTGGCATGAGGGTGTGAAGGATGATGTCTTACTGGTGCTTGATGAGCTGTTGGGAGACATCATCCAGCACATCAGACCATAGGGAGCTTTGTGGTGGTGGGGGGGGGGGGGGGAGAAATGAAGATGTTCCATCTTCCATGGAGCATGGTTCCCAAAATGTGAGGAGGTGGCAGTGGCTGGGCAGATGGTAGTGCCAATGCACCAGAACTGGAAGTGGTGGTGGATATTGGAGGCACCCTCCTCTTTGCTTCTCATGCAGACAGGAACACTAGAGGCACAGATGGTACTGTGGTGGTGTCAAGAGTTGGGGGCTATGGCACACTGGTCCATGAATTGATGCAAGTCTCTCTGCAGCCCCATGATGGACTCATTGAGGGGTTCTGTTGTTTGCAGCTGTTTCTCCTGCAGTTGGATGGCATTCCTGGAGGACAAATGACTGTCACAGCAGTTCAATCCTCTCAACAAACTGTGCCTGATGTTGGATATTGTGTTGCTGTAAACATTCAGCATAGTGCAGAAGATGAACATAAGAATAAAAATCTTATACTGGGTCAGACCAGGGTCCATTAAGGCCAGTAACCTGTTTTCAAACAGTAGCCAATCCAGGTCACAAGTACCTGGCAGGTTACACAATGCTTGGATTTCCTGGGTCCCCTTTAATAATGGTTTATAGGCCTTTCCTCCAGGAACTTATCCAAACCTTTTTTAAACCAAGCTACACTAACAGCTTTTACTACATCCTCCAGTAATGAATTCCAGAGTTTGATTATGCAGAGTGAAAACATATTTTCTCTTATTAGTGTTAATTGGATTACCTTGTAGCTTCATTGCATGTCCCCTAGTCTTTCTACTTTTTGTGGAGTAAACAATCTATCTACATGTACCCATTCTACTCCATTCATTAGTTTAAAGACCTCTATCATATCTCCCCTCAGCCATCTATTTTCCAAGCTGAACAGCCCTAACCTTTTAAGCCTTTCCTCATAGGGATATACTTCCATCCCTTTTACCATTTTGGTAGCTCTTCTCTGTATCTTTTCTAATTCTGCTATATCCTTTTTGAGATATGGCGACCAGAATTGTACATAATAGTCAAAGTGCAATTGTACCATGTAATGATACAGAAGCATTATAATATCTATGGCTTTATTCTGCATCCCTTTCCTTATGATTCCTAGCATTCAATTTGCTTTCTTGGTCGCCGCTGCACACTGGTTGGAGGGTTTCAATGTATTAACCACGATCATGCCTAAATCTTTTTCATGGGTGGTGGTTCGTAATGTTGAACCTTGCATTGTGGAACTGTAGTTTGGGTTGTTCTTTGCACTTGTCCACATTAAATTTCATCTGCCATTTGGACATCCAGTCTTTGAATTTATAAAAGCCATCTTGCAATTTTTCACAATCCTCTTGTGCTTTAACAACTTTGAATAATTTTGTGGCATCTGCAAATTTGATCCACAAAAGTACACTGCCTCCTATCCCATCACTTTTTAATTTCGCCAAGAGTCTCTCATGAGGGATCTTGTTAAAGGCTTTCTGAAAATCCAGATATACTATATTGACTAGTTCACCTTTGTCTACCTGTTTATTCACACCTTAAAACAATGTAGGATTAGTAAGACAAGACCTTCCTTGACCAAATCCATGCTGGTCTTCTCTCATTAAACCATGACCATGTTAGGTAATTTTATTCTTGTAATGGTTTCTACCATCTTGCCTGGTACTGACGTCAGGCAATTATTGTTTGAGATGTTCTCATTGTCATTAGCTCCTGCACGTTTCACACATGTTTAAGTACCATCAAAAGGAGATGGAGGTAAAAGCTCTAGATCTGTCCCCTCAATGACATCCTCCTCCTCCTCCACCACTTGGGCATATGTATGGTCATCACCCTTGGCACCCTGATGTTCCTGGGTTTGAACTCCTGTTCCTCCATCTCAGCTGGGCTGCCACTGTCATCTCTGGTTGTAATGATCTGTGGTGTGGGACCCTTTGCAGGGGTCTGGCTGCTAGGGTCCGCATTGCTGCACTCCATTTCATCTGAAGACTCATCTCCTATAAGTAGGAAATGAAATTCACTCATTTACCATCTTCCAGCTGTGTACCCACCACATGTCGTGTTAGTGGTGCATGTCCTTTCCATACAAATATACCATTGATGCAGTGTATGGCATGCTGAGTGGTGGCCATGGCTTTTATTGCATCAGCCTTGGTCATGGCTACTTGCAGCCTACAAATGAAAGGACCAGGGCTGTGGGTAAAATCTACATGAAAAGCTGTGCCCTCCAATAAAACACACTCTGCATGTCCACAACAAGCTACATTTTCAATAGTGCACATTGAGAGGTGGTACTGGCTGGGTAAAGTGTCTGGAGGTATTTCATGAATATATCCCATCACCACATCCACAGTAATGCTCTCGCATCAAAATCCCAAATGTCTATAGATGTGTGCTGGCCACATCCCAAGACAGATGCAGCAACCTGTACAGGAACTGGCAAGTGGCAAAACAGCTGCTGAGCATGAGGGTGGTGATGAGCCTGGTGCAGGGTTAGCAGACAGGGCTCAAATAGTAAGGGCTGAAGTGGATACTGCTCACTTATTATGATAGCAGAAAGTCTGGGGGGAGTCTATGAATCCCTTGGAGGCCTCATTCAGATGCCCTGATACACCTTTAGGGTGATGTGAGGAGAGGTGCTTGATCATTGCAGCCAAGCTGTGTGGGTCACAACCTCTCCACACACAGAATGGACTGGAGGTGAGGTTACCTGAACAATAGCCTATCAGTGCAGCATTGCAGCCACAAGGGTTAGGGACAACTTAACTGCATGCCTATAATATAGTACTAGTGACTATAGCCAAAGTCTCCCCTGCTGCATACATCCATGGCAAGGTATGAGATACATATTTCCGCAATGAGTATTGTTGGTGCATTAAGGTAGTAAGTGATTGCATGCCCACACATTGCACCTAGGTGGAAGGAAAGTAGCAAGAAAAGGTTGCAGAACATGCAGATGAAAGGAGGCACATGTAGGAAGGTGTGCTACAGATACTTACTGTGTTCCTGGGATGCTCTTCATGTATCTAGGTCATAAACATCCCTCACTATCTTCTCATCTATTTTTGGAGTACCTATTGCTCCAGGTTGGTGAGGGGCTGAGGCTGGCCATCTGGTCCTCTCTCCAAGGCCTTCTTCTTGATCTTTCTTTTTATCTCCCTCCACTTGCATTTCAGGTTCTCTGCATCTTGGCTGACGTGGTAGGTGGCATTCAGGTGATGACAGATGCCCAGCCAGCATTTTTGTTTTTGATAAGAACTCACATGGACACCTTTGTGACCCAGAAGCACTCTCTGGTGTTTGAGGCCAGCTGTAACATGAGTTCCACCTCACCCTGGCAGAAATTGTCCTTTCTGGTAACCAACCTTTGTTTGAGTGCTATGACTTGTCCTGACCCAGCACTGATCACAACATTAAAAAAAATGGGGTTGCACATGTGTATATTCCAGTCTTACATATGTACGTGCATAGAGGCGGATTCTGCAGATTTGTTGTGAATTGAGCCGCAGGTGGGCGTGTGTGCAGGATATAAAGGTGCATGGTGACAGTTTTAGAAACAGGGGGAAATTCATGTAGCTAACCTGCTAACATTGCAAAATAGCCAGTTTGTGGACAGCAAGTGTGATATTACTTCAAATACCTCAAACTGCTTTCAATCTAGTTATGGGATTTGGATGCAGTGCCCAGAGCGGGGTACACTCTGTTTGTTGTGGGATGGCTTTTCACCTAAATATGTCATACCTGCATGCATCTACAGCAGGTTGCCCCTTCACAAAAGTTGACTATGTATTGGAGAAGAGCAAGGTGGTGCATGAGACCACTCTGTGTTGCAGTGTCAGATGCTAGATACTAACAATGCCTTCTCTCCTTCCTCTGCAGGTAGCAAGCTGAAACAGGACAGAGTGGGAGGGGTGGGGAAGGGCTTTTAGTTGTGTTTTATCCTTGTAAATAGATGCTCATGAGTGCTCCCACAGTACATTTTACCTTGTCCATACAGCAGAAGGCCCAAGTCTCAGCATCATTGCCTGACAACTTCCATGTATGCTGTGCACTCACATTATCCATTGTCATATGGACCTGTCTGTGTCTGTAGTGTGCTTCCACTGGGGGCAGACCTTTATTAAAGATGCCACTACATTGAGATCCTGTATCCTGCCTCCCTTCTTTGTGTGTCCATGTGCGGTGCATGGTACACTCCCATTCCTCCAAAATGAAGTGCTGGCGAATCCCTCTGCACCTGCTGTGGGCACAGTGATTACCCAATGGGAGTCTAATTGCCGTCAGTCACTACAGAATGAATGTCAGTCAATGGTAGTCCACTGACATGGTGACACCTGTGAGGATGATAGGGCTCCTGACCCACACTGCTGTCAGCAACGGTTAGGCTTGGATGATCCCTGGCACAGGAGTCATGTCTTGCAGTATACTTTCTGGCTGTTATAGAACTATGGTCTGGGGCAAGGTATGCTACAGCAGACATAGTTTGCCTGCTGGCATGGATGTAGGTAGTCCCCCATCAGATCTGCGTTTGCATACCAGTGTCATTTCCCACAAGTCACCTCTTCCCCTGTATTGACCTGTGTATGAGGCAGTAACCAAGTGCTACAAAGAGAGAGGACCTTAAGAGAGGGAGTGTGCATGGGTTGTGCCCCTGAAAGGCAGTTCGGGGGCTATTAGCTCTGTCTGAAGGAGATCTGCTACATCTAGGGTCCCAGTTATGTGCAGTGGCCATGTTCTTGACCAGGTGTCTCCAGGATTTGATGGTGTGGCTGGGGTTGATGTGGCCGACTGAGTTCCCATGCTGTGCATGCAAATGTTCATGAGTCCCAGGGTAGATCCTCACTGCACATGTCTGCACCTGGATGTGCCTGCTTTTTTTTCTGACATTCTGACTTAGACGTCCCAGATTGCAATTAGATGTCCTTTCTAAAATGCCCTTCCACATGTTTTTTCTTGTAACAGGAGAAAAAAGTATCAGAGGTCGGCAGCCCATTCTCCATTGTGTGCATGTACAAATTGCCACTGTGCGTTTTTTTTTTAGAAATGTTTATATTTGAGTAGGGATTTATTTATTTATTTATTTATTTAACAATTATTTCTATACCGCTCTTTCACAAGTATCAAGTGCGGTTTACAATGAACATTATGTTATATGGTATGGGTAGTATCATACCAAGTCATTTTACATAGAACAGGTGAACTAGGTACAGGTAACAGTATAATATTTAAACAGTAAATTATTAGAACGTTAAACTATTAGAACATATGTACATAGTAGATATTTACAATTATCATATATCGCTTGTAGGTGTAAACATTAATTTAATCTTCAAGGCACGTAGTTTTATAATGGTTGTATTTGCTAGTTAACCTGTGTCTCTTTGTGTAGTCTGGCTAGTTTCTGCTCCTTTGTTATAGTGTAATGAGAATAAATGGGTTTTCAGTTTTTTTCTAAATTCCTTTATGTCTGATAGTAGGCGAATGTTGTCAGGAAGGTTATTCCAGAGGATAGGTGCTGAATGAGAGAAGGCTCTCATGTTGGTTTGTTTTCTAGCTTTTGTGTAGTCTTTTGGTACTGTAATAGTGTTTGTGTATCTACTCCTTTGTGATCTTTTATCTATTTCTAAATTGATGAGTGTATTGAGTACTGATGGCGCTAAGTTATTTATTAGTTTAAATGTAGTTAGTAGAATCTTGTATTTTATTCTGCTGTGAATAGGTAGCCAATGGAGTTCAGCCAAGATCGGTGTGATATGTTCGATTGAACTTATATTCATTATTATCCTTGCTGCTATGTTCTGAGTTAGTTGTATCTTTTTAATGTTTTGCTTTGTGATGCCATTAAGGATTAAATTTGCAAAATCAAAATGTGGGGTTATGATAGCTTGAATTATGGTTATGAAGTCTTGTAAGTGAATTAAAGGTCTTAGTTGTCTCAAGGTCTTAAGTTTGTAGTGTATGTTTTTTGTTAGATATTTTATGTGTGAATCCATGTTAAGCTTATTGTCAAGTATCACACCTAGGTATTTTATTTCTTGTTTTATGTTGATCTCATGGTTATCAAGTGTGATGGTGCTTGGAGGTGTGTATGTTTGGTTTTTAGTAATATATAGTACATCAGTTTTTGAGAAGTTAATGTGTAGGTTCTGATCGCTGAGCCATATTGTTAGTTCTTTAAAACATTCTGTTATTTGTTGTAGTGGAGGGTGTGGGATTTTAAATGGTAGGTAAAACATTATATCGTCGGCGTAGATATGATAATGGACGCCATGACGTTTAAAGATGTTGCTGACTGGTTGTAGGTAAATGTTAAACAAAAGTGCTGATAGTGCGGATCCCTGTGGGAGGCCTTGTGTTTGGTTGAATGTGTTGGATGTTTGGTTAAGAATTCTTACTGTTTGGGTTCTGTTTGATAAGTAGGATTTAAACCAGTTATAGACAGTGGATGTAATTCCTATTTGTTGAAGTCTGTTGAGCATTGTTATATGGTTTACGCTGTCAAATGCGGCAGAGATGTCGAGGAATACTAGTAGAAAGCCCATACACATGTATGGCACATTTTTTAAAATCACCATTAGTTTTCTCATGTTTTCCTATGCATGTTTCGCCACCACCTACAGTACACAACCTTTCTAAAATGTGCCTTCACATGAACATGTAGCTTATGCAAGATAACATAAGGTAACATCCCATAGTTCAGTTTCATCCTTGTGATTTCTATGGGCTTAATTCTGGAAATTTATAGCTGGAGATATATGACCTCTGACACTTTTTTCTCCTGTTACAAGAAAAAAACCTTTTAGTGTTGGCTTAGGATATCTGTTATAACCAAGACTGGAAAGTGGGGAATGCTCTCAGACACCATTCCAATATAAAAAACACATAAAATGGACTAGATTGTAAGTTCTGATAAACAGTGACTATCTCTTACATGTCTCTGTACAGTGCTGCGTATGCCTTGTAGAGCTATACAAATGATTAGTAGTAGTAGTAGCAAGGGGACCCTACCTTTCTCTCTCTCTCTCTCTAAAGATATATAAATATATATATATATATATATATATACACAGTGGGTCCAATTCCATTCCATGCGTCTGGGTCCTCTGTGCGTCTGGCCAGAACTGGATGCATAGAGGAAGTCACAATTCCGATCCCATGGGGCACATCTAGCCCTGCGGGATTAGAATTATGAACAGGCCTGTACGTGCAGGCCGGGACCCCAATTCTGTCCAGCCTGCATGTACAGGCCTTTCCCGGCTAACTCAGTCAGTGCCCATCAATGAAGCCACGGCACCATGGCGTCCAGTTGCCATGGCACCACGGCTCCATTGAAGAGCCACGATCCTTGGCCCCTGGCTCCCTGGGCTGCGAGGAATGTCCTAGGCCTCCCCCTGCCTCATCCATGTCTTGGGCCCGCCATCCCCCGATGACTATGGGAGCTAGTTCCCCGTGTAAGTCGCCGGCCTTTTTCTTCTCCCCCCTCCCCCCCCCCCAATACTCCTTCCTAGAACAAGTCTTCTTCTTACATGCTTTGGCAGGTCCAGGGGTTTTCTCTCTATTTTCTCCCAGGGTCTGTCTCCACATGGATTTGTTTTGAACATGCCATGACACACTTAGGCCAGTGTATTTTGGGTATGGTACTGAATCCCTATGTTTTTGAGCAGCATGCCCTGACACCACGGCAGCATTAATATTTGACACATGCTCAGCAGTGCACCTAATGCTGCATTTATGTTATTTCTGATGGTTCTTATGCTTTAAAATAAATAAATAAATGTTTCTTTTAGAACTGCTCTTTCTGTGATATATTGTACAAAACCCAACATACTTTCCAAAGACAGGTCAGCAGACGTTTGAGCATCCAAAGATGCCACGCAGGTATAACATCCTTGATCTTCGGGCACGAATTGATGGATAATGAGTGACTGATTCTTGCCATCAGAGAAGACTTTGTACTTTTCCCCAAGATGGACCTCCTCTTTTCCTTTCATCCATTTCACCTCCTGATTTTCACTGGACAGTTCACATGTCAACAGAACATCTCCCCCTTCATGAACCTTCTGGCTCGCCAAAGGATGGGTTATAATGACTGGAGGCTCTGCAATGACAGAAACAGTGATGCCAACTTACTCACACATTACTACTATTTATGTCACCATGAGGCATCCATGTTCTCAAAGTTCATATCTTTAAATTGCATCTTATTTCTGGGAAGGGGGGAGGAAGCAAACTTTTCTAACCAGATAGAAGGAAAGATGAATGAAAAATGTAGAATGCATCTTCTAAACAATACAAATAATTGCAGGGCACACTAAAGATGTATTCAACTTGTAAGAGTCTAAAAATTATTTTTTGTTTAAATAACCTGACCTTTATTTGCACATATCCAAGTGAACTAACATGGTGACTATAATTTTTTAGTTTAAAGAAAGGGAGTTAGCTTTCATAAACTATCTTTGCTTCTCTGGTAAGTCTTTTTACATTTGAATTAAACACATATCAGTTTGATCCAATAAAACCTTATTTTCTCTCCAGTATTTGCCAAGAGAAAAAATAAATGTCAAAACTCACTCTGTACATCACATAAAATATCACATGTTGATACTGGATTGTTATATTGCCACATTTAATTGGGGATACATCTAGGCATCTCATGTATTAAAACCTTATAGGTCCAAACTGAGCTCTAAGCAGCAGGCAAACTGATTCCAACTCAAAAGAGTCCAGAATATGCACTTTTAACTGGATCAGTCAGGCAGTCATGCGCAAACTCATAGTGGCATGCACAATAAAAAAACATGTTCATGTTCATTTAAAAAGAGACTTTTCTGAATGATTTTAAGTGATTTCAAGGAATACCACAAGGCTCAGCACTCTCCACCACGCTATTTAATATCTACCTCCACTCTGCACAATAATACGGTCTCACAATATCAACTACCACATATATGCAGATGACATTATGCTTTATGGACCCATCACAACCTCAAATCCAATGAACACACATTTAACAAACTGCTTCAATGATGTCTCAAGCTGGCTTCAAGAAAACAATCTTACCAAAAACCTTAAAAAATCGAAGTCCTATTTGTTACTAAGGATCAAAACTTTACTCCCCCTCCCCCCCCCCACATCATCTCACCCTGGGAACAACCCAAATAAGAGTTCAACCTTACATAAAATACCTGGGGATCATCCTTGATCAAACAATATCATTTAAGCAACAGATCACAAAAACAGCAAAAATAAAATTCCTCAAAGCAAAGACGATACAACGCTTCAGACCACTCATTGACCCTCAGGATTTCAGAATGGTCATGCAGGCAATGACGCTCCCTCACCTGGATTATTGTAATGCAATATACCTAGGACTTCTGGTCACCTCCACCAACCCACTACGGACAGCCCTCAACACAACAGCAAGAATCATCCAAAGAGTGAAGAAATATGATCACATCACCCCGGTCTTGAGAGATCTCCACATCCTACCACTAGAAACGTGGATCAAATATAAAACACTGGGGCTTATCCATAAAGCGCTCCACCAACAACAACCTTCTCAGCTCCGAACACTACTCCCCCCAGCCAAACTCTGGAAGACCAACTCGCCAGGCCACAAGCAATGCACTCCCTGCACCACATGAAAGAACAAAGTTCAATCAACAAGCCTGTAACCGAGCATTTGAATTATATGCCCCCTCGCTTTGGAACTCCCTTCCTAACCAAATCCGAAACAACAAAGACCTCACCTCATTCAGAAAACAGTTAAAAACCCATCTATTCCGGGAGTACCTAGGATCGGAACTGGACACCACCCACTAATGCCCTGTCCTTGGTGGCCACTAAATAGACCGAATCTGAATGAAAAAACAGACCTTCGACTAGTCAACGAAAAGTCCTGATGCCTAACATGTCAGGATCATAAATGTCGGCCACCCTGGAGATGGCTGCCTCCCCCCCTCCTTAATTGTGAGCTGATCTATTTAATGTATCCCCCCTTGTTATTGTAAACCGCTTTGACCCGGTGAAAAGCGGTATATAAGTGCAGCTAAATAAATAAGTGTACAAATCAATTGTGTGCACAATATTTCATAGATATATGTGCATATAGTACTTTATATGCACTTTACAGTTTTAGGTACCCAAACACTCAAGAATATATATTTTTATTATATTACAGCCAAGGAAATCAGCTAGTAACTTCTACCTTAGTTCAATGCACCTCTCCTTTAAATCAAGGAACAATTCAACTCTGCCACAACAAGGTTCGAAAATAAGTCTCATATTCAGATGTCCCAAGTGAATACCTAAGAAATCTGTGCGTGCAGGCTCTGTCAGAACCACATGAGTTTGTATATTTGGGATAACTTGAACATAAGACTTGTTTGTGCACTGTGTTCGAAGACTTGGATTGGGTACCCCTACTTCACAGCCTGTACAGACATATAACACCTGTGCCGGATTTTACTGAAGGATAAAACTTATTGAGGAAGTTCCATTGGGCAAAGGGGCAGGGGCTGAGGAATATGATTTCCTTCTATTCCTTTGGGTTTCCAACTCAATTGAAACAGGGTCTGGGATCTGTCGCCATGAGCCTTCATTTTCAACTACCCATGAATTTTTCCCCTCGTTTATACCCACTCTCAGATCACTTAGCCCAATAATGGTGGCCACAATTCCCCTTCTGGAACTCTGTGTTCTGAAACAATAACCAGCAGGATCACAGAAGAAACAGGAACCAAATGTTCTCTATAGCTCCCCCTTCCCTCCCTTCCTCTCTTATTTCCTACACATAGGGATTCTCCATGGATGGCCCTTTTCTCTTATTGGGAGAACAGGGAGGGGCTACAGTCACACTGTAGAAGAGAAGTGGTGGCCTAGTAGTTACTGCAATAAGCTATGAACCAGAGAAGACAGGATTCAAATTCTAATTCCATCACAGACACTCCTTGTGATCTTTGACAAATTACTTTATCTCCCATTTTCTCAGGTACCCAAGTAGATTGTAATCTCTTTTGGGCAAGGGTATATTGTGCCTTCTCCTTTACAGATTCAAAGTCATTTGGCCTGGAACATTTGTTTTCCTTATATGGCCCCTTTACTTTGGGATGGATGTAAGCCCAGTTATGGGAAATTTAAGCATGGCTTGAAGACCTATTTTTTCCCCAGAATTTATGATCCATTGATTTAGCCTCCCTGGGTGAGTGGGACCAGACAATTAATGGATGTGGCAAGTTGCTGGAACTGTAATGTAACGTCTCTAATTCTCCTTCTGTTTCTGCTATTAATTGCAGGAGATTTTATTTAAAGCACATTGTAATTTATTCTTCATGTATTTGTCTACATGTGCTTTCCTGTTTTTATGTTATTTTTACTTCCCTTTACTGCTAATTTTGATGAGATGTAAACCACTTCGATTTTACTTTCCCGGAGGAATCTATCAAATAGAATAAACATAAACACACCTGAATACTTGTCCCCACTGTACAGTGCTGCATATGCCCTATTTTATTATTATTAGCTCTCCCAGCTCATTGGAATCCTGGTTGAACGGTGTCGACTTGATCTCCTCAGCTATGGAATCTTTTGCCCAGTGACTTGCAGCCTGAGGTTAATGTGTTGTAATTCAGAAAGCGTTTGAATGGTCACTGGTTTCAGAAAGCTTTTGGTTAAGACTGGGTTCTAAAACCTGCAATTTGTTTTTAACTTTATTTTACTTTGCAGTTGTCTTAATTGTTGTTTAATATTGTTTGTTTTTATGTAATAATTACGAATGTATATTTGCCACATAGAATAGTCCTGACCAGTTTTATGGGCTGTAAATAAATAAACAGTAATAGTGCATGATCACTAGCACTCTCAGGCTTTGGGTCTTTCACCTCCTTGTCCCATTGCTGACTCACCAAATCATAGGATACCTCTTCTTTTAGTCTCCTCCCTTCAAATTCCCCATCCTGCCTTAGCTTGTTTGTCAAACCTTATCTGCCAACTCCCCATCACTGTCCTCACCACCCTGAAAACTGCCATGCCTCAGAGGAGGAGGAAAGAGCCACCATACAAGTGAAGGGGTGAATGATGGGGGAGAAAACTGCAGTAGGTGAATATTTAGGGAGAGGTTTTAAGAGGAGATGGATGCTATGGTAAAAGATGCAAGAAGGCAGGGTAAATGCAAGGAACTAAGTGACATGTAAGGGTGAATATTGGGAGATGATGAGCTAATGACTGTTGGGTGTAACAAGTCAAAAATGTGTGGGGGGAGGGAAGCTGGGTAGAGTGAAGAGGAGAGTTTAATGACAGGAATGGGGATTGAGTGTTCTAGAGATGGACCCTAAAGTGACGACTGGGTTAGAAATTAGTTGAATGGGAAGCGACAAAGGGTTCAGGTAAATGGAGCTCACACTGAGGAGAAAGATGTTACCAGTGGAGTGCCGCAGGGATCTGTCCTTGGTCGGATTCTTTTTTACATTTTTGTAAGTGATATTGCAAAAGGGCTATCGGATAAGGTTTTCCTCTTTGCGGATGATACCAAAATATTCAACAGAGTAGAAATCCAGGAAGGTGTAGATAACATGAGGAGGGATCTAGCTAAGCTTGAATACGTGAGAATTTGGAACCTGAGATTTAATGCTAAAAAATGTACAGCCATGCAAAAATCCAAGGGAATGGTCCAGTATAGGGGTGAAGTACTTCTGTTGATGAAAAAAGAGTGGGACCTGGGGGTGACTGTTTCTGATGACCTTAAGGTGGCTAAATGGGTAGAAAAGACGACGGCGAAAGCTGGAAGGATCCTTGGATGCATAAGGAGAGGAATGGTTAGCAGTAAGAAGGAGGCGATAGTGCCTCTGTGGAAGTCTTTGGTGAGACCTAATTTAGAGTATTGTGTGCAATTCTGGAGACCACACCTTCAAAGGATATAAGCAGGATGGAGTGGGTGCAGAGGATAGCTACCAAAATGGTCAGTGGACTTTGTCATAAGACATATGGGGACAGACTTAGAGATCTCAATATGTATACTTTGGAAGAAAGACGGAAGAGGGGAGATAAGATAGAGATGTTTAAATACCTCCGTGGCATAAATGCACAGGAGGGAAGCCTCTTTCAATTGAAAGAAAGCTCTGCAATGAGAGGGCATTGCATGAAGGTGAAAGGAGACAGACTCAGGAGTAATTACCGAAAAATTTGTTTATGGAAAGAGTGGTAGATGCATGCAATAGACTCCCAGAGGAGGTAGTAGAGACAAAGATTGTATCTGAATTCAAAAAAGCATGGGACAAACACAGAATATCTCTAAAGGAAAAAAAAGAGACTGCAGAACTTAGTAGTTGGTATGAAAAGGCAGACTGGATAGGTCGTATGGTCTTAATCTGCTGTCGTGTGTCTTGAGGGAGGGGTGGCTTAGTGATTGGAAAACGTTGCCTGAGGTCTGGGGGTTCAAATCCCACTGGAGGACAACAACCTTGGGCTGGAGGAACTGGGGTTTCTAGTCCCACAGGTGTTCCTTGTGGCCTTGGGCAAACCACTTAACCCTCCATTGCCTCAGGTACAAAACATAGATTATGAGCCCCTTTGGGGAAAAAGGAAATATATACCATATCTGAAAGTGTACACCACTTTGACCTAGTGAAAAGTAGTATATAAGCATTGCTAAATAAATAAATATGTTTCTGTGTGGACAGGGAATGAATGCTGGGGAAATAAAAAGACGCTAGGAGGTTGGAGGATTCTAAAGAGGGGATAAAAGCTTTAGGGTGTGTTGAGAAGTAATGAATGCTGGGAGTGAGGTGGATGCTAGGGGTGGAGCTTTAGAGGAGAAGGATGAATGGTGGTTGTGAGAAAGAGGGGTGAATGGTAGGAGCGAGTTCCTGAGGGATGCTGAGGAGGAAGTGAATGCTGGGAGCGAGGTATACTGTAGGGAGTGAACACTGGAAGGGCAAGGATGAGGATAAGAGAATACATGCATGCGGTGGGGTGGCTTTTCCAATCCCAGCTGGCTATCCAGAACTCTTTTCTCTATTCCAAGGCCAGCACTTTTCCGCTTTTACTTGGACCATTCCCAGCATTCTTACCCTCCCTAGGCACAGGCAGACAGGTCTTGTGCAATACAAACACAAACAGAAATCTGGGAATGAGCTCAATAGTATAAGCCTAACCTGCTGCAGTGTCTTTGTTGCATCTGTTTGCATTCCTTTCCTGCTAGAAAGAAATGCTATCCATTTCCCTAAACTTTTCATATTTTCATTAGCCCATAGGCTAAAAGACGTACTTGCGGAATAGACTGCCCTATGATTTGCATATGCTCCTCTTAAAATGTGGTTATTTACAGTTCGTTATCCAGAGTTTAATACTGTACAGTGAAAGGGCAATTTTGAAGATACTGGATTTTATGTGCTAAAAATAATGTTTTGCCCAATTTCATGTCTATTTTTTATTGGAAACCACTGAGACTACTAATATCTGTGGTATAGAAAAGTTACTTGAATTAAAACAAATAACTAAGCTAATA
This sequence comes from Ichthyophis bannanicus, assembly GCA_033557465.1. NCBI lineage: Eukaryota > Metazoa > Chordata > Amphibia > Gymnophiona > Ichthyophiidae > Ichthyophis > Ichthyophis bannanicus. The sequence goes on from CM066031.1 coordinate 225,873,212, forward strand.
CAGGAAACAATAATATTCATTCTTACCTGCTGAATGTACTAGTTACAAGAGAAACAAGACTATCATTGAAAAACTCATCTTAAGGGGAAATGCTACCTTCTTAACGATGATGCTCAGTGTTATTCTGATTACAGCATGCTGTGAACATTCTGGCATGCTCTCTCCCACTCACTCAAGACAAAACTTTAAATTGCATTGGCAACAATCCTAACATGAGAAAATATGACGGTGAATGCAAACTGTATACAGCAAATAACAGCCCATGAAACATGGTGAATGCAGCGCAAAGTGGAGAGGAGTCCATATTTCATGGCAGATTCTCCACAGCATAAAAACTAATGCACCATAGTGTATTTCAAGTGAAGGCCCATGTACAGATGAGGCAGACATGCCATTCCATGCCAAAAATAATAAGAATGCAAAAATGTTTGCAGTGCATGGTAGGTGTCCACTAGTCCTCACCTAGCTGTATCGTTTGGGGTACATGAACTGACTCTCCAACACCAACTCTATATCAACCCACAAACACTGGCAAACCACTACGCGAGCAAGCTGACTGCAACCCTGCCCGACCCCTGCAGGGGGGAGGTACACCGGGAAACTACTGTTGAGCAAGAACGGACATGGAGAAATTTCCACAAGATCGATGAGCAACAAACAAGCAACATAATAACTAGCATCAATACCACCACCTCCCCACTTGACCCCTGCCCCACTGCTTGGGTCAAGGCAGCGAAAAAAGATATAGTCCACCAAGTCTCACACATTGTGAACCTATCACTGCATCAAGGAATTATGCCTGACCAACTCAAGAAATCTATAATAAGACCAGTACTAAAGAACAATAAACTTAACAAAACAGACCCAACATCTTATCGCCCCATCTCCAGCATATCCTTCTTAGCAAAAATCATCGAAAAAGCAGCCCTCATACAACTTCAAGAGCATCTAGATGACCACAATATACTAGACATGCAACAATACGGGTTCAGACGAAACCATGGGGTTGAAACGCTTTTAATAGCACTACTCAATAACCTCCACAAAGGCTTGGAAGACAGGAAGAAAACTTTCTTACTCATCTTCATTGACATCTCCGCCGCCTTTGATACTGTACATCATGGTATCCTACTAAAAAAACTGGAATCAATAGGAATCTCGGGAACCACCCTTAAATGGTTCTCCTCCTATATAACGAACCGAAGTCCACAGGTACAATTCAATGGAGAAAAAGCGGAAGGGTTCACTCAAACGCAAGGCATACCCCAGGGATCAGCCCTCTCGGCTCTACTTTTCAACATCTACATGCAGCCCCTCTGTGACATTTTCAAAAAACATAACATCAACTACCATATCTATGCAGACGATATTATGTTATACACTCAATTAGACACAAATGACCCAAAGTACACCCAGCTTGAATCCTGCCTGTACGAGATGTTAGCATGGCTCCAACAAAACAACATGGCAATTAACCATAAGAAAACCGAAGTAATGTATATATCAAGTAAACCGAACTTTGAACCCCCTCCGACGGTCACCCTCTGCAACAACACATATAACACAAAAAACAAGATCAAATACCTGGGTGTCACACTTGACAGCAAACTGCAATTGGAAAAACACCTGCGAAAAACTAACAAAGCCATCTTCCACAAACTCAGAGTCCTGCAGCCACTGAGGAACTTAATCGAACCCTGTGATTTTCGGACGGTGGCACAAGCACTCATTATGCCACACTTAGACTACTGTAACGCCATACTACAGGGTCTGCCAAAGAAAACGCTAAATATTTTACAATTGGCCCAAAATGTGGCGGCAAGGATCATCACACGAACAAGAATCACTCAACGCATCACACCTGTACTGATCAAACTACATTGACTACCAGTTGCGGCCAGAATACAATACAAAACTTTGGTAACCACATTCAAGCTCATACATGACATAGCACCCTCATTCCTCTCAACACTGGTCAACAAGCAACCAACCAACAGAGACAGGAGAACTATCAACTCTGACACACTACAAGTTCCTAATAATATCAGATCAGTAAAAGCAAGCACCAGCAACAAAGCATTCTCATTCTCAGCCCCGATAACCTGGAATCATCTACCACATGAACTGCGAGCTATAAAAGACATAAATGACTTCAGAAGGAAAATAAAAACCCATCTTTTTAAATGTCACTATAACCTGATGTAAAAAAGTGACACCATGATGCCGACCTGTGTAAATGTAATTATTAGAGAACTGTAAATATGTAAATATTGTAAACCTAACTTTTGAAGTGTCTAACCCTGCATGCTGTGCCTAACCCTAAATCTATGTATATATGACCCAATTTTCCTGTCCTGATTTGACATCTCCCAAATTGGTAATCAAACCGCTGCTGATCGCTGGAAGTAGCGGTATATAAGTGTAAACTAAATAAATAAAATAAAATAAAATAAACTCTGTTTATGGATGAAATGCGGAATCTGTAGGTCTTTTCTGGGACAAGGTTATCCACAACAAATTCCATTCTTTGAATCGGTTCAGTGTTGCATGCCTGCCAGTCACTACCTGGTGTTCTCATCTCAATATTGTAGCCTATGATTCCAGCACCACCATCACTCAATGGTGTGAACCAGGACAGAGTTATGGATTGGCTGCTCTTACTTACAACCTCTGGATCTTCAGATGGGTCAGGAAGGGCTGAAGGCATAAATGAATTCCAATAACATAACAGTCAATGCTTAAAATTGCAGCAATGTCGCCATCTATCACTAAAGCAACGAAAGCTAACATCTGATGCCATCTACTGTATATTAAAGTCATGTCAACGAATGGAGCAAAAATCTGTTTACAACAAAAAAACTGAAAGCTCCATCCAGACTGATCTACCATTCCACAGTACAGAAACACATAGAAATATAAAGACAACTTAAAAAAAAGCACAGAAACATAAGCAACTAAATTCTTTATATAAAAGAAGAACTTCTACAGTTTATATTGTTTTGTCTCTAATCATCTTCAGACTATTTTCTCTGCCTTGCCTTTATGTTCAATTTATGAAAACCAGGGGAGCACATAACATCAAACAAAGTTCCTTCATCTGGTCCAAGGTGTTAATGTCCATTAACACAAAGGCTACTAGAACACCACAGATTGTTCTAGTAAAGTGTTTCCAGGTTGAAGGGGGGGGGGGGGACTTTAAAAGCTTTCCTACATGTCAAAGGGCTTTTATAAAATTATCCCAAGGTTACGTTTGTGAAAGTATGCGAGGACACAAGAAGACACATATTTCTGGGATGGAGAACGTACAGAGTGCAGGTTCAGTTGCGATTTACACCCGTTCTTTGTAAAGTAAGCACGGTCACATAGATTGCATGATCTTGAGCTGATATAAATGTCTCCAGTTTCAATCTAGCTGTGATTTCTGCTGGTTTGCCCCCAGTATTTTCTAAGGAGACACAGGCACCTATGCGAATTTATAAAACAGACTACAAATAAGCACCTACTTGCTCTCTCAATCTAGATGGTCTGTTATAAAATTACCCCCCTAGAGGGGATAATAGTTTTTAACAAATCTTTCTTGTAACATATAGCTAATATTACCTGGTAGATCCAGCCAGGTAATATTCCTGCTGAATCTGCCTTCCTGTTCAATTATAAAATTACCGCCCTAGAAGGAAATTTTATAAAAGGGCGTCAAGTTAGTTGAGCAAGAAGTCATCTATTTTATGCATATTTTATAAAGACACATAAGTGCCTATGTGGGGTCATTTTAAAAGACTTAGTCACGAAGACACCCCCCGGGCCATTCACAAATTGCTTTTAAAGATGTCTCCAGTGTGGGGACATCCATGTAGATGGGGGTTGGGAAGATGAGTGTCTGAGGTGGGGCGATAGCCTTAGATGTCCCAAGTCGATATTAGAAAGGTCAGTGATGTCTGCGCCCTTGTCTAAATTTAGACCTGCTCCAGGCACAAAACAGGCAGAGGAAAAGTGTTTGTTTGGGCTGCAAAGCATTCAGATCATGTAGAGAAGATGGCATACCAGCATCCCTTGCACTCTGCACAAGCGCAATGAAAGTTTTGGGGTAATTGGAAAGTTTGTGTTGTGTCTGCACATCTACTGGGTGTCTCTGAGATGTCCCCGGGCTGAAATACTATTTTAGTAGCATCTATATAGATGGCTCCACAGACATCCAAATCAGGCACGTCCATGTTTGTGAAATCATGCCCGAATTTGGATGTGCTTGCCTTTTTTTTGGTATGTTCTGGCTTGGACGTCCCAGATGTCACTTGAACGTCATTTCTAAAACGTGCCTTCATAAACTATTAACATAACTCCTGAAGAAATCATGCCTAAATTGAAGGTGCAAACATTATACTTGTTTGAGAGCAAGTGTAAATGTTCATATGTATTTTTTTTTATAATTTAAATTTTTATTTGGTACTGCAATTTTTACATCACTTTTCTCATCATTCACAATAGGTAATATACCATACATCTTACTACCATTAACAGTCCAAGTCTCTAACATCCATAATTGGCATACACCTTTATGTCAATACTGTCTGCTGATTCATATAGTCCAACTTTTACCCAAATTACTATTTTTCCTCTTACATCACAGTATTTATTCCCCTTCTCGTATCTATACATTTTTTTACCTGTTACTCCCCTCTCTTCTCACCCCCTCCACTGGATCCTGTAATATACACAACCTGATTTGCTGTCTCATTCCCTAAACTTTATTAGACTCATCCCATTAACTCGTTTTCCTCCTTCTGCAATCATTCCCTATACCTTTCCCATCTTCTTTGGAAGACCTCTATCCTGTGTGTTTTATATGCAGTAATTTCACTCATTCTATATATGTATGCCAGTCTGCTTAAAATTCTATCAGGGGCTGGTTCCTTCTCTAATCTCCACCCTTTCCCAATTTCCATCCATACTCTAATCGTTAACATCTTCAACATATACACCAATTCACTCTTCATATATCCCCCCCCCCCCCATTCATTCAATAACACTCCTGCAGGAGTAATAGAGTCCTACCCAACCCACCATGTCTCGAGCCAAATAAGTCAACCATTGCCATGTATTCTGTAAAACTGGGCATGCACACCACATATGCATATAATCTCCTCCAGCACTCCAAATCCTTGTATTTCCCCATTTTATACATGTGCACAGGTGTTAAGTACATTAGATCCAGGAAGTTGTATGGAAGTTACTTCCTTTGGGGGTGGGACACCGTTGCACGGGAAGGCTCTGCACTGGCTGGCTTTGTGTTTAAGCTGATCTTGCTAGCACAGCCGTGGTTCCAAGAAGCAGGAGCCGCGGCTGCTATAGGAAGGAGAGGTGAGTCTGCCGCTGCCGAGAAGCGGACTCGGAAGCGGCAACAACTTGAGCGTTTAGATTCTTTTTATTTTTTAACTTTTGAAGGTGAAGTGAGGCGGCTGTTTTGGGGACATTTTTTGTCGCCTTCAAAACTTTGCTGCTTGAGGCAGCCGCCTCACTTCGCCTCATGATAGAGCCGCCCCTGCCGGGATTTGTCAGGCGACCCCTGGTAAATCCTGAGGCGACCCCCATGGGGGTCGCGACCCACAGGTTGAGAACCGCTGCTATACAATGTCCCCCTTACCACTGCTTTCAATCCATCCCACACCACTGCTGGTCCCACCTCTCCGCCGCTATTATGGTGCATATGCTCATTTATAGTAGTTTTAATACAGTGTATCCCCTCTTCCTCTTCTATGAGGGGTTCATTCAACCTCCAGAAACACAGGCCACCCCCCTTTACTTGGATATGCAATGAAACCTCCACCGGAGCATGGTCTGTCCAGCTTATGGGCCCTATATCCACTCGCTTTACCTGTTCTATTATCTTTCCATCTACCCATACCATATCTAATCTGCTGTATGTTTTGTGTGGGTGTGAGTAGTGTGTGTATTCTCTCGTTACCATACATGTACCACCAAACATCTACCATGCCCAATTTATGTAGCAATTTCCCTAACTTCATGCTCACTCCCTTTGTGCTTTGCCTATTACCCCCCATGGAATCTATTCTGGGGTTTAGGGTAGCATTAAAATCTCCCCCTAATATCACTGGATTTTGCATATGCGCTTCCACAACTTCATATAGCCTCCCATAAAACCTCCCTTGCTGTGTATTCGGCGCATATACACTCCCTACCACTATGGGCCTTCCTGCTATTTTACCCTTCCACAGAATGAAACGCCCCCCGTATCCCTCACTACCTGTTCTTCTTCCAGGATCAATCCTTTCGCAAAAAGTAATCCTACCCCCCCCCCTTTTTTGGGTGATTCCCGGTTATGGGCCAAATACACTTTATCATAGCCTTTACTAACCCAGCCATCTTTCTTGGGTGCTTTTTAAATGCGTTTCTTGTATAAGCAATATATCAGCTCGAAGTCTGTTACCCTCTTTTAACAAGGCTTGTCTTTTACGCCAGGCATTGAGGACTTTAGTATTAATGGTTACTATATTACATTCTTAAGGTTTCTTTTGTTTACCCACCATGGCTCCAATTTTTATTATTTATTTATTGTTTTTTCTATACCGCACTATTCATCATCAGCGCGGTTCACAGTTCGCAATTCTCTATACCTCCTCTTTTAACAATCACAGGATCCAGTTGCCCCCTCTTCCCACCCTTCCCTCCTCCCTCTCAACCCCATCCCCCCCCACCTCCCCTTCTATTCTCCCCACCTTCATGCTACACATTGGTAGCTTCCCCTTCCTCGGTGACATCACCTTCCCCCTCTCACTCATGACTCATATTACTGATCAGTATTTCTCTTCATTTAATCTCCCCCTCCCTTTCGTCCTTACCCACTTTATTCTACCCCTTGCTCCCCCTTCAATTTATTTACTCAGTCTTTCTTTGTGGCTTCTTTTTCTTTTTGTTGCCTTTATCTCTGTTTATTTTACAAATTTCGCTTCTTTCCCATCCGCCCTTCTTAATTCTTGATTCCTTTCCATTTCCTGGCATCATGTCTCTGCTTATTTACACAGTCCCAAGTCCTTTTTCTTTTGCATTACTCGTTTGCTTTTCCTGTCTTTACTCTCCACTTTCTGCCAACCTGTTGTCTTTCCATTTCCAGGTTTCCTCATTTCTCCCACCTCCGGAATACGAGTTACTCCTGCTTCTTTCATCGCAGCAACCAGTTGTGCCACTGTGGTCGCCCGTCTTGTAATGCCGTTGCTGGTAAACGCAATATCTGCTGGGTACAACCATTTATATTTTATGCGCTCTTCCTGCAGTCTCATTGTAAATCCTCTCCACTCTCTTCTGCGTTGTAGTGGGGCCATTACTAAGTCCACAAAAATTGCCACCTTAATTCCCTTCCATTCAAGTTGTCCTTCTCTTCTCACCTTGTTTATTATTCTTTCTTTAACTTTAAAGTCCTGGAGGCGTATAATTATATCCCACGGTGCTTCCTCTCTCATTGGGCCTAGCGTGCAATGCGCCCTATCAATTTTAATTTCCTGAGCCGCTGCTCCTTCCTCGAGGTCTTCCAGCACAGCCTTACATATATCTTGTGCCATTTGCTCACAATCTCTGTATTCATCACTTTCCAGTACACCCTTTATTCTTAAGTTGTGCTTTCTCTCCCGATTCTCCAAATCCTCCATTTTAAGCTTGATCTGCTCCTTCACCATTTCCAAATTGTTTACTGCCTTATTTATTTCACTCACAGTGCTTTGCACCTCTTCCACTTGCCCTTCTGCCTCTTACACTCCTCTACCCAGTTCTTGTACATCAGCACGGAATTCTATTATGGCCGCCTCCATATCCGCCCTGAATCCCGTCATTTCTGAGCGGAACTCGCCGAACAAGGAGCGCAGCTCTTCTTTTGAAATTTGTTCCACAGCGCTCTTACTCTGCACCTCCTCTACGACATCAAGAGGTTCCTCGGTCTCGGGCTCCAGATTCACCTTGCCTCCCACTTTGTCTCCTTCTTTCTGCTCACCACGCAACACCGAAAATGCATGTTCTCTTATATCCGCTGTTTTTTTTCGTGCCGCCGTCGTATCCCCTGTCTGGTTCTAGTACTGATACTTGTCCACTCTGGGGTAGTCGCTTTACTCTTTCAAGGGGGGATTTTTATCGCTTTTGTAGGATGTATCGATGGAGCTCTTTTTCAGCCGTCCATGAGGGTCGGTGATGTCACCAGAAGTCATATGTATTTTATAAAGCGCATACATAAATCGTTAACTGCGCATGATCTGTCCGAACTCTGTCCCAGAAAATGTCTACACCAAACATGCGTACAAGTATATGCGATCTTGCCATTGCATGCACTTTTATGCATGAGATAATTTTATAAGAGGCTTTATACACACATATACTGGCATACACATGCAAAAATGACTTTATAAAATTATCCCTAAAGTGTGTAAATGGTTTTAAATGCTCACTTTTGCAACTGAGAACACAAACATTTAGAGCTATATTTTATAGGAAGCTCCAATCGGAACCTCCCTACTGCAACCTCCTCCTTGCTGGTCTCCCTCTGAACCATCTCTCTACCCTTCGATCTGTTCAAACTCAGCTGCATGGCTAATCTTTCACCAGCCTTGATAAGCTCATATAATCCCTCTTCTCAAGTTGCTTCATTGGCTCCTTATCCGTTTCCATATCCAGTTCAAACTTCTCCTACTGACCTATAAATGCACTCATTCTGCTGCTCCTCACTGCCTTTCCTCTCTTATCTCTCCCTACGCCCCTCCTTGGGAATTCTGCTCTTCTGGCAGATCACTTCTATCTGTGCCCTTATCTTCTACTGCTCACTCCAGACTCTGATCCTTTTATCTTGCTACTCCTTATACCTGGAACAAACTACTTGAGTCTGTATGTCAGGTTTTATCTATAGCCCTTTTCAAATCCAGGCTGAAAACTCACCTCTTCGAGGCCGCTTTTGGATCCTGATCCGCTTAGTCTATGTGTTTCCTTACCATTTCCCTAGATGTATCCTTGTCAGTCTGATGAGCAGGAACAGTCTTTTACATGTGTCTGTACAGCGCTGTGTATGCCTTGTAGTGCTTTGCAAATATGATCAGAAGTAGTAGTAGTAGTAACCAGACTATGCTGCTCTCTATTCACAGATATTTTCTGCCAAGCAGTGAATCAAGTAAAATCTTTTATTAAAGATATGACTGCTTTTTGTACTTTTCCGTCACTCCTGCCGGAGATACTTAGGGGCATGTTTACTAAAAACCGCTAATTTGCGCGCCGCAAAATAGCGCACTAAAAGCGGTACTTAAGAGCACTTAAATGGCCCGTAAACGTGCGGGTCACCACCGCACGCGTGCGCGTCACACGAACGCACCCCGCACAAGTACGGGCCCGCAAATGTCCGATAGAGGCGTGGAAAGGCTAACGGAGGGCGGAGGAAGGCTCCGGAGGGGCGGAGAGACGGGGCTTATGGGCAGGGGAGAGGCGCCCCACACATTATCGGGGCTGAATTCGCAAGTAAAAAATAGCGCGAGTGAAACACTCGCGGTAGAGGCCATGTAAAGGGAAGGGAAACCATTTTCGTCAGCAATGTACACCTAAACCGGGGAAACCTTCAAAACGTGAGCAGTGTGATACATGTGCACAGCACAAAAGTGCAATTACAAATATCAAATGACCACCACAGAAATAGTACAAAGAGGAGATCAGCTGGGGAACAGTGATAGTAAAGGGCAAAACCAAAAAACACACCCAGGAAAGCACCAAAAATATAAATGAATTATGGAAGGGTCTACGGAGCGGAGACCTTTCCCAACACACATTTCCTTGTTACGTACGTTCCCTGTGAGTGGTGTTTATGGTTGCCCATCAATAGCAAGGTTGCCCAGTTTGTTTATATATCAACCCCCTTCTGCGGTGGTCAGTTCCGGGGTTTAGTTGCACGTTTGTCACCAGACAGGGTGAATGAGCCCACAGTAAAAATGTGCAGAGCAGGGTTTGCAACTCCATCCTGCCAGGTTAACTATCTCCAGGGACTGCACTGTCTCTGTGGACACACTGTGGTGCAGCGGACAGAGCCACTACCTCTAGGACCATAAGGCATAGGATCAAATCCCAGCTGGGGCTCATGCCAGCCCAGTTCCTATGTTTTACCCACCACTAAACAAAGATAGCACAGACACCCCTGTATTGCAGGGAACATAAGCATGGTGCAAACACCCATATTTTGCCCTACCCCGCACACACCCCATAACAATGGGCATTACCCACAGCCCAGTCCCCCACATCCGGTCCCGGAGTGCCACAATGCAATCAGGGCATATGCATTCCCTGAGAGTAGGAATGCCATCATGTTGGCGGACGAGTACAGGTGGTGGAGGGGGCAGTGGCTGCTAGCCACAGAAGACAGTGGCCTAGCCATGTGCAGGCTGGCACCGTCCACTGCAACAGACAGGCCCTGTCGGATGTACAGTCATGGACTGCCCAGGGAATCAAGCACATCTGTGGCAACACAGTGGCACACTGCACACAGACAGTGTGTGCAAGAACAGAAGGTCACAGGTTCAAAGCCCTGCCAATCCTGTCCACATATCTTTACCCACAACTAATCCGTGATAGTAAGGACAAACCATTATTGCTGGGGACATACGCATTGCTCATACGCCAATTTTACACCCCACTGATCACAGACACCATGATGAGGGGCATTACCTAGAGCAGAGTCTCACAAATGCAGTCCCAGAGGACCACACACCATTCAGGTTCAATGCTGCCGCCCATACAAATGCCAGTGCTGTATATCTCTGCACCACCCCCATGGCATGTAGATGTAGCTAATGCATATTCATGAGGGACAGCAGGAAAACGCGAACAGTGTGTTGCAACCCTGGGCTGGATTTGGGAACCTCAGCCGTAAAGCAGCAGCCAACAGGGGCAGACACACCCACACCCACAGGCCCCAATGGCCAATGCCCCCTGGAGAGGCAGGACATCGGGCCTTGTGTGCATCTCACAATACTAGCATGTGAATACCTTAGCAATGTCACTCTACACCTGGGTATACGGTACACAGCTTCCAAACACTTGCTCTGAGTACTGGCAGATAGATATCCCTACGTCACGCACATTCTGCTCCTTGAGCTCCATCATGACAATCTGTCTGTTGACTGCAGTGGGTGCATCAGGTCTGGTCTCTGATAGCGTTTACCACCCTGGGGAGTGACTCAAAACAGTATTGCTACCATATCCATGCCTGAACTGTGCCCAGGACTGGTGTGGTGGCTAATGCTGACAAACGCCTCTACAGTAGCACAATGCTGGCATACGTGTGGGAGTGTGTGTCTGTCTATACAGTGTGTGTTGGCTGCAAACACCTTCCACAGCCCACACTGCCAGCACTGTTGCCAGTATTGGCCTGCCAATGTGCATAATGAGCAGCAAGGTACCATGGGTATAGCTCTGACAGGGCGGGTTGGCCAGGATGCATCTGCACAGGGCAGAGGGCACTGACTGGGATAGTGTAGTGGTTGCCCACCACCTACACATACATGGTGGCCTCTGTATGTGCTGCTGGGGTTGCACTCCACCCTGACTGTGCAGTGAAGACAACATGGCTAGGCACCCCCATAGTGAATGATAGTATGTCTCCCATGTGATATATATGGGTTTTGGGTCGGGGCCCAGTCAATGACTTAACTGCTGGTGTGCACTGCCATCCCAGTTCTGGGTGCATGCATTTACAACAGGACTAACTAGCAGACATATGTCAGCTGGTGTGTGTCCTGATGGAGTGCCGTGCAGTGGCTGATGGCTTGCTGTAGGCGAAGATCAGATAGTGGTGGGGTGCAACTTAGCATATCAAGGCCTAATGTCTGTCAGATATTGTGTTATGGATGTGTATGGAGTTGCTGTGACAGCGCTGTAGGGTGTCTCTCCCACAGCAGGACTGGGGTTGATGGTCCACCCTACTGCTACCATTGCAGGGAGGTAGCATGATGATAAGAGACCCTGCTTTCCAACCTGAGGGGAGAAATGGTGGTAAAGAGCCCACCTAGGTCTCACATAAGGGGTGCCCCTGACTCTGCCCGACAGAGATATCCAAGGTGTCTCTGCAGAAACAACCTATCTCACAGAGTAATAGTGCTGTGAAGCTCTGGCATGGCCTCATTCTGCCACGGAGGTTGTGGTGGACCTGGTCCTGGGTGCCTCCACGCACACTCAGGGTGAGCACAGTACCCGCACAATGTGACGGTGTGTAGCTACTCTGTGCCAGTACAACACCCACTCAGTACACCCTACCAGGCCGGGCGCTGTGTGGGTGCACATGGACACTCCCTCCTACCAAGCTGTGGAGATGCCGGGGTGCATTCCCGATCCTGTGTCTATCTGTGGACAGTTGATTTGCATGTGCAGTGCATCATGGGTATGGGTGGACTAACCCTATCCTGGCTACCACAACAGACTGTCTGTGTGGTGACATGCAGGCTCTCTGCAGCCAGCCAGGGGCTTGCTGGCAGCTATAGAGCTGTAGGCCAATGGGTACCTCATTGCCTGTGAAGTCAGAGGTCATGGGTTCAAACCCACAGTGGTGTAATTTTGTAGGGCGGTGCATAGGTATTTAACATTTAATGTGCAGATGTTGCTGGCAGCAAATCAACCCACAGCGTACTATACCCACATGGTGCCCTTGAGTGTGGTTGATAGGGCACACAATAGGCCATCTTTTAGTTTAGGTCCATATGAGGTGCACTAGTCTCTATCCGGAGACACAACATATATGGTGCCCTATAGGGGACATGCAAGGGTGCCTTGGCGGACAGTGCACTCTAACATGTGCCTCATGAGCTGCCTCATGTCAACATGATGTGCGAGTGCGTTTGGTAGCTGTGCTAAATAAAGGAAAACTAAAAGCCACCCTACAGCACTACTCACCAAAAACATACTGCCTCAGCCAGCCCTGTGCACTGAGCACTGTGAGGGATCGAACCCCTGATGCATGCATCATTGGTGAGTGTCTTCACCATTGTGCTGTGGCTCTGTTCAAATGCTTCCACATCAGCGCGCCGCCTTAGCCTCACACTATTCAAGTGCCTCGTAAGACATTAGCGCGCCGCCTATTGCTGCCCATTATTTCTATGCCTCCTAAAATTATGCCTCAGTGAGGCTGGTTAACTGGGCACTGTGGGGGATCGAACCCCTGATGCATGCATCATTGGTGAATGTCTTCACCATTCTGCTGTGGCTCTCTTCCTGTGTTTGTCCGTTGGCGCACTGCCTTCAGCCTTCCAAATTTGCAGCGCACCGCCTTCTGCCGCTCAAACCGCAAGGACTTAACAGCACATCGCCTAATGCACACAATTTGCAGCGCAAAGCATTCTGAGCCCAATATTAACAGTGCGGCGCACTCTGCCGCCCAGATATGAACAGTGTGCCGCCTGTTGCTGCAAAAGGTTAGCAGGGTTCCCCTTTCTGCCGTACAGGATTCATGTGCCTTCTAGTGCACCTTTAACCATTAATGTTATTGCCTCAAGCTGGCGTTTTTGTGGTGCACAATGGGGAATTGAACCCATGGCCCCTGCACCATTGGTTAGTATCTTCACCGTTGTGCTACGGCACTGTTCCTATATGTGCCCAGCAGCGCCCCACTTAGCCTTCCCACGCGCTAATGTGGACCCGCAAATGTGCGCGCCGCGCACAGGTACGGTCGTTTTTATTCCTTTTTTCTGCCTGAACCGCCCACTCCTTATATGGCACAGGCACACTAACGGGGCCCCGCACAATTTCGGTGTTTCGTAAACATGCCCCTTAGTGACTGTTGATTAGTTACTCTGGATGCAGTGTCTTTGTACACCAATACTGATTCACTGGAAGCGATACAGATTGTTTATCAATGAGATTTATCTCAGTGGTTGCCTGAAAGGATTCCTAAATCTTTCATAATATCATTGGTGGATATGGTCTTGAATAATCATTTTTTGTATGATGATGTTTTTTACCAAAAGAAATTTGGCATTGACATGGGTGCCTTGATTGTCCCATCTATTGCTACACTTTACTTGACATGGTTTGAGGAACAATTTGTTTACACCTCTGTGAATTTTTCATTGGTGTTGGCATGGAAGTGTTTTTTTGGATGACATCTATTTATTTGGCATGAATAGTGACATTAGACCTTACCTGCTAATTTTCTTTCTTTGAGTCCCTCCAGTCTAGATGTATGGGTTTATGATTGCCTACTAGCAGATGGAGATTGAGAACCACTGGTTTGATGATGTCATGGCATAAGGGTTCTGTGCAGCCCACCTCTCACTGGTATTTTTGTAACATAGCAGACTCCAACCTCCCCAGCGATTATTAGATCCTCGTTCAAAATATATATACCACACTATACTCACCAAAGAAGTCTCTTGCTGCAAACAACATTAGAGATAGAAGACATAAATCACTGCGCTCCTGACCATAATCTCAACATGGCAGCCCCCAAACAACACAGCTGCATAGCCTTGCAACCTACCAGAAGCACAGAAGGACCAAGCTGGGTAATAAAAGGTACCATGAGGCCCTCCCATTTCAGTACATTGCTCACCCGCTGGACCATAATAACATAGGGTGGGTTCTGGACTGGACTGGAGGGACTCAAGGAAAGAAAATTAGCAGGTAAGGTCTAATTTCACCTTCCTCATCATCCCTCCAGTCCAGTCCAAACATGTGAGACATACCACAGCAGTACCTAATGATGGGAGGGATAGAAAAGCCCAGCCTGCCAACCTTGCACCTCAGCAGTGCACCACCCTCCGCGTCTGAGCATCCCCAATGTTAAGAAGATGCAAGGAGGTAGGGCAGAACCCCCCCTTTATGCCACTATAACACCACAGAAGAGCCCTGAGCCAAGATCTGCTCCCTAAGAAAGTACCTCTGGTGAGAACAACCCTACACTGCTGGGATAGACCGGCCTTCCTTAAGCTTGGAAGATGGCTCAACCTACATAACTCTGCAAACCACACCAAGGGACAATGCCAGAATGAGAATTGTCTATGTTCCCTTAAAAAATAAACAAAGGGCCAGTGAGAACTCAAGTGCAGCACCAGCTCCTCCTAAGCTCCACAGCCTCTGAGAACGCCTGTATGGTCAGAAACGGATCCAGAGGTAATGACTAAGGGGTCTGTTTACTAAATCGCGTTAGTGCAGTTCGCGTTAGGAGCCGCGGTTGTGAATGAAACCCCAAATAAGGACATGGGCGGTACATCGTTACCACTACCGCGCGTTAGAAAAATTAACGAGCGATACCGGGCGCCGTGCTGCGTTACTGCGCGTTAATCGTAAGAAGACGTACAGACACAAAGCACTGAAACAGAGCTGTAGCACAATGGTTACGGTACTGACCTCTGTTACAGGCAGCATGGGTTCGAGCCCCCAGTGTGCCTAATGCAAAAGGCTGTCTCAGGCATCATCCTGTACATTACAGAAGGAAAGAGGAGGCATGTTTTTCGTTACGCTGAGTATTGGTGTCAGAAAAACACCCTCGGAGTGTGCCTAGCCACGTACGTTGGTGCGTGCATTGGTAAGTGCGTAGCCGCGCGCGTACATTCGTGCGTGGGTACGTGTTTGTTTACGTGCGTGGGTACGTGTGTTTTTACCAGTGTGGGCATCTTATATTACAGACTTTGTAGGGTGTCCTGCACCTATGCAGTATGCTAACAGATGTACGTGTGATGGCCTATGGTTTAGCAGAGCCTGTGAGCAGGTGCTGGTGTTTCACAGGGTTGGATTGGGCCAGTCACACCCATGATGCACTGCACATGCAAATCAGCTGTCCACACATACACACCATGGGGAATACACCCCCACAGCACCTCGGCCTGATAGGGGGTACCGACCGTGTGTTGTACTGGCACAGAGTAGCTACACACCGTCACATTGTGCGGGTACTGTGCTCACCCTGAGGGTGCAGTGAGGCGCCCAGCACTAGGTCCACAGCACCGTCCCTGGCTGAAAGAGGCCATGGTGCAGGTCCACAGCAGTGTTATAGTGTGAGAGGTAGTTTCTGCAGAAACACCTTGGACATCTCTGTCTGTATCAGTCAGGTGTAGCCCCCATGGACCCATGCACCACCACCACCACCACCACCCCCTCCCCCAGGGCAGCAAACAGGGTCTCCTATCAAACGATACAACATCTACCTCCCTGCAAGGTGGACGTAGAGGGGGAACATCAACCCCGGTCCTGCTGAGGGACACACACCCCACAGAGCAGTCAATGCAGCTCTGTACACATCCAGAACACAATAGCAGACAGACATTAGGCCTAGATATGGCATGCTGCACCCCACCACTATCTGATATTCCCCTGGTGCAAGCCATCAGCCACTGCACCCTGCAAGCCACTCCATCACAACACATACCAGCTGCAAATAGTCTGCTAGTGCCCAGTGGAGATGCCTGCACCCAGAACTGGGATGTCAGCATACACAGTTAAATCAGTGACAGGGCCCCAAAAGGCAACCCATATATATCACATGAGAGAAATACTAGATAGCACTATGGGGGTGCCTAGCCATGCTGTGGTCACTGCACAGTCAGGGTGAGAGTGATCTCTCAGCAGCACATACTGAGGTCACCCTGTCTGTGTAGGTGGTGGCCGGCCACTACAATGTGCCTGTCACTGCCCTATGCCCTGTGCAGATGCGCCCTGGCCAGGCCAACCTGTCCGGCCTCTACCCATGGTACCTTGCTCCTCATTATGCACATTGGCAGCCCAATTCTGGCAACATTGCTGGCATTGTGGCCTGTGGAAGGTGTTTGCAGCCACCACACACTGGATAGACAGACAACCACCCCCACACCGATGTCAGCATTGTGCTACTATAGAGGTGGTCAGCAGCCATACACACCACACCAGTCCTGGGCATAGTACAGGCATGGATATGGTACACAAGACTGTTGGGGGGTCACTCCCCAGGGTGGGGAACACTGTCAGAGACCAGACCTGCAGCACACACCGCAGACATCAGAATGATTGTTATGGTGGAGCTCAATGAGCAAAATGTGCTTAACAGAGGAATTGATATCTGCCAGTTCTCATAGCAAACGTTTGATAGCTGTGTACCATATACCCAGGTGTAGGGTGGCATTGCTAAGGTATGCAACTGCTAGTATTGGGAGATACAGGCAGGACCCAATTTCTTGCCTCTCCAGGTGGCACTGGCCAATGGCGCCTGTGGGTGGGTGGGTGGCCCTGTTGGCTGCTGCTTTACGGCAGAGTTCCCCAACTCCAGTCCTGGTGTTCCAAACACTGTTCGGGTTTTCATGCTGTCCCTCATAAATATGCATGAGCTACATCTGCATAACATGGGGGTGGTGCATAGCTATGCAGCACAGGCATCTTTATGTGTGTCTTTACTATCAATGTTTAGTGGTGGGTAAAGCTATGGGGACTGGGTTGGCAGGACCCCCAGCTGGGATTTGAACCTGTGACCCTCTGGTTTTACAGACACTGGCTGTGTCTGTTGCACCACACTGTAGCCACAGAGACAGTGCAGTCCCTGGAGTTAGTTAAACCGGCCTGACAAGTCAGAAACCCTGCTCTGCAACAGGTTTATTGTGACCTCATTTACCTTGTATGCAGACAACGGTGCACATAAACCTCAGAGAATATCTCACAAAAGGGGCACACACCCATAACCAAGCTGGGCAACAATGATATCATTGGGAAACATTACACAACACTCCCAGGACAATCCATTACAATGAAATGATATTTAAAAGGGTCTGTGACGCGTAGACCCTTCCACACATCATTTCTTTTTTATTTGGTGCTTTCCAGGCAGTGTTGTTCCTTGTTGCCCATTGCTATCACTGTTGCCAAGCTGTATTATGCTTTTTAAAATGTTTCCTGTGGTCATTTTTAACGTTTTATGTGCTATTTTGTTCAGTGCACATGTATCACACTGCTCACGTTTTGTGTGTTTCCCCGGTTTTGCTGTACATTGCTGACGTAAATGGTTTCTCTTCCCTTTAAAAGCCTTTAACGGCAGGTTTTCATTCGCGTTGGAATTGAGCTCAGAATTACAGCGCGTTAGTGAGGGGGAGCCTCTCCACGCCCCCTCTCCGCCCATTGACCCCTTCTCTCCGCCCACTCTCCACCTTCTGCGCTGTTTTAAACGCGCCGCGGGGCTTTACGATCGTTAAGCGCGGTTTCCGCGCGTAGTACGACGTTACCGGTCGTTGGCGCGTGTTTACGCGCGTTACACTGCACTTACGGTCGTTAACGTCATACTACGCGCGTTACTCACGTTTAGTAAACATACCCCTAAGTTACCTAGAAGTGAAATAGAGCCTCAAAGATCCAAGCATTTCTATGAGTATCCACCAAAGAGGTCCTCTCCACAACCATAATCGGAGCTTCAACCTCCAATCTCTAGAAATTGGTTGCCTTAGCTCCGATTACACCGAAAAAGAATCTATGCCTACCAACTCATAGCACAATTCCAAGAGGGAGCACTGCGTGAGCCACATGTCCAATTCTTTTCCATACTTACTCCAAATCAGGAAGAGAGGTGAGAAGCAGCTCTCTCATATTAGCTCCAAACAGGCCAGTGATGCTGTTCCCACACTTCTCCCAGCTTGCTCAATTCCTCTCAGAAGGCAGGCCAAAACAAACTCCTGAGATGAAGAACTCATCTCTTCATCCCAAGAAACAAAGTCTCCCAATTTGACCTAAGCGAGAAAAGCATAAGACTTGTGCCCAAAGGCAGCCACAAAACCTGAAGGAAAATAGGTTTTCATTCTCCAAACTCATCTATCTCACAGACAAATCATTAAGGTAAAGTGTGATGGTTCCAACCAGAGAAAGAAAGACCCTAAGAGCACTGCTTGGTCAACACTGGTCACCAATTAAAAAGGACCATCAAAGCCAGCGGGCAACACACAGTTCCAGTGGCCTCCAACTTCAAATGCCATGTCTCCCCCAAGCCCATGGGGGAGCCCACCACACAGATATGGCACATCATTATATCACTTGGGTACCTTGTAAGTACTTGTGACCTGGATTGGCCTGTGTTAGAAAAAGACTACTAGGCCTGAGGGACATTTGGTCTTACCCAGAAAGGTATGTTCTCCTGCTATCTGGAGGCTCTTGCACCAACATGACTGAGTTTGCTAGCTCCTCTGAGCAACAATCAGAACGACAACCTCTCCAGAAACCAATCCATGGAACTCTGCCCCAAGGATTCGATAACCTGGCCTCCAATGACAGCTACTAGTGGCAACTCAGGGATTTCAGTACTTTCTGAAACCCTCTTCAATCCACTCTAACAGGACCGTACCACCGAAGCTTCCAAGATGTAAGCCCAACTCAGCTCCTCTTCCAATAAGTGGTATCGCCCAGCTGGAATCCACCTAAGTGAACCTGCAATTTCTGCAACACCCATACTGAAGGCAGAAGTCAATGGCTTATGCTGAGCTCTGGATGCACCACATGCTGTAGTCATAAGTACTGGACCATCATAAGCCTATTTTTGGTTTCTCTTCTGCTCCTTGCCTTCCCTGTAATAAATGAGTACTGGGAAGAATGGGAGCTTACATTTGACCTTGGTGAGCTGCGCTGCTGCAGAGGTGTTTTGCCATCGGGGAGTGAGACGCTGCAGGCATCTGGGCGGACAACCTCCTTTCCCTCTTCTCTGACGTCAGCACTTGAGGCTCTAAGGCAGTGGGTTAAAACATGCCGGTACTGCTGGTTGGTGGAAGAACGGGAGCTTACATTTGAGCTTGGTGAGCTATGCTGCTGCTGAAGTGTTTTGCCATCAGGGAGTGAGACGCTGCAAGAATCTGGGCGGACACCCTCCTTTACCTCTTCTCTGACGTCAGCACTTGAGGCCCTAAGACAGTTGATAACTTTCTCCATAGGCCTTCCGGGCCGTGGCATGAAGGGGCGTGACTAAAGGGGCAGGATACGCCCCTTAGATGCCCCTTCGATGACCCGGCGATGAGCTGGTGGGTGTATTCCATCTCCTGGTGACAAGGTACTGTGTGTGTGTACTGTTAAGGAGTTGTTTAATCCTTGATGGGGAAGTGTAAGGCAAAAAGATCTGCTGCTACACAGGTTTCCCTGCCACAGGATCCCCACAAAGTCATAGGACCTTTGGACAAAAACTTTGGTCCTGTTGGCAGCTAATGGAGCCTCTATCAGCTCGCTAGAAAGGACCATCCCCCCTTTGGGCCGTATTCCACTGCTTTTTTCTACTGTTGCCTCGCCTGTTGTATCTGGGATGCCAGGTCCCTCCCCCCCCATCCGCTCCCGGTCCCAGTAGTATATGTGAATGGGGCCTCTCTTTTGTCTGTGCTAACTCAAGATATTACCTCAAAAGATTTGTGGGTAGCAATTGCTAATATAGACTCTAAACTATCTAATACTGTTTAGTCTTTATGTTTATTTTCTGACCAGTCTCTACAGCAATTTCAGGAAGTAGACAATAGGATGATGGAGATGTCTATTACAGTCTCTAGATTGGAGGGACAATTGCAGATTGTCCAACAGACTAGTGTTTCCTGCATTAAAGATTCCCTGTTCATTCATTCTAAATTGGAGGCTCTAGAAAATTCTGCTAGAGCATCCAATTTGCATTTTCTTAATTTTCCTATTACTATGTTGTTGTCTGCTGAGATATTATTAGAGAAATATTTTCGTGAAATATTATTTTTTGAGGATAAGATTTCAGTTCAGAGATGCTACTATCTGCCTATTAGGAAGCGGGTACTGGAAGGGGGGGAGGGGCTTGATATCTTGTGTCAATATCAACCAGGATTTGACAAAATTCTTGGAAGATTCAAGTGATGAGATTGCTAAGCAAGCAACTTTGTTGGTTTCATTTGTTTCATCTGCTGATAAGCTTAGGGTCTTGAAATCCTTTTTTAAATATAAGGATTCAAAATTTTGTGGTCAAAAAATTAATGTATTCCCGGATGTTTCCAGGAGTACTCAGTTGCGTAGAAGGAGTTTTTTGGCCCTGTGGTCTAAAGTTGTGGAATTGGGGGCTACTTTCTTTTTGCATTACCCCTGCAAGTGTATTATATCCCTGCAAGGTGTGATGTATGTTTTTTATGATCCTACACAATTAGAGAAATTCTTAGCAGATAAGAAAGTGTAAGGGGTTTTCGGTTCTTAGTTTTGTTTTTGGATCATAAGTTTGATAGGGTGGAAGAGGATTTGTTCCTCCTTATCTCTGTTTGTTTTCCTAATTTTTTTTTCTTCTTTGATAATTTGTTCTCTTTCTTTCCTTGATGTGGACTATGGCTATATATAAATATGTATATTTGATTTCTTATGTCCTTTAAGATTATTTCTAGTGGCATTTCCTTGATTACTGTATATTATGTTTGTATATATATTGATTGCAAATAAAAAGATTTGAACATAAATGAGTACTGACGCACGTATAAATGTCAATTAGGTATAAAGGTCAATTAGGGAATATTTTCTGCGGTGACAGGGTGTGCGACCTGTTGGCTCTGCGGAAAACGAAGAACTGGAGAGAGACAGTTGGGAAAGGCGGGAAGGCAGCAAGCAGACACTGTGGGATGCTCCCAAAAGCTTTCCTATTGGACGCTGGGGAGCGTTGCCGCGCAGGCTCCGTCGTTACCGACGATATCCATATGTGAAGACTATATTCCTGCTTGTTCCTGGAGATTAGAGGAGATAATCTGTACAGAGCGGCAGGTACAACCTTCAACAAAGGCAGAGAGGAGGGTGACCTATAAGGAGCGGCAAGTTCAATTCTAGCCACATTACTGGGCAGACTGGATGGATCATGGTGGTTTTTATCTGTCGTCATTTACTATGTTACTATGTAACTTTGCAGCAGGTGCATGGTAACCTCTGCCGTCATGTTAATCTGCATCACTACATAGTACCTAAGTACTCAAAGATTTGTTTGCACATGTGCAAAGTTATGGGTACAGACTGAGAAATGACTGACAAACAGACAGACGGATCAACTCACCACAATAGGCAGTATCTCCTGCTGTGAAACATCTAAAAACCTCAACATTAAAAAGTTGAAAAGTGGCATATTTCTCTTTATCCCATATGCAAATTCATAGATGTTTATGGAGGTCTAAAGACACATGTTAAGTGTGTCTCACTAAGGTAGCAATGGATCTGGGCTGTATATATTTGCATCTATCTTGAGTGTGTGTCTGTGTAGTGTGTCTGTATGATGCAAGGATGGCATATGTGGGTGTATAGCGAGGGAGGTGTGGTAAGAGTGTGTGTGTGTGTGTGTGTGCATGCAGAGGTGGCATATAGCTTTGCAAGAGGGGGAAAGAATGGGTGTGTGTTTATGTCTCTATGGTGGGAGTGTGTGTGGGAATATGGTCTGTGTATAGATGGTGAGTGGGTGCGGTGTGCGTTGCAGAGGTGGGGCAGTGTGTATAGATGTGCTGTAGGATTAGGAGGTGTGTGTGTGCATATGCATGTACATGATGTTGGGGGTAGGGTGTGTTTGTGTGTGTACTTAGGCATATGGGTATGCAGGCACATGTATATGGATGGGAGTAGGGGGTGTGTAGTGTGTCAAAATGGCACATTTCCTCTTCCTTCATTTGGCAGATCCCACTGGCCTGAAGAAGGAGACTGCCAGCAGAAAATGCTGGTGGGAGTCCCCAGTTCCCATTGGATTGAAAGGCAGGACAAAGGCCTAACTGTCTGAGAAGAGGGAAGGATGGGTAAGGGGGTAGGGCATGAATAGAAGGGGCAAGGTTAGACGAGGAAGGCAGTAAAGCATAAGAGAATGGGTAGGGCAAGAGAGAAGCGAGGAAGAAGAGGGACAGAGCATTGGGGAAGCGCGGAGTTAGAGGAGGGATTGAGACTTGAGAGAGAGTGCAAGCAAGGGAGTGAAAGGCAGAGAAGGGGGAGAGAGTGAAAAGTTGGTTGGGAGGGGAGAGAGAAAATGCACTGCTAGTTGAAGGGAAAGAGGGAGAGTGCAGTAGGGAGGGTATTGAGGGGTAAGGATGGGAAACTGCCATGACATACATAAACATATGCATACCCCCCAACTCCCTCAATGTCACACAAACACACAAAGAGGCACACAAGCACCCATGACACATACACACAGGCATGCACCACCCAACACCTTCTATGACATACACACATACACCCCACATCCCCCATAACACACACATACATGCATGTACTCCCCAGCACCCCTCATGATAAAGCATAGTTACTCACCTGTAACAGGTGATCTCCGGGAACAGCAGGAATTTAGTCTTCACATATGGGTATCGTTGGTACCGATGGAGCTTGCGCGGGAACGCTCCCCAGCGTCCAATTAGAAAGCTTTTGGGAGCATCCCACAGCACCTGCGTGCTGCCTTCCCACCTTTCCCAACTGCCTCTCTCCAGTTGAGTTTTAAAGCTGAGACAAAGAGAGAGAGAGAGGGAAAGGGAAAGAGATAGATAGAGAGATACAACTCCTAGGGGAGGTGGGTGGGTTGTGAAGACTAAATTCCTGCTGTTCCCGGAGATCACCTGTTACAGGTGAGTAACTATGCTATCTCCAGGAATAAGCAGGAATATAGTCTTCACATATGGGGACTCCCTAGCTTTAGATGCCAGGGAGAGACCCCAGAAGTTGTGTGTCCCTGAACCAGGGCCAACCAGGGATGGCGTGTAGGAGTTGATCAGGTATGGAACAGGTGTTGAAGAACAGCCTGACCAAACAAGGCATCCCGGCGGGAGTCCTTGTCCAAGCAGTAATGGGCTGTGAAGGTATGAATCGAGGCCCAGGTGGCTACTCGACAGATGTAGTCGATAGACAGAGAGTGTAGATAAGCCATTGAAGTTGCCATGGCTCTCACATTGTGAGCTGTGACATGGTCCTCCAGAGGAACATTCTTACTCTGATAGGCAAAGGAAATACACTGAGCAATCCAGTTAGATAGTGTTTTCTTGGAGACTGGAAGTCCCAAATGAGAAGGATCAAAAGCAACAAAGAGTTGAGAGGACTTTCTATGTTGCTGTGTTCTTTGTTAGTAAAAGGCTAAAGCTCTTTTGCAGTCCAAAGTATGAAGATTCCTTTCTGCATTTGATGCATGAGGTCTTGGAAAGAATACAGGTAGGTAGACCGCTTGGTTTAGATGAAAAGGCGAGACCACCTTTGGCATAAAACGTGGATGAGTCCTAAGGACTACCTTGTCATAATGGAACCTTGTATAAGGTGGATCAGCCACTAGTGCCTGCAACTCACTGATGCGACGTGCTGATGTGATTGCAATGAGAAAGATAACCTTCCAAGAAAGGAATTCCAAGGAGGTAGTGGCTAAGAGTTCGAAAGGTGGCTTCATGAGCTGACCAAGAACTAAGTTTAAGTCCCATGCCACAGGTGGTGGCTTAATGGGAGGCTTTATTAGCAGAAGGCCTCTCATAAATCTTGCTACTCGTAAGAGGATGGGAGGAAATAGGTTGTCCATTTAGAGGCTTGAAGGAAGCTGCAATAGCACTCAAATGGACACTCACTGAGTTAGTCTTAAGTTCTGCATTGCATAAATGAAGGAGATACTCCAGTAATGATTCCAGAGGTACTGCAAGGGGGTTAAACCTTTTCCACTTGAAAGCATAAGAGCGTCTTGTGGAAGGCTTCCTGGAAGCATAAAGGATATCCTTTACCTGTTGAGGAAGGTTAAGATCATGGAGATCTAGGCCTTCAGCAAACAAGTCCTGAGATGCAGAGATTGAGGATTGGGATGCCATAACATTCTGTCCTCTTGAGATAGAAAATCTGGAGCAGACCCTAACTCCAGGGAGGGAGCTTGAGAGAGATGTAGAAGCAGAGGGTACCACACTTGCCATGGCCAATGTGGAGCTATGAGAATCATACGGCTTCTGTCTCTCTGAAGCTTGAACAGGGTTTTGGGAATTAGGGGAATGGGTGGAAAGGCATACAGGAAGTCTTGACCCCAGTAAAGGAGGAAAGCATCCCTGGCCTGAGACCCCTGAACTGCAATTCTGGAACAGAACCGGGGAAGTTTGGCATTCCACGGACTTGCAAAGAGGTCTATGTCTGGGGTTCCCCAAATTTGAAAAATCATGGTCACCTGGTCTGCATGCAGAGACCACTCGTGTGGAAGCAGAACTCGACTGAGTCTGTCTGCCCAAGAGTTTTGTATGCCTGGAAGATACACTGCCAGGAGATGAATCTGATGCTCTCTGGCGAGGGCCCATAGTAGCAAAGCTTCGTTGCAAAGCGAAAGAGAGCCTGTTCCGCCCTGCTTGTTCACGTAGAACATGACTACTTGATTGTCCGTATGAATAAGGACTGTCTTGTAGCTGAGCAGGCTGTGGAACACTCGAAGAGCAAGGAAGATTGCTCTGAGCTCCAAGAGATTGATATGTAGATGAGTCTCCTGTGGAGTCCAGGTGCCTTGGGTGGAGAGGTCTTGAAGATGGGCTCCCCAACCTATCGGAGAAGCATCTGTTGTGAAAGTTGTTTGGGGTAAGGGTTGCTGAAAAGGGGACCCCAGCAACAGGTTTTGAGCGGACTTCCACCACTGGAGGGACAAAATAAGGCTACTTGTGTTTGCTATTTTGTCTGACAGGCATCCTGATGCCTGGGTCCATTGAGTGGATAAAGTCCACTGGGCCGCCCTCATATGGAGGCGAGAATAGGGAACCACATGCACGGTGGATGCCATGTGGCCTAGTAGTTGAAGCATTTCTTGGGCAGTGAAATGAGGCTTTAGCACTGCTTGAGAAGCTAACTGCACTATGCGAAGGCAACGGGTCTGGGGGAGATAGGCCCTTGCCTTTTTGGTATCCAGCAAAGCTCCTATGAACTCTAGAGACTGAGTGGGAGTTAGACTGGATTTTGGGATGTTTATGACCAGACCCAAATACTGAAGGATACGCATTGTGCAGGACAGAGAAGTCCTGGCCTCTGACTCTGTTGGGGCTCGAATGAGCCAGTCGTCTAAGTAGGGGAAGACGAATATTCCCAGAGTGCGGAGAAATGCTGTTACCACAGCCATGCATTTCGTGAACACTCTTGGTGCTGAGGCCAGGCCAAAAGGAAGCACCCTGTATTGGTAGTGCTTTCCTTCAAAAAGGAACCGAAGGAACGTTCTGTGAGTTGGATGGATGAGAACATGAGTGTATGCATCCTTGAGATCTAGAGAACAAAGCCAATCCTGACTCTGAAGGTATAGCAGCAGAGTTCCTAGAGAAATCATCTTGAATTTCTCTTTGAACAGGAATTTGTTAAATTCTCTGAGGTCTAAAATAGGCCTGTGTCCCCCTGTTTTCTTTGGGATAAGGAAATAGGGGGAGTAAAACCCCGTACCCTATTGAAGAATGGGTACTTCTTCTATTGCCCCTTGGGCAAGAAGAATAGTGACCTCTTAATCTAACAGGTTCATGAGAGAGGTTTGAGAATTGAACTGTCTTACCATTGTGGGAGGGGGCATGCTCATAAAATGAAGCTTGTACCCCTCTTTTATGATGGAGAGTGTCCAATGGTCTGCTGTTATCTGTCCCCATCTGGGGGCAAAATGGCACAACCTTCCTGGAATGGTGGAAGTCTCTGGTCCATTGAGAGCCAGTAAGGCTAAGTTCTCTAGTTGAAAGTCAAAGGCCTTGTGGAGGCTGAGACTGCTGAGGCGGTTGAGGCTTAGCAGTCTTTGCTTTCCTTTGTTTGGGTGTTTGCTGACCCTTTCGGACAGGTTGACCTGCAGAACGTCCCTGCTGAGAATAAGCAGGGTAAAACCTTTTCTTTTTGGAAAAGAATGGTTTCTTGAAAGATTTCTTTCTTGCAGGATCAGCTGTGGCCTTGGATAATCTATCCAAGGTGGAGCTGTCAGCATCCAACTCATTGGCCTTTTCTTGCCAATCTTTACCAAACAGGTTCTCACCAGTACAAGGAATGTTTCCTAGTTTGTCTTGTACCCAGAGCTCCAGATTAGATGCCTGGAGCCAAGCAATTCTACGTGCACCTATGGCAATGGCAGAGGTTCTGCTTATGCACTCAAAACAATCAAAAGCTGCACGGTTGACAAATTTGGAAATATCCTGGGCATGTTTGACCAATGTGAGAAAATCCTGCCTTCTATCCTCAGGAAGAAGAGGGCTGAAAACCTCTAAATCTCCTGTGACTTCTTTCAGGAACATTCCCATATATAAACTATAGGAACTGATCCTGGCAGACAGCATGGAAGCTTGGAAGACTCGACGTCCAAAAGCATCCAGAGTTCTGCACTCACATCCTGGAGGCATGTCTCTTTGCACTTCTGATCCTTCTCATAGCTGATTCCACTACAATAGAGTGGTGAGGAAGCTGAGTTTTCTGGAAACCAGGACAAGGAGGGACTCGATACAGAGTGTCCAGTCTATGAGAATGAGGAGAGGTGGTAAGAGGTGTCTCCCACATTCTCAGCATGAGATCATGCAAGATCTCATGGATAGGCAGGGTAGCTGCCTCTTTAGAAGTTTTAGGATACTGTAAAATTTCCAACTCCTTTGCTCTGGGCTCTGTTTCAGGAGCCACATTAATGGACAAACCTCGAGCCACCTCCCTGATGAAATCCTGAAAGGAAATGTCCTCTGAAGGAGACATCCTGCGTTTCGGGGAGGAAGGCTCCTCTGGGAGAAGTATCCCCGCATCGACAGAACTGTCAGAATCTTCAGATTCCTCTGAGGATTCAAAGTATCTTCTGTCTGGATGCTCTTGAAGAGCCCGATACCCGTACCGACCGAAGTCGGTACCGAGGGGAATCGGTACCGGGGTAGCGGTATCAGAAGGCATCGCATGACTGGGCGCCGGCAATGCGGACGCCGATGTTGATGCCGATGCTGTTGGTACCAGTACCGATACCGATGCCAGAGTCGGTGCCGGTACCGGTTGAACTGTCGGATGCGGTTCTGAGGGTGTCGATGCCGCAAGGAGAGCCACCAGACTGCGTTCAATAGCCAGGACCCTCTGGTCTATCGACGCTGCCGATGCCTGGATGCCGGTACCGGAGGAAATCGCCGGTAACCCAGAGCATAGCACCAGTAGTTCTGCCAAGGTCGAGGCCTCAAGAACATCCTGGAGCCCCGATAATGCTTTGGAAGCCGAAGCCTCCCACCGGGGAAATTTTGCCGGTGCAGAATCCTCGAGGGCAACGCCAAAGGCATCTCGATGCTTAGAAGGAGATCTACCCTTTGAGGACCGGCTAGACTTATGTTTAGTTACCTGAGATCCACGGGAGGAAGAGGAAGCCCTGGAAGACGTCGATGCCACCGAAGCTGCATCAGCGGGAATCAGGGTACTGAGCTTAGCAGCTCGGTTTTGCCGTCCTCTTTTAGACATCATGGCACAGGACATACAATCTGTGATGGAGTGGTCAGGACCTAAACATTTTAGACACCATTCATGGGTGTCGGTGACGGAAATGGTACCGCCACACTTGGTGCACTTTTTGAAACCCGAAGCAGGTTTCTCCATTGTAGGAAAAATAGGGGCCTAAGGCCCAAAATGGCGCGTGCACCTGGGAAAAAAGGGAAAAGTACTAAGTATTCTTTTTTTTTGTTTTTTTTTAAAGAACAGAAATAAAGAAAGAAAAACCGGCGGTACCGGTAAAGCGTCGGGAAAGGCAGATGCGACCATGAAAAAGAAAGTAATAAGGAAGAATTTTCTGCGGTGACAGGAACATGACCTGCTGGATCCGCGGAAAATGAAGAACTGGAGAGAGGCAGTTGGGAAAGGCGGGAAGGCAGCACACAGGCACTGTGGGATGCTCCCAAAAGCTTTCTATTGGACGCTGGGGAGCGTTCCCGCGCAGGCTCCGTCGGTACCGACGATACCCATATGTGAAGACTACATTCCTGCTTGTTCCTGGAGATATACACATACATGCATCCCCAATAGCCCCCCTTGACACACACATACATGCATGATGCCTCCAACACCCCTAAGACACACACACAGATACACATACATACGTACCCCCCAACACTTCCTTCTGTGTACAGACAAGCCAACCAAAAGGCAAGGTGCTAGAGCAAAGCACGTCTAAAAACGCAACCAGTCCATTTTGCAACAAGTCTCATGCAGTCTTTGTACTGCAGAATTAGTGGTCATCAAAGAATCAAAGAACATATTTCAGTATCCAAAAGAACAGTAAATTATGAGCCACTCTAACATTATGTAAATCCATATTCATAGGCTCTGTCTGGCTAATTTGGTGAGCTAGCTGGGCAAATTCCAACAGGTTAAATTTACACGCCTCCCCAGTTACTTCTAAATTCTGTCTAGGAAATTTGCCCATATAAAATTAAAGAAGCCGCACTAAGAGCATTCCCATCTCAAGTTACCTAGATAACTCTGATATGATATCTGGATAACCTTTTCTGGTATAATTTAGTATGTACGCCAGGTCTTGACAAATTTTCTTGGAATTTAGGGGCCTCAGTTAGTGTCCCCCTCAAGGAGTATCACAGCTTCTTTCTTAAGGGCCAGATTTATTGTTTTCCCATTTTCTTAAGTAAAAGAAAGCTTTATAAATCAGGCCCTTGACATACCACTGAACAGTGCCAACAGAAGGCAGTGACCCTTCTCCTCCTCCCCCCCACAACCACCTCCCAATGAGTACACTGTCAGAAGAACATTGGTAATCCTTTATAGCTGTACCTGAAACAACGTCCTTTTTTACTTCAGATAGCACCATGGCTTGGTAATGTATGAAGAAAAGAAAGGCTCTCTCATAACCTCTGAAATAAGTTTGCCGCCTACAGCGAAACATTTTCCTCTGTTACTATCACCTGCTGAACTGCAACTTCTACCTGCTTGCACTGTAATTAATGACTGCGGGTACGGTAATTAATGAATACTGGTAAGGTAACTTTTACAACATAACATTTTTATCTGTTTCAATTTAACGTTGGATACTAAGAGACTTCTGTATTGCCTTGTTACGCAAACACACCTAGACATGAAGCTGCTAAAAATGGCCCTAGGAATTTGGCTGTTCACCCTAATATCAACATACACAACCAAAGCAAACATATACCAATCTACTCCACTAATATGTGGCCCACTCTTCATCCTCTATGCCATCCATACTCCGCAGAAACACCTTCCCTCAACATACCTCACCACCAGTGTAATACCGACACTTTCGAACTATCCAGGACATGCAAGGAGAAAGCACGCGGGTACGCAGAAGAACCGAAAGCCAAAGTCAAAAATGGCATGGTCGCTGAAGCCAAATCGGCCCCATGCCCACCAAAGCCAGGCTCCACTAGCCCCATTAGTAGTCTGTAACATCACCCTCATAAACGCCCGATCAATCAGAAACAAGACCCACATCATTTTCGACATAATAAAAGATGAGCAACCAGACATCCTCTGCATAACGGAAACCTGGCTCACAAGCACCGATGCTGCCTTACTGAAACAGATAAGCGGACCAGGCTATAACCTGTATAACTGCCCACAATCCAACAAAAGAGGTGGAGGAGTGCTAATAATCGCCAGGTCACACTTGAACCTCTCGTGCACGGCACTGGACTCTAACCCAGACATAGACATGCTCAAAGTGGAGAACTCTGCAATATCCATCTGCCTAATATACAGAGCCCCCTCACCGAACCAGGAAATACTTGCTGCAGCACTAGAAAACATTTCCTCAACACAACCAAAAAAATTCCAAATCATCCTCGGTGACCTAAACCTAGCGTCAACAACAGCAGTGCACGCCAATATATTCCTGGAAGCTATGTCACAACTTGGATATCAGCAGATAATAAACGAACCAACACATGAAAAGGGACATACACTGGACATGGTCTTTACCCCTATGAGCAATCAGAACAACCATGATAGACCCCTGATTAAAATCAAAGCCGTACCCTGGTCTGACCATCACCAAATAGACTTACTGATAAAACTCCCATCAGTACCAAGAGATGCGAAAGCCCAACGAGGAACACAACAACAGAGATCCTTCAATAAGTTTGATCTGGATAACCTCACAAGTTGCATCAAGGCACACATTGACCTGGAATCTACTGATCTCGATGCACTAGCAAATAGCTGGGATGAAGGAATACAGGCTGCAGCAAACCCGAAATGGAAGAATACAACAACCCCAGGGAAACAACAATCAGAGCCCTGGTATACAACTACGCTAACCCAAAGGAAGAGAGAACTTAGAAGGTCCGAAAAAAGTGGAGACGCAACAAAACCTTGGAACTCAGAGATAAATATTTCAACATCCTCGCAAAATACAAAGACGAGGTGGATAATGCAAAAAGGAAACACCACACCAGCCTACTGAATAAAGCCATCAATAAACCACGAGAACTATTTCAAATAGTGAAAACACTAACCAAAACAACACAACCAGAACAACAGGGTGACACTATTCAGCCCCAAATTCTCGCAGATCACTACGCGAGCAAACTAACAACAACCGCAACTGCGTTATGCCCGGCCGAACCACACCCGAAAACTTCAGTGACGAAAGAACAGATTTGGAGCGAATTTCACAAAATTGATGATAAGCAAGCAATTGGAATAATAACCAGTATAAATACTACCACCTCCATGCTTGATCCTTGCCCAACCACCTGGATTAAAGCAGCAAAAAAGGATATTGGCCACCAGGTCTCATACATTGTGAACCAATCATTGTCACAGGGAGTCATGCCCAACCAGCTCAAAAAGTCTATAATTAGACCGATATTAAAGAACAACTCGCTTAACAAAGAAGACCCATCTTCTTACCGCCCAATCTCCAGCATATCGCTTCTAGCGAAGATCATAGAAAAAGCAGCCCTCATCCAACTGCAAGAACACCTCGATGACCACGAAACCCTCGACAAACAGCAATACGGTTTCAGAAAAAATCATGGGGTCGAAACTCTGCTATTAGCACTGTTTAACTGCCTCCTCAAAGGGCTAGAGGACAGGAAGAAAATGTTTATTCTTATTTTTATCGACATCTCAGCAGCCTTCGACACTGTACATCACCTAACCCTCCTTAACAAGCTGGCATCAATTGGTATATTAGGAACCACCCTGAAATGGTTCTCCTCCTACATAACAGACAGAAAGCCACAAGTCCAATTCAACGGAGAAAAAGCCGAAGCCTTCACTCAAACTCAAGGCATACCACAGGGGTCGGCGCTCTCGGCACTTCTGTTTAACATTTACATGCAACCCCTCAGTGAAATATTCAGGAAATATGGCATCAACTACCACATATATGCAGACGATATCATGCTGTACACACAGCTAGAAACCGTTGACCCAAAGTACGATCAGCTGGAAACCTGCATGGGGGAGATGTTGGGATGGCTAAAACAAAACAACATGTCGATTAATCATAAGAAGACTGAAGTAATGTTTATATCCAGTAAAACTGACTTCGAACCGCCACCAACAATCACATTGTGCAACAATACGTACAACACGAAGAAGGAAATTAGATATTTAGGAGCCATAATCGACAGCAAACTGAAAATGGAAAAACACCTCAGCAACACCAACAAAGCCATATTTCACAAGCTTAGAGTATTACGACCCCTACGGAATGTACTAGATCCATGCGACTTCCGTTCAGTTGCTCAAGCACTCATCATGCCTCACCTCGACTACTGTAACGCCATCTTACAGGGTCTACCAAAGAAAACGACCAACAGATTACAACTGGCACAACACGTAGCAGCAAGGATCATCATGAGAACAAGCGTCACCGAACATATTACACCTATATTGATGGAACTACACTGGCTCCCAGTCTCTGCCAGGATCCAATACAAAACATTGGTAACGACATTCAAACTAATTCACAACCTAGCCCCTTCATTCCTTTCCACCCTGATCACCTTGCAAACTAGCTCCAGAAGCAGGAGAACCATAAACGAAGACACACTTATAGTTCCAAACAGCATCAGACATGTAAAATCCAGTACTGGCCGCAGAGCATTCTCCTTCTCTGCCCCCACTTTATGGAACAACCTACCACATGAGATG
Organism: Ichthyophis bannanicus; assembly: GCA_033557465.1. Lineage (NCBI taxonomy): Eukaryota > Metazoa > Chordata > Amphibia > Gymnophiona > Ichthyophiidae > Ichthyophis > Ichthyophis bannanicus. The sequence continues at coordinate 225,906,197 of CM066031.1, forward strand.
AGAGCAACAAAAGACCTACTCGATTTCAGAAAAAAATTAAAAACTCACCTATTCAACTGCCACTATGGCCAGCTGTGAATCCAACAAGATGAAAAGAAACAAATAGCTGTTTGTCAAATGTAAATAGTTAAAGGATAATCGCTTCTGTACATATGAATGATATCTACTGAAGGGCTATATCTAGACCCTGCGATGTGTGCTGTGTATTACCCCTCTTCTTTCTATCGATGCCCCAATCTTCCTGTCTTGATTTTGTGACATATCCCAAAGACTTTAATCAAACCGCTTCTGATCGCTGGAAGTAGCGGTATATAAGTGTTTGCTAAATAAAAAATAAATAAATAAATAACCCCCGTACCCTGCCTTCACCCAGTCTCTCTCTCTCTCTCTTTCATAGTCTCCCCACCACCCATCTTTCATTAAGTCTCTATTTTTCATAGCCCCCTCTGGCCTTCACTCAGTTGTTCTCTCTTATAGCCTCCCCAGCCTTTACCCAGTCTCTCTCATAATTCCCCCAGACTTAACCCAATCTTTCTCTCTCTCTTTCATAGGCCCCCAGTCTTCCCCATAGTTCCTGTAACCTGCCTTTACCTAATCTCTCTCTCTCTCTCAAAGCCCCCCAACCATCACTGAGTCTCTTTCTCTCCCACGGCCCACCCATCATGCCTTCACCAAGTCACACTTTCTCATAGCCTCCCCAGACATCACCTAGTCTCTTTTTCATAACCTTGCACCCTGCCTTCATCCAGTGTCTCTCACATAGCCCCCCACCCTTCACTCAATCTCTCTCTCTCATAGTCCCCCACAGCCTGCTTTTACCCAGTATCTCTGTCACTCACCAATCTTCTTGCCTTGCTATCTGCAGCTCCAATAAAAAGGCCGCACGTCTAATTTTCTCACTGCAATCAGCAGTCTCTGCAAGCAGCTTGAGCCATGTGGTGAAGGAAGTTCAGGTTGATCTCACAGTTTCAAGTTTTGTGAGACTTGAAACTGCAAGACCAGTCCAAACCTCTCCAAGACATGGCTGCTTGCAGAGAGCTGACTGCGATGGGAAACTAAGCAGCATGGTGTTTGTTAGGCAACACCAGCATGCACCAAAAACATTTGGGGGCAATAAATGCTGGGCACCAGGGTGCAATTTCTAGGTGCCATGGATGTGTCGAGCCCTGATGTACATAAGCCACCTTGAACTCTTTGTTGGTTAAACATACGAGGTACTAGAAATTCTGAATTAAATTAAATTATTCAGTGGTACACTTATTCAAGTAAGTTCTGCCGAATATCCTGATAAAGTTATTCAAATAGCTTTCATACCCCGCGGCTTTATGTATATGATCCTTATTTTGATTATTTTTTGGCATCCATTCTAAAGTGTTGTATAAATAAAGGAAGCAGAATATAACTAGAGCGAACTATCCTACTGTAAATAATACATGCTTGGGCCAAGGACATGAGACTTTTAAACATTACAGCTAGAGAAGAAACAGTTTGAAAAATGTGGGTTTGAGCCTAGCAGAGAAGGGGAATTTGACATGGTGTGTAGGGGAGGGGAGGCAATTTTTTCCACACTGAGATAGTCTGGTCCCTCACAAAGGAACCATCGCAAAAAGGATGATGACAGGATTCACCCACAAGCATTTGCAGACTTCCTCCTCACAAAGAACAATCCCCCTCTGAGAACCCAAGAGCCTACCAATACCTCCTATACTTCAGAGCACAGGACCAACTGTACTACACAAATGGAGTGAGTTCCACATTCCAACAACAGAACAAGTATCCCCTACAATCTCGGAGCTGAATTCTAGCACAGCCCCATCAGATCCCTGCCCGGTGGCATGGATAAAGTCAGCACAAGAAGAGCTAACCAAGTTCATACACACATTAATTTGCACCTCCCTAGCCCAAGGCTACATACCTGCTACACTCAAAGAAAGCCACTATCCGACCAATCCCAAAAGCTATTTCACCGGACCCCATAGATCCAGCTGCATACAGACCTATCTCAAGCCTCCCGTTCATGACCAAAATCATCGAGAAAACAGTACAGAGACAACTCCAAGATCACTTGGACACACATGCCCCATGGGACCTGCATCAACATGGCTTTCGGCCCAATCACAGCGTGGAGACGCTACTCATCTACTTACTTGACACCCTTCTCAGAGGAATTGACAATATCAAGGCTGGATTCCTGCTAGTGTTCATTGACATTTCCTCTGCTTTTGACAATGTATCACACAACATCCTCTTGAGTAGACTAGCAGACATTGGCCTATGTAACACTACCCACAAATGGTTCCAATCATACCTCAGTGACAGAAAACAGAGGGTCACGGTGGGAGCACACTTCTCTGCTGCATTTCACACATTACAGGGAGTCCCCCAAGGACCGTCCCTGTCTGCCCTTCTTTTTAACATATATATACAGCCAGTCTGCACGATTTTCAGAAAGCACAAGGTAAAATACGCTATCTATGCTGACGACATCTTGGCGTACACTCCGATCAGCATAGACTATCCAGACTACTTCTGCATGACAAATGGTCTCCAAGAGGTATCTAGCTGGCTGTCCAATAACAACCTAAACATAAACATGAAAAAGACTGAGGCACTAATCATCACGCAGAATACCTTATCAATCCTCCCTACTTCAATAACAGTGGCAGACTCTACCATCCCAATTAAGGAAGACGTTCGATATCTCGGAGTAACCCTCGACCACCATTTAAACCTGCAACCACACATCAATAGAATCACCAAGAATGCTTTACATAAACTGGCTACAATTCGAAGACTCAAACCCCTCCTTAACCAGAACCACTTCCGATCAGTCTGTCAAGCTATAATAACTCCTTTGCTGGATTACTGCAATACCATTTACCAAGGGCTACCAAAGCAAGCTACAGGGTCTTTACAACTGATCCAAAATACCGCCACCAGAATCATCACTGATTCAAAAAAACATGATCATATAACACCCCTTCTACATCAGCTCCATTGGCTACCTATCACCGCCCGTGCGAGATACAAATCTGCTCTTACCGTGTTCAAGATAAGAAACAACATGTCAGGGGGAGCACTAGAGAAGATACTCTGCAATAGTCACAATGAGAGGCCTAGGAGACAGAGCACGTTAGACATCATTCCTACACCCTGTGCTTACAAAAAGGCAAAGGAATCAACCTCTAGGAGAGCATTCTCTCTTGCTGCACCTGAGATCTGGAACTCTCTACCTGCGAAACTGAGATCCACCACTGACATGAAGGATTTCAGGAAGCAGCTAAAAACCTTCCTCTTTGCAGATCAATACAATGAACCCACTTAACCTGGATATAATTGAACCCATCTAACTCTGGAATAGCTGAACCTACGCAACATACTGCACTGTATATATATTCTCTGTACATAAGTTATGCTTCATTGCTTCACCTGCATGTCTCCATCCCCCTCTCCCCACCCTAGCCCCTCGATAAGTTATTGTAATTGCAAGTTTCATAAGTTCTCTGTAAACACGTGAGTTTAATGTAAACTGCTTTGATTTAACGATAAGGCGGTATATAAAAACAGTTAAATAAATAAATAAGTAGGGAAAAATGTGGAAACAAAGATGGCTTGATTGGAGCATGAGACTGTGATGCAGGTATATGACTGTGATGGTCTTATTTCCTACATCTGAAAACATTTGAAAGCATTTGCATTATCATAAGGATTGTGCCATGCAATAAAGCATACGTATACAAACCTGGCACAGCTTAAAGCAGATTTAATATAGGGGTCTTGAGACACATGCAATTTCAGCTATTTGTATCACTCTTGTCAAAGTGTGAGGCCTTAATTATACGTTAACTTACCTATTACAGATAGTCTTGCCGATGCAATTGCATCTCTTGCAGCGAATGTCACCTCTCCAGAATGATGTAATTGGGCATCTTTCAGGATGAGCTTGTAACTGTTTCCTTCTACCTGCATTGCCCAGTTTTTGTCTAGTTCGATATTGGAATCATTGAAATACCAAGCTATCTCACTCACTGGAACTGCTTCACTTAATGCACAGCAAAATGTAGCCTGGTTTCCCGCAGTGACTTCAGTGTCAACCAGAGGCTTTAAAAATTCCAGGCGCCATCCTGGAGTTAAAAAGTGCATGATCAAAACCTCCAAATGGTCAAAGCAAACAAGTTATTGAAGTGCCTAATAGCAAGCTTTTAAATGTAATATATTTTTAATGCAAGCAAGAGGTTATCAAAATAAAATACACTTTTCAGAACGTTGAACTTATTTAATTCATACACAAGAACTTGGCATCTCCTAAGGTAAACCCACAAAAGTGAAATTAGCCAAAAGAAATAACGCAAAGTAACTCATTTGGTTCAAATGCTCTCATTCATTGGAGTTTACGATTTGCTTTAAAACAAATGCAAATCCCTAACAGTTCCTGGCATATTTGTGATAGGAGACCCAGCACAAACCAATCCAAGCTACTGAGTATAAGGCAATTTGCAATCTTTTTGCTAACTTGGATGCTTGGCTTAAAGAATTTCTGAAAGAATAACTTATTGGCTAAAATTATGAGCTGTACTGGATGAATATTATTACGTTAGGTACTTTTCAAATACTAGAGGAGAACTGCACAACATAAGGACAGAAAAGTAACCATTAAATCACTGATATCATCCTTTCAGAAACTAATGTTTTCTTTCAGGCCAGAATCACTTTAACTCAGAGTTCCTCACACTGATCCTGGAGTAACCCATAGCCAGTCTGGTTTTGCAAAATACTCTCAATGAATATGCATGGCGTGCATATTTACACTAGTGTGATATACAGACCTCCTTCACAGAAAGAAGTGGTGGACAGGGATTGAATTGTGCTTTGGGATTGCTTAAAGTAATGTCCCAAACCAAAAGAGACATCACACAGAAGGTAATTTAGAACTCCAAAGCCTTACTGAGAAGATAGAGATCATATAGACTAGATCACGAATGGATATTACACTATGAAGAATGATCGGCAAAGGAGAGATGGATGAACATATATGGTTGGAAGAGAAGATTTAAGACAAAGATAACATCAGTGTCTGACTATCTCAACCAACTGAGAAATTTCTGTAGCTCTGGTTCTGTAGGTGTGAGATATAGTAAACCAGATTCTTCTAAAGTTACCAGATGTCCCTTATATTTAGGAATTGTCCACAAATTTAGAGGGTAGTCCACAGCAGCATATATTTCCTCCTGGCTGTGTGCCCCTAATTTTGAAGGCAACACTAATTGGTCAGTTTCAACCCTGCTCCAGACTGGATGTGATCACTGATTGTATGGGAGCAGGAATAATCCTTTTTATTATGCCAAAAATGGAAGAAAGGGGTGGGGGAACTTCCCTCAGGTTTCATCAAACTACCGTACCCCCCCCCCCCTATTCCGCACTGCCCATGCCAGTCTGAAAATAAAGTCAAGGCTACGGAGGTGCCCCCCCCCCCCCCCCGATAGGGTTCACAGCCGGCTGAATATTAAAAGTACCAGGGCTGACCATATCACTAGGTGTCTGCCTAGGACAGCAGACTGGGGGGGGGGGGGGGGGCATAGTTTGCAAAGTAGTGCAGCACTTGAAAGCCCTTGTCAGCATGATGGCAGGCCTTTTGAGCATACATGTACATGCTTAAGGCCTGTCGTAGCCTGCCCCCTCTGACAGGGAGTTTATATGAGAGGGAGAGGGATGTCGCATGCTCTGAGCATGGGCAGATGTTTAAAGGCCCGTGTCACATTCATTGCTATTGTAGCTGCAATATGGCATGAGCGGAAAAAGAGAGGAAGCAGGCTGGGGAAAGGAAGAGGGAGGAGATGTTCGAAATAACAGGGGCTTATGGAAGGAGATATGCTGTATACCTGGGAGGGGAAAAGAAAAGGGGAGATGTTAGACATGGAGGGAGGGATTAGGGAAGAAGAGATGCTGAATACTTGGGTGGGGGTAGAGAAAGGAAGAGGAATGCTAACCTGGGAGAAGAGAAAAGAATAGAAGTTTGTGGTTGGAGGGTAAAGAAGTGAAGGGGAGATGCTGAGAAGGGAGGGAATGGAAGAGAAGATGTTGGTCACATGGGATGGGGAAGGAAAGGGGAGATGGTGGACAGAGGGGACAGGGAAGAGACAGGGATGCTCAACTATGAGGGGTAGGGACGAGAGAGACTGGAGTATGGGGTTAGGGTACAGGAGGTTCTGGATTATGGGGGATAGGGTAGAATTCTTGAACTACCCATGAGGAGGTACATGGCTGAAGATTTGCCTACCTAGGATATCAGATATCCTTGGGCTGACCCTAAAAGTAATTGCTACTGCTCTGTCTGCTGTTGCCCATCTTTCCAACATACTGAGTCTCAGAGGGCCAAAAGAAGTAAGTTATGGTGTTCTCTACCCTCTCTCTTCCTTGCTCAGTCAACAGGAGTATGGGACTGGCAGTAGGGTGCTTCTAACCTTTTGATGGTTAAGATCACATGTTTAACCCAAATAGAAGACAAAAGAATGGTAGCATGAGAAATGGACTAGAAGTGTCCCACTGTTGGCCCTATACTCTTGCCAGCTGGACTGAGGAGGGTGGTGAGAAAGAGAGACCAAGAAGGAAAACAGAAGCAACCTGAGAGAGAGCAAGGAATTGGGGAAGAAGACCGGAGAAGACTGAGGGCTCAAGAGTTGGGAAAGCAGAAAAAGAGTGAGGGTCAAGGAATGAGGTAGGCGAGTGGGTAATCACGGGGGGAAGGCAGGGAAATTTCAGTGTGATATTGACACTGTAGATTGGATAAAAGTGATCTTCTGCTGCAATTCAAAGGGTAGGGATATCCCACCTCCATTTCTCAATCACTGAACTTGAGCTCAAAGGCACCATCTTGCGCTTTCACAGAACAAAAATTCCAGATCTGCTTGGCAAAATTTTGATCACCTAAGTCTCCTGAAAAGAAATATTGGATAGGCTCCACTATAAAAGACTTTGAAATCTCAAAAACACAGCATTGCTGGATGACAAGATATGAATGAGAGAAGTGTAATGTAAATAAGCACTAAGAACAAAGAAGATGTTTCAGATGTCATTTACCTTTAGCAGTATAAAAAGTCGCAAATAAATAAATAAACATAAGGACAGATGCATTTTTTTCTTTCACACCCATAATAGATTCCCAAGAAATTGTCATGAAAAAGCATCAGAAAACTACAGGGTTCATCTTCTTAAAAAATCTTGATTATAATGAAATATTTGTATCTTCAAAAGTAACACACCTCTCTTTTTTTGATCATCTCACCCCATCCCTCCACATATACATATTACATTAAAATCTATCTACCAATGTGTCCCCCTCCAAAAACTGTAGTTACTCAGCCTGCATGAAAAACTCCCCAGGTTCCAAAGGAAGCTTTTGGGAGGTACACTGTGCATGTGCGCCACATTCTCCAGTAAAGTATCATAGCAACAGCCAAAGGCATCTTTCCGAGGAGGTGGAAGGGTTGTGAGGACTTATTCCTGCTGTTCACAGAGAACACCTGTTACAGGTGAGTAACTACACTTTCACCGTGAACAAGCAGGAAATAAGTCCTCATGCATGGGACTCCCAAGCTATAGGCTACCAGAACCCGAGGAGATGAACAGCCCAACCAGGCAACAAGAACTGGAGAAGTCAGGAAGACCAGAGAGGTAGTACCCCTGAGAGACTTATCTGATTCAGAATCCTCAGCCGACATTGATTTGAAGGGATTTTTTAGCAGGTAGCCTGGATGGACAGAAGGACCTGTGGGTAGGAGTTTAAGACCCAAAAAGATGTTGGAGTACAGTCTGGCCAAAACTGCTGTCCCATTGGGAATCCCTATCCAGACAGTTGTGGGCTGCAAAGGTATGGACTGAAGACCACGTCACAGCTCTGCAGATTTCCTCTGCAGACACAGAACAGAAATCGGCCACCGATGCGGCCAAAACACAGACATTGTGAGCTGTGACATGACCCTCAAGGCTCAGCCCAGCCGAAGAGTATGCATGAGTGATGCAATCCGCTAGCCAGAGAGATAGCATACACATTGAGACAGTGACACCCAGCCTATTGAGGTAGAAGGAGATGAAGAGCTGGGTGAATTGACGGTGCGCCTTCATCCGCTCCAGATAGAAGGCCAATGCATCCTTAAGGTCCAGCATTTGCAAGGCCGCCTCACTGCGTTTCGCTTGAGGCTGGGGAAAGAATGTCGGAAGGACAATGGATTGGTTGAGGTGGAACGCCGAGACCATCTTCGGCAGAAAGCGGGGATGAGTGCATAGTACCACCCGGTTCTGGTGAAACTTGGTATACGGAGGGTGACCAACCAGAGCTTGGAGCTCACTGATGGGTCGTGCCAATGTGATGGCCATCAGGAAGAGGATCTTCCAGATCTTCAGCGAGCACGAGCCCACGGACTCGATTGCGGCCTGCACTAGCTGGCCAAGGACCACATTGAGGTCCCAAGTGACTGTAGGGGGTTTGAGTGGAGGCTTTGAGAGGAGCAGACCCCTCATGAACTGGGCCACCAGTGGCTGGTCTGAAACAAGCTTCCCCCACAGCCATTTCGGTGAGCCCCAATTGCGCTGAGGTGGATGCATACCAAATTAGACTTCAGCCTTGAGTTGAAAAGGTGCAGGAGGTACTCTTGTAGCTGCTCCATCGGACAGGAGTAGGGGCTCAGGGCCCTACTTGCACAGCAGATGGCAAACTGTCTTCATATGAGTGCATAGGTCTTGTGCATCAAGTCCTTGCGGAATGCCAGCAAGATGTCATTAATGCCCTCAAGGAAATCAAGCTCCGCGAGGACTACCCTCTCAGCATTCATGCTGTGAAAGCCAACAAGCAGATGTTGGGGGGCAACAGGGAGCCGCCCTTCTACGAGATGAGGTCTGTGTCAGAGCCCAGGTGAAGAGGCTCCCTCAGTGAGAGCTTCAACAACAGAGGGAAACAGGGCTGTCGAGGCCAATATGGGACAACAAAGATCATGGAGCCCCTCTCGGCCTAGAGCTTCAGGAGAGTTTTTGTGACAAAGCAGTATCAGGGGGTAGGCATACAGCAGGCCCCCTCCCAGTGGAAGAGAAAGGCATCCAAGGCCAGGCGACTGCTGGCCTGCCTCAGAGAGCAGAACCAAGCTACCTGGGTATTCTGCTCCGTGGCGAAGAGGTCCACCATCAGAATGCCTCACTCCCAGAAGATTCAATCCATCACTTCCCTCTTGAGAGTCCACTTGTGAGACTGCAGCACTCAACTGAGGCAATCCACCAGGCTGCTGAGCTTGCCGAGCAGATAAGTCTCCCTGAGGTCCATGCCGTGGAACAGGGCGAACTTCCATGGGTGGACAGCCTTCTGGCACAGGAGGCACGATCCCATTCCCTCCTGCTTGTTCACACAGAACATCACCAGCTGGATGTCTATTTGAATCAGGACCACCTGATTCTCAAGGAGCAAACAAAAAGCACAGAGGGCACTTGCGATGGCCTGCGTGCTGAGACCATCCAAGTGCATACCCCAGCCAAGCTTAGGCGCGTCCATCATAAACAGCTTGCAAGAGGCAGTGAGCTGAAAAAGAAAGCCCTGCAGCAGGTAATCTGGCTCGAGCACCACATCAGGGACTGCACCAGCAGTACAGTGATCACTATTCTATCTCGCCGACGGCCTGACGCTTGCTTCCATTGTGTGGACAGGGTCCACTGGGCCTGCCGCATGGAAAGGTGGGCCTGAGGAGTGATATGCATTGTGGCGGCCATGTGTCCAAGGGTCCTTAACAGCCCACGGGCCATGGTATGGTGCTGGCACTTCAGTTCACCCACCACCTCAACAAGGTACTGTGGGAGGTCTGCCGGCAGAAAGGCTCTTGCCCAAGAGACCTGAGAGTTGTCTCCTCCCTGATGACATTGCTTCGGTCACTGCCCTCTCTCACGGCGGCTACCAATTCTCCCACACTCCTCGTGCCACTGGCCATGGTGATGGTGTTGCATTTCTGTTTTCTCCTTCCTGCCAATTTCAACCCCTCCTTCTACCTCAGCCTCACTTTATTCCATCTGCTTTTTTAATCCCTTACCTCTCCAGATAGCTGCTATTTATAAACCCCCTGACAAGTCCATCTCTACTTTTCTCACTAACTTTGACTCATGGCTTTCCTTATTTCTGGATTCTTCTTCCCCCTCCTTATTCTTGGTGATTTTAATATTCATACTGATAACTCTTCTGACCTCTATGCTTCGGATTTTAATATTCATACTGATAACTCTTCTGACCTCTATGCTTCTAAACTCCTTTCCCTTGCTTCCGCATTCAACCTCCAGCTTTGCTGTTCTGCCCCCACTCATCAGCACGGTCATTGCCTTGGCCTTGTTTTCTTCTCTAATTGTTTACCCTTTAATTTCCATACCTCTGTTCTTCCCATGTCTGACCATCTCTTGCTAAGCTTCACTCTTCATCACTCCCCGTCTCAATCTTGCCCATTCTCCTCCTACCTTTTTAGAAATCTTCATGCTATCAATCCATTGGCTCTCTCCGCTATTTTATCATCACCTCTTTCCTCCACCTTGTCTTCTAAGCCTGTTGATGAGGCTATAATTTCCTATAATACTTCTCTCTCCTCTGCTCTGGATGCTTTTGCTCCACCATCCCACATCCTGTGAGGCACACTATACCTCACCCCTGGCTTTCTTCAACTACCCACTATCTATGCTTCTGTGCCTGCTCAGCTGAGTGTATCTGGCTCAAATCCTGCCCCCCTCCCTGACTTTCTTCACTTCAAATTGATGCTTGCTTCCTTACAGTCAGTCATATCACTTGCCAAGCAAAACTACTATCTCCATCTGATTTAGTCCCTTGCCTCTGACCCCCACCGTCTCTTCTCAACTCTTAATTCTCTCCTCAAGGTGCCTCCCCCTCTGATCCCTCCTTCTCTTTCTGCCCAAATCCTAGTTATTTCCATGACAAAGTCCACAGGATTACACTCCAGTTCTCCTCTAGTTCAGCTTCATTCCTTCTTCAATACCAACTTTTCCCCTCAATCTCTGTTACACTTTCATCCTTTCCTAAGATCTCCAAAGAGGAAACCTCTCAGCTCCTTTCCTCCTCTAAACTTACTACCTACTAAACTTACTACCTATTCCTCTGATCCTATCCCCACCCATCTCCTTAGTTCCATCTCCTCCTCTGTCATCCCTTCCATCACACATATTCTCAACCTATCGCGCTCCACTGCAACTGTCCCTGCAGCCTTCAAGCATGCTGTGGTCACACCTCTCCTCAAGAAACCTTCACTTGACCCTACTTGTCCTAAGTATGGACTCATCTCCCTTCTTCCCTTCATTTCCAAACTTCTTGAACATGCCTTGAATTTTTCTCCTCTTAAGCCCTGCTTTCGTCCCTTACATTCTATGGAGACAGTTCTTGCCAAAGTCTCCAGCAACTTGTTCCTAGCTAAATCCAAGGGCCTTTACTCACTCCTCATTCTTCTTGACATTTCTGCTGCTTTTGACACTGTTCACCACCACCTTTTCCTCAACACATTATCCTCACTTGGTTTTAGGGGCTTTGTGCTGTCCTGGTTCTCTTCTTATTTCTCCCATTATTCATTCAATGTTTGTTCTGATGGTTTCTCTTCTACTGTTATCTCACTCTCAGTTGGTGTACCCCAAGGGTCTCTTCTGGGCCCTCTCTTTCTATACCCAGTCCCTTGGTGCTCTCATCTCCTCCCATGGCTTTCAATATCATTTTTATGCCGATAACTCTCGGATCTATCCATCTATTCCTAATAATTCTCTGACACTCCAGGTCCGCATTTCTGCTTGTCTATCTGGCATTGCCACCTGGAGGTCTCACCGCCATTTGAAATTGAACATGGCCAAAACCAAACTTCTTATTTTTCCCCCTAAACCCTCCTCTCCTCTTCCTCCTTTCTCTATCTCTGTAGATAATACTCTTCTGTTTCCTGTTTCCTCAGCCCACAACATTGGGGTCATCTTTGACTCCTCCCTCTCCTTCTCCTCACATATTCAACAGATAGCTAAAACCTGTCATTTATTTCTCTATAACATTAACAAAATTCGCCCCTTCCTTTCTGAACCCACTACTAAAATTTGTATCCACTCTTTAGTCATTTCCAATCTCAACTATTGCAACCTCCTCCTTGCTAGTCTCCCTTTGAGTTACCTCTCTCCCCTTCAATGTGTTCATAACTCTGCTATACAGCTAATCTTCTGCCAACCCCAATATACTCATATAACCCCTCTTCTCAAGTCACTTCATTGGCTCCCCTTCCATTTCCATATGCAATTCAAACTTCTCCTTCTGACCTAAATGTATTTATTCTACTGCTCCTCACAATCTTTCCTCTCTCCCTACAACCCTTCTCGTGAACTCTGCTCTTCCACTCACCTGCTTCTCTCTATGCCCTTTTCTTTCACTGCCAACTCCAGACTCTGATCCTTTTGCCTTGCTGCTCCTTATGCCTGGAACAAACTTCCTGAGTCTGTACATCAGGCTTCATCTCTCCCCCTTTTCAAATCCATGCTAAAGGCTCACGTCTTTGAGGCTGCTTTTGGATCCTGACCCCCTATTTTCCTTGTGTCTCACTACCTTTCCCTATTTGTACCTTTTTCTCATCTATTGTATTGTCTGTTTTGATTAGATTGTAAACTCTGATGAGCAGGGGCCATATTTATATATGTCTGTACAGTGCTGTGTATGCCTTGTAGTGTTATATAAATGATTAGTAATAGTAGTAATAGTAGTATCAAGGAGGGCCCCGAGGAACTCTAGCTGCTGCATCGGATGGAGGTGGGGCTTCAAGTAGTTGACCACAAAGCTGAGATCCTCGAGCATCTGAATTGTGAGCACAGCATATTGCTGAATGCTGGAAGGCTTGGTAGCCCTGATCAGCCTGTCATCCAGATATGAGAAGACAAAGACCCCCTGGGTCCGGAGAAAGGTGACCAAGACCATCAGACATTTTGTGAAGACCCAGAGGGCTATGGCAAGCCTGAAGGGAAGCACATGGTAATGCCGGCCACCCAGCACAAATGAGGTGATCAGAATATGCATGTATGCATCCTCCTTCAGATTCAAGCAGCATAACTAATTGTCCTGTATGAGATATGGGAGTAGCGTCCCTAATGAGACCATTTTGCACACCAGGAACAGTTTGAGGCTTTGCAGATCCAGAATCAGACGCAACCTGCCAGTCTTCTTGGGTACCAGGAAGTACCTTGAGTAGAAGCTCTGCCCAATCTGGGCCGGGGGAACAGACTCGATGGCAAGGTCAGAGAGTAGGGCATTGACCTCAGTCTGCAAGAGACTACAGTGTGCGGGATCCATGGGGTACACCCCGGGATTGTATGGAGGTGGCAGCTGGGTGAAGTGTAGCCGATATCCGCTTTAGACGATCTGCAGTATCCAGGTGTCTGAGGAGACGAGAGGCCACCAGAGGGCAAAGTGTATGACCCACCCTCTAGCCTGTGGGGGGGGAGGGAACCTCAACTCGCAATGGGCAGTTGGCTATGCTTCTGAGGAACCTGTCTAAATCCTGTACCTGGCTTGGGGTGGGGCGGATTGGGCCTTCAGGGTCTTCTCCCTCCACTGGGGGCAGGGGGTCTGTGCCTTAGACTGCATCTGAAGTTGGGCCTGAGGTACTAGCATGAGCATGGATAGAAATCCTTCTTCGTGTGATGTCTTCCTGGAAAGCCTGGTGAGAGTTAGCTGCTCTTTCTCCTGTTCTTCGGCTTTCTCCTCAATAGGCTTGCCAAAGGGGTTCTCACCCCAGCAAGGGACGTTAGTGATCTCATCCTGGACACATTGCTCTGGGTTTGAAGACTACAACCACGCCATCCGGTGGGCAGTGATGCCCACTGCTGCCACTCTGCCAGCGGATTCAAAGGCGTCATAGGAATCGCGCACCGTGAACTTCGAGCAATCCTTGTCACGAGCCATTCAGCTCTGAAAGGACTCGCGATGGTCCTCAGGAACAAGGGCGGCAAAGTCCTCCAGGTCTAGCATGACATCCTTGAGGAACATGCTTTTTTGTCTCTTTTCTGTCTGTTCTGCTGCTTTCCTATCTGATTAATGGTGTTCCTTTCATCCTTTGTCTCTCTCTGCAGCCACATTGTATGTACACCGCTCTGATGCAATAACCTGGGCAGTATATCAAATGCTTCAATAAAGATAAAGATGCTCATATAGATCTGCTAGGCCAGGATCTGGGTAATCAGCATGGATCCCTTAAAGCACTCTCTTCCGAAGGAGTCCAGTGGGATAACTGCGGCTTTTCAAACCCCAGGACCTTCTGGACCCGGTATAGGGAATCGAGCCGATCGCTGATGATAGACAGCATGAGTGGTGACTCCCAGAACCACAGCAGCAGTCACTGTAGGACATGCTGGATAGGAACTGTCACCATCTCTTGGGGGACCAAGGGGTACCTTTAGGAGTTCCAGTTCCTCTACCTTCGGTTCCTCCTCCAACTCCAGGGAGAATGGAATGGCCTTGGCCATGTCCCCAATGAAGTCCTGGAAGGATGTGTCTTCTGGGGATGACTTGCGCTGCTCAGGCAGGGGTGATGAATTGGACAGAGGTTCTGGGACCAAAAGTACAATGCTGTCAATTCTGCCTTGGTCTCCCATTCAGATTCGGATTCTGAGAGGAAGTCAAAATAGGGTCGAGTCTCCTCATTCTGCAGGTTCCACAGCTTGGAAGGAGGGTGTCAATGACCCTCATACCGCCCAGCATGCTGATGGCGGTGCCCCTAGGCCTCTGATTCTGACATACTTGAGAGAGAGATGGCTCTGGAGTTGACATCAATCTCCTACCCGATGTCCCAGCCTCCGCAGGCAGGGCCAGGGTCTCCAGGATAGGCTGGAAGGAATGTGGTGATGATGCATTCCATGCTGTTAAGCCTGCATTTTGCAAGACTTCTACCACAGTCAAGTAAGCTTCCAAGGCTCAAAGATGTTCCTCCAGAACCACCACCTGCAAGGAGGCAAATGCCGCAGCCGCGGACATTGGCGATGCCACCTCAGATGTGGACTCAACAATGAGAGGAGCATCGTGAGACATCTGGCTGCCCTCCTAGGTACAGGGAGTGAATTCTGGCGTTCTGGTCGGGTCCTGCACCCGATGAAGCTTGACCGGCATCTCCCCACTGCATGCAGAACTTCTCCAGTGCTCACCTTTTGACGTGAATGGGATCTCTGCAGGGAGCTTCCCCTTGCGACTTGGATACTTCAACTCTGACTGAGCATGCTTCTCCTTTCCTTGGCTGCCTCCAAACCTTTTGCAGGCATAGACAAGGGGGTCAGGGCTGAGGATGCTGAATCAGATGAGCCAAAGGAGGACTCCTGCTTTTCCTGACCTTTCAGCCCTCTGCGCGTCATCTGCAAGCAGAGTTCGCAAGATGCCAGCTCATGGTCAAGATCAAGGCACTGCAAGCACCAATTATAAAATCATAGAAAAGGCCATGCAACAACAGCTCCAGGACCATATCGACGCACATGCCCCACTGGACATACATCAGCATGGCTTCCGCCCAAACCACGGAGTCGAAACACTACTGTTATACCTATTCAACAACATAATCCAAACCATAGACAACCACAAGCAAGGAACACTAATGATCTTCCTAGACATCTCAGCTGCTTTCGACACGGTGGACCACAAAATCCTCCTAACCAGGCTTCAGAACATTGGAATAACCAGCATCATCTTAAAATGGTTCAACTCATACCTAACAGACAGACAGTTCCAGGTCAAGATCGGATCCAACATCTCACGACCCGCAAAGATCAAGCAAGGGGTGCCACAAGGATCCGCGCTATCCTCACTGCTATTCAACCTCTACATCCAACCAATCTGCAACATCATGAAAGCACACAAAATAAACTACACAATCTACGCAGACGACATCATGATATACACCCCAATCAGCCTTGACAGCCCCGACTACACCAAAATAACAGACTGTCTCAACAGCATGTCCAAATGGCTCCTGCACAACAACCTAGCCATAAACTATAACAAGACAGAAGCACTCATCATCACACGAAACACCAACTTCAGCCCCCCACCCTTCATCAACATCAACAACACAGCAATACCACTGAAAAATGAAGTGAAATACCTCGGAATAACACTCGAGAACTGAATCTACAATCACACATCAGAAAAATCACCAAGAACGTATACCACAAGATGAGAATAATCAGACGCCTCAAGCCACTACTCACACAAGACCACAGTCTGCCAAGCACTAATAACTCCCATCCTTGACTTCTGCAACCCGATCTACAACGGCATGCCAAAACAATCACTCAGACCACTACAGATGGCGCAAAACACAGCAGCCAGAATAATCACCGGTTCATCAAAGCAGGACCACATCACCCCCATCCTGAAGGACCTCCACTGGCTCCCAATCAGCTACCGCATCAAATACAAAATGATACTAAACATATTCAGAATCAAACACAAGAGCTCCGCCCTCATCCTCCAACCCCTCATACTTCCTGATGCCAGCACTAGACCTAGAAGAAAGACCACAGCAGACACACTCAACATTCCAAGCAACTACACCAAAGCATGCAAATCCACCACACAAAGAGCCCTATCAATGGCGGCTCCAGCAATATGGAACACACTCCCAGATGAGCTACGGTCAACTGAAGATTCAAAGGACTTCCGAAAACACCTAAAGACATTGCTCTTCACTGAGCACTACGGCCCAAGCAGATAGCCAGTCTCTACAGACCAGGACCAAGCCCATAACGGAACATCAGACTCGGTCTCAAGATCAACCACAGTACACTGCAGAGACAGTAAAACCCATGTATATAACTGTAAAAATCTCATGTTGTAAATAGCTCACGTATATATGGATATGTATATAACTGTAAAAACCCATGTATATATATATATATGCATATATAGATATATGTATATAACTGTAAAAACCCATGTTGTAAATAGCTCACGTTAATCAGCTCACCCACACTCATACACCCAATGTACATAAACACACCAACACAAACACCAATGACACTGATTGTTTGTACACCGCCTTGATTAAAGGATAAGGCAGGATAGAAAAATCCTTTAAATAAATAAATAAATAAATAAATTATGATGGTTTGTGACAAGAGATAGTTTTGCCACACTTGGTGCATTTCTTAAAGCCATTAGCTGACACAGACATGCCAAAAAAGACAGCCTCGGCAAAGTAAACTGAAAAACCACCGTGGGCAGGAAACCACCCCAATGGGAGGGGGGGGGGGGAAACATACAAAAGCATTGAAAAACACAAAAACAAACCCTAAAAGGGGAAAACATAGCTAACCAATGACAGGCAGGAAAAATAAAAGCAAAAAATCCCAGCCATAAGCTCCAGAAAGAAACTTTTTTCCGGACTGCAGGAACACGTCCTAGGGGCTCCGAGGAAAAAAGAAGACTGGAGAATATGGTGCTGCGGTGGGCAGGATGGCAGGCGCGCATGCATGGTGTACCTCCCAAAAGTTTCCTTTGGAAGCTGGGGAGTGTTCCATGTGGGGCTCAGTCTGTGATGTCACCGATACATGAGGACTTATTTCGTGCTTGTTCATGGAGAAATATCTCATTCTACTGTTATTAATCCTTGTCTACTGTTACTGTTTCTCTATCTTTCTCTCTCTCTTACATTTTGGGGCTGCGGCTAAAGTGCCCTACTAGATCTGAGGGAAATTGAGAGAAAGATAGGAAACAGTCCACCTAAATGGCTGTCAGACACAGAAAGGACTATCTATCACAATTGCCCCTATTCCCTCCCAGCATTACCTTTCACAGTCAGGAATGCTGACGTTACTGCATCACTTGCCAGAAAGGTCACTCTGCAGCTGTCCTTGGGGGTTAGGTTCTTCAGGAGGAGAACATGCCTCCGACCATTTTCAAAAAAAACCATCTCAACGTTTTCAGTTGTTTTCGCCGGTTCATCATCAATTAACCAGTTATAGTTACAGCATTCAGGCTTGGATAGGTAACACTCAAAGAGAGCCTCACCCCCCTCCACAGCCTCCACATTCTCTATCCCTTTCATAATGGTGTTCTTGGCTATTTAAAAGATAAAACAATCAACAGAATTCATCAGACAGTGACTTGTTACAGCTGAAGGAATTTAAACATGGCAGGAGCTTCATGTTAAGGCTGGAAGCACTTGGAGCAATAATTAAAATTTCTCAGACTACTCAAATGAAGTGACACATTGCCTCTTCTATATTCTGTAATTATATCATAGCAAACATTTTGTTGTTTTTTGGAGGGAGGGGAGGGGGAAGAAATATAATGAAATTTGGAAAAATAAAACAGAGAAAAAATAACAGAAACTGGCAAAACATTGGCATCTTTTTAAAGGAAAGGAAAGTGACATGAGTTTCTATTACTTCAGAACTCTTGTCTCCAAATTCGCTTAGCAGTGGTTTCCTCAAGTTATGACCTGTGACAGCCCTCAGGGCCAGTCGTAGATTGTTCAGGGTTCTATTAATACATTTATCATCATATATTAAACAAAAATAGAAGTTCTAGAAAATATAATCTTCAGGTCAGGAGGAAATAAATCTCTGGAGACAATTAGGTGTTGGTCTTACAGACAGACTCCCAGTCCTGTCAGAAGGATAAAAGGGATTTCATGACAATACATTCACATTTTGAAGACATTGGGATCTATGGGACCATGGCTTTATAACACAAGTGAATATATTTATCAAAACATACCTTCTTATTTTTTTTAGAAAATAATGAGAACATTTCATATATTACTCATGTTAAAAAAGATATTATATAGGACTTACAGTGGAATTTCATAGTTAACATTAATATCAAAATGAGACATGATCATTGCTTAAAAAATAATTTGAAATGGGTTTGAAATGTACTCTATTTAGCCAAAACAGTGCCATAATTTGGTCTATTGCCATGATCCTGTAAGAGCCTTCCTTCTGTTGCTGTTGGAAGACCTCACCTTCAACATCAAGCACAGCCACCACTCTAGTACCATCCGCTTCACAAACATAGATGCCACTGTCCTCAGGAACTGCAGGCTTAATTGTTAGCTTGGCTACATTCCAGTCTTGCTCAATTGTGATTCGTTTCCCATCAGCATGGACATCTTGGTCATTTTTCTTCCATGTGGCCTGCACCGGCCTAGAATACTGGCAAATGAACTCTGCTGTACCATCTTCATCAACAGTAAGGTCGGTCATGGGACTGACCACTTCAATGGTTGGATCTGTCAACCAACATGTCAAGGAGGACATGCATTAGCAGATCTTGGTGAAAATGGCAGCTTAGGCTCTTGGCAAGCACAGAGCTTACTGGGAAACAAATGATATGAACCTGCAAGCATGGGGAATAGCGTATGGAAGCCTTGGTTAGCAGGTTTAGTTTTTGCTTGTGCTAGCAACAAGCTTTAGGAATGCAAAAGTGATGGATTAGGAAGATGATAACATGGATAGACAAAGTGACAGTATTTCTGAAAAGATACAAAGGAGCTTCTTAAGTATACGATTTTTTCTAGAACCGAACAAAAGATCTGTTTTCACACGAGGAAAGCCTTCTTGAATAGAAAATGCAGTGTCTGTATCTCTGGGCTTCCCTGTGCTAGTCCAGGAAGTTCATGTTATCTGCTATGATTTCCAAAGAACAAGTGCCAGCCATATCATGAACCCTCATTTGATTGAAAGTGTAGACTAGGCCCTTCTAGTCTGAGGACTCAATGTAAACAACACCATGTCTCAGATTGTCAGTGTGTCAAATCTCCTACTAAGGACCAAAATCACCAAACTTTCATCAGAGACAAAGAATGGTAGAAGACGCTTTTTTTTTTACTTCTTCAATTTTTCCCTCATTACTGTCTTTTCTGATCTTTTTTCCTCAGAAATAATAGCAGCATGGCTCTCATTTCCTTTACTACATTATTTCTAATCCCAGAAAGATTGTCATTGTCTTTAACTTCTTCCTCTATCCTAAACATGCCACTCTTCCAGCTCGGGGCTTATTGGATACTTGCTCTTCAGGCCCAGACTTCAGATAAGTTTGGACTTTTTTTTGAGTCTTTTTGGCTGATTTTCCTAACGCTGAATGCTTTCTTTCTTTTTTCTGCCTTGCTCGAGCTGTACCAGTGGGTGATGTGTTAGAGGTTTTTTTATTGACCTTTGATGTAAAGAGAGTCTTTTCATGATTCATGGGACTTGTTCCCTTATGTTAGACTCGTTTCCTCCATTATCTACCCGGAGGGCTACTGAGGTCTTTTTTCCTCTATCATACTAACTCCACCTGGTTGTTTTGTCTCACATTTTGTTTTTGTTTTGTTTGTTTTTTGTCTGCCTTGTTTGGGGTTTTTGGTTGAGTGTTTTTGTCATATTGGCTCCTTGAGGATATATTTTGTATATAGTTTGACTACTCTTCCAGCTCCGGCATTTCTTAAGGACTTTTCTTACTACTTTACTTCCACACTACTTTCATTTCCTAATGTCTATTTTTCAACAGCCCATTCTTACTCTTTTCGTTTTCTGTAACCACTCCCCTCATTTTCTCCTCTGATATGGAGGTTGAGGCTCTGGATGCTTGCTTCAAAATCACTTACTTTTGGATTCTATCCCCTCCTTCATTCTGCAGGCCATTCTTGCTGACTGATGATCTTTTTTTTTTTTTTTAATCTCATATCTGTTTAACACTCCTCTTTAATCCAGAACTATCCTAAATCTTCTTGAAAACCCTCTCTCTAGATCCTATTTATTTTCCTAATTATTACTGCAAATCTCTTATCAATTTCTTTTCTATAGACCAGGAGCACATACTCTATGTTCCGATCAATTTCAATTGCATTTCTACCGAAACTGCTCTTTTACAGGAAAATCTTTCCTATATATACTGCATTCTCTCCTGTTATTTTCATTGATTCTTTGGGGGTCTTCTGTTCTGAACTTCTAACACCTCAAGGCTGTTTTCTTAACATTCCAATCAAAAGCACATGATAATGCCTTTAAGTAAAGCTAGCCCCTCAGCTAACATGCACGAATGCACACTTATTGCAATTTCTATTTTATGCAATGGGACCTACTTACTAATAGCCAAGGCTGGTGCGAGGAGATGAGATACCCTAGGCTACCCTAATCCCTTGTGCTCCCCCCCCCCCATTGCCACTGCTGATGCTCCTCTCCAGGACGTGCAGCAGCAGAAGCAATGAACTCAAACAGCCCTGTGGCGCTTACCTTACAACTTTGGCGCTGCAAAACTGTTTGGCTTCCATCCCCACCGACATCTGATGCTGACTTCCTTTTGAATGGAGGCAGAAGTCAATTCCACTCCCATGCAAACAGGAAGTTGGCATCAGGCATCGATGGGGGCCTCCAGAACGCCAAAGTTGTAAGGTAAGTGCCACAGGGCTGTTTGGGTCATTACCACTGCTGCAGGTCCCAGAGAGGGGTGGCGGCAGCAGCAACAATGGACCATTCCTGGACCATTGGTGCTCTAGACAGCTGCCTAGTTGGCCTAATGGTCCGCCAGCCCTGTTAATAATGCACTTTAATGGCATTAGTACACTCTAACGTGGTAGTGCCCTTTAATAAATCTAGCCCTAAATTCCTTCAGGATATTGAACCTTCTCTCGTATCCTCATGTTTCTGATGCAGCCAATACAGGGGACTCAGTGTTCATTTTTCATTTTATGCATGCCCTCTTGGCATTCTAACTGTAAAATGCAATTTGGATATCATCTGTCTATAATATTGAAATATTTCTATTTCTTTCTGCTCCCATACCTTTGCTACTCACTCAGCATTGATGGTGTCTAGTTTCTCACAGTGGATATTATATTATTTCATTAAATTTAATTTGTCCAAAATCTGAATTTTACCTTCCCTTTGTTAGGAATTACCTTCTCTCTCTTCTATAACCCCATAATTTTACCCTTTCCCATGTAACATCTGTACACAGCCCCAAGGTTTATTTTGATTCTTCCTCTATCTTTATTCCTACATTTCTGTTATTGACAGTTTTTGCTATTTTAGTTGAACAATCTCACCCAAATTTTCCCTTTTCTTACCAGTTGCATACTCCATTCATAACCCCTCCCAGGTAGGAATTAAGGAGACAAGTGAGAAAGAGACAAGATGAGGTACTTCAGAAGACCACCAGACCCCCCAAAAAAGGGAAGAAACTACAAGTCCCAGCATGCAGTGGGGGAAAAGGGAGCAAATGGATCATTGGGTTACTGTTCCTTGGAGAGACTTGGGCAGAGATTCCAAGTCCTAATATACAATAGGAAAAAGAAACAAAAGGACCCTGTGGGGGCAGAACTACTAGGAGATGTTTGTGAAGGGATTGTAATTACACCTTTTCCCCAGGGGTATTAAATAGAAGTAATGAAAGAGAGAGAGGAGGTTTGGTGTCCAGAGGGAGAGGAGACTCATGTGGAGACAGGGACTACTACCTTGTTCAAATTATATTGAATGCTGCAATGATGTACAGCTCTGCTGAAGGGAAGCAGTGAGCCTGTTAATGACAATGCTACAGTCACAGTGATTGAAGCCCTGCCGAGGGGAGGCAGCAGTCCTAAAGATTATCAAGAATATATTCAAGGTCTGACTAAGCAGGTAAAACAACTGGCTAATTTTAGCATATTAAGTGTAGGTAGCTGAAAGCCTGTTGGCTCTTAGTATTCATTTGTTCACTACTCACTCAGTGAAATATCCAATCCCCATTCAGTCTGCCTTATGCCTTCCACTCATGTGAACATCCTGACACCTTCTACAACATATCCACCAAACATATTGCACTGTATCTAAACAGAAATGTATATCAGTTCTCCTGGAGGGGGACATGTCATACACACAAATGGACATCTCTGGAGGCCAAAGAAAGTCTGTCAGCTAGATAGCACAAACAGACCCGAGCCTTTTCAGTGCTGGTAATGCACAAAGGCAGTGGCGGACCTTGAACAGTTATGGGAGCCCCTTTGCAACCAGCAATGAGGTTTGGGTAACCACAGTTATCTTCTTCAATGGAGTTGTTCCATGACAGATCACCACAAATTTTTTAAAAATTTAACCACTACATCTCAGAACGTTTTTTCATTTATGGCTAGCCTACACGATACTTTAATAATCTTTTCATTTTCATTTTAACTATTATTTTGTATTGAATTACACTATATTATTAATGGAGTGGAGGAGTAGCCTAGTGGTTAGAGCAACTGCCTAGTACCCAGAAGATCAAGGGTTTGATTCCCACAGGCACTCCTTGTGACCTTAGGCAAGTCACTTTACCCTCCATTGCCTTGGAAGAAAAGGCTGGCAACCTACTTCCAGTGATACATTGCCAAGAAAACCCAGAGGTAGCTGGGTGACTATGAGTCAACACTGACTTGATGGCACTAAAAAAATATTATTATTTTTTTAAAAATCCCTTCTCATACAGTAGACCCAATGTGGACTAAAGTTGCATCTGGGGCCCCTCTGAGATTAGGGGCCCTGAAGCTTAAGCTTCATTAGTTTCACAGTAGATCCACCCTTGCACGCAGGATAACCAGACAGGTATTATGTACTCATGGTTACTGTTTGACTGAGGGCAAAACTGATGACAGTCCTTGGCTGCCAATCACACCACAGCTTGCTGCTGTCCACTCGGCAACCTTCTTCCACATAATTTTCCACGACTGCTGCTGAGATAAGGAAGGCCATTTCTGGTGGGTCTTTATGTCAACTTCTTTTAAGTCTGGAATGTCTTGTCTCTCAACTATAAGTCAACAAATGCATGTAATTTCTTCCCCAAATGAGTTATGCACCCCAGAAATCCATATATTTAGAGTGGTTCAATAAAGCTCTATGTGTAACAGTTTTTATGCCTAGATATTTAGTTAGCTTGCTAGATTCCTTTGAAAACAACCTTATAGAACTGGAGTTTCTTGCAGTTGCTGTTAGTTCAGCAGTAAAATACACTACAGGGCTGGTTTAGCAGGTGAGCTAGTCAGGCACTGGCTCGGAGTGCATGGACAAAAGGGTGCAACAATACCCTGCCTATTATGTCATCATTCACCTTCTAACTCTTTCAAGAGGAGCAGTATCACACAGCTCTGGCAGGACAGGGACATCAAAGAGCTTGTAAAATTCCTCCCTTGAGGCTTCTCAGAGATCCGATTAAGGCCAATCCACAGGCACATGCTGCCTCTCCTCCCACCCATGATCAATCCCAGTGTGCCTTGCACGGCTGAGCAAGTGCAGAAATATAGTGTCAGCAGGCGGTATATTTTTTTATTCCTGCTACTTGTTTGCAGTATAGTGCTGCTAGTCTTACATGAGTGGCTTGCTGATTACAAAGCAGTTGGGTGTGTCGCTGCTGAGAGGAAACAAGAGAAGAGGAACAGTGGGGGTCCTGGTGGGGGGAAAGCTTTTGCAGAACAGAAGTCAGTGGAAGCTTAGGCAGGTGAGAGGCGTTTTAGGGACTGGTAGTATGTTTTAAAATGTTGGCTTGGGAGTGCAGTTCTTTAGGGGATAACGGGGGGGGGGGGAGGAATTTAATTGGCATGAACGATTTAGATATATTGCTAAAGTAATAATATTTAAAAGAAAGGAACAAAGATGGAGATCTTTTACTGTTACTATTACCATATAAATTAATGTATAATATTCAGAGCAGTCAATAATGGGAACAATTTCTAGTTTCTGTTTCTCCAGTGCTGTACTGTAGGTTATCTTAGGGTTTCCAGTTCACGCGTTGCCTGCAACTTTCTATTTCTATTTTGTGGTCACTTGTTCTGTATGAGGGTCTGTCTGTGTTTTGCATTTATGACCAAGGTCAGGTATTCTGCTAGGGTGCAGTTTCTGTGCAGGGATCTGTAGCACTCCCGTTTATTCTGCTTTTGGATTTGTGCTTTCTAGGTATTGGTTTCTAGAGCACGTTGCAGTATTTGGGCTGCCTGTTTTTCAAAGGCAGGGTTGTTGTGGTTTTGGTTCTGGGTGTTAATATTAGGTTGGTAGCACAGGTTTGCTGTAAATGCATTTTGTGTTACTTTGGAGTGACTGGTAGTGAAGGGAGATTTTGTTGCTGTTACTGAGATGACACCAACATTTGTGAGGAGTATGAAGCAGCATCCTAGTTCTACTCTGCATCCTTTATGGGGGGGGGGGGGGGGTCTGTGTACACTGAGCATTTGTTTGCAGAACTGGAGGTGCAAGTTCTTTTATTAGGGTTTTGTCCCTTTCTGTGTAGTTTTAAGTTAGTGTTGGGCCCCAAACCTCACTCCTACATACATAGTAACATAGTATATAATGGCAAATAAAGACCAGTAAGATCCATCTAGTCTGCCAAGTAAGGTGGCTAGAGTAGGTGCACCTGCCGTTCCATGCAAGTCACCCCCCTGGCTGATAGTGGTCGCTATTACAGCAAAGTACTCCACAGTTTCCTTCTAGTTCCTACCAAGCTGTAAATTGGTCGTCGTCACCAAAAAACTACCTGAATCTCAGGTTTAACTGGCTGATATCTGGAGAGTGCTGATCCGGACTGAGCCCCTGGTGACTATGGTCTCTCAGCTTTGCCAATTCTCGCAGGAGACTGTGGCAAGGCAGGAAAGAGCTGACAAGCAGATGGAATTTCTTTCAAATCAAATTCTTAAGTGTGAAACTCAGTGTTCCTCCCTTCAGACAGTTAATGCCTCTACTACTAAGGAAAGCTTAGTTATCCACTGAACATTAGAATCATTTGAAAATTCCCTTTAAACAAAAAAATATTTGATTTCTTAATTTTCCTATTCATCAGCTGTTATCTCCTGAAATCTTGCTGTGAAAATACCTTAAGGCAATATTGTCCTAATTTAATTCTGCTGCGATGGGTTTTTCTGAAATGTTTTACCTTATTTATTTATTTATTTAACATTTTTTATATACTGCCTTTCAGATTCTCAAGGTGGTTTACATGGAACAGAACTTGTTTACATAAAACCTTTCATTAGAACTATGTACATAACTATTAACATGGATTACATTTAACAATTAACTGTTTACAGTTCTGTCTGTGGTTATAGGCGATGTTTTAGACGACTGGAGGGTTATGGAAATGCTTAGTGAATAAATGAGCCTATAATAGTTTTCTGAAGTCTGTGGTGTCTATGGTGGCTCTCAGGAGGGGTGGGAGAGAGTTCCATAGCGAAGGGATGTAGAATTCGAATACTCTGTGTAGGGTATTCTGGGAGATGCCTGTATGGGAAGGAAGGCTACCAACGAATTTCTAGGTGGTTTTGATATCCTACAGCCTCAGTCAGTTTTTAACTTAACTCAAGTCCTGGAAGATTCACAAGATAACATTCCTACCTGGGCCATGTTGGTGGTCTCTTTCCTTTCTGAGCAAGACAAGGTTTTGGTGTTTAAAAGTTATTTTAAAAATAATTATGTGCTATTTTGTGGTGCTAAAATTCAGTTCTTTCTGGCTGTCGTGAGGACCATGCAGCTGTGCTGGTGGGCCTTTTTGGCTCCTAGGCCCAGAGTGGTGGCCCTCAGGGCTTCTTTCTTTTTGCGATACCCTTGTAAGTGTCTAGTTACACTTCAAGAGTCTAAATTTGTTTTCCTAGACTCCTTACAGTTGGAGGCTTTCCTGTCTGATCAAGAGAAACAGCGGTAATGTTGGGTGAGTTTACTGGTGGTATTGTATGGGCTGCGATTTTGGACGTTTTCCTCCTTGTTTTCCTTTTGTTACTTGCTGACCTTATATTGTATATCTCTCCGAGATGTGGGCTAATGGACTTTGTTAGTTTCTGTTCATGCAATATTATTTCTGATTGTATTATGTTATTATTTTTCTTGTCATGTTTCCTTGTTACTTGCTTTTGTAACTGATTTCAAAATTCATAATATTTATTTATTTATTTATTTGTATTTATTTAATGTCTCTTTTATACTGCGCTATTTAAAATCAGCGCGGTTTACATACAACAATGACGTATACATTGCAGCCTAGGCTGCGCTGTATTTACAATATAACAGGTGATCTAACTTGGACAAAATCAGGTAACTATATACACGCAGAGACTGAACACATTTGTTCAAAAGAGGTGAAAGGACTGTATTCAGTGGCCACATTTAGCAATGCCCAGGAGGGTAACGTATGGGATTTTTCACCTAGAGTATTGTACATAGTTATTCACCTCTAGCAGGTGATGTCCAGAGAGGTATGCTGTCTGCCTGGTGCCAAAATCCAAGATATTACGGAGAGTTTGCCGAGACTCATCAAGCCCACTGACTATTACCCAATGTTGCTAATCCATGTTGGAACAAATGATACTGCCAGGTATACCTCGGAACATATCAAAATTGACTTCATGGCTCTGGGACAGATGGTGAAGCAGTTAGGTGCACAAGTGGTGTTCTCTTCAATCCTCCCTGTTGAGGGTAAAGCCAAGGCAGAGCGGCTCGCATCCTGGAGATAAATGCATGGCTGCGTGGATGGTGTCATCGAGAGCGTTTTGGTTTCCTAGACCATGGGATGCTGTTCCAAGGGTTGCAGAGCAGAGATGGCATCCATCTGTCCAAGAAAGGTCAACGCGTCTTCGGTTGCAGACTGGCTAATCTACTGAAGAGGGCTTTAAACTAGATTCGTTGGGGATAGGTGAAGAAAGTCCCCAGGTAGGTGATACATTAAATTTATTTTTATTTATTTATTTAAAAGTATTTCTAAACCGTCTTATCATAAAAATCAAGGCGGTGTCACAACAATACAATCAGATGAAGTGCTGGGGGGGTCATGCAGTGTAGGAGGAATAGTGTGCGGGGGGGGGATCGTGCAGGAGGAATAGTGTGCGGGGGGGGGAGTTCATGCAGTGGGGGCAGTGATGTGGAGTGCGTGTGAGGAGGGGGATTCTAGATTAGGGTGGGCTATGTACAGTGTGCGCTATAATACAGCATGTTTTATAATACAAGGTACTGTCCAGATAGGGCTTGAGCTAGATCCTGTGCCGATATACAATCTCTTGTCGGTGTCTTACAATCTCTCGTCGGGGTCTTTGTTGATCAGACTTTGTTGATTACGTGATGTGTCCATAATGTTCTATGAACAGAGTTGTCTTCAGCTGTTTGCGGAAGTCTTTGAGGTCCGTTGTCGATCTCAGATCATCTGGGAGGGAGTTCCAGATGGTTGGGGCTGCCAGGGAGAGGGCTCTCTCTGTGGTGTCCTTTCGTGTTTTTCTGAAGTCTTTTGGTGTGTTGACTCTGTTGGAGGTTCCTTTTCTTCTCGGGCGGGTGCTGGTGTCTGGATGAATGAGGGTGTGCAGGCTGTTTGCTGAAATGTGGTGCTTGATTTTGAATATGTTCATTATTGTTTTGTATTTGATACGTGAGCTGATTGGGAGCCAGTGTAGATCTTTGAGAACCGGGGTAATGTGTTCATGTCTTGTTGAGCCAGAAATTATGCGTGCGGCGGTGTTTTGGGCTAGTTGGAGCGGTTTGAGGGTTTGCTTTGGTAGGCCAAGGTAGATGGGGTTGCAGAAGTCCAATAATGGGGTGATGAGCGCTTGGCATACTGTGCGGAAGTGTTCTGCGTCGAGGAGGGGTTTAAGCCGTCTGATGATTCTCATTCTATAGTATGCATTCTTGACCGTTTTGTTGACGTGAGACATGAGATTTAGTTTGTTGTCCAGGGTTACTCCCAGGTATCTTACTTCGGATTTCATTGGAATGGTTGTGTCTGCTATTTTGATGTCCGGTGGGTGAATGAAGTCGGGGTTGCGAGTGATTATTAGGGCCTCAGTCTTGCTGTAGTTGATTGAGAGGTTGTTGTTCGTGCACCAGTTTGTCATTTGTGTTAGGCAGTCAGTTATTCTATTGTAGTCTGGGTTGTCGGTTGAGATAGGTGTGTATATCATGATATCGTCTGCATAGATGGTGTATTGAATGTTGTTCGCTTTCAGGATGTCGCATATTGGCTGGATGTATATGTTGAACAGAAGGGCCGAGAGGGCGGATCCTTGAGGTACTCCTTGGCGGATTTTTATGGGTTGAGAGGTGTTGTGGCCTATCTTGACTTGTAGCTGCCTGTCGGTGAGGTAGGATTGGAACCATTTTAACGTGGTACCGTGAAGCCCAATTTTCTTTAGTCTTTCCAGGAGGGTTGGGTGGTCAACTGTGTCGAAGGCAGAGGAGATGTCGACGAAGATCATAAGGATGCCTTTAGTGTTGTTGTCTATGACTCTGATGATGTTGTCTATGAGGTAGATCAGCAGTGTTTAGACTCCATGTTGGGGGCGGAAGCCGTGCTGGTTGTCATCTAGAGGAGCATGGTTGTCAATATGTTCCTGAAGTTGTTGTTGCACTGCTTTTTCTATGATTTTTGCCAGGAAAGGTATGCTGGATATTGGTCTGTATGCTGCGGGGTTGCTCTTGTCGAGGGTTGTTTTCTTCGGTATTGGGCGTACTGTAGCCAGTTTTAGTTGAGCTGGCAGGAGACCCTGGGTGAGTGAATTGAGCACAATGTCGTGTATGATGTGGATGAGGCTTGATTTGGTGGCCTTAATCCATGATACTGGGCAGGGGTCCGTGGGGGCGGTGCTTGTTCTGATTGCTGAGATGATGCGGGAGAGCTGTTCTGTTGAGGGAGGGTAGAAGGCGTCCCATGTCTTAGGGTATGAATCAGGCTGGGTTGAAGAGCTGGTTTCAGTTGGTTCTGTGGAGTGAAATTTGTCTTTGATGTGATCAGCAAATTTTTGCGGGTCTATTTGTATTTCCTCCTCAGTTTTCTGCTCCTTTGTGAGGATTTTCACTATATCGAAGAGCTCCCTGGGTTTGTTTATGGAGGTGTTTATCATGTTTGTGTGGTATTCTTTCTTGGATTGGTTGATGTGTTCGGTGTATAGTCTTTGGTTTGTTAGGTATATCTGCTGGTTTTCTGGTGTCTTGGATTTTCTCCATCTCCGTTCCATCCTTCTGAGTTCTCTTTTCTTTTGTCGTATGGTTGAGGAGTACCAGGGCTTGTGTTGTCTCTTGTTGTTGCAGTGTTCCTCTGGTCTGGTAACAGTGGCTGTGGCGGCGTTGGATATTGTGTTGTTCCAGTTGATAATTTGAGTCTCCAGGTTGTCTGTTTCTGTTGACAGTTGATTTAACGTGTCCAGTAGGAAGGTGTCTCTGTCGAATTTCTTGAATCGCCTTTGTGTGTGGGAAATGTTGGTTTGTTCGTTGTGGTTGTCTTTTTGAAGTTGCAGTGTGATCTTGATTATGTGGTGGTCTGACCAGGGGACTGGGGTGACGGAAGGAGTTGAGATTAGACCTCTTGAAGTTAGGGAGTTGGTTGCGAATATGAGGTCTGGTGTAGATCCGTGCCTGTGTGTAGGGGCGTTGATGATTTGGGTGTATTGAAGTGATGTCATTGCTTGGAGGAAGGCATCAGCATCTCTGGTGTTGGTGGTCTTGAGGTTGAAGTCACCTAGCATGAGGGTGGGTTTGTTAGTTGCTATGAGGGCGCATGCTGTTTCGAGCGTTGCTGCCAGTTCATCAGGAGGGGCTCGGGGTGCTCTGTAGGTTAGGCAGAGTGCCATGTGTTTGTTCATGATGCTGAGCGTGTTGCTTTGTGGTGTAGCGGTGGAGCTGTGTGTTTTGAACTTCAGGTTTTTCTTTGCAATTATAAGTACCCCTCCTCCACGTTTGTGGGTGCGTGGGCAATTGTAAGCTGTGTGGCTGTCTGGTACTAATTGATTGAGTAGAACTGTGTCGGTAGTATTGAGCCAGGTTTCTGTAATGCAGAGAATGTCTGGTTGGTGATCTTCTATGTGGTCTGCTAGTGTGTGTATCTTGTTGCATATGGACCTCGCGTTTATGAGTTCTATGGCAGTTTGCTCTGTTGTGTTGTGTGACTCCGTTGAAAAATGTGCGAGGGGGTGAGATTTGTGTGCTTCTTTTTTTCTAGATGTTGATGTGCTGTGTGTGGCGGGCTGATTGCGTTGTGGAACTATGTAATGCCAGGTGGAGGGTGGGTGCCATTGTGGGTTATGGGGTAGGTAGTGTAGGTGGGGGTCTGGTGAGAGGATATGTGTGAGGAGGAGGCTGAATGGTAGAAACCATGTTGTAATCATGGTGGTGTGCTGTGGTGTTTTGTGTGAAGTTTGCTTGCAGTTTCTGGTGTCTGATGATGTGTGCACAGATTTCATGCAGTTCACTGTCCTCGTTGAATGAGTTTGTGAGACTCACCTGGTCGGTTTTGTTGTCGTTGCTGTGCAGAGTTGGTGTGCTCTACCCAGCTTGGGGAGCTTGAGGTGCGTGAGGCTCGTGGTTGGCGAGCTCAGACCCGTCTGGGGAGCTCAAGCCGTGGCTGCCTTTCGCACGTGTGTTCAGTGAAGTGGGGGGTATGTTCCCGGGATAGGTGGACGCGTCGCAGCTTTTTCGGCGTGGTCGGTTAATGAAGTTGACGTCTTGGTGGGGTGGCACTCCTCTCTTTCACCGCCAGTGGCCACCGCCTAAGGGCCACGCCAAAGGGCCCTCAGGCGCGGGCCCGCCAGGCGCGGGCCCGCCAGGCGCGGGCGCGCCCTGTAGGGACGCCGCTATGTAGTTGGGATGCTGGGCGGGCTCTCCTGCTCCCACTGCCCGGATTGGGCAGGAGCACTCCCACTGCCCCGATAGGGCAGGAGTTGCAGGCAGGGAGAGCCGGGCTTGCGGGCGGCAAAGCGGGTCCCTCTCGTAGGGACGCCGCTATGTAGTTGGGATGCTGGGCGGGCTCTCCTGCTCCCACTGCCCGGATTGGGCAGGAGCACTCCCACTGCCCCGATAGGGCAGGAGTTGCAGGCAGGGAGAGCCGGGCTTGCGGGCGGCAAAGCGGGTCCCTCTCGGTAGGGACGCCGCTATGTAGTTGGGATGCTGGGCGGGCTCTCCTGCTCCCACTGCCCGGATTGGGCAGGAGCACTCCCACTGCCCCGATAGGGCAGGAGTTGCAGGCAGGGAGAGCCGGGCTTGCGGGCGGCAAAGCCTTTATGGAAATGGGTAACAGGGGTAACATATGGAAAGCAGTGTGTATAAATGCCCGTAGCATGGGAAATAAGATCCCTGATGTTGAAGCATTGGTGGGAGTGGCTGACTTGGATTTAGTGGCAGTTACAGAAACATGGTTCACAGAAAACCATGACTGGGATGTAACTATACACCTGGCTATACTTTATTCAGAAAGGACAGGGTAGGAAGAAGGGGAGGAGGAGTGGCACTATATGTAAAAACTACTATTAAAGCTTTGGAATTACAGAGCTTAAAAGGGAGAGAGGAGGCATTGTGGGTTAAACTAGAAAGAGGGAAAGAGAAATCTATTTGCATTGGTGTGATATACAGACCTCCCTCACAAGAGGAAGAGGTGGACAGAGAGTTAATTGAAGACATACGCAGAATTGCTAGGAAAGGGGAAGTGCTACTGATAAGAGATTTCAATATGCCAGATGTTGATTGGCACATTCCTGCTGCAGTTTCATCTAGAAGTAAGGAGATCCTGGATTCTCTACAGGGAGAACTATTCAGGCAATTGGTAACAGACCCCACACGTGAAGGGACCATACTAGACTTGGTGCTTACCAATGGTGAAAGTGTTTCTGATGTTGTAGTTGGAGATCATTTTGCATCCAGTGATCACCAGATGGTGTGGTTCGGTATTAGGACTTCGGCTGTTAGAATCCATTCCAAGGTGAGGATCTTAGACTTGAGGAAGACTAACTTTGCGAAGATGGGCCAATACCTCAGGGAGTCGTTAGTGGGATGGGAACAGCTGGGGGATGTAGAAAAACAGTGGGCAAAACTGAAAGGGGATATTTTAAGGGCAACCAACCTTTTTATTAAAATGGTAAATAAAGGCAAAAGGAAAAGGAGACCACTATGGTTTTCTAAGGAAGTAGCTGAAAAAGTGAAGAAAAAGAGGGAGGCCTTCATGAAATACAAGAGATCACAGAGAGAGGAAGACAGGCATCTGTATTTGGAAAAACTTAGAGAAGCTAGCAAAGTAGTGAAGAAGGCAAAGATTCAAAAGGAGGAGGAAATAGCCAATGCAATAAAATGGGGGGATAAGACATTTTTCAGATATATTAGTGAGAAGAGGAAGGGCAAGAGTGGTATTGTCAGACTCAAGGGTGCAGGGGGGGAATATGTAGAAGCTGATAAGGATAAAGCGGAATTGCTTAACAAATATTTTTGTTCTGTGTTCACAGATGAAGAACCAGGAGCAGGACCTGGACCTCAGAAAACACCCACAAATAGGAACAGAAGTGAGGGACATCTTGAACAATTTTCAGAAGACTGTGTTCGTGAGAAACTAGCTCAACTTAAAGTAGACAAAGCGATGGGACCGGATGGGATACACCCTAGAATACTGAGGGAACTTGGGGACGTTCTAGCAACTCCACTGACTGACCTTTTCAATGCCTCGTTGGAGTCGGGAGTGGTGCCAAAGGACTGGAGAGAGGCTCATGTGGTGCCTTTACACAAAAGCGGAAGTAAGGATGTGGTTGAAAACTACAGGCCAGTTAGTTTAACTTTGGTGGTGAGTAAATTATTGGAAACGCCGCTGAAAGAGAAAATAGTGAGGTTTTTGTAGTCCAGCAGATTACAGGATCCGAGGCAGCATGGATTCACCAGAGGCAGGTCTTGTCAGACAAATCTGATTGATTTCTTTGACTGGGTGACCAGGGAGTTGGACTGAGGGAGAGCTCTAGATGTAGTGTATTAAGATTTCAGTAAAGCCTTTGACACTGTTCCTCACAGGCGACTTATAAACAAACTGAGCACCCTAGGGATGGACACTAAAGTTACTGCTTGGGTTAGAAATTGGTTGGGTGGGAGGCAACAAAGAGTACAAGTAAATGGAGCTCACTCTGAGGAGAAGGATGTTACCAGTGGTGTGCCACAGGGATCTGTCCTTGGTCCGATTCTTTTTAACATCTTTGTTAGTGATATAGCGGAAGGGCTGTCGGGTAAGGTTTGCCTCTTTGCAGATGATACCAAAATCTGCAATAGAGTAGACACCCAGGAAGGTGTAGATAACATGAGGAGGGATCTAGTTAAGCTTGAAGAATGGTCTAGAATTTGGCAGCTGGGATTTAATGTTAAAAAATGTAAGGTCATGCATTTGGGCTGCAGCAATCCAAGGGAGCAATACAGTATAGGAGGTGAAGTACTTTTGTCCACTAAAGAAGAGCGGGACCTAGGCGTGGTTGTGTCTGATGATCTTAAAGTAGCTAAACAGGTAGAAAAGTCGACGGCAAAAGCTAGAAGGATGCTTGGGTGCATACGGAGAGGAATGGCTAGCAGAAAAAAGGAGGTGATAATGCCTCTGTATAAGTCTTTGGTGCGACCTCATTTGGAGTATAGTGTGCAATTCTGGAGTCTGCACCTTCAAAAGGATGTGAACAGGATGGAGTTGGTGCAGAGGGTGGCTACTAAAATGATTAGTGGGCTTCATTATAAAGCATATGAGGACAGACTGAAGGATCTTAATATGTACACCTTAGAGGAAAGGCGGGATAGAGGTGATATGATTGAGATGTTTAAATACTTCCGTGGCATAAATGTTCAGGGAGAGAGCCTCTTTCAATTGAAAGCAAGTTCTGCTACGAGGGGACATGGGATGAGGGTGAAGGGAGATAGATTCAGGAGTGATATGCGGAAATATTTCTTTACGGAAAGAGTAGTGGATCCGTGGAATAGTCTCCCAGTGGAGGTGGTAGAGATGAGGACAGTAACTAAATTCAAAAAAGCATGGAACCAACACAGAGGATCTCTAAAGGTAAAAAGTGGACTGTTGTAGTTGTTGATATGGAAGGACAGACTAGATAGGCCATGTGGTCTTTTTCTGTCATCATGTTTCTATGTTTCTAGGTGTTCTGCATGGATAGCAGGAATAAGTCCTCACATATGGGTGACGGCACCGATGGAGCCCACGCAGAAAACTCCCCAGGTTACATTGAAAGCTTTTCACAGCTGCACTGCACATACATGCCTGCCTTCCTGCCTGCCATGGCGCCAACCTCTCCAGTCAAATTTCAAAGTAGTAGCCAAGAAAGCAACTCCTCGGGGAGGTGGGAGGGTTGTGAAGACTTATTCCTGCTATCCACAGAGAACACCCGCTACAAGTGAGTAACTATGCTTTCTCCATGGTCAAGCAACAAGTAAATCCTCATGTATGGGACTCCCAAGCTACAGGCTACCGAAAGACCAAGGAGGCCAAAGCCCAACAGGGGCAACAAAAACAGGAGAACAGGAAGAATAGCAAGGTAGTCCCGCTAGGGCAGGGCCCTAGGCGGACCTCAAGCTTTATACTTCCTCTTGCTGTCAAAATCTATTATTTAGCTTTGAATGCTCTGCTTATGCTGCCCGCTGGAAGTTGATGTCCTAAGGCAACTGCCTAGCTTGTCTAGTGGTTGGGTTGGCCCTGAGGCCTTGGTACGCTCAATGTAGAAGGCCAAAGTGCGCTCAATGTAGAAGGCCAGTGTGTGCAATGCTATCTCTCCTCAGGTGGCATGTGGCCTCGGGAAGAAAATTGGTAGGGCAATTGTCTGGTTGAGGTGGTACTGGGAGACTACCTTCAGCAAAAATGCAGGTGCGTCTGCAAGACCACCCGATTCTGGTGGAATTTAATGCAAGATGGATGCACCACTAGAGCATGGAGTTCACTGACATGGCAGGCCGACGTACCTGCCACTAAAAACAGGACATTCCAGATCAAGTACTTGAGAGGGCAAGCATCAAGCAGTTCAAAGGGAGCCGCATGAGCTACATAAGGACCACGATGAGATCCCAAGCCACCACAGGTGGCTTGATGGGAGGCTTCGAGAGAGCAAGTCCCAAATTAAGTTAGTCACCAAGGGTGGGCCGAGTCGGGCCTCCCCCCGGAGCCACGGATGGTAGGCGCTGATCACGCTGAAGTGAGCTCAGAAGGAAATGGATTTCAGGCCCGAGTCCAAGAGGTGCAGGAGGTATTCTAGCAACTAATCCACTGTGCAGGAGAAGGGATCCAGTGCTCTACCTGCGCACCAAGCAAAGAACCTCCTCCACATGAATGCATACACCCGACGCATCAAGTCCTTGCACAGCGCCAGGAGGATATCCGTGACATTGTCAGGTAAACTGAGCTCCGAAAGGACTACCCGCTCAGTATCTAGGCAGTGAGAGCCAAGAAGCAGACGTTGGTATGCAGCAGGGTCCCCTCGTCCTGGGAGATGATATCCCAGGCAGAGCCTAGGCGAAGAGGCTCCCTCTGAGAGAGCTAAAGCAGCAGGAGTAACTACGGCTGCAGGCACCAGTATGGGGCAATGAGGATCATGGTGCCCTTGTCAACCTGAGGTTTCAACAGCGTTTTCACTATGAGAGGGATCAGGGGGGAAGGCATAGAGCAGAGCCACACCCCAGTGGAGGAGAAAGGCATCCAAGGCCAGCCGATTGTTGGACGACCTCCTGGAGCAAAACCGGTCCACCTGGGCATTCTGTGATGTGGCAAAGAGGTCGACTGTGGGGATACCCCTCTTCCTGAAGATCCACTCCACCACCCCTCTGTGGAGTGTCCACTCGTTAGGCTGGAGGACTTTGCTCAGCTGATCCTAGTCCGTTGAGCTCGCCGGGCAGGAAGGTCGCCCTGAGCTCCATCCCGTGATTCAGGGCAAACCGCCACAACTGGACAGCTTTCCAAAAGAGGAGATATGAGCCCATGCCTCCCTGTTTGCTCACATAGAACACTGCCACCTGGTTGTCCATTTGGATTAGGACCACCTGATTCGCCAGGTGTGTCCAGAAGGTATGAAGGGCATTCGATATGGCCCACAACTTGAGGAAGATGATCTTGTGTAGGCTCTCCTGTTCTGACTAAAGGCCCCACATCTGCAGGCAATCCAGACGAGCTCCCAACCAGTTGTCAGCATCCTGTGGAGGGGCTCTGCTTGGAATGGGAGGCGCCGAAGCATGTTCAGCGGTTCCAATTACCAGCTGAGGGATTGCAAAAGGGGAGGGGTGACCACCATCTTATCGCAGAGGTAGCCCGTGGCCTACTTCCATTGTCCATTGTGCTTGCCTCATGGAGAGGTGGGCCACGGGGGTAAAGTGTACTGTGGAGGCCATGTGATAGAGCTCTTTCAGCATCACCTGGGCCGTGGTGTGGCGCTGACACACATCAGTGACCATGTCCGTTAGCCGCTGCATGCAGTCTTTATCTTTATCTTTATTACTACCACACTTGATATCCCGCCCACACCATGGCATTACGGTGGTTTACAATAAAAGCATCAATGCTGCAGAAAAGAGGAAAAGAATGCCATTGTAGGATAGGAAAGTAGTAGAAGAGACAGTAAAGCTAAACAGAGGCAGATAGTACAGGAAGAAAATACCTAAGAAGGGTTATCAACTGGGAGCTCAAATGCCTGTTGGAATAGGTGGGTTTTAAGCAATGTCTTGAAGTTTTAATAGGAGGGTTTGAGACGGAGTGAGGATGGTAAGGCGCTCCAGAGTGAGGGGCTGAGAAAGAAAAATGCAGCGCGGCGAGTCAGCTCCAAATGAGCCTGGGAAGGGGATGGAAGGGAAAGCCGATTCGCATGATGTGATCGAAGTTGTCGGTATGGCATGTGTAGTGAAATGAGATTGGCAAGGTACAGTGGTATCGAGGTATAAATTGCTCTGTGGGTCAGAATTAAGAACTTGTACTGGAATCTGTACTGGAGAGGCAACCAGTGGAGATGGAGTAAAAGAGGAGTGACATGATCAGACCGCCTAGCATGAGTAATGAAACGTGCCGCCGTGTTTTGCAGTAATTGCAAGCGCTGAAGTTGCTAGTGGGGTAGGTTAGCCAAGGCCACATTACAATAGTCTAATCTGCTAACTACCAGAGCCAGCAGTAGGGTGATAAGGGAGGCAGGTGGCAGCAGAGGACGGACTGCTGTAATTTGCCCGAGTGCATAAAAGGAACGGCGAGAGACGATGGACACATGTTCATGAAAGGAGAGGGAAGAATCCAATGTTACACCCAGGTAGCGGAAGGAAGAAACAAGGGGGATTGTAGCAGAGGCGAGCTGGGGAGCAATGATGGGACAAGGAGTACTCAAAGATACCCACATGGCTGTAGACTTGGAGGGGTTCAGATGGAGGTAATTAGAAGAAAGCCAGGAAGTGATGTGGGTAAGACAGTCATTGAGGGGTGAGATGTCCACATCCACAGGTGATGTGTGGAAGAGAAGGACAATGTCATCTGCATAAAGATAAGTGGAGACCGGATACTGTTGAATTAGAAGAGGCAGAGAAGCAAGAAAAATGTTAAAGAGTAGAGGGGAAAGGACGGAGCCTTGAAGGACCCCACATGCTAGAGGAAATGAAGGAGAAGACTGATTATTAGAGTGAAAAGAGAATGTGCGAGAGGTAAGGAAGTAGCGGAACCACTGTAACACAGTACCCCGAAGCCCAGAATCATGTAGACGAGAAAGCAAGGTCCAGTGATCAACTAAGTCAAATGCCAAGGAGAGGTCCAAGGATAAAACCAAGGTGATATCTCCACGGTCATGTGCAATATGTAATTCATTTAGGAGGGCAAGGGGCACCGTCTCCGTACTATGGCCTAAACGGAAACCAGACTGTTGCGGGTGTAGAGTATAGGTGGCCTCAACATGGGATGCTAATTTCAGAAACACGAATCGTTCCAGTATTTTTGCCAGGAAGGGAAGGTTGGAAACTGGGTGCCA
Organism: Ichthyophis bannanicus; assembly: GCA_033557465.1. Classification (NCBI taxonomy): domain Eukaryota; kingdom Metazoa; phylum Chordata; class Amphibia; order Gymnophiona; family Ichthyophiidae; genus Ichthyophis; species Ichthyophis bannanicus. The sequence goes on from CM066031.1 coordinate 225,944,884, forward strand.
ATGTGACGGGACAGATGGATCAAGTGAGGGCTGCTTATTTCCAAGGGGTGGGAAATATGCCTGTGGATAAACTGGAGTTGAGAATGGTTAGAATGATAGGCAACAGCATAAGAGAAGGCTCAGACAACCAGCTGGAAGGGATGGGGTCCAATGAGCAGGTAGTCTTCCTGGAACTAGAAAGAGTCTTATGTAGTTCAGTGGCAGTGATGGGATGAAACGTGGACCAGGTATGGGCCAACGCCTGATTCGGGGGGAGGAAGGTGTGCCAACTGGATCAGAGAAGGAGGCGTCAGAGGAGGGAATAGCTGTAGAGGGAGGGGAAGTCGGGAACAGTGAGCGGGAAGGAGACAGAGGTGGAGGCGGAGGGCTGGAAAATGAAGAGCGAAAGTTGTGAATCTTGTCACAAAAGAAGGTGGCAAGTAGTGATGGAGCTGGTGCTACAGTCACAGACAAAGGAGGAGGAGTGGCAGCAGAAAGTTTGCGAAGGACAGAATAAAGCTGTCTGGAGGAGTTGGCAATTTCGGAGATTTGGGAGGTATAATATGAACGCTTAGCAGTCTGAACTGATGAACGATAGCAAGAGTATAACTGTCTGAAACACACAAGAGTATCCGGAGACGGGTGTTTGAACCACAAATGCTCAGCCTGACGGAGCTGTGAACGCTGCAGGCGCAAACCTGGATGATACCAGAGGGCGTGAACCTGCTTTGATAAAGCAGAGGACGGGCAAAGAGGGGCCAAGTTATCTAGAGCAGAAGTAAGGACAGAATTCCAGGTACAGACCTGTGCATAAGGTGATTGGAGAGCAAATTCCGAAGGGAATAGAGTTTGTGCGGAAGGGAAAGTATGTAATGCTGTTGAGGTGATATGACGCCGTAGACGGAGAGGTGTCTCAGGATTGGCAAGGCCAACACTGACAAATGTAGTTCTCAGAGAAGCAGAGATTAAGACACAATAGTGATTGTACCAGGGGACTGCACCTGTGGAAGCAGCAGAGAGGGTAAGATCAGAACTTGGAGTGGTGAGAACTAAATCTAATGTATGTCCCGCACTATGGGTGGGACAGGAGACATGTTGCATAAGAGACAGATCATTCAATAAATTTAAGAACACACTATCTTTAAGTCTAGAAGGGGAGTCTACATGGACATTAAAGTCACCAGTTCAGCAGCAGAAACACCTGGAATAAACTCCAGCCAATGCATGGGCTGGAGGTGGGACTTGGGGTAGAAACACAGAAATATGACGACAGAAAAAGACCACATGGCCTATCTAGTCTGTCCTTCCATATCAAAAACTACAACAGTCCCCTTTTTTCCTTTAGAGATCCACTGTGTTTGTCCCATGCTTTTTTGAATTCAGTTACTGTCCTCATCTCTACCACCTCCACTGGGAGACTATTCCACGGATCTACCACTCTTTCCATAAAGAAATATTTCCGCAAATCACTCCTGAATCTATCCCCCTTCACCCTCATCGCATGTCCCCTCATAGTAGCAATTGAAAGCAATTGAAAGCAATTGAAAGAGGCTCTCCCCCTGAACATTTATGCCATGGAGGTATTTAAACATCTCAATCATATCACCTCTATCCCGCCTTTCCTCTAAGGTGTACATATTAAGATCCTTAAGTCTGTCCTCATATGCTTTATAATGAAGACCACTAACCATTTTAGTAGCCACCCTCTGCACCGACTCCATCCTATTCACATCCTTTTGAAGGTGCGGTCTCCAGAATTGCACACTATACTCCAAATGAGGTTGCACCAAAGACTTATACAGAGGCACTATCACCTCCTTTTTTCTGCTTGCCATTCCTCTCTGTATGCACCCAAGCATCATTTTAGCTTTTGCCGTCACCATTTCTACCTGTTTAGCTATTTTAAGATCATCAGACACAACCACGCCCAGGTCCCGCTCTTCTTTAGTGGACAAAAGTACTTCACCCCCTATACTATATTGCTCCCTTGGATTGCTGCAGCCCAAATGCATGACCTTACATTTTTTAACATTAAATCCAAGCTGCCAGATTCTAGACCATTCTTCAAGCTTAGCTAGATCCCTCCTCATGTTATCTACACCTTCCTGGGTGTCTACTCTATTGCAGATTTTGGTATCATCCGCAAAAAAGCAAACCTTACCCGACAGCCCTTCTGCTATATCACTAACAAAGATGTTAAAAAGAATCGGGCCAAGGACAGATCCCTGGGGCACACCACTGGTAACATCCTTCTTCTCAGAGTGAGCCCCATTTACCTGTACTCTTAGTCACCTCCCACCCAACCAATTTCAAACCCAAGCAGTAACTTTAGGGTCCATCCCTATGGTGCTCAGTTTGTTTATAAGTCGCCTGTGAGGAACAGTGTCAAAGGCTTTACTGAAATCTAAATACAACACATCTAGGGCTCTCCCTCAGTCCAACTACCTGGTCACCCAGTCAAAGAAATCAATCATTTTTGTCTGACAAGACCTGTCTCTAGTGAATCCATGCTGCCTCGGATCCTGTAATCTGCTGGATTCCAGAAACCTCACTATTTTCTCTCTCAGCAGCGTTTCCAATAATTTACTCACCACCAAAGTTAAACTAACCGGCATTTGTGTAAAGGCACCACATGGGCCTCTCTCCAGTCCTTTGGCACCACTCCCGACTCCAATGAGGCATTGAAAAGGTCAGTCAGTGGAGCTGCTGATGAACTCCAGCTGCTCGAGGGCCTGAATGGTGAGGTAAGGGGACTGCTGGACAGCATTTGGAGTGGGATCTTTAATGAGCCAATCATCCAGATAGGGGAAGATGAAGACTTCCATTGTTGAAAGGTAGGTGGATACTACTGCAAAGCACTTGGTGAAGACACATGGTACAGAAGCAAGCCCAAAGGGGAGCACAATGTACTGGTAGTGCTGGTCTCCCAGCACGAAACTGAGATATTTTCTGTGATTTGGGTCAATCAGGATGTGTGTGCACACATCTTTGAGATCCAAGGAGTATAGCCAGTTCTACTTTAGAAGGTAAGGGAGCAGTGTCCCCAGCAAGACCATCTTGAACCACTCGAATGGGTCTGAACCCTCCTATCTTTCTGGGGACCAGAAAATACCTGGGGTATAACCCCTTTCTGACCTGAGCCAGTGGAACCGGCTCAATGGTGAGATCGGTCAACAGAGAAGAGACCTCCTCCTGCAACAGGCTTTGGTGCAGTGGGTCCATGGGGTACTCCCCTTGGATGAAGGGATGCAGCAGCTGGGCAAGGTGCAGCCGGTAGCTCTGCTGGACAAGCTGCTGCATCCAGGCTTCTGAGGTGATAAAGGACCACTTATGGACGAAATGGATGAGCCGCCCTCCTACCTGAAGGGGAACTCTGGCAGATACAGGATGGTGGCTATGCTCCTGAGGAACCAGTCAAAGGCCTACCCATGGCTTGGGCTGTGGGGCTGGCTGGGCCTTCTGAGGCTTCCAGGGGGCCTGTCCCTTTGGTTGAACACCCTGGGGTGCCGGATAGTACCGATGTGGTCGCAGGTAGAAGTCCTTCTTACCCTGTTACGTTTTATGCAAAGGACTCACAGTTTTCCTCGAGACCCTGGAAAGTGTCATGTGCTCCTTCTTGAGCTCACCTACTTTCTCCTCGTCTGGCTTCCCAAAAATATTGTCCCCACTGCAGGGAATGTTGGCCAGCTTATCCTGAACCCATTTTCATTTTTTTTGTTGTGAAATGGTGGGAATTGTTTCTATATTATTGAACTGTGGGTAAAGTCTAGCTTCTTCCATTTTCCAGTTCAATTTTTCTCTGTGTGTTATTGTTCCTGAATTATGATCACTTATTCTGTATCTGGTGAAGGTATGTCTCTTTCATGTGTGACAGGGCTGAGTGAGGTATTCTCCTAGCATGTATTGTAGCTTGTGGAGGGATCTATAAATGTCCAGTAGATGTATGGGTATTTTAGGACTTGTACTAACAACACTACCTAGGAAAAGGCAATATATTTTGGCAGGACAGCTTTGCTGTATTAGTTCTGAGTGTATTTTTCTGAGTTTTATTACATGACTTGATCACAGTTCTATAATTCACAGCAGTCAACAAAACAAAAATATGTACATGATATTAATACAGAGAACCAAAGAAAGCAACCAATGTATCTGTAAGATGCAATAGAACAAAAGGAACAGATAACCAGACCGGCAGAATTTTCAGGTTTGAGAAACCCCTTTCTTTTATTGCAATTCTGCCGGTCTGGGTATCTGTTCCTTTTGTTCCATGATATTAATACATACAAATAGGGGGTTATTATAGAAGCATCTTCACATCTAAATAGCAGCATTTACATGTGTAGATCGGCAAACATGCAAACAGCATTTTAGAACATGGGCTGCAAGGTGCAGTATCTGTACATGCACAGGCATAGGGAGGCAGAACATGGCTGCAGCAGCGGAAGCTCAAAGTGCTTGTTTTATGAAAGAAAAGCAGCTCTGGGAGCCAAATGTGTCCAAAAACTGGCTACGAAATGGACTTTGTTAAAATGGTGGCTTCCTTCTGGTGGAGGGGGGTGGGGGAGATCTTGCAGTTCAAACCCCAAGAACTGCTTGACTTAAATCGTGAGTGATTCTGAGATGGGGGTGTAAAAAGTAAAAGTTGGCTCAGGATGCCAAGACCCCTTCAGCCGGCCCTGATGCTCTAAGCATGGTGTTAATTTGTGGGCAGTGTTTCTCTATAATAATGTTTTACTCCCTAAAGTTGTATTAGTTGACATTCTTAACTCTCCTTGTATAATGATATTATGATCACTGGGATCTGTACTGTGTATTCCTTTCTGATTGGCTTCCACTATGACTGATAACGTGCCCCTTCATGCATACTAAAGGACAGATTCAACAGATGCCAGTATTTTTTCAGTGTTAAAATTGTAGTACTGATCTGTTCTCAAAGGTATTTTGCAACAGATTGAGAATGGAACAAACACGTTGGAAACTGAATTATCATCTGTGTATTGCTAGACACTGCACTGAGTAGACATGGTTACTGAGAGGATGGTATAAGAGCAATAAATGAAATGAATTCTAACAAAGTTATTATGTGTAAAGAAGTTTATATCACACTTGCTTTTCATATTTAACAAGCTAAATTTTTCATCATAGCTTTCTTCATGGGAAAAGTGGGGAGTGCTCAAATTTTCATGGAATTAATTCTAGACAGATGGATTTATGTAACATATCAAGTACTAGCAAGCTATCCATCATGTATTAAGACAGGGGGGAAGAATTGGTGATAAAAATGTAATACATTACTATACAGAATGTGTACTATTAATTCGTTTTCTGATGACCAGATATTGTAAGCCAGATAAGGTAAGCAAGCATAGTTAGAATCTTATTAGTGCAAGTGACATTAGCTTATCACAATACCTTACTTGACAGAATAGTAATTCTAATATATGTAATGCTTAGCTTGAAATAAACAAATTAAAATATTTACAGATAAAATAACATTTCTTCCAATACTCCAATGCATCCCTCTGCTGCAAGATCAGCAGATATTATATTTCCTTAATTGGAGACTTATTTTACCTAACTTTGCTGAAATTCTATGAATCTGAGAAAAACACTTTTTTTCGGTCTTGGCTCACTTAGAAGAGCATGTCACATTGTCCAAGTTCACTCACATCTTCTCAGTTCAAGGAAGGTTTTAAGAACAATGAGGTGCTATTCTTTGTTATTCTAGAGTTTTGCACAGGAATTTTGAAGCCTCCAGTACTGCTGTGTCTGGTCAGAAATGGCTTCTGATGTTCCTATCTGGGAAATCATTCTGGGGAAGATACCTACCTATTCTAATGCATAATTTCATTTTGAGTTATGCAACAGGAGAAGCAATATATCTACAACATTTCAGTTATAACATGATTTTATGAAATCAACTCTTCTTTTTAGTCGATAACTAATTATCAAAGAGCAGTCACATATTACAACTCCTACTACTACTACTTGTAGTACAAGGCATACGCAGCTGTTAGTCACATGTAAAGATTGTAAGCTCTGATGAGCAGGGACTATCTAGGCAAGACAGAGAACACAACAACTGAGGACAAAGACACACCTAGTGGGGGTGGCAAGGAAAAACACAGGAGACTAAGCAGATCAGGATCCAAAAGCAGCCTCAAAAAGGTGAGTTTTCAGCCGGGATTTGAAAAGGGCCAGAAATGAACATAATCATCTTTTTAAGGTTAATTTAATCTGTTATTTGAAGCGTTACCAAATGTTGCACCAAGTTCATTGTTTTGTTCTCACCAGTTTCTCTATGGCTTTGAGTTCAATGTTAATTCTGTTCTAAAATTGTTCTCTGTAAAATAATAGCCTCTCTATTATTAACTTTTGTTACCTGTAAACCGCCACTGATCTCTGGAAGTGGCGGTATAGAAAAAATGTATGTATAAAATAAATGAAGCCTGATGCACAGACTCGGGTAGTTCGTTCCAGGCGTAAGAAGCAGCAAGGTGAAAAGATCGAAGTCTGGAGTTGGCAGTAGAAGAGAAGGGCACAGATAGAAGCGATCTGCCAGAAGAACAGGGCTCCCGAGGAGGTGTGTAGGGAGAGATAAGAGAGGAAAGGTATTAAGGAGAGCAGAATGAGTGCACATATAGGTCAGTAGTAGATGTTTGAACTGGATATGGAAACGGATAAGGAGCCAGTGAAAGGACTTGAGAAGAGGGGTTATATGGCTCATATAACCCCTCTTCTCAAGATTAGCCATGCAGCTGAGTTTTGAACAGATTGAAGAGGAGAGAGATGATTCAGAGGGAGACCAGCAAGGAGGAGGATGCAATAGTCTGGACGGGAGGTGATAAGTGGATAAGTGTCTTAGTAGCATGTGTAGAAAGGAAGGGATGAATTTTGCCAATGTTATAGAGAAAGAAGCGAGCGTACAGTCAAAGATGACCCCAAGGTTGCGAGCTGAGGAAACAGGGAGGAGCATAGTATTATCCACAGAAATAGAAAAGGTAGGAAAGGGGGAGGTACATTTAGGGGGAAACATAAGGAGCTCAGTTTTGACCATGTTCCGTTTCATATAGCGGTGAGACATCCAGGCAGCAGTGTCGGATAAGCAGGCAGAGATCCGGGCCGGGATTTCAGGCACAGAAAGGTAGATCTGAGAGTCATCAACATAAAGATGGTACTGAAAACCATGAAAGGAATTAAGTGCAACAAAAGACCAGGTATAGAGAGAGAAAAGAAGAGGTCCAAAGACAGAGCCCTGAAGTACATCAACTGAAAGCGGGATGGCAGTAGAGGAGGAACCACCAGAACATACATTAAAAGTGTGATGGGACAGATAAGAAGAAAACCAGGACAGAACGGAGCACCTAAATCCAAGTGAGGACAAAATATCGAGGAGAAGGTCGTCATCAACAGTGTCAAAAATAGCAGAAAGGTCAAGAGACAAGAATTGAGTGATGGTCAGATAAGGGCAGAATTGAGTTACAGAGATTTGAGGGCGAGCAGTTGGAGGAGAAGACAAGGTCAAGGCAGTGGCCATGGTTGTGAGTAGGAACAGTGGAGCACAAATGGAGGTTGAATGAGGAGGTTAGGGAAAGGAGCTTTAAGGCAGAAGGTCATCAACATGAATGTTAAAATCCCCAAGAATAAGGGAAGGGAAGACGCACCCAGAAAGGAGGAGAGCCAGGATTCAAAGGCTGTGAGAAAGTAGAGGTGAACTTGTTGGGGGAGTTGATAAATATCAGTTACCCAGAGACGTAGTGGAGAAAATAGGTGGATGGCATGGACTTCAAAGGAAGCAAAGGAATTTGATGGAGGGAGGAGGAGGGGCTGGAAATGGCAGGAATGAGAGAGAAGGAACCCAATACTGGCACCACAGCCAATAGGCTGAGGTGTATGGGAAAATAGCTTTTCTCCATGACAGAGGGTAGCAACTGAAGTTGAATCTTCAGGGAGAAGCCAAGTTTCAGTAAGAGCCATGAGGTATTAGAGATTAGTCATGAATGACTGTAAGTTTATTGGAGGCAGAATGTGCATTCCACAATGCGCATGAAAACGGGAGAGAAGAGGGATACGAACAAGATTAGAAAGGTTATGCATTGACCTGCCCTGAGCGTGTGAAAAAAGTCTAGGGGAGCCAGGATTGGCGTTGACATCTTCAGATGAGAGAAGGAGAAGGAGTAGGAGAGAACGGGGGAGAGAGGAGGCAACACGATGGAAGAGGATGAGGTTCCCACAGTAAGAATGGAGATGGCTGAATGAGAGGAAGAAAAAGATGAGGCTCAAGGGCAGATGATAAGGTCGAAGACAAAATGGTACAGGGAGGTGGGGACAGTAAGGAGTGGGTAACGAGAAGTAGGGCCATGGAGCTGAGGGAACGAGAGAAAAAGATTAGGGAGAGTTAACATCAAGAACAAAAAGTGATATGGAGCCATAGGAGAGAAGTAAGAGGAGAGAATGCAAATCAAGGAGATATAGGTGTGGGGGGGGGGGAGTCCTGGTGACTTCAGCTGCACTGGAGAAATTGCATCAATGAGCAGAGGAAGGCTATGAAAGAATGTTAAGATAGGGGTGGGTGGGGTAAGGGCTGGGATGGGTGGGTGGATAATAAAGTGTTGAAAAGGAAGACACAGCACTTCAGAGGGCAGGAGCTGGGTAAAGGGCAGCAGAAGATAGGACATACACTGACAAAACTGAAATATTTACAGAACAATAAAAAAAAAAATAAATAGTAGGCTAGATTCTGAACAGGCACAGGAAAATACATGAACAGAGTACACAAAATTAGCTGAAGCTCCAGCCGCGTACTTTCCCCGGCTGAAAAAAAGAAGAAGCTATCTGTTTGGTCTGTGATAATATGCAGAAAGAAAGAACAAAATAACTATGCAATCAAATTAACATTACTTTCACTTTCTCAGTAGTACATGAGCTTTCAAGACCACACAGATCCCTTCTTTAAATGTCTTCTGAAGAAGGGACCTGTCTAATCTCAGATGCTCACATAAAACATTTTCCTTTAAAAAGCATCATAGCCTACTTAAGTTTTCTTCTAGCTTTGAGAGCTTGTGGGGGGGAGGGGGGTGGAGGAGGGGCAGCTGCGATTCCCGCTGTCAGAAAAAAAACACAAACTGGAGTGCTTGTGAAATCCTGGGATTGTTGCTGGGTTGGAGGGAACAAATGAAACAGTGCAATTAGGGAGAAATATAAAATAATAATCTGTGACGCCCGATGGAGAAGAGAGAGCTGTGGTGACCTGGTCCGCGGTTGAAGAAAAAACTGAAGAAGTGGGAACTTTGGGTGGGAAAGAGTGCGCAAGTCTTTTGGACTTCTCTGAGCTAGGGGAGAGCCGAGCACACAGGCAGCATTGGGGGATCACCTATGGAATGTGCCTGCATCCTCCTGCTTGTCTGCGAAGGGATGGGGGAATTGGGGGAGACAGAGACTGGTGGAAACAGGAAGGGAAAGGAGATAAAGAGGACTAGTGGTGACTGGTTTGGCACTGAGGGGAAGGGGTCTGCAAAAAAAAAAAAATGGTAAGGCTGAATTTGGGGGGGGGGGGGGTCCTTGAATGTTTTGGAGGTTAATAAGGGTTCCATACAAACAAAAAGGTTGGGAACCTCTGACACTGAGGATAAGCAATATTCAAAGAGGCCATTTCTGCAGTAAAACACTGTTTTACCTGGCTGAAATGGATTTGAATATTGCTATCCCAAGGATACCAGAACAATGAAAATGTAAAAATCTCATTTACTCAGTAAACAATGATTGTACAAATGAAGCAGCAGATATAGGGAACTGACTTGTCTTAAATTCTTTATCCATTCTACCCACAAAACTACATTGTTTATAGCCAGTGTAAGTTTCCCAGCAAAAAAATTGTAGTTACTCATCTGCAACAGGTGTTCTCTGGGGAGAGCAGGAATCAGTCCTCACATATGGGTGACGTCAGCACTGACGGAGCCCTCGCGGAAGCATCCTCCTAGCTTTCAAAGAAAGTCTTTGGGAGATGCCACCATGCATGCGTGGTCCCCTTCCCGCCCAAGGGTGCCATCTTGCTCAGTCAGATGACATAGCTAAAAGATAGCAAAAGTAAAAAAATGGTAAAGGAGCAACTCCAAGGGAAGGAGGGAGGGTTGGGAGGACTGATTCCTGCTGTCCCCGGAAACAACTGTTACAAGTGGGTAACTACGCTTTCTCCAAGAACAAGCAAGAAGTCAGTCCTCATATATGGGACTCCCCAGCTACAGGCTACCGAAAGCCCATAGCAAAAATAGGAGCTCCCTCATGGGGAGCTGCAAGCAGCAGCAATTAGCCCATATACACAGACCACAGCAAGACCCCTATGTCCGATGAACCAGCACTCTGGTAGCCTGAACACAGAAGGGCTGGAGGGTAAACCCCAAAAAGGTTACGGAGCACAGCCTGGCCAAAGACACTGTCCCGTCGGGACTCTTTCCAGGCAGTAATGGGCTGTGAAGGTATGGACTGAAGACCAGGTAGCAGCCAAGCAGATGTCCACCATCGGGACAGAGCGCAAGTTTGCCATCAAAGCCACCATGGCCCTGACATGGTGTGCCGTGACACGGCCTTCCACCGGGAGCCTCGCCTGCTCATAAGCAAAGGCGATACAGTCTGCCACACATGTGGACAGTGCCTCCCCCAGCCTTCTGGGGGTCATAGGAGATGAAAAGCTGAGAAGCTTTGCGGTGGCCCTGAGTGCATTGGATATAGAAGGACAAAGCTCTCTTACAATCCAAGGTATGAAGGACTGTCTCCGCCCGACTGGAGTGAGGTCTTGGGAAGAAGGTAGGAAGCACCACTTCCTGGTTAAGATGGAAGGGTGACACTACCTTTGGCAGGAATTTGGGGTGCGTGCAAAGCACCACTCTTCTTGTAGAACCTGGTATAAGGCACCTCCACCACAAGGCCTTGGAGCTCGCTAACTCTATGAACAGAGGTGGGTATGACCAGGAAAACCACCTTCCAAGAGAAGTAGCGAAGGTGGCAGTTAGCCAGAGGCTTGAAGGGTGTGCGAGTGAGCCACGTTGAGGTCCCATTCGGTTGCCAGAGGGCGAACTGGGGATTTCGATAAGAGCAGGCCCCGAAGGAAACGGGTCACCAATGGTTGGACCAAGAGGGGTTTGCCATCCACTGGATGGTGGTGCGCCGCCAAGGCACTCAGGTGCATTCGGACGGAGTTAGACTGGAGTCCAGACTGAGAGAGGTGGAGAAGGTATTGTAACACCAGAGCCACTGGGCAGGAGAAGGGGTCAGCCCCGTGTCTGGCACACCAAACAGAGAACCTGCGCCACTTGAGGGAGTACGCTTTCCTAGTAGAGACTTTGCAAGAGGCCAGCAGAATATCTTCCACCTTAACCGGAAGGTTGAGAAGGGTCAGAGTCACCTTCTCAGCAGCCAGAGGGTGCCCAGGTTGGGGTGCAGGAGAGAGCCCCCCTCCTAAGATCGGAGTCCCGGGGTGGTCCCCAAGGGGATGGGGGCCTCCACTGTCAACTGCAGAAGCAGCGGGAACCATGGCTGCCTGGGCCACTGAGGAGCTATCAGGATGAGCGAGGCCCTGTCGCAGATGGTCCTGAACAAGGTCTTGGTGGTCAGCGGCATCGGAGGGAAGGCGTACATGAGGCCTTCTGACCATGAGACTAGGAACGCATCCACTGCCACCCTGGAGGAGTGGGCCTGCCGGAAGCAAAAGCGGGGCAACTGAAAATTGTCGGGACTAGTGAACAGGTCCATCACGGGTTGTCCCCAGAGCTGGAAAAGCCAACTGGCTACCCTGGGGTCTAGCTGCCACTTGTGCGGCTGGAGAACTCTGCTGAGTCTGTTGGCCAGCAGGTTGTCCTGGCCTGGCAGATACACTGCCCACAGGAGGATACCCTGTTGGATTGCGTACGAGCAGAGGACCAGTGCTTCCTGACAAAGGGTAAGAAACCCCATGCCCCCTTGTTTGTTCACATAGAACATCGCCACCTGGTTGTCCGTCTGGACCAGTAACAGCTGGTGATGCAGGTGGTGATAGAAGACTCTCAGAGCTAGGTCTATGGCTCAGAGCTCCAGGAGGTTGATCTGCTGGGTGCTCTCGTCTGGCAACCAGTTGCCCTGATTGCGAAGATCTCCGCAGTGGGCTCCCCAGCCAAGCAGGGAGGCATCCATGGTAAGGGCCCTTGAGTGGCATGGGGCCTGAAAAGGCATGCCCGCTTCAAGATGCTGGGGCAACTGCCACCAGACCAGGGAGTCCGCCCACAGGTGGGTCATCGAAACTCTGTCACGGAGATGACTTGTGGCTTGAGAGCACTGGTCCTGGAGACACCACTGTGCCGTCTTCATGTGGAGGCAGCCGTATGGGGTGATGTGGACGTGGAGGCCATGTGTCCGAGGAGGTGCAGAAAAAGCCAGGCGGGCACCGAGGGACAGTGCTGTACGTCCAGAGCTAGAGATCTGAGCCAATCGGCTTGGTCCTTGGGCAAGAAGGCCTTCGACTGAAGAGTGTCAATCTTTGCCCCGATGAACTCCAGGCACTGTGTCGGGAGGAGATGAGACTTGGAGTAGTTTATGATGAAGCCCAAGTGTTGTAGAACCTGGATGGTGCATGCGGTGGCCTGCTGCACCCTCAGAGGCTGTGCCTCCCTTTATGAGCCAGTCATCCAGGTAGGGAAAAACAAAGACCCCCCTGGAGCCAGAGGAAGGCGGCCACGACTGCCAGGCATTTTGTGAAGACCCATGGGGCAGAGGCTAGGCTGAAGGGGAGCATCCTGTATTGAAAGTGCCTGCTCCCCACTATGAACTGCAGATACTGCCTGTGGTTGGAGTGGATGAGGATGTGAGTATAAGCATCCTTGAGGTCTAAGGAGCATAGCCAGACTCCCTGCTGGAGGTATGGCAGCAATGTTCCAAGGAGGGCATTTTGAACTTCTCCCTCACCAGGAATTTGTTGAGGTTGCACCTTAGGCCCCCATCCTCTTTGGCAGAAGGAAGTATCTGGAGTAGAACCCGCTATTGAGAGGTGGGGCACCAGCTCCACCGCCTTGTCCTTGAGAAGACTTGCCAGCTCCTTCAGAAGAAGGTCCCGATGGAGGGGAGACCTGAGGGGCTTTCCCGGGAAATAAGGGGGAGGTGTTTGAGCCAGGCGGAGGAGATAACCCTCCCTGACTACCCTTAGGTTATATTATGTTATAAATTATGATTGATTGATTATGTTATAAATTGATGATTGATTATGTTATAAATTGATGATTGATTATGTTATAAATTGTAAATAGTTACCCCTGTTATCCAAGTTGTTTATGCCTGTTCAACTGTAAACACAAAGTACCATCGGAAATGTGTAAATTCTTTGTTTCACTGTAAACCGCGCTGATGCTGAATAGTGCGGTATAGAAGAGACTATAAATAAATAAATAAAATAAAATAAATAAATAAAATTAGTGCCCAGGAATTAGTGGTAATGGCCAACCACCCCTGGGCGTAGAGGGTCAGACGTCCCCCTGTGGGCTGCTGATCTCCTTGGGGTAGAGAGGCTATGCTCAAGGAGTCAAAAACTACCCCCTGGCTGGGCCGGGGCCGGGGCCGGGACTGGTGCCTGGGGTTTACGTGGGCCATGCCCATGTCCCTTGACCTGCTGACCCTGTTGGGGAGCCGGGAAGGCCTTATAGGGTGGATAGTTTCTGTAAGCAACCCCCTTCCTCTGGTAAAAGGCTTTTTATTTGAGCCCTTCCATTGGGGAAGGGCAGTTGTCTTCTTAGAGAGCCTGGTCCTTGTCATGAACTCAGTCTCCAGCTTGGCAGCCTTGTCGATCATGGGTTTGCCAAAGAGGTTCTCTCCTTGGCATAGGACATTGATGAATTTCTCCTGAACCCACTGCTCAAGGTTGGATGGCTGAAGCCAAGCTTGGCGGCGTGCACCAATGCCCGCCGCAGCTACCTGGGCCGCTGACTTGAACCCGTTATAGGCCGCTCAAGACATGAATTTGGAGCACTCATGGATGGCCTTGGCCAGGCTCTTTAACCGCTGCAAAGGTTCCTCAGAGAGACCAGCTGAGAACCTGGCGAGTACCTTCACCAGGTCTCTCAGGTACATGCAAATGTAAAGCTGGTATGCCTGGATGCGACAGATGAGCATTGAGCCCTGGTAACACTTTCTGCCAAGGGCGTCCAAGGTGCGGGCCTCCCTGCCGGGGGGCACCGAGTGCATCTTCTGGCTTTTCAACTGACGCATGGCCGACTCCACAACCATGGAGTTATGTGGCACTTGTGATTTCTGGAACCCCAGGCTCCAGCGGACCTAATACATCGAGTCGAGCCATCTGCTCACCACTGGCACCGACGCCGGTGTCTCCCACATACGGAGCATGAGCTGTTCCAGGATGGGAGGAATGGGCACATGAACAATTCCCATGAAGGGGCCTTGTACTGGAGAATTTCCAACTCATCCGCCCAAGGGTCCTCCTCTGACATCAGTTGGGAGTGCCAGGGCCTTAGACATGTCCTTGACAAAGTCCAGGAAACCCATGTCCGCGGGCAGGGACCGCTGCCGAGGTTCTGAGATGGGAGAATCCAAAGGGACGTTGCGATGGTGACGGGTATTGGGGGATTGCTCATCCTCTATCTCCCACTCAGAATAGTCCATGGAGGACTTGTAGGAGGGCTCTGATGCCCCATGGCCAGCACCCGGTAAACTTGCCAGGGATGACCACAGTCCCATTGAGTGGGACTCAAAGCATGACCTCAGCCGAGGATCGACTCGAGGCCGAAGAACCTCGAGGATTGGTTCGGCCTCCGGGGACGTCTTGGATGTTAAGGGCCCAGTGGTTGGGGTGGATGAACTGGTTGTGCTGGACAACAGTGCCTGCTGCTGGTCCATGATGGCAGACAAACTGCGCTCCAGGGCCACCATTCTGGACTCCAGACCAAAAGGCTCCACAGCCTTTGGTGCGGGCACCGAGAGACTCCAGCTCCCCCGAAGGGATTCCTCGACAAGGATGGTGTCTGTGGACCGAGGACGGGCCGCGGCCTGATCCTTCTGGGGGACCTTCGCAGGTCGCTCCTTCTCTGATGACTTGGATGAGCGTCTCGGACTGCGGGACCGGGCCTGGGAAGTTCCCGGCCGGTCAGAACCATCCAAGGATGCCACCTTTGAGGTTTTCTTCTTCTTCCTGGGTTCCCTCGAGGGAGACCCCCTTTCTGAGGACCCACAATGAGGCTCAGGTTCGGAGAGTTCCGCCCAAGATGTCGGGGCCTCAAACGAGGCCCTGGCCTTCGGAGGCATCAGGGACTCAGGGAAAAACTTATCATGCTGCTGCTGGTGGCTCTTGAGGGCCTTGATGGACATCCTCTTGCAGAGACCGCAGGCCATCAGGTCATGGTCCAGCCCGAGGCAGCGAAGACAGCAGTCGTGTGTATCGGTCAAAGACATGATTTTAGATCACCGATCACGCTTCTTAAAACCACTGGTAGCCATGGAGGAAAAAAGTACCTCTGCGAGGTCGAAGACCCTCCGGGCTGCCAGCGGGAGAAAAAAAGAGCGTGAAGGCGCCAGAAAACCAGAAATGAAAATAAAGAAAGACAACAAAAAGTAAACCGAACCCGACGCCGAGGCACCGAGGTCAGTAGGCAGGAAGAGTACCGGTGCAATACTGGAGGCGAGTGTGAGACTCGGGGAACAAAAAGAGTAGTTACTCACCTGTAAAAGGTGTTCTCCAGGAGCAGCATGAATCAGTCCTCACATATGGGTGACGTCGGCGTCGACGGAGCCCCCATGCGGAGCATTTCCCCAGCTTTCAAAGAAAGCCTTTGGGAATGCAGGCACGCATGCGCAGTCCCCTTCCCGCCCAAAGGTGCCATCTTGCTCAGTCTAATGACATAGCTAAAAGACAGCACAAAAAGAAAAATGAACTATATACAACTGCAACTCCAAGGGGAGGAGGGAGGGTCGTGAGGACTGATTCCTGCTGCTCCTGGAGAACACCTGTTACAGGTGAGTAACTACTCTTTCTCCAGGACCAAGCAGGAAGTCAGTTCTCACATATGGGTGACTCCCTAGCTCTGGGCTACCAGGAACCCAGGCAGAAAAATAGAGCTCCCTCTAGAGCCTCAGCAACAGTGAGAGAATCTTCTCTGAGACCACACCTGAATGGCAGCCCAACACCAGGGCCGGAGGGTAGAAGTTGCCTAAACCTCAAAGAGATTAGGGAGTACCGCTTGCCTGAAATCACTGTCCCTATGGGACTCCCTCTCGAGGCAGTAGTGGTCCGCAAAAGTCTGGCTTGAAGACCAAGAAGCGGCCCGGCAGATGTCTGCCAACGGAACAGAATGGAAGTGAGCTACTGATGCGGCCTTCACCCTGACCTGGTGGGCCGTGACTCGACCCTCCAGGGAGAGGCCGGCTGCCCTGTACGCCCAGGCGATACAGTCTGCCACCCAAATGGACAACGTACGCTTAGTGACAGGCAACCCCAATTTATTAGGGTCAAAGGAAATGAAGAGCTGAGAAGCCCTTCTATGCCCCTGCGTACGGTCTATGTAAAAAGACAGCGCCCTTCTACAATCCAGGGTATGCAAGACAGTTTCGGCCCTACTGGCGTGCGGCCTGGGAAAGAACGTCGGAAGGACCACCTCCTGGTTGAGGTGGAAGGAGAACACTACCTTTGGAAGAAACTTAGGATGAGTCCGCAAGACTACCCTGTTCCTATAGAACCTGGTATACAGCCTATCCGAGACCAGGGCCTGAAGCTCACTCACCCGCCTAGCCGAGGTGAGTGCCACAAGGAACAACACCTTCCAGGAGAGGAAATGTAAATGGCAGGTTGCCATTGGCTCAAAGGGTGGGCGAGTCAGTTGCTGCAAGACCACATTGAGATCCCACTCAGTGGCCGGTGGACGAATAGGAGGCTTAAGCAGAAGCAGACCTCTGAGAAAACGAGACACCAGAGGGTGGCCTGCGAGAGATTGTCCATCCACTGGCGAGTGGTGAGCTGAGAGGGCACTGAGGTGAACCCGGACAGAGTTGGACTGAAGTCCTAGGTTGGAAAGGTAGAGCAGGTATTGTAGCACCACCTGGACAGAGCAGGAGAAGGGGTCCTCTTGCTGTTGAGAACACCAAGTAGAGAACCTACGCCACTTCAGAGCATAGGCCTTCCTAGTGGAATGCTTCCTGGAGGCCAACACCACCTCTTCAACCTCCCTTGATAGGAGCAAGGGAGCAAGGACTAGCCTTTCAGCAGCCAGGCCATCAAATTGAGGGATTTGAGGTTGGGATGCAAGAGGGACCCCTGACCCTGAGTCAGAAGGTCGGGTTGCAACCCCAGAGGAAGTGGAGTATCCACTGCCAACTGCAGAAGAAGAGGGAACCATGGCTGCCTGGGCCACCTGGGGGCTATCAGGATCACCGTGGCTCGGTCCTACTGGATTTTGAATAGAGTCCGGGCCACCAGAGGTGTGGGAGGAAAGGCTCTCTGACCAGGGGATAAGGAATGCATCTGGCGCTGTTCGCAGGGGATGCGGTTGCCTGGAACAGAACCTGGGTAGTTGCCTGTTCAGCGGACTGTCAAAAAGATCCATGGTCGGAAGACCCCACTTCAGAAAGATCTGTTGAACTACCAGAGGATCCAACTGCCACTCGTGAGGCTGCAGGAGTCTGCTTAGCCTGTCCGCCAGGTAGTTTTCCTGGCCTGGGAGGTAGACCGCCCTGAGGATCATGCCCTGAGTGACAGCCCAGGAGCAGAGAGCTTGTGCTTCCAGGCACAGAAGTCTGGATCCTGTGCCTCCCTGCTTGTTGATGTAGAACACAGCTACCTGGTTGTCTGTCTGAACTAAGACAGACTGGTGAGACAGGATCTGAGAGAAAGTCCGTAAGGTTAGACGAATGGCCCTCAATTCCAACAGGTTGATCTGCTGGGCGGCCTCCCACAGAGACCACAGGCCTTGGGTGCAGGCTCCCTGGCAGTGTGCCCCCCAGCCCTGCAGGGAAGCATCAGTTGTCAGTACCTGAGTGTGTGGGGAGGCCTGAAAAGGAATACCCCTGACCAGATTTGGGAGATGCCTCCACCAGCATAAGGAGTCCACCAAGAGTTTGGACACCTTTATTCTGTCTGACAATTTCCCTGTGGCCTGCAGCCACTGCGCCCTGAGGTGCCACTGAGCCGGCCTCATGTGCAGCCGGGCATGTGGGGTGACATGCACTGTGGAAGCCATGTGACCTAAGAGCCGGAGGAAGTGTCTGGCCGAGACCAGAGAGTTCGCCCGAAAGTGGTCGGCCAACTTTATCAGCTTGTGAGCTCTGTCCACAGGCAAATAGGCCTTTGCATGGATGGTATCCAATCTTGCCCCTATGAACTCCACGTTCTGTGAGGGGACTAAAATGGACTTGGGGAAGTTTATGACGAACCCCAGGTGCTGAAGCAGGGATATGGCTCTGAAGGTGGCCTGCCTGGCCTCTTGTGGAGACTGGCCCCTGATAAGCCAGTCATCCAGGTAAGGGAACACAAAGATCCCCTGGTTCCTGAGGTAGGCCGCAACCACTGCCAGGCATTTTGTAAAGACCCTGGGGGTGGAGGTGAGGCCAAAAGGAAGCACTCTGTACTGGAAGTGCTTTCCTCCCACCACAAATCTGAGGAATTGTCTGTGACTTGGATGGATGAGGATGTGCGTATAAGCATCCTTCAGGTCTAAGGAGCATAGCCAATCTCCCTGCTGGAGGTAGGGCAGTAAGATTCCAAGGGTAAGCATCTTGAACTTTTCCCTCTCCAGAAACTTGTTCAGATTTCTCAGGTCGAGGATGGATCTGAGGTCTCCTGTTCTTTTTGGTACCAGGAAGTACCTCGAGTAGAAGCCTTGCCCTTCCAGGTGGGGAGGCACCGGTTCCACCGCCTGGTCCCTTAGTAGACCTTCCAACTCCAGAAGGAGTAAGTTTCTGTGCAGAGGGGGTCTTGGAGGCTCCCGTGGAAAGTAGGAGGGGGGTATCTGGGTGAAGTGGAGCAGATAGCCCCTTTCGATGATGCTTAACACCCAAGTATCCCCTGTGATGGCTGGCTACCTGTCTGCGTACAGGGTCAACCGACCTCCTGTGCCCTGGAGAGGAGGAGAGGCTTTGCTGGCATAGTAAAAAAAACCCTCCCTGTTGAGCAGGAGCCAGAGTAGGAGGCTTGGGAGCCTTCTGCCTATGGGGCCCATGACCCTGCCCCCTTGGCCTGCTGGCCCTGTTGGGGAACTGCAGAGGCCTGGTAGTGAGGGTAGGTTGTGTATGCAGCGGTCTTCCTCAGGTAAAAGGTCTTTTTCCCCGAGCCTTTCTTCTTCTGAGAAGGGGCAGAGGTTTTCCTGGACAGCCTTGTCTGGGTAAGAGTCTCGGTCTCGAGTTCTGCAGGCTTTTTGGCCATGGGCTTGCCAAAGAGGTTTTCACCTCGGCAAGGGACAGCGACGAACTTGTCCTGTAGCCATGGCTCGAGGACCGAGGATTGTAGCCAGGCCTGGCGGCGTGCACCGATGCCGGCCCCTGCTACCCGGGCCAAAGCCTCAAATCCATCGTAGGCTGCTTGAGATAAACTTCGAGCACTCTCGAACACCAGAAGACAAGGCCTTGAACCTCTGCAAAGGTTCCTCGGACAGACCAGCAGAGAACCCGGCAATCTCCTTTGCCAGGTCTCAAAGGTACATGCCCATGTACAGCTGGTAGGTCTGAACACGGCAAGCAAGCATAGAGCCCTGGAAGCACTTTCTACCGAGAGCATCCAGGTTCTGGGCTTCCCTGCCGGGAGGTACCGAGGAGTGCATCTTCTGACTCTTCAGGCGATGCATGGCCGATTCCACAACCATGGAGTGGTGCGGTAGCTGTGCCTTTTGAAACCCGGGGCTCTTGCGGACTCGATAGATGGAATCGACCCACTTGCTTAGAACCGGCATCGAGGCCAGCGCCTCCCACATGTGGAAGAGCAACTGCTCCAGCATCGGAGGAACCGGGACAGTAAAGGCCTCCTTGGGAGGAGAGTCATACTGCAGAGCCTTGAGCTCCTCGGCTCGAGGCTCCTCCTCAGGGTCTGCAGGGAATGCCAGTGCTTTGGCCATGTCCCTTACAAAATCCAAGAACCTGGTATCCTCCGGGGGGGACCTTGTTTGATGCTCGGAACCCGGTGAGTCCGAAGGGACGTACCGAGTCCAGAAGGTGTCAGGGGACTCCTCCTCCTCCGTTTCCCACGCCGATTCCTCCGAGGAGGAACTGAGCAGCTCCGAGTGGGCGGGCACCGACGCCATCCGCCCCAACACCGAGGGAACCGGCGTCAATGACCTCGGTCCCGAACGGGAGGCCGAGGGTGACCTCGGCCGAGGATTGACTCGAGTTCGCATGGTCTCGAGGATCGGCTCGGCCTCCGGGGTCGACCTGGACGTCAATGTCCCGGTGGTCGGGGCAGATGCGCCGGTGAGACCGGCGATCAGCACCCGCTGCTACTCCATGAAGGCAGACAATCTGCTCTCCAAGGCTGTCAACCTGAGTCCGAGCTCAGGAGACCCAGCAGCCTCCGACTCGGGCCCTCGACGTCGGCTCCCCCAGAGGAGAGTCCACGAGGACTACAGTACTCACGTGACTCGGGGCCTCCGACTCTACACGAGGATGTTTTGCAGGCCTCTCCGAGTCCGAAGACCCGAGACAGCGATCGGGGCTATGCGACCTGGCCCTCGAGGAGCCAAGAGCGTCCACCAATGCCGCCCTCGCAGGTTTCTTCTTCCTTCGGTGCTCCCTTGAGGGGGACTCCCTTTCAGAGGAGCCCCGACAATGCTCGGGGTCAGACTCCCGAGACGTTGAGGCCTCTGATGAAGTCTGGACCCGTCCAGAGGCAGATTCGGAGAAGATCCTCTCACGCTGGTGCTGACAGCTCCGTAATGCCTTGGAAGACATTTTGCCACAGGGACTACAGACCGTAGAATCATGGTCTGGCCCCAGGCACCGGAGGCAGCAGTCGTGTGTCGGTGAGAGACATCAGTTTCTTGCACCAATCACACTTCTTAAAGCCACTGGCAGCCATCGGGGGAAAAAGGGCCCCTGCAAGATCAAAAAATTGGGCTGCCAGGGAAAAGAAAAAAGGGGCGAACGCAGTCTCTAAGGACAAAAAACGAAAAAAGAGATCCGGGCTCGGCACTGGTGTGCCGAGTCCAGGCGGGAAAGGAACCGACGTCGAACTGAAGAAAATACTCGACCCAACGCAGAAAAATCAACTTTTTTCACAGATGACAAGGACAGGCGTCCATAGGGCTCCGCAGAAAAAAGAAGACTGAGCAAGATGACACCTTTTGGTGGGAAGGGGACCGCGCATGCGTGCCTGCATTCCCAAAGGCTTTCTTTGAAAGCTGGGGAAATGCTCCGCATGGGGGCTCCATCGACGCCGACGTCACCCATATGTGAGGACTTACTTCCTGCTTGGTCCTGGAGAATAATCAACTTTTTATGGAGACAAGCCAGATAACGTCTGAAGGGCTCTGTAGAAAACAGGAAACTGAGCAAGATGGCACCCTTGGGTGGGAAGGGGACCACGCATGTGTGGTGGCATATCCCAAAGGCTTTCTTTGAAAGCTGGGGGGATGCTTCCACAAGGGCTCTATCGGTGCCGATGGTCACCCATATGTGAGGACTGGCTTCCTGCTTGTTCCCGGAGGTGTCCATACTCATACGCAGGCTTCTTTCATTAATATATGAGGGCCATGATTCAATTTTAACTGGCAACGAAAAAGGTGCCAGTATTCAGTACCATCAAGTGCCCCCTCAAAAAAAACCTGCTTCGACCTTTCCAGAATCTCAACAGAAACCGATATAACCTTAGGAACAAAAGCCCATTTCTGTACAACAGAGCACCTGAGGCCAGGACATGATGCATGTCATACAGTATCACTTTAGGAGCTGAAGACCTTCATCCTATAACCTCAAGTCTTAAGTACATACCTGATATACACCTGTGGCACATCAGACCATTCCTCCACATTCACATTCCCAAAATTAATTTCCCAGAGGACAATCTGCTGTATTTGTAAATGACTACCTAATCAATTAATTATTTTCTTTCTAAGCTTGATGCTCCGTCGCATAGCAGTACATACCTTTGATTAGTAATTTAGCTGAAGATTTGAGAGATCCGGCTTTGAAGGTCACAGTCCCAGAATCATCTGCCTCCAGTTCCTTTAACGTTAAGGTGTGGACTTTCTCATCTTGCACTGAAATCTCACTTATGGAGCTATTTTTCAGGAGAGCGCCATCAAGCCACCACTGGACATTCCGCACACCTGGCCGTGAGAGCTCACAGGAGAATGTGGCCGACTCACCCACAAAGACATCCTTGTTCTTCAAACCACTAACTATTTCTGCTTCCCGCTCTGTGCATCCGAGTGAGACAATGAGTGACAAAAAGAAGCAAGCAAACAAAAGTGACAGAAGTATTACATTCTGACTGTAATTTATTACAGGAAAAGATTCAAGATTCTCTACTTCAGTAAACTTTTCATATTTAGCCATTATCTAAAAGTTATTAACCCGTATAGCCTTAATTTTAATCACAAGGGGGGGGGGGGGGGAAAGAATAGTATAATCCACATGGTACAAAATGTTATCTACATAGTCTCAAGACATAGGGAAGATGATTTTACAATAGGGCTGAAGAGGACTATTTGTGCCTATTTTGAAGCTATTCTATAAAAACACAAAGGTACCTATGTGTCTTTATAAAATAGCAACACAAAAGCTTCCGAAATTGCAGCTAAAATGTGGCTGCATACATTTACACCAGCTCATTTGCCTCATCTGATACATACTACTGAGATGGAAACCCAGCGTTCCTTTCCACCACTCCACAGTGGCTTCTAATGTGGAAATTGCACACTAGAGCATATTTGTTCCCCCTTCTCCCACCCTGGAGATCTTGCATACTATTTTCCTTAAAGTTGAGTCCCTTCCTCTCCTAGTTTCATGATTCTTCTCTTAACACTTTATTACTTGTAATACTCAAGACTGCTGTACTAATATCAGTAACCTACTGTACTTCAGAAGAGTGAAAGCCTGCAGACGTTACTGTGGTTTTGCATTGCCGAATGCACAGCACAAGTCTGTTTCTGCAAGGTCACTAGAATATCTGGCTTTCAAGATATCCACAATTAATACTCATGGGATATTTACCCACATTGTGCTCTAAGAGTAAGGCTAATTTGAATGGTTTTGCTCACTTGGAAATCCAGATCAGTTTTCAGCCAGAATTGGGCAACTCTAAAGTGAAAATTGTTTAAAATCAACCTACTTTGTACTTCCCTGTCTCTATCAGTTTATACTTCTGTTGGTTTATAATGTTCATCTACATGGTATAAGTTAAGATTGTAAATTGTTTGGAACTCAGAGCTGCTACTTATAACTGCTCCCATACACTCTGAGGAGGCTCCCCCCCCCCTTCCCCAGAATGTGGGCCAGTTCCTAACAAATCCCAAAACCGTCTTTCTTGCATCATCATCTAATCCATACATTGAGACTCCAGAGCTCTGCTCGCCTCTCAGGTCCTGTGCATGAAATGGGAAGCTTTTCTGAGAACCCTGGAAGTTCTGGATTTCAACTTAAGTTTTCAGCTGAAAAAGTCATCCTAATTTAGGAGCTTAAAATGTATGCTTCTAAATTTAGGCCTGTCATTCATTTGCCTAGATTTATGACCCTAATACAGGTATCTAGTTCTGAAACTCAGTGCTAAACTCCTAACTTTTTTCCCATACCCTCATCTGCCCCCATTGCCACCCACTTTTTATGCTCCTAAATTTAGTTATTTAGTGACATTTTAATAAAATTGTTGGACACTTAGCCCTGGTAAATTTTCAAAGAAGCCAATTTAGGAGTATAACTCTCAAAGTTAGGAGCATAAATCCTTTGAATACTGGGACCTAGGTTTCTATTTATTTTGTGAAACATTATTGCATTTGCTATATGAATGTGCATCCAGCCAGTTCTCCCTTACCCTTTACTGCTAGGACTGCAGTGGTTTGCTGGTCTCCTGTATCACAGGTATAATCTCCAGAATCCTGTGGTTCCACATCATAGATAAAAAGCTCCAACGCATGCCCCTCCTGTCTGATCTCATACTTGTCACTCGAGCGCAGCACCACCTCACCCTTCCTCCATAGTACAGGGGCGTTGGGTTTCGTCACCTCACAGCGCAGTGCGATTGTGCTCCCCTCTTCAGCCTCTTCATTGTGCAGCCAGCGTTGGAAGAGCACCGGCAGTGCTTTGAACATGGAAACAAATGAGAGAGGTTTTGCACTGCATAATATGTTAAGAATTTGTCCAAATAAGGATGGATTTCACTGTTATGGAAATATGGCTGAGATGTTTCCAGAGGAAAGAAAGTTCTACAAGGGTCATGATATGACAATGGAGAGAGTAGATGCAAAAATAATATAAGGAGACATATATTCATAGAAAGAGTGGTGAATGGTATAGGAAAAAATAATATCAGAACCCACTAATGCATGGCAAAAATAAACACTGCAACATCACCAATGTAAAGCAAATTTTAATTTATTTGTATAAACTGACATCATCATCCATGCTGAGCAAGACCAAGATCCATCAAGCCCAGCATCTTGTCTCTGACCAGTTTGGGTTGCAAGCACCTGGCATATCCCTAAAATTAGGTCTATATCTTCTAGCTCATATCAAGGGATAAGCAATAATTTTCTTAAGTCTAACTGGCTAACAATCTTTTATTGACTTTTCCTCCTTGAACGTTCTCAAAACTCTTTTGAATCCTACTATATTAGTCAACTTAACTATGTCTTCCAGCAACATATTCCATAGCTGCACTGACCTGATGAAGGAAATGCAACTTTCAAAAGCTATCGCATTGTAAATAGTTTGAAAGTTTTCCTTCTACCACCTCATGTTTTGTATATAGTTATAAACCTATTATATGTAACTGTTATGGTTGCGTTAAATGTTTAATGTAAACCGCTCCTGATCACTGGAAGGAGCGGTATAAAAATGTAACCAAATAAATAAATAATAAATAAAACATACTATTAATTTAGTTCAATAAAAAAGTATCATCCTAGTGGCCTAATATAGCAGCCATACTTTACACAAAACAAAGTTTAGAAATTGACCAGCTTCAGATACCTGTAAAACAATTACAAAGGGTGCATGCCATAAGGCAAATCTCAAAGAAAATGACATTAAGGCTCAGCACCAATACTGCATGCTGTCAAATGAGAGACCCAAACTCCTCAAGCCAGTGAGTTCTAGGAGCACTATAGTGACAATGCTTGCTATTTCTGTGGAAGGGATGTAGGACATCACCCTCCAACAACCACTTCTTGCCACCTCTGAAGCAGTTAAATGTGGATTTTGAGAATACTACTCTTTGTTGGCTACTGGCTTAAGAAATGAGATCACCAAGGTCCTTTGGGATCACGATTTGTTAGTAATGTGTGTCAGAGACGACTTATAGTTTGTTAGCAGTATCGTGGTATAGAAGAGTGACGTTTAAGTTGCTTGTTTGAATGTGCTACAGGAGATGTACAGAACTGCATAAACCTTGTAGCACTATACACATGATAAGTAATAGTAGTAGTAGAATCCTCCTTGGGCTCTGTTCTTGTATGAGTGTGAGTCATCACAGAACTCAGCCTTGGAGAAGGCATATGACCTTTGGAATCATGAACTACAGCCAAAAGAGAAGAGAACTATTATGGAGTCTGTGTCCCCAAAAGCGTGGTCCATCTTAAAAAGGCAGAATCTTCTGGCCCATAGGAAAAGGGAAAGAACTGTTGACTCGCTGTTCCTCCTCAAGATAAAAACACAGGGAAAGAGGAAGTCCATAATCAGAGTAAAAAGACTATGCTTGGCTGGCAGAACCAGAAGAACTTCACTTCAACAAAGGCAATTACAGGCAACTGGGAAGATTTGAGACAAGCCGTACCTGAAAGTGATCCCTGAATTGCTCCAAGGTAAGGTGCTGAGTCTGGTCCTTCAGACTACTAGAGGAGTTTACAGAATATTCTAGCAAGGAAGCAGGCTCAATAATGTAGAGCCACTTTTTGTTACAGTTTCTATAGTTAAAATATTCTCAACAACAAAGAGTTATGCTGCATCAGGAATCTGACAATATGAAGCATGGTGTCAAAGGTAAACCAATAGCCACAAAAAACTGAAGAGAACTTCAGTAAAGTACTCACTACACTCCTTCTCGCACTGGTTATCTCATGTTTGGATTATTGTAACATTATTTTCACTGGTCTTCCCCAACACCAGATACATCGCCTGCAACTGATTCAAAATATTGCTGCCCGGATCATTTCTCACACCTCCCGTTACAGACATATTAAACCTCATTTAATTCAACTTCACTGGTTACCTGTTTCCCAGGGCATAGTTTTTAAACTCCTAATTCTGACTCACAGGGCAATTCACACCCACACACTGTGCTACCTGGCCGACTCATTGCAGTTTTGTTCAGTGCCTCGCAGTCTCCAGTCCATCCACATCAATCGTCTTGGGCTTCCTTCCCCCGCACTTGCCCATCTGGAGCGCACCCGTAGCTCTGCCTTCTTCTTCCTGACACCCTCCTTATGGAACTTCATCCCTCCTCCCCTCCGTTTGGAACCATCCTATCCCAATTTTAAGACATTCCTTAAAACACATTTGTTCTGTGTTGCCTATGATCTCCTACCCAGTTCTCCTAACCAGTCCTTTTTCTCTCCTCTCGCCTGCTCTCCCTCCCTCCCTTCTTTTGTCTTCTCTTCCTGTCTGGTGTGTTTGCTGCTATCCTATAAGAAATGTAGTTCCTTTCCGTTTCCTGGCCATGCCTGGCCCTCTTGTACTTTTGCATCCATTGTAAACCGCCCTGCTGGTTTCCGAAGGTGCGGTATATTAAGAAAGTTAATAAAGATAAAGAAAGAATTTAACAACTGTGAACCATCAAGAAAATACACGGCTGAAACTGCCAGAACTGAAACTGCAGGGTAAGAACCTTAAACAAAGATTGCTCTTTTATCAAACAGCAATAAAGGTAAGATTAGGTAGACCTCAGTATTTCCAGAATAAACTACATAGGTACAACCCAGGGGGAGTGTTGGGTTCCTCACAAGGGAACTTTTTAGAGGTATCTTATCTCTGTGGGGTAACATGGAGATTGAAAGCTTTTAGGGTGATTGGTCCAGAACAAAGGAATGCACTGCCAACTTTCTTAAGAGAGGAAGTCAATTTAATGACCTTTAGGAAAGGATTGAAAGCATTGATGTTCCCGGTGAGGGACTGACATGCGGATGGGGTCAGAGTCTGGAGACTGCTGAGAGTTTACAGGTGTGATACTTTATGTTTCCTATAGGACTTTACCTCTTTTGATGTTTGTTATTTATATTATAAACTATTTTGAATAACATTGTTATAAAGATGGTTTATAAAAATTTGTTAAATATATAAAGGAGGAAGGAGGAGTCAAAATACTATAAAGCATACTGAAAAACATCAAGTGCAGCTGGAGAGGACCCTTGTTTAGCTCAGAAGGGATACTATGCAGCTCCATAGAGCTGTGGCAAATCACCAGCAGAATTTTTGTTTAGGCTGCAAGATAGTTACAATATTGCCTACCCTTGAACCATGCCTACCTTGAAAAGATGAAACTGTAGTGTCTCAAAAGTAACAGACAAAAGCCAAGTGCAACAAGGCTCACGCTAAGCATGCGAGAGACTATCCCACCTCTAGAAGAGAATTCCAAGGTTCACATCCAAGGCCATAAACCCTAGAACTCTGTGGTTAAGTACTGGCTCAGGTCATAAATTCAGAAGAAACAGAAAGCATTGCCAAGTTGAATGTTCACTGATGTCAGCAGATGGACCTCAAGCAACAGAGTCCAGGGAGGAAGCCATCCACCTGACGTTTGCTATTTTGGAAAGTATGCCTCCTGTGTCAGTGAATGAAACAGCCAACATGATGTCTGTGAGTGATGGGCCTATTACAAGAAGAAGTGGAAGAGTTGTCTGCATGACAACCCAGTTAATAAAAAGTGCTAAATTAGTAGACTTTTTAAGGCCAAAAATGTGAGATTATATGTTTACTAATGTAAAGAGTGATATTGTTTATTCTCCATTATTTCTGAAAGAGAAAGACATGCTGAATCTGGTCCTTCTGGCCACTAGGATATTCTGACAATGAAGTAACTCCAACAAAGTCACTTCTGGTTAAAGTTCTTACTGTTAGAATCTTCTCATTAAAAAGGAGTTATACTGCATCTCGAGTCTGGTGTTGACTAATATGAAACAAGCAGAATTAGGCTAACACCTAAGGGCAGGACCAGAAAGATCAGACAGTCCAGCAAGAAGATATAAGAAACTCAGAGAAAAGTCATTTGAGATGTTTTTTGCTTTTGCCTGATTTGAAAAACCACACAAGATAAAATAAATTAAAACAAGGAAATTAAAGGGTCAGAGTACTTAACTTGCTTCTGCTTTGCTGTTAAACAAGGCAGAAGAGAGAAAAAAGGCCTGAGAAAGAAGGAATCTGAGACGACACATGGAGTCCGATTCAGTGAAGGGCACGTCCGGGCCATCTGGATGGCCGATAAATGGATGGCCCTAAAGTGTACCTGATTCTGAAACTAGAGCTAGACATTCCCGTGGATACAGGATCAGGCATATAGACAGCCCAGCGTTGCCCTGATGTAGCACTGTGAGACGTCCTCCCATCACCCTGTTTAACCCATCCTGTGCTCCTGCTGGTGTGCTGATGCTGTGGTGTCCCATTGCCATGGCACCGGCATGCCCAGCAAGAATGCCGACAACCTACCACAGCAAAAAATGTCTGTTTCCTGCCGCCAGACCCTTGACAGGGGCAGCCAGGGCCAGGATTGGGCGGCAGGGACTCACCTACATCCACTCTGGCTGTTTGGTGGGGCTGTCTGGCCCGATTGCTGCTGCAGCAGGGGATTATACCACCTCCAAGGTGGTATAAACCCCATTTCTACCCTTCTGCCGGTGGACGTACAAGGCCGTGACCTGAATTGGCCATGTATGTCCAGGTGCCTCAGCCAGCCCCTGCTCTGCCCACTCTCCACTTCCATCCCTCCCACTCCCATCCAACACCGCCAGCACAGTGGCTCTGTGCATGAGGGGAGCACTTGAGGCAGCATATGGTCCCAGAGAACAGCGGGGCTGGCAATATTCAACCACTGCCCAGTTATCTCTCAGCAGTGAAAATTAGGTGCAGTAAAGGCTATGCTAACTTTAGCTGCTGAAGCTAACTGGCTAGTGGCTGAATATTGCCACTGCCCAGTTAGTTTCCTAGCTATCTGGTTGACCTGGCTATTCAATGCCAATGGTGGAATATGGCCCCGGCATTAAAAACTCAGGTCTAGGGTTCAGCAATGACGGATAGCCACTGTAATCGTGCTAGCCGCCACTGCTGAATATCAGGATCATAGTCCTAAAATGGGCCTGATCTTAATATGAAGAAGACATAGATCCTGACAATGGGGAAAATCAATAATTTCATCCTTGAAAGAGAAGAAATAGAAATAGTAGACAACATTAACCTTCTTGGATTAATAAGGAAATGGCAAAAAGTCAAGAAATCCGATGATGCCTTAAAAGGATTACACTTGTCAAAGCCATGATATTTTCAATAATGTCATAGATGTGTCAAAGATGTGAAAGTTGGTCAGTGAAGAAGAAAGACAGAAAGAAAATTGATTCAATCAAATTATGGTATTGGAGAAGAATACTGTGTATACCATGGGCTGCCTGAAGAACAAATCAATTGATACAGAGATCAAACCTAAACTTTCCTTAGAAACTCAAATAACAAGACTGACTTTCATATTTGGAGACATCATGTGATGACATCATACTCTGCAAGGTTGAAGGTCAACACAAAGAAGTTAGATTGACAATGCCATGGAGCAATAAAATAACAGCTATGAATGCCACTCTATCAACAATTAGCTGCCAGACTGAAGAATGAACACAGTTTAGGACAACTATCCTTAGGATCGCCATGAGTCAACATTGATTTGACGGCACTTAACACCACCAACAACTTCACTTTATGAAATAGGTGAGAAATATATACATTAAAACATGCATTTAACCTAAGTGCCCCTTATAAAATTCATTCCACAGGGGTTATTTTATAACAGGTCATCTATGCTGGGAGGCCAAGTAAGCACCTATGTTAAGCCTAATTTATAAACACTTATGTACCTTTATGAAACTGCCTCACGAGAAACAGATAACATCATGACTAAACGAAGTATGAGCATTTATACTTGCTCAGAAGCAGGTGTACATGCAATTGCCTGTATTTTATAAACGATGCTTGTAAATCATGACTTCCTGAACTGCACCCAAATCTTCCTCCAAACATGCCTACACCCAAAGTCACATAAAAGTGCGCACATTCTTGTCAACATGTACACATCTACACAGGTGGTAATTTTATGAGGCATTTTACATGCATTTACGTGCAAATACATGCAAAAAGCCTTTATAAAATCACCCCTTAAAGGTCCAAGGGAGGTTTACAGGGACAGAAAAGAAATGTAAAAACACCCCCCTTAGCAATAAAACAATAACAGTGCCTTCTAGGGACAGTCCTCACCATTCACTTCTAGTCGAGCCGTGCTCTTCTTCTCCCGCGCATCACAAGTGTATTCTTCTGAATCTGAGGGTTTTAAGTTGTGAATGTTCAAAATATGGACATGCCCTTCCTTTCGGATGTCAAACTTCTCACTGGGCACAATCACTGTAGAGCCCTTCCTCCACTCTACCGAGACGTTGGGCTTGTTGAGTTCACAGCGCAATGTTGCTACCCCATCTTCTTCCCCTTCTGTTGACTGCAGCTGATGTACGAAAGTCAGGGGAATGGCTGAGGGATTATAAGGCAAAAAAGATGATGAATTTAATTGCAACCTTAACTTACAGCCAGAGTCTGTTTATATGCGTAAGTCAAAAAGACAACATAGACTGGGAGGATGGGCATTTGCTTTCAAGTTGTATGTTACTGAAGAGCCCAGAAATGGGACATGCAAAGAAATTTATTCAGCAGAGTAAGAAAACTGCAGATTTACAGTATGGGGGTATTTTCCATTTTAAAAATACAGCTAAAATAGCTACATTGTAGAGAGATAGGAGATTTTGAGGGCTGTCTTAGAAGCATCTCCATGGGTAAATGGTGGCATTCACATGTGTAGATTGGCTGCTTGTGCAAATTGCAAATTGTTAAGATTATATTTTCAAACAGATCTATACCACATTCAGATTTCAAGGGAGCACACTTTGTGCATGGATAGACCATGGGGTTTGTGTGGGCCAAATGTCTAGATGTGATTTGCCATTTTACAAGGGGGAATACAGGTGGTGGCCAAGAGATTTGGATGTTGGTCTTTACCTCTGCCCCAAGACACACAAAGTGCCAGCTTGAAGGGGAAGATGCAAAGACCGACACCACCTCTTCAGCCCCGCCATCCCTCCCAACAAAGGCAGACCCCACACGCAGACCCCAGGACCCCTGATATCATCCTTAACTCCCTGACATCTCTTGTCTTTGTCTTCTCCTTTTGGCACCTCTCATCATTATTCTTAACTGTCTATCACCCTCCCCTCAAACCATCCTTAACCTTGTGACATCTTTAGAAGCCCCACAACCCACAACAAAGGGCAAATCCTTTCCCCAAGAACACTCCCATTCACGACCCTTCCCCAAGTCTTACTGGGGGTGTCTAGTGTGGGTAGGAGCAATTCTTAGTCATTCCTGCACTTCAGGTACCAGATTCAAAATAATGTGGTACCACCATTAGGGGGTTAAACAACCAGATAAGGGCAAAATGGGAAATGTTGGCATGTGTAGCCCTTATGGGCAGCTTGAATCCTAGCGGTAGTATTAGGGAGCATAGGTGCAATCTTGAACTTGGCACCTGGAGGCAGGAGCAAATGGGGATCATTCCTACTCCCCCACTAAGCACAAAGGAGGCCCCCAATAAGAGGAGGATGATGGTGAGGGATGGGAGTATTCATGAGGGGGGGGTCTTCCTTCATTGGGGGACTGTATGAGGTTCAGGGGCAGCTAAGGATGATGTCTGGGGTTGCCAGGGAGGGTTAAGGGTGATGTCTTGGTGTGTTGGGGTGGGTTATAGATGTTGTCAGAGAGTGGCTGCAGGAGATGGGGGAAGTTGATGTCAAGAAGATACAGGGATGGGAGAGGGATTGATGCTGTCAGAAGCATCGATTTTAGAAAGCTGCAGATGTGAAAATTTGAGGAAAACAGAAGGCTCTTTTTCCCCTTTTGGAGCTTTAAAAATCGCTACTCCCGCTGTAGGTGTCGGCAAATCCATGTCCATTTCTGCATGTCTTAATATGTATTTTACAAGAAGCTCTACATTTGGCAGAATCTTTATATAATACCTGGGGAACACTGCATGTCACAACCTGGATAGCTCAATTACACTCTTTATAACCAATCTAAAATGGGACATTTTGTAACTTAAGGATTCCTTATGTTCTGGAAACAAGACAAAGGGAAGTAGAAAAATAGAAAACATGCAGAAGTTCAATATGGTGAAATTAGGTCCTACCTACTAATTTGCTTTCTCTGAGTCCCTCCAGTCCAGTCCAGATGAGCAGGTTGTCTCTCCCTACCAGCAGTTGGAGAATGAGCATGTCAAACTTTGGTGATGTCACCATACATATACTACCTGTAACTACCATCAAAGCTAGTATCCTATTGAAGGACTACAATAGGGGACTGCTACTTATGGAGAGAGATCTGAAAATGTACGTATTTACTTCTGGGAATTTTTCTAAATCTTAAAGCTGATTAATCTGTGAATCCAGTGTATTTGTTAAATCAGCCAGGGTCTAATAGCAGCAAAGAGCTTTCAGTTTAAATTTAAAACACAGAAGAGAGCTTTCTGGTTAAATTTAGACCCCAAGACTCCCTCTATCCAAGCAAGGGCTGTGGGACTTCCCCTGGAAATTGGTCACAGATTACCTTAGAAGCATAGGACAGGGTACTGTGTAGTAGCCAGCTTTTAATAAGTCTTCTTTCCCTCCCCCCCTTCCCAACACCCACCCACCCCTGGGATAATCGCAGCTTTATAGATGCTTAACACTAGAAGCCCCAAAAGGCATTTTACCTAGAAACCCCAAAGTGCGTCAATTGACGCATTATCACAACTGCGTTTAGCATGAAATGCAGATGTGAATTAATTTGAAGTTACTTATTTGTTAAATATGTGTAGTATATGACATCATTACATGACATCATCATGTGTTTATTGTTTTGTAATGTAGGAGCAAAACTGTAAACAGTGATTGATTTAAAACCAAAATTTACTCTGTTATACAGGTATGTACAATGTCGTGACTTTCGAACACGCCCTAGAACAGGCCAACACTCCATAGCTTTTAGCATATCGCTTCCTCCCTGACATTTTATTCATTTTTTTTCTATGATTCTATTTACAGAATGCCGAGATCTCATAAGAAGACAGCAGTGCCTAGATGTGCTGGTGCAAAATCAGTTGATTTGTTGCCAGCTGCGGCTACCGCTTCGATGAAGAAAACGAGAGAACCACAGCAGTGCAGCGCATAACAGCAGCACAAGCACTTGCCAAGCTGCAAGATATTTTGGAAATTGATAGTGGCTCTGATTCGACCGAATCAGATTCAAACATTGACGTACATGTTACAGGTTGTGCAGGCGTACATGCTTATCCTGTTCGTTCATTAACTGACATGGACTTTGCAGTTACTTTTGAATTTGCAGTTACTTTTAAATTTAGTTAACACTGTTCTTATGTTAGTCGTAAGAAAACTTGTGAAAACCACTCAATTTTGTTGGTTGCGTCAATTGATGTACTTTGGGGCTTCTAGGTATAAATTCATTCTCCTGCTAGGTGGCGCATCTGTCATTAATTTTCGATGTACATATTTGAACATCTTGACCTCGCTAACAAAGTCATGGAACATAACTGACATGGTTCTAGCAGTGGCGCTGGTATACAACTTCAAAGATGCATTTGTGTCAATTGACGTACTTTGGGGCTTCTAGTGTTAAAACTCTTAAAGGAAAGGAGGTGCCATATTCACTCTCAGGTGCAGCTGTTTATTCTCATCAGGCATACATTAAGGGCCTGAGATTAATTAAGCTTCAGGTGAACAAACTACATTAAATGTATTAGGTATAGTTTTATTAATATAAGTATCCCCAGCAACCCATAGTAAGTAAAGAACTTAAATATCTAAACACAACCTTAAAACTAAGATGCAGACAGCAGTCCAGCAGTGAGATGGGGGCTTTCCAATCTTTTGCATTGAGTGTCACAAGTATGATTTTCTCCCAGTTAGTGAGGGGTCTTGCGTGTGCACTAGGTGCAAGGAGCTCTTTGCTCTCAGGGAACGAGTCTGATCTCTGGAGGCTAGAGTAGCAGACTTGGAAGACATAAGGAAGACAGAGAGGTACATAGACGAGACCTACAGAGATATAGACCTGAAGTCCCACCTCCAGTCTGGCAGCATCCCTGTTGCTATAGAGGAGAGAGGTCACGTGACAAGACAGCATCATCCTGGTGTGGCAGGAAGTGATCCTGTAGCTAGGACCTGTCCTCCAGGTGATGTAAAACCCTCTCACACCGAGGAAGTTTCTCCAGGACCATGTGTCCATGAGAGAAGTGTTAGGACAGCCGTTATAGATGGTGATTCGATCATTAGGCTTGTAGACAGCTGGGTGGCTAGTGGACATCAGAATCACCTGGTAACAGGCCTGCCTGGTGTGAAGGTAGTGGACCTCATGTGCCACCTAGACCAGGTCTTAGATAGTGCTGGGGAGGAGTCAGCTGTCTTGGTAAATATCAGAACCAATGACATAGGAAAATGTAGTAGAGAGGTTCTGGAAGCTAAATTTAGGCTTTTAGGTAGGAAATTGAAATCCAGAACTTCCAGGGTAGCATTCTCCAAAAGGCTTCCTGTTCAACGCGCAGGATCGAAAAGGCAGCCAGAGCTCCGGAGTCTCAATGCGTGGATGAGACAATGGTGCAAGGAGGAGGGTTTGTTAGGAACTGGGGAATATTTTGTGGAAAGGAGGGGCTCTTCCAAAGGGAGGGGATTCACCTTAACTGGGATGGAACCAGGCTGCTGGCATTAACCTTTAAAAAGGAGATAGAGCAGCTTTTAAACTAGATAATAAGGGAGAGCTGACAGTCGCCCAAGAGCGCATAGCTCGGAACAATGTATTCTTGAAGGATACTACCAAAAGAATGAAGTAAGGGAACATCAGCAGAGAGGTTCCAATAAAGACAAAAGTAGCCCAAATGCCCTTGAGTATGGGGCAGACAGAGCTTAAAGATTCCAAATTACCCATGCCTACCAATAGCCAGATTAATATGAATAAAATACAACCTCTAAAATGCTTGTATGCAAATGCTAGAAGTCTAAAAAATAAGATGGGAGAGAGAATATATAGCACTAAATGAGAGGCTAGATATGATTGGTATCTCAGAAACATGGTGGAAGGAGGACAACCAGAGGGACACTATGATATCTGGGTACAAACTATATTGTAATGATAGAGCAGATCAAATTGGTAGAGGGGTTGCGTTCTATGTTAGAGAGGGCATTGAGTCACAAAGGATTAAAGATTTGCAGGAAACAAAATTCAATGTAGAATCTCTATGGATTGAAATTCCATGTAAAAAGGGGAAGACAATGGCAGTGGGAGTGTACTATCGACCGCCTGGCCAGAATGAACAAATGGATGATGAAATGCTCAAAGAAGTCAGGAAAGCTAACAAAAGGTACAGCACAGTAATAATAATGGGTGATTTCAATTACCCCAGTATTGACTGGGTCAGTGTCACAGCAGGACCTGCTAGAGAACGTTTCTAGATGAAATAAATGACTGCTTCTTGGAGCAGCTGGTTCATGAACCGACCAGAGGGGAAGCCAATTTGGGCCCAGTCCTTAGTGGAACACCAGATATGGTGCAAGAGATAAGGGTGTTTGGGACAATAGTGATCATAACATGATCACATTTGATTTAATTAATGGAGGAGGGATGGTAAAGAAATCCACAGTACTACCTTTTAACTTTTGAAAGGGAGAGTATGATAAAATGAGGAAAATAGTTAAGAAAAAACTAAAAGGAGCTGTTGCAAAGGTCAAAGACTTACATCAAGCTTGGGTGTTGTTTAAAAATACTATCTTGGATACCCAGACCAGCTTTATTCCATACTTTAAGAAAAGTGGAACGAAGTCCAAAAAACTGCCAGCATGGTTTAAAGGTAAGGTCAGAGAGGCTGTTGTTGCCAAAAAAGCATCTTTCAGGAAATGGAAAAAAGAGCCAAACGACGAAACCTGGAAACAGCACAAGCACTGGCAGGTCAAATGCAAGGCATTGATAAAGCAGGCAAAGGGAGAATTTGAGAAGAAGCTTGCTGTGGAAGCAAAAACACGAAATAAAGATTTTTTTCAAGTACATTCGTAGCAAAAAACCTGTGAGAGAGTCAGTTGGTCCATTAGATGATAGAGGGGTAAAACGGGCACTAAGAGGGGACAAAGCCATAGTAGAGAGACTGAATGAATTCTTTGCTTCGGTCTTTATTAAGGAAGATGTAGGGATGTTACCCATGACTGAAGTGGTATTTAAAGGTGATACTGTGAAAGAATTGAAAGAAATATTGATACACCGGGAAGATGTATTACAACTATTTGATAAACTGAAGAGTAGCAAATCACCTGGACCGGATGGTATACATCCAAGGGTGAAAGAACTGAAATATGAGATTGCAGACCTGCTATTAATAATCTGTGAGCTATCATTAAAATTATCTGTAATACCTGAAGATTGGAGGATGGCCAATATAATGCAAATTTTTAAAAAGGGTTGCAGGGGTGATCAGGGAAACTACAGACTAGTGAACCTGATGTCAGTACCGGGAAAAATGGTAGAAACCATCATAAATAATAAAATTACTGAACATGTAGATAGTCATGGCTTAATGGGAGACAGCCAACATGGCTTTAGACAAGGAATATCTTATCTTAATAATCTGTTATGTTTTTTTGAAAGTGTGAATAAACAGGCAGACAAAGGTGAGTCGGTCGATATAATGTATCTGGAGTTTCAGAAAGCCTCTGACAAGGTCCCTCATCAGAGACTATTGGCAAAACTAAAAAGTCATGGAATAGGAGGCATTGTACTATTGTGGATCAGGAACTGGTTAAAAGATAGAAAACAGAGGGTAGGGTTAATGGCCAATTTTCCCAATGGAGAAACGTTAATAGTGGAGTACCCCAGGGATCTTTGATGGGTGTACTGCTTTTTAACATATTCATAAATGACCTGGAAATGGGAATAACGAGTGAGGTTATCAAATTTGCAGATGACACAAAACTATTTAAAGTTGTTAAAACCCATGAGGATTGTGGAAAATTGCAAGAGGATCTTGATAAACTGGAAGACTGGGCATCCAAATGGCAGATGAAATTTAATGTGGACAAGTGCAAAGTTATGCACCTAGGAAAGAACAACCCAAACTATGGTTACACAATGCAAGGTTCCACCACTCAGGAAAAAGATTTAGGCGTCATCGTGGATAACATGTTAAAACCTTCCGCCCAGTGTGCAGTGGGGGCCAAGAAGCAAATAGAATGCTAGGTATCATAAGGAAAGGAATGGAAACTAAAACAAAGGATATTATAATGCCTCTATCGTTCCATGGTGCGACCACACCTTGAATATTGTGTGCAATTCTGGTCGTCGTTCCTTAAAAAGAATATAGCATTATTAGAAAGGCTACAGAGAAGAGCCACCAAAATGGTAAAAGGGATGGAAGAATACCCCTATGAAGAAAGGCTAAAAAGGTTAGGGCTCTTCAACCTGAAAAAGAGATAGCTGAGGAGAGATATGATAGAGGTCTATAAATTAATGAATGGAGTGGAACGGGTAAACGTAGATCGATTACATCATCAGAATACAGAAAGACTGGGGGGGCGGAGCCTGATGTCCAGCGGGATGGTCGCATAACGCTGAGGCTCCCGAGAGGCCTACTCAGAATCCTGAATTAACACCGTACATACTTGGAACTTCTTCTCTGATCTGGCCGGGGCACATTGGTGAGATGGCGGGGACCAAACCCACGCGCCTGGAATTTGGATCTCCAGCGGCTTCTCACGGCAAACGTTCCAAAACTGAACCTCCGTCCCCGCAGAAGGGGCTGGCCTCGCGCGAGGGCCCCGAAATGCAGCAGGAAATCCTCGCAGAGATTAGAGGGGTTAAAGACCTCGTGCAGTCAAACGGTGAAGCACTCCAAGCGCTGCGGGAAGATCTTGGTGTGCTGCAAAGCAAGCTAGAAGGGCTTTCTTCGCGTCAGGACAAAATGGAGAGCATATTAGATTCCCATGCGGCCCGGTTGTCCAAACTCGACAAAGTTGAACGTCAGGTGCGGGCCTTGCAGAAAGAAGTGGAAGATGGCAATAATAGAGCGCGCCGCAACAACATACGGCTCGTGGGCATACCGGAGGGAGCGGAATCGGGAGACATGAAAGAGTTTTTATGCAAAATCCTCCCTTCCCTGCTCCAAATCACCTTTACCAAAGATTTGGAGATCGATCGCGCTCATCGTGTACCCACAAGCATAACGCTCAACAGGAAGACCCCGCGGCCTATCATTTTTCGACTTTTGAGATATCAACACGTTGAGCAAATTCTAAATGCCTCTCAGGCAAAGGGCCATATGGAGTTTGAGAGCCATAAGATCTCCTTCTATCCCGACTTGGCTAAACCCACGGTCGACCGCCGAAAGCGCTTTCTGGAATTCCGGCCGAGGCTTCAACAACTACAAGCACGCTATGGCCTGATGTACCCGGCCAAGCTCCGAGTCACGCTTCACAATCAGACAAGAACATTTGAAGACCCTGATCTACTAGCAGAGTTTTTGAATTCCAAAGAAGCCGACTTGATGCGCTGACTTCCAGAATATTCCTGCAAGTATCCTCCTATCCGCTGTACCTGCCATATTGGATCTACCGCAGCCCGGCAAAGAGTCTGGCGAGGGCGGTTTGTTGCCTAACTTTTGATGATATCTGTGACCCGTTTCCATTTACCCACAGTAGCCTCGATGAGTATCAGAGACAGTGTTAATTATGGACTCTGGTGTTTCTTTTCCTTTTATCATGTCTTTCTATTTCCTCTCTAGGGCCTCCTCCCGCAGACATATGGTCGCCATATTATTTGGGGGTTTTGCTTCTTCTCTAAGATACTTTGGTACATACTTTTCAATATGGGGTGTATTAGCCAGAATACTCGGTGATTATGTCATTGTTGCACAGACTCTGATTATGCTGTATGTTTCAAGCGTCCTCACTTGAAATGTCTATTACTGATTGATGGCACCATGTAAGATTTTCTCATTGAACGTAAAAGGAATCAATAATCCGATAAAACGGAAGAAAATCCTAACCTACCTAAGTCAGGAAGCTGCGGATCTGATTTTTCTCCAAGAAACGCATTTAAATTCGAAGGAAACTCTTAAACTCAATATTAAACCTTACATGGTGGCCGCCTATTCCCCAGCCATTTCTAAGAAATGTGGGGTTGCCATACCGGTTAGGAAATCTTTGCATGCTACTATTATTGCGACTAGTTCAGATACAGAAGGTAGATGGTCCAAAGTTCACCTCAAGATAGGTAGCCTTGAAGTTACATGTATATGCCTTTACGCTCCTAATGTGGACGACCCTGCCTTTTTTGCTACCATTGCTCAGGTTGCGCAGGCCTCTGCTAATACTTCATTGATAATTGGGGGGGATTTCAATCTAGTCCTTGATCCCCTGATTGACAAACAGCCGCCTAGGACAAGTGGTCCCCCCAAGAGTCACACCACGCTTACCTCCCTGATCAAAGATCTTGCTTTAGTTGATCTATGGAGGTTACTACACCCCAATGAGCTTGATTTCACCTTCTTCTCTTCCCCTCATAAATCCCAGTCTCGCATAGACTTCTTTCTAATATCAAAACTGTTAGTTCCTCAGGTGGACACAGCAAAGATTCACTCCCAACATATTTCAGATCATGCTGCCATCTCCTTTCAATTACACACTACTGCACCCCAAGGGAATTCGGGGGCCTGGTTCTTTGATAGAGCCCTGTTAACTCAGCCAGAGTTCCAGTTAGAAATTCGAGCAGCCATACAGGATTACTTCCATTTTAATCTACCCCAGGATACTGCGAATTGGGCTTGGTGGGAGGGCTTCAAAGCGGCCATCCGAGCAACGATCACTAGCTATCAAATCCGCCTGCGAAAACAACGCAAACAGCAGCTACTCATACTAGACCAACAAATAAAAGCAGGCGAACGAGTTCTAACTTCACGTACTGATCCATGTGTATTAATTCGATTACAGCGTCTCCGTTTTCAATATAATTCAATCCTCTCAACTGCAGCTTCTAAGAGTATTGAGCTTCAGCGAGGGATATTATCGTGAAAATAACCGAGCCGGTCGACTCTTAGCCAACGCCTTGAAAGGTCAAAAAGAAGCCAAACGCGTAGCGGCCCTTCGAGCTCCACAGGGAGGGGGCATAGTGACCACAGACTCCGACATTGTAGAGCTCTTTCGGGATTTCTATACCCGCCTATATCAATCTGAATGTGAGTTCTCGTCAGAGACATTCGAGCGATTGCTTTCTGGCATTCAGCGGCCGACCCTCTCTGAAGATGATAGGGATGCGATGGATGAACCCTTCTCTACTTCAGAGATCCAATCTGCCCTAAAACGAACAGCCTCGGGCCGTGCCGCAGGGCCCGATGGTCTCCCGACCGAATTCTACAGAACGTTCAGTGCAGATTTAGCTCCCTATTTAAAACTCTATTTTACTGCCCTTGCGGTAGATACATCCTCTTTGGGATCCTTTTCTGCAGCTAATGTGGTAGTATTTGAGAAAGAAGGCAGAGACCCGCTACTAACCGCCAACTACCGTCCAATCTCCCTACTTAATGCCGATTATAAGATCTTTGCAACGATCTTGGCCACCCGGCTCTCTGACAGGATGGCCACCCTAATTCACCCTGACCAATGCGGCTTTATACCCGGCAGATCAACTGCTGACAATGCTCGGACCTTGTGCCATGTGCTATCCAGTGCTGCTAATCTAGATCATCCATGGGTGGGTCTTTCCCTGGATGCCGAAAAAGCCTTTGACCGCCTAGAATGGCCCTTCTTATTTGCAGTTCTCCGATGGTATGGCTTTGGGGAGGGCTTCCTCCGATATCTCCAAGTCATGTATACTCAACCCGTCGCCAGTATTTGTGTTAATGCCATCAAGTCTCAGCCATTTAATCTCCAAAGAGGCACGCGTCAAGGTTGCCCCCTATCACCAATGCTCTTTGATCTAGCTCTTGAACCCCTAAGCCCTCCTTATTAGACAGTCCGCACGTATTCGAGGTGTCCCCTTCAGTCATAGGGAGATTAAACTCTCTGCATATGCAGATGACCTTATGCTGTTCGTATCCCTCGATTCGGTTCCAGCTGTCTTGGATCTGATTGACGGATACTCACAATTATCGGGCTATAAAATTAACTGGACCAAATCTGTAGCATTCCCACTGAACCGCTGGGTATATGAGGCTGACATGCAGGCCTTTCCCTTCCTTTGGCAATCCCGCATGGTGAAGTATCTCGGGGTCCATTACTGTTCTCCTTTAGAAGACACTATCAGTTTTAATGCCAAAGAGGTAGTTTCCAAAGTCCGTGAGCTCACGAATCGTTGGTCTCCCTTATCTCTTACATGGTGGGGCCGCTTAGAAACTGTGAAAATGATGATAGTCCCCAAAGTGAACTACATTTTAGAAATGCTGCCATGTTTACTCCCGCTACATACTTATAAAGATATTGAGGGCCTTCTCGTCCGTTATCTCTGGCAGGGCAAGCCACCAAGGATAGCTAAACAAAAACTACAGTCTGCAAAGGAAAGAGGGGGTGCCAGATTTCCTGATTTTCTTAGATATCATCAAGCCTTCCTACTTAAGCAAGGTGCCCGATGGCTAGATGCCTCAACAGACAGCAGACCAGTTTGGCTTGACATAGAAGAGGAGCTTAGTAGCCCAATTCCGTTGACCCATCTCCCCGGTATGTCCTATCAAGTAGACACCCGCCATCCACCAATGATTGTCGATACTCTTGCTGCCTTTAACACTCTCATTCTATCACTGGGCTCGAACGTATGTCCTCAGGACAGACTCCCGCTGTGGAATAACCCCAGAATTCAAGTCCTACACAGAACGATAGCATGGAAACCCTGGTACTCAAGGGGGATCTGGACACCCCAACAGCTTTTCTCTGCAGCTCGTTGGAAAACCTTCTCTGATTTACAAAAGGAATTTGCGTTACCAGCTAAACACTACTTTCAATTGATGCAGCTTCAACACTGCCTCAAAAGTGCTCGAATCATGCCGCCTTCTACCCCTACTGAGGACGGGCTATTAGAGATAGTTCACTCTATTAGTAGTACACATGGGGTAGCCTCTAACTTTTATAAAATATTATGTCAGGGTACAGACACGGCCACTTTTAGAGCCCAACAAGCCTGGGAGCGCGAACTGCAAACCACTTTAACCCCTGTGCAATGGAGCGTTTTCTGGAGCAAAGTAGTGCGGGTTTCCCGGTCTGCCTCTGTTACCCAAACTCTCTTCTTTTTTGCACACAG
Source organism: Ichthyophis bannanicus (assembly GCA_033557465.1). Classification (NCBI taxonomy): domain Eukaryota; kingdom Metazoa; phylum Chordata; class Amphibia; order Gymnophiona; family Ichthyophiidae; genus Ichthyophis; species Ichthyophis bannanicus. The sequence continues at coordinate 225,987,568 of CM066031.1, forward strand.
ATGCTTTTATACCCCAGAAAAAATAGCCAAATGGCACACGAATGTTAGGGACCAGTGTTGGTCTTGCCATACTGCTGTGGGAACTTTCGCTCATGTTATTTATGAATGTCCTCAACTACAGGTTTATTGGAGGCGGGTCTGGGGTTGTATTCAATTTATCTTACACCTTCACGAACCTCTCTCTTGGAAGATCGTGGGACTCCGCTCTGTGGCGGAGATCCCCTCTCTTCCTAAGAAGGGTCGTTTTCTCCTTGATTTCATGCTGGGAATAGCCATATGCTTAATCACGAGGAATTGGAAGGATAGCTCTCGACTTACTGTCAATGAATGGTGGAACCTCGTCTGCTTATATAGTAAATATGAGCAGATACCTCGGAGAGCTATTCCCCAGGCCCAACCTCACTCTCGCTTGTCTAAATGGCAGATGCTTAATGATTATGTACAATCTGCTCATTGCTCCAACATGCCTGTATAATGTGCACTCATCATGTTTCAGATCACCGTTAGGTTTTGTAACACAATAATGTAAGTACACGCCCGCTTCGGGAATGATTAGTTTTCTAGAGAAGAAGCCGGGGGGGGGTGGTGGCAGGGGTTTACTTTGGTGTATGTATTCTACTATGTATCTGTCTTTTAGCTGTATGTCTTCCTTTTCCTTTGTTGTTATAAAACAAAAATAAAGAATTTAAAAAAAAGAATACAGAAAGACTAGGAAACATGCAATGAAGCTACAGGGAAACCTATTTAAGACTAATAAGAGAAAATATTTTTTCACTCAACGTGTAATCAAACTCTGGAATTTGTTACCGGAGGATGTAGTAAAAGCTGTTAGTGTAGCCGGGTTTAAAAAAAGGTCCATAAACCACTATTAAAAGGGACCCGGGATATCACCTGCACCCACAATAAGCTAAGGGCCAACCCCTACTTGAGGCTCACCTGGAGAAAGGCAAGGATCCCTGACAATGGGACCGCTAACACCCTGAACCCGTTCTCTGTGCACCATTTCTCAAAAATCCTCCAAATGCGCACATAGGACAAGGAGGTCAAGCTTTTTCGGGCCTGTAGCAGTGTTGCTATGTCTTGCGTTAAGTAACTCCTCTTTCTCAACTGAACCCTATCAAGAGTCAGGCTGTAAGCGAGAATTGATTCATCTATGGCATGAGAATTAGACCTTGATTGAGAAGACCGGGCCTTGCCAGCAGCCACCACAACTGGTCCACCATCAGATGCATCAGATTCGCATACCACGGACAGTGTGGCTAGTACAGGGCTATAAAAACCACCAGGCTCGCATGCACCTCTATGCACTGCAGAAGATGACTGATCAATGCCCAGGGTGAGAAGACGGAGGAGTCTGTCCCGCAGCCAGGGCTGCATCATCGCATCCAGGCCTTCGGACATCTTTTCTCACATCTCACTGTAAAACCACGGTGCCTTTGCATTCTCGAACATCTCAATGAGGTCTATGGTGGACTGATGCCACCTTTGGACCACCCTGTGTAAAATCTCAGGATCGAGAGTCCACTAGCCTAGGTCCAGACGATGCCAGTAGAGGAAATTGGCCTGCACGTTCCCTTTCCGTGCTACATGTGCCACCGAGAGAGCTAGCAGATTGGCTTCCACCTAGGTCAAAATTGGAGTGACGTCATCCTCCAGTACCACACTATTGGTCCCCCCCTGTCAATTCAGATATGCCATTGTGGTCTCATTGTCGGAGAACACATGCACCACTCTCCCTTGGAGGATTGGGTGAAAAAAACCATAGCGCCAGGAAGACTGCTTTCATCGCTCACTCTCCTCATGGGTCCACTGACCCTGCATAAAATGGAACTGCAGTGCACTCCCCAACCTGACAGACTGACATCCATGGTTAGAGGAATCCAATCGGGGGTCTTCAAGGCACCCCTGTCCAGAGGTTCGCTGGCACCAACCACCAGCGGAAAGTCATCCGGGTGGTCAGTGGCATACCAGCTTCATTGACAGGTCCTGCCTCAGCGGTGAGCAACACAGTAGCAATGCCCTCTGTAGAGGCTGCATGTGTGCCTGGGCCCAAGGTACCAACTCCAATGTGTCTGCCATCAAACCCAACAGTTGGAGGTAATGCCAAGCTGAGGGCGACTGCATCCACAGGAAGTGATGCGCCTGGAGTTGTAACTTTTGAACCCGCTTCCGGGTAATGAGACTCTGCTCACAGCTGTCTGAAACTGCGCCCCCAAATGCACCAAATCCTGTGATGGCTCCAGGTGGCTCTTGGCAAAGTTTATCATCCAACCCAGCTGCTGACGGCAAGCAATCACCCGCTACGTAGCCTTCCAGCTCTCCTGGACAACTTTGCCCAAATTAGCCAGTCATCGAGATAAGGATCCACCAGCACCCCTTCCTGATGTAGAGCCACTGCCATGACAACCATTACATTGGTAAACATCTGAAGGGCCGTGGTGAGACCGAATGTCAGCACCCAAAACTGGAAATGTCCCATAGGCACCTCAAAGCTGAGAAAACTCGGATGGTCTGGGCATATCAGAATATGAAGATACGCTTCCATAATAGAGTGACATAAGGAACTCTCCCTCATGCACCTCTATGATGACGGAATTCAGGGTTTCCATGTGGAAGAGCGGGACCCTCAGAGTCCTGTTCACATGCTTCAGGTCCAGGATGGGTCAGAAGGATCCTTCCTTTTTGGGAACCACAAATTAGATGGAGTATCGACCACTTCTGCATGGTCTCTGGGGTCCGGCACCACTGCCTATAACTGTAGCAGTCACTGAAGTGTGTTCTGGACAACTATGACCTTTCCTGGGGCTTGCATTATGACAGCATGAAGGAGTCCAACAACAGGCATGTGAACTCCAGCGCATATCCCTCTCATACTACCTCCAACACCCACTGGTTGGAGGTGACCTAGGCCCAGGGGGGCAGAAGCCACTGAAGGCGCCTCCCCCCCCAAGGCTCCAACCTACCCTTGGCCCCCCTCACTTCATTGTGACTTCTTGGGGGTCGCAACAGAGTAATAGCCCCTGACAAAAGGACTGGCCCCTGCTCAGATACCACGCTCTCTGAAAGGGAGCAAATGGGCTACCCGGAAATCCCATGACTGGCCTTTCAACAGCGTCAAGCCCTTGGTCAACTTTGGCTTATCCTCCAGGAGTTTAGACCCCTTGGATTCTCATAACTCCTTTGCTAATTTCTCCAGTGCCTACCCAAAAAAAGCCTTTTCTTAAAGGGAAGCCAGCTGAGTCATGTATTAGAAGAAATATCCGCTGCCCAATTGCGGAGTCAAAAAAGACGCTGTGCTGCAATGACCGAGGTCATATTCATAGATGAGGCCCTGATCCAATCATAAAAGACATCTGCCAGGAAAGCCACTCCTGACTCCAGCTGGGCAGCCTCTGAGAGAAGCTGCTGTGAGCAACAGTCTGACTCCAGCAGAACCTGGGCCCATCACAGACACGCTCGAGAAACGTAGGCTCCACAAATGGAGGCCTGCAACATATCAAGGTGTTAATAGCAAATGCCTGTTTGAGCAAAGCTTCCAGTTTCTTGTCCTGGGGTCCTTTAAAGCTGCACCTCCATCGACCGAGATAGTCATCTTTTTTGTGACAGCAGACACCACTGTATCCACCCTTGGAGATTTCAATTGGTCCTTTTTCTGATCCAGTAGTAGGTACAACTGAGCCATCACTTGGCTCCCGCACAGTCCTGCCTCTGGCATCTCCCACTCACTCTCCGCTATATGCTTAATGACTCTGTGCACTAGAAAGGCCATTTGTGATTTATGAAAGCCCTGTAAAAGAGTATCCTCCAAGGGCTCCTCACTAGGCTGGGCCTTGTAGACAATATTCAAGACTGCCAGTGAATGGCTGATGAGGTCAGGCAACTTCTCACTGAAAAAGACACACACTACATTGGGGTCCTCCTGAAGTGGAATTTCCCCCTCTTCCGGGTCCATCGGAGGGCCTTCCTCAAACATATTTGAGGTACCCTCCAAGGAATCCTCTGAGGCATCTGAAAGACCAGTCTGGGAATCCTCCCAAAGCTCCATTTCTAAATGAGGAGCCATAGGCTCCCCCATGTCCTCCCCTCTATGAAGTGGAGCCCCTGCCTGCAGCCCTGCCATTCTGCATGCTGCTGCTGAACCTGTCGCCTGTTCCCACTGCCCCTGCCTTAGGCAATATTCCTGGTGCAGGAGCAGCACAAACGTCAAGCAAAAATAGAGCCATGGAGACTGAACCACTCAGTCCTTCCAGGTGAACACCAGCCCGAGGGGTCTGGAATAATAAATCCTGCATGATAGACATCTCAGAGCTTGCCTGACTCACTGCCCCTAAAATAGCTTCCAATCCCACCAAAACCATGGGAGAAGGATTGAGGGATGGCAATTGTTCAAGCCGCAGTGATCTACAATCTCCGGAGGCAGATTCCCCTGATGGAGTTCTACCATTGACCATAGCCTTCTCTGCTGAGCAGGTCTCCCGTTCACAAGTTTTGCACACCCCCGCCACAGAGAGGCTGCTTCGGTGGGTTCCACATACCGCACACATTGCTTTTGCCGGCGGCATAATGCAAAATTAAAAGTAAGTGAAAACGTACTCAAATACCCCCACTACTAACAGCCGCAAACCCAGGCCAGAAATCAACTGTGAGAGCTGGCTTATCCCACAGCTGATCGGGACCTGGGCTTCAATTCAACTTGCCCTTGTCAATCACATGGCCACCCAAAGAGGCCAAACTCCTCCCCCCAAGCAACCGGCGCTGCAGTCCTTATCTTAAGGCTGCTCCAAAAACAATGAAATACTCACCACCGATGTAAAGGCACACTGCACAGCTGCTAGACCAAGAAACTAGAAATCTTACTGATGTCTCAGGCTAGTGCCAGAAATCACACAGTAGGGAAGGGACGTTGGATCCCCCAAGGTAATTCCCCTAAGGCAGGACCAGACTGATTCAACGATCCCGGTCCCTCAGGAAGCCTGCCCAGGCTCTCTTGGTCTGCTCTCAGGACTGCCCTTGTCCTGACAAGCTTCCCACTCAAGGGATCAGCCCAGAGCTCTGTTTTTTTTCTCTGTTTGGCTGCTTTGTCTCCTGAACAAACACCAAGCTAATTCTATCAGACCTATCCCACTAAACTTATGTCCATCCAGTCCAGTCTCCAGTCCGAACTGGAGAGACGCTCCACACCAGCTTCTGGAGACTGAGATACTGGCTTTGATGGGAATTACAGGTAAGTATATGTATGGTGACATCACCAAACTTTGACATATTCAGTCTCCAGCTGCTGGTGGGGGGAGACAACCCACTCGTTTGGACTGGACTGAAGGGATGATAACAAAAAAGGATTTGTGCTCTTAATTGTTTCTGTGTTTCTAGGACAGTGGCATAATTAGCAAGACAAGGAGGTTATTTTACTAAAGTGTGGTAACGTCTTGCACTTATCACACATTAATAACATAGTAAGATGGTATATGACAATAGATAAAAAACACCATAGTCCATCTAGTCTGCCCAGCAAGGTGGCAAGAGTAGGTGCACCTGCCACTCCGTGCAGGTCACCCCTCCCCATGCCTTTGTTTAAGGGTGTACCCATCGCTCAATGTAGGTCACCCCTATATGTAGAGATAGCTGAGACAGTTAAGATTATTTTGATTTTATTCTGTTGCTATAAAGGGATCCACTGTGTCTGTCCCATGCCATTTTGAATTCTGTCACTGTATTTGCCCTCGCCATTTCCATCGGGAGGATATTCCAAGCATCCACCACCCTTTCAGTGAAAAAGTATTTCCTGACATTGCCTTTCAGTTTACCCCTTGCAGCTTCATGTTATGCCCTCTAGTTTTACAGCTTCCCCGTCTTTGGAAAAGGTTTGTTTGTTCATTAATATTCTTTTAAGTATTTAGAGGTCTGTATCATATCTTCTCTGTCTCTCCTCTCCTCTAGAGTATACATATTTAGGTCTTCAAGTCTCTTCTCATATGTCTTCTGGAGCAGGCACCAAATCATTTTGGTCACCTTCCTCTGAACTGTTTCCAGTCTTTTTATATCCTTTGCGAGATATGGTCTCCAAAGCTGCCATCATATACTATGTTACTATGTTACTAATGACTTGTACAGTGGCATTAGTATTGTCTCCTTTCTGCTGGTAACTAGAAGCAAAAGCCAACATGCAATAAGTGCAGAGGCTGCGCATTGTCAGAAGTGTGGCCAGTATGAGCTCTACTTGTACTGAACAGAAAAGTTCCTTACCATGTGTTAATTTCATTTTCAGTTATTGTTGGTGCATGCAATGCCTCCTCTTGAGGTGGCATTAGGTACACTCGCATCAACTGCAAAATTGACGCACAATAAGTATCGCACACTAACTGGAATGTGCTGGCCACACCCACTCTTTGCCCATAACCTGGCTAGTCCCCGCCCCACTGCATATTAAGCAAAGTCTGAGCCATGCTTTAAGTAAGCAAGAATTACTAGGTGTGCCTTAAGAGATATTAGTATTCACCTGACCTCACCTATATTGTAATGCAAAAGATCAGAAGGTAAGTGCCTTCAACATATGGAAAATTGACTAAAATCCTTTATGGTACCCTCTTAACTGTGCTATTACACTTTACAGAAAAATATCCCAAAGATATTTTTTACACTATTTCGTCAATTGTCTCAACAGAAAGTTCAGTGATAGCAGAGCACATTGTGATGCCATGAGCTATTATTAAAAGATTATTTGCTATTGGTCAGAGCTTCAAAATGGGCCCTATTTACTAAATTATTTTAGCATTTCCACATAGATCTCAAATATAGTTAAAGCAATAACACAATGAAATTTTGCCTTTATATGGCAAATCTACAATATGCATTAAATCCCAAGTTAAAGGGCTAAAGTGGAATTTAATGCAAATGCAGAAAAGGGGGTGGGAGTTTATGCAAAGAGGAGCTGCCAGAATTAATGTGCCTTACAATGAAGTGTATTAACACTAACATAGGATTCTAGACACTAACATAGGATTCTAGAATCCTATGTTAGTGTTAATACACATCATTGTTAAGGGATTCTGCATTAAAAACTGGTGTGGCAGTGCATGTTAATGGTTTATTATGATGTGCATTAATGTGCTACTACAGCCATGCCCCAAACTGCTTCTTAGAAGTCCCAAAAAGAGCAAAGCGCACTCGCAATGGGATAAGACAAATACAAAAAAGCAAGACACATGTAAGGTGGTCACAGGTGTTTTATTCACATTTGTGCTTCTTTGCGACTCTATTCTCCCTGAGGAAAGCATAGGCTGAAATGCGTAGGAGATTGTGAATAAAGCACCTATGACCACCTTATACGTATCTCGCTTTTTTTGTATTTGTCTTATCCCATTGCGAGTATTTTTGTTTCACAAACTGCTTCCTAAACACAGTGCAAATATTTCACTCTTAACTCATGCTAAATTTTACCATGTACATGCGTTAACAGTGACCAATTAGTGCAATTTAGCAAACAGGCTTGAAGGAGCACTGTAGATTTTCAACATAGCCAGATACTGCTGTCTGACAAATCACTATGTTTGATTTTTTTTTACGTGTTTATAATTTTTTTTAATATGTACCCTAGATGCATTGTGAGGCATGAGAATACAGCCCCATTTACTAACACTTAGTGGGTCTTTTACTAATGGGTGCTAAGGTGTTGCAACTAAAGTGTGATTAATGCCAAAACCATGGTACATTACGTGCAATACCCCTGCATTAACTGTTGGGGGTGAGGAAAGTATTTGCTGGCAGTTACCAGAGTAATTTATGAGGGCTTGTTCTGCCACAAAATGAAGGAGTCCTCTTCCAAAATTCCACAAAATGAAGAGAGAGGCGCTGAGAAAGGAACTAAAGACCATGTAACTGCTGGCATTTGTACATGTTGCATTTCATTACACCCTTGCATGCATAGTTTGGCACATGTCATGTTGTAATGATTAATGTGCAATGTTTTAATGATTATATGTTTTAATGATTTTATTTTTCTTACAATTCAATTAACTCATTCCATGTATATCTTTCACTCTCATTAAGTCTTGTCTGTTTTGTTTCTTACACCGCCTTGATTGTATGATAAGGCGGTATATAAATACAGTTACATAAATAAATAAATAAATAAATTATGTTTTGAAAACCGAAATATGCTGTCCAGATCTTCTTGGGACACCAATTTAATATTGCAGTGCTTATCTCAGACAAGATGATTGCTGGAAGAGAGAAGAGTGTGATTTAAAAAAAATCTAAAGCTTTGTAGGTGTGACGTGGTGTGATAAGCTGAAGAAGACATGTTTCCTTGTTGCCCTGGGGCCCTCCTAGCTTATCTGAACTATTCCTTCAATTTGGGGGCTTTCAAGGACCCTTTCTTGGAGATGCTGCTCTCTGGAAAGCTATATTGCAGCTGTAAGTGATTTTCCATTTACCAGATGATGACAAAAACCCTCAAAACAGATAAAGACAAGAACAAGATAAAGGAGGGCAAGATGGCAGAGGTACAACCGCCAATTCCCCAAACTGAGATGAAAATGTCAGAGGAAGAGGTTTCTGCTATGGTGGTAAGAGCATTGGGGAACAGATTTGAGGGACTGTCTGAAAAATGTGCTGGTGCAGCTCAATCATTTACCACATTTCAAGGCTATAAACTTGAATGTAAATAGTTCCCCAAGTTCTCCTCCATGTTAACTCCCCGTTTTATGTAAACGACGGCCAATGTATCTGGTCAAGTGTTCTATTGTTTTGATGTAAACCGCGCTGATGACAAATAGCGCGGTATATAAGAAATGTTAAATAAATAAATAAAATAAATAAATAAAAGGCACATTGGTGGCCACAGAGCAGAGAATATCAAACCTGAAAGATACAAGCAAACATGTCGTTGCAATGGTGGCACAACTCTGGGAGCAAGTTCTTCAGCATACTGAGAAATTGGATGATCTTAGGAACCAGAGCCACAGGAAGAATATCTGGTTCATTGGCATAGCAGAGTCAATCCAAGGCTCTGAGCTACGTGGCTTCCTGGAGACCTGGTTGCCACTTGCAGTGAAGCTGGATGTTGTGCAGGGCTCCTAGAAATTGAGAAGGCTCATCACTTTGGGTCTTGCCATGAGGATGATCAATGGCTGCCTGTTGTCATTGTGTAGTTCCTCAGCTTTCTACAGAAAGAAACTGTACTTCGGGTGGCAAAACAACAATGCTGTGCTGATCATGATGGGAAACAGATTCTTATTTTCCAAGACTATTCTATGACCTTGACTCAGAAATGCAAGGCGTTTTCCATGGTTTGTGGCCTCCTCGTGCAGAAAAAGGTTAAATTAGACTTACCTGCTAATTGTTGTTCCTTAAGGAACTCAAGTCCAGTCCCGGAACTCTGGGGTTTATTTATTTATTAGTGGCCATTGTAAGTCTGTATGGCCACTATCCAAGCGGCCTTTCCCGGCTCCTATATCTGCTAACTTGGCCCTCACTAAAGTATTTCAGGTTTCTCTGCTCAACTGTCGTTCTCTTAGGTCTAAATCTCTACTGGTGTCTGATTTGATCCTTCAATATTCACTTGATCTCTGTTTTCTAACGGAGACCTGGTTGAGGGAGGGCGATAGCCCTGTTCTCGCCAGCTCTCTGCCTCCTGGTTTTTCGGCTTTCTCCTCCCCTAGACTAGGTAGAGGGGGGGGAGGGGTGGCATTACTCTACCGCTCTACTATTTTTCTGGAAGAAATAACGTCCCCCTCTGTTGCACTCTCTGAGTCCCTTCTCCTCCGTTTTCATTCTTCTCCCCCACTTTATTTCCTTCTTCTTTACCTTCCCCCTTCCCTCTCTGCTGAGCGCTGGGAAGGAATTCTGCAGTCCCTTTCTGACATTGTCTTGCAGTTCCCAAATATTATCATTTTAGGGGACTTTAATATCCATGCAAACAACCCTAGTCGGCAAAAGGACTTTGCCTTTTTAAATTTCTTCCAGGATATCGCTTTTCATCTGCATGTTACAGGCCCTACCCACACTGCTGGTCACACCTTAGACCTTGTGGTATCCTCTCCCACGTTGACAGCTCAGATTTCCCCTCCCTCCATGATTGACGTTCCTTGGTCAGATCATCGTTGTGTCTTATTTTCTGTCACCTTCTCTTCTACTCCAACACCTCCTTCTCTAGTGTCCCCTACACTCCCTCCTCTTCGCCGTCGTTTAACCCCTGACACTTTGTGTTCCTTTCCCCCCGCTTCCTCTGTTTTTCCCCCGGATTTTGCATCATTGTCATCTGATTGTCAGGCTTCCCTTTGGGACTCCCTCCTAAAGGATGCCCTGGATCAGTTAGCGCCATTACGTCCTTGCCCGCGTCTGCCTAATCCTGGTCATTCTTCTTGGTTTCATTCTGGTTTGCGGCTCCAACGGGCCCAACTCCGCCAGGTGCAGCGCCGTTGGTCTCGCCATCCTTCAGCTGATCTATCCATCCGCTTCAAACAACTTTACGCCGCATACCGCTCGGCTATTCTATCTGCCAAGCGTGCTCACTATGAAGCTGAAATTAAGGATGCGGCAAATTCTTCTCGCAAACTTTTTCAGATTTTGCACAAACTCTCATCCACCGGCTCTCCATCCGCTATGATCTCTCAGTACCCCGACCCTCATTCACTGGCTACTTTCTTTTCCCAGAAAGTTCTTGACCTTCGTGCTTCCTTTCCTACTTCCCCCCCACCCCCACCCTCGCCACCTCTTTTCCCTTATGACTCAGTTGCTGCTGACCCTGCACTGCTGTCTCCCACCACTATGCCCAATCAGGCGCTTTCCCATACGTGGTCCACTTTTCACCCAATTTGTTCTGCTGAAATCCTTTCAATAATGTCCACTTCTCGTAAGACTACATGTTCCCTCGACCCTATTCCCTCCCGCTGGTTGTCTGTTCCCTCCCTACAACTAGTCCCTATTATCACTACTATTATCAACACCAGCTTTTCCTCTGGTTTGTTTCCTTCTTCTTGGAAATCAGCTGTTGTTCATCCTCTTTTAAAGCAATCCTCCCTTGATCCCTCCGTTCTTGCAAACTGGCGCCCTGTCTCTAACCTTCCCTTTCTGGCTAAACTTCTTGAACGCTTTGCATTTCTTCAGTTGTCTTCTCATGTTGAAACCACAAACACACTTCATCCCCGTCAGGCCGGTTTTCGCCAGGGCCATAGTACCGAGACTGTCCTTCTTGCTGTTCTTAATGAAATACATGTTGCACATGACCGTGGTGATCTTACTCTTTTAGTGTCTCTTGATCTATCGGCGGCTTTTGACTTAATTGATCACACTCTTCTTCTCACTCGTCTTGCTGAGGTGGGGTTACGTGGTGCTGTCCTTCTTTGGTTTCGTTCTTTTCTCACCTCTCGCTCTTTTTCTGTTAATCTGAATGATCAGTCTTCTAGTTCCTTTCCTCTTACATGTGGTGTCCCTCAAGGTTCTGTTTTGTCCCCTCGGCTGTTTAACATTTTCCTTGCCCCACTGCTTCTGGTATTACAACAATATCCTGTGTCTTGTTATGTCTATGCTGATGACATTATTTTGCTCTTTCACACTTCCCCTCTTCTTTTGGATCTCTCTGCTTTTAACACTTGTCTTTCTCACATGGCTCTTTGGCTTTCGCAGCACTTCCTTCGTCTTAACCCGTCCAAGTCTACCGCTATGTGGGTCTCACTTTCGGGGTCATGTCCGTCGGTTGCACCCATGATTGACTCTGTCCCTGTTCCTTTGGTGTCTTCTTTCCGGTATCTCGGGGTGATTCTTGATTCTTCTCTTTCTTTCCATGATCATATTTCTTCTTTGGTTCGGCGTTCTTTTGCTATTCTTCGTCGTCTCCGTGCCGTCCGGTCGTTTCTTCCCCTTGGTTCCCTTGTCACTCTGGTTCTTTCCCTTGTTATTAGTCGTCTTGACTACTGTAATGTCTTTATGGCCAATCTCCCTAAATATCAACTTAAGCGTCTACAGCTCCTTCAAAACACTGCCACCCGTCTCATCACCTTCACTCGCCGTTCCGATCATATTACTCCCATTCTCATTCAGCTTCATTGGTTACCCCTCTGTGTTAGGTTCCACTACAAACTTTTGATCCTTATTCATCGTGCACTTCACACTCATAACCCTTTATACTTGGCGGACTTAATCTTACTTCATACACCCTACCGCCAACTTCGCTCTCTTCATGCTAACCGTTTGGTTCTACCGTCCCCATCTCATGCCCGTTTGGAGAAGACCCGCCATGCTGCCTTCTTTTTTCTTGGTCCTTGTTTATGGAACGCCCTGCCCTCATCCCTCCGTTTAGAGCCCTCATATTCTCAGTTCAAGTCCGCTCTCAAAACCCACTTATTCCAAACAGTGTTTAATCTCCCTCCCTGACCTTTCCTCCCCCCTCTGGATTTTCCATCTTGTTGCCGTCCCTGGTTACTGCTTTGTCCTAGTTTGTTAGTCTTGTCTTTCCCCTTTGTCTGTCCTTGTTTGAGTGGTTTTGTCTATGTCTTTTTGTTTGTTTATTTACCATTGTTAATCATTGCTCGCAGTTTACTCTCTGTTGGGCATTGTTGTCCATGTTTTTTGTTTATTTTTACTATTGTTAATTATTATTTCTAAATTTGCATATTGTTAACTGCTGGCTGTTTTTATGGTTTTATAGTATAATTTTTTTTAAACTTATGTTTTAATGATGTACATGGTTTTAAATTTATGTTTTATTTATTTTTACTCATCGTCTTTTGTATTGTCATGCTTTCCTTTCTTTCCTATCATTTTTGGCGTTCTTTTCCGTAGTTTTGCAGTGCTGCCTTTTTTATATTGTTTGTACACCGCTTAAATGTTTTTAACGCAAGCGGTCTATCAAGTACGAAATAAAGTTAAAGTTAAAGTTAAAGTTATTTAGCATAGATTTCTATACCGCTGCTTCCAGCTTCAGCAGCAGGTTTGATTACAATATCAGAAACTGACAAATCAGGACAGAAAATTTGAAGTATATACACTTGATTTGTAGGGTAAGCACATCAGAAAAATTTGCAGAATATACATTTTGATTTGTAGGGTAAGCACAATACACATTTATGGATTTTTTTTTTCTAGAGCGGGGCAATAGTTACATATGTACAATTTACATAAAGGTATCCGAGTCACTAGGTGTTATATCTTAGAGCACTTGCACTTAAATCATATTGTGACATGGCATCAAAAGTTGTGATCCTCCTCCAGCTGCTTGGAGACTGAGAAACGTCACTCTTGTGATGTCACTGGCATATATAACCACCGGGTCCGCCCTCTCATTCCAGTAACCTATTGACAAAGCAGACTCACCGGAGCAACAATTAAGTAGTAAAGCTACCAAGAACCGCAAACAACTGAACCTGTAGTTAACTAAGGGAAAAAAACAATTAACGTCCCATTTCCTGTTCGCTCTTCCCCGATTAAACAAACAATTGTATAAATGCTGAGGTTCTTTCTCCCCCCTTATGGAAGAAACTGACACCCTCAAGAACTTCCCTCCAGCTCAGCCGCCCCCAGGAACCAGACCCTCAGGAACCAAACGTTTCTTACCTGTGAAAGATCTTCTGCTTCAGGTCATAGTTCACAAATAAATGGGCGGAATATGGGACTGGACTTGCTTATCGTCCCTCAAGTCCAGTCCCGGAACTCTGGGGATGTAACAGAGCAGTACCACAAAAGTCAACGGTAGGGACCAGCCAAACCAACCTGAAGTACTGCTGAGCCAAAACATGCATCTCTTTCCGCCTGAACATCCAGACAGTAATGCTTGACAAAAGAATTTAGAGACGACCAGGTCACCGCCTTACAAATCTCATCAACTGGTACCAAACTGTACTCCGCCCAAGACGTTGCTTGCGTCCTAGTCGAATGAGCCTTCAGACCCTCTGGAACAGTCTTGCCTTTTAATAGATACGCCGACGCTATCGCTTCCTTGAGCCACCTCGCTATGGAAGCTTTTGATGCCATGTCACCTTTTCAAGAACCTCCAAAGAAAACAAACAGCCTATCTGATCTCCGGAAACTCGCTGTCCTACTTAAATAGTTCTTTAATGCCCGACGGACATCTAATAGACATAACCTCCCTACCGCAGTCCCACCAGTATCTTCCCCGAAAACCGACAAGGAGACTACTTGATTTACATGAAAAGCCAAAACCACTTTGGGCAAAAAGGCCGGAACTGGTCGCAAGACCACCTTCGAGTCATAAAAAAACTGAAAGGGTTTCCTACAAGATAAGGCCTGCAACTCGGAGATTCTTCGTGCCGAACATATAGCCACCAAGAACACCATCTTGAGAGTGAGGTCCTTCAACGTCGCCCGAGACAACGGCTCAAAGGGCTCCCGCTCTAACGCTTCTAACACTATGTGAAGATCCCATGTCGGAACCACCTGCCTACAAGGCGGCCTCAAGAGGCTTATCGCCTTCAAGAAACGCTTTATATCTGGATGGCTTCCCAGTGCCTCTCCTTTGACCTTCCCCCTGTAACAGGACAATGCCGCTAATTGTACCCGTAGGGACGGCGCCGCCAGACCTTTCTGAAAGCCATCCTGCAAGAACGTCAACACCTGCGGTACAGACACTCGTAACGCCACCATGGCTCAGTCCGCACGCCAGGCCTCGAAAATACACCATATCCGGACATACGCCATCGAGGTCGATCTCCGCCGTGCCTTCAACAAGGTCCTAATGACTGCCGCGGAATAACCTTTCACTTTCAGTCTTGCCCTCTCAAGAGCCAAGCCATAAGAGAGAATCGATCCACCTGTGACATGAGCAACGGACCCTGAGTCAACAGGTCTCTTCGACAGAGTGAAGCCATGGCGCCTGCCAATACCAGCCTCATCAGATCCGCATAGCAAGGCCTTCTTGGCCAGTCCAGCGCGATCAACAGCACCAATCCTCTGTGACATTCTATGCATTGCAACACCCGCCCTATCAACACCCAAGGTGGAAACACGTATAGAAGTTGGTGTTCTGGCCAAGGCTGTATCAGAGCATTCAGTCCTTCCGACATTCTTTCTTGTCTTCTGCTGAAGAACTGTTCGGCCTCTGCCGACTGGAACATGGCCATGAGATCCATTACTGGCGTGCCCCAACGCATCACCAGCAATTCGAACACTTCCTGTTGAAGGACCCACTCTCCTGGATCCACTCTTACGCGACTCAAAAAAATCGGCCTCCACATTGTCCACTCCTGCTACATGCGCTGCCGACAGAGCTACTAGATGCACCTCAGCCCAGTTGGACAGCCCCTCGGCTTCATCCTCCAGCGTGGCACTGCTGGTACCTCTCTGATGATTGATGTAAGCTACTGCCATCGCATTGTCGGAAAACACTCTGATGGCCTTCCCTCGGAGATAAGGCTGAAACTCTCGTAGTGCCGGCGCCACTGTGCGTAACTCCAATCTGTTGATCGACTAACTCCGTTCCAGCTTGGTCCACAGACCCTGTGCAAATCGATGTTGACAGTGAGCTCCACAGCCTAAAAGACTGGCATCCGTCGTCAGTGGAATCCACGCGGGAGCTTCCAAGGGCATTTCTTTTTCTAGGCATTCCGGCCGCAGCCACCACTGCAGCGCCTGACGCGTCTCCGGTGGACAGGGCAACGGCTGTGATAACCGATCCTTCTGATGAAACCACCGTATGAGTAGGGCTCGCTGCAATGGCCTCATATGCGCTCGCGCCCAAGGAACCAGCTCGAGAGTCGCAGCCATGGTTCCTAGTAACTGAAGATAATGCCACGCCATCAGATTCGGTCTGTTGAGAAATTCTCGGACCAGATCCCTCAATGCCTGTGCTCGATGCTGTGGCAGAAAAATCCGTCCCACTCTCGTATCGAAGTGTGCTCCCAGATATTCCAGGCTCTATGACGGAACCAACCGGCTCTTTACCTGATTGACCACCCATCCAAGACTGCAGAAACGCTACGACCTTGGCTGTAGCTGACTCGGTCTCCGCCCTGGACTTTTGATCTGATTAACCAATCGTCTAGATAAGGATGCACTAGCACCCCTTCCTTCCGCAATGACGCCGCCACGACCACCATCACCTTGGTAAATGTTTGAGGTGATGTAGCCAGTCCAAACGGCAAGGCCCGAAACTGGAAATGTCCCATTGGAACCGCAAACCTGAGGTATTTCTGATGCTCCTGATGGATTGGAATGTGCAGGTATGCCTCTGAAAGGTCCAGGGACGTGAGAACCTCGCCTGTTCGTACCGCCACTATGACGGACCTTAGAGTCTCCATACGAAAATGAGATACTCGAAGACAGAGATTTACTCTTTTGAGATCCAAAATTGGTCGGAAGGCCCCGTCCTTCTTTGGTACCACGAAGTATATGAAGTACCGACCGTAGCCGCATTGGTCCACCGGTACTGCAATTATGGCTTTGAGATAAAGAAGCTGCTGCACCATCTGCCGCACTGCAGCACACTTGAGGCGTGCCCTGCACGGCGATTGCACGAACGAATCAGACACCGGTCGGTGAAACTCCAAGGCATAACCTTCCCGAACGACCTCTAACACTCACTGATCTGATGTAATCTGGACCCAGGCAGGATAAAAATCCCATAGCCGACCACCTATGGGTACCAGTCCCACCTGGGCCCCCCTGACTTCATTGTGTCTTTCGAAGATTCGAGGAGGAAGAGGCTGCAAATCCCCTACTTGCTCCCTGAAATCCTCGAAAACGTGGGGACCGATCGGGAAACCGACCTCTCTGGCCTTGACCGAACCTTGGGGAATAAAAATGATGAAACTCCCTCTGCTGTCCTTTTGGCATCGGAGTTGGCCGCCCCTGCTTCTGCTTGTCCTCCGGCAGCCTACCACCTTTGAACTCCCCCAAGTCCTTTACCAGCTTATCCAAGTCTTCCCCAAAGAGTAGCTTACCTCTAAAGGGGAGTTTACTCAGCCTGGCTTTTGACGAACCATCTGCTGCCCAATTTTCTTCGCCAAACCTCAAATTAGATCATAGTGAATATCTGCCGAATAAGCTGATCCAGTCTCCAACCTGGATGCTTCCACAGTCGCTCCTTCCACTGATTCCCCTTAAATTCTCTGTGACCACCGAAGACAGGCTCTCGCTACCCATGCTCCACAAATAGAAGCCTGCAAGGACAGCACATTCACCTCAAACATCTGCTTCAACAAGACTTCGAGCTTTCTATCTTGAGCAACCTTGAGGGCCGCACTTCCCTCCACAGGAATGGTAGTCTTTTTGGTGACTGCCGAGACAGCTGCATCTACTCGCGGAGCTTTAAAGAGCTCCTGATCCTGGTCCACTAGATGCAGGACATAACTCTTGCTCCTTTAAGGGCCGCCTCAGGCATGTCCCACTCTTCCTGAATCATCTCTCGCACCACCCTGTGTACTGGAAAAGCCCTTTTATTCTTCCGAAAGGCCTGCAACAACGGGTCTTCCAGGGTCGAATCCTCTGCCGGCTCCATCGCCGGCATATTCAGAGCCTTGAGAGTCTCCGAGATGAGTGCTGGCAACTTGTCTCTCCGAAATACACGAAGTCCTCTCGCCTGATCCTCTTGTTCCATTATTTCTCCTTCCTCCAAATCCTCATCCAACTCCAAATCAGGCTCTCCTCTTTCAGAGTGGGTTCCCTCTAAAACTACAAAAGGCTCCGACTGAACCTTATCACCTCTGATCTTCCTTGCTGGAACCCCTGACTCCACAGTGTCCAAAGGTGTGCCGAGTCTCTTTTCTGCCGGGACCGCCGCAGCGGAAGAAGCTGGAGCCCTCCCCTGGAGGGCTCCAAATGCCTGCTGTATCAGTGCCACAAATTCAGGGGAAAATATTGCCGCCAGGCCCCCTGGCAATGAAGTCCGTGATGTCGGGAGATCCGGAGAGGAAGACGTCCCTGCTATCAGCTCCGGGGTTGTGCTTTCTGAAGAGTGCTGCTCCGCCAGCATCCCAGGACCACTGCTGTGCCCTTCACCAGCTGCCTCCAATGCCTTCTCCATTGAAGCGGCCTCCTGCGTGAAGCCCTTACACACGCTGGTCTCAGAAACTGCTCCCCTTCTAGCACCGCAAACTAAACAGTGCGGTCTAGAAGGCATCCCAGTCCACCACGTGCTATATACTGTCAAGCAGGATCCTGCCTGAGCCCAGTCCCAGGCAGCTCAATCTATTTGTGACTGAAATTAGCTCTGCTTAAGTTCTGACGGGGTTTTTATTTTGTTAAACTAACGTGGACCCTTTAGCTAACCTGCCCAAATCCGTTCCTGAAGAACAAACGCCAAAACAAAGCTTCGCAGCCTGCTCAGGCGCCCTGGTAGAGCACCACAGTCAAATGAAGTTTCCCGTGCTCGAGCCATGCGGCGCAGCCCACTCCTGCACTATCAGCTCCTCCTCAGCACCCTCCCTCCTGCACGTACAGCAATCCCGACTGCTCCAAAAAACAGATCCCCTTCTCTTATCTCCGCTGCACTGTTCCATTGCTTCTGCCCCCCTGCCACTCAATCGCATCCGCGGCGGCAGAGAAACTCACACGGTGAAAAAAACGCTGGTGATCTGGGTGCTCTCCTTCACCCGCGGCCCCCAATGCGAGCAGGAAAAACACTGGCGCCTTCAACTGACCGCAGGGTCGGGAACAGGTCCAGTTAACCTGCCTTTGCCTGCTTACTAGGCAACACAGGTCCCCTCTCCAGAGTGAAAGGGAGGAGAGGAAGGGAGGGGGGGGGAGGAGGTACTTCAGCAAGGAAATTTAACTGTAGTTTTAAAGGGCCAACAACCCACCTTTAAAATAAATAGAAAAACCAAAATTAAACTTAAAATCCTATCACCACTATCCTACTCTAACTCCTTAATTGCTCCTCAAGTGAGCTCCGAACCTTCGGGCTCACAATCCTCCAGCTGCTTGGAGACTGAGATAACTGGAATGAGAGGGTGGACCCGGTGTTTATATATGCCAGTGACATCACAAGAGTGACGTTTCTCAGTCTCAAAGCTTCTGGAGGAGGATCACAACCCCAGAGTTCCGGGACTGGACTTGAAGGACGATAAGGAAGCATAGTTACTCACTTGTAGCAGGTGTTCTTTGTGAACAGCAGGAATAAGTCCTCACGTATAGATGAAATCATCTATACAGTCCTGCATGGAATGCTCCCCAGCTTCCAAAGAAAGTTTTAGGGAGGTACACTGTGAATGTATACCTTCTTCCCGCTCACCGCAGCATCATATTCTCCAGTACAATAACATAGCAAGAGCCAAAAGGCAACTCCCGAGGAGGTGGGAAGGTTATGAAGACTTATTCCTGCTGTTCACAGAGAACACCTGCGTTTTCTCCATGAACAAGCAGGAAATAAGTCCTCATGCATGGAGGGCATAAACAGCTCAACCGTGCAAATACAACTGGAGAAGTCAGGAAGACCAGAGAGATAGTCCCACCGAGGGACTCATCTGATTCAGTATCCTCAGTCGACATCAACCAGAGGGGATTCTGAGCAGGTAGCTTGGATGTGTTGACTCTAAGACCTGGAGATGCCAGAGTATGGCCTGGCCAAAATTGCTGCCTGATCAGGAATCCCCATCCAGACAGTAGTGGGCTGTGAATGTATGGACTGAAGACCACGTTGCAGCCCTGCAGATTTCCTCTGCAGGCACAAAATTAAATCAGCCACCAAGTTAGCCTTCACAAGGACATTGTGAGCCGTAACATGACCCTCAAGGCTCAACCCATCCAGAGAATACACATGAGCAATGCAGTCCACTAGCCAGATGGATAGCATATGCTTTGAGACAGTGATGCCCAGCCTATTGGGGTTGAAGGAGATGAACAGCTGAGTGGATTGATAGTGTGCCTTTGTGCACTCCAGATAGAAAGCCAACACACGCTTACAGTCCAGTGCGTGCAAAGCTGCTTCACCACGGTCCACATGAGGCCGTGGAAAGAATGATGGAAGGACAATGGACTGGTTGAGGGAGACGCCGAGACCACATTTGTCAGAAACCAGGGGTGTGTAAGGAGCATCACCCAGTTCTGGTGAAACCTGGTATATAGAGGGTGAGTGTCCAGGACTTGGAGCTCACTGATGTGTCATGCCAACTTGACATCCATCAGGAAGAGGATCTTCTAGGTCAAGAATTTCAGCAGTGGCTCAAAAGAAGCCTGCATTAGCTGGCCAAGAACCATATGGAGATCCCAAGTGACTGTAAGGGCCTTGAGAGGGGGCTTTGAGAACAGCAGGCCTCTCATGAACTAGGCCACCAAAGGCTGGGCCGAAATGGACTTCCCCCCACAGCCGTGATGGTATGCCCCAATTGCACTGAGGTGAACTCGCACCGAGTTAGACTTCAGCATGGAGTTGGAGAGGTGCAAGAGATAATCTAGCTGCCGGTCCATGGGGCCACTTGAATGCATAGGCCTTGTGTGTCGAATCCTTGTGGGATACCAGCAGGATGTTGGTAATGCCCATGGGAGATCAAGCTCCATGAAGACTACCTTTTCAGCATTCATGCTGTAAAAGCCAGGGAATGGATGCTGGGTTGCAGCAAAGAGTTGTTCCCTCCTGCAAGATGAGATCTAGATTGGACCACAAGCAAAGAGGCTCCCTCAGCAAGAGCTGTAGCAGCAGAGGGAACCAATGGCTGCTGAGGCCAGTAAGGGGCGATGAGAATCATGGAGCCCATCTCAGCCGGGAGCTTCTGGAGAATTTTTGCCACAAATGGTATTGGGGGTAGGCATACAACAGGCCCTTCCCCCAGTGGAGAAGGAAGGCATCCGAGGCCAGGCAACCACTGGCTGGCCGCCAAGAACAGAACTTGACTACCTGGGCATTTTGTGCTGTAGCGAAAAGATCCATTACAGGGTGCTTGGAAGTTCTGGTCTACCACCTCCCTCTTGAGGATCCACTCATGTAGTTGAAACACCTGGCTGAGGTGATCTGCCAGGCTGTTGAGCTTACCAGGCAGATAAGTCGCCCTGAGGTCCATGCCATGGACCAGGGTGTACCTCCAGAGACAAACAGCCTCCCAGCACAGGAGGCTTGTTCACACAGAACATTGTCAACTGATTGTCTGTTCGAATCAGGGCCACCTGATTCGCTAGGTGCGCACAAAATGCACAAAGGGCATTCTCTATGGCCCGAAGCTTGAGGAAGTTGATTTGATGGAAACTCTCCTGCTTGGACTACAGACTGTGGGTGCACAGGCCATCCAGGTGCGCACCCCAGCCAAGCTTGGATGTGTCTGTCGTTAGTGTCTTATGAGGGGCCACCAGCTGGAACGACTGTCTGACTCGAGCCACCATGCCAGGATTGTGCCAGTGGTATGGTGACCACTATCCTGGCCCACAGATGCCCCGACATCTGCTTCCACTGGGCCTGGTGCATGGAGAGGTGGGCCTGATGAGTGACATACATCATGGCAACCATGTGTCCTAGGGCTCTCAACAGCCTGCAGGCCGAGGTGTGGTGGTGGTGCTGCAATGCTTCCACTACCTCGACGAAGTGCTGCAGGTGGTCCACTGGTAGAAAGGCTCATGCCCAAGTGGTATTGAGGAGAACCCTGATGAACTCTAGCTGCTGAGCCAGTTGGAGGTGAGACTTTGGGTAGTTTACCACGAAGACAAGGCCCTCGAGCACCTGAATTGTGATTGTGGTGGACTGCCAAACGCTGGCTGGCATGGGACCCTTGATAAGTCAGTCATCCAGGTAAAGGAAGACAAAGACCCCCCAGATCTGGACGAAGGCAGCACTATTGCCAGATGCTTCTTGAAGACCCTGGGGGTCGTGGCCAACCTGAAAGGAAATATTCAGTACTGATAGTGCCGGCCACCCTACATGAACCAGAAGTATTGCCTGTGATGCAGGTGGATCAACATTTATGCATCTTTCAGATCCAAGGAACATAGCCAATCGTCCTGTATAAGGTACAGGAGAAGCGTTACCAATGAGACCATTTTGAACTTTTCACACACCAGGAACAATTGAGGCTTCACAGATCCAGAATGGGACGGAATTCGCTGGTCTTTTTGGGGACCAGGAAGTATCTGGAGTAGAAGCCCTGCCCTATCTGAGCCAGGGGAACCAGCTCAATAGCGAGGTCAAACAGCAGGGCCATGACCTTGGTCTGCAGCAGGCTCCGGTGCATGGGGTCCATGGGGGGGTCCATGGGGTACTCCCCGGGATCAGCTAGATGTGGCAACTGGGTGAAGTGCAGCCAATATCCGCTTTGATGATCTGCAGCACCCAGATGTCTGAGGTGATAAAAGGCCACCAGTTGACAAAGTGGACGAGCTGCCCCTTGACCTGCAGGGGTGACCGACGGACAACGATCGGCTGGCTATGCTCCTGAGGAACCGTCAAAATCCCATACCGAGCTTGGGATGGGGGGTGGGTTGTGTCTTTAGTGTCTTCTCCCTTCTCTGCGGGTGGGGAGTCTGTGCCTTAGGCTCTACCTGCGGAAAATACCGGCACAGGCACAGAAGATGACTCTTCTGGTTTGATGTTTCTTCTGCACGGGATACACAGTCTTTCTGGAGAGCCTGGTAAGGGTCACCTGCTCCTTCTTCAGCTCCTCAGCTTTCTCTCCCATGGGTTTACCAAAGAGGTTCTCATCCCAGCAAGGGACTTTGGTGATTTGTCCTGGACCCACTGCTCCAGGTTCGAAGACTGCAGCCATGTGATCCAGTGATGCCCACAGCCACCACTCTGCCCACAGATTGAAAGGCATCATAAGTACCCTGCACCATAAACTGAGCAATCCTTTCCATGAACCACTAGGCCCTGAAAGGACTTGAAACGATCCTCAAGAACAAGGGTAGCAAGGTTCTCCAGATCCAACATGACATTCTTGAGGAACATACTCATGTAGGTCTGGCAATTAGCATAGAACCTTGGAAACAATTTTTTCCAAAGGACTCCAGGGTATGAGCCTCACGAGTCGGTGGGACCGAGAAGTGCATCTTAGTACTCTTCAAGAGCTTCAAAGGCACGCCATCCAGCGGGCAGTGATGCCTACAGTTGCCACTCTGCCCACGGATTCAAAGGGTTGTAGGTGCCCTGCATCATGAACTTCGAGCAATACTTGCCGTGAGCCATGAGGCCCCAAGGGCCCAAAAGGACTCAAGATGATCCTCGGGAACAAGGGCGGCAAAGTCCTCCAAATCGAACATGACATCCTTGAGCAACATACTCATGTAGGTCTGGCAATCAGCATGAAACCCTGGAAACACTTTCTCCCAAGGAGTCCAGTGTACGAGCTTCATGACTCAGTAGGACCGAGGAGTGCGTGTTAGCACTTTTCAAGAGCTTCAAAGTAGACTCCACTACAATGGAACTGTGGGGCAATTGAGGTGTTTCAAACCCAGGGGCCTTTTGGAACCTGTACAGGGAATCAAGACATTGGCTGATGACCGGAAGAGTGAACAGTGCTTCCCACAGCTGCAGTAGCAGCCTCTGCAGGACATGGTGGACAGGAACCATCACCAACTCCTGGTGGGCCAATGGATATTAGAGGAGTTCCACTTCCCCTGTCTTCGGTTCCTCCTTCGATTCCAGAGAAAAGGGGATGGCCTTGGCCATGTCCCTAACAAAATCCTGGAAGGACATAAGAACATAAGAAATGCCATACTGGGTCAGACCAAGGTCCATCAAGGCCAGTATCCTGTTTCCAACAGTGGTAAATCTAGGTCATACCTACCTAGCAGTTTCCCCAACAGGTTCCACAGTGCTTGTATTGGGTCAAGCATGTCCTCTGGGGGGTGACTTGTGCCATTCGGGTGGATGTGATGGGTCAGACGGGATGTCCGGGGATCGGAGGTCCAATGCCATCGATTCTGCCTTGGTCTCCCATTCCAATTCAGATTCTGAGAGGAAGTCAAAATAGTGCCAAGTCTCCTCCTCCTGCCAGCTACGTGGCTTAGGAGAGGGTGGACGCTGATGGCCCTCATGCTGCCCAACATGCAAATGGCAATGTCCCTGAGCCTCAAACTCTGACACACTGGAGAGGGCGATGGCTCCGGCAACTGGAGTCGATACCGATCTCCCACCCGATGTCCTTACCTCGGCAAGCAGGGCATGCGTCTCCAAGACAGGCTGGAAGGAGTGCAGTGACTGCACTCTGCCCCGAGAAGCCTGCATTCTGCAAGGCTTCCACCACTACCAAGTGAGCTTCAAGGCTTGAAGATGTTCCTCCAGAACCACTACCTGCAAGGGGGCTGATGCCACAGCCGTGGACACTAGCATTAATATCTCAGGTGGGGACTCCACATTGATAGGTGCATCAGGAGACATCTGGCTGCCCTCCTGTGCACTGGGAGTGGACTCTGCTGTTCTGGTCGGGTCCCCCTGCTAGGGAAGCAAAGCCAATCACTCCCAGGCTTTGCTCTCCACATCGCGTCGAGAAGGGCTACGATGATGTTGCATCTGGAATTTCTCCCGGTGCTCATCCTTCGTTGTCGATGGGATCTCTGCAGAGAGTCTCCCCTTACCACTTGGGCCCCTCTGCTCTGACTGAGCATGCTGTGCCTTCCCGTTGGCTGCCTCAGGACTTTTTGCAATTGTAGATAAAGGGGTCAGAGCTAAGGATGCTGAATTAGATGAGCCGAAGAGGGACTCTTTCTGCTTTTCCCAACCCTTCAGTGCTAGGCATGTCATCTGCTCGTGGTCGGGCCCAAGGCGTTGCAAGCACCAGTTATTCCAGTTGGTGGCAGAAATGGTCTTGCTACACTTGATGTGTTTCTTAAAGCCACTTGGTGCCTTCACCACCTCCGTAAAGTCAAACTGAAAAACTGTTGTGGGCAGGAAAACCACCCCAAAGGGGGAAAAATATACAAAAGCATAGAAGAAACACACAACAAAACCCTAAAAGGGAAAAAAATGGCTGACAACAGGTAGAAAAGAAATGAAGAGAAAAACCTGGCCACGAGGGCCAGATAGAAAAACATTTTTCCAGACTGTTATACTAGCTGTTATGTAAAGGTTCAGGGCATTTTTTTGGCAGACATGTTTGTTGTGACTCAAATTGAGAGCATGTGTATGCGTGTGGTTTGAGGATTGCACGGGAGGATGTGGTGTGCTCATCTGTAAGTCAGGGAAGACATGAATGCCTGGCCAGTACCTGGACTATACGGATGACCACAGCATCACCAGGTGCCAGTGTGATAGGTCAGGTACTGCTTGGGGGATAGAGATGTGTTTGCAAAGCTTCAGGTGCAAAGTTAGATTTGGGAATTAGATAAAGAGGATCTCTTGAGTGATTTGTGTTCGGAGTTGGAAGACCTGTTAGGTTGGGTCTTGGTGACTGCTCTTCAGTGGATACCATCAGATACACGCATACTGTTCTAATTTATTCAGGAAGGACAGGTAGGAAGAAAGGGAGAAGGAGTGGAACTATATGTAAAAACTAATATTAAAGATACAGAATTGCAGGGTGTACAGGAGAAGGGAGAAGCACTGAGGGTTAAACTAAAAAGAGGGAATGGAGCATACATTTACATTGGTGTCGTATATAGGCCTCCTTCAAAGGCATAAGTGGATAAAGATTTAATTGAAGCCATTCACAGTATTACTATGAAAGGAGAAGTGCCAGATATTGATTGGGACATCCCTGCTGCAGTTCTCTACAGGGAGAATTATTCTAGCAACTGGTAACAGAACTCACACTTGAGAGAGCCGTACTAGGCCTGGAGCGTACTAATGGGGAGAGTGTTTCTGATGTTATAGTGGGTGACTATCTTGCTTCCAGTGATCATCAGATGGTGTGGTTCAGTATTAGGAAAAGGGCTGATATAGTCCATTCAAAAGTGAGCGTCCTAGACTTTAGGAAAGCTGACTTTGCCAAGATGAGACAATTCCTCAAGGAGTTGTTAGCGGAATGGGAACAGCTGGGAGATGAAGAAAAGCAGTAGGCGAAATTGAAAGGGGGTATTTTAAGGGCAACAAACTTTTTTTATTAGAAAGCAAGTAAATATAAAAGGAAAAGGAGGCCACTATGGTTCTTGAAAGTAGCTGAGAAGGTGAAGAGATCACAGAGAGAGGAAGACAAGCCTCAATATTCAGAAAAGCTAAGAGAAGCTAGGAAAGTATTGTAGTCAGAAAAGCAAAGATATAAATGGAAGAAAAAATAGCCAATGTAATAAAATGGAGGAGATAACATTTTTTCAGATAAATCAGTGAGATAAGGAAGTGCAAAAGTAGTATTGTCAGACTGAAGGGTGAAGTGAAGGAATATGTAGTAGCTGATGAGGATAAAGCAGAATTACTTAACAAATATTTCTGTTCTATATTCACCACCTGACTAAAGACCGAACACAGTTTAGGCCAACTATCCAGAGGGTCGCTGACTCAAAAGTACTCAACAACAACAACATGTTCACAGATGAAGGGCCAGGAGAAAGACCTCAGAAAACACCAAGAAATAGGAACAGAAGTGAGACAGATTCTGAATGATTTCAGAAAAGTGCATTCATGAGGAATTAGCTAAACTAAAAGTAGATGGAGCAATGGAGCCAGATGGAATACATCCAAAAGTATTGAAGAAACTTAGGGAAGTTCTAGTGACTCTCCTGCCTGACCTTTTCAGCCAGATGGAATACATCCAAAAGTATTGAAGAAACTTAGGGAAGTTCTAGTGACTCTCCTGCCTGACCTTTTCAGGTTCCAGAGGACTGGAGAAGGGTGCATATGGTCCCTTTACAGAAAAGCAAAAGTAAGGAAGAGGTTGGGAACTACAGGCTGGTTAGTCTGACCTCTGTGGTGAGCAAGATAATGGAAACACTGCTAAAACAGAGAATAGTGAGGTTTCTGGACTACAATGGATTACAGGATCTGAGGCAGCATGTTTTATTAGAGGCAGGTCTTGTCAGACAAATTAAATTAATTTCTTTGACTTTGACTCAAGCGTTAGACCAAGGAAGAGCTCTAGATGTGGTGTACTTAGATTTCAATAAAGCCTTTGACATAGGCAACTTATAAATAAATTGAGTGTCCTACAGATGGATTACAAAGTGACAGACTCGGTTAGAAATTGGTTGAGTGGGAAGTGACAAAGAGTACAGGTAAATGGAGCTCACTCTGAGGAGAAGAATGTTACCAGTAGTGTGCCACAGGGATCTTCCTTGGTCTGATTCTTTTTAACATTTTTGTAACTGATATTGTGGAAGGGCTATCGGGTATGGTTTTCCTCTTTGTGAATGATACCAAAATCTGCAATAGATACCTGGAAAGATGTAGATAACATAAGGAGGGATCTAGTGAAGCTTGAAAAATGGTCAAAAATTTGGCAGCTGAGATTTAATGCTAAAAAATGAAGGGTCATGCATTTGGGCTAAAAAAAATCCAAGGGTGCAGTACATTATAAAGGATGACGTACTTCTGTTCATGAAAGAAGAGCGAGACCTAGGAGTGATTGTTACTGATGATCTTATTTTATTTATTTTCTCTTATATACCGCGCTATTCTGCATCAGTGCGGTTTACATTGAACAAACTGAAATTATATTGAACAGGGCATTATAACTTGGAGATAACTATTTTACAGGGAACATGGGCTATGGAGGGTTAAGTGGCTTGCCCAAGACCACAAGGAGCACCTGTGGGACTAGAAACCCCAGTCCTTCCGGCCCAAGGTTGCTGTCCTCTAGTGGGATTTGAACCCCTGACCTTCCGGCCTGAAGTACCTTGCCCCAACCACTAGGCCACTCCTCATCTTAAAGGTAGCTAAACAGGTAGAAATGGCGATGGCAAAAGACAGAAAGATCTTGGGTGCACAGGGAGAGGAATGGCCAGCAGGAAGAAGGAAACGATAGTGCCTCTGTATAAGTCCTTGGTGAGACCTAATTTAGAGAACTGTCTGCAATTCTGGAGACCACACCTTTAAAACATATAAACAGGATGGAGTTAGTGCAGTGGGTGGCTACCAAAATGGTCAGTGAACTTCGACAAAAGGCATATGGCGACAGACTTAAAGATCTCAATATTTACACTTTGGAAGAGAGACGGGAGAGGGGAGATATGATACAGATGTTTACATACCTCTGTGGCACAAATGCACAGGAGGAGAGCCTCTTAATTGAATAAAAGCTCTGCAACAAGGGGGCATAGGATGAAAGTGAAAGGAAATAGACTCAGCAGTAATTTGAGGAAATATTTATTTATGGAAAGAGTGGTAGATACATGGAATAATCTTCCAATGGTGGTAGTAGAGACAAAGGCTGTATCTGAATTGAAGAAATCATGGGCCAAACACTGAAGTTTTTAAAAGAAAAAATGGACTGTAGAGTTTAGTATTTGGTATGGAAGAAGGGCAGACTGGAAAGACCATGGGGCCCCCTTGCTAAAATCCCCTCACTATCCTGGTGGCACGCGATGCAGCAAGGACAGGGCAGGACAGGGGCACCCTAGATATGTTGTGGCTAGCGTAGTCATTAGTGGCCTGTGCTAATTGTTCTTGATGCCAGTAGAGCAGATGCAACTAACGCCACCTCGATGGGTGACATTAGTTGCACTCGTAGCCTCTACTCAGCTGTACCATGCAGCTTGTCTGTGCTAATTGTAAGGGAACAGATGTATACGCCCTGCATTTACCAAATGGTAACACAGCTCACATGTGTGTTACCAGCACAGGGCTTAGTATAAATACCCATAAGAGCGTGTCACTCCGTTGTTGGATGTTTTAAGCTTACTGGCTATAACTCTCCATTTGCTGTCTCCCTACTTCCCCAGACAAAAAGGAATATACAAACATCCAGAGGTCAATATTCAGTAAGGTGACTGCTGCTTAAAGATATCTGGATTAGCTGTCTGGATATCTTTAAACAAATTTTGAGCCAGCCTATCTGGTTAACTCAGACTGCTGAATATGTGGGTCCTAACTTTAAATGGATAAGTTATTTGTTTAAAGTCTGGACTGCTATTTAAGCAGTTTAATTAAATGGATAAAATTAACTTCTGGCCCTATCTCCAGCAGCTCTTATTCCTCCTCAACTTAAACAGATACATTTTTTATTTATACAGACTAAATGTATCCATTAGCAGGTGGGAAATTTAAAAAGAAAGCACTTATGTGGCCAATACCTGATACTAATTGAATAAGTGCTTTTAAATATTGGCCAGTGAAAAAGCGTAGTTACTCACCTGTAACAGATGTTCTCCAGGGACAGCAGGAATCAGTCCTCACATATGGGTGATGTCAGCGCCGATGGAGCCCTCGTGTGGAGCAATTTCCCCAGCTTTCAAAGAAAGCCTTTGGGAATGCCTCACGCATGCGTGGTCCCCTTCCTGCCCAAGGGTGCCATCTTGCTCAGTCAGATGACATAGCTAAAAAGATGGCAAAAAGAATAAAAAGCAATAATAGGACTGCAACTCCAGGGGAGGAGGGAGGGTCGTGAGGACTGATTCCTGCTGTCCCTGGAGAATGCCTGTTACAGGTGAGTAACTATGCTTTCTCCAGGAACAAGCAGGAAGTCAGTCCTCACATATGGGACTTCCTAGCTACAGGCTACCGAGAACCTATAGCTGAAAAAAGGCTCCCTCTAGGCGAGCCACAACAGCAGTGAGATAACTTTCTCTGAGAATGCATCCCCCATGGTAGCCTCACACCAGCAGGCCGGATGGTCGGAGTTGCCTAAATCTCAAATAGATTCCGGAGTATCGCCTGACCGAAAATGCTGTCCCGTCGGGACTCCCTCTCCTGGCAGTAATGGGCTGCAAAAGTCTGGCTTGAAGACCAAGTTGCGGCCCGGCAGATGTCTGCCAATGGAACAGAGCGGTGGTTAGCCACTGATGCCACCTTAGCCCTGACAGAGTGGGCCGTGATACGACCCTGCAGCTGAAGGTCAGCTGCCCTGTATGCCCAGGCGATGCAGTCTGCCACCCAGGTGGATAATGTGCACTTGGGAGACAAGTAGACCCAGTTTACTAGGGTCTTAAGAGACGAAGAGCTGAGAAGCCCTTCAATGCCCTGCGTACGCTACAGTTAGAAGGCGAGCGCCCTCTTACAGTCCAGGGTATGCAGAACTGCTTCTGCCTTGTTGGTATGTGGCCTGGGAAAGAAGGTGAGAAGAACCACCTCTTGGTTGAGGTGAAACAAGGAAACCACTTTTGGAAGGAATTTGGGTGTGTGCGGAGCACCACCCTGTTCTTGTAAAACCGCATGTACGGCCTATCTGACACTAGAGCCTGCAGCTCACTCACACGCCTAGCCAACGTGAGTACTACCAGGAAGAGCACCTTCCAGGAGAGGAAGCGCAGATGGCAAGTTGACATCGGCTCGAAAGGAGTGCGAGTAAGTTGCTGCAAGACCATGTTGAGATCCCACTCCATCACCAGAGGGCGGATTGCAGGTTTCAGCAGGGGCAGGCCCCTGAGAAACCTGGCCACCAAGGGGTGAGCCGAGAGAGGCTGACTGTCTATCGGTGCATGGTTAGCTGACAAGGCAGTCAGGTGGACCCTGACTGAGTTAGACTTGAGGCCCAGCTCAGAGAAATGAAGCAGGTACTGTAACACCTTGGGAACCTGAGATGAGAAGGGTTCCACAGCATGTTGGTGACACCACACTTGGAACCTGCACCATTTGCATGCGTAGGATTTTCTGGTGGATGGCCTACTGGAAGCTAACAACACTTCTTCCACCCCTTCAGGTAAGAGAAGAGGTGCAAGACCTACCCTCTCAGCAGCCAGGACATCAAATGGAGGGATCTGGGATTGGGGTGCACGAGGAACCCTGCTCCTGGGTGAGGAGGTCAGGCAGCACTCCCAAGGGGAGAGGGGTTTCCACCGCCAGTTGAAGAAGAAGTGGGAACCAAGGCTGTCTTGGTCACCTGGCCGCTACCAGGATCACCCAGGCCTTGTCCCTGCGAATCTTGAAGAGAGTTCATGCTACCAGAGGAGTAGGTGGAAAAGCATACAGGAGGCTCCCTGACCACGGGAGAAGAAACGCATCTGCTGCTACCCTGAGGGGGTGAGGCTGTCTGGAGCAAAACTGGGGCAACTGACGATTCTGTGGACTGGCAAAGAGTTCCATGAATGGGAAGCCCCAGTGGTTGAAAATCTTCTGGGCAACCTCGCTGTTTAGTTGCCATTCGTGGGATTGAAGAACCCTGCTTAGCCTGTCTGCCAGGCAGTTCTCCTAGCTCGGTAGGTAAACTGCATGGAGAGACATTTGTGTTGAACTGCAAAGGAACAGAGATCCAAAGACTCCTGGCAAAGGATCCGCGAGCCTGTGCCGCCCTGTTTACTCACATAGAACATAGCCACCTGGTTGTCCATCTGTACTCAGACAGACTGGTTGGAGAGGACAGGAGCAAAGGCTTTTAGAGCTAAGCGAATGGCCCGGAGTTCCAACAGGTTGATCTGGAGTGTGGCCTCCTGAGGAGTCCACTGACCCTGAGTGCAAGAGCCCTGACAATGGGCTCCCCAGCCCCTCAAGGAGGCATCCGTGGTCAGCACCCTGGTATGCACGGGGGACTGGAAAGTTACCCCCCACAGGAGGATCCCTGATTGTGACCACCACTGCAGGGACCGCACCAGGGGCTTGGATACTGCCACTCTGTCAGCCAGGTGTCCCATGGCCTGTGACCACTGGTCCCGCAGGGCCCACTGAGCTGTCCGCATGTGCAGGCATGCGAAAGGAGTAACATGAACCGTAGAGGCCATGTGGCCGAGCAGGCATAAGAACCTTGTCCAATGGCAAGAAGGCCTTGGCCTGCAGGGTGTCTAGCCTTGCTCCTATGAATTCCAAGTTCTGGGTGGGAAGCAAAGAGGACTTTGTGTGATTGATGACGAACCCCAAATGCTGAAGCAGAGCGATTGTGCGAGCTGTGGCGTGGTGCGCCTCCTGAGCTGACTGGCCCCTTATGAGCCAGTCATCTAGGTAAGGGAACACAAAGATCCCCTAGTTCCTGAGGAAGGCCGCTACCACAGCTAGGCACTTGGTGAAAACCCTTGGAGCAGAAGCGAGACCAAAGGGAAGAACTTTGTATAGGAAGTGGTTTCCTCCTACCACAAACCTGAGATATTGTCTGTGGTCTGGATGTATGAGGATGTGTGTGTAAGCATCCTTTAGGTCCAAGAAGCATAGCCAGTCTCCCTGCTGGAGGTAAGGCAGAAGTATCCCAAGTGAAAGCATCTTGAACTTTTCCCTCACCAAGAACTTGTTGAGATTTTGCAGGGCCAGGATGGGGCGAAGGCCTCCTTGTCTTTTTGGTATCAGGAAATACCTGGAGTAAAAACCTTTCCCCTGCATGTGGTGGGGCACTGGTTCCACCACCTGATCCTTGAGAACACCAGCCAACTCCTGCAAGAGGAGGTTCCTGTGCAAGAGGGGTCCGAGATGCTCTCCTGGAAAATAGGAGGTAGGTACTTGGCTGAAATGGAGAAGATAGCCGTCCTGGACTATCCTTGGAACCCAAGTATTGGATGTAATGGCTGGCCACCTGTGGGCGTACAGGGACAGCCGACCTCCTGTGCAGGGCCAAACCACTGGTGGGAGTGGAGCTATGCAGTGGGAGTCAAAAAACCCCTCCCTGCTGGGCAGGAGCTGGAGCTGGAGGCTTGGGGGTTTGAGGCTTACGAGGGCCATTCCCCCGTCCCCTGGCCTGCTGCCCCTGCTGGGGAGCTGGGGAGGCCTGGTAAATGGGGTAGTTTCTGTAAGCCTGTCCCTTCCTCGAGTAAAAGGGCTTTTTCCCCGAGGCCTTCTTCCTGTGAGAAGGGGCAGATGTCTTCTTCGACAGCCTTGTCCGGGTCAAGTAATTGGACTCGAGTTCAGCAGCCTTTTCAGTCATGGATTTGCCGAAGAGGTTATCGCCTCGGCAAGGGACATCAACCAACTTGTCCTGTACCCATGGCTCGAGGTCAGACGACATGAGCAAAGCCTGGCGCCTAGCACCGATGCCGGCTGCGGCTACCCGGGCCAAAGCCTCGAAGACGTCGTAGGCTGCTCGAGACAAACTTTGAGCACTCTCTGATCCCGGTGGACAGGGCCTTGAAGCACTGCAAGGGATCCTCAGAGAGGCCAGCAGAGAACCCAGCAATCTCCTTTGCCAGGTTTCTTAAGTACATGCCCATGTACAGCTGGTAGGTCTGGACACGGCATGACAGCATCGAGCCCTGGAAGCACTTTCTGCCGAGGGTGTCCAGGTTCTGGGCCTCCCGGCCGGGAGGCACCAAGGAGTGCGTCTTTTGGCTCTTGAGCCTTTGCATGGCCGATTCCACAACCATGGAGTTGTGCGGCAGCTGCGCTTTTTGGAACCCGGGGCTCTTACGGACTCGATAAATGGAATTGACCCATTTGCTGAGGACCGGCGCCGAGACCGGGGACTCCCACATATGGAGCATCAGCCGTTCCAGCATTGGAGGCACCAGTACAGTAAGGGCCTCCTTCGGAGTCATACTGGAGGGCATTGAGCTCCTCAGCTTGCAGCTCCTCCTCAGCATCTGCAGGGAAAGCCAAAGCCTTGGCCATATCCCTCACAAAGTTCGAGAATCTGGTGTCCTCTGGGAGCGACCGTCTCTGAGGTTCCGAATCCGGGGAGTCTGATGGGACGTACCGGGTCCGGTGGGTATCGGGTGAGTCTTCCTCCTCCGTCTCCCAAGCTGAGCCCTCCGAGGAGGACTCGATGGGCTCCAGCCTCGAGGGCTTCGAGCATGTCCGTCCTGACGCTGAGGCCCCAGTGACGACAACCTCAGTCCCGAACGGGAGGTCGAGGGAGACCTTGGCCAAGGATCGACTCGAGCCCACATGGACTCAAGACTTCGCTCTGCCTCTGGGGTCAACTTAGATGTTGAGGTCCCGGTGGTTGAGGCGGATGCACGGGTGAGACCAGCTATCAGTGCCTGCTTCTGGTCCATGAAGGCAGACACGCTGCTCTCCAAGGCCGCCAAACTGAGACCCAGCTCAGAAGGCTCTGCAGCCCCCGGCTCGGCTCCCGACAACGGGACCGACTCTGGTTCTCCCGGAGGAGAGTCCACGAGGACAACAGGCATTACCTTGTCCGACGTCTCCGGCTCCATATGAGGTATTTTAGCAGGCCTCTCCGACTCGGCGAAACCGGGGTGGCGTTCGGCACTCCGCGACCTGGAACCTGAGGGCCTCGGACGATTGGAGTCCTCCAGAGACGCAGCCCTCGCAGGTTTCGTCTTCTTACAGTGCTCCCGGGTGGGAGATCCCCTTTCAGAAGACCCCCGATGGTGCTCGGGTTCAGAGTCTCGAGATGTCGAGGCTTCTGATGAGGTCCTGGCCTGGACGGATCCAGACTCAGAGAAAATAGTCTCACGCTGGTGCTGCCTGTTCCTCAGCGCTTTGGAGGACATCTTGCCACATGGACCGCAGACCACTGGGTCATGGTCGGGTCCGAGGCAGCGGAGGCAGCAGTCATGGGTGTCGGTGAGGGACATAAGTTTTTTACACCGATCACACTTCTTGAACTCGCTGGCAGCCATCAGGGGAAACAGGGCCCCTGCAAGGTCAAAAGACTGGGCTGCCAGTTAAAAGAAAAAGAGCAGGAACGCTAGTCACTAAGGACAAAAATGAAAAAGTTAGTCGGACTCGATACTGGTATACCGAGCCGAGGCGGGAAAGGGAGCCAGCGTTGAACCGGTACCAAAGTTGGTAAAAATAGTAAAAAAAAATCAACTTTTTCCAAGGAAAATGGGACGACGTCTGTCAGGCTCCATGGAAAAAAGAAGACTGAGCAAGATGGCACCCTTGGGCAGGAAGGGAACCGCGTATGTGCAAGGCATTCCCAAAGGCTTTCTTTGAAAGCTGGGGAAATTGCTCCACATGAGGGCTCCGTCGGCGCCAATGCCACCCTTATGTGAGGACTGACTTCTTGCTTGTTCCTGGAGAAAGCATACTCACCTGTAACAGGTGATCTCCGGGAACATCAGGAATTAAGTCTTCACATATGGGTATCGTCGGTACCGACAGAGCCTGTGCAGGAACACTCCCCAGCGTCCAAAAGGAAAGCTTTTGGGAGCATCCCACGGTGCATGCTTCCTGCCTTTCCGCCTCACTGCCTCTCTCACTTCAGTTGAGTTTAAAACTGAGCCAAAGAGAGAGATAGAGAGAGAGACAACTCCTAGGGGAGGTGGGTGGATTGTTAAGACTTAATTCCTGCTGTCCCCAGAGATCACCTGTTACAGGTGAGTAACTACGCTATCTCCAGGAACAAGCAGGAATGCAGTGTTCACATATGGGGACTCCCCAGCTGAAAAATGCCAGAGGAATGACCCTAGCGAGCTGTGAACCCGTGTGAATAGGGTCATACTTCCTCCCATGGATCCCTGGCAATCTACCGGGATGGAGGGTAGGAGTTGCATTAAGTCTGAAAGAGATGCTGTAGACAGCCTGGCCAAAGGAGGCATCCCAACGGGAGTCCTTGTCCAAACAGTAGTGGGCTGTGAAGGTATGTACTGAAGCCCAAGTAGCCGCTCCACAGATATCATCTATAGACACAGAGCGGAGATTAGCAACCGAGGCTGCCATTGCTCTGACATTATGAGATGTAACATGGCCCTCGAGGGAAAGACCTTTACTATCATAAGTGAAGGATATGCAGTTTGTAATCCACTTAGATAGGATTTGTTTAGAAACTGGAAGTCCCAAATGACTAGAATCAAAAGCAACAAAGAGAAGACTTCCTATGTTGTTCAGTTCTTTGAAGGTAAAAGGCTAAAGCTCTTTTACAATCTAAGGTATGAAGGTTCCTTTCTGCATTGGAGGCATGAGGCCTAGGGAAGAATACAGGAAGGTAAACTGACTGGTTTAAATGAAAAGACGAAACCACCTTTGGCATAAAGTGTGGATGAGTCCTGAGGACTACTTTATCATGGTGGAACCTTGTATAAGGAGGGTCAGCCACTAAAGCTTGCAGTTCACTAATGCGTCTAGCAGAAGTTATTGTAATTAGGAAAATGACCTTCCAGGAAAGGAATTTTAAAGTTGTAGTGGCTAAAGCAGGGGTCTCAAACACGCGGCCCGCGGGCCGCAACTTTGTGCGGCCCGCGACGGAGGAAAACAAAAAACCCCAAAACCCTGGCTTCTGCCGTTGCCGCCGTGGCAGCGGCAGAATCAATTGTCCAATTTTTAAAAAAACTGACTTCTGCTGCTCAAGCAGCAAAATCAGCTGTCCTGCGGCCCCTTCCCCTGTGCCCGGAGATCCGAGTCTGCTCTATCAGCTGCGTGCTTTTCAAGCCGCGAAGAGAGTATTCCCCTCTCGCGCGGTTTCAAGCCGCGCGATAGGGGAATACTCTCCTCGCGGCTTGAAAAGCACGCCGCTGATAGAGCAGACTCGGATCTCCGGGCACAGGGGAAGGGGCCGCAGGACAGCTGATTTTGCTGCTTGAGCAGCAGAAGCCAGGTTTTTTTTTAATTTACCTGGGGGGGGGGTGTAGGACTGGAAATGGGCTATTGGCAGGGGGGGGGTATGACTGAAAATGGGCTATTGGCAGGGGGGGGGTATGACTGGAAATGGGCGATTGGCAGGGGGGGGGTTATGGGTTGAGGTGGGCTATTGGCAGGCGCGGGTTATGACTGGAGATGGGCTATTGGCAGGGGGGGGTTATGACTGGAGATGGGCTATTGGCAGGGGGGGGGTTATGACTGGAGATGGGATATTTGCAGGGGGGGGGTTATGACTGGAGATGGGCTATTGGCAGGGGGGGGGTTATGACTGGAGATGGGCTATTGGCAGGGGGGTTATGACTGGTAATGGGCTATGGTGGGGGCTAGGACAGGAAATGGGCAGGTGGGGGTTATGAAGGACTGGAGGTGGGCTGATGGGGGGAGTTAGGACTGGTAATGAGCTATGGAAGGGCTGACTGAAATGGGGTAATGGGGGTTAGGGCTGGAAGTGGGCTATTGGCAGGGGGGTTATGACTGGTAATGGGCTATGGGGGGGGGGGTAAGACTGAAAATGGGGTGATGGGGGGTAAAACTGGAAGTGCGCTATGGGAAGGTTAGGACTGGTAATGGGCTATGGGGGGGGTAAGACTGAAAATGGGGTGATGGGGGGTAAAACTGGAAGTGCGCTATGGGGAGGTTAGGACTGGTAATGGGCTATGGGGGGTCTAGGACTGGTAATGGGCTGGGGGGGGGTTGCTAGGACTGGAAATGGGCTGAGTGGAAGGGGGGCTTGAACTGCAAATGGCTGATGGGGAGGGGGGCTTGGAATGGAAATGGGCTGTGAGGGGAGGGAGCTAGGATTGGAAATGGGCTGATGGGGGGCTAGGATTGGAAATGGGCTGATGGTGAGGCTAGGATAGGACTGGAAATGGACTAATGGGGGGACTAGAAGGGAGCGGATGCTGGGTGGGGCTGGAACTAGAAGGGAGCTGATGTTGGGGGAGGATTAGAATGGGATGGAGCTGGGAAAGTGAAATGGAGAGGGGAAAAATATTTTGTCTGGGAGAGAAGACAAATCTACAATTGGCCAGGTATTGGGAGAGTAAGTGGGGATTGAGGATGGAGGGGTAAAATTTGAGTGGATGAAATAGGAATGAGAAAAGAGAAAAAGGAGAAAGATTAGTATGTTAAAGCAGATGTAGAGAGAGAATGGAAAAAAAACTAGGAGAGAAGAAAGGGCAAATGGACAGCAGACGATGGAGAGTTAGCAGAAGACATGAAGAAACCAGAAGAAAGTGGCTGGAACAATTGCAACTGAAAAAAATGCACAAAAGGTAGAAAAATATCTCTTTATTTTGAATTTATTAACTGGAATATGTCAGCTCTGGGAAATGTGCATCATTAATGTTTGCGCTTTGTTTAGTACAAGAGGAAATTAATTTATAGTTTTATTTCTACAGTGTTGTTGTACATTCCAAGTTTGGCTTTTGGGGTTCCCAGTTTAATTATTGTCTTCTTGTTTCTAAATCTTTTAGTCTTTCTTTATCCATACTCATTAAAGAGGCCTGTTTACTAAAAGTTAGTGTATGGTAACATTATGCAAATATTTATGCAAATGAGGCCCCTTATGCAAATGAGGCCCCGCGTCTTATGCGGCCCCCGGGTTACTTTACAAGTCCTCATTTGGCCCTCAAAGCAATTTGAGTTTGAGACCCCTGGGCTAAAGGTTCAAAAGGCGGCTTCATAAGCTGCCCAAGAACCAGATTCAGGTCCCATGCCACCGGTGGCGGCTTTATGGGGGGGCTTTGTCAATAGTAGACCTCTCATGAATCTTGACACAAGTGAATGAGAAGAGATTGGTTGTCCATCTTGGGGCTTGTGAAAAGCCGCAATAGCACTGAGATGGACTCGCACTGAATTTGTCTTAAGACCAGAATTTGAAATATGGAGGAGATACTCCAGAAGCGACTCCATGGGCACGGAAAGGGGGTTAAGCCCCTTTCTTGAACACCATATAGAAAACCTTTTCTATTTGAAAGTGTAGGAACGCCTTGTGGAAGGTTTTCTCAAAGCTTGAAGGATATCCTTCATTTGCTGAGAGAGGTGAATATCTAAAGGTTCTATGCCTTCAGAAGCCAGGCCCAGAGGTGCAGGGACTGAGGATTGGGATGCAGAAGCTTCCTGTTCTACTGGGAAAGGAGATCTGGAGCATATCCCAACTCTAGAGGAGTTGCTTGAGAGAAATGCAGAAGCAGAGGGTACCACGGTTGCCTTGGCCAATGTGGAGCTATGAGAATCATATAACCCCTGTCTCTCTGAAGCTTGAAAAGAGTTTTGGGAATTAGGGGAAAGGGTGGGAAGGCATAGAGAAAGTCCTGACCCCAATGGAGCTGGAAAGCATCATTTGCTAGAAAGTATTGAGCCGGAATTCTGGAACAGAACCGGGGAAGTTTGGCATTCTGTGGACTTGCAAAGAGGTCTATATCTGGTGTTCCCCAGGTTTGGAACACTCGAGCCAGTTAGTCTGACTGGAGAGACCACTCGTGTGGCAGTAGTATTCGACTGAGCTTGTCTGCCCACAAGTTTTGAATGCCTGGAAGGTATACCGCTAGAAGGTGAATTTGGAGCTCTCTGGCGAGGGCCCATAGTCTCAAAGCTTTGTTGCATAGCGACAGAGAGCCCATTCCGCCTTGTTTGTTTATGTAAAACGTGGCAACCTGATTGTCAGTTTGGACCAAAACTGTCTTTTGACTGAGCTGGGCCTGAAATGCTATCATAGCATTGTAAATGGCTCTTAGCTCCAAGAGGTTTATTTGAAGAGAGGCCTCTTGTGAAGTCCAGAGACCCTGAGTGGAAAGATCGTGCAAGTGGGCTCCCCAACCCAGCTTGGACACATCTGTTGTCAGGGTGATCTGGGGCAGTGGTTGCTAGAAGGGGGGAACCTACCAGGAGGTTTTCGAGGGACTGGCACCACTGTAGGGACAAAACGAGACGTGTCGAATTCTTGATTTTGTCCGTTAAGCAACCTGTGGCTTGTCCACTGCGAAGAGAGGGTCCACTGAGCCGCTCATATGTGTAGGTGGGCATAAGGGACCACATGTACAGTGGATGCCATATGCCCCAGCAGTTAAAGCATTTCCTGGGCAGTTAGGAGGGTTTTCTTTACTGCTTGGGAAGCCAATTCTATTATTCGTAGACAGCGCTGCTTTGGCAGGAATGCCTTTGATTGCTGCGTGTCTAAGCGAGCCCCTATGAACTCTAAGGATTGAGAAGAGGTGAGGTGAGACTTTGGGTGGTTGACTACCAGACCCAAATATTGGAGAATTCTCATGGCACGAGAAACAGCTCGTTCTGTTTCTGGAGCTGTTGGTGCTCTGATTTATTTATTTATTTATTTAGACAGATTTGTATTCCACCTTATCCTTCAATCAAGGTGGTCACGTCACAACACAATTGGAGGGTTACATTTAACATTAGGGTATTTGTAAACATTTAGACAGAACAATTACTTAACACCATTGAGCCAATCATCTAAGTAGGGGAAGACGAATATCCCCAGAGTTCTCAGGAATGCTGCTACTACAGCCATGCATTTTGTGAAGACTCTTGGGGCAGAGGCCAGCCCGAATGGATGGACTCTGTATTGTAAGTGGTTTCCTTGAAAGAGAAATCGAAGGTGCTTCCTGTGATTTACATGGATGAGAATATGCGTGTACGCATCTCTTAGATCTAGAGAACATAACCAATCCTGATTTTGAAGGTATGGTAAAAGTGTTCCAAGGGAGATCATCTTGAACTTTTCTTGGAACAGAAATTTGTTCAATTCTCTGAGGTCCAGTATAGGTCTGTATCCCCCTGTCTTCTTTGGGATAAGAAAATAGGGGGAGTAGAACCCCCTCCCCCATTGGGATATGGGTACCTCTTCTATTGCTCCCTGAGCAAGAAGTGAAGAGACCTCCTGACACAGGATGTCGGTGACAGGACCTTGAGAATTGAATTGTTTTATAACTGTAGGCGGGGACATGCTGAGAAAGTGAAGTTTGTACCCCTGTTCTACAATGGACAGAGTCTAGTTTTCTGATGTTATTTGTTGCCATCTTTTGGCAAAATGGCATAATTTGTCCGGAATGGTCAAGGGCTCTGGACCCTTCAGAGGCAAAATGGTTAAGATCTCTAGGTAGAAGTCAAAGCCCCTGCAGAGGCTGTACTTGCTGAGCCAGTTGAGCTCTTTGAGCTTGCGGCTTTCTTTGTTGTCTAGGTTGCTGCCCTTTCTGGGGAGCATGAACTGGACAATGAATTGGATGGGAATAAAAGTGGTAAGAGTTTTTCTTTTTGTTAAAGAAAAATTTCTTGCCTGTTTTTTTTCTTTGATGGGTTGGCTGTAGACTTTGATAGTCTATTCAAGGTGGTATTGTCAGATTCAATCTGATTAGCCTTGGTCTGCCAATCCTTTCCAAATACGTTTTCACCTGTGCAAGGAATGTACCCTAACTTCTCTTGCACCCACTCCTCTAAATCTGATGCTTGGAACCAGGCAATGTGCCGTGCTCCGATAGCAGTAGCAGAGGTTCTGCTAATAGTTTCAAAGCAGTCAAAAGCTGCACGGTTCACAAATTTGGAGACATTTTGAGAGTGCTTGAGCAGAGTGAGGTACTGACCACATTTATATTCAGGAAGAAGAGGGCTCATGTGTTCCAGATCCACTGTAACCTCCTCAAGAAACATTCCCATGTAAAGGGAATATGAGCTAATCCTAGCTGCTAGCATGGAGGATTGAAAGCATCAACGCCCAAAGGCATCGAGTGTCCTCGATTCACGGCCTGGCGGGTTGGAAGAATGCATTTTAGCACTCTTTATTCTCCGCATGGCTGATTCCACTACCATGGAATGGTGTGGTAACTGAGTCTTCTGAAACCCTGGAGAAGATGGGACTTGGTACATGGTATCGAGGTGTCGAGAATGCAGTGATACCATTAAGGGAGTTTCCTACATTCTGAACATAAGATCTTGAAGGATCTGATGAATGGGCAGCATCACTGCCTCTTTGGGAGCCATAGGGTATTGCAGAATTCTGAGTTCTTCTGCCCTAGGTTCCTTCTCAGGAGTAACCGTGATTGAAAGCCCTTTAGCTACATCACGTATGAAATCCTGAAAAGACATGTCTTCTGAAGGAGACATTCTGTGCCCAGGAGAAGGAGATGGATCCTTCAACAGAAATGCTCTTGTATTGGTAGAGTCATAGGAATCGGAATACTCATCGGAGCTTTGCATCGATCGATGCTGGTGCTGATGAATATCGGTACCGTGGCGTTTCAGTTCCAACCCTTTGATGCCGGAGAAACTCTCGAGGCTCGGCATGGGAAGAAGCCATCCAACTTGAGCGGATGCCACTGGAGTCGGTACCGGTGTCATTTGAACCGTCTGTAGCGGTCTTAGAGGTACCGAGGAAGCTAAGAGGGACACTAAACTGCGTTCAATAGCAAGGATTCTCTTATCCATTGCTAATGCCGGTGCCTGGTCGATACCGGTGGAAGCGGCTACGACCCCAGAACATGGCAACAGAAGTTCTACAGAAGTGGAGGCCTCTGGAACATTCTGAGACCCCGTTTGTGCTTTGGAGACCGAAGACTCCCACCAGGGCAATTCTGCCGGTGTACTTTCCTCGAGGGTAGTGCCAGTGGCATCTCGATGCTTTGCAGGAAATTTACCCTTCAAGGACTGGCTAGTCTTTACAGACTTTTGTTTAGTTACCTGAGATCCATGAGAGGAAGATGAAGCCCTGGAGGACGTCAATGCAACTGACATCGTATCAACCATAAAAAGAGAAACGGCCTTTGCAGCTCTGTTCTGCAGGCCCCTTTTGGTCATCTTTCTACAGGAGAGACACTCCGCTGGACAATGTTCAGGGCCTAAACATTTGAGACACCATTCGTGGGTGTCAGTGACGGAAATAGTACCGCTACACTTTGAACATTTTCTAAAAACACTAGTTGGCTTCTCCATGTCTGGAAATATTTGGGCCTAGTGCCCAAAATGGTGTCTAAACCCAGGAGGGGTGAGGCACCGAAGAAAAGAAGAAAAGTATCTTTTTTTTTTTTAGAAGAAAATAAGAAAAGAGAACTGGCAGTACCGGTAGGCGTCGAATGAAGGCAGACGCGACCACAAAAAACAAGAAAGAAGATAATGTTTTCTGCAGTGACAGGAGAGACGTCCTGTCGGCT
The DNA here is from genome assembly GCA_033557465.1 of Ichthyophis bannanicus. NCBI lineage: Eukaryota > Metazoa > Chordata > Amphibia > Gymnophiona > Ichthyophiidae > Ichthyophis > Ichthyophis bannanicus. Next base: position 226,030,084 of record CM066031.1, read on the forward strand.
CCGCGGAAAACGAAGAACTGAAATGAGAGAGGCAGTGAGGCGGGAAGGCAGCATGCATGAGCTGTGGGATTCTCCCAAAAGCTTTCCTTTTGGATGCTGGGGAGCGTTCCCGCGCAGGCTCCGTCGGTACCGACGATACCCTTATGTGAAGACTACATTCCTGCTTGTTCCTGGAGATACCAAGAAAATTATTTTATTTTTATTAACAAAGCATTTTAATCCTCCTTTATTCCTTCTTTGGCAAGAGTTATGATATGGCTGTATTCTCAGTGGTCTTATATAATCTACTTATATTATACAAGTTCTCAGTGTCAGTCAATAAAAATGTAGGGCTTGATATTCAAAGCGATTAGCGCAGTTAGCAGAGATATTAACTGTGCTAATTATGGTGAATGGCATATCCACGGCTGTTGGCGCTACATGCCCTGATGCTAATCAGTTAACCTTGGAGCATGTCGGGGGCTTTCCAGGGCAGAGCAGAAGCAGCACCATTTGCTAACCGGGCAGCAGCTATATTGAGCCACTGCACGGTTAGCAATACGTGGCGAAAGTCAGACGCAGAAAATCCTGGCCTAACTTTTGCTGCATATCACTAACCGGGCAGTGGCTCAATATCACTGCTGCCCGGTTAGTGAGCGGAAAATGTGGCTAACCCAGATGTTCAATGCTGGGGCTAGATATGCTAAATATGGCATTGAATATCCGTGTTTAACGTTCAGTGTCAGCGGCTAGCTATGTTAGCAGTGCTAGCCGCCGGTGCTGAATACCGGGCCCGTAGAGAGCACATACTCCTCAGAACTCAGACCATACACTTAGATCTTAACCATAAAAAAGAAGCCAAAAAGCAATGTGGACCTTCAGCTGTGAGACTTTTAAAAGAGTTACCTTTCACATCCAGCTGTGCATCGGAGGTCTTCTGTCCAACACGGAAGCTGACAAGGCCAGCATCTTCCTGAGTGACCTTCTTCAGGGTCAGAGTATGGATCATCCCCTTTTGAACAGATATCTCATTCATTTCATTAGCCTGGAGGGGCACACCTCCCAGATACCACTGCACATCAGACACATCCTCCTGAGAAACCTTGCACTTAAACACTGCATCCTGACCTTCATCCACAATCAGGTTCTTTAGTCCTTCAACCAGGTAAATGTCTGGTTCTTTTTAGAAAGAGGAAAAATAATTTTCTTAGTTATCCATTCTTCAGCAATCTGTCAGAGCATGCAATCTGAAAGCAGAACATTTTTTAAAGCTAGTAATGGATGACTTGTTACAAATTAGCTAAAAATATTATAAAATATCCTGAAACTTTAATGGTTGGCTCACAGTAACAGTATCTGTGACGAAAAAGTGTCATAAAATGATTCATGAGACTAAAACATATAGTGGTAAAGTTACTATTATATGGAGAGATTTTATAGATAGCACAATCCCGCGGTGGAATTCATTTTGTGGGTTTTCAGCACGTTTCAAATTTTCAGTTTATGTGGCTGTTATTTCATAATCAACAGTGTCTGCAAATAGATACTCCAATTCACCAGTAGGCCTTTCAGTTTTGCATACTATCATTACAATTTGCATTTAAATTAAAGTATACTAATATGACATATACTTTCCTGCATTAACACATGACAGAGACAGCTTGCACGGTACTTGGTGTAAAAACCTTTTGCAGGCTTAGGGAAAAATGCAGAAACAAATGAGATACATAAGCTCCTATTTACTAGTGCTTAGCACACTCTAATGGTATTATTGAATGACATCTGCCACAAAGCCCATTGCATAAAAAGGGCTTTGTGGCAGATAACACAAGATAATGCCATTAGCACTCTTTAACTATGTATCATGAGGCTGGTGGTGGTCCGATTGTACTGTTTCCATTGTTTCTACTAGTATGCAAACTCAAGCTGAAGTTGAAAAAGAGCAAACCACTCATAAATGCAGCAAAATATGACCTTGAGAATATACCACTGGAATTTAAAGACTGCCTGTAAAATCGATTTGCTGCTTTAGATACAAGTGACAGAGCTCCAGAAGAGTTATGGAATGACATCAAGAAGGTTGTGTTGGAAGAAAGCGAGAAGTCTCTACAAAAGGTGAAAAATAAAAAACGGCCAAAATGGATGACGGAAGAAACTCTGAAAATTGCCCAGAAACGCAGAGATGCTAAAGCCAGAGGAGAAAGAAAGACAATCACAGAACTCAACAGAGATTTCCAACGTGCAGCAAGACAGGACAAGGAAAAGTACTACAATGACACATGCAAGGAAATAGAAGCAGAAACTATTAGAGGAAGAACAAGATCGGCTTTCCTAAAGCTAGGAGAGTTAAAGAAAAAGATCCAGCCTCGAAATGGAATTTTACAAGATGCTCAAGGTTCTATCTTGAATGATGCCGAGAAGATCAAGAAAAGATGGAAGGAATATACAGAGTTTTTATATGATAAAGATCAAGTTGACCAACAGCCGTTCCAACCTGTACCTTATGATCGGGAACCATTGGTGATGAAAGAAGAAGTTGAAGCAGCATTGAAAGCCTTATCAATGTATACCCAAGTTATTATACCTGTTTATTGTAAGCACAAATCACCAAGCTGAGATGTGTAATTTAATGTTCATTGTAAACCGCACTGATTTCAAATAGCGCGGTATAAAAGAGACTTTAAATAAATAAATAAAATAAATAAATATCAAAGAACAAAGCACCAGGCATTGATAGCATTCCCATAGAAGTATTACAGCAATCTGATGCAGCTGTTACCGTACTTACAAGGCTCTGCCAAGAAATATGGAAGACAACATCATGGCCATCTGACTGGAAAAGATCTGTGTTTATACCAATACTAAAGAAAGGTGATCCAACAGACTGTGGAAATTATCGCACAATCGCTCTGATCCCACATGCCAGCAAGATTCTACTGAAGATTATTCAAAAGAGACTACAACCATACCTGGAACAAGAACTACCTGAAGTGCAAGCAGGGTTCAGGAAAGGGTGAGGAATGAGAGACATCACTGCAGATGTGAGATGGATCCTTGAAAAGACTAAAGAATATCAAAAGCATATCTATTTGTGCTTTATTGACTATAGCAAGGCTTTTGACTGTGTAAACCATGAGAAACTCTGGGCCACATTAAGAAGCATGGGTATACCAGAACACCTGATCGTACTCTTGCGCAAACTACATTGATCAAGAAGCAACAGTTTGAATGGAACAAGGAGAAACAGAATGGTTTAAAATAAGCAAAGGTGTAAGAGAAGGCTGCATACTTTCCCCCTACCTATTTAATTTATATGCAGAACAAATCATCAGAGAAGCAGGATTGTATGAAGACAACAGAGGTGTGAAGATTGGTGGAAAACTCATCAACAACCTTCACTATGCTGATGATACCATATTACTGGCTGAAAGTGAAGACTATCTGAAACATTTGCTTCTCACAATCAAAGAACATAGTCTCAAAATGGGCCTGCACCTTAATGTAAAGAAGACAAAGATCATGACAACTGGCATAATCAACAGGTTCATCACTGAAGGAGAAGAAATTGAAATTGTGAACAACTTTAACCTACTTGGATCAACTATCAATAAAGAAGCAACAAGCAGTCAAGAAATCAGACGACGTATTGCTCTTGGCAGAATGACTATGAAAGACCTAGATACGATTCTCAAGAGCAGAGATGTCTCTCTCCATACAAAGATTCAACTTGTTCAAGCCATGTTATTTTCAATTACATCATAAGGATGTGAAAGCTGGACAGTAAAAAAGATAGACAGGATGAAAATTGATGTGGCGAATACTGTGTATACCATGAACTGCCCGAAGAACAAACCAGTCGATACTAGAGGAGATCAAACGTAAGCTTTCTTTAGAAGCTCAGATGACAAGACTTTGACTTTCATACTTTGGACACATCATGCGAAGAGAGAGATCATTAGAGAAAGACATCATGCTTGGCAAGATAGAAGGTCAATGCAAAAGAGGAAGGCCAGCAATGAGATGGATCGATAAAATAACAGCAGCTACAGTTACCAGTCTGTCAACAATGAGCCAACTGACTGAAGACCAAACACAATTTAGGATAACTATTCAGAGGGTCACCATGAGTCGACTCCGACTCAATGGCACTTAACAACAACAACAACAACAACAACAAGTGTTAGTAAATAAGGACCATGGAGGGGAAGTGACATCACTAGTGGTGGATGAACAGAGTTTGGCTGAGCTCCTTTAGGATCCTACTTTAAGATTTAAAAATTTGCTCACCATCTCCTCGTCCCCCAGTAGTGGCTGCCAAGCTGTCGGGGCACAATAGCAATACTGATGAGAAAGAAACTGGAGGAGTTTCAATCTCCAGACTTGTGTTGTGAAACCAGCCGTGATTGTGGAAAGACAGGCATTATGGCAGCTTCGAGTTTGGAGGAGTCTGAGTCAGATTTGGAGACAGGCTCTGGTGTTAATGGCAATGCTACAATGTTGCTGAGTTGGTTTCTGGAGCTTAAAAATGAGCTGATGGCTGAAATAGCTTCTATAAAAACTGATTTGAAAGAAGCAATGGTCATGCTGCATCATGACATGGCAGAATTGAGCACAAGATTGGAAGAGGTAGAAAACCAAAAGGACACAGTCATTGGAATAAATATTGAATTGGACTCTACGTTTGTGGCCTGTGTCTATCTCCATTTCTTGCTTTTGGTTTATAACTTTTTCGGAAGTTACCTTCCCCTTGTTCTGCCTTGTACAGCAACACATGAAATAGGCACTCAGGAAGGAATGCGTGTTGGAGCCACTAGAGCAGAATGTGCGCTAGGACCGCACAACACCAGATGCACATTAGTAAAAAGCACTAGTAACGTGTGCAGGAAATGGTGGGAAATCCCCACACCATGCCTATGGTCACTAATGGTCCACCCTAAACAAGGAAAATGACAAGATCAAAGTAACATAGTAAATGACAGCAGATAAAGACCAGTATAGTCCATCTAGTCTGCCTAGTAAGATGGCAAGAGTAGGTGCACCTGCTGCTCCATGCAGGCCATCCCTCCCCATGTCTTTGTTTAAGGGTGAACCCACTGCTCCATGTAGGACACCCCTGTTTGTTGAGAAATTAGATAGTTAAGTTTATTTTGATTTTATCCTGTTGCTGTAAAGGAATCCACTGTGTCTGTCCCATTCCATTTTGAATTTTGTCACTGTATTTGTCCACACCACTTCCATCGGGAGGGCATTCCAAGCATCCACCACCCTTTCAGTGAAAAAGTATTTCCTGACAGTTTCTGAACAGTTTCCAGTCTTTATACATTCTTTGTAAGATATGGTCTCCAAAACTGAACACAGTACTCCAAATGAGGCCTCACCAGTGATTTATACAGTGGCATTAGTACCTCTTCCTTTCTGCTGGTAATTCCTCTTTGTATGCAACCCAACATCCTCCTGGCTTTTGCCACTGCCTTGTCGCACTGTTTTGCCACCTTGAGATCCTCAGAAATAATCACACCAAGGTCCTTCTCCTAGTCCGTGCACACCAACCTCTCACCCCCTATCACATACATTTCCCTTGAATTTCTGCTTCCCAATGCATGACACCACACTTTTTCGCATTAAATCTTAACTGCTAAGCATTAGACCATTCTTCCAACTTTTGTAGATCTTTCCTCATGTTATCCACTCCCTCAGGAGAGTCCACTCTGTTGCAAATTTTCGTGTCATCTGCAAAAAGACAGACTTTTCCATTCAGTCCTTCAGCAATATCACTCACAAATACAGAGAACAGTACCGGGCCCAAGACCGAACTCTGGGGCACCCCATTAATCACCCTCCTTTCATCCGAGTGAGCTCCATTTACCATCACCTTCTGTCATCTGTCAGTCAACCAATTTCTGATCCAATTCACCACCTTGGGACCCATCCCCAAACTACTGAGTTTATTGATAAGCCTCCTATGAGGAAACAGTATCAAAGGCTTTTCTGAAATCCAGGTAGATGACATCCATCGCATGCCCCTGATCTAGTTCTCTGGTTACCCAGTCAAAGAACTCAATCAGATTTGTTTGGCAAGATCATCCTTTGGTAAAACCATGTTGCCTCGGATCATGCAACCTGTTGGTTTTGAGAAAGTCCACTATTCGCTCTTTCAGGAGTGCCTCCATTACTTTTCCTGCAGCCGAGGTAAGGCTCACGGGCCTGTAATTTGTCACTTCTTCTCTGTCACCACTTTTGTGAAGAGATACCACATCAGCCCTTCTCCAGTCCGGAGGAACATCTCCTGTCTCCAAGGATCTGTTGAAAACATCCTTTAACAGCCCTGCAAGAACCTCTCTTTCAGTATCCTGGGATGTATCCCATCCGATCCCATGGCCTTGTCCACTTTCAGTTTTGCAAGTTGTTCTAACACATCATCTTCTGTGAATGGTGTGGTATCTACTTCATTCCCATTTTTATATTTGGGAGTCACGGGTGGTCCTTCTCCAGGATTTTCTTTAGTAAAAACAGAGCAGAAGTATTTGTTTAGCAATTTAGCAACAGAAGACAAACTAGCTAACTAGCTGTCAAACCTAGTATGTCATTTCAAAAATTGCATATAAAACTTAACTCATGCTCCTTATTCTGTACAATTAATCTAACATTTGTAGTTGGACATCCAACTACACTGCAAGGTACATAGTACATTCACAATGGTACAATTATTTTGTATATAGTTCTAATGCTCCCCATAAATTGTTATGTTTTCTGTAAATAGTTCATGCAATATATTATGTTTTGTTTATTAAGGCGCAAGCCTTTTGTACATAGTTCACCGATGTTAGCTTATGTTTCATGTAAAAAGAACTGTAACTATATCGCTCTGTTATCGTTGTTTTTTGTAAACCGCACCTGATCCTTGGGAAAGTGTGGTATATAAGTGATTATTAAATAAAATAAAATAAATTTTGCTTTTTCAATGTCACTTTCCATGAGTCCGTTCCCAGCACTTGAGTCCTGCAATTCCATCTCTGATTTTCCTCCTCTCCCGAATATACCTGAAGAAAATTTGTCGCCACACTTCACATCTTTAGCCATCTTTTCCTCTACTTTTGATTTTGCTTTCCTTATTTCTCTTTTTGTCTCTTTTAGTTTGATCCTGTATTCCTTTCTGTGTTCCTCTCTTTGCAAACTTTTGAATTTTGTGAAAGCTGTGGTTTTTGCCTTTACTTGAGCAGCCACTTCTCTGGAAAACCAAATAGGTTTCCTTCTCCTCTTGTTTTTATTTATTTTCCTTACATATTTATCTGTTGCCACTTTTATTGCCACCTTTAGTTTAGCCCATTGCAATTCCACTTCCCTTATTCCCTCCTACCTAGCCAACTCCTCCTTCAGGTACTTGGCCATTTTACTGAAGTCAGTGTTTTTGAAGTTTAGGACTTCAAGCTTGCTATGATTGGACTGCACCTTGGCTTTTATCTCAAACCACACCATGTGATGATTGCTGCTGCTCACAGGGGCACCCACCCGGACATTCAACATGCTATCACCGTTGGTGAGCACGAAATCCAGCATTGAGCTTTCCCTGGTTGGTTCCATCACCATTTGTCTAAGTAATGCATCTTGGAAAGCAACCACAATTTGTATGCTTCTTTCCAGATTTACAGAAGGAGTAATCGAATCCACATCAGGTAGATTAAAGTCACCCAATATGATCACTTCCCCCTTTGTGACTATCTTGGCAATATCTATAATCAATTTGTTATCTATTTCTTCGATTTGAGTCAGAGGTCTGTAGACTACAGCAGTATGGATGACAGTGCCATCTCCTCTTTCCAGCACAATCCAGAGCGCTTCTTCTTTTCCCCATGCCCCCTGCATTTCAGTAGCTTTAATACTGCTTTTGACATACAAGGCTACTCCTCCTCCTTTTTCACTTTCTCTGTCTCTTCTGAATAGATTATAGCCAGCTATTGCTATATCCCATTCTTGCAATTCATTAAACCATGTTTCTGTAATGGACACAATGTCCAAGTCCATTTCCACCATTAGGAATGTTTGATTCTTTGTGGGAGCGGTGGTGGACTTTGTTTGGCTTGTATCCTAGATCAAGCCTTGGTATTCACCCCCAGGGAGCCCCAGGCAGAAATCTATACTCCCCTGAAACTGTTTCTTTTGCTTTGTAGGCACTGTGTTTAAGGTGGCTGGCAGGCAGATTCCTCTGAGAGCCTTCTGCAATCTTCAGGAGAGAGCAGCGTGGACAGAGGAGGGAGGAGGTGTTGAGGTTGTGTGAGTCTGCAGAACTCTTCCAAATCCTTCCATTTTCTGGCTGCTCAACAGGCTCTTATGATAAGAGCATGGAGCTGAACCAATTTTCCTTCCCCTATGGCTACTGAAAAGACTGCAGTCTAGTGGAGCCTCCCACGTCACACTCCCACCTTTTCCTCTGAATATTCAGATTTTCTTCAGTGGAGAAAATCCATCCAACATCTGCTGGAGACAAAAGAATACTGAAGAGACCTCTGGTGGCTGAGGCAGATAGAGGCATGGGAGTGATGCCATTGAAACCTGGGCATTTCATTGGTTCTTTATCTCCACCAATCTGCTGGTAGGGGAACACAACCCACTTGTCTGGACTTGTCTAGCAGGACGATATCGAAATGGGATATAATCTGTGTACTGGAAACACACCTTTTACAAAGGGATGAATCCCACTAGCGCAAAGAACATTTCCCTTAACAATTTTATTTATTTATTTTTTAACCCTTTTTTTTATACCACCTTATCCTGAAATCAAAGCAATTTACACTATACTTCAAACTCAAACAGGATACATTTAACTAAGTGTAGGGTTCTTAACAGGGTAGTAAACTATTTACAATTTGCTTAACTTATTTACATTGTTTCAGTCTATTTACAGCTGAGCAGGGTTATCAGGGGCTGTTCTAATGTTTCAAGGAATCTTTGGTTGGGGCCGGTTTTGTGGTCAGACTACGTGATGTTTCCATAATGTTCTATGAACAGAAAGGGCTTGAGTTTTTTTCTTAAGTCCTTAACATCTTCAGTGGAAGGGACTTCTACAGGGAGGGTGTTCCATAGTTGTGGTGTGGCTAGTGAGAGTGCTCTTTTGGATGTTGATTGTTTGCCTTTCTGGTAGTCTGTTGGTACATTGATTGTGTGTCTGTGGTTGCTCCGTCTAGGCAGGTGCTGACTTCTCTTGTGATTAAGGTTTCTAGGATGTCTGCTGAGAAGTGGTGGATGATTTTAAAGATATTTAGTATTGTTTTGAACAATACTTCATGCTCCAATAGGAGAGGAGGAAGAAAAGCAGGGGTGGCTATATTAATCCATAAAGGATGCTTCTATAGGTGAAGGATATGTATCAGTACAGTGAGAGTAGAGTCCTGATTTGAAGGGGAGAAGGAATTAGGTGGTGAAAGTCTATGCATCTAATGCCAGACAGGGTCCATTTTGGAAAGGAGTGCAAGACCTCTTAGACGAGTGAATGCAAGGTAGATTTTTGATTGGGGGAGATTTCAACTTGGTGCTTCATCCAAGGAGGGCTAAGCAAACAAGGGAGGGAAATATGGGTAGGAAGAGTCATAGGATTGTGAAAGGGATGATGGCACAATTTCACCTGATGCATTCCTGGAAGCTATTACACTCTGAAGGGCATGACTATACATACCTTCTACTCACATCCCAACCATAGCTACTGTATAATAGAATAGATCTAAGACTAGGATGATCTTTTGCTGACCATCTCTGAGATCTCCATCTCCTACCCTCATGGTGACTTTAATCTTTACCTTGACCCTCCCCTCCAGACCAGGGGCCGAGCCTTTACCTCTCTCTTGGATGATCTTTCCCTTCTCCAGCATGTCCTTTTTCCCACCCACTCAGCTGGTTACACCCTTGACCTTCTCATTACCTCTAGCACCTCCTCCATTGCCCAATATCCTCATCGTCTCTCTGTCTTCCTTGGTTGGACCAGTTGTCTCATCCATCATATCCCTCCTCTTCCTCTCCTCAGCTCCTTTGATCCCAGTGTTAGATTACACCACTTACTCTCCAGGACTTCCCATTTGCAGACCAACTTCTTCCCCTGGACTTCCCCCTGCTGTCCCCCAATTCTCCAGCTTGCACTTGGAATAATGTCTTCCACTGCCTTTGATCTCTTAGGCCCCCCTTCCTGCTCCAGTCTCACACCCTCCCACCTGTCACCCCTGGTACAAACTGGGGCTTCGCAACCACTGATTTGACTAAAACTCTTTCTTGTGCCCAGAAAACCAGCCCTCTGCTAGATCTGATTCCTTATAAATAGCTTCTTGAACCTTCCCTCAATCTCCTCCCTCCCATCCTCTAGATGCTCAGTACTAGTCTTTCCACTGGTTGCTTCCCCTCCTTATGGAAACATGCTCTTTTCCGCCCCAGCCAGAAGAAACCTTCACTTGACCCTTCCACTCTTGCTAACTGGCGCCCTGTCTCTAATCTCCCTTTCCTTTCTAAACTTTGTGTTTACACAGCTATCTTCTCACCTCACCTCTACTAACGCCCTTCACCCACGGCAATTTGGCTTTCAGGCAGGTCACAGCGCTGAGTCTATCCTTCTTTCTCTTTTGAACGAGCTACACTCCACTCACGATCACGGGGACTTTACACTTGTATCTTTGGACCTTTCTGCTGCCTTCAATATGGTCAATCATTGCACCCTTCTACGTCTCTCTGATCTCTGTATTTTTGGTGTCCCCTGGAGATGGTTTCGGTCTTTTTCTTTTTACTGTCCATTCCTTCTCTGTTTTGTCTCACTCTTCCACTTCACCTCTCATGCCCCTGTCCTCTGGTATCTCCTACGGTTCTGTCTTATCTTCCCTTCTCTTTCTTGCCCCATTTGCCCTCCTGATACAATGGTCTGATATCTCTGGGTACTATTACGTGGATGATATCATTCTTCTCCATCACACCAGCTCTTCTGCCCCTGACATTGCACCCCTTAATGCCTGTCTGGCACTCATCCACAGTTGGATGTCTTCAAATTCCTTCACCTGAACTCTTCCAAGTCTACTACTTCCTGGATCACTTTTGGGGTTCCCTCTCCCCCCCCCCCTGGCCCTGGTACTTTCATCTACCACTATCCCTATAGTCTCGTTCTTCAGGTACCCTGATATTATTCTCAACTCTCTCTCTCCTTCAACGAGCACATCTCTTCTATTACTCACCGATCCTTCTATCACTTCCGTCAAATTTGTGCGGTTCGTCCCTTCCTTTCTCCTGCCTCTCTAACTACTCTCCTTCGTTATCTCAAGAATAGATTATTGCAACATCACTTTGGCTGATCTCCCACAATATCAGCTCCATGGGCTCCAACTGCTCCAAAACACTGCTGTCCACATTCTCACCTTTTCTTCCTACTATTCTTCTTTGTTAGGTTCAAGGCCACCTTAAAAACACATCTTTTTCACCTAGCCTTCAATCTGCCTAATATCCCATCAAGATTACTATACCCCTTCACTCGCTCCACTTGCTGCCCTGCCATGTCTGTCATGACTGTCTTGTCCTCTTCCTATCCTTCTCTCTCCTGTCCTTTCTCTTTCCTTATGCATATACTCTAGCTCTTGTCTTTTCCCTCTACTGTCCTATCAGAAAATTATATTCCTTTTCTTTTCTAAGAGGTTATTTTTTTGTATTGTTCACCGCTTTTATGCTTCGACCTAAGTGGTTTACCAAAAAATAAAGATAAAGATATTACTGGATCAGAATTGGGCTGAGTAATTGCAGAGGGCCAGTACTGACAACATAAGCTGGTCAGACCATGTGTCCATATGGGTAGAGGTTGGCGAAGTATGGAGAGCAGGGGGGTAGGTTTCTGAAGACTTAATGAGAGATTTTAAAAAAATGAAAGGGTGACAGTGGATGTTAGGGAGACGATCCAGAATTATTGGAAATTTAATGATATGGGGGATGTGGAAGAGACTACATTATGCGAAGGGATGAAGGCAGTGATGAGAGGTAGATTTTTGATGTGGGCCTCTAGATTGAAAAGAAAGACAAAAGTGGGAAACCCAGTTGCAGAAGGCCATAAAAGAAATGGCAGAAGAGCACCAGTAAACAGGTTTGGATAAGGCATTGAGGCACCTGAACCACCTTCACATGGAGCTTCAGGGGCTATAAAGGGATATTATAGCTTATGGTCCTCAACAGGTGCAATAGCGCTATTATGAATTTTGCAATAAAGTCAGTAGGCTGCTAGCCAGGGTGGCCCAAGGGTTCTTGCAGCCCTAGAAAGGCTCAATGTACCACCACCAGTGTACTGCCCACCACCGCATGCCATCACTGCACCATACCCGGCATCCAGCCTCTCACCTGCAGTGGATGGGTAGCAGAGTGATCACCTCTCTGAAGCTGTGGCAGGCCTTAAAGCCTATGCATGCACTTATGGCCTGTTGCTCCAGCCCCCTCCAGCGTAATTTTGGAGGAGCAGAAGTGGCAGGACATAAATGTGCACATGCTTTAAAACCTGCCACGGCTTCAAAGAGATGATCGCTGTGCAACCTGAGATAAAAGGCTGGATGTTGGGGGCAGTGGGGCAATGGCATGCAGTGTAGTGGAACAGCAGATCGGGACTATCTAGGGCTGAACCATGGCTTAGAAGAGGAGGCAATTACTGTGCTGCCCAGCACGGTTTGCCACCCTAGGCGACTGCCTAATTCACTTAGCAGACAGGCAGGCCCTGCTGCTAACCAGGACGTTAAGGAAGAAAGCAGCGCAGAACTTTATCTTGCAAATCCAGGGTCAGAGGGGAAAGGCTTGAAAAAGGATGCACAAATTTGGCTGCAGCTTTTGAATTTCTACCAAGAACTATACAGTATGCAGCAGGGAATTACCCATGGATAGGTGCAGAGATATATGGAAGGGATAGAGATGAAGCATCTGGACCCTGAGGTCAGGGAGGGGTTGGAAAGCACAGTTACTTACCTGTAACAGGTGATCTCTGGGAACAGCAGGAATTAGTCCTCACATATGGGTACGTCGGTACCGACGGAGCCCGTGCGGGAAAGCTCCCCAGCTTCTTAGAATAGAAGCCTTTGGGACCTCCCACTGCACATGCGCACTGCCTTCCCGCCTTCCTGAACAGCTCTCCTCAGTTTCGAGTTTATAGCTGAGTCAACAGAGAGAGGACAGGAAGATAGATAGATAAAAGATACAACTCCTAGGGGAGGTGGGTGGGTTGTGAGGACTAATTCCTGCTGTTCCCAGAGATCACCTGTTACAGGTAAGTAACTGTGCTATCTCCAGGAACAAGCAGGAATAAGTCCTCACATATGGGGACTCCCTAGCTTAGATGCATGGGATCCCCTGTAAAGGTTCGCCATCTTCGTATGGATCTCAGGCATCCATTCTGGGAAGGCGGGCAGGAGTTGTTTAGGAATGGAACAGGTGCTTGAGGACAGCCTGGCCAAACAAGGCATCCCGGCGGGAGTCCTTGTCCAAACAGTAATGGGCTGTGAAGGTATGAACCGAGGCCCAGGTAGCGGCTCGACAGATCTGATCTATGGAAACAGAGTGCAGATGAGCCATAGAAGTTGCCATGGCCCTCACATTGTGAGCAGTGACATGGCCTTCCAGAGGAATGTTTTTGCTCTGGTAAGCAAAAGAAATACACTGAGCAATCCAATTGGAAAGTGTACGCTTGGAGACTGGAAGTCCCAAATGGGAAGGATCAAAGGCCACAAAAAGTTGAGAAGACTTTCGATGTGGCTGAGTCCTATTAAGGTAAAAAGCGAGAGCTCTTTTACAATCCAGAGTATGAAGGTTCCTCTCTGCATTGGATGCATGAGGAGCTGGAAAAAAGACAGGTAGATATACCTCTTGATTAAGATGAAAAGGCGAGACCACTTTAGGCATAAAGTGGGGATTCGTCCTAAGGACCACCTTATCATGATGAAATCTTGTGTAAGGTGGATTAGCCACTAAAGCCTGCAGCTCACTGATGCGGCGAGCCGAAGTGACTGCAATGAGGAAGATGACCTTCCAGGAAAGAAATTTCAAGGAGGTGGAAAACATTGGCTCAAAAGGTGGCTTCATAAGTTGACCGAGCACTAGATTCAAATCCCATGCGACCGGGGGTGGTCTGATGGGAGGTTTAGTGAGAGTCAGGCCTCTCATGAATATTGCAACAAGAGGATGAGAGGAGATAGGTTGTCCATTTATATGTTTCAAGGATGCTGCAATAGCACTTAAATGGACTCTTACCGAATTCGTCTTGAGGCCTGCATTGGAGAGATGCAGGAGATAATCAAGAAGAGAATTCAAAGGAAGTGCCAGAGGGTCAAGAACCTGCTGAGCACACCAAATGGAAAAACGTTTCCATTTGAAAGCATAGGAACGCCTGGTAGAGGGTTTCCTAGAGGCAGAAAGGATATCTTTCACTGGTTGGGAAAGATGAAAGTTTTGAAGGTTTAAGCCTTCAGTAACCAAGCACTGAGGTGAAGGGATTTGGGGTTTGGGTGCCACAAAGTCCCTCCTCCTGAGACAGTAGGTCTTGCGCCGCACCCAGATCCAAGTAGGATCCCTGGGAGAGCTGTAGAAGTAGAGGGAACCACACTTGGCGTGGCCAGCGTGGAGCTATGAGGATCATAGTTCCATGATCCCTCTGGAGTTTGAACAGAGTCTTGGGAATCAAAGGAATGGGTGGAAAGGCATATAGGAATGCCTGATTCCAATTCAGGAGAAAGGCGTCCGTAGCCTGAGCTCCCTGACACGGAGTTCTGGAACAGAACCGGGGAAGTTTGGCATTCCACGGACTTGCAAAGAGGTCTATGTCCGGGGTCCCCCATTCCTGAAAGATTCGGTTTATTTGGTCCAAATGTAGGGACCATTCGTGTGGCAGCAGAACTCGACTGAGCTTGTCTGCCCGAGAGTTTTGAACTCCTGGGAGATACACTGCTAGCAGGTGAATCTGATGCTCTCTGGCGAAGGCCCATAGTCTTAGAGCTTCGTTGCAAAGCGACAGAGAGCCCGTCCCTCCTTGTTTGTTTATGTAAAACATGGCCACCTGATTGTCCGTCTGAACTAGGACAGTGAGGTTGGCTAGGAGGGAGTGGAAGACCTTGAGGGCAAGGTAAATTGCTCGCAGTTCCAGAAGATTGATATGAAGGGTGGTCTCCTGTAGAGACCAAGTGCCCTGAGTGGAGAGAGTTTGCAGATGGGCTCCCCAC
Organism: Ichthyophis bannanicus; assembly: GCA_033557465.1. Classification (NCBI taxonomy): domain Eukaryota; kingdom Metazoa; phylum Chordata; class Amphibia; order Gymnophiona; family Ichthyophiidae; genus Ichthyophis; species Ichthyophis bannanicus. The sequence continues at coordinate 226,045,263 of CM066031.1, forward strand.
CCTGTTTGGGAGGCATCTGTTGTGAGGGTTGCTTGGGGTAGCAATGGTTGAAATGGAGCCCCCAACAACAGATTCTTGGTGGAAGTCCACCAGTGGAGGGACCAAAACAGACGATCGGAGGTTTGTATTTGGTCTGAGAGCGCTCCTGACGCCTGAGTCCACTGAGTGGCCAGGGTCCATTGAGCTGCTCTCATATGAAGACGAGCATAGGGCACCACATGCACTGTGGAGGCCATATGACCCAGTAGGCGTAGCATTTCCCTGGCTGTCAAGTGAGTGCTGGACTGAGCTTGGGAGGCCAAACTCAGGAGGCGCTGGCCTCGAACATGTGGAAGGTAGGCCCTTGCAGTGATGGTGTCCAACTGGGCCCCTATGAATTCTAGAGATTGAGTAGGGATGAGTTGGGACTTGGGAAGGTTTACTACCAGTCCCAGATACTGCAAAAGGCTCCTTGTGTGGTCCAGGGAAATCTGGGCCTGTGACTGAGTTGGAGCTCGGATGAGCCAGTCGTCCAGATATGGGAAGACAAAGATTCCCATGCCTCTTAGAAATGCGGCTACGACTGCCATGCATTTTGTGAATACTCTTGGAGCAGAGGCTAGACCGAAGGGGAGTACTCTGTATTGGAAATGTTTTCCCTGAAACAGAAAGCGAAGATACTTTCTGTGGGATGGATGGATGAGTATATGTGTATACGCATCCTGTAGGTCTAGAGAACAAAGCCAGTCCTGACCCTGGAGGTAAGGAAGGAGAATGCCAAGAGACAGCATTTTGAATTTCTCCTTGAAGAGAAATTTGTTCAATTCTCTCAGATCTAGGATTGGTCTGAATCCCCCTGTCTTCTTTGGAATGAGAAAATAAGGGGAGTAGAAACCGGACCCTTGTTGAGGAAGAGGAACCTCTTCTATGGCCCCTTGGGCAAGAAGAGAGGAAACCTCTTGACCCAACAGGGTTAGGAGAGATGGGGGAGAATTGAATGGTCTCACCATATGATGGGGAGGAAGGCTGGAGAAATGAAGTTTGTAACCGTCTCGAATGATAGAGAGGGTCCATTGTTCTGTTGTGATTTGTTCCCATCTGGGAGCAAAGTGAACCAACCTTCCGGGTATGGTGAGAGGTTCTGGTTGTGTTAGAACCAGAAGTGGCAAGTTCCCTAGGAGCAAGTCAAAACCCCTGAGGGGTTGGAGCCTGCTGAGCTACAGTAGCTGCTGCAGGCTTAGCTCGTGCTTGTTTGGATTGCTGACGCTTAGCAGTATAGCGAGGTTGAGAAGACTGCTGGCCAGTATTTGAAGCAACTCTGGCCTTCTTATAGTAAGGCCTTTTAAAAGACTTTTTCTTAGTAGGAATTGAAGTGGACTTTGAAAGTCTTTCCAAGGTGGCATTTTCAGCATCCATCTGGGTGGCTTTGATTTGCCACTCTTCCCCAAATAAGTTCTCACCTGTACAGGGCAGATTCCGTAAGCCATCTAGAACCCAAGGTTCCAGATCAGAGGCCTGGAGCCAAGCAAGACGTCGGGCTGCAATAGCAATGCCCGAAGCCCTACTGGCTCCCTCAAAGGAATCATATGCTGCCCTATTAGAGAACTTAGAAACCTCTAAGAGTTGTTTCACTAGGGAAAGGAATCCCTGCTTTTTATCCTCAGGGATAAAGGGGGCAAAATGCCGCACCTTTTTGGCAAGTTCCTCCAGGAACATGCCCATATAGAGACTGTAGGAATTAATCCTGGCTATAAGCATACTAGCCTGGAAAATTTTCCTACCAAAAGAGTCCAAAGTCTTACATTCCCGTCCTGGAGGGGTGGAAGAGTGCCTTTTGGTACTCCTAATCTTCTTCATTGCAGACTTCACCACAATAGAGTGGTGGGGCAATTGAGTCTTTTGGAAACCAGGAGAAGGAGGGACCCTATACATGGTGTCCAACCTACGGGAATAAGGAGACAAAGTCAAAGGATTTTCCCAGAAATCCATCAGTTGTTCTTGAAGGATTTCATGGATAGGCAGGGTAACTGCCTCCTTAGGGGCCTTTGAGTATCCCAAAATATCCAGTTTTTTGGATCTGGGTTCCTTTTCAGAGGATGTGGTAATAGAAAGGGCTGTAGCCATATCTAAAACAAAGTCCTGGAAGGACAAATCCTCTGGAGGGGACATTCTCCTTTTAGGAGAAGAGGGCTCCTCAGGTAAGTTGAGTGAAAACTCAGCAGAATCATCAGAGGAGTGAAAATCCTCAGAGGAATCGGTGCTTTCCTCTAACGCACGATACGCGTACCGATCGGTATCGATATCGGGCGTATCGGGTATGGAACCGGTATGGAGCGAAAGCCCATACGGTACCGACTTGCGTTTAGAGGTGGACGGCCTCGATACCGGCATGGCGGACGATACCGGTATCGGGCCCGGAACCGCTGAAAGCGGAACCGATGGCGTTGCAGCTTTAATGAAAGCCATGACGGCCTGCTGCATGGACTGTACAGTATCGCCCATGGACGCCATAGCTGCCTGGATGTCGGTACCGGAGTGACCCGGTACCCCAGAGCAGGCTAACAGGTGATCTGTCGAGGCCGTAGCATCGATATCAACCTGAGACCCCTGAATTGGCGTTTTTGGAAGTTGGACTTCCCGCCGGGGTTGTTTGGCTGGGGCAGGGTCCTCAAGTTCTAAACTAAGAGCCTCTCGATGCTTTGAAGGAGATTTGCTCTTTGAGGACTTGCCCACAGAAGGTTTGGTTACCTGAGATCCATCCGGAGAAGAAGACCTGGATGACTGTGATGCTGTATTCTCTGAAGCAAACAGCACATGGAATTTGTTGGCCCGGTTCTGCAGCCCACGTTTAGACATGTGGGAGCAAGATGGGCAGTCCGGTATGGAATGGTCAGGCCCCAAACATTTCAGACACCAGTCATGGGTGTCTGTGACTGAAATAACAGCATTACATTTGGTACACTTCTTAAATCCAGGGGCTGGCTTCTCCATGAGGAGAAATTGAGTAGGCCGAGAGGCCTCTCTGAAGTGACCAAAAAGCTAAAAAATAAGAAAAAAGAATTATAATTTTTTAAAGAAAGAAAGAAAAGACCGGCGATACCGGTATCGGTATGGGGAAGGCAGGTACGCGGTCTAAAGAAACAAATAAAATAACAATTTCTTCAGCGGTGACAGGAACACGACCTGCTGGCTCCGCGGAAAAAGAGAAACTGAGGAGAGCTGTTCAGGAAGGCGGGAAGGCAGTGCGCATGTGCAGTGGGAGGTCCCAAAGGCTTCTATTCTAAGAAGCTGGGGAGCTTTCCCGCACGGGCTCCGTCGGTACCGACGTACCCATATGTGAGGACTTATTCCTGCTTGTTCCTGGAGATGCAGAGATAACTGTAGAAGAAATAAGTTGGGTGATCAAGGAGCTCCCAGGGGAAAAACACCAGGAATGGATGGGTTTGCGGGTAGGTTTTATAAGCAGATGTCCTTAGAAGTGATAGGCATAATAGAGATGGTTTCCAACCAGTTAGAGAAGGAAGGGGGATTGACACAGGAAATGTTAACGGCGAGTATCACTGTGATACACAAGAAGGGTAGGAATCCAATCCATTGTGGGTCCTACCAACATTTTAAATAGGTGTTAAAACCAATTAACAGGTCAAATGGGCAATTTGAAAGACTCCTATCAAACTAGGGGCTGTTTGAATCACCCAAGAAATTGTTAAGAGATTACCCTAGAAGCACAGGAATAAATAGGTCAACCAGAGCTCTGTGATTTTCATTCTTGAAGGATTACCAAAAGGGATTGCTACTACTGGAAAGAAATCTGCACTTGTAAGTATTTCTTTACTTCTGGGGAATTCTCTAAATTTTGGGGACAAGGGAATACTTTGGATTAAAGTTGATACACTGGAGGGAGACATTCACCTGCTTCTAGCAATTTGTGTGCTGCACTTTCCAGTGGAGCCTGATTTCATCACACGCCTGAGTTGACCACAGATCCTCCCATTCCATGCGGGACATAAAAACCGGCTGAGGCTACAGGTGTTTGGAGACATTTACCTGCTTCTGGTGATTTGTGTGCTGCATGTTCCAGCGGAGCCTGATTTCATCACATGCCAAGTTGACCACAGCTCCTCCCACTCTACGCGGGACATAAAAACCTGCTGAGGCCATGGAACGTGGCCGCGGGTGTGTGGCCACATGCCCGAAGGGGCATGACCAAAGAGGCATGCCCCTTAGGAGCACCTTTGGGGCACCTGTTCCCTTTGGAGTATGCTCTGGGAGAGTTTGTGTTCTACTGGTGAGTCATCAATGGGGAAGCATAAAGCAAAAACTAGGGCCCCCGTGCTTGTAAAGGTTGTACAGGGTGCGATGGACTTTCATGTGGTGAATGTTATTCCATTTACTGTGCCTGCCTTGTCTCTCACTTCTGATGTAGAGCAGAGCTCAACCTCGGTTTTCTCCTTGAGTTTGGGGATGCGCACCCCTCCCCCTCAACCTATTGTTCTAGCTGATTTAGCTGAGCCAGATGTCATTAAGAAGTGTGTTTCACCATCTGCTACCTCCGCACCATTACCTGATACAATGACAGACCAACAATCTTTCTCTGTTAAATCTGGGTATCCTGTACCAGTGGCTCTCCACGCAAAATTTGAAGGTGATGTTGCATCTGGTTCAGCAATGGGGAACGTTTCTTTAAAAGATGCTTGGTCCGCAGTGACCCGCATGGAAAACATGTTAAAAGGTGCTCTGGCTCAGTTATGTATGCTTTCCTTGGATACCTCTAATGTTCTTCAATAGCATTGAACTCAGCTTTCAGGCCTGGATACTAGGTTGTCCTGGCTGGAAGGAACAATTGTAGGTGTACAAAGACTGGGCAATTCATTTGTGAAGGATAGTTTGATTTTGCATAATAAAGTTCAAATGCTGGAATCTATGCAAGGGCAAGAAATTTAAGGTTGTTAAATTTTCCAGTGGTTCATCTGCTCTCTCATATGGAACTCTTGAAGAAGTATCTATGGGAGGTTCTTACATTACCTCAATTTGATGTTTCTTGGGTTTCTGCTATTTATTACCTTCCCCGTAGTGTCTTCAACCAGATCCTAGAGGGAAAGACTGACAGAATGTTTAATGTATTGTAGACATTTTGGACTGATTCAGTTTTTAGAGTCATCTCTTGATAATGTCTCTCAGTGGGCTACTTTAGTGGTTACCTTATGTTCTGAGTTAGAAAAGTCCATGATTATGAAGGCCTTCTTTTCTAAAAGAGGGCTCTCTTTTTGGGGTCAGCCTGTTACAATATTTTCAGATGTTTGTAAGGTTACACAGCTTCATAGGAAATCTTTTCTTCAGTTGAAATCTAGAGTTCTTGCAGTTGGCGGAATTTTTTATATGAAATTTCCGTACAAATATATCGGGCATTAAATATGTCTTCACGCATATTGCCCACCTAGAGAAATTATCAACTGATAAATAATTTTCTCTTTGATGGTACTTTGTGGATTGATTGTATATAAAAGGGGTCTGTTAGTTGATGACTGGTTGCAAGGGATAGGAGGATGTTTTTCGTAATATGGGTTTTTCTCGTTTTTCTTTATATATTGCCACTGTATTTGTTTCTTTGTATATGATCTTTATATGGAACAATGAGGGTCTTTTTTGGTTGCTTAAGTAACATGTTTAAAAAATTTCATAAATACAAAAAAAAAAGTAGATACACTGGATTCTAATGCACAGATTTATTTGCTAACTCCCTCAAGGCTCAGTAGCCCCAGAAAGCTTTTAGCTTAAATTAAAACCTCAGTCAGTAGCCCCATAGAGCTTTTAGCTTAAATTAAAACCTCAGTCAATAGCCCCAGAAAGCTCTTAGCTTAAGTTCAAACCTCAGTCAGTAGCTCCAGAGAGCTTTTTATATTTAAACCTCAGTCAGTAGCCCCAGAGAGCTTTTAGCTTAAATTTAAACCTCAATCAGTAGCCCTAGAGAGCTTTTAGCTGAAATTTAAACCTTAGTCAGTAGCCCCAGAGAACCTTTAGTTTAAATCAAATTAGAGTATACCTTAGTATAGAAGGAAGGATAAGGTAAAGAAATACATGACTTTAGCCAACGAAAGACTTGATTTACTAATCTGTTATATTTTTTGAAGGTATGAATAAACAGGTAGACAAAGGTGAGCTGGCTGATATAGTGTATCTGGATTTTCAGAAAGCCTTTGACAAGGTCCCTCATGAGAGACTCTTGGCAAAATTAAAAAGTCATGGGATAGGAAGCAGTGTACTATTGTTGATCAGGAATTGGTTAAAAGACAGAAAGAAGAGGGTAGGGTTAAATGACCAATTTTCTCAATGGAGAAAGGTGAATAGCAGAGTACTATAGGGATCTGTGCTGGGCCTGCTGCTTTTAACATATTAATAAATGACCTGGAAATAGGAATAACGAGTGAGGTGATCAAGTTTGCAGATGACACAAAATTACAGTATTCAAAGTTATTAAAACGCAAAAGGATTGTGAAAAATTGCAAGAGAACCTTGCAATTTCAAATGGCAGATGAAATTTAATGTGGACAAGGGCAAAGTTATGCACCTTGAAAAGAACAACCCAAACTATGGTTATACGATGCAAGGTTCCACATTAGGAACTACCACCTAGCAAAAAGATTTAGCCATCATCATGGATAACTTGTTGAAACTCTTCGCCCAATGTGCAGCAGTGGCCAAGAAAGCAAACAGAATTCTAGGAATCATAAGGAAAGGAATGGAGAAAAAAACAAAGGATATGCCTCTGTATTGTTCCATGAATAGTGTGTGCAATTCTGGTCGCCGTATCTTAGAAAGGATATAGCAGAATTAGAAAAATTACAGAGAAGAGACACCAAAATGGTAAAGGAGATGGAAGGATACTCCTATGAGGAAAGCCTTAAAAGATTATGGCTCTTCAACTTGGAAAAGAGATGGCTGAGGGGAGATATGATAGAGGTCTATAAATTAATGAATGGCGTAGAAAGGTAAACGTAGATCGATTGTTTATGCCAACAAAAAATAGAAAGACTATGGGACACGCAATAAAGCTATGATATAACGCAGTTAAGACTAATAAGAGAAAATATTTTTTCACTCAAACTCTGGAATTCATTACCAGAGGATGTAGCTGGGTTTAAAAAAAGGTTTGGGCAACTTCCCAGAGGAAAAGTCCATAAACCATTATTAATGAGGACCTGGGAAATCCACTGCTTACCCCGGGACAAGCAATGTGGAACCTGTGTACCTTTTTGGGAACCTGCCAGGTATTTGTGACCTGGATTAGCCACTGTTGGAAAAAGGATACTGGGCTTAATGGACTTTGGTCTGTCCCAGAATGGATTTTCTTATATTCTATCTCTTTTCTGAATGTAGACATCAAGATCTAAGCTAAGGTTTTGGTGAATAGATTGGTTAAGTGGATGCCAGGTCTGGTTAATGTGGACCAGATGGGTTTTATTTTTGAGAGGCAAGCCTCTGATAACATTAAGAGAGTTATACATATGGTGTGGGCTGTGTAAGAACAGAAGAGTGATACGATGCTCCTTTCCATAGATGCCAAAAAGGCATTTGATACAGTCCACTGGGATTTTCTTTTTCTGTTATGAAGAAGATGGGATTTGGGCTTCACTTTGTGTAGTGGGTGCAGGCATTTTATCAAGATCCAAGGGCAAGAATAAAAATCAGTGGGAGTTTTATGGAAACATTGTCTCTGGGAAGGGGGAAGCGCCAGGGGTATCCTCTATTGCCATTGCTCTGCACTAGTGGTGGAGTCCTGGCTCAGTCCATTCAAGAGAATGGTAAATTAAAGGGATGAGGGTAGCAGGGCAACAACATGTCATCTTGCTATTCGCTGGTGATGTTATGCTAACCCTAACTGATCCAGTAAGCTTGCTTCCTGCAGTGTTGGAGGAGAGAAAGGCATATGGAGCGGTCTCTGGATTTATTTATTTATTTTATTTATTTAACAGCTCTTATATACCGCGCTATTTGACATCAGTGAGGTTTACATTAAACAAAATACACTCAGATTTAGAGAACTTGTCCAAGTTACAGGTAACAGGGGAATAAAACAACGATTAACTGGGGAATAGCATAAATTAATACACATGTGGGGATAAGGTTAAAGTGAAAGTATCTCGGATGGCGACAGCTATAAAGTGCTTAGGGATATGAATAATGCCAGATTGCCAGAGACTCTATTAGGTGAATTATCTGCCCTGTTTAGGATTCTTGAAAAAGGCTTGGCTGGATGGATGGGGATGGAGATGTCATGGTTGAATAGAGTGGCATTGGTTAAGATAAATCTTTTGCCACAGTTGCTCTATCTCTTCCAGACCTTGCCCATACCTACACCTATTGTGGCTATACGGCGCTTGCAGAGGAAGGTGTTCTAATTCATTTGGAAAAGGAGACTGCCTAGAGTGGTTCATAACATTATTTTTTTAAGTGCCTTCAAGTCATTGCTGACTCATCAGTCCCTGGGTTTTCTTGGTAAGGTATAACCAGAATTTGATTGCCAGTCTCTTTCTTCTGAGACAAGGGAAGGTAAAGTGACTTGCCCAATGTCACAAGGAATACTAGTGAGAATCAAACCCCAGTTTCCTGGGTTTTAGGCTGTTGCTCTAACAACTGGGTTACTCCTCCACATTATGCACAGCCCAAAGGAAATGAGGCATGGGGTACCAAACCTTAGAGCAGCAGTTCTCAACCTGTGGGTCGCGACCCCCACGGGGGTCGCCTCACTCCGCTGTTAAAAAAAAAAAAAGCGCACAAGTTGCTGCCGCTGCCAAGTCCGCTTCTCGGCAGTGGCAAACTGACAGACTCCAATCTTCTGCAGACGCGGCTCCCTGCCTCTTAGGAAACCGCGGCTGTGCCTGTGAGTGAAGCCGTTAAGGAGCCTTTCTGTCTCTCGATGGGCTCCGTGCAGCATTGTCCCGTCTCCAAAGGAAGTTGTTTACCACTTCCTTTGGAGGCGGGACAATGGCATGCTGCACGGAGCCCGTCGAGAGACAGAAAGGCTCCGCAACGGCTTCACTCACAGCAGGCACAGCTGCGGTTCCCTAAGAGGCAGGGAGCCGCGGCTGCAGAAGAACAGGGCAGTAGCAAGCAGACAGGGAGAGGGGAGGAGGGGGCAGGGAACCTGCAATGGGGCTGACATGAGGGAGGGAGGGAGGGAGGGAGGGGGGCTGACATGGAGGGAGGGAAGAGCTGATGGATGGAGGGAGGGAGGGGGGCTGACATGGAGGGAGGGAAGAGCTGATGGATGGATGGAGGGAGGGGGGCTGACATGGACAGAGGGGGGCTGACATGGAGGGAGGGAGGGGGGCTGACATGGACAAAGGGGGTTGACATGGAGGGAGGGAGGGGGGCTGACATGGAGGGATGGATAGATGGAGGGAGGGCTGACATGGACAGAGGGAGCTGACATGGACAAAGGGAAGAGACGGGGACATACTGGACAGACGGGGGATAAATGCTGGACAGAGGGGAGAGACAGTGCGGGTTAGGATTATAATGGACAGATGGGGGGCTAGGACTGGTAATGGGTTGATTAGGGAAGGCTAGGACTGGGAATGGACTGATCAAGGGGGGGTTGGGACTGGTAATGTGCTGATAGGGGGGTAGGACTAGTAATGGACTGATGGGGGTTAGCATTGGAAATGAGCTGATCGGGGAGGTTAGGACTGGAAATGGGCTGATTAGAGGAGGCTAGGACTGGTAATGGGCTGATTGGGGGGTAGGACTGGTAATGGACTGATTAGGGGAGCCTAGCACTGGTAATGGGGTTGAGGAGGGACTAGCACTGGAAATGAGCTGATTAGGGGAGCCTAGCACTGGTAATGGGGTTGAGGAGGGACTAGCACTAGAAATGAGCTGATTAGGGGAGGCTAGCACTGGTAATGGGGTTGAGGAGTGACTAGCACTGGAAATGAGCTGATTAGGGGAGGCTAGCACTGGTAATGGGGTTGAGGAGGGACTAGCACTGGAAGCGAGCTGATTGGGGGCTTCGACTGGGAATGGGCTGATTGTGTGGAGGGGAGGATAGAGCTGCTGGCCCTGGAAGAAAACTGGGGGCTAAGGTTACAAATGGGCTGATATGAGGGGATGGGAGAATGGAACTGGAAGGGAGTGGATCTGAGAGGGGCTGCCATGGTATTTGTACTAGAAGGGACTGGTCAGTGGGGAAGGAGGGGGACTGGAAGGGAATGGACACCAGTGGCAGTCATGGGAATACAAGTTGACATTGGCAGGTACTGGGAGTGAGGACTGGAAAGGGGCTGATACTTGGGAGGGTTACTGGGACTGGAAATAGGCTGATGAAAAGAAGTGAAGAAAACGAAAGAAGAGATAAGAAATGGCAGATGGACCATAGACCACAGAAAGAGAGCTAAGAGAAGACAGGAAAACAGAAGTCTCAGATTGGGACCAGCATGATGAGAGAATAAATTGGTCAGACAACAAAGGTAGAAAAAATCATTTTATTTCATATTAGTGATTTGACTACAAAATCATCATAATTTTGAAATCAAATATTGTTACTTGTTATTGTGGTTTAAATAAGTAAATTTTATAAATAAAAACATATTGCAAAGGCCTATAATATATTAATAATTCAACAAATGATTACAGCGACAATGCGTTAACGATAAAGGAAGAGAGACACATTTGATTTTATCATTGGGGGTCACCAAAAGTTGACCAATGGTAAAAGGGGTCACGGTACAAAAAAGGTTGAGAACCACTGCCTTAGAGCATATTACTGGGCAGCTCAGATACGTTACCTTATGGACTGGCGAGAAGTAGGGGAAAAGAAGAACTTTGTACAGTTGGAGCAAGCGTGCTATAGTGGTTGTCCAATGTGGTGTTTGCCTTGGGTGGGTAGAGAGGTACGGCACTTGGGGGGGAAGATGGAGTTCCAACCCTGTTGCTGAACAGATGCTGTCTATATAGGACATACTACACAGGAAGGAAAGTAGTGGGGATTCTTTCTCTCTCTTAAATCCATTGAGATATACAGCAGGATTCCACCCCAAGTGGGAAAGGTAGGTATACATTAGGTGGGAGAGGCAAGGTTTGAAGTACTTTTACCAGTTTGTAGATGAGGAGAATTTGCAGAGTTTGACAAGCTTAAAGAGGAATATGATTTAAGGAGTCAGACTATTTTCGATATGCTCAAGTGATACAAAGGAAGTCTAGAAGGGACAGGGTAAGGAAGGATTTTTTGGACTTGAAAGTTATATGATATTGGAAAAAGAGATCTAGGGGCTTGATATCAGGTTTGTATAAAGCCATGAAGGGTCCAAAATTTAAATATATGCTGGACTGCGAAATAGATATCAAGCAGTAGAAAACAATTTTTGATCAAATTAAGTGGGCATTTCTATAAGGGAAAACTGTTATAAATGTTTGATAAGATGATACTTCATCCCTCTCTTAGATTACATAAGATATTGCGGAGGGTGTTACCTTAGTCCAGAGGACCAGGGACTTGAATCCCCAATCTTGGGGTTCCATAGGTGCTCTCTGTGGCCTTGGGCAAGCCACTTAACTCTCCATTGCCTCAGGTACGAAAACATAGATTGTGAGCCCTTCAGAGACAAAGAAAACTATATAAACAGTACCTGAATGTACACTGCTTGGACTGGTAGAAAAGCAGTATATAAGCCTAATTAAATGAATATCATTATCTGAATATTGTGTGGGGGCATAAGCTCCTTTTTCAAAGCTTGGTGGAGCTGCCTGAAAATTATTGAATTCTGGGGGTCGATAAGGATCTGATTAAAAGGATTTTTGAGAAAGAGCTGAATCTGGATTCGAAGCTATTTTTATTGGCTTTGTGGAAAATCAGTTTGCCAAGGAAGCATAGACAACAGATCCAAGCATATTTGAGTGATGTGAAAAAGCTTACAGATGGAAACAGTCTGAGTCACCAACAATGGAGCAATTTGTGATCAAACTAAGACAGGTACTCCTAATGGAAAGGTTGATCATGCTGAGGTGACAGAAGATAGGGAAGTTTGATAAAGAATGGCCTGTGTTGAATGAATATCTACAGACAAGGGGAGAAGGGTAAGAGGAGAAGGAAGGGAAGGGGAGAGGAAGGGGTTGTAAAATTCTCTATTAAGAAATGTTGCCTGGAAATGACTTCAATGGATAAGGGCATTTTGTGAATTTGTCTTTGTTTGATTTAAAACAAAATAACAATTTAAATTTAAAAAAAAATAAGGACCATAGTGATGCAGAACAAAGATCAATAAGAAATCAAACAGTGATAAAAATCATTTATCTTACTTTGTCATCACTATTACAAATATTTTGGAGAGTAACAAGGCAGTTAATGTCTCCACAAGGGTTTAAGACTTTTGGATAGCTACGAGTTTCATCTCACATCCACTACCAATAGCTTCAATTACGTTCATGTTTTGTGAAAGCTAATATTAAACCACCCAACTCAGACTCTTCCCATATGGCATCTAAAATCTATGAGATGCTCCGGGATTTATTTATTTATTTATTTAACATGTTTTGTATCCCGCCTTTTCCTTCAATCAAAGCGGTTAATACAGCACAAAGTTAAACAAAGGTGAGGGAAACATACATTGCATTATCATTATATCACAACAAAACACTAGGAGTACAAACAGGGAACACAGTACATAACTTACATTACATTACCTTACATTAACTACAAACAGCATATCGCTGAACAGAATGAGCATATAGAATAAGCATATAGCAGCAGATAGTGGGTCCCGCACGGTCCACCGCCTAAGGGCCACGCCAAAGGGATGCATTGGAATCTAGATGTACTGGAGCTGAGTTCATGGGATCATGATTTAAACCCTTCCCTTACTTTAAGCTAGTGGCAGTCCTGGGGCTCATCCCTATGCATCTGGGTTCATTTACGCAATTCTTGTATTTTCTAACACACAAGGCTTTCTTTACGCCTGTCCTTTTGTCAAACTGGCAAGCAGGAGACAGTAAACGATGCTGGTCTTGTCAGGCTTCCCCAGACACCTTTCACCATATTCTCTTTGGTTGTTCCAACTTTGCTGAACGTCCCTGCCTGATCTCAGAAACTTCATGCACATCCAGCGTCAGGTCTAAGTTTAAACCTGCTTCAGGCACCTGAAAAGTGGTCGTTTTGGCTGGAAAACATCCAGAGGGTATAGAGATGCTAGCACTCCGTCATCCCCAGTACTCAGCACAATGTCATCAATAGCAGCAGTGGAATTTGAACCCTGGCTGCCCACTACTCTAACTATTAGGCTATCCTAGATGTCCAGGTTCTGAAGTACAGTTCTGGGAATGCCCATGTAGAAGCTCCTGCAGCAGCCATATCCGGTATGTCCACATTTGTGAAATTGTGTCTGCACCTGGATGTGCCTGTTTTCTTTTCAGACATTCTAGCTTAGACGTCCCAGACTGCACTTGGACATCCCTTCTAAAAAAGCAGATGGGTGAAACAATATCAAAATAAAATCTGAATATTGGAAAAAAGTCTGAAAAATCCAAAATAGAACAGAAAATGTTTTTGTCTGTGCACATACCTTTTATGTATGTATGTATATATACACACACATGGGCATACACATAAATACACACACTTACACACACACAACAGATTGGGAGTCCTACTATCTATACAGCTATTGATATAGAGTCATACTCCTATTTGTGCTGAGTAATAATGCATACGTACTTTAGGTTGCTCTTTTATGTCTATTCAAATTTGATAGGAGTTCTCTGACTAAATTTTGGAGAAAACTATGTAATGTCCTAGAAGAGGGAAAAGAAAAAAAGATCTACCAAGAATGGGAGGTCTGCTGAAAGAGCTGTGGAAGGCTCCTGGAATGGCAGGGAAAACAGCTAGGGGAGCTGCCTCATTGAATGGCTGGCTAGGTCAGTAGAGAAAGCAAGGTGATTCCATTAGGCCAGCTTGGCCTAACTGAGACAGAAAAGAGGAGCAGGAACAGAATAAACATGAAAAGCAGACCTGAAGATGGTCTGGAGTGGAGAACCATCTGGTAGCAACTACTAAGGGCACTATATATAAATAGTGAATGAAAAACATTACACTGAAGACTACTATAAAACTTGAAGAATCCCCAAGTCAGCTCTATGGGCAGGCAGTTTCAGTGTAAGTAGCAGTTATATTAAAACAGAACTACAGGACTTACAATGTAAGGAAGAGGCACTATGGGCTGATCTGAAAAAGAGATGGAACATCTATCGGTATGATATATAGACCTCCCTTGAACACAAACAGGCTTATTCCATTCCAGACGTGGATCCCCTCTGTACGTCCGGTCTGAGTCAAACGTACAGAGGGGATTATGATTCTGATCCCGCAGGGGACGTCTAGCCCCGTGGGATCAGAATCGTGAACAGTCCTGTATGTGCAAGCTTGGACTGCGATTCAGTCCAGCTTCCCCTTACAGGACTTTCCCAGCTAGCTCAGTCAAGGCTCTTCAATGGATCAACGGCACCATGGCGTCATGTTGCCATGGCACCACAGCTCCATTGAAGAGTCGCGATGCCAGCCTCCAGAAAACAAAGCTTATTCCCTGCAGCCCGACCCTGGCCTTAGGCAGCCAGATCAGGGGTCGGGCTGCAGGGAATGTCCACCGGCCCTCCCTGCCCCACTATGTCCTCCTGTTGCATGGAGACTGGACACACTGGGACTGATGGGTGAGATCAGCAGGCTATATCCAGTGATGTCACAATTTTGACATGCCCAGTCTCCAAGCTGCAAGAGGAGGTGCACAACCCAGAGGTAGAGGACTGAACTGGAGTTACGATAAGGAACTTCCCGGCACATATCGCTGGCCCTGAACGTACAGGGCCGACATTAGAATCAGCCCTGGGCGACCACCCACCACCCGCCCAGACTCTGCTCCTTCCCCGCCCCTGTCTAACTTCCCCGCACAACCGGTGGGGAAGTTAGATGTGGCGGTGGAAGGCACAAATAGCAGGGATGAAAGTCCACCCCCGTTATTTGTGGCACAGAATCGGGTCCAAAAGAAATAGATGGAGATTTAATTGAAAACATTCACAAAATTGATATGATGGAGAAGTATTATTGCTAGATGACTTCAATCTACCAGATGCTGATTGAGACATTCCAGCTGCAGTTGAACCTGATTCTTATGACTGGAGAGTATGTTTCTGATATTCTTGGGTGATTATCTAGAATCCAATAATCACCTGATGGTGTGGTTCAATATTAGGCTACAGATGGTGATGGTTCATTCAAAAGTAAGGGCAGCAGATTTCAGAAAAACTAACTTCATCAAGGAGTCATTAGCTGGATGGGAGCATTCAAGGGAAATGGAAAAGCAGTGGCCAAAACTGAAAGGAGATAATGTAAGAACAACAAATCTATTTGTTAGGAAAGTAAATAAAAGAGGAAAACAAGGATACAACAGTTTTCAAAAGAATTAGCTTTTCCATTTCTTGCTTCTCTCCTTTTTTTTTACCCTTTCTACTGGTTATTTTAATAGATTGTAAACCACTATGATGGCTCTGGTTCCTAGCAGTATATCAAATGTAATAATAAATAAAATAAGATTGCAAAATGAGGAAGACAGGCAATAGTATTTGGAAATGATAAGAGAAATTGGAAAAGCAGTCTGGAAAGTGAAAAAAACAAATGGAAGAGAAAACTGCTAATACAGCATAATAAAGCAACAAGACTCCTTTAGATATACTAGTAACAGGACGAAGTGTGAAAGTGCATTGCGAGGCTCAAAGGTGAAGGGAAGCTATATGTACTGGTGATGAGAAAAAAGCAGAATAGCTTAACAAATATTCCTGTTCAGTATTCACTAAAGAAGGGCCAGGAGCAGAAACACAGAAAATGAATACAAATAGCAACTGAAGTAAGATAGACCTCAATCGATTTTCAGAAGACTATGTTTAAGAGGAGGAAGCTAAACTTAAAGCAGACAAAACTTTAAACCCAGATATATCTGGGCCCCAGCATTGAATATCCAGGTTGCTAACTGGCCAACGGTGATATTCAACCGCTGCTCAGTCAGCTTCAGTGGAAAAGGTTAGGCCAGCCTTTACTGCCTCGGACATTTGTCACTTAGCAATAACCGGGCAGCGGCTCAATATTATCACTTGGTGCCGCCCCCAGAATGCCCTGATGCTGAATATCCAGGCTAGGGGGATTAACAAGATTAGCAGGTCTGAAAACCATGTTAATCCCTTTGAATATCAGGCCCAGTGTTTATTGGATAAACTCCAGAGAAACACTTCTCCTCATACTCTTTCACCTCTCCCCTGGCTTGTCTTGTATCCTCCACTCAGTTTTTGTGCCTTTTCTTTGATGATAACTCCTAAGTGACACAATTGTACCTACTGGATTCCACTGTGTGGCATGAAAACACAGATAAATTTTTTTTGTACTTTCAAAGAACTCCTAATTAGGAAAATAAGCACCTAAATTGCAAATTTAGAAACTCTTAACCATAGAAGTTCTATTCATAGTCAAATGATGCACTGAGACGTTATTTTACTGTACAACTCCATTAGTTTACTCTGAACATGGTAGAAGATGTCCACTGAGTCTGAAGATATTGTATTTATTGCTGTTAATCTGCGCTAACTGATGATAGATAACAAAAATCCCTTCCCAACCCAATTACCTGAGACAGTTACTGTAGCCTTGGTTTGCTCATTTCCACAATCACAGATATACTCTCCTGCATCCTCGGTTGTCAAGTCATGTATCTGTAACGTGTGGACGGTCCCCTCTTGCCTGAGTTCATACTTGGCACTGGGGGAAATCACAAGAGGCCCCTTACGCCACTTCACTCGGACCCCAGGCTGGGAGAGTGTACAGTGCAGGAGAGCCACAGCACCTTCCTTCTCCTCTAAGTTCTGCAGTTTTTCTGTGAAGACTGGAAGTGGTGCTACAATAACAGAGAGATATTTGATTCAAGCGAACACATTTTTCTCGAGTATCTCTATTTATTATTACTAGTATTTATCATTTTTTTAATGCTACTAGATATACTCAGTTCTGAACACACACATATAAGAGGCTGTCCCTGCTCCATGAAGTTACAATCTATTCCAAACAAGACAAATAAGAGACTTATGGTGTTTTATTTATTGTGGGAATAATTAAAAACAAGATAGATATGACTAGAAGAATAAGGAGTTAAGATTTAAATGCAACCTCAAAAGGTGGGCTTTTAATCTGATATATTGAGCCTTAATTTGCAAGTACCTGGTCTTTTTCCACAAATTATGAAAACCTGCCCTACCTAGCCCAGATATTGCAGACGTAGCTCCTTCTGAAACCCACTAACAGCTGTACAATGCTGCTTTCTCTTCGTCTGCCTCAGTGAGCAAAAGTTAGGCATAAGAATTGAATGCTGATCTCCCACAAGATAGTGTGTAACACTGCCACTTAGTCACAGGGCCAATCCCTACTCAGCTGTAAACCAGACTTAAACTTTAGCTTTGTGGGGAAGTAGGGCAAAACAGTTTAAAACAACACTTGCAAGTCTATTTGCTTGCAAAATTTTGAAATAGTGCCTCTTTTATGCATGGACTTCAGAAACCACAGAAAAAAATCGGGAAAAGCACTGTAGGATCTTCACCTAAAGTGTTAAATTTAAGAATCAGGTAAAAGTTCCATTGACGTTTTTACACTAATTTTCTACTCACACATCTTTATTTTTAACAACCCAACATAAGCTGGAAAGAATTATATAAAAGGGATCAAGAATGGCAAAATAACTCTCCAAAAATTTAATGGAACAGGAAAAAACTTGACATGTGTGGAATAACATACATCTAGACTGAAAATGGGTCAAAATGGACTTGGGGTTTCAGAGAAATACCCCCCCCCCTCCCCAAATTAGCTCAATGCATTTCTATGGGAGAAGGAGTTCCAGCTTCTGTGGTATAGAAACTTACTTAAAGTGAAAACAGTTAGATAATTGTCACTTAACCCTCCATTACCTCAGAAAAATCCAAGTTATCAATGTCCCTGTTTAATATACATTACCAAGTTTAAGTTACAGTGGGGTCTATTCTATTCTGTCCCGCGAATAGCGGGGATGGATGTTCCTGCCATTCGCTCCCCTGACGGCCCTATCAAAAGCCTCCCTGTATGAACAAGGAGTTTGTACAGGGAGGCTTAGACGGAGGCAGGAAAGGGAGTTGTGGAGGCAGAGTTAGAGAAGGCAGAGGGCAGTCCATGACCCCAGATGTACAGGGCCGATTCTGAAGTCAGCAGACAAGACGGGGGACGGCAAGCCTGGGCATCACAAGGAAGGTGAGGGGGTTCGGGGGTTGGGCTGCGGGGAAAGAGTATAAGAACCTAAGAACATAAGATATGCCATACTGGGTCAGACCAAGGTCCATCAAGCCCAGTATCCTGTTTCCAACAGTGGCCAATCTAGGTCATACATACCTAGCAGTTTCCCCAAAAGACACAGGTTCCGCAATGCTTGTACTGGGTCAAGCATTGATATCCTGGGTCCTTTCTTAATAATGGTTTATGGACCTTTCCTCTGGGAACTTGTCCAAACCTTTTTTAAACCCAGCTACACTAACAGCCTTTACTACATCCTCAAGTAACAAATTCCAAAGTTTGATTAGACATTGAGTGAAAAAATATTTTCTTTTATTAGTCTTAAATAGTTTACCCTGTAGCTTCATTGCATGTCCCCTAGTCTTTCTATATTCTGATAACGTAAACAATCGATCTACGTTTACCCGTTCCACTCCGTTCATTAACTTATAGACTTCTATCATATCTCCCCTCAACCGTCTCTTTTCCAGGTAAAAGAGCCCTAACCTTTTAAGCCTTTCCTCATAGGAGTATCCTTCCATCCCCTTTACCATTTTGGTGGCTCTTCTCTGAACCTTTTCTAATAACGCTATATCCTTTTTAAGATACGGCGACCAGAATTGCACACAATATTCAAGGTGCGGTCTCACCATGGAACGGTATAGAGGCATTATAATATCTTTTGTTTTATTTTCCATTCCTTTCCTTATGATACCTAGCATTCTATTTGCTCTCTTGGCTGCCGCTGCACACTGGGCCGAGGGTTTTAACATGTTATCCACAATGACGCCTAAATCTTTTTCCTGAGTGGTGGTTCCTAATGTGGAACCTTGCATTGTGTAACCATAGTTTGGGTTGTTCTTCCCTGGGTGCATAATTTTGCACTTGTCCACATTAAATTTCATCTGCCATTTTGATGCCCAGTCTTCCAATTTATCAAGATCCTCTTGCAATTTTCCACAATCCTCTTGGGTTTTAACAACTTTAGTTTTGTGTCATCTGCAAATTTGATAACCTCACTCGTTATTCCACTTTCCAGGTCATTTATGAATATGTCAAAAAGCAGCGGACCCACCACTATTCACCTTTCTCCATTGGAAAAATTGGCCATTCAGCCCAACCCTCTGCTTTCTATCTTTTAACCAGTTCCTGATCCACAGTAGTACACTGCCTCCTATCCCATGACTCTTTAGTTTTGCCAAAGGTCTCTGATGAGGGACCTTGTCAAAGGCTTTCTGAAAGTCCAGATACACTATATCAACCGACTCACCTTTGTCCACCTGCTTATTCACACTTTCAAAAAAACATAACAGATTAGTAAGACAAGATCTTCCTTGTCTAAAGCCATGTTGGCTGTCTCCCATTAGGCCATGACTATCTACATGCTGAGTAATTTTATTCTTTATGATGGTTTCTACCATTTTCCCCGGTACTGACGTGAGGCTCACCGGTCTGTAGTTTCCCGGATCACCCCTGGAACCCTTTTTAAAAATTGGCGTTACATTGGCGATCCTCCAATCTTCAGGTATTACAGATGATTTTAATGAAAGTTCATAGATTACTAATAGCAGGTCTGCAATCTCATATTTCAGTTCTTTCAACACTCTTGGATGTATACCATCCAGTCCAGGTGATTTGCTACTATTCAGTTTATCAAATAGTTGTAATACATCTTCCCGATGTATCAATATTTCTTTCAATTTTTCTGCACCTTTAAATACCACTTCAGTCATGGGTAACATCCCTACATCTTCCTCAGTAAAGACCGAAGCAAAGAATTCATTCAGTCTCTCCGCTATCGCCTTGTCGCCTCTTAGTGCCCCTTTAACTCCTCTATCATCTAATGGTCCAAACGACTCTCTCATAGGTTTTTTGCTACGAATGTACTTGAAAAAATCTTTATTTTGCGTTTTTGCTTCTGCAGCAAGCTTCTTCTCAAATTCTCCCTTTGCCTTCTTTATCAATGCCTTGCATTTGACCTGCCAGTGCTTGTGCTGTTTCCAGGTTTCATTGTTTGGCTCTTTTTTCCATTTCCTGAAAGATGCTTTTTTGGCAACAACAGCCTCTCTGACCTCACCTTTAAACCATGCTGGCTGTTTTTTGGACTTCCTTCCACTTTTCTTAAAGCGTGGAATACAGCTGGTCTGGGCTTCCAATATAGTATTTTTCAACAACACCCAAGCTTGATGTAAGTCTTTAACCTTTGCAACTGCTCCTTTTAGTTTTTTCTTAACTATTTTCCTCATTTTATCATAGTCTCCCTTTCGAAAGTTAAAAGGTAGTATCGTGGATTTCCGTACTATCCCTCCTCCACTAATTAAATCAAAGGCGATCATGCTATGATCACTATTGCCAAGTGGCCCCAACACCCTTATCTCTTGCACTAGATCTGGTGTTCCACTAAGGACTAGGTCTAATATGGCTTCCCCTCTGGTCGGT
Organism: Ichthyophis bannanicus; assembly: GCA_033557465.1. Classification (NCBI taxonomy): domain Eukaryota; kingdom Metazoa; phylum Chordata; class Amphibia; order Gymnophiona; family Ichthyophiidae; genus Ichthyophis; species Ichthyophis bannanicus. Next base: position 226,066,000 of record CM066031.1, read on the forward strand.
TCATGAACCAGCTGCTCCAAGAAGCAGTCATTTATGTCTTTTAGGAACTTTATATCCCTAGCATGTCCTGCCGTGACACTGACCCAGTCGATACTGGGGTAATTGAAATCACCCATTATTATTACTGTGCTGTAACTTTTGTTAGCTTCCTTGATTTCTTTGAGCATTTCATCATTCATTTGTTCATTCTGGCCAGGCGGTCGATAGTACACTCCCACCGCCATCGCCTTCCCCTTTTTACATGAAATTTCAATCCATAGAGATTCTACAGAAAATTTTGTTTCCTGCAAAACTTTAATCCTTTCTGACTCAATGCCCTCTCTAACATAGAGTGCAACCCCTCCACCAATTTGATCAGCTCTATCATTACGATATTGTTTGTACCCAGGTATCACAGTGTCCCACTGGTTGTCCTCCTTCCACCATGTCTCTGATATTCCATTCATATCTAACCTCTCATTTAGTGCTATATATTCTAACTCTCCCATCTTATTTTTTAGACTTCTAGCATTTGCATACAAGCATTTTAGAGACTGTATTTTATTCATATTAATTTGGCTATTGGTAGACATGGGTAATTTGGGATCTTTAAGCTCTGTCTCCTTTGTACTCGAGGGCATTTGGGCTACTTTACTCTTTTATGGAACCTCTCTGCTTTTGGTAGTATCCTTCAAGGATACATTCTTCTGAACCATCCGCTCTTGGGCGACTGTCGGCTTTCCCCTATTATCTAGTTTAAAAGCTGCTCTATCTCCTTTTTAAAGGTTAATGCCAGCAGCCTGGTTCCATCCCGGTTAAGGTGAAGCCCATCCCTTAGGAAGAGCCCCTCCTTTCCCCAGAATGTACCCCAGTTCCTAACAAATCCAAACCCCTCATCTCTGCACCATTGTCTCATCCACGCATTGAGACTCCTTTTGGGTCCTGCACGTGGAACGGGAAGCATTTCGGAGAACGCTACCCTGGAAGTTCTGGATTTCAACTTCCTACCTAAAAGCCTAAATTTAGCCTCCAGAACCTCCCTACCACATTTTCCTATGTCATTGGTACCGACATGTACCAAGACAGCAGACTCCTCCCCAGCACTATCTAAGACCTTATCTAGGTGGCGCATGAGGTCCGCTACCTTCGCACCAGGCAGGCATGTTACCAGGCGATCCTCACGTCCACCAGCCACCCAGCTATCTACATGCCTAATGATCGAATCACCAACTATAACGGCTGTCCTAACCCTTCCCTCATGGGCACATGGCCCTGAAGAAACCTCCTCGGTGTGAGAGGGTTTTACATCACCTGGAGGATAGGTCCTAGTTACAGGATCACTTCCTGCCACACCAGGGTGATGCTCTCCTGTCACGTGACCTCTCTCCTCCATGGCAACAGGGGTGCTGCCAGACTGGAGGTGGGACTTCAGGACTATATCACTGTAGGTCTCGTCTATGTACCTCTCTGTCTTTCTTATGTTTTCCAAGTCTGCTACTCTAGCCTCTAGAGAACGGACTCCTTCCCTGAGAGCAAAGAGCTCCTTGCACCTAGTGCACACGTAAGACCTCTCACCAACTGGGAAAAAATCATACATGTGTCACTCAATGCAAAAGACTGGAAAGCACCCATCTCGCTGCTGGACTGCTGTCTGCATCTTAGTTTTAAGTTTTTGTTTAGATCTTTAAGTTCTTTACTTACTAAGGGTTGCTATGGATATTTATACCAATAAAACGGTAACTAATAGGTTTAATATATCTTGTTCAGCAGAAGCTTAATTAATCTCAGGTCCTTAGTGTATGACTGATTTGGGTAACAAGCTTCACCTGAGAGCACCTCCTATCTTTTAAGATGTGTAAGTACCTATAAAGCTACGATTATCCCAGGGGTGGGTGGGTGTGGTGAGGGAGGGAGGGAAATAACACTTATTAAAAGTGGTCTGCTACACAGTACCCTGTCCTGTGCTGCTGAGGTAAGCTATATTCTTATTTGATTTAAATTATAGCTCTTTGCTGCTGCTAGGCTCTAACTTATTATGAAATTTAAACTAGAAGCTCTCTGCTGGGTTCTAAATTTAACCAGAAAGCTCTCTTCTGTGTTTTAAATTTAAACTAAAAGTACTTTGCTGATGCTAGGCCCTGAGTGACTATTAAATTTAAACTACAGCTTTCTGCTGGGTTCCAAATTTAACCAGAAAGCTCTCTTCTGTGTTTTAAATTTAAACTAAAAGTACTTTGCTGATACTAGGCCCTGAGTGACTATTAAATTAAAAACTACAAGCTCTCTGCTGGGTATGAAATGTAACCAGAAAGTTATCTTCTGTGTTTTAAATTTAAACTTAAACTGCTGCTACTAGGCCCTGACTGATTTAACAAAAAATAGTGGGTTCACAGATTAAATAGCTTTAATAGAAAGAATTCCCTTCAGAAAATTCCCAGAAGTATATACTCACAATTGCAGATCTCTCTCCGGAAGTAACAGTCCCCTGTTCTAGTCCTTCAAGAGTGATCGGTGGCTGGGGATCGCGGCTCCGCCATGGCACTACAGCTCCATTCAGGAGCCTGAGTTAGCCGGGCATGGTTCTTTATGTGCAGGCCTATCAGAATCGGGTTTCAGCCTGTACGTACAGACCTTAGACCCAATTCTGATTCCCCGGGGCACATCTAGCCCCTGTGGGATCAGAATCAGGTCTACCTCTATGCATCCCAATTACAATTGGGTGCACAGGGGCCTGGACGCACATGTTGGAATGTGCCTCAATGTAAACTGCTTTGACTAAAATGATAAAGCGTTATAAAAAAACTGTTAAATAAATAAAATAAATGAATTGCTCCTTTTAAACTCCCTCTCTATATTCGCTCATCTCCCAACCCTCCTAAATGCTCCCATCCTGAAAACTCTCACTCATCCTTATCAAACGCTTTTTCCGCATCGATAGACAGCATCATGGTGCCCTCTTGTTGCTGGTGTGTTGTCCAAACTGCCTCTAGCACTCTCTTAATGTTATCCGAGGCTTGTCTTCCCTCAGTAAAGCCCGTTTGATCTGGTCCCACCAGTGTGGACATCCATCCTGCCAATCTATTATCTAGCACTTTGGCAAAAATCTTTAGATTCACATTGAGTAAGGAGATTGGGCAGTAGGAACCACATTGCATTGCATTGTTCCCCTCTTTTAATATAATTGTTATCTTGGCTGTTAACATCTCTGCTGACAGGGCACCTCCCCCTTCCACTAAACCATTCAGTGTTCTTCCCAAGACCTCCACTAGATCTTCTTGAAAGATCTTATAAAAGGTAGCGGGGAGCCCATTCAGACCAGGTGCCTTCCCATTAGGCAACTCTTTAATTACACTCTCCAGTTCATCCCACCGAATCTCCACCTCTATTGTTATCCTCGTTCCCTCCCCCAGCCTTGGCAGTGCTATCCCCTCCAGATATTTATTTTATTTATTTATTTAGTATTTCTTTTATACCGCGCTATTGACATCAGTGCGGTGTACATCAAAACATAACATATGCATTTCAGGGTCGCTGAGATGCATTTACATTTGAACAGGGATTGGAACTTGGATAACAGGGTAGATTAACAAAAGTTATACAATATAGTATCTACATTATATACATAGTTAGAGTAATTCCGTATCGGGACTACGTCGGAATGTATCTGGTGAATAGGTGATGTTTTAGGGCCTTTCTAAGTTGGGTTAGGTCTGTAATAGCTCTGATGTCGGGGGGGGGGAGGGAATTCCAGGCTTTCGGGGCATAGAAGCAGAAGGCTCTGTTAGTTGTTGACTTTTGGCATCTTGTTGATTCTTTCGGGACTGTTAGTGTTTACTGCTACGGATCTTCTACTTCTAATAGGAGTTGAGGTATGTATCAATTCGGTGATGGTTATGGGGGACTGATTGTTTAGGGCTTTGAAGGTCATGATTATATTCTTATATAGGATTCTAGCTTGAAGAGGTAACCAGTGAAGCCTTTTCAGGATTGGTGTGACGTGGTCAGTCCTCAATATTCCTTCTAGCACCCTGGCTGCTGTGTTCATTGCCAGTTGGAGAGGGTTTAGAGTTGCTTGTGGGAGACCATATAGGATTACGTTTGCAAAGTTAATGAGGGGCATCACCAAAGCTTGGTAGGTTGTTCTGAAGTCCGTGTACTCGAGAAGTGGTTGTAAGTGACGGAGTGTCCTTATCTTGTGGTAAATTGATTTTGTTGTGTTTTTTATATGCGCCTTCATGTGCATTCTTTGGTCGAGGGTGATGCCTAGGTATCTGATGGTAGATTTGGCTGTTAGTTCTGTGCCCTTTACCTTTAGTGTGGGAGGGGGTGCGAAGTCCTGGTTCTTCGTTATGAACATTACGTCAGTCTTGCTGTGGTTGATTCTCAAGTTTTGTGTGAGGAGCCATTCCGCAACTGCATTGAAGCAGTTTATCAGTGAGGTAAAATCAGGTTGGTCTGTCATGAAAGGCATATAAAGGAGAATATCATCGGCATATGCTAGGCAGGATACGTTGAAGGAGCGAATTAGGTCACAGATGGGTTGAATGTAAATATTAAACAATAGTGCAGATAGTGAAGAGCCTTGAGGTACTCCTTGATGTTGTAGAAATGGGACAGATGTTATGGTTCCGAGTCTAACTTGTTGCCATCTGTCGGAAAGGTAGGATTTACACCAGCTCAGTGCTGAGCCATGGATATCATTTTCTTCAAGGCGTTCAATAAGGATCTGATGATTCACAGAGTCAAATGCAGCTGAGATGTCCATGAATATAAGGACAAAACCTTGTCTGGTGTTGTCTATGCCGGTGATTATGGTGTTGAAGAGGGTGACGAGTAGAGTCTCCACACCGTGCGCTTCCCTGAAGCCATGTTGAGAAGGGTCCAGGGGGGCTTCAGTGTCAATGTGTTGTTGAATTTGGTGTTGCACTACCTTTTCAATTATTTTGGCTAGTAAGGGGATGCTGGATATCGGTCTGTATGATTCGACCTTTAGCGGATCCAGTTTATTGTTCTTCAGCAGTGGTCTGATGGAGGTATGTTTTAGGCTTTGTGGGAATGTTCCTTTTGCAAACGATTGTTCCAGGATTTTATTTAGGGAGGGGCTTAGTTCACTGCGGAGCTCTCTGATCCAAGGTGCTGGGCAAGGATCATTTGGCGCAGTGGTAGCATTGATGGAGGTGATGATGTTTTCAATCTCTTTGGGTGACAAGGTGTTGAATTTGGTCAGTGGAGATGGATGTGGTGTCTTGGGTGGTTGGGAGAGTCTAACTGGATTGGGGGATTTGGCTGACTGTATCATTTTTGATTTTAGGTAATTAGCATAGTCCTGGGGTTGAATTGCATGTGTTTGTTCCGGGATTGGTTCTCGTGCTAGCGTCTTTACTATGTTGAATAAGTCGTGGTGCTTGCTTATTGATTGCATCAGGAGGTCTGTATGGAACTGCTTTCTTCTCTCCGCTATTTCTTGGTGATGCTTCTCTAAGTGTGAGCAGTATATTGTGTGAGCTTCGATGGAGCGGGACCGACGCCAATGTCGCTCTAGCTTTCTTAGGTGGAGAAGTGATAATCGCAATTCGTTTGAGTACCAAGCTACATGTGTATGGTTCTTGGTGTTCTTGGTTCTTCTATTTGTATCAGGGAGCTGTGAGCTAGCTCTGAGGGTGTCATTCCAGGTGTTGATCAGATTGTCGAGATCGGGCTCTGAAGAGTTTAGGTGAGGAAGGAGTTTCTTTAGTATCTCTTCTTTGTTGAAGGAGTGAAATCTTCTTGCTGGTGGCTTGGGAGGGATGGAGTTGGGGTTCTGATTGTTAGGATAGGTGGGTAATTGGAATCTGATCAAGCTGTGATCAGACCATGGTACTGGTGTTATAGTTATTGCGAAGTCATAGTTTGCTTCCAAGATGGCATGAGGGGCGAATATCAGGTCCAGAGTATTTCCCTTCACATGTGTTGGTGCTCTGACTAACTGACTGAGTCCGAGGTCAGCGAGTGCTTCGAGAAATGCTGAGGTTTGTGAATCTTGTAGAGTTGGGAGATTGAAATCACCCATTAGCCAGCTTGATGATCGAGATTTGTCTGTGTTGCAGGCGAGGTCTATTATTGTTGATAGGTCCTCTGCCGAAGTTGTCGGGGATCTGTAGACTAGAATGATTGAGCAAGTTTCATTGGAGATAGATATCATGTTGAGATGGGTTGTATTGGTAGTGGTGCTCAGCTGAAATTGAAGTTCATTTTTCACAAGGATGCGTGTTCCACCTCCTCTTTGGTTGGGTCTATGGCATGTATGGAGTGAGAAATTGGGGGGTGACATCTGGTTGATAATGACATTGTCGCAGTCTGATAACCAAGTTTCTGTAACCATCAGGATGTCAAGGTTGTAGTGGTTTAATAGGTCGTGATCACTGGCCATTTTGTGCGAATTGATCTGGCGTTGATAAGGGTGCATTTCAATGGTCTTCGATGATGGTGTTTCTCGACCAGAGGCTTTTTGGTGTGTTGGAGGGCAATATGGAGCAGGTGGGGATAATTTGGGCGGATGGTGTCTGATGAAGATGTATGGGTCTTGTTTGCCCATTCCTTCCAGGTGTTCCGCAGTATTGGTATGGAGTTGGTACTCGGGTATAAAGGCGTTTGACCAGCTAGGCAATGCTGTAATGAGATATATGCTGGCTACGGCTAAGAGTGTATGCATCATTCTATATAACAATATACTGGCTATAGTGGTGGTAGAGACACTGGCTAAAGATATAGCTGGATAAAGTAACAATGCTAGCAGTTAGCAGGCAGCAGTAACAGTAAAGTAGAGTATGGGTAATGTCATAGAGCAGGAGCTAATAAAAGTGAGGATATAGGAAAAGAAGCTGTCTGTCCCAAAACAAATGAAGTGCAGAGAATGCAATTGTCTAGCAAAACAGCTAGAGGGAGCAGGCGTGCACTTACAGAGGCTGAGTGGACACACCTAGCTAATCAGCAGCACCTGAGAACTAGCCCAGGAAGCTCAAAGGCAGAAGACCTTTATAAGCAAGAGGCTGGAGACAGAAAGCAAAGCAGCACCAGAAGGCAGAGCAGCACCAGCGAGCAGAGCGGCAACGGAGAGCAGAGCACTGCTGAGAAACGGAGCAGTGGAACCAGGACTAGTGGCATGGCTGCAGGAACTGGAAGAGAACCAGAAGGTCCCAGGGAGAAAGACAGACGGAGGAGAGTCAGTCCTGTGGAAGTCGTGGTAGCCAGAAACTCCAGAGGTAAAGAGCTAAGAAGCAGGAAGCCAGGCTTGGAGAGAGGCCTATGCTTGCCAGAAAGCCCGGAGGCCAGATTGAAAGGTACCAGAAGCTTTCAAGAGAAAGATTCTCAGAGAGACTGGGTCCTAAGGGAAATACCTGAGGAGGACACTTCCAGCTATGCCTATTACAGGAAACCAAGGTATGATGATTCTTTATTCATGTAGAAAGGCTCAGCTGCTAGAAGCCCTTATAAAACAGATGCCCAGTTTAAAGGAAGAGAAAGCAGGCCAGAGTTTCACCAGCCAAGATATAGAGGCTATAAAACAGGCCATGCTCATTTAAGAACCTTAGAACAATTGTATGGAAAACAAGGGAACAGAAATAGGGACTGGCCAGTGATAACAGCCAGAGAAAGCCCCAGCCCAGAAGAAGATAATAGTGATTTAGAACCGATGCAAGTGGAGCTTATAGACCCTATTCCCTCATCTCAGGAGGAATTGATGGATTATTCTATGTGCATTGTGGGTAGTTTGGAATCACTGCAGGAACTGTGAGCCTTACAGATATTACTTTAAGTTTTCATATTTGTGCTGATTGAAAGAAGAACCTTCAGACATGTAATTTACTCCAATGTTGAAAGAATCCTTGGTTAAAATCCTTTCCACAACTGTGAAGATTATAACAGTTTACTTTGTACCTTGAGTTTGGTTTATGCCTGAAAAGAAGGATTTTCTTTAATTTTTGTAGCCCAACGAATCTTTTTGTGAAAAGGGAAATAAAAGCCTTATTCTCCCTCCACTTTGGCTTACATGACTTATTTGCACCAGGAGCAGGACTACAGAGACCAGGCTGCACCTGGCCTTAAAAAAACCCTCCTCTCCTAAAATTAACTATATGCCCAGCCTCCCCATTCAGCCACCGGCCACCAGGGGGAGGTTGGCGACAGTAACAGAGCAACAAATAATAGCAACAATGTGGCAAAGACTCATATGTGGTATCAGGACTCTACTGTTGAGAAGGTAAAGGACTAATAGTCACAATTAGATATAGATGGTTATACTTGCGACAAGTAGGAGGGTAGGAGGCAATTAGTTGGAGAGATGGGAGTTCGAGTTACTGATGCTTTTTCTTCCAGAGTGGTGAGTGTAGGGTAGGTTTGTCGTGTCTGCCGTTGGCTGGGCGGCTTTACTGCGGAGGAGCTTCACTGCAGGAGTAGTATGTCAGTGCGGAACGAATCTTCGAAGGCAACAGGGTCTGGAGTTTTTGGCGGTTGACTTAAGTTGCTCTGTGGCAGTCACTGCCTAAGGGCCACGCCAAAGGGCCCTCTGGCGAGGCCCTCAGGCGCAGGCCCGCCAGGCGCGGGCGCTCCGGATGGTGCCTCTGGTTTTTAAATGTTGTGCGCCTGCCCCGATTGGGCAGCACGCAGGAAGGCCGGGCTCTCGCTCTGGAGGCTCGATCCCCTGCAGGGAGAGCTGATGATGGTGCCAGGAGCTGCTGGTTCACCGCGCCAGATGGTGCCTCTGTTTTTTAAATGTTGTGCGCCTGCCCCGATTGGGCAGCACGCAGGAAGGCCGGGCTCCTGCTCCGGAGGCTCGATCCCCTGCAGGGAGAGCTGATGATGGTGCCAGGAGCTGCTGGTTCGCCGCGCCGGATGGCGCCTCTGTTTTTTAAATGTTGTGCGCCTGCCCCGATTGGGCAGCACGCAGGAAGGCCGGGCTCCCGCTCTGGAGTCTCGATCCCCTGCAGGGAGAGCTGATGATGGTGCCGGGAGCTGCTGGTTCGCAGCGCCGGATGGCGCCTCTGTTTTTTAAATGTTGTGCGCCTGCCCCGATTTGGCAGCACGCAGGAAGGCCAGGCTCCCGCTCTGGAGGCTCGATCCCCTGCAGGGAGAGCTGATGATGGTGCCGGGAGCTGCTGGTTCGCCGCGCCGAATGGCGCCTCTGTTTTTTAAATGTTGTGCGCCTGACCCGATTGGGCAGCATGCAGGAAGACCGGGCTCCCGCTCCGGAGGCTCGATCCCCTGCAGGGAGAGCTGATGATGGTGCTGGGAGCTGCTGGTTCGCCACGCCGGATGGCGCCTCTGTTTTTTAAATGTTGTGCGCCTGCCCCGATTGGGCAGCACACAGGAAGGCCGGGCTCCCGCTCCGGAGGCTCGATCCTCTGCAGGGAGAGCTGATGATGGTGCCGGGAGCTGCCGGTTTGCCGCGCCGGATGGCGCCTCTGGTTTTCTCTATTGTGTACCTTTCCTTCCCAGCTTCCCTCCCTGGGTTTTGTAAAGCTTCTCATAAAATTGGCAGAATCCTGCCCCTATAAGTTTCTCTATTCTCAACATATCACCCTCCCATCCCTTTATACCTGTTATAATGGGCACCATCTCTTGATTTCTGAGTTTACGTGCTAACAAATGCCCGACTTTATCACCCCACTCATAGTATCTCTGTTTAATTTGGTCTAATTGGAACTCTATTGTCTCCAGCTGCAACTTCTTTAATTCCATATGTAATCAGTTCAGATGTCTGAGCCTTTGTGTTGTACCCTTCTCTCTATACTGCTCTGCAGCCTGCTTAATCTCTCTTTGCAACTGGTTTTCTTTCTCTAGTCTCTGTTTCTTAAATTGAGTTGCCCATATTATTAACTGCCCCCGAACTATGGCCTTCATTCCTTCCCATAGTCCCACATCTTGCACCTCCCCATTATCATTCTCTTGCCAATATGTTTGTAGGCTGAGTTTTATATCTTGTATTACCTCTTCCCTCTTAAGGAGACTTTTCTTCAACCACCAAAATCTTATTCCTCCTTCTCCCCTACTCTCTCCCAGTCCTCGGTCTCCCATTCCGAGTAGTCAGTCGAAGACTCGAGGGAAGGGTGGCCCAAGGGTTCTGGGCCTGAGGCTCGTCCATGTCCCTCAGAGGCCCTACAACTGATGCCATGTCCACTAGCTGGGGAGGACCTTCGTCCCATGGAATGGGAACTGGATCGAGATCTCGGCCAAAGATCGACTCGAGGCTGAATGGTCTTGAGGATCGGCTCAGCCTCCAGGGACGTCCTTGATGTCAATGACCCAGTGGTCTGGGCGGAGGAACCGGTGGTACTGGACAACAGTGCCTGCTTCTGGTCCATGAAGGCAGAGACTATGATCCAGGGCCGCTATTCTTGTTTTGAGTCCAGAAGGCTCTGCAACCATAGGCATGGGCACCGTGGAACTCAGGCATGGCGCCAGTTCCCCCGAGGGGGAGTCCTCAATGAGGACAGGTTCTGGCATCCAAGGCCAATTGTGGTCAAGTCTTTCTGGGGGACCTTGGTAGGCCGCTCCCGCTCCAATCCCTCAGATGAGCGTCTAGGACTGTAGGACCTGGCTCGGAGCTTACCAATCTGTCAGAGCTGTCCAGGGACACCGCCTTCGAGGTTTTCTTCTTCTTCTTATGTTCCCTCGAGGGAGACCTCCTTTCTGAGGAGCCACGGCATTGATCGGGGTCCGCAGGGCTTTCCTGAGATTCTGTGGCTTCAGAGGAGGCCTTGGCCTTCGGAGGTACCAGGGATTCCAGGAAAAACCTATCGTGCTGCTGCTGGCAGCTCTTGAGGGCCTTGGTGGACATCTTTTTACAAAGATCGCATGTTGCGGGGTCATGGTCCAGCCTAGACAGTGTAGACAGCAGTCGCATGTGTCTGTAGGGGATATGATTTTGACACACCGATCACACTTCTTGAATCCACTGGTAGCCATGGGGGAAAAAATGACCCCAGCGAGGACGAAGACCCGCGATGCTGCCAGTTGGTAAAAGGGCACGAAGGAGCCAAAAAGGAAAGAGGAAGGAACCCAAGACTCAATGCCAGAGATAGCAAACTCGGGTGGTGGGAAGAGTACCTATGCACTGCTGGAGAGAGTATGAAACTTAGGTCGAGGCTATCGACTTTTTACAGGGGAAAACCAGACAGATGTCTGAAGGGCTCTGCGGGAAAAAAGGAGACTGAGCAAAATGGCAACCTTGGGCAGGAAGTGCACCACAGATGCATGTTGGCATCTCCTAAAGGCTTTCTTTGAAAGTTGGGGGGATGCTTCCACGAGGGCTCCGTCAGCACCGACGTTACTCATAGGTGAGGACCATCTTCCTGCTTGTTCCCAGAGAAATGTCAGGATCAGGGTAATCAGTATGGACCCCTGGAAGCATTTCCTCCCAAAGGAGTCCAGGGTCTGAGCCTTGCAATTTGTTGGGACAGAGAAGTGCATTTTAGCACTCTGTGTGCTTCAGGGCTGATTCAACCATGATAGAATTGTGGGGTAAATGAGGCTTTTCAAACCCCAGGGCCTTCTGGACCCGGTATAGGGAATCAAGACGATGGCTAATGACAGGTAGCATGAGCAGCACCTCCCCAAGCTGAAGCAGCAGCTGCTACAGGACATGGTGAACGGGAACCATCACTGCCTCCCGAGGGGCTGAGGGGTTCTAGAGGAGCTCCAATTCCTTTGCCCTCGGTTCCTCTTCCAACTCTAGGGAAAAAGGAATGGCTTTGGCCATGTCCCAAATGAAGTCCTGGAAGGACTTGTCTTCCGGGAGCAACTTGCACAGATCAGATGGGGGCAACAGATGAAAGGGAAGGTCCTTGGGGCAAATGTCTGATGTCATCAATTCTGCCTCAGTTTCCCTTTCCAATTCGGATTCTGAGAGGAAATCAAAATAGTCTTGAGTCTCCTCATCCTTCTGGTACCACCATCGAGATGCCATCTGACATGCCAATAACGATGCCCCTGGGCATCTGACTCAGACACATTGGAGAGGGAGATGGCTCTGGTGACCGGGGTCAATACAGTTTTCCCACCCAACGTCCCAGCCTCTGCAGGCAGGGCAAGGGTCTCCAGGATAGGCTAGAAGGAGTGCAGTGATGATGCATTCTGTGCTGTGAAGCCTGCATTTTGCAAGGCTGCCACTGCCACCAAGTGAGCTTCCAAGGCTCGAAGGCTTTCCTCCAGAACTGCCACCTGCAAGGGGGCCAATGTCGCAGCCGCAGACATTAGTGATGCCACCTTGGGAGGGGACTCCATGATGACAGTAACATTAGGAGACATCCAGCTGCCGTCCTGGGCACTTGGAGTGGACTCTGCCATTCTGGCCAGGTCCTCCCGCCGAGGAAGCTTGACCGGCCGCTCCCAGCCATTGCTCTCTGCATGTCATTGAGAAGGGCTGCGGGGGTGCCACACATGAAACTTTTCCTAGTGTTCACCCTTTGATATTGTTAGGTCCCTGCAGGGAGCCTCCCCTCGCTACTCTGACCCTTCAGCTCTGACTAAGCACATAGCTCCTTCTCTTTGGCCACCACCGAACCTTTTGCAGGTGTAGACAAAGGGGTCGGGCTGAGAAAGTGTAGTTACTCACCTGTAACTGCTGTTCCCCAGGGACAGCAGGAATCAGTCTTCACTTATGGGTGACGTTGGCACCGACGGAGCCTGCGCAGAGCAATTCCCCAGCTTTCAAAGAAAGCCTTTGGGATTCCTGCCACACATGCGTGGTCCTCTTCCAACCCAAAGATGCCATCTTTCTCAGTCAGGTCCCCTAGCTAGAGCCCTACTAAGCAAATGGCAAGGGAAGGACAAAAATAGCAACTCTTCAGGGGAGACGGGAGGGTAGTGAGGACTGATTCCGGCTGTCCCTGGAGAACACCTGTTACAGGTGAGTAACTACACTTTCTCCAGGAACAAGTAGGAAGTCAGTCCTCACTTATGGACTCCCCAAGTACAGGCTACCGAGCCTGTAACCCAAAAACACATCCGTGAGGCAGTGAGCAGAAGTCGATGCCCTGGAGGAGCTCAAGTCTTCGGGTCCCTGGGACGAAGCTCTCGGTAGCCATCGAAGAAGGGTCGGAGGGCAGGAGTTACTTATACCTAGAACAGATTACGGAGTACAGCCTGGCCGAAGGCGCTGTCCCGGCAGGACTCCCTCTCCAGGAAGTAGTGGAAAGCGAAAGTGTTTGCTGAAGACCAGGTCGCAGCCCAGCAGATGTCCGTTAGAGGCACTGAGCGCAGCGAAGCCACCGATGCCGCCTTGGCTTGGATGCCGTGCATGGTTACCCACCGATCCAGTGGGGCGCCTACCTTTGCTTGGGCGAAGGCAATGCAGTCTGCTACCCAGACGGAGATGGTGCGCTTGGTGACTGGCTGCCCCAGGCGATTAGGGTCATAGGCGAGAAAGAGCCAATCGGACATGCGATGAACCTGGGTACACTGCAGGTAGAAGGCAAGAGCCCTCTTGCAGTCGAATGTATGCAACACCGCCAATGCCTGGTCTGTATGCAGCCTTGGGAAGAAGGTCAGTAGGACTATCTCCTGGTTGAGATGAAAGTCCAAAACCACCTTCGGTAGGAACTTGGGATGGGTGCGAAGGACCACCCTGTTCCCATAGAACCTGGTGTATGGAGCCTCAGCCATGAGGGCCTGAAGTTCACTGATTCAGCGAGTCGAGGTCAAAGCCACCTGGAAGAACACCTTCCAGGAGAGATGTCGAAGGGAGCACGTCGCCATCGGCTTGAAGGGTGCTCGCAAGAGCTGCATCAGCACCACGTTGAGGTCCCACTCTGCCGGCGGAGGTCGGATAGGAGGCTTGGAAAGCAATAGACCTCGCATGAAGCGAGAGACCAAGGGCTGCCCCAAGAGAAGCTCTCCCTCGACGGGGAGGAGGTTTGCCAAAATGGCGCTCAGGTGTAACCTGACCGAATTGGATTTCAGTCCTGCCTTTGAGAGATGGAGGAGGTACTGGAGGATCCACTGGATAGAGCAGGAGAACAGGTCAATCTGGAGCTCAGAGCACCAGGTTGAGAAATGTCACCACTTAAAGGCATATACTTGTCTCATTGAGTCCTTCCTCGACGCGAGGAGGATCTCCTCGACGTCCTCTAGGAGACGCAGTGGAGCTAAGGCAACTCGTTCAGCTGCCAGGCTGCAAGAGGCAGTGAGGCCAGGTTTGGGTGGAACACCTGACCCTCCTCCTGTGTCAACAGGACCGGGGCACAGCCCAGGGGGACTGGGGGCTCAGATGCGAACCAGAGCAGAAGTGGGAACCAAGGCTGTCAAGGCCAAGAGGGGGCCACGAGGATCACAGAGGCTCGGTCCCGCTGAGCCTTGTGGAGGGTCCTCGCAATGAGAGGAGTGGGAGGGAATGCGTAAAGAAGGCCAGAAGTCCAGCTCAAGAGGAACGCATCCGGGGCAAACCTGCTTGGGTGCGGAACCGGGCCACAGAAGTGAGGAAGCTGCGCGTTTGCTGGACTGGCAAACAGGTCCATGGATGGCGTCCCCCACCGATGGAACAAGACACCGGCGACCTCCGGGTCCAAGCGCCACTCGTGTGGGCGGAGGATCCTGCTGAGCACCGACTTCCCCCTCAGATAGCCCTCGAAGGCCCTCAGGTCCCATCGGACCACCCGAAGCTCGAGCAGGTTGATCTGCTGCCGAGACTCCTCAGGCAACCACTGCTTCTAGGTGCACAATGCGCCGCAGTGGGCTCCCCACCCCAGCAGGGAAGCGTCCGTCGTTAGGATGAACTCATGCTGCGGAGTCTGGAAGAGCATTCCCTGAAGGAGACTTTGGGGGTCCTGCCACCAACTCAGGGAGTCGTGGAGACTGCGGGAGACCCAATTAGGGACTCTGAGGTGGCCAAAGGCCTGGCTCCACTGTGCCCTGAGGCACCACTGGGCTGTCTGCATGTGCATGCGGGCGTGGGGGACCACATGGATGGTGGAGGCTATGTGCTCGAGGAGGCACAACATTGGCTCGCGCCATAGCCCAAGTCCTGTTTTGGACCTGGGACGCCATGGCCCGAAGGCGGTCTGCTCGGTCCATGGGAAGGATGGCATTGCCGAAACAGCGTTGAGGCATATGCCAATGAACTCCAGGGTCTGCACCGGCTCGAGGTGAGACTTGGAGTAGTTGACCAGGAAGCCGAGGCGCTTGAGGAGAAGGATTGTGTGCGATGCCGCCAGGTGGGCTTCGCCAATTGAGGGCCCCATGACGAGCCAGTTGTCAAGGTATGGGAAGACAGGTATGCCCTGCCACCTGAGGGAGGCAGCGGCTGCAGAGAGGCACTTTGTGAAAACCCGCAGTGCGGACGCGAGCCCGAAGGGGAGCACTCTATACTGGTAGTGTTCCCCCTGCACCCTGAAGCACAGGTATTGCCTGTGCTGGGGGTAACTAGGATGTAAGCGTAAGCATCCTTGAGGTCCAATGAGCATAGCCAATCGCATTGCTGAAGGAAGGGCAGCAGGACGCCAAACGATAACATTTTGAACTTCTCCCACACCAGGAACTTGTTGAGGTTTCTGAGGTTGAGGATGGGGCGCAGGCCCCCCATCTTTTTTCAGGATGAGAAAGCAGCAGGAGTAGAATCCCTGACCTCGAAGGTGCTGTGGTACCTTCTCGACCACCCGTTGGGCGTGGAAGTTGTACAGTTCCCGCTGCAAGAAGATCTGGTGCACGACGAGCTGAGCAGGCTCCGCTGGGGAGAAAGGAGGAGGGCACCTGTCCAGGCGGAGACGTTATCAGTCTCGGATTACCCGGAGGACCCAGGTGTCCGACGTGGTCGATGCCCACTCTGGGGCAAACAGGGACAGGCATCCCCCCACCGGCAGAAGAGCTGCAGGGAAGGCAAGAGGCTATGCCGATGGTGTCAAAACCCCTGCGTAGGCTGGGGCAGCACCAGTGGTTGGGCCTTAGGCCCTTTAGGTTTAAGGTGGCCATGTGCACCTCCCTTCCCCTGCATGCTGGGAGCCGGTGCAGCGGTGGGCGGGAAAGGTGGGTAACCTCGGTAAGGGAGCCCCTTCCTTTGGAAGAACGGCTTCTTGGTCTACTGCTTCTTCCTAGGGAGGGAGGAGGTTTTGCGTGAGAGACGAGTTAGAGTCACAAACTGTTTCTATCTCAGTGGCCTTATCCTCCATAGGTTTACTGAACAGTTGCTCGCCAAGGCAAGGGACGCCCAGGAGCTTTTCTTGGATCCAGTGCCCCAGGTCCAAAGACTGGAGCCATGCCTGGCATTGTGCTCCGATGCCAGCTGCCGCCACCCAGGTAAAGGACTCAAACCCGTCATATGCGGTGCAAGAAGGTACTTCGAACACTCCGCAATGGATTTCAGGAGGATTTCGAACCTTGGTTCACCCCCGAGGTCCGCGGGGAACCCGCTGAGCTCCTTGGCGAGGTCACGCAGAAACATGCCTATATACAGTTGGTATGCCTGGATACGGTAAGCGAGCATGGAACCCTGATAGGCCTTATGCCCCAAGGTGTCGAGGGCTCTCGACTCCCTACCTGGGAGGACCGAAGAGTGAGACTTCAGTCTTTTTTTCTTCCGCATCGCCAACTCCACAACCATGGAAGTGTGTGGAAGCTGGGTCTTTTGCAACCCTGAGCCATGCTGGACCCTATACATGGCGTCGAGGCGCTTGCTCACAATGGGGACTGAAGCAGGTGTCTCCCACATGCGGAGGAGCAGCCTTGACAATATGGGGGGAACCAGGACAGTAAGAGACTCTGGAGGCGGGGACTCATACTGTAGAATATCAAGCTCCTCAGCTCGCAGCTCCTCCTCAGTCTGTGTAGCCAGGCTGAGGGCTCATGCCATGTCCCGCATGAATGCCAGGAACGATGTGTCCTCGGGAGGCAAATGCCTCTGATAGGCGGGCGGGGACGGGTCTGAAGGGAGGTCCCTGTGGGCACGGGTCTCCGGGGAAGTATCCCCATCTGACTCCCAGCCCAAGAGGTTCAAGGAGGAGTCCGACTCGGGCTGGTCACCCCGTCCAGAGGCCAAGGTCCACTTAGAGCCAGAAACCTTGGAGGATCGCACTCCCGAGGACCGAGAAGGCGAATGAGAGCGACACCGAGGACCCTCACGAGGCCCATGGCTCTTGGGGGTTTCCAGGGCAGATTTAGGTGTCCCTCTCAAGTGAACCTCGGTCTCAAGGTGCAGGCCAGCCGTGCTGGGCATGAGCACCTATTGGGCAGCTCAGAAAGCAGAAACGCTATGCTCTAGTGCCATCATTCTGGACTCCCACGCGGGCGTGGGACCCTGCGACGCCAACACCGGAGAGGGGGTCCTCAGCGGGATGACCCTCAGGAGATCAGGTGCCTTCGCCGGAGTCCTCTGTATCTGTACAAGGTACCTTTCAAGGCCGCTCCTTGTCTGACTCTCGGGAACGCCACAGGGGGCTGAGCGACCGAGCGCGGCAGCGCTCGTGCTTATCTGGAGCCCCCAACAGCGACTTTGAGGTCTTCTTCTTATGCCGCTCCACTTCAGGGGACCACTGGTCGGAGTGTCACCGAGAATGCGGAACCAAAGTGGGAGATCCCGCCAGCAGAGGGAAAACCGAGAGTGCCACCGAGAATTCTAGGGCCACCTTCCAGAAAATCTCATTGGACTGCTGCTTATGGCTGAGCAGGGCCTTGGAGGACATTTTCTTGCAAAGATAGCAGAGCTCCAGGTCATGGTCGGCCCCAAGACACCAGTCATGGGTGTCTATGAGCGACATGTTTTTGGAGCATCTGTTGCATTTTTTAAAACACATTACCACCAGATATTCGTGCTGTTACCGATCTAGCGCAATTCAAGAAGGCACTCAAATACCACTTATTCCTCCATTACTACCAGGACAGCCAGACTCCAACCTAATTGCATCTCCTCCATACTAGCCTACCATTTAGATAGTACCTAATCTGTAGCACAAGCTTACTGTACATATGTAAATAGTTGCATTCATACTTCCCTATGTTATCCAAGTTGTTTCTTCCTGTTCTCTGTAAAACCAAACAGTTTGTTGTTATGATACTTTGTTTTATGTAAACCGCGCTGATGATAAATAGTGCGGTATATAAGAGATTGTAATAAATAAATAAATAAATAAAAAACGGTGGCCATAGGGGCAAAAAGGACCCCTGCTAGGTTGAAGACCTTTGCGGCCAGTGGTTGGGAGAAAAAAAAAAAACTTTTAAGGAAGGATCTCCCCTTGCTCGAGGAAAAAAGGAGAGCAGGGGAGGACAGAAGATGATGGGTGCTCCCGGAAAAAAACACAGCCCAGAGGCTGAAAATGAAACACTTTTACCGAGGGACGAGGACGTGCCTCCGAAGGGCTCCGCAGAAAAATGGAGACTGAGCAAGATGGCACCTTTGGGTGTGAAGAGGACCATGCATGCGTGGCAGCAATCCCAAAGGCTTTCTTTGAAAGCTGGGGAATTGCTCCGCGCAGGCTCCGTCGGTGCCAATGTCACCCATAAGTGTGGACTGACTTCCTGCTTGTTCCTGGAGAATGCTGATTCAGATGTGCCAAAAAGGGACTCCTGCTTTTCCCGAACTTCCCAACCTCTGCGCGTCATCTGCAAGCAGTGTTCGCAAGACGCTGGCTCGTGGTCAGGGCCAAGGCATTCTAAGCACCAATTATGATAGTCTGTGACACAGATAGTTTTGCCACACTTGGTGCATTTCTTAAAGCCACTAACTGGTTTAGACGTGCCGAAAAAGACCGCCTCGGCAAAGTCAAACTGAAAAACTGCCATGGGCAGGAAACCACCCTGAAGGGGAAAAAACATGCAAAAGCATTGAAAAATACAAAAATAACATATATTTAGGACTCTGCAGAAAAAAGAAGACCGGAGAATATGGCACTGCAGCGGGAGGGAAAGCAGGACTGCATGTGTGGTATACCTCCCAAAAGCTTTGTTTAGAAGCTGGGGAGTGTTCCGCTTGGGGCTCCATCGGTGACGTCACCCATACGGGAGGACTTATTGCCTGCTTGTTCACAGAGAAAAATAATAATGAAATTCAAGAAAGCATGGCATAAGCATAGAGGATCTCTAGCTGCAAAGAACTGAGGAGAGTATCAGAGATCAACAGGGGTCTAGCACAGGAATGAGTTTAATGATCCTTATCTACCATCAAATTCTATATACATTAATGAGAGCACAGAATGCATGGAACAATCTCCAGCAGAAGAGGTGGAGACAAAAACAATATAAAAATTCAAAGAAACAAGGTACGGGCAAGGAATAAGTTTGTGAACTATCTCAATGAACTTATAAAAATATTTGCAAATCTGTCAACTCAGCTAGACCAACTTTTTTTGCATCAGATTTTACATATGCATCAGATATGTATCTGATTTTGAATGAATTTTCAGTTTCATGGAAATTTGCTGTAGGCAGATCCTAAATCCCAAAGGAAAACCTCAAAAAAATCAATGACCATTACAGGTATACTCAATCAAAAAAAGTCATTGAAAATAGAACGTTGAGTCCTATGCATAAAACTCCACCATTTGTTTATTTAATCCTTGTAATCCTTTTAAATCACGTTAATGCACCTATTTTTTTATGTCGGGCCCCCCCGGCAAGAGAGGGAAGAAGAAAGCCTTTCCTCTCCACTCCGGGAAGTCCCTTTTAGTGAAAGAAAAGTTCATAGAAACCAAACCATCAGGTAGTGAAACATCACTTATCTCAAAACAGCGGCGATGTATAATTTTCCATGAGGGAATACAGCTTGCACCTGTACAGTGCAAGCTGTATTCCCTCATGGAAAATTATACATCGCCGCTGTTTTGAGATAAGTGATGTTTCACTACCTGATGGTTTGGTTTCTATGAACTTTTCTTTCACTAAAAGAGACTTCCCGGAGTGGAGAGGAAAGGCTTTCTCCTTCCCTCTCTTGCCGGGGGGGCCCGACATAAAAAAATAGGTGCATTAACGTGATTTAAAAGGATTACAAGGATTAAATAAACAAATGGTGGAGTTTTATGCATAGGACTCAACGTTCTATTTTCAATGACTTTTTTTGATTGAGTAGGCAGATCCTATGCAGACAAATTGTCAACTCCTTATCAAATGTCAATAAATAAGCTTGGATTTCCTCAAATTAAATGGAAAAGGTTAGTCAAAATTCTCCCAGCAAATCTAGGGATAAAGATCGTAAAATCTAAAATTTACCAGTTTCAACTTTTATGTGGAATATTCTGCACATCTGTACTGTAGAGTTCTAGAGTTCACTTCCATCAGGCCACAGCAGATTCTTACCTTTCACTGTGAGTTCTGCTGTGGATGTGTATGGTCCAACCCTGAAGGACACAATGCCGGAATCATCCTGCGTGACCTGTCTCAGCTTCAGTGTATGAGTCTTGTCTTTTTCAATTGAGATCTCATTCATTTCGTTGGGCTGCAAGACAATGTCCTGAAGCTTCCATTCCACGTTTCTGGCATCTTTGTGGGACACCTTACACTTAAAGATAACATTGTCTCCTTCAACCACTTCTACATCTTTAAGGCCACTGATTATCGTCACATCAAGTTCTGCAAAGTGGTAGTAGAAAGAGATGCTGTTTCAGATTTATGGAAGGCAAAAATACAAACCCCAAAATGAATAAATGTCAATGCTGTAATCGCTATGTAATGCACATTAGATTTTGTTATTATTATTCACTGAACCCAAAGGGCCTGTCTACTAAACATTAGCGTGTGCTATCTATAAAACACATGGCAGCAGATAGTAGGGTTGCTTACCTGTAACAAGTGTTCTCCTTGAACTGCAGGATAAATCATCCACACATGGATACTGTCATCCTGTCAGAGCTCAGAAGAGCTTAAAAGCTCTCTGGGCATGCTCTACTGCTCCTTCCCTTCAGTTCCTCTGATAACTTAAACAACTTCAACCATAAGTGGAGGTGAGAAGGATTGTGCGGATGATTTATCCCGCTATCCAAGGAGAACAGCTATTACAGGTAAGTAGCCCCCACTTTCTCCTTGGACAAGCAGGATATCATTATCCACGCGTGGGTGACTCAGTGTGCACGAGTCTTCAGTGTGCAATCTGTTTATGTTTATTCAATCACTTGATAAACCGCACCTTCATTATACCAGGGTGGTGTACAATCAGCAAAACAACTAGAAGATGACCAAAGCCGGAAAGTGAAAAAAAGTACAGTATTAGACAGGAAAGAAACACATGCACACAAGCAAAATCAAAGTAGGTAGAGGATCAGAGAGGGGAGGGCAATCAAGGACTAGTAGAAGGTCCAAAGGCAGAGCAGAAGAGGTGAGTTTTTAGGAGAGATTTAAATCTGCAAAGACTGTTTCTAAACGGAGTGCGGTGGGGAGGGAGTTCCATAGGGAGGGACCCAGGAACAAAAAAGCAGAGTGGCAAGTCGATTGCAAGCGAGCACGTGATGGAGAGGAGAGATGCAACTGGTTAATATGAGCTGAATAGAGACTGCAGGTCGATATGTGGAACTGTAGAAGTCTGCTAAGTACTGAGATGTTTGCGTATACATATGAAACCCTTGTCACCTGAAGTATTGCTGTACTATGTTGAAATATATAGGCCAGACCAGTACCAATAATGTTTTCTATACAATGTACACTACAGTGAATACTATTAGTTTAAATCAGTGGCGTGAAGGAATGATCATTACAATTGATAAGGTACAGAATATGATTTTCTAAGGATGGATGATATTATTTTCTCTCTAACATCTTGTCTACTCGGCTTAACTGTTCAAAAACTGATTTGTTTGGCTGCTCTTTCTTTTCCCTTTTTTTAAAGTTAATTGAAATACGAAGGTAGAGTGAATTATTTGAGCTGGGACCACCAACAGACAAAGATATCCACAGCATAAATTAACTATTGTGCAGCTACATGATACAGTGTTAGCTGTAGTGTTTGCAATGCTGTTGGAAGTCTCCTGAGTACTGCTTTTGTGCACTGCAGTGGTGCAGGGTGAGACATATTTCTCTGGTTCCCGAGGGATAAGTAGGTAGATTCAATAGGGGAAATGATATTGAAATGACTGACCATTTACAGGGTTTATGGAGGGGTTTCAGAAAGATCAGAGTGAACCGCATAGCCAGTAGCGAGAGGTAATGTGGTATAGCTTGTAGTGAGAAGACCTGGCATGATAGTTATCCTAAATTTTACCTGTGTCCGGGCTGTTTTGCCACTGAGGATTGGTGCTGGGGATCATCTGGCTGCTATTCCTGCCTGCCTGCCTGCTTGACATCAGGCACACCCACGGACAGCACGTTGTTTCAGCGAGGACCCTATTTATTTGGGCTGATTCAGTGTCCTATTGGAAACAGTGTCCAGGCTATTTTCCCGCTAAGGATTGGTGCTGGGGGTTATCTGCCTGCCATCCCTGCCTGCTTGCCTACTATCAGGAGTGGAGGAGTGGCCTAGTGGTTGGGGCAAGGTACTTCAGGTCGGGGGTTCAAATCCCACTAGAGGACAGCAACCTTGGGCCGGAAGGACTGGGGTTTCTAGTCCCACAGGTGCTCCTTGTGGTCTTGGGCAAGCCACTTAACCCTCCATAGCCCATGTTCCCTGTAAAATAGTTATCTCCAAGTTATAATGCCCTGTTCAATGTAATTTCAGTTTGTTCAATGTAAACTGTGCTGATGCCAAATAGCGTGGTATATAAGAGAATGTAAATAAATAAATCAATCAATCAGGTACACTCATGGACAGTCCATTGTTTCAGCAAGGGCCCTATTTAATCAGGTTATTCTATGGCACACAGCCATGCACTAAGGGGCATACAACAAGGAGTATGTTATGTCCCTTGTGAGCCCCTTCGGAGACCAGGTGGAGTGGCGGAAGGTGAGTCCCTTGTTGTAATCCTTGATTTGGCCTGCTGGGATGCCCGTTAAGAGAAAATCGAAAGGGGGCAAGCAAATGAAAGTTAAAGCAATGAAATCAGGCCCTATGCATAAACATGTTTCAAAACTTAATCAATCTGAGAAAGAGTAAGCCTGTCACAAGTATCTTCTTTAAGTGAAGGGGCTTCTTTGAGCTCCTCAAGCGGAATCCAGCCCTCCCACCTGGGTTAACTTTGAAAACAAGCTCTCCTATTGCTGGTCCTTTTGAAGAGTCTCTTGGAGGGGTTGTTTCCCCCTGTCTGGTACTGTTACATGTCAAATTGAGGAAGTTTCTACTTCTTTACCCTATGGCTCTTGAGTCTCTTTAACTGATATTTAGTGGGTGCTAACCCATACTGAGAAAATATTGACTACAACTATTCCTCAATTATGTGATTTCTCTCGAGAGACTGTTTCCTAATTTAAGGATGTGGATGTTCATATGTAGACTCTGGAGAAGAAGATCTCCATGATGGACTCCCAGGTGGCCTCTTTACAATCAGTGGGTGCCTCTTGTATTAAAGACAGCTAAATTTTGCATCATAAGTTGGAAGCTTTAGAAAATGCCAATCGCAATAAAAATTTGAGGTTCCTACATTTTCCTTTTACATGTATGTTCTCCACTGAGATTCTTTTAAGGAAAATTTTCAAAGAAGTTTTGCTACTGGTTGTTCCAGATAGTGTCTTAATATCTAAACTTTATTATGTTTCTGATAAAGTTGTTTACGAATCTTGCCTGATGAAAATGCTGTGGCTCTGGTTCCTAATTCTGAATTTTGTTTAACTGTTTTCCTAGAAGACTTGCAAGACAATATTTCCTTGAGAGCTACTTTGATGGTTTCTGTTGTAAATGGGAGTGATAAGTCCCTGATCTTGAAGCATTAATTTAAGGATAAGTATTCCCTGTTTTGTGGTTCTAAATTGCATAGTTTTCCTGCTGTACCAAGGGCAACCCAATTGAGAAGGAAACTCTTTCCTTTAAATCTAGGGTGCTTGCCTTGGCAGACACCTTTTACCTAAGATATCCTTGTAAGTGTTTTATCATGTTACAGGGTGCTAAATATGTATTTTTGAATCCCTCTCTCTTGGGGAAACTACTGATGGAGAAGGAGGCTTCAAGTCCTGCCTCCCAGGTAGGAAGGAAGTTTGTTAGCATCACCTTTTTGGAGCTGGCACTAAAATCGGGGTAAGAAACGTTTTACAGCTATATTATGTAGCTTTTGCTACTAATTGCTTATAGTTTGATATTCATTTGTGACGGTTATGTGCCTCTAAGGTGCACAGCCATTGCCGCTGAACGTTAACCCTGGATATTCAACCTAGGGACATATCCAGCCACCGGCATTGAATATCTGGGGTTGCTGCACAGCCGTACACAGTGCAGAAGCTAACTGTGCAACGGTGATATTCAGCCGCTGCCCGATTAGCTCCAGCGGCGAAAGTTGGAACAGCGGTTAGCATCAGGGCACATAGCAGCATTACTTGGGGACATTTATCAGCATTAACCATGTTAGTGCTGCTGAATAGTCCACTTAGGGGCATTTACATGGTTTACAGCTCTGTAAATCATGTAAATCTTTGAATATCGGGCCCTTAATGTTTATTTTCCTTTGTTAATGCTTATGCTCCCCGGAATGTGGGCTAAACATCACAGTATATTCTTTCTTTTTTTTGAACTATTTTTCTCTTTTGTGCATTTCCGTTTAACGGGGATGGATTGCTTTGTTTTAGTCAAACCGAATCTGTAAAATAATTGTTAAAATAAATAAATAAATAGATTTCACCTGTGGAGAATTAAGTTAAACTGTTGCGCTAAGACTACTGAGAAGCAAGTTTGAGGACTGATTGATTGGCTATTCTTTTTTTAAGTGCATTGTACTGACTAAAATCAACTCATTTATTCTTTTTTTTTTTTAAGGATCTGCATTAGAATGCTGATCATAACAGATTGTAAAAAAAGGACCAAATAAAAGTTTACTTTCAGCCATTCCATTGGAACAACTCTAACAATCACTACTACCACTATTAATCATTTATATAGCGCTACAAGGCATACACAGAGCTGAACAAGAATATATAGAAGACAGGCCCGGCTCGTTAGAGCTTACAATCTAATCAAGGCATAGTTGAAAAAGGTAAGGCCAAAACCTCTGCGGTATCTGCAGGGGGTGTTCCCAGCTTTCCCCCTGCAATCGGCCCCACAGCAGCATTAGATGCAGCTAACGCCACCTCATGCTTGGCTAATTTCTTCTTCTTTCTTTTCATACTGCTTGCTGACTGCATCTCTTGAAGTCCAACTTTTTTGAGATTAAAATAGGACTTTTGAATGCATGAGAAACAATGTATTGTTAATCTACCATGGGTTATTTTGTTTTTTAAATACTATGGTGAGCATATACAAAGGGATTTATGTGGTTTTCAGATCTGCAAACCGTGTAAATCCCACTCACCGGGACATGAATATCCCCTGCTAACCCAGTTAAATGTCTCGACATTAGCCAGTTAGTGACGGAGCATTCTGAGTCGGAGTGGGGGCAGCACTAGTAACTAGCGGGTCATCAGCAATATTCAGCTGCTAGCCAGTTAGCTAAAACAGCTAAGGTTAGGACAGATGAAAGGCTATCCTAACTTCAAGTGATTTCTCAATCCGGCCAGTGGCTGAATATCACCACTGACTAGCTTGCAAAAATACAATCCAGGCAGACTGGATATTCAGGGCCAGCAATGAATAAATTAAAGCGGCAATGGCCAGCTGCTTTAACAGCTCTGGCTGCCACTGCTGAATATGCCCCGCTATGTTTCTGCCTAAAAAACTTTCTGTGTATGTTGCCTGATTTCCAATCCAGATAGGAAGACCTCCAATGATTGAAGGGTAGACACAGACCACTTATTTGAACATGATTTTAGAAAAGTAATGGAATTAATTCCACTACCGTGTGGTCGCCAAGTCCAGCAAGCCACAAACTTTTAATTTCATTTCACACAGAACACAGACATATATGCTATGTTAAACCTTGATAAGGACATGGGGGCCGATATTCTGAATGGTTGACATTTAAACACCACAGCAGAGAGCCACGTTGCTTAAATATTGGCAGGATATTTAGTGGCAGTATCCAGTATGGAGCTATTGCTGAATATCCCGGCTGTGCAGCGCTAACCGGCGCTAACCTTTTAGGAAACTCAAGTTGCCCTAGAAGCATTGACATGCCTTCTCTCTGCCCACAGACCGCCCCTGCATTAACCGGATAGTGCCTATAAGTGCATTCATTCTGCAGGTTCTCATTACCTTTCCTCTCTAATCTCACTCTACAGTGTTCCCCTGGCAGACCCCTTTTATCTGTGCCCTTCTCTGCCACTGCCAACTCCATACTGCTTCATTCATTCCATCTTGCTGCTCCATATGCAAACAACGTGAGTCAGTATGTCAGGCTCTTTCTCTAGCTCTATTCAAATCCAGGCTAAAACTCCACCTCTTTGAGGCTACTTTTGGATCCTGATGCCCCCCACTCTCACTCTTTTGTTCACCATTTATGCGCATCTTACCATACTCTAGACCACAGTTTTGTGATTTTATTTGTCTTGATTAGATTATAAGCTCTGATGTCTGCTGTATAGCGCTGTGTACGCCTTGAAGTACTATACAAATAATAAGTAGTAGTAATAGTAGTAGTAGTAGTAGTATATTCAGCAGGACTATTCAGATAGTACCACTGAATATTGCAGTTATTACCCTTAGCCAGCCGGCCTCCTGTTGGCTGACTGGCTAAGGGTTCTGAATATCAACGCCATGATATATAGATGTTACATGTCCTGACTTAATACATTTTCAAAACAACAATGTTTTAAATACAGTATCCATGTTTCTTGAAGCTGGAAGAATGATTCTAAGCCTACATTGGGATATTTGGGAGCCCACAGTCCAGGCAGCCATCTGACTTCTGACTTCTCTGTTTCTACAAAATCAGACTAGAATATATAAAACTGAAGCAAAAGCAGTTCATGCAAGCGTGCACCCGTCCCTGAACAACAGTTTGGGCTGTAGTACCCTGCTCTCGAAGAAGTAAGGGCTGTGAGGAGTATCGACAACAATAAAAGGTAAAGGAAAGAAAATTACCCAAGCCTTGTACCCAGAATAAGGAGAACACTTGCACTTGAGTGCTTGTAGCACACCCGTTTCCTATCAGTGTGCATTCCTTTTAAGAGTATCGAGCGGCTTCTCTCATCAGTACAGGTCGACCGGCTGCTGTCACTGTAAAAGCA
Source organism: Ichthyophis bannanicus (assembly GCA_033557465.1). Classification (NCBI taxonomy): domain Eukaryota; kingdom Metazoa; phylum Chordata; class Amphibia; order Gymnophiona; family Ichthyophiidae; genus Ichthyophis; species Ichthyophis bannanicus. The sequence goes on from CM066031.1 coordinate 226,093,105, forward strand.
GCATAGCAGCAGGAAACATGTTCCCTCATGCTGTGGACATCCCCGAGGTGTAAATCACAAAATCAAAGAGCCTTTGTAAAATAAAATATACTGCCATGCAATGTTCCCTCTAATTTTCTGTAGGCTGTGTGCGCATAAAATATCAGCTGTGCAGCTTTTGAAGGAAGGTTAAATTTTTGTGCGCCACATAACGACACTCGGAGTTATAAACTTTAAAATTTGACTACACGTCAGAATACAGTATGCACACATTGATTTTAATCAAATTAAACAAAAATAGACGATTACTAAATGAAGTGGAAAATTTCTAGTAATTACAATCACAACTTTTAAATTTTAAGACGTCTGTGGTGTTTTCTATCTGAATCAGAACCATAATTTTTGTGCGCTCTGTTGTAAAGTATGTGCGCTCGCTCGGCGAGGTGTGTGCGCGCGCACACGCGCACAGCTTACAGGGAACAGTGCTGCCGTGACAGACTACTGCTTTAGCTGCCAGTGCAGCTCACTGGAAGGTTTGTCAGAGACAGACCCGCTAAATAACTTAAAAACAGGAGTTTCCCCCTATGCATGGGCTTCTCTCTGAGAACATTACAGCATACTGCCAGTTCTCCGTCGGTCTCTCCATTGCCTGAAAGGGCAGTAAAGCTCCCAGAACTGAAAAGACTTCAGGAAGGAGGATTTTATATGAATATATGTATTCTTAACAATCCTCCATCTCCATATGTTTGTTCTCAGATTTTGAAGTCACGCTGAGCTCTGACTCTTTAAGGGGTGCTGAAGTGACCGCTGAAAGGAAATCGTACTGAAGAGGATAGACAGAGAAGAGGCACGGCTGCCTACCTTATCCCGAAAACTGTTTAGCCTCTTGAGTTATTTAAGACCGTGGTGCTTAAAATAAGTCCCTTAGTCCTTGGGACGTTTGATAGTTTCGGCTTTTCCTGCAGGTACCCTCTTGGTGTCCCTAAGGACATTTTCAGCTTTGCCTGATAAATTAAGTTCATTCCCAAAGTCAACAGCAGAGTACTTCTAGGGGTCTCCATCACTGATCTGATAAGATTTTTTTGCCGCTACTGCCCTTTTCAGTTTTTAAATATGCTTGTGAGAAGAGAGAGTGCATCCGATATAGCTTTGTCAAGCAGATGATGAAGACTAAGAGGAAAACAATGACTGGGCAGAAAGGAGCACTACAGCATACCCCAAGAGCTTTTAAGCTCTTCTGGGCTCCAAGAGGGCGGATCCGCAGGCTAACGTTTAGTAAACAGGCCCCAGGGTTGATAAGACTTGTTTATGCAATTATTTAGATTTTATTTGTATAAAAATATTAGGGCTGATTTAATTATTTGTTTCAAATCTTGCACTGTTATTTGTATATATTTTAGCTGCTGCCTACTTCAAAGCTGCAACACATATTCTAAAATATTTTTGGCCCAGCAGTTTCCTCCTGTTTATTTGGGCTTTTACCTCAATTGGAACAGAAGTTGGGATCTGGCACCATAGAAACATGATGGCAGAAAAAGACCACATGGCCTATGTAGTCTGCCCTTTCATATCAACCACTGCAGCAGTCCCCCTTTTCCCTTTAGAGATCATCTGTGTTTGTCCCATGCTTTTATGAATTCAGATACTGTTCTCCATATCCACCATGAACTTTCCTTTGCAGTTAACTGGGGATTTTTCCCCTATTTTAAATTTCTTCCGAAGGTACCTAGCACAGTCATTGCAGTGACCGTTCTCAGCTAGGGGCCAACTACCCGATCTCATTCCAAATGTCTCTTACACAGCAAAGAACATGGTCTGCGAACCAAGGACAAGCAAGGATGAGGAGGATCCCACCACTGATGAACAACATGGAATCCAATAACTCCTCTACATCCTTGGACTGCCATTCTACTTCTTGGCCAAAACTGCTAACAGATGATGATGGCTAATGAGTGAGAGCAACTGATTTCCTCTGATTTAATTTCGGCATATGTTGCATTAGCCAGTTGGCAACAGCAGCTAGGCAAGCATTCAAATCTGTTGTCTGATCTTGGCCTATTCCAACACACAGTTGGATATTGCCTGCTAGCAAAAAGCAGTGTTGTAACTCTGGCTAAGATCAATAATAGGGCAAAGATAAATATTAAAAAGGCCTGGGGAATGTATAGAACCAAATCCTTTGTTAACAAATTTTCAGTGGCACTATAGAGATTGTGCTAATGAAAATCACACAAACCGCTTTGTACTTAGGACAGAGTATGGATGATGAAGGCCACCTACAGTATATATAGAAGAGAGATATTCAGGCACTATGAAGGTAATTTTATAAAGGCAAATTTTGCATGTATAATGCATTTTACACCTGTATAATGACACTTATAAAATTACCTCATTAATACAAGTACATGCAATGAGAAGAACATGCATTCTTGTATGCAACTTTGACATTCTGGGGTGGAATCTCAATTTACAAGAGTAAGGTGAAATTAGACCTTACCTGCTAATTTTCTTTCCTTGCGTCTCTCCAGTCCAGTCCAGACGCATGGGTTATACCCTATCACCAGCAGATGGAGACTGAGATCTACAGGTTTTGATGATGTCACACAATAAGGGTTCTGTGCATATCCTCTCATTCCAGTATTCTAATAACAAAGCAGACTCCCCAAAGGGAACTGTGCTATAAGTTTGCAAGCAACGCGTAATAACTATATACATTCAGAGAAAGATACAGAGAAATTAGAGTTATGCCTCTACAGAGAACCAAAAACAGACAAATCAATACTATTTTGGAACTTGCAGCTTTTATCCTGTCATCCTAAAAAGAATGAAGAGGAAGCACCAGATACATGCAACAGGTCACAAACATTCTTCCATATCCAAGCTCGCATAGAAAAGAAACTGAAATGGGTGAGTTCTGGACTGGATTGGAGAGACTCAAGGAAAGAAAAGTAGCAGGTAAGATCTAATTTCACCTTCCTTATCATCCTCCAGTCTAGGCCAGACACATGGGATGTACCAGAGCAGTACTCAATTTTGGGAGGGACCCGTGAGTCCAGCTTGCAATACTCATGCCCCAAACTGTGCATCCCTTCTTGCCTGATCATCCAGACAATAGTGGCATAAAAATGTATGAAGCAATGACCGAGTCACTGCTTTACAGATATCAATCGGTGGAATGAGGCTATTCTCGGTTCAAGAAACTGCTCGAGCTCTAATTGAGTGAGCTCCCGACTGGAAAGGATCTATGTTTAAGTAAATAAGTCGATGCAATAGCTTCTTTCAACCACCACATTATAGATGCTTTTGAAGTTGCCTCACCTTTGTGCAAACCTCCAAAAAGGACAAAGAGATGATCTGATCTTCTAAAGGATTTAGTATGCTTAAGATAGCACTGAAGGACTCTGCAGATGTCAAACAGGTGTAACTGATGATACTCTGCATCATCTTCCGAACCAGAAAACACGGGAAGAGTTACTGTTTGGTTAAGATGGAAAACTGAAACAACCTTTGGTAAAAATGATGGAACCCGTTGCAAAACTACTGTTTCTTTAGATATCATAAAGAAAGGCTCCCTACAAGACAAAGCTTGCAGCTGTGAGATTCTATATGCTGAGCATATGGCCACCAGAAAGACAACTTTCAACATGAGATCCTTCAGAGAAGCTTGAATCAGAGGTTCGAATGGAGGATCTGTAAGAGCTGATAGGACCAAATTAAAGTCCCATGACAGTAACATTTGCTGCATAGGTGGCCAAAGTTGCTTGACGGCTCTCAGAAAATGAACCACAACTGGATAAGAGGCCAGAGAAAGACTTTGAATCCTACCTTGGTAACAGGCTAAGACTGCCACCTGAACTCATAAAGAATTTAAGGCCAGGCCTTTATTTAGCAAAAGCTAAAAGGATGCTTGGGTGCATACGGAGAGGAATGGCTAGCAGAAAAAAGGAGGTGATAATGCCTCTGTATAAGTCTTTGGTGCGATCTCATTTGGAGTATAGTGTGCAATTCTGGAGACTGCACCTTCAAAAAGATGTGAACAGGATGGAGTCGGTGCAGAGGGTGGCTACTAAAATGATTAGTGGTCTTCATTATAAAGCATATGAGGACAGACTGAAGGATCTTAATATGTATACCTTGGCGGATTTTGGATTTCATACCTGTTCACCCTCGCGGTGGAAATCGTCTTCAGGCACTTCAAAGTCTGGAGCAGAGATGGATTTTTTGCCTGGAATCTGTTAGTCCAAAGGGACTGAATATGCAAGTTGACTGGCATACAGTTTCTTGACTTTTTTCAAAGTTTTTCCATTTTTACCAATCGGTGGTTCTAGGGGGTGGAGCTGTAAGCTATGAACCCTCCCTATGTACCTGTGATTGGTTCCTGTTGCATCGGCTGATATGATCACCTGGCACTTTAGCGGAAGTCTTTGAGGCTGCTCCTTTTAAATAAAGCCGGTTGCTGTTTTTTGGCTTTAAAGCGCTGAGGTTATTTTGAACAGCGGTTTTTGACCTGAAGCAGGGGATATAAAGTTCTTTGATTCCCCGAAACGTGTCACGTCGTCCTTCCGCTACTTTACTATGCAGCCTTTCTTATTCAGCTAAGTACTGCCTTCTATGGCTTTTTTGACAACATAAATTTAATGTTTTAATTAATAAAATGGACGGGCTACAACAGCACTAGGAGTGCTTCCTTCTGCTTGGTTGGCCTCTCCGACAAAAAAATTCAGATTTTTGCTGTAAATTATTTAAGCAATAAGGGCTTCTAATTCCCCGGTTTTTGTGTGATATGATGATTTTGGTTCACTGGGGGTGTGGTATTTGATTTTGTTTGGTACCTTAGAGGAAAGGCAGGATAGAGGTGATATGATTGAGATGTTTAAATACCTTCGTGGCATAAATGTTCAGGGAGAGAGCCTCTTTCAATTGAAAGCAAGTTCTGCTATGAGGGGACATGGGATGAGGGTGAAGGGAGATAGATTCAGGAGTGATATGCAGAAATATTTATTTACGGAAAGAGTAGTGGATCCGTGGAATAGTCTCCCAGTGGAGGTGGTAGAGATGAGGACAGTAACTGAATTCAAAAAAGCATGGGACAAGCACAGAGGATCTCTAAAGGTAAAAAGGGGACTGTTGTAGTTGTTGATATGGAAGGACAGACTAGATAGGCCATGTGGTCTTTCTGTCATCATATTTCTATGTTTCTAAACCAGCCTGTAAAAAGGACAGTACATCTTACAGCAAGACCGAGATAGCCTGAATGCCTTTTTCCTCACACCAGTTCTCAAAAATACGCTAGATTCTAATAGATGATAAAGAAGTTGAACGCATTCGAGCTCGAAGTAACATTGCTATCAACTTCACAGAATAACCTTTCTTCCTTAGCCTAGCCCTTTCAAGAGCTAAGCCATAAGTGAGAACCGAGCCACTTTCAGCATAAGAATCAGACCCTGCAACAGAAGATTGTCCAGAACAGGAAAGCGCCACGGCACATCCACCATCAGCCAGACCAGGTCTGCATACTAAGGTCTTCGAGACCAGTCCAGCACTACTAAAATCACCATTCTCCAATGTGTTTCTATCTTCTGAAGCACTCAGCCGATCAGAGGCCAGGGCGAAAACACATACAGGAGGCTGTCCTTTGGCCACACATGAGCTAGAGCATCTAGACCTTCAGACATTCTCTGTTATCTATGATTGGCGGAAACCAATCCCGTACTATTCTGAGAAACACTGACTCCTCCAACAACCACTCCCCTGGGTCCAACTGATAATGGCTGAGGAAGTCGGCCCATATGTTTTCATTTCTAGCCATGTGAGCTGTTGACAGAGATAGTAGATGTGTCTCTGCTCACTGAAGAAGTGGAGATATCTACTCCACCAAAACTGCGCTCCCTGTGCTGCCCTGATGATTGATATAAGCTACCATGGTTGCATTATCTGAGAAGATCCTCACTGCCTTGAGCTGTACCAGAGGGAGAAAGGCCATCAGAGACAGAAAAACAGCTCATATCTCCAAGCAGTTTATGGATCAACTGCTCTCCTCCTGAGAAGATCAACCTTGCACTACTTGGGACAGACAATGTGCTTCCCACCCGTAAAGGCTGGCATTGGTGGTCACTACCACTCATTCTTGAGACTCCAGCAGCATCCCTGTCTCTAGTTTTGTTGAGTTCATCCATCAGTATAGACTCATCCTTGCCTCTCACAGGCATGGTAAACATTTTGAGAGAGCATGTCTCTCGGAGACCACCTGGACAACAAGACCCTTTGCAGAGGTCTCACATCTTTATCTTTATTCATTGCTTGATATACCGCCCAAACGTATGCGTCAGGGCGGTGTACAATATAATCAATTAAAGTAGAAAAAGGAAAAGAATGCCATTATTTAGACAGGACAGAAGGAGACAGAGGAAGATATTTGAACAGAACATGAGGGAGAGAGATAGGCTTAATAGAGGTACTGGTGGAGAAAGCTAACCTTAAGGGTCTGGGAGGTCAAATGCCTGCTGGAAGAGGTGAGTTTTGAGTGAGCACTTAAATCGTTGAAAAGACAGTATGAGTCTTGGCCCATGGAAAAGATCCAAGGTCACCGCCATGGTCCCCAGGAACTGAAGGTAATGCCATGCAGATGGAGACCGTATCCGAGAAAACTTCCAGATTTGATCCTGCACCTTTTTGGCTTGTTCAGTTGTTAGGCATACCCGGTCTATCCTTGTATTGAAATGAGCTCCAGGATAAGTCAGATCTTGAGTGGGATTCATAGTTACATATAGTTACATACAAATTGCTTTTGTTGAAATTGATAACCACCCCAGTTCTTGGAGGAAGGCTATCACTCATTGCGTAGCTTCTTGACTTTCCTGCACAGATTTTGCTCTGATTAACCAATCATCCAGAAATGGATGGATCAAAATTCCTTCCCATCAAAGGGCAGTTGCCACTACTATCATCACCTTTTGTAAACGTTTGAGGCACCATGGCAGACTAAAAAGTAAGGCTTGAAACTGGAAATGCCCCATAGGAACTGCAAAGTGAAAGTAACACTGATGGTCTGGATGAATGGGAATATGCAAGTACACCTTTGTCAGATCTAGGGAGGTTGAAAACCCGTCCTTCCTTATGGCCACTATAACTAATTGTAATGTCTCCATATGAAAATGAGGAACCCTCAAGGCTTGTTTGACATGCTTGAGATTCAGAAGTGGGAGAAAGGAACCTTCTTTCTTGGGTACCTTGAAATAAATTGAGTATCGACCATGCTTGAGCTGGTCCAAAGAGACCTCGACCACTGCCTGCAGTTGGATCAGCCTCTCAAGCGTATCTGCTACTGCTTTTCATTTGATAGGAGCTTTGTAGGGTAACAACATAAAGGAGTCAGGGAGGGGCTGAAGCAAGTCCAGTGCACAGTCCTCTTGAACCACTTCTAGCACACACTGGTCGGATGTAATCTGGACCCAAGCGGTGTAGAAGGTTCCTGGCCGACCTCCTACCGGAATCAACTCCACCTGGGTCCCCGTCATTTAATTGGAACTTTTTGGAGGCACCTGTGGCTCAAGTATAATAGCCTTTACCTGCTCCTCTACCCCCTCAAAAGGGCTGCCCCCTGGAAGGGATAGCAAGATAATTGAAAAGGCACAAAAAGGGCTGCATGGAATCTTCAAAAATCCCTGACATGGCCCTCTGCAGGAGCCATAGACTTTCCACTCTTAGGCTTATCTTCCGGAAGTCTGGGGATCTTGGATTCTCCCAAGTCTTTAACCAATTTATCTATTGTCTCTCCAAAGAGAAGTTTTTCTTTGAAAGGAAGCTTACTAAGACTTGTTTTTGAAGCTATATCTGCAAACCAATTGCAGAGCCAGAGAAACCATCGAGCTGAGACCATGGAAGCCATATTCTTGGCCGAGGATCTGATCAAATCATATAAAACACCTGCAAGATAAGTGGATCCCGATTCCAGCTTAACAACCTCCAACAATGTTTCCTGAGGACCGGGATCAGACTCTGGCAAACCCTGAGTCCATCTTAAACAGGCTTGTGCCACATATGCTCCACAAATGGACATCTGTAATGCTACAGCACTAATCTCAAAAAACAGTTTTAACAATGTTTCATTCTTTCTGTCCTGAGCATCTTTCAATACTGCTCCACCCTCTATGGAAATTGTGGTCTTTTTCATAACAGCAGAAACCAGAGCATCCACCTTCAGCAATTTTAGGAAGTCCTTCTCAACTGGCAGAATCGGGTACAAATGCGACATAGACCTAGCCCTATAAACTGGCCTCTGGTATCTCTCATTCTGCTTCAATCATCTCCTTAATGACACTATGCACTGGAAAGGACCTCTGAGGCTTCCAAATACCCTGCAACAAGGGATCCTCTAGCGTCCCCTCTTTCACTGGAGAACCATGAGGTAAATTAAGCACTGCTAAGGACTGAGCAATCAGGACTGTCAACTTTTCCCGTCCAAAGACTCTGATTGTAGAGTCCTCTCCTAGTGGAATCTCACCTTCTTCAAGCTCAGTACCAGAGGGATCTCCTCAGACTAGAAGGACCCTCAAAGGGATTTTTAGAAGCTTCCAAAAGGACCAAACCCTGGTCCTGCCATGAGTCGGTCCTCTACCCTATTGCATTTAGCTGCTGGTTCTACAGCATCTTTAGCCATTGAGATTGATTCAGGACTTGTGCACTTCTTACCAACTTTGTGAGGAGAGGCTTGCACCAGTCCCTGTTTCATCATGCAGAGGGCCTGGTGCAAAAGCAATACAAACTTTGTAGAAAAGGGTATGGCCGACACTGAAGAACTTCCCCTGGATTAACTGACCTTAAACATTGCCCCCTAAGGACCCAGAATGGTCTTCTGAACTCCAGAGAAGTCCCCCAGTTCTCCTTCATTTGTTGAAATCATGGCCACACTTCCCACCAAAACCGCAGTGTGCCACAGCTGAGGAGAAACTTGAGTAAGGGGTAATTTACTTTCTGACATCGGCGCTTCTAAATTCTCCAGTTTAGACCGCTGGATAAAATCCTCAGCGTCCTCTACACATCCGCGGCAAAAACCTGCTGCCAAAAACTGGCCTCAACAGCAGCCACGCAGACTGCTCGAGCCATTGGCATGCTGTGAGCTACGGCTGAGTTTAACATCGTTAAAAAGTTACCTGAGCCCCTCTCACCACTTTAAAGAGGGAAATACTGCCGGAACCGATATTTCAATCCAATGGTTCCTAAACACTGCAGCCAATTTCGTTGCTTTCAGTTTGTCTTTTTTTTTTTTTTTGCCAAAGAAAATTAAAGGGCCAGGCCCTGTGCTATAGACACCAACTGAGCCACATCTCAAAAGTTGGGGAAGGGGAATAGAGGATCCCCAAACACTTCAAATAATAGTCTGAAAGATGAGAAGGAATAGTGTGAGGGAGGGACTTGGAATAAGGTGAAATTAGACTTACCTGCTAATTGTTGTTCCTTGAGGAACTCCAGTCTAGTCCCGAACCTCTGGGTTTAAGCACCTCCTCTCGCAGCTTGGAGACTGAGCACGTCACCTTTTTGGTGACACCAGTATAAATAGTCCAGGGACCACCTCCTTGCTCCAGTAACCTATTGACAAAGCAGACTCATCAGAGAAATAAATAAGTAGATATTGTTAACTTAATTTTTATATAACTGTTTAACTGTATAAATTTGCCTAACACCGTTACCCGGCAATTTACCAGGAAACCTCTATGTATGCTCCTGCTTAGGCTTGCTTCGCCCTTTCCCTAGGACCTCCTAGCAGGTACTGTTAATACTGTTAAGTAGTTTATCACCCCCTCCTCCCAGAATGGACTGCAGCTAAAGCACAGTTACTTACCTGTAACAGGTGATCTCTGGGAACAGCAGGAATAAGTCTTCACATATGGGTACGTCGGTACCGACGGAGCCTGCACGGGAATGTTCCCCAGCATCCAATCAGAAAGCTTTTGGGAGCATCCCTCGCGCCTGCGCACTGCCTTCCCGCCTTTCCCACTGCCTCTCCTCAGTTGAGTTTCATAGCTGAGACAAAAGGAGAGAAAGAGGAAAGGAAGATAGATAGATAGATACAACTCCTAGGGGAGGTGGGTGGGTTGTGAAGACTTATTCCTGCTGTTCCCAGAGATCACCTGTTACAGGTAAGTAACTGTGCTATCTCCAGGAACAAGCAGGAATGAGTCTTCACATATGGGGACTCCCAAGCTATAGATGCCAGAGGGAGATCCCATAAAATGCGTGTCCCTGGATCAGGACTGCAGCCCACATATGGATCTCCGGCATCCCATGAGGGATGGTGGGTAGGAGTTGAAAGGAGAGGAGCTGTATGAAAAAACAGCAAAGTTAAGGACTACAGGAGAGGAGTCCTTGGTATGTATGATAAGTAGCATTAAAATTTATTTAATGAACAATCACAAAAGGGATCTTACCTACTAGATTGTAGGAAGTAGAGAGGGTGATGGAGTCTACTGGAGATTCAGTAGAGGAATCCTCAAGGTGACCTCACAGCAGTGAGGGTGAAGGTCCAAATCTGGAATTGGCAGGTGACCCAGGTGTCAACTGGGGTAGTATCAGAACGGCAGGTCTTCAGTGGAAAGCTTTATGGAAAAAAGCTGAAAACTCTTTTAGCTACAGAGTCCTTAACATTTGGGAGTAAAAGAGGAAGACTGACCGATTTGGACAACTAGCCCAGTCCTGGAGGGAAGAAGGGGTATGGAGAAAAGCCCGTATTCCCAAGGAGGACAGATGTGTGAAAGGTTGAAACCTCAGGACTACTGAAGATCAACACTGTCCTTTCTAGCTGGTGAGAGATAGGAAAGATATTGAAGCATGCTGCTTCAGGGATAGCGAAACCTAGAGTAAAGTGGAAGCTGTTAGTACCACAGCAGTGGTTGTGTGCAAAACAGCCCCCACATACCGAGGGACAGTATGAAGATATGCAAGACCACTGTCTGGAATCTATAAGAAGGAAAAACCTTTATAGCATAGACAGTTAGGGAGATAGAATGTAACATATATCTACCTATAAAAAGCATCTCGACAGATACATATATATATATAGAGGGATATATATATATATGTATATATATATATACACATATGGATATAGATATGTGTATATAGATATATATATACATATAGGGGCATAACTTATGCACACACAGCTGACAGACATATGTATGTATAGAATATATAGAGATATATAAGTCTGAAGATACATGTCTGCAACTAAGCCCCATAAGCACATTCACATGAGAGATGTGAAGGAGGAAGATTCATCTAATAACAAGCAGGTGGAACCTAACTGTATTAACTGTAAATATATCTTCTTAAGTATAAAATCATCCATTGTTATCAATCCCCGATCATGGTTGTTAGTTCTACCGCTACAGTTGTATATATTATCTGTATCATAGTTAATTGTTACTTGTTATCTAGTTATATTACCTATTTGTTTCCTTGTTCCTTGTAAACAGTTGTAATATACTGTACTATATTGTTTCATGTAAACCGTCTTGACTTGTAGAAAGACGGTATATAAAAACTTAAATAAATAAATAAATATAGAGAATCTATTCCTCTGGGCTAAGAGGTAGCAGGAATGCTATCCAGTAAAATAACCAGGATGGTTGCGTGAAAAAACAGAGGATAATATCAGTCTGTAGAGAGCAAGTCGGGAGTTCTGTAGAACTCTGACATGGTAAATGGACAGAAAACGCATAGAAGGAGATACCAGGATGACCCACTGGGGGGACAGCGAGGTTACTTACCTGTAACGGGGGTTCTCCGTGGACAGCAGGATAAGTCAGCCACACCTGGTGACGTCCTCCGGTGGCGCCAGTTCGGAAGTGCTCTCTAAAGATCAGATTACCTGCTCAGGTAGCCCACCTCCCAGGACCGCCCTCAGCCTGGTCAGTTGTTTCCCAAGCTAGGATTTCCCGGCTAGGCGGTCCTTCATGCGGACCTCCTCCAGGGGAGGTGGGAGGGATTGTGTGGCTGACTTATCCTGCTGTCCACGGAGAACCCCCGTTACAGGTAAGTAACCTCGCTTTCTCCATGGACTGCAGGATGGCGTCAGCCACACCTGGTGACTCCCTAGCTGCGCGAAGCGCGCTGTGGTGGAGGAGGGAGGCGTGAAGAAGGCTACAGGAGCATGAGTTAAGGACTTTACTCGACAGTGCAACATTAGTGCAAAACAGAACTTTACTCTACAGTGCAGCATTAGTGCAAAACAGTTCAGACTTTACACGACAGTGCAACATGAGGCAACACAGTGCATATAGTGTAACAACAGTGAACATGAGTGCAAACAGTGCAATAGTGCAATCAAATTGGGTGCAACCGCAAACACAGTGTCAGAATAACCATCACTCACAACAGGGTGCCACGTCAACAGAGTGGTGGCAACCGTTACAATAAGGTCAGAGAAACGTCTTGAGCTGAGGGGCTGCTATTTATGGCCCAGCTTGGCGGTGTTCCATGGCCGTAGCGAGGACAGCGTTGCCGAGCGCGCAGCTCTCTTGCGACCTGAGGTCGAGGCAGTAGTGTTTCTGAAAGGTATGCGGGGAGGACCACGTAGCTGCCTTACAGATGTCGGTCAGGGGCACTGACCGAAGGTTGGCTATTGAGGCGGCCAACGCTCGCAGCTGGTGCGGACCCACTCTTGGACCTGGGCGTAGTCCGGTAGGGTCAAGACAGTAGGAGACGCAGGAGGCGACCCAATGGGAAAGAGTTCTCTTGGTGACTGGTTGCCCGGGCCTGGTTGGGTCGAAGGAGATGAACAGCTGTTCGGACTTCCGCGCGGGCAGTGTCCTGTTAAGGTAGATCCGGAGGGCTCGGAGACAGTCTAAGGTGTGTAGACGGCGCTCCTCCTCCGAATGGTGTGGTTCCGGAAAAAAGGAAGGCAGTTCAATGGACTGGTTCACATGGAACGCTGATGGTACCTTGGGGACGAACTTGGGATGCGTCCTCAAAGAGGCCCGGTCAAGGAGGAGCTGGGTGTATGGCGGGTGCGCCACCAGCGCTTGTAGCTCACTGATTCTCCGGGCGGAAGTGATAGCCACCAGGAACAATGCCTTCCAGGAGACGTACTTCATGTCTGCAGATTCCATGGGTTCGAAGGGGGCCTGTGTAAGACCATGCAGGACTACTCCGAGGTCCCAAGGAGGTATAGGAGGTCTGATTGGGGGTTTTAGATTTGTAAGTCCCTTCATGAAGCGCGCCGTAAGGGGCAGGGCAGCGATGGAGTCGGCCCCGTCCACGGGGGCATGGAGGGCTGCGATGGCGGAAAGATGCACCCGGATGGACTGTGTTTGGAGGCCACTGTCGGAGAGGGAGCTGAGGTACTGCAAGACGCAGGGAACAGGGCATGAGACAGGGTCGAGGCCTTGTTTTCCGCACCAGATGCTGAACCTCTTCCATTTGAGACCATAGGATTTTCTGGTGGAAGGTCTCCGGGCTGCCAGGACGACATCCTGCACCGCCATCGGGAGTTGTAGAGCGGCCAGGTTCATCCGTTCAGCCTCCAGGCAGTGAGCGATAGGGCCTTGAGATTGGGGTGTCTCGTGTGGCCCTCGTTCTGCGTTAGGAGGTCGGGGCGGAGCGGTAGGTGTATGGGGCCGTCCTGTGCGAGGCGCTTCAGGAGCGCGAACCACATCTGTCGGGGCCAAAGGGGGACTACCAGGATGACTTGTGCTTTGTCCTGGATGATGCGCTGCAGCGTCGCTGGGATAAGGGGGGTTGGTGGAAAGGCATACACCAGAGACCCCCCCCAGTACACGTCGAATGCATCCCCTGATATTCTCTTGTCGGACGGGCGCCTCGAGCAGAATTGCGGGCACTTGGTGTTTTGCTCCGTGGCAAAAAGGTCGACCTCCGGGACTCCCCACCTCCGGAAGAGGGAGCTGGTGACCTCCGGTAGGAGAGTCCATTCGTGGGGCTGTAGCTGTCTGCTCAGCTTGTCGGCGAGGACGTTCAGGTGACCAGGAAGGTAAGAGGCGCGTAGCCAGCAGTTGTTTTGCAGGGCCAGCGCCCATATCTCCAGTGACTCTTTGCAGAGGGAGCGGGAACTGGTGCCTCCCTGCTTGTTGATGTAGAACATGGCTACTTGATTGTCTGTCTGGATGAGGATGGACAAACCTCGAAGGTGTGGGAGGAACGCCTTGAGGGCGTATTTGACCGCCCGCAACTCGAGGAGGTTGATGTGCAAATGTTTCTCTTTGGGTGACCAAGGGGCTTGCGTGCTGAAGTGGTGGAAGTGCGCTCCCCAACCGGAGCAGGACGCGTCCGTGGTGAGGACCGCTTGGTGTCGCGGTTGATGGATCTCCTTGCCTACAGACAGGTTCGTCTGTATAGTCCACCAGCGAATCTGTGCCTGGACTTTGGGCACCATCGGAATGCGGGAAGACAGGGCCTGAGTGTGTTGATTCCAGTGGGTCCGAAGGTGCCACTGGAGCTCGCGCATCTTCATCCGTGCCGCTGGGATGACTGAGGTTGTGGCAGCCAGTTGACCTAGCAGGCGTAGGAGAGACCGGGCTGACGTATCCGAAGTTGTCATTAGGCTGGACGCCAATGATGTGATGGTGAGCATCCTGCGGTGCGGAAGGTAGGCCTTGGAGGATTGCGTATCGATGACAGCTCCGATGAACTCCAGCCGCTGAGTGGGGCGGAGCTGCGACTTGTTGTAATTGATCACGAATCCCAGGGAGGAGATCAGGGTAGTCGTCGTGTGGAGAGAGAGCAGCAGCTGCTGAATGGAGGGTGCAGCGATGAGCCAGTCGTCCAGGTAGGGAAAAACTGCAATGTCCTGTTTGCGGAGGTGAGCCGCTATTGTGGCTACACACTTCGTGAAGACACGTGGTGCCGGAGATAGTCCGAAAGGGAGAACTCTGTACTGGTAATGACGTCCCAGAACATGGAACCGAAGGTACTTCCGGTGCGCTTTGTGGATGCGGATGTGTGTATAGGCTTCCTGCAGGTCCAGAGATGCTAGCCAGTCCCCGCTCTGGATCAGGGGAAGGATGGTGTTGAGTGAGTACATCCTGAATTTCTCTTTGGTGATAAACCTGTTCAATTTGCGCAGGTCCAGGATGGGGCGTACCCCGCCCGATCTCTTCGGAATGAGGAAGTACCTCGAGTAGAACCCCGTGTGTATCTCGGATGGGGGAACCTCCTCTATAGTGTGCGAGGCCAGCAGGTGTAACAGCTCCGTTGCCATGGCAGGTTGGAGTTGAGGGGGAGTTTCGCTGATGGGTTTGTGGCGTTGGCAGGGTGGCGCAGAGAACCGTATGCGGTACCCCTTGCAGATGATTCGTAACACCCAGGCGTCCGAGGTAAGGTTTTCTCATTCTGGCACGAAAAAGGAAAGGCGTCCCCCAATCTGGGGTGGTGCCTTTCCATGACTGTCAAAAAGATGGTCCGTTCTTGGCGGGCTGCGAGTTGCCGCTCTTCTTCGGTCTGCGGTCACGTTGGGACTGACGTTGCTGCGGAGGTCCTTGGTAGGAGTTAGATTTATATCTGTGTCCTTGCCATTTCCTGTTTGAGGAGTACTTCTTGTTGTAAGAGTAGTACGGTTTCCGCTGGTAGCTGTTCTTTGAAGAGCTGCCGGCCCGTTCCAGGCCATCCTCTGCCAGGGCCTGCAGGGTAGTGCAGTCCTCTTTCATGTTGTTCACGGTATCCGTGACCTTGTCACCAAAAAGTGATTCGCCCGAGCAGGGGGCATCAGCAATCTTGTCGTGGGCGTCGTCTCTGAGTCCAGATGCCCTCAGCCATGCCCATCTCCTAGCGGATATGGCTGTACCTGCCATCCTTGCGGACGTATCGAAGGCGTCGAAGGCAGTACTTGCTAGGTGCTTGTTGCATTCAGACATGTCGGCGAGGGCGGAAGACAAGGTGGCTTGCGCCTCTTTTGGTAGAGTGGAGACGGCAGTCTTTATGGATGCCATGCAGGCGTCTTGGAAAAGGACATGCTGGAATTGGTGGGCAGCAATGCATGCGCTGAGCATAGCCCCTTGGTAGACTTTCTTCCCAATGTCATCAAGGAGCTTCTGGTCCCGTCCGGGCGGATTATTGGCTTGGGTGCGCGTAGACTTAACCCTCTTCAAGGCGGAGGAGACTACTATCGACTGGTGCGGTAGCTGTACCTTTTGGAACCCTAGAGTGGGTTGAAGCAGGTACTTGGAATCCAGCCTTCTGGAGGTCGCACGGCCAGATGCCGGTGTAGACCAGAGTCTCATGTGGCTGTCACACAACTTCTGATGTAGCGGTAGCGCAAATGGGGTCTTTGGGACTGCCAGGTACTTCAGGACCTCTGGTTCCGCCTCGTCGGGAGCGCCGGGAGAGGACAGTGCGAGTGCCGCAGCCACTTTGCTGAGGAAATTGGGGTATGTCAAATCCTCTTGGGGTGGCGGAGGGCCGTCAGGCTCGGGAGAGTGTCTGTTCTCTGACGCCGGGCGATCCGCGGAGCCCACTACCGCAGCTTCTTCCTCCTGGTCCTCGGCGGCGCTGTCTGGGGAGCGCTCCTCCAGATGCGCTAGCGGTGGCTCGTGGTGCACGAGTACTTCTGCCACTTTATTTGTTGCCCTTTGTGGGACAGGTGCCAAGTTTGGCTCTGCCACATTAACTGTTGTCTCTTGTGCAGGTGGCAAGTTTACCTCTACAGCGGTGGCGATGCACGGTGGCGCCGTGGCAGTAGAGGGCACAGTTTGCTGGACAAGTTGAGCCAGGAGGTGCAAGATGGCTGAGGAGTTGGAGGGATCGGACGACCTGGAGGAGCTTCTCCTGGATTTGTAACGCCTGGAGCAGTGCTTTCTGTGGTGTCCATGGCTCCTGCGGTGATAACGGCTGGATCCGGAGGAGTCGCTGCTGCTGTAGGAGTGCTTTCTGCGCTTGTGCGAACTCCGGGAGCTGCCGCGGTGAGGAAACGCATCTCCCTCCCGTTCCCGGCTTCTCTGCCTCTTGCGGGAGCCGTTCCGATGCCTGCTGGAGCCCTCAGAATCAGAGTCATCGCTGACTGTGGCTGCAGGGAGATGACGTGCAGAAGCTGGGGTCGCGTGCTGATGACGTCGCGAGTGGGAGGGGCCAGCATTCTTGGCGTTCTGGGAGGTGGAGGGTTCACCGGGGGCGCCATCTTGACGTACCTCGTGGTTGAGGGGTGTCGCGTGGCCCGAAGAAGGGAGGCAAGCCCTCACTGCCGGTTCTTCTGCTGCAGGAGGCATCCTGGCCGCAGCGTGAGGAGTCGTCGTCTCAGGAGCCGGGCCGGAGGTGGAGGCCTCTACAGGCATACCTTGGGCCTTAGCGGCGGCAGCGGCGGCAGCGGCAACATGCTGCCTCGGGACCTCATGGAGATGTGTAGTGCTTAAGCAGCGTACACATAAGCCGTGCAGGTCCGCGCTGCTTAATTTCTTGCCACAGGGGCATTTATTGAGGCCCGGCTTGGGCATGGCTGGTGAGTTGAATCTTCTTTCTTCTGATGAAAATGTGGAGAGCAGGGTTCCGTCTTGTCGGCAAGGCGGAAGGAAGTAAACTGACCAGGCTGAGGGCGGTCCTGGGAGGTGGGCTACCTGAGCAGGTAATCTGATCTCTAGAGAGCACTTCCGAACTGGCGCCGCCGGAGGACGTCACCAGGTGTGGCTGACGCCATCCTGCAGTCCATGGAGAAACAGGGGTATCATGCGTTACTAGTAGAATTTGTGCTGTCCATGAGGAGTAGGATAGCATGAGGCCAAGCTGTAAGGAAAAAAGAGCATATTCCTGCAGGACTGGGAAACTCCTTGGACATTCACGCAGAAAAAGCTTATATCCTGCATTATAAACAGGAGAGAAGAGGGTGTGAAGAACCCTCACAGTCATGGAAAATGACTGATAAGCCTTTTCTACTATATAGAATAGCCATCAGAGACAAAGTTCAATGCTCTCTAGCAAGGGCCCATAGTAGAAAGCTTCTCTGAAGATTGCAGAGAGCATTATGCAGGAGAATTAGGAGATAAAACTGACAGTAGGTCAGCTGTGTTGCCACATCCAAGGAAATGGAGATGGCCAGAAAGAAGATAATGTGAGAAGCCTGAAGTGAGTAGGGTTATCCAAGATAGAAGAGGACTGTCTTGGAATCACTACTAAGGCTAGACAAAAGTAGTGGAAGACAGACTGGAAACTTGTGGGAAAGTACCAGTAGTTCAATCACTAGAACTCCTGCATGAAACAGCAGCTGAAAGAGACAGCAGAGAGAATCTTTCTGTGTAAAACAGAGAGAACAGACAAAGGGAGAGGGATATTCCTATCCCTGTCTGACAGCTGTCCAGAGAATTTATTCTAGGAAAAAATTCTACACTGGAATGAAAGGCTAGAGAAGCTGTCCAGTATGGTACCACTCATTCAGGGGAAAACCTGGAGGAGAGGGTAGAGAAAACAGGTAATTAAGGGGTGACTTACCATATGGTGAGTCAGTGGAGGAAAAAATGTTCATGGTGGGACAGAAACTATCATGGGATAGTTGTTAACTTCTCTTCTTGGTAGGAAGAAGAGGAGAGATCTGTAACCCATGGACAAGAAATATCCTGAGAAAGGAAAGCACATGAAGAGTTTTAAAGAAAAAAAACAGTGAACAAACATCTGCTAAGAAGAAGTTAACTGTAGGTAGCAACCTTCAAGAACCTATGGTTGCTGGGTATGCTGAGACTGGCTTGAGTTTGGATTCTTCAGACCAGGACGAGGTGTCCCCTGCTTGGGTACATCTGGATGATGGGCAGAAGAGTGAAACCTTCTTTTCTTAGGGAAAGAAGGTTTGGTAGGACATTTCCTACCTCCTGGGGAAGAAGAAGGTTTAGGATGGTCCCTAAAACCAGGGAAGTCAGTGGAGCAATGAGCAACCTGACGTAAAGCCTCTTTATTGAAGAGATTTTCTCCAGTACAAGGAGAATTTCCCAGTGTGTGTTGTGCCCATCTGCTCAAATCTGAAGCTTGGAGCCAGGCTCTACGACGTGCTCCTATGGCAATAGCAGAGGATCTGCTAACAGACTCAAAAGAGTCTAGAGAAGCACGAGAAAGAAAGCAAGAGATATTTTGGCTATGACTAAGAAGCAAGGAACAGTCTGCAGCCTTAGGTTCTGATAGAAAAGGAGTCAAAAGAGATAATTTCTTTGTGACCTCCTGGAGAGATAGACTCAAATAAAAAATATAAGAGATAATCCTTGATGCCAGCATAGATGTTTGGAAGGTTTGACGTCCAAAGGCATCTAGAGCTTTAGATGCACGACCTGGCGGATAAGAAGAATGCTTCTTCTTGCTTTTTACCTTACTCATTGCTGATTCCACTACAATGGAATGATGGGGAAGTTGAGTTTTTTGAAACCCTGGAGAGGGGGGCACCTGATACAGAACATCAGTTGCTGTAGAAGGAGAGGGAACCCTTAAAGGTGATTCCCACATTCTCAGAAGAAGATCCTGCAAAGAATGATGTAAAGGAAGCATTACATTTTCCTTTTCTGCAGGAGAGCCTCGAGTAGGATCACAGCCAGGGATAGGAATAGCAAGAAAGGTTGCCATGTCAAGGACAAATTTCTGAAAAGAAGGATCTCCAATGGGAACTATCCCTGGGTAGGCTAAGGTTGAAGGAGCAGCCTGAGCACCAGAGGATGTACTGGTCTGGTGCCCAAAAAGAACCCCACTAGATGGATAGTGGTACTGGCAGTCACGATTTGAGGCAGTCAGTACTGCATCGTCCATGCCAGGTATCGATTCCAAACTAGGCATAGAGAGGATCGATGGTGCCGATGTAACTGCAGGAACCGACATCGATACCGGTACCGGTAGTCAAGTCGGAATCGGAGACGGTAACGTCATCGAAGCAGTCATCGGAGGCTGCTCAAGCGGTACCGAGGTGACCCGAAATGCTTGGTGAATATCCTCGGTACTGCGTATCCGGAAATGATAAGGGTTGGTTCCGAGACGCGTCAGTACCCAGTCATCTAGACTAGATAGCGATTCCAGACTCGGCATCAAAGGGAGCGAGTCTATCGATGCATGTCTAGAGGGTACCGACGTCGGTGGTGGTATCGGCGATGTTGTCGATACAGGAAAGTCAATCTGAGTCGTATCGATTGGTCCCGAGGGTACCGAGGACGCCAGATGACGATCCCTGGTGAAGAGTGGATCACTCGACACCGGTGCCGATGCCGGGGTATCGGTACCGCTCGAAGCGGATGCCACCACCGAGCATGGCTCAGATACAGGAAAGTCAATCTGGAACGTATCGATCGGTCCCGAAGGTACCGAGGACGCCAGATGACGAACCCTGGTGAAGAGTGGATCACTCAACACCGGTGCCGATGCCAGGGTATCGGTACCGCTCGAAGCGGATGCCACCACCAAGCATGGCTCAGGTATGTTCTGTGAGGGGTGAGCCCCAGGAACAACCTGAACCCCTGAAATGCTTTGGAGCCCGAAGACTCCCGCCGGGGTTTTAATGCCAATTGGGTCTTGAGGGCAAGGCCGGAGCCGTCATCATGCTTGGCATGAGACTTGCCACTCAAGGATTGGCTAGTCTTAAAAGACTGTTTGTGGGTTACCTGATCCTGTAGAGAAGAAAAAGCCGGTGCCCTCACTCCGGGAGGGAAAACGGTATCGAGGGAAACTCGAAACAAGGAAGTTCTTCTCACAGTTTTGCAGCCTGAATGTTCAGGGGAAAAAGGGTCGGGACCCAAACAGGTTAGACACCAGGAATTGGAGTCTAAAAAGAAGACTGTGTTTCCACAGTGAAGGCACTTCTTAGGAGAAGAAGGCTCCATGATGGAGAGGCCTTGTAGGCCCAAAAACGTTAAGACAGAAACAGAGGGAAAAATCTCTCTGAGTTTTAGAAAAAGAAAAGAAAAATCCACCGGCGGTACCGGTGGCGGCGGGAGACACAGCCGCGACCACAAGAAAACAAAAATAAAGAATTTAAAGAAAAAAGTTTCTGCGGTGACAGGAGGACGTCCTGCCGGCTCCGCGGAAAAACGAAAACTGAGGAGAGGCAGTGGAAAAGGCAGGAAGGCAGTGCGCAGGCGCGAGGGATGCTCCCAAAAGCTTTCTGATTGGATGCTGGGGAGCATTCCCGTGCAGGCTCCGTCGGTACCGACGTACCCATATGTGAAGACTCATTCCTACTTGTTCCTGGAGATTACAGCAGCTCCCGCAGCCAAGTGATAAATCTTACCTTACTTCAGGCTACTGTCCAACACACTACAGCAGGGAGGAATATGGGACTACACTGGAGTTCCTCAAGGAACAACAATTAGCAGGTAAGTCTAATTTCACCTTCCTTATCGTCTCTCCAGTCTAGTCCCGAATCTCTGGGGATGTAACGGAGCAGTGAACACTTTAACGGGAGGGACCTGCCAGACCAGCCTGAAGCACTGCTGATCCAAACCTAGCGTCCCCCTCTGCCTGCACATCAATCCTGTAAGGCTTGACAAAGGAATTCAACAACAACCACGTCGCCGCCTTACAAATCTCTACTGCCGGCACTAAACTGAACGCCGCCCAGGAAGCCGCCTGTGCCCTAGTTGAATGAGCTCTTAAGCCCTTCGGAACTGTCTTGCCCTTTAATATATACGCCGACGCAATAGTCTCCTTAAGCCACCTTGCAATGGAAGACTTTGACGCCGGTTTCCCTTGTTTCAGCCCCCCAAACAAGACAAACATTCTGTCCGTCTTGCGGAGCATAGCCGTTCTTTGCAAATATTTCCTTAATACCCGACTTACATCCAACCGATGTAGCCGACCTTTGGACTTATCCTTGTTACCTCTCTCGAACACTGGCAAAGACACTACCTGATTCAAATGAAACACTGACACCACCTTTGGTAAGAAAGAAGGCACTGTTCTCAAAACTACCTTCTTTTCATAGAAGGCCAGAAAAGGCTCCCTACACGACAAAGTCTGTAATTCCGAAATTCTCCTTGCCGAAGAAATAGCCACTAAAAACATCACTTTAAGCGTAAGATCCTTCAAAGTTTCTTTAGCCAACGGCTCAAATTGCTCTCTTATCAACACTTCCAGCACCAAGTTGAGATCCCATGTCAGTACCGGTGTCCTGCATGGCGGCCTCAAGAGAGACATCGCTCGCAAGAATCTTCTAACATCCGGATGAGACCCAAGCGCCATCCCATGATAACAAGAAAGCGCTGCCAAATGAACTCGTAGAGATGCTGCCGCCAGACCTTTATCAAAACCATCCTGTAAAAAGGACAAACTCTGTGGAATGGAGGCCCTTAGTGCCAACATTCACCTATCTTCGCACCATGACTCAAACAGCCACCAAACCCAGATATACGCCACCGAGGTAGATCTACGCCTGGATCTCAATAAGGTAGAAATTACCGCTGATGAGTAACCCCTAACTGTCAACCTTGCCCTTTCAAGAGCCAAACCGTAAGTGAGAACCGATCCACCTGAGGCATATTCAATGGCCCCTGCACTAGCAGATCTTTCCTGCCCGGCAGTTTTCATGGCAGCTCCACCAGGAGATGCACTAAGTCGGCATACCATGGCCTTCTTGGCCAATCTGGCACAATTAGGATCACCTGACCCTTGTGTCTCTCTATTCGCTGTAGGATCTGACCTATTAAAACCCATGGTGGAAACACGTACAGGAGCTGATCCTCCGGCCACCTCTGCATCAGAGCGTTGAAACCTTTGGAAATCCTTTCTTTTCTTCTGCTGTAAAACCTTCCTACATTTCCCGATGCGAACGTCGCCATGAGATCCATCACCGGAATCCCCCAACGATTCACCAGTAAATCGAAAACCTCCTGAAGGAGAACCCACTCTCCTGGGTCCACCATGACTCGACTCAAAAATTCGGCGGTCACATTGTCTACCCCTGCCACATGTGCTGCCGATAGAGCCTCCAGATGCAACTCGGCCCAAACTAGGAGCTCCTCCACCTCTGCTTCTAGAGCTACGCTGCTGGTGCCCCCTTGCTGATTGATTTATGTCACTGCTGTGGCGTTGTCTGACAGTACTCAAATTGTTTTCCCCTGCAACTGCTGCTGGAAAGCTCTTAGTGCTAGAGTGACTGCTCTTAACTCTACCCTGTTGATTGAACATCGCCTTTCCTGTTTGGTCCACTGACGTTGGGCAAACTGCCTTTCGTAGTGTGCCCCCCCCCCCCCAGCTGAACAGACTTGCATCTGTCGTCAATGGTCTCCATCCTGGCGACTCCAGCGGCATCTCCTTCTCTAGACATCCTGGAGCTAGCCACCACTGCAGAGACTGCCTTGTCTGTAACAGACAGATCAGCTTTTGCAACAACTGATCGGATTGATGGGACCATCTCCTGAGGAGAGCTCTCTGCAACGGTCTCATGTGTGCCCTGGCCCTCGGCACCAACTCGAGCGTGGCTGCCATTGTTCCCAACAGCTGTAAATAATGCCATGCCGAGGGAGCTATTTTCTCCAAGAAATCCCATACGAACTGCCTTAGTCCTTGGGC
This sequence comes from Ichthyophis bannanicus, assembly GCA_033557465.1. Lineage (NCBI taxonomy): Eukaryota > Metazoa > Chordata > Amphibia > Gymnophiona > Ichthyophiidae > Ichthyophis > Ichthyophis bannanicus. The sequence goes on from CM066031.1 coordinate 226,116,550, forward strand.
CCTGGAGTGTGGCAGAAACACCCTGCCTCTTTTTGTGTCAAAGCGGGCCCCCAAGTACTCCAACTCCTGTGACGACTCCAATTTGCTTTTTGCCACATTCACTACCCACCCTAAGCTCCGCAGAAACTACCCCACTCGGCGGGTAGCTACTTCGCTTTCACTCTTCGACTTTTCTCGAATCAACCAGTCGCCCAGGTAAGGGTGAACCAAAACCCCTTCCCTGCATAATGCCGCCGCCACCACTGCCATCACTTTGGTGAAGGTTCGTGGCGCAGTTGCCAAACCAAACGGTAATGCCTGGAACTGAAAATGTCCCATGGGAACTGCAAGCCGAAGGAACTGCTGATGCTCTAACCAGATTGGAATATGCAGATATGCTTCGGAGAGGTCTAACGAGAGGTGAGATATTCTCCCTGTCGGACCGCCACTATGACCGACCTCAGCGTTTCCATGCGAAAGTGCGACACTCCTCTTTTGGTACCACAAAATATATTTAGTATCGACCGCATCTGCACTGGTCTGCCGGGACCGGCACCACCGCCTTGAGGGCCAGCAACCTCTCCAAAGTCTCTCGCACTGCCCGCAGTTTTGATTTTGCTCTGCATGGAGATTGAACGAAGGCGTCGAGCACTGGTCATTGGAACTCTAGAGCATAATCTCTTTGAATGACCTCCAACACCCACTGATCTGACATAATTTGGACCCAGGCAGGATAAATTTCTCTTAGCCGACCCCCCACGGGTACCAATTCTGCCTGGGTCCCCCTCGCTTCACTGTGACTTCTTGAGGTTCGAGGAAGAGGAGGCTCCAAAACCTCTACCCGCTCCTCTGAACCCTCGAAATCCCTGGGATCTATACTAAAAATGTCCTCTCTGAATCTGACCAAACCTCGGCGACCGAAATCATATTGAATATCTGCTAAATAAGCTGCCCCCCGATTCCATTCGGGCCGCTTCCTCGACCGCCTCTCCTTCTCAGTTCCCCTTTATCCTTTGGGACCATCGCAGACAAGCTCTTGCCACCCATGCCCCACAAATGGAAGCATGCATGGAAAGTGCATTGACATCAAAGACTTGTTTTAATAAAGTATCTAGCCTCCTATCTTGCGCATCTTTAAGGGCAGCACTGCCCTCTACTGGAATCGTCATCTTCTTAGTAACTGCCGATACTGCCGCATAAACCTTAGGAGACTTAAAAAGATCCTTGTCCTGTTCCTGCAACGGGTAAAGGCGTGCCATTACTCTGGAGCCTTTGATCCCTGCTTCTGCAATGTCCCATTCTTCCTGAATCACCTCCCTAAACACTTTATGTATTGGGAAGGTTCTGTGGGACTTTCGAGTCACCTGTATTAACGGATCCTCCAAAGGGGAATCCTCCGTCTCCTCCGTTGCCGGCATGTGTAATGCTTTCAGTGTATCCGAGATAAGCGCTGACAACTCCTCATGTCTGAAGACCCTGACAACTCTTGCCTGATCCTCTTGCTCTGCGATCTCGCCTTCTTCCAGGTCTAGATCCACCTCAGAGTCTTCCAAATCCTCTGACTGATCTTCCGAGACCACGGCCTGTTCCACCTTGTCCTTCCGTAACCTAGGCTTTTTAAATGGGACGCTACCCGCTCCCATGTCCAGAGGAGTTCCAGAGCGCTTCAATCCCAGTTCTCCCTCCGCCTCAGCAGACCCCCGTTTCCCTCCAAGCGCCTGCTGAAGCAGGGTCATAGTCCTGGGATAATATCACCGCCAGTCCCCCCCTGCAAGACAGGCTGGGAAGTGGAGGCCTCTGGCACCGTGGAAGGTCCCGGCGCAGGTTCCAGAAGTGGTGCAGCCGGAGAAAGGGGCTCTGGAGAGCAAGAAGCCTCTTCCTTCTGAGCTTCCCCTTCAGTATCTATCTCCTTTGCCACTGCTTCTTGTGCACAGCCCCTACATACACCCGCCTCCGAAACCGACCCTCTCCTGGCCCCACACATTAAACATTGAGGCTTAGAGGGCATAATGTTACCACTCAAAACGCCAGTGGCTTACCTGTCTGGTAAAGAAAAATTTTTTTAAACACATACATTCCAAACCACAGCCCTAGACTGCCTTCCGATAAGCCTAAACTACGAAACAAACTTCAAACTGCTGTACTACCTTGCTAAACATAGAAAAAAAGGCCCCTACACGGTTTCCCGCACTGACGCCGCATGGCCTAGGCCTGTCTGTGCTCACACGCCTGCTCTCTCTTTCTGCAGCGCTTCTCGCGAAGAGGCCTCATGCGGCCCACGCGGTTCCTCTCTGCTGATCTCGCTCCCCTCTGGGTGCCCACGCCGAGCCCCTCTCACCTTGAACTTTGCGTCGGGAAGAGATACGCCTCCTGAGCTCCCCCCGCTGCAGCGATCGATGCCGTGGCTGTGGGAGAACGGGTCGCTGTGAATTTCCCTTTCTTTGTTTCCGCGTTCCTCAACGTCTCCTCATGCGATCCGCGGTTTCAGGAGCCGGAGGCCCCAGCAACAACTCCCTCACTCTTCCCTGAGGGCCAGTACCTCCATGGAGGGGGGAGAAGGGGGGATAGCCTCAGCCTTCAGCAGTGCTGTAAAACCAGCAGAGAGAACCTTAGCTTTGAAAATTTAAAGAGATATTACCTTTTTTTTTTAAATTAATCCCTCAACTAACTAACTAATCACTATCATACAACCTCCTCAATCATTCCTCTAATGAGTCCCAAACCTCTTAGGGTCACACCTCCTCCAGCTGCTTGGAGACTGAGATTACTGGAGCAAGGAGGTGGTCCCTGGACTGTTTCTACTGGTGTCACCAAAAAGGTGACATGCTCAGTCTCCAAGCTGCGGGAGGAGGTGCTTAAACCCAGAGGTTCGGGACTAGACTGGAGAGACGATAAGGAACAGGTTATACACCCCCAGAAAAGAGCACAGCCAAATGATGAATCAATAGCACTGGGTCTCCACAAAGCAGCAAATTGTTTTTCTCAAATAATCTTTAAATGATCTCAGTGGTGTCCAGACTGCACAGAAGTTCATCGCTATCTGCTGGAGACTGAGAAATGCTGGAGTAAGAGTATATGCACAAAACCCTTATAGTGTGACATGTGTAAAGTTGCTTGTTTTGATGTTTTGTGCCTGTTTTATGCTTGTTCTATGTAAAGTTGCTCGACTGTTCACATTTCGTGTAAACCGCTCTGATACTAAATAGTGCGGTATATAAAAGCTAATAAATAAATAAATCATCAAAACCTGTAGATCTCAGTCTCCATCTGCTCATGATAGGGCATTACCCATGCGTCTGGACTGGTCTGGAGGGACGAAAAGGAATTTATAAAATAAACACAATTGTGTGTATTGTAGGTGCGTACATTTATACCTTCTCTGAAGCTGGTATAAATGTATACAAGTTCATTTTACCTGCAATTTCATCAGGATTTGTGCTAGCATTTTATAGAGACACATATAAATTAAACTACAAATACACTAGGCACCTTCATGCCCTCTCAACCTAGGCAACTTTTAATAAAATTGCCCTCCATGAGGGCGATTTTCTAACAGGATGTCTAGGTTTAGAGGGCAAGAAGGTACCTATTTTCACTCAATTTAATAAAAACACAAAGGCAAATCCGGCAGTAATCGTGGCTACGCTGAAGTCATGAACACTGCTCAGAAGCAAGTGTAAATATCTATGCCTAGGGTACATGAGTACACATGTAGATTAGTATATTTTATAATCAATGCATATATTTTGCAGCTCCTAAAGATTTTAAGTAAACCCTTGTTTTATAACATAAAGAAGCATACTTACTAAAGGTTAATGCACGTTAATGAAGTTAATGCATGTTAAGCATCTTTGCACTCATAGAAATAAAAGAGCCATGGGCACATAATGTACGTCAATTTCATTAACATATGTTATTTATTTAATTTATTCATTCAGTCATTCATTCTTATATATTTTCTTATATATTCTATTCTTATAGTCACCTAATTGTGTAAATAGTAGCTAGGCAGCTCGGTCGTCATTTCGCTGTTGCTGACCCGACTGCTTAGCCTGTACTAGAGTAACCTAAACGAGTAGCCAAGCTACGGCGTAGCATGTACATAGTTATCCCAGTTAGCCCAAATTGAATAACCCTGTTTTCTGTAAGTCCAGTATGGGAGCTGCCTGTAACTGTACAAATCTGCTGTTAACTGTAAACCGAGCTGATTTTAAAAAGCGCGGTATAGAAAAGACTTTAAATAAATAAATAAATATACCGCATTTCTGAGGATCAATGTGGTTTACAGAGAACAGAACTTCAACTTTACATGGAACAGTTTTACATGGAACCGGTTAAACTAGATAACACAGAACAGTGTAACTATATACAAAATAATGTGGTTGCTAGTAGCGGATTGTGGCCAGAGTTTCTTCTTAAGCTAGGGGCAGGAGGGGATTGGGGAGGACGTAGGGAAGGGCAAGGGTAAGAGATGAGAGCTGGGTATTGCAATCTCATTAAAATGTTCCATGAACAGGTGGCTCTTTAGCATTTTCCTGAATGTTGCGAGATCGCGAGAGTCTCTCAGGTGGTTTGGTAGGGCATTCCAGAGGCGAGGGACATGTAAGGAAAATGCCCGCGCACAGGTTGCTGATTACTCTTGGTCAGTGCTGAAGGTAGAACTAGAAGGTTTGATGTATTACTTCTTTGGCGAGTTTCTGGGGTCTTTGTTATGATAGATTGCAAATATTGTGAGGATAACTGATGGATTATTTTGAATGTTGTCATCAGTGTTTTATACTTAATTTGACTGAAGAGAGGTAACCAGTGTAGCTCTTTTATGTTATATGACTATACCGAGGTGAGCATGTCAGGATTCGTGCAGCTGCATGTTGAGCGAGCTGTAAAGGATGTAAGGAGTTTTTCGAAATACCTTGAAGGATGGTATTCTAGAAATCAAAGTGGGGTAGTTGGAAGATCGGTCATTGCTTGGAAGACCGATCGAAAATCATGTGGCTCAAGAAGGGGCCATAAATGCTAGAGTGTCCTCAACTTGTTGTAAATGCATTGAGTTACTTTGTTTATATGCGGTTGAAATGTGAGGTGTTGATCGATAGTAGCACCAAGGTATCTCACTTCAGACCTATCCTCCAAGTTGGCATTATCAACATTTAATGATTTGGGGGAATAAAGGATTGATTTTTGGTGAAGAATGGACCTCTGTCTTTTTGAGGTTGATATGGAGTTTGTGTTCTGATAGCCATTGGTTTGTGGCATTGAAGCAGTTTGTAATGGTTGAATGTGTTTGTGGTAGTAAAGGGAGCATATATCATAATATCGTCTACATACAAGTAAAGTAGACGTTAAATGCGCTTGTCACAGACTGGCTATATATAGATGTTAAATAATAACACTGAGAGGGCAGAGCCTTGAGGGACTCCTTGTATCTGGGTGATTTGATTGGAGGTCTTTTGGCCAATTAGCACATACTGAATGCAATTTGTAAGGTATGAGCGAAGCCATTCTAGGGTAGTGTATTAAAAGTGAATTACAGTTGACTACTGATTATGCATCAACAATGAGTTAGGAGTTAAATGAACCTCAGTTTTATGGAAGAGAGAGATTCCTGTACAATTTTGTGAACTGTTTTGATAGAACCATGTGAAACTTCTAATAGGGAGTCTCAGTACAGAGAGATACTGGTATATATGATAAGAAGAACTTTGCACCTGGCAAATATATATAAAATAAAGAGATCATCAATTGTAGAGTTTTGAGCTTCTGAGCCATCTGGCCAGCATCTTGATTATGTTTAATGGATAGCTGATCCTATTCTGTGTGTATGTCACCTGATGAAAAATTACTGGTTGCTCTTGCAACAGGATAAAATGGGTGCTCTTTTCAGTCAGGGGAGAGCAAAAAGGGGTTTCACCTATGGAGTGAACATGTGTACTGCCTAGGAGTCTCCCGACTGAAAAGTCTCTCTCTCTCTTGCCTGGATGAATCCGGAACCCATTTGGTCAAAGTCTGGCATGAGATGAAGTTCATGGTTCTGTCGGTGATGTATCATTTTCCTGTATCTTGTTGTTTGTAGATAAGTGAATTACTTACTTTCAAGTTACCTTTTATTTTATAAATAAACTGCTTATCTTTATTCCAAAGTGTGTTAACCTTTATTTTCGCACCCCGTTCAATTAGCAAAACAGGCAGTGTCACAGATTCCTATATTGTACAGACGCTGCAGGAGGATGTCATGGCATATGGTGTCGAATGCTGTTGCAGTGTCCAGAAAAATGAGAATTAAACCTTGTTTTGGGTTTTCTATGCCTTTGAGAAGTCTGTCTGTTAGTGATATTAATAAGGTATCCACTCCATGGTTATTGCAGAATCCATGTTGCTGCATGTCCAGGGGAGAATTTGCGTCAATATAATCCTGAAATTGGTAGAGGACAACTTTCTCAATAACTTTTGCAATAAAGGGTAAGCTGGAGATAGACCTATAAGAACTTGGATTGTTCGGTTCAAGCTTAGGGTTTTTGAGGATTGGACAGATGGATGCTGTTTTAAGGTATTCAGGGAAGTTTCCTTGGGTGAAGGAGGTCAAGATTAGTTTGTGAAGGATAGGGGCAAGCTCTACTTTTATGATTTTAAACCAGGCTGTAGGGCATGGGTCAAGTGGGGATGTTGTTCTGCTGATGCTGTAGATTATGTGTTCCAAGTGAGGCCTCAATGGTGAGGCCTCACTTGGAATATTGTGTTCAGTTTTGGAGACCATATTCCACAAAGGATATAAAAAGACTGGAAATGGTTCAGAGGAAGGCGACCAAAATGATTAGGAGCCTGCGTCAGAAGATCTATGAGAAGAAACTTGAAGACCTAAATATATATACTCTGGAGGAGGGGAGGGGCAGGGAAGATATGATTCAGACCTTCAAGTATTTAATGGGTATTAATGAACAAATAAACCTCTTCCAAAGATGGGGAAGCTGTAAAACTAGAGGTCATAACTTGAAGCTGCAAGGGGGTAAACTAAACTGAAAGGCAAAATCAGGAATACTTTTTCACTGAAAGGGTGGTGGATGCTTGGAATGCCCTCCCAATGGAAGTGGTGGGGGCAAATACAGTGACAGAATTCAAAATGGCATGGGACAGACACAAAGGATTTCCTTTATAGAAACAGGATAAAATCAAAATAAACATAACTTTCTCTTATATCTCAACCAGTAGAGGTGACCTACACGGAGCGGTGGGTACACGCCTAAATAAAGACATGGGAAGGGGGTGACCTGCACAGAGCGGCAGATGCACCTACTCTTAACGCTTTGCTGGGCAGACTAGATGGATCATACTGGTCTTTATCTGCCATCATTTACTATGTTACTATGTTCCAAATGTTAAAACCTTTAGTAAACATGCCCCAAAATCTGGACTGGACTCAATTAGTTTGAGAAGAGAAAATGTGTGAATGACATTTAAGTGCATGGGCCTGTCTATGAATACTGGTCCCTCTCAATGAACCCTGTAATTAAACTCCAAGAGTAGAGAGTGAAAAACTGTAAAACTATCGAATTAGTGTGATCACACTCTGCCATTGAGCAAAAAGTACTACTGTAGAGTCTACACATAAGCAGGGGGTTACAAAAGTAATTTTATAAGAGTCATTTTATGCATGCATATTGCCACCTATGCGCTACAATGACTTTATAAAATTACCTAGTATGTACATATGTGGTTTACTTTAGGACTGCGGCAGATAACTAAACCATTCAACCATTCCTTTCATGTAAATTTCTTCTTACCTTTAATTGTGAGCCTTGCAGAGGACTTCTTCAGATTGTTGGTTATACACACATACTCTCCAGTGTCACTAGGCTCCAAGTTATGAATGACCAGTTCATGAAAGGTACCCTTTTTCTTAATTTCATATTTAGCACTTGGCTGCAGTGTAATATTCTCTTTCCTCCACGTCACTGAAGCTTTATCTGTAGAGACTTCACAATTCAGCTTGGCTGTTCCCCCCTCTTCTGATTCAACATCCTGAAGTTGCTGCTTGAACTGAATGACTATAAGATGAAGATCAGTGAAAAAGACCAGTTAGCCATATCTGTTTCTATAATATTTAGAAAGATTGTATGTCCCAAATAACAAAAAATCCTAAAGATAGTAATGCTGATGAAACTGTTATTCTATAAAACCTGTATAATCTGTGTAGAGCCAGAAGTCTACAGTTCTTAGGGCTGGAATTGTCAACCAAGCCTTTTGCTTTTCATAAAAAGATAAATGAGTATCAGTTATACGTAAGTAATAATGACTGCGTAAGCCAAATATAAAATACTTTGTGATCTTGGAATGGGAGATAAATGCTGCAATAGTTTTTCAGTTGATCAAAAATTTTAAGAGTACTGTTCTCAGAAGAGTTCTCTCCATTCCATGCCCATATGAAAGGACTTTTAGACTGATATTCAGGTTAGGCAGTTGGCATAAAATGTGGCTATTCAGCATCGGGATCCAGATAGCAGGCAGTCCTGAATATCTGGATTCAGTGGTGATCAGAGTTACTATCTGGATAATGGTAATATAGAAACCACTATCCAGACAGCGAACTGGATAAAGTTAGAACAGACTTTGCCGTCTTTATTCAGAGAGTTATCCAGTTAGCAGACCGGATATTACCATTAGTCAGATAACTCCTAACTCCAATTAAGCTCCACAGCTCTATCCATGTAGTAATGAGGTGGTTAAAGGAAATATTCGGTGATGCTGTACAGAAAGTCTCACTCAATATCTCACTGATCGGCACTTACCTCATTAACAGGAGCTGATATCCAAAAAAGTGGAGGAGTAGCAGACTAGTGGTTAGAGCAGTAGCCTATGACCAAAAAGATCAGAGTTCATATTGCCTTGTGGCCTTGAGCAAGTCACTAAATCCTCTATTTATTCATTTAACAGGTTTTCTATACCACCTTTTCCTTTAATCAAATCTATTGCCTCAGGTACAAATTTAAGTACAAATTTGTAAGCCCTCTGGGGACAGGGAAATACCTCTGTTACTTATTTATTTATTTATTTAGCTGTATTTATATCCCGCTTTTCACCGGGTCAAAGCGGTCAATTGGGAGATACACTTAACACGAGGGGATGACACACATACGCTAATACTTACAGAGAACATGGGCAATGGAGGGTTAAGTGGCTTGCCCAAGACCACAAGGAGTGCCTATAGGACTAGAAATCCCAGTCCCTCCGGCCTGAGATTGCTGTCCCCAGGTGGGACTTGAACCCCTGGGCCCTCCGGCCTGAAGTACCTTGTCCTAACCACTAGGCCACTCCTCCCACCTTACTTGATTGTAACTCACCTTGGACTAGTACTGGAAAGGTGTGCGCTAAATATAGGAATGAAAATAAGCACTGGCAAACTGGATGTAAAATATTAAAAAGGCAGACCGAGAGAGAATTTGTGTGGGTAAAAGGTGAAATTTTACTTACCTGATAATTTCCTTTCCTGGAGTCCTGCAAGACCTATCCAGAAAAGTGAGTTATAGCTCCCTGCTAGTAGATGATGGAGACAGAAAAAAAAACTAGAATCTTCCAGTGATATCACCACTGGAATAAAGCCCAGTGCAGCTAGGGGCACTCTTCAGTATTGAAGTGATAAGCTCCATAATGGCAACACGAAATGGAATGAAGCTTAACACAAGCAACACTACCAACTCCCCAGCAAACCATGTGGAGAAGGAGAAGATCCTGAAATACCAAGCAATGCAGTCAGAGACCAAGAAAATGTGGCAGAAACATACATATTTTCCACTGTATTGGGAGCCACGGACCTTGACAAGTTGCCTATACATGTCACATCTTATGAACTCCAGAAGTAATCGTTCTTTGACATGATACAAATATTAAGGTGGGCGTTAGCAGCAAATTTGAGAGACTGAGATCATACTCTACATACTCTGGCTTAGAAGTGAGGTTCATGACTGTCATAGTATGCACAAAACTAATTATATATCAACTAATTATCACCAACTTACAATCCAACCAACTTTAGACCTTCTTATTGTAAAGAGATATGCCAGCTGTATGTCCACAATAGCTGAAACAAGGTAAAAAGACCTCAGATATGTCCCTCCATTGTTGTACAAGCCATTTTAAAATGGCTTTTCGGGAACGCTTCCATACGGGTCATAAAAACTCCTTATTACTTTTATAAAAAATTATTCAGTTCATTAGTAGACAGTTCATATATCACTAAGTTAATCCAAAAACTCCACTGTAACTGAGAAGTTCCATGTTTTAAAACATATTACTTGAACTTATCTTTAAACGTCAAGCTTATTGCCTCCACTCTGGCAATTTCCAATTGCGCTGAGGTGAGTTAGACTTCAGCCCGGAATCAGAGAGGTGCAAGAAGTACTCCAGGAGCCTGTCAACGGGGCAGGAGAAGGGGTCCAGTGCCCTACCTGCACCAGATGGCAAACTGCTGACACTTGAGCATGTAGGCCTTGCGTGTCGAGTCCTTGCGGAATGCCAGCAGGATTCTGGTAATGCCCTTGGGGAGATCATCTATGGATACCAATAATGACACCTTGGGTGGGGACTCCATGATGATTGGTGCATCGGGAGGTATCCGGTTGCCCTCCTAGGCACTGGGAGTGGATTCCGCCATTCGGATCAGGTCCTCCCACAAGGGAAACTTGGCTCTCCACATTGCACTGAGAAGGGCTGCAATGACGCAGCACCCAGAACTTCTCCCAGTTCTCACCCTTCGACGTTGACGGTGTCTCTGCAGGGAATCTCCCCTCACTGCTTGGGCCCCTCTGCTCCAACTGAACATGCTGCTCCTTTCTTTTGGCCACCTTGGGATTTTTCACAGGCGTAGAGAAGGTGGTCGGATCAGATGAGCCAAAGAGGGACTTCTGCTTTTCCCAACCTCAATTCGTCACCTGCAAGCACAGCTCATTGGTTGTGGTTCATGGTCAGGCCCAAGGCATTGCAAGCACCAATTATGTTGGTTGGTGGCAGAATGGTGTTGCCACACTTGGTGCATTTCTTAAAACCACTAGCTGGCTTGGACATGTCGAAAAACACTGCCTTGGCAAAGCCAAACTGTAAAATCACTGTTGGTGGGAAACAACCCCAAAGGGGGGAAAAAACACGCAAAAGCATTGAAAAAAAAACACAAAAAAAATCCGAAAAGGGAAGACGGCTAATTGATAACAGGCAGAAAAGAAACAAACAGAAAAAACCCAGCCACTGGGGCCAGATAGAAAAACTTTTTTCCGGACTGCAGGAACACATCCCAGGTGCTCTGCAGAAAAAAGAAGACTGGAAAGTATGGTGCTGCGGCAGGCAGGTATGCATACATGCGTGGTGTGCCTTCCAAAAGCTTTCTTTGGAAGCTGGACAGCATTCCGTGTAGGGCTCTGTTGGTGACATCACTCATACATGAGGATTTATTCCTTGCTTGTTTACGGAGAACTCTGTGATATCGGGACCATGCAACTCTGTGCTAGTGGACCCAGTGGGACAGAAGCATCCCTGCAGAGCAGACAGATACGACAGGTATGGGCCTTACACAGTGGACAGCACCCTAGGAAAAGCCAGTCATCCCAGTCCCTGGATGTCCCCTGGCATTTGAACACCTCGAGCTATAGTAAGAACTTGGCCTGCCTGTTATCGGAAAGGAGACACTGCAGAGGGGGTTACTACAACACACCCAAAGGTACTTGAGATACTGAAGTGGCCAAGTGGCCACAGATGACTCCAGACCTGGTAGGCAATCCTGGCAAGACACGCTAGGAGCTGTCGTGAACAAACTGCCTAACCAACTTGATGTGCTAATCCAGGCACTCCAGCAGGGATGACTTCTGATCCTTTGAGGTGCGGCACCACTGCTCATATAAACAAGCCCTTAGAGAATGTTCTGGTTGCTGTGGGAAGTCCAGAGGACAGAGGCCAAAGCTGGAGATTCTTACCCAAGATGACAAACCTCCAAAACCTACAAATAGGGATGTGAATGTACAATAACTGCAGAGCCACTGAGCAAAAATGAGACTGCTGACAAAAGGCCCTTTTTCCTGGACCACAAAACATAACTTAATGGAGTCATCCTCTCTGGGAACCACAAAGTACTCGAGATAGTCTGAGAGCAACACAGGCAAGGCCCACAGTTGAAGAACCGCTCCATAGTGATGCTGTCTGCCACCTTTTCAAGCAAAGACCCATCCAGAGAGATAAACGTCCACATAAGACAGATCTATACCCACTCAGCAGTGGCAATCCAGGGCGAGACTGGCTCTGTACCCTCCTGGGCCTAGGCACTGTAAGGCATAGATGTTGTGCACAGTGTAGAGAACCTACCAATCCTGGGTAATAATAAGCCCATTCCAGACACTGGACATGAATCTTACCACCCGCTCATAAAGTCATTGGGACTCCCCACTCTGTGAGAGGACTGAGATCTGCCTGTATACCTGCTACCCTGGAAGACTGATCGCTGGGGCAGACAGCTTAGATTCTTTCAGACATGAATGAAGAGAAAACACTGTATGGAAGCTCCAGGCTTATTTCTGGTGGCCACTGTGACATGAGTATGCCAAATATCAACTGCCCCCCATTTGGCAGAAGGAGGAAAGATCACTGCCCAGCCCAACTGACCCTGTGGGTAGATCCGACCCCAGGATCTTGGATGGAAAGTGCTGTGAACACACCATGTCACCCCCACAAGAGTCCATGACCTTGGTCCCTTTTTCTCAAAAAACAAAATGTGGCAGAATTAGAGAAGTTATAAAAAATAGCAACAAAAATATTAAATGGTATGAAACAGCTCCATTATGAAGAAAGTTTTATAAAACTATGAGTGGTGTGGAAAAAAATAGAATAATGTACCCTTTCAAATAGGTAGAGATGGCCAAACTGAAGCGGTCATCTAGGGCAGAAGCTTCAGGGGGACATCAAAGAGCAGGGCATTCAAACCTAAACAATAGATTCTGACAGCTGGGCAGGCAGGGCATAAGGCTTAAGGTTTACCTAGGGTACCAATACCTTGAGCCAAGTCTTTGGTTGGCCCTGCAAATAGGGGATACTCTAAAAAAAACTATTCTCGCTTGCTTTGCGGCTTGTCATGTTCAGAGTGCTTGTGTGCATCAGTGATGTTGAGCGCTATGCCATTGGTGGATTAACTACTGGCAGGGTCTCCCAAGATGGTGAGGTGCCAAACTATGACAAACTACCCCTCTGACAGCAGTAGTATGGGATAGTGCTGGTGGCAGTGGATCACATTTGTGAGACAACAGCAACAACACTGGCATTATTTATGTTGAAGAAAGGCCTGGCAATCTACTTCTGAGGGAGGAGTGGCCTAGTGGTTGGGACAAGTTACCTCAGGCCAGAGGGCCAGTGGTTTGAATCCTGCTGGAGAACAGCAACTTTGGGCCAGAAGGACTGAGGCTTCTGACCCCACAGGTGCTCCTTGTGGCCTTGGACAAGCCACTTAATTCTCCATTGCCTCAGGTACAAAAACATAGATTGTGAGTCCTTTGGGGACAAGGGAAGATATATATACAGTTCCTGAATGTATATTGCTTTGACTGGTAGAAAAGTGGTATATAAGCCTAGATAAATAAATAAATCTGCATCTTCCCATGAAAACCAATGGATAGCTCAAAGGTGAGAGCCCCAGGTCATAGGACAATCAATGGGCTACTAGGGAAGAGCTGAAGACTCTTCAGAGTAAAGCCAGCATTTATGATGTGGTTGGATCAAAGCCCTTGGGACATCTGACTGCTGATGTAGCTGTGCATGAAATGAGGGGCAGAAGCTGCAAAGATGTCTTACATATTGGGACATGGAATGTATGACGCATGAACTATGGGAAGTTGGAATTGGTCTAGAATGAAATGGTATCCAAATAGGCATAGTTGTTCTAGGAAGAGTAGGTTGAGTACTTGGATTACTAGAATGAAATGGAATGTGTAAAGCGATCTGATGGGTATCAGCGAACTGAAATGGACTAGCATCAGGCACTTTGAATCTGATGATCACATGGTATACTGAGGACTGGGCCATCCACTAGGCAAGCTAGGTGGTCACCTAGGTCAGCCGACCTAGGTGGGTGGCTTTATGCCACCACTTTGTTGCCTGTGGCAGGCCATGTGCTTTAGCACATATGACCTGCCATTTCTGATCCCTCTCCAATGCAACTTACTGTCAGAGGGGGGTCAGAAGAGGCAGGCGATGTGTGCTGAAGCACATTTATTTATTTATTTGACACTTTTTCTATACTGCTTTTCTAAAAGTCAAAGCGGTTTACAATTAACCGGGTGCAGTTGAACAAGAACATGGTATTCATGAACAGTTTTACAGATAATGAGAATGAGGAACAGTAGTTCACAGGAGTTTAAAAGCAAACGAGTTTGGCTAAATTATGTACAGTGAAGCAAGGATTGACTTTCCTTTATTGTCTTATTGTTCTGTTATGTGTGGATGAGTATTCCAGTAAACTTAGCCATTTTGTGCAGGAATTTATTTATTCTTCTCTGGATGATTAGGGTATTATGTATAATATTAATGTGATTAGCAGTAAGGTAGAGTGGAGGGTGAGTATTTTGATGTGTGGTAAGCACATGGCCTGCTGTGGGCAACAAAGCAGCAGTAGCACACAGCAGCCGCTTTTAAAATACTCACGCCTCCCCTCCAAGACGGACTCGGCGGCAGCAGGGGGCGGCGGAGTGCCTCAGCTTGGTGGGGGGAGGGCAGGAGGCATGGCTGGGCTTTCTGCCAGGGGTGGCAGAAAACCTTGGGCCAGCCCTGGATATACTATGCTGGAAATGAAAGACAAAGAAAAACTGTTGTTGCATTTATAATTAAGAAGACATTTGCAAGAACTGTAATAAAATACAAAGCAGTCAATGAATGCTTAATTTCTATTTGTCTATGAAGAATACCCATCAACACAACTATTATTAAGATATATGCACCACAACAGCTGCAGAAGAGGAAGACGTTCATCAGTTATATGAACAAATACAAGCTGAAATCAACAGAACATGCAAAAAAGATATATACTGAAACAAGAAGAAGGTAAAGTGTTTGGAAAATATAAGCTTGGCAACAGAAAGGAAGCTGGAGAAAGACTAATATAATTCTGCAAGACCAGCAATCTATTCAGCAGTACAAGCACCAAATGTACACATGGACCTTGGCCAAGGGATTATAAAAAAATCAAATTGACTGTATCTGTGGAACTCATAATATCAACAAAGACAAAACCTGGAGCTGAGTGTAGTACAGATCACCAGCTACTAACATGCAAACTTAAGCTAAAGGTGAAATAGACAAACCATTCATGAATGCAGCAACATATGATCTTGAAAATATACCACTAGAATTTAAAGACTGCCTGCAAAATTGATTCACTGCTTTGGATACATATGAAATAGCACCAAAAGAGTTATGTGATGACATCAAGAAAGTTGTGCTCAAAGAAAATGAAAAGTCTGCAAATGGTGAAAAAGCAATAATGGACAAAATTGATGACCAAACAAACTGAAAATTGCTCAGAAATGCAGAGAAGCTAAAGCCAGAGGAGAGACTGGTAAACATGGAACTTAACAGAGATTTCCAACGTGCAGCAGGACAAGACAAAGCAAAAAGAATCAGAAACCATAGAAGGAAGGACAAGATCAGCTTTCCTAAATTCCAGACTTGAATTGGAAAGCTAAAAGATGCTCAAGGATCCATGATGAATGATGCTGAGAAGATGAAGAAAAGGTTGAATGATGTTGAGAAGATAAAGAAAAGGTGGAGAGAATACATAGAGTCATTATACCATAAAGATCAAGTGGATCATTGGTGTTTCAACCTGTACCTTACAATCAGGAACCGTTGGTGTTGAAAGAAAAAGTAGAAGCAGCACTGAAAGCATTATCAAAGAACAAAGCATTGGGCATTGATGGCATTCTCGCTGAAGTATTGCAGCAATCAAATGCAGCTACTACAATACTTACAAAACATTGTCAGGAAATTTAGAAGACATCATGGCCAACTGACTGGAAAAGACGTGTTCATACCAATTCTTTTTTTTTTTTTTTCTGTTTATACATTTTTACAATATTAAACATCAATCAATAATGTTTACGGAAAAGATATTTTCTTGTGAACAATTCAAAGGAAACAATACATTCTATAGCAAATAGAAAACAAGAAAGCATCATTAGTCCCCAAGGGAGGGAGAGCGGTTACAAAATCATCTGAAGGCAGGAAAGAAACCCACAGCACAAGAAGAAAATATATCAAAATTATCAGATGGTGGCCAGAGATTAGGATCATATTATAACAACAGATAGTAAGCCCTAAGATACAGATGTTATAGTATGCAAACTGATAAATGACGACAGATCACCAGGCTGAAAGAAAACATACCAATACCAATTCTGAAGAAAGGTAATCCAAATGCCATACAGAGTGGCGAAACAGCGCTGGGCAGAATGGAAGGAGAGTGGTCCCGCCTGGAAATCTTGCTTCCTTTTCTCTGGTATGTACTGAGACTTTTACTCTCTAGAGGCTATTTGGACTGCAATAGTTCAGTTGGGGAAAGCTCTGGTTCCACAGATTTCCTCTCTCTCTCTTTGAAAGTTCAAGCCAATTCCACGGTGATTGCAGCCTTGTTTCTTCAATCTCTGAGATTCAGACTAAAGTGAGTGCATTAGAGGGGTAGTCCAATTCCTTTATTAAGAACTTTGCATTGTTAATATTAAATTGGAGCAACAGGAGAATACTATTAGAGCTGCAAACCTTAGACTGATTCATTTCCCTAAAGCTTCAACAGTGTGGTTATGGGATATACTCCATGCATGCCTGACTGAACTTTTATCTCTGCCAAATGAAAAACCCATGTTCAAGATGTATTATTTGCCTCTAGGGAACATAAGAACATAAGATATGCCATACCGGGTCAGACCAAGGTCCATCAAGCCCAGTATCCTATTTCCAACAGTGGCCAATCTAGGTCATACGTACCTAGCAGTTTCCCCAAAAGACAGGTTCCACAATGCTTGTATTGGGTCAAGCATTGATATGCTGGGTCCCTTCTTAATAATGGTTATGGACCTTTCCTCCAGGAACTTGTCCAAACCTTTTTTAAACCCAGCTACACTAACAGCCTTTACTACATCCTCCGGTAACAAATTCCAGAATTTGATTGCATGTTGAGTGAAAAAATATTTTCTTTTATTAGTCTTAAATAGTTTACCCTGTAGCTTCATTGCATGTCCCCTAGTCTTTCTATATTCTGATAACGTAAACAATCGATCTACGTTTACCCATTCCACTCCGTTCATTAATTTATAGACTTCTATCATATCTCCCATCAGCCGTCTCTTTTCCAGGTTAAAGAGCCCTAACCCTTTTAGCCTTTCTTCATAGGGGTATCCTTCCATCCCCTTTACAATTTTGGTGGCTCGTCTCTGAACCTTTTCTAATAACGCTATATCCTTTTTAAGATACGGCAACAGGTGCGGTCTCACCATGGAACGATATAGAGGCATTATAATATCCTTTGTTTTATTTTCCATTCCTTTCCTTATGATACCTAGCATTCTATTTGCTCTCTTGGCCACCACTGCACACTGGGCCGAGAGTTTTAACATGTTATCCACAATGACGCCTAAATCTTTTTCCTGGGTGGTGGTTCCTAATCTGCAACCTTGCATCGTGTAACCATAGTTGGGTTGTTCTTCCCTAGGTGCATAACTTTGCACTTGTCCACATTAAATTTCATCTGCCATTTTGATGCCCATTCTTCCAATTTAGCAAGATCCTCTTACAATTTTCCACAATCCTCTTGGGTTTTAACAACTTTAAATAGTTTTGTGTCATCTGCAAATTTGATAACCTCATTCGTTATTCCCTTTTCCAGGTCATTTATGAATATGTCAAAAAGCAGCGGACCCAGCACAGATTCCTGGGGTACACCACTATTCACCTTTTTCCAGTGGGAAAATTGGCCATTTAGCCCTACCCTCTGCTTTCTATCTTTTAACCAGTTCCTGATCCACAATAGTACACTGCCTCCTATCCAATGAATCTTTAGTTTTGCCAAAAGTCTCTGATGAGGGACCTTGTCAAAGGCTTTCTGAAACTCCAAATACACTATATGAACCGATTCACCTTTGTCTACCTGTTTATTTACACCTTCAAAAAACATAACAGATCAGTAAGGCAAGATCTTCCTTGTCTAAAGCCATGTTGACTGTCTCCCATTAAGCCATGACTATCTACATGTTGAGCAATTTTGTTCTTTATGATGGTTTCTACCATTTTTCCCGGTACTGACATGAGGCTCACCGGTCTGTAGTTTCCCGGATCACCTCTGGAACCCTTTTTAAAAATTGGTGTTACGTTCGCCATCCTCCAATCTTCAGGTATTACAGATGATTTTAATGATAGTTCACAGATTACTAATAGCAGGTCTGCAATCTCATATTTCAGTTCTTTCAACACCCTTGGATGTATGTCATCTGGCCCAGGTGATTTGTTACTCTTCAATTTATCTAATAGATGTAATACATCTTCCCGATGTATCGATATTTCCTTCAATTCTTCCGCACCTTTAAATACCACTTCAGTCATGGGTAACATCCCTACATCTTCCTCAGTAAAGACCGAAGCAAAGAATTCATTCAGTCTCTCCGCTATCGCCTTGTCGCCTCTTAGTGCCCCTTTAACCCCTCTATCATCTAATGGACGAACTGACTCTCTCACAGGTTTTTTGCTATGAATGTACTTGAAAAAAATCTTTATTACGCGTTTTTGCTTCTGCAGCAAGCTTCTTCTCAAATTCTCCCTTTATCTGCCTTATCAGTGCCTTGCATTTAACTTGCCAGTGCTTGTGCTGTTTCCAGGTTTCGTCGTTTGGCTCTTTTTCCATTTCCTGAAAGATGCTTTTTTGGCAACAACAGTCTCTCTGATCTCACCTTTAAACCATGCTGGCAGTTTTTTGGACTTCCTTCCACTTTTCTTAAAGCATGGAATACAGTTGGTCTGGGCTTCCAAGATAGTATTTTTCAACACCACCCAAGCTTGATGTAAGTCTTTAACCTTTGCAACTGCTCCTTTTAGTTTTTTAACTATTTTCCTCATTTTATCATAGTCTCCCTTTCAAAAGTTAAAAGGTAGTACTGTGGATTTCCTTACCATCCCTTCTCTATTAATTAGATCAAATGCGATCATGCTATGATCACTATTGCCAAGTGGCCCCAACAACCTTATCTCTTGCACCAGATCTGGTGTTCCACTAAGGACTAGGTCCAATATGGCTTCCCCTCTGGTCGGTTCATGAACCAGCTGCTCCAAGAAGCAGTCGTTTATTTCATCTAGGAACTTTATCTCCCTAGTATGTTCTGCCGTGACACTGACCCAGTCGATACCGGGATAATTGAAATCACCCATTATTATTACTGTGCTGTAACTTTTGTTAGCTTCCTTGATTTCTTTGAGCATTTCATCATCCATTTGTTCATTCTGGCCAGGCGGTCGATAGTACACCCCCACTGCCATCACCTTCCCCTTTTTACATGGAATTTCAATCCATTGAGATTCTACAGCAAATTTTGTTTCCTGCAAAACTTTAATCCTTTCTGACTCAATGCCCTCTCTAACATAGAGTGCAACCCTTCCAACAATTTGATCAGCTCTGTCATTACGATATAGTTTGTACCCAGGTATCACAGTGTCCCACTGGTTGTCCTCCTTCCACCATGTCTCTGAGATTCAAATCATATCTAACCTCTCATTTAGTGCTATATATTCTAATTCTCCCATCTTATTTTTTAGACTTCTAGCATTTGCATACAAGCATTTTAGAGACTGTATTTTATTCATATTAATTTGGCTATTGGGAGGCATGGGTAATTTGGGATCTTTAAGCTCTGTCTGCTCCATACTAGAGGGAATAAAATGTCATCTTCAGAAGTTGTTGGGACACAGCATGTTAATATCCTTAATGTGTGATCTTTTAGAGAGCTCTCAAGAGGAGCCAGTAGTCCCCTGTACTTTAATGGTTACCTTTGCCTTACTGTCCAATAGTTAATGGCTTTTGAAGCTATTCTTTAGAAAGAGGAATCTGTTGTTCTGTGATTTAATTGTTCATATATTTCCAGACCTTGCTAACGTAACTCAGTGGCATCGCAGGGAGCTGCTTCTTCTTCGTCTGGGAGTTCAGCAGTTGGGAGAACTTTTTATTTTAAATACCTATGCAACTGCATGATCAAATTTCATTTTGTTTCTTATATTTTCTATGAGCCCCTCCAGCTGCTGGCCTTCCTGAACTCCCACCGCTTGGAAGCCCCTGTTTATTCTCCACCCGAGGTTCCATGAATTATAATAAACTGACTGTAAGTCTAACTATTTTCCTTTGTATAATGGCTAATATTTCCAATGGGTCCCCCTATCCTCTTGTGGGCTGGAGTGGGCAGCGTGGTAATGTGCTAAAAAGTGGTGTTTATATTGTTTTCCTGTTTGTAATTTCTTGAGGCCCTGCTCAATTTCTGTACAAGATTTTCTTGGGTTTGTTTGTATAAACTGCATAAAGATAAAATAATAAAAATAAAAAAAGACATCACCACAGATGTGAGATAGATCCTTAAAAAGACAAAAGAATATATATGTGTTTTATGAAGTGCAGCAAGGCCTTTGAGTATGTAAACCATAGATACCGCTGTACCACACTAAGAAGAATGGGTATACCAGAGTATCCGATTTTGCATGAGAACTATCTTTACATTGATCAAGAAGCAACAGTTTGAACAGAAGAAGGAGAAACAGAACGGTTTAAAACAAGGGTTCACAACCTAGTCTTCAGGCACACCTAGCCAGTAAAATTTTCAAGATAACCACAATGCATATGCATGAGAGAGATTTTTATACAGTGGAGGCAATGCATCCAAATCTCTCTCATGCATATTCACTGTGGTTATCCTGAAAACCTGACTGGCTAGGTGTGTCCCAAGGAATAGATTGAGAATCCCTTGTTTAAAATTAGCAAAGGTTAATAAAGCTGCATACTTTAGCCATACCTGTTTAATTTATATGCAGAACAAATCATCAATGAAGCAGGAATCTATGAAGACAACTGAGGTGTTGAGTTTGGAGGTAGACTCATCAACAACACTACATCACTATCTTGCATCCTTATAAATGCACGTTCGATGAAAAATAAACTTCCCATATTCAATGACTTAATAACTGACTTAAAACCTGATATTCTATGTGTTACTGAGACTTGGCTATCTGAAATGGATACAGTCTACCTAAACCAACTTAATAGTGATGACTATGATATAACTTTTACACAGAACCAACAAAAAAGGAGGAGGAGTACTTATAATGACGAGAAAGATATTAAATGCCAGAACAAACAGAAATTAGTTCTTACCTGCTAATTATCTTTCCTTGAGCTCTCTCCGGGCCCGTCCAGGAACAAGTGGGTTGTCAATCTTCTCCAGCAACTGAGGACTGAAATCTCAAACTTTGAAGAGCTGGCATCTGACTCCCTCTGCTGGCCACCTCCAGTCTAACCTTAACAAAGCAGATGAAGAGTAGTGCCCAATAATCAAAAGAAACTAGACAAAATAGGAAATAACAAAAAAACAGTAGCTTTCCGTGAGGCTGAGAGGCGGAACGAACCCAGAGCAGCTCCGCTGCAACATGACTGAACAGGCACAAAATGCCAAGTTCGCTCTATGTTTTTTTTTTTTTTTAGCATAGAATCCCGAACAAGTGAAAAGGCAACTCCTGAACGAGACCAGAAACAACACACTAGAAACTGTGGCGCTGACTCTGCCGCCATCAACAGAGAATCCATAGACTCCCGCGCCACACTGAAATTTAATAAACAACCTGGGTGGGTCCTGGACGGGCCCGGAGAGAGCTCAAGGAAAGATAATTAGCAGGTAAGAACTAATTTCTGTTTCCTTATCGTCTCTCCGGGCCCGTCCAGGAACAAGTGGGAAGTACCAGAGCAGTAACTAACCACGGGAGGGACCGAACAGGCCGGCTATGACAGCCGACTCCTCCAGACAGGCATACCCGTTGGCTAAGACATCCCGCCTGCAAAGTTCCGGAAACGGGAGACGCGGCGACCACGTAGCCGCCCGGGAAAATCACCGGCCTGCCTTAAAGAGATGCCGCCCAAAACGTCGCTGGTCCGCGCAGAGAACAAGTACGAAAAACCTTCCCCGAAGGGACCTTCTCTGCGTCCTGAAAGGACACCACAAAATGCATGTGTCACCGAACTAGTCAGGTAGGACGGAGATGTGGCTGCGCCCGTCCGAGGCTCGGCAAAGAAATAACCGGTCCGACTCCCGGAAGACGCAGTCGATCGTAGTCATTTCCGGAGCAAGCGAAGAACGCGACCGAGGAAGAAATGGCCACGATCCAAAAGGAGGGGAGAGAGAGACTGAGCGACATCGAACGCAGAGAAGAGCTTCAGAAGCACGGAGGGAACCGACCGCCACAGCCCCTCATCGTCCGACAAATGCAGAAAGGCAGACCTACCCAATAGGGCTAGGAATACAAGAACCCCCAGAAGGGCATTGTCCAAGAAGTTCCCTGAGTGCGATAGCGCTATGTGGACGAAAAAAACAAGGACGCGCAACGCTTTAAGCCGCAAACCAAAGGGCGGCGAAACCACACCGCGAAGAGGGGAACGAAAGCACGGAACTGTTCGAAGAGTTCACGTTAGAATTAGTAATGGCTTAAGTTTGGCTATAGGCGGTTTTAATTTTATGCCTGGAAAAAGGCAGCTCAGCGGAGAGGAGTTACGAAAGCGAACTTTGACCCGTGCAGCTAGCTATGCCCCCTTCCCATTTATCAGCAGATCTCCATTACTGAAAGGCTATGCTAGAGTTCAGCGAAAGCTTGAAAGGGAGGCTAGAAGCACGTAGCCCGGCAAGATCCATAGCCGCAATAGCAGCGGCGCAGACGCTAGCAGGCAGAATACATAAGCTGGGCTTGCAAGACGGGTCGTACGCTGATTGGCATCAGCCAAGGAGACGGTCAGCATAAACTGTGAACCGGAAATCAGCCTTAATGGGGGCCCATGCTTTCCATCCACCTGTGGCATACGTAGAAGTTCCTTTTCCCCTCGAGGCACAGGATACAAGCGAGTCAAAGCCCTAGCTCCACTGAAGGAAGCCTCAGGGCAGTCCCACTCAGACTCAACATCTGTGTGATTACCCGATGCAAAGGAAAACCCCTTTGCACCATTTTGAAACCCTGCAGCAAGGGGTTTTCCAAAGGTTCTTGTTGAACCACCTGCGGAATGAGACTAAGCGCTGAAAGGGACTGTGCAATCAAAGCTGGTAACTCCTCCTTTCTAATCACCCTAAACATATTTGGATCCTCAGCCGGACCCAACTCTCCTTCTCTAAGCCCGCGGGCCAAAAACTAAACCCTGCGCAGACATAAGTTCCCCTTGTTCAGGCTCTAAAGTCTCAGCCTCTTAAGAAACTGAATCCAACTTAGGCTCCCTTACATCTGATAAAGGAGGAACTTCTTCACAAGATGCAGACTGAGTAGAAACCCCATCTGTGCAGAGTGATTAGAAACCCCCATCTGTGCCAATTGTGGATGGTCCAATAAAACCGGAAGAGAAGCCTGCGATTTTTTTTTTTTTTTTTTTTTAACACAGAAGCTCTATAAAATCAGCTGAAAGCAAATGATCCGGTGCCTCTGAAATCACATGCAACCCAGGCCGAGCAGGGTTTTTCGTCACATGACGAGATTGCGCTTTTCCTTACTTGCTGTGGGCAGAGGAGCCCAAGGAAGGGAAGACGCTGCAAAGATGGCCGCCGCTCCCGCGGTCTCGGCCAACGGCTGCAGTGAAGAAGAATGGAGCTGCGAATCTCCTGTACTGTCCGGCATAACGCAGAACAAGCGTACAGGCAGCGAAGGCACCCTGAAGAATCGAACAGGCCCAGGAAAACGACAAAAAAACGTACCTGAGAAACCAAGTGTCAGAAAGAGGTGAGCAAACATCCACAGCACAGCTCTAAATAGAAAATAACTGACACCAATGCCGGGAGACAGACAGGCTCCCTAGCTGCTTTAGAAACCGCTGCCAGCGATCCTGCCAATGAAGAGCCTACCAGGTAAGAAACAGAAGCTGGGGCCCCCAGATCCGTTCTTCCAATTACCTTTAGCAGAGTAGAGGAGACAGGCTCTGTCCCATAGTCTGAATTGTTTAAACCTTTAGCAGAGTAGAGGAGACATACTCTGTCCCCTACTCGGAATTGTTTAAATAGCTACTGATACTGAAGACACAGTATAAAAAACAATATAAATCAGAGCCAAGTGCTTAAACACCCCTCTAGGGCCCAGCACTAGTTCGTCGATGAGAACTCTTCCAGAAAATAAGAAAAATAAAGAATAAGAACAGAGAACAAGTGGGGAGACAAATCTTCACACATCCATCTCATCTGTTGAGGACAAAAAAGACTGCAACAAGGTGTTGATTACCTAACTGAATAACCTGTTCGGCAATGGACACAAAGGACCCATAATCCGTGTCCCATGCAAGGAAGCCTCCGGGAATACTGACTCCGACCCGACCAACGGCCGCTTTAGCCTGCACCCAGGAGCACCTGTGGTCCGACCGGAAGCCTTGCAGAAGCTAACCCTCGAAAGACCCCTTTGGCGACACCAGAAAGGCTAGGAAACGAGATAAACCATTCCAGCAGTTTTCGCCAAAACATTACAATTAAGCAATAAGGTCGCGCACAAGCTAAATGCTTGGCAGTTAAGACCGCACACTGCGATATTAGGAAAAAAAGATCTTTCACTGACGGCCGCTTCGGTGCGGGGACCATTGGCCCAACAAAAACAAATCCTTGAGAAACACGCCCTGCGTTGTGAGTGCAGCTATTGGTATCTATGCAAGGGCTATTGGGCTCGGAGAACCCGCAGGTCCCTGGGGTCCAGAATCGATACATGTATCTTGTAAACATCCTGAATAGTCACCCCCAGCAGGGAATAACGAAATGGACCCCACCTCTAGAGAACTGGACCATAAAAAGGTCCATATTAACAGTAAACCAAACATGTAAATACGCCAAAAAGGAATGAAGGCCATAACCAGCTAGACCAAGCAATAATGGAAGGAAGCCAAGGTCAAAAAGAGCATAGGTCAGACCCTTAAACAGGTACATAACAATAGTTACTCATCCTGAACAGAAGCCCATAGAATAGGTATGTGCATATACTCTTGAAGAACACACCAGTAAAAATTCCAACGAAAAAAATGCACCATCCTGTGCCTGGAAGCTAGCTGAAAGAAAAGACCCCGGTGTTATTCAGGAAAAACTGAGAATGCCTAACTGAGACAGTAAACGTGGTAAAGGGAATGGCTACTAAATTCCAAATAAAATACCACAAAGGAAGTGTGAAACTGCCTATAAAAACTAACAACCATGCAATGTAGCCGTTGATTCTGCAGAAACCCTGAAAACGCCAGGAGTAACTGAAAGAATGTCATGCCCAAGCAAGAGCCATGTAGAGAGTCAGCTTAAAGATGCAGTTCACAGCCCAGAGAAATATAATAGGAAAACAAGCCATAGGCAGAAACAAAAAACGGCAAATGCAGAGACAGTGGCTGAAACCCTAAAAACATGCTGATAAGAAATCATGTAGCTGAATAAAAAAACAGAGCGGATGGGATAGATGGACCTGAATTAATAATAGAAGACCCCTGGGACTCCCGGGGATGAGCGCTCTGCTCCTGAGAGTAAGTCTCCTGTGAGGCAGGGTCAGCCTGTAGAAACCAAAAATGAAGGAAATGGCTACAGCGCCAGAGAGAAACAGCACTAACGCTGCCCTGTAATCGCTAACGGTAGCCACATGACAAAAGGACTCAGATCCCTGTTTCCCTTTATATAGGTACTTATATAGTCAGCCAACTGCCCTGCTAGGACAGATGAACGAGCTCCAGAGGCAAAGAATGCCTCACTTTACTTAGGAACATGAGAGCCTTCGCCCCTATCCGCAGGTTATCGGTTACCTAACCTCAAGAGACCAGGCTATTGGCGCTGTAGCAGCCCCGGCTGCCGTTCCCGCCAAAAAGGAACCACTGTAAAAGCCCGCTGTGAAGGTCGGCAATAAGCCCAAGAGGCCCTGAAGCCAAGCGGAGCACCACCAACAAAATGTTCCTAAAAACCAATTGTCATACTCAGCACAATCCATCGTGAAACCGGCCCCACAGAATCGCCGCGGGAAAAAAAAAAAAAAAAACGAAACCACCGAGAAGAAAGAAGAAAGAAAATGGCCGCCGGCCCACAGAAACTACTCCCAAGCTGACAAAATAAATAAAATGACCAACCTTAAGAAGAAAAGAAAAGAATCTGCACCTTCAGCTCTTGGCACCCACTGCTAGCGGGGAAGGAAGCTGAGCATCGGAGACAGTAAGCAGGTAACTGGGGCTCCCAGCACCGCTCTGCACTCTGCTGTACTATCCGGAGCTGAAATATGAGACAGGCCCTGCCTCTTCAGCTCCGTGCCTCTGAGCTCCGCTAAAAAGCGGGTCGGCAGCAAACGCTACTGTAAGGAACCCTGCTAGGATCCCTGGTATTGCAAACAGCAAAAAGAAACCAAAAGAAATAAAATTTTCTAAGTCTTCCACATCTGAAGGGGGGAGCCAGCCAGGAACACGTCCTTCAGCTGCTGAGGACTGAAAAGACTGGAGGTGGCCAGCAGAGGGAGTCAGATGCCAGCTCTTCAAAGTTTGAGATTTCAGTCCTCAGTTGCTGGAGAAGATTGACAACCCACTTGTTCCTGGACGGGCCCGGAGAGACGATAAGGAATAGAATCTAATATCGCCAACAACATTGACACCCTCATTATAAAAATCGGCATTCTTAGAATCTGCTTAATATATAGACCCCCTGACCAAAAAGCAGATAGTCTAGATTCACTAATTGAATTCCTTAGCTCATCCACGGAACAAAATCCCATAATCATGCTAGGCGATTTCAACCTCCCCTCTCTTCCAACATCGGAATCCAACCTCTTTCTAGAATCCATATCAGACATGGACTTTCATCAAATAATCAACACAACAACACATATCAAAGGAGGTACACTTGACCTTATTCTTCTCCCAAATACACTCTTCAAGCTATTCAACCCAGATTCTGTAGAATGTACACAAATACCTTGGTCTGATCATTACATCATCAAAACAAATCTCACATTCTACACCAATAGTACCAAAAATAACACTAGAAGTGATCCGACCACAAAATTTAAAAAATTTAATGAAACTGAATTCCTGGATAAAACAATCCCCCACCTCTCATCATCCCCAACGGATTTAGATGAAGCTGTCAAAAACTGGCATGACACAATCAACAATGCAGCCGAAATTAATCAACGCAAGAAAAAACCCGCTTACCCAAAAACAAACATAACACCTTGGTTCAACAACACGTTAAAACAAATGAAAAGAGAACTAAGAAAAATAGAATTCAAATGGCGCAAAACCAGATCAATCATCCACAAGGAAATATATAATAACCTTCTCACAAAATACAAGGATACCTTAGATAGTACAAAGAAAACGTACTATGCAGCAATCCTATCAAAATTTTATAACAGACCACGAGAGCTATTCTC
Source organism: Ichthyophis bannanicus (assembly GCA_033557465.1). Classification (NCBI taxonomy): domain Eukaryota; kingdom Metazoa; phylum Chordata; class Amphibia; order Gymnophiona; family Ichthyophiidae; genus Ichthyophis; species Ichthyophis bannanicus. The sequence continues at coordinate 226,144,171 of CM066031.1, forward strand.
CATTGTTAGAAATCTAACTAATAACCCACAAACATCCAGCAATGAAATTATCGACATATCGGTACAAACCTTAGCCAATCACTATCAAAACAAATCAAAACAACCACTAACGACTCCAGGCACTATCAATATAGCTCATTATTGTTTAGATGAATGGTCAGACTTTCACCCTATAACTAAAGATTCGCTGAAGAATATCGTCTCTAATCTCAACACCACAACCTCCTTCCTTGATCCATGCCCAGTAACTTGGATAAAAAACACACTTCCAATACTACTATCATACATTCTCCCCATAGTCAACCTCTCGTTACTTCAAGGTTACCTCCCACCTACACTCAAACATGCACAAATCCGCCCAATTCTCAAGAACGGTACACGCGACAAAACATCACCAAAATCGTATAGACCCATATCAAGTATCCCTTTTTTGGCTAAAATAATTGAAAAAGTTGTACAAATTCAGACACAGGAATATTTAGACTCATCCTACCCACTTGATGAGCACCAATATGGATTTAGGCCTCGCCATGGAGTGGAAACACTCTTAACAGTTTTAACTGACGTGCTTCTGAGAGGGATTGACAATCATAAACAAGCATTTATCCTCTTATTTATCGATATATCAGCAGCATTTGATATTGTACATCACACTATAATGCTTAACAACCTGAGACAAATAGGCATAAATTCCACGGTACACAAATGGTTCACCTCATATTTAAATAACAGAACGCAAAATGTAAGAATAGGCAATCAAACATCCACTATATATTGTCACGGAGTAGGTTTAATAGAGCCCTTGAAAACCAGCAGAAATGCAGGAAGTAGGATAGATTCTGACAGTGCAGAGGAACACAGGTTAGGATGTTGCCATAGGCAACCTAAACAAAACAGCTCACGTGCAAGGGAAACACGCCCAAGCAGCAGAAAGGCTAAGAAATTAGGAACTAATGAAAGCCAGCTGGGAGTGGGTGGAGCTGACCCGCACGTAGAAAAGCTCAGTGCACATGGAGTTAGACAGAGCCAGTGTGAGGAGGCGAGCCAGCGTGTGCAAGAGAGCCTGTTTGAGAGACAGAGCCAGCGTGGGCAAGGGAGCCCGTGTGAGAAGCAGAGCCTGTTTGAGAGACAGAGCCAGCTTGAGAATCCAAGCAAGAGATGGAGTGAGCGCGGGAGCAGGAGTGAAAGTGAGAGTGAGAGTGAAGGTGAGAGAGAGAAGACACACGCAGGACACAGCAGGAATGGAATAGAACCCAGTTGGAGCACAGGAGCAAGCAGCTGTGAGGCTGAAAGCCAAAGACATAAGGGGAGAAACTCTAATTGGAAGGGAGCTGAGGGCAGAGCTCTGAAAGCATCAAAGCCCAGCAGAAGCTATCAGAAAGGTAACCAAGCATTTAATTGTGAAGTTAGCTGGAGGAAGCCTGAAGAAAGTTTTTATACAAACAAGTGGCATAAAAAGAGTAAAGCTATTATACCTGAGCATAAGCCTGTGTCTAGAAGAAGATTCAAAGACAGGAGCCAGGAGAAGTTTTTACGGGATTTTACTCCGGCGTCTGTAGCAGCTGAGCACAGCCTGAGTCAAAGACTGTTTAAAGCTAGCCCTACTGTTTCTAGTAGAGGGAAAAGGGAAACTAAGAATTTCCTCTATCTCCCACCGCATTTGAGAGGCTCCCAGGGTAGACACTCCAAGGAATACGGTAGCAGCTTAGCCAGCATTCTCACCCAGAAGGAAAGAGACTTCCTGAATAGTAGGGGGAGACGGTTCAGTAACGTACCATATACTGCAAGGGATGAGTCCTTAACGGAAGAACCCGAAGAGATGCAATGTGAGGTGCAGGGAGATAATGTAAGTAGTGATTACATGGACTGCACACTCACGGTCTCTGATAAAATATTGTCTCTGAGATAAACGAGTTGAAATTGCCAAGCTTGAAAACCACAAGGGAAATGATCTTTGTATGCTGAAAAGAACTGTTTTGAATACTTTTTCCTTTACCTGTTTAAAGCTGAAAATAAGCAATTTCTGTTCTCATTTTTACTTTGTTTTTGCCCAAGTGGGGCTGTATATGCTTTTGTTTTGCTCACCCAAAAGAAACCTCTTGGAAGGGGAATAAAACCTTTAAAGCCTTACCTCGGTGCCACAATTGATTCTTTGACTACATATCCCAGAGGGCCAAGCAAGGCTCTGGGCTGGGCCTAGGCTTGATGAGGTGATGGACTATGACAATATAAACAAGAAATTGGACTCCCAGAAGGCTCTGTGTTATCAGCCCTCCTATTTAATATATACATAAAACCGGTCTGCAATATTTTTAAAAAATTTGGAGTACACTATCATCTATATGCAGACGATATTATTTATTTATTTAATTTTCTTATATACCGCGCTATTTGTCATCAGTGCGGTTTACATTGAAACAATACAACAATTGGTCAGATATAACAGACCTATTACAAGTAACAGGAAAATTAACATGGAAGTAAACAGGGAAATCAATTATGATGTACATCCCATTCACGATACAACTTCTATCAGACTGCTTCAATGAAATCACAACTTGGCTAAAAGCACAAAACCTCCACATAAATTATTCAAAAACTGAAGTACTAATTGTAACAAAAAACCAATCATATATTCCCCCAACCCACATAACAATACAAAACCATGAAATTAAAATAAAAAATGAAATAAGATACTTAGGTGTTATTCTAGACACACATCTTACAATGAATACCCACATCAGAAATACTATAAAGAAAATTTATTTCAAACTCAAAATCCTTAAACAACTATGCCCTCTAGTACACTTACAAGACTTCATTAATATAATCCAGGCTACCATAACCCCTCACTTCGATTTTGCCAACCTAATTCTATTAGGTACAACGAAACAAAATATTAAAAGAATCCAACTAGCACAAAATGCAGCAGCTAGGATCATAATGAAAGTACACTCATTCCAACACATAACACCAATACTAGCATCCCTGCACTGGTTACCAATACAAAGCAGGATAATATATAAAACAACAATAACTTCATTCAAAGCTTTAAATGACATGGCTCCAATCACACTAGTAAACTAATTAGCAAAGAATCACAAAAAGCTACTCACAGAAAAGGACAATCAAATAAACTAAGGACTCCTAATGATTTCATAAAAGCAAATAAATTAACTAATAACAGAGCCTTTTCACACGCAGCCCCAACCATTTGGAATTCCCTCCCAGAGGACTTACGAACTTTAACCGAGATTATGGAATTCCGTAAAAAACTGAAAACCTATCTATTTTCCATGCACTACAGCAACATAGATAATCCCCCCATCAACTCAGATAAAGGCTAAAAAGATACCTGACTGAGTCAAATTAATTCCAACAACTTGAACAGATAATATACCAAGCTGAAAATGTACCGCGATTCAATTCTAAAGTGCCCACTAACTTGTAATTGTATATAGTTTATAATGTTTTTTGTTTTGTTTTGTATTAACATATGCTGTTAGCTGATATATTGTTTACTGTTACAAAATGTTCCATGTAAAACCAAGCTCCTGCTTTGTTGATTGTTGTTTATTGTAAACCGCAACTGATCTCTGGAAGATGCGGTATATAAATGATTGTTAAATAAAATAAATAAATAACATCACATTACTGGCTGAAAGTGAAGACAGTCTAAAACATCTGCTTATCAAGATCAAAAGCAGGCTTAAAATGAGCTTGCACCTTAACATGAAAAAGACAAAGATCCTGACAAGTGGCAAAAGTTGAAATTAGACATTATCTGCTAATTTCTTTCCTTGAGTCCCTTCAGACCAAGGTTATGTTTGCCTGCCAGCAGATGAAGACTGAGAACCACTGGTTTGATTTTGATGTCATGAAAGGTGAACCTCGCTCTCACCAGTATTTCTGTAACAAAACAGACTCTGCCACTAGAGATTATTAAATGCTCATTCAACACATACAAATACCTCACAGCATACTCACTGAAGAAGCCTTCCTGCTTCAAAGTGCATATGGAACAGGAGACATAAAGCAGCTCTCTCAAGACCATAACTCCAAATCCATGCACTAGCACAGTCTTGGAATCAACTGAGAGCCTAAAATGATTGAGATGGATGCTCAAGATTACCTCTTGGGTTCACAGCCCCAATGTACCTTCTGACATGCAAGGCCAGGAACAAAGCAAAGAATATAGGGCAGGTCCTGGACTGGATTGGAGGGACTCAAGAAAAGAAAATTAGCAGGTAAGGTCTAATTTTACCTTCCTCATCAATACTCCAGTCCAGTCCAGACACGTGGGACATATCAAAGCAATACCCCCACAACGGGGAGGGAAACAGACCAGCCCAGCCTGAGGTTTAGAAGAATATCCACCCCCAAACTACCCCTCCCCCCGAGTCAGAGGCTTGTAATGTCAGTAAAACATGAAGAAGACAGAACATACCCTCAAGTCAGGCTCTGCTGACGAAGCCATGCTCTCCATGATGGTAGCCACTGTAACCCAGGCCAGAAGCAAATAATCCTCCATGTCTTGACAACTAGTTTACTCCAGAAACCCACTATAGATGACACTAAAAGCAAGGCTTGCATGCAATAGACCTGTCTCCCTGTAGAACATATGCCAGAAAAGTGAGTATCCAAAATATACAGCAGCTATAAAAAGATATGCCCAGTAGTCATTGAAGATAAATGGTAGGGACAGACTGGAACTCAAGGAAGTGTCAAGCCTCTGAGAGACTAAAAAGGAAATCTCAAGGGCCTTAAATGCTTCTCATCTAATCCCCCCCTCCTAGTCCCACAGTGCTTGCCTCTTTCTTCAACAGCAATATTTACCCTCTGTCATCTAATCCCCCCCCCCCTTCTATTCCCACAGTGCTTGCCTCTTTCTTCAACAGCAAGATCCAGGATCTCCTGTCTAACCTTTTCAGACTGTCCTCTCCCCCTACTTCCCATCCCTCCTCTCTACGCCTCCTCCCTTCCAGTTTGTCTCACTGCTGGTCCATTTTTCAGCCAATCTCCACCACCAAACTATCCAAACTGCTCTCCACCTCATACAACACTACCTGCCCTTCTGATCCCATCCACTCTGCCTGGCTATCAGAGTCCTCTCTCGTGCTTCTGCCAGCCATACTCACTATCACAAACATCAGTCTCACCTCCAGAACTATCCTTCTACCTGTAGCATGCATTAGTTTGTCCGCTGCTCGGGAAACTTTCTCTCAATCCTACCATGCCAGCATGCTATTGTCCTATGTCCAATTTGTATCTAAACTTCTTGAATAATTTGTGTCCTCCCAAATCTCCTGTCACCTCAAGTCCACTCACTTTCTACACCCCCGTCAATCTGGATTTTGGCCCGGTCACAATACAGAAGCAATCCTGCTCTCTTTCCTTAACAAACTTTATAGTTCTCACGGCCATGGTAATGCTAGTCTTGCTGTCTCACGATCTCTCCTCCGACTTTGACCTGGTTGACCACTGCACCCTCCTGTCTCATCAATGGGAAGCTGGTATCTATGATACAGTCCTTCGTTGGTTCCAGTCATTCCTTTCTTTCAGGTCTTTTTCCATTATATCTGGCTCCACCTCATCTGACCCTATCCCCAGGGCTGGCGCTACCTGGAAAGCCGGGTAAGCGCGGCAGGAGGGCACCAGTGGCGGGGGGCACCATCGCTAGCTACCCTCCACCCACCGCTTCAAAAAAGAAAGCAGCTGCAGGAACATTTCTCTGTTCCCATGGCTCTGCTCTCTTTTAAACTGCTGGGTCGTGGAGTTTCCAAAGAATAATAAGCATTTCCTGAGAAACAGGAAATGCCTGTTACTGCTAGGATGATGGCAGGTCACCAATGGGCAAAATGAATCAGACACCCCCCTTTTGGCAGTTGCTCCCTCACAGGCTATGATCAGAGAGTCAAAACCCTGACCAGCCTGGGCAGGCGCCAGTGTTTCAGGGTTAGAGCCCTTAGGCGTGCATCGGCCCTGGCCTGCTCTTTTGCCCTGGTGACCCTATTGCGGGGTCTGTGGGGCTTGGTATTGGGGATAGCCTCAGTAAGGTTGGCCTTTCTTGTGGAAGGGAGGCTTTTTCCCCAGCATTTTTTTCTTGGGAAGGATGGAGGTCTTCCTAGAGCCGAGTCCTGGTGACGAACTTGGTCTCGATCTCTGCCACCTTATCCTCCATCGGTTTGCCGAAGAGGTTTTCCCAGAGGCAGGGGATGTCGAGGAGTTTCTCCTGGCCCCCTGCTCGAGGTTCGATACCTGTAGCCAGGCCTGGCATCGGGCACCGATGTCTGTGGCGGCCACCCTCGCATTAGTCTCAAAGCCATTGTAGGCGGCTCGAGACATGTACTTCAAGCACTCCCTGATGCACTTCGTGAGGGTTTGAAATTGCTGGAGGTGATTTCCACTGAGACCCACCAAGAAACCTGCAAGTACTTTTGCTAGGTCTTGGAGATACATGCCAATATACAGCTGATATGCTTGTATTCGACAACCCAGCATCGAGCCCTGGTAGCATTTTCATCTAAGAGCGGAGAGGGCACGGGACTCCCTGCCCGGGGGCAAAGAAGAGTGAGTCTTCGGCCTTTTCTGCTGGCTCATGTTTGACTCCACCATCATAGAGGTGTGAGGAAGTTGCACCTTCCGGATGACAGGGCTCCGCTGGACCCAATACATGATGTCCAGACGTCGGCTCACTATCGGCCCCAATGACGGTGTCTCCCACATCCGAAGGAGGAGTTACCCAAGGATAATGGGGATGGGGACCTTCAGCTCCTCCATGCGAGGGACTTCCTCCAACTCCATGATAAGATACAAAGCCTTGGCCATATCCCAGACAAACTCGAGGAACAAGGTGTCCTTGGGAGGGGACTGCATCTCGACACTGGAGGAGACGGATCCGAGGAGAGATCTCAGTGTTTGTGTGTCTCCAGGGAAGTCTCATCCTGCGGCTCCCAGTCTGAGAAGTCCATTGAGGACTTGAGGCCTGATGGCTCTTGAGTCATTGAACTTGGATCGGATTGTCGATGACCCACAGCTGTTGCTTGGCCAGAGCTACAAGCACTTGCTGGGGAGGATCTCACTCCTGTGGACCGGAAGTGGGATCAAGAACCTCGCGCGAGGATCGGCTCGAGGCCCGGGGCTCTTGAGGATCATATCAGTGGCCCGAGGAGTTCTCAATATCGAGGTCCCTGTGGTCTCTGCATAAGCACCGGTGGAACCTGGCATCAACGCTTGCTGCAAGGCAAGAAAGGCAGTGATACTGTGTTCCAATCTATCATCATGGCTTCCCACTCAGGAGTTGCAGTCTTCAACATGGACGCTGGAGTGTCCGGGTCTAGCGTCGATAAGTAGAGGGAGTCTTCAATAGGACAGGCCTCAGGGGTCCGTGATCCATCGCAAGAGGCCTTGGCATCAGTTCTGGGCATCTTTGCTGGCCGTTCCCGCTCTGACTCCTCGGATACCCTCCAGGGACTGCGGGACCTTGCATGGGACTTGCCATGTGTGTCCGATTCTCAGGATAAGATCCTCGAGGATTTCTTCTTCTTCTTTCCCTGTCGCTCTGGAGAACCCTTGTCAGTGTCCACGGACCTGATCAGGTGCCACAGGGGCTTTATGCAACTCCGAGGATCCACATGGGGCCTTAGAGCATGAGGTTACCTGGGATACCGAGGCTGAATCTCACCTGTGGAAGATGTCATCCTAAAATTGTTCCGAGACTCAATGTGAAGACAATGGGGCTGGGAGGCGAGAAACGTACCGGTGCAAACTGGAGAAGGAAAATGCTCGAGAAAATGAAATTTTTCCAGGGGAAGAAGACGGTACATCTGTAGGGTTCCGTGGAAAAAGGGAGACTGAGTAAGACAGCACTTTGGGTGGGAAGGGGACCACGCATGCATGGTGGCATCTCCAAAAGGCTTTCTATGGTAAAAGGAATTCTGGAAATATTCATGAGCTGGAACAAATCGCAGTAGAAGAGTGGGAGAAACTACCAGCAGACAGATGTATGGAACTTATAGATGGCTACAAGAAACATTTTGGAGGCTTTCATCACTGCCAAGGGTTGTGCAACCAAATATTAGTGAGGGGTACCATTAATCCTGTCCAGGTCAAATTTTGTTTTTTTTTTGTTCTTCAGAATTTAGTATGTCTAAGTTGGACAGACATCTTTATTTGAATTGTATACCTTTGAACATACTATTAAAATGTTATGATGACATACAGCTGGAATATTTCCAATTATTTCTCAAGATATTGTACACAACATACCTAAAATGCAAGCACGCCAATAATGTTGACCACAACTGTAGACTCTACAGAAATTCCACAGGGGATAAAGCATTAGCCAAGACCGGATTGGCAGCAAACCCCTTGTAGACCTCCCTCTCAGGCTGCACGTCAAATAAATACTGGGTCTCCATGAAATTTTCAAACACGAGTTTTCCCCAACTGTTTGTTTCTTTTCTTTCCTTTTTTTTCAACTTAGTATGTGAGTTGTTTATCTCGGGCTTTCCAAAACCCACCAAAAGAAAATGTTGACCATCCCGCCAAAGGAAAACTCCAAGAGGGACCTGGGACACCCACTGTAGCTCTCTGACAGGGCGATGTTGTCCTGGTGTCATTGCTGGGGAATTTTTCCTCTGAGCCTAACACTACTCAGATACTTCCTCAGGATGGCCGGCACTGGGCAGTTCCCAACTGCCACCATCTGCGCTAATGAGAAACCAGCATGTACATCAAGGAACATTCATTTACAAAGGAAATCCATCCTGAGGCGAGCCACTGCCACCTTCGGTTGTGTGTGAGGAGTTGTTTATTGCTCTCCCTTGAATGCACATAGACGGCGATCCGAAGCCTGACAAACACTATCCTAACAGAGCTTTCACAATGGGGCGGTGGCAAATCCAGAAACACTCTGAAGCTCACTCTGCTGCTACTAATGGCATGCTACATAGGCCAGTGCTTTTGGTCTCAGCACGCTCCCCACTAAAGATGGCTCCTCCCACTCTGTGCACTTTGCCGGGAAGGTCATAAAGACTGCACATACTCATCACCGATCAGTACCCTGTGCTCCTCCACTACAGAATCCAGGGCCAGCAGCTTACAAGCTCTTTTTTGTCTCTGATTTTTTTTTCAAGCATGCCCAGGCAAAACAACCTTAAGCTCTAGGGTGACCACAACGCCCAACCCCAGCGATGGGAAGGGGATATGGGGAATGTCTCCAAAAAAAGTACTCCAATCAGATCCCAGAGAGACCAAAACGGAGGGTAGGTGATGAAGGAGAGGGAGGGACCCTGTACCACTAGGTTCTGCACCCCAGGGTGGTGCAGGAGGTGTTTTCCATCCTACACCCCTTGGGCCATTAACCAACAAAATCTTTCCATCCACTTCAGACTGCACAGGTTTAGCAACCTCCATCTGCTAGAGACCGAGAAAAACTGATGAGAGTGAGGCTGCACAGGACTCTTTATACTATGATGTCAAAATCAAATCAGTGGTTCTCAGTCTCCATCTGCTGGCAGGCGAGAATAATCCATGCATCTGGACTGGACTGAACGGACAATGAGGAATCAATCATTTCAATCTTGATGGAGAAGAAATAGAAATAGTAGACAACTTTAACCTGATTGGATCAATAATCAATAAAGAAATGACAAGCAGTCAAGAAATCCGATGATACATTGTTCTTGGCAGAATGGCTATAAAGGACTCAGACAAGATTCTTAAGTGCAGAGATCTACGTATCATATGGATGTGAAAGTTGGACAGTGAAGAAAAAAGACAGGAACAAACTTTCAAATTATGGTAACGGTGAAGAACATTGCATATATCATGGACTGCCCAAAGAACTAATCAGTTTGTACTAGAGGAGATCAAACCTTAGCTTTCTTTAGAAGCTCAAATGCCAAGACTTTGACTTTCATACTTTGAACACATGTGAAAAGAAAGATAATTAGAAAAAATACATCATGCGTGACAATGTTGAAGGTCAACGCAAAAGAAGATCAGCAATGTGATGGATCGATACAGTAACAGCAGCTATGGATACTACTCTATCAACAACTAGCTGCCGGACTGACCAAACATAGTTTAACACAACTATCCAAAGGGTGTCATAAGTAAACATCGACTAGATGGCACCTAACAACAGCAACCATACAACTAAGTGGCCACAAAGTCTAAAACAAATTAATAAGTATTTTTTATTGACTACACAATTAAGATGTATAATGTGTTACTTGACAATGTAGCCAAGGCTAGTAGTCGAACGGGGTTTAAAAAAGTTTTGGAAAAATTCTTGGAGAAGATTGCTACTTCTGGGAATAAGCAACAGGGAAAAGGCCTCCCCATTATGATCTGATGAGACTTTCCAAGTAACCCAAAGTGGTCTAATGGTTAGAGCACTGACTCCAGAAACCAGTGTTTGATTCCCACTAGCACTCCTTGCAGCCTTGGCCATCCTCTATTGTCACAGAAAAATCCAAGTTATCAATGTCTCTGCTTAATGTACATGACCAAGTTTAAGTTATAAGGTAAACCATTTTGACTGAAATGATAAAGCGGTATAAAAAACCCGTTAAATAGATAAGATTAGCACTGATGGAGACTGCATGCTCAGCTCATTGAATGACTGATCTGATCCAACAGGGCATTTCTTATGTGCAGGTTGCAAAGTATGCAGATACACTGCCACTTGAGTGTCATTATGGAAATTTACTTCTTAATGTATGCTATTTCACATCACATGATTTATTTATTTAGCAATGCTTATATACCACTTTTCATCAGGTCAAAGCAGTGTACATTCAGGTACAGTTTATATTTCCCTTGTCCTCAAAGGGCTCAGAATCTACATTTTGTACCTGAGGCAATGGAGGGTTAAGTGGCTTGCTCAAGGCCACAAAGCAGCACCTGTGGGACTAGAAACCCCAGTCTCTCCAGCAGGATTTGAACTCCCAGCCCTCCGGCAACTTGCCCCAATCACTAGGCCACTCCTCCCATACATATGATTACTTTCTAAGTTTAATATTACACTGACCGTTCACTTTGAGTTTTGCAGCAGTCTGCTGGTCTCCAGTATCACAGGTATACTCAGCTGCATCTTCCGGTTCAGCATTAGGGATCACAAGTTCAGCAACTGATCCATGCATCTTAATTTCATATTTATCACATGAGTAGAGCATCATTGAGCCTTTCCGCCATTCCACAGGGGCATTTGGCTTTGTAAGCTCACAACAAAATTTAACAGCAGCCCCTTCATCCACTTCCATATCCTTTAGCTGCTTTTTGAATAAAACCGGAATAGCTAATGGGAGAAGCAAGCAAACATATCTCAAATAGCAGGAATAATACACATTATAATAGTTATCTTACATGTTGATGACTAAAAGCAGCAATATAATTAATTTGTGGGATTACTATGTCATGATAGACCCCCCTTTTCTATTAGACATGTAAAAACACTTGCTAGCTACCATACAATCGAATGAAAATATCAAATAAAAATGAATGCTTAGTAATTTATTTCATTTATTGCAAACAACTCCAATGTACCACCTTTGGCAAGGTTTCAAGATAGTATGTGCAAAAAAAAATGTTGAATCAGGCAACTGAACAAAAAAGCCAAAAGAAAAAATGGAATTTGTCCATAACGAAAATGAATAACATTGAAATTAGTCATCCAAGAAACGTTTACAGGTTCACATGGAATATGAACACTAAGCAGCATCAGCTTAAATAGATGGTGTGTTTCATAAGCAAGATTCAGATTCAGAAAAAGGTCTCATGGATGTTTTAAGTCAATGTACAGATTTTGTTAGCAGACTATCAATGGCAGGTCTGACAAATGATTCCTCAAATACACAAGGCATTTATAAGTAAAGTATAATATCTTCAATTAAACATGTTGACTAGAGGAATGTATGCAGCACATAGAAGGTACACAACCATAAACCATCAAACAGGGCCTAACTGATCAAACAATTATCTCAAACTACTGCTAGAATATCAGCAGTTATACAAATTATCAATCTGACAAAAGGGGAAAAGACCTCAGCATCCACATCAAATATCCCAGCAATTGGGTATAATATAGTGGATAAATGCAATCATTGGCCAGAAAAGCGTAGTTACTCACCTGTAACAGATGATCTCCGGGAACAGCAGGAATTTAGTCTTCACATATGGGTATAGTCGGTACCGATGGAGCCTGCGCGGGAAAGCTCCCAAGAGTCCAATAGGAACGCTTTTGGGAGCATCCCTCAGCACATGTGCACTGCCTTCCCGCCTTTCCAAATGTCCCTCTTCAGTTAAGTTTGTAGCTGAGTGAAAGGATAGAGGGAGAGAGGAAAGAGACAAAGAGATAGAGAGACAATGCCTAGGGGAGGTGGGAGGGTTGTGAAGACTAAATTCCTGCTGTTCCCGGAGATCACCTGTTAAAGGTGAGTAACTACGCTATCTCCAGGAACAAGCAGGAATGTAGTCTTCACATATGGGGACTCCCTAGCTGAAGATCCCAGGGAGATAGTCGCAGGAAGGTGCCACCCTAGAAGGTGGGAATCCTTCCTCCCATGGATCTCTAGCATTCCACCAGGGTTGGTGGGTAGGAGTTGATTTAGGTCTGAAAGAGATTTTGAAGATATAGTCCTGAAGTCCCATCTCCAGTCTGGCAGCATCCCTGTTGCCATGGAGGAGAGAGGTCACGTGACAGGAGAGCATCACCCTGGTGTGGCAGGAAGTGATCCTGTAACTAGGACCTGTCCTCCAGGTGATGTAAAACCCTCTCGCACCGAGGAAGTTTCTCCAGGGCCATGTGCCCATGAGGGAAGGGTTAGGACAGCCGTTATAGTTGGTGATTCGATCATTAGGCATGTAGATAGCTGGGTGGCTGGTGGACGTGAGGATCGCCTGGTAACATGCCTGCCTGGTGCGAAGGTAGAGGACCTCACGCGCCATCTAGATAAGGTCTTAGTTAGTGCTGGGGAGGAGTCTGCTGTCTTGGTACATGTCGGAACCAATGACATAGGAAAATGTGGTAGGGAGGTTCTGGAGGCTAAATTTAGGCTTTTAGGTAGGAAGTTGAAATCCAGAACTTCCAGGATAGCGTTCTCCGAAATGCTTCCCATTCCACGTGCAGGACCCAAAAGGCAGTGGTGCAGAGATGAGGGTTTTGGATTTGTTAGGAACTGGGGAACATTCTGGGGAAAGGAGGGGCTCTTCCGAAGGGATGGGCTTCACCTTAACCGGGATGGAACAAGGCTGCTGGCATTAACCTTTAAAAAGGAGATAGAGCAGCTTTTAAACTAGATAATAGGGGAAAGCTGACAGTCGCCCAAGAGTGGATGGTTTGGAAGAATGTATCCTTGAAGGATACTACCAAAAGCAGAGAGGATCCAAAAAAGAGTAAAGTAGCCCAAATGCCCTCGAGTATGGAGCAGACAGAGCTTAAAGATCCCCAAATTACCCATGTCTATCAATAGCCAAATTAATTTGAATAAAATACAGTCTCTAAAATGTTTGTATGCAAATGCTAGAAGTCTAACAAATAAGATGGGAGAGTTAGAATATATAGCACTAAATGAGAGGTTAGTTATGATTGGAATATCAGAGAAATGGTGGAAGGAGGACAACCAGTGGGACACTGATACCTGGGTACAAACTATATCGAAATGATAGAGCTGATCAAATTGGTGGAGGGATTGCACTCTATGTTAGAGAGGGCATTGAGTCAGAAAGGTTTAAAGTTTTGCAGGAAACAAAATTTGCTGTAGAATCTCTATGGATTGAAATTCCATGTAAAAAGGGGAAGGCGATGGCAGTGGGGGTGTACTACTGACCACCGGGCCAGAATGAACAAGTGGATGATGAGATGCTCAAAGAAATCAAGGAAGCTAACAAAAGTTACAGCGCAGTAATAATAATGGGTGATTTCAATTACCCCGGTATCGACTGGGTCAGTGTCACGGCAGGACATGCTAGGGAGATAAAGTTCCTAGATGACATAAATGACTGCTTCTTGGAGCAGCTGGTTCATGAACCGAGCAGAGGGGAAGCCATATTAGACCTAGTCCTTAGTGGAACACCAGATCTAGTGCAAGAGATAAGGGTGTTGGGGCCACTTGACAATAGTGATCATAGCATGATCGCCTTTGATTTAATTAGCGGAGGAGGGATAGTACGGAAATCCACAGTATTACTTTTTAACTTTCGAAAGGGAGACTATGATAAAATGAGGAAAATAGTTAAGAAAAAACTAAAAGGAGCAGTTGCAAACGTTAAAGACTTACATCAAGCTTGGGTGTTGTTGAAAAATACTATCTTGGCAGCCCTGACCAGCTGTATTCCACGCTTTAAGAAAAGTGGAAGGAAGTCCAAAAAACTGCCAGCATGGTTTAAAGGTGAGGTCAGAGAGGCTGTTGTTGCCAAAAAAGCATCTTTCAGGAAATGGAAAAAAGAGCCAAATGACGAAACCTGGAAACAGCACAAGCACTGGCAAGTCAAATGCAAGGCATTGATAAAGCAGGCAAAGGGAGAATTTGAGAAGAAGCTTGCTGTGGAAGCAAAAACGTGAAATAAAGATTTTTTCAAGTACATTTGTAGCAAAAAACCTGTGAGAGAGTCAGTTGGTATATTAGATGATAGAGGAGTTAAAGGGGCACTAAGAGGCGACAAGGCGATAGCGGAGAGACTGAATGAATTCTTTGCTTCGATCTTTACTGAGGAAGATGTAGGGATGTTACCCAAAACTGAAGTGGTATTTAAAGGTGCGGGAGAATTGAAGGAAATATCGATACATCGGAAAGATGTACACAACTATTAGATAAACTGAAGAGTAGCAAATCACCTGGGCCGGATGGTATACATCCAAGGGTGTTGAAAGAACTGAAATATGAGATTGCAGACCTGCTATTAGTAATCTGTGAACTATCATTAAAATCATCTCTAATACCTGAAGATTGGAGGATCGTCAATGTAACACCAATTTTTAAAAAGGGTTCCAGGGGTGATCCGGGAAACTACAGACCGGTGAGCCTCACGTCAGCACCGGGAAAAATGGTAGAAAACATCATAAAGAATAAAATTACTCAGCATGTAGATAGTCATGGCCTAATGGGAGACAGCCAACATGGCTTTAGACAACGAAGATCTTGTCTTACTAATCTGTTATGTTTTTTTGAAAATGTGAATAAACACATGGACAAAGGTGAGTCGGTTGATATAGTGTATCTGGACTTTCAGAAAGCCTTTGACAAGATCCCTCATCAGAGACTTGTGGCAAAACTAAAGAGTCATGGGATAGGAGGCAGTGTACTACTGTGAATCAAGAACTGGTTAAAAGATAGAAAGCAGAAGGTTGGGCTAAATGGCCAATTTTCCAAATGGAGAAAGGTGAATAGTGGTGTACCCCAGGGATCTGTGCTGGGTCTGCTGCTTTTTGACATATTCATAAATGACCTGGAAAGTGGAATAACAAGTGAGGTTATCAAATTTGCAGATGACACAAAACTATTTAAAGTTGTTAAAACCCAAGAGGATTGTGGAAAATTGCAAGAGGATCTTGATAAATTAGAAGACTGGGCATCAAAATGGCAGATGAAATTTAATGTGGACAAGTGCAAAGTTATGCACCTAGGGAAGAACAACCCAAACTATGGTTACACGATGCAAGGTTCCACATTAGGAACCACCACCCAGGAAAACGATTTAGGCGTCATTGTGGATAACATGTTAAAATCCTCGGCCCAGTGTGCAGCAGCAGCCAAGAGAGCAAATAGAATGCTAGGTATCATAAGGAAAGGAATGGAAAATAAAACAAAATATATTATAAGGCCTCTATATCGTTCCATGGTGAGACTGCACCTTGAATATTGTGTGCAATTCTGGTCGCCGTATCTTAAAAAGGATATAGAGTTATTAGAAACGGTTCAGAGAAGAACCACCAAAATGGTAAAGGGGATGGAAGGATACTCCTATGAAGAAAGGCTAAAAAGGTTAGGGCTCTTTAACCTGGAAAAGAGACGGCTGAGGGGAGATATGGAAGAAGTCTATAAATTAATGAACGGAGTGAAACGGGTAAACGTAGATCGATTGTTTACGTTATCAGAATATAGAAAGATTAGGGGACATGCAATGAAGCTACAGGGTAAACTATTTAAGACTAATAAAAGAAAATATTTTTTCACTCAACGTGTAATCAAACTGTGGAATTTGTTACCGGAGGATGTATTAAAGGCTGTTGGTGTAGCTGGGTTTAAGAAAGGTTTGGACAAATTCCTGGAGGAAAGGTCCATAAACCATTATTAAGAAGGGACCCAGGATATCAATGCTTGACCCAGTACAAGCATTGCGGAACCTGTGTCTTTTGGGGAAACTGCTAGGTACGTATGACCTAGATTGGCCACTGTTGGAAACAGGATACTGGGCTTGATGGACCTTGGTCTGACCCAGTATGGCATATCTTATTTTCTTTTGTTCTTATGTAACAGCTTGGCCAAATAAGGCATCCCGATGGGAGGCTTTATCTAGGCAGTAGTGGGCTGTAAAGGTGTGCACCGAAGCCCATGTGGCTGCTCGACAAATGTCATCGATAGACACAGAGTAGAGATTAGCCATGGAAGCCGCCATGGCTCTCACATTATGAGCTGTGACATGGTCCTGAAGAGGAAGACCCTAACTCTCATAAGCAAAGGATATGCATTGGGCAATCCATTTAGATAAAGTTGTTTTGGAGACTGGAAGTCCCAAATGACTAGGGTCAAAAGCTATAAAATGTTGCGAGGACTTTCTATGTTGCTGCGTTCTTTGTATGTAAAAGGCTAAGGCCCTTTTACAATCCAAAGTATGAAGGTTTCTTTCTGCATTAGAGGTGTGAGGCCTCGGAAAAAATACAGGAAGATAAATTGATTGATTTAAATGAAAAGGCGAAACCACCTTTGGCAGAAAGTGTGGGTGAGTTCTAAGAACAACCTTATCATGATGACAACTAGTATAAGGAGGATCAGCCACTAAAGCTTGCAGTTCACTAATGCGACAGGCAGAGGTGATTGCAATTAGGAAGATGACCTTCCAGGTCAAAAACCTAAGGGCTGTAGTGGCCAAAGGTTCAAAAGGCGGCTTCATGAGCTGCCCGAGAACTAGATTTAGATCCCATGCCACCGGTGGTGGCTTGATGGGAGGTTTACTTAATAAAAGACCTCTCATAAATCTTGGTATGAGTGGATGAGAGGAAATTGGCTGTCCATTCAGAGGCTTATAAGATGGACTCTTACCGAATTTGTCTTAAGACCAGAATTCGATAAGTGAAGGAGATACTCTAGTATCGATTCTAAGGGTATGATAAGGGGGTTTAATCCCTTCTTGGAGCACCATATAGTAAAACGTTTCCACTTGAAGGCATAAGATCTTCTTGTGGAAAGTTTCCTAGAAGCCTGAAGGATATCTTTTACCTGTTCGGACAGGTTGAGATCCTGGAGTTCTAAGCCTTCAGCAACCAGGCCATGAGGTGCAGGGACTGGGGATTCGGGTGCCATAGCGTCCCGTTCTCCTGGGAAAGGAGATCTGGAGAATGCCCTAACTCCAGAGGTGCTGCTTGAGAGAGATGTAGAAGCAGAGGATACCACGTTTGGCGTGGCCATCGTGGTGCTATGAGGATCATGTGACCCCTGTCTCTCTGAAGCTTGAAGAGTATTTTGGGGATGAGGGGAATGGGTGGGAAGGCATAAAGGAAGTCCTGACCCCAGTGAAGGAGGAAGGCATCCCTTGTCTGACAATTGTGAGCCAGAATCCTGAAACAGTACCAGGGAAGTTTGGCATTCAAGGGACTTGCAAAGAGGTCTATGTCTGGAGTGCCCCAGAGATGAAATATCTTTGCCACCTGATCTAGGTGGAGGGACCACTCGTGAGGCAACAGTACTCGACTGAGTTTGTCTGCCCTAGAGTTTTGAATGCCTGGAAGATATACCACTAGAAGGTGAATTTGATACTCTCTGGCGAGGGCTCACAGTCGCAAAGCTTTGTTGCATAACAACAGAGAGCCTGTTCCGCCCTGCTTGTTCACATAGAACACATGGCTACTTGATTGTCCTTCTGGACTACGACTGTCTTGTAGCTGAGCTGGGCGTGAAATACTCGAAGAGCTAAATAGATTGCTCTTAATTCCAGGAGGTTTATGTGTAAACCGATCTCCTGTGGAGTCCAGGTTCCCTGGGTAGAGAGATGATTCAGGTGTGCTCCCCAACCCACCTGTGATGCATATGTTGTTAGGGTGGCCTGAAAAGAGGGTTGATGAAAAGGAGACCCCACTGTCAGGTTTTCTAGTGACTGTCACCAATGGAGGGATAAAACTAGTGGTTGAGAGTTTATTATTTTGTCCGACAAATGACCTGTGGCCTGTGTCCACTGTGTGGATAGGGTCCAATGAGCTGCTCTCATGTGGAGGCGAGCATAAGGGACTACATGAACCGTGGAAGCCATATGTCCTAGTAACTGTAGTAGCTCTCAAGCAGGGAGGGAGGAGTGGCCTAGTGGTTGTGGCAAGGTACCACAGGCCGGAAGGTCAGGGGTTCAAATCCCACTAGAGGACAGCAACCTTGGGCTGGAAGGACTGGGGTTTCTAGTCCCACAGGTGCTCCTTGTGGTCTTGGGCAAGCCACTTAACCCTCCATTGCCCATGTTCCCTGTAAGTATTAGTGTATGTATCTCATATCCCCTCGTGTTAAATGTATCCCCCAACCGCTTTGACCCAGTGAAAAGCGGGATATAAATGCAGCTAAATAAATAAAATAAATAAAAATATTATGCGAAGACACCGGGCCTGTGGAAGGAAAGCCTTTGTTTGTCTGGTATCTAGACAGGCTCCTATGAATTCCAGGCAATGGGAAGGAACAAATTGGGATTTTGAGAAGTTTATTACCAATCCCAAGTATTGGAGAATTCGCATTGTACGGGACAGTGCAATGCTGGCCTCTACAACCGTAGGTGCTCGAATGAGCCAGTCGTCTAAGTAAGGGAAGACAAATATCCCCAGGGTTCATAGAAATGCAGCTACTACTGCCCTGCATTTTGTGAATACCCTTGGTGCTGAAGCCAGACCAAAAGGAAGAACCCTGTACTGGAAATGTCTTCCCCTGAAAAGGAATCGTAAGAATTTCCTGTGATCTGGATGGATGAGAATGTGAGTGTATGCATCCTTTAAGTCTAGAGAGCAAAGCCAATCATGGCTTTGAAGGTATGGCAGAAGAGTTCCTAGAGAAATTATTTTGAACTTCTCTCAAAATAGGTATTTGTTCAATTCTCTGAGGTCCAAAATGGGTCTGTGTCCCCGTTTTCTTTGAAATAAGAAAATAGGGGGGAGTAGAAACCTGCACCCCGTTGAAGAATGGGCACTTCCTCTATTGCCCCTTGGGCAAGAAGTGTGGAGACCTCGTGATCTAACAGATTGTCTGTTTGAGAATTGAATTGCTTTAGAATTGTAGGAGGGGGCATGCTGTAAAAATGAAGCTTGTACCCTTCTCCTACAATGGACAAAGTCCAATCTTCTGCTGTTATCTGATGCCATCTGTTGGCAAAGTGGCATAACCTGCCTGGGATATTGGGGGGTTGGGGACTCCTCAGAGGCAGGAAGGCAAAGCTCTCTAGGAAGGAGTCAAAGCCCTTGAGGGGGCTGAACCTGCAGAGCTGGTTGGGCTCGCGGGCCTTTTGGCTTCTTTTGCTGTCTAGTTTGTCCTTTTTGGGCAACCTGACCCTGAGTCTGACTCTGCTGGGTATAGGAAGGATAAAATTTCCTGTTTTTGCTAAAAGAGGTTTTTCTATAAGGCTTCCTTTTGGCTGGAGTGGCTGGAGATTTTGACAATCTATCTAGAGTAGTATTGTCAGCCTCTAACTCATTAGCCTTTTCCTGCCAGTTCTTGACGAAGAGATTCTCCCCCGTGCAAGGAATGTTGCCTAATTTGTCCTGTACCCAAGTCTCCAAGTCTGATGCCTGCAGCCAGGCAATCCGTCGTGCACCAATGGCAATAGCAGAGGTTCTGCTGATGCATTTGATTTACAAACTTGGAGACATCTTGAGAATGCTTAACTAGAGCAAGAAAATCTTGTCTCTTGTCATCTGGGAGAAATGGGATCATAAGTTCCAAGTCTCCTGTGACTTCCTTAAGGAACATTCCCATATATAGAATATATGAACTGATCCTAGCTGAAAGCATGGAAGCTTGAAAAGTGCGGCGCCCAAAAGCATCCAGAGTCCTGCATTCACGACCTGGAGGATTGGATGCATGCCTCTTTGCACTTTTCATTCTACGCACGGTTGACTCCACTATCATTGAATGGTGTAGCAGCTGAGTTTTCTGAAATCCAGGACATGGCGGAACTCGATACATAGTATCAAGTCTCCTAGAGTGAGGAGAAGTAGTCAGAGGTGTCTCCCACATTCTGAGCATCAAGTTATGCAGAATCCCATGATAGGCAGAGTGGCTGCCTCCTTAGGAGCTTTAGGATATTGGAGAATTTCCAACTCCTTTGCTCTGGGTTCTTCTTCAGGAGCTACTGTGATTGAAAGACCTTTGGCCATATCACGGATAGAATCCTGAAAATGTCTTCTGGAGGTGATATTCTGCGCTGGGGGGAAGAGGGATCTTCTGGGAGAAACCCTCTAGTGCCAGCAGAATGGTCAGAGTCTTTGGAATCAGAGGCATCAAAGTATTCCTGACCCCAATGCTCCTGCAAGGCACAGTCCCGGTACCGATCGAAGTCGGTACCGAGCTGACCCGATACCGATCTGTCAATTCCAGCCAGAGATGGCATGGGAAGAGTTCCCACCGGGGCCGGTATCGTCGGTACCGGTGCCCGATGGACCACTGGTACCGCAGCTGAAAGAAGAGCTGCGATGCTGCGCTCGATAGCGGGGAACCTCTGGTCAATCGACGCTGCCGATGCCTGGGTGTCGGTACTGGTAAAAGCGGCCGGAACCCCTGAGCATGGCACAGATAGTTTTTGCGAGGTTGAGGCCTTGAGAACATCCTGAAGCCCCATCGATGCTTTGGAAGCCGAAGTCTCTCACCGGGGCTGTTTTGCCGGTGTGGTTCCCTCAAGGGCAATGCCAATGGCCTCTCAATGCTAAGCAGGAGAGCTACCCTTTGAGGACCGGCTTTTATGTTTAGTTACCTGAGATCCATGGGAGGAAGAAGAGGCCCTTGACGATGTCGATGCAATGGATCTCCAAATTGCAAAATACGTTCAAGACTATATCCTAAAGGGAACTAAAATTGACTTTACATCCACCCAACGCAACCAAAGCACTTAATGGCTAAAAAAAGGTCTCAGACTTTTTCATGGCACTGTCTTGTCAGACTCACGTCTTGATTTTTAACTGTGCCTGGTAGCATCAACGACCTTTTTTATGAGTGTGTGTAACGAGGAAACCCTAATCTGCGAAGCTATTGTGTCCTAGAAACTGTTTTGAATGCTGATCGTCTCATTGATTTCTCTGAACTTTTCCAACGGTGAACTTATCTTCTCTATTGATTTTCAATTCTATCAAAAAACACTTAGCTTTCTCTCGGTTTTGTTATATTTTTTCTTTTTTCAGGTCCTAAACATTTAAGACACCAATCATGGGTGTCAGTGACGGAGGTGGTACCGCCACACTTAGTACATTTTTTAAAACCACTGGTTGGCTTTTCCATGTTTTAGGAATATGGGGCCTAGTGCCCAAAATGGCGCCTGGCAACAAAAGTTTCTGAAGAGCAACAGTCTAAGTTATTATTATTATTTTTTTTTTTTGAAAAGAAAGAAAAGAACCGGTGGTACCGGTAAGCGTCAAGCAGTGGGCAAACGCGACCACAAGAAAAGAAATTTAAAGACGGAATTTTCTGCGGTGACAGGGAATAGATCCTGTCGGCTCCGCGGAAAACGAAGAACTGAAGAGGGACAGTTGGAAAGGTGGGAAGGCAGCACGCGTGTGCTGAGGGATGCTCCCAAAAGCGTTCCTATTGGACACTGGGGAGCGTTCCCAGGCAGACTCCGTCGGTACCGAAGATACCCATATGTGAAGACTAAATTCCTGCTTGTTCCTGGAGATACGCCTCTTGTTTTATTAAAACTTAATTTATTTCATAATTCTTTAATTCAGTAATTCTTCTTTTTAATTTTTCAGTTAATTTATTAAGGAACTAGATAGTTTCCAAAAGTAATACTTAATGTTACACAGCATATCTTTAGTTCTTATACTGAAAAGTCCTTCAAAATTCATCAGTTATTCTCCCTCACTTTCACTCATTTATATCCTTCAGATTTTTTATGAAGTGGTTTTCTAATACTTATCACAGAAGGAAGCTGCATTGGAAGCCAAAAAAGTACCCAATGGAGGCCTTCGTTTTGCCTCTTTGGGTTCTTAAGACATGGAATACATGTATTAACCACTGTCCTAAAGAGAGCAATTTTCAAGCTGCTTGCATAGCTGTAAAGTCCAGCAAGCCGATGCAGAAACCACCACTTTTATGCATGCTTACTGCTGCCATCAAATGCAGAAAAGAGATGGACGAGCACGTAAACAACAATGGAAAAACTAGTGCATAATTAACACATTTAAATTATAGGTAAATGAGCTGCACATAATAAAATGGAATGCAAATATTGGCTGCGCCCAATGCAGAGAAACATGTACAGGATTTCACAACCAGTCTTAGCACCCATATCCTTACACCTGGATCTGAGATGGTTTAAACATCTAGCGCGTGCCCCCAACAGTATTTTGATGGCATTGGGTGCTTGCCCCGATGCCTGGATCATCTGAGGAGAAATGTCAAACACGATCCAGGTATCAGGAAAAGCCCCAATGCCATCAAAATACAGTCAGAGAATGGTGCCCCTGACAGAAAGCAAATCCCTGGTGGCCCAGCAGCCCCGAATAACCCCCTACTCAACTAAAAATCAACCTGGTAACCTAGCAGCCCCAAACCCCCCACCCCCCAAAAATAAACCTAGTGGCCCAACAGCCCTGAATACCCCACCCCTCCCCTCCCAACTAAAAATCAACCTGGTGGCCCAGCAATCCCCAAACACCCCACCCCCTCCTGGTACTTTTAGAAATGAAAGGGAGCCTGCCCACGCATGCCTGTTCTTGCCCCACTATCTTGAAAAATGGCAGCAACTGGCCCTGCGCGGTGCATCCTGGGATGCACTGGGCGAGCTCAGACTGTCATATAAGCTAGAATATGGGGGTGGGGGTTCGGGGCCGTTAGGCCACCAGATTTATTTTTAGTTGGGAGGGGGGTGGAAGGATCAAGGCTGCTGGCCACTATGTTGATTTGTTTGGTGGGTGGGGGGGGGGGGTTTGAGGCCACTGGGCCAAAAGGTTTTTAATTGGGAGGGGGGCAGGGGAGGCCACCAGGCTTATTTTTAGTTGGGAGGGGGATGGAGGGATCGAGACTGCTGGGCCACTAGATTTATTTTGGGGGGGGGGGGTTTGCGGCCACTGGGCCATCAGGTTGATTTTTAGTTGGGAGAAAGGTGGGAAGATTAGGACTGCTGGGCCACCAGGTTGATTTTTAGTTGGGAGAGGAGTGTGGGGTTCGGGGTTGCTGGGCCACCAGGATGAATTTTAGTTGGGAGGGGAGTGGGGGATCGGGGCTGCTGGGGCACTAGGTTGATTTTTTTGGGGGGTGGGGGGATCGGGGCCGCTGGACCACCAGGGATTCACTTTCTGTCAGGGGCACTGGTCCTCAACAGTATGTTGATGGCATCAAGGGCTTTCTGCAATACCTGGATCATAGTAACATAGTATATGATGGCAGATAAAGACCAGTATGGTCCATCTAGTCTGCCCTGCAAGGTGGCAAGAGTAGGTGCACTTGTCGCTCCGTGCAAGTCACCTCTCCCCATGTCTTTGTTTAGGGGTGTACCCACCCCTCCGTGTAGGTCACTCCTATTTGTCCAGAGATAATTATACTTATTTAGATTTTATCCTGTTGCTATAAAGGGAAACACTATGTCTGTCCCACGCCATTTTGAATTCTGTCACTGTGTTTGCCCCCGCCACTTCCATCGGGAAGGCATTCCAAGCATCCATTTCAGTAAAAGAGTATTTCCTGACATTGCCTTTCAGTTTACCCCCTTGTAGCTTCATGTTATGCCCTCTAGTTTTACAGCTTCACCATCTTTGGAAGAGGTTTGTTTGTTCATTAATACTCTAAGAATTTAAAGGTCCGAATCATATCTCCCCTGTCCCTCCTCTCCTCCAAAGTATACATATTTAGGTCTTCAAGTCTCTTCTCATAAGTCTTCTGACGCAGGCTCCAAATCATTTTGGTCACCTTCCTCTGAACCACGTCCAACCTTTTTAAACTTTTTGTGAGATATGGTCTCCAAAACTGAACGCAATATTTCAAGTGAGGCCTCACCAGTGACTTGTACAGTAGCATTAGTACCTTTTTGCTGGTAATTCTGCTTTGTATGCAACCCAGCATCCTTCTGGCTTTTGCCACCGCCTTGTCACATTGTTTAGCCACCCTGAGATCATCAGAAACAATCACACCGAGGTCTTTCTCCTGGTCTGTGCACATCAATCTCTGGGGTCAGGGTTTCCTTTATGCCTTCCCACCCATTCCCCTCATCCCCAAAACACTCTTTGAGCTTCAGAGAGACAGGGGTCGCATGATTCTCATAGAGCCACGATGGCCACGCCAAGCGTGGTATCCCCTGCTTCTACATCTCTCTCAAGCTGCACCTCTGGAGTTAGGGCATGCTCCAGATCTCCTTTCCCAAGAGAACGGGACGCTATGGCACCCGACTCCCCAGTCCCTGCATCTCACAGCCTGGTTGCTGAAGGCTTAGACCTCCAGGATTTCAACCTTTCCCAACAGGTAAAGGATATCCTTCAGGCTTCTAGGAAACTTTCCACAAGAAGATCTTATGCATTCAAGTGGAAACGTTTTACTATATGGTGCTCTAAGAAGGGATTAAACCCCCTTGGCATACCCTTAGAATCGATACTAGAATATCTCCTTCACTTATCGAATTCTGGTCTAAAGACCAATTTGGTAAGAGTCCATCTTAGTGCAATTGCAGCTTCTTATAAGCCTCTGAATGGACAACCAATTTCCTCTCATCCACTCATATCCAGATTTATGAGAGGTCTTCTATTAACCAAACCTCCCATTAAGCCACCACCGGTGGCATGGGATCTAAATCTAGTTCTCGGGCAGCTCATGAAGCCACCTTTTGAGCCTTTAGCCACTACAACCCTTACACTTTTGACCTGAAAGGTCATCTTCCTAATTGCAATCACCTCTGCTCATAGCATTAGTGAACTGCAAGCTTTAGTGGCTAATCCTCCTTATACTAGGTTTCACCATGTTAAGGTTGTTCTTAGAACTCATCCACACTTTATGCCAAAGGTGGTTTCGCCTTTTCATTTAAATCAATCAATTTATCTTCCTGTATTTTTTCTGAGGCCTCATGCCTCTAATGCAGAAAGAAACCTTCATACTTTGGATGGTAAAAGGGCCTTAGCCTTTTACCTACAGAGAACACAGCAACATAGAAAGTCCTCACAACGTTTTCTAGCTTTTGACCCTAGTCATTTGGGACAACCGGTCTCCAAAAGAACTTTATCTAAATGGATTGCCCAATGCATATCCTTTACTTATGAGAGTAAGGGTCTTCCTCTTCAGGACCATGTCACAGCTCATAACGTGAGAGCCATGGCAACTTCCATGTCTAATCTCCACTCTGTGTCTATTGATGACATTTGTCGAGCAGCCACCTGGGCTTCGGTTCACACCTTCACAGCCCACTACTGCCTGGATAAAGCCTCCCATCGGGATGCCTTCTTTGGCCAAGGTGTTCTTCAAAATCTCTTTCAGACCTAATTCAACTCCTACCCACCAACCCTGGTGGAATGCCAGAGATCCATGGGAGGAAGGATTCCCACCTTTCCAGGGTGGCACCTTCCTGGGGCTATCTTCCTGGCATCTTCAGCTAGGGAGTCCCCATATGTGAAAACTACATTCCTGCTTGCTCCTGGAAATATTGTAGTTACTCACCTGTAAAGGTGATCTCCAGGAACAGCAGGAATTTAGTCTTCACAACCCACCCACCTCCCCTTGGAGTTGCCTTTCTATCTCTTTGTCTCTTTCCTCTCTCCCTCTATCCTTTTCACTCAGGACAAACTTAACTGAAGAGGGACAGTTGGAAAGGTGGGAAGGCAGCATGCATGTGCTGAGGGATGCTCCCAAAAGCTTTCCTATTGGACGCTGGGGAGCGTTCCCGCTCAGGCTCCGTCAGTACCGACGATACCCATATGTGAAGACTAAATTCCTGCTGTTCCCGGAGATCACCTGTTACAGGTGAGTAACTACGCTTTATAGCTCCTCAATCAACTGTGCTGACAACACCATCTCCACTAATGCTAGTCAGACCATCTCCGGCAGCACCTGGAATTCCGGAATCATATAAGACAGATGATAACAGCTAATAGCAGCTGATCGCCCAGATTCCACTCCAGTTCTTCAAAACATCATACAAGGATAGCATAGCTGAAGGTCAGAAGCACAAATTCCACTCCAAATTCATTCTCAACCAAGGCCCATAATTTTATTTATTTATTTATTTAACAGTTCTTTTATACCGCGCTCTTTGTTATCAGTGTGGTTTACATACAACAAAATTTTACTCAAACAGATAGGATCTGTCTTAAGTTTACAGATAACAGGGAGCATAACATGGACTTAAAACTGGGGAGAACTATTTACATTTTAACAGATATCATGATGTAATTTTATTTACGTTATGGTAGCTCATGCATAGATACAGAACTATATGGTCTATGTACGTATTCTGTAGGAGGTGTATTTGGTTTGTCATCATGAGAGCTTGAGATCTTGGGGGTAGGCAGGGAGTCGTTGATGATTTTAGTGAAGTACATAGTGAACAGATGGTGTTCTATGGCTTTTCTGAATTGCAAAAAGTCTCTGATTGATCTTATGCTAGGGGGGAGCTGATTCCAACCTCTTGGGGCATATGATGTAAATGCTCTGTTATTAGTTGTTTGGGACCATTTTGTTGATTCACTAGGGATAACTAGTGTATTTTCAGCTGTTGACCTCCTGAGTCTGTTGTTTGGGGTTTGCGTGAGTAGATCGGAGATTGAGGATGGCGATGATTTATTTATAGCTTTTGCCAAGAAAATGGCTTCAACAGGGTATACGTTCATCATGCACCAACAGCATGGAAAAGCACTAGCACCAAAAATATACCAGATCATGCGCCTCATAGTTCATCCTAAGGTATAAAGCGGATCAGCACTGCGCCGTGTCTGGAGTCACCCTCCCTGTGCGGGCCAACACAGTGAGCCCTCTCCACTCTCACCACGCCCATATGTGACGGCAACGCTAGGGCAGTTGGGAATCAGGTTTCCAGGAACCCCACAAACTCCGCATCATTAAGACTCTCTGGAAGACCTACCAGGAGAATATTTTTTCTCCCCCAGTTTTCCAAGTCGTACAGCTTTTCAGATTTCTGAGCCACCAGCACTATCAACGATGCTAGGCTCTCCCAATAGCCGCGCGTCATGTCCTCCAGTGCTGACATGCAGACCCTAGCCTTGTCCATGCATGAGAGACTGAGTCAATTTTAGCTGCTAGTTGGTCAAATCAGCTGCTCAGTGCTGTGATCACTGCTGCGGAGACATCTTCCACAACATTCCCTGTGCCAGGGAACCATGGGCTAGGTGCGCAGGAGTCTACCATCTTGGCTGTGTTCGGCCAGAGCTTCTCCCTCTCTTTCTTACCACCCTTTGCAGCCATCCAAGAGGTAGCAGCTATCCTCCCAAGCCAGAAATGAATCACACCCCCAGTTCTGGACTCAGATAGGGAACACAGGCTAAAAATATGTACTTTTAGAGCCTCTCCAAGAGGGTTTGCCCAGAACCTTGAGAGATGTGATCTCTCCAGCTCACCACATCACGTCATCTCTCCCCTATGTGCTTAATCTTAACTGCAGATTTGATGGACAACTTTCAAGAATCCCATTTCTATGGATAAAGCACTCTTTTACCCTTGGAAAGAGCTTTGAAAATATCAAAAATATGGCAGATGATGTATCTGGTCTCGTGGCTCAGTGGCAATACTGTGGATTTGATCTTTGTATCAATTCTTCCAATCCCTCATTAAGGGATACTGCAAAGGCAGCATTCTAGTCCTCTGAGGAAGGGCATCCTGGTCATTGCACATGGTTGACTTCTAGTGTTTGGACTTAAGAGTCTACAACTGCAAGGTCCAGAAAGGAGCACTGGTGTATGACCCCTCAGTCAAGAATTGTTTCTGCAATGATTAAGTTATTAAGTTGGGAGGGGACACAAGGTGGAGCAAAATCCCTGGCTAGTTGTGAATGAAGATTCTTATAGCAGGAATCCAGCCATAGTTCTCCCTGAGCTTAATGTTCAAAAGTGCAGGAGTGAACTTCAGGCCAAAAATAAAATGAAAGCGGTCAGTTTTAGCATGCAGAAATTTGGATGCTTTGACTGAGTGATTGTCAAAAATGATTCTTGAGTAAGTCTGAGTATCTGATCACCTTGTTTTGAGTATCAAACCCCAATGTAATGAGTTGGGATCAACTGCAGCACCTCTGCCAGATGCTTCCACAAACAGTACGAGCTTCACTGAGAGTCAACTGTTCTTCAGCCAGTCAGAAATCAAACACTATAGAGTGGAAGTGCCAGGACCGGTGATTGATACCACAATCATGCAAACATGAGTATTATCAATGTTCTGATGAAAGCCAATCTAGTTCTTTGAACTGTTCCACAAGGACACTTAGGGTTTTTTTTACTAAAGGGTGCTAGGTGTCAGCACGTGTTCTAGCAAACACTAAAGGTGCGCTGATATACATGTCGACAGCATGGAAAAAACGTGGATTGCAACGAAGGAACGTATAATACTGTAAACTTTATTAATGAACTAATTAATAAAGTTTACAGTATTATACGTTCCTTTGTTGCAATCCATGTTTTTTCCTGGGTGTTTGTTGCACGTGGATTCGTGCCTGATTTGTTGGACTGACAGTTAGCATGGGCCAGTTTCCATGCTAATTGTGATTGGCGTATTGGAGTGGTAAGAGGTTAAGTTAGGGGAGGAGAGTGGATGTGGTGAGAAAGGCACAGTTAGTGCAGGGGTAAACACCGCACGCTAACTGCGACCCATGCAACTAGATGGGTTCACCTAAAGTCACTTCAATAGGTGGAGTTAGGTTCACCTGCACTAATGTGGCACACGTTCAAAGACAGGGTTCTGTGTTAACTGCCGGGAAAATGCTGTCCACACCAACAGTTAACGGGGTGGTGTTACACCTAATGCACCATGGTTTTGGAGCTATTGGTGCATTAGGTGCAATACCTTAGCACTGTTTAGTAAAAGACCCCCTTAATAAAATGAGTAAGCTCTTTGAATGAGACACAAATTCTCCCACTGTGACTAATTGAGACCTCCCCTCTCTTTCAAGGAAGGATCTACTGTAGTGTGTCCCTTTCTGTCCATAAGCTACCATAGTCTGCAATGGCCCATAAAAGGGATAATTTTCAGAACTATTTCCGTGAGTAAACAGCAGCTGATCCATAGAAAAAGATCTGCAGAAAACCTGAACCCTCAAGCAAGGTCAAGAGAGACAAAGTATGTTCTGGACTTTCATTCTGATAGCCTTGCACCTATTTTTATTTTCGGCTTGTACACTTGCACCTGCTTCAAAGCATGTGCAAAAGCACAAGCTGAAAATGCTGCCTCTTCCTCACGAGCAGCACATTCAAATGGAAACCACTGTAGCATAACAGACATTCCACATGGCACTTCTGCCAGACATTATCTTTGTCACATGGCCTTTGCCTTCAAATCTTCACGCACTCGCTCAGCACTCTCTCCTGTGCCTTAATGCAATTCTGCCGTTTAGACATTTCCAGTACCTGTTTATATTCATAGTGCAAAGGAATACAATCCATTTAAATCAGCAGACTATTTTACAATCCACTACCCTGCTGTGATGAATGTTTTCCTAAAGCTTTGGGGTCAATTTTCAAACAATGTGCCAAAGTGTAAGGCTTGAGTGCACTTTAAATTTCACTACTGAAGATACCAAAATGATGCAATAACAGTTCCGTAAAGTGATTATTATAATCCAGTTGATTTTGAAGGATTCAGATAGGCCTCAATTGCTCACTCTTATAGTTTACAATTATCAAGTTGTGGGTCCCCTACCTTTTTAACGTATAAGCCCTGCAATGGGGCTAACTTTTCCTTACCTTTCACTGTTAAAGAAGCTCTGGTTTCCTGGTCCCCACAACTGCAACTGTATTCCCCCATATCATCTAGTTTTAGGTGATGTATTGTAAGTTCTACAGCGCACTCCCTCTGTTTCATCTCATATTTGTTGCCAGACTGCAACACCAGTCTTTCTTTCCTCCACTCCACCAGAGCATTTGGCTTAGAAATGTCACAGCGCAAGGTAACTGTGCCTTCCTCCTGAGCCTCCTTATTCTGAAGAGGTTGTATGAATACAACAGGCAGAGCTTGGAAAGATAAAAGATGGTAAAGTTTAGCACCGTGTGTTTAAATTCAAAGGAAAAGATTTCAGAGTTTGGGCCAAAAGCAAAAATACACCATGGTCAACATTTAGCAGAACTGCTGTCATTTAACATTTATTCAGAGTCAGATAAGTGCTACTTTGAAAATCTATGTGTTACTTTAAATGGACAATTACACAGGTACACTAAAAAATTTTTTTTTTAAACTGCCTCTAATGTTTCGATTGATTTTTACGTTTTTTGGTGCGCTGAATCCAAATCTGGTAACCAATTTGCTCCATCACGTACAGATTTTTTGCTACATTGGGTTAGCAGTTTGAGGTGAACGTTTCAGATTGAGTGCGATCGAGATAAAAGTTTCTTGGATGAATTCTTTATACTAATTGTTTAGTAGTTATTCAAATAAGAATAAAGAAATTGTAACAAGGCAGCACATAAGAGTAGAGTAATGTCAACAAAACACACTGTGATGGTAGCAAAATTGTCTGCACTTAAAACAGCCACATACATGTGCACAAACATTGAGCATATAAGAGCGAGGTTAGACACAAAGCAAAGCAAAGAAATGTGCAAAAAATGTTGCACAGGTATGTATGTAAGAATAGAAAATGCAAACCGCACCATTGCAATACATGAAGACAAACACCCGATGGTGTGAAAATAAAATTCTAATAAATGAGATCCGACACTGTGGTAATAACTAGCAAATTTTTATTTCAAAGTTTAGTAAAAACACGATATTTGTCAACACAGTTTAGATTTTAAAGTCATTCTTGGGTCAATCAATCTCCTGGTGGGCCCGTTTCTTCTTCCCCCGAATGCTTCTCTTGGTGCGCTGCTTGGCGTATTTTTCATCTGGGGTTTCCCGCAGCAGCAACCAGCAGAAATCAGCCATCATAGTGGTGTTCCATCTTCCTTGGTACCTTCTCTCTGCGTCCTTGATGTCCTGGTGAAACCTTTCACCTTGTTCTTCACTGTACGCCCCCAAGTTTTCGGGAAAGTAGTTCACATGGGAGTGCAAGAAATGGACTTTCAGGCTCATGTTACAGCCTTGTTCTTTGAAGGCATTGAGCATCCTGGCAACAATATCCTTATAGTTCTCATCCCGCCTGTTCCCCAAGAATTTGAGAACAACATCCTTGAAGGAATCCCAGGCTTCTTTTTCCTTCTCAGACATCGTTTCAGCGAATGCTCCATCTGAAATGAGTTTCCTTATATCAGGGCCAACAAACACTCCTTCCTTTAGCTTTGCTTCAGAAAGTCGGGGGAACTTTGAGCAAAGATACCGAAAGCACTCACCATCTTTTGGAAGGGACTTGATGAATTGCTTAATGAGACCCAACTTAATGTGGAGAGGTGGTAATAGAATTTTATCACGAGGTACCAAGCTCTCATGAAGAACATTTTTCTCACCGGGTCTCAAATACTCCCGAATTGGCCAGTCTTTTTTCCTCCAGTGTAGGTCGCGGGCCCGGCTATCCCACAAGCAAAGGAAGCAGGGATATTTGGTGAAACCGGATTGCTGCCCTAATAGCATGGATAGAATTTTAAAGTCTCCACAAATCATCCACTTATGCTCATCATAACGAATCTTCTGAAGAATCAGGGCCAAATTCTCGTATTTTTCTTGGAGAATAACAGAGTGAGCAATAGGAACTGAAGTGAATGTGTTGCCATTATGAAGAAGAACACCTTTTATGCTGTCTTTTGATGAATCAATGAACAGCCGCCATTCAGCAGGATCATACTTGAGTTTAAACTTTTCCATCACTCCGTATATATCGTTGCAAAATACCAAATCTTCCTCTTTGCTGAAATACTTCAAAAATTGTGTCTCGCGGTTGCGCGGTACCAATAAAAAGTTGTTCCTGGTGACAATAGATTTTTCTGTTTAAGCCGAGAACCTAGCAGTTGGGCAGCATCTTTTGGGAGTCCTAAATCCCGGACTAAATCATTCAATTCAGCTTGAGAGAAAAGTTCAGGTTTCGGATCTGGTTCAGTTTCAAACTCGGAAGTACTGGACTCATCGGGAAAAGCCATCTGATGAGTCTCATGATCAGAACCGTCCACACAAATATGATCTAAAGATTTTGGTGGTTCAGGCACAGGTACTTTGTTGCTATGAGGCATAGGCCTAATTGCTGAGGGAAGGTTGGGGTAACTTATTACGTTCTTATTTTTTAAGTTGTATCCCTTCACAATGCAAGAGCAAAAATAGCAGTCACTGCTGTGGTCTCTTTGTTCACGCCACATCATAGGTATTCCGAAACGAAATGCTTGTTTTTTACCTTTCATCCATAAGCGTAGATCTTCCTCACATGTCTTGCACACTTTGTGAGGAGCCCACGGTTTGTCTTGATCGCCTAACTTCAAACCGAAATAGGCGAAATATACTTTTTTAATAAATGCAGAAATGTTCCTCTGCCGCTTTTTCACGGTACATTCCCCACAAATAAAACAAAAACTGTCCGGAGAGTTGACGCAACCTCTGGCTCTGTGAGCCATCACAAATACACAGCACTGCAAACTACAACTGTAGTGAACCACTTCGGAATAAAGCTGGATTACGACTGAGCAAACAAAAGGTAATAATGAACTTGCAAGAAACTGAAATTTGACAGGAACGTTCATGTTGCAACCACCGTGTTTGAGCGAGCGAACGAGGCGAGGCGAACGGGAAAGAACATGCGCCAGCGTGAGTACTGGATTTAGCCCCCCGCCTCCCAATTGTCCTGTCAATGTATAAAATGAATACAAAACACTCTAAAATATCATGAGGGAGTGTTTCTAGTTAGTTAACCATTACAACCTCTATTTTGGGCCAAGAAAATAAACTGCAGTCGGCTAAAAAGAAATTATGTGAACATTCCTTATATGGGTAAGAAATCTAATTTTGCAAGAAAACGTGACGTGCTGGAACATTTTGGCTATTTTTCCTGGATTCAGCACCCCAAAATCTATAGGAATCAGTTGCAAAACTGGAGGCAGTTTTTTGGTAGTGTACCTGTGTTATTCATTTAAAGGTTATATCTGCTATTTTCCCATTGGCACTGAACATATACGCTTTTATCCTATCTTTGGCCTGTCCCAAAACATTCCCTTTTTTCTGATGCATAAATGTTTGGCTAATTTGCAAATAAAATAGCTATAGATCTACTGCCAAATTTTTTATTTTAGGGGAAAAAAGGTACTTATGCAGTTGGCACTGCTAATGACTTCATAAATGCTTCAGAATAATGACCTCACTATCTTTAATTTGGCCTATAACCCACTTATGGTAGAAAACATGGCATAATCAATATGACTGCAATCCATCTCTAAAGGGGCCTTTTATTAAAGTGTGCTAGGGCTTTGCACCTTCTATGGGTATTTTGAAGGAAAAGGCACATGATAGGTGCAAAGCCTGTGCAGTAAAATGCAGGGTGTGTGCCCTGCATCTAGCACGCAGAGCTGCCAAATACCACAGGGGTCCATGAACCCTGCCCTGGTAGGCAGTGCGGGAGACATCAAGGGCCCTGTCAGGGAGTGAGAGAGCACTTGCAATCCCTAACTTGTCAGGGAATGCAGACCTTGGGCCAAAGAGGCACCCCCTTGCAGCCGATCAGCCTCCCTGATTGCTCACCAGCAATCACCCCCCCCCCACCAAATTTCCCCTCTACCAGGGTCACCTCATACTAGTCTCGCAACTCCTAGTGGTGATGCCGCAAGATTACTACAGGGTGATCCTGCACCATTTTGAAGACTGTCAGAGCAAGGGCAGGAGCAGAGGGGTACCGCTCCTACCATGATCATCCCTACATCCCCAGGGATGACCTAGTTGGACACTGGGTAAGTGCCTGGTAGAGAAGGTGCAGGAGTGTTTTGGGGGAGGGGGCTTTGAAGTCTCTGCTGTTGTCAGGCCCCTTTGCAGGGCCTCCATGGCCAGAAAGCTTTCTAGCCATAGTGGCCCTGAAAAGGGGTACTATTCAGGGGGTGGAGATTTGGGGGGGCACAATGGGGAGGTGATTGCAAGAGGCGATCATCAGGGGGCCCTGACTGCAGCAGGGCATCTCTGTCAGCCATACTATCAGCAGTCATGACAGCTAGAATGCGGCATTGTGGAGTGTGCTAGATGTTACTGGCCATCCCCAATCCCGCCTATCTTCGGCAAATGCAGACAGCGCTGTTTTTGGACTGTGCTGTCTGCATCTGCTTTACTGGCGTTTAAAGCAGGTTAAATCCGTGGTAACTGCTTATTGTTGCTTAGTACAAGGGACTATAATTGTGGAAACTATGGAAGTATTTTAAAAGGAGCCAAGTAAACTTACGCACATGGATGAGTCTTAACATGCATACTTTAGCCAGTTGCTATACTGCAATTATGCACATCAGATCAATGGCAGATACTTTCTCTTATGTGTGCACAGGGGCAGAGCCTGGGTGGAGCATGGGTGGAGTGAAAATACTGGGCCCGATATTCAGCTGCAATGGCTTGTGCTTGTAAAGCACATAGCCATCGCCGATGAATACTAACCCCAGTTATTCAATGTCAGGGCCATATCCGGCCACCGGCATTGAATATCCAGGTTGCCGCACAGCCCGGAAGCTAACCGGGCAGTAGCAGCAATACTGAGCTGCTGCCTGGTTAGCTCCTGCGAGTAAAGCATAGCATGTAACAGCGGCACCAGCGAATATCCAGTGGCACTAATCGTGCTAGTGCTGCTGAATATCATGCTAACCGGCATTTACATGATTTGCAGGTCTGCAAACAATGTAAATGCCTTTGAATATCTGGCCCACTATAACTTATGTGCATTCTTTAAAAATTTAGGTGTGGGCATTTACACTAGTTCTAGGATTGGTGTAAGAGCTTGCACCTAAACTTAACATGCATTTTTGGACACTTATCCCTCTATTTTATAAAGAAAAGCAGGTGCTTACTTTTCTTTGTAAAATAAGCTTAAGATAGGCATCATCTGAGTCCCTAAAACTAAGCACCTGGTTATAAATTTACTCTCCACAGGCATAATTTTATAAATTCATTTTATTGTGTATGTGGCTATACACACATAAAATGGCTTGTGTAAAATTGCTAAACCATACAAAAAAATATTCTATGTCTGGAAGAATTAAGAACAATTGCTGTCTTCTAAATAATTAAAAAGGGCCATCAGAATGTGAACCTTTCCAAAGAACATAAATATTGTTAGTGCTCTGCACACTCACTGCATTCAATCATCAGTCCCATACATAGCACAGCAATGAACAGCTGTCACCAGCAGTAATTTCATGTTTAGAAGAGTGCAGACCAGTGCTCTGATGGTTCCTGACAAACAACCTGTTGAAAATCAATGTTGGGTCAGGTTGTGGGGTATGGAAGCATCAATGGAAACATATCAGTACTTCGTTTACATTTTATATTTTTATTGGCATTGCTGCTGGTGTACATGCATTGAAAAAACATAAAGAGGTATGTCTACTAAGCTAGGCTAGTAGTTAACCTGGGCTATTTGCAACTAGGTCTCACTGAATAACATGGGACCTAGTTGCAGATAGCCCGGATTAACTGTTAGCCCAAATTAGTAGACATATCCCTAAGTTTCCTTAATAGCCAGCTGTCTTAAAGTTGTTGCTGGATGGTACTAAACCATTGATCGCTGGAAAATACTGGGATCTAGTGTTAAGCTCACATTCCAGTGGTCCTTTTAAATTATTTGGAAGGTGGTTATTAGTAATTAGTTCTTTCTTGTAATACTGCACCAGGCATAAAAGCACGCACAATAGCATGCACATGTGACTTTTACTGAAGGCATTGCCAATTACATGGTATGAGCAGAGTGTGAGCAGAAGTGCAATGTACGAATGTAGTCTATGAAGTTCCTTAATTTCCCTACATACTTCCATAATGTAGGCATGGTGTAATGCCCACTCCTGGAATGTAGCCAAAATTTGTGCAGGATTTCACTAGTATTTTATAAAGACAAGTAGGCACCTACCTAGCTACCTGCCAATTTACTTAACCTTAGTGCACTGTTATAAAATTACCTTCTCTAATTCAATACATACTGATGGGCCTCTTGCACCTGATGAGGAAGAAGGCATCATATGGACTGTCAGCATCCGGTAGCTCACAGTTCCTACTCTTATAGCCAGGCTCTCACCACCAATGCCACTGTTAATAGCAGTCAACCCTGAGGCACTGCTACAGTGAGACCACGTTGATAAAGGGATGTGCATAGGTTAAGGTCAAATTGGATATAATAAACCTAATGGTTGCACTAAAGAAGTGTCCAGAGAAAACTGAAGAAGCACCAATTAGAGAAAATGTCAGCAGATAATTATACAAAAAGCTTTCAAAAGATGGTATAACAGTTTATGTTGCTGCTGCTGTTGTTGTTAAGTGCCATCAAGTCAGTGTCAACTCATGGCGACCCTCTGGTTAGTTGTCCTAAACTGTGTTCGGTCTTCAGTCAGGTGGCTCATCATTGATAGAGTGGCACCCATAGCTGCTGTTATTGTATCGATCCAGCTCATTGCTGGCCTTCCTCATTTGCATTGATCTGCTACTTTGCCAAGCATGATATCTTTCTCTAATGATCTCTCTCTTCGCATGATGTGTCCAAAGTATGAAAATTGAAGTCTTGTCATCTGGGCTTCTAAAGACAGTTTAGGTTTGATCTCCTCTAGTACTGACTGGTTTGTTTTTTAGGCAGTACATGGTATACACAGTATTTGTCGCCAGCACCATAATTCAAATGCATTGATTTCTTCCTGTCTACCTTTTTCACTGTTCAACTTTCGCATCCATATGACGTTATTGAAAATACCATGGCTTGAACAAGTCAAATCTTTGTATGAGAAAGACATCTCTGCTCAGGAAAATCTTGTCAAGGTCCTTCACAGCATTCTGCCAAGAGCAAAGCAATTGCAGGAGCAGGACCTCAGAAAACACCCACAAACAGGAACAGAAGCGAGGGACATCTTCAACAATTTTCAGAAGACTGTGTTCGTGAGAAACCAGCTCAACTTAAAGTACTTATTTATTTATTTTATTTATTTACATTCTCTTATATACCGCGCTATTCTGCATCAGTGCGGTTTACATTGAACAAACTGAAATTACATTGAACAGGGCATTATAACTTGGAGATAACTATTTTACAGGGAACATGGGCTATGGAGGGTTAAGTGGCTTGCCCAAGACCACAAGGAGCACCTGTGGGACTAGAAACCCCAATCCTTCCGGCCCAAGGTTGCTGTCCTCTAGTGGGATTTGAACCCCCGGCCTTCCGGCCTGAAGTACCTTGCCCCAACCACTAGGCCACTCCTCCACTCCTCTCTACTCAAAGTAGACAAAGCGATGGGCCGGATGGGATAAACCCTAGAATACTGAGGGAACTTGGGGACGTTCTAGCAGCTCCACTGACTGACCTTTTCAATGCCTCGTTGGAGTCGGGAGTGGTGCTAAAGGACTGGAGAGAGGCTCATGTGGTGCCTTTACACAAAAGCAGAAGTAAGGATGTGGTTGAAAACTACAGGCCGGTTAGTTTAACTTCAGTGGTGAGTAAATTATTAGAAACGCTGCTGAAAGAGAAAATAGTGAGGTTTCTGGAGTCCAGCAGATTACAGGATCCGAGGTAGCATGGATTCACCAGAGGCAGGTCTTGTCAGACAAATCTGATTGATTTCTTTGACTGGGTGACCAGGGAGTTGGACCGAGGGAGAGCCCTAGATGTGGTGTATTTAGATTTCAGTAAAGCCTTTGACACTGTTCCTCACAGGAGACTTATAAACAAACTGAGCACCCTAGGGATGGACCCTAAAGTTACTGCTTGGGTTAGAAATTGGTTGGGTGGGAGGCGACAAAGAGTACAGGTAAATGGGGCTCACTCTGAGGAGAAGGATGTTCCCAGTGGTGTGCCCCAGGGATCTGTCCTTGGTCTGAATCTTTTTTAACATCTTTGTTAAGTGATAGAGCGGAAGGGCTGTCGGGTAAGGTTTGCCTTTTTACGGATGATACCAAAATCTGCAATAGAGTAGACACCCAGGAAGATGTAGATAACATGAGGAGGGATCTAGCTAAGCTTGAAGAATGGTCTAGAATCTGGCAGCTGGGATTTAATGTTAAAAAATGCAAGGACATGTATATGGGCTGCAGCAATCAAAGGGAGCAATACAGTATAGGGGTGAAATACTTTTGTCCACTAAAGTAGAGCGGGACCTGGGCGTGGTTGTGTCGGATGATCTTAAAGTAGCTAAACAGGTAGAAAAGGCAACGGCAAAAGCTAGAAGGATCATTGGATGCATATGGAGAGGAATGGCTAGCAGAAAAAAGGAGGTGATAGTACCTCTGTATAAGTCTTTGGTGCGACCTCATTTGGAGTATATTGTGCAATTCTGGAGACCGCACCTTCAAAAGGATGTGAACAGGATGGAGTCGGTGCAGAGGGTGGCTACTAAAATGGTTAGTGGTCTTCATTATAAAGCATATGGGGACAGACTTAGGGATCTTAATATGTACACCTTAGAGGAAAGGCAGGATAGAGGTGATATGATTGAGATGTTTAAATATCTCTGTGGCATAAATGTTCAGGGGGAGAGCCTCTTTCAATTGAAAGCAAGTTCTGCTACGAGGGGACATGGGATGAGGGTGAAGGGGATAGATTCAGGAATGATTTGCGGAAATATTTCTTTACGGAAAGAGTGGTGGATCTGTGGAATAGTCTCCCAGTGGAGGTGGTGGAGATGAGGACAGTGACTGAATTCAAAAAAGCATGGGACAAACACAGAGGATCTCTAAAGGAAAAAAGGGGACTGTTGTAGTTGTTGATATGAAAGGACAGACTAGATAGGCCATGTGGTCTTTTTCTGTCGTCATATTTCTATGTTTCTATGCATTGCTGTATTTCTTGACTACTTGTCGTTTCTTTGTTGATTATTGATCCAAGCAGGTTAAAGTCATCCATTATTTCAATTTCTTCTCCATCAACAATGAACTTATTGATTTTGCCAGTTGTCAGGATCTTTATCTTCTTTATTTTAAGGTGCAGGTCCATTTTAAAACTATGCTCCTTGATCTTGAGAAGCAGATGTTTTAGACAGTCTTCACCTTCAGCCAGTATTGTGGTGTTATCAGCATAGCAAAGGTTGTTGATGAGTCTTCCACCAATCTTCACTCCTCAGTTGCCTTCATACAGTGCTGCTTCTCTGATGATTTCTTCTGCATATAAATTAAACAGGTAGGGGGAAAGTATGCAGTCTTGTTGTACACCTTTGCTGATTTTAAACCATTCTGTTTCTCCTTCTTCCTTCAAACTGTTGCTTCCTGATCAATGTAAAGGTTGTGCAGAGAACTATCAGGTGTTTTGTTATACCCATGCTTCCTAATGTGACCCAGAGTTTCTCATGGTTTACACAGTCAAATGCCTTGCTGTAATTGATAAAACACATATATATATCCTTTTGGTATTCTTTTGTCTTTAAAAGGATCTATCTCCCTTTCCTGAACCCTGCTTGCACTTCAGGCAGTTCTCATTCCAAGTATGATTGCAGTCTCTGCTGAATAATCTTGAGTAGAATTTGCTGGCATGTAGGATCAGAGCAATTGTGCAATAATTTCCACAGATCTTTTCCAGTCAGTTGGCCATGATGTTGTCTTTCAAATCTCCTGGCAGAGCCTTTTAAATATGGTAACAGCTGTATCCAATTGCTGTAATACTTCACTGGGAATGCCATCAATGCCTGATGCGTTGTTCTTTGATAAGGCTTTCAATGTTGTTTTGACTTCTTCTTTCATCACCAATGGTTCCTTATCATAAGGGTCCTGATCATCACAGGTTGAAATGATTATAGGTCAGTTGATCTTTATGGTATAATGACTCTGTATATTCTTTCCACCTTTTCTTGATCTTCTCAGCATCATTCAACTCCTTGAGCATCTCGTAGCATTCCAGTTCAAGGCTGGAATTTTTTCTTTAACTCTTGTAGCTTTAGGAAAGTTGATCTTGTCCTTCCTCTAATATTTTATGATTCTATTTCCTTGCATGTGTCATTGTAATAGTTCTCTTTGTCTTCTCTTGTTGCATGTTGAAAATCTCTGTTGAGTCTGTGATTGCCTCTCTTTCTCCTCTGGCTTTAGCTTCTCTGCATAGCTGGGCAATTTGCAGAGTTTCTTCGGTCATCCATTTTGGCCGTTTTCATTTTTTCACCTTTTATAGACTTCTCACTTTCTTCCAACAAAACCTTCTTCTTTTTATCCCATAACTCTTTTGTGGCTCTGTCATTTGTATCTAAAGCAGCAAATTGGTTTTGGAGGCAGTCTTTAAATTCTAGTGGTATATTCTCAAGGTCATATTTTGTTATATTCATGAGTGGCTTACTCTTTTTCAACTTTAGCTTGAGTTTGCATACTAGTAGTTGATGATCTGCACTGCAGTCAGCTCCAAGTTTTGTCTGTGTTGATGTTATAGAGCTTTTCCATCGTTGACTTCCACAGATGTACTCAATTAGATTTTTGTACAATCCATTGGGTGACGTCCATGTGTACAGTCGCCGCTTGTGTTGCAGGAAGAAAGTGTTTGAGATGAATGGATTGTTTGTCTTACAAAATTCTCTCAGTCTTTCTCCAGTTTCATTTCTGTTGCCGTCCATATTTTCTAACCACTTTGCTTTCTTCTTTGTTGCCAACCTTTGCACTCCAGTCCCCATGACTATCAGGATATCCTGTTTGCATGTTCTGTCAGTTTCAGCTTGTACTTGTTCATAGAACTCATCAACTTCATCCTCTTCTGCAGCTGTTATTGAAGCATATACCTGAATTATACTTGTGTTGATGGGCACTCCTCATAGATGAATAGAAATTAAGCATTCACTGATTACATTGTATTTCATCACAGTTCTTGCAAACTTCTTCTTGATTGTTAATGCAATACCATTTCTTCTTTGTCCTTTTTTTAAACATTTTCAATGAACAATTACATCAAGCATATACATTAGCTTGAAAGAAATGGACTAGCACAAATATCAATACAGCAATTACAAAAGAACTAACCCAAGAAGGGAATAAAAAACAAATTATGTTAGACACTAATAGCCCTCAATAGAACAGGGGAATCCAGAAAAAATAAGGCTTGATAACATCACAAAAGTAAAACAAGAAATGAAATTCAGAAGCATAGGCATGTCACATGGCCTTAATCTCAAAACAGCTTCTCAGATAGAGCCAATCTTAAGACAGCGCAACTGTTACAACAACTGAATCTGGCACCTTACGAGCATCTAAAAAGGAATGTAATTGCTTTGAATCATAAAAAACAAATCTCAAAGAAGAGGATTTAATTAAGCATTTACAAGGAAAATGAAATAAAAAAGAAAATCCTAAGGAAACAACCTCAAAACGCATAGCCAAAAACGGGCACCTCTTTAATTGTGTAGTATAAGAAATATCTGTAAAAATCCAAACTTTTTGCCCCCAAAAAAGCTTTTGGACATTCCTAAAGTAAAGCTGCAAAGTCAAAGCACGTTCAGGTCCAAGCACATAGGTGACCAAAAGAGAAGTCCTCTGCTCTGTCTCACTTAATGATTCCTCCAAAGCCTGAATCAGGTTCAGGGTGTCCAATGAAGCTGCTTCCAACTCTTCTCCTGCAAAAGAACTAGTAACTCTTTTCTTAGATGGAAGGTAATATACTTAGAAATAGGAGGCAAAGCATTCTCAGGCATCTCCAAAACCTTCAACAGATGTTTTTTAAAAAGGTCAACCGGGGAAACAGTAGGAAAGGAAGTTCCCAACTTCTCAACTTTAGCATGTAAAGTAGAGCTATCTCGAATAAAAGACAAACTCTGCTTCTTCAGTGACTGCACCCGAGTAGATAAAGTGTTTGTATTGGTACATGCTTGATCATGCAACAAAAGTTTACAATGCAGGTCCTGGGTTGCTCCGTCTACACCAATCAGATGATTAGATACCGATTTTTCCAACAAAACAATTGCTGCCCAAATTGCATCCAGAGTCACCACTGGTGGCTTCACCAGGGTGCAAGCACTCACCGGAGGATGGGCGTTCACTTCCAGCCGCGGCACAGCAAAAATGTCAGACCCTAGAGCCACCTCTGATGCAATGACACTCAAACTATCACTGGCCACAATGGCTGGGGATCCCCTAACCCCATCGGACAAAGTTAC
This sequence comes from Ichthyophis bannanicus, assembly GCA_033557465.1. NCBI lineage: Eukaryota > Metazoa > Chordata > Amphibia > Gymnophiona > Ichthyophiidae > Ichthyophis > Ichthyophis bannanicus. The sequence continues at coordinate 226,186,895 of CM066031.1, forward strand.
CTGCACTCCTGGACTTGTCTGCTTCCCTGATAGCAATCCCACTTCCACCACTCCAAACGAAGGAAGAGAGTGCCGAGACAATTCACCACCAGCTGATGAACCAGACTCCATTGGTAGGATGTGCTGCTCTGGGCTCAGACTTATGTCTGAGACTGAAAGGACTGCCTTCTCATCAGCTCCAGCACAAACTCCAGCAGACTCTGAAGAATCTCCGAGAGTAACAAACTTTGTTATGGGCACTTGCACGGGTGAAGTAACAGCTTCGGGGTAAGTCCAGACCTTCTCTTTTCTCTTTCCCATAGAGTCCAAACACCACAATACAAAAGGAAAACAAGAAAAGAAGAGCAGCGAAGCCCAGCACGAGCAAACAATTGGAGCAAGCTAATATGCGGCAGCCATCTTGGATTCCTCCCCCATCTTGGATTCCTCCCCAAAAGCGCAATACCATTTCTTCTTTGTCTTTCATTTCCAGCATAGTAGACCATGTGGTCATCAGATGCAAAGTTCCCAATGCCAGTCCATTTCAGTTCGTTGACACCCAACAAATCGAGTTGTACATGTTCTTTTTCATTCTTGACTACCTCCAACTTCCCTTGGTTCAAGCTTTGTACATTCCATGTCCCAATATGTAAGACATCTTTGCAGCTTCTGACACTCATTTCATACACAGGGACATCAGCAGTCAGACATCCCAAGGGCTTTGATCCAACCATATCATAAATGCTGGCTTTACTCTGAAAAGTCTTCAGCTACTCCCCAGTAGCCAGCTGAGTTTCTTCTGACCTGGGGGGTCTCATCTTCCAGCACTATAGTGCATTTTTGTTTTGACTATCCATTGGGTTTTCGTGGCAAGATACAGAAGTAGGTTGTCAAGCCTTTCTTCCACACAGATAATTCTAGTGTTGTTGCTGTTGTCATGGAAATGTGATCCTCTGTCGCCAACACTGTCCCATTCTGTTGTTGCCCAGATGGATGGTTTGTCTTGGTCTGGCACCTCAGCTGAGACCTGTCCATCTTGGGAAACCCTGCCAGTAGTTAAGCTACTGATAGTTTAGCTCTCAGCATCACTGATGCACACAAGCCCTCACAGCATGACAAGCTGCAAACCAGGTGGGCTATTTTGGAAAAGGATGTAGAACAATGTGTGCCTTGGAGTCAGTGATGACTCCTGGTGAGCCAGAGGTTCCTGAGTTTTCTTGGCAGTGTGAATGGAAGTAGATTGCCAGGCCTTCCTTCTAAGGCAATGGAGGGTTAAGTGACTTTCCCAAGGCCACAAGGAGAGCTAGTGGGAATTGAACCCTGATCTTTTGGTTGCCAAGCCAGTGCTCTAACCACTAGGCTATAGGATTATAATGAGTATTTTTCAGAAGAAAATGATGGAGATTATAGCATCTTTTGTTGGTGTAGATAAGAGTGAATGAGGGTGAGGATTGGAGAAGGGGAAGAGCAGGATGATGTGGTAGAAGAGAGGGGAGCAGTTGAGAATTGAGGAATAGGAAAGAAGAGTGGTATTAAAAGATCTAGCTTTTTCCCTATGGTGAACGAGGGGAAAGTAAGAAGAATCCTTTCAAGTAAGGGTTCCGTATTGGTCATGGGTTGGAGACAGTGTTAGTGTGAGTTTTGGATACTTTTTGGAGATGAGTGAAGGTACATATTGAACTTTTGGTGATTTTATTAGCTATGTCAGTGGTAGGAATGAGCATAAAAAAAACAAATTCTTGGTTTATATTCAGCAAATTTGGTTCTTTTCCCTGTTTTCACAGATTTTTTTTCAGTTGATTTCACACAATCATGTTAACCAAAATTTTAACCCATACTAGAACTGTTTAATGCATGGAAATTGAATGTATATTTTTTAATTCATTTGGTTAATACACATTAAATCTGTTCATATCAATCTTTTTTCAAGTGCCTTAACAACTTGAATGCATGCTAATGAACGCATATCCTAACTCAGCATTCTCTGATACAGTTGACTACAGCTTGGCATTAAGCCAGTGGAAAAAGACAGACTACTCGGCTGGGTGCTAGCCTAGTTTTCCTCTTTTCTGCCAAGATAAAACTTTTGGGGTTCAATGGAAGGGTCATGTCTTCTCAGAGAGGTACTGAGTTGTGATGTTCCCCAAGGGTCCTTACTCCTTACTATATTTTAGGCACCATTATTGAAAGATAGAAACATGATTGCAGAAAAAGACCATATGGCCTATCCTATATTTTTGGCACCATTATCGAAACGTAGAAACATGATGGCAGAAAAAGAACATATGGCCTATCTAGTCAGCCCTTCTATATCAACTACTACAGTCCCCATATTTTCCTTTAGAGATCTTCTGTATTTGTCCCATACTTTCTTGAAATCAGATAAATCCTCGTCTCTACTACCTCTACTGGGAGACCATTCCATGCATTCTACCACTCTTTCCGTAAAGCAATATTTCCACATATTACTCCTGAGTCTACCCCCTTTCACCCTCATCCTATGTCCCCACATTGCAGAGCTTCCCGATTCTTCAGTTCAGTTCATAGCTGCGGAGCTGTACTTCCATAAAGTGATTAATAGCAATGAAAGGTGTGTGTGCCAGCTGTGTACTGTGAATCTGAAGACCATGAGCTTCCTTGAAATTTGGTGCTCTTTGTGTCCTTTTTTTTTGTGGGGAGGTAGGCAGGTGAATATGGCTGCATACCCCTGCTATCTACGGAGAGTCCCAGTTACAGGTAAACAACTTTGCTTTCTCCACAGACAAGCAGGGGGATACAGGCACACTCCATAGGTGAGTCCAGAGCTGAGGGTCACCTAGAAAGCTTGGAGAGGATGCGGCCTGGGCAAGTGCATGTGCTGGGTGATAGGTGAAAAGTTTGTTCAGGAAGTGAAGAAATTTCCAAGGACTGCCTGACCAAAGGCTAAGTCCCATGCTGATGAGCGATCCAAGCTGTAGTGCTTCAAATAGAATTGAATGAACAACCATATAGTTGCCCTGCAAATGTCCTGGGGGGAAACAAAGGACAGATTAGCTATAGTGGTCATAGTAGCACGCAACTGGTGGGGGCCAATGTGACCTGGAGCTAACAGCTTTGCTTGAGCATAAGAGAAAGAAATGCAGTTTGCCATACAGGAAGACATAGTCTTCTTTGAAACTGGGCATCCGGGGTTGTTTGGAATGAAGGTGATGAAGAGTTGAGAGGGGAACTGCAAATCCTTGGTAGCATGTAGGTAGTACAGAAGTGCTCGTTTACAATCTTATGTGTGAAGGGATGTTTCCAGGGAGTTCACTGTGGACTCAGGGAAAAAGCTGGGCACACGATGAATTGATTTAAATGGAATTCAGAGATGACTTTAGGGAGGAACTTTGGATGCGTTCGCATGAGCACCTTATTGTGTAGAAACTGTGTATAGGGAAGGTAGTGAACAAGTGCCTGAAGCTCACTAATTCTCTGTGCTGAGGTTATTGCTATGAAGAAAAACGTTTTCCAGGTGAGGTGCTTTAGGGAGGCTGAGCCGAGAGGTTTTAAGGGAGGCTTCATTAGTGCTGTTAAGACCATGTTTAGGTTCCATGCCGGGAGAGGTGGTTTGATTGGAGGTTTGGTGTGCATAAGACCTTTTATGAGCCATGATGCAAGTGGGTGGACTAAAATGGGCTTGCCATTCACTGGGGCAAGGGCAGCTGCTATAGCTTAAAGGTGATAACAAACTGAAGTGGTTTGTAAGCCAGACAGAGAGATGAAGCAGGTAGGCAAGGACCTTCCCCAAGGGACAGTGGATGAGATTTTGTTGAGGTTCCTGGACCCAGTGTACGAACCAGTCGAGTAGCCAGTTTCCTGAAGGCAGTAATAATGTCCAGCACCTCTGCAGGAAAAGGAAGCATCCATTGCTAGGTGATCTGAACTTTCCAGGCTGCCAGCACGAGGCTGCAAAGGTTGGGATGTAGCAGGGCCCCTTGATCCTGGGTGAGAAAGAACGGGTGCGTGTCCAGAGGTTGAAGCCCTTGCACTGTCAGGAAAGGAGGTGTGGAAACTAGGCTTGCTGGGGCCACTGAGGTGCGATGAGGATGATCGTTGCTTTGTCATGGCAGATTTTGAGGAGGATGCAACTGATGAGCTGAAATGTAGGGAAGATGTAGCACAGCCGGTGACTCCAAGAAATGGCAAAGGCATCATGTACCAAAACCCAACTGCCCAAGAGCAATACAATAATCAAAAAGAACACAAAAAACTCTTGAATCTAAGATTTACTCCTAAACCAATTTACCAAAAAGTTTCAATAAATACTATAAGATTTTACACAGGCATTAAATGACCTCAGGATGGCTCGAGCCCTACATGTAGTGTAACACTGGCTGAATACTGTAGGAAGGAAGTAATCCCTACTGGCCTAAGGATATGGAAGGCTCCTGGGATGTTTTTGGAAGATGATGCTTTTGTTACTCGTTGGAATAGCATTCTGAATAAATGCTCACTTGATTTGATGTTGCTAGTTATTGAAACAGCACATACTAAGAACATTGCCCTTAAAAAGGATTTGGAGACTGATTTGAGCGAATTGAAACTGGCTGAAGATTTTGATTCTCGGTTTGCTGACATTGCTAAATCTTTGGATAAGTATAAAAATGATTTAAAACTTGCTAAAATTAAGAAGTTTTTGAAAGATGAGAAACGTACAAAAGAAGGTCCTATTTATAACTGGCACATGCGAAGACCGCGTCAGCAATCTTCACAATGGAAAACTAGTAGTAGTGATGTGTCATCCTACTCATCTGATTCTAATGTGGATCACAATATTTTGGAGTTCCGTTCAAAAACTAAGAATTTGAAAGCTTCCGTGTCTGGTTCTGCTAATGTTGATCGTGATAGACAAGAGGATTTTTCCGGGCTCCCAACGTGCTCGAGACGCAAGAAAGAAGGAGTGACTTTTCAGTGACACAAACAGTGATTAATTTATCTGATGTGTCCTTGACGACAGCACAATTACATCTATTGTCTAAGGGACTATCTTTTGTGAACGGTCCTTTTTATGATGGCTTTAGCAGCAGAGTATCTGTGGAACGGTTAATGCGTTCGTTGCAACTTAAAAGTTTTTTTCATGATAAATCAGATGCATTAGATACATCTGTAGTACGTCCTAAGTCGACATGGACCCCTCCGGGGCCAATGGATCCTATCTTGCATACTTTTAAACATTTTATTTTATCTGATTTAGTACAATTAGAACAACAATATTGCAATCAACCGAAGAACTTGTCCTCTGCTGAATTCTCTGCCCTTTGGGAGTTGCAACAAATGACAGATATTGTCATCAAGAGGGCTGACAAGGGAGGTGCAATAGTTGTACTCAATCTTGTTGATTATGACAAGGAGGTAATGAGACAATTGAACGATAATGCTCATTATTTACAATTATCCTGTGATCCTACTGAAGATTTACAAAAAATTCTTTCTGAGTTGACTAGCGCTGCACTGTCTCAAAGTTTTTTAACTGCACAGGAGAAATCTTTTTTGAATCCGCCCTTTCCTAAAGTACCGGCTTTTTACATCTTGCCTAAAATTCATAAAAGCTTGCAGTCTCCTCCTGGTCGTCCTATCCTTTCCAGCAATGATTCTTTGTTAGAGCGGGTCGGTACTTATTTGGATGAGTTTTTGAAAGAAGAAGTACTGAAAATGTCATCTTTTTTGAAAGATACAACGCATTTTTTGCAGTTATTGGGTGCTATAGATGATTTTGTGCAAATTGATTGGATGGCCTGTTTAGATGTAGCGGCATTGTATACCTCGATTCCGCAAGATGAGGCCCTTAATGTTCTAGAGGCAGTGTGGGATAGTAGACCATCTCCTCATAGAGTGCCCACCTATTTTCTGACTACTTTGGCAGAACTTGCTTTGAAAAGAAATAATTTTGTTTATAAAGAACATTTTTTTCCAACAAATTTCAGGAACGGCGATGGGTGCTACTTTTGCCCCATCTCTTGTTAATTTATATATGAGTTTTTTTGAAACACAGTTTGTTTATTCTTCCAATTATGCTACTCATATCATCAAATGGTTTAGATATATTGATGATATTTTTCTTTTATGGCATGGCTCAAAATCTCTTTTGGAAGATTTTTTTCAATATTTGAATGAATGTAAAGCTTGTATTTCTTTTGACATCAATATACAAGATTCTGTAATCCATTTTTTGGATGTTAAAATTTCGAAGACCTTTACGGGGTTTGCAACCACCGTTTATTCAAAGCCAACAGATCGAAATACTTTGTTACATTTTGAGAGTTTTCATCCTTACCACCTTCATCGTAGTTTACCTTATTCACAATTTTTGCGATGTCGACGAATATGTTCTACTACTTCTGAGTTTAAAGTACAAGCAAAGAATATGCGCAGCAAGTTTGAGGCTCGTGGATATCCCGATTCGATTCTTTCCACTGCATATAAGAGGGCAATCTACTTCTGCGCCTATAGATTCTGTGTCTACTGTTACCTGTGTGTTACAGCATTCTAGTTTATCTCGACGGATAGCATCTGCGATTCGTAAAAGATGGACATTAATAAATACACATCCTAAACTTTCTGGCTATCAGTTACGAGTGGCGTATAGTCGTGGCCGAAATCTGAGGGACTGCTTATGCCCTGCAGTACCACGACGAGATGTTTCAGTTTCTTCCTCTGTAGGTCATGTGGCATGTCAACGCTGCTCTTTTTGTAAAATTATCGTTTCTGAAGTGTGTGAAAAGTATAGAAGTAAAGTTCGACGAGTGTATGGGGAGACTACTTGCAATACTACACATGTTATATATGGACTATGGTGTTCCTGTTCATTACTTTATGTTGGGAAGACTACTCGTCCGTTGCGAACTCGTCTTGCTGAACATAAATACAGTCTTCATAAATCTCGTGTGTATACGCCTTTGATTCAACATTGTATAGATCTTGGCCATGGTTTTGAAACACTTTCTTGTACAGTATTAGAGCATGTGCCCTGCAATGTTTGGCGGGGCGATCGCGATAAGCTTTTATTGCAGAAAGAGCAACGATGGATCTATTCGCTAAATACAATGTTTCCAAATGGCCTTAATGATAAAATAGAGTGGTCCTTGTTTTTGTGATCATTCTATATCTGCTAGTTGTTTAGGCTAGTGTGACTGTGGAGCTCCTTTCGCCTTTTTAGTTTAGTATGAAGGTGGTGACGTGGCTGGTTGTGATTGGGTATGTGGTTTTTTAAATATGACGTCAGACGCCGTGGTTTTTGGGAGTGGAGTGTCCTGTGTGAATATATTTGGATCTTTAAAATTGTTATCTTTCCCCTGATGAAGCCTAGTGGCGGCAAAACGAGAGCTTTCGTAGGGTTGTTATGTGAAAGACATTAGATTTGAATTCTTTTCAGAAATTCTCTGCTTCGTGATGTCTGGTTGAGTCTCTCAGCGTTCAGGTTGAGCGTCGAATGGAGCGACCGGCTTGCAGCGTTACTAAAGATAAGTGACTGTTGACCCCCTTTGTGGGCTTTTTTTTATAGCTACTTACTTCTTTTTCCTTTTTTAGGAAACTGCGGACAGTTCCTGTATTGCTGTATTGCTCATCTTATCGCTGTGACTCTACCACAGTGCTCTTATTGCTGTGATGTTTATGACGCTACTTTTGTGATTATGAATGGTGTGTATGTTGTATGAATGTAATGTAATTATTTATTTTCAGAAGTTCCCAGAAGTAATAACTGTGGTTTTAGGGTGTATACGTGGTGATTGAGTATGGTTTAAAAAAGTGTGGCTATATGACCTGTGATGTGAGCGTCAGCTGTTCCCTACAGTAATTTATCACTACATGTAGGGCTCGAGCCATCCTGAGGTCATTTAATGCCTGTGTAAAATCTTATAGTATTTATTGAAACTTTTTGGTAAAAAGGCATCATGTACCCATCTCAATGGACTGGGTCAGATGGAACAGAAGAGCTGGCACTTGGCATTGCTGGCAGAAGCGAAGAGATCGATCTCTGGAGTACCTTACTGTGTGAAGAGTGCGTGGACTACTGTGATGTCGAGGGTCCATTCATATGGGTCTAGGTGCTGACTTAGGGAATCTGCTAGTTGATTCTGAGCACTTGGCAGGTAGGTTACCCTGAGCAAGGTTCCTATTGAGAGAGCAAAGAGTCAGAGATGCGTGCATTTGCAACATAGTCAGAGGGAGCCTGTTTCCCCTTGCTTGTTTATGTAGAACATGGAGACCGGATTGTCTGTTTGTATCAAGAGCATCTTGTAGCTTGCCCAATGGTGGAAGACATGCAGGACATAGAAGACCACTCAGAGCTTCAATACATTGATGTGGAAGGCGTGCTCTTGTGGTGACCAGAGACCTTGTGTGGAAAGCTGGAGAAGGTGTGCTCCCCAGGCATAGGTGGATGCATCTGTTGTGAGGGTAAGCTGCAAGCTGGTGTTGCGGTGGTTGAAACGGACAGCCCAACGATAGGTGGGATGATTCGGTTCACCAGTGTAGACTGTTGTGAAGTTCCATATTTGCCTTTGTGGACAAGGGAATTTTCATTCGTAGGGACTGTGTACACTGATTTCAGTGTGATCTGAGGTGCTATTGAAGTGGCTTCATGTAGAGTCCTGTGAACAGAACAAGATGGACTGATGCTACCCTGTGACCAAGCAATTGGAGCAGAAAGTGGGTAATTGTGGCCAGAGATGAAGCATTGTGCTGCTGGGGAGCTGTAGAACTCGGAGCCTGTCCTTGGGAAGGAAGGCTTTTCCTGTCAACTTGTCAATGTGTGCCCCTATAAAGCAGAAACTCTACTGGGGCACCAACTCGGATTTTTGTTTATCACAAATCTTGTTGCTTGGAGAGTGGTGGCTTGTACTGTATGGCACACTGCCGCCTCAGGAAGAGCTGAAATGAGCCAACTGTCAAGATAAGGGTAGACACAGGGCCTCTGTTGTCTCAAATGGCCCGCGACTACTCTCAGACATTTGGGAATATGCGGTGCACAGCTGAAAGTCCAAAGGGAAGAAATTTGTGTTGGTAATGCTGATGTTTGAATTTGAAACAAAGGTACCTCCAATGTAAGGGATGGATAGGAATGTGAGTGTAGGCATTTTTCAGGTCCAGAGAGGCCACCCAATCATTTTGACTCAGCAAGGCGAGGACGGTACTGAGAGAGTTCATTTTGAATTTTTCTCGTTTGATGTAGCAGCTGAGGTACCGAAGGTCCAAGTTGGGAAGTAATCCTCCTGTTTTCTCCAGAATTAGGAAAAAACGCAAAATAGAACTCTGGTTCGATAGTATGATTGCAGAGAAGCTCAATGACCTCCTATTTGAGAATCTGTCGGTGCTGAACAGAGATCATGATCATGTCAGGGCAAGGATGAGAGGATGGAAATTCCATGCAGTTGATCTTGTATCTCCCTTTATGATATTAATTACTCAGCGATCCAAGGTTATGGATTGTCAGGCCTCTCTGAAGTGCTGAATTCTGCCAGCTACCAGTAGATAGTTAAAAACCGGGGATAATCTTGGGGGTAAAGGTTGGGTTGGAAGTTTGTTTCCTTTCTTGTGGTCTGGAGCACCAAGGATAGATTTGAGTAGAGGGACAAAAACGCATAATAAAGACTTTTTCATGTACATTCGTAGCAAAAAACCTGAGAGACAGTTGGTTGGACCATTAGATGATAGAGGGGTAAAAGGGCACTAAGAGGGGACAAGGCCATAGCGGAGAGACAGAATGAAGTCTTTGATTTGGTCATTATTGAGGAAGATGTAGGGATGCTAGCCATGACCGAAGTGGTATTTGAAGGTGATACTGCAGAAGAATTGAAAGAAATATTGATACACCGGGAAGATGTATTACAACTATTTGATAAACTGAAGAGAAGCAAATCACCTAGACCAGATGGTATACATCCAAAGGTGTTGAAAGAACTGAAATATGAGATTGCAGACCTACTATTAATAATCTGTGAACTATCATTAAAATCATCTGTAATACCTGAAGATTGGAGGATGGCCAGTATAATGCCAATTTTTAAAAATAGTTCCAGGGGTGATCCAGGAAACCACAGACCGGTGAGCCTGATATCAGTACCAGGAAATATGGTAGAAACCATCATAAAAAACAAAATTATTGGAACATGTAGATAATCATAGCTTAAAGGGAGATAGCCAACATTGCCTTAGACAAGGAAGATCTTGTCTTACTAATCTGTTATGTTTATTTGAAGGTGTGAATAAACAGGTAGACAAAGGTGAGTCGGTTGATATAGTGTATCTGGACTTTCAGAAAGCCTTTGACAAGGTCGCTCATCAGAGACTTTTGGCAAAACTAAAAAGTCATGGGATAGGAGGCAGTGTACTATTGTGGATCAGGAACTGGTTAAATGATAGAAAGCAGAGGATAGGGCTAAATGGTCAATTTTCCCAATGGAGAAAGATGAATAGTGGAGTACCCCAGGGATCTGTGCTGGGTACGCTGCTTTTTGACATATTCATAAATGACCTGGAAAAGGGAATAACGAGTGAGGTTATCAAATTTGCAGATGACACAAAACTATTTAAAGTTGTTGAATTAAATGGAATGAAATGGAATGTGTACAACTTGATCTGTTGGGTGTCAGCGAACCGAAAAGGACTGGCATCGGGCACTTTGCATCAGATGATCACATGGTCTACTATGCTGGAAATGAAAGACAAAGAAGAAATGGTGTTGCATTTATAATAAAGAAGAAACTTGCAAGAACTGTAATGAAATACAATGCAGTCAGCGAACACTTAATCTCTATTCGTCTACGAGGAATGCCTATCAACACAACTATAATTCAAGTATATGCCCCAACAACAGCTGCAGAAGAGAATGAAATTGAAGAGTTCTATGAACAAGTACAAGCTGAAATTGACAGAATATGCAAACAGGATGTCCTGATAGTCATGGGTGACTGGAACGCAAAAGTTGGCAACAAAGAAGAAGGCAAAGTAGTTGGAAAATATGGACCTGGCAACAGAAATGAAGCTGGAGAAAGACTGATAGAATTCTGCAAGACCAATGATCTATTCATCTCAAACACCTTTTCCAGCAACACAAGCGGCGACTGCACACATGGACTTCACCCAATGGATTGTATAAAAATCAAATTGACTACATCTGTGGAAGTCAACGATGGAAAAGCTCTGTAACATCAACAAAGACAAAACCTGGAGCTGACTGTGGTACAGATCATCAACTACTAGTATGCAAACTCAAGCTAAAGTTGAAAAAGAGCAAACCACTCATGAATGCAGCAAAATATGACCTTGAGAATATACCACTGGAATTTAAAGACTGCCTGCAAAATCGATTTGCTGCTTTAGATACAAATAACAGAGCTCCGGAAGAGTTATGGAATGACATCAAGAAGGTTGTGTTGGAAGAAAGCGAGAAGTCTCTACAAAAGGTGAAAAAGCAAAAACGGCCAAAATGGATGACGGAAGAAACTCTGAAAATTGCCCAGAAACGCAGAGAAGCTAAAGCCAGAGGAGAAAGAAAGACAATCGCAGAACTCAACAGAGATTTCCAACATGCAGCAAGACAAGACAAGGAAAAGTACTACAATGACACTTGCAAGGAAATAGAAGCAGAAACTATTAGAGGAAGAACAAGATCGGCTTTCCTAAAGCTACAAGAGTTAAAGAAAAAGTTCCAGCCTCGAATTGGAATGTTACAAGATGCTCAAGGTTCTATGTTGAATGATGCTGAGAAGTTCAAGAAAAGGTGGAAGGAATATACAGAATTTTTATATGATAAAGATCAAGTGCACCAACAGCCGTTTCAACCTGTACCTTATGATCGGGAACCATTGGTGATGAAAGAAAAAGTTGAAGCAGCATTGAAAGCCTTATCAAAGAACAAAGCACCAGGCATTGATAGCATTCCCATAGAAGTATTGCAGCAATCTGATGCAGCAGTTACCGTACTTACAAGGCTCTGCCAAGAAATATGGAAGACAACATCATGGCCAATTGACTGGAAAAGATCTGTGTTTATACCAATACTAAAGAAAAGTGATCCAACTGACTGTGGAAATTATCGCACAATCGCTCTGATCCCACATGCCAGCAAGATTCTACTGAAGATTATTCAAAAGAGACTACAACCATACCTGGAACAAGAACTACCTGAAGTGCAAGCAAGGTTCAGGAAAGGGCGAGGAACGAGAGTCATCATTGCGGATGTGAGATGGATCCTTGAAAAGACTAAAGAATACCAAAAGGATATCTATTTGTGCTTTATTGACTATAGCAAGGCTTTTGCCTGTGTGTAAATCATGAGAAATTCTGGGCCACATTAATAAGCATGGGTATACCAGAACACCTCATCGTTCTCTTGCACAATCTGTACATTGATCAAGAAGCAACATTTCGAACGGAAAAAGGAGAAACAGAATGGTTTAAAATAAGCAAAGGTGTAAGACAAGGCTGCACACTTTCCCCCTACCTGTTTAATTTATATGCAGAACAAATCATCAGAGAAGCAGGATTGTATGAAGACAATAGAGGTGTGAAGATTGGTGGAAGACTCAACAACCTTTGCTATGCTGATGATACCACATTACTGGCTGAAAGTGAAGATGATCTGATACATTTGCTTCTCACAATCAAAGAACATAGTCTCAAAATGGGCCTGCACTTTAATGTAAAGAAGACAAAGATCATGACAACTGGCATAATCAACAGGTTCATCGTTGAAGGAGAAGAAATTGAAATTGTGAACAACTTTAACCTACTTGGATCAACTATCAATAAAGAAGCAACAAGCAGTCAAGAAATCAGATGACGCATTGCTCTTGGCAGAATGGCTATGAAAGACCTAGATAAGATTCTCAAGAGCAGAGATGTCTCTCTCCATACAAAGATTTGACTTGTTCAAGCCATGGTATTTTCAATAACATCATATGGATGTGAAAGCTGGACAATGAAAAAGACAGACAGGAAGAAAATTGATGCCTTTGAATTATGGTGCTGGCGGCGAATACTGTGTATACCATGGACTGCCTGAAGAACAAACCAGTCGGTACTAGAGGAGATCAAACCTAAGCTTTCTTTAGAAGCTCAGATGACAAGATTTTGACTTTCATACTTTGGACACCTCATGCGAAGAGAGAGATCATTAGAGAAAGACAACATGTTTGGCAAGATAGAAGGTCAACGCAAAAGAGGAAGGCAAGCAATGAGATGGATCGATACAATAACAGCAGCTATGGGTACCAGTCTGTCAACAATGAGTCACCTGACTGAAGACCGAACACAATTTAGGATAGCTGTTGTGATGAGGAGAGCGGCCAAGAACAGATGGAGATAGAAGAAAACCATGTTTCTGCCTTTAAAACAAGTGACAGACAAGCTGTGCACAGAGCTTGCAGAGCAGGAAAGAAAAAAAATCTTGTCTCTGCTGAGGCTAAGTCACGCCCAGACTCTGAAGTGGGGGCAGGCTTAGATACTGATTGGAAAGGCCTGTGCGAAGGCAAGGGTGTGGCAGGGAAGAAACGGTTTTTAAAACCTCACTCTGACCAGAGAGGAAGGGAGAGTCACTTCCACAGGAGAAGGAGAGATCCTGGAGCAAGGGGATTCCAGTGGGAAGAGATATCCCAGAGCCCTGGGAGATCCTGGAGAGGAAGAAGGTTTCCAGGAAGGCTTTCAGGAGAGATCTCATGAGAGAAGGAGTGGAGAAAGGCACAAGAAGTCTGACTTCCAGAAGTTAAAAGAGGTCAGTAGAAAAGGAAGCAGTGGATGTCTGAGAAATGCTCCTAGAAGTGAAGCCAACAGACGTATAGCTGAACAGCTTACAGATGAACAGGAACAGTTTGCAACAGCTAGTGTACAAGAGCCAGACCTGAGCCCTACAATTGCCAGAAGGTGGGTGGAGACGCTTGAGAGTGGAAAAAGCCAAACCCCAGCAGTGAGCAGAGCAGCTGAGCTAAAAACACTAGAAACATTAGCACAAGTGTTCCCTGAGAGAAAGGCTTATTCTCCCAAAGTAACTGTGCCCAATCAGAAAGATCTGCTGTGGAGCCAGTTTCAAAAGTTCCTACAAGACAGAGAAGCTGAGAAAGCTTTTAAGAATGTAGAAGGCAATGAGCATTCTTTAGCCCAGGAGGAAATGCAGGTCAATTCTTATGTATCAGAGTCTGACCTAGGAATCTCTCCAATGGATTGCTCATTCTGTTTAAAAGAAGACTGAGCCTTATTAAGCAGAGCTGAGAAAGAGTGAGAAGCTGTATTGTGCATAACTCTGTAACTGCTAATAGTCTTCCAAAGCTAAGGATGTGTTTTACCAAGTGAGAATTTTCTTCTAAAGCAAAGAAGCTGTGTGTTACCAGAAGTTTGTTTGAACTGGGAAAACCACAGTTGTGCAAAAGCTGTGTGTTATCAGAAGTTTGTTTAAAAGGGGAAACAACAGTTGGGCCAAGAAGAAAGTTTACCTTTTGTTTGAAAGAGATACAAGAAGCTGTGCTGAGTACTCTTTTGTTTAATGAAAAACAGCTGCTAAAGTTAGCAGGACTTTTGGTTTCCATTTACCTCAGTTTCCAGTTATCTTCTGTTATCTTTTGTGTTGGAAAAGTATCCTAATGCCTTGTGTTTGAATTTTAATGCCATGGAAATCCCCATAGAAAAATAAATATTCTTGTATGCCTTACCAATGGTCTCACACTACATTTTGTCCTTGCTCAAGAAAATATAATATAATATAAACACAAAATCACCAAAACAAACCCCCAGAAAAAATAAATCAAAATTCTCTTCTTTTTGTCGGATGTGTCCAGGAAAGGAACATAGTAGCAGAACTATGCCCACCACACAGTTACATCCATTTTATTATAAAACCAGAAAAAAACTTTACTTAGCTGGAAATTATTAAGTCGCAGGCTATTCAAGCACGCTTGGGCACACGCATAGGCACAGGCACGACGTGCACGTTTCGGGTTATTTAAACCCTGTCTCAAGTGCTGCCATGACGTGCACGTTTCGGGTTATTTAAACCCTGTCGCAAGTGCTGCCATGATCAAGAAAAGCCTAACTACAAGTCTCAGAATTCCACTGGGGACAGTCAGAAAAGCTTTATTTAAGGACATTACAAGGCAGCCCTAAGCCTGTAAGCCCTAGGGCCCAGGCTAGGGTCCCACACTATCCAGAGGGTCGCCATGAGTCGACTACGACTCGACGGCACTTAACAACAACAACAACAAAGCACAAGAGGATTGTGAAAAATTGCAAGAGGATCTTGATAAATTGGAAGACTGGGCATTCAAATGGCAGATGAAATTTAATGTGGACAAGTGCAAAGTTATGCACCTAGGAAAGAACAACCCAAACTTTGGTTACACAATGCAAGGTTCCACATTAGGAACCACCACCCAGGAAAAAGATTTAGGTGTCATCATGGATAACATGTTAAAAACCTCCGCCCAGTGTGCAGTGGCAGCCAAGAGAACAAATAGAATGCTAGGTATCATAAGGAAAGGATTGGAAAATAAAACAAAGGATATTACAATGCCTGTGTATCGTTCCATGGTGCGACCGCACCTTGAATATTGTGTACAATTCTGGTCACCGTATCTTAAAAAGGATATAGCGTTATTAGAAAAGGTACAGAGAAGAGCCACCAAAATGGTAAAGGGGATGAAAGGATACCCCTATGAAGAGAGGCTAAAAAAGGTTAGGGCTCTTCAAACTGCAAAAGAGACAGCTCAGGGAAGATATGATAGAAGTCTATAAATTAATGGAGTGGAACGGGTAAATGTAGATCGATTGTTTACGTCATCAGAATATAGAAAGACTAGGGGACATGCAATGAAGCTACAGGGTAACCTATTTAAGACTAATAAGAGGAAATATTTTTTCACTCAACGTGTAATCAAACTCTGGAATTTGTTACTGGAGGGTGTAGTAAAAGCTGTTAGTGTAGTTGGGTTTAAAAAAGATTTAGACAAGTTCCTGGAGGAAAGGTCCATAAACCATTATTAAAAGGGACCCAGGATATCACTGCTTGACCCAGTACAAGCATTATGGAACCTGTGTCTTTTGGGGAAACTGCTAGGTACTTATGACCTACATTGGCCTCTGTTGGAAACAGGATACTGGGCTTAATGGACCTTGGTCTGACCCAGTATGGCATATCTTATGTTCTTATGACATTGTGATGATTGCCTGGAATACAGATATCATCTCCTATGGGGGTAAAACTGATGATTGCTTGGGATACGGATGATGTCTCCTACATGGGTAAAACTGTTAAAAATATTAGTACTGGTAGGCCCTCTGTTATTGAGGCAACTGTGAACGTCTGGTTTGTGATGCTTGCTCTGCAGGATGGGCAGCCAACTCTCTGACTGTGGAAGAATGGTCTTTCAGTTCTGAAACAGCTTCCTATCTTTGGATCCAAATAGGCTATCACCCTGACAAGGTGATCACCCTGACTAGGTGCATCTGAAGTTGGTCATACCAGACACCCGAAGCCAAGTCGTTTGTCTGGTGGAGATGGCCATGGCAGCAGAGCATACCATCGAGTCAAACACATTGTAGGTGGTACAAATGATATGGCATGAGGATTCATGTAGATTGCTAAGGAGTTGAGCCTGCTCATCTACCACTAGGGCCTGAGTGTCATCCAGCTCTAAAAGGAGATCACAATGGATCTGAAATTGGTGTGCTAGAACTTTGTGGTGAAAGTGAGTTAAAGTTGACTACTGATCACAGGTCTGCGACTAAAAAGCTGTTTGATTATTTTCATCTAATTTCCATGTATTTTGGAGTGCTGAAAACAAATAAAATATTGAAAAAACTCCTAGAAGTCATGGATTTGCCACAACATGCAAAATTGTCTTCAAATTTATCAGTTTTTTTCAAATTACTATTAATTAATTCAAATTACTATTAATTAATTCACATAAGTGCATTTAAGATATAAAATGCCAAAAAACCCTTAAGGGGTTGTCCGAGTTATGTAAAAAAAAAATAGCACTGTAAATCTGATGGTCAGCAATATATACATAAGCTAAGCAAGTTTTAAGTCCGTGCTTCTAATGGTAGAAGGGGTTAATCTTTCCTGAAGAATCCAGTGGGAGACACAGGGCAGATAGCAGCAGCTCCGGTCAGTGCAGGGGGGCGTGTCCAGCACTGTGACGTCTCGTGTACAGACACAGAGCTGCTCTCTCCTGCATGCCACACTTGTGCACGAATCATCATCGGGTTCTTGGTTCTAGGCTGTTCACACTTTTTCATCGCAATTCGTAGTAGCTCACCATTCTTCAACCGTTATGTTATGGCTCTGCGAAAGTGTATTAATTCACCAGACAGTTTCTGTTTCATCTGTGGTGAATATACAGTGTTGAAGCAACAGCAGAATATTACAGACTTTGTGAAAAAAGTATACTTTGCATGCTTTGGACTAAAAATTGGAGATCAAGATAAAGTCTGGGCGCCTCATAAAGTGTGCAAACGGTGTGTTGAGGACCTCCGAAACTGGTTCAAGGGTAAGAAAAAATCTTTCCGTTATGGGATTCCTATGGTATGGTGAGAGCAAAAGAACCATAGTGACGACTGTTACTTTTGTTCATGCGATGTGAAAGGGTTTAATTCCAAATGGAAGCATTCCATTTCATACCCCAATCTTCACTCGGCAATTCTTCCCATCCCCCATGGCACAGATATACCAGTACCCAAGCCCCCTACTACCTTGGAAGAGATACCTAGCTCCGATGAAGGTGAAGTCATACCTGAACCAGATGACGAATCAAGTTCTGACTTTGAAGATGATACAAGACCAAAATTGTTTTCTCAGGAGAAGATGAATGATTTGGTAAGAGACTTGAATCTTCCCAAAGATGCCGCTGAGTTATTCGGATCAAGGCTGAAAAGCAGGGATTTATTGTTTCCAGGAGTATCATCTTCCTGGTTCAGACATCGTGAAAAGTTTGTTCGTTCCTTACTTCGCCCAGGAAGACAAGTTGGTTTATTGCATCGATGTCGAAGGTCTGATGGGTCAATTTAAAATCCAATATGATTCAGAGCAATGGCGTCTTTTTATAGATTCTTCAAAAAGACGTCTCAAAGCAGTTTTACTCCACAACGGTTTTTACGCTTCCATGCCTGTAGGTCATTCCGTACACTTGAAGGAAACCTACGAGAACTTGGAATTGGTTCTTCGTAAACTTAAATATGAAGACCATGGTTGGCAAATGTATGGGGACTTGAAGGTCTTGTGCATGCTGCTCGGGCAACAAGCTGGGTTTACCAAATATCCTTCTTTTCTGTGTCTATGGGACAGTCGAGACCGACAAAATCACTGGACCAAGAAGAGTTGGCAGCCGAGGGTGCTAACAGTAGGTGAAAAAAATGTCCTCCGAGAAACTTTGGTACCTTCCCATAAAGTTCTTCTACCACCTCTCCACATAAAATTGGGATTGATGAAGCAATTCGTAAAATCACTTCCAAGAGGTGGAGAATGCTTCAAATACTTGGTCACCAAGTTTCCAGGCCTGTCGGAGGCAAAATTGAAGGAAGGTGTGTTCGTCGGACCAGACATTAGAAGGCTTATAGTTGATCAAGAGTTTGTCAATACCATGACGGATCCTCAAAAAGAAGGGTGGATTGCATTTAAAGAAGTCATACAGAAAATTTTAGGCAATAACAAAGATCCTCACTACAAAAAGATCGTCGAACGAATGCTGAAAGCATTTCAAGCTTTAGGTTGCCTGATGAGTTTGAAAGTGCATTTCCTCCAGTCCCACCTTGACTACTTTCCTGAAAATTTGGGAGCTGTGAGTGAGGAACAAGGTGAACGATTCCACCAAGAAATTAAAGAGATGGAAAGGAGATACCAGGGAAAATGGAGCATTACAATGATGGCAGACTACTGTTGGATGCTTCAGAGAGACATTCCAGATGCTACTCACAAACGTAAATGCACCAAGAGGAGCCTCACAAGGAAGAAGAATCGAGTTCAGTGTGTGTAGGTGAGCTCATTTCAGTTCAAAAAAGGATTTTCATGAAAATATTGTAATAAAACTTTAATTTTATAAGTCTATTTCCATTTATTTTGAGGTATTGCCTTATTTAACATGTTGTTGTTGTTGTTGTTGTTAAGTGTTGTCGAGTCGGAGTCGACTCATGGCGACCCGCTGGATAGCTATCCTAAATTGTGTTCGGTCTTCAGTCAGGCGGCTCATTGTTGACAGACTGGTACCCGTAGCTGCTGTTATTGTATTGATCCATCTCATTGCTGGCCTTCCTCTTTTGCGTTGACCTTCTATCTTGCCAAGCATAATGTCTTTCTCTAAGGATCTCTCTCTTCGCATGATGTGTCCAAAGTATGAAAGTCGAAGTCTTGTCATCTGAGCTTCTAAAGAAAGCTTAGGTTTGATCTCCTCTAGTACCGACTGGTTTGTTCTCCGGGCAGTCCATGGTATACACAGTATTCGCCACCAGCACCATAATTCAAAGGCATCAATTTTCTTCCTATCTATCTTTTTCACTGTCCAGCTTTCACATCCATATGATGTTACTGAAAATACCATGGCTTGAACAAGTCAAATCTTTGTATGGAGAGAGACATCTCTGCTCTTGAGAATCTTATCTAGGTCTTTCATAGCCATTCTGCCAAGAGCAATGCGTCATCTGATTTCTTGACTGCTTGTTGCTTCTTTATTGATAGTTGATCCAAGTAGGTTAAAGTTGTTCACAATTTCAATTTCTTCTCCTTCAACGATGAACCTGTTGATTATGCCAGTTGTCACGATCTTTGTCTTCTTTACATTAAGGTGCAGGCCCATTTTGAGACTATGTTCTTTGATTGTGAGAAGCAAATGTTTCAGATCAGCTTCACTTTCAGCCAGTAATGTGGTATCATCAGCATAGCGAAGGTTGTTGATGAGTCTTCCACCAATCTTCACACCTCTATTGTCTTCATACAATCCTGCTTCTCTGATGATTTGTTCTGCATATAAATTAAACAGGTAGGGGGAAAGTATGCAGCCTTGTCTTACACCTTTGCTTATTTTAGTTACCTAAATTGTCAGGAAACGTGATGTCCTATGACAAAATGGAGGTCATTTTCGGATTCAGCGCACCAAAAAACAAAGATTATGTGGAATAACCAAAACAGCTCTCGAAAAAAATTTTTTTGCAGACCTCCAGTTAATAATTATGAGTCAGCAGTAAGTCAGGGGTTAATGAAACCTCAGTTTTGAAAGAAAGAAATGCCTGTGCAATTTTGTGAGAAACAACATTACGAGAGGGAGTCCTGATGCAGAGATGTAGGTAAGGAACAGCTTCTTCCCATAGCAACTGGGCTTTTTCTCATAGACAAAATATATTGAAGGTCATCTATCGATGGAGTTCTGAGTTCCTGATCCATGGGATGGGAGATGCCCCACCCTTGAGTATTCTGTTGGCTAGGCTTCATGCATTTGTGCTCATTGCTTTCCAGCATTTGTTGATTGGCTTGCCTGCATTTTGCATGGATTTTGTTTTACGCATCCCTTCCCGCTTGCCATTGATGTGTGGTTCAAAAGTGTGGCTGTTTCCAATGTTGTTTTGTTTTTGCTGGGAGTGATGTCCTGAACTTGTCCTTCTCTATCCATCACCCCTTTCCCTAGTTTAAATGCCTGTCCACATACTGCCTGAATTTTTCACTTAGAATCCTTTTCCCTGCGATGGAGAGATGTAGTCCATCAGCACAGTATGGTCTCTTGTTGATCCATCTGTTTCCCCAGTTGCCTATATATCTAAATCCTTCTTGTCTGCACCAGGTTTGGAGCCATGTATTAAAGTTGTTTATGCGATGCAGCCTTTCTGCCCTCTTACCAAATACATCATTTTAAATATTAGGCCTTGCATTTCCTTTTTACTTTAGTAAACTGGTCAAGACGGTGTACATAGAACAAATGCAAAATGCATTATAACAGTGTCATTAAACTATATAAAACATGCAACAATGAATCCTAGAGTTCTTAACTATATGCATGTCTGACTATGTACAGCAGTAGTGATAGGCATCTTGCTATGTTCTTTCTGAGGTGGGGGTTATGTGCTTGAGTTCAAATGTGCTGTGAACAGATGAGTCTTTAGATGTTTTCTGAATGTCTTGAAGTCAGTGATGTTCCTGAGCTGGTCTGGTAGTTTGTTCCATATGGAGGGTGTGTACAGTTGGAAGGCTTGTTTACATGCATGTTGAATGGATTTGGTTCTGTTATGGGGGATGAGGATGTTCATCGTGGAGGTCCGGCTACATCTGTGTGGTTGGGAGGGCTGAGCGGATTGTTTTGAATTTATTGGGAGTAGTGGGAGCCAGTGGAGTTGTTTTAGTATTGGAGTGATGTGATCTTGCCTTGCCGCTGCTTGTAGGTTTCTGGCTGGCGAATGGAGAGCTGGTTGCGGTTGTAGGAGTGTGGACTGTGATTGTCCTTGGTATATGGCATTGCAGTAATCCAGGTGAGGTATTATTGAGGCTTGTAGTACAGTACAGAAGCCTGCTGGTTTGAGGAGTGGTAGGAGACAATGGAGTGTTTTTGCTTTGTAGTAAATTGCTCAGGTGATTTTATTGATGTGGGCTTTGAATGTGAGGTGTTGATCAAAGGTGACCCCAAGTACCTGACCTCAGCCCTGGTTTTAATTGGTGTGTTGTTCAGTATTATTGCAGAGGGGGAGAAAGGTGGTGTCCCTCATTATGTAGAGGGTTTCTGCTTTGTTGTAGTTGATTTGCAGGTTGTTGTCTCTTAGCCAGTTGGTTGGTTATCCTGAAAAGCTGACTCGGCATCCTCCCAAGGACTGGGTTGAGAATCTCTGCTTTACTTCTTTGTTAGTTAAATTTTTTAAAGAGTTGTTTTCTCTTAGAAACTCTATTGCTGCTTTTTTTCTATGTGCCGGTGAACTCTCATTCATTCATTCTGTTCATCAGAGAGGTCACCCAGATTTAAGGATGGCAATAGACTCTGGCCATCTGTTTTTGTATTTCATCATCCTTTGAGTATTTGGGTCTGTTGATGGTGTTAAGTATGCATGAAGGCCTAAAATGCTAGTGCTCTGTGGGTAATTTTATAAAGTCATTTTTGCATGTATATGTAGCAAAATACATGTGTAAAAGGCCTTTTAATAAAAATGACTGGCATGAAAGTATATAGGTTACCATGAATGTGTGTACTTTGCCAGCAGGTGTAGGTAAGAGTTGTGGTCTAGGCAGAGCACAAGCAGAATTTGCAAGTATGAACGTCAATTATGAAATACCTTAATCTATGTGCATACTTGCATACTTTACATATGTTCATTTACACCTGCTCTGGAACAGCTGTAAATGTCTGCTCCTGCATTTAAAACACAATCTCTGCTTCTTATGATAATATTTTGTAAACACACGTAAACTTATGTGTCTTTATAAACTAGTACCTAAGTAAGCGCTTACTTGCCCTCTCAAACTAGGCATCCCTTATACAATTATTCTCCACATGTATAATCTATTTCTTTTGTTGTTTTTTTTTACTTTAAATTTTCCAATTATAAAGAGACACAGCAAGTGTTGAACACAACCATAAGCAAAACAAGAAAAACTGCCCCTTAGGGCCCCCTAAATCCCTTAATCTCCATCCTAACCCCCCTATCCCCTCACCCCACTATCCAACTACTCCCCCACCCCAACCCTCCTGCCCTTCTAACCCTCCTGTTCTTCCACCAGTTCCAATACAAAGCCCAAGCTGAGTCCATCTGAGCACTTTGCCCACTTTGCAGGGCCGCAAGTCTCTGGAGATTATAATATCCATACAAACGTTTGTGGAAGCCAGATAGCTCCAGTAGCTGCATTGCTTTCCACTGCAGAGCTCTCTCTCCTCTCCCTACAACAATTGCAAACTTGAAAAACTCCCACAGGTTTTTTTTCTCACCCCAGGATCATATCTGTGTAATAAAAACATCTTAAGAGTCTTGCCCCGACTTCAGTCCCACAAATTTCGTCCATACAACAAGTGCATTTCTCCCAAAAGGTACTCACCCTAGGGCACTATCACCACATATAGTGGTTAGAGGTATCCCTATGCCTACAGCTTCTCCAACAAATGTCAGTTCCTCCACTGGGTTTAGGTGCTATCGATATAATAGTTTCAGCCCATTCTCTACCACATACAATGCTATAGAGAGTTTACATATGTTAAGGAAAATCCTTCGCCACTCCCCCAGCTCCAGGGTCTCTCAGTTGATTTTTCTGGAACTGCTCTGATGACCCCCTCCTCTCAGAGCCTTATAAAGTTTAGAAATAATCCCTCTATCTCCCCTCACAAAGTACTTCAAAGAATGCAAAGAGCGAGACCTTACTGTATAATCTTCCTCGCCCACTCGGATCCCCCGAATATCAGTGGTTCCTCCCAATTCTGTGCCACACATATCAGATTCAAAATCGTGTGAATATTATCCCCCGCCTGTCTTCCTGGCTTGAAGCCAGCCTGGTCAGACTGGATCAAAGAGGTTATAACCTTGTTCGGTCACTGGGCCAGCACTTTTGCCAAAATCTAAATGTGCAGATTGAGCAGCAATATTGGATGATACACACCATACTCAGTGTGGTCCCTACCCTTCTTTGGGATAATTGATATGCCTGCCCGACTCATCGTTGTGCTCAACTTCCCATCCCTCTTGACCTGATTAAAAAGATGCATCAATGGACCCACCAGTACCTCCACATACTGTAGGTCTTATAGAATTTTGCCGTAAGGCCATCGATGACAGGGGACTTCCCGTTATGGAGAAAACTAATAGCAACTCTTAATTTCCCCCTCCTCTATATCCCCATCCAAGTCTTTTACAGCCTCAGGTGGCAGCTTATTAAGAGGTATCGACATCAGGTAGCCAGCAAACTTCCTCCCTGCTACCCTACCTTCCTGCTCATACAACTTTATGGAAAAGTCATGGAATCTCTCCCTCACCTCCTTCCCTTTCCGGAGAAACTCTCTCTGTTTCCTCCTAACCACTTCTACATAGCCACGTTCTCACCACTGACAGTTTGTTAGCTAACATGCATCCAGCTTTATTGCTATGCTCATAATAAGCCTGCTGTACTCGCCATAAGTCCCATTCCACTTGATCCATTAGTTCTGCTTTGAGTTGCCCCCTTAGCTCCTGTAGCCTACGTTGAGTAGGTCCGCTATACCCTCGCTTATCAATTTACTCCAGTCTCCCAAATTTTGAACGCAAATCTTCCACTTTCATCTCCCTGTCCCATTTTTTCTATAGCACCAATCGACCCCACACCACTGCTTTGAATGCATCCCACACACCCGCTTCCGTAACGTCCCCATTGGCGTTCACTCAAAGTACAGTGCCTTGCAAAAGTATACATCCCCTTGGTTTTTGTCCTCTTTTGTCGCATTACGTACAATCTGGAATGAAAATGGAGGTTCATTTGGATGTCAAGTAATGAACCTAATAATATAGTTAAAATTGGTGAAGTGAAATGATAATAAAATACCTTGAATATATAAAAAACCAAGTAAAAATTGGAAAGTTGTGAGTGCATATGTATTCACTCCTTTTGCTATGAAATCCCTAAATAAAATCTGGCCCAACCAACTAATCTCAGAAGTCACATAATTAGTTGATTAGGGTCCACCTGTGTGCAATCAGTGTCACACGATTTGTCACATGATGCCTGTATAAATATACCTGTTCTGAAAGGCCCCTGACTCTGCAACATCACTAAGAAAGCAACATGAGGACCAAGGAGCACTCCAAACAGGTCAGAGACAAAGTTGTGGAGAAGTATAGATCAGGGTTGCGTTATAAAAAATATCACAAATTCTGAGCACCATTAAATCTATTATAACAAAATAGAAAGAATATGGCACCACTACAAACCTGATAAGAGAAGGCCGCCCACCAAAACTGACAGACCAGGCAAGGAGGGCATTAATCAGAGATGCTACAAAGACACCAAGGATAACACTGAAGGAGCTCCAAAGATTCACAGTGGAGATGGGAGTATCTGTCCATAGGATCACTTTAAGCCATACACTTCACAGAGTGGGGCTTTACAGAAGAGTGGCCAGAAAAAGTCATTGCTTAAAGAAAGAAATAAGAAAACACGTATGGAGTTTACACAACAGCATGTTGTGGACCACCCAAACACATGGAAGAAGGTTCCCTAGTAAGATGAGACAAAAATTAAACTTTTTGGCCATCATGGGAAACGCCATGTGTGGCGCAAACCCAGCACCCCAAGAACACCATTCCCACAGTGAAACATGGTGGTGGCAGTGTCATGTTGTGGGGATGTTTTTCATTGGCAGGGACAGGAAAACTGGTCAGGATTGAAGGAACGATGGAAAACCTGTTTCAGTCTGCCAGAGATTTGAGATTGGGACGAAAGTTCACCTTCCAGCACGACGACCCTAAACATACTGCTAAAGCTGGTTTAAAGGGAAACATTTATTGTAAATGTCTTGGAATGATGTAGTCAAAGCCTAGACCTCAATCCAATTGAGAATCTGTGGCACTACTTGAAGACTGCTGTACACCAACACAACCCATCTAACTTGAGGGAGTTGGAGCAGTTTTGCATTAAGGAATGGGTGAAAATCCCAGTGGCTAGATGTGCTCAGCTAATAGAGACATACCCTGAGACTTAAAGCTGTAATTGCAGCAAAAGGTGGCTCTACAATGGACTGACCTTGGGGGGGGGGGGGGGTGAACACATATGCACACTCCTGCTTTGAGGTTTTTTTTGTCTTAATTATTGTTTGTATCACAATAAAGGATATTTTGCACCTTCAAAGTCGTAGGCATGTTATGTATATCACATGGTACTAACCCCCAAAACTTCATTTTAATTCCAGGTTGTAATGCAATAAAACAGGACAAACACAGAGGGGATGAATATTTTTGCAATACACTGTACTCTTTAATACAACCCTCTACATACTGGAAAACCCGCTCATCGCTCAGAAGACTGTCATTCATGAGCCAGAACTGTCGACCATCATTCTCCTCCGGCCACCGTAGTTCCAAACCGATGGGAGAGTGATCTGACCAAGTCAAAATCTCTACCCTCTCTACTCTCCCCATTGCCGATATGGAGAGGAGGAAATAACCAAAATGGGAGTAGGTACCATGAGGGTTTGAGAAGAAAGTATAGTCCCTCCAGAGAGGGTACCGCACAAGCCAGATATCTCCTAAATCCCAAGCCCTCAAAAATCCCTTCACCTTCCTCCTATCCCCTACCCGCCCACTACACCACCCGTGCTGTCTAACCTGGGATCTAGAACAATATTACAATCCGCATCTATTAGAGTCCCACTCCCCATACCCATCAACCTATCCCCCCATTTCCCTAAAAAGAAATTTCCCTGAGCCCAGTGGAAGTATAGATGTTGATCACGATGAATTCCTCCAGGGCTATCTGTACTTTTGCCACCATAAACGTCCATTCTACATCCAGAATCACCCTACCCACTTGTACCCCAACTTTCGTGCAAACAAAATACCCACCCCACTAGTTTTCTTACCCCGAGCACTGAAGGCAAAATGTTGCTCAGGAAATTCCCTATTTCTCATTAAGCCCTCCACCCCTTTTCTCAGGTAAGTCTCCTGTACTAGATCGATATTCACATCAGCCCTTTCTAATTCTTTAAATAGCATATTATGCTTATAGGGTGAATTCAAGCATTTAACATTAAAGGTCATGAATTTCAATCCACCCCATTGCATCATTCCCAGCTTGCCCCTCCACACCTCCTAAAATTCCAAACCCTTCTCCCCCCTACCCATCCTCCCACTACCCAGAAGTGCTTGCCACTTTTGTTACTAAGGACAAAGTGCTCATTGGGCAAATCTGCACCTCATATCATCATGTTTCCCTCCCTCCATTGCATGGATAATTGCTAGATACTTGTGACCTGGATTGGCCACTGTTAGAAACAGGATACTGGGCTTGATGGACCTTGGTCTGATCCAATATGACATATCTTATGTTCTTACATCATTCACTCCATCATTATTCCAGTCACCCCATTCAACACACATATGTGCCATCCCCCAGGTCTAGTCCACAGGTCTAGACTCAATAAGGCCTACTACTACTACTCAGTAGGGAAAAAGAGAAGCACTCCATTGTCAGTCCCTACTGTTCCTGCATCCATACTCGTTTGTCCGCTGTGTCCAAGATCCCCCACTGCTCTCTCTCCTTCTACTGCTCCAGCTCTGAGTGACAACTGCTTCAGCCATCTTCCAATTCCAGCCACTTGCTGCCACCATGTTCCTCCGGGGCCTCTCTTGGTTCGCTGTTGTAATTTCTTCACCGCCTCCGGTAGTTCCTTAGCTCCAGCTTCTAAGACCTCCTCTGCTGTATTAGCTTTCACTGAGGCCCCCTTGAAGAAGAACTGTAGGGCAAAGGGCAACTATCAATGGTACCTAATGGACTCAGCCCTGAGGTAGTGGGTAACTTCCTACATATCTTGCCTTTTCTTTAGAGTTATAGCTGTCAAGTCCTGAAAAAGTTCCAACTGATGCCCCTGCCACTCAAAAAGCTCTTTCTTCCATACTATTTACCTAACCAGATCTTAAAAGTCATACAGGCAGGTCTCCGTGTCCTGGGGCTGGTTTGCTCTGCGCAGCCCCAGGCTCCAATGTGCCCGCTCCACATTGATCTTATCCGGCTCTCTCCAGATTGCCTCATCGCCACTCAACAGCATGCTGCAGATACTGGACCACCTCAGATATGTACATTATTATAAGCCTCAGTTTTAGGGAGGCCACAGATTTGTATATTACTCCAGTGGGATCTGTTTTTTAGATCTTCTAGTTTGGCCATGCATTCCCCATGAGACTCATTCAGCATGTTGTCCTGTTGTTTTAAGCCTGGAGTCACTCCTCTTGCTCATCTGCCCTTTCATTGAGCTCTGCCAGTCTCTTTCCCATAGCTCCCACCTCTTGCTGTAGGGCTGTTACGGCCTCCAAGAACTACGATTTCATTACTCCCAGCTCTTTTAGGAAGTTGCGCTTCAACTCCAAGAACCATTTCCACAACGTGCTGCCAGATGTCAGTTCCACGCCCCCAGTATCCATTTCACTCTCGCCGCTATCAGTCTCCATACTGCTGACTGCCATCTTGTCACTGTGGCATTCACGCCATGGGCCCTGAGCTGCGCAGCACTAGGTCACTCACAAACTTTAATTTGTCAAGTTTCTTACGTGCTGACATTGCTACTGCTCCTTTAATCGGTTCCTGCAGGCATAAACGGAGGGGTTGAGCACATGATTTTGCTATTTTATCACTGGCCCGACATGGAGTTCAGCATTCAGGCTGCTATTCACCCCGTGAAAACCACTTCCTACGATATGATCGATCTCTATGAGGCCCATACCATTTTCAGATTGCAGGACAGACAATAGCAGCATATGTTGGTTCTTATAAATTACCTGGTTGTCTCAGCAGTTTTCTTGTTCTAAAATCCAATTTTCAAAGATGTTATGGAACCAGACTACAATTAAAAACTTTTCTGTACACAGAACACTTTGGAGCTATTACATAGCTCAGCACAAATAAGCCTTAACCCACCATAAAACAGCACACTGTAACCCTTCTCAATGTTTAACCTACCCTACTCTTCCCAATGTTTAACCAAGTTCTAATGTTTAAGTTAATTTCCAAGTTCATGCTCCCTGTTCAATGTAATCACCCATTCTATATTATAATGTAAACCGTCTATCATGTTACACTGTAAACAGCTTTGACTGAAGGATAAAGGGGTATCAAACAACATTAAATAAATAAATCTACTGTAAACCTATACAATATCACAGGGACTGCAAGCTGATTGACAGTAGATCTTATTCCATGCTGTTATCAGTTTCAGTCTTATGTAGTGGTCTTTACTGCTCTTGTCTCTCAGTACTTTGTGCTGGATTGCTGGAACTCCTAGATATTTACATACACTTTCTTGCTCATGGTCTTCTATAATGCAATCCTCTGTCAAAGAGATGTTTTCAGTTTTCATTAATTTTCCATTAAGGAAGGCTGCCTTTGTACATTTGTCCAGGCCTAAAGTCATCCTGATGATATCTAAGAAATGCTTCACTGCTCAGAATTGTTCCATCAAATGATAATAGATTAATATATATTCTTCTATAGCACAATGCACAATAATCACAGGATCACTGGAACAATTCAGCTTCAAATCATCTACAAATAGTAGATGTGATGCTATCTGGGGGTTCTGTTGTTGTTGTTGTTAAGTGCCGTCGAGTCGAAGTCGACTCATGGCGACTCTCTGGATAGCTATCCTAAATTGTGTTCGGTCTTCAGTCAGGCGGCTCATTGTTGACAGACTGGTACCCGTAGCTGCTGTTATTGTATCGAGCCATCTCATTGCTGGCCTTCCTCTTTTGCGTTGACCTTCTATCTTGCCAAGCATGATGTCTTTCTCTGGGGGTTCTGTAATGGATCTTTAATAAAAGTGTGTATCCCTTTCAGAAGGGTTACAAGTGAGAGCAGTTAAAGGAGTTTGCAATTTTAATACAGCAAACCCTCTATATTAACCAATGACCCCCTAATACCTTTGGAGTCATTTCTCCTTAGCTTGCAAGGGAGCAAGATCTGCCCCTATTTCCTTATTACCAGTTTTGCTGAGTTTCAGCAAGGGCAGGAGTTCTTAGTGTAGATTCTGTTGGCTCTGGCCATATAGCTAAGATTCAGAGAAGGAGTTCTATGAGAGAGAATTGTTTGTGGCTTTAAGATGGAGAAAGAGTTTTTTTTTTTTGTGTGATCACTTAGATTCTACGTTTTTGTGTCAGAGTGTGAAAGTAGTAAAGGTTAGTAAATATATTGAATTGCATCTTAATCTGAACCTTAATTTTCATTGTGTGATAGGAAGGAGGCCTAATCCTCCATGTCTGAAGGTGAAGTGGAATCTGAAGGAATATTAGAGATTCCTGCAAAAGTCGAAGAGGAAGGAGAGATATCTGGTTGCCTAAATGGTACCTGAAAGAGAGGGGAAGGAGCTAGAGTGCTTTCCAGAAAAGGACTCTTCCAGCAGAGAAAGTAGAGGTATCCACCAGATGCCAAAGTAGAAAAGAAGATAAGAAACAAGAGTTAGTGGAGTCAAATTCAAGGTATGAAGGGAAGGGCCATTTTAGCATTGCGGATTCCCCTATTTACTGTACATTCCTTAAAGAAGCACCGAAGGAACAATAGGGTCTCAAGAACAAACTAGATTCCAGGGATCACAGACATAAAATATTTGGTGTTAAGCTTTTCTATGTAGTGCAATTGTAGTAAATAAACCTGAATATTATTGCTTACCTTTCATCACTGCATTCATCTTAAGTTGCATCAGTAAATACATACTGGAGAACTACTTCAGTCTCCAGCTGTGATTCAATGCTTTATATAAAATCATTCCAAATCCACAGTTGGGTCCTGAATAAAATTATTCTCATCCTCCTCTCTGGAGGGCTCACACATGGACACTAAGTGGATATTTGAAAAGATAATGGAGCCATACTCCACATATGGTGGGTGGTTGCAATCCTATTTTCTACTGCCTGGTTAGATAATAGTTTGCTTCTGCTAAGTAGGTAGGAAAATGTTTGAAAGCTATGACTTGTGATTTACTGAATATGTTTCTCAGTTTTTCATCTGCTTGTGTTAAGATGATCTGCGATTGTAATCTAACAAATCATACTCTATGCAACTACCTAGACCTGATGTGGTTTATTATTGTGTTTATTGTCTGCATCTATATGGGCAAGACATAGAACGGCTTATTTCAGAAACTCTTATTTTTACCATTCACAGTCAAGGCCGCTGTTGTTTGCTGCTCCCCACATACACAAGAATAATCTCCTGCATCCTTCTCATCCAAGTCTTGGATAACCAGCTCGGCAATGGCACCCTCCTGCCTCATTTTATACTTGCTACTTGGTTTCAGTGTCTTCTGTCCCTTCTTCCACTTCACTGCAGCAGCAGCTTTGGTCAGCTCACAGCACAGCAGAGCTGTTCCACCTTCCATGGCTTCCTCATTTTTCAGTTCTTCTTTGAATTGTGGAGACAGCTCTAGGGAAATCAAAATAGGAATCAACTAGAAATCACCAATACAGAACTGTAAGTTGTCTTTCTTTGAACAATTTAGAGTGGGAAACAGTGGGAAAAAAGTAAATGGATGACTGATGTTGGAGGTATTAGTTGAGAACATTAATCCCAGATCCAAACTTCATCTCAGAATTAACATGGCAATGTGGTTTCCAAAAAAGTCACCCCAAGAAAAAAAGATAGGCAGTGGAGATGAAGGTACTAATAAAGAAAGGTTAATATGTACAGTAAGAGGTATAAAACCAAGGATAACACTGCAGAGTAATACAGAAGGTTAATGGTAGAAATTAAATTCTGGTCACATATTTTACCCTTCACTGCCAAGGCTGCTGTAGTCTGCTGGTCCCCACACACACAAGTATAATCTCCAGCATCCTTCACATCTAGGTCATGGATCACCAGTTCAACGATGGGACCCTCCTGCCTCATTTTATACTTGTCACTTGATCTGAGTGTCCTGGGTCCCTTCTTCCACTCTACTGGAGAAGTGGTGGCCTTGGTCAGCTCACAGCATAGGATGGCTGTTCCACCTTCTGTGGCTTCCTCACTCCTCAGTTCGACTTTGAAACGTGGAGGTAACTCTGGAAAAGTGGAAAATGAGGAGATAGTGGCAAAGTCCCAAGTCAGTGGATATTTCTTCTGCCTCCTCTGCCACTCATAGTTTAGCTATCCAGTCAGAAACTGTATATTGAACCCTATCTCTCTGACCTTATGCTCAAAGAGCAACTTAAGGAAAACTGATTAATAAAATTTAATCTGGAAGAATAATTAACATTAAGGAACAGAATAATAATAATTTCTGGATTTAAAAAACAATATGAAAAATAAAGTCTTCTAGATTAAAAAGCTCCAAAATACAGTATCAAATGAGAACATCAACATACTATATTTTGATGATAGTAAAGAAAGACAAAAGAGGATAGTTTCAGTGAACAGGACTGAACATGGATAGAGGAGAAGATTCCATCTGTAAACTATCAGTTATGCTATTAAAGGAATTTCACGCATGCAGTCAGGAATGATGTGTAGTAAGACAGACCTACAGCATAGCATTTTACTGGAAAAACATGCATTGATGCATATACTATAATTTACCCTTCACTGTTAAGCTTGCTTTGGTCCACTGCTCCCCGCATACACAAATGTAGTCTCCTGCATCCTTCTCATCCAAGTCCTGGATTACTAGCTCAGCAATTGCACCCTCCTGCCTAATTTTATACTTGTCACTTGGTTGCAAAATCTTGTGTCCCTTCTTCCACTCCACCGAAACAGTGGGCTTTGTCAGTTCACAGCGAAGGGTTACTGTTCCACCTTCCATGGCTGCCTCATTCTTAAGCTCAACTTTAAACAGTGCAGGTACTTCTGAGAGAGACAGAACAGGGAGAAAGTGCATCACAGTCATATAGTAGTTGATGGCAAAAAAGACCAATCGTTCTATCCAGTGTTTCCAGCTATCCTCCTCCACAGTAGAGCATAACAGACATAGAATGTGATTGCTTGTAAGATCTCTTTTTACCCAGAACAGTTCCCATTGTATTCCTTTTTTTTTTAAATATAAAAAATAATGTGCATGAATAGTAAGAAATGATAAACATAACAAACATATTAAAACTAAGGGGAATGTCTACTAAACTGTGGTAAGGTTTGACAGCTATTGCAGTGTGTTAGCTGCCAAAACTGTGCGGTATGGAAAAACCCCTGTGGTATATGCAGGAGGCGTTCCCACATTAGCCCCTGCAGATAGCACGGCAGTACTGGATTTTCTGCAGAGAGTCACATTACCTACCTTGGCAGATATCATGAGAAAAGTCCCTCAGTGCCTGCTGAAGCAGGTATCGCAGGTCCCCATGGTACAGTACATATACACTCTGAGCATATTCCTGGGGCCTTCCTTCTCTCAGTTTAGGCCTGTCTATTCCCTTTTGAGCCTGAGATTTTAAGTTCCAATCCCAGGCCCTACCTCTTGTCTCCCAACTCCCCAGTTACAGCCTTTTTAAGGTGGGCTGAACTTAAGACCAGGGGTTTCTTCTGTATACCTCGTCACACATCCTCTCCCTTAGCTCAACCTTCCTAAGTTTAGCACTTACCTCTACCAGGGCCACTTCCCAAGAAAGGAAGAACACATTCTGGTGATCTCTTCCTGCTCTACATTGTATCTCACAGTTGAAGGGCTGGAGGCTCAAGAACCATCATCAAAGTCTCTAAAGGTTGACAACGCTAACCTAGAGGTCAAGTCCGAAGTGAGATACCTCAGTGTTACCATTGACCACATCTCACATTCCAACCACATATAAACAAAGTCACCCAATGCATATACAACAAGCTGAGAACTCTCCACCATTTACAACCCCTTCTTGAGCCTCATAATTTTCAGACAGCCTTCCAAGCAATAATTCTACCACACTTCAATTTCTGCAATGCCATCCAGCAAGGCCTTTCGAAAATCTCCCTAAACCCTCTACAACTTTCACAGCACACTGCTGCACAAATTCTGACATGCTCACCTCGAACAAGCCACTCTAAAAGAGTTACACTGGCTACCTCTCCCAAGCCAAATTAATTACAAAACACTCATGACAATCTTCAAAGTACTCCACGAATTATCCCCTATATATCTACAGTCAATTATAACAAAAACCCCAGAAAATCGCCTAAGGAGAAGCAACACATCAAACCTTCTAATCCTTCCGCTAGCATTAACCAAATGCAACCAGTCGACATTCTCCTTGCATGCCCTTCATCTATGGAATGTGTTACCACACCGTATCAGAGACACCCATGACCTTGCTACATTTCGGAAGCTGCTTAAGACCCACCTATTTAAAGAACATTTTTTTTATTATTTAATTTTTTTTATTAATTCCAAATTTATACACAACACATTATACAAAAAGGAAAAAAGAAAAAAAACAACAGTCCACATCTAGGGGAGCGCATGGACGGATCAGAGATGATGCCCTAATACTAAATTAAACTCTAATTATTACTTACATTGCTAATATGCAAAACTAACAAGGCAATATAACACACCTATTATACCTGTGGATCCTGATTTGAAAGAAATGTTTCCAATGAAGTAACTTCAGAGAAAAAATACTTAGTGCCCCCGATGGTGACCAGGCATTTACAAGGAAATTTAAGGAAAAAAGTTGCGCCAGCTGCTAAGACCCGTGGCTTTAAAGCCAAAAAGGCCCTGCGTCTGGCCTGAGTTTGCCTGGACACATCGGGAAACATGTTTATTTTTCCCCCACAAAAATCAGCATTCTTATTCCGAAAATAAAGTTGCATAACTGTGTTTTTGTCAGCCTCAGAGGAAAAGGATACAAGAAATGTAGATCTCGTAGGGATCACATCCTGAGATGATTCAATAAAATTAGTCACATCCAAAGAATCTAAAGAAGAGACCGGGGCGGCAGCCTGTGGCAACCCACAGGCAGTCGAACCCGGCGGAGACAAATAATACATTTTAGTAATAAGAGGCTTAGTATTAACTTGATACCCCAGGATTTCTATCAGATACTTATCAAATAAAATCTGCGGAGGTAGTAGACACGTATGAGGAAAATTCAAACACCTAACATTCACTGCTTGCAGACTATTTTCAAGCATTTCCTGTTGAGTATGCAATATAAGACATCCTTAATAAATGACAAATTAGTAGACTGTAACAAAGCACATTGAGCATCTAACTTCTGACACTTATTATCTAACAACATACAAAGCACAAACAACTCCACTAATTTAACCAATTGTACCTATTGAAAAACTTTGCACCATACCAGCTAGCAATACTGCAATGACAGGGGAGCACAGACCTCAGACAAAACCCCAAATAGGTATTAAATACTGTACTTCAAAACCGGAAAAACCAGATTTCAGTAAACCATGGGGAAGAATAGCATCAACGGTCTGTGACCTACCCCCACCTTCCAACAAACAGTATTAGAAAGCTTAATTTTAAACAAAACTGATGGGAAAACAACACTTACACATTCCAACTACATTACATAAAAGAGATACAATATATGATATATATCAATAAGTGGCAAAATGTATCAATAGGTAGCTAGTACTCTTCAACATGTAACTAGTACTTTAAACAATCTATAACAAACAGATGACATATATCATATCCCTTAATGGCATTTGCTCAAAATAAACCCACACAGAACTTTAAAAAAGCTCAAAAAAACTGCTGAAACCCATCAGTAAAAGTAGCAATCCTCAGCTTCAAGATGACATAAGAAGGCATTGGATATCAACCCCGACGCCACAATCAGACGTCCCTCTTAGCGTTTCGCAGACGCTGCTTCAGGGGGGTGAACTATAAAAACAAATAAAACAATAAAAAAGTGCTAACTATATCAACTACATATCACATACTCCATTTTCACTTCAGAACAGATCAAAAACCGGGAGATATTACCATGCCCGCATCGAAAACACATATTCGTCAGAAAGCTCAGCTAACGTGCCTTCTCACAACCAGGAACCGAATTAAATACCCAACAAATGGCGTCTGACGTCATCACTCCATCGGCGTCAGGAAACCGCCAAAATCACCCAATAGGGCCACCCCAAACCATGTCCCCATACCTGCTGTCCAACCAATCACTCCCACATACACAAACCCTCACAAACAAGCTTGCCAATCAATGGTGAAATTAAATCCCCCTAGGGCCACCGTATGGAGTAAAAATATCCACCGCTGCTCCCGACGTATCAAAAATTGCTCCCGAGAAAGCCCCCCAGAACCCTGAAGTACTCGCTCAATACCAAAACACAACAGATCAGTAAAGACATGTCCAAACTCTAAACAATGGCTAACTAATGGAGCTTCCCGTCTCTTACAGCGCAACCTACTACGATGTTCTCCCAGACGTACATAGAGAGGACGAATGGTTTTACCAACGTACAGGAGACGGCACGGACAAAAAATCCCATACACAATAAAGTCTGATCTACAAGAAGTACATGATTTTAAATAGTACACTTTCCCAGCATATACAAAATGATCAGTCTCCCAGCAAACCCCACAACATGTACATTCACCACATCGAACATGTCGCCCCCGATACTCAATCCGTTCCACACTCGGTAACCTAGAAGGACTCAGAAGCTCTTTAAAATTCCGACTCCGCTGCCATACACACCTAACACTCTTGTTTTCTAGGCCAGGCAAGGGCTGCAAAACATTACTATGTCGCCGGAGAATTCGCTGAATTTTCATGCTCAAAGGTGAGTACCGAGAAATAAAATTCACACACTCCTCCTGATATACCGGCTTCGCCTTAGGGGCTAACAACCAACTTCTATCATTATAAAGCGCCCGCTTATAGGCCCGTTCTACCACCTGCACAGGATACCCCCTCTGAACAAAAGCATTTTTCAAAAAGCATGCCTGAACCTTAAAATCTTCTCTAGAAGAGCAATTGCGCCGGTAGCGCAAAAACTGTGAAAACGGCAAACTCCTAATCAATCCCTTTGGATGAGCACTAGTAAAGTGTAGAAAAGTATTCCTGTCAGTTGTTTTCCTATAGACAGTAGTGCCCCAACTATCTTCCTGTCGCCATACACGAACATCCAAAAAAACCACCGAATGCGCATCAAAGGTCATCGTAAACTGTATGGACGGATCAACTCCATTTAACCAATCACAAAACTTAGTCAAGGACTCAACAGTACCCTCCCAAAGCATAAAGATATCATCAATGTATCTCCGCCAAATTTTAATCTGGGAGGAATACGGCGAAGTTTCCAACCATCGCTTCTCATAAAAGCCCAGAAAGAGATTGGCAACAGAGGGGGCAAAAGACGCCCCCATAGCTACCCCCACTTTCTGTTGAAACATTTCATCATTGAATTGGAAATAATTCTGACCAAGAGCCAATCCGGCACACTGCAACAAAAAGTCAAGCAACTCACCCTCAACATCACCACGTTGCCGAAGCCCCAAAGCGATCGCCTCCATCGCCGCCCCCTGCGGGATACTAGTATAAAGGGCATTTACATCCAAGGTGACTAAAAGGATAGACGGATTCCTAGCCCAAACATCAGCTGTCATTAGAACATCCAAAAAATGCATAGTGTATCTAAGGCAGCAATCTGAAGGTCATGTTGGGCCAACTTAGCCACAGAGTCTCGTGAAAAGTCAGAGAAATGAGTTACAACAGAAGACAGGGAAACTTCTATTCGTGAGAGAACACGCCAGACATCCGTCAAGGAAATATTCTGAGTGTCCACAGGCAAACTAGAAGAACCATCCTGCTGAGCCCTGACGAATACCTCCGGTATCTGAAGAACATGCGGCAAGGGAACCGCCACAATATCAGACAGAAAACCAGAGGAAGCCACCGGAGATGCCACCTCCGGCCACAGGGACTGCTCCTCCACCATTGGTGAAGAAGTCACTGGACGGATAACTCCTCGTTAGCAAGTAGGGCAGAATTAAAAACCCCTGATAAAGAAGAGGAGCTATCCAGAGGAGGTGGAGATCTGGAAATGGCAATAGGGAGCTCTTCATTTCCAGACGCAAGAACCACGTGCCTATCCAAAGAACCAATAACCTTCACAGATTTAACAGGATTAGCAGTACTCACATTTAGTCTCTTTTTGCGCTTGCCCATTCCAGAGCTCCAACTCCACTGCTCCTCGTGAGCTGAAGGGGCGCAAAAGGGGCTGTACAAGCCCCTTTAGACGCGCCCCTTCAGAGCGCGACTGCGTAACCGTGGGGTAGGCCGCAATTTAAGGCCCCGGAGATGACGTCGGGACCAGGCGCTGGTTCGTGTTGATGATCCGGGAAGTCCCACCTGCCTGCAAACAAGCAGGGAAGACGCGGAGCACACTCGGGCAGCAGCTCACCTCCACACACGCTCCCGAAATGCAGCTCAAGCTTGCTTCCTTTAAGGCCCCAGAGATGACGTCAGGACCAGGCGCCGCATCCCATTGATGATCTGGGAAGTCCCACCTGCCTGCAAACAAGTTGGGAAGACGTGGAACACACTCGAGCAGTAGCTCACCTCCACACACACTCCCTCTTTAAAGAACATTTTGATGGCATACTTGACCTGTCCTCTCATCTCCTGATTCCTCCTACTCCTGCCCTTTTCCTCCCCCCTCAATAAATCCTCAGATATAAGCAATCCTCTAAATGTATATAGTTATACTGTTCTGTTATAAAAAATACTATATATCCGTTCCATGTAAAACTGTTCACTGTTCCATGCAAACTGTTTAATGTAATGTTGAAGTGTATTCTCTGTAAACCGCATTGATCCTCAGAAATGTGGTATATAAGAAAATAAGTCAATCACATTACCCTTACATTGGTTGCTTTGTTTATGACTATTCATTTGAATGACTGGTGGTCCATTATCAGAGTAAGCCCAGCAGATAATATTGGAATGCCTCATGCCCATTTTATCGCCAGTGCCTCCTTCTCAATCACTGCATATGCTCTCGTCTGAGGGGGTAGCTTTTGACTTACAAACGCCATGGGGTGATCTTGGCCATCCTTCTCTGGGGCAAGAACTGCACACCCAGGCCTAACTTCTGAGGAATTCATT
Organism: Ichthyophis bannanicus; assembly: GCA_033557465.1. NCBI lineage: Eukaryota > Metazoa > Chordata > Amphibia > Gymnophiona > Ichthyophiidae > Ichthyophis > Ichthyophis bannanicus. Next base: position 226,225,532 of record CM066031.1, read on the forward strand.
TGTTAAGGTTTCCTCCAACTTCTCAGACCAGGAAATCTTCTCTAGTGGCCTCTTCTTCTGCAAATGGATTAATGGTTCTGCCTTGGGATAGAGCATTGGAATTAATTGACAATCCCTAAGGCAGCTCTCACTTGTTTCTTTGACTGAGGAACAAGCACTCACATAATGAAAGATGGATATGCCACTTCCCTATGCAATAATCCGGAGACTGGGCTTCTTGTCCTCCTAGGAAGTATTTCTTCAGATTTGCTGGCAAGCCAGCTTTCTGCAGACTTCTAAGAATAGCTTGTACTTCTTTTAAATGGGTCTTCCAGTCAGTACAGTAGAATACAACGCCATCAAGGTAAGTTGCTACATAGCTACCAAGGGGCCTAGTGGACACCAGAATGTAGCAAGAGGTCAATGAAGTCTAAATAACAGTACCGTAAAATGGAACAGCAACTCAGGAAAAGGCTGTATTTTCCTCACTTACTGGGGGCAACAGGCACTTGCCAATATCCTTTTGTTATGTCCAGTATAGAGTTAAACTGGGCTTCCCCTAGTCTTTCAACCAGTTTGTCAACCTGAGGCACTGGGTAGACTTCAAGCTTGTAGACTTCATTAGCCTTTCTGAAATCAATTCAGACGCGGTGAATTTCATCTGGCTTAAGGACAGGTTTGATGAAGGATGACCAGGAATTGCAGGATTAGTTAATCATTCTGAGTTTAATCATCTCCCTCACTTCTGAAGATACTACTTGCTGTTAGGTCTTTGGAATTTGGCATGATCTTTGCCAGACTACTACTGCTGGTTCTTGACAATATCATGATAAGCTAGATTAATTTTTCCAAGAATATTAGAGAAGACCTCAAGATTTTGGTTCTAGACCAGCCTATAGTGAAGCTGATAGCTGGCCCCTGAATGGAACTTGTAGCAGCTCACAGCACAAAGGAATCTCTGATCCAAAATCCTCCTCTGAACTACAGCACAGGTTGTGATAACCCACTTCAAGAGGTTCATAAAGAAGATCTTGGCCTTTTTCCGCTTGTCCAGTTGATCTACTTTGTAGTTCACAAGCCCCTACCTACTCAATGAGTTCATAAGGGTCTTGCACCAACAGAGTAGTTTTTTATTCAAAGAGAGTAACATAGTATATGATAGCAGATAAAGACCAGTATGGTTCATCTAGTCTGCCCAGCATGGCAGCAAGAGTAGGTTCACCTGCTGCTCCATGCAGGTCACCACTCCCATGCCTTTGTACCCACCGCTCCATGTAGGTCACCCCTATTTGTTCAGATATAAGAGATAGTTATGCTTATTTTGATTTTATCCTGTTGCTATAAAGGGATCCACTATGTCTGTCCCTATGCCATTTTGAATTCGGTCACTGTGTTTGCCCCCACCACTTCCATCGGGAGGGCATTCCAAGCATCCACCACCCTTTCAGTGAAAAAGTATTCCTGACGTTGCCTTTCAGTTTACCCCCTTGCAGCTTCATGTTATGCCCTCTAGTTTTACAGCTTCCTCATCTTTACAAGAGGTTTGTTTGTCCATGAACACTCTTTAAGTATTTAAAAGTTTGGATCATATCTTCCCTGTCCCTCCTCTCCTCCAGAAATTACATATTTAGGTCTTCAAATCTCTTCTCATAAGTCTTCTGACACAGGCTCCAAAACATTTTGGTCCCCTTACTCTGAACCACTTCCAGCTTTTTTATATCCTTTGTGAGATACGGTCTCCAAAACTGAACATAATATTCCAAGTGAGGCCTCACCAGCGACTTGTACAGTGGCATTAGTACCTCTTCCTTTCTGCTGGTAATTCCTCCCTATATGCAACCTAGCATTCTTCTGACTTTTGCCACTGCCTTGTCACACTGTTTCGCCACCTTGAGATCATCAGAAACAATCACACCGAAGTCTTTCTCCTGGTCTGTGCACATCAAACTCTCACCCCCTATCACATACAATTCCCTTGGATTTCTGCTTCCCAAGTGCATTACACTACACTTCTTCACATTAAATCTAGCAGTAGTAATAGCATAACTTGATTTCCTAGTTGGAAGACCTGCAGGACTGTGGAGCAATTATATTCTGGAGCTTGTGTGGCCTGATCTTTTTCCAGTTACAGCCTAGTGGCTTCTTCAGCTTTTCTCAGCCACTCTTGCATCTAAAAAACATAATCGCTATTTCAGAATTCCCCTGGGTCTCCTCCCATAACACAACTGAAACATGAAGAAATCCATTGAGCTATGGGAACCTCTTGGATGGCAAAAGGTATGTACCTCACAGCCTCCCTCGAACCCCAGCCACCAGGTACGAACAACACACAATGACCCCATCTCACATATATACAGTTACCAATTTCAGTATCCCATTTATGTACATAGTTTACCAATTTCAGTATTCCATTTATGTACATAGTTTCCCCCGTTATCCAAGTTGATTGCTCCTGTTCATTGTAATGACCTGACTCTTGTTCATTGTCGGATTCTGTTTTGTTTTATGTAAACCGCGCTGATCGTAAATAGTGCGGTATATAAGAAATGTAAAATAAATAAATAAATAAAGTATGTATAGCAGCAAGGAATCCCAGTTTTTATTATCCTCAATGGCAAACTTCCTCAACATCTGTATAAGGGTTTTATTGAAGCACTCAAGAAGCCCATTCATCTGTGGGTGATATACTAAGGTATCAAAGAGTTTTCATTTTCAGCAACACATAGACTTCCTGCATTACCCAAGACAAAACAAGGTGCTCTGTTCGGATAATACCTCCTTGGGCAAGCCAACTCATGAAAAAATCTCTATCAAAGCAGTTACTACTTTTTCAGTTTTCATGTTACGCATGCTACAGCTTCTGGATACTAGGTGGCATAATCAAGGATAATAAGACTATCAGTTGTCTTAAGTGGGCCTTTCCAACGCTCCTACCAAATCCATGGCATACCTCCCCAAGGATGTTTCTACAACAGACATTGGTACTAAGGGGGCAGATCATATCCAGGCAAGATTAATTAACTGACAGGTAAAGCACGACTGACAGTAAAGCTAAACTTGCTTATATAGCCTTGGCAAACAGAATTATGCTAATATTGACTTGCGGGTTGTCTCTTCCCCTAAATGGTCCTCTTGCAAATGGCTATGAGTCAACTGTAGCACTTTTTGAATACAGGGCCAGAGTACTAGGAATTGTTCAGTCGCTTCCTCTTCTAAGTTTCCCTTTACTACCCTATACAACTGCTCCTTTCTTACTATGAAAAAGAACAGACAGTCTCTGGGTTCCTATCAAGCCTGGATTTATACATAGGCAACATAAGGCAACTGCTTAGAGGGCCAAATTTTGAAGGCACCAAATACCTAGGCCAAAGAAGAACTACTTACCTCAGGGTCCTCATTAAATCTCTTCAGCCATTATCAAGGAATATTACATTTAAAAAGATGGAATTATGTGCCTCAGATATGAAAGCAATTTTATGTCCAAGGGAAAGACAAAGATTTGCTATTGACCTCACTCAATACCATCACCTCCCCTCTCGACCCATGCCCAACCAACTGGATTAAAGCAGCAAAAATAGAACTAAGTCCAGCACTAGGTAAAATTACCAATGAATTTCTACAGCAAGGTACAATGCCTAAATGCCTCAAACTATCTTCCATCCATTCCACCTTGAAGAAAGCCAACCTCGACCCCATGGACCCAGCATCTTACAGACCCATCACCAGCCTTCCATTCCTGGCAAACATTGAAAAAGCCATACAAATACAGCTTCAGGCCCACTTGGATAAAAATTACCTCCTGGACTCACAACAGCATGGTTTCCGCCCTCAGCATGGAGTTGAAACCTTGATGACATCCCTCATCAACACATTCATACAAGGCATCCAAGATCAGTCCCAGGCCTTCCTTCTGATATTCTTGGACAATCTCTGCAGCTTTAGACATAGTTGACCACTACACACTCCTTCAACTCCTCCAATGGCCTACAAGATGCAGTCCTAAGATGGTCACACCAACAGACACCAGTAGATCAAATTGGAAATCAACGTCTCCAAACCTTACCAACAAACAGAAGGAGTACCCCAAGGATCCACACTATCCGCACCCCTCTTAAAACCCTCTGTACGATCATCAAGGAGCACAATGTCAACTTCCACATATACATAGATGGCATTATGCTATACTGTCCACTCCACACAAAACAGCCATCTTACACACAACTACAGAACTGCTTCTCAGATATCTCTCGCTGGCTTATGGCAAATAACCTATCAATAAATTACAAGAAGACAGAAGCTCTGTTTATTACCAAAGACACGTCATTCACCCCTCCCTCAATAACACTAGACAACATCCAGATAAATGTCCACCCACAGTTAAATACCTTCGTATCATTCTTGATCAGCAGGATCCGATTACAGCAACAGCCAAAACAATATTCTTCAAAACTAAAATCATACAATGATTCCATCTGCTTCTCAACTCAGAAGACTTCCGCACAACCCTCCAAGCACTCACTCTCCCATTCATAGACTATTGTAACATAATCTATCAGGGCCTTCCATAAGCCACCCTTCTCCCATTTCAAACTGCCATGCAGACCGCCGCACGAATAATCCAGAGAGCTTCCAAACACAACTATATCACCCTATCCTCAAACAGCTCCACTGGTTACCACTGCCCAGTAGGATCAGATGTAAATCCTTACTCATAACTCACAAAGCACTACACACCCTCCCAGCCACCTACCTCCATTCCCTACTGAAAACTCTCATCCCAGACAGACCCCAAAGATCTTATACAAACAACAAGCTCACCATACCCCACTCTAAAATAAAAGTCCTCCTAATAGACTTGCGGTCAAGCATTCGAATTCTTTAGAAACATAGAAACATAACAGCAGAAAAAAACCACAAGGCCTATCTAGTCTGCCTTTCCATATCAACTACAATAGTCCCCTTTTTACCTTTAGAAATCCTCTGTGTTTGTCCTATGCTTTTTTGAATTCAGATGCTGTCCTTGTGTCCGCCACCTCTACTGGGAGACTATTCCACACATCTACCACTCTTTCCGTAAAGAAATATTCCGCATATTACTCCTGAGTCTATCCCCTTTCACTCTCATCCTATATCACCTTGTAACAAAGCTTGCCTTCAACTGAAAGAGACCCTCTTGTGCATTTATGCCACGAGGTATTTAAAGGTCTCTATCATATCGCCCCTATCCTGCCTTTCCTCTAAAGCAGGGGTCTCAAACTCCAGTCCTGGAGGGCCGCAAACCAGTCAGGTTTCCAGGGTATCCCTAATGAATATGCAATGGAGGCAGTGCATGCAAATATATCTCATGCATATTCATTAGGGATGCCCTGAAAACCTGACTGGTTTGCGGCCCTCCAGGACTGGAGTTTGAGACCCCTGCTCTAAAGTATACATATTAAGATCTTTAAGTCTGTTCTCATATGCTTCATAACTAAGACTATTAACCATTTTAGTAGCTACCCTCTGCACCAACTCCAACCTGCCTATATCCTTCTAAAGATGCGGTCTCCAGAATTTCACACAATACTCCAAATGAGGTCGCACGAAAGACTTATACGGAGGCATTATCATCTCCTCTCCCTATACACCCAAGTATCCTTCTGACTTTTGCAGTTCCCTTTTCTACCTGTTTAGATACTTTAAGATCGTCATACACACTTACGCCCAGGTCCTCCTCTTCTTTGGTGGACAGAAGTACCTCACCCCCCCCCCCCCCCTATGCTGTATAGCTCCTTTGGATTTTTGCAGCCCAAATGCATGACCCTGCATTTTTAGCATTAAATTTCAGCTGCTATATACTAGACCATTCTTCAAGTTCAGCTAGATCCCTCCTCATGTTGTCAACTTCTTCCTGTGTGTCTACTCTATTGCAGATTTTGGTATCGTCTGCAAACAAGCAAACCTTACCCAACAGCCTTTCCGCAATATCACTAACAAAGATGTTAAAAATAATCGGACCAAGGACAGATCCCTGCAGCACACCACTGGTAACCTCCTTCACCTCAGTGAGCTCCATTTACCTGTACTCTTTGTCACCTCCCACTCAACCAATTTCTAACCCAATCAGTAGCTTTAGGGTCCATCCCTAGTGCGCTATTTGTTTATTATTCGCCTGTGTGGAACAGTGTCAAAAGCTTTACTGAAATCTAAATACAACACATCTAGGGCTCTTCCTCGGTCCAACTCCCTGGTCACCCAGTCAAAGAAATCAATCAGATTTGTCTGACAAGACCTGCCTCTGGTGAATCCATGCTGCCTTGGATCCTGCAATCCATTGGACTCCAGAAACCTCACTATTCTCTCCTTTAGTAGCCTTTCCAATAATTTACTAACCACAGAGGTTAGACTAACCAGCCTCTAGTTCTCAATGTCATCCTTACATGCGCTTTTGTGTAAAAGGACCACAGGTGCCTCTCTCTGGCACCACTCCTGACTCCAAAGAGGCATTGAAAAGGTCAGACAGTGGAACCGCTAGAATATCCCCAAGTTCCCTCAGTATTCTTGGATGTATCCCCTCTGGACCAATGGCTTTATTAGTTTAGCTAGATCCTCTCAAATTCTTTGCGCCATCCCTCTGGAACACCTTGCCAGATGCCATAAGAAACATCACCGACCCCTTCTCCCTCCGAAAACACCTAACACCCCTCCTTTTTACTGATCACTACAGACCAACTATTCAACTCCTCCCCCAACAATGACCCACAATATAGCTATGGTACTATGCCAGAATTATCTCTTGTAAATAGTTAAAGTGTTACCAGTTCAGCTTGTATGCAGTTCTTTATTGTTCTAAGTAACTGAGTATTTGTACAATGTAAACAGCTTTGACCAGGTGAAAAGCAGTATATAAACCCAGTCAAATAAATAAATAATGCCTTTTTTTTCTAATCTGGCTAAGGTATGCACATATATAAAATTCCAGGTAACAGGACAGGTACAAGAGACATTGTAGTAAGTATACCAACAATTATATGGGAACAGAAAGGTGACATTTTATTTACCAGATAATGTCCTTTCCTTGAGTCTTGCTAGACCAGTCCAGGCAAGTGGGTTGTGTTCCCCTACCAGCAGATTTGTGCAGACAAAAAGCCAATGAAAAACCCAGGTTTCAATGACATCACTCCCATGCCTCTATCCGCCTCACTCACCAGAGGTTTCTTCAATATTCGTCCCAAAGCTTATGGGAGAACATGGCAAGCATCATATAACCTCAACATGAGCAATAAGAAATAATATGTTTACTATAATGTTCCATATGTTATAGTTTAATTACATCTCATGTTATAATGTAAATTTATACTGTAAACCGCTTTGATTTTTGAAAAGGCGGTATAGAAAACTTTTAAATAAATAAATAAATCAATCAAACAGTAGAGAACTATGTACAGGAAAGCATAAACAGAAGACTGTCATTAGAAGTTGAACCTGCAGAGCCAAGTAGAAAAATCATAGCGAACCCAAGGATATCGCAACAGAAGAACAGAGCAAACAGAGTTCCAGGGGCAGGCCCTGGACAGGTCAAGCAGGACTCAAGCAAAGGACATTATCTGGTAAGTAAAATGTCACCTTCCATATCATCCTGCTAGACCAGTCCAGACAAGTGGGATGTGCCAAAGCTATGACTCCACTGGGCAGAAAGAAGACACAGTAGCTCGCAAAACCCTTGAGCTAAAGGCTGTGTCCACCCGTGCATGGACATCCAAGCGGTAATGCTTGATAAAAGTGGAAAGTGATGCCCACATTGCTGTCTGACAAATGTCTGCAAGGGCTACTGAGCTCCGCTCAGCCACAAGGATGCTTGCGCTCAGGTAGAATGGGCGCAAATCCTCCGGAACTGGCCGGTTCCACAACAGATACACCAAGGCAATGGCCTTCTTAATCCAGCACCCCAAAATTGACTTAGCTACTGCATCGCCCTTGCGCAGGCCAACAAACACTGCAAAAAGATGGTTGGAAGTTCGAAAGGTATTCATAACCTCCAAATACTGGAGAAGCACTCTTTGGACATCTACAAGGCAAAGATCCTTATCTTTCCCCCGACACTGCTCCTTAGGCACGTCATGTAATGAAGACATTCTGGGAGCAACATTTATGAAGATAACATTTTGAGAGCAACTGGGTCTTTGCCTAACCGAAGATAAGTAAATGGATGTTTTTGAGTGGAGAACTTTAATTGAGTAAAATGTGGTGGGCCGTCTGGTGTGGGTCGAGTCTCAATACCAACCTTCCTACGGCTTGCTTCAACAAAAATGAGGTGTTTCTAACTGTGGGGTATTTTTAGGTGAACTTGGTGTTTTTGTTTTGTTAGGGAAGGATGGCAGGCAGACCCCATCTCTCTGTGGCGAATGAAGCAGCAGCAAACTTTGGCATTAGAGCGGATCACCATCAGATCCATTTTGGGGTGATCACAGCAGTGTAGAATCAACTGAAAACACCTCCTGACTCAACTCCCACTCTCCAGAATCCAGAGAGAGACAGGTGAGGAAGTCTGCTTCCACAATGTCCACCCAGGCAATGTGTTGGGCTGATGTTCTTCTCTGCCCAGGCAAACGGGAAAGCCATCTCCAGAGCTACTCTGGCTTTCCCATGATGCTTTGCCAATTGACATAAGCCACGGATGTGGCATTGTCCGAAAACACTCGAACCACCTGGCCCTCGACCATTGCTGAAGAGACAATGTGATGACACTCACCTCAAAGCATTTGATGGATCACACTGCTTCTCTGCAGTTTCAACGGCCCTGGACTATATGGCTTGGCAATGGGCTCCCCAGCCTGAGAGGCTAGCATCCATCATCAGAAGGATCCTGGAGAAATCGTCCAGCGGCATGCCCTTCCTTAGATGACATGACTGCTGCCACCACTGCAGGTTGGCCTTCACCATCAGTGGGAGCAGGAGCCTGTGCTGGAACTCCTGAGAACTCAGGGACTACCAAATCAATAAGGACTGCTGGAGAGGCCACATGTGAGCATGCACCCACAGCACTATCAGTCCAAGGAGCCAAAGATAATCCTGGAGTCTGGGAGGCTGCTATGCACAGAATAGCACCAGGCAATCCAACAGACTTTTGATGTTCTCCTCTGGCAAGAAAACTCTGCCCGCTCGAGTGTCAAAACATGCTCCCAGGAACTGGAAAGGTGTAAAAATGTACTTCGAGGAACTCCAGGGACTGGAAAGGCAGCAGCTGGCTCTTTCCCCAGTTGATCACCCAGACAAGGCTTTCCAAAAAGGAAACCACTTGGGATGCCACCCGAGATGCTTCTGAAAAGGAATGGGCCCAGATGAGCCAGTCATCCAGATGTGGATGGACACAGATCTCTCGGCACCACAGAACCACAGCTGCCAACACCATGACCTTGAAGAATGTCCTTGGGGTGATGGATAGCCTGAAAGGGAGTGCAGCAAATTGATAGTGAAAGTCAAGCATGGCAAAATGCAGATACGTTTGCTGATCTGCCCAGATCAAAATATGAAACTACGCCTCTGTCAGATCCAGAGAAGCCAAGAACTCTCCGCGGCACACTGGGTGAATCACAGAGTACCAGGTTTCCATCCGGAAGTACAGGATGCACAAGTGCTCGTTGACACCCTTGAGGTCCAGAATGGGCTGAAAGGAAGAGTCATTTTTTGGCACCATAAAATAGATGGAGTATCTGTCCTTGCCCCGCATATTCAGGGGGACAGGCACCAACATCTTTAGGAGGAGCAACTTGTCCAAGGTGGTCCACATAGTGGCACTTTGGATTGCAGACCCACAAGAAGAAATGATGAAGGCATCCAGAATTGGCTCTTTGATTTCCAGGACATAGCTGAACTGAATGGTGTCTAGCACCCAGCGATCCTTGGTGACCTGGACCCATTCCTGAAAGAAAAGGCAAAGCCTGCCTCCAACTGGAGTTACCAGGTAATGGGACCCCAAACCTTCATTGCGCAGTCTGGGAGGGTCCTTCTCTGGAAAGCACCAAGTCCCTGGGCCCATGCACTCCATGAAAGGACTGAGAATGAGCCTGAAAGCAGAAAGAAAGAAAGGTTTTCCAGGTCAGTAACGATGAGAGTCCTGAGATCCCTGGGGTTCCAGCCAGTGTGCCCTTGATAGATGGATAGAAGATGATGAGAAAGAGACACCAGTCCATTTCACAGACCCTTGACCTGTCTTCCAGAAAGTGGTAAGATTCTGTCTCGCCCAGGTCCTTCATCAGCTTTTCCAAATCGGCTCCAAAGAGAAGCTTCCCCTTAAAAGTCAGTTGGGCCAACTGGGCTATGGAAGATGTGTCTGCTGCCCATTGTTGGAGCCAAATCCAATGCCGTGAGACAGTCATCAGGGCACTATCCCTGGCCGCCAAACGTACCATATCATACATGGCATCAAAAAGGAAAGCCATAGCCCATTCCAAAAGAGGGGTAGTATCATTCAGCAGAAGGGACTGAATCCACTGGAGTAGGCCTTGAGATGTCAGGTGGCATATACCATCAGCTGAAGAATGGCAGCCACAACGGTGAACTGGTTCTTCAACAACGAATCCACCTTTCAGTCCAGAAAATCCTTTAAGGACGATCTGCCTTCCACAGGAATAGTTGTCCACCTGATAACCGCCATGACCTGCACATCCACCTTGGGAATATCAAACCACCCAATGCAGTCCTCCTTTGGGAGATTGTAAGTCTTCTCACACTCCCTTAGCCCCTTAGGAAGGGAATCAAGAGAATCCCACTCCGACTGGATCATATCCAGGAACAGGAAGACAGTAGTGGATTTCCTCACTCCATAAAGGAGCAGGTGCACCTTTGGCTCCTGCTCCATACTGGGAGCATCTGTCAAGTTCAAGATGGATGAGACCCTGGCCACCAGCTCCTCCTTCCAGAATAGGCAGATCACACCGGCCTCTTTACAATCCTCCGAAGGTGAGAGTACTTCTTCATCCATATCATAAGCCCAATACCAAGCCATCTGAATCCAAATCACAGTCAAAATCTCAGACAGCTACCAGCTGTTCCCCATCTCCAGGGGGTGCCCCTCGCCGGGGACACTTAGCCAAAGGCAATCAACCAGGGCTTCCACTCTAAGCCTGCCTCTCACGAGACTGCGACTGGGGGCACCCAGAGGGAGCAGGGTCTGAATTTCAACACCAGAAGGACCAGACCTGCTGCTAAATGGAAAAGAATTCTGGGGACGACAATCCAGCCAGAAACTCTCCTCTTGGAAATGGAAATGGGAATAGCAAGTGAAGTGATCAAATTTGCAGATGACACAAAATTATTCAGTTACTAAAACACAAGAGAATTGTGAAAAATTGCAAGAGGACTGGATGTTCACACGGCAGATGAAATTTAATGTGGATAAATGCAAAGTTATGCACTTAGGAAAGAACAACCCAAACTATGGTTACCTGATACTATCAATTTACCCCTCATTTCCCCTCCCTCATGTCCCCCCTGGAGAGCACATACACCCAGACATACCCACCCACACCCTGCTCCCTCTAAATCTCGGTATTACCCTAGAAATAGACCCCCACACTACTCCAATAAGAATTCCACACATAACTTATCCAACCTTATCCATAATCCTCTCCTCCCCCCCTCCGCTCTCCCGTTTTCATGTGCCCTATGGAATGCATGCTCAGTCATTAAAAAAAACACTTTTATCCACAATCTTTTTATCTCTAATGCCCTACACCTTCTTGCCTTGACTGAGACCTGGCTCCCCCCAGACGATACCGCTTCCATTGCCTCTCTCTGCTATGGGGGCTACCAGTTCTCCCATACACCTCGATCTACTGGTCATGGTGGTGGCGTTGGCCTCCTTCTCGCTCCCTCCTGCCAATTCCAACCCCTTCTGCCACCCCAATCACACTCCCCCTCTCCTTCGAAGTCCACTCCATTCGCCTCCTCACACCACTTCCGCTCTGAGTAGCTGTTATTTATCACCCACCCAACAAATCCAAATCAACCTTCCTCACAGACTTTGACTCCTGGCTTTCCGCCTTTATGGATCCCTCCTCGCCTACTCTTGTTCTTGGCGATTTCAGCATTCACATCGACAACCCCTCCGACCCCCATGCCTCTAAGTTCCTCGCTTTTACCTCCTCGTTCGACCTCCAACTCTGCTCCACTGCTCCCACACACCTACACGGCCACTGCCTTGACCTAATACTCTTCTCCAATTCCTCTCCCTCAAACGTCCGCAATTCAATCCTTCCCTCATCTGACCATCACCTCTTGACATTTACTCTTCAGCTTCCACCGTCCCAACCTTGTCCTGTCTCCTCTGACCTATTTAGAAACCTTAATAATATTGATCCCCTGACTCTCTCCTCCACCATTTCTCCATCTCTTTCCTCTATTTTATTATCCGAGTCCGTCGACGAGGCACTATCCTCATACAATGTTACACTATCCTCAGCCCTTGACACTCTTGCCCCTCCCACCCCACGTCCTGTAAAACAATCTACTCCCCAACCCTGGCTTTCATCCACAATCCGTTACCTACGCATCTGCACCCGTTCTGCCGAACGAGCTTGGTCCAAATCCCACTCCCCAGAAAACCTTTTACACTTCAAATTCATGCTTGGCTCCTTCCAGTCACCCTTGGCACTTGCAAAACAAGATTACTATATCCATCTGACCAATTCCCTTGCCTCTGATCCTCGCCGTCTCTTTAATACCCTCAATTCTCTCCTCAAGGTCCCCCCGCCCCCAATCCCGTCCTCCCTCTCTGCCCAAACCCTAGCCGACTACTTTCATGACAAAATCCACAAAATTAACCTCCAATTCCCTCCCCCCTCATCTACCTCCCATCCTCCCCAATTCTCCTCCCCATCCATCCTCCCCCACCACCCTCTCCTCCTTCCCTCCGATCTCTGAAGAAGAAACCGCACTCCTTCTTTCCTCCTCCAAACCCACCACCTGTTCATCAGACCCTATCCCCACCCATCTCCTACGTTCCATCTCCCTCACCATTGTCCCCTCCATCACTCACTTCCTCAACCTTTCTCTCTCCACTGCAACCGTCCCCACTGACTTCAAACATGCTGTTGTCACACCCCTTCTCAAGAAACCCTCACTTGATCCCACATGCCCTTCTAACTATTGACCCATCTCCCTCCTTACCTTCATATCCAAACTATTAGAATGAGCAGTCCACCATCACTGCCTCAACTTCCTCACCTCTCAGGTCCTCCTGGACCCACTATAATCCGGCTTCCATCCCCAATACTTCACTGAAACAGCACTCACTAAAGTCACCAACGACCTGTTCCTGCCTAAATCTAAGGGCCTCTATTCCATCCTCATCCTTCTTGACCTTTCTGCTGCCTTTGACACCGTTGACCACAACCTTCTCCTCAACACCCTCTCCTCGCTTGGCTTCAAAGACTCCGTTCTATCCTGGTTCTCCTCCTACCTCTCCCATCGCTTATTCAGTGTATACTCTGGTGGCTTCACCTCCTCCCCTACCCCGCTCCAGGTAGGTGTACCTCAGGGATCTGTCTTGGGCCCCCTCCTCTTCTCTCTCTATACCCAAGGCCTCGGAGCGCTTATCTCCTCTCATGGCTTTCAGTACCATCTCTATGTCGACGACTCCCAAATCTACCTCTCTACACCTAACATTTCTCCGGCAACCCAGTCCAAGATCTCTGCCTGTCTTCTGGACATCGCTGGCTGGATGTCTCATCGCCGATTGTAACTGAACATGGCCAAGACTGAACTCCTTGTCTTTCCACCCAACTCCTCCCCCCCACTTCCCCTCTCTGAATCCAGGTTGATGGATCTACTATCCTTCCTGTTCCCTCGGCCCACAATCTAGGGGTTATCTTTGACACCTCTATCTCCTTCTCCGCTCATATCCAACTTGTAGCTAAGACCTGTTGCTTCTTTCTCTACAACATCAGCAAAATCCACCCCTTCCTCTCTGAACACACTACCAAAACGCTTATCCACTCCTTAATCTCCTCTCGCCTCGACTACTGCAACCTACTCCTCGCTGGTCTCCCTGTGAGCCACCTCCCTCCCCTTCAATCTATACAAAATCATGCTGCTCGACTAATCTTATTCCAGCCTCGCCATGTCCACATTACTCCTCTTCTCAAGTCACTTCACTGGCTCCCTGTCCTATTCCGCATCCAATTCAAGCTTCTCCTGCTGCATTCACTCTATGGCCCCTCAGTACCTCTTATCTCTCCCTACGTCCCTGCTCGAAATTTGCGCTCCGCCAACAAATTACTTCTATCAATGCCTTTCACCCACACCGCAAACTCCCGACTGCGCTCCTTTCACCTTGCTGCACCATACGCCTGGAACAGCCTACCTGCGTCTGTGCGCCAGGCGTCCTCCCTGGCCCTCTTCAAATCCAGGTTGAAGACCCACCTCTTCACTGTTGCATTCAGATCCTGACTTCCATCCTCATCTTACCCTGACCCACGTCTATGTTTACGATCAAACCTTAGACCAAACTATACCACACCGTACCTTCCGCAGAATTGACTAATGCTCTGTACTGTTCTAACTAGATTGTATGCTCTGATGAGCATGACTCTGATGGGCAGGGACTGTCTCTTGAATGTTGGCTACCTCTTGTAGGTTAGCTGTGCAGCGCTGCGTGCGTTGCACTTTATAAGTGCTAAATAGTAGTAGTAGCAGTAAAAGTTGTTAGTGTAGCTGGATTTAAAAAAGGTTTGGACAAGTTCCTGAAGGAAAAGTCAATAAACCATTATTAAAAAGGACCAGGGAAATCCACTGCTTACACCGGGATAAGCATTGTGGAATCTATGTTCTTTATTGGGAACCTGACAGGTACTTGTGACCTGTAAACAGGATACTGGGCTTGATGAACCTTGGTCTCAGCTAGTGTGGCATTTCTTATGTTCTTATGACCCCCCAACACCAGGAGGCATAGCCGCCACAGACCTCCTAGAGGACAAGAAGGGCTCATAGCACAGTCACCGGACCCTCCAGCCAGCTCGATATCCTTACCTATAGTGCTCTGAGGCAGGCAAGGCCAGACTAACTGCATTCCCCAGCTGAGAGAGGGGAGCAGGCCCTTCAGGGATGACTCAGAAGCTGCCATGCAAAAACAGCAGAGTCCAGAATCCAGAGATGAGGCACCTTGCTTGCCACAGGCCAAACAATGTTTCCTATGAAGACAAGGCAAGTATCACAATAGTGCATACTAAGGCCATGGCAGCCTGAAAGGCGCCCATTAACTGTGCTTTTACTACAATGCACGTTACAGGCACTAGGGTAGGAACCCATGCTGGAACCGCTTGGGCGGAACTCACACTAGGGCTGCGCAACCGCCCAATAGGTAGAAATACTACTAACATGTGCAGAAAACAGTGGGGAAACCCCCACACCACACCAACCCCAGCAGGTCATCCTGAATTGCATCCCAGGCAGATGGTCAGGAGCCCCCAACAAGAACAATGACAAGGTCAAGCCTTGGTACTCACTCCATGGGAGCCCCAGGCAGAGAATCCATGCTGGCCTCAGCTCTACTCCCCTGAAACTGTTTCACTGGCTTTGCAGCACTGTGTTTAAGGTGGCTGGAAGGCCGATCCCTCTGAGAGCCTTCTGCAATTTTCGGGAGAAAGCGGGAGACAGAGAAGGAGGGAGGAGGCACTGAGGTTGTGTGAGACTGCTGTACTCTTCCAGATACTTCCAATTTCATGATAAGCACGTGGAGATGATTCAATTTTCCCTCCTCCTATGGCTATCAAAAAATAGCAGTCTAGTGGAGCCTCCCATGTTGCTATCAATTGAGATAGTCACCCTCAAAGTGGTTGTCCACGAGCGTTTAATTAATTTTCCTCTCAATCTTCAGATTTTCTTCAGAGGAGAAAATCCATTCACCATCTGCCAGAGACAAAGAAATACTGAAGAGACCTGGTGGATGAGGCAAATAGAGGCAAGGGAATGTCGTCATTGAAACCTGGGCTTTTCATTGGTTCTTTGTCTCCACCAATCTGCTAGTGGGGGAACATAACCCACTTGTCTGGACTGGTCTCGTAGGGCAATATAGAATGTTAAATATATCATAATGCTAGTGAGTTTCACAAAGAAGATGACAGAAAAAACAAGCAATGAATAATGTGCACCTATTTTACCTTTCACTGCCAGGGCTGCTGTGGTCTGCTGCTCCCCGCACAAACAAGTATAATCTCCAGCATCCTTCACATTTAAATCATGAATTTCCAGCTGAGCAATGACACCCTCCTGTCTCATTTTATACTTCTCACTTGACCTAAGCATTCTTTGTTCCTTCTTCCATTCCACTGTACCAGAGGCCTTGGTCAGCTCACAGCACAGAATGGCTGTTTCACCTTCTGTGGCTTCCTTATTCTTCAATCCTTCTTTGAAATGTGGAGGCAGTTCTTTAAGACACAAGATACATTATGATCACAAGGTATGCTAAAAACTAGAGATTCAGAGCTATAGATTGTACTTTTAAAATGGTTAAAATCAATATGGGAAGAAAGATGTAAGGATGGCAGATGTCAAGAGTATAACTTGAAAAACTCTCACAATCATAGTGGAAATCTGAATCTCATTGGGAATTCTATGGAACAGGACAGAAAAGGTTAAATAAACATGTAAATCAAGAAATGCTATTTACAGTATCTGATAAAAGTCTTCATACCCTTCTACATTTTTCACATTCTACGGATTAGAAATACAATTCACAAAGCATTAAAGTAGAAATTTGTTTCACTGATCTATATACTTTCAATATGAAAACGTTATTGGAGAAATATTGAAAAAGTAAATCAGAAACCAAAAAGTCTCGATCATGTAAGTCTTCATAATCCTTGACTCAGTTCTTGGTGGAAATCTCTTCTGCAGCAAAGATGCAGCGTTTTTGCTCATTCTTCTTGGCAGAATAGTTCAAGGTCTTTTAGGCTGGCTAAGTATCATCTGAGGGCTGCAATATTCAAGCCTTGCCACAAATTGTCTATTAGATTCAGGTCTGATTTTTGACTGGGCCACTACCTTTCTTTTTGCTGAGTCATCCCATTGTTGCTTTTGCTTTTTGCTTAGGAGCATTATCCTGCTGAAAAGTGAATCTTCTCCGCACTCCCAGGTATATGTCAGACTAAAACAGGTTTTTCTTCAGGAATATCCTGTACTTTGCACTATGCATCTTTCTTTCAGTTTTCACAAGCCTCCCTTACTGCATGCACATTGTAAGGCTTTTCTTCAGCAGTGGTTTCCTTCTTGCCACCCTCCCACACAGGCCATGCTTGTGGAGTAATCTTTGAAATTGTTGAAGAGTCAACATTTTCCGCAATCTCAGAGACCTCTGTTTTTCTTTTAAAATAATCAGAAGCCTCACAGTGGCTTTCCTCAGTAGTTTCCCTAACCCATGGCTACTGATTTAGGTGGAGAGCCTAATTGAGGAAATGTCTCTGTGGTGTTTACAATGATGGACCTGACAGTACTCAAAAAAATATTCAAAGACACTATGATTGTCTTACAGCCTTCCACAATCTGTACCTTGGAAAAACTTTATCCCAAAGTTCTTTGAACATGTTTAGACCTTTGCTTCAGATTCACTTTTTTTTTTAATGCCTTCAAGTCAGTGCTGACTCTGGACTACTATGGAGGCTTAAGCCAAGAGCTCCCGGTGGGTATTTGCAAAACCTCTGATTTTAGCGCCCTTGGTACTCTACACTAAGCTCAGTCATTGGTTTTCCACTTCCACTCTGGTGCAGTGTCGATGGCATGAAGAAAGCCCCTCTGGACCTTAAAACCTTTGCTTACAAAAGCAGCAGAATGCTGACGGCAGAGTCCAGCAAAATGGTGACTTGTAAAAACAATGTGGAGGCGGAGAGTCCGGTGAGCACACTGCCAAACTTAGGGGAGCAACTGAGTGAAGAATTCAAACACTGGTTTGGTGACTTAAGAGGCCCAAGGATGGATTGGGGACCTCCACACGGACTTTGATCAGCTGGGTCAGCGGATGGATGAGGTGGAGACCCATATGGATAATTGGGATAGCACGCACTTGGAGTTAAATCATAAATGGCAAGAGGTGACGAAGCAGAAGGAAGAGTTGGCATTAAAAGTGGAGGATCTAGAAAACAGATCCTGATGTAGCAATATACATATCTGGGTTCTGCCAGAGATGGAGGCTACAGTAGATTTTAAAAAGATGGCAGAGCAAATTAGTGTTGCTGTCATCAAGGCTGTCCAATTGGACCCAGTGGACTTCTTGTTTTAAAATTAAATGTGACCACCGCACTCTGGGACTGTGGAGTTCTGAAAGGCCCCGCAATGTGCTGGCATGCTTTCATGAATTTACCACAAAGGAAGCGGTGGTGCAGGTAGCGCAGAAACTGGGAGAACTTTGCTATTGAAATTTATTCTGACCTTTCCACCATCAGCATGAAGAAGAGGAGAGAGATTCAAGAGATTTCAACATGACTGTGGGCTGAACATGTGCATTATCGGTGGACTTTCCCAATGAGCTTGCAGTTCATGATCTCCAGGTCGGAGATTAGGAGTCGCACCCCAGAGGAGGCCCTTGCAGGCCTGAAGGGGGCTGGATGGACCAATCTACCACTGCAACAAGACTTTGAAGCTGCACAAAGTCGGAAGGGAGACCATTCCACAACAAACTAGCAGCGAGCATAACAAGGAGGAAAATGACTACAGAGGCAGGCATATCAGCCGGTGCCAGATGAACCTTCTGGATCATGAATGGACCTTGCTGCAGTTGTTCGACTTGTTTTGGAGGAGATGTGGGGAGTGAGTAAGAGAGCATTGTGAAGTTGTGGGAGGAATGCCTTTGTATGTGCTCTTGCTTTTTGCTTTTAGTGCAGTATGGGGAATGTGAATGCATGGGGGTGCTATAGGAATGAGTGTTTGGGGTGAGTGAGGATATTATGTATGAGTTTGTGGCTCTGGGGTGGGTGTGTCATGCCTCAGAGTAAGGCTATATGGTATATGGCCATGTGGATGGGGGGGAGGAGGAAGGGTGGTGTGTAGGGTGGGGGAGGGCTGGGGTAAGGGGCAGGAATCCTGTGCTATGGGGGCATGCTTGGTTGCTGAGACATGAGGGGGTTGCACTTTGGTACGCTTAATGTGTGTGGGTTGCACACACCCTTGAAGAGGCAGCTGCTCTTCAATTGCATTTTTCCAGGAAACTCACCTATTGGTTAGGGATGAGTTTCAGTTGCAGTCAAAGAAATATGATAAATGGTGGTTTGTATACAACTGGGTTAATAAGAAAACAAGGAGGTGGGGGTTGCCATTTTGATCACTGTGGATGTACCTGTGCAGGAGCTCGAGGGCATTTTCTTTTTGTTAAGCTACTATTAGCCAAAATCAAAACTATTTTGGTATGCCTTTATGCACCTAATGTGGAGCAAGGGGCTTTCTTTAAATATGTTGTGGACCAACTGGGGGCGTTTGTGGAGAGTCATCTCATGTTGGGAGGTGACTTTAATTGGGCGGTTAATCCCCAGGTCAATACCTCGTGAGGAACCCACTCAGGTAGCTCAAAACAAACGTAGAGCCTTAAGGCATTTGTAGACGCTTTTGACATAGTAGATATGTGGAGGGGGCGGCATTTCAATGAACTTTTATTCCAAACCACATAATTCATTCTCTAGGATTGATTATCTGTGGGTGGAGAGAGGCCTCTTTCCTCAAATGGACTGTAAAATTGACTGTATTTTGTGGTCAGATCATGCCCCTGTGTGGGGGAAGGTTGAGAGGTGGGTGGCACAGAGGAGAAATCATTTATGGCACCTGAATGTTTCTCTTCTGGATAATACAACAGACTATGAGAAGCTAAGATCAGTTATCAGGGACTATATGAAGATTAATGATGATGGGGAGTGACTTCGTTATGGTATGGGGGTGTCTGAAGGCTGTTCTGAGGGGCTATTTTATATCACCAGTAACGTTTAAAAAGCGGGCCAAAAAAGGGAATTGGGGGAACTCCAGTCTAAGCTGTTGAGGCTGAAGGAGAAGCGCCAGTGAGGTGGTCTCAGCCAGATCAAGGTCAGAGATCTGAATGACACAAGATCTACAGTAAATTATGTGATTTTCAACTAGAGGAGATGAAATTTGCTAAGGTTGAGACAGTCTCATGTTGAATATGGAAACAAAGCTAGTAGGCTCTTGGTTAGGAAATTAATGAAGTTGCAAACTAGGAAAATGATCCTTAAGATTTGGGATAAAAAGGGGAGAGAAGTAGTGGATGAGGAGGCCATACAGCAAAGATTTGTTGAGTTCTACTGCAAATTATATACTTTGTTGGTGGGAGCATTTGTCATTGTCATTGCCATGTACCTGAATCTATTGTTTGTTCTTTTTCTTTCATTTGTGCAGCACTGGGAAATATGTTACTATGGTTGACATTTGGATGATTCACAATAAAAATTATTAATTTAAAAAATGAAAATTAATTTGCAAGCTAAAAGATGAGAATGCTCTAAATTTCCAGGGGAGGTAAAAATGAATGTGAAAAGATTTGAAGAATCTATATGGAAGTAAGGAGTAAAACAAAATGCACAGGGCCGAGTATGTTAATTGGTTAATTGGTTTTGTATGCATGAAGAAAAGTGCTAGTGAGCATCTGACTCATAAGATGGTATTTTATTTGAAAAATCATGCATTGTTTGGTCATATGCTGCAACTTACCATTCACTACCACGGCTGCTGTGGTCTTCTGCTCTCCACATACACAAGTATAGTCTCCGGCATCTTTTACATCTAGGTCATGGATCATCAGCTTTGTAATGGGACCTTCCTGCCTCATTTTATACTTGTCACTTGGTTTGAGCATTCTTTGTCCCTTCTTCCACTCTACAGGGGCACCAGCCTTGGTCAGTTCACAGGACAGAGTGACTGTCCCACCTTCTGCAGCTTCCTCATTCTTCAGTTCTTTTTTGAAATATGCAGGCAACTCTGGAAATGCACAAGGAGGGGAAAAAAGTGTATTTAAATGAACAAAATAAGGACATTAAGGGCAGTTCTCTAAGAGCCACACCGATTTACATGAAATGTACAGTTACAGTTAGTGTTTATTTGATATACTGCCTATGGCCAAAGGCAGCTAGGTGGGTAACAATAACAAAATTAAATTAAAACACATCAGGGGCGACAACAGACATGTATATGTTGCAGTATATTATTCATTCATGTGCATAAGTGAGCAATTATGTACATAAATTACACGGTCACAATTCTGTAAGTATGCGTGCAGAAAGCGTAGTTACTCACCTGTAACAGGTGTTCTCCAGGAGCAGCAGGAATCAGTCCTCACATATGGGTGACGTCGGCGCCGACGGAGCCCTCGCGGAGCAATTTTTCCCCAGCTTTCAAAGAAAGCCTTTGGGAATTGCAGCGCGCATGCGTGGTCGCCTTCCCACCCAAGGGTGCCATCTTAGCCAGTCTGATGACATAGCTAAAAGACAGCATAAAAATGTGCAAAAAAACTTAAGCAGATGATTGCAACTCCACGGGGAGGAGGGAGGGTTGTGAGGACTGATTCCTGCTGCTCCTGGAGAACACCTGTTACAGGTGAGTAACTACGCTTTCTCCAGGACCAAGCAGGAAGTCAGTCCTCACATATGGGACTCCCAAGCTTAAGGCTACCGGAGACCCTAAGCACAAAAATGAGCTCCCTCTAGCTCAACGGCACAGAAGGAAGGAATCTTCGCTGAATTATCACCCACTGGTAGCCCCCATCCGGGATGGAGGGTAGGAGTTGCTCAAACCTCGAAGAGATTTCGGAGGACTGCCTGTCCGAAAGCACTGTCCCTACGGGACTCCCTCTCGAGACAGTAATGGACTGCAAAAGTCTGGCTCGAAGACCAAGTAGCGGCCCGGCAGATGTCTGCCAGCGGAACAGAGCGGAGGTAAGCCACTGACGCAGCCTTTGCCCGAACACAATGAGCCGTGACTCGACTTTCTAATGAGAGTCCGGCCGCCCCATAAGCCCAAGCGATACAGTCCGCAACCCAGATGGACAGAGTACGCTTGGAGACCGGGAGCCCCAATTTATTGGGGTCAAAAGACACAAAAAGCTGAGCAGCTTTACGGTGCTCCCGCGTACGGTCAAGGTAGAAGTTCAATGCCCTTCTACAGTCCAGGGTATGCAGGACTCGTTCAGCTCGGCTGGAGTGAGGCCTGGGAAAGAAGGTCGGAAGTACCACCTCCTGATTGATGTGAAAAGGGGAAACCACTTTTGGAAGAAACTTTGGGTGAGTCCGTAGGACTACCCTATTTTTGTAGAACCGAGTGAAGGGAGGATCAGACACGAGGGCCTGCAATTCACTTACGCGTCTAGCGGAAGTGAGGGCTATCAGGAATAAGGTTTTCCACGAAAGAAAACGCAGAGAACAGGTAGCCATCGGTTCAAAAGGCGGACAGGTGATCCGCTGTAAAACCACATTCAGATCCCAGTCAGGCGCTGGTGGGCGCAGAGGTGGTTTAAGTAGAAGGAGACCTCGGAGGAACCTCGCTACGAGAGGGTCGCTGGAAAGAGGTCTGCCGTCCACCGGCACATGATGTGCTGAAAGAGCACTGAGGTGAACCTTGACGGAGTTGGACTTAAGTCCCAGATTAGAGAGGTAGAGCAAGTACTGCAAGATCACTGACACCGAGCAGGAGAAGGGATCCTGAGACTGTTGGGTACACCAAACGGAAAAGCGACGCCATTTAAGGGCATAGCATTTGCGGGTAGAAGGTCGCCGAGAAGCTAGGACGACCTCTTCCACCTCTGCCGGCAGGAGAAGGGGAGCAAGGACTACCCTTTTAGCAGCCAGGCCATTAGATTGAGAGATCTGAGGTTGGGGTGTAGCAGAGACCCCTGATCCTGAGTGAGGAGATCCGGTTGAAACCCCAGAGGGAATGGATCCTCTACCGCTAATTGCAGCAGGAGTGGAAACCACGGCTGTCTGGGCCAGCGAGGGGCCACCAGGATCATGGAAGCTTTGTCTCGGAGAACCTTGAAAAGAGTTCGAGAGACTAGCGGGATGGGAGGAAAAGCATACAGAAGGCTCTCCGACCATGAGAGTAGAAAAGCATCTGCCGCAACTCGAAGGGGATGTGGCTGACGAGAGCAGAAGCGAGGAAGTTGCCGGTTGAGAGGACTGGCAAAGAGATCCATCGTGGGGAGGCCCCACTTTAGAAAGAGCTTCTGAACTACCAAGGGGTCCAGGCACCACTCGTGCGGCTGGAGGATCCTGCTGAGTTTGTCCGCCAGGCAATTTTCTTGGCCTGGGAGATAAACTGCCCTGAGAAGAATGCCGTGATTGACGGCCCAAGAGCAGAGCTTCTGAGCTTCTCGGCAGAGAAGGTAAGAGCCCGTGCCCCCCTGTTTGTTCACATAGAACATGGCCACTTGATTGTCCGTCTGGACAAGGACGGACTGGTGAGAAGTCAGGTGGGAGAAAGCCTTGAGCGCCAGACGAATAGCTCTGAGCTCCAGGAAGTTGATCTGCTGAGCAGACTCCCACGCGGTCCAGAGACCCTGAGTACATGCCCCTTGGCAATGTGCTCCCCAACCCAGGAGGGACGCATCTGTCGTTAGCACTTGAGCCGGCTGAGGTGACTGAAAAGGCATGCGAGTACCAGGTTCGGCCGATGAAGCCACCACTGGAGAGAAGAGGCCAGCGGCTCGGAGATGCGCACTAAGTCGGCTAGACCGCCGGTGGCTTGCTGCCACTGCTTGCGAAGGCACCATTGAGCAGGCCGCATATTCAGGCGGGCATTGGGGGTCACATGGACGGTGGAAGCCATATGGCCGAGCAGTCTCAGGAAGCGCCTGGCGGAGACCAGGGACTGGCTGCGAAAACGGCCTGCTAGGTCCATGAGCCGTTGAGCCCTGTCGAGAGGCAGGAAAGCTCGCGCCTGAGGAGTGTGCAGTCTTGCGCCGATGAACTCGAGATCCTGTGAGGGGAGCAAAGTGGACTTTGCGACGTTTATGACAAAGCCCAAGTACTGCAGAAGAGTCACCGTGCGGTTTGTGGCGCTGGTGACCTCCGGAGCGGACGCTGCTCTGATGAGCCAGTCGTCGAGGTATGGAAAGACATAGAGGCCGTGAAGCCGGAGATGGGCCGCCACCACCGCAAGGCATTTTGTGAAGACTCGCGGTGCGGAGAATAGGCCAAAGGGCAGTACCCTGTACTGGTAGTGATTTCCTGCCACCACAAACCTTAGGTACTGGCGGTGGCTTGGGTGGATGAGGATGTGCGTGTAGGCATCCTTTAGATCCAAGGAGCATAGCCAATCTCCCTGCTGGAGGTAGGGCAGAAGGATTCCAAGGGTAAGCATCTTGAACTTCTCCCGCACGAGGAACTTGTTGAGGTTGTGCAAGTCCAGGAAGGGTCTGAGGCCTCCTGTTCTTTTTGGTATTAGGAAATACCTGGAATAAAAGCCTTGACCTCTCAGGTGGTGGGGCACCGGTTCCACCGCCTGTTCCTTGAGAAGACTTGCTAACTCCTGAAGGAGTAAGTCCCTGTGCAGAGGGAGTCGAGGGGGTTCTCCCGGAAAATAGGAGGGAGGGACCTGATGGAAGTGGAGAAGATATCCTTCTCGCACGACTTGAAGCACCCAGGCATCTGAAGTGATGTTGGACCACCTGTGGGCGAAGTGAACCAGTCGGCCTCCGGTGCTGGGAGGAACCAGCTGAGGGGGAGAGGCTATGCTTAGGAAGTCAAAAACCCCCACCCTGCTGAGCAGGGGCTGGTGGTGCAGGCTTGGGGGCTTGCTGCCTACGGGACCCGTTACCCCATCCCTTGGCCTGCTGGCCCTGTTGGGGAGCTGGAGGGGCCTGATATTGGGGGTAGTGTTTGTAGGCAGCCGCCTTTCTCGGGTAAAAGGCCTTTTTTCCCGAGCCCTTCTTTTTCTGGGAAGGGGCGGAGGTCTTCCTAGAAAGCCTGGTCCTGGTTAGAGTCTCCGTCTCGATTTGTGCAGCCTTTTCCGCCATGGGTTTGCCAAAGAGGTTCTCACCTCTGCAGGGGACATCGACCAACTTGTCCTGGACCCAAGGTTCAAGGTCGGACGACTGAAGCCAAGCCTGTCGGCGGGCATCGATGCCGGCTGCGGCTACACGAGCCGAGGCTTCAAAGCCATCATAGGCTGCTCGGGACATGAATTTGGAGCATTCCCGAATACCATTTGACAAGGCTAGGAACCTCCGCAAAGGTTCCTCGGATAGTCCAGCGGAGAACCCGGCTAGTTCTTTAGCCAGGTCTCGGAGATACATGCCCATGTATAGCTGGTAGGTCTGGACACGACAAGCCAGCATAGAGCCCTGGAAACACTTCTTACCCAGGCCATCCAGGTTACAGGCCTCCCTGCCAGGAGGCACCAAGGAGTGCATTTTTTGGCTCTTAAGCCTGTGCATGGCCGATTCCACTACCATTGAATGGTGTGGGAGCTGTGCTTTTTGGAAGCCAGGACTCTTGCGGACTCGATAGATTGAATCGACCCGCTTGCTCAATACCGGCGACGAGGCTGGACTCTCCCACATGCGGAAGAGTAGTCGTTCCAGCATGGGAGGCACCGGTACAGTAAAGTGCTCCCGGGCGGGAGAGTCATACTGAAGGGCGTCGAGCTCTTCGGCTCGAGGCTCCTCCTCGGGGTCCGCCGGGAAGGCCAAAGCCTTGGCCATATCCTTGACGAAGTCCGAGAACCGGGCATCCTCCGGAGGGGACTGTTTCCGAGGTTTGGACTCAGGCGAGTCCGAGGGGACACACCGAGTCCGAAAAGAATCAGGTGACTCTTCCTCTTCAGACTCCCAGACCGACTCCGATGAGGAATCAGTGGGGTCGGCTCGGGCAGGTGGAGGCGTCGGCCGCCCCGACGCCGAGGGAGGCCGAGGGTGACCTCGACCGAGGATCGACTCGAGTTCGCATGGACTCGAGGATCGGCTCGGTCTCCGGGGTCGACTTGGACGTCGACGTCCCGGCGGTCGGGGCAGCGGCGTCAGCGAGGCTAGCGATCAGTGCCCGCTGCTGGTCCATGAAGGCAGACAGTCTGCTCTCCAAGGCCGTCAACCTGAGTTCGACCTCAGGTGACCCAGCAGCCCCCGACTCGGGCCCCGACGGCGTCGGGCCCGACGTCGGCACTCTCGGAGGCGAGTCCAGAAGGACCACAGGACTTACCCGAGCAGGCAACTCCGACTCCAGGCGAGGTCGCTTCGGGAGGTGCTCCTTCTCCAAGGACCCGGGACGGCTGTCGGGGCTATGCGACCTGGCCCTCGCGGAGCCAGGAGCATCCACCGACGACGCCCTCGCGGGTTTTGTCTTCCGTCGATGGTCTCCGGAGGGAGAACCTCTGTCGGAGGAACTTCGGCGATGGTCCGAGCCGGAACCTCTGGATACCGAGGCCTCCGACGAGGTCCGGGTACGGCTGGGGTCAGCGAAGATTCGATCCCGCTGATGCCGCCGACTCCTCAACGCTTTGGAGGACATTTTGCCACAGGCTCCACAGATCATTTCTTCATGATCCGGGCCCAGGCAGCGGAGGCAATTATCGTGTGTGTCAGTGAGTGACATATTTCTGTCACACTGACCACACTGCTTGAAACCACTGGCAGCCATCGGGGGAAAAAGGGCCCCTGCAAGGTCAAAGGACCGGGCTGCCAGCGAAAAAACCAAAAACGAAACTGACTAAATTTCAGAAAAACCGAAAAAGTAGTGAAGGACTCGTAACGGCGTCACGAGTCCGGGCAGGAAAACGACCGGCGTCGAACCGACTTGAAAAACGAGAAAAAACTCACGAAAATCAACTTTTTTGCGGGGACACGACGGGTACGTCTGTAGGGCTCCGCGGAAAAAAGAAGACTGGCTAAGATGGCACCCTTGGGCGGGAAGGCGACCGCGCATGCGCGCTGCAATTCCCAAAGGCTTTCTTTGAAAGCTGGGGAAAAATTGCTCCGCGAGGGCTCCGTCGGCGCCGACGTCACCCATATGTGAGGACTGACTTCCTGCTTGGTCCTGGAGAATCCATCATGCATACTTTCACTGTGGGTGTGCACATGGGTGGGGCTTGGGTGGAGCATGGGCAGAGCACACACTTACGAATGTGGGGCCCGACAGACATCTACATGGTCTGCAGACCTGCAAACCGTGTAAAAGCCACTAAATGGGATATTCAGCGGCACTAACATGGTTAGGGCTGATGAACATCAGCGGGTGCTGCCGCTGCATGCCCCAGTGCTAACCGGTTAGTATCAGGATCTTCTGGGGGCAGCACTTGGCAATAACCAGGCAGCAGCATTATTGAGCTATGCGGCAAAAGTAAGGCGTAGCAAAGGCTGAACTTACTTTCATCGCAGAAGCTACCCAGGCAGCAGCTCAATATCGCTGCTGCCTGGTTAGCTTCTTGCCAATCTAGGCAACCCAGATATTTAATGCCAGGGCCAAATATGACTCTGGCATTGAATATATAGGTTTAATTTATAGAATACAGGTGTAGTCATGTAAGATATGTGCCGACATTTATACCAGCTCTAATGTGCTGCCCTAACTAATTGCTAGAGTCTATTTTACCTTTCACTGCCAAGGACGCTGAGGTCTTCTGCTCTCCACACACACAAGTGTAATCTCCAGCATCTTTCACATCTAGGTCATGGATCACCAGCAATGTGATAGGGCCCTTCTGGTTCATCATATACTTGTCACTTGGTTTGAGTGACTTTTGTCCTTTCTTCCAGTCTACTGGGGCACCAGCTTTGTTAAGTTCACAAGACAGAGTTACTTCTCCACCTTCTGTGGCTTCCTCATTCTTCAGTTCTTTTTTGAAATATGCAGGCAGCTCTGTAAATGCACAAGGGGAAAAAAAGTGCATTTAAATGAAGAAAATAAAAGACTAAGGGCCCAATATTGTTCTGGGACGGCTATGTGCTGCTATGGCACGCCCCTGCCTCTATTGTATATATGCACTGCCTCCATTATACTATATGTAAATCTCTCTTATGCATATTCATTGTGTTTATCCTGAAAACCTGACTGGCTTGATGCATCCCGAGGACTGTATTCAGAATCCCTGCCCTAGAATTTGATCAAAATTTGACCAGATGCCTAGTTCAAGGTTTCTCAAATCAGTCCTCGGGACACACCTAGCCAGTCAGGTTTTAAGATAACCACAGCAGATTATGGACAAGATGGTTTACTCCTGGCAAAACAGACATATGTAGATTCTGTAAGAAAGAGCTGCAAACTGTAACTCACCTCATTACTGGCTGCGAGGTTCTGGAGGCAGAAATGTTTTATACTGAAAGGCACAATAAAACAGCACGCCTCATCCATTGGAAACTCTGCAAACACTACAATATACCAGAAAAGCACTGGAATCATGACCCTAACAGAATTATGGAGAATGAAGAGGTTATGATCATCTACAATACTCCCATTCTGACCAATAAAAAGCTGAATACAAGGAAGTCAGACATAGTGGTAGAGGAAAACAACACCAGAACAGCACTTATTATAGAGGTGTCAGTCCTAACCTCTACCTGTGAATCGTGTTGAGAGGGAGAAGGTCTTCATGTACCAAGAAATACAGTCAGAGACCAAGAAAATGTGGCAGAGAAATACCGAGATATTTACCATCATGTTGGGTACCATAGGCTTGATTAAGAGGAATTTCCAAGCAAACCTTGATAAATTACCCATACATGTTACATCTTACAAACTCCAGAAGGAAGCTCTCTTTGGCATGATGCAACTGCTACACCGAGTATTAGCAGTAAATCTGAGAGACTAAGATCATATTTCACATACTCTGGCTTTTGGAATGAGGTTCATGACTGTTATGGTTTGCACAAAACTAATACTAACCAAAAAATTCCTTAGAATAACCCAAATATTCCACAAAAATTATAATAAACTCTCTCAGCACACTCCCAACATAAACAAGTTAACTTTCTATTATACAAAATGCAAAGGGAGAAAAAGACCTCAGGATTACTTCATAATTCCACTATGTGGTGAAATTAATCACCATAGGGGAATACACAGTTCTTACATAACCGGTCTAAAAAATCTCCCGTTACAATAATTATACTATAATATTTCAAATTTTTATAAAGTATGTTTTCGAAATCATCAATACAGCTTAACTCATTAACCAGTATTATTCCTTCAGTTCAGCACTAAATTTAAATTTAAATTACTACCGTGCTCCATAACTCAAATCTATAACACATCTTCTTAAACAGGCACCGCAGGCTCCAAATCAATCTCTAGGGTTCTGAAACAAAACAGATAACCCTAAAAATGATTGCAATCTTCACTATAAACCAAATAGTGCAATATCTATTTATCTCTAAAACTTTAATTCTCGAACTCCAGAAGCATCAGCGCCTGCATTTGATTTTTTCACCCAACAAAGATCTTTGTTTCTCCTTCATAAAGGCTACATCAGGGGCTTCATCTTACTACAGACGATAGCTGCAGAAGACCACATAATTTTGCCACATCTTGTGGAGTGGAGGAGTGGCCTAGTGGTTGGGGCAAGGTACTTCAGGCCGGAAGGTCAGGGGTTCAAATCCTGCTAGAGGACAGCAACCTTGGGCCGGAAGGACTGGGGTTCCTAGTTCCACAGGTGCTCCTTGTGGTCTTGGGCAAGCCACTTAACACTCCATAGCCCATGTTCCCTGTAAAATAGTTATCTCCAAGTTATAATGCCCTGTTCAATGTAATTTCAGTTTGTTCAATGTAAACCACACTGATGCAGAATAGCACGGTATATAAGAGAATGTAAATAAATAAATAAAATCTTCCCGCCTCGCCTCCTTGGTCTTCTTCTACCGCACTGCCAGTAAGCCACAGCTCTCTCCTCCATCAGAGTTTGCATCCATTTTCAACTTATTTCTTTGGTTTTGGCTCTTTTCAGTGTTGGTGATTTTCCTTCACAACCCAGCAGCTCCGAGCTTAGAAAAATAAAATAAAAATAAAGAAAAGTCAGCTCTCAGCCACTAAGGGGCTCCCATGCTGTACGGAGTACATCTCCTCAGGCCGTCGGCATGTGCATCACAGAGTAGCTACAAAAAACCCCTGAACATTCAGCTGTGTTAAAAAAAAAAAAAGGATCACATATCTCCTCAGCCACTTTTTTCACAGTACCAGTGCTGTGAGAACCAAAATAAAATAAAATAAAGGAGAAAACAAACCTGTACCTCAGAGTGCCTAAAAACTTCAGAGTGAGCAACGACTTCAACAGCAGTGAGCCTTTCTCGTAGTGCTTCTCTTCCAGACATGGCGGCTCATGCTCCTTTACCTGTCCCAGTTCCATCGGGCTCAGACAAGGCAAGATCAGGAATGGAAGGGGCTGACGTGCGACCGGAGGCAGATCTCCTACTAGCGCCAGCATCAAGAAAAGCAGCCCAGAGCCTTAAACAGCAGACCAGAGGCTCCACTCTATCTCCTCCAAACCCAGAATCAGGAGGACTCTCCCTGAAGGCTGACTCCCCCATAGGAGGTACAAAACATAAATCCAAATCCAAGCACACCCAGAGGGAAGCCTCGGGTGATGACAATAGCCCACAGGACCCATGAGCACAAGCAGAAAGCAGAGGTATCTGGAGCTTTGTCCCTTAAGTCTAAGCATGGGAGGTATCAGATGACTGCCACGCTGTCTTTATACCCCTCAGCTTCCACGGTGGGAGTTAAGTCCTCCCCCAGTGACCCCCCCTCCTTCAGCTGCTTTGATGCTTCATTCATGATGGTGCAGCCCTGCTGGGGGCCATCCCATCTGGCGACTGCGCACCTCCCCAGAGGTCCCAGCGTTCAAGCCTTCAGCTGCCACTCGCCAAGATCTTCCTTCTATCATAGACTGGAGGGCCCCTCAACCTCTGGGCGAGGATGCCTACTTTTCAGCTAGATCCCCATATTTCCATCATTGGAACCCTGAGCCCTCCCTCTTGGAGAATGTCGATTCTGCACTTTCACAAAATCACCTGACTGGGGAAGAACCTCCTGAAGATTTCTCCTATCCGAAATTTCTGCAGAAGGTATCCCGAGCCCTTTCACCCAGTGATTCCCAAACTCCGACCAACAAGAGAGATTTTCAACCTATCTTGCATGTCTGCAGCACTCCTAAGCAGATTATAGTGTTACCAATTCCAAAAATCTTGCAGGACCCTCCTTACATTGGTATGGAAGACACCGGCCTCAGTACATGCCACCTCCTGGCATCTCGACTTCAAATACAAGGTGCTTCCTAAGCTGGGTTTTCAGCACCAGCATCTTTCTCACCAATCTGTGATTTCCAAGGCCTTTCTTAAGGAATCTAAGTCGATGAAGTCTAGTGCCAAGATCCTGCCAGGAAAGGACCAGTGGACACTGGACTCCATTGGGAGAAAATCCTGTCAAAGCGGAGTGCTAGCTATGAAGATCCTGGCTCACCAGCTCCAAGTACTTCAGAACCATCATAACCTTCTGTTATAGATGGAGGACCCTGGTGTGCTCCCAGGGGCATCCACTTCAGGATAACCTTCAAGAATCCTCATATCACATTATTCAAGCTATCTATGATGCCTCTAACTCAGCAGCCCGATCCACAGCCACATCAATTTTTGCCCAGCATATGGCATGGCTCCGAGTCTTGGGTTTGCAGGAAGACCTCCATGATTGCCTGGCTGACACCTCCTGCCAAGGAGACTCTCTTTGGGCCTAAGATGCAGGAAGCCTTATCCGAAGTTAAGGACCATTCTTCCATGGTTCAAGAACTCTCAGCTCAACCGCAAGAGCCAGTCCAACAGTCCCGCCATCCTCAATACCCTCAATACTGATGAGCCTATCACCACCAGTATTTCCAGCAGTTTTACCCATTGGTGTTTTCAGTCTTACTCCAGACTCCCAACACAGTGTCTGCCAGCCCAGCATATAGGCAGCGACCCAGACAGTGTGACAAGAAACAACCCGCAACTGCCCCAGCATATTCAACGAAGGCAACTCCCCGTTTTTGACTATTTACCAGTGGGAAGCTGAGTCCAGCACTTCCAGGAGGCCTGGCCTTTGGTCACGACAAATCGGTGGGTCCTCGGCATCATCACAACAGGCTACAAGATCAATATTAGTGTTCCCACCCCCCCACCAAGGCCATCTTCAGCCAGCAACATTCCTCTGCATCATCTTCACCTCCTGGCAGAGGAAATCGAGGCCTTGCTGCGCAAACACGCCACAGAGTCCGTACCGGTACAGGAACACAACCAGGGTTTTTACTTCCAGTTCTTCCTTATTCCCAAAAAATCCGGAGGCCTCTAGCCGATTCTTGACCTCCAGGAACTCAATTTCTATGTCAAATAAGAACGGTTCAAAATTACTTCTCTGGCCCTATCCAACTGCTGTTGTGGCAAGATGACTGGCTCGTCTCCCTGGATCTCAAGGATGCCTATACCCATATCCCCATCCACTCTCGCCATTGGAAATACCTTCATTTCCGGTTTAAGACAGATCACTACCAGTACAAAGTCCTGCCCTTCAGGCTCCCCTCCACTCTAAGAGTTTTCATAAAGTGCTTGGCAGTGATGGCAGAATATCTCCATCAGCAGGGTCTGTGCGTCTACCCTTATCTGGATAACTGGCTCATCTCCAGGTCCGACAGGGTCTCAAATCTGGCCTCCGTCCACAGCATTTCAATCCTCCTTCAAGATCTCAGATTCATCAACTTCCAAAAGTCCAAATGCGAGTCTTGCCAGATCTTCAACTTCATCGGGGCTTGACTGAACACCATGGCTGCTCGTGCCTTCCTGTCCGACAACAGAGCAACCATCCTCCGAGAGCTCAGTGCCAAGTTCTTATCACTCCAGAGTGCTTCAGCATGTTCCATCCTTCAACTTCTGGGAAACATGACAGCTTTGGTGCACGTGGTGCTGCTGGTGTGTCTCTACATGTGTTCTCTCTAGTGGCATCTCAAGCTCAGTGGAATCAGCATATGCAGTCCCTTCAAAGTCAGGTGCTCTTGCCAGGGCCCAATCTGCTCAATCTCTGTCAATCCCTCCATTGGTAGACCATTTCTTCCAGCCTCACGGGTGGTAAACACTTCCTAGAATGACCACACTAGCTAATCCTAACTACAGATGCCTCCCACTTAGGCTGGGGAGACCATCTTCTGCATCTCACCATTCAAAGGAGCTGGTCTTGGGCAGAAGCCTCACTGCACATCAACCTACTAGAACTGCAAGTGGTCTTTTATGCCCTCCTGCCTTCTGGAATTGTGTCTGCAAGAAGTCCCTCTTGATTTATTGATTTATTTATTTAACACATTTTTTATACCAACTTATCATGTATTCAAAGCAGTTTACATTATAACTTTAACCAAGAAAGATACATAGAACAAGGGAAGTATAACTTGGATGCTTTTAGGGGAGGCCAAGTGGCGAACAAGATTCATACGTTGCTAGGGGTCCATTATTCATAGTTAGTGGAGATAAGGCGATTGAGTTATTGCTAAAGGGGCAGGGATAAATCAGAGAGGGGAGGGGATGGGTAAAGGCAGTAGGTAGAAAGGGAGGGGGGACTACTGACAGACTGCAGAGGAACTTGAGGCGGGAGGAGAGGGGGTATGAGCAGTGCGCTGGGTGGATGAATTAGTATGGTCATGGGCCAAAATGTCCCTTGAAGAGGAATGTTTTTAGAGCTTTCCTGAAGTTGTAGATGTCTTTGATTGATCTGATGTTGATGCAGACTGATAACCAAGTCACTATGTTTTACATCAATAAGCAGGGGGGTTCAGAATCCCTCTGCCTTTGTCACAAGGCGACCTGGCTCTGGCTCTATGCTCAATCCATAGGGGTGTCCCTCCATACAGTCTACCTCTTGGGATCTCAAAATCAGCTGGTGGATTCTCTCACGATCTACACGAATGGTCACAGGATTCAAATGCCCTGACACTCATCTTCCAGGTGCAGGATACACTGAAGTTGGATCTCTTTGCCTCAGCTGACAACACAAAGTGTCTCTTCTACTGCTCCATTTGTCCCAGCCCTCACAGGTGGGCAGACAATGCCTTCCTAATCTCCTGGGTACACCGCCTCCTCTACGCATTCCCTCCATTTCCATTCATTCCTTGGACCCTCCTAAAAGCCCAGATGGACAAGGTCTCTCTGATCTTCATAACGCCCCAGTGGCCCAGTCAGATCTGGTATCCTCATGTTCTGGTCATTGCTCAACAGGGCTCCTGGCCATTGGAACTTTGCCCTTTCCTTCTCACGCAACAGGAGGGGGGCTCCTATTGCATTCCAATCTACAGTCATTGGCCTTGACCACATGGAAGCTCAGCAGCTAATAGACAATAATGACACAATACCATCCACTGTCCAAACCATTCTTCAGGCATCCCAGAGACCTTCAACCCAACATTCCTATAAATGGAAGTGGCTTTGCTTCTCCCACTGGACTAGACTTACAAGGACTCGGCCCTGTCTCCTGCTCCTCAGTCACATCCTCACCTATCTTTTACATCTCTGTGTGGAGAGTGGTAGCAGGAGTGGGAACCAGGGCTGTCTGAGCCAGTACTGCACGATGAGTATCATCGAATCTCCGTCTATTCTGAGCTTCATTAGGGTTTACACTATGAGAGATATTGGAGGGTAAGCATACAGAAGACTCTCCCCCAGTGTAGGAGGAAAGCATCCAATGCCATTCTGCTATGGGATCCCGCTCTGGAGCAGAACTGATCTAGCTGGGTATTTCATTGAGCGGCAAACAGGTCTATTGGGGGAGTGCCCCACTTCCAAAAGATGCAGGCCACAACATCTCTGTTCAGCATCCATTCGTGTGGCTGAAGGACCCAGCTCAGCCTGTCCATCAGAGTGTTTTGGTCTTCCAGCAGATATGTGGCCCTCAGCTCCATCTCATGAGTGACAGCGAACCTCCACAACCTGGCTGCATCCCAATACAGCAGATAAGAGCTGATGTCCCCCCTACTTGTTGAAAAAGAACATAGCAACTTGATTGTCAGTCTGAATGAGTACAATGTGGTTGGCCAGCTGATCCTGGAAGGCCTTTAGAGCATTTGCAATGGCTCTCAATTCCAGGAAGTTGATCATGTGAAGACTCTCTTGGACAGACCAGTCGCCCTGAGTGTGGAAGCCATCAAGATGAACTCCCCATCCCAACTTGATGCATCTATTATCAAGATCTTCTGAGGCAAGGCCTTTCAAAAGGGAAGACTTTTGAGCAAAGTCTGAGGGACTGTCCAGCAATGCAGAGATTGGATCAAGGGACTGGTGACATATAGCCAACCCTGGAGGCAACCTATGGTCTGGGTCCACTGAGTTTGCAGAGTCCATTGAGTCTGCCACATCTGAAGACGTACAAGGGGTGTTACATGCACTGTAGAGGCCATGTGACCTAGGACGGTTAGCATCCTGCGAGCTGTCACTCAGTGACTCAGTTGAGTTTCCTGAATCAAAGCTGTTAGCTGTGAAACTCGTCCTGTGAGAGGAAAGCCCTCTTATGAGTCATGTCAAGCAGGGCTCCAAGAACTCCAGCTGTTGGGTGGGCTGAAGGTGGGACTTGGGGTAGTTGATCATAAAGGGGGGAAGAAAAAGAAGATGTTCTTCCGCAGATAGACAACCAGAGGAGAGCAGCGGAAGAAATGACCACGGCCTACCAGGTGATAGATAAAATTCTTTATTAAGGACCCAGGTCCTTAATAAAGAATTTTATCTATCACCTGGTAGGCCGTGGTCATTTCTTCCGCTGCTCTCCTCTGGTAGTTGATCATAAGCCCAAACAGTTCCAATACCTGAATGGTCAGTCATGTGGAGTCCCGAACTCCCTCTGGAGTGGTGCTTTTTATGAGTCTATCATCCAAGGAAGAGAAGACAAACACCCCAGCATATGGAGGAATGCTGCCACTACCGCAAGACATTTTGTGAAGACTTGGGGCGCGGAGGCTAGGCAGAAAGGCAGTACTCAGTAATGAAAGTGTTGCCCTTCTAGGTTGAATTTGAGATACTTCCTGTGAGCGAGATGAATCAGTATGTAGGTATGCACATCTTTTAGATCCAGGGAGTATAGCCAATTTCCTCTTTGAAAGAACGGGAGTAGGTGTTCTCCATGGACAGCAGAAATAAGTCCTCACATATGGGTGACATCATCAACAGAACCCACGCAGAACACTCCCCAGCTTCCATTGGAAGTTTTTGGGAGATGCACTGCGTATGCGCACCTGCCTTCCCACCTGTCACAGCACCATCTTCTCCAAACAAATTCCAAAGTGGTAGCCAAGAAATGCAACTTCTCGAGGAGGTGGGAGGGTTCTGAGGACTTATTCCTGCTGTCCACGGAGAACACTTACTACAGGTGCGTAACTATGCTTTCTCCATGGACAAGGAGGAAGTAAGTCCTCACTTATGGGACTCAAAAGCTACAGGCTACCAAAAGACCGAGGAGGCTGTAGGAATGGACAGATAAAGGGGATACCAGAATCCCCAATATGTAATAAAAGATAGATGAATTTCTTGGCACAGATCTCTAAAATGTGCTGATAGAAGAACTTTTTAACAATGACTGTCACTCTTGGGTTTGTCCTTTCACCTACTTCCTCTTTATTTATTTAGACAGTTTTGTATACCACCTTATCCTTCAATCAAAGTGGTCACAACACAATTGGGGGATACATTTAACATGAGGGGATATGAGACACATACACTAATACTTACAGGGAACATGGGCAATGGAGAGTTAAGTGGCTTGCCCAAGACCACAAGGAGCACTTGTGGGACTAGAAACCCCAGTCCTTCCGGCCCAAGGTTGCTGTCCTCTAGTGGGATTTGAACCACCAACCTTCTGGCCTGTGGTACCTTGCCTCAACCACTAGGCCACTCCTCCCTCAACTCCCTCTTGGATGGAGTGGGATATCATGGTCATGAGTTCTGCGTAACTGTCTTTAAAGTAGTTTGAGAACATTGTTAACACAAGCATAAAGAGTAAACATAGGCTATGAACTGTGCAACCATAGTTCATTGAACAGTCAACTATAAGTCACTGCTAGCACAGCGTAATTTCTGCAACTCTGCAATTATAAATAATTCTGTCATAATCAAGTAAATTTCATCTAATACACTGTAAACAGCTCTTACTCTGTAAAGAATTCTAGCGATACCTTGTGTTATGTTATGTTTATGCTTAATGACTGTGTTACTTCCCCTTTTCTCTTCAATAAAAAGAGCTTCAAAGGAGGAAGAATTTGAATTCAACAGAGGTGGAACCGTGCTGTGTCCATGGACCTTCTGTTGTTTTCCCTCTGAGCTCAAAGAAAGTAGCACTTTGTGTGTGATTGTGTTCTGTGTTACTCTCTGCTTATTTCTCACTGCTTGAGGGACCAGAGACCGAAAGAGCCGTGATATTGTGGCCAGATCATGGATTTTCTTCAGAGGCCAAAGCCCAACATGGGCAACAAAACTGGAGAACAGGAAGAACAGCAAGGTAGTCCCTCTAGGGACTCCACCGAATCAGCATCCTCAGTATACAGTAGCACTGAGGTCAGTCAACAGCTGCAAGTAGCTTGGACAGACAGAAGAGCCGGTAGGCAGGAGTTGGACCTAATACCTGAAAAGGTGCCAGAGCACGGCCTGGCCAAAGTTGTTGTCCCATCAAGAATCCCCCTTCAGATAGTAGTTGGTTGTGAACATATGGACTGAAGAACACGGCACAGCCTTGCCGATCTCCTTCATGCTTAGTGATGGAGATGGCCTATGGCCAGAATGCTACGAGCTATGACATGACCCTCCAGGTTTAAGAAAGCTCGGGAATAAACCAAGGCGATGCAGTCCGCCAGCAACAAGGAGAGCGTGTGCTTAGAAATAGCCTCCCTAGCAGGGTAAAAAGAGATGAAAACTAGATGGACCGCCGGTGGGTCTTGGTATGCTTGATGCAGAAGGCCAAGGCACACTTACAGTCCAGCATGTACAGTGCTGCTTCCTCCCGGTTGGCATGCGACCTCGGGAGGAAAGTCAGCAGGGCAATCGACTCGTCGAGGTGGAACTCAGAGACCACCTTTGGCAGAAATTGTAGGCGAGTCTGCAAGACTACCTGATTCTGCTGGAATCTAGTGTAAGGTGAATGTGCCACCAGAGCCTGCAGTTCACTGACATGGTGGGCCGACATGACTGCCACCAAGAACAGGACCTTCCACATCAAGTACTTGAGAGGGAAAGCATTGAGCAGCTAAAAGGGAGCCCACATGAGCTGCACAAGGACCATGTTGAGATCCCAATCTACCGTAGGGGGCTTCATGGGAGGCTTTGAGAGAAGCAAGCCACCAGTAGATGAGCCAAGATGGGTCGGCCCCCCCAAGCTGTGATGGTAGGCGCCAATCACGCTGAGGTGAACCTGGATAGAATTGGATTTCAGGCTCAAGTCCAAGAGGTGCAGGAGATATTTTCAGCAACCAATCCACCACACAGAAGAAGGGGTCCAGTGTCCCACCCACACATCAAGCAGCAAACCTCTGCCACTTGAACACATAAGCCTTGTCCCGCAAGGACATGTCGAGTTCTTGCGGGATGCCAGGAGGATATTTGTGAAGTTGTTGGGTAAATGTATTTATTTATTTAACAATTTTTGATATACCATTTTTCTACTAATAAAAACAGTAAATTGATCTCAAAAAGGATTACTCGCTCAGCATGCAAGCCATGAGGGCCAAGGAGCGGATGTTGGGATACAGCAAGGTCCCCACATCCTGGGAGATGAGAACCAGGGCAGCGCCCAGGTGGAGGGGCTCCCTCTGAGAAAGCTGAAGCAGCAGGTGGAACCATGGCTTTTGGGGCCAGTATGGGGCAATGAGAATCATGGTTGTCCTTGTTGGCCTGAGGTTTCAGCAGAGTTTTCACCAGGAATGGAATCTCGGGAAAGGCGTAAAGCAGACACCCCCCCCCCCCCCAGCGGAGCAGAAAAGCATCCGAGGCTAGCCGGTCCCTGGATGGACTCCTAGAGCAGAACTAGCCTATCTGGGCATTCTGCGGCATGGCCAAAAGGTGGATCATGGGAGTACCCCACTCCCTGAAGATCCACTCCCCAACTCCTCTGTGGAGAGTCCATTCATGCGGCTAGAGGACTCTGCTTAGCTGATCCACTAGGACATGGAGCTCATTGAGCAGGTAGGTCGCCCTGAGCTCCATCTCGTGGCCCAGGGTAAACCGCCACAGCCAGACTGCTTCCCAAAAAAGGACGTACGAACCCGTGCCTCTCTGCTTGTTCACATAGAACATCACCACCTGTTGTCATTTACAGTAAATCAGGACCACCTGATTTGTCAGGTGTGCCTGTAAGGTAAGGAAGGCACTCACTATGGCCCGCAACTTGATGAAGTTGATCTGAGCAGGCTCTCCTGCTCAGACCATAGGCCCTGTGTCCGCAGAACATCCAGATGAGCCCTCCACCTGAGTTTGGAGGCATTGATTGTCAGCCTCCTGTGGGAGGGCTGTGCTTGGAATGGGAAGCCTCGAAGCAGGTTCAGCGGTTCCAACCACCAATCACGGGACTGCACCACGGGAGGGTTGACCATTACCCTGTCCTGGAGGTGGCCCGTGATCTGCTTCCATTGCATTCAAAAGGTCTATTGTCCTTGCCGCATGGAGAAATGAGCCAAGGCGGTAACATGGATAGAGGAGGCCATGTGGCTGAGCACCTTCAGCATCTCTCGGGCCATGGTGTGGTTCCAATGCTGCATGCTGTTGACCACATCCGTCAGCCGCTGCATGTGGTTTAGTGGCAGAAATGCCTGGGCTCAAGTGGTATCAAGGAAGGCTTCAATGAACTCCAGCTGCTGCATGGGCTGGAGATGGGACTTGGGGTATTTGATGACAAACCCCAGCCGCTCGAGGACCTGTTTGGTGATGTGAGTGGATTTCCAGACAGTGTCTGGAGTGGGACCTCTGATGAGCCAATCGTCCAGATAGGGGAAGACGAAGACTCCCATGGTTCAAAAGTAGGCAGTCACTACCATGAGGTACTTAGTGAAGACCCGAGGTGCTGACACAAGTCCAAAGGTGAGCACTCAGTACTGGTATTGCTGGCCTACCGACACAAACCTGAGGTATTTTCTGTGAGTTGGGTGGATCAGGATGTGTGTGTACGCATCCTTGGAATCCAAGGAGCATAGCCAATCATCCTTTAGAAGGTAAGGGAGCAGCATCCCCAGCAAGACTATCTTGAACCGCTCGCGCAAAAGAAACCAGTTGACGTTCCTTTTAGTGTCTTGTAGTGCTATACAAATAATAAGTAGAATTAGTAGTAGGTTCGGGAGGTCCAGAATGGGTCAAAATCCCCCTGTCTTTATGGGGACCAGAAAGTACCTGGAATAAAACTCCTTTGTGACCTGAGCTGGTGGAACTGGCTCAATGGGGAGGTCAGCCAACAGAGTAGAGACCTCCTCCCGCAACAGGTTTCAGTGCAGTGGGTCCATGAGGTACTCCTCTTGGATGAAGGGAGGTGGCAGCTGGGTAAGTGCAGCTGGTAGCCCTTCTGGACAAGCTGCAGCACCAAGGCATCTGAGGTGATAAGGAGCCACCTGTGGGTGAAATGGATGAGCCCCATCCCCCCCCCCCACTTGAGGGGGAATTCTGACAGGTAAAGGACAGTTGGCTATGCTCCTGAGGAACCAGTTAAAAGCCCGCCCCCAGTTTGGGCTGTAGGGCTGGTTGGGCCTTCTGAGGCTTCTCTTGCCTCTAATGGCGTGGGGCCTGCACCTTCAGTTGGGCACTCTGGGACACCAGCTAGTACCAGTGCGGGCAGGGGTAGAAGGCCTTCTTATCCTGGTACTTTTTACATGAAGGATCCGCAGTTTTCCTTGACAGCCTGGAGAGCATCAGATGCTCCTTCTTGAGATCACCTGCTTTCTCCTCAACTAGCTTCCCGAAAAGGTTGTCCCAACTGCAGGGAACTTTAGTCAGCTTATCCTGAACTCATTGCTCTAGATTGGAGGACTGGAGCCAGGCCACTTGCCGGGCATTGATGCCCACCACTGCACCTTGGAGGCAGACAGATTCAAACACATCATACATGGCTCATATGGATACTTAGAGCAATACTTGCCATGGCCTACCAGGGCACGAAAGGAGTTGAGGCAGTCAGGAGGGACATAGGCGGCAAACTTCGCCAGGTCCATCATGATGTACTTCAGGAACATACCCATCTACAGTTGATAGGAAAGAATCTGGGACACCAGCATGGAGCATCTCCTCCCAAAGGAGCCCAGGGCCCTGGCATCCTGCTCCGGGGGCACCAAGGAGTGCGTCTTGGTGCTTTTCACGCATTTCATGGCTGACTCAACAACGATGGAGTTGTATGGTAGCAGGGGCTTCTTAAAGCCCAGCGTCTTCTGGACCCTGTACATTGAGTCTAGCTGCTGGCTGAAGGCAGGAACCATGAGGGGATTTTCCCACGGCCGCAGCAGCAGTCTTTGCAGGACATGGTGCACCGACACCGTCACTGCCTCTTTGGGTGCCAACGGATACTGCAGGAGCTCAAGTTCCTCTGCCCTTTACTCATCTTCCACTTCAAGGAGAAGGGTATGGCCATATCCTGCACAAAGTCCTGGAAGATAGTGCAACACAGAAGCACAGTGAACACTCACAGAAACACAACAGGCAAAACAGGAGCGAGGCATCAAATAATGGTTCAGTCTTTATTCAGGGGTACAGTATAGCCACACCCGACATGTGTTTCAGCACTAGCCTTCCTCAGGAGTGTATTGGCACTATAACAAACAATATTATAATGTAAGCGTAGTTACTTACCTGTAACAGGTCTTTTCCAGGGACAGCAGGAATCAGTCCTTACATATGGGTGACATTGGCACCGACAGAGCCCACACGGAGCATTTCCCCAGCTTTCAAAGAAAGCCTTTGGGAATGCTACCACTCATGCGTGGTCCCCTTCCCACCCAAGGGTGCCATCTTCTTCAGTCAGATGACATAGCAAAAGGAACTTAAAACAATGTAGGAAGGCAACTCTAAGGGGAGGAGGGAGGGTTGTGAGGACTGATTCCACATTCCAGGATAGCTATCATAAATGGATAGCGGCCAGGGGTCTGGTGAGATGGGAGACAACCACATTCAGGTCCCATTCTGCCACGGGGGGGGGAGGGGGTTAGGGCAGAGAGGGGGCTTTGATAGCAAGAGACCCCGCAGTAACCTAGAGACCAGGGGCTGGTTTGAGAGGGGTTTTCCCTCTAAAGGGTGATGGTGTGCAGCTATGGCGCTCAAATGTATCCTCATCGAATTTGACTTCAGACAAGCTTGCAAGAGGTGCAGTTGGTACTGCAGTATAAATTGCATGCAGCAGGAGAAGGGATTCTCTTCTCTCTCTGCACATCAAATGGAGAATCTTCTTCATTTGAAGGCATATGCCCACCTGGTGGAAGGTTTTCAGGAGGCCAGCAGGATCTCCTTGACTTCCTCCGGAAGATTGAAAGTGGCCAGTGCTACCCTTTCAGCAGCCACAGTGTCAATGTTAGCAAACCCAGGTTGGGGTGGAAGAGGGAGCCCTCCTCTTGGGACAGGAGTTCCAAGTCCTGACCCAGTGGGACTGGGAGTAGCACTGACAGCAGAGGGAACCAGGGTTGCCGGGGCCAATCGGGGGGTGATCAGAATCACTGATGCCTGCTTGCTCTGGACCATGAAAAGGGTCCTGGCCACTAGGGGAGTCGGTGGAAAGGCATAGAGGAGGCCCTCTGACCATGGGATCAGGAAGGCATCCGCCACCATTCTCCCCAGGTGCAGCTGGCATGAGCAGAAGTGGGGTAGCTGCGTGTTGTCTGGGGAGGTGAACAGATCCATCACGGGCCTGCCTCAGAGGCGGAAGAGTCTTTGCACCACCCTGGGGTTCAGATGCCATTCGTGTGGGTGCAGGACCCTGCTGAGCTTGTCCGCTAAGCAATTGTCCTGACCCGGGAAGTATACCGCTCGGAGGAGCATTCCGTGGCACACAGCGAAGGATAGCAGAGCTACTGCCTCCTGAGAGAGGGAGTGTGAGCCCGTACCCCCCTGCTTGTTTACATAAAACATGGCGATCTTGTTGTCCATCTGGATCAACACAGGTCGGTGGCAAAACCCTCGCAGGGCCAGGAAGATGGCCCTGAGTTCCAGGAGGTTGATCTGTAAGAGTGACTCCTCTTGAGACAAGCAGCCTTGAGTGTGGAGTTCTCCGCAGTGCACCCCAACCCAGGAGAGAGGTGCCCGTGGTCAGGACCCTCTATGGCACAGGTGCTTGAAAAGGCATCCCTGCTTGGATATGACGTAGGGACTAACACCACAGCATTGAATATCTGGGGTTAGGGGTGAACAGCTTATGATTTAAATAATGACAATGTTTCCATTTAATTTGAGTTTTAATTATTTTAATGATTGTATTTATGTCATTTCTTAACATTATTTATTCATGAATGACTTCCTATGTTTTTAAAGTTCTAATTTTATTTATTATTTGATTTTAATGCAATTATGATTTTTACTACTTGCATGTATATTTATTTATTTGCTTATTTAATTATGCATGTAACTTCCATTGCAATATTTTTCGTTATAGGGCCAATACACCCCTGAGGAAGGCAACTGCCAAAACACAGTCGTGTCAGGTGTGGCTATACTGTATTCCTGAATAAAGACTCTTTGAACCATTATTTGACGACTCTCTCCTGTTTTGCCACAAAGTCCTGCAAGTACATGACCTTCGTGGGTGATTTATGTGGTGATAAAGAGGAGACATATCACAAGGGAAGGTCAGGAGACCTCCTATCCAAGATAGCAGAGCCCTCCTCTGTTTCCCAGTCCTCAGACTCGGACTCCGAGAGAAAACTGAAATAGCATCGGATCTCCTCCCGCCACCTACTCTAGTCATTAATTTATTTATTTAGACAGATTTGTATACCACCTTATCCTATAATCAATGTGGTTACATGACATCACAATTGGGGTTACATTTAACATGTGGGTGGAGTGGAGGAGTAGCCTAGTGGTTAGAACACTGGCTTGGTAACCAAGCAACCAGGCTTCAATTCCCACTAGTACTCCTTGTAGCCTTGGGCAAGTCACTTAACCCTCCATTGCCTCGGAAGAAAGGCCTGGCAATCTACTTCCGGTGACACTGCCAAGAAAACCCAGGAGCTTCTGGGTTGCCAGGAGTCAGGACTGACTTGAAGGCACACATTGCATTGCATTTAACATGTGGGTGATAGTCATGCAGAGAGGGTGGGCAATGCTGGAACCTGTGGTGCCCTGAGTGAGAACAAGAGTGTCCTGGAACATTAGAACCCAATATGCTTGACAGGGAGATTACCATGGGAACCGGTGTCTATTCTGATGTTGCGCTCAATGCAACTGACTCTGTCGGCAACACATGGGTTTCCAGGATGGGTTGGATGGAGTGCAGTGACGACGTTGAAGCCATTGCAGTGCTTAAATGCCAGAAGACCAAGTCCGCCACCATGTGAGCCTCAAGGGCCCTCAGATGTTCCTCCAGCACCACTGCCTCAGAGGGGACCGGGACAGAGATTGCAACTACGGCCACCAGTGTGAATGTGTCCGTGACCAAAATGGTGCAGTCACATTTTGTGCATTTCTTAAATCTATTACTGACATAGACATGTCCAGGAAGACTGCATTGGCGAAGTCAAATGCCTTGACTGTGATGGCGGGACAAAATGTCTGGAAGGGAAAAGCACAAAAAATAGCAAAAGGAACAAAAAAATAGAATGAAAAAAGAATATCGGCTGCAAGCTGACTTACTGGTGACAAACAGTAAAAATACTTAAGAAAAAATAGCCGCAGGTGGTAACAGAGAAAACGTTTTTTCTGCTGGTGCAGGAAACATCCCATGGACTGTGCGGAAAAAAGGAGACTGGAGATGATGGCACCACGGCAGGCATGCATGTGTGGTGCAGTTCCCAAAAGCTTTCTGTGGAAGATGGGGAGCATTCCTCGTGGGCTCCAGCGGTGATATCACCCATTACTGAGGACTT
Organism: Ichthyophis bannanicus; assembly: GCA_033557465.1. Lineage (NCBI taxonomy): Eukaryota > Metazoa > Chordata > Amphibia > Gymnophiona > Ichthyophiidae > Ichthyophis > Ichthyophis bannanicus. Next base: position 226,270,484 of record CM066031.1, read on the forward strand.
ACTTCCTGCTTGTCCACAGAGAAATACTATAACATACTTACAAATCTAGCAATGGGTATTTATGCCAGCCCTAGGACAGGCATAAGTGAAAATCTAGGCACAGCAAATCTAGGCACGAGCACTTATGCCAGCCCGATGGCTGATGTAAATTCCTGCACCTAGATTTGCTGTACATATCCCACCACTTATGGTCTCTCTTTTATAAAGTTAAGAATGTGTATTTTTATTTTCTAAAATGGATGCTATAGACGAGGGATAACCAGTGCATTAACTAGGCACAACTTTATAAAATTATCTTCTTAAGTACAGGTTGGGTTATTACGCAAACTTAATGCAGATCAATGACTCACAATGCCTTCAGTCTCAGTCAATTCTTCTCCTTAAAAGCATGGACATAGCTTTGTAGGGCAATGATTACAACTTGTGACCGCACTGCAAAATGAAGTACACTAGATCGTTGAAGATATGATTTCCCTAACAATATACTAAATACATTATTTTGAATGAGGTTTTGGGCTATCCACGATGGGTTTTAGACTGTGTTAAGGAGATATGTGGGATTTTTCTATTTATTATTTCAAGTATAGGCACATACATTTTAAATTAGGGACAGCGGTGAAGAAATATAGCAGTTAAATATATGGCAAGGGTTAGGTAAATTATTTTATATTTTACCCTTCACTGCCAAGGATGCTGTGGTCTTCTGCTCTCCACACACACAAGTGTAATCTCCAGTATCCTTCACATCTAGGTCATGGATCACCAGCTCTGTGATGGGGCCCTTCTGGTTCATCTTATACTTGTCACTTGGCTCGAGTGCCTTGTGCCCTTTCTTCCAGTCTACTGAGGCATCAGCTTTGGTCAATTCACAAGATAGAGTGGCTGTTCCACCCTCTGTGGCTTCTTTATTCTTTAGTTCATTTTTGAAATATGCAGGCAGCTCTGGAAAATGCATGAGGGAGAAAAAAGTGTATTCAAATGAACAAAATAGGACCTAAGTGCCCTGATCTGGCTTTCTAGTATCATCACATAAACTTTAAAATTAGGAAGTGAGGAAGAAATTATAGAAGAACAGTAAATATATGGCAAGGATTAGCGAAACTGCTTAATATTTTACCCTTCACTGTCAAGGCTGCAGTTGTCTGTTGCTGCCCACAGACACACGTATATTCTCCAGTATCTTTTGCATCAAGATCACAGATGACCAGCTCAGCAACGGGTCCCTCCTGACTCATTTTATATTTGCCACTTGGTTTAAGCACCCTATGTCCCTTCTTCCACTCCAATGGAGCAGCCTTGGTCAGCTCACAGTGCAGTGTGACTTTTCCTCCTTCTGTGGCGTTCTCATTTTTCAGTTCTTCTTGGAAAACTGCGGGCAGCTCTGGAGGATACAGAACAGACAAAAAGTAAATCAAATCTGCAGACAAATAACACTGGTACAGACTAAATCTTTCCTCAGAAGCCTCATCCTCGGGTTTCATTCTTACTGTGCAGCTATTATGGGGGGGATTTAGCTCATGCCTTTTCAGATACATTAGATATTTCCCTGACCTCAGTGGGCTTACAATCCAAGTTTATACTTGATACTTGATGCAATAGGTGGTAGAGTGATGACTTGAATAGTGAGCTCCAGGTTAATCAACCAAATGTCAGCCAGTTATAAGGCAGTCAAACTGCCATTTAATACTCTGATATATATATACACACATTCCTTAATTCTTATGATACATTCCTTAATTCTTATGACCCAATATTCAAAGGCATTTATATATTTAGCAGTGACCACTATAATGTATAAATGCCCTAGTCATGAACTTTAAGTGACACTTTAAGGAGAGTACCACTGAAAATATACAGACCACCTCAGCACTAAGGACCCAATATCAAGTTGGGCAGGCTATGCGCCGTGGCGGCACATAGTCTGCTCGCCAATCCACCTAATCCGGATGCCCCAGCAGCCACAGAGGCTACACAGATAGCAGCGATTTTCGTTGCTACCAGCATGGGCAAGCCACTTAACCCTCCATTGCCCATGTTCCCCTGTAAGTATTAGCGTATGTGTCTCATATCCCCTCGTGTTAAATGTATCCCCCAATTGACCGCTTTGACCCGGTGAAAAGCGGGATATAAATACAGCTAAATAAACATAGCCTCTGCGTCTTAAAGATAGGCAAGGATTTTTCTCACCCATCTTTAAGGTGCAGAGGGCTACACGGGTAGCAACGAAAATCGCTGCTACCCATGTAGCTACTTCCTCCGCCCCCACTCCACCCCAGAACGCCCTTAATATGCCCCGATGATATGCAGGTAGCACCTGGGCGTGTTAGAGACTTAGCTGGGATATTTGAAGGGCACTGCCCGTGAAGGTGCCCTTTGAATATGCCGGATAAGGCCCTTACATGGGTAACTAAGGAAGTTACCCCTGTAAGGGCCTTTGAATATCGAGCCCTATATATATAGTGCTTGGGTTGAGTGAGGGTGTTCTGCCAGTGACCAGTGTTTACAAAAATTCCGATCACAGGGTTGTTTCAATATTGACTCATTAGTGTTTTTCCCAAGTTTGGGTCTCCCAACATTTCCCAAATTAGAAAACACTTCATGGAGAACTATGTCCTTCAGAAGTTACACTCACAAAAGGACACATACATCCTACTGCATGATAGAAGCTGAAGGATCTATTCACTAAACTGCATGAGCTATTTAACATGAGAATTACTGCATGCTATCTGTGGGTCCACACTAACAGCACAGTACATTAACTGTTATCATGCAAAGCTAATACCATTTTGGGGCAGGCAATTGGGTGGGCAGACATTAAAAAAATGTGTGCAGTTCCCATTTTACAATGGAAATGAAAGTATACTTTTAGAAATCTCTGTGATGCTCTTAGCACCTGCTCCAAGGAATGCACCAGAGCCAGCCACCTACTTGTTTATACCTGGGGTTGCTACCAATGAATCAAGGGGCAGTAGCACAAACTCTATGGTCTCTACCACCAACTCAAGTATCCCTGTTGTAGATGTACCAAAACACAATATTGTTTCTGATGAATCAGATAAGTTTTGACTGGATGTGTCAAGCTTAAATTTTGAGTAGCATTAAAATGCATAGAACTGTCATCTAATGATTTTAGGATATACTGTGTAAGAAATGTTAGGGGTTTATATTAATGAACTGAAAATATCCTTCAGATGTATATAACTAATTATGAGTACTGTATGAATCGGAATGAACTGTACAATGGAGAATGAAATCTAACTAATTTTGTTACCCCATCACATTCCCTTGGACCAATGATGAATTAAATGCTGCCCTGACTTAATAGCATGGCTAATTATCCTTGGCTGACTTGCCTGAAATTGTGTGGCTTTTGAGATCCATATGTAATATACAGTACTATTTTGTGTATTGACAAAATATATGCAATATTTAGCTCGGGAGTTTTATTTGGCATTTTTTTTGAGTGTGTGACTTAAGTGACTCCCTTTTATTTGTAAAACATTATTATTTTTTTATTTTTTGGAATACTATTTTGAGCATAACATCATAAGAACATATGCACATAAGAAATGCTATATTGGGTGAGACCGATGGTCCTTATTTCCAATAGCGACCAATCCAGGTAACGAGTACCTGGCATATACAAAAAGTAGTCAAATTACATGCTACTTATCTCAGGGATGGGGCAGTGGAACGTCAATGTATTTGGGAAGGCCACAAACTCTGCCCAAACTCCCCCCTTCCCCCCGCAGACAAACAACCAGTATTGAGGTCTTCCTGTTCTTTCTGCGGGGATCAGGAAAGACAGGAGTCTGATAACTATGGCCCACCCGTATGGCCCACCCTGTTCTGATGCCTATGCCCAGGAATAAGCAGTGATTTTCCCAAAATCTACCTTGATAAAAAGTTTATCAACCTTTCTGCCAGGAATTTGTCCAAGAGCACTACCACTGAAAAGCACTCATAAGCCACCTCACTCCATACAATGCTATCCAAAACAAGGGGAAAGAAAAACCAATGTACCCAGTTTGACACAGAAAACTGTAAATGCCACAGTAGAGAAGGATATGCAATTGAATATGGAAGTCTCAGATGGGAATACGATGCTGGTAGAAGAATTAAACTACACAAAGCAACACTTGCCCCTGTTGTCATTCATAGGCTTCTAAATGCACTACTGTTTTTTATCAATTTCGAAATGCATTTAAAAGTTCAAAAACTTGCAACAGCACTTATCTGATAGTAACTCCTATCTCAAAGGGCGTAGACACACCGCAACACCGCAGATGTACTGTCAACTTGAGTTTCGCCTCATAAATTCAGAGGCTGCTTCAGGACATTACTGAAAGTGGTGTGAAAAACTCTTCCGGGAACATAAGACTCAAACTGATGTGTCATAAATACGGAGAGGCAGCCCAGCTGACTTCCAAACATACGCAAGAGCATGATATCACAAGGCAGTGTACCAATCAATGGCATGAATTTAAAGTAAAAATCCACCTTTGTTCCATTCTTGCTAAACGCTGTTCCATTCATCCCTGAGAAGGGTCTTGAATACCATCCAAAACAAACCAACGTAAATGTTGCCATTGATGATTAAAGGTGAGACAATGTTGCACTATAGGCGCTGTTAAAACCTGATTATGTAAACACAACTTACGCTCTGTCAAACAAACTTTAATGGATCTCACAGTGAGTCAAACATATATCAAGGGACATGGGCAGATAAAGCATAGTTACTCACCTGTAACAGGTGATCTCCGGGAAAAACAGGAATTTAGTCTTCACATATGGGTATCGTCGGTACCGACAGAGCCTGCGCGGGAATGCTCCCCAGCGTCCAATTAGAAAGCTTTTGGGAGCATCCCACAGCGCCTGCATGCTGCCTTCCCGCCTTTCCCAACTGTCTCTCTCCAGTTGAGTTTAAAGCTGAGACAAATAGAGGGAGAGAGAAAAAGAGAGAGATAGAGAGATACAACTCCAAGGGGAGATGGGTGGGTTGTGAAGACTAAATTCCTGCTGTTCCAGGAGATCACCTGTTACAGGTGAGTAACTATGCTATCTCCAGGAACAAGCAGGAATGTAGTCTTCACATATGGGGACTCCCTAGCTACAGATGCCAGGGAGAAACCCCAGAGGTTGTGTGCCCTTTTGAAAGGGCTCCACTTCCCCCCATGGATCTCTGGCATCCTACCAGGGATGGTGGGTAGCAGTTGATTAAGTATAGAAAAGGTGTTGAAGAACAGCCTGACCAAACAAGGCATCTCAGCGGGAGTCCTTGTCCAAGCAGTAATGGGCTGTGAAGGTATGAACCAAGGCCCAAGTAGCTGCTCGACAGATGTCGTCGATAGACACAGAGTGAAGATGAGCCATAGAGGCTGCCATGGCTCTCACATTGTGCTCTGTGACATGGCCTTCAAGAGGAAGGTACTTACTCTGATAGGCAAAACATATACACTGTGCAATCCAGTTGGACAGTGTCCTTTTGGAGACTGGAAGTCCTAAATGACTAGGATCAAAAGCAAAAAAGTGTTGAGAGGACTTTCTATGTTGCTGCGTCCTTTGCAAGTAAAAGGCCAAAGCTCTTTTACAGTCCAAAGTATGAAGATTCCTTTCTGCATTAGAAGCATGAGGCCTTGGGAAAAACACAGGAAGGTAAACTGCTTGGTTTAAATGAAAAGGTGAAACCACCTTTGGCATAAAGTGAGGATGAGTCCTAAGGACTACCTTATCATGATGGAACCTTGTATAAGGAGGATCAGCCACCAATGCTTGCAATTCACTGTTGCGACGTGCTGATGTGATTGCAATAAGAAAAATAACCTTCCAGGAAAGGAATTTCAAAGAGGTAGTAGCTAATGGTTCAAAAGGTGGCTTCATAAGCTGCCCAAGAACCAGATTTAAGTCTCATGCCACCGGTTGAATTGTCTGAAGCGGTTTCGGGGGCATCGATGCCGAAAGAAGAGCCGCCAGACTGCATTCAATAGCCAAGAATCTCTGGTCTATCGACACCACCGATGCCTGGGTATCGGTACTGGACAAAGCGGCCGGTACCCCAGAGCATGACACCAGTAGTTCTGCCGATGTTGGGGCCTAGAGAACATCCTGGAGCCCCGATGATGCTTTGGAAGCCAAAGCCTCCCGCCGGGGCAATTTTGCCAGTGTGAGTCCCTCAAGGGCAACGTCAGAGGCATCTTGATACTTAGAAGGAGATCTACCCTTTGAGGACTGGCTAGACTTATGTTTAGTTACCTGAGATCCATGGGAGGAAGACGAAGCCCTGGAAGATGTTGATGCCACAGATGCTGCATTGGAGGGAAAAAGGCTGCTAAGTTTAGCAGCTCGGTTTTGCCGACCCCTCTTCGACATCCTCCCACAGGCAACACACTCTGAAATAGAGTGGTCAGGACCTAAACATTTGAGGCACCACTCATGGGTGTCGGTGACGGAGATGGTACCGCCACACTTGGAACACTTTTTAAAACCCGAAACGGGTTTTTCCATTGTAGGGGAAAGTTGGGACTAGTGCCCAAAATGGCACATGGCACTAGAGGAGAAAAAAGCTGGAAGACTCCAGGAAAAGATTTTTTATTTTTTTTTACAAGGAAAAGAAAGAAAGAACCGGCGGTACCCGTGTAGCGTCGAAGGAAGGCAGACGCAACCACAAAAAAGAAGAAGAAATGGGATATTTTCTACAGTGACAGGAAGTGCGACCTGCCAGCTCCACGGAAAACGAAGAACTGGAGAGAGACAGTTGGGAAAGGTGGGAAGGCAGCACACAGGCGCTGTGGGATGCTCCCAAAAGCTTTCTAACTGGACGCTGGGGAGCGTTCCCGCGCAGGCTCCGTCAGTACCGATGATACCCATATGTGAAAACTACATTCCTGCTTGTTCCTGGAGATTTAAATAAGACTACCAATGTGGACTGGCAAGTGGTTGCAAGTTTTAACAGATAGGTTACTTTAGAAAGCCGGTGCATCCATTCTGTTAAGGTCAATGAAGTGGCACACTTGGAACAACTTCCGCAAGGGCCATGACTCCCTCCCTTTCCTCAGAGGATATCCAATGAGGAAAAATCTGAATGGACCAATATATCCTTCCCAGAGCAAAATGTTTTCATTACGCTTGCATTAGGAAACCGTGTGCTGAGCTTTAGTGCACAGTCCTAAAGCAAGGTTACTGCATTGGCCCCCAATATGGGGCGATGACAACTGCATACAGTACTCAAGGTGCAGTTGTACCAGAGACCTATACAGAGGTATAATGATATTATCAGTTTTATTCTCCATCCCTTTTAAAATAATCCTTAGCATTTTATTTGATTTTTAGCAGCAGCTGCACAATTGAAAATTTTGACGTATTGTTCGCAATGACGCCAAGATTTTTTTTTTAATATTTAAATTTTTATTGAAACGTATAAAATATCATCATTAACAAGAGAAACAGTCCACACATCACAATTGCAAACTCAGATTGTTAAGCTTACATTATTCATACTTACACATATTTCCTATCAACTACCAACCCCCATAACACAAGCAGACAAAATATTCTACTATTCCTCTTGAAATGTTGCTTTCAAGTTAATTAAATACCTAAACAACCACCATCAACGATATAACCCCTCCCATCGTTTCATATCCTTCCCCAAAATCCCCACAATCCCACTCCTCCATTCCTAACTAGCCCTTCCCTCCTCTCCCTCCGTTCCTTCCCTTCCCCCCATCCCCGCACCCACTCCCTCTAAGACACGACATAACTCCCCCCAATTCTGTGATCTAATGTTCTGTTACAATGTACTCAGATGAATTATACTGTCCGTTATGTTCCCTGTAAACCGACTTGACTTGTAGAAAGTCGGTATATAAAAACTGTTAAATAAATAAATAAATTTAGTTCAAACTTATCCCTCTTCTGTCTCCTAGCTGCTGTTAACTGCTCCTTAGAGACAATATATCGAATCCTCCTCTCATAGTATCTAACAGAGGGCACCTCCTTTTATTTCCAGGCTGCCGCCATCTCACTACGTGCTGCACTTAGGCACGCCATCGCCATCCTACACCCCTTCTGCTCTTGCCCTTCCCCCCACCATGACAAAAGAAAAATGCTCGGTGACATGTCCAATCCCATCCCTAACTTTGAGTGTATCCACCTTTGAATCCTTCCCCAATAATCCTGAACCTTTATACATCCCCACCATATATGCCAGAATGTACCCATCTCCCCACATTCTCTCCAACACAAAGGTGTAACCCCTGGATAAGTGTAGTTACTCACCTATAACAGGTGATCTCCGGGAACAGCAGGAATTTAGTCCTCACATATGGGTATCGTCAGTACCGACGGAGCCTGCGCGGGAACGCTCCCCAGCGTCCAATAGGAACGCCATTGGGAGCATCCCTCAGCACATGCACGCTGCCTTCCCGCCTTTCCAACTGTCCCTCTTCAGTTAAGTTTGTAGATGAGTGAAAGGAGAGAGGAAAGAGAGAGAGAGAGAGAGACAACTCCTAGGGGAGGTGGGTGGGTTGTGAGGACTAAATTCCTGCTGTTCCTGGAGATCACCTGTTACAGGTGAGTAACTACGCTATCGCCAGGAACAAGCAGGAATGTAGTCCTCACATATGGGGACTCCCTAGCTGAAGATGCGAGGGAGATAGCCCCAGGAAGGTGCCACCGTCGAAGGTGAGAATCCTTCCTCCCATGGATCTCTGGCATCCCACCAGGGTTGGTGGGTAGGAGTTGGTTTAGGTCTGAAAGAGATTTTGAAGAACAGCTTGGCCAAAGAAGGCATCCAGATGGGAGGCTTTATCTAGGCAGTAGTGGGCTGTGAAGGTGTGTACCGAAGCCCAAGTGGCTGCTCGACAAATGTCATCGATAGACACAGAGTGGAGATTAGCCATAGAAGCTGCCATGGCTCTCACTTTATGAGCTGTGACATGGTCCTGAAGAGGAAGACCCTTACTCTCATAAGTAAAGGATATGCATTGGGCAATCCATTTAGATAAAGTTCTTTTGGAGACTGGAAGTCCCAAATGACTAGGGTCAAAAGCTATAAAAAGTTGTGAGGACTTTCTATGTTGCTGTGTTCTTTGTATGTAAAAGGCCAAGGCCCTTTTACAATCCAAAGTATGAAGGTTTCTTTCTGCATTAGAGGTCTGAGGCCTTGGAAAGAATACAGGAAGGTAAATTAATTGAATTAAATGAAAAGGTGAAACCACCTTTGGCATAAAATGTGGGTGAGTTCGAAGAACGACCTTATCATGATGAAACCTAGTATAAGGAGGATCAGCCACTAAAGCTTGCAATTCACTGATGTGACAGGCAGAGGTGACTGCAATTAGGAAGATGACCTTCCAGGTCAAAAACTTAAGGGCTGCAGTGGTAAAGGCTCAAAAGGCAGCTTCATGAGCTGTCCGAGAACTAAATTTAGATCCCATGCCACCGGTGGTGGTGGCTTAATGGGAGGTTTAGTTAATAAAAGGCCTCTCATAAATCTTGATAGGAGTGGATGAAAGGAAATTGGTTGTCCATTTAGAGGCTTATAAGAAGCTGCAATTGCACTAAGATGGACTCTTACCGAATTGGTCTTTAACCCAGAATTCGATAAGTGAAGGAGATAATCTAGTATCGATTCTAAGGGTATGACCAGGGGGTTTAATCCCCTCTTGGAGCATCATATAGTAAAACGTTTCCACTTAAAGGCATAAGATCTTCTTGTGGAAAGTTTCCTAGAAGCCTGAAGTATATCGTTTACCTGCTGGGACAGGTTGAAATCCTGGAGGTCTAAGCCTTCAGCAACCAGGCCGTGAGGTGCAGGGACTGGGGATTTGGGTGCCATAGCATCCCGTTCTCCTGGGAAAGGAGATCTGGAGCAATGTTCCCTCTAATTTTCTGTAGGCTGTGTGCACATAAAATATCAGCTGTGCAGTTTTTGAAGGAAGGTTAAATTTTTGTGCGCCACATAACGACACTCGGAGTTATATACTTTAAAATTTGACTACACGTCAGAATACAGTATGTACACCACATTGATTGCACTAGAAAATATTGTAGAACTTGTGAAAACCATAAATACACAATAACTTTTCAATTTTAAGAACGTCTGTGTTGTTTTCTATCAGAATCAGAACCATAATTTTTGTGCGCTCTGTTGTAAAGTATGTGCGCTTACTTGGCAAGATGTGTGCGCGCGCACACGCGCACAGCTTAGAGGGAACAGTGATCTGGAGCATGCCCTAACTCCAGAGGTGCCACTTGAGAGAGATGCAGAAGCAGGGAATACCACGTTTGGCGTGGCCATCGTGGTGCTAGGAGGATCATGCGACCCCTGTCTCTCTGAAGCTTGAAGAGTGTTTTGGGGATGAGGGGAATGGGTGGGGAGGCATAAAGGAAGTCCTGACCCCAGTGAAGGAGGAAGGCATCCCTTGCCTGACAGTTGTGTGCTGGAAGTTTGGCATTCAGTGGACTTGCAAAGAGGTCTATGTCTGGAGTGCCCCAGAGATGAAATATCTTCGCCACCTGGCCTAGGTGGAGTGACCACTCGTGAGGTAGCAACACTCGACTGAGTTTATCTGCCCAAAGGTTTTGAATGCCTGGAAGATATACCACTAGAAGGTGAATTTGATGCTCTCTGGCGAGGGCCCATAGTCGTAAAGCTTCATTGCATAACGACAGAGAGCTCATTCCACCCTGCTTGTTCACATAGAACATGGCTACCTGATTGTCCGTCTGGACTAGGATTGTCTTGTAGCTGAGCTGGGCGTGGAACACTCGACGAGCTAAATAAATTGCTTTTAATTTGAGGAGGTTTATGTGTAAACCTACCTCCTGTGGAGTCCAGGTGCCCTGGGTAGAGAGATGATTTAGGTGTGCTCCCCAACCCACCTGTGATGCATCTGTTGTTAGGGTGGCCTGAAAGAGGGGTTGATGGAAAGGAAACCCCAATGTCAGATTTTCTAGTGATTGCCACCATTGGAGGGACAAAATTAGTCATTGAGAGATTGTTATTTTGTCCGACAAATGACCCGTGGCCTGTGTCCATTGTGTGGAGAGGGTCCACTGAGCTGCTCGCATATGGAGGCGAGCATATGGGACTACATGAACTGTGGATGCCATGTGTCCCAGTAACTACAGTAGTTCCCGAGCCATGAGGGAGGATTTGCCTGCTGCTTGGGAAGCTAGCTGCATAATGCGAAGACAGCGGGCTTGTGGAAGAAAAGCCCTTGCCTGTCTGGTATCCAGACAGGCTCCTATGAATTCTAGTCATTGGGAAGGAACTAGTTGAGATTTCAGGAAGTTTATTTCCAATCCCAAGTATTGGAGGATTCGCATTGTACGGGACAGTGCAGTGCTGGCCTCTGCAACTGTGGAGGCTCGAATGAGCCAGTTGTCTAAGTAAGGGAAGACAAAAATCCCCAGGGTTCGTAGAAATGCGGCTACTACTGCCATGGCATTTCGTGAACACCCTTGGTGCTGAAGCCAGACCAAAAGGAAGAACCCTGTACTGGAAATGTCTTCCCCTGAAAAGGAAACGTAAAACTTTCCTGTGATCTGGATGGATGAGCATGTTAGTGTATGCATCCTTTAAGTCTAGAGAGCAAAGCCAGTCCTGGCTTTGAAGGTATGGCAGAAGAGTTCCTAGAGAAATCACTTTGAATTTCTCTTGAAACAGATATTTGTTCAATTCTCTGAGGTCTAGAATGGGTCTGTGTCCCCTTGTTTTCTTTGGAAAAAGAAAATAGCGGAAGTAGAATCCAGTCCCTTGTTGAAAAATGGGCACTTCTTCTATTGCCCCTTGGGCAAGAAGTGTGGAGACCTCGTGATCTAGCAGATTGTCTGCAGAGGTTTGTGAATTGAATTGCTTTAGAATTGTAGGAGGGGGTATGCTGTGAAAATGAACCGGGCTGCAAAGTTCGGTACCCTTTTTTCTTCAGATGCCACATCCATTGCATCGACATCGTCAAGGGCCTCTTCTTCCTCCCATGGATCTCAGGTAAATAAACATAAAAGCCGGTCCTCAAAGGGTAGCTCTCCTGCTAAGCATCGAGAGGCCATTGGCATTGCCCTTGAGGGAACCACACCGGCAAAACAGCCCCGGTGGGAGGCTTCGGCTTCCAAAGCATCGATGGGGCTTCAGGAAGTTCTCGAGGCTTCAACCACACAAGAACTACCTGTGCCATGCTCAGGGGTTTCGGCCGTCCTCACCGGTACCGACACCCAGGCATCGGCAGCGTCAATAGACCAGAGGTTCCTCGCTATTGAGCGCAGTATCGCAGCTCTTCTTTCGGCTGTGGTACCGGTGGTCCCAAGGGCACCGGTGCCGACATCGACACCGATGCCAGTACCTACATAAGAACATAAGACATGCCATACTGGGTCAGACCGAGGTCCATCAAGCCCAGTATCCTGTTTCCAACAGTGGCCAATCTAGGTCATACGTACCTAGCAATATCCCCAAAAGACACAGGTTCCACAATGCTTGTACTGGGTCAAGCATTGATATCCTGGGTCCCTTTTTAATAGTGGTTAATGGACCTTTCCTCCAGGAACTTGTCCAAACCTTTTTTAAACCCAGCTATACTAACAGCCCTTACTACATCCTCCGGTAACAGATTCCAGAGTTTGATTACACGTTGAGTGAAAAAATATTTTCTCTTACTTGTCTTAAATAGTTTACCCTGTAGCTTCATTACATGTCCCCTAGTCTTTCTATATTCTGATAGCGTAAACAATTGATCCACGTTTATCCGTTCCACTCCATTCATTAATTTATAGACCTCTATCATATCTCCCCTAAGTCGTCTCTTTTCCAGGTTAAAGAGCCCTAACCTTTTTAGCCTCTCTTCATAGGAGTAGCCTTCCATCCCCTTCACCAATTTGGTAGCTCTTCTCTGTACATTTTCTAATAACGCTATGTCCTTTTTAAGATACGGTGACCAGAATTGCACACAATATTCAAGGTGCGGTCGTACCATGGAGCGATACAGAGGCATTATAATATCCTTTGTTTTATTCTCCATCCCTTTCCTTATGATACCTAGCATTCTATTTGCTTTCTTGGCCGCCGCTGCACACTGGGCGGAGGGTTTTAACATGTTATCCACGATGACTCCTAAATCTTTTTCCTGGGTGGTGGTTTCTAGTGTGGAGCCTTGCATCGTGTAACTATAGTGTGGGTTGTTCTTTCCTAGGTGCATAACTTTGCACTTGTCCACATTAAATTTCATCTGCCATTTGGATGCCCAGTCTTCCAATTTATCCAGATCCTCCTGCAGTTTTCCACAATTCTCTTGGGTTTTAACAACTTTAAACAGTTTTGTGTCATCTGCAAATTTGATAGCCTCACTAGTTATTCCCTTTTCCAGGTCATTTATGAATATGTCAAAAAGTAGCGGACCCAGTATAGATCCCTGGGGTACTCCACTATTCACCTTTTTCCATTGGGAATATTGGCCATTTAGACCTACCCTCTGCTTTCTATCTTTTAACAAGTTCCCGATCCACAATAGTACACTGCCTCCTATCCCATGACTTTTTAGCTTCGCCAAAAGTCTCTGATGGGGGACCTTGTCAAAAGCTTTCTGAAAGTCCAGATACACTATATCAACCGACTCACCTTTGTCTACCTGTTTATGCACACCTTCAAAAAAACATATCAGATTAGTAAGACAAGATCTTCCTTGTCTAAAGCCATGTTGGCTGTCTCCCATTAGGCCATGACTATCTACATGCTGTGTAATTTTGTTCTTTATGATGGTTTCTACCATTTTCCCTGGTACTGACGTCAGGCTCACCGGTCTGTAATTTCCCGGGTCACCCCTGGAACCCTTTTTAAAAATTGGTGTTATGTTGGCGACCCTCCAATCTTCAGGTATTAAAGATGATTTTAATGAAAGTTCACAGATTACCAATAGCAGGTCTGCAATCTCATATTTCAGTTCTTTCAACACTCTGGGATGTATACCATCCGGTCCAGGTGATTTGCTACTATTCAGTTTATCAAATAGTTGTAATATATCTTCCCGGTGTAGCGATATTTCTCTCAATTCCTCTGCAGTATCACCTTTAAATACCACTTCAGTCTTGGGTAACATCCCTACATCTTCCTCAGTAAAGACCGAAGCAAAGAATTCATTCAGTCTCTCTGCTATAGCCTTGTTTCCTCTTACTGCCCCTTTTACCCCTCTATCATCTAATGGTCCAATTGACTCTCTCACAGGCCTTTTGCTACGAATGTACTTGAAAAAGTCTTTATTTCGTGTTTTTGCTTCCGTAGCAAGTTTCTTCTCAAATTCCCGCTTTGCCTGCCTTATCAATGCTTTGCATTTAACTTGCCAGTGCTTGTGCTGTTTTCCAGTTTTCATCATTTGGCTTTTTTTCCATTTACTGAAGGTTGCTTTTTTGGCAGCAACAGCCTCTCTGACCTCACCTTTAAACCATGCTGGCAGTTTTTTGGACTTTCTTCCACTTTTCTTAATGCGTAGAATACAGCTGGTCTGGGCTTCGAGGATAGTATTTTTAAATAACACCCAAGCTTGCTGTAAGTCTTTAACCTTTGGAACTGCTCCTTTTAGTTTTTTCCTAACTATATTCCTCATCCTATCATAGTCTCCCTTTTGAAAGTTAAAAGGTAGTACTGTGGATGCCTTTACTATCTGTCCTCCACTAATTAAATCAAACATGATCATACTATGATCACTATTGCCAAGTGGTCCCAACACCCTTATTTCTTGCACCAGATCTGGCGTTCCACTAAGGACTAGGTCCAGTATGGCTTCCCCTCTGGTCGGTTTATGAACCAGCTGCTCCAAGAAGCAGTCATTTATTCCATCTAGAAACTTTATCTCTTTAGCTTGTTCTGCTGTGACACTGACCCAGTCGATACCGGGGTAATTAAAATCACCCATTATTACTACTCTGTTGTGACTTTTGTTAGCTTCCTTGATTTCTTTGAGCATTTCATCATCCATTTGTTCATTCTGGCCAGGTGGTCGATAGTATACTCCCACTGCCATCACCTTCCCCTTCATAAATGGAATTTCAATCCATAGAGATTCTACAGCAAATTTTGTTCCCTGCAAATCTTTAATCCTTTCTGACTCAATGCCCTCTCTAACATAGAGCGCAACTCCTCCACCAATTTGATCAGCTCTATCATTACGATATAGTTTGTATCCAGGTATCACAGTGTCCCACTGGTTATCCTCCTTCCACCATGTCTCTGAGAGTGCAATCATATCTAACCTCTCATTTAGTGCTATATATTCTAACTCTCCCATCTTATTGTTTAGACTTCTAGCATTGGCATACAAGCATTTTAGAGACTGTATTTTATTCATATTAATCTGGCTATTGGTAGGCAGGGGTAATTTGGAATCTTTATGCTCTGTCTGCTCCTTACTCAAGGGCATTTGGGCTACTATACTCCCTTTTGGAACCTCACTGCTTTTGGTAGTATCCTTCAAGGATACCTTCGTCCGAACCATGCACTCCTGGGTGACTGTCGGCTTTCCCCTATTTTCTAGTTTAAAAGCTTCTCTATCTCTTTTTTAAAGGTTAATGCCAGCAGTCTGGTCCCATCCTGATTAAGGTGAAGCCCATCCCTTCGGAAGAGCCCCCCCCCTTTCCCCAGAATGTTCCCCAGTTCCTAACAAATCCAAAACCCTCATCCTTGCACCATTGTCTCATCCACGCATTGAGACTCCGGAGCTCTGCCTCTCTTTTGGGTCCTGCACGTGGAACAGGAAGCATTTCGGAGAACGCTATCCTGGAAGTTCTGGATTTCAACTTCCTACCTAAAAGCTTAAATTTAGCCTCCAGAACTTCCCTACCACATTTTCCTATGTCATTGGTACCAACATGTACCAAGACAGCAGACTCCTCCCCAGCACTATCTATGATCCTATCTAGGTGGTGCGTGAGGTCCGCTACCTTCGCACCAGGCAGGCATGTTGCCAGGCGATCCTCACGTCCACCAGCCACCCAGCTATCTACATTCCTAATGATTGAATCACCAACTATAACAGCTGTCCTGACCCTCCCCTCATGGGGACATGGCCCTGGAGAAACGTCCTCAGTGCGAGAGGGTTTTACATCACCTGGAGGACAGGTCCTAGTTACAGGATCACTTCCTGCCACACCAGGGTGATGCTCTCCTGTCACGTGACCTCTCTCCTCCATGGCAACAGGGATGCTGCCAGACTGGAGGTGGGACTTCAGGACTATATCCCTGTAGGTCTCGTCCATGTACTTCTCTGTCTTTCTTATGTCTTCCAGGTCTGCTACTCTAGCCTCTAGAGAACGGACTCGTTCCCTGAGAGCAAAGAGTTCTTTGCATTTAGTGCATACGTAAGACCTCTCACCAACTGGGAGAAAATCATACATGTGACACTCAATGCAAAAGACCGGAGAACCCCCATCTCGTTGCTGGACTTCTGTCTGCATCTTAGTTTAAAGCTTGTGTTTAGGTCTTTTAAATTCTGTATACACCGGTACAGACACCAGTACCGACACCAGCGATGCCGGTACCGACGGTACCAGCTCCGGTGGGAACCCTTCCCATGCCATCTCTGGCTGGAGTGGACAAAGCGGTACCGGGTCACCTCGGTACCAACTTTGATCGGTACTGGGATCATGCTTTGCAAGAGCATTGGAGTCAGGAATACTTCAATTCCTCCGATTCCGAAGACTCTGACAATTCTGTTGCTCTTCCACCCCCTGCTCATCCTCACCTTCATCACTTCGGTCTTATCCACATTAATTTTAAACCCTGATACAGCCCCAAAACTCTCTACCTCCTTCATCATTTCTGGTAACGACTCCTGTGGTCTACTAAGATATAATAAAATGTCATCCGCATACAATGATATCTTGTGGCTCATCCCTCCCCCATCTAACCCCAGGATCTTCCCATTGACCCATATCCTCTCCGCTAACGGCTCTACTACCATCGCAAATAGCAGCAGCGACATTGGGCACCCTTGCCTGGTCCCTCGCCCTAATCCAAAATCCCTCGAATACTGCCCTTTAATTTTAACCCGCGCTCGGGGTTCAGCATATAATCCCCTTACCCATTTCTCAAAATTTGGACCACATCCCATTTCCTTCACCACCCTCACTAAGAACCCCCAATGGACCCTATCGAAGGCCTTCTCGGCATCTATTTACATCAACAAGAAGTCTTCCTGACCCTGCCCTGCCTCCCAAATCACCTCAATTGCCCTTTTGATATGGTCCGCTGCCTGTCTTCCCATAATAAATCCCGCTTGATCTTCCTTTATTATACCCGCTAACCATGGTGCTAACCTCCCTGCCAAAATCTTTGCCAGGATTTTAACATCAACATTAAGTAGGGAAATAGGGTGATACGAACTACAGCTCAGAGGATCCTTCCCTGGCTTAGGCAGGATAGTGATCCCTGCGGTCAACATTTCCGGCGACAGCTCCCTACATTCTTCCAATATCCCATTAAAAACCCTACCCAGAATTCCCCCTATCTCCCCCAAAAATAACTTATAAAAGCTTCCTGGAAGCCCATCTAAACCCGGAGCCTTTCCCCCCACCATCCCTCCCACCGCCTTCCCAACCTCTTCTCCTAAAATTCTTGCTTCCAGACCTTCTTGTGCTTCTTCCGGTATTTCTAATAACTTTCCCCCTTCCAAATACCTCCCAATCTGCTCCTCCCCAATCCCTTCTTCCCCCATATACAATTCTTGATAGTATTCCATAAATTGCTCTCTAATCTCCTCATACCCCCTACACACCTCCCCTCCCTTCCCCTTTATCTGATATATCATTGAGGCGATTTTCCGTTGCCTCAGTCTTCTTGCTAGCAGTCTGCCCAATTTATTACCAAACTCATAATACACCTGCTGTACTTGCTTCAGAGCAAAGGCTACTTGCTCCACCTGCAATGCCTGCAACTCCCCCCTTACCCTCTCCACCTCCCTCCGATCCCTCTTCGCCCCAGTCTGCTGATATTTCCCCTCTGCCTCCTTGAGCGCATTACTCAACTCCCCCTCCTTTAGTATCCTAGCCTTTTTCTTCCTTGCCCCCCTCATAATGAACCTCCCCCTAATATAAGCTTTCAACCCTTCCCATAGCATTACCTCCGACACCTCTCCATTATCATTATAGGCAAGATACTCCTTTATAGCCCTTCGTACATCCTCCACCACCTTCCTACTTTTAAGCAGACTCTTATTTAATCTCCAAAATTTTGTCCCCCCAGCCTCCCACTTCTAATTCCCACTTCTACTAATCCGTGGTCTGACCACCCTATCGGCGCTATGCTCCCTTCAACAACCTCCAACATCCATTCCTTATCCACCAAAATTATATCAATCCTACTCCAACTATTATGGGGCGCTGAAAAAAATGTATCCTCCCTCTCTCCCGGACGTAACTCTCTCCAGGAGTCTACCAGATTATATTGTCTCATCAACTGTTTTAACCCTTGTCTATTTCTCCTCCCCCCGTCTACACCTTCCGCATCCCTATCCACCTCCGGGGCCAATACTACATTAAAGTCCTCCCCCCCATAATAAGTTTCCCATGTACTTCCTCCTCCAATTCATCCCCTTCCAGAATGCTACCTGATTCCCATTTGGACCATACACTGACACAATAACAGTATCTTCTGTCTCCAGCTTCCCCTTGATCCCCACTACTCTCCCTTTTGAATCCCTAAAACTTCCCTTCACCTGAATCCCACTACCCTCCCGCACTAATACAGCTACTCCCCCTTTCTTTGCCCCCTCATTATTACAGGATTACAACTGGTCCAGGAACCTCCTATTCCTCATTCTCCCCACATCCGTTCTTCTCAGATGTGTTTCCTGCACTAACACCATGTCCCAATGTTTCTTTTGAGCCTCCCTATATAACAGGCTACGCATGACTCTTAGCATTTACTGATCCAATCCGAATCATGTTCCTTATCCCTTCCCTCTCCCCCTGCCTACCCCCCACTGTGATGTGCCTATCCTCCCTTCCCCCCACGCCCCCTCTCCTCCCCACCATCCCATCCCTCCCTCCCTCCCCCTTCCCTCCCTCTCCATCTCTTCTACCTTCCCCACCTTCCTTCCGAGTGCGTCCTGTCCTGTCCCATTACCTTTCCCCTTCATGTAAACCCCCCATATCCTCCTCCAGATATCCCCTTCCCCATGCCCCCACTCAACTCCCCTCCCCTGCCCTTCTACAGCCCCCTTTCCCTGCCCCTCATACCCCTTTTTATCATCATCATCCACCCCTCCCTCCTCCACAACTCTTTAAGACCAGTGTCCAGAGTCCACAATGCAAGAGAGCTCCACCACCTTAACACCAGTGGTTACATTTACACTCTCTCTCACCTGCCAGCCCTCTCAAATGTCCTCCTCCACTTGCGGTGTCTTCTTTTCCTGGGGCAACCTTTTCAGCCTCTTTCCCTTCTCTCCTACTCTCTGCCATTGCGAGCTGACTTGCGTTTTGCCCTCCGCACCTTTATTATGCATACTCCGATCTCTCTCTGCTGCTTTTGAAAGGCCCTCACATCCCAGCTCTTGCAACACAGTCCATGCTTCTTCCGCTGTTTTAACCTTCCAGGAGACCCCTTTTATCGTCATCAATAATCCGAATGGGAACATCCATCTATATCGCAGGCCTTTCCCTCGCAGGTAAGCTGTGACCTCCTTCAAGTTTCTCCGCCACTCTAATGTGCCCCGGGACAGGTCGTTAAAGATTTCCACCTCACAGTTTTCCCAGGCACTGGAAATATTTCCTCGCCGTATTCAACATTCGTTCCTTGAGGGGGTAGCTACTCATGCACACAATGTATCTTGTGCCTGCTTCTCTCTCCGCGGGCCCAGACTCCTATTTGCTCTTTCAATTCCCACCACTGCTTCTCGACTTTCCCCTCCTTCCTCCATTTGCAATATGTGCACGCACAAACGCTGAACAGCCTGCCCACAATCCTTGTAGGCTTCTGCCTCCGGTACCCCTCGGATTCAAAGGTTGCTCCTCCGCGCTCTGTCCTCGATCTCCTCTAATTTCTCCTGCATCTCCACTTGCTGGGCCTTACGTTTACCCTGCTCCACCGCCATTTCTCTCAGCTCTGCTTCATGCTGATCCACATGGCCTTCCACATCCTCTACACGCTGTCCCAAACAGCCCATATCTTTCTGAATAGTCAGCAGTGTTTCTTTCAAATCCTTTTGCATCTCTTTCAACTTCACGTGCATTTCCGCCTTAAACACTTTCAGCCATGCTTTCAGCTGCAGTCCTTCACTCATTATCTTACTTCCATCTTCCTCCTCCTCCACTCTCTCCAACGCATCATCGTCCTCCGAGCCTCCCGATTCCACCACCGCATTCAGCTCTTTGCGCGCATACGCGGATTGAAAACCCGCTAATTTTTTTCTCGCCGACATGGCAATGAAGGGTGTCCTACTCCCTTCCACCTTTATATTCGGGGAACTCCTTAAATAGTGCAAATTCTGCAGGACTCAGGCGGAGCTAGGCTACTCTGCCGCCATTAGCTCCTTGACGTCACCGGAAGTCTCCCAAGATTTTTTTTTTTTTTGAGTGGCGATGCCAAACTCAGAACTCAGCATTTTGTACTTGTAGCTGGGATTATTTTTTCCTATATGCATCACCTTGCACTTGTCCACATTAAATTTCATCTTTTATTTAGATACTCAGTCTTCTACTGTCACAAGATCCTTTTGAAAATCCTCGCATTCCTCTGCATTCCAGATCATTTATGAATTTATTAATCAGCACAGGTCCTAATATAGACTCTTGGGGCACTCTATAAATGACCTTTCTGCTTTTGCATAACTGACCATTTAACCCTACTGTCTGTTTCCTATCTTTTAGCCAGTTCGTAATCCAAATAAAGGCAACACCTCCTAGCCCATGACTCTAATTTCCTAAGGAGTCTCTGATGAGGGACCTTTTCAAATGCATTCCGAAAATCGAAATACACTTTATCAACTGGTTCACCATTATAAAGTTATTTGTTTACATCTTCAAAAAAAATCTAGCAAATTGGTAAGGCAAAACTTGTCTTTGGTGAACTCTGGCTACCTCATTCTCATTAAGACATCTCTATCTTTATGGTCAGTATTTTTTTTTTTTTTAGCATAGCTTCCACCCAGGGCTGGTGCAAGGATTGAAGGCACCCTAGATGAGCTCGCCATCATGCTGACCCCCCCCCCCACTCCCCACTGCAGCTCCTCTCCGGTGAGAGAGTCTGAAGTGGCAGCAATAGGCACCTCCAGAATGTCGATGCTCTAGGCAATTGGCTAGTTCACCTGATGGTAGCAATGGCCCTTCTTCAACAATTTTGGCCAGCACCAAAGTCAGGCTCATTGGTCTATAGCTTCCCAAATCATCGCTGGTGATTTCTCCTTAACTGGCCCTGACTGGATGAGCAGCTATCTAAAATTCACCACCTACACATGTAGATGCCAGCAAGTATCTACATGTTGTAAAATTGGCAAATATGTCTAGACATGACACACAAAGCACCGAGTGAAGATGCTGCTTTAAACCACATGTAGATTTTTAAACCTGCTCTTCCCGCTTGGCATCTCAGCAAGTACATGTGCATTTACCAGCCTCTGCAGAGGTATTTTACAAAAGGCTGTGCATTCATGGCTTTGTACAAGGACTCTTAGATTGTAAACCATCTTTGCAATGGGCCCTATCAACTGTACCTGAAATTATAAGCTGCCTTGTAAAAGCAAATAATAGCAATTAAACTCCAAATCAAATCCAATCTCACATCTAATGTAGAGTCAGAATTAAATGCTCCCTGTGTTCTGTGGACTAAATTGTTTTGTGCTGTTCATGTAGCCTGACAGTCTTTGAATCTCATTCCGAGTGCTGCCTACTGCCCTATAAATTTATTGCATTAATGCACAACGCAAAGCAATACAGGGGAGAAGCGCCCTAACAAAAGAGCACAATACCCAAGGTCTACTTCAAGATCTGAAAGATCTGATTCATTAAAGAAATTGTAGTTTCTAAGGAACTAAAACTGTGACAGCAGCTACAATCATAGGTATCGCCACCTCACTGAGAACTCAACTGACTGAGTTAAAAAAGAGAATATGTCAAATTCATTAAATAGAGCCCTACCTTCTATTACTGCCAGTTATCTTATACTATATCATATGATATTAAACAAGCAAATGAACATTTTCATATTATCTGAAACTCTTAATACTCTCCTCTGCACATTATTGGCAGGGACCAATCCAGAAAGAGCATGGCATTGCTGTATTCTATACAGCTAAATATAAAAATGCATACATTGCTTTTTGTACATACAGGGAAGGTGTACCAGCACTGTATATACCTTGTACAGTGCTGCATATGCCTTGTAGCACTACAGAAATGATTGGTAATAGGACAAGGATTGCCCTATCGGGGGATTGGGCATCCCCCAGTGTGCCGTGGTGTAAACAATAGATCCACTCCCAGTCTGTCCTCTTAAAGGTGCATGGGGTTTGCAGGTCAGCAGTACAGAAACAGCTGTCAGCCCATGCCTTTAGGGCAGACTCAATGGGGGAGAGTACTGCTACTGCAGTTTGTTTGCATTAAATAGCGGCATTGTTCACGAGGCCGGGCATGGAGCATTAAAGCTGGAGCAATAGAGGTTACATTATTAAAATTATGTGGGAAGGGGAAGGGAGAGAGAAACTGAAGAGAGAACAGGGGCAGAGGACAGCATCCTCATGATCAAGCCAATTTTTTGGTCACAATCCACCCCTAGTATCATATGCAATTTACCCTTCACTGCCAAGGCCGCTGTGGTCTGCTGCTCTCCACACACACAAGTATAATCTCCAGCATCCTTCACATCTAGGTCCTGGATCACCAGCTCAACAACAGGACCCTGCTGCCTGATTTTATATTTGTCACTTGGTCTGAGTGTCCTCTGTCCCTTCTTCCACTCCACCGGAGTAGTGGCCTTGGTGAGCTCACAGCGCAGGGTGGCTGTTCCACCTTCTGTGGAATCTTCACTCTTCATTCCCACCTTGAAAAGTGCAGGAAGTTCTGAAGGATGGAAAATGGATGAACAGTACATCAAAATGCAAAGGTAGAGAACTAGTACTCTAAACTACTGTACCTGAATGTAACTCGCCTTGAACTGCTACTGGGAAAGTGTGAGCTAAATGCTAATAAATAAATAAACAAACTACAGCATGTTCTCATGTTCAATAATTGGGGGACAAGGAGTGGGGAAAAAAGGGCAAGAAGGTGTATGCTTAAACAAGCAAGCAGTGTTTGGATGCCTCACTGAAATGAAATTCACTCTTAATCAAGCTGACGGCCAAATAACGAGAATTTCTGGTAACAGGGCAGCCATTGAACACGCAGTAAGAACACAGGCATGATTAAATATATGAGGTTAGAGCAAGGGATTTTCTATCCAGTTCTCGGGGCACACCTTGCCAGCCAGATTTTCATGATAACCACAATGAATATGCATGAGCAAAATTTGCATACAATGGAGGCAGTGCATGCAGATCTCTTTCATGCATAATCATTATGCTTATCCTGAAAACCTAACTGGCTAGTTATGTCCTGAGGACTGGGTTAAGAACCTCTGGTTAGTAGTATAAAATAGAAGAAAACAATGCAAAGTTCCGAGAGAAAAATAAAACATTCCCTTCTGATCCTTTATTTTGCCTCATTGCCAGAGCCATTGTGTTCTCTCTGCAAGCACAGGTTTAATCTCCAGAGCTCTTCACTTTTTACCTATAGATTTCCAGGTCAGCAATGCTATCCTCTTGCCTTATTTTGTATTAAACTGCAAAGTGTTTTTTGCAAAAAGCATACTCATGCACAAAACACTTGGAAGCATGCAAAAAAAGGTGAAATTTTGGCGTTTTGCACATTCTTTTCAAATTTAGGCCCATCCTCATAGTCAACTTCCATGTGTCATCTATTAGGCTTGAAAGTTTATTTTTGCCAATTAGATTTATTTGGTCATCTTAGGAACAAAATCTGTTATGAAAGTTTGCTATCCAGCTGATTTACATGGGTGGCAAACTTTGGCTGCTAACTCATGGGATATCCTATGCGTTAGTACATTGGCCTCTTAGCTTCAGCATCCTTCCAATCCACTAGAACAGCAACCTTGGTCAGAAGAACAGTGGTAAACAAGCCAGATCAGGAGAAAAAAATATAAGAAAAGTTTGTGTAAGGATGCAGGAATGAATTCTTAGTTTGGCCCTTGCATGTCAAGTAGAGGAAGTATACAACATGAACCCCAAACATGACTTCTTCTTACCCTTCACTGTCAAGGTTGCTGTCGTCTGTTGCTCGCCACAAACACAAGTGTAATATCCAGTATCTTTCACATCAAGGTCATGGATTATCAACTCAGCAATGGAACCTTCCTGTTTCATTTTGTATTTATCACCTGACTTGAGTGTCCTTTGCTCCTTCTTCCATTCCACTGATGCAGCTTTGGTAAGCTCACAGTGCAGAGTGGCTGTCCCACCTTCATTGACATCTTCACTTCTCAGTTCTTGACTGAAAAGTGCAGGGAGGGCTGAGGAATGCAACATGAAGAAGGTGGGTATCAGAAGCCAGAAAACCTTGGAAACTTCTTGTTCAGAATTTACTTCCAGGTTGTGAATACACATTTAAGATACTGCAATGTGCAACTCCACAATGCAGAGCTGGCCCAAGGTTTTATGCCACCGAGGCAGAAACCCTGGCCGCACCCCCCCCCCCCCCCCACCACTGATTCCGTCTTGGGGAGAAGCGGGCAGCAGTTGCAGCAGTATTTTAAAAGCGGTAGTACAAAGCCGCTCACCTGGGTCAGCCATCCTCGGTGGCTGCCTAGCTCACCTAGTAGATAGGCCAGCCCTGCCCCAATGTCACTGTAAATTCAGAGACTAACCAAGAGCAGTTAGGAGGACAAATTCCCTAAACCTTATAGCGATAAAGTCAAGAGCAATTATGTATATAAAGAGACACCAATGCATTACAGTACATAAGAACTGCCATAATGGATGAGACCAAAATTCATCAAGCCCAATATCCTGTTTCCAACAGTGGCCAATCTAGGTCACAAATACTTGTCAGGTTCCCAAAAGGCAGACAATAAGAAATAAACGGCCCGATTTTGATCTTGGCGGTGTTATGCGCCACACTGGCGCATAGCCCACTCCCCTCCTGCCTAAGCCGAATTTTCCATGCCAGAATCATATGCAGCCCCAGCATCGAAAATCTGGTTATTGCTGCACAGCTAGGAGGCTGCAGGAACTACCCGTGTAGCAACAATTTTCGATGCTACATGGTTAGCCCCAGATAGGCGAGAGTTTCCCTCCCGCTTTGACCCGGTGAAAAGCGGGATATAAATACAGTTAAATAAATAAATAAATAAATAAAATAAAATAAATAAGGCGCAGAGCGCTAACCGTGTAGCATTGGAAATCAGCGCCATGGCCACCTCCGCACCGCCCCAGAACGTCCCTGACATGCCCTGATGCTAAATGCATAGGATCAGGGCGCGTAAGGGACAAACCAGGGAAATTTCAAAGGCAGTACCTGTGTAGATGCCTTCGAAAATTCTCTGTTAAGGCATTTATATGGGTAACCAGAGCAGTTACCCAGGTAAATGCCTTCAAAAATCGGGCCCAAAGTTTTTTAAACATTTGAAGCTTATAAACCACCTTTCTGGCCCTCCAAAGGACACCTCCATGAGCCAAACAGCTGAGAATGTGGCTCTCCAGAAAAGGAATTTCAGTTAATAGGAGGGTCACCAACCAGAGCAACAAGAAGAGAAGGGAAAACATACAGAAAACATGAAATGTGACAGCATCATGCCTAAGATGATAAAGCAGCACGTGCGAAACAGTATAGTTGATCAGTTACCATTCACAGTCAGGGTTGCTGAGGTCTGCTGGTCTCGACATGCGCAACTATATTCTCCAGCATCTTTCACATCAAGAGCATTGATTACCAATGCAGCAATGGGACCCTCCTGTACCATTTTAAACTTGTCGCTCGGTTTAAGTACTCTCTGTCCCTTCTTCCACTCCACGGAGGCAGTGGCCTTGGTCAGTTCACACTGAAGAGTCACTGACCCACCTTCGGTTTCTTCCTCATTTTTCAATTCTTCTTTAAAAAGCACAGGAAGCTCTGGGGAGACACAGGATGCAAAAAAACAAACACTGACATCTATAAGCTCATTACAATAGGGTGTCTTTTTCTTTGCTGATTAAGAGTGAGATGGAAAAAATAAGAAAGGATGACAGATTTACTGTAGGGAGCATTAGCTGAGACTAGTAATCCTAAAGGCAAGCTTCATATCACACAACTCCCAACAACACTGGAAATTTTAAGCAAAGGGACATGCAGTGAGGAGTCATGGACAAGGCAAGCATGAATTTAATTATATAATTAAAGAGGATAACACCGCTTAGCATCACAAAGAAAGGAAAATAAAGGGGGCAGCTAATCCCGAGCACGTTTAATCATTTACAGTCAAGACTGCCATACTCCGCTCCCCACACACACACACAAATGTAATCTCCAGTGTCCTTAATATCAAGGTCATGGATTATCAGCTCAGCAATGGGACCCTCCTTCCTCATGTCATACTTCTTATTCGATTTGTGGGCCCTGTGTTTTTAACTCTACTCCATTGGAGCAGAGGTGACCTTGGTCAGTTCACAGTGCAGAGTGGTTGTTCCACCTTCCATAGCTTCCTCATTCTTTAGCTCTTCTTTGAACAGTGCAGGATGCTCTGAAGAACATTAAGAGCATAGCATCCATAAATCCAAACCAATAGCATGTTTACCATGTGTCCTCCCCTCCTCTTCCTTCTGTCAGATAGTGATTTATCAACCAAGGGCGCTTCACACAACGTGAAGGCAATACCTCTTCTACTAGCAAGAGAAGAGTCTAATACAATTGGGAGGATAAAAGAAGAGATTATGTGAAACTAAGGCCCTCTTTTACTAAAGTGTGTTTAAAGTTTGCAAAATGAACATGCGGTAACTGCGTTAATTGCTGGGGACGTACCCAGCCAGGGGCGGCCTGAGGAATATACAGAGGGATGCAGGGCTGCTTGCAGAGGCTCATTGCCGGGCCTTATTTGAATAAATCAGTAGCAGCTGAGAACAGGGCCAAAAAACCCAGTTGTTCGGTGGTAAGGCTGGCCCTGCGCCCAGCATCTTTCCATACATTTAACGCAGAAACAATACACTTACTGCGTATTAGCCGCATTGCAGATAACGTGGATGCACCTAATGCCACCTACTGAGATAGTGTTGAGTGCTCCATGATAACAGTTAACATGCAGTACTGTATCACATGTTAAGCATAAGATGCTGTCCCCAACCCAATCCATGTTTGCTAGTTAGTGCTGACATTAGTGTGGGCTAAGAATCAAGCCACCATGCTAACAGCACATGCCAATTCTCGCATTAGCTGCTTTTATAGTAAAAGGGGCCTAAGAGCTATGTTCAAAATATAAGGGAACACAAAAGAAGAGCATGTTAATCGATGTTACAGGAAAAATATTTTTACACTGTAAATAAATGCTTTTTGCTAGAATGCCTGGGAATATGAAACCTATATAAAAAATTCCCATGAACGATGGAAGACCGAAACATGACAGCAATGCATGAAATGGAACACATGAGTATATTACTGCTTGTGTTATTATTAGGTAGGTTTCAAACACCATGAGTAATGGTTTACCCTTCACTTCCAAGGTAGCTGTGGTTTGCTGCTTGCCACAGACACAAGTATAGTCTCCAGCATCTTTCACATCTAGGTCATGGATCTCCAGTTCAGCGACGGGACCCTCTTGCTTCATTTTATATTTGTCACTTGCTTTGAGTGTCCTGGGGCCCTTCCTCCACTCCACAGCACTGGCCTTGGTCAGCTCACAGTGCAGGGTAACCGTCTCACCTTCAGCCACTCTCTCCTTCTTCAGTTCTTCTTTGAAAAGTGCAGGGAGGACTGGGGAATATAACATAAATAGGCAGGGTATCAGAACCCACAAATTCTCAGTTGTACCTTTATTTTTCTGAATTTGGGGCTGCAATGAATAAGATGGCAACAATAATGCTTAGAGTTCTAGAAAATAATTTGATTCTAAACTAGAACACTTTTTCACAATACAAGAGGTGTACCAAAGGTATTTGGAATGCAACAATGGTAACAGAATTTGATATCTTTAAGGAGCGCAGACACAATGTGCATCTATGCTCTAAGCACACCATAATAATTAATTTCCTTGAATTAGGGATACGGGTGCATGTTTTCTCCAGATAAGGAAAGGCAGATAGTGTGGAGAAGTAGGTGGTATAGGAGAGGTAGTATTTCTGCTTAGCCAGAAGACAGCAACAGATAAAGATATATAAGGGCAGGGAAGTGTTTTCAGTTGAAGAGTAACATAGGGAAGAAGAATAGCAAGAGAGGAGTCCAGAAACGTCAAAGGATGAGAGAGGGGACAAAGAAAAGAAAAGAAATGTCCTGAAACTGCTGGACAGACAGAGAACTGCTAGCCCCCTTCACAAGGAGATGAGTCCCCCAAGCGAGAAGGAAATTCTTAGAAAGGTTCTGAGCCTTATTGCCCATACCATTCATAGTTATATGAACATTTCAAATATGAAAGCATACCATAACAGCTCTGTTGAAGCTCTGATCTTTGGATGATAGCTACTGACCATTTTTCCCCCCAATAAAAGTACAGTTTTTCTGGGAACCACAAGAAAGTTGTATGGCGTTTTTCTTTTACGTGTGGGTTGCAGAGGCGCTGTATTATATTTTTGCTAGTATTATGATTTAATTTGCCTATTTTCACGTTTATCTCACCGTTCTATTTATGTATTAAACTGATATTTGGTCATTTTGATGTTGTTACTCTGTTACTACAATTAAGTTGCCTATATCAAGCTACAGCTGTTGAATAGTGCCTTGGGTGAATCTCCTTATAAAAGCAGTTAATAAACTTTAATAAACAAACAGAGATATTGGGAGGCCCAGCAGATAATTCCATCCTTTCAGGGGGGAATCCTGTTTGGCTGTCCAATTGTTTGAGTGGCTTGGATACCTGGGGGGAGGCTACAACCAGAAGGCTTGGAACGTGATGCTCACGAAAGTAAATCCTAAGTAATCTGAAGAACACCAGAGAGAGGCACAGCAACAGTAGACACAAACAGAAAGGAAATAGAAAGATGAACATTCATAGGATATTTTACCCTTCACTGCCACAGCTGCTGTGGTCTGCTGCTCCGAACAAACACAGGTATAATCTCCAGCATCTTTCTCTTCTAGGTTACAGATTACCAACTCAGCAATGGGACCTTCCTGCCTCATTTGATATTTGTCACTTGGTTTAAGTGTCCTTGGTCCCTTCTTCCACTCCAGTGAAGCAGCAGCTTTAGTAAGTTCACAATGTAGAGTGGCTGTTCCACCTTCTGTGGCTTCCACATTCTTCAGTTCATTCTTGAAAAGCGCAGGAAGCTCTAGGGAATGTGGAATGATAAAGAAGTCAAACAAAATCCATGAATTTACAGTAGAACTACAGATCATCCTCCTATGTTGCACAAGGACATATAAATATTTTCTACCCTAATCTCATACATTTCTTTTCATGACCTGAGTGTTATACCTCTATTTCTTGCAGTGTAGTTGTTTTTATCATACTTTAAAGTACACATAGTACAGCACTAATGAACAGATAACATGACCATTACATTCACTATGCACAGCCATCCCAAAGCTCATTTTCCCACCTTTCACATCCTCCAACCCTTTATACCCTACACACTGTCCCTTATAGAACATATTTTCATTAATTCCTTCAACCGTTCCACTAAGGAACTATTTAATTGTATGTAATTTGAATCTCATCTGTTCAATGTAAACCGCTTTGATCTGGTGAAAAGTGGTATATAAGCTCTGCTAGCTAAATAAATAAATATATAGAATCATTAATATTAGGCCAAAACATAATGCAAGACACATAAAAAAAATAGCTTAGATAAAACAATCACAAAGAAGAACAAACAGCCAGAAGAAAACTGGCATAGCTTTTTTGCGGGCTTTCCCATAATACTTATCAGAGAATCAGAATATCTCACATCAGGGCTCACCTTCTTTTTTTAAGAATACTGAGGAAAAGTAGCCCCTTCTTCTGCAAGGAATCAATCTTGCCCTTCAATGAACTCCTGATATTCATAAATGCCAACACCTCCCCCACCCTTCCAGTCCATTCTTTGTAAGTGGAGGCTCGATTTAGTTTAGTTCAAGGTAAGTTACATTCAAATACTGTAAGTACTGTATTTCCCTGTCCCAAGAGATCTTACAGAATGGATAATGGCAATCATTATTTGGATGATCAGTAGTAGCAGTAGTAGTAGGATATCCCTTTTTAAATATCAGGTCAAAAGTGACTATTTTCGGCAGTGAAACATACAATTGTGATAAACATTAGTGGCACCCTTGCAGTTCAACCCCTTAATGTCCAATATCTCCTACAAATAAAATGGCCAGTGAAATGGCTTTTGGACTATATATCCACACATATTCAACACATAAAAGAATCAAATAAAAGAAGACCCATTAAAAAAGGAAATAGTAGGAAATAATATAAAAACTAGAATATTGCCAGAACATGATTATTATGAATACAAATGATAAACTTCTGCCCTAAACTAACTAATAAATATAAATAACCAAAAGGAATTTTTGTCGGAGTTTATGCCGTGAAGGAACCCCCTCTCGTAGCATGATACTCCTTTTATTCTGTTTTAAAAGGGAATAAGCCATATCAATAAACCCGAGAGACAATAAATGATTCACAGGGAAAAACCATATAACCATGTAAATATGCAGAAATCATCTCGGAATCTTTAAAAGTACTTAGCTGAAAACTGCTGTCGGGAAAACCTCCGGAGGTCACTATTCATCAGTGGCTCAATCCGATCACAGAGCAAACTTTAACATCCATGAAATCATCTCTCTCACTACTCCTTATGAACACAACTTGGGATCACATGATCCCTGTCTTCTCGAGGGCATTGGCTGTCTCAATAACCAAGACGTTAAAAGTTTTGAAGAAGGGCCAGGAATGCCTAAGGCCAAAAACACAGCGTTGTGTCAACATTAACATGAACATTTTCTATGATTATGGATGGATATTATTAAGGAACTTTTCCGTTTGCTATACGGTGGCGTTAGCAAGTCATGTAGGAAAACCATTTTGTGGTGACTGTGTGTGGAACACCTCGGAGAGCCAGGGCGTTTATGTGAAAGGTTTTAAACATTAACGCTCGCTTTGTGTGTGATGCCGCTGAAGAGTAGTGACCTTCAGAAGTTTTACCCTGACAACGATTGTCCAGAGCATTTTGCAAAATACCTTAAACACCATTGCTCTGTGTTCGGATTGAGCCACTGATGAATAGTGGCCTCCGGAGGTTTTCCCGACAGCAGTTTTCAGCTAAGTACTTTTAAAGATTCTGAGAATGATTTCTACATATTTACATGGTTATATGGTTTTCCCTGTGAGTCATTTATTGCCTATCGGGTTTATTGATAGGGTTTATTCCCCTTTAAAACAGAATAAAAGGGGGGACTTCTGGTGACATCGGAGAGCAAATGGCTGCAGTTTAGCCTAGCTCCGTATTAATCCCATTGCATTTGCCAAAAGAAGCCTGCTCCCGGTGGAGATAGCGGTCCGGAGAGTGATATCTGAGGAGGAGATGTCTGTCCGTAAAAGGTTGGTGAGTTTTCAGTCAGCTTATGCACGTAGGGAAGAGTGTGCCCGGAGAAACTCAGACAAGGTGGAGGAGAAAGGGGGCCTGGAGAGCGCAGATGAGGAGGCGGAGGGAGGAGGGCGGCTGCCCGATGGAGCGGAACTCAAAGAATGGCTCCGGGAGTTCAAAGGTGAGATGAAGGAGGAGCTGTTAGCAATGCGAGGTGATCTGAAAGAGACCCTTAATTCCCTGTGACAGGACATGAATAATCTGGGTCAGTGGATAGAGGATGTGGAGGAGCACATGGAGGGCCAGGCCGGTGAGCTCCAAGACTTAATGGAGGCACAGAGTAAAATGGTGAAAGTGCAGGAGGAGCTGCAGGAGAAAATTGAAGAAAAAGAGGACCGGGCTCGGCAGAACAACTTACGCATTCGGGGGATCCCTGAACTAGAGAAATTTAAAGACTGTAGCCAAGTGGTCAATGGACTCTGTGTGCATATTATGAAATTGGCTGGGGGCACAGAGGAAAGACTGGAGGGGATAGGAGTGGAGAGAGCGCATCGGAGTTTAGGCCCGAGACGGGAACAGCAATGCAGAGACATTATAGCATGCTTGAGCAGTTTTCCCATCAAAGAGAAAGTACTGGCGGTGGCACAGAAATTCGGGCGGATAGCGTGGGAGAAATGCGAAGTTGAGGTGTACAACGATCTGTCCCGTGGCACCCTGGAACGGCGAAGAAGTCTGCAGGAAGTGACGGCGTTTTTGCGGGAGAAGAACCTACGATACCGGTGGATGTTTCCATTCGGGCTGATGCTGACGGTTGGGGGTGCTTCGAGGAAGGTGAAGACGGCGGATGAGGCATGGCTGGCACTCGAGGAGCTGGGCTGCGAACACGTGCCGAAGCAGGCGGAGGGGTCCCAGGGCCTGGCTGGTAAAGGCATGGATAGCAAAGGCCGGCCTGTCTCCAAATGGCAGAGAGTGTCTGAAAAGGGGAAGCGGCTGAAGCGTCTCTCGCAAGAGAATAAGAGCTTGCTGGTGGAGGAGGGCGAGTGATGGACTGAGGCTCAAGGGGCAGCGGTGGAAGAAGAGCTCTGACTGGGCTCAGCTGATTTACCGGACACTAGTCTTTGGTGATAAGGAGAGAAGGGGAGTTATAGGAATGTTTGATATATTGCTGGGTTAGTATGTTTACAGGGTGTGTTTAAGTGGAGGACACCGGGTGGGGGGAGATGGGATAAGTACATGACTCACACGGAAGGATTGGTGGAAGGGGGGGAAGGGGGAGGGGTGCTTAGGGGGGAGGGGAGGGAGAAAGGGGGTGGGGGAGGGGACTGATAGAGTTT
This sequence comes from Ichthyophis bannanicus, assembly GCA_033557465.1. Taxonomy (NCBI): domain Eukaryota; kingdom Metazoa; phylum Chordata; class Amphibia; order Gymnophiona; family Ichthyophiidae; genus Ichthyophis; species Ichthyophis bannanicus. The sequence continues at coordinate 226,303,542 of CM066031.1, forward strand.
GGATTAACTCAAGGGAAGGGGGTGAGTACGGAGGGTTTATTATTTCATGGTGAAGATAGGGTCCCTGAATGTTAAGGGGTTAAACACAACCTTCAAACGAAGGCAATTATATAGAGAGATACAATGGAATGACTGGGAGGTGGTGTTGTTACAGGAAACACATCTTAGGTGGGGGGATATTGGGAGGCTTAAACATGGGGAGGTTTCAGGAACAATTTTTTTCATGTAATAGGGAGGGGAGTAAAAGAGGGGGGGGTAGCTATTTTGCTAAAAGATGGCAGTGGGATGCAAGTCCAGGGACGTTTTCGGGACGTGAAGGGTAGGGTGGTGGGGGTCTGGGGGAAATTAGGGGGGGAGGATATTACCATTGTTTCGATATATGGGCCAAATGGTAACCAGGGGGTCTTCTGGAAGGATTTGGGGAAGGTGTTGGAAAAGGGTGTAAAGGGGAAGCTCCTTCTGGGGGGGGGGGGGGATTTCAACGTGGTGCTGCAGCCTGGGTTAGATCGACATCCGCAAGGGGCCGACAGTGGGGGGAAAAATAGGAAAGGGTTAAAGCAGCCGTTGAAGCATTTTCATTTAATGGATGCTTGGAGGGTTAGAAACCCTGAGAGTAGGGGATATACGTTCTACTCGGTTCCTCAGGGTAGTTGGAGTAGGATTGATGTGGTGTTGGTGGATGTGGAATGGTTGGGGAGGGTGAAAGAGGTGGGGATTGAGCAGGTTGTTTGGTCGGATCACAGTGCTGTGGTGCTGGAATTGAGGGGGAGGCGGCAAGAGGGAGTGAAGTTTTGGAGGTTAAACGAGAGTTTACTTAAGGAGGAGGTGGTGGCAGATATCAAGGGGGCGATAAAGGAATACCTAGAGATGAATGACACGGGGGAGGTGAGGATTGTTATGGTGTGGGAAGGGTTGAAGGCCTTTATTAGGGGGAGGTTTATCATGTGGGGGCGAAACTTAAAAGAGAAAGGGGATTGCAGGAGGAGGAACTGAGGCAACAACTGAGGCTAGCAGATCGGGCGTTTCAGGGTTCAGGGAGGGAAAGGGAGAGGAAGGAGGTTGAGGGGGGAGTTACAAAAGCTACAGATTGATCATATAGCGTATCAGGTGAATCAGGTGAAACAGGTCTTTTATGAATTTGGAAATAAAGCTGGTAGGCTTCTGGCTAGAAAGCTGAAGCAGCGGAAGGTGAATTCCATGATTTATCAAATTAAGCGGAGAATGGTGATCCGTGTAATGAGGAAACAGGTATTAGGGAGTGTTTTGCACAGTTTTATCAGGATCTCTATAAGAAGGACGAAAGGACAGAGGAAGGCCTAATAAAGCAGTATCTGGAGGAGATTCAGCTACCAAGGCTGCAGGCAGAGGCCCGGGAACTGCTCGAGAAGGACATTTTGGTGGAATAATTGGGGAGAGCAGTGTGGGGATTGGTGGGGGGGAAAGCACCGGGGATTGATGGATTGACGGGGAGTTTTTATAAGCTTTTCTTTGATGAAATTGGGGAAATCCTGGGTAGGGTGTTTAACGGGATGTTAGAGGAGGGTGGGGAGCTGACAAAAGAGATGCTTACTGCTGGGATTACCGTCTTACCGAAAAAGGGGAAGGATTCGCTGTATTGTAGTTCCTATAGGCCTATATCTCTACTGAATGTTGATGTTACGCTTCTGGCGAAGGTATTGGCGGGTAGATTGGCGCCGCTACTGCCGGGGTTGATTAAGGAAGACCAAACGGGGTTCATTATGGGGAGGCAAGCCGGGGACAATATTAAGCGCGCAAGGGGGGTGGTATGGAAGGCCAGACAGGGGAAGGAAGAATGTATATTAATGTCCATAGATGCTGAAAAGGCGTTTGACAGGGTGCACTGGGATTTCTTAATGAAGGTGCTAGGTAAGATGGGGTGTGGGCCAAAATTCGAGAAATGGGTGGGGGGGTTGTACTCTGGGCCTAGGGCGAGAGTGAAAGTCAATGGGAGTTATTCGAGGGATTTCGAATTGGGGAGGGGGACGAGGCAGGGATGCCCAATGTCGCCGTTGCTCTTTGCAATGGTGGTTGAACCACTCGCGCAGAGGATAAGGGCAAATGAGAAGATATTGGGGCTGGAAAGGGGGGGGGGGTTGAAGCATAAGTTTTCACTTTACGCGGACGACATTCTGTTATATATTTGTGACCCACAGGGGGCTTTGCCGGAGGTTATGGGGGAGTTAGAAAGATACGGGAGGGTATCGGGCTTCCGAATGAAAGTGGATAAAATGGAAGTGCTTAATATTTCGGTTGCTAAGGAGGGGGTGGAGCGGTTAAAAAGGACGTACCCGGTAAGATGGGTAGAGGGATCATTGGGATATCTGGGGGTGCAGATTACGGCAAAGTATGAGGAGGCTTATAATGCGAACTACCCGAAAGTCCTGAGGGGAATTTGGAGGGACCTAGATGGGTGGATGGGGTATGAAACATCCTGGTTGGGGAGGATAGCGGGGGTTAAAATGATTGTGCTTCTGCGGTTGCTCTATTTGTTTCAGGCGCTGTTGGTGAAGGTACCAGGGTCAGTTTTGAGGGATTTGCAAAGGAAGGTATTCCAATATATTTGGAAGCGTAAGCCTCCGAGGATAGCAAGGGAGGTTATGTATGCGAAGCAGGGGGAAGGGGGGTTGGGCGTCCCTAACTTCCAGGACTACAATACAGCGGCTCAGTTGAGCCATGTAATGGATTGGAGGGGTGGGGAGGGGGAGAAGCCAGGAGTGGCGCTGGAAAGGTCTTATGTTAAGGGGGGAGACTGGACGCTTGGCTGTGGGCACCCGCAAGAACACGGAAAGAACTGGGGGTTGGTACGCCAGCGATGAGGGTGGTGGTGGGGGTCTGGGACGGACTTCGGGCAAAGGTTAGGAAAGAGAAGGGGTCGGATTTCTCGTTGTTGATTCCTTGGAGGGGGTGGAAAGAATTCTGCCCTGGTTGGGAGGGGGGTAGGTTAGATCGCTGGACGACCAACGGGCTGGAGCGTTTTTTTCAATTGATGGAGGAGGGGGAACTATAAAGTTTTAAGAAGATACAGGAATTGTATGGGCTAGAGGGAGCTGATAGATTTGCTTATCTGCAAGTGTGTCATTATTTGCGGGAATTAAAAAGGAGAGGGGGGCTAGAGGCGGGGTTGTCGATGGTGGAGGCTTGTTGGGTCGGGAAAAGAGCCCTAAGGGGTATGATTTCAGGGTTGTATAGGGGGGTGAGGGAAGCAGAGGGCTGGCAGTTCAAATATATGAGGGAGTGGGAGGAAGATTTGGGGGAGCCATTGGAGTCGAAGGACTGGAAGGTGGTGTGGGCCCAGGTGAAAAAAGCACCAATGTCTAGCAGTATTCGTGAGAATTGTTATTAGATCATGTTTAGATGGTATTATACGCCGGTAAGGGTGAACAAGATGTTCCTGGGGGCATCAGCAGAATGTTGGAGGGACTGCGGGGAGATTGGTACTTTCTGTCATATTTGGTGGGGGTGTATAAAAATACAGGAGTATTGGAGAAGGGTGTAGCAGTGGATCCTACGGGTAGTGGGGGTAGAGGTGGTGTTGAAACCTGGTATATACCTGTTGTCGTGATGGGAGGAGGAGAGGCAACAGGGGGAGCGCATAGTGGTGGTGTGTCTGTGCGCAGCACGCTGTGCGGTAGCAGCGGCGTGGAAGCAGAGAGACGCGTCATCAGAGGCCTGCTTTGAGCGAAGGTTGAGGTATATTGTTCTTATGGAAAAGTTAACTGCAGCTAGGCGGGGGAGGGTAGATAAATTTGAGGTGAATTGTGGAGAGTTATGGCGGTGTGTAAGCGGTGGGGGGGAGGGAGGAGTGGGAGGGAGGGGGGTTAAGGTAAAGGGGTGGGGTATCTGAAAAAGTTGGGGGTAATATTCGAATGGCGTGGTGGTGTTGTGTATAGACTGCAGGGTACTTTGGTCTCTTTGGTACGGGGTGTGGGGGAAGGTTGGAGGGACTTTAGCTTGTTGGTATGTTAGATTGTTACCTTGTAGTGTATTGATTGTTGCGTTCTTTTTGATGTGTGTATCAATAAACATTTAAATTTAAAAAAAAACCAGAATAAAAGGAGTATCATGCTACGAGAGGGGGTTCCTTCACGGCACAAACTCTGACAAAAATTCCTTTCGGTTATATTTATTTATTAGTTAGTTTAGGGCAGAGGTTTATCATCTGTATTCATAGTTATTTGTGGATAAACGCACATGCTTTTGGATATTTTAGGACCTGATTATTGGCACCCTAACAAACAATTCAAATCTGTTTGAACAGAAGCACCACATTCCCACTGCAGTAAAATTAGATGCACCTGTGATTAATTGTCAGTACTCACCAATGAATGATGGCTCTTATGTTTAAAATGGCCACATTAACTCACTGTTCCATTTTCACAATGGTGAAGAGAGCTGTCTGAGACCGTCAGAAAAACCATTATCACCAAACATCAAACTCAAAGGGCTACAAGGCCATCTCCAAAGTTTGCAATGTTATTAAGACGTTTTCTGCTCATGGAACTGTCAAGAACCTCCCAGTACATGAAGGGAAGAGGAAAATTAATCCAAGAAGTCTTTGAAGGTTAGTCCGAACTGTTGGAAAAATCCATGTACAACATCCAAAGAGCTTAAGGCTGACCTGGAGCAATAACTGGAGTGGTGGTTTCAACCCACACCATATGCCGCACACTAAACAAAGAAGGACTTCAGTGGCAAAGGCCAAGTAGGACCCCACTGCTCAAACACAGACACAAAAAGGCACGCCTGATCTTTGCCCAAACCCACCTTGAGAAACCACAATCCTTCTGGGAAAACGTTCTGTGGACAGATGAAACCAAACTGGAGCTCTTTGGCAATGCAGACCAGTGATATATTTACAAGCAGAGAAATGAAGCTTATAAGGAAAAAAACGCCCTTCCTACAGTTAAATATGGTGGAGGTTCCATAAGGTTGTGGAGCTGTTTTGCTGCCTCAGGTACTGGAGGTCTGGAACATATTAAAGGAATCATGAAGTCAGAGGACTATCAAAGTATTTTGGAGCAAAATGTGCTACTTAGTGTCAGAAAGCTAGGTCTAGTCAAAGGTCATGTGTCATCCAGCGCGACAATGACCCAAAACATACATCCAAAAGTACAAAAGAATGGTTAAAAATGAACAAATGGACTGTTTTAAACTGGCCAGCAATGAGTCCTGATTCTGGAAAAATTTCAGCATATCATCACATAAACAAATTGAGCATACAATCACTTCACTCAACACCACCACCTCTCCCAAAGACCCATGCCCAGTGCAATGAATAAAAACCACCAAAGACCAACTCAGTCCATTCATACAAAAAATAGTTAAATTATCCTTACTTCAAGGATATATGCAACCTCCCTGAAACAAGACTCCTTATGACCAATCCTCAAAAACACCACATTCTGCAAAACAGATCCAGCAGCATATAGACCAATCTCCAGTCTACCATTTCTTGCAAAGATTATAGATAAGACAGTGCAAGTACAACTCCAAGACCATATAGACCTCAGCGTACCACTGGATCCGCAACAACATGGCTTCAAACCACGTCACAACGTAGAAGCCCCCCCTAACATCACTATTTGATAACTTCATAAAAGGAACTGACAAGCCAAAAAATGGATTTCTCCTTATTTTCATGGATATATCCTCAGCTTTGGATTCTATTTCACACACCATACTAATCCAATGCCTCCGAGAAAATGTCATTTGCAATACCACACTAAAATGGTTCATTTCATACCTAAGCAACAGGACACAACAGGTTAAATGTGGTACAAAATGTTCAGATCCCTTCACTATAAAACAAGGCATTCCACAAGGATCGGCACTCTCATCAATCCTGTTCAACATATACATGTGCCCTGTAGGTGATGTGATCAAGAAGCACAAAATACTATTCCATCTATACGCTGATGATCTCATGCTATACACCTCGATTTATCTTGAACCACCAAACCTTACAAAGCAATGTGTGCCTGTCCTGACTCCTGGCGACCCAGAAGCTCCTGGGTTTTCTTGGCAGTGTCACCGGAAGTAGATTGCCAGGCCTTTCTTCCGAGGCAAGGGAGGGTTAAGTGACTTGCCCAAGGCCACAAGAAGTGCTAGTGGGAATTGAACCCTGGTTGCTTGGTTACATCACAAAATTCCTAGAGGACTTAGTCAGCTGGCTCAACAACAACAACCACCTCTCATTGAGTATAAGAAAACAGAAGCATTATGCATCAGTAACAGCACCACTTTCAACCCCCCTCAGCAAATCCAACTGTTGAACCAAACTATCCCCATAAAAGAAGAGGTACAAAATCTTGGCATCACACTATTTGTTTACATTCTCTTATATACCGCGCTATTCTGCATCAGTGCGGTTTACATTGAACAAACTGAAATTACATTGAACAGGGCATTATAACTTGGAGATAACTATTTTACAGGGAACAAGGGCTATGGAGGGTTAAGTGGCTAGATAAGAACATCAGTCTACAATCACACATGAAAATAACTGCAACAAAAGCATACCATAAATTGAACCTCCTAAGAAGACTCAAACCACTCCTACAAAAAGACCACTTCCGAACTGTCTGACAAACCACCATCACACCGATTCTGGACTATGGAAACTCATTATACCAAGGTCTCCCAAAACAAACCATATGCCCATTGCAAATTGTCCAAAACACGACAGCAGGAATCATCAGCAGAACCAGCAAAACAAACCACATCACACTGGTATTACGCCAACTGCACTGGCTACCAATACAAGCAGGTTCCAAATTCAAAATCATACTAAACATCTTTAAAATCATACATCACTCCTCAGCAGATGTACTTGAAGCACTAGTCATAAAACAAGACAATTTATGCACTTGAAGAACCAACAACAGTCATAAGATCAACATCCCACCTGACTACAGAAAAAGCAAGCAGTCAACATCCAAAAGAGCTTTTTCACTAGCCACACCACAACTTTGGAACTCACTCCCTGAAGATTTACATGCAACCACAGATATCAAAGACTTCCAAAAACACTCAAAACCTTTCTGTTCATAGAACACTATGGCCACATCATGTAATCTTACAGCTACTCTGGCCCCAACCAAATGTTCCTTGATACACCCATGTGGACACGATACCCAATCAGCCCAATGGATTAAACCCATGTTGATGTTTACGTAAATATGTTAAAAAGTTGTAAATAGTTCTCCCCTTGTTAATATCCCTAACCAACAATGTACCCCTTTTCATGTTCTGAGTTCAATGTAAACCGCTTTGATTTCAGGATAAGGAGGTATAGAAAACAGGCTAAATAAATAAATAGATACATAAATAATCCAATTGAGAACTTTTGGAAAGAGCTGAAATCTGCCATTGATAAAAGGAATCCCAGAAAGATTCAAGAGCTGGAAGAAATCGCAGTTGAAGAGTGCGAGAAACTACCAGAAGACAGAAGTACGAAACTTATAGATGGCTACAAGAAACATTTGGAGGCTGTCATCACTGCCAAGAGTTGTGCAACCAAATATTAGTGAAAGGTGCCATTAACCCTATCCAGATGGTATTTTGTTTTTTTCTCAGAAATTATTACATCTAAGTTGTACAGACATCTTTTCTTTTCTGTTGTAATCTTTGAACATAGTATTAAAATATTATGATGAGATACAGTTGGAATATTTCCAATTATTTCTCAAGATATTGTACACAACATACCTAAAATGCAAGGGTGACAATAATGCTGACCACAACTGTACATGGATAGTGCTGTTTTAAAGTTAGAAAGCAGCTTTCTCTCCATTTAACATTCAAGAATAACCTTGATGCACACAGATTTAAATACTCTTCTGGCACCAGTCTCGGGAAGAACCTATCATTCCCCCTTAATGGAAGGAAACCGGCTGTCTGACGGTTGAGTTGCAATAGCCCACATAAGAATTTCCTCCAGAGTGGGTAAACCAATAAGCTACTTCAATGTATGCTAGTAAATCCTAAAGCTCGCCATGTAATACTACTAGCATACTATGCAGATAAATTAATCTTTCCTCCAGGTTTTATAGGGGTGAACACTGAGGTGAAGCATAACCAGTCCCGCACATGTCGAAGTTGCCATGCAAGACTGTAATAAGCCAGGTCAGGCACTCTTACCACACCATGACTCCAAACTCCTTTTGACTTACAGAGCACCATCCAGGACTTTATACCCTGCCACAAGAACCCCACCAATTACTTCTCTATCCTTCTAATGTCCTTCTTCAAATGCTTGAGAGGTAAGATTTGCATAACACGGGAACAACAAAATACTCCGCCGCTCTCCCTAACAAGGACCAGGGCAGGGAATTTAGCTGCAGCAGAAGTCACTAGATACTGCAAGTTGGGTCAGTTGGTAGCAAGATACCCAAATATATAAAGGCCATGTCTGCTCAATGCAAGGGAAAATCAGAACCCCACCTTGTCTGTATTATCCCCTGGACATCCAATGCTTCCAACTTATCCATATTCAGCTTCAGACCCAAAAAGGCCTCAAATTCTCAGGATTCATCCAGTATGTTCCCTAATGATTTGCATGGATTTGTCAAAAGCACAAATAAATCATCTGCAATAGTCGATAACATAAAGGCCCCTTGTTCCAGAAATACTCCCTCGATATCCTACTTCACATATATTCTAATCAGCAAAGGGTCTAATGAAAAGACAAAAAAGAAAGGGGACAGGGGGCGCCCCTGCCTTGTGCCAATCTGCAGCTCAAAACACTGCAACAAATACCCATTGACAAGAACTGAAATACTGTTCTGGGTGTGTGTGGACATCAGAAGATTATGGGGATGGATAAAGCATAGTTACTCACCTGTAACAGGTGATCTTCAGGAACAGCAGGAATTTAGTCTTCACATATGGGTATCGTCGGTACCTACGGAGCCTGTGCGGGAACGCTCCCCAGCGTCCAATAGGAAAGCTTTTGGGAGCATCCCACAGCGCCTGCATGCTGCCTTCACGCCTTTCCCAACTGTCCCTCTCCAGTTGAGTTTAAAGCTGAGACAAAGAGAGAGGGAAAGAGAGATAGAGAGATACAACTCCTAGGGGAGGTGGGTGGGTTGTGAGGACTAAATTCCTGCTGATCCCGGAGATCACCTGTTACAGGTGAGTAACTATGTTATCTCCAGGAACAAGCAGGAATGTAGTCTTCACATATGGGGACTCCCTAGCTGCAGATGCCAGGGATAAACCCCAGAAGTTGTGTGCCCTTGTGAAAGGGCTCCACTTCCCCCCATTGATCTCTGGCATCCTACCAAGGATGGTGGGTAGGAGTTGATTAAGTATGGAACAGGTGTTGAAGAACAACCTGACCAAACAAGGCATCCCGGCAGGAGTCCTTGTCTAAGCAGTAATGGGCTGTGAAGGTATGAACCGAGGCCCAAGTAGCTGCTCGACAGATGTCGTTGATAGACACAGAGTGAATATGAGCCATAGAGGCTGCCATGGCTCTCACATTGTAAGCTGTGACATGGCCTTCCAGAGGAAGATTTTACTCTCATAGGCAAAAGATATACACTGTGCAATCCAGTTGGACAGTGGTCTTTTGGAGAATGGAAGTCCCAAATGACTAGGATCAAAAGCAACAAAACGTTGAGAGGACTTCCTATGTTGCTGTGTCCTTTGTAAGTAAAAGGCCAAAGCACTTTTACAATCCAAAGTATGAAGATTCCTTTCTGCATTTCAGGCATGAGGCCTTGGGAAGAATACAGGAAGGTAAACCGCTTGGTTTAAATGAAAAGGTGACACTACCTTTGGCATAAAGTGGGGATGAATCCTAAGGACTACCTTATCATGATGGAACCTTGGATAAGGAGGATCAGCCACCAATGCTTGCAATTCACTGATGTGACGTGCTGATGTGATTGCAATAAGAAAGATGACCTTCCAGGAAAGGAATTTCAAAGAGGTAGTAGCTAATGGTTCAAAAAGCGGCTTCATGAGCTGCCCAAGAACCAGATTTAAGTCCCATGCCACCAGTGGTGGCTTAATGGGAGGCTTAGTTAAAAGAAGGCCTCTCATAAATCTCGCTATAAGAGAATGAGAGGAAATAGGTTGTCCATTTAGAGGCTTCAAAGAAGCTGCAATAGCACTCAAATGAACTCTCACTGAATTGGTCTTAAGCCCTGTATTAGACAAATGAAGGAGATACTCCAGTAATGATTCCAGAGGTATCGCAAGAGGGTCAAGACCCTTTTGCGAGCACCATATGGTGAACCTTTTCCACTTGAAAGCATAAGAGCGTCTTGAAGAAGGTTTTCTGGAAGCATAAAGGATATCCTTTACCTGCTGAGAAAGGTTAAGACCATGAAGTTCTAGGCTTTCAGCAACCAAGCCCTGAGATGGAGAGACTGGGGATTGGGATGCCACAGCATCCCGTCCTCCTGAGAAAGGAGATCTGGAGCAGATCCTAACTCCAGAGGTGGAGCTTGAGAGAGATGTAGGAGCAGAGGGTACCACATTTGCCGTGTCCAATGTGGAGCTATGAGAATCATATGACTTCTGTCTCTCTGAAGCTTGCACAGGGTTTTGGGAATTAGGAGAATGGGTGGAAAGGCATACAGGAAGGCCTGGCCCCAATGGAGGAGGAAAGCATCCCTGGCCTGACAATCCTGAGCCGGAATTCTGGAACAGAACCGGGGAAGTTTGGCATTCAGCGGACTTGCGAAGAGGTCTATGTCCAGGGTTCCCCAAATTTGGAAAATTTTGGCCACCTGGTCTGCATGGAGAGACCATTCGTGTTGAAGCAGAACTTGACTGAGTCTGTCTGCACTAGAGTTTTGAATGCCTGGAAGATACACCGCAAGGAGATGAATCTGATGCTCTCTGGCGAGGGCCCATAGTCGCAAAGCTTCATTGCATAGCGACAGAGAGCCTGTTCCGCCCTGCTTGTTCACATAGAACATGGCTACTTGACTGTCTGTTTGAACTAGGACTGTCTTGTAGCTGAGCTGGGTGTGGAATACTCGAAGAATATGGAAGATTGCTATGAGTTCCAGGAGATTGATGTGTAAATAGGTCTCCTGCAGAGTCCAGGTACCCTGAGTAGAGAGGCCTTGCAGGTGGGCTCCCCAAACCACCTGTGAGGCATCTGTTGTCAGAGTGGCTTTGGGTGGGGGTTGTTGGATAGGGGACCCCACCAAAAGGTTTTGGGGTGATTGCCACCATTTGAGGGACAAAATAAGGTGATCTGAGTTTGCTATTTTGTCTGACAGGCAACCTGACGCCTGAGTCCATTGAGTGGATAAAGTCCACTGGGCTGCCCTCATATGGAGGCGAGCATAAGGAACCATATGCACGGTAGATGCCATGTGGCCTAGCAATTGTAACATTTCCCAAGCAGTGAGGTGAGGCTTTAGCACTGCTTGGGAAGCTACTGTGCAATGAGCAGGCAGCGGGGCTGTGGAAGATAGGCCCTTGTCTGTCTGGTATCCAGCAGAGCTCCTATAAACTCTAGAGACTGAGTGGGAGCAAGGTTGGATTTTGGGAAGTTTATGATAAGTCACAAATACTGAAGGATGCGCATTGCGCAAGAGAGAGAAATCCTGACCTCTGGCTCTGAAGGGGCTCGAATGAGCCAGTCGTCTAAGTAAGGGAAGACGAATATTCCTAGGGTGCGAAGAAATGCTGCCACCACAGCCATGCATTTTGTGAACACCCTTGGTGCCTAGGCCAGTCCAAAAGGTAGAACCCTGTATTGGTAGTGCTTCCCTTGAAATAGAAAGCGAAGGAACTTTCGATGAGTTGTATGGATGAGAACATGAGTGTACTCATCTTTGAGATCTAGACAACAAAGCCAATCCTGACTCTGAGGGTATGGCAGCAGAGTTCCTAGAGAAATCATTTTGAACTTCTCTTTAAACAGGAATTTGTTCAATTCTTTGAGGTCCAAATGGGTCTGTGTCCTCCTGTTTTCTTTGGAATAAGTAAATAGTGGGAGTAGAACCCTATACCCTGTTGGAAAATGGGTACCTCTTCTATTGCCCCCTGGGCAAGAAGCAAAGTGACCTCTTGACCTAACTGGGTGTTGAGAGAGGTCTGAGAATTGAACTGTCTTACCATTGTAGGAGGGGGCATGCTGAGGAAATGAAGCTTGTACCCCTCTCTTACAATGGACAGAGTCCAATTTTCTGCTGTTATCTGCCCCCATCTGGGGGCAAAATGATATAACCTTCCTGGAATGGTGGAAGGCTCAGGGCCGTTCAGGGCCAGGAAGGCAAAGTTCTCTAGATAGGAGTCAAAACCCCTCTGGAGGCTGAGTCTGTGAGCAGGTTGAGGCTTAGCAGCTTTTGTTTTTCTTTGCCTAGGTTGGTGCTGCTGTCCATTTTGGGCAGACTGACCTAAACGATGCCCCTGCTGGGTATAAGAGGGGTAAAACTTCTTCTTCTTACTGAAGAATGGTTTCCTGTAGGATTATTTCCTTGCAGGATCAGCTGTAGATTTAGACAATCTATCCAAGGTGATACTGTCAGCATCTATCTCATTAGCTTTTTCCTGCCAATTCTTGCCAAAGTGATTCTCTCCTGTGCAAGGAATATTCCCCAGCTTATCCTGTACCCAAAGTTCCAAGTCAGATGCCTGGAGCCAGGCAATCCTACGTGCACCTATGGCAATAGCAGAGGTTCTGCTTATGCACTAAAAGCAGTCAAAGGCTGCACGATTTACAAACTTGGAAACATCCTGAGCATGTTTGACAAGGGCAAGGTAATCCTGCCTCTTATCATCAGGAAGGAGAGGACTCATAAGCTCAAAATCTCCCGTGACCTCCTTAAGGAACATTCCCATATATAATATATAGGAACTGATTCTAGCAGAAAGCATGGAAGCCTGGAAGGTTCGACGTCCAAAGGCGTCAAGAGTCCTACACTCAAGTCCTGGAGGATTAGATGCATGTCTCTTTGCACTCTTGATCCTTCTCATAGCTGATTCCACCACCATGGAATGGTGTGGTAGCTGAGTCTTTTGAAACCCAGGACAAGGAGGAACTCAATACATGGTGTCGAGCCTTCGAGAGTGAGGAGAAGTGGTTAGAGGTGTTTCTCACATCCTTAACATGAGATCATGCAAGATCTCCTGAAGAGGTAAGGTAGCTGACTCCTTGGGAGCTTTAGGGTATTGCAGGATTTCCAATACCTTTGCCCTAGGCTCTTTTTCAAGAGCCACTGTGATGGAAAGACATCGAGCCACATCTCGGATAAAATCCTGAAAGGACATATCCTCTGAAGGAGACATCCTATGTTGAGGAGAAGAAGAATCCTCAGGAAGAAGTACATTGCTATCGGCAGAGCTTTCAGAGTCTTCAGACTCATCAGAGGATTCAAAGTATCTCCGATCCGGGTGATCGTGCAAGGCACGATACCGGTACCAATCAAAGTCGGCATCGGATGGGTCCGGTACCGACTTGTCGATACAGAATGGATAAGCATGACTCAGTCCCGGCAGAATACCTGCCGATGTCGATGCAGTCGGTACCGGCACCGATGTTGGTGCCGATACCGGTTGAATTGTCTGAAGCGGTTTCAAGGGCATCGAGGCCGTGAGAAGAGCTGCCAGACTGCATTCAATAGCCAAGAATCTCTGGTCTATCGACGCTGCTGATGCTTGGGTATCGGTACTGGATGAAGCAGCTGGTACCCCAGAGCATGGCACCAGTAGTTCTGCCGAGGTTGAGGCCTCGAGAACATCCTGGAGCCCCATTAGTGCTTTGGAAGCCAAAGCCTCCTGCTGGGGCAATTTTGCTGGTACAAGTCCCTCAAGGGCAATGCCAGAGGCATCTCGATGCTTAGAAGGAGATCTACCCTTTGAGGACCGGCCAGATTTATGTTTAGTTACCTGAGATCCATGGGAGGAAGACGAAGCCCTGGAAGACGTCGAAGCCACAGACGCTGCATCAGAGGGAAAAAGGGTGCTAAGTTTAGGAGCTCAGTTTTGCCAGCCCCTCTTTGACATCATCCCACAGGCAACACACTCCGAAATAGAGTGGTCAGGACCTAAACATTTGAGGCACCACTCATGGGTGTCGGTGACGGAGATGGTACCGCCACACTTGGAACACTTTTTAAAACCTGAAGCAGGTTTTTCCATTTTAAAGGAAACGTTGGGCCTAGTACTCAAAATGGTGCATGGCACCTGAGGAGAAAATACCTGGAAAAGACTCCAGAAGGAAAGGGTTTTTTGGGGGGGGGTTTAAGGAAAAAGAAAGAACCAGCGATACCGGTGTAGCGTCGAGGGAAGGCAGATGCGACCACAAAAAAAAATAAAAGGGAATATTTTCTGCGGTGACAGGATGTGCGACCTGTCAGCTCCGCGGAAAACGAAGAACTGGAGAGGGACAGTTGGGAAAGGCAGGAAGGCAGCACGCAGGCGCTGTGGGATGCTCCAAAAAGCTTTCCTATTGGACGCTGGGGAGCGTTCCCGCACAGGCTCCGTCGGTACCGATACCCATATGTGAAGACTACATTCCTGCTTGTTCCTGGAGATAAGATTATATGGGTGAGTTAATTGCCCAGATGATGGATTTGCAACTGGGGTTACTACGTTTACCACTAAGTTACATCTCCACTTCAGTTTACAGACTGAATTTAAACCAATGTCTTGTAAATGACATGGCCACTTTTAGTCCCAATCTGTCATTGTGCCAGAGGAATTTAAAAATTAAAATTGAAATTAGAATTTTACCATTCACGGTTAAGGTTGCTGTGGTCTGATGATCTCCACATATGCACATGTATTCTCCAGCATCCTTCACATCCAGATCATGGATTATCAGTTCAGCAACAGGACCCTCTTGCCTCATTTTATATTTTTTGCTGGCCCTAATCGCCTTGTGTCCTTTTTTCCATTCCAATGAGGCATCAGCTTTGGTCAGCTCACAATGCAGGGTGACTGTTCCACCTTCAGGGGCTTCCTCATTCTTCAGTTCCTCTTTGAAAAGTGCAGGGAGTGCTGAGGAATGCAATAAAGTTGAAAAGAAAACATGACAAAATTCACCAGGTTAAAATGAATATGTGCTTAATTTAGACTTCTAACCTCTTATCTCAAGGTGTGGCAGCTAAATGCTTGGTCATAAGAAAATAAGAATGCAAGATCTGCCATACTGGATTAGATCAATGGTCTATCAAGCCCAGTATCCTGTTTCCAACAGTGGCCAATCCAGATTACAAGTACCTGGCAGAATCCCAAAAGGTAGACAGATTTGATACTGCTTATCCCAGAAAAACACAGTGGATTTCCCCCAGTCCATGTTAATGATGACTTATGATCTTGTCCTCCAGAAACTTGTCCAAACCTTTTTTAAACCCAGTTATACTAACAGCTTTTACTAGAGTACATCCTCTGGCAATGAATTACTGAGCATAATTACATGGTGAGTGAAAAAATATTTCCTTCAATTAGTCTTAAATATACTACTTTGTAGCTTTGTTGCATTTCCCCTAGTCATTATGCCAAGAAAGACCATCATTTTTTATTATTTTGAAAAAAAAAACACTCAAGAGACAATACTTTTCAAAAAGCAACACTAAGGAAACTAACTGAACAGTGATAGTGCAGTCTTCATCCTACCATGCACTTTGACTCGAGCAGTACTCTGCTGGTCTCCAGTATCACAGGTGTAATTTCCTGAATCCTCTGGCTCCGCGTTGTGAATCAGTAGCTCTGCAATAGCGCCTATCTGCCGAATTTCGTACTTTGCACTGGCTTGGAGAATCGTTACTCCTTTCTTCCATACTACTTGAGCATCAGATTTTGTAATCTCGCAGCTCAGACACACTAGGCTGCCTTCTTCAGCTTCTGTGTTCTTCAGGTCTTGCTTAATGCGGACTGGACGAGCTAAAATGGGCAACCATAAATTCCTTATCAGTGTGCAAGAAGGGCATTACTGTTCCATAGTAAAAGCTTGAACATTTTAGGCAGGCTTTTCCCCATCAGATTTGTTAGGATTTCATAGGATAAGTGAAATAGAGGATTGGTTGTGCCTAGTCTTGGGGTTGGGAGATGGGTGGGGTAAGACAATGGATTGGTTGGACTATTTGGGTCTGGTGTTGTTTGCTTCTATTTTGTTAAACCTCTGTTGTCTTTTATAAAATTTATTTATATTGTAACTCATCTTGGATGCTTTAAAAAGGAGGCACGTGATTAAATGTTGGTAAATAAAGCATAGTTACTCACCTGTAACAGGTGATCTCCGGGAAAAGCAGGAATTTAGTCTTCACATATGGGTATTGTCGGTACCAATGGAGCCTGCGCAGAAACTCTCCCCAGCGTCCAATAGGAAAGATTTTGGGAGCATCCCACAGTGCCTGCGTGCTGCTTTCCCGCCTTTCCCAACTGTCCCTTTCCAGTTGAGTTTAAAGCTGAGACAAAAGAGAGAGGGAAAGAGAGAGAGATAGAGAGATACAACTCCTAGGGGAGGTGGGTGGGTTGTGAAGACTAAATTCCTGCTTTTCTCAGAGATCACCTGTTACAGGTGAGTAACTATGCTATCTCCAGGAACAAGCAGGAATGTAGTCTTCACATATGGGGACTCCCTAGCTGCAGATGCCAGGGATAAACCCCAGAAGTTGTGTGCCCTTGTGAAAGGGCTCCACTTCCCCCCATGGATCTCTGGCATCCTATCAGGGATGGTGGGTAGGAGTTGATTAAGTATGGAACAGGTATTGAAGAACAACCTGACCAAACAAGGCATCCCAGCGGGAATCCTTGTCTAAGCAGTAATGGGCTGTGAAGGTATGAACCGAGGCCCAAGTAGCTGCTCGGCAGATGTCGTCAATTGACACAGAGTGAAGATGAGCCATAGAGGATGCCATGGCTCTCACATTCTCAGCAGTGACATGGCCTTCCAGAGGAAGGTTTTTACTCTCATAGGCAAAAGATATACACTGTGCAATCCAGTTGGACACTGTTCCTTTGGAGACTGGAAGTCACAAATGACTAGGATCAAAAGCAACAAAAAGTTGAGAGGACTTCCTATGTTGCTGTGTCCTTTGTAAGTAAAAGGCCAAAGCCCTTTTACAATCCAAAGTATGAAGATTCCTTTCAGCATTTGAGGCATGAGGCCTTGGGAAGAATACAGGAAGGTAAACCACTTGGTTTAAATGAAAAGGTGACACCACCTTTGGGATAAAGTGTGGATGAGTCCTAAGGACTACAATATCATGATGAAACCTTGTTTAAGGAGGATCAGCCACCAATGCTTGCTATTCACTGATGCGATGTGCTGATGTGATTGCAATAAGAAAGATGACCTTCCAGGAAAGGAATTTCAAGAAGGTGGTGGCTAATGGTTCAAAAGGCGGTTTCATAAGCTGCCCAAGAACCAAATTTAAGTCCCATGTCACCAGTGGTGGCTTAATGGGAGGCTTAGTTAAAAGAAGGCCTCTCATAAATCTCGCTATGAGAGGATGAGAGGAAATAGGTTGCCCATTTAGAGGCTTGAAAGAAGCTGCAATAGCACTCAAATGAACTCTCACTGAATTGGTCTTAAGCCCTGCATTAGATAAATGATGGTGATACCCCAGTAATGATTCCAGAGATATCGCAAGAGGGTTAAGACCCTTCTGCGAGCACCATATGGTAAACCTTTTCCACTTGAAAGCATAAGAGCGTCCTGTGGAAGGCTTCCTGGAAGCATAAAGGATATCCTTTACCTGCTGAGAAAGGTTAAGACCATGGAGTTCTAGGCTTTCAGCAAACCAGGCCCTGAGATGCAGAGATTGGGGTTTGGGATGCCACAGCGTCCCGTCCTCCTGAGAAAGGAGATCTGGAGCAGATCCTAACTCCAGAGGCGGAGCTTGAGAGAGATGTTTATTTATTTATTTATTTAGTGTACACTTGTATCCCGCCACTTCCAGCGATCAGTGGCGGTATTCTATACAAAAGGGTGCGGTTGTACAGACCAGAATTTAAGCATACAGTAGGATTGCAGGGGAGGGTGAAAGTCACAGCAAATGGTTACAGATTTACATTTGATTTCTTGAGAGGAGCAGAGGGTACATTTGATTTCTTGTAGGAGCAGAGGGTACCACATTGCCGTGGCCAATGTGGAGCTATGAGAATCATATGACCTCTGTCTCTCTGAAGCTTGAACAGGGTTTTGGGAATTAGGGGAATGGGTGGAAAGGCATACAGGAAGTCCTGGCCCCAATGGAGGAGGAAAGCATCCCTGGCCTGACAATCCTGAGCCAGAATTCTGGAAAAGAACTGGGGAAGTTTGGCATTCAGCGGACTTGCGAAGAGGTCTATGTTCGGGGTTCCCCAAATTTGGAAAATTTTGGCCACCTGGTCTGCATGGAGAGACCATTCGTGTGGAAACAGAACTCGACTGAATCTGTCTGCCTAAGAGTTTTGAATGCCTGGAAGATACACCGCAAGGAGATGAATCTGATGCTCTCTGGTGAGGGCCCATAGTCACAAAGCTTCGTTGCATAGCGACAGAGAGCCTGTTCCGCCCTGCTTGTTCACATAGAACATGGCTACTTGATTGTCCGTTTGAACTAGGACGGTCTTGTAGCTGAGCTGGGTGTGGAATACTCGAAGAGCAAGGAAGATTGCTCTGAGTTCCAGGAGATTGATATGTAGATATGTCTCCTGTGGAGTCCAGGTACCCTGGGTAGAGAGGCCTTGCAGGTGAGCTCCCCAACCCACCTGTGAGGCATCTGTTGTTAGAGTGGCTTGGGGTGGAGGTTGCTGAAAAGGGGACCCCACCAAAAGGTTTTGGGGTGATTGCCACCATTGGAGGGACAAAATAGGGCGATTTGAGTTTGCTATTTTGTCTGACAGGCAACCTGACGCCTGAGTCCATTGAGTGGATAAAGTCCACTGGGCTGCCCTCATATGGAGACAAGCATAAGGAACCACATGCACGGTGGATGCCATGTGGCCTAGCAATTGTAACATTTCCCAAGCAGTGAGGAGAGGTTTTAGCACTGCTTGGGAAGCTAACTGCAAAATGCGAAGGCAGCGGGGCTGTGGAAGGTAGGCCCTTGTCTGTCTGGTATCCAGCAGAGCTCCTATAAACTCTAGGGACTGAGTGGGAGCAAGGTTGGATTTTGGGAAGTTTATGACAAGTCCCAAATACTTAAGGATGCGCATTGTGCGAGAGAGAGAAACCCTGGCCTCTGGTTCTGAAGGGGCTCGAATGAGCCAGTCGTCTAAGTAAGGGAAGACGAATATTCCTAGGGTTCGAAGAAATGCTGCCACCACAGCCATGCATTTTGTGAACACCCTTGGTGCCTAGGCCAGGCCAAAAGGAAGAACCCTGTATTGGTAGTGCTTCCCTTGAAATAGAAAGCGAAGGAACTTTCGATGAGTTGGATGGACGAGAACATGAGTGTATGCATCCTTGAGAACTAGACAACAAAGACAATCCTGACTCTGAAGGTATGGCAGCAGAGTTCCTAAAGAAATCATTTTGAACTTCTCTTTGAACAGGAATTTGTTCAATTCTCTGAGATCTAAAATGGGTCTGTGTCCTCCTGTTTTCTTTGGAATAAGGAAATAGGGGGAGTGGAAACCTATACCCTGTTGGAGAATGGGTACCTCTTCTATTGCCCCTTGGGCAAAAAGCATAGTGACCTCTTGACCTAACTGGGCGTTGAGAGAGGTCTGAGAATTGAACTGTCTTACCATTGTAGGAGGGGGCATGCTGAGGAAATGAAGCTTGTACCTCTCTCTTACAATAGACAGAGTCCCATTTTCTGCTGTTATCTGCCCCCATCTGGGGGCAAAATGACATAACCTTCCTGGAATGGTGGAAGGCTCTGGGCCGTTCAGAGCCAGGAAGGCAAAGTCCTCTAGATAGGAGTCAAAGCCCCTGTGGAGGCTGAGTCTGCTGAGCCGGTTGAGGCTTAGCAGCTTTTGTTTTTCTCCACTCCTTTTTCTTTGCCTAGGTTGTTGCTGCTGTCCATTTTGGGCAGACTGACCTAAATGATGCCCCTGCTGGGTATAGGAGGGATAAAACTTCTTCTTCGTACTGAAGAATGGTTTCTTGTAGGATTTTTTCCTTGCAGGATCAGCTGTAGATTTAGACAATCTATCCAAAGTGATATTGTCAGCATATATCTCATTAGCTTTTTCCTGCCAATTCTTGCCAAAGAGATTCTCTCCTGTGCAAGGAGTATTCCCTAGTTTATCCTGTACCCAAACTTTCAAGTCAGATGCCTGGAGCCAGGCAATCCTCCGTGCACCTATGGCAATAGCAGAGGTTCAGCTTATGCACTCAAAGGCTGCACGATTCACAAACTTGGAAACATCCTGAGCATGTTTGACAAGGGTGAGGTAATCCTGCCTCTTGTGATCAGGAAGGAGAGGGCTCATAAGCTCTAAATCTCCTGTGACCTCCTTAAGGAACATTCCCATATATAATATATAGGAACTGATCCTAGCAGAAAGCATGGAAGTCTGGAAGGTTCGACGTCCAAAGGCGTCAAGATTCCTACACTCACGTCCTGAAGGATTAGATGCATGCCTTTTTGCACTTTTGATCCTTCTCATAGCTGATTCCACCACCATGGAATGGTGTGGAAGCTGAGTCTACTGAAACCCAGGACAAGGAGGAACTCGATACATGGTGTCATGTCTTTGAGAGTGGGGAGATGTGGTTAGAGGTGTTTCCCACATCCTTAACATGAGATCATGGATGGATAAGCATGACTTGATCCCGGCAGAATACCTGCCAATGTCGATGCAGTCGGTGCCGGTACCGGTACCGGTTGAATTGTCTAAAACGGTTTTAGGGGCATCAAGGCCGTGAGAAGAGCCGCCAGACTGCGTTCAATAGCCATGACTCTCTGGTCTATTGATGCTGCCGATGCTTGGGTATCGGTACCGGATGAAGCAGCCGTTACCCAGATCATGGCACCAGTAGTTCTGCCGAGGTTGAGGCCTCGAGAACATCCTGGAGCCCCATTAGTGCTTTGGAAGCCGAAGCCTCCCATTGGGGAAATTTTGCTGGTGAAAGTCCCTGAAGGGCAACGCCAGAGGCATCTCGATGCTTAGAGGGAGATCTACCCTTTGAGGACCAGCTAGATTTATGTTTAGTTACCTGAGATCGATGGGAGGACGACGAAGCCCTGGAAGACGTTGATGCCACAGAGGCTGCATCGGAGGGAAAAAGGGTGCTAAGTTTAGGAGCTCGGTTCTGCCGGCCCCTTTTCAACATCATCCCACAGGCAACACACTCCGAAATAGAGTGGTCAGGACCTAAATATTTGAGGCACCACTCATGGGTGTCGGTGACGAAGATGGTACCGCCACACTTGGAACACTTTTTAAAACCCAAAGCGGATTTTTCCATTTTAAAGGAAAAAGTTGGGCCTTGTGCCCAAAATGGTGCGTGGCACCTGAGGATAAAATAACTGGAAAAGACTCCAGAAGAAAGGTTTTTTGTTTTTTTTTTAAAAAGAAAGAAAAACCGGCAGTACCGGTGTAGCGTCGAAGGAAGGCAGATGCGACCACAAAAAAGAAGAATAAAAGGGAATTATTTTCTGCGGTGACAGGATGTGCGATCTGTCGGCTCCGCGGAAAACAAAGAACTGGAGAGGGACAGTTGGGAAAGGCGAGAAGGCAGCACGCAGGCACTGTGGGATGCTCCCAAAAGCTTTCCTATTGGACGCTGGGGAGCGTTCCCACGCAGGCTCCGTTGGTACCGACGATACCCATATGTGAAGACTACATTCTTGCTTGTTCCTGGAGATATAATGATCTTTTCTTTGGCACTGCAATGCCCCTAAGTCTTGGTTTAAGGTATATGTATATATGCACATTTGAAGATTCCAAATGGCCTTCCACTTCATTGCCTTTGTCAGTTTTCACCTTCTCGCAGTTTGGCTTAGGAACTCCCTCGCCCTTTCCCCCTCATCCAATCAAATCCCAATCCTTCAGAATCATGGGAGAAGATGGTCAGGGACCCCCTATCATTATCCAAAAGATGAAGCTCACACGCGTCACTCTCACTTGCTACACATCGCACTCCAACAATCTAGGAAAACTAAACAAGAGGAATCCTCTCATTCCCAAAGCCTAAAATGTGCCCTCAGAAATGCACGTTCAATTCGTAAGAAATGGCTGGTCATCCCAGACATAATTTCCCTCCATGATCTGGATATACTCATGATCACTGAAACCTGGCTCTCATATGAGGACAATGTCCTCCTCAACCAACTCCTACCCCCCAACTTCTCTATACACACACGACAGAGAAAATAAGAAAGGAGGAGGAGCGCTCATACTCACCAAGACAGACCTTCATTTCCACACGACTGACTCCACTAGCACAAACAACTTGGATATAATATCTATTGCAAACGAACAGTGCTCTATCAACCTGCTATACAGAGCCCCCTCATCCTCCCCGGATGACCTCCCTACTATTTTAGACCTAGCTGCCAACATCCACAATCCCAATACACCAAACTGGATAATGGGAGATTTCAATCTCCCATCTTTGCATCAAAATCAGGCTTCCGCCCTCCTGGATGCTTTTGAAGATCTGGGATACAAGCAAATAATCAAAGAATCCACGCATATAAAGGGAAATATTCTCGACATGGTGTTTGCTCCACAGTCTGTCCTTGAACCAAGCCGCGACCTTGTGATGTCTGTTACCACTATACCTTGGTCAGACCACAAGCTAATCAACTTCCAGATACCCATTAACAACAAGCAACCACAGGACAACAGAAGATTGAACAGCACCTCAAGAGCGTCAACAAGAGGTTTTCGACCGTTCAACAGAGAGCTCATCCTGTCTGAGACCCACCCACTCCTCAACGACACAACTCTCAACCTCGAAGATTTGATCTCCTCCTGGAACAGCAACCTTAGCGCCATTGCACAACAACCACACCCTAATAACACCCCAAGGAAAAGAAACTCTGCTCCATGGTACTCCCCTGAGCTGCGGTCTTCTCTTACACATTTGCGAAGACTTGAGAGACGATGGCACCGATCATTCTCCATAGAGGATCAGACAGCTTACAAATTCCACTTATCAATTCATCGAGAGACAATCACGGCCAAAATGAAGCAATTTCACACTGACACCCTCAAAAGATCACTGAACAAACCACGTGATCTGTTCAATTTAGTCAAAACCCTATCGAAGGAACCATCTCCTGAGCAGCATGATGAGATTCACCCGCAAAAATTTGCCGACTACCTGCAGTCTAAACTACTACAGACAGATAAGGTCTCAGCAGCCACCGCACAAGAGCCAACCTGCCTAATGTCCCTATCTATGTTCTCCACACCATCCGCAAAATACATTGAGGACACAATAACATCTCTCAATACCACCACGGCTCAAACTGATCCTTGCCCAGCCTTTTGGATAAAGGAGCTACGCAGTGAGTTCAGTCCTTTCATTACAAGACTTATGAACCTATCATTCACAACCGGATCTTTCCCTACAGCACTCAAACATACATCCATTAGACCTCTCTTAAAAAACTCCAAACTAGACTCCCAGAGGGTCGACTCATACAGACCCATAGCTAGTATACCTCTCCTAGCTAAGATAATTGAGAAAGAGGTACAAAGGCAAATCCAAGATCACATAGACTCCGCGGCCCCTCTAGACCAGTGCCAACATGGGTTCAGAGAGTCTCATGGCATGGAAACCCTCCTTACCACCCTCTTCAATAATATAATCACAGGCATCGACAACATCCATCAAGGTTTTGTGCTTATTTTCTTAGACATCGCTGCAGCATTCGACTCAGTAAGTCATGATCTTCTCCTGGGGCGACTGAAAGAGAAGGGCATCTGCGGCACTGCACTCGAATGGTGTAAATCATATCTGGCTGGAAGATTGCAACATGTAAAATCCGGAGCTGTAGAATCAAAACCTTTCCATCAAAGGCAAGGTATACCGCAAGGTTCCTCTCTATCATCACTCATGTTCAACATATACATGCAGCCCATCTGCAATATCATCAGATCTTTCAATGTGAACTGTTTGATATATGCAGATGATATACTGCTCTACATGCCGTTCTCTACGGATCAAATGGACCTTTCCCCCCTGATAGAATGTTTCGACGCAGTTTCAGAATGGCTCCAATCTCAAAGCCTCCGTATTCAACACAAGAAAACTGAGGTGCTCTTCATCACGAGGGACCACAATTTCACTCCACCACCCCAAGTAAGAGTTAAGGAAGCAGATCTGCAAACAAAAGCCACAATAAGATACCTTGGGGTCACGTTGGACCAACGTCTTGATATGAAGGTACACATAGGTAACATAGTAAGAGCAATATACTTCAAGATCCGAACACTCAGGCACCTGCGTTCCTTATTAGATCCAGAAGACTTCCAGACTATATGCCAAGCACTAATCTTACCTCACTTCGACTATGCTAACGCCATTTTACAAGGCCTCCCACAATCTACCTTGAACCCGCTACAACTTGCCATGAATGCCGCAGCAAGTGTCCTCCATGGGGCCTCTAGGAGCGACCATGTGACCCCTATCCTGAAGCAGCTTCACTGGCTCCCCATACATGGAAGGCTTGTTTTCAAGACCTTACTACTGACCTTCAAGGCCGTCAATGGTCTTTCATCCTCCTCACTTACAGAGCTCATTCACACTGTTCCACCGAACAGATCCAGAAGACCAACAGCAATAAACTCTCTAACAATTCCGAAGGCCTTGACAAAATGCACCCTGACAACGGCAAACAGGGCTTTCAAATTTTGCGCCCCAAGATGCTGGAATGCTCTACCATCGAACATTCGTGCTATCGTTGACTTAGCCCAGTTCAGGAAGGCACTCAAATATCACCTGTTCCTCAAGTACTACCCAGTCAGCAATGACGCCTAGCTAACCCCACCAAAGAAAGTAACAACATGATACTTCTAGAGCTTTGTCATAACGCCTATTTGTAGATATTTCATGTAAATAGTTTGTACACCTTGTTCTCTGTAAAACCAAACAGCCTGTTGTTCTGGTCTTTTGTTTTAATATAAACCGCGCTGATGGCGAATAGTACGGTATATAAGAAATTGTAATAAATAAAATAAATAAATATAAATATGTATTCCTAGGGCTGAAGAATGAAGGCTTTTTATTTTATCGTGGTGATGAAAAGGAATTAAAAAAGCATCAAATACTTTATATCATATGGAAACAGTAAGAGATATGTAATGCAATTTTAGGCAATTTTTAGATATCAGATTTTTTTCAGTCATTGAATCCAAAGGATTCTTTGAAAGCTAACACAGCAGCGGTTAACTGGCATGGTTTTGCATCCAAACAGAATTATTACAAAACATGAATTGTGCCTACCAATCACTTTTACATAGGCAGTGCTTTTTTGGTCTCCGGTGTCACAAGTATAGTCTCCAGAATCCTCTGGTTTCACAGCCAGAATGAAAAGCTCAACTATGGCTCCATGTTGCTTGAGCTCATACTTGTCATTAGACTGCAGAATCAGGTCTCCCTTTCTCCATTTCACTGAGGCATTAGCTTTACTCAGCTCACAGTGCAGCCTGGCCTTACTGCCCTCTTTTGCTTCCTCATTTCGAAGTCCCCGTTTGAAAAGAACTGGCAGAGCTAAAATGCAAAATTTCACAATTATGTTTTATAAATCTCAAGGCTCTATTCTGAAATGCAAAAGAAGAAATAGATTGCATTAAAAATTAACATTAGAGCAATAACTTCTAGGTTCATTCCTTCCATAACTATAATGGGATCGATTTTCAAGCAAGTTATATGTTTATTGGTAGGCAGTAAAGCATAGTTACTCACCTGTAACAGGTGTTCCCCAGGAACAAGTATCAGTCCTCACATATGGGTGACATCGGCGCCGATGGGACCCTCGTGCGGAGCAATTCCCCAGCTTTCTAAGAAAGCCTTTGGGAATTGCATCATGTATGCGCGGTCCCCTTCCCGCCCAAGGGTGCCATCTTGCTCAGTCAAATGACATAGCTAAAAAGACAGCAAAATGAACAAAACGTAATAATAGGACTGCAACTCCAGGGGAGGAGGGAGGGTCATGAGGACTGATTCCTGCTGTCCCTGGAGAACACCTGTTACAGGTGAGTAACTACGCTTTCTCCAGGAACAAGCAGGAAGTCAGTCCTCACATATGGGGAGAACCCATAGCTGAAAATAGGCTCCCTCTAGAAGAGCCACAGCAGCCATAATAGGAGTTCAACTGAAAACATAACACTCCGGTAGCCTGACACCAAAGGGTCGGAGGGTAGGAGTTGCCTAGACCTCGAACAGGTTACGGAGTATCGCCTAGCCGAAAGCACTGTCCCGTCAGGACTCCCTATCCAGGCAGTAATGGGCCGCAAAAGTCTGACCCCAAGACCAGGTGGCAGCCCGGCAGATGTCTGCCAGCGGAACAGAGCGGAAGTGAACCACTGATGCCGCCCTCACTCGACCCTGAAAAGGAAGATCGGCCGCCTGTATGCCCAGGCAATACAGTTCACCACCCAATTGAACAACGTACGCTTGGAGACAGGCATCCCCAGCTTACTGGGGTCATAAGAGACAAAGAGCTGAGAAGCTCTTCTATGTCCCCACGTACACTCCATGGAGAAGGTCAGAGCCCTCTTACAGTCCAGGGTATGCAGAACTGCCTCTGCCCAACTGGCATGCGGCCTGGGTAAGAAGATCGGAAGTACCACCTCCTGGTTGAGGTGGAACGAAGAGACCACTTTCGGAAGGAACTTGGGGTGAGTACAAAGCATCACCCTGTTCCTATAGAACCGTGTGTGTGGCCTATCAGAAACCTGCCTGCAGCTCACTCACTCGTCTGGCCGATGTGAGTGCCACCAGAAAAAGCCTGCAGCTCACTCACTCGTCTGGCCGATGTGAGTGCCACCAGGAAAAGCACTTTCCAAGAGAGGAAGCGGAGATGGTAGGTAGCCATTGGCTCAAAAGGTGGGCGAGTAAGCTGCTCTAAGACCACATGCAAATCCCACTCGGTCACCGGGGGGGCGAACCAGGGGCTTCAGCAGAAGTAAACCTCTCAGGAACCTGCACACCAAAAAGTGTGCAGAAAGAGGTTGTCCTTCCACTGGAGAGTGGTGTGCCTACAAGGCACTAAGATGGACTCAGACAGAGTTGGACCTGAGGCCTAAATCTGATAGATGAAGCAGGTACTGCAGCACCACTGGCACATGGCAGGAGAAAGGGTTTTCGTTCGGCTGGTTACACCACACCTCAAACCTATGCCACTTGAATGCATAGGTCTTCCTAGCCAACTGCCTCCTTGAGCCTAGTAGCACTTCTTCTACATTTTTAGGGAGGAGAAGTGGTGCCAGGACTACCCTTTCAGCAGCCATGCCATCAGGTTGAGAGACCTGAGGTTGGGATGCAGGAGAGTGCCCGCCTCCTGCGACAGGAGGTTGGGATGTAATCCCAGAGGAATTGGGGCCTCTGCCGCCAGTTGAAGCAGGAGCGGAAACCATGGTTGCCTCGGCCATCTGGGGGCTACCAGGATGACCGAGGCTTTGTCCTGAAGGATCTTGAACAGAGTCCTGGCCACCAGAGGCGTGGGAGGAAACGCATACAGGAGGCCCACAGACCATGATATTAGAAAAGCATCTGCAGTCGCTCTGTAAGGGTGTGGCTTCCTGGAGCAGAACCGGGGCAACTGGTGATTCTGTGGGCTCGCAAACAGATCTTTGGACCGTTGCCCCCAGTACTGAAATAGCTGCTGGACTATGTTGGGATCCAGTTGCCATTCGTGCAGCTGGAGAATTCTGCTTAGCTTGTCGGCTAAGAGGTTTTCCTGACCTGGCAAGTACACTGTTTTGAGATGCATACCCTGCCTGACTGCAAAAGAGCATAGGTCCAGGGCTTCCTGACACAGGGTGTGAGACCCTTTGCCCCCTTGCTTGTTCACATAGAACATTGCCACCTGGTTGTCTGTCTGAATCAAGATGGGCTGATGAGACAGGGTTTGACAGAATGTCTGTAGAACTAGTTGGATAGCTCGAAGCTCTAGGAGATTGATTTGTTGTGTGCTCTCCTGTGGAGACCACACACCCTGAGTGCACAATTCCTGGCAATGGGCCCCCTAAACCAGCAAGGATGCATCTGTAGTCAGCACTCTCGTGTGCGATGGAGGTTGAAATGGCACCCCCTCCAGTAGATGGTGTGGTTGAAGCCACCAGGTCAACGACTTCACGAGTCATTTGGACACCTTGATTCTGTTTCGGAGGCTGCCTGTGGCCTGTGTCCACTGGTCCCTGAGGCACCACTAAGCTGTTCTCATCTGGAAATGGACATTGGGTGTCACATGCACCGTGGAGGCCATGTGACCCAGGAGGCATAGAAAGTGTCTTATGAGACTTGGGATCTCTGTCTCATTTGCTGCACCAGGGCCAATAGTCTGTGTGCCCTCGCTTGAAGGGTGTACAGCTTTGCTCCTATGAACTGTAGCTCTTGAGTGGGAACCAGAGTGGATTTTGTGTGACTGATCACAAACCCTAGGTGTTGTAGCAACTGGATAGTGTGAGATGTGACCTGTTGGGCTTCCAGGGCTGACCGGGCTCTGATGAGCCAGTCGTCTTAGTAGGGGAAGACAAATATCCCTTGGTTTCTTAGGAAGGCTGCCACCACCGCTAGACACTTTGTGAACACCCTGGGTGCAGAGGCTAGGCCAAAGGGAAGTACCCTGTACTGAAAATGGTTTCCTCCCACTACAAATAGTAGATATTGTCTGTGGTCTGGATAAATTAGGATGTGTGTATAAGCATCTTTTAGGTCTAAGGAGCATAGCCAGTCTCCCTGGCAGAGGTAAGGTAGCAATATTCCAAGGAAAGCATCTTGAACTTTTCCCTCACCAGGAACATGTTCAAGTTTCGCAGGTCGAGGATGGGTCTTAGGCCTCCTGTTCTTTTTGGTATCAGGAAATACCTGGAGTAAAAGCCCTTTCCCTGCAGGTGGTGGGGCACCGGTTCTACTGCCTGATCCTCGAGAAGACCTGCCAACTCCTTCAAGAGGAGGTCCCTGTGAAGAAGGGGTCTGAGAGGCTCCCCTGGAAAGTAAGAGGGAGGTACATGGGTGAAATGTAACCAATAGCCCTTTTGGACTATCTGGAGAACCCAAGTATCTGTTGTGATGGCTGACCACCTGTGGGCATGCAGAGTCAGCCTTCCCCCTGTGCAGGGCCTTACTACCTTGGAGAGAGAGACTATGCTGTGGGAGTCAAAAGCCCCCTCCAGGCTGGGCTGGAGCCGGGGCCTGGGGCTTGGGGGCTTTTTGCTTACGCGGGCCATGCCCCTGTCCCTTGGCCTGCTGCCCTTGTTGGGGAGCTGGGGAGGCCTGATATGTAGGGTAGTTGCAGTAAGCAGTACCCTTCCTCGGGCAAAAGGGCTTTTTACCCGAGCCCTTCTTCTTAGAAGGGGCAGAAGTCTTCTTCGAGAGTCTTGTCCGGGTCAAGTACTCGGACTCGAGCTCAGCAGCCTTCTCTGTCATGGTTTGCCAAAGAGGTTTTCACCTCGGCAAGGGACATTGACCAACTTGTCCTGTACCCATGGCTCCAGGTCCGACGACTGTAGCCATGCCTGGCGGCGTGCACCGATGACTATCGCGGCTACCCGGGCTGACGCCTCGATGCCGTCATAGGCTGCTCGAGTCATAAACTTCGAGCACTCACGAATCCCAGTGGACAAGGTCTTGAAGCACTGCAAAGGTCCCTCGGAGAGATCAGCTGAGAACCCGGTAATCTCCTTTGCCAGGTCTCGCAGGTACATGCCCTTGTACAGCTGGTATGTCTGGATTCAGCATGACAGCATTGAACCCTGGTAGCACTTCCTGCCGAGGGCATCCAGTTGCGGGCCTCCTGGCCAGGAGGCACCGAGGAGTGCGTCTTCTGGCTCTTGAGCCGGCACATGGCCGATTCCACAACCATGGCAGTTGTGCTTTTGGAATTCAGGGCTCTTGCAAACTCGGTAAATGGAATCGATTTGCCTGCTAAGTACCGGCATCGAGGCCAGTGTCTCCCACATGTGGAGCATCAGCCATTCCAGAATTGGAGGCAGCAGTAAAGTAAGAGGGGAAAAGTCATACTGGAGGATCTCGAGCTCTTTGGCTTGAAGCTCCTCCTCGGACTCCGCCGGGAATGCCAATTTATTTATTTATTTATTTACATTCTCTTATATACCGCGCTATTCTGCATCAGTGCGGTTTACATGCGGTTTACATTGAACAAACTGAAATTACATTGAACAGGGCATTATAACTTGGAGATAACTATTTTACAGGGAACATGGGCTATGGAGGGTTAAGTGGCTTGCCCAAGACCACAAGGAGCACCTGTGGGACTAGAAACCTCAGTCCTTCCGGCCCAAGGTTGCTGTCCTCTAGTGGGATTTGAACCCCCGACCTTCCAGCCTGAAGTACCTTGCCCCAACCACTAGGCCCCTCCTCCACTCCAATGCCTTTGCCATGTCCCCAACTAAGTCCAAGAACCAGGTGTCCTCCGGGGGAGACCTTCTCCGAGATTCAGATCTCGGGGAATCTGAGGGGACATATCTGGTCTGATGGGAGCCCGGTGACTCCTCGTCTTCCGTCTCCCATCGAGACTCCTCCGAAGAGGAATCGAGCGGCTCCGGCCGTGACACTGGTGGGATCGGCGTCGACGACCTCGGTCCTGAACGGGAGGTTGAGGGGACCTCAGCCGAGGATAGACTCGAGTTCTTAGAGTCTCGAGGATCGGCTCAGCCTCCGGGGTCGACTTGGACATCAATGTCCCAGTGGTCGGGGCAGAGGGACCGGTGAGACCGGCAATCAGTGCCCACTGCTTTTCCATGAAGGCAGACAGGCTGCGTTCCAAGGCCACCATTCTGAGACCAAGCTCAGATGGCTCTGCAGCCCCTGGGTCGGGTCCCGACACTGTCGGGCCCAATACCGGTTCTCCCAGAGGAGAGTCCACAACGAGGACTGTGTTTACCTGCGTTGGCGTCTCTGGTTCCTTGCGAGGAAGATTCGCTGGGCGCTCCGACTCCGAGGATCTGGAACGGCGGTCAGGACTCTGCGACCGGGCCCGCGAGGGACCCAGCAGGTAGGAGCCATCAAACGATACCACCCTCATAGACTTCTTCCTCCGGTGTTCCCGCGAGGGAGACCCCCTTTCAGAAGACACTCGACGCTGCTCAGGTTCAGAGAGCTCCCAAGATGTCGAGGCCTCCGATGAGGTCTGGGCCCGCGCGGGTGCGGACTCAGGAAAAATCCTATCATGTTGCTGCTGCCTACTCCACAAGGCCTTAGAGGACATTTTCCTACATGGGCCACAGACCTTTGGGTTGTGGTCGGGCCCGAGGCAACGGAGACAGCAGTTGTGTGTGTCGGTGAGGGACATTAATTTTGTGCACCAATCACACTTTTTAAACCTGCTGGCAGCCATCGGGGGAAAAAGGGCCCCTGCAAGGTCAAATGACAGGGCTGCCAGTGAAAATAAAAAGAGCGCAAACGCTAATCACTAAGGACAAAAACCGAAAATTTGGACCAGACTCCATACCAGTGTACCGAGTCGAAGGCGGGAAGAGGAACCGGTGTCGAACCAGTCAGACAGAAAAGAATTTTTCTGACTTTAAGCACTTTTTTCACGAGGAAACTTGGCAGACGTCCGTTGGGCTCTGCGGAAAAAAGGAGACTGAGCAAGATGGCACCCTTGGGCGGGAAGGGACCACACATGCGTGATGCAATTCCCAAAGGCTTTCTTAGAAAGCTGGGGAATTGCTCCACACGAGGGCTCCGTTGGCGCCGACATCACCCATATGTGAGGACTGACTTCCTGCTTGTTCCTGGAGAAATGTATAACTCTGCCATCTATAGAATTTAAAATCCTATACAGGATAGTGCAGGGGTGAAAATTCATCTAAACCTCTTGGCACTATCTGTATAATAAAGAAGCGAAGGGAAGGCAGAGCGAAGGCGGCAACTACAAACTATTATTATTATTCTTTATTGTATTTCTTATCCACCTCTTCGGACACTTCCAAGTGGTTTACAACAGTACAGGGGGAATTTTCAAAACTATTTAGGCGGTTTGAAGACTTGCAAAGCGCCTAAATGGTGCTAAGCGGGATATTCAGCAGCACAAATTCAGTTAGTGCCACTGAATATCTCCGGGTGTCGCCATTAAATGCTTCAACTCTAGCCAGATAGTCAGGGCATTCGGGGTGGAGCAGAGGCAGTACCCAGCGATAAATAGCTAGCGATAATATTCAGCTGCTAGCTGGTTATCCCACAGCAGGGAAATTTAGCTACCCAAAAGGCTTGCCTAACGTTCGCTGCTGTAGCTAACTGTGCAGCGGCTGAATATTGCTGCTGCCCAGTTAGCTGCGGTAATATCTTATCAACCCAGATATTCAATGCCGGTGGCCGGATATGTCTCCGGCATTGAATTTCTGGGTGCAAAGTTCAGCTGCTGTAGAAGTACTAGCCGCACCACTGAATATCCTCTCTACAAATATAAAATGACAATTAATCATACAAAAGATCACAAGAACTACCATCAAGATAGAAACTGATAATCACGATCCATAGGCCCTCTGAAAAAGATGAATCTTAAGAGTTTTATGAAAGTCTTGATAGTCTCTGGTACATAACAATAGATTCCAAAACTTAGATGCCCCCACAGAAAAGGCAGGATACAGTAACTTCCATCCTCGCTATCTTCACTGAGGGCAGCTTCAACAAATACTGTGATGCATCCATTATACGGACAGTTTTAGTTCAGGCCTGCAGAATAGTCAGAGTCAGCGGCTAATACCTATATTTAGCCCCGCTGACTGTACCTATAGCAGCACTGAATATAAGCATTAATTTAAATGCTGTGACTGGCGTTTAAATTAACATTTTTACTGCTACCCCTGAAAATCAGGCCATATAATTTTTAAATCAGAAACAAAAAATCAATACGTGAAATTGCTTATTAAAAGCCAGTTCTATTGCATTTAACTAGGAATTAAGCTAGACCTAGGGGTGAAGTAAATAGAGCAAGCATTGAAGAGCTGAAAGGCTAAATCTAACAAGCTAATAATACTACCTTGAAGATGGAAAACAAAATGGAAGAAGGATGATTTAAAAAATAGTTAATAAAAGACAGAGAACAACGAGGAAGCAAAAGGAGATGGTACAATGTCATCTCAGACAACCATGAGTCCAAATCACTGACCTTGAAACCACCAGGACAGAGGCAGATTTGGATGAGATTACAACCATAAAGTCTCAATGTAATAAATATCAATGGCCATTTAAAAGAATATACACTTCAGAAGAGAGAAACTAGGAAAAATAAGAGAGGGGAAATAGTTCTTTATGTAGGGATATAACAGAAGCCACTGGCGTATGAGAAACGCAAAGGGGGTGGAGAATCTTGAGTTCATATGAATTGCCTTAGAAATCCTGAGATATAATTAAATCTGTGAGAGACTATAATGCAGACTTCAGTTAGAGAGAAAAGCAGCATATTCTATCATGATGGAAAAACTAGCATGATTGCCGTGGTGGTCCACATTAATGGTAGTTAAAGAAAAAGAAAAAAACAAAAAAACGAAAATTATTGGACTAACAATACATTATTAGACTAGCCTTTGAAGGTTAAAACTTTCTTTTTCAGGATAGGACAGCATGAGCAATAGGTGACAATATCATTTCTATCATGATGAAAGACATTCATAAAACGGCATACAAAGGAGAAGTAGTGGTAGTAGGGGGGTTTGAGCTACTATCTGTTAACTAGAACATGTCATCTGTCGCATCAGTTTTGCATGAAGAAGTCCTAAGCTCTCTACAAAGGTCATGCCTCAAACAATGAGCTGAAGAACTCATTCAAGAAAAAGTGATACCAAACCCAGTACTAACACATGGAGAAACTGCCACTGACATTATAACGGGGTAAGAACTGGGGATTAGTGGTCACTGCAAAGTATGGTTCAATATTAGACTTGGACAAGAACTGAACAATACCAAGAAAATTAAGATGATGAGTTATTGCATTGAAGAAGCCCTATCAGGAATAAAGGATCTCAAATGAACAGAGGAACCATGAACAACAGCATAAAGAGAAACACCAAGAAAGCAACCAATTTTTGCATATGATAAAGGGGAAGAATAACAAGAGACCAATTTGGTTCTCAAAGAAGGTAGCAGAAATAGCAAAAGCAAATGGACCGATATTTAAACATAGTAATCTGTGCTTATTTAAAACACTGGACATGGTGTTTAAATTAATCTGGATATTGAGCGTATGCTCTTTGGATTGCGGGTGGTGCTGGAACTATCGAGAGAGTGGCAATATTCAATCTATTATTTGGATAACTTTAGATAGCAATAACTTTCCCAATAACTTTGGGGCAGCAAAAAGCTGTCTTACAGTTACCCAGATAGCAGATTGAATATCTCTGCTCATCAGATAACTTCTTGCTCTGCCCATGCTCCACTCTAGCACTATGGGTCCGATTCCATCCCAGACGTCCCGGGCCTCTGTGCACTCAGTTGGAATCAGACACACAGAGGGAGTCGCAGGATCAGAACCATGAACAGGCCTGTACATGCAAGCCGGGACCCCGATTCCGTCCAGCCTGCACATACAGGCCTTCCCCAGCTAACTCAGCCAGGGTAGTTCAATGGAGCCATGGTGTCATGGTGTCCTGTTGCCATGGCACGGCGGCTCCATTGAAGAGCCATGATCCCTGGCCACCGGCTGCAAAGGTGCTTTTCCTGCAGCCTGACCCCCGATCTGGCCTCCTAAGGCCAGGTTCGGGCTGTGGGAAAGCTCCTCTGCCCCCTCCTGCCACTTCCCGGCCCTAGGCCTGCGAGATCCACTCGACTGGGGAACTTATTCCACCTCCGAGGTGGAATAAGCTCTTTCTGCAAGCCGCTGGCCCTGGACGTACAGGGTCGACATTAGAATCATCCCTGTATGTCTGAGGCCAACGACCGCCCACTGCCCATCCTAACGGCGCACCTGATGTGCCCCTTTCCTGCCCCATCTACCTTCCTTGAACAACGCGTGGGGAAGGTAGACGGGGTGTGGAAAGGGCCCAAATAGCGGGGATGGATGTCCCAATGGGACATCCATCCCCGCTAGTTGTGCCTCAGAATGAACCTGTATCTGAATAGTGTCGAGGTAGTCTGTAAGGAAAGTCAGTGCTGCTGAACATCCACAGATAAGGAAATATCTGGATAATGGTGGCCGTTATCTGTAAATTTCCCTTTGAATATTGGGCCACAAGTGACTAGCATGCAGAGAACACAAAATAAAATGTCAGAAGAATAGATTGGGGTTGATATTCAAAAACATTTAATTGGGTAATCTCAGGGGTTAATCAGATAAATGCTTAATTTTAATTTCCACCCTAAACATTGTAATTAGATAAATAAAATAAATCTTTGAAATAGGTAAATAAAATAAATAAACTTTTGCATGGTCATCTTGGTGAAGGTTAATTGATCAATCGGTACATCAAGACAGGGTGTCAGCAATTTCTACTCTCTTTATTAGCAATGTTGCCAAGGACTTCAAGGAGAAATATAAATACTTGTAGGCAACATTGAAATTTCTTAACAGAGAAAACATACTGAGAAGGATGGAAAAATATGATAGGAACTTGCAAAAACCTAGAAGATTGATCAAGAGCTTCAAAGCTCTACTTCAGTGAAGAAGCAAATGCTGAAAAATCAGGCACACAATTTCAACAAGTGCTTATTAGTTAGGAGGCAATTAGTAAACAGGAAAGGGATCTAAGAGTCATACTTATTAGTGAACTGAAGTTGTCAGCTGGTGAGATAAAGCAGCAAGGAAAGCTAGCCTTATGCCCTGATGGTATCACCTGTAAGAAGAGATTCGTCCAGGATCAGAACTGACTGAAATCAGTTTATGATTGCAATTTACTGAACCCTACCTGTCAGGCTGGTTTGTGCACCTGTGGGTGAGAATCATTTTTTTTTGACTCGGGTTCTCTCTTGCTCCTTTATTCCCACCAAGCTCACCCATGCTATTGCTGGTGGGGGGTGTGCTGTGATACTGCACTTTTAGTTATGAGCCTGTCCCTTGTGACTAAAAGCACTGTATCACAGCATCTCCCCCTCCTGGCAGCAATGCAGGCCAAGGACTCTCATGCAGCCTGGTGAGAACATTGTCCACAACGACCCAAGAATTTTCCTCTCATTTTATATCCCTCTCCCATGATGTACCTCATCTCATTAGTCCAGCAAACATCTTTGGCCAAAGACAATGCACCAAGGCTCTTTCTAGCCCCTTGCAACCAGGGGCCCCAACTACTAGGTGTCACCCTTAAGTAATGACCAGGAATCCTCTTCCCAGAGCTGTTAACGGTGCCTACACAGCATCTGAAGCCCTACAAGATCTAAAGAGAAGACCCAACTCTGGGACTCATCTAGGATCCTACTACATGGCAATGCACAGCACAGCTACTTGGACAGGCTGAAAAGAAATATTTTTAAATACTTTGAATACACATACAAGTGGTGTTTGTTTCTCAGTCATTTGACATCACAAAAACACTGGCACTTATACTCTGCATGAACCAATTCACTTTCCCTTGTATTAACAAGTTTTAACTTGCACAACAGTTCATCATACACAAAACCTTTTATTTCCCCACATACTAACACTTCTGAAGATGCCATAAAAGTGCTGTAAGCAACTGGAAGCTCAAGAGCTGTTAGGTGTGGGGGACTTGTGAGTACTTCACCTATTTTGGTTCTTGCTTGGAACAGCTTGCTATGAGAGAGGAAGTGGCTTAAAGGTTAGAGCAGTGTGCTGAGAGCTAGAGTTTAAATACTGCTTCTGACACAGACACTCCTTGTGACCTTGGACAAGTCACTTTATTTTCTACTGCCTCAAGTGTCTATTTACATTGTAAGCTTTTGGGGAAGGGACATTTTGTGCCTGAATACTTACTGCCATGGTACAGTACTGTGTGTGTCCAGTAGCATGACAAAATGGAAATTACACTAACCTGGTAATTGTAGTTCCTGGAGGGTCCAGTTTAGTCCTCCAACATCGGGTAGTGCCCCTCCTCCTGCAGCCTGGAGACTGGACCAATCAAGTCTTCTGTAGTATATATGCAGACGGAGCTCCCAGAAGCCCCCAGTGTACTAGTAACAAAGCATACTTAATGAAGCAACACATTAGATTAATATACAAATGACATAATGAAAATGACATAATTAAAGAACAATTGTTTCCCCCCCACAAAATATCCAACTTTCTCTCAAACGAGGAAGTCAGAACACTGTATTGCACTGGAACCAACGCCCCAGAAATCAAAATACAGCTCCGTATCAGAAATCTCAGGAGCTGACTGAACACCTGAGAAGGGAAGAGCCATAGCCAAAAACGCGGCTGCAAAAAAGGTTCGAACGGCAAGAGGAACCGTCTTATGATCCCCGTTCGGAAAGCGCACCGCATTTTGTATAACAGATAGTCGGGAGGGAAGGAGGACTAAAACTGGACCCTCCAGGACTACAATTACCAGGTTAGTGTAATTTCCATTTCCTGTTCCTTTTAGTCCTCCAACATCGGGATGTAACAGAGCATTAAGACCGGGCGGGACCTTGCCATCCGGCGCGCAGAACCGCCGAACAAAAGAGGATTCCCGAGCCGCTGACACATCTAAACGATAGTGTGTACTGAAAGCATGCAGAGACGACCAGGTGGCCGCCTTACAGATATCTGCT
This sequence comes from Ichthyophis bannanicus, assembly GCA_033557465.1. Lineage (NCBI taxonomy): Eukaryota > Metazoa > Chordata > Amphibia > Gymnophiona > Ichthyophiidae > Ichthyophis > Ichthyophis bannanicus. The sequence goes on from CM066031.1 coordinate 226,341,259, forward strand.
GGCGGAACTAGCTATACTCCGCCCAAGCGGTAGCCCGAGCCCTAGTGGAATGATCCAGTAGCCCCTCCGGAACAGACCGCTGCTGCAACAGATACGCAGACGCGAACGCTTCCTTGAGCCATCTTGCAACGGAGGCCTTAGCCGCCGCTTCCCCTTTACGTGCTCCTCGAAGAGCACGAATAACCGGTCAGTCTTCCGAAAAGATTCGGTAGCCTTCCAAGAACGACGAAGTGCCCGACCCACCTCGAGACGGTGAAGACTTTTGTCCGCCGACCCGACAGCGTGGGAAGAAAGAATGGAAGAAACACTGCCTGATTCACATGAATAGGGGAAACCCCCTTCGGCAAAAAGGAAGGGACCGGGGAAAAAGACAAAAAGGTTCTCGGCAGGTCAACGCATGTAGATCTGAAATACGCCGTGCCGAACAGATGGCTACAAGAAAACCGTCTTCAGCGCAAAATCTTTCAGAAACGCCCTACTCAGGGGTTCAAAAGGTTCACGAACCAGGGCCCGCATCACTAGATTCAAGTCCCCCGGAGGAACGAAAATCCTGCGGGAGAGCCGCAAATGAAAAACAGTCGTAAGAAAACGACGTACGTCCGGATAAGAACCGTAGAGACGGCCTAAAACTTTGCCTCGATAACAAGAGATAGCCGCCAACCGGACTTTCAGAGAACTAGCCGCAAAGCCCTTATCAAAAGCAACCTGAAGAAACTTAAAATGACGGAAACGAAAACCGTCGCCGCCCGGACTCCACGCCGGGAGCACCAGTCTTCAAAGATCCCCCAAATCCGAACGTAAGTAAGAGAAGTGGACGTTTTCCCCGCCCGCAGTAGGGTAGAAATCACCGCGGGGGGAGTAACCCTTCTTTTTCAGCAGAGCCCTCTCCATGGCCATCCCTTAAGAGAGAATAGTCCAACTTGGGGCATCCGCAAGGGTCCCTGAAAAAGAAGATTCTGCTGCATGGATAGGAGACAAGGAATTCCGTCTCTCAGCCGGACCAGATCTGCATACCAGGGCCACCCAGGCCAGTCCGGGTCCACCAGTAACACTCGACCCCGATGGCCCTCGATGCGCTGAACGACCGGCCAATCAGCACCCACGGAGGAAAGACATAAAGAAGGCCGACGTTGGCCACGGCTGAATGAGAGCGTCGAACCCCTCGGACATACGCTCCCTTTGCTGCTGAAGAAGCGTCCTGTCTCGGCCGATTGAAATGTCGCCATGAGATCCATGAAGGGCGGCCCCCCCCCCCCCCGACGAACTGTTGCGCGTAAACTTGCGGGTTTAGCTCCCACTCTCCGGGGTCCACCCGCACTCTGCAGAGAAAATCGGCTTGAACATTGTCTGCGCCTGCAATAGGCGCTGCCGAGATGGCCGGAAGACGAGACTGCACCCAATTGACCAAGGCCATCGCTTCTGATTCCAGGGCCATGCTGCCGCTGCCCCCTTGGCGATTGATGTAAGCTACGGGGGTCGCAATGTCCGAGGTCGAGAACTAGGGCTTTGAGGCCAAGAGGGCTAGCCGCCACCCCGCAATTCGAGGAGGTTGATCGACCAAGAAGTCTCCAGGGGAGACCATTCCCCTTGAGCGAAGCGGGTCTCGCAGTGAGCCCCCCAGCCGGTTAAGCTGGCATCCGTTGTGTGAACGGAACCCAAAGTGGAGGCTCCAGGGAATCCCCGCGCCAGTTCTCGGAGGAGAGCCACCACCGGAGTGATCGGCGAACCGCCCTTGGGCAAGTCAATCTCCTGTTCAACGAGTCGAATTGGTTGGACCAACGGCGCAGCAGAGCACTCTGCAGCCAGGCGCATGTGGAAGCGCACCCAGGGCACCACCTCCAAGGTTGCTGCCATCGTACCGAGGAGCTGTAGCTATCACCATTCAGACGGAGCGGCATCCCCTGAAGAGTCGGACAAGAGACCGAATGCGGCGCTCCGGCAGGCACACCAAGCCCCGTGCTGTGTCGAGGCTCACTCCCAGATACTCGAGATCCTGAGTCGGGCACAGACAACTCTTGCATTCTTTGCCGAGGGACCGCAGCAGAGCCACCACCCTGCTCGTGACGTGCACAGACTCCCGACTGGACTTTGCCCGAATCCACCAGTCGTCGAGATACGGATGGACCAGGATGCCCTCTGTGCCCAAGGCCGCCGCAACCACTACCATCACGTTTGTGAAGGTGCGGGGGGGCCGTGGCGAGACCAAACGGCATGGCCGGAAATTGGAAGTGGCCCCACGGAAGAGCGAAGTGGAGAAACCGTTGATGAGACGGCCGGATGGGAATGTGTAATGTGGTCTGCAGCGGCAGTGGAAGATCTGCAGCAGGGGCTCTGAGGAGGGGGGAGATAAGGTGCTGGGGGACCCAGCTAGCAACGTAGTGGGTATGGGGAAAGCCTCCGGGATGCAGCGTGCAGGTGTCACAAGCAAGCTATTATGTACCCTTCGGCTGATTACATTTCCATATAATACAGCCATAGAAAAAGCATTGTAGAGACTTAAACCACCTTTCCCTCTTCTTGTGTGGGGTTTCATTTATTTATTTATTTTTTTTTTTTCTTTTTTGCATTTAAAACAAAAAGCAAGGAAGGCTCAGGGAAACCCAAGACTGTTTAAGAAAAGGATTTTGAAACTGCACGTGCCTCCACAGCACGATTAAGTGTGTGGAAACTGCTGTTTAGAGCTGTTTCCTCTAAAAAGAAACACTGAAGAGAAAAACAAAACAGCCGCTGGCACCGAAAACCTGTCAGTCATTCACTGTGCTGGCATAGAGAAACTTTCAAGGTCAGGGTAAGGCAATTACAGTGACTGAAAGTAGGGAAATTAGAGTGGGATCCCTCCGCAGCCATTCAGACCTCCATGGTAGGGGCGAAAAGGTTTTCTGGGGAGGGATGTAGAAGCTCAATCCAGCCATAGGAAAATACAGTGAGCATGCTTAATTAGGCCGAGCCCAAAACAGTCAGGATCCAAACACTGACTTAAAACCTCAACCAAATGGTATATTGAATAAGACAGGTACAATAATCAGAAGGACGTCCCAAGTACCCCGGCTGAAGTTTGTGGACTAAAAGTCAAAGTAGGCACTTACAAACTCAGGGGCAGCCGGTCCGGATACAGCTGAAAGCATCCCAGAGCAGCTGAGGCAAGGAAGAAAAAAAAAAAAAACAGAGTACGCACAGTTTTCTTACAGAAATGATACCTGAACTTCCTGGAGGTATTCAAACTCTCGTGGTAAAGACTCAGTGCAGCGTAAAGCCAATGGAGAGCTCCCCCGAAGCCAAGCTCCGGAGTTCCCAAGTTCCTCAGGGGAATCAAGATGCTGGGGGAAGAGTAGAGCTGATGCCTGAGGTCCCTGTGTTTCTTCTGACAGCCTATGCAGCGTAAACCTGAATAAGGCACAGGGAGAACTAAAAAGAAATAACTGCGTCCCGCCGGAACAGGCATTTAACAATATTCCCCACAATAGGTAATGCCTCAGCCAGCCTTCTTTGTTGGGTACAGTGGGGGAATGGAAGCCATGAGCCCTGCACCCTTCGTCAGTGACTCAGCATTGTACTGTGGCTCTGAATTGCATACTGTTCTCTATCCATGCCTTCTGTACTTTTTATCCATTGTGTTCATACAGAGGCAGAGAAAAAAGTAACCTCTGCACAACTGACATCTAGCAAGTGTTGTGGAAAGAAAAACTGAAACAACAATATAGCTTTTAGAAGCTAGCAGAGAAGTAATCTGGCTTCCCGCCAAAACCGAGGCTCATTAGCTATTCAAAATGGCCACCAGCAAAATAAAACACCAAAAGAGTGAATTAAAACCCCAAAAGCTAAGGAATTAACTTAAAAAGTCAAAGAAGAAGGAGGGTTGCAGGCATGAGAGAAATGCCTAAAATCGCTGAAAAATCAATCGAGTTACCACAGAGCTGCAAACAGCAGAGGGAGAAGACATTCTAGTTCTGAAGAAACTGCAGCACAGCTCCTGCAGATGCCAGAGTCAGTCATTGTACCTCTGCGGGACCCACAAATCACACATTGAGGTTTGGCAGCCATGCTAAGGCAACCTGCTTCCAGGGGGAAAGAAGGAAACAGGAACAGGGAAGCCCACAGCAAAGGGACTAACCATATTCAAATCAGTACAGCTTTAAACTTAAAACGTTTTTTTTTCGTTTTTTTTTTACAGAAAACAAAATACTCCCCAGAATCCTAGGGGTGCCCTGAGCAAAATCACCAGCAAAAGAAACCCCAAAAATGCCAGGGGAACCCATGCACAAGTGCTAAAAAGTGCCCTTAAAAAGCACACTTTAGAAATCCAAAATGGCCGCCGCACCTTTCCACCCACAATAAAAAAAGGTGCAAAAATACAAAGGTAACCAAATAATATGGAAAAGAAAGAAAACGACCCTCTAATACAGGGCAAGCGAAAAAAAATCAGGAAAAAGTGCAATTCGGAAGCCAGGGGAGCCGACAGAGCCTCTGACAATGCAAAAAAAAAACAGAGCTGAAAAGATAAAGCAAGGAAAATTCCTACCAGCTCAGTGAACAGCAAGGAACTCAGCCAACTTCTCCAAGTGACAGGCAATGCTGTAGCAGGTATGGCTCTTCCCGAACAGTCTTGGGGAGAGCTCAACCCAGGTTTCAGATATTCCCAGGCAGGAAGGCAGGAGCCCAATGCAGGTCTGGCTTCCCCCAGGATGTGCTCCCCTGTGGCAGTGCTCCTTTTTTTTTTAAAGATACAGCTACCTAGCAAAGAAATGGTAAATAAAGGACCCAAAATAAACCCCAAAAGAACTAACTAAATAGGTTTGCTCCTTCAAGTGTCACTTAGTGTGCCCAGAAAGGGCACAGAAGTCTGCAAGCTGCAAGGAGACTGGACACACTGGGGGCTTCTGGGAGCTCCGTCTGCATATATACTACAGAAGACTTGATTGGTCCAGTCTCCAGGCTGCAGGAGGAGGGGCACTACCCGATGTTGGAGGACTAAACTGGATTACCGAACAGGAATTAGTTATTATTATAATATTATCATAAAAGATGGCAACAATCAAAACCGTGACAGAATTCAAAGAGGTTCTGGAGACACATGGGATGGTGGCAAGTGCATCCTAGACGATTAATTTTGTTTGCGTGGGATCTGCAGTGGTTTAATAGCTGGTAATAACTGGGCAGACTGGGTGGATCAATCAACTCACTCTTACCTGTTGACAAGTGCTATGACATCGTATTTCTTTGTCCTAGTACCTATTTTCTACTGGGTCATAGTACGTCACCAATTCAGAATTTCTTAGGCTATGAGAAAATCAACCACCAAAACGGAGTGGAGCAGATGGGGAAAAAGTGTGTGTGGAGGGGAGGGGGCAGAGCCCTGAGAGGTTCTGCTGTGCTATTGCTACCTGCCTCCTTATAACTGCTGAATATCAGGAAGAAGAGGCTCCTGGGAGGATACATGAACACTGCCTGGAGGCAGATGAGTGGGGCTTGTACCTGGAAGCCTGCATCACCAGTACAGGGAGGAGAACAATTTACCATGAGTTAAGAATGAGAATGGAAGGAACTGGATGAAGGGGAAAGAGAGAAATTGGTGGTGACAGACATGGTAGAGAGAGACATTCACAATCTCTTCCATCTCCTGCTACTTCAGAAACCAATCCTGTAGTTTCTTTCTTTTCTTTAAAGAAAATCATCACTATTTGCTACCAGGCATGAAATAAATGGCATCATAAACTAATGCCTAAAATATCTATCATCAAGGCCAGCTCTACAGTTTTGATTCTCATTTCATTTCTTTCACCTACCATTTACTGTCAAGGTCGCAACAGTCTTCTGTTCTCTAGTACAACAGGAATAGCTCCCAGCATCTCCCTGCTCCAACTGGTGGATTAATAACTCTGCCATCATTCCCTTCTGCCGCATCTCGTGCTTACTGCTGGGATGGAGCAGCTTATCCTCTTTCCTCCATTCCACTGTGATGTTGGGATTTGTTAGCTCACAGCACAGGACAGCACTTTCACCTTCAATGGCTTCAGTATCCTTAAGCTCTTCTTTGAAGCTGGCTGGCAGGGCTAAGGTCAATAAATAGAGACTGTGTTATCCAAAGTAATTTTAACCATTCAACATTGTAACAAAACAAAATAAACCTTCTCTGTTTCTACAGCTATAACCAGGTACTTTCCAAAATCAGAAATGGCCCAAATTTCAAAATGAAAGCTGCACTATTGTAAGACAAGAAGAGCCTAACCTGCCAAGACTATATGGAAATTACACTTACCTGGTAATTGTTCCTTGAGGAACTCCAGTTCAGTCCTCCACCTCTGGGTTGTGTACCTCTTCCTGCAGCATGGAGACTGGACAAGTCAAATTCGTGACATCACTGGATATATCCTGCTGATCTTCTCCCATCAGCCCCCAGTGAACTATTGACAAAGCAGACTCAAAGAAGCAACAAACACTTAGCTATAGGATTAATATCCAACTTTAACTTTAAATTGTTTTTTTTAAAAAAACTCTTAAGCTAAATCCCCTTCCTGGTAAGTAGAAAAAAACTCTTTCTTGCACTTTCTCTTCCCCCATACACAGTATAGGAAAGAAAGGAGAAAATAGAGAAGAAATCACAGTGATCCCTGCGATCATACCTTTAGTTACTGATACACCCCCCCCCCCCCAAACTGAAACCAACCTCTTCATAGTTCATCCCTGGGCGGGAATGAGGACTGAACTGGAGTTCCTCAAGGAACAACAATTACCAGGTAAGTGTAATTTCCATTTCCTTATCGTTCCTCCAGTTCAGTCCTCCACCTCTGGGATGTAACAGAGCAGTAATCATTGGGAGGGACCTATCCACCCGGATCGCCACACCAATGACCCGAAACATATATCGTACGCTGCCTGGACCTCCAGGTGTTGGTGCCTACTGAATGCCCAAAGAAACGGCCAAGAGCCCACTCTACCAAACTCCGCTGGTGGAACCAAACTGTGCTCCATCCAAGCAAGCGCTTGCCCTCTAGCAGAGCAAGCCCTTAACCTCACCGGCACCTGACGCCCTTGCAAAATATATCTCTATATGTTGTCGCCAACGCTTCTCAAACCCATCTGGAATTGAAGCTTTAGCTGTCTGTTCCCCTTTACGGGAACCTCCAGCAAAACAAACAGTCGAACAGCCGAACTAAAAATGTCCGAGACCTTGAAATTCCAACGCAGAAACCTCTTTATGTCCAAGCGAGGTAGACTATGGCCTGAGACATCCTCCACTGATGCCCCTAAAACTGGCAACGAACTGACCGACTGCTGAGAAAAGGAGAAACTACCTATGCCAAAAACAACAGTACCGGTCTCAACACTACCTTTCCCTAGTAAGACCAAGAAACGGTTCACAACAGGAAAACACCTGCAGCTCCGAACACATCATTCTGAACAGAAGACCACTAAAAACACAGTCCTTAAATCCTTGGCTGGTATGAGATGCAAAGGCGCAAAGGACCCTAGAAGACACCCCTAAGTCCAAATTGAGCTGTCGCGGAGACACCGTTATCCTGCGATAAAGATGCAGTCTAGGCCCCCGCCTTTAGAAGACACAGCATGACGAAGAGCCAGCCCAAAAACAGTCCTTGGACCTTGCCTCTCTAGCTAGCCAGAGTTGCGAGCTGAACGTTTAAGGAACTGTGGAAGCCCGGACCTGCCCCTGAGAGCACCAATCCTCAACTATATGCCATACTCGCACCTATGCCAGGAAAAAGGTTCTCCTTCTGACCAGAAGCAGGGATGCAATTACCGTACCAGGACAACCTTCACTTCATAAACTCAGACTTTCCATTATCAAACCGTGAGCGAGAAACAATTCAACTGAGGCAATCAAAATGGAACTTGAGTCAGAAACTCAGCCTATGAATGCCCACGAAGGGAAAACATAGCGCTGACCCGACGAAGGCCACCTTTACCTCAGGACAACTGTCCCTTCCAACATTCTTCCTCGCCTTCTGCTGTAAAGATTCGCCTTGGTCGCTTAACTGTCACCCTGAGATCCATGCTCGGGGGATCCCATCTGTGTACTATCTGTGCAAATACCGCCGTACCAAGTTCCTACTCTCCGGCATCCACCCGGGCTTTGCTGGGAAGCCCTACGTTCACATTGTCCGAACCCACAAGTGCACCGCCGACCTTGCCTGTTGGTGAGACTTCACCCAGGACAACAAAGCTCCTGCTTCTACCTCCATGGCCAAGTTTCCTTACCGCCCCACTGAGGAGGTAGGCCACCATCGTGGAAGCGCTCTACCGGGCCCACACCACTCGACCTTTCACCGCGGCCTCAAACAGATGAAAAAAGCTAGGCTACCACTCATAGTCCTAGACGGTAGATCAATCACTGGGCCACCTGGCCTTCCGGGTTCCCTGTACGCACAGCTCCCCGCCATACGGTCTCTATCCTACAAAACTCGCATCTATGAACACTAGAAGCCATCACGGGTGCACCAGTGGCCTGCCTGTCATCAGCTTGTCTGGGCAAGCCAGCCCTGAAGCGACCACCTAACTCGCAAAGGGCAAGGAAACCGCTTGTCTAGAGTATCGCTCAGATGGAACCAGAGTCGAGGAAACAACCTATGCCAGGGCCGCAATTGCGCTCTGGCCCATGGCAGTGTATCCAGGACTGCCACCCCCGCAACTAGCCCTTGAAGATATCTCTAAGCTGGTGGCAACGGAGAGGACCGAAACTGGCGCCTCCGCCCTAAACTGTCTGATCTCGCCGCCCCGGCGATAAGCCTGCTCCCACCGGGTGATGAATCGTAGTCCCACTGAGTCTAGAACTTGAGACTGAACTAACTGGCTTATGGATGCAACCACCCATGCTAGCCCCTGTAGAGACCTTAACTACTCTGCTGGTAAGCTGAAACTCTCATCCCTCAACTTTGCTCGTATCAGTCAAACGTTGGGAAGAAGGGGAACTAAGATTCTCTCTTTCTGTCGGACCGCCGCTAACACCACCCTAACCTTGGTGGAGGTGCACTGCGCCGCTGCCAACCCGAATGGCAATGCCAGAACCGAAAACGCCCTCATGGGAGAGCAAACCTTAGGAACCTCTGACGATATAATCCGAACAGGATGCACAGTCATGCTTCGGTAGACCATGGAAAGTCAAGCATTCCACCTTCCGAATCGCCATCATTGCCAAACGCAGCATTTCCATCTGAAAGCGGGACACTCGTAAACTGAGAAGCCGTCGTCTGAAATCCAGAATAGTACATAGGGACCTGGCCCTCTTTGGTACTATGCAATAAATAAGGTAACAACTGTCGCCATACGATTCCTGGCAATGGTAAAAGTGCTCCTACCTGCCCGAGGCGATCAAACATTTGCCAGAAGGCAGATGTCCTTTGCCCACCCTTGCAAGGGGACAGGACGAACCAACCTAGAAGCAGTGAGCCAATTCGCGAGCTTAATCTTCGCGTACCACCTCTAAGACCCACTGGTCATACGTTATCTGGAGTACGGCATGAAGGTGCCTTCGAAGCTGCCCTCCAATTAACTGAGATCCCATCTAGGACCGCCGTGCTTCATTGCAATTTTCGGCAAACGAGGAGGAGGTAGCTGCAGACCCTTTCCCTGCTCCCTGAAAACCCAGAAACTCCTTCGCTCCTGAAGCAAATTTTCCTTGCGAAAAATACTTGCACAGCCGAGATTCACGCAATCTCCAGAGGCTCCGAAACTGACCTCGATAAGCCGGCAGGGACCTTCCCTGCTCAGGCTCATCTCCCAAGTTCTCAATCCATCTCCATCTTTCCTCCCTGAAGAGCTGCTTAGTAAGCCTGATTAACATAGGAAAATTAAGCTATTTAATAGTCTCTTGATAAGATTTTCCATACATCAGAGTCATAACCAGCTCAGGTCTGGCGCTCTGCAAGTGATTATTCTGAACCAAGCACACAATAGATTCAAGAGATAACCCTTTCTTTTCCACTACTCTTTTCTTTCCAAGTTGCTCTGTAGTCCTCTCACAATGCTGAATCCACTCCTCACACTTAATCATAGCATTATGTTGTACTAGACCTTCAGTTTTAGTAATGACACACACCCCAGATGGGCAAAAACCTGCAAAATCAACTTAACTGAGTCATTTTGAGAAATGAAAGGAAGGCATTGCTGAATAGGAACCTCCAAGGTTACAAGTTTTCACTCATCAAACGTGGACAAAGAACTTTCATCTACTTTGAAGACTAATCAGCATCAACTATTCCAGCTTTAGAATGATTAACGAAAATACTTGCATTTCTCCAAGTGAGATACCGTTGATAACGTCACATAGGAAGTAGAAAATTTCATCGCTGCGATCATCCATCACTGCAATTTTAAATTTGGAATACTTGCAGCCGGAGACCTAGAGAGATATTTCCGTTCATGAGATGCAGAACTTGTAATATATTTTCCATACCGCTCCACCAAGCCTGGAGCTTCACTTGTGAAGAGGTCCGCAGTTCCCCTTTCTGAACCATTTGTGAAGCCCTAAATATTTCATTATCTGATTTGGAACACCCCGTCAGCACTGCTACCAAAAGAGGAAATCTCTGGGCAGACTTCAACGTTCTTGCTTTCTGTATACTGAAACTTAGTTGTCTGCCCAAACTCAGAGCTGGGGCTCAGACTAAAACCAGGTGAAGAAACTGCCCCAGCTTGTGTTCTGGTGGCAACCTCCAGAAAATGCCATTTTAGCTAGGATGGGACAATTGAAGACTGGTGCATCGCCATTGCAATACAGGCAACTTGTCTTCTCTATAAACCATATAAGTATGGAGTCCCCATTGTGCCTTAGAGTGAGTAGCAGAGGGGAAGGAAACAAAAAATAAAGGTAGACCCCTGGAAAGACAACAGTGCTTTGCCTTAGAGTATAGAACATACAGGCCATAGAACTGATAAATGGACAAAGACATAAAAGGCCTATAATAAAATATATAATTAAATAAACATCCTCAAAATAAAAATAATCAAAATAAAGGAAGGGAAAACCACTTGACTAATTTCTTTTAAACCTAAACTAAAATTGCTCCAGTGTAAACCAGAGAATTGATTCAAAAATCTATGTACAGGTTATTCAGTTACTCCGTTAAGTAACTATATACAGGCGCGAAAGTCAGGCCAGTGGGGCGGGTGGAGGCATGACTGCTTGTTTGCTATTTACAACAAATTGTGTGCTATCTACAATTGTATAACAGGTGTCTGGATGCATTAATGGGCGAGGCTGGGATTGCTTGTTGCTGTTGAGGCAAGGGTGCTGTAAGGGTGTGTGAGAGTGCGTGTTGAGTGTCTTCGTTGTGGGAGTAGTGTTGGAGAAAGAGGTGGTGTTTCAGAGCCTTCCTGAACTGGGTGAAGTCGGTTATGGAGCGGATGTTGGGCGGGAGGGCATTGCACATGTGGGCACGTAGAACATGAAAGCCCTGTTTCGTGTTGCTTGCGAGCATTTTGTAATCTTGCTCAGGATGTTCAGAGTGTTGATAGCGGCTGACCGTCTGGTTCTGTTCGGTGGGGTGGTGAGGATAAGATCCATGATAGCAGTGGAGGTGAGCCTGTTGATGGCCTTGAACGTTGTTAGTAGGATTTTGAATGTGAGCCTGCAATGGACTGGCAGCCAATGTAGGGTTATATGGTCCCTCCTGGCAGCTCCATGTAATATTCTGGCGGCTGCAATCATTGCGAGCTGCAATGGATTCAGTGTACGTTTTGGGAGTCCATGTAGAATCGAGTTAGCGTAATCGAAGTGAGGGATTACTAAAGCTTGATAGACTGTTCGGAAATCCTCTGGCTCGAGCAGGGGTCTAAGATGCCGGATCGTCCTTATCTTGTGGTATATTGCTTTGACGATATTGTTTACGTGGGCTTTCATGTCCAGTTGTTGGTCTAAGATGACTCCGAGATAGCGGATCATGGGTTTGCTTTGAAGCTCCGCGCCTCTTACCTTTAGTGACACGGGGGGGGGGGGGGGAGGTGGGTAAAAGCTGGGTTCCTGGAGATGAATAGTGCCTCGGTTTTCTTGAAGTTTTTTCTGAGGTTTTGCGTGTGCAGCCACTCATTAACGGCGTTGAACCAGATGGTAAGAAGTGAGAAGTCCGGTTGGTCGGTTGAAAATGGCATGTAGAGTAGTACGCCGTCCGCGTATACAAGGCATGATACATTGAAATCACGGGTGAGTGCAGAAAGCAAGAAAAGCCAAAAACAAGTCATGATGCTCCTTATCAGTCCCTCTAGTGAGCCCAACACCTAAGCTTACTACATCCTCCTGCTGCATGGAGACTGGACACACACTGGGGGCTGAGGGGAGAAGATCAGCAGGATATATCCAGCGATGTCACGAATTTGACTTGTCCAGTCTCCATGCTGCAGGAAGAGGTACACAACCCAGAGATGGAGGACTGAACCAGAGGAAAGATAAGGAAGCTATTTTAATGCCATATGTATAGGCCTTCCCAAAAAGCCACAAATGCTCCTTAATTTCCTAATCCTGTTAGTTCTTGTTCTCTGGATTCAGTTCCCACTTTCGATTTATTCTACACTAGTCTCTTTTCACAATCATTCAATGTCTCTTCCAGATTCCCTTCCTCAAGTGTGTGATTCTGCTTTCCCCCTCCCCCCAACTTCCCTCTTTTTACTCCCCCCCTTTTCTTTGTTTCAATCATGACTTGTTTTTGGCTTTTCTTGCTTTCTGCTACCCCTAGCTAAATGATGGTTATTCTCTGATGCTTTGTTTAGCTCTGCTTCACGTAAAAACACTATGGGCCCGATTCAGTCCCATGAATAGCGGGGATGGATGTCCCAATGGGATGTCCATCCCCGCTATTACTGCCCTCCTCGCTGGTTGTATGGGTAGGTTAGACGGAGAAAGAGAAGGGACGGATCGGGGGCAGAGTTAGGGCGGGTGGTGGGCAGTCACCCAATTCTAATGTCGGCCCTGTACATCCAGGGCCAGTGACTTGGGGGGGGAGTTATTCCACCTCCGAGGTGGAATAACTTCCCTGGAAGTCTTTTTTCTGCAGGCCTGGGGCACAGATGGGGCAGGGGGGCCTGAGGACATTCCCCACAGCCCGGCCCTGGCCTTAGGAGGCTGGATTAGAGGTCGGGCTGTGGGGAAAGCCTTTGTTATGCTGGCGGACGGGATCGCGGCTTTACAATAGAGCTATGGTGCCATGGCAACCGGACACCATGGCACCGCGGCTCCATTGTAAAGCCCTGATTGAGTTAGTCGGGCTTTCCCTGTATGTGCAGGCTGGACTGAATCGCAGTGCTCGCCTGCACATACAGGGCTGTTTGCGATTCTGGTCCCGCGAGGCTAGACATGCCTTGTGGGATCAGAATTGCGACTCCCTCTGTACGTCCGGTTCAAACTGGACATACAGAGGGGCTGTATGTCTGTGATGGAATGAGCCTGTATAGAAAATAAAAATATGTTTTAATAAAATAAACTAGACCAAAGAAGAGGCAGCATGATAAAGTCTTGCTAAAAGTGGCTCCTGAATGATAATCATTAGCAGTCTGTGTGTTGGACCTCTCAGGAGAGTCAGACAAATTTTAGAATGGTTTATGAGATATGACACTCCTAAGAACACCCAACTAGGAAAATCACGAATGCAAAAGCAAGAAAAATAACCAACAAAATGCAATTTGTTGCTGTGGAAACTGTTGCTGTGGAAACTGCTGGCCTATGTGAATAGTTTCAGAGTGTAAGTCTGTCAGAACTGTTGGAGCTCCGAAGTGGACATTACCCCATGAGTTGGTTCGTCAAGGTTCTACTACATGAATCCAGCAGTGCTCAATTTGAGATTAAGTATAATATTAAACTTTTTCGAGGCTTGTTGCCTTTTTAAAAAAAGAGAAAACTTTAAAACTCCCCCTGCATCGGGGTAGAGCACCGCTCCTGCCAGCTAATCTGCTCCAGGTGCTCCAACCCAATCGGGGTTGTGGGAGGAGGAGCAGCAGCCCATAAAAGCAGCCCGCGATCGGCGGGAAACCTCTCCATCTTTAAAACTCCCCCTGCATCGGGGTAGAGCACCGCTCCTGCCAGCTAATCTGCTCCAGGTGCTCCAACCCAATCGGGGTTGTGGGAGGAGGAGCAGCAGCCCATAAAAGCAGCCCGCGATCGGCGGGAAACCTCTCCATCTTTAAAACTCCCCCTGCATCGGGGTAGTAGCACCGCTCCTGCCAGCTAATCTGCTCCAGGTGCTCCAACCCAATCGGGGTTGTGGGAGGAGGAGCAGCAGCCCATAAAAGCAGCCCGCGATCGGCGGGAAACCTCTCCATCTTTAAAACTCCCCCTGCATCGGGGTAGAGCACCGCTCCTGCCAGCTAATCTGCTCCAGGTGCTCCAACCCAATCGGGGTTGTGGGAGGAGGAGCAGCAGCCCATAAAAGCAGCCCGCGATCGGCGGGAAACCTCTCCATCTTTAAAACTCCCCCTGCATCGGGGTAGAGAGCACCGCTCCTGCCAGCTAATCTGCTCCAGGTGCTCCAACCCAATCGGGGTTGTGGGAGGAGGAGCAGCAGCCCATAAAAGCAGCCCGCGATCGGCGGGAAACCTCTCCATCTTTAAAACTCCCCCTGCATCGGGGTAGAGCACCGCTCCTGCCAGCTAATCTGCTCCAGGTGCTCCAACCCAATCGGGGTTGTGGGAGGAGGAGCAGCAGCCCATAAAAGCAGCCCGCGATCGGCGGGAAACCTCTCCATCTTTAAAACTCCCCCTGCATCGGGGTAGAGCACCGCTCCTGCCAGCTAATCTGCTCCAGGTGCTCCAACCCAATCGGGGTTGTGGGAGGAGGAGCAGCAGCCCATAAAAGCAGCCCGCGATCGGCGGGAAACCTCTCCATCTTTAAAGCTCCCCCTGCAGCGGGGTTAGAGCACCGCTCCTGCCAGCTAATCTGCTCCAGGTGCTCCAACCCGATCGGGGGTGGGGGAGGAGGAGCAGCAGCGCATAAAAGCAGCCCGCGATCGGCGGGAAACCTCTCCATCTTTTAAAACTCCCCCTGCATCGGGGTAGAGCACCGCTCCTGCCAGCTAATCTGCTCCAGGTGCTCCAACCCAATCGGGGTTGTGGGAGGAGGAGCAGCAGCCCATAAAAGCAGCCCGCGATCGGCGGGAAACCTCTCCATCTTTAAAACTCCCCCTGCATCGGGGTAGAGCACCGCTCCTGCCAGCTAATCTGCTCCAGGTGCTCCAACCCAATCGGGGTTGTGGGAGGAGGAGCAGCAGCCCATAAAAGCAGCCCGCGATCGGCGGGAAACCTCTCCATCTTAAAACTCCCCCTGCATCGGGGTAGAGCACCGCTCCTGCCAGCTAATCTGCTCCAGGTGCTCCAACCCAATCGGGGTGTGGGAGGAGGAGCAGCAGCCCATAAAAGCAGCCTGCGATCGGCGGGAAACCTCTCCATCTTTAAAACTCCCCCTGCATCGGGGTAGAGCACCGCTCCTGCCAGCTAATCTGCTCCAGGTGCTCCAACCCAATCGGGGTTGTGGGAGGAGGAGCAGCAGCCTATAAAAGCAGCCCGCGATCGGCGGGAAACCTCTCCATCTTTAAAACTCCCCCTGCATCGGGGTAGAGCACCGCTCCTGCCAGCTAATCTGCTCCAGGTGCTCCAACCCAATCGGGGTTGTGGGAGGAGGAGCAGCAGCCCATAAAAGCAGCCCGCGATCGGCGGGAAACCTCTCCATCTTTAAAACTCCCCCTGCATCGGGGTAGAGCACCGCTCCTGCCAGCTAATCTGCTCCAGGTGCTCCAACCCAATCGGGGTTGTGGGAGGAGGAGCAGCAGCCCATAAAAGCAGCCCGCGATCGGCGGGAAACCTCTCCATCTTTAAAACTCCCCCTGCATCGGGGTAGAGCACCGCTCCTGCCAGCTAATCTGCTCCAGGTGCTCCAACCCAATCGGGGTTGTGGGAGGAGGAGCAGCAGCCCATAAAAGCAGCCCGCGATCGGCGGGAAACCTCTCCATCTTTAAAACTCCCCCTGCATCGGGGTAGAGCACCGCTCCTGCCAGCTAATCTGCTCCAGGTGCTCCAACCCAATCGGGGTTGTGGGAGGAGGAGCAGCAGACCATAAAAGCAACCTGCTCTCAGGCAGGCCCACGCCTGTCGGGCCCGCGCCGGAGGGGCCTCGCCAGAGGGCCCTTGGGCGTGGCCATTAGGCAGTGGCCTTCGACAAAGGTATTTACTACTACTCCATACAACCCCTGAAGTACCCAATATTCGACAATCGAGAGTCAGGAACTTCCACCACTCTATGCTCTGATCCGGAAGAAAGCTGCATCTGTGCCTAGAGTTTCAAACTCTCTAACTGTCCACGACCTGCCTACATGCTGCAAGTATTCAACTACAGCCTATTATGGACGCTATTCTTTCACCTAAAGCTGTCCTTTACTCTGAAATTGCAGTTTGTTACATAATTACACACATGTTTCTACACGTAGGTATGTAGTCACTGTTTATTCCCTGCAATTGTTCTATTTGCTACAAAGTATCCACTATAACTCATTGATACTTTAACACTGTTAATGCCTGCAATTGTATTACTCGATACAAATGTATCTATTTCAGCTAAAACTGCAAAATATTTCTCCTTCTCACTTGCAAGTCTCATCTGCTATTTCTCATCTCAGATTTAGTACTGTTGTCAGTAGTAAGTTTCAGTTATATTACAGTCATCTGTAACTCATCTTAGATATATTCCTACCACTCTGTGACGCACCCTAGATTTATCACTGTTATCAGTAACTCAATTTGAAATATAACTACTTTCTGTGTTTCACCTTAAATATACTACTGTTGTCAGTAACTCACCCAGCGTGCCAAAACCCCTCTATTCGCCTCTCGAATAAGTCTCATACTTCACAGGGTTAAAATGGAAGACATGATCATCAGGTTATTGTGCCTTTTCCTACTTATTATAACACTACCATCTAATATACTGGCCCTCACCACCACACAAAAATTACATTCCTATTGTACTATCTAGTGAGAGAAAATGGTCAGGAGACTCTTATCACAACCCACATGGGGCTAACACCCCGCACCGCAACCTCCTATTGCATGTCCCACTACAACACAACATGAAAACTAGACAAACTAAACACGTCTACCCTAGTAGACTGAAGTGTGCACTGATAAATGCCCGCTCACTTCGAAACAAGTGGCCAGTGATCACGGATGTAATAATGTCCCACCAGCTAGACATTCTCATGGTCACTGAAACATGGCTCTCAACTGAAGACAATATCATCCTCAACCAGCTTCTCCCACCTAACTTTACAGCCTTCACTGGACACAGACAAAACAAGAAAGGCGGAGGAGTACTTATCATCACCAAAGCTGACCTCCAGTTTAAAATGGATGAATCCAACAGTAACAACCATCTAGAAACAGTATCAGTCTCAAACAACACATGCTCCATAAACTTGGTCTATAGATCACCGTCAGGGGATCCAGATGACCTAGCAACCATAATAAATCTGGCATCCTTCACCCAGGGTCCAAATAAACCTAATTGGATCGTAGGAGATATCAACCTACCATCATTACAGGACACCCAAGCAACAGCATTCCTAGATGCCCTAGATAGCTAGGATACACACAAATGGTGCAAGAACCTACTCATGAGAAAGGCAATATCCTCGACCTAATATTCGCACCGCAACTAATTTTGGACCAACCACAAAACATCGTACTATCGATATCTGCAGTCCCATGGACTGACCACAAACTCATCACCTTTCAGATGCCTACCACTATCTGTTCACACAAGACGAAAACGGATGAAAGCAGGCCCGCTAACTCAGCTACCAGAAGATTCCACCCATTTAACAGAGAACGCATCCTCACTGAAATGAGCACACTCTTTGATGACACCTCACTAAGCCTAGAAGAGCTGATCTCCTCCTGGAACAATAAACTCAGCGCAATCGCTATCCGCCCTCCAACGAACAAGAACCCAAAGAAGAGATCTACCGCCCCATGGTTCACAGCCGATTTAAAAACCTCACTATCCATTTTAAGAAGGCTAGAAAAACGATGGAGAAAGTCACGTACCAGCAGTGACCAATCAGCTTACATCCAACACCTGGCAGAGCATCGTAAAGCCATCTCAGATAAAATCAGACAACACCACACAGATACTCTGAAACGGTCACTGAATAAACCTCACGACTTGTTTAACTTAGTTAAACACTTGCCAAAGAGCCAACCCCTGAGCACCACAGCAGGATCCGCCCACAGGACTATGCAATTTACATGCAATCTAAGATGTGCAAGACCAACAAAATATTAATACCAGACCCTCCTGATGAACGAGACTACCCAGTATCACTGGCATCCTTCTTTACTCCCTCGAAGAAAACTATTGAAGACACCATCCTAGCTCTAAACACAACCACTGCACACACAGACCCTTGCCCTGCGCACTGGATAAAGGACCTGCGATGTGACATATCCTCAACTATAGCAAAAATCTTAAACTATTCCTTCACCACTGGCTCTTTCCCATCTACGCTCAAGCAGACCTCTGTAAGACCGCTGCTAAAGAACACCAAACTTGATCCTCAAAAAGTAGAATCTTACAGGCCCATATCTAGCATACCTATGCTAGCAAAAATCATCGAGAAAATAATGTACAGGCAATTACAGGATCATATAGACACATCAGCCCCACTGGATCCAGCTCAACATGGTTTCAGAGAGTCACATGGAGTAGAAACACTACTCACAACACTCCTCAACAATATAACCTTAGGTGTGGATAACATACGCCAAGGCTTCGCTCTTGTCTTCCTAGATATAGCAGCGGCTTTTGACTCGGTATGCCACGAAATTCTCATCTGCCGACTAAGGGAAAAAGGCATCTGTGGAACAGCACTCGAATGGTGCAAATCTTACCTGTCCGACAGATGGCAGCATGTCAGAGTCGACGGGGATACATCTGAACCTTTCCAACAAAGTCAAGGTGTACCCCAAGGATCCTCTTTATATGCATTGATGTTTAATATATACATCCAACCCATCTGTGACATCATCAGATCCTTTAATGTCAGTTACATGATATATGCAGACGATGTGCTACTATATATGCCAATATCATTGGACTGCCTAGACCTTACCCCGCTGACCAACTGCTTTGACACCATATCAGAGTGGCTCCTATCACAAAACCTGAGAATACAACACAAAAAGACGGAAGTCCTGTTCGTCTCGAGGAACACCAACTTCACCCCTCCTAGTTGTATTAACGTAAAGGATGCCCAACTCCAAGTTAAACCGGCAATACGCTACCTCGGAGTAATGCTGGACCAAAACCTTGATATGAAGAACCACATAGCCAACACAGTCAAGGCAATCTACTTTAAAATCAGATCCCTCAGACACCTACGCATGCTACTCGAACCGGATGATTTCCGTACCATTTATCAAGCCCTTATACTCCCCCATTTTGACTTCTCAAACTCCATACTACAAGGACTCCCCCGGTCCACCCTGAACCCCCTGCAATTAGCCATGAATAGTGCAGCGAGGGTACTCCTCGGGGCATCCAGGAGAGACCACGTAACACCCCTTCTAAAACAGCTACACTGGCTCCCCATTCAAGCAAGGATCAGTTTCAAGACCTTACTGCTAACATTCAAAGCGGCTAAGGGGCTCACCTCTTCCTCTCTCTCAAACCTCATACAACCACTTGCACCAAACAGGCCACGAAGAACAGCAGAATTAAACACACTAGTTATCCCAAATGACACCACAAGATGCACTAGATCAACAGCCAACAGAGCCTTCCAATTCTGCGCCCCATCTCTATGGAACACCTTACCAGCTCAAATCAGAGCAATACCTAATCTAAGTCAGTTCAGAAAGGCTTTAAAGCATTTCCTCTTCCTTAAATATCTCAATGACAACTCCGAACATAACCCCCAGGTGAATAGCAGAAGTGGTCAAACAGATAGACCCCGCAACAGACCAACTTCACAATGTAAATAACAAGTTGTTCCATATACTATTGTACCACTGTTGTATATAGTTAACCAGGATATCTTTCATCAGATAACCCTGCATTGTATTTAGTTTCCCCTATTTCGCCAAGTTATACTTCCTGTTAAATGTAACGACCAGACATGTGTAAACTGTCGGATGTTTTCTGTTCAATGTAAACCGCGCTGATGTCTAATAGTGCGGTATATAAGAATTGTTAATAAATAATAAATAAATAAATAAAACAGAGGGTTTTGCCATGAGAAAGATTATCCTTTCATGGCAAACAATCCAACAAAAAATTAATGTGGTATATATAGGTCACTTTACAGGATATATAATTAGAGTCCTTTTATTACATCATATATAGGTGGGGATTTAACTAGTCTTTTGGAATATATATGGATATGGTCAAGGCATCCAGTATAACTGGATTTTAAAAGAGGATGGAAAAGCTCCCAATTATTATCCTTGCAAACTTGAAGAAATCTACTCTTTAGAATCTACCTTGTACTTCCTAGTGACCCAGACTGAACACTGTCAGAGATACAATTCTGGGCTTGGAGGACTTTTGGTTTACATTAGTTTAATCATCTGAGTGTTGTCATGATGTGGGTATTGATAAAGTTGAAAACTTGAAAAGAAATCCTGTTTCTTTTAAGAATCTAGATGTGCAATTACCTCCAGGCACCGCTAGAGGGAGCAGGAAGGAATATTCAGGAGCTAATAAGCTTGAGAAACCTAACAACTTGCACCTGGAAATGACCCCGGAAGTCAGGCAGGAAAGATTTCCTTATAAGCCAGAGCTGAATGCTTGCAAAGGAGGAGGTCCAGCTGCATTAAGGAAGAGAAGCACGGCTACACGGGGGAGCATGGCTTCACCAAAGAAAGAAAAGGACCTGAGAAGGAACCGAGACAGAGGGACGTCTTCCCAAGGGGAAACAGCTCTATCAAGAGGTTCATCTCCAAGAGAAGGAGTAACTGAAGAAATCCTAGAGGAGCAAGCCCACAGGTACAGGGTTCACAGGAGTGAAATCCAGAAGGGCCAGGCTGACTGTGCAGCTGTCCCAAGAAAGTTTGTTAGAGCCAGCTCTGAAGTTAGAGGCTGTGCCACGCCCTGTTCTCACAGCGTTCCTGACTCAAGAACAGAGAGACCTGAGCAAGGAGCCAAAGGGAATGGTTTGGGAAGAAGCTTAGAGTCTCTGAGAAATAATTATCCAGTTTTACAAAGCAAGAAAGGAAAGGCAATTTATAATAAACCTGAGTTCTTACCAAGGGAGAGAAGAGAGTTCATACCAGGTTTTACCAAACTGCCAAGAAGCACAGCCCTGCCTACTGCTGACAGGCAGAGAAATTGCTACAGCAGGAAAATTGCTAAAAGGGAAAACAACGTGGATTCAAGCCAGCAAAGCTCCAGGTATGGAACCTTTATTGATGATATTGAATGTTTGAATCCTAAAGTCCCTGTTAAAATAAGTCCTCACTCTACAAAGAAGGAGAAACCATATTGGTTTAATAAAATTCCTAAAGCCCTGAGAACAGACTGTTATTGGAGACAAGGCCCTAGAGGCATAGCACACCGACCCGAGTCAGACAGGGACAGTGTTTATTCCCCTGATGATTCTAGTGAAGAAGAATGCATGGAAACAGAATGCATAAATACAGTTTCCCTATCTCCACCAGAACAGATGGAGTGTGACCTGTGCACAGCCTCATGTCAAGAGTCTGTAGTCTCTGAGTAACATAGAAGAGTTTATAGAATGTTTATGCTTTTGGAATGAACTGAATTCCTGTTACCCCCAGGCTCTGCATTAATTGTGAAGTGTAACAATTAAGCACATGTTTATGAATACTGCTACCTTTTGCAACAAAGGACTTTCTGTTTCATTATCCATCTCTTATTTTTGAACCCTTGCATTGACGGGGAATAAAAGCCTTAATTCCCT
Source organism: Ichthyophis bannanicus (assembly GCA_033557465.1). Taxonomy (NCBI): domain Eukaryota; kingdom Metazoa; phylum Chordata; class Amphibia; order Gymnophiona; family Ichthyophiidae; genus Ichthyophis; species Ichthyophis bannanicus. Next base: position 226,363,164 of record CM066031.1, read on the forward strand.
CCACTTGGTCTTGTTACTGAGTTCTTTTAGGCAGCCGGAATTGGTAAGGCCATTTTACTACGTCGATGAACCTTACGTTCCCTGTGGCTCTCTAAAAATAATCTTTGCTGTGGATTGCCCATAGGCGTAGGGGGCGCTCCCCACGACAGTGTATAAGAACCACATTTATATTTCCATGTTTTTTTAAATGTTGATTTGATGTAATTGTAATTTGTGATAGACAAATATGTTTTCCTTGATCAGAAAAAGCTGTAGACCATGACTGTAGGTTAGAGAACTTGTTGTTCAATGAGCTACTTAAAGGGGCATCATGTTTGCCCTTTAAGAGTCAGGAAGAGATTCGGCAATGGAAGTCCAAAAATGACACTCAAATTTTTTTTAATGGAAGGTTTAATCCTCAGGGTCTAAATGGTTAAGGATCTCAAGTCAAGATGGCTGCCAAATGATAGGCTTGCCTACATCATCTTCTCAGTGGTGTTTAAAGTTTTTGCTTTTGGATATGCTTTATCTTTGCTAATATGGAAAAGAGGAAGGAAAAATAAATCTCACCACCTACCAAGGCATGCCAGATTCAATAATACCCTTTTTAATAAAAAGAAAGTACTCTGGGGATTTGTTCAGGTCTCCTGGGAATATCACTGCTGCAGGGGCTTCTTTGCCCGGGAATAGCCTGACCCGCAGTCTTGAGATTGTTGAGCTTACCAAGTTTTCAAGATAAGATCAAGGAAACATCTCTTTGGTGTCAGCTGTTACAGAAATTTCTTTTACCATTCCAGTTCGGATGATGTATTATATTTGGTGGCAGAAAAGGTGGAACTTGCCACTGACTTCGAAACTGAGTCAGCAAAGAGATCATTGGACTATGGCAGCTCTAGAACACCCGATAAGCAAACTTACAAATATGGAGGTGTGAACTTCGAAGCTGTGAAGAATCCAGGCCCCCTTTCTATTAACCAAAGTTGCTAATCCGCCTTGATATCATGAAAGGCGGTATATGAGAAATGTTAAATAAAATAAAATAAATAAAAAAATAATCCATGTTGGAACAAATGATACTGCCAGGTATACCTCGGACCATATCAAAAGTGACTTCATGTCTCTGGGACAAAGGGTGAAGCAGTTAGGTACACAGGTGGTGTTCTCTTCAATCCTCCCTGTTGAGGGTAAAGGCCAAGGCAGAGAGGCTCGCATCCTGGAGATGAATGCATGGCCTCGTGGATGGTGTCATCGAGAGCATTTTGGTTTCCTAGACCATGGGATGCTGTTCCAAGGGTTGCAGAGCAGAGATGGCATCCATCTGTCCAAGAAAGGTCGACGCGTCTTCGGTAGTAGACTGGCTAATTTACCGAAGAGGGCTTTAAACTAGATTCGTTGGGGATGGGTGAAGAAAGCCCCCAGGTAGGTGAAAGCCCCCAGGTAGGTGATTCATTAAATACCTTTATGGAAATGGGTAACAGGGGTAACATACGGAAAGCAGTGTGTATAAATGCCCGTAGCATGGGAAATAAGATCCCTGATGTTGAAGCTTTGGTGGGAGTGGCTGACTTGGATTTTGTGGCAGTTACAGAAACATGGTTCACAGAAAACCATGATTGGGATGTAACTATACCTGGCTATACTTTATTCAGAAAGGACAGGGTAGGAAGAAGGGGAGAAAGAGTGGCAATATATGTAAAAACTACTATTAAAGCTTTGGAATTACAGAGCTTAAAATGGAGAGAGAGGAGGCATTGTGGGTTAAACTAGAAAGAGGGAAAGAGAAATCTATTTGCATTGGTGTGATATACAGACCTCCCTCACAAGAGGAAGAGGTGGACAGAGTTAATTGAAGACATACGCAGCATTGCTAGCAAAGGGGAAGTGCTACTGATAGGAGATTTCAATATGCCAGATGTTGATTGGCACATTCCTGCTGCAGTATCATCTAGAAGTAAGAAGATCCTTGATTCTCTACAAGGAGAACTATTCAGGCAATTGAAAACAGACCCCACACGTGAAGGGGCCATACTGGACTTGGTGCTTACCAATGGTGAAAGTGTTTCTGATGTTGTAGTGGGAGATCATTTTTCATCCAGTGATCACCAGATGATGTGGTTCAGTATTAGGACTAGGGCTGTTAGAATCCATTCAAAGGTGAGGATCTTAGACTTTAGGAAGACTAACTTTGCCAAGATGGGCCAATACCTCAGGGAGTCGTTAGTGGGATGGGAACAGCTGGGGAATGTAGAAAAACAGTGGGCAAAACTGAAAGGGGATATTTTAAGGGCAACCAACCTTTTTGTTAAAATGGTTAATAAAGGTAAAAGGAAAAGGAGACCGCTATGGTTTTCGAAAGAAATAGCTGAAAAAGTGAAGAAAAAGAGGGAGGCCTTCATGAAATACAAGAGATCACAGACAGAGGAAGACAGGCATCTGTATTTGGAAAAACTTAGAGAAGCTAGCAAAGTGGTCAGGAAGGCAAAGATTCAAAAGGAGGAGGAAATAGCCATTGCAATAAAATGGGGGCATAAGACATTTTTCAGATATATTAGTGAGAAGAGGAAGGGCAAAAGTGGTATTGTCAGGCTCAAGGGTGCAGGGGAGGAATATGTAGAAGCTGATAAGGATTGCTTAACAAATATTAAGGATTATATATAAGATTGCTTAACAAATATTTCTGTTCTGTGTTCAAAGATGAAGAACCAGGAGCAGGACCTCAGAAAACACCCACAAACAGAAACAGAAGCGAGGGACATCTTGAACAATTTTCAGAAGACTGTGTTTGTGAGACACTAGCTCAACTTAAAGTAGACAAAGCGATGGGACCGGATGGGATACACCCTAGAATACTGAGGGAACTTGGGGACGTTCTAGCAGCTCCACTGACTGACCTTTTCAATGCCTCATTGGAGTCGGGAGTGGTGCCAAAGGACTGGAGAGAGGCTCATGTGGTGCCTTTACACAAAAGCGGAAGTAAGGATGTGGTTGAAAACTACAGTCTGGTTAGTTTAACTTCAGTGGTGAGTAAAGTATTGGAAACGCTGCTGAAAGAGAAAACAATGAGGTTTCTGGAGTCCAGCGGATTACAGGATCCGAGGCAGCATGGATTCACCAGAGGCAGGTCTTGTCAGACAAATCTGATTGATTTCTTTGACTGGGTGACCAGGGAGTTGGACCGAGGGAGAGCTCTAGATGTGGTGTATTAGATTTCAGTAAAGCCTTTGACACTGTTCCTCACAGGCGACTTATAAACAAACTGAGCACCCTAGGGATGGACCCTAAAGTTACTGCTTGGGTTAGAAATTGGTTGGGTGGGAGGCGACAAAGAGTACAAGTAAATGGAGCTCACTCTGAGGAGAAGGATGTTACCAGTGGTGTGCCCCAGGGATCTGTCCTTGGTCCGATTCTTTTTAACATCTTTGTTAGTGATATAGCAGAAGGGCTGTCGGGTAAGGTTTGCCTCTTTGTGGATGATACCAAAATCTGCAATAGAGTAGACACCCAGGAAGGTGTAGATAACATGAGGAGGGATCCAGCTAAGCTTGAACAATGGTCTAGAATCTGGCACCTGGGATTTAATGTTAAAAAATGTAAGGTCATGCATTTGGGCTGCAGCAATCCAAGGGAGGAATATAGTATAGGGGGTGAAGTACTTTTGTCCACTAAAGAAGAGCGGGACCTAGGCGTGGTTGTGTCTGATGATCTTAAAGTAGCTAAACAGGTAGAAAAGGCGACGGCAAAGCTAGAAGGATGCTTGGGTGCATACAGATAGGAATGGTTAGCAGAAAAAGGGAGGTGATAATGCCTCTGTATAAGTCTTTGGTGCAAACTCATTTGGAGTATAGTGTGCAATTCTGTAGACCACACCTTCAAAAGGATGTGAACAGGATGGAGCTGGTGCAGAGGGTGGCTACTAAAACGATTAATGGTCTTCATTATAAAGCATATGAGGACAGACTGAAGGATCTTAATATGTACACCTTAGAGGAAAGGCGGGATAGAGGTGATATGATTGAGATGTTTAAATACCTCCATGACATAAATGTTCAGGGAGAGAGCCTCTTTCAATTGAAAGCAAGTTCTGCTACGAGGAGACATGGGATGAGGGTGAAGGGAGATGGATTCAGGAGTGATATGTGGAAATATTTCTTTACGGAAAGAGTAGTGGATCGATGGATTAGTCTCCCAGTGGAGATGGTAGAGATGAGGACAGTAACTGAATTCAAAAAAGCATGGGACAAACACAGAGGATCTCTAAAGGTAAAAAGGGGACTGTTTTAGTTGTTGATATGGAAGGACAGACTAGATAGGCCATGTGGTCTTTTTCTGTTGTAATATTTGTATGTTTCTATGTTTCTAACCTATGGCGACTAGATAAGGAAGCTCTCTCATCTAAGGACACGGGAACTACTTGCCTAATGAGTGCTTAACAAGATCTACAATTGCAAGATAACAATTTTGCAGGCTGATGCAGAAAGCCAGTGCTGAAATCGTGCTCTATAAACTTTTTATGCCTATTTGCAGTGCACCGATAGTGTGCGACTTCAGCACGGGCATGCAGAAAGGGTGAGAATGCAAATTAGCCATGTGTTAAAACTGTGTGCATGCAAATGAGCCACCCATTAAACTGCACAAAATGCAAGCGTTAAAGTGGGAGAGCAAGCCAAACATATGTGCACAAGAAGTTAGCACAAGTTTGGCGTGCTCTCCCAGAGAAAAGGGCACCGTGTGGCTAATCTGCAAAGGAGCCCCGACAGTATTTTGATGATCCAGGCATCGGGAAAGCCCCCAATGCCATCAAAATACTGTTGGGGCCGGTGCCCCCAACAGAAAGTGACTCCCTGGTGGCCCTGTAGCCCCGATCTCAATACCCTTCCAAGTAAAATAATCCATGGTGGCCCAGCGGCCCTGATCCCCCAACCACCCATGTAAAATAATCCCTGGTGGCCCAGCAGCCCTGAACCCCCACACCCCTCCCAGTATCTTCAGAAACGAGCAGCATTCTACCTTATATGGCAGTCTGACCTCACCCAATGCATCCCAGGATGCACCATGCAGGGCCAGACACAAGCACTTTCAAGATGGCGGGGCAAGAGCAGGAGCACATGGGCAGTACTCCCACTCATTTCTGAAGGTATCAGGAGGGAGTGGGGGGGTTTGGGGCTGCTGGGCCACCGGGGATTATTTTTATTTTGGGGGGTGGGGGGGGGTATCGAGGCCTCTAGGCCACCATGGATTATTTTTACTTGAGTGAATGGAGGGGTTTGGGGCTGCTGGGCCCCATGGATAATTTTACTTGGATGGATAGGGGGATCGGGGCTGCTGGGCCACTAGGGATTATCTTACTTGGGTAGATGTGGAGGATCGAGGCTGATGGGCCACCAGAGATTATTTAACTTTGGCAGGTGGGGGGGATTGGGGCCACTCGGCCACCAGGGATTTGCTTTCTGTCAGGGATAGCAGCCCCTGACAGTATTTTATGGCATTGAGGGTTCTCCTCAATACCTGGATCATCTGAGGGAAAGATGATCCAGGCATCGGAGAAAGCACCAATGCCATCAAAATACTGTCGGGAAGCCAACTCAGACCCAAGCATAGAGATATTGGTGCTAAGGCTGGTTGCAAATTCCTCTGGGCATTTCTCTGCATTGAGCTCAGCCAATATTTGCATACAGTTTAATGTGCTGCTCATTTGCCTATAATTTAAATATTTTTAAATACTTTTGGAATTTTTCTCTTGCTCTTTCTGCACGCATCCGTCTCTTCTCTATGTCTGGGACTAACAGAGAAGTTACAATTCACAGACAAGCTGGAACTCATGAAAATATTTCATATATTTCAGCGAACTTACTTTCTGAAAAATTGGACTTTGCCACTTTGTTACTTACTTTTTCATTGGAGTCCAGTCGTGACAGGATTTTTAAGTTAATTTTTCCAACAACAAGTCAAGGATGAGGTGTTTGCAACCTGCTTCTTTTGTTTTACCACTTACTTGACATCTGACTATAAAGCACAGTTACTTACCTGTAACAAGTGATCTCTGGGAACAGCAGGAATAAGTCTTCACATATGGGTATCGTCGGTACCGACGGAGCCTGCGCGGGAACGCTCCCCAGCGTCCAAAAAGAAAGCTTTTGGGAGCATCCCACAGCGCCTGCGCGCTGCCTTCCCGCCTTTCCTAACCACCTCTCTCCCGTTCAAGTTTTAAAGCTGAGACAAAGAGAGAGTGAGGAAAGGAAAGAAAGATAGAGAGATACAACTCCTAGGGGAGGTGGGTGGGTTGTGAAGACTTATTCCTGCTGTTCCCAGAGATCACCTGTTACAGGTAAGTAACTGTGCTATCTCCAAGAACAAGCAGGAATGAGTCTTCACATATGGGGATTCCCCAGCTAAAGATGCCTGGGAGATCACCCAGGTTGTGAGTCCCTGGGAAGGGCTCTACCTCCACCCATGAATCTCAGGCATCCAGGCAGGGATGGAGGGTAGGAGTTGGTTAGGTATGGAACAGGTGTTTGAGAACAGCCTGACCAAACAAGGCATCCCGGCGGGAGTCCTTGTCCAAGCAGTAATGGGCTGTGAAGGTATGGACCGAGGCCTAGGTGGCCGCTCTACAGATCTGGTCGATGGACACAGAATTTAGATGAGCCATAGAGGCTGCCATGGCCCTCACATTGTGAGCTGTGACATGGCCCTCCAGAGAAAGGTTCTTACTCTGGTAGGCGAAAGAAATACACTGAGCAATCCAATTGGACAGAGTTCTCTTACAGACTGGAAGTCCTAAATGAGAAGGATCAAAAGCAACAAAGAGTTGAGAGAACTTTCTATGTTGCTGTGTCCTTTGTAAGTAAAAAGCAAGAGCTCTTTTACAATCCAGGGTATGAAGATTCCTCTCTGCACTTGAAGCATGAGGTCCTGGAAAAAAGACAGGTAAATAAACCTCCTGGTTCAGATGACAAGGTGAGACCACTTTAGGCATAAAGTGTGGATTAGTCCTGAGGACTACCTTGTCATGATGGAACCTTGTAAAAGGAGGATTAGCCACCAAGGCTTGCAGCTCACTGATGCGGCGAGCTGAAGTGACTGCAATGAGAAAAATAACCTTCCAGGAAAGAAATTTCAAGGAGGTAGTGGCTAAAGGTTCAAAAGGTGGCTGCATAAGCTGGCCAAGAACCAGATTCAAGTCCCATGCCACTGGAGGTGGCCTGATGGGAGGTTTAGTCAAAAGAAGGCCTCTCATGAATCTTGCTATAAGAGGATGAGAGGAAATAGGCTGTGCATTGAGAGGTTTAAGGGATGCTGCAATAGCACTCAAATGGACTCTTACTGAATTCGTTTTAAGGCCTGCATGGGATAAATGCAGCAAATACTCTAGTAAAGAATTCAGAGGTATTGCAAGAGGGTTAAGACCCTTCTCTGCACACCAAATGGTAAACCTTTTCCATTTAAAAGCATAGGAACGTCTAGTGGAAGGCTTTCTGGAAGCATGAAGGATATCCTTCACTTGCTGAGAAAGATGCAAATCTTGAAGGTCTAGGCCTTCAGCTACCAGGCTCTGAGATGAAGAGACTGGGGATTTGGGTGCCACAACATTCCCTCTTCCTGGGACAGGAGGTCTGGAGCAGATCCCAAGTCCAGGGAGGGATCTTGGGAGAGATGCAGATGTAGAGGGTACCACACTTGGCATGGCCAATGTGGTGCTATGAGGATCATAGACCCCTTGTCTCTCTGAAGTTTGAAGAGTGTCTTGGGAATTAGGGGAATGGGTGGAAAGGCATAGAGGAAGTCTTGCCCCCAATGAAGGAGGAAGGCATCCCTGGCCTGAACTCCATGACACGGAATCCTGGAACAGAACCAGGGAAGTTTGGCATTCCACGGACTTGCAAACAGGTCTATGTCCGGTGTTCCCCAAATTCGGAAGATCCTGGTTATCTGGTCCCCATGGAGGGACCATTCGTGTGGAAGCAGAACTCGACTGAGTCTGTCTGCCCAAGAGTTCTGAACCCCTGGAAGATACACTGCCATGAGATGAATTTGATGCTCTCTGGCGAAGGCCCACAATCTCAGAGCTTCGTTGCAAAGTGACAGAGAGCCAGTCCCGCCCTGCTTGTTCACGTAGAACATGGCTACTTGGTTGTCCGTGTGGATGAGGACTGTCTTGTAGCTGAGCAGGGTGTGGAAGACTCTGAGAGCTAGAAAAATTGCTCTGAGCTCTAAGAGATTGATATGTAGAGATGTCTCTTCTAGAGACCAGATGTCTTGAGTGGAGAGATCTTGAAGATGAGCTCCCCAACCTCTTGGAGAGGCATCTGTTGAAAGGGTTGCTTGAGGTAACACCTGTTGAAAGGGGGACCCGAGCAACAGATTTTGAGTGGACTTCCACCACTGGAGGGACCAAAAGAGGCGACTGGAGGTTGCTATTTTGTCTGACAGGTAACCTGATGCCTGGGTCCATTGGGTGGATAGAGTCCACTGAGCTGCCCTCAAGTGAAGGCGAGCGTAAGGAACCACATGCACAGTGGATGCCATGTGGCCTAACAGTTGTAACATCTCTCACGGGCTCCTTCCTCCTCTGCCGCTCAGCAGGATCCTCCAGCCGCACGAGTGGCGTCTGGATCCCTTGGTAGTTCAGAAGCTCTTTCTAAGTGGGGCTTCCCCACGGTGGATCTCTTTGCCAGTCTCACAACCGGCAACTTCCTCGCTTCTGCTCTCGTCAGCCACACCCCCTTCGGGTTGCGGCGGACGCTTTTCTACTCTCATGAGCCTTCTGTACGCTTTCCCTCTCCCGCTCCTGCTGCAATTAGCGGTGGAATCCATCCCTCTGGGGTACAACGATCTCCTCACTCAGGATCAGGTCTCTGCTACACCCCAACCTCAGGTCTCTCAACCTAATGGCCTGGCTGCTGAGAGGGTAGTCCTCGCTCCCCTTCTCCTGCCGGCAGAGGTGGAGGAGGTCGTCCGAGCTTCGCGACGACCTTCTACCCACAAATGCTACGCCCTTAAATGGCGTCGTTTTTCCGTTTGGTGTACCCGACAGTCTCAGGATCCCTTCTCCTGCCCGGTGTCGGTGGTTTTGCAGTACTTGCTTTACCTCTCTAATCTGGGACTTAAGTCCAACTCCGTCAAAGTTCACCTCAGTGCTCTTTCAGCACATCATGTGCCGGGGTCTCCGAGGTCTCCTTCTACTCTACGCTTCGAGCAGTTAAAAGGGGTTTTAACTGAATTTGTGAGGCTAACTGCACCAAACGTAGGCAACGGGCCTGGGGAGATAGGCCCTTACAGTTGTGGTATCCAGCAAGGCCCCTATGAACTCTAGAGACTGAGTGGGGGTGAGATGGGATTTTGGAATGTTTATTACAAGTCCCAGATATTGAAGGATACACCTTGTGCAGGTTAGAGAAGTCTGGGCCTCTGATTGGGATGGAGCTCGGATGAGCCAGTCGTCCAGATATGGGAATACGAATATCCCTAGGGTGCGAAGAAATGCTGCTACTACTGCCATGCATTTTGTGAAGACCCTTGGTGCAGAGGCCAGACCAAAAGGAAGCACTCTGTATTGGTAATGCTTTCCCTGATAAAGGAACCAAAGGAACCTTCTGTGTGTTGGATGGATGAGGACATGGGTGTACGCATCCTTGAGGTCTACAGAGCAAAGCCAATCCTGACTCTGAAGAACATTGCTCTGAAGGTATGGAAGGAGAGTACCGAGAGAAATCATCTTGAATTTCTCCTTGCATAGAAATTTGTTCAATTCTCTGAGATCTAATATGGGTCTGTAGCCCCCTGTTTTCTTTGGAATAAAAAAATAGGGGGAGTAGAACCCTGAGCCCTGTTGAAGAAGGGGTACTTCTTCTATTGCCCCTTGGGTAAGAAGGGTAGTGATCTCCTGACCCAGAAGGTCGAGGAGAAATGTCTGAGAATTGAACTGTCTCACCATGGTGTGAGGAGGAAGGTTTAAGAAATGAAGCTTGTACCCCTCCCTTATGATGGATAGGGTCCACTGCTCTGCTGTGATTTGTTCCCATCTGGGAGCAAAGTAAACCAACCTTCCTGGAATGGTTTGAGGCTCTGGATGTTCCAGAGCCAGAAAGGCTAAGCTCTCTAATAGTAAGTCAAAGGCCCTGAGGAGGCTGAGGCTGTTGGGCCCTAGCAGTCCTAGCAGCTTTAGGCTTGGCCTGTTTTGTCTCTTTGAGGCAAAACGACCTGCAGTAGATGACTGCTGACCATAAGCAGAATAATATTTCCCTTTTTTGGGAAAAAATCCTTTTTTGAACAACCTTTTCTTAAAAGGAGCAGAAGTAGACTTTGAAAGCCTATCTAAAGCAGAATTTTCAGCATCCATTTGTGTGGCCTTTGCTTGCCAATCTTTGCCAAAAAGATTTTCACCTGTACAAGGAAGGTTTCCTAGGCCATCTTGGACCCAAGGTTCCAAATCAGAAGCTTGTAACCAAGCAACTCTGCATGTACCTATGGCAATGGCCGAGGCTCTGCTGGCACCTTCAAAAGAGTCAAAGGCTGCACGTTGGAAAACTTGGCAATATCCTGGGCATGTTTGAGCCAGGTGAGGAACTCTTCCCTTTTATCTTCTGCAATAAAAGGAGATAAAGTTTGCAGGTGATCTGTAACTTCTTTTAGAAACATTCCCATATAGAGACTATAGGAGTTGATTCTGGCAACAAGCATACTGGCCTGGAAAATTCTCCTGCCAAAGGCATCTAAGGTTCTGCATTCTCTACCTGGAGGAGCAGAAGAGTGCCTTTTTGTACTCTTTATCTTCTTCATAGCAGACTCCACCACAATGGAGTGGTGAGGGAGTTGAGTCTTATGAAAACCAGGACAAGGAGGAACACGATACATGGTGTCCAACCTGCGAGAATGAGGGGAAGTGGTGAGAGGAGTCTCCCATATGCCCAACATGTGATCATAAAGAATCTCATGTATTGGTAAAGTGGCTGCCTCTTTAGGAGCCTCAGGATATTGTAAAATATCCAGTTTCTTTGCTCTAGGCTCTGTCTCAGAGGCCACTGAGATGGAAAGACCCCTGGCCACTTCCCTGATGAAGTCTTGGAAAGACAAATCCTCTGGAGGAGACATTCTCCTTTTTGGAGAAGAGGGCTCCTGAGGATGAATTACCGATGCTTCAACAGAAACCTCTGATTCATCAGAGTCTTCAGAGGAATTGAAGTATCGCCTGTCCGGATGCTCCTGCAGAGCCCGATATGCATACCGGGTGGTATCGACATCGGGAGTGATCGGTATCGGATCAGTACCGATGGGCAACGGAGTTTGTTGTGGTACCGAAGGCATCGCAGCTTGTATGAATGCCGTTATGGCACGCTGCATGGTCAGAATATTCTGATCCATTGACGCAACCAATGTCTGGATGTCAGTACCAGTGGAAACCACCGGTACCCCAGAACATGGCAACAGGTGATCGGTCGAGGCCGAGCCATCGATGTCATCCTGTGACCCCATAGATAAAGCTTTGGAAGCAGTAGCCTCCCGCCGGGGTAATTTTGCCGGTGCGGATTCCTCGAGGGCAAGCCCGGAGGCATCTCGATACTTGGAGGGAGATCTACCCTTTGGGGACCGGCTGGATTTAAGTTTGGTTACCTGAGATCCATGTGAGGAAGAAGAAGCCCTGGAAGACGTCGATGCAACCAAAGCCGCATCCAAGGGAAACAGGGTACTGAGCTTAGCTGCTCGGTTCTTTTAGACATCATGGAGCAGGACTCACAATCCGCAATGGAATGGTCAGGACCTAAACATTTTAGACACCATTCATGGGTGTCGGTGACAGAAATAGTGCCGCTGCACTTCGTGCATTTTTTAAACCCAAAAGCGGGCTTTTCCATGAGGAAAAAGTTCTAGGCCTAAGGCCAAGAAGAAAATGCACTGAAGTGAGAAAAAACAGTATTTTTTTTTTTTTTAGAATAAAGAAAGAAAAGACCGGCGGTCCCGGTCCCGCGCTGAGAAGGCAGACGCGCGACCAAAGAAATAAAATAAAATAAAGAAATTCTTCAGCGTGACAGGAACACGACCTGCTGGCTCCGCGGAAAAGAAGAACTGGAGAGAGGCGGTTAGGAAAGGCAGGAAGGCAGCGCGCAGGCGCTGTGGGATGCTCCCAAAAGCTTTCCTTTTGGACGCTGGGGAGTGTTCCCGCGCAGGCTCCATCGATACCGACGATACCCATATGTGAAGACTCATTCCTGCTTGTTCCTGGAGATAAGTAAATCTCCACTCAGGTGCTTGTTTTGGTCTGCTCACAAATCAATGTCCTTCCTCTAATGCCCTCTTTTTATGAAGCTGTTCACTGATTTCCATTAGAATGGTAAGATTAGGAAGTGCAGAAGTTCAGGTCAACTCTAATGCACATTGTATGCTGTTTCAATCCATCTGCCTTAATTGTATAGCTCTGTAACACCAATCTTGCAGAAAAGGAAATGCCAGAAGAGGGTGAAATTAGACCTAACCTGCTAATTTTCTTTCCTTGAGACCCTCTAGTCCAGTCCAGTCACCTGGATTTATGCCTTATCACCAGCAGATGGAGGCTGAAAATCACCTGTTTTGATGATGTCACACTATAAACCCCACCAAAGAAAGTAACCACATGTTACCTCTAGAGCTTTGTCATCACGCCTACTTGTACATATTTTATGTAAATAGTTCACCCATGTTATCCAAGTTTGTACACCTGTTCTCTGTAAAACCGAACAGCCTGTTGTTCTGGTCCTTTTGTTTTAATGTAAACCGTGCTGATGTCGAATAGTGCAGTATATAAGAAATTGTAATAAATAAAAATAAATAATAAATAAATAAAGGATCTGTGCATATCTAACCACTCCAGTATTCTATTGACAAAGCAGACTCCACAAAGACAAAAGTTGTGCAAATTCGTAACCAACTTATAGTAGCTATGTGCATTAAGAAAACATAAGAACTGAATGTCACAACTTCCCATAGAACCAAGAATAGGAAATTCAACATTAGACAGGGGTTTTCAGCTTATCTTGATATCCCACGTAGAAATGAAGAAAAAGCCCCTGACAGATGCAAATGTGCATCTTAATTTCTTCCACATCCAGACTTGCCAAAAGACAGACTGGGTGGGTTCTGGACTGGAGGGACTCAAGGAAAGAAAATTAACAGGTAAGGTCTAATTTCACATTCCTCATCATCCCTCCAGTTCAGTCCAGATGCATGGGATGTACTAGAGCAGTATTCAAGTTTGGGTGGCACCTGCAAGCCTGGCCCGCAACACTCATGCTCCGAACTGTGCACCCCCTCTTGCCTGAACATCCAGGCAGTAGTGCCACACAAAGGAATGGAGTGAAGACCATGTTGCTGCTTTACAGATATTAGCAGGAGGAACAAGACTGTACTCAGCCCATGATGACACCTGATCCCTAGTCGAGTGAGCTTACAACCCCTCCGGAAGTGATATACATTTGAATAAATATGCAGAAGCAACAGCCCCTTTCAACCACCGCACAATGGATGCTTTTGAAGCTGTCTCCCCTTTGCTTGGACCTCCAAACAGAACAAAGAGATGATCTGATTTCCTAAATGCTTCAGTACATTTGAGATATTATTGAAGGATTCTGAAAATGTCCAACAGATGTAATTGATGAGATTCCAAGTCCACTTCCAAACCAGAAAACACGGGAAGCATTGCTGTCTGGTTAAAGTGGAACACCAAAACTATTTTCAGTAAAAAATAGGGAACAAAACAAAGCACCAGCTTTTCTTTGGAGATCATAAAGAGAGGCTCTACAAGACAAGGCTTGCAGCTCTGAAATCCTAGGTGCTGAACAGATAGCCACCAGAAAAACCACCTTCAATGTAAGATCCTTCATAGAAGCATGATTAAGAGGCTTGAAGAGAGCTTCCATAAGCGCCAATAAGATCAAATTCAAGTCCCACGCTGGTATGAGTTGGCGCATTAGCAGCTGAACCTATTTGACTCCCCTCAGAAAACAAACCACATCAGGGTGGGAAGTCAGAGAGCCCCCTTGAAGCCATCCTCGATAACAGGCTAAGGCTGCTACCTGAACCCTCAAGGAATTCAAAGCAAGACCTTTATCCACTCTGGCCTGAAGAAAAATGAGAATATCTGGTAGTGAGGAAGAGAGGGCCTGGAGGCTCCTCTCCTCACACCAGTTCTCGAATACATAAGCTAGAGATGTCAATCACTTTCGAGCTCTAAACAAAGTCGCTATGACCTGAGCAAGGTAACCTTTTTCCTTAACCTAGCCTTCTCAAAAGCCAGGCTGTAAGCGAGAATTGAGCCACCTTCGGCATGAGGATTGGTCCCTGCTACAGCAGGTTGTCTACTATTGGAAGGCGCCAAGGGACGACCATCGTCAATCATACCAGATCTGCATACCATGGCCTCCAAGGCCAATCTGGCACCACCAAAATCACCAGGTCTTTATGCTCCTCTAGCTTCTGTAGCACTCAGCCTATCAGAGGCCAGGAGGGAAACACATACAGAAGGGTGTCACTTGGCCATTGCTGAGACAGAGCATCATTTCTCGCCTGCGACTGAAGAAACAGTCCACCTTGGCAATGGAAGCAGATGCCATCAGATCTATGACTGGTGCTCTCCATTGATGTACTATGCTCCAAACACTGAGCTCTCCAGAGGCCACTCTCCCAGGTCCAAGTGATGTTGCTGAGAAAGTCAGCCTGTACATTTTCCTTTCCGGCCACGTGAGCTGCTAACAGCACTAGAAGATGTGTCTCTGTCCACCGACGAAGAGGAGCCATCTCTTCCACCAATATTGCACTGCCTGTGCTCCCATGATGATTGAGCTAAGCTACAGTAGTTGCATTGTCTGAGAAGATCCTCAATGCCCTATGCTGTACCACAGGTTGAAAGAACTGCAGAGCTAGAAATACCACTTGCATCTCCAAGTGGTTTATGGACCAGCTGCTCTCCTCCAGAGATCACTGACTTTGCACTACTTAGGACTGACAATGTGCACCCCATCCATAAAGGCTGGCATTGGAGGTCACTATTACCCATTCGGGTGGCTCGAGCGGCATTCCTGCTGACAGGATGGCTAAGTCCAGCCACTAGCTCAGGTTCATCCTTGTCTCCTATGGGCATTGCAACCTCCTCCACATTAAGTATTTCTACAGAGAACACCAGGACAATAAGGCCTTCTGCAGAGGCCTCATATATGCCATGGCACCAGATCCAAGGTCGCTGCCATGGGCCGCAGGAGCTGCAGGTAATACCATGCAGATGAAGACCACATCTCACAAAACCTCCGGAACTAGAACTGAACCTTCCTGGTGCATTCTGGAGGTAGAGATACCAATCCCATCCCGGTATTAGAACCAGTCCCTAGATACATTAGATTTTGCGTTGGCTCCAAGTTTGTTCTTGTTGAAACTGATAATCCACCCCAGGCATTGGAGAAGGGATATCACCCACCTTGTTGCTTCTCAACTTACTTGCACAGATGAACCAACACTCTTTTGCATGAAGAGCAGCCACAACCACCCCATTATCTTTGTAAAGGTCCGAGGTGCCATGGCTAGTCCAAAAGGCAGGGCTTGAAAATGAACTTGTCTTGTTGTGACTATCCATTGGGTTTTCATGGCAAGATACAGAAATAGATTGTGAGGCCTTTATTCCACACAGGTAATGCTAGTGTTGTTGCCGCTGTCACAGGAATGTGATTCTCCACCGCCAACACTGTCCCATTCTGCTGCTGCCCAGATGGGTGGTTTGTCTTAGTCTGGCACCTTTAGCTGAGACCTGTCCATCTTGGGAGACCCTGACAGTAGTTACACTATCGATAGCTTAGCTCTCATCATCAGTGATACACACAAGCCGTCACAGCATGATAAGCTGTAAACCAAGTGAGGGATAAAACATTTACCCATTCACTATTCCAGTCTCATTCCTTGGCTTCATCAATCCCTGTGACAACTTTATCATCTAGTCCACCAGAAAAAGCAAGCATAGAACATGTTTTTGTAGCCTGTAAAGTTTTTGCATTGATTCACACTTGCGCCATCTCTAAAGGTGAGCCATTTAATAGAGTACATCTGGATTTTCAGAAAGCCTTTGACAAGGTCCCTCATGAGAGACTCTTGAGGAAATTAAAAAGATATGGGATAGGAGGCAGTGTACTATTGTGGATTGAAAACCAGATAAAAGATAGAAAACAGAGAGTAGAGCTAAATGGCCAATTTTCACAATGCAGAAAAGTGAATAGAATACCCCAGGGATCTATGTTGAGAATGCTGCTTTTTAACATATGCAGAAATGATCTGGAAATGGGAACAAAGAGTGAGGTGATCATATTTTCAAACACAAAATTATTCAAAGATGTTAAAGCACAAGAAAAATTGCAAGGAAAGCACAGAGTTGCTAAAACACAAGAACAATTGTAAGAGAAAGCGTAGTTACTCACCTGTAACAGGTGCTCTCCAGGGACAGCAGGAATCAGTCCTCACATATGGGTGACTTCAGAACCGATGGAGCCCACGTGGAGCATTTCCCCAGCTTTCAAAGAAAGCCTTTGGGAATGCCACCACGCATGTGTGGTCTCCTTCCCGCCCAAGGGTGCCATCTTACTCAGTCAGGTGCCATAGCTATAGTCCCTTCAAGAAGATGGTAAAAATATACAGCATCTCCAAGGGGAGGAGGGAGGGTTGTGAGGACTAATTCCTGCTATCCCTGGAGAACACCTGTTACAGGTGAGTAACTACGCTTTCTCCAAGAATAAGCAGGAAGTCAGTCCTCACATATGGGACTCCCTAGCTACAGGCTACTGAGGACCTGTAGAAAAAGGTACAGCATAGCTGTGAGCAGTTGCCAGTGAAGGCCGAAGACAGCCCGAGGACCCTGGGTCCATGGAAGACCATGCTCCTGGTAGCCAGAACAAGAAGGGTCGGAGGGCAGGAGTTGCTTAAACCCCAAACAGATTACGGAGTACAGCCTGGCCAAAGGCAGCATTCTGATGGGTCTTCCCCTTCAGGCAGTACGGCACCGTGAAGGTGTGAGTGCAAGACCAGGTGGTGGCCTGGCAGATGTCTGCCAGTGGCACCGAGCACAAACTAGCGACAGACATTGCCATTTCTTGGACATTTTGAGCAGTGACTTGGCATTCCATGGGGAACCCGGCCTGAGCCTAGGCAAAGGTGATGCAGTCCGTCACCCAGATGGACAAGGTAGGCTTGGTGGCCCCACCAGCCCCAAGCGGCTGGGGTCAAAGGAAACGAAGAGCTGCCTGGATCTGCAGTGGTCCCGAGTCCACTGCAGGTAAAAGAAGAGAGCCCTCTTACAATCCAGGGTGTGGAGAATCACCATCGCCCGGTCAGCGTGGGGCTTCGGAAAGAAAGTGGTAAGCACTATCTCTTGATTGAGATGAAAATCTGAGACAACCTTCGGAAGGAACTTAGGGTGAGTCCGCAGGACCACCCGGTTCTTATAGGACCTCATATAAGTTACCTCGGCCATCAGCACCTGGAGTTCACTGACTCTCCGGGCGGAGATGAGAGCTATCAAGAAAGTCACCTTCCACGACAGGTGCCGTATCGGGCAGGAAGCCATGGGCTCAAAGGGCAGCTTGGTCAGCTACATGAGAACCACACTGAGGTCCCTTCCACTGGAGGCGGGTGGGTTGGGGACTTGGAAAGAAGCAGGCCTCGCATAAAACAAGAGATAAGCGGTAGCCCCCCAAAGAGATTTGCCCTCGATGGGGTGGTGATTCGCTGAGATGGCACTCAGGTGAACCCTGACCGAGTTAGACTTCAGCCCAGACTGCAAGAGGTGAAGCAGGTACTGCAAGACCAAACTGGTAAGGCATGAGAATGGGTTCGCTCGGAGCTCCGAGCACTACACCAAGAACTGACGCCACGTGAAGGCGTAAGCCCGTCTGGTCGAATCCTTTCGAAAGGCCAAAAGAATGTCCTTGATCTCCATGGAGAGATGGTAGGAGGCTAGGGAGACCCGATCAGCCACCAAGCTGTGAGGGACAGGGACCTCAGATTGGGGTGAAGAAGTAAGCCCACCTCCTGTATCAACAGCTCCGGTGAGAACCTAAGCGGGAGCGGGGGCTCCGTCGAGACAGAGCAGCAGGAAAAAACATGCTTCCTGGGCCACTTCGGGGCTGTGAGGATCATCGAGGCCCTATCCTGATGGACCTTTAGAAGGGTCTGGGCAATGAGGAGCATGGAGGGGGGAAGGCATATAGTAACCCCATGCCCCACGAGATGAAGAAGGTGTCGGGGGCCACCCTGCCTGGGTGCGGGAAGGGACCACAGAACCGAGGAAGCGGTGAGTTCACCAGGCTGGCAAAGAGGTCCAGGTCCGGGGTGTCCTCCAATGCTGGAAGAGCCGCTGAACCGTTCGGGGACACAGGTGCCACTCGTGCGGTCGGAGAGCCTTGCTGTACCGATTCGCCAATGCATTGTCCTGACCCAGAAGGTAAGAGGCCAGGACAGTCATGCCCTGGCACACGCAAAGGAGCACAGGGCTGTTGCCTCCAAACAGAGGCTGCAGAATCCAGTGCCCCCCTGTTTGTTCGCATAAAGCATCGTGACCTGATTGTCCATCTGGACCAGCACCGCTCGCAGTGGGCTCCCCAGCCTGTCAGGGAGGCATCCGTGGTCAAGACCACCTGATGCACTGGGGCTGGAAGGGCATACCGCAAAGCAGGTTCTGAAGTTCTTGCCACCAAGCCAGGGACTCTGCCACGCTGGGAAAGACCGAGATGGGGTCTCGGAGGTAGACGGCCAACTGCGCCTATTGCGCTCGGAGGCACCACTGTGCTGCCCGCATGTTGAGGCGAGCATTGGGCACAACATGGACCGTGGAGGTCATGTGGCAGAAAAGAAGAAGTATCATTCGGGCCGGGATGGCGCCACACCTCATTTGCCAGGGACATGAGGTGGTCCGCCCTATCCTGAGGAAGAAAAGCCATGGTCCGAAGGGTTTCCAAGTGAGCCCTGATGAACTCCAGGGGCTGAACTAGAGTGAAGTGGGACTTTGGGTAATTGATCACAAACCCCAGATTATCCATGAGGCCAATGGTGCGGTCTGTGGCCTAACTGGCTTCGGAGGCCGTGCCTGTTATGAGCCAGTCATCTAGATATGGGTAGACGAAGGTGCCCTGCAGCCGCAGATGGGCCGTAACCACAGCCAGGCACTTCGTGAAGACCCTTGGGTGGATACGAGGCCGCAGGTTAGCACCCTGTACTGCTAATGGTTTCCCTGAATCATGAAGGAAGGTACTTTCTGTGTTTGGGGTGGATGAGGATGTGAGCGTAGGTATCCTTTAAGTCTAAGGAGCATAGCCAATTGCCCTGCTGGAGGTAGGGCAGTAACGTTCCAAGAAAGAGCACCTTGAACTTCTCCCACACCAGGAACCTGTTGAAGTTCCGCAGGTCAAGGATGGACCGGAGACCACTGTCTGCTTTGGGACGAGGAAGTATCGGGAGTAAAACCCCCAGCCTTTTAGGTGCGGTGGGACTGGTTCTACTGCACTGTCCTCGAGGAAGCCCGCGAGCTCCTGATTCATGAGGGCCTGGTGATGGGTAAGCAGACATGGCTCCTCGAAAGTACGGAGGAGGGGCCTGGTCCAGATGGAGACAAATGCCCTCCCAAACGACCTGGAGAACATAGGCATTGGTGGAGATGGATTCCCACCTGTGGGAAAAATGGACCAGGCGCTCCCCGATGGACAACCGCCTTGCTAGAGGGGGAGAAGCTATGCCAATGGAATCAAAACCCTGAGGCTGGCTGAGTCGGAGCCAGGGGTTAGGTCTTAGGGCCCTTCGGCTTGCAAGGGCCATGGCCCGTGGACTTGCCCTGGCTGCCCTGAATGGGAGTCGACGCCGGAGGGTAGGCTGGTTAGCCCCTGTATG
Organism: Ichthyophis bannanicus; assembly: GCA_033557465.1. Classification (NCBI taxonomy): domain Eukaryota; kingdom Metazoa; phylum Chordata; class Amphibia; order Gymnophiona; family Ichthyophiidae; genus Ichthyophis; species Ichthyophis bannanicus. The sequence continues at coordinate 226,383,027 of CM066031.1, forward strand.
AGAACCCCTTCCGCTATTGCCTGTTCCTGGGGAGGGAGGAAGTTTTACGGGAGAGGTGAGTGTGAGTCACATATTCTGTCTCACTCTCCATGGGCTTACCAAATATCTGCTCCCCGAGGCAGGGGACGTCCAGCAGCTTCTCCTGGACCCACTGTTCTAGGTCCGAGGACTGGAGCCAAGCCTGCCAGCAGACTCTGATGCCAGCCACAGCCACCCAGGCAGAAGACTCTCAAAGCCGTCCTACGCTGCTCACGAGAGGTGCTTCGAGCATTCCCCAACAGACTTCAAGCCATTAAGGACCACTGTGAAGCCTCCGAGCTTTCTAGCAAGATCACGTAGAAATTGGTAAATTGGTAAACTTGGATGCAGCGCAACAACATGGAGCCTGATAAGCCTTGCGCCCGAGGGCGTCGAGGGTACAAGACTCTCTGCGCCGGAGGACTGACGAATGAGTCTTTGGGCTCTTTAGCTTCTGCATGGCCGATTCAACCACCATCGAGGTGTGGGGAAGCTGGGCTTTCCGAAATTCCCGGGCCTCACAGGACCTTATACATAGCATCCAGGTGCTTGTTCACAATTGGGACAGAGGCCGGGGTCTCCCACATGCGGAGCAGGAGGTTCTTCAGAATGGGAGGAACCGGCACTGAGAGAGCCTCCCTCGAAAGTGTTTCATAATGCAAGATATAAAGCTCCTCAGCACTGGGCTCCTCCTCCGATTCAGTGGTGAGTGCAAGGACCTACACCATGTCCCAGACGAACTCCAAGAAGGAGGTGTCCTCAGAAGGTGACCACCGCTTCTGGGTCAGTGGGGAGAGGTCGGAGGGTAGGGGTGAGAGGGGAGGTCTCTGTGGGACCGAGTCTCTTGGGATGTCTCTCCATGGGACTATCAGTCTGAGTAGTCCGTGGAGGACTCGAGGTTGGGCGGCTCGAGATGGGTCGGTGACCTGTGCCGGGTCTCCAAAGCTAAAACTTACCCAGAGCCGAAGGCGCTCGCCCATGAAGATCTCATGCCTGAGGAGCGGGACGAAGATCGAGACCCTCGCCAAGGATCCTCACGAGGCTTCTAGCTCTCTGGGGTCACAACAGCAGCCTGGGGAGTCCTCAAGGTCGAGGTCCCTGCAGTATCAAGGCACCTGCTGGCAGGGCCGGGCATCAGTGCCTGCTGGGCAGCAAGGAACGCAGAAATGCTGTGTTCCAAGGCCATCATTTGGGCCTCCCACTCGGGAGTGGGGCCCTGCAACATAGACGCCTGGGTGATCAGGTCAGGTATTGAGGAGGAGAGGGGGTCCTCATTGGGACAACCCTCGGGAGACCAGGCACCTTCGCCAGAGGCCTCCGTATTGGTTCAAGGCACTTTACTGGACTGCTCCCTCTCCAACTCCAGAGACTGCCGAGAAAGGCTGAGAGACCAGGTACATGACCTCTCACGCGTGTCTGGTGCCCCCAGAGTCCTTGACGACTACTTCCTATTCTTCCACACACATTCAGGTGACCCCTGGTCAGAGTGCCGCCAGGACTGGGGAGGAGCCTTGGGATACCCCGGAGCTGGCGGGGCCAAAGAGCGGGAGGCTACCGGGGATGCCGGGGCTGCCTTACAGAAGAGATCATCCAGCTTCTGCTTATGGCTCTGGATGGCCTTGGAGGACATCTTCATACAGAGGGAGCATAGCTCCAGGTCATGGTCGGCTCCTAGACACCTGAGACAATAGTATTGGATGTCCGTGAGTGACATGTGTTTGGAGTATCTATCACATTTCTTAAAACCGGAGGCCATTGGGGCAAAAAGGATCCCTGTGAGGTTGAAAAGCCTTGATGTGGCCAGTGGTTAAAAAGGGCGCGAAGCGCAGTAAAAACAAAAAAGGGCAACCCCCCCCCCGAGACCAGGGCTGAAGCAAAGGTATTTGGGAGGTGGGAAGAGGACCGGTGATGGCCAGTAGAACAAAAACCGGTTAGAACAGAGAAAAAGTTTTCCAGGGACAAGACGCATATCCAAAGGCTCCATGGAAAAAGGGAGACTGAGTAAGATAGCACCCTTGGGGGGAAGGGAACCACACATGTGTGGTGGCATTCCCAAAGGCTTTCTTTGAAAGTTGGGGAAATGCTCCACGCAGGCTCCGTCGGTGACAACGTCACCCATATGTGAGAACTGATTTCCTGCTTGTTCCTGGAGAATCTTGAGAAACTGGGAGACTAGGCATCCAAATGGCAGATGAAATTTAATGTGGACAAATGCAGTTATGCACTTAGGTAAGAAAAACCCAAACTAGTTATATGATACAAGGTTCCACATTAGGAATTAACACCCAGAAACGTAGGCTTAGTTTTGGGGCAAATAGGGTGGTGGTATCCTCTCAAATGTTGCAGGCACTAATAGTGATCTGTTACCCCTGCCCCCACTATCAGTAGGATTTCCTTACCCTTTGCCCCTCCCCCCCCTCCCCCACCAAAGTAAGAAGGCAAACTATATTGATGCCAGAAAAACATTATAGGAGTCTTTATGGATAATGCATTGAAACCTTCTGTCTAGTTTGTAGTGGCAGCCAAAAAAGCAAATAGAATGCTAAGAATCATAAGGAAAGAAATAGAGAATAAAACCAAGGATATTATGCAGTGCAATGTGTGCCTTCAAGTCAGTCCTGACTCCTGGCGACCCAGAGGTTCCTGGGTTTTCTTGGCAGTGTCACTGGAAGTAGATTGCCAGGCCTTTCTTCCGAGGCAATGGAGGGTTATTATAATGCCTCTGTATTGCTCCATGGCGCACCCGCATCTTGAATACTGTGTGTAATTCTGATTGTCATATCTTAAAAAGGATATAGCAGTAAAAGAAAAGGTACAGAAAAGAGCAATCAAAATGATAAAAGGAAAGGAAGGATATGCCCCTGGGATGATCAGCGTGGAATCAGTCTAACTTTTGGGAATCTGACAGGTACTTGTGACATGGATTAGCCACTTTTGGAAACATGATACTGGGCTCAATAGACTTATGTTACTGGAAGCATATTTCAGACATCATGGTGTGAAAGCATGCTGTTTATTATGCTTCACTTGCAACTGTCTGCTGAATTCTTATATCAATCTTTGTGTTAGTGAGTGACTGTTGCAGTCCAAGCTGTCAGCCCAAACATTCTTACCCTTCACGGTAATAATCACACTACTTTCAAATGTCCCATTTGTGTAAATGTATCTTCCACTGTCTTTCTCATCAGCACTTTGAATGACAAACAGGGCCTCCATTCTGTGTTGGCTGATCTGAAACTTGGAGGAGATGTTGAGGGGTTTCCTGTCTTTGTAGTATTTTAGAGGACTGTCTGGTTTAGCAGTCTCATAGTGAAGAGCCAGATTTCCTCCCACAGAAATCTGGGTGTCAGTGAGTCCCTTGATAATGGCCAGTTTGAGATTTTTCCAAAACTCAGTGTATGTATTTTACATGTGATTTGAACACTAATGGGGTCATTCCCATTGGGACGTCCATCCAGCTATTCGGCCCCTCTGCCAACCCTGATTAACTTCGTCGTATGTTGTATGGGGAGGTTAGACGGGGGGCGGGAAAGGGGCAATCCGGGGCGGAGTTAGGTGGGCAGTGGGTGGTCTGCGGCTGCACAGGGCCAACTCCAATGTTGGTCCTGTACGTCCGGGGCTGGCGGACTGAACAGGGAACTTATTCCACCTCTGAAGTAGAATAAGCTCCCCTAGTCGGCAGAAGATGGCAGGCCCAGGGCACAGCAAAGGTGGGAGGGGGAAGGAGATTCCCCGCAGCCCGACCCTGGCCTTGGGAGGCCAGATCGGGGGTCGGGCTGTGGAGAATGAAGATTTTTTTTCCAGCGGCTGGGGATCATGACTCCTGAATGGAGCCATGGTGCAATGGCAACTGGATGCCATGGTGCTGAGGCTCCATTCAGGAGCCTTGACTGAGTTAGCTGGACTAGGCCTGTACATTCAGGCCGACCAGAATCGGGGTCCTGGCCTGCACGTACAGGCCTGAATGCGATTCTGATCCCATGGGGCTAGGTGTGCTCCACGGGATCAGAATCTTGTCTACCTCTGTGTGTCCGGTTCCGACATGATAGCTGTCACAATTGCCGATAGTGAGGTTGCACTTATCACTAGCTCAAGATGTGACAAAAAGTCTAGCTGTGCTACCAGCAGTCAGGTATTGTGCCACTGCTCACAGACTTAAAAAAGAAAAATACTTACATGGCCAAGGTAGCCTCCCCAATTGGATCCCCCTCCCAATATGAGACACATCGCCGATCTGCCCCCCAAGCCAATCTCCCCAATAACAAGACCTCCTGATTTAAAACCCCAGCAGTCCGCGCCTGAACAGAAAGACCCCTCCCACCCAATCAAGCCCACACTGAAAGTAACACCCCCACAAGGCAGACCACCCCAGGCAAAATCCCTCCAAACAGGAACACCTCGAAAAAGAAAGCCCTCCCCCCCAGCAGAAAACCCCTCTGAACAGAATCCCTCCACAATTCTTAATCCAACCTTTCCCTCACCCCTGAATCCCCCTCAAGACTTAGTTTCCCTGGTGTCTAAGGGACCAGAGTGGGAGTGGTCCCCCTCAGCTCCCACCTGGTAGCCACTGGATTCCAAAATGTTAGCAATGACCCCTAAAGGTCAAATCTACCATATAAGACGTGCTTTCCCTTATATTTCAGGTTGAATCCTAGCAGTGGTACCATGAGACTACCACTAGGGGTCATCATCACTATTTTAGAACTCGGAAGTTACCAAGAGAGAGTGAAGGGGGACTGCCCCTGCTGCAGTCTACTAGACACCAGGAAAACCCCCAGGTGAGTCCTGAGGCATGGTCAAGGGATGGGAGAAGTGTCAGATTATAGGCTGTGGAGGTGGGGCTTGTGTTTGGGGGTTTCGTTTGGTGGGGTATTGCTTGAGGAACTCATAGTGGGGGTTAGCCTGGGGTCAGCCTTGTAGGGTGGTTATCATCAGGCAGGGGTTTGTATCAGGGATTTATTAATTTTGAAGGGGTTGCTGTCCAGGGAATGCTATTCTGTAGGGGGGGTACTGTCGGGCATGTCTGGATCAGGAAGTCTTGATGGTGAGGAGAACAGGATCAGAGTGATCGGATGGGGGGGAGGGGTCGTTTGATCAGGGGAGGTTTCTTTGTGCTGCTGCAACAGCATAATTTTTGAAAGTTTGAGCTGGGGCCCATATTCCATACCTTTCCAGATAGTTCAAGTGCACCTGTGTTATCTGTTGAGACATGGACTGTGGGCTCATGCGATAAGTGTCTGTCCCCTGTGCTTATTGCAAGACAAGTGCTGGGCATGCACCAACAGTCAGGGGGTCTTTTATGAATGGGCGCTAGCTGTCAGAGCATTTTCTGGTGCGTTCTGGGACACGCATTGCCAGCTGGTGTAGGGTCATGGCACTGTGGGTCATAAGTGGGTGGGAAAGTTGGCGTGGTGGAGTTAAGTGCACCCGCGTTAATGCAGCCTGTGTTGGGGAAAAGTGCTCCTCATTAACTGCCAGGGAAATGCTTTCCACAACCCTGACAGTTAAGGTGATACTATGGCGCATTAGGTGCAACATTATCAGCACTATTGGTGTGTTAGGTGCTACATCTTACCGCCCATTAGTAAAAAGCCCCATTAGCATATAGGTTTTGCACTTCCGACACATAATGTTTTGCACATAACGTGCAGTAAGTGCAAAAATTTACCACACTTTAGTAGAAGGGCCCCTAAGAACTCTATACAAATTTTTACCCCTTGTATATTCTAGTAAGTGTCCAGCTCCTCGATAGGAGATTTTTCCAAGCTTCCCTTTAGTTATGATTTCAAAATTCTAAATCTAATTAACAAATGTTATTTTTTGTTTTTAATCATCAAAACATTTCAAGAAAACCCAAAATTACTAATTATGGTATTTTGAAAATATTACAGTATAACCATGACTGCTACAGTTCATAAGTAATATTTAAACTAAATAGAATGTCTGGATAGATTCCAAGCAATCTGATTCGCTGTAACATCAGTCATGAATACTCAATAAATGCCCTAGTACTCACATTTAACTATTCAGAACGTTCAATTGCGCCATTCTTAAAAATGCTTGAAAAATAACTTCAATTATCAGCGAATGCTTTGCTACTAGAAATTATTTCCTAATTAATGTGACATTTGGACACCTAACTTTCTAAGTCCCAAACTAGAAATTTCTAATCAATAGCTAAAATGACAAGATGAACACCTCATAACTACAAAGGAGACAGTTGCCCTTATAGAATATTGGCTGGATCTGGGTCTCCTAATCATATATTCAGGACTACATTTTTTACTGCTTGCTCTATACATCTCACTTCCATACATATCTGGTGCATGCGTCTACATATTAGACACTATATTGGGATTACCTTTCACAAATAAATTTACAGATGATTTCTTGTCACCAGCTTCAAAGGTAATGACGCCAGAATCCTTCACCGTAAGTTGTTTCAGGGTTAGTTCATGATATCCACCCTGATGGGACTGGATCTCATTTAGTTCATTGGTATGGAGAGGGGTCTTATCCAAAAACCATTGAACATTGATGAACTCTGCAGGAGAGATTCTGCATTTAAAGGTGGCAGATTCTCCTTCAAAGACGTTGATGTCTTCCAGATCTTCAATGACTTGAATTTTATGACCTGAAAAGAACATACACACATCAGACTCTGCACAAGATCTCTCACCTATGATTTTATGGTGACTTTGGTTATGGCAGGACTGTCTCTCATGATGCCCCCTCGCTTGTGTGCCTTACCCAAAGAAATCCTTTCTCCAACCTGGAAGTTGGTGAAGACGTTTCCTTAGAGAGTCAGATATCCTTACTAGTTCAGAAAACATTTGGGAAACTGTATGTCATTAGACAGAAAAGGCACTATTTATGGCTATGGTTGTTTCAAATCTGTTTTACTTCAATCTGGTATATTTAGGGTTATCAAAAAGTAATGTGCCAGGTTGCAGTTGATACAGAATACTGCAGCAAAGATCATTTTAAATGTTGCTAGACAGCAGAGAGCTCTGTGGGATATTCAGTGGCACAGAAACGGTTAGTGCCACTGAGTATCAGTGGGTACTTCTGCTACACACCCCAATGCTAAGTGGTTAGCATCGGGATATGCCGAGGGCATTCTGGGGCAGCACCCATCGCTAACTGGGCAGTGGCAATATTAAGCTGTCTGATTAGAAATACGTGGTGAAAGACAAGCACAAGAAACCCTGGCCTAACATTTGCCATAGAAGCTAAACTGCTGTCCAGTTAGCTTCACAGCAATCCAGGCAGTCTGGATATTCAATGTTGAAGCCTGGATATGGCCCCAGCATTGAATAAAACAAACAAGTCCAAGGCGAGCTTTGCAAAGAAATCTTTATTGGGATGCACACAAGGGTACTCAACACACACGGCTGTGTTTTGGTGTGGCCTTCGTCAGGGGTCAAGACTATAACAAAACGAAACAGACATAGAAATAAAATCAGATAAAAAATCCAAAATTCATACAACCTATTTTAAAAGTGGAACAATAACAATGATAAGGATAAAAATAATAGAAGTAAAAGGCAGAGATGTCATAAATAATGAGGGAAGTAGTTAAAATAATTTTGCTAAAACATAGTATTGCAACTTCCAGGTTGGACCTACACAGAGAGTGAGAATACAAAGTAATGTACAAAATACGGTATTATTTAGCAAGGCTTATATACCGCTTTTCTCAAGGTCAAAGCGGTGTATATTCAGACACAGTATATATTTCTCTTGTCCCCAAAGAGTTCAGAATCTAATTTTCCATCAATGCAACAAATTATAAACAAAGTGGAATTTGTTCACCATTTGTGTCATATTACAGCATAAAGTGCCGCAGTTTATGAAGACCTGGGATATGTATATTCAATGGAGGGGAGTGGAAAGGTGGTAGCTGGGGATATCTGAGTATGGGATTTTCTTCTTGTACTTTCAGTCTTTCTTGTAATTTGTGGATATGTGTATGTGTATGGGGGTCACTGGATTGGTGTTTTTCTGAGGTGTGAGGATTTTCAGGAGGGGAAACGCACCTGGGGGGTGGGGGGTGGATAGAACTTTCAGCTGAAAACTTAGGCTGCTGTGTGGCAGAAAATAGGTCATAAATTTAGGAGCTCAGCTTTTTTTTTAATATCGGGCCCTTAGTTTGCGGAGATCGAGGATTGGTCTCAGACTAAAGGTTTTTTTGGGGGATAAGAAAAAATCTTGAATCGAATCCCTGACTTCTTTGTGGGTTTGGAACCAGCTCAACAGGTCTATATAATGTTTAGATCTTGTGCTGCAAGATGAACTCGTGGTTGAGGAAGATCCTGACTGAAGCAGGAGGATGTTGAAGTGGAGGATAGGTTAGAAAATTTATTTTGCAGCACTGGAAACAATGGAGAGGCCCCAGTGGTCCAATGTAATGTCTTCCAAGTCTCCCTGAACTGAAGGATTCTGCCCCCAACTGGAGGGTAGTTAAAAATGGGGTTTGACCTCCCTGTAGAAGTTGAGGGGGTGGTTTGTTGTTTGCATTCTCTTGGATGCTGATGTTGGTTACATATTTGAAGCACCATATGTTGACGGGGAGGCCTGATATAGAGTTCATATCTTCTTCTTGGGTAAAACTGTTGAAAATATTGATAGTGTGGGGACAAGATGGCATCGGAGGCAGTCGTGTGGAGTTGAGCTCCTACCTCTTGGTGTTTTAGTGGTGCCGTTGCACATTCTTTTTTTAAATTCATGCTTTCGCAGAAGCAAAAACAGAGGAGCCTACTCTTGGGTTTGGCAAAATCTGGCTCATTGGTGCAGGCTACGCTTGAAGAGTGTGGTCTCCGCTCCACAGGAAGAGAAGCAGTGCCTTCAGCAGATCATCACTTGAGCTCAGGTGCTGATCTGAGCAGCAGTAGGTTGTGTAGAAACAGTACAGAGAAGAACCACCAAAATGCTAAAGAGGATGGAAGGATACCCCTGTGAGGACAGTCTTAAACGTTTAAGGCTCTTCAACCTGGAAAAGAGACGGCTGAGGGGAGATATAATAGAGCTCTATAAATTAATGAATAGAGTGGAACGGGTAAACGAAGATAGATTGTTTATGTCATCAAAATGTAGAAAGACTAGGGGACATGCATTTAAGACTAATAAGAGAAAATATTTTCCACTCAACGCGTAATCAAACTCTGGAATTCGTTACCGGAGGATGTAGTAAAAACTGTTAGTGTAGCTGGATTTAAAAAAGGTTTGGATAAGTTCCTGGAGGAAAGGTCCACAAACCATTATTAAAGCGGACCCGGGAAATCCATTGCTTGACCCAATGCAAGCATTGTGGAACCTGTGTGTCTTTTTGGGAACCTGCCAAGTACTTGTGACCTAGATTGGCTACAGTTAGAAACAGGATACTAGGCTTGATGGACCTTGGTCTGACCCAGTATGGCATTTCTTATGTTCTTATGTGTCTGAGCCCCGAATTGTGCTGACCTCCACCATGTCCTGAAAGTGTTTCAGCAGTAGAGGTCATGCTTCCCCCTGGCATTGCAGTTAACACATCAAGGAGTGAGTGTGAAGAGGGTGCCTCGATGGCTGGCTGGGCAGGAGAAGTCTAGAAGTGGGGAGCTTCTCCTTTAACATCAACATCTGGTGATCAGATGCCCCAAGTAGTACCTATTGTAGGGAGCTGGAGTGTTTTGAGTTGTGGTAGGACTGAAAAACATTTGGTCATTATTATGGATTCACTATGGAAGACTATTATTGCTTTAAATCATTCCCTAGCTGTTTGTATGGGGCCTATGAGAGATGGTTTGACTCTGGTTAAATCTTTGTTTGCTGAGGTCTCCTGTGAGCAAGAGTCACAAGCTGGGAGGATCGCTAAACTGGAAAATCAAATGGGAGATTTACAGGCACTTTGTGCAGTGCAAGCTAAGGATAAGATTATCTTAACCAACAAGCTAGAGAATTTGGACAACTTTGCTTGGCAGAACAACTTAAGACTTTTAAATTTCCCCAAATCTCCCTTGCTCTCTCCTTTAAATATGGTAAGGAAATATTTTCCAGAGATTTTAAAGATCCTACAAGATAACTTGCCCCCTCTTTTAAGAGCACATATATTAGTGAGTGCTTCTCCTCGACCACCAGGGATAGATCAGTGTAAGAGACAAGCAGGGGACTTGGACTTGACAGAGTTCCTGGACAGCTCACTGGAAGTCATCACTGAGCAAGCTACCCTGATTGTGACATTTGCTCTGGAATCAGACCATGATATTGTATTGCATTTATTTTATGTAAATATTCTTGAGCGGTTTTTGGGTACAAAAGTGCATGTTTTCCTGGATTTTTCCAGAGATACCCAGAAAAGGAGAAGAGACTACTTGGATTTACGGCCTAAGGTCCTTTCTCTTTTTCTTAAATTTCCTTCAAGATGTTTTGCTGTTTTTCCTGATAAGCAGTATGGATGGCATTCTGTAAACCAATTAGCAGGGTTGGATGCCCAGGGTGGATGTCCAACCACTGTTCAGCCCCAGAACGCGATTCCAGTCCCAGTGCTCTCCACATGTACACAGCGTTTGTGCAGGGAATGCTGGACGGGGGCAGATGAGGGCAGAAGGGAGGCAGAATGGAGGCGGAATAAGGGAGTGGCAAGGTGCCTGGATGCACAGGGCCTATTCATGTCAGGGCCCTGTATGTCCACTGGCACACAGCTGTATGCCTGGCTTAATCCACCTCGAAGGTGTCCACCACAACACATGCCGCACTCCTCCGCAAAACGGGCATCTGGCCACACTGTGCCCCTGCAGCCATGATCCAGGCTATAGGAGTCTCTGGGGCTGGCTGGATCGCAATCTGTTGGGTGGACATGGACCATGACATTCCAAGACATCAGATAGATGGCTCGTTGCCATGGCACCAGAACAGCACAGCATCAGTGCCCCAGTCATGGCATTCTTCCATTGGGATGGGCAGCTCCCCATATGCCAATCTTGTCAGCATACAGGGAGCACCCAAATGTCCAAGTCCCCGATTCTGCCATTGTGGGTACATCCAGGCCACACAGTGGCAGAATAGGGTCCATCTCCCGTATGTCCGGTTTTTGCATGGCCAATGCGGTACGACGTACAGAAACCAGAATGTGTCTCTATGTTTTAGAATTTATATTCTAAGGAACAGATGGTTAAGCTGTGATACACTCAATCAGCTGCTGCTGCTTCTCTTCTGTCTTCCTCTTGTTTAATTTATTTCATTATTTATTTATTTATTTAACAGCTTTTATATACCGCACTTTTGATATCAGCGCGGTTTACATTTTAACAAATTTTGTACTTAAACATAAAACAAATGTTAAGTTTACAGAGAACAGGGAATAAAAACATGGATAACAGGGATTAACAATTAACAGATATTTTCAATTATTTACAATAGGTTCTTAAATGCTCGAGCTCTAAAGGTAGGGTTTGTGAGGCTTGGTCTAGATCAAGTGGTAAGGTTTCGGGAGCTTATTTGACTAGCCGTGATCAATGGTCTGTGTGTGAGGGGGTCAGTATATTGTGAGAAGTGTTGTAGGAAGAGATGTGTTTTTATGGATTTTCTGAACTGGGACAGGTCTTTTTGTGATCTAATACTAGGTGGAAGCGTGTTCCAGCATCTAGGGGCGAAGGAAGAGAATGCTCTTAAAGTGGTTGTTTGAGTGAGTTTTTTTGCTGTCATTTGGAACTGTTAGCATGTTCTCTGTTACAGAACGTCTAGATCTGGTGTTCTGTGTGTGATGGAGGAGATCAGATAAGGAGGATGATGAGATATGGTGGAATGCTTTGAAGGTCAGGATGAGAGCTTTGTATAAAATCCTGCAAGCTAGTGGGAGCCAGTGGAGGTCAAATAGGATGGGAGTAATATGTTGGCTTTTTGGGGATCCATGAAGAACTCTGGCCGCTGTATTCATGGCCAATTGAAGCGGGTTTAGAGTGCTCTTGGGTAGGCCATGAAGAACGATATTTGCATAGTCAAAATGAGGAGTGACTAATGCCTGGAAGGTTGTACGGAAGTCAGATGGTTCAAGCATAGGTCTGAGGTGTCGAAGAGTCCTGATTTTGTAGTAAATGGCTTTTACAGTATTTTTTATGTGATCTTTGAATTCAAGTCGCTGGTCAAGTATAACACCCAGATAACGTATTGAGGTTTTGAGTGGTAGATCAGCATCTCGTGTTCTTAGAGTTGGTGGGGGAGAGAAGTCTTTGTTTCTAGTGACAATCAGGACTTCGGTTTTTTTTAAAATTGATTCTGAGGTTTTGTGAGAGTAGCCAATCTGATATCGAGTTGAAGCAGGTGATTAGTGTAGTGTAGTCAGGTTTTAATATATTAATTGGAGTGAATAAGAGCACGTCATCTGCGTAGATAAGACATGATATTCCGAAAGAGCGGGAGATGTTGCAGAGAGGTTGCATATAGATGTTAAATAGAAGGGCTGAAAGGGAGGAACCTTGCGGAACTCCTTGCTTCTGATGAAAAGGTTGAGATGTGGTATCACCAGTCCGTACTTGTTGCCAGCGATCTTCTAGGTAAGATCTGCACCAATTCAGTGCCGTTCCTTGAATTCCTTTTTCGTGGAGCCTGGTGAGTAGTTGGTTGTGGTCAACAGAATCAAAGCTGCTGCTATGTCTAGGAAGATCATAGCGACTCCATTTCTGATATTGTCTGTTGTATTAATGAGTGTGTTCAATAGGGAAGTTAGGAGGGTTTCAAGTCCGTGGGCTTCCCTGAAGCCATGTTGGTTTGGATCTAGTGGGGCCTCGGAATCAATGTGTTGTTGAATTTGTCTGAGAACGACTTTTTCTAGGATCTTGGCTAGTAAAGGAATGCTTGAAATTGGGCGATAGGAGTCTTCCTTTTTCGGATCCAGTTTGTTGTTCTTCAGTAGGGGACGGATGGAGGTGTACTTGAGAGCTGTTGGAAATATCCCGGATCTAAGGGACTGGTCAGCTAAGGCTGATATGTATGGGCTAAGTTCTGTTTTCAGTGATTTGATCCAGAAGGCTGGACATGGATCATTTGGAGCTGTAGTGGCGTTGATGGATGTAATAATTTCTTCAATAGACTTTGGAGTTGGAGATGAGAAATTATTGAGTATGAATTGGACGTTGGAAGGTTGCTTGGTTACATTTGTGGTTGCTTCAGTGATCTTGATTGCCTTGGATTGGATGTAATCAGCATATAGTTGTGGGTGTATATATTCCTGTTGTGGTGAGGGAGGTTCAGTAGTTAGGGATTTTACTATTTGGAAGAGATCTCTTGGTTTGTTGAGGGAACGGCTAAGTAGCTTTGTATGGTGTTCTCTTCTCTTTTCCCAGGTTAGCTGGCGATGGGACTTCAAGTTGGCTAGGTAAATGGACTGGTCATGAGGGTTTAGGGAGTGTCTCCATTTCTTCTCTAGTCTCCTCAGTTGTTGTAGGCAGGTTCGTAATTCTGAGGAGAACCATGGTGCGTTCTTTTTCTTGGTGATAGAAGAGTTGGTAGAGGTTTTATCATGTGTAGTGGTAGGTTGCGCTGATAGTCGAAGAGCATTGTTCCAGTTTGATACAGTGTCATCGATGTTGTTAGGTATAGTGGAGAGTTTTGGCATGGTAAGGGAGGTGATTGTGTCCATGTTGAGAGGTTGGAATCGTGCTGGTTTTGGTGGTGGGTAAGCATCAGGTGACTTGTTTGGAAATTCGGTAGATGGAATGATGAATGAGATAAGTTTGTGATCAGACCAGGGGACTGGGGTTGATAGGGGTTCAGGTTGGTTTATCAGATTCGGGTGTGCTGATGGTGCAAATATGAGGTCAAGGAGATTTCCTTGTTTATGAGTAGATGTTTTTACAATTTGATCGTAGTGTAAGTTAATCATGGCATCAAGGAAGGAGTTGGACACTGAAGGTGGTGTGGAGGCAAGGTTAAGATCTCCAAGGATCCAGTTAGGTTTGTTGATATCCGATGGGATGATGGCAATATCAATTATGGTTGAGAGATCATCAGCTGGAGCATTTGGGGCTCTGTAGATGAGGTTTATGGTATTGCTATTATTGGAGATGGATAGCGTATTTGTGTGGTTTGTGGCATTGGTAGATATCACGTGATATTTCAAATCTGTTCTTGCTATTATGCAAACTCCTCCTCCCTTTCTGTTTTCTCTGTTACAGGTATAAATGGTGTAGTTAGGTGGGGTAAGATGGTTCATTAGGACATTGTCGGTATTAGAAAGCCATGTTTCTGTGATCAGTAGGATGTCTAGTGTGAGGTTTGATATAAGGTCAATGATAGCTGGCCATTTGTTGCGGGCTGAGCGTGCGTTAATGAGAGCACACTTGAGATTCTGTGGAGTAGTTCTTGGATTAGGTTTCTTGTTGTTTGTATTTTCAAGAGTTACATATAGACAGTAGTTGTGCCTACTATAGTATATACTTTGTGGATAATTTTGATGGGGTTTCCTATTACGGGTTTGGTGAATAGGTATGGGGTTGATATCAGATGTTAGAGCAGAGGAAATATGTAGTATGCAGAGAGGATGGAGAGGAGCAGGAGTGAACAAGTAATGGTAGCCATGGTGTAATTCTGGGATGGTAGAGAGGGTGTAGGTGCTTTGACTTGAGTGCTACTGGCAACAGTAATAAGTGAATGTTACTGACCACAGTAATAATTGAGTGCAACAGTATAAAGGAGAGACACTGGCAACAGTGATAAATTGCTATTGTAATGTTAATTGTGTAGCTTTGTGTAGTTGAGCTTATTGTGTTAGTAACATTAGTAGCAAATTTTTAGCAACATTTGTAGGGGGGTCTAGCAACAATAGTCTTGGTAAGACCTTAACAATGATATCTAGATGTGTGGGAAGACTGTGATAAATTTAGGAACAGCTACTAGCAACAGAATTTATGACATCTACTGGCAACAGTAATAAAATAGAAATCAGGCAGTTGTTATAAATGATTGCAGGCAGCAAGAGGAGTTAGGCAGTGGTTGTAAAAGACTTACTAACAATAGTAGGTATCTATCAGTGGTGAGACAGGCAGTGTTGAATGACTTACTGGCAACAGTAAAAGTCAGACAGTTATAAATGAATTACAGGCAGCAGGAGAAGTTAGGTAGTGGTTATAAATGACTTACTAACAATAGTAGGTATCAGTCAGTAGTTACAGGCGGTTAAGCAATAGTCTTTTAGGGTGATATATCAGTATAGGCTGGTTTAATGTCGAGTATACTTGCTGCGTTTGAGTTTGTAGCTGGAAGGATGATGATATGCGAGCTCAACCCTAGGGGAGCTCCAGCCGAAGAGGAAGTAGTGATTAGGCGTTGTTATGTTGTCTTCCGTGTCTCTGTTTAGATCTTGTGTGTTCCTTATGGTCCTTAGCCTGGTTTCCACAGGGTGTTGCCTGGTGTTGCAGGAATGAGCAGTCTTGTAGGCTAGGCGGGCTAGTTTGTTGCTGCCGCGTGGTGTTCAGCAGAGGAGTAATAACCGAAGAAGCAAGAGCTCAGAGCCAGGGGAGCTTACTCTAGACTATTGTCCTTGACGTCACCTTCTTTCGGTGCACAGGCGATCAGAGTTGTTGCCTTGATCTCCTGTCGTGCCACTCCTAAGGGCCACGCCAAAGGGCCCTCTGGCGAGGCCCTCAGGCGCGGGCCCGCCAGGCGCGGGCGCGCCCGATGGCGCGAAGCTTTAAATAGGCTGAAGACCTACCCCGATTGGGTAGCGCTGGTCAGGAGGCCCCTCCCGCTGCTCGTAGCTCGATCCCCAGGGAAGGGGAGAGTTGCTGGTAGTGGCGGGGGTTTTAAGGGGCCTGCGCCCGATGGCGCGAAGCTTTAAATAGGCTGAAGACCTACCCCGATTGGGTAGCGCTGGTCAGGAGGCCCCTCCCGCTGCTCGTAGCTCGATCCCCAGGGAAGGGGAGAGTTGCTGGTAGTGGCGGGGGTTTTAAGGGGCCTGCGCCCGATGGCGCGAAGCTTTAAATAGGCTGAAGACCTACCCCGATTGGGTTGCGCTGGTCAGGAGGCCCCTCCCGCTGCTCGTAGCTCGATCCCCAGGGAAGGGGAGAGTTGCTGGTAGTGGCGGGGGTTTTAAGGGGCCTGCGCCCGATGGCGCGAAGCTTTAAATAGGCTGAAGACCTACCCCGATTGGGTAGCGCTGGTCAGGAGGCCCCTCCCGCTGCTCGTAGCTCGATCCCCAGGGAAGGGAGAGTTGCTGGTAGTGGCGGGGGTTTTAAGGGGCCTGCGCCCGATGGCGCGAAGCTTTAAATAGGCTGAAGACCTACCCCGATTGGGTAGCGCTGGTCAGGAGGCCCCTCCCGCTGCTCGTAGCTCGATCCCCAGGGAAGGGGAGAGTTGCTGGTAGTGGCGGGGGTTTTAAGGGGCCTGCGCCCGATGGCACGAAGCTTTAAATAGGCTGAAGACCTACCCCGATTGGGTAGCGCTGGTTTTATATTGTTTATATTGTTTTACTTAATTGTCCATAGTTGTGGACTAAAATGTATATGTATTATTGCTTTTTATATATTCCTGTTTTGATTGTTTTTGTTAATTCTAATTCATTCTGTTTTTTCCTGAATGTTGTTAGGTTAAAAATTGCATAAATAAAGAATTAAAAAAAGAAAGAAAATATTGGTAGTGGTGCCGTCTTCAGTAAGAAAGAAGTTGATTTCTATGGTAATTTGAAGAGATTTCAGGTGTCTCAGAAAGTTCTTTCACTGCTGAACAGTCATGATTAATATGGAGAGATACCTCGTAAGGTGACATCATCCCTGTGTGTGTGAAGTTTTACCAGCTGGACTCCCCAACCCCTGTTTAATGCCTCTGACTTTGCGAAGGTGTGAATGGCACTTCTACTGTCAGATTTGACTTGATTGTTCACCATTGAAGAGTGAAAGATAAACAAGGAGGAGAGAAGATGATGGAAGACCAGGTTTGATATGCTGATTTCACTGAAATTTGAGATACCATTGTGGTCTTTGTATCTTAGAACAAGCTAAAGGGATGACATGCACAGAGGCAGCCATGTGTCCTAGCCTTTTGGGTGCTTCTTGTACTGCATGCACATATATGAGCATTTGGATCCTGTCTTCTGGAAGGAAAGCTCTGGATTTCAGAGTGCCCAAAAAATCTCCAATGAACATAATGATGTTGGTGGACGAAGGCTGGGCTTGAAAATTGATGAGAAAGCCCAGGAACTAAAGATGTCTAATTGTAGTGTGTAGAACGAGCATGCTTGTTGTTTGGATGGGACTATAAGCAACCAATCATCCATGTAGGGGAAGATTAAGTGTCCCTGTTTCTGAAGGTGAAAAGCCACTACCAGCAAACAGCCTGAATGGGAGAACTCTCTACTGGCAATGACTGTACTGCAGATGGATGGGGATGTCAGTATTGGCATTTTTGAGGTCTAGCGAACATATTCAGTCTCCCTTTTTCAAGAGGAGTAGAATGGAACATATTGTAGTCATTTTGAACTTCTTCAAAAGACAGCAATTGAGATCTCTGAGATCTAGAATTAGTCATAATCTTAGAGTCTGTTTTAGAATCATAAAATATCTGGAATAGAATCCACAATTCATATATTACAGGGAGACTAGTTCTATCACTTGAGCATCTAGTAGAAGGAGGACATCTTCTTGTAGAAGATGTAAGTGATCTGCTGCCTTCTCTGCCTTGGAAAATGAGAGTGCCCAATTAGTGGAAACTGAAGTGGCCTTAAATGAGATGGGTAACACCCATTCTACTGATAATGCACCAAACATGAACAAAAAAACGCAAAACAGGAAACAGTTACTACTTGAAGATTCCATCATCAGAGGGATTAACTTGGGAACACAGTCCAAAGGACAGAAGATGGTCAAATGTCTCCCAGGCTCTTCAGACAGCATGAATACAATCAACACTGTTAGTACAGTCAGTGCAGAAATTGAGCACTCCAAAATTGATGTTATCCATTTGGCTAGAAGCACCTCTACAGTACAAAGGAACTTCTAGACTTTGGGAGAGAAACGTAAACCTACTATAGCATTCTCAGAAGTTCTACCTGTTCATGCTAAAGGGGGAAGAGAGGCTGTATCACATAACCAGCTTTAATATGTGGCTCCTAACCTGATGTAAACAAGAAAGATTTATATATATAGGCAACTGGGGAAATAGATGGAACAAGAGGCTATACTGTGTTGATGGAATGTATTTCTCTGTAGCTTGGAAAAGGATTTTAAGTGAAAAATTCAGGCAATATATAGGCAAGAATTTAAACTAGGGATAGGGGGTGATGGATGGAAAAGAACAAGTTCAGGACATCACTCCCGGCAAAAACATAATAACATTAGAAGCAGTCACTATATTAACCTACAAATCAATAGCAAGTGTGAACAGGAGTGTAAAATAAAGTCTATGCAAAATACAAGCAAGCCAGTCATCAATTGCTGGAAGGCAATGAGCACAAATGCTCGAAGCCTAGCCAACAAAGTCCCTGACCTGGAAGCCCTAATGGTGAAAATGGTCTTTGACATTATGGCCATTAGAAAAACATGGTTTAACGAGTTACACAAATGGGATATAGCCACAGTTGGCTATAATTTATTTAAAAGAGATAGAGAAGGCAGAAAAGGATAGGCAGTAGCCCTATATGTCAAAAGCAATATTAAAGCTGCTGAAATGCAGGGGATGTGAAGAAAAGAAGAAGCATTGTGGACTATGTTGGAATGCATACTGGTGTAGTCTATAGACCTCCAACTCAAATGGAAGAAATGGATAGAGACTTGATCACCGATATTGCAAAAGTAGCCATGAAGGGAGAAGTGATCATACTGAGTGACTTCAATCTACTAGATGTGGATTGGAGTACTCCTTCTGCAAATCTGGAAAGAAGTAAAAAGATTATGGATGCCTTCCAAGAAGCACTGCTCAGACAAATGGTGATTGAACCGATGAGGGAAAGTTTGATGCTGGACGTAGTACTCACCAATGGAGATAGCGTTTTGAAAATCCAGGTGGGTGCTCATTTGAGCAGCAGCAATCATCACACAGTGTGATCTGAGGTAAAAGCCAAGGCAGAGTCCAATCACATCAAACTCAAAGTCCTAGACTTCATAAACACTGCCTTAGTAAAAAGGAAAAGTTCCTGAAGGAGGCGTTGGCAGAGTGGGAGGAGATAAAGGAAGTGGAATTGCAATGGGTTAAACTAAAAGAGGCAATAAAAGGGGCAACAAATATATATATATATATATGGAAAGTAAATAAAAACAAGAGAAAAGGAAACCTATATGGTTCTCCAAAGAAATGGCTGCACAAATAAAGACAAAAAACCATAGCTTTCACAAAATTCAAAAGATCGCAAACAGAGGAACACAGAAAAGAATACAAGATAAAGTTAAAAGAGACAGAGAGAAATTAGGATAGCAAAAGCAAAGGTAGATGAAATGATGATTGAAGATGTGAAGCGTGGAGACAAAACGTTTTTCAGGTATATTCAGGAGAACAGAAAGATCAGAGATGGAACTGCAAGACTGAAAAGTGCTGAGGACGGATTTGTGGAAGTAACATAAAAGTAAGAATGCTGAATAAATACTTCTGTTCTGTATTCACTAAAGAAAATCCTGGAGAAGAAACACGTATGACTGACAAATATACAAATGGGAATGGAGTAGATACCACACCATTCACAGAAGATGATGTGTTTGAACAGCTTGAAAAACTGAACGTCAACAAGGCTATTGGACCAGACGGGATATAGCCCAGGATACTGAAAGAGCTCAGAGAGATTCCAGCAGGGCCTTTAAAGGATGTTTTCTAATAGATCCTTGGAGAAAGGAGAGGTTCTGCAGGATTGGAGAAGAACTGATGTGGTGCCTTGTCATAGAAGTGGTAATAGGGAAGAGGTGACACACTATAGGCTGGTAAACCTTACTTCTGTGGCAGGAAAAGTAATGGAAGCACTCCTGAAAGAGAGAATAGTAGACCTCTAGAAACCAATAGGTTGCATGATCTGAGGCAACGTGGTTTTACCAAAGGATGATCATACCAAACAAATTTGACAGAGTTCTTTGACTAGGTGACCAAAGAACTAAATCAAGCGCATGTGATGATTGTGATATACCTAGATTTCAGCAAGGCCTTTGATACTGTTCCTCATAGGAGGCTTATCAATAAACAAAGCAGCTTGGGGATGGGTTCCAAAGTGGTGAACTAGATCAGAAATCGGTTGATAGACAGTCAAAAAGTGGTGATGGTAAACAGAACTCACTCAGAAGAAAGGAAAGTGAGTAGTGATATGCCCCAGGAATCAGGCACACCACTACCCACCACTACCTGGGACCAGTACTGTTCAATGTATTTGTGAGTGATATTGCTGAAGGATTAAAGAGAAAAGTCTGCCTTTTTGCAGATGACATGAAAATTTACAACATAGTGGACTCCTCTGAGGGAGTGGACAAAATGACGAAAGATCTACAAAAGCTGGAAGAATGGTCTAATGCTTGGCAGTTAAGATTTAATGGGAAGAAGTACAGAGTCATAGGATGCAGAAATCCAAGTGAATTGCATGCAATAGGGGGTGAGAGGTTGGTGTGCACGGGCCAGGAGAAGAACCTCGGAGTGATTGTTTCTGAGAATCTCAAGGTGGTAAAACAAATGTGACAAGGCGGTGGCCAAAGCCAGAATGATGCTGGGTTGCATACAGAGAGGAATAACCAGCAGAAAGGAGGAGGTATTAATGCCCCTGTACAAGTTGTTCGTGAGGCCTCACTTGGAGTATTGTGTTCAGTTTTGGAGACCACATCTCACAAATGGTTCAGAGGAAGACGATCAAAATGATTTGGAGCCTGCACCAGAAGATGTATGAGAAGAAATTTGAAGACCTAAATATGTATACCCTAGAGGAAAGGAGGGACAGGGGAGATATGATACAGATGTTTAAATACTTAAAGGGTATTAATGAACGAACAAACCTTTTTCAAAGAAGGGGAAGTTGTAAAACTAAAGGGTATAAAATGAGGCTGCAAGGAGGTTAACTTCAAAGCAACGTCATAAGAACATAAGAACATAAGACATGCCATACTGGGTCAGACCGAGGTCCATCAAGCCCAGTATCCTGTTTCCAACAGTGGCCAATCTAGGTCATACGTACCTAGCAATATCCCCAAAAGACACAGGTTCCACAATGCTTGTACTGGGTCAAGCATTGATATCCTGGGTCCCTTTTTAATAGTGGTTTATGGACCTTTCCTCCAGGAACTTGTCCAAACCTTTTTTAAACCCAGCTATACTAACAGCCCTTACTACATCCTCCGGTAACAGATTCCAGAGTTTGATTACACGTTGAGTGAAAAAATATTTTCTCTTATTTGTCTTAAATAGTTTACCCTGTAGCTTCATTACATGTCCCCTAGTCTTTCTATACTCTGATAGCATAAACAATTGATCCACGTTTATCCGTTCCACTCCATTCATTAATTTATAGACCTCTATCATATCTCCCCTCAGCCGTCTCTTCTCCAGGCTAAAGAGCCCTAACCTTCTTAGCCTCTCTTCATAGGAGTAGCCTTCCATCCCCTTCACCAATTTGGTGGCTCTTCTCTGTACTTTTTCTAATAACGCTATGTCCTTTTTAAGATACGGTGACCAGAACTGCACACAATATTCAAGGTGTGGTCGTACCATGGAGCGATACAGAGGCATTATAACATCCTTTGTTTTATTCTCCATCCCTTTCCTTATGATACCTAGCATTCTATTTGCTTTCTTGGCCGCCGCTGCACACTGGGCGGAGGGTTTTAACATGTTATCCACGATGACTCCTAAATCTTTTTCCTGGGTGGTGGTTTCTAATGTGGAGCCTTGCATCGTGTAACTATAGTGTGGGTTGTTCTTTCCTAGGTGCATAACTTTGCACTTGTCCACATTAAATTTCATCTGCCATTTGGATGCCCAGTCTTCCAATTTATCCAGATCCTCCTGCAGTTTTCCACAATCCTCTTGGGTTTTAACAACTTTAAACAGTTTTGTGTCATCTGCAAATTTGATAACCTCACTAGTTATTCCCTTTTCCAGGTCATTTATGAATATGTCAAAAAGCAGCGGACCCAGTACAGATCCCTGGGGTACTCCACTATTCACCTTTTTCCATTGGGAATATTGGCCATTTAGCCCTACCCTCTGCTTTCTATCTTTTAACCAGTTCCCGATCCACAATAGTACACTGCCTCCTAACACATGACTTTTTAGCTTTGCCAAAAGTCTCTGATGGGGGACTTTGTCAAAAGCTTTCTGAAAGTCCAGATACACTATATCAACCGACTCACCTTTGTCTACCTGTTTATGCACACCTTCAAAAAAAATATCAGATTAATAAGACAAGATCTTCCTTGTCTAAAGCCATGTTGGCTGTCTCCCATTAGGCCATGACTATCTACATGCTGTGTAATTTTGTTCTTTATGATGGTTTCTACCATTTTCCCTGGTACTGACGTCAGGCTCACCGGTCTGTAATTTCCTGGATCATCCCTGGAACCCTTTTTAAAAATTGGTGTTACGTTGGCGACCCTCCAATCTTCAGGTATTACAGATGATTTTAATGAAAGTTCACAGATTACCAATAGCAGGTCTGCAATCTCATATTTCAGTTCTTTCAAAACTCTGGGATGTATACCATCCGGTCCAGGTGATTTGCTACTATTCAGTTTATCAAATAGTTGTAATATATCTTCCCGGTGTAGCGATATTTCTCTCAATTCCTCTGCAGTATCACCTTTAAATACCACTTCAGTCTTGGGTAACATCCCTACATCTTCCTCAGTAAAGACCGAAGCAAAGAATTCATTCAGTCTCTCTGCTATAGCCTTGTTTCCTCTTACTGCCCCTTTTACCCCTCTATCATCTAATGGTCCAATTGACTCTCTCACAGGCCTTTTGCTACGAATGTACTTGAAAAAGTCTTTATTTCGTGTTTTTGCTTCCGTAGCAAGTTTCTTCTCAAATTCCCGCTTTGCCTGCCTTATCAATGCTTTGCATTTCACTTGCCAGTGCTTGTGCTGTTTCCAGTTTTCATCATTTGGCTCTTTTTTTTCCATTTCCTGAAGGTTGCTTTTGTGGCAGCAACAGCCTCTCTGACCTCACCTTTAAACCATGCTGGCAGTTTTTTGGACTTTCTTCCACTTTTCCTAATGCGTGGAATACAGCTGGTCTGGGCTTCGAGGATAGTATTTTTAAAAAACACCCAAGCTTGCTGTAAGTCTTTAACCTTTGGAACCGCTCCTTTTAGTTTTTTCCTAACTATATTCCTCATTCTATCATAGTCTCCCTTTTGAAAGTTAAAAGGTAGTACTGTGGATGCCTTTACTATCTGTCCTCCACTAATTAAATCAAACATGATCATACTATGATCACTATTGCCAAGTGGTCCCAACACCCCTATTTCTTGCACCAGATCTGGCGTTCCACTAAGGACTAGGTCCAGTATGGCTTCCCCTCTGGTCGGTTCATGAACCAGCTGCTCCAAGAAGCAGTCATTTATTCCATCTAGAAACTTTATCTCTTTAGCTTGTCCTGCTGTGACACTGACCCAGTCGATACCGGAGTAATTGAAATCACCCATTATTACTACTCTGTTGTGACTTTTGTTGGCTTCCTTGATTTCTTTGAGCATTTCATCATCCATTTGTTCATTCTGGCCAGGCGGTCGATAGTATACTCCAACTGCCATCACCTTCCCCTTCATAAATGGAATTTCAGTCCATAGAGATTCTACAGCAAATTTTGTTCCCTGCAAAACTTTAATCCTTTCTGACTCAATGCCCTCTCTAACATAGAGCACAACCCCTCCACCAATTTGATCAGCTCTATCATTACGATATAGTGTGTATCCAGGTATCACAGTGTCCCACTGGTTATCCTCCTTCCACCATGTCTCTGAGAGTGCAATCATATCTAACCTCTCATTTAGTGCTATATATTCTAATTCTCCCATCTTATTGTTTAGACTTCTAGCATTGGCATACAAGCATTTTAGAGACTGTATTTTATTCATATTAATCTGGCTATTGGTAGGCAGGGGTAATTTGGAATCTTTATGCTCTGTCTGCTCCTTACTCAAGGGCATTTGGGCTACTATAGTCCCTTTTGGAACCTCACTGCTTTTGGTAGTATCCTTCAAGGATACCTTTGTCCGAACCATGCACTCCTGGGTGACTGTCGGCTTTCCCCTAATTTCTAGTTTAAAAGCTTCTCTATCTCTTTTTTAAAGGTTAATGCCAGCAGTCTGGTCCCATCCTGATTAAGGTGAAGCCCATCCATTTGGAAGAGCCCCCCTTTCCCCAGAATGTTCCCCAGTTCCTTACAAATCCAAAACCCTCATCCTTGCACCATTGTCTCATCCACGCATTGAGACTCCAGAGCTCTGCCTGTCTTTTGGGTCCTGCACGTGGAACAGGAAGCATTTCGGAGAACGCTACCCTGGAAGTTCTGGATTTCAACTTCCTACCTAAAAGCTTAAATTTAGCCTCCAGAACTTCCCTACCACATTTTCCTATGTCATTGGTACCAACATTTACCAAGACAGCAGACTCCCCCCCAGCACTATCTATGATCCTATCTAGGCGGTGCGTGAGATCTGCTACCTTCGCACCAGGCAGGCATGTTACCAGGCGATCCTCACGTCCACCAGCCACCCAGCTATCTACATTCCTAATGATTGAATCACCAACTATAACAGCTGTCCTGACCCTCCCCTCATGGGGACATGGCCCTGGAGAAACGTCCTCGGTGCGAGAGGGTTTTAAATCACCTGGAGGACAGGTCCTAGTTACAGGATCACTTCCTGCCACACCAGGGTGATGCTCTCCTGTCACGTGACCTCTCTCCTCCATGGCAACAGGGGTGCTGCCAGACTGGAGGTGGGACTTCAGACTATATCCCTGTAGGTCTCGTCCACGTACTTCTCTGTCTTTCTTATGTCTTCCAGGTCTGCTACTCTAGCCTCTAGAGAACGGACTCGTTCCCTGAGAGCAAAGAGTTCTTTGCACTTAGTGCACTTAGTGCAAAGAGCACTTTGCACTTAGGAAATGCTTTTTCATTGAAAGGGTGGTGGATGCTTGGAATGCATTCCCGATTGAGGTGGTGAGGGCAAATACAGTGACAGA
The DNA here is from genome assembly GCA_033557465.1 of Ichthyophis bannanicus. NCBI lineage: Eukaryota > Metazoa > Chordata > Amphibia > Gymnophiona > Ichthyophiidae > Ichthyophis > Ichthyophis bannanicus. The sequence goes on from CM066031.1 coordinate 226,408,157, forward strand.
ATTCAAAATGGCATGGGATAGACACAGTGGATCCCTTTATAGCAAGAGGATAAAATCAAAATAAACATAACTATTTTTTATACCTCAACAAATTGAGAGGGGTGACCTGCATGAAGAGGTGGGTACAACCCGAAACAAAGGCATAGAGGGTGGTAACCTGCATGGAGCGGCTAGTGCACCTACTCTTGATGCCTTGCTAGGCAGACTAGATGGACCATACTGGTCTTTTTCTGTCGTCATATACTATGTTACTATGGTCCACTATAACACTGGGGACGACTGCAGAATCTCAGTTTATAACCGAAGCAGATAATGGAAAGGAACCATATGTCCATCCTGATAGCCTTCCAAGAATTGAGGTAGTATTGAACCCATCCTCCCACCAGGAGATCTGGATGGGAATTCTGCCATGTGGAATTCTGCCATGTGGAATTCTGCCATGTGGAAAGTGCTAGTGGATAGATTGAAAGCCTTCTGGGCACAGGGAAATAACTACTGTACCTGAAAGTAACTCAACTTTGAACTACTATTGGAAAGACATGAGCTAAATACATATAAATTAAAAAAATATAGGACTGCCGCTTTTGCTGAGATGGAGCAGCCTTCTTTAGTAGGGCTCTGTCTTGTTGTCATGGATTGTAAAAGACCAGCCTTTCAAATAGTTGAGGTTGCTTTTCATAGTAGCATCAGTGATAACAAAAACTTCTTCTGTATTAGTTAAAAGAAATTCTCCCAGAAGAAGAGGTTGATGTAGAAGGCTGAACAACTGAGAGGAGTTGTAGGGTTGTACAATGATCTTTGATCATATTTATTGTTGCTTTCACTTCTCCAAAAAAGAGAATTGCTTGCACAATCATCTCACAAGGCAAATGCTCATAACCAGATGTGATGCCAAGAAGCTATGGATGAGGATAAAATCCTAAATGAATTCTCAAATACATCATAAGCTAATCTAATGAGGTGGATGCCACATCATCTTCTTGAAGTATGGAAGTAAGTTGTACTTTCTACATTTGGTCAAGAGATGGAGTGAATTGTAGGCCTTCTTAAAGATTCTGTGCATGTACTGGATCATGTACAACTGATGAGCAGCAATACATAATACAAACATTACTCCTTGGAATACTTTCTTTTCTAAATGATCCAACATGCAAGGGTCTTTCCCAAGAGATGTGTTGGAAACGTTTTTATACTGTTTAGTTTTTCTCATCACAGACTTGATAGCAACAAACAAATGGGATAGTTGTTGTTTATTAAACCTCTAGGAAAGCTGAACTTTATATTTATGGTGTCATTTTGAAACAGGTTGTATTGTGAGCAGAGTCTGAAGGCACAGAAAAATCAGGATAAGAGACCAACCATGGAAGGAGTTCTTTATTCAAGCCTATGAGGTCAACCTGACATGTGTTTCTGCAGGGAGGCCGCCTTCAGGTGTTAAATACCTCTACAATAAATAAATGGATAAACAATTAAAAAATTAAAAGACTTCAACATACATATTAAAAACAATATGCAACCATAAAACCCAATAAGGGAGATAAAAATAATACTAATAAATAATGTAAACTTATAAAAACAAAGAGAAGAAATAACACATAAAATAGCAACTAATATAATATCCTAACTAACTCATTCAAAAGGACAGTAAATAATGAACCATACATAAATATTGAGGTCTGGAAAGTAACATATTAAGTGTTAGATTGAAATCGAAAAAACTATCCTGAAAAAACACTTCATGTCTGTAGAACCATTGCTAATAGAAAATTTAAAACAGACCACGTTGTGAAATAACCAAAAGTTGCTACTCACCAGTTATATCAAGATGAGCAAAGTGACAAAGAAATGACACCTGAGGGTACAAAATAAAATCAGTACAATAAAGGAACGTTCATAAGCAAAACCAAGGAGTAATGAACTGGCAGGCAGGAAAAGTACATTGTATCACTGGCACCAAATTAAAGAGAGGTAATAATGACATCACTGATACATCATTGGTGATGTCATTATTACCTCGCTTTAATTTGGCGCCAATGTTTGGTGTTCCACATACTATGCTGATGTTGGATACATTTGGGATTATTCACCATTATTTTGGATTTAATCATTTGGATTCCGAAATGGCAGCTGTTGGGCAGTATTCTATCAACTCAGATACTACAGTATGGTTATTGGCCAATTTGGTTTAAAAATGGGTAATCATGGTGTGCTATCTTTTACCAACATGCTCCCAAGCACCAGTGCCCCGACACGCCTATGCTTATCCACAACAATTGCCAATGGGGAAGTTTCTCATGTATTTCACCTACTGATTAGGGATAACTCATGTTACACTATGTTTCATGGAAATCCTCAGGGTGGCTCCTACGTTACGTTCTTCTGTAAGTTTGTGATGCACACTTTTGATACAATGTACTTTCCCTGCCTGCCAGTTCATTGCTCCTTGGTTCTGCTTATGGATGTTCTTTTGTTGTATTGATTTTATTTTGTACCCTCAGGTGTCATTTCTTTGTCACTTTGCTCATCTTGATATAACTAGTGCGTAGCAAATTTTGGTTATTTCACTATGTGGTCTGTTTTAAATTTGCTATTAGCAACGGTTCTCCAGACATCAACGGTGTTTTTTCAGGATAGTTTTTTTCAGTTTCAGTCTGTCACTTAATATGTTACATTCCAGACCTCAATATTTATGTATGGTTCATTTTTCACTGTCCTTTTGAATGTGTTAGTTAGGATATTAAATTAGTCGCTATTTTATGTGTTACGTCTCTTTTTTTTATCTTTTTATTTGAAAGTCTTGATATACCGCCTGTGCCTGAGCATCTTCTCTTTGATATTTTTATACGTTTACAAAATTCATTACTCATTTATTAGTATTATTATTTTTATCTACCTTATTGGGTTTTATGGTTGTATATGCCCATGAGAGAAGGGTTAGGACAGCCGTTATAGTTGGTGATTCGATCATTAGGCATGTAGATAGCTGGGTGGCTGGTGGACGTGAGGATCGCCTGGTAACATGCCTGCCTGGTGTGAAGTTAGCGGACCTCACGCGCCACCTAGATAAGGTCTTAGACAGTGCTGGGGAGGAGTCTGCTGTCTTGGTACATGTTGGTACCAATGACATAGGAAAATGTGGTAGGGAGGTTCTGGAGGCTAAATTTAGGCTTTTAGGTAGGAAGTTGAAATCCAGAACTTCCAGGGTAGCATTCTCCGAAATGCTTCCAGTTCCACGTGCAGGACCAAAAAGGCAGGCAGAGCTCCGGAGTCTCAATGCGTGGATGAGACAATGGTGCAGAGATGAGGGGTTTGGATTTGTTAGGAACTGTGGTACATTCTGGGGAAAGGAGGGGCTCTTCCGAAGGGATGGGCTTCACCTTAACCGGGATGGAACCAGGCTGCTGGCATTTACCTTTAAAAAGGAGATAGAGCAGCTTTTAAACTAGATAATAGGGGAAAGCCGACAGTCACCCAAGAGCGGATGGTTCGGAAGAATGTATCCTTGAAGGATACTACCAAAAGCAGAGAGGTTCCAAAAAAGAGTAAAGTAGCCCAAATGCCCTCGAGTATGGAGCAGACACAGCTTAAAGATCCCAAATTACCCATGTCTATCAATAGCCAAATTAATATGAATAAAATACAGTCTCTAAAATGCTTGTATGCAAATGCTAGAAGTCTAAAAAATAAGATGGGAGGGTTAGAATATATAGCACTAAATGAGAGGTTAGATGTGATTGGAATATCAGAGACATGGTGGAAGGAGGACAACCAGTAGGACACTGTGATACCTGGGTACAAACTATATCGTAATGATAGAGCTGATCAAATTGGTGGAGGGGTTGCGCTCTATGTTAGAGAGGGCATTGAGTCAAAAAGGATTAAAGTTTTGCAGGAAACAAAATTTGCTGTAGAATCTCTATGGATTGAAATTCCATGTAAAAAGGGGAAGGTGATGGCAGTGGGGGTGTACTATCGACCGCCTGGCCAGAATGAACAAATGGATGATGAAATGCTCAAAGAAATCAAGGAAGCTAACAAAAGTTACAGCGCGGTAATAATGGACGACTTCAATTACCCCGGTATCGACTGGGTCAGTGTCACGGCAGGACATGCTAGGGAGATAAAGTTCCTAGATGACATAAATGACTGCTTCTTGAAGCAGTTGGTTCATGAACCGACCAGAGGGGAAGCCATATTAGACCTAGTCCTTAGTGGAACACCAGATATAGTGCAAGAGATAAGGGTGTTGGGGCCACTTGGCAATAGTGATCATAGCATGATCGCCTTTGATTTAATTAGTGGAGGAGGGATAGTAAGGAAATCCACAGTACTACCTTTTAACTTTCGAAAGGGAGACTATGATAAAATGAGGAAAATAGTTAAAAAAAAACTAAAAGGAGCAGTTGCAAAGGTTAAAGCCTTAAATCAAGCTTGGGTGTTGTTGAAAAATACTATCTTGGAAGCCCAGACCAGCTGTATTCCACGCTTTAAGAAAAGTGGAAAGAAGTCCAAAAAACTGCCAGCATGGTTTAAAGGTGAGGTCAGAGAGGCGGCTGTTGCCAAAAAAGCATCTTTCAGGAAATGGAAAAAAAAGCCAAACGACGAAACCTGGAAACAGCACAAGCACTGGCAAGTCAAATGCAAGGCACTGATAAAGAAGGCAAAGGGAGAATTTGAGAAGAAGCTTACTGCGGAAGCAAAAACACAAAATAAAGATTTTTTCAAGTACATTCGTAGCAAAAAACCTGTGAATGAGTCAGTTGGACCATTAGATGATAGAGGAGTTAAAGGGGCACTAAGAGGCGACAAGGCGATAGCGGAGAGACTGAATGAATTCTTTACTTCGGTCTTTACTGAGGAAGATGTAGGGATGTTACCCATGACCGAAGTGGTATTTAAAGGTGCGGAAGAATTGAAGGAAATATTGATACATCTGGAAGATGTATTACAACTATTAAATAAACTGAAGAGTAGCAAATCACCTGGGCCGGATGGTATATATCCAAGGGTGTTGAAAGAACTGAAATATGAGATTGTAGACCTGCTATTAGTAATCTGTGAACTATCATTAAAATCATCTCTAATACCTGAAGATTGGCGGATTGCCAATGTAACACCAATTTTTAAAAAGGGTTCGAGGGTGATCCGGGAAACTACAGACCGGTGAGCCTCACGTCAGTACCGTGAAAAATGGTAGAAACCATCATAAAGAATAAAATTACTCAGCATGTAGATAGTCAGGGCCTAATGGGAGACAGCCAACATGGCTTTAGACAAGGAAGATCTTGTCTTACTAATCTCTTATGTTTTTTTGAAAGTGTGAATAAACAGGTGGATAAAGGTGAGTCGGTTGATATAGTGTATCTGGACTTTCAGAAAGCCTTTGACAAGGTCCCTCATCAGAGACTTTTGGCAAAACTAAAGAGTCATGGGATAGGAGGCAGTGTACTACTGTGGATCAGGAACTGGTTAAAAGATAGAAAGCAGAGGGTTGGGCTATATGGCCAATTTTCCCAATGGAGAAAGGTGAATAGTGGTGTACATCAGGGATCTGTGCTGGGTCCGCTGCTTTTTGACATATTCATAAATGACCTGGAAAGTGGAATAACGAGTGAGGTTATCAAATTTGCAGATGACACAAAACTATTTCAAATTGTTAAAACCCAAGAGGATTGTGGAAAATTGCAAGAGAATCTTGATAAATTGGAAGACTGGGCATCAAAATGGCAGATGAAATTTAATGTGGACAAGTGCAAAGTTATGCACCTAGGGAAGAACAACCCAAACTATGGTTATACGATGCAAGGTTCCACATTAGAAACCACCACCCAGGAAAAAGATTTAGGCGTCATTGTGGCTAACATGTTAAAACCCTCGGCCCAGTGTGTGCAGCGGCAGCCAAGAGAGCAAATACAGTCAAACCTCGGTTTTCATGATTAATCCGTTCAAAAAAGTCTGACTATAACCGAAACGGACTAAAACCGAAGCAAGATTTCCCATAAAAAATAATGTAAATTCAATTAATCCGTTCCAGACACCCAAAAATATTGACAAAAAATACATTTTATAGAGAATAACTATCTTTTTACAAACAGAAAACAATGAGAAATACATATAAATGACTAATGAAATGGATAAATGAGCATGTAACATCACTTTTACCTTTATTGAAGACTTTTGTTGGCATATGGGACGCACTCCAGCCAGCTCCAGCTGCTCTCCCCTCTGGGGATCGAGCAATCACCACCAGCAGCGGAGGTGGGAACAGCCATCTTGGCCGTCTGCACAATCGGGGCTCCAGCCTGCCTTTTAACTTAGCAGCCATCACACCCAGTTACCAAGCTCACAGTGTCAGGAGAGGTAGTGCCAATGTCAGCAAAAGTAAGGGCACCAGAAAGAGGACAGTGCCCGAAGTCACACCAGCCTGTAGGGCAGCCACTCCTACACAGTGTCGGGAGAGGTGGAGAGGCAGTGTCAGCCAAGCAGCAGGCAGTTGAGAAACAGTGGGACAGAGAGTCTTAGGCTGCCTCCGGCCCCCCTAAGGTAGCAGCCTGACACAGGTGAGAGTCAGAGAACAGCGTGGGGCTGTGCCAGCAGGAGCCTGCAGCTGCAGACTGCAAGGTTTCAAGGAGAGGCCGCGTGTGCAGGCCTGCAGGACACCCAGAATCCAATCGGGAGGGCAGGGGCCCCGGCGGGAGACTGGGCCGCCAAGGAGAAGCAGATTCGGTCACCAGCTCCTGTCCCGGTTCAAGGGATGTGCAGGGGAAGAGGCAGCAGGCAGACGTCAATCGGGGGAGAGTCCGGGGCAGGAAGCAGTTTCGGGCAGGCCACGCTGGAGCGTTGAACTCCTCGGCTCCCCAGAGGTCCCGCAGAATCGCTGGCTCAAGCTCCGTGGGAGATCGCTGGCTCACGCTAATCCATGGCAGGTACGGGGGGGGTAAAATGCTGTACGAAAACCGAGACAACGTACGAAAACCGAAACAAAATCTTGAAGAAAAAAGTCAACGAAAACCGAATCGTACGAAAACCAGGGCATACGAAAACCGAGGTTTGACTGTAGAACGCTAGGTATCATAAGGAAAGGAATGGAAAATAAAACAAAAGATATTATAATGCCTCTATACCGTTCCATGGTGAGACCGCACCTTGAAAATTGTGTGCAATTCTGGTTGCCGTATCTTAAAAAGGATATAGCGTTATTAGAAAAGGTTCAGAGAAGAGCCACCAAAATGGTAAAGGGGATGGAAGGATACTCCTATGAAGAAAGGCTAAAAAGGTTAGGGCTCTTTAACCTGGAAAAGAGACAGCTGAGGGGAGATATGATAGAAGTCTATAAACTAATGAACGGAGTGGAACGGGTAAAAGTAGATCGACTCTTTACATTATCAGAATATAGAAAGACTAGGGGACATGCAATGAAGCTACAGGGTAAACTATTTAAGACTAATAAAAGAAAATATTTTTTTCACTCAACGTGTAATCAAACTCTGGAATTTGTTACCGGAGGATGTAGTAAAAGCTGTTAGTGTAGCTGGGTTTAAAAAAGGTTTGGACAAGTTCCTGGAGGAAAGGTCCATAAAACATTATTAAGAAGGGACCCAGGATATCAATGCTTGACCCAGTATAAGCATTGCAGAACCTGTGTCTTTTGGGGAAACTACTAGGTACATATGACCTAGATTGGCCACTGTTGGAAACAGGATACTGGGCTTGATGGACCTTGGTCTGACCCAGTATGGCATATCTTATGTTCTTATATTGTTTTTAATATGTATGTTGAAGTTTTTTAATTTTTTTATTTGTTTATCCTGTTATTTATTGTAGAGGTCATTAACTCCTGAAGAAGGCCTCCCAGCCAAAATAAGCGTCGGGTTGACCTCATAGGTCTGAATAAAGCTCTCCTTCCATGGTTGGTCTCTTGTCCTGATTTTTCTGTGCCTGTGAGTAGAGTCTGCCACATTTGTTACTCTTGCTCTTTTAAAAACACATGGATCGGAACAGCTACAGTGGCTTTTGATGCCTCTATAAGTTTTAATAAGCCAGAGATGATAGCATATGGTTCTGATTCTTGTTGAAGTGGAAAAGGAATCTCTTTGGACATCTTCTGAATGATATCCTTATAAGGAAACTCATTTCTGGGAGCAGAAGAAAAAGATCCAATGGTATTGCCATAGAAGCCACAAAGTCGTCATCTGATGAGGCTGGAATAGAAGAGTCAAAGCAGTTTTCTAGATATGAATGGATGGAATCCAGAGATGAAGGATGCAAAGAATGGCTTGCTCCTGCTCAGAATCTAAAGTTGAGAGGAGCAAAACAACAGGATTAAGTGGAACCTCTCTCTGTGCTAGAGTAAGGCGATCAGAGATTTATTTATTTATTTAACCAGTTTTATATATTGGTTTATCATAAAGTCAAGCATAGTTACTCACCTGTAACAGGTGATCTCTGGGAACAGCACGAATTTAGTCCTCACATATGGGTATTGTCGGTACCGACGGAGCCTGTGCGGGAACGCTCCCCAGCATCCAATTAGAAAGCTTTTTGGAGCATCCAACAGCACCTGTGTGCTGCCTTCCTGCCTTTCCCAACTGCCTCTCTCCAGTTGAGTTTTAAAGCTGAGACAAAGAGAGAGAGAGGGAAAGGGAAAGAGATAGATAGAGAGATACAACTCCTAGGGGAGGTGGGTGGGTTGTGAGGACAAATTCCTGCTGTTCCTGGAGATCACCTGTTACAGGTGAGTAACTATGCTATCTCCAGGAACAAGCAGGAATGTAGTCATCACATATGGGGACTCCCTAGCTTTAGATGCCAGGGAGAGACCCCAGAAGTTGTATCTCTGAACCAGGGCTCCACTTCCCCCCATGGATCTCTGGCATCCAACCAGGGATGGTGGGTAGGAGTTGATTAGGTATGGAACAGGTGTTGAAGAACAGCCTGACCAAACAAGGCATCCCGGCGGGAGTCTTTTTCCAAGCAGTAATGGGCTGTGAAGGTATGAACCAAGGCTCAGGTGGCTGCTCGACAGATGTCGTTGATAGACACAGAGTTCAAATGAGCCATTGAAGCTGCCATGGCTCTCACATTGTGAGCTGTGACATGGCCCTCAAGAGGAAAATTCCTACTCTGATAGGCAAAGGAAATACACTGAGCAATCCAGTTAGATAGTGTTCTCTTGGAGACTGGAAGTCCCAAATGAGAAGGATCAAAAGCAACAAAGAGTTGAGAGGACTTTCTATGTTGCTGTGTTCTTTGTAAGTAAAAAGCTAAAGTTCTTTTACAGTCCAAAGTATGAAGGTTCCTTTCTGCATTTGATGCATGAGGCCTAGGAAAGAACACAGGTAGGTAGACCGCTTGGTTTAGATGAAAAGGCAAGACCACCTTTGGCATAACGTGTGGATGAGTCCTAAGGACTACCTTGTCATGATGGAACTTTGTATAAGGTGGATCAGCTACTAGTGCTTGCAACTCACTGATGCGACGTGCTGATGTGATTGCAATGAGAAAGAAAACTTTCCAATAAAGGAATTTCAAGGAAGTAGTAGCTAAGGGTTTGAAAGGTGGCTTCATGACCTGACCAAGAACCAAATTTAAGTCCCATGCCACAGGAGGTGGCTTAATGGGAGGCTTAGTTAGCAGAAGGCCTCTTATAAATCTTGCTATAAAAGGATGGAAATGGGTTGTCCATTTAGGGGCTTGAAGGAAGCTGCAATAGCAATCAAATGGACCCTCACTGAGTTAGTCTTAAGTCCTGCATTGGATAAATGAAGGAGATTCTCCAGTAATGATTCCAGAGGTATGGCAATGGGGTTAAGACCCTTCTGCAAACACCATACGGTAAACCTTTTCCACTTGAAAGCATAAGAGCGTCTTGTGGAAGGCTTCCTGGAAGCATGAAGGATATCCTTTTTTTGTTGAGGGAGGTTAAGACCATGGAGATCTAGGCCTTCAGCAACCAAGCCCTCAGATGCAGAGACTGGGGATTGGGATGCCATAACATTCTGTCCTCCAGAGACCCTAACTCCAGGGAGGGAGCTTGAGAGAGATGTAGAAGCAGAGGGTACCACACTTGCCGTGGCCAATGTGGAGCTATGAGAATCATATGGCCTCTGTCTCTCTGAAGCTTGAACAGGGTTTTGGGAATTAGGGGAATGGGTGGAAAGGCATACAGGAAGTCTTCACCCTAGTAAAGGAGGAAAGCATCCCTGGCCTGAGCCCCCTGAGCTGGAATTCTGGAACAAAATCGTGGAAGTTTGGCATTCCACGGACTTGCAAAGAGGTCTATGTCCGGGGTTCCCCAATTTCAAAAATTCTTGGCCACCTGGTCTGCATGCAGAGACCACTCGTGTGGAAGCAGAACTTGACTGAGTCTGTCTGCCCAAGAGTTTTGTATGCCTGGAAGATACACTGCCAGGAGATGAATCTGATGCTCTCTGGCGAAGGCCCATAGTCGCAAAGCTTCGTTGCAAAGTGACAGAGAGCCTGTTCCCCCTTGCTTGTTCACGTAGAACATGGCTACTTGATTGTCCGTATGAATGAGGACTGTCTTGTAGCTGAGCAGGGTATGGAACACTCGAAGAGCAAAGAAGATTGCTCTGAGCTCCAGGAGATTGATGTGTAGATGAGTCTCCTGTGGAGACCAGGTGCCTTGGGTGGAGAGGTCTTGCAGATGAGCTCCCCAAACCATCGGAGAAGCATCTGTTGTGAGAGTTGCTTGGGGTAAGGGTTGTTGAAAAGGGGACCCCAGCAACAGGTTTTGAGTGGATTCCCACCAATGGAGGGACAAAATAAGGCAACTTGTGTTTGCTATTTTGTCTGACAGGCATCCTGATGCCTGGGTCCACTGAGTGGATAAAGTGCACTGGGCTGCCCTCATATGGAGGCGAGCATAGGGAACCACATGCACAGTAGATGCCACGTGAACTAGTAGTTGTAGCATTTCTCAGGCAGTGAGGTGAGGCTTTACCACTGCATGAGAAGCTAACTGCACCATGCGAAGGCAACGGCCCTGGGGTAGATAGGCCCTTGCCTTTCTGGTATCCAGCAAAGCTCCTATGATCTCTAAAGACTGAGTGGGAGTTAGACTGGATTTTGGGATGTTTATTACCAGACCCAAATACTGAAGGATACGCATTGTGCAGGATAGAGAAGTCCTGGCCTCTGACTCTGTTGGGGCTCGAATGAGCCAGTTGTCTAAGTAGGGGAAGACGAATAGCCCTAGGGTGTGGAGAAATGCTGCTACCACAGCCATGCATTTCGTGAACACCCTTGGTGCTGAGGCCAGGCCAAATGGAAGCACCCTGTATTGGTAGTGCTTTTCTTGAAAAAGGAACCAAAGGAACTTTCTGTGAGTTGGATGTATGAGAACATGGGTGTACGCATCCTTGAGATCTAGAGAACAAAGCCAATCCTGACTCTGAAGGTATGGCAGCAGAGTTCCAAGAGAAATCATCTTGAATTTCTCTTTGATAAGGAATTTGTTCAATTCTCTGAGGTCCAAGATAGGTCTGTATCCCCCTGTTTTCTTTGGGATAAGGAAATAGGGGGAGTAAAACCCTGTACCCTGCTGATGGATGGGTATTTCTTCTATTGTCCCTTGGGCAAGAAGCATAGTGACCTCCTGACCTAACAGGTTGATGAGAGACGTTGGAGAATTGAACTGCCTTATCATTGTGGGAGTGGGCATGCTTGAAAAATGAAGCTTGTATCCCTCTTTTATGATGGAGTGTCCAATGCTCTGATGTTATCTGCCCCCATCTGGGGGCAAAGTGACACAACCTTCCTGGAATGGCAGAAGTCTCTGGTCCAATGAGAGCCAGGAAGGCTAAGTTCTCTAGCTGAAAGTCAAAGGCCTTGTGGAAGCTGAGACTGCTGGGACGGCTGAGTCTTAGCAGCCTTTGTTTTTCTTTGTTTGGGTGGTTGCTGACCTTTCCTGACAAGCTGACCTGCAGAACGTCCCTGCTGAGAATAAGCAGGATAATACTTTTTCTTTTTAGAAAAGAATGGTTTCTTAAAAGATTTCTTTCTTGCAGGATCAGCTGTGGACTTGGACAATCTATCCAAGGTGGAGTTGTCAGCATCCAGCTCATTGGCCTTTTCCTGCCAATCTTTACCAAACAGGTTCTCACCAGTACAAGGAATATTTCCTAGTTTGTCTTGTACCCAGAGCTTCAGATCAGATGCCTGGAGCCAAGCAATTCTACGTGCACCTATGGCAATGGCAGAGGTTCTACTTATGCACTCAAAACAGTCAAAAGCTGCACAGTTGACAAATTTAGAAACATCTTGGGCATGTTTGACCAATGTGAGAAAATCCTGTCTTCTATCCTCAGGAAGAAGAGGACTCAAAGCCTCTAAATCACCTGTGACTTCCTTCAGGAACATTCCCATATATAGACTATAGGAAATGATCCTGGCAGAAAGCATGGAAGCTTGGAAGACTCGACGTCCAAAAGCATCCAAAGTTCTGCACTCACGTCCTGGAGGATTAGAGGCATGCCTCTTTGCACTCTTGATCCTTCTCATAGCTGATTCCACTACAATAGAGTGGTGAGGAAGCTGAGTTTTTTGGAACCCAGGACAAGGAGGGACTCGATACAGAGCATCCAGTCTACGAGAATGAGGAGAGGTGGTAAGAGGTGTCTCCCACATTCTTAACATGAGATCATGCAAGATCTCATGGATGGGCAAGGTAGCTGCCTCCTTAGGAGTTTTAGGATATTGTAAAATTTCCAACTCCTTTGCTCTGGGCTCTGTTTCAGGTGCCACAGTAATAGACAGACCTCGAGCCACCTCCCTGATGAAATCCTGAAAGGAAATGTCCTCTGGAGGAGACATCCTGCATTTAGGGGAGGAAGGCTCCTCTGGGAGAAGTATTCCCGCATCGACAGAACTGTCAGAATCCTCAGATTCCTCTGAGGACTTGAAGTACCTTCTGTCAGGATGCTCTTGAAGAGCCCGATACCCGTACCGACCGAAGTCGGTACCGGGAGTAATAGGTACCGAAGTAGCGGTACCGGAAGGCATCGGATGACTGGGTGCCGGCAATGCGGACACCGATGTCGATGTCAATGCTATCGGTACCGGTACCGATACTGGTGCCGGAGTCGGTGCCGGTACCGGTTGAAAAGTCTGATGCGGTTCCGAGGGCGTCGATGCTGCAAGGAGAGCCGCCATACTGCACTCAATAGCCAGGACTCTCTGGTCTATCGACGCTGCCAATGCTTGGATGTCGGTACCGGAGAAGACCGCCGGTACCCCAGAGCATGGCACCAGTAGTTCTGCCGAGGTCGAGGCCTCGAACATCCTGGAGCCCCAATAATGCTTTGGAAGCCGAAGCCTCCCACCGTGGCAATTTTGCCGGTGCAGAATCCTCAAGGGCAATGCCAGAGGCATCTTGATGCTTAGAAGGAGATCTACCCTTTGAGGACTGGCTAGACTTATGTTTAGTTACCTGAGATCCACGGGAGGAAGAGGAAGCCCTGGAAGACGTCGATGCCACCAAAAACTGCATCAGAGGGAAACAGGGTACTGAGCTTGGCGGTTCGGTTCTGTCGACCTCTCTTGGACATCATGGCACAGGCCATACACTCCGAGATGGAATGGTCAGGACCTAAACATTTCAGACACCACTCATGGGTGTCGGTGACGGAGATGGTACTGCCACACTTGGTGCACTTTTTAAAACCCGAGGAGGGTTTTTCCATTATGGAAAAAATCTTGGGCCTAAGGCCCAAAATGGTGCATGCACCTGAAAAAAATGGAAAAGTACTATGAATTTTTTTTTTTTAAGAAAAGAAAGAAAGAAAGAAAGAAAAACCAGCGGTACCGGTAAAGCGTCGAGGAAGACAGACGCAGCCACAAAAAAGAAGGAAAATTTTCTGCGGTGACAGGAACACGACCTGCTGGCTCCGCGGAAAACAAAGAACTGGAGAGAGGCATTTGGGAAAGGCAGGAAGGCAGCACGCAGGCACTGTGGGATGCTCCCAAAAGCTTTCTAATTGGACGCTGGGGAGCGTTCCCACGCAGGCCCCGGGGAGGCTCTCCATGCTCCAGCCACGTTTCACCTGGGGGCGGCCATCTTGTTGACGTCATCGCTGCGAGTCCCGCCCCCTTCTCCCCCATTGGACAACGGCAGGACTTCCCCAGCTCCTCCCATATGCTCCCGATTGGGCCATCTAGCTCCTCCAAGCCTCTGCCTATTGGTCATCTGTCTCCTCGACATCACAGGGCTTCCTCCCATGTCAGCACTGACTCTGGCCCGCCCCTTCACAACGGCTCCATGTCTCCAGCCTCTCATCGGAGCCGGGCCAGGCATCGGAGCAGAGACAGTCACAGGAGCGAATGGAGCAGCAGCCATCAGAGGGGCAGACAACGCGATCGGGGCAGAGAACACGATCGCAGCAGCAAGAGCCACAGCAAGTTGCAGCAGCACAGACAACAGGACCGCAGCAGACAGAGCGAGTATGAAACTCATTGCTCTCATAAGCGGAAGCATCGCAGTCCCAGCTCCTTGTCCAGGGCAGCCAAGAGACCCTCAGGCACAGCAATGCAAATCACTGAGTCTGTCTCCCCTACGCCTGCACTACCCCATCAAGGTGCCATTCTACAACTACTTACCAACCTCACTGAACTTCTCCGGAGCGGCTCCAGCAGCCCCGCTGCCCTAACCCTCCCTGAGGACACCCTGCAGTCTGTTACTCGGAATACAATCCCAGCTGAGCCCTCAGATCCTGGTGACCTGGAGAAAACCCTCAACAGCAGCGCCTCTGAGGAGTACGCCTCCTCCTCTTCCCTCAGCTCTGGGGAGGAAGATGAACTGACGCCTCTCGGATCCGAGCAGCCAAAAACCCCAGCGGTTTCTGAAAAGATCTCGGAATCACCATCCTCAGGGGCGTGCACCAGCGAAGGGTCAACACCCATTCCTCCGCAGGAGGACCTCACATATCCCAAGTTCCTGCGTAAGGTGGCTGCCGCTCTTAAACTTTCAAACCCGGATCCTCAGCAGGATGGCCCTGAGGTTTTCAAGTACCTCGACGCTCCGAAGGCCCCCATTACATTGCCCATACATAAGCGCCTTCTGGATGCACGTCTGAAACTATGGCAAAGCCCAGCCTCTTCACATGCATGCCCTAAGAAATTGGATGCCAAATACCAGGTCCAGCAAGCCCCTGGATTTGGAAAAAGCCAGTTGCCACACCACTCCATTGTGGTCTCCTCAGCCCTGAAGCGCGTGAAATCTTCACGCACCCATGCTAACTCACCGCCTGGCAAGGACCCCAAACTTCTGGATGACGTCGGAAAGAAAGTCTTCCAAGGTGCCATGCTGAATGCGCGTATTACAGCGCACCAGTTCCAGCACGTGCTCTTCCAGGACGCCTTGCTGGCAACCCTCAAGGACACTTTGGCTTTTGCCCCAACCGAGGAGAAAGCGAAAGCGCTAGCATTGATTGCTGACTTAAATGAATGCGGGAAACACCTCATCAGCACGATACACGATGTGTTCGAAGTTGCCACACGCACAGCAGGCACCGCCATCTCTACCAGGAGATTAGCATGGCTAAGAGCTTCGGGCCTGCGTGAAGACACTCATGAGCGTATAGCAGATGCCCCCTGCAATGGCGAATCGCTTTTTGGTGACAAAGTTGCTGATACCGTCAACGACATAAAGGAACATTGTTCGACGCCACAAACACTTGCTGATGAAGGTCTAGAACGTCGGACTGGCAACAAAGGAGCGTATAACCGCAAACCCTATGCCAGCCATCAAGGGTATCAATCGCACCGCAAATGGCAGCCCCCTCGCTACAAACAGGCCCCCTACAGACCCACGTATGGGACCGCACATCATCAGAAGCCGCAGGACAGGAAACAAAAGAAAAGGACGCCCCTCTCCGGCAAAAACACACCGTCCTTTTGACAACCAGCTGGCGGCGCCACCATCAGATCTCCCGGTCGGAGGACGATTAACCGCCTTCTGGGACTCCTGGCAATTTATTTCATCAGACACATGGGTCCTACAAATCATTCGCGATGGCTACCGTCTACGGTTCCAGTCCCGACCCTATCAACAACGTGCGCCGCCACTTCCCGACGACAGCATAGCATCCCTCCCTCTACACCCGGAATTGCTGCACCTTCTGACAATCCAAGCCATAGAATCAGTGCCTCCGGATCAGACCAATCAGGGATTTTACTCCCGCTTTTTTCTTGTTCCGAAAAAGTCGGGGGGGATGCGACCTATCCTGGACTTGCGGAATTTAAACAAGTTCATTCTCAAGGAGAAGTTCCGCATGTACTCTCTGGACTCAATCCTACCCCTCCTCCAACCAGGGGATTGGATTGCCTCCCTGGATCTGCAGGACGCGTACACGCATATCCCAATCCACCCTCAAGACAGGCAGTACCTGCGGTTTCAAGTCCTCGGGAACCATTATCAGTACAAGGCACTCCCCTTCGGGCTCTCACCAGCGCCCCGAGTGTTTACGAAGTGTGTAGGAGTTGCAGCGGCTCACCTACGGAAACAGGGGATCCAGGTCTTCCCATACTTGGACGACTGGCTCCTAGCTTCCCCGTCCCCACAGGAGACTCGCTGGGCCATCAAACGGACCATCCGTCTACTCTCTGCCCTCGGTTTCCTGGTGAACCATCAGAAGTCACATCTTGCCCCCACTCAGCGCCTGGAGTTCATAGGGGCCGAAATAAATAACGTCGAGGCGAAGGCCTTCCTTCCAACCCAGAGGGCCAAGAGGTTGGCCTCTCTAGCCATGGCGGCCTCTGTTCAAATGACATCAACAGCCCAGTCCCTCCTATGCCTCCTGGGCCATATGGCTGCAACCACACATGTGCTACCCGTAGCAAGACTGCACATGCGCACTCTTCAATGGCGCCTACGTTCTTGCTGGAACCAGCGCGCCCAACCGCTCTCTGTCAAAGTCACCCTCGACGCCCGCACCAAGAAGAGCCTTCGATGGTGGACTCTCAAACGAAACCTTATGATGGGGAAGCGATTCCAACAACCCACTCATCAAGCCACCATCACCACCGATGCATCACAGATTGGATGGGGAGCCCATATGCGCCACCTTCGCACGCAAGGAGTCTGGACGTCGACAGAGAGGGACCTCCACATAAACCTCCTGGAACTCAGAGCCATACGGTATGCACTGCAGGCTTTTCAGCCACATATCAAGGGCAAATCAGTGTTGATACTGACGGACAACCAGGTGGCCATGTTCTATATCAACAAGCAAGGAGGGACAGGCTCGAGACGCCTATGCAGGGAGGCACTCAAAACATGGACGCTAGTTCTAAAGAACCATTGCTGGATAAGAGCGTCTTACCTTCCGGGCGACCAGAACTGCCTGGCAGACAAGTTGAGCCGTCAACTGAGCCCACACGAATGGGCCCTGAGCCCACAGGCCATCGCTCTCATCTTCAAGCGCTGGGGCCAACCGGAGATCGACCTTTTCGCTACAGAACAGAACACGAAATGTCCCCGGTTTTGCTCCAAACATCCGTCAGCCCTCAGCGTGGCGTCGGATGCCTTCGCCATGTGCTGGGAGGAGTGGTCTCTCGCATATGCCTTCCCCCCCACTCCCCTAATCTCCAAGACGCTGCAGAAAGTCATTCAAGACAGAGCCCAGATTATCCTAGTGGCTCCATACTGGCCCAGACAGATGTGGTTCCCGACCCTGCTACGCCTCTCTCAGGAACCACCCTTCCGCCTTCCTCTCCTCCAGTCCTTGCTGACACAGGACGAGGGGCTCACGCTCCACCCCAACCTGGGGTCCCTGGCGCTGACAGCGTGGAGATTGAGCGGATGTCGCTCGCGTCGCTGAGCATTTCAGAGGAGGTACAACAAATCATTCTGGCGGCCAGACGGCCCTCCACAAGAAAATCCTATGGCCTCAAGTGGAGACGCTTCAGCTTCTGGTGCGCTCCCAAAGGGATCAACCCCTCTAACTGCCCGGTCCCTTATGTCCTGCAATACCTGGCCTCGCTCTCTGAGCAAGGACTCAAAACAAACTCTGTCCGTGTACACCTGTCAGCCATTGCGGCATTCCACGAACACATGGATAGTAGATCAATTGCCTCTGCTCCCTTAGTCTTGAGCTTCATGAAAGGACTACACAACCTACGGCCTCCTATACGCACCCCCGTCCCGGCCTGGGACCTGAACCTTGTTCTACAGCAGCTGACCAAGCCGCCCTTCGAGCCTTTGCTCACGGCCAACATGAAGTACCTTACATGGAAAACTCTGTTCCTGATCGCCATCACATCTGCACGCAGAATCAGTGAACTTCAGGCGTTGGTGGCCCACCCACCATACACTCAGTTGTTCCACGACAGAGCCACTCTTCGCACTCATCCCAGGTTCATCCCCAAGGTGGCCTCTGAATTCCACATAAATCAAACCATCGAACTGCCAACTTTCTATCCAGAACCACACTCTTCTCCCGAGGAGGAGAGGTTGCACACTCTCGACTGCACCAGAGCCCTCCGGACCTATATCCTCAAAACAGGACCCATCCGGCAGAGTTCTCAGCTGTTCGTCTCCTATGACCCCAACAAGCCAGGGCACCCGGTCTCTAAGCGCACGATGGCCCTCTGGATCTCGACCTGCATCGGCTTCTGCCACGAAATGGCAGGCACACACGCGGCTCCCAACGTAGGTCCGCACCAGCTCAGAGCGCTCGCAGCCACCATAGCCAACCTGCGCTCCATCCCACTTACTGAAATCTGCAGAGCTGCCACATGGTCCTCCGCGCACACCTTCCAGAAACATTACTGTCTGGACCTGGACACACAGACGCGTTGCGCCTTCGGGCAAGCGATCCTCTCCACCGCTAGCGGGACATGACTTGGGTACAGTCACATAAACTCTTTCATTGTCCTACGCTAGCCCAATTTTCTTCCGGCCATTATGGCCTTATCTTACGGCCATGTTGGCTGGCATTCATTTTGTGTAACCTGGCCATGTTGGCCACTGCTCATTAATGCTGTACGACTTGGCCATGTTGGCCACTGTTCTTTCGTGTGTCTTGGCCATGTTGGCCACTATTCATTAGTGCTTGCATGACCTTATAATTGGAATGTTTAATCTGTTGTTACACTGACAATAAAGCTTTTGCCTCGGCCTCCCTCCCCACTGCTATTCCGCGCTGCCGCGCAGCTAGGGAGGCACCAGGTGTGGCTGACGAATCCTGCTTGTCCTAGGAGAAAGCGTAGTTACTTACCTGTAACTGGAGTTCTCCGTGGACAGCAGGATGAGTCAGCCACACATTCCCGCCCACCGCCCCAGACCGAGGTCGGCCTCCGCACGCCCCTAGCCACGGTTATACTGGGCACAGCTAGATACTCACTGGCTGGCTAGGGGCGGGCTCGTGGGTGGGGTCTCTGGCTCATGCTCAGTAAGGTCTGAGCTCTGAGAGCACTTCCGTATACGGCGCCATCGGGGGACGACACCAGGTGTGGCTGACTCATCCTGCTGTCCATGGAGAACTCCAGTTACAGGTAAGTAACTACGCTTGCTTTTCCTTGTTTGCTAATCTAATTCTTTGAAGAGTTTTTTCTCTTGTTTTGCAAATCCTGTTGCTTCCTGTCCTGTGTGTGCTTGTGGATTCTCATTCATTCCTTCTAGTCGTTGCACTTTTTGCATATTTGGATCTCATTATGCTGTTAGGTAAGCCTGAAGGCCTATGACAGTAGCTCTGTATGTGTAATCAATTTTTAGAAGGCTTAGCCGGTATCTGTGCTAGAATGTTTGTGTTTCATCAGCGCTTTTCTCAGCGTAACCAAGAAGAGACTGCACTCGGGCTTTTGCAGATGCTTAAGCAATAACTGCATGGGAAGCCTGGAATCCTTTGGGAACACCACCTCTCTTTGCTGGTTGAACAACAGTCCTCTAGGGCAGCTGGACCTTTAGAGATACTGTGTCAAGAGGTAGATGGATCCTCTGCAGAGGTTCTAGACTGGTCTACACGGGGATCTACGTCTTCTGTTTTTTTCTGACTGGCTTCTCAAAGTTTCTTCTCAGCTTCCAGGCACTTGTAGAGAGTCAGTTTAGAGGGCCTCTTCTCACTTAAGGTGACATTTGAACACAGTGTTTGCAGTCCTTTTGGCTATGCTCAGGCTCAAACATAAGACACACTTCAAGTGTGTATCAAAATTTTATATCTTTGGATCACATCTGGGACATAGATGAAAACTTGTTTTTGACGCAATGTTATGGTATGCCAAAAGCAAAAAGATTAAAAAAAAACACTGAAGATTTTCAAATAATATGACAGCTTTGTTTCATGTCCATTCAGAATAGTGGAAAAAACAAAACTGAGCTGCTGAGAGGACACCAGCATGTGGGAAGAGCTGAGCATGCTCAGAACTTTACATTAAAATTCTGAGCAGTGGGAGAGCAGTTCTATCTTGGAACTATCAGATGATATCACCCAGTTGTGTGCCTGACTCATTCCTACTTGTCAATAGAAAATAAATACTTTTCTTTTCACACTGGCTGTGTCAAAAGTACTTGTAAATAACTACAGAAGGAACATCAAGTGAGAAAGATAAAGACAAATACAGATTTTTCCAGGAAACTAAAAAACAAACAAAATTCACTTCCTGGAGACTAGATTTACAGTACTACAAAGTATTTCTCATCTGGAGCAAAAATGCTTAGTGGACCTGACCAGCCTTCTCCAAGCATGTTTGCATTATACCCCGCGTAGCAAAGTAGAATGGCACAGAATATTAGTAAAATGAGCCTAACATTCACATTGGATACTGCATGCTGTAAACATTCAACATCTGAAGCACCTTTATATACTCCTCGCATGTTTTATGCATTGATTCAGAATGTACCTTGAACAGACAGCTTGGCTCTCGACTGAGCATCTCCAATGTCACAGGTGTAGGTGTCACTGTCATTCTTCTCCAGCTCTTTTACTGTGAGGGTCATGATAGTACCTTTCCGGCTGAGCTCATGTTTCTTGCTTGGCATGAGGTCCACCATCCCCTTCCTCCAGGTGACTGAGGCTGCAGGCTTTGCTGTCTCGCATTCAAACATAGCTATTCCTTTCTCTTCCGCTGTCAAATCTGAAAGTTCCCGGATGAACCAGTTGGTCACTTCTGCAAAACAGAGTTCCAACCTCAGTAGGAAATCATGATTTCATCTTAAATAAAGAGATAATACATGGTTGTATTGTTTAGATTTAAAGGCCCATTTTACATAAAATGCTAAGATGGGAATTGAGTCATCCAGGTAAAGATGTTCACAATTCCTCCAGTATTTTACAAAAAGCTCTTTCAATCACAGAGCTTTTTGTAAAATACTAAAAAGGACATGCAGGGCTGCATATGTTCTTTCTGGCACATCCAGCAGGAGCAGTGATTTTAAAAAGCTCAAGCAGGGCTGGTGTAAGGGTATTAGAGTGCCTGGGTTAACCCTCAGCTGGGTTAACCCTCAGCTTTGCACCCCCTTCCAATTAGCTTTTAGAACCCTAGCATCTCCTTGTTCCGTTCAAACTGTTGCTTCTTGATCAATGTACAGATTGTGCAAGAAAACGATCAGTTGTTCTGGTATACCCATGCTTCTTAATGTGGCCCAGAGTTTCTCATGGTTTACACAGTCAAAAGCTTTGCTATAGTCGATAAAGCACAAATAGATATCCTTTTGGTATTCTTTAGTCTTTTCAAGGATCCATCTCACATCCGCAATGATGTCTCTCGTTCCTCGCCCTTTTCTGAACCCTGCTTGCACTTCAGGTAGTTCTTGTTCCAGGTATGACTGTAGTCTCTTTTGAATAATCTTCAGTAGAATTTTGCTGGCATGTGGGATCAGAGCGATTGTGCGATAATTTCCACAGTCAGTTGGATCACCTTTCTTTAGTACTGGTATAAACACAGATCTTTTCCAGTCAGTTGGCCGTGATGCTGTCTTCCATATTTCTTGGCAAAGCCTTGTAAGTATGGTAACAGCTGCATCAGATTGCTGTAATACGTCTATGGGAATGCAATCAATGCCTGGTGCTTTGTTCTTTGATAAGGCTTTCAATGCTGCTTCAACTTCTTCTTTCATCACCAATGGTTCCCGATCATAAGGTACAGGTTGAAACGGCTGTTGGTCCACTTGATCTTTATCATATAAAAACCCTGTATATTCCTTCCATCTTTTCTTGATCTTCTCAGCATCATTCAACATAGAACCTTGAGCATCTTGTAACATTCCAATTCGAGGCTGGAACTTTTTCTTTAACTCTCGTAGCTTTAGGAAAGCTGATCTTGTTCTTCCTCTAATAGTTTCTGCTTCTATTTCCTTGCATGTGTCATTGTAGTACTTTTCCTTGTCCTGTCTTGCTGCACGTTGGAAATCTCTGAGTTCTGTGATTGTCTTTCTTTCTCCTCTGGCTTTAGCTTCTCTGCGTTTCTGGGCAATTTTCAGAGTTTCTTCCGTCATCCATTTTGGCCATTTTTTCTTTTTTACCTTTTGTAGAGACTTCTCGCTTTCTTCCAACACAACCTTCTTGATGTCATTCCATAACTCTTCTGGAACTCTATCATTTGTATCTAAAGCAGCAAATCGATTTTGCAGGCAGTCTTTAAATTCCAGTGGTATATTCTCAAGGTCATATTTTGCTGCATTCATGAGTGGTTTGCTCTTTTTCAGCTTTAGCTTGAGTTTGCATACTAGTAGTTGATGATCTGTACCACAGTCAGCTCCAGGTTTTGTCTTTGTTGATGTTATAGAGCTTTTCCATCGTTGACTTCCACAGATGTAGTCAATTTGATTTTTATACAATCCATTGGGTGAAGTCCATGTGTACAGTCGCTGCTTGTGTTGCTGGAAGAAGGTGTTCGAGATGAATAGATCGTTGGTCTTGCAGAATTCTATCAGTCTTTCTCCAGCTTCATTTCTGTTGCCAAGTCCATATTTTCCAACTACTTTGTCTTCTTCTTTGTTGCCAACCTTTGCATTCCAATCACCCATGACTATCAGGATATCCTGTTTGCATGTTCTGTCAATTTCAGCTTGTACTTGTTCATAGAACTCATCAATTTCATTCTCTTCTGCAGCTGTTGTTGGGGCATATACTTGAATTATAGTTGTGTTGATATGCATTCCTCATAGACGAATAGAGATTAAGCGTTCGCTGACTGCATTGTATTTCATTGCAGTTCTTGCAAGTTTCTTCTTTATTATAAATGCAACACCATTTCTTCTTTGTCTTTCATTTCCAGCATAGTAGACCATGTGATCATCTGATGCAAAGTGCCCAATGCCAGTCCATTTCAGTTCGCTGACACCCAACAGAACAAGTTGTACACGTTCCATTTCATTCTTGACCACCTCCAACTTCCCTTGGTTCATGCTTCGTACGTTCCATGTTCCAATGTGTAAGACATCTTTACAGCTTCTGACTCTCATTTCATGCGCAGCTACATCAGCAGTCAGACGTCCCGAGGGCTTTGATCCAACCACATCATAAATGCTGGCTTTACTCTGAAAAGTCTTCAGCTTTTCCCCAGTAGCTAGTTGAGTGCCTTCCAACCTGGGGGTCTCATCTTCCAGCACTACAGCACAATTTGTTTTGGTGTAACTATCCATTGGGTTTTCATGGCAAGATACAGAAGTAGATTGCTGGGCCTTTCTACCGCGCAGTTTAAGTTTGGTGTTGTTGCCGTTGTCACAGAAATGTGATCCTCTGCCGTCAACACTATCCCATTCTGCTGCTGCCCAGATGGGTGGTTTGTCTTGGTCTGGCATCTCAGCTGAGACCTGTCCATCTTGGGAGACCCTGCCAGTAGTTAAACTACCGATAGTTTAGCCCTCAGCATCACTGATGCACACAAGCCCTCACAGCACGACAAGCTGCAAACCAAGTGAGGGTTTGCTTTGATTACTAATTCAAATCCCATGGGTAAAGAGTACCCAAGGTGTTTGCATCAATGCAAACAGTTTGATTATGGTGAAATTAGTCTTACCTGCTAATTGTTGTTCATGGAGTGTACCAAAACCACCACAAAAACCATACACCAGGGCACTAATCACCAACACAAGCACAAAACCCAGTGCTAATAATAACCTATTATTCAGAACGATTTTTTTGTCGGAATGGCCAGCCCAGTGTAGAGGAAAAACACCTCCCACCGCCGTGGCCCGTCCATTTTAATCAAGTTAGAAATTTGAAAAACCTTTTATAAAACAGCTGATACTTAGCCATGTCGAAGGAAACAGGCTGTTTGTTCACTTTAACCAACAGTAGTTCCAAATACGACGTGACACGTTTTGGGGACACCTCCTTAAGCCCCCTGCTTCAGGTCAAATCACTGTTTAAAAGTTTCAGCCTTGAAAACTCTTCTGAATGAAACGGTTCTTATAACCCAATCCTCGCAGCTTGTTAACTCTACCTGTGTGGAACCCACCCCTCAGGTGAGTTTTCCACCTGCATGTCCAAAATTCGCCAACGGAGTTCCTCAAAAAGATGTGACTGCTCCAAACAGTGACCAACCAAAGGCGCTGTCAAGATCCTTGTGCGCAGCCGAGAAGCATGTTCACCCAAGCGCTCTGTTGGCGAATTTTGGATCACGTGCCCCCCAATCCCCGGGGTGGAGATCGTGTTCAACTTCTACAGAACCTTGAACAAAAATGGATTTTTCGTTTAAACACAGTACATCCAAGGGGCCTAAACATGCAGGTGGATTGGCACACCATTTCATAGCCATTCAGTTAGGGAAGGGGTTTCTGATTGGTGGCTCCTCTTCCTTCTTTCTGATTGGTTTCTCTGTGAAAATTCACCTGAGGGGTGGGTTCCACACAGGTGGAGTTAACAAACTGCGAGGATTGGGTTATAAGAACCATTTCATTCAGAAGAGTTTTCAAGGCTGGAACTTTTAAACAGTGGTTTGACCTGAAGCAGGGGGCTTAAGGAGGTGTCCCCGACACGTGTCACGTCGTATTTGGACTACTGTTGGTTACAGTGAACAAACAGCCTGTTTCCTTCGACACGGCTAAGTATCAGCTGTTTTTTTATATAAAGTTTTTCAAATTTCTAACTTGATTAAAAAGGACGGGCCACGGCGGTGGGAGGTGTTTTTCCTCTACACTGGGCTGGCCATTCCGTTCTGAATAATAGGTTATTATTAGCACTGGGTTTTGTGCTTGTGTTCATGGAGTGTAGCCAGTCTAGTCCCGGACCTCTGGGTTGCCCATCTCATCCAGCAGCTTGGAGACTGAGAAACTCCTCCTTTTGTGATGTCACTTGTATATCCCCTTGGGAGCTGCCTCCTGTCACCAGTACCCTATTGACAAAGCAGACTCACCGGAGCAACAAGTAAGAATTTAACTACAAATAATGACTAGCAACGATTAACTGACTGAAGTAAACCTGTTTATCTAAGGGGAAAGACAATCCCTTAACCTATGTAGACTTCAAACTTGATGAGGCCACTCCCTCACCTGACAGGAAGGACGTGTCCCCAAAGGGAATACCACCCCACAGGGGAGACCCCTACCCCAGACTACCCCCATAAAAGTAGATATCTCTTACCTGTGATCCAGGGGCACTTCAGGCTTTATTCACCCAAGAATACTGGGGAGGGATACGGGACTAGACTGGCTACACTCCATGAACAACAATTAGCAGGTAAGACTAATTTCACCTTTATCTTTATTTAAAAACTTATTATACTGCTTAAACCTGAAAGGCATACAGCGGTGTACAATAAAAACAGGAGACTACTTGGGAAACAGAAAAGAACGCCAATTAGTCACAAAAAGAGACAGCAAAGAAAAGAAATAAGAAAACATAAAATGCAGAAAGGGGGAAGAAGACCAATCAACTGTGAGCAGGAGGGGAAGGGATGTCAAAAGCAGTACAAAAGAGGTGAGGAGTCTTGAGAGAGGACTTAAAAGTGCAGAAAGATGATTCCAGACGTAAAGCTAAGGGGAGGGAATTCCAAAGGCAGGGGCCGAGGAAAAAGAAAGCGGAAGAGCATGTCGATTCAAGACGAGCCCTAGAAGGAGGTGGAAGAAAAAGACGGTTAGCGTGAATCGACCAAAGAGTTCTGGAGGGACAGTGAAAGTGGACCAAGTCAGAGAGATAAAGAGGAACACCAGTGTGCAAAGCCCTATGAACGAAAATCAGAATCTTATATTGAATACGGAAAGGAATAGGCAACCAGTGTAAACAGATGAGAAGAGGAGTGATATGAGCTGAACGAGAGGAGTTGGTCAAAAGATGGGCAGCGGTATGGTGGACCAGTTGAAGACGACGAAGCTGAGAAAGAGGAAGGCCAGCTAGAGAGGCGTTACAATAGTCTAGACGAGAAAACGAGAGAAAGAAGAAGTGTGGTCAAAGAGGAGAAAGAAAGGAAAGGTTGGACAGCGTGAAGTCGCCGCAGTATATAGAAGGAACGCTGAACAATAGAGGAAACGTGATCTTTAAAAGTTAAAGCCGAGTCCAAAGTGACACCAAGATATCGCATAGATGAAACGAGAGGAATAGGCCCAGCAGATAGAGAAGGGGTGAGGGTGCGAATGGGGGCACCGGCAGTGAACCAGATAGCAGAAGTCTTAGACAAATTGATGTGCAGAAAGTTCTCAGAAAACCAAGAAGAAACAGTGGAAAGACAGACGTTGAGGGGACAAATATCAGGGGTAAGAGGGCAAGTGTGGTAGAGTAGGATGATATCATCTGCGTAATAGTACGCAGAGATACCGTGCTGCTGGATAAGTAAAGCAAGGGGGGCCAGAAAAAATGTTAAACAGAGGGGCTAACACAGAACCCTGAGGGACACCACAAGGCAGAAGTGAAGGAGAAGACGAATTAGAGCCTGAGAGAACTGAGAACGACCGCTCAAAGAAATGAGTGAAACCAGCGAAGAACCGAACCAGAAAGACCAATAGAACAAAGCCTTAGGAGAAGGGTACGGTGATCAACGATATCGAAAGCGGCAGAGAGGTCAAGTGAGACAGCCAAAGAGATAGAACCGTGATCGTGGGCAACGTGCAATTCGTTAAGAAAAGAAATGAGAATAGCTTCAGTACTGTGCCCAGGACGAAAACCAGATTGGCGGGGGTGAAGAACCAAAGAATTCTCTAAGTGTGAAGATAGCTGAGAGAAAACCAACCTTTCAAGAAGCTTAGAGAGGAAAGGGAGATTAGATTGTGTATCCAGTCATGATTGTGTATCCAGTCTAGTCCCGGACCTCTGGGTTTGTACCAGAGCAGTGAAAAATCATCCATGGGAGGGACCCGGCAAACCAGCCTGAAGTACTGCCGACCCAAAATAGGCTTCCTCTGCCGACTGAACATCCAAGCGGTAGTGCTTTACAAACGAGTTCAAGGACGATCAAGTCACTGCCTTACAAATGTCCACCGGCGGCACCAGCCGAACTTCTGCCCAGGATGCAGCCTGAGCCCTGGTGGAATGAGCTCTGAGTCCTTCTGGCACCAGCCTACCTTTCAACAAGTACGCTGACACAATGGCCTCCTTTATCCACCTTGCAATGGAGGCCTTCGACGCCGCTTCTCCCTTCTTTGGCCCCTTGAAGAGTACAAAGAGTTTGTCAGATTTGCGAAAACTCGCCGTCCGACGGAGATACTTCTTCAACGCTCGACGGACATCCAAGAGGTTCAACTTTCTCTTTGCCGAAACTCCTGTGCCCTCACTGAAGATAGGTAAAGAAATTTCCTGATTCACATGAAACGCCGAGATGACCCTTGGCAAAAATCCTGGTACCGGTCTCAAGACTACCTTCGAAGGAAAGAAAGAAAGATAGGGTTCCCTACAAGATAGCGCTTGCAACTCCGAGACTCTCCTTGCCGAACAGATAGCCACCAGGAAAACTACTTTTAGGGTGAGGTCCTTGAGTGACGCCGGCGACAAAGGTTCGAAAGGCTCCCGTTCCAACGGGTCCAGAACGAACGGCAGCTGCCACTTGGGAACAATCTGTCTACACGGCGGCCTCAGCAGAGAAACTGCCCTCAAAAACTGCTTAACATCCCACTGACTCCCGAGCGTCTGACCTCCTATCTTGCCCCTATAACATGCTAGAGCTGCTACCTGCACCCTTAGCAACGCGGCAGCAAACCCCTTGTCGAAACCATCCTGCAAAAACTCTAGGATCTGAGGAATGGTGGACCTCAAAGCCTCGCACTTCCTGTCGACATACCAAGCTTCAAACACCCTCCAGATACGAACATAAGCTAGCGACGTCGACCTCTTCCTGGCCTTCAACAAAGTAGTAACGACAGCCGCCGAGTACCCCCGAGATCTCAGCCGCGCCCTTTCAATAGCCAAGCCGTAAGCGACAACCGATCCACGTGAGGCATACGCCGAGGACCCTGTGTCAACAGATCCGCTCGAGGAGGGAGGCAGCAGGGCTTTGCCGCTAGTAACCTTATCAGGTCCCCATACCAGGGCCGGCGAGGCCAGTCCGGCACTATCAGATTTACTTGACCTCTGTGCCGCTCCACCCGCTGGACCACTCTGCCTATCAAGACCCATGGCGGGAAGACATACAGCAGCTGCCCGTCTGGCCAGCTTTGAATGAGCGCGTCCAGTCCCTCTGACATCCTTTCTCTTCTTCTGCTGAAGAAGCGGCTGACCTTTGCCGAGTCGAAAGTCGCCATGAGGTCCATGACTGGCTCGCCCCAACGATGAACCAGCATCTGGAAGACTTCTGGATGCAGCACCCATTTGCCGGGGTCCACTCGTACGCGACTGAGGAAGTCGGCCTCCACATTGTCCACCCCTGCTACAGGCGCTGCTGATAGATCCAGAAGATGCGCTTCGGCCCATTCGCACAGGACTTCGGCCTCGGACTCTAACGCGACACTGCTGGTTCCCCCTTGTCTGTTGACAAAGGATACCGCCATCGCGTTGTCGGGAAAACACTTGCACTGCCCTCCCTCCAAGGGCTGTCTGAAATTCCTGTAGAGCTAGAGCCACTGCCCTTAACTCCAACCTGTTGATCGACCAAGACCTTTCCTGGGAATTCCACTGCCCCTGCGCGAACCT
Organism: Ichthyophis bannanicus; assembly: GCA_033557465.1. Lineage (NCBI taxonomy): Eukaryota > Metazoa > Chordata > Amphibia > Gymnophiona > Ichthyophiidae > Ichthyophis > Ichthyophis bannanicus. Next base: position 226,437,172 of record CM066031.1, read on the forward strand.
GCCCTGACAATGAGCTCCCCAGCCCATCAGACTGGCGTCTATGGTCAAGGGCACCCAGTCCGGCGTTACCAAGCTTTTTCCCTGCTCCAGAGATTCGGGAAGCAGCCACCACCGCAGCGCTTGACACGTCTCCGCCGGACAAGGAAGCTTCCGTGACAGAGGATCCTGCTGATGCGACCAGCGGCGAAGTAACGCTCTCTGCAGAGGCCTCAGGTTGGCCCTCGCCCAGGGCACTGTCTCTATAGTCGCCGCCATCGTGCCCAACAGTTGGAGGTAATGCCAAGCCGAGGGCTTCTTGTAGAGTAAGAATCTCTGAACCAGCCTCCGCAAACCTTGAGCTCGTTGGCCCGTAAGGAAGACCTTTCCATTCACCTTGTCGAAGTGTGCCCCCAGGTACTCCAGATTCTGGGAGGGAACAATCTGACTCTTTGCCATATTGACCACCCAGCCAAGACTTTCCAGGAAGGACACCACCCTGGCCGTCGCCCTCTCGCTCTCGGCCATCGACTTTGCTCGGATTAACCAATAGTCTAGATAAGGGTGCACTAGGATTCCTTCCTTCCGCAGGGCTACCACCACCATGACCTTGGAGAAGGTGCGCGGTGCGGTTGCTAGGCCAAAAGGCAATGCTCGGAACTGAAAATACCCGAAAGGAACCGCAAACCTGAGAAACTTGTGATGATCTGGTCGTATGGGAATGTGGAGATAAGCTTCCGATAAATCCAGGGACGTCAAGAATTCCCCTTTCTGTACCGCCACTATAACCGACCGCAGAGTTTCCATGTGGAAGTGCGACACACGAAGACACCGATTCACCCCTTTGAGATCTAGAATAGGCCGAAAACCACCGTCCTTCTTCGGAACCACAAAATAAATTGAGTATCGACCACATCCGCATTGGTCTGGCGGTACTGGCACTATCGCTTTGAGCTCTAGTAACCTTCGTACTGTCCCCCGCAGGGCCTTGCATTTGGAGGATGACCTGCCGGGGGACCACCGTATGAATGCGTCGCGCACTGGCCTTAGGAGTTCCAGCGCATAGCCCTCTCGGATGACTTCCAGTACCCACTGGTCTGACGTGACTTGGACCCAGGCAGAATAAAAATCCTGCAACCGCCCCCCTACAGGAAATAAGGGAGCCTGGGTCCCCCTGATCTCACTGCGTCTTTTGGGGTTAAGGGAGGATGAGGAGGAAGGCCCAAAACCTCTTCCCACTCCTCGAAACCCCCGGAACCCTTGGTTTCTATTGGGGAATTTTCCTCTTTGACCTGAGTTAAACCTCTGAAAGCGGAACCAACAAAAATCTCGATGTTGCCCCCTGGTCGCAGGGGTCATGTGGCCGGGCTTAGGCTTGTCTTCTGGTAACCTACCTCTTTTAGATTCCCCTAGATCCTTGACCAACTTCTCCAGATCCTCCCCAAACAAGAGACGTCCTTTGAAAGGGAGTTTGCTTAGCCGAGCCTTAGAGGAGTTATCCGCAGCCCAATTGCGTAGCCACAAATAGCACCATGCTGCTACGGCCGACGCCATGCTTTTCGATAAGCCACGCATAAGATCGTACTGAATATCTGCCAGATAAGCTGCGCCCGATTCTAACCTAGCCGCCTCTCCAGCCAACTCACTCTCCTGTCCACCTTGCACCCTCTGGGACTCCGCAAATAGCCGCCTGGAGGGTCAGAGCATTCACTTCAAAAATCTGCTTTAACAATGTCTCTAACTTCCTGTCCTGGGAGTCCTTGAGAGCCGCGCTACCCTCTACAGGTATGGTGGTCTTTTTTGTCACCGCCGAGACTGCTGTGTCAATCTTGGGTGCCTTAAACACCTCTCTGTCCTTATCAACCAACGGGTAAAGCCGGCTCATAACTCTGGACCCCTTCAGAGGTGCATCTGGTAGGTTCCACTCTTCCTGGATCATCTCCTGAAACACCCTGTGCACCGGGAACGCTCTCTGACTCTTTCGAAAGACCTGCAACAACGGATCCTCAAGTGCCTCATCTTCCACCGGCCCCGGTACCGGCACATTCAGCACCTTTAGCGTCTCTACTATGAGCACCGGCAGTTCTTCTCTTCTGAAGACCCATACCACCCTGGCCTGGTCTTCTTTCTCTGAGAGCTCTCCTTCCTCTAGCTCTTCCTCCAAGTCCATGCTGCAGCCTTCCTCATCCGACAGCGGACCCTCCGAGGCCACTGACTGTTCTCTAGGCTCCCCCTCAATTTGGGACCTCTTCACCCCGCTTGGGGCCTCCTCCCCCTGCAGCGGATCCGCGAGCCTCTTTACCCCTTTGGTATCAGAGAGGGATCCCGCTGCTGACCGCTAACCAACATCACCTGCTGCAGGAGAGAGACAAGCTCCTTCGAGAAAATAGACGCCAGCCCGGAGGACCAAGACGCCGGGGAGGAGAGAGGGTCCGGAGCAGAGGAAGGCCCTGCCACTGGCTCCCCCAGAGACAACTCTGCACTCTGCCAGGCAGATGCCCCTGCTTTAGCCCCCGGGTCCACCTCTTTCTCTTCTAGGGCCTGCTCCATAGCACCTTCCTTAATACAGGACTTACACACTCCTGAGCCCGTGCCCTTTTTGGCCCCATACACCACACACTGTGGCTTAGAGGGCATGGAGGAGTAGCCTAGTGGAGGAGTAGCCTAGTGGTTGGGGCAAGGTACTTCAGGCCGGAAGGTCGGGGGTTCAAATCCCACTAGAGGACAGCAACCTTGGGCTGGAAGGACTGGGGTTTCTAGTCCCACAGGTGCTCCTTGTGGTCTTGGGCAAGCCACTTAACCCTCCATAGCCCATGTTCCCTGTAAAATAGTTATCTCCAAGTTATAATGCCCTGTTCAATGTAATTTCAGTTTGTTCAATGTAAACCGCACTGATGCAGAATAGCACGGTATATAAGAGAATATAAATAAATAAAATAATAAAATCTCAGCTCGAGAGACAGCTGACCAGATCTACACGTGTCAACTTCTCCTCCCCCCCCCCCCCCGGCCGAGAATAGGCCCTGCAAGAACAAGGTAGAACTCAAGAAGGCAGAGCTATGAAGACGAGCCCTGGAGTTCTCTTTTTTTTTTTAGTACCGCGCCACACAGCCCGAGGCTGCTAGTCAAAACGCGCTATCCCGGGTCTGAGAGAAGGCCTCCCCTTCAACTAAACGCCCCTCCCAGTCTCTGCACTGAACCCCACGCTTCCCGCTCTGGCACCACGCGGCGGGCCCTAAAACCTTTTTCGTGCCAAAATGCGCTGCTGCGGGGAATGCCATTGACCGGGCTTCCTTATCTTTGCCGGTTGAAGAGCACAGCAACATCTAAACTCCGACGCGCTGTGCTTAGCGGTGGCCCCAGAAATGAAGCATCGATGCCGGGCCGGCCTGAAACTCCCCGTATTTAGGCAAAGTCGCAGAGAAGTACCAGCGCGCTAACAGGCAGGGCTTCTGTGAAGCGCTGGCTCTGCTCTGCTCCGGTCCCTCGCGAACCGGAGCTGACTTCCTCCGACGCTCTGCGTAATACACTGTGCCCCAAGCAAGCGAAAAGGCAAGGAGAGGAGCAAAATGGAGAGGGCCACGGATGAAGGACGGCCTCCTTCAAATTTAAAGGTACAGCCCCTGAAAAAAAATAAAGGCACTTTCTGATTATGATAAACAAATCCTAACTTATCCTAAAACCCAATTTGACTAATCCTCAATTGTTTCTCCAGTGAGCCCAGACCTCCAGGCTCACCATCCATCCAGCTGCTTGGAGATTGAGGTAACTGGTGACAGGAGGTGGCTCCCGAGGGGATATACAAGTGACATCACAAAAGGAGGAGTTTCTCAGTCTCCAAGCTGCTGGATGAGATGGGCAACCCAGAGGTCCGGGACTAGACTGGATACACGATCATGAATGTGTCTTTTATGTCCAATAGACTAACTGCCTTTGAGGACATTGTGAATAATTACATCTCCTGAAACCTCAAAATAAACTTTAAAAAATGGAGGTACTGTTTATTTCCAAGGATAAAGATTTTACATCACCATCTGAACTAAACGTTAAGGAAACATCTCTTGAGGTCAAAAAAGAAGTAATGTATCTAGGTATAACTCTTGATCAAACACTGAATCTAAACACCCACATCAGTAAAACAACAAGATCTATATACAGTAAGTTGAAGACCCTTCAACCACTAAGACCTCTCCTAGAACCCAAAGACTTCCGCACAGTTCTCCAAGCGATGATATGCCCTCACTTTGACTTTTGTAATGGCATTCTAGAGTGACTATCAAAACATGCACTCAACCAACTTCAGATGGCACAAAATACTGCGGAACGGATACTACTGAAGGTACCACGATCTGCACATATCACACCAACTTTACAGCAGTGACATTGGCTACCAATTGAGAGCCAAATAAAATATAAATCCATAATAACAACCTTCAAAATACTACAAAACCCAAGTGATGATATGCTCTCATTTTGACTTTTGTAACGACATTCTACAGGGACTATCAAAACATGCACTCAACCAACTTCAGATGGCACAAAATACTGCCATATAGATACTACTGAAGGTACCACGATCTGTACATATCAAACCAACTTTACAGCAGTTATATTGGCTACCAATTGAGAGCTGAATAAAATATAAATCCATAATGACAACCTTCAAAATACTACAAAACATATCCTCCACCTACCTAAAATCGCTAATATACAATACACCAAGCAGCAGGTAGAGGAGAACATGCTCACTAAAACCACTAGTTATTCCAACAGAATTCAGGAAAACAAAAACAACAAGTAATAGGGCATTTACATTCTATTCTCTGATACTATGGAACTCGCTGCAAGACAGGGTAAGAGTTATAACTGATCCCTCTATTTTCAGAAAACAACTCAAGACATTCCTCTTCTTGGAGTACTTTGGAAATACACCACACAGAAATACTGATCCTACATAAGTTACATTTACACACCTTCACTCATATGGACTCCCCAATTCACTACAACTAAGACCATTGAGTCACTTCAAGATGCATACCTAGTTCTCATACTCAGATCAAGAGCAACATAATGTTACAACTTCCTTTAACAACCATATAATTCCCATGTAATGTGAACAATAATATATAACCTCAAAATCCTGACTAGTTCCCCATTCAGCTTCCCTCTGATATAAGTTGTATAGTTGGTTATATGTACATAAGTCTGTCCCTGCCCTCTCCCTGTTTTATATTGAAACATGTTATCTGTAATCCAGTTGTAATGTTCCCAGTTGTAATTGTCTCCCTATTTATATTGTAACATGTTACTTGTAATCCAGTTTGTTCAATGTAAACCACTTTGATTACATAAGGCAGTATAGAACTAAAATAAATAAATCTATACAAATTGTAAATCTGACAATGTTAGACCTAGAATTATTTATTTTCTTACTTATTTACTTATTTGGATTTAGCTCACACTTTTCAGTAGTAGATCAAGACAAGTTGCATGCAGTATGCTAAGTATTTTTCTGTCTCTGGAAAACTTACAATCTGTGTTTGTGCCTGAGGCAATACAGGGTTAAGTGAATTGCCCAAGGCCACAAGGAGTAAACTATACCAAATAAGAAACAACAAAGGCATAGAAAATACAGTCAAACCTCGGTTTTCGTATGCCCTGGTTTTCGTACGATTCGGTTTTCGTTGACTTTTTTCTTCAAGATTTTGTTTCGGTTTTCGTACGTTGTCTCGGTTTTCGTACAGCATTTTACCCCCCCCCCCCCCCCCGTACCTGCCATGGATTAGCGTGAGCCAGCGATCTCCCACGGAGCTTGAGCCAGCGATTCTGCGGGACCTCTGGGGAGCCGAGGAGTTCAACGCTCCAGCGTGGCCTGCCCGAAACTGCTTCCTGCCCCGGACTCTCCCCCGATTGACGTCTGCCTGCTGCCTCTTCCCCTGCACATCCCTTGAACCGGGACAGGAGCTGGTGACCGAATCTGCTTCTCCTTGGCGGCCCAGTCTCCCGCCGGGGCCCCTGCCCTCCCGATTGGATTCTGGGTGTCCTGCAGGCCTGCACACGCGGCCTCTCCTTGAAACCTTGCAGTCTGCAGCTGCAGGCTCCTGCTGGCACAGCCCCACGCTGTTCTCTGACTCTCACCTGTGTCAGGCTGCTACCTTAGGGGGGCCGGAGGCAGCCTAAGACTCTCTGTCCCACTGTTTCTCAACTGCCTGCTGCTTGGCTGACACTGCCTCTCCACCTCTCCCGACACTGTGTAGGAGTGGCTGCCCTACAGGCTGGTGTGACTTCGGGCACTGTCCTCTTTCTGGTGCCCTTACTTTTGCTGACATTGGCACTACCTCTCCTGACACTGTGAGCTTGGTAACTGGGTGTGATGGCTGCTAAGTTAAAAGGCAGGCTGGAGCCCCGATTGTGCAGACGGCCAAGATGGCTGTTCCCACCTCCGCTGCTGGTGGTGATTGCTCGATCCCCAGAGGGGAGAGCAGCTGGAGCTGGCTGGAGTGCGTCCCATATGCCAACAAAAGTCTTCAATAAAGGTAAAAGTGATGTTACATGCTCATTTATCCATTTCATTAGTCATTTATATGTATTTCTCATTGTTTTCTGTATGTAAAAAGATAGTTATTCTCTATAAAATGTATTTTTTGTCAATATTTTTGGGTGTCTGGAACGGATTAATTGAATTTACATTATTTTTTATGGGAAATCTTGCTTCGGTTTTAGTCCGTTTCGGTTATAGTCAGACTTTTTTGAACGGATTAATCATGAAAACCGAGGTTTGACTGTAGCTTTAAAATATAAAGTAAATATGTTTAGCTTTATTTTGAAAGATATCAACCCCTATTTTGGTGTATCTCATGAGATATCATGATCTGATTTTCATAAAAAGCTGAGCTTCTAAATTCAGACACCTAAGTTAGGTATCTAAGGGACTAGTTACTAAGGTATGCTAACATTTTTTTTAAGTGCCATCAAGTGCTCAACAAACAAGAGAAACACATCTAGACAAAACTATTTTTGTTGGAACTCACACCTTGAAGGAACTTCCCTCTTGTAGGGTTGCGTCCCTAGTTTGAATTAAAGATAAAAACTGAACAATACACTACGAGAGGGAAGTTCCTTCAAGGTGTGAGTTCCAACAAAAATAGTTTTGTCTAGATGTGTTTCTCTTGTTTGTTGGGTATTTATGTGGGAAACATAAGGGGTGATTGTTTATGAAGTCATTGCTGGCAACCCAGTAGCACCTGGGTTTTCTTGGTAATGTATGACAGGAAGTAGGTTGCCAGGCCTTTTCTTCCAAGGCAATGGAGGGTAAAGTGACTTGCCCAAGGTCACAAGGAGTGGCAGTGTAAATCAAACCCTGATCTCTTGGGTACTTGGCTGTTGCTCTAACCACTAGGCTAATTCTCCACTCTGAACTAACATTAACATGAATTAATTCACTGTAATGTGTGTTATTTTAGTTCAGGTCCCATGTTATTTCAATGTTACCTAGTTACATATGATATACATTAATGGTGTTAATACGCTCCAATGTGGTAGTGCACCTCAGTAACTAAACCCCTTAAATGTGTCCCCTATTTCCAGCCAAACTTAGGAGTGTAAATTTTCAGCTGAAAATTTAGTTTGCTAAAAGCCATGCTTCTAAACTCAGGATTGCCATTCAAATGTCTAGGTTTAGGTGTTTAATTTAGGTGCTTAAACATTATTGCTGAGCTCCTAACTTTTTTCCCTCATCCTAAATCCAGCCCTGTTACCACCCACTTTTTAGTATACTAAATTTAGGAGCCTGATGACACCAGGAACTTTAATTTAAGGAAATCAGCCCAAATAAATTTTCAAAAAGACCAATTTAGAAGCCTAACTTTTTAAGGCTTAGAATTACTAAGAGGCCCTCAACTGCAAGTCGCATTGTATGTAATACGATCTACCAATAATGTGATAAACAGTGCTAATGCAGAAGCATACTTTAATAAACCTAGTCCTAAGTTAAGAATCTAAACCCTATCAATACTGATCTCCATATCTACTATCTATAGGGCCCTTTTACTAAAGTGCAATAGGATTTTGCACCTAACACATATTTAGTGCTAAAATTAGATCCATGTCAAAATGGATTCAGAGAAGCCCACGGTGTAGAAACTCTATTAACGGTATTAACCAATATACTCATCAATGGAATAAACAGCATCAAAAATGGCTTCGCACTAATTTTCCTCGATATAGCAGCAGCGTTCGACTCTGTAGATCATGTGCAGCTCCTGCAGCGGCTTCATGAGAAGGGAATCCAAGACCAAGCATGGAACTGGTGTAAAACCTACCTCGAACACAGATGGCAGCAAGTACGCATTGGTAATGACACATCTGAATCTTTCCAGCAGAAACAGGGTGTACCCCAAGGCTCCTCCCTGTCTGCTCTGCTCTTTAATATCTACATGCAGCCAGTCTGTGACATTGCCCGCTCTTTCGGCATATCCTGCCTTATGTACGCAGATGACGTGCTGCTGTTTACACATATAACTGTCACTTGCCCAGACTACACTGTACTAATCAACTGCTTCAATGCAATAACGGATTGGCTACTCACTCAGAACCTCCGTATAAATTTCAAAAAAACAGAAGTCCTAATAATAACAAGAAATAAAGGTTTCTCTCCTCCACCAGCACTGAAAGTCAGAGACGCAGAACTCCCGGTCAAATCCAATATACGTTATCTTGGGGTCATACTGGATCAACAGCTGGACTTCAAGGAACACATAAAACGCACTGTAAAAGCTATCTATTACAAGGTCAAAACCCTGAGGCACTTGAGACCAATGATTTGAACCCGGTGACTTCCGCAGCATCTTCCAAGTGCTAGTCACACCGCACTTCAATTACGCCAATATAATACTTCACGGTCTCCCGAAAACCACCCTCAACCCTCTACAGCTAGCCATGAATGCAGCAGCCCGCGTACTTTGTGGAGCCTCACGGAATGACCACATCTCCCCCATTCTAAAAGAACTTCACTGGCTCTCAGTATGCTCCAGAATCCTTTACAAGGCCCTCCTCACTACCTTCAAGGCCTTCAACAAAATGTCAACTGCATCTATTTCCAACCTCATCATACACACTGCAAACAACAGACCTAGGAGACCGCTGGCTGCAGACACGCTTCTCATACCAAGTGAATCTACAAAGCTCAACCAGGCCACCATCAATAGGGCATTCCAGAACTATGCTCCTAGATGTTGGAACAAGCTCCCTCCCAACATTAGAGCAATCAAGGACCTTAGGCTGTTCAGAAAAGCCCTCAAACACCACCTTTTCCTCACGTATTTTACACATCTAGATATTCCCCCCCACACACCCTTCCCCACCCTCCCAACCCCAAACCGCAGCTATATGAGTCCAAAACCCTACAGCAAATTCAGACCTAAATGTACTTGTACTAAGAATGTAAATAGTTCACCCAAGTTACCTCCATGTTAAATCCCTGTTCTATGTAGACGGTCTAATTCAATTGACCAAGTGTGATATTGTCCAATGTAAACCGCACTGATGACAAAGAGCACGGTATATAAGAAATGTTAAATAAATAAATAAAATAAAATGAACGTGCGGTAAGTGCAAAGCCTCTATGGTAATTGTCGGGGGCATGGTCAGCATGTGCCTAATGGTTATAGTGTAGGCAAGTCCCTTTATGCACGTTCTGATCCTTGGCAATTACCATGGGTGCACTTATCACTACCTATTGGTTAGGTGCACCTGTGTTACTTGCAACATTGGCAGTTAGCGTGCATTATGTCTCCCCACACTAACCTCCCCAAACTAACCTCTCTATGCCCACTCTCTGCTCTTAACCCACCCATTTCCCAGCGCATCACACGATTTGTGGTTACCAATGGGCATTAGCATGCGGTAACTCTCATAACTACATGGTAACAGTTACTGTAGGCCCAAACAGACAGTTACTGTGTGTACTGTAGTAAAAGGATCCTTATGTGCTCTTATCAGTAAAATTCCCAAATCATGTAAATGTTCAACTAGTTACAAAAAGGATAGAAGTAAGCTTGAAGGAGATTGCATTTATATCTTGCTAAGATTTATTTTCAGATATAGTCTTTCAATAGATCTGAATTTCCTAGAATAGAAGCTTATGAGGTCAATTCCATTGATGCATGTCTAGCCTAGCCCCCTGTACAGCCAGGCACAATCGGGCGTGCAAAGTTAGACCTGATTCTGATCCCGCAGCCCTTGTGGGATCAGAAGTGGGTCTAGCACCTGGACGTGCAGACTTGGACCTGATTCTGTCCGGCCGTATGTCCCAGCAACTACCCGGCTAAGTCAGCCGGTCCCGTGAATGGAGCCGCGGTGCCATGGCATCCTGTCGCCATGGCACCACGACTCCATTCACGAGCCACAATCCCAGCCTGCTGAATCCAGATGCCTGTTCCCCGCAGCCCAACCCCCAATCCAGCCTTCCAAGACTTGGGTCAGGCTGCAGGGAACCCCCTGCGCCCCCTCACTTGCGTCCCCGGGTCCCGCTCCGCAATCCCCCTCCTTCCAGGGGGACATTTCACCTTTTGAGGTGAAATAAGTCCCCCATCTAGATTTGAGGCCCCAGATGTAAGGGCTGACCTCTGAATCGGCCCTGTACATCCAGGGTCACTTCCTGCCCATGCCCTGCCCTGCCTCCAGAATGCCCCCTCCCACCCCCGTCTAGGTTTCCCCATACAAACCTGCTGTACGTACGGGGAGAGTATTGATGGGGCCAGCAAGAGGACATCCATCCACGCTATTCGCGAGACAGAATGACCCCCTATATGAATAATTTAAAAATATTGGCCTGTTATTTCACTTTTCTAGAGTATTAGCTCATGGAATGACACATTCAATTAAATGTTTTGACTTACTTAATCACATGAACAATATTTCACACGTATTAGGTTCCATCTCAGCTCCACTGGATGCTATAACCATTCTATTGCTTTTTTCTAATTAAACATTGTACATATGTGAAATAATAGCTTTGCTGGGAGGGGGAGGGAAGAGTGAGGAGAGTTACCACTATATATTGTGATACACAGCTGTTGTCAACCAGTATGTAGTCTTTAGATGAAAAGACAGAAGACAGCAAGACTAATTCACGATACACTGGTACTTACCCTGCACTTTAACACTCGCTTTAGTTTTTGAGATCTCAGTTTCACATATATATTCCCCCGAATCTTTTGCTGTGGCACAATGGATTGTTAGCAAGGCCTGAGTTCCCTCTTGGAGTATATCATAGTTTTGGCTTTTCCGAATGGCCTTGCCATCTTTGTACCACTTCACACTAGAGTCTGGTTTTGAAATTTCACAGCTCAGGGTCAGCGATTCTCCTGTTGACACCGTTTTATCCTCCAGCTCCTTCATAATCACAGCTGATTTTTCTGAAAAAGAATCAGACATTCTTAGTCCATATTATATGGAGAGGTTGCTTACCTGTAGCAGGGGATTCTCTGTAGACAGCAGGATAAATCAGACACTCAAATGGTTATGTTATCCAATAGCACTAACAGGGACTATGTTCTCTCAGAATTCAGAAAACCTTAGGTCTTTCCGAGCATGCACAGAATTATTTGTGCAGCCATCTGCTTGCTCAACCCCTCAGACAATATTTAATTTAGTAATCTACTCCCCAAGGATGGTAAGTGGATTAGTTTGTCTGATTTATTACTACTACTGCTACTACTAATTATTTGTATAGCGCTACAAGGTGTATGCATGACTGTATGGAGACATGTAAGAGACGGTACCTGCTTATCAAAGCTTACAAACTATTCAAGACAGACAACACAACAGCTGGGAACTAGGATATGTCTAGAGGAATGGTAAAGAAGCACAGCTGGAGAGGGAGACCAGCAAGGAGGAGGTTGCAATAATCTTTACTGGAAATGACTAAAGAGTGGATAAAGATCTTAGTAGTGTATTCAGAAAGAAAGGGGCAAATCTTGCTGATGTCAGAAAGAAAGAAATGATAGTTTTAGCTATTGGTTCGATGTGTGTGGAAAAGGAGAGGGAAGAGTCAAAGATGACCCCCAAGGTTGCAAGCCAAGGAAACAGCAAAGAGCAGAACATTATCCACAGAAACAGAGAAAGGAGGAAGGGGGGAGGTGGGTTTAGAGCGAACGTTAAGAAGCTCGGGTTTGGCCATGTTCAATATCAAATGCCATCCATTTGAAATCCAAATGGCAGCTGCCTGCCAATTTGACATTGCTGCCTAGATGTCTCACAGCTACTTTAAAATAAGTAAGTTCTGTGTTGCCATAGTGCTGATTTTGCTTGTTTTTCCTGGATCAATTAGTTGAATTCTTGTGATGCTGCAGCATTGATATGTGTAATCTGCCAGTTGGTTACTGCCAAACCTAGCCTGTTTGGTCACATGATATCAAGAGTTGGATGACTTTGCAGTGTGGTCGTTACCTGTCCATATAGTAGGCCAGCATTCTTCTGTAGTACATAAGAAGAACATAAGAAATGCCATACTGGGTCAGACAAAGGTCCATCAAGCCCAGTATCCTGTTTCCAAAAGTGGCCAATCCAGGTCACAAATACCTAGCAGCTTCCCAAAAAGACACACAGGTTCTACAATGCTTGTACTGGGGCAAGTAGTGGATTTCCCAGGTCCTTTTAATAATGGTTTAAGGACATCTCCTCCAGGAACTTGTCCAAATCTTTTTCAAACCCGGCTACACTAACAGCTTTTAGTACATCCTCCAGTAACAAATTTCAGAGTTTGATTATGTGTTGAGTGAAAACATATTTTCTTTTATTAGTCTTAAACAGGTTACACTGTAGCTTCATTGCATGTCCCCTAGTCCAGTGTTCCCCAACCCCCAGGCCGCGGACCGGTACCGGTCCGTGGATCAAACGGTACCGGGCCGCCCGAGGAACTTTAAATAATTTCACTGTGGGTCCTCCCGCCTCCTGATTGGCTGAAAGGCAAACCCCATGCCATTGGTCGAGGAGGAGGCGCCGCGGGAGGACTGAGGACTTGAGGTCGGAGACGCGGGGACTAAAGAGAATCTCCCGTGAGGTAAGTGCACAGAGGAAGTGGGTGACAGTGGTGGGTGAAGGGAATCACAGTGATTGAAGCCAACAGCTGAAGAAGTGGGATGCAGCCATTTTGAGGGTGAGTGTGTGGGGCACAGGTGAAGAGGGAGTCCACAAAGTGTAATGCCCACATGAAGTAAGGAGTTACTTTAATGGTAAAGGTGGCTCTAGAGTCCACGCTGGCATCTCTGTATTGAAAGAGGCACGATGATCTCTGTATTGAAAGGGGGAACGCTGGCATCTCGGCATTGAAAGGGGGCACAGTCATCTTTTGTGATTTATATATATTTCACAGTTATTTTATGTTTTTATTGTTTCCGATTGTGAGGTGTGAGCACAGTTAAGTGTATGCTGCCGGATTTGTGCACTTTATCTGATTTTTTCACTTTATATTAATATTTATATGCTTTTTTGATACACTGGTCATATATTTATAACACTGATCACATTTTTGCGCTGATAGTTTTTGGATTTACATTCGGATTTTCAGCCTGCTCAATGAACTCAATCTGGGCCTTCAGGGGAAAATGACAACTGTTTTCAAGTTGTCAGACAAAGTAGCTGCATTTAAAGCCAAACTGGAGTTGTGGGGACGGCGTGTGAACAGAGGCATTTTGGACATGTTTCAGACATTAGCGGGGATTTTAGGCGAGACTGAGCTTGAACATTCATTCTGCCAGTTGGTGCACGATCACCTGTCTTTGCTTTTTAAAGAGTTTGAGCGCTACTTCCCAACCACAAAAGACCCACGAACTGGTAAGGAATGGATCCGCGACCCATTTGCCAACAAATCAGGCGAATCTAGCATGTCTATGCAAGAAGAAGAACAACTGCTGGAGATTGCAAATGACGGTGGCCTTAAAACTACATTCGAGACAACAACTCTACCGGTGTTCTGGATTAAAGTCATGGCGGAATATCCTGAGATTGCCACCACAGCACTTAAATCCCTATTACCATTTCGGACAACCTATCTGTGTGAAGCGGGGTTTTCTGCAGTGACAGCAACCAAAACAAAACAACGGAATAAACTGGACATAAGCAACACACTTCGGGTGTCATTGTCTCCTATTACCCCCAGATGGAACCGTCTCGTTGCAAAGAAACAAGCTCAGGGTTCTCATTGATTTGGAATTCTAGTGAGTTAAATAAAATAAATCACTTTATATTCATTTTTTGGTGTAGCTGTATTTTATTTTGAAGGCATGTTTAAATACAATTAAATTAAAATTATTAAATTAAAACAAGTGGGCCACGGAAAAATTATCAAACGTTTACCGGTCCGCGGCGATAAAAAGGTTGGGGAGCACTGCCCTAGTCTATTTACTTTTTGATGGCATAAACAATCGATCTATGTTTACCCGTTCCACTCCATTCATTAATTTATAGATCTCTATTATATCTCTCTTCAGCCATCCCTTTTCCAGGTTGAAGAGCCCTAACCTTTTAAACCTCTCCTCATAGAGATATCCTTCCATCCCCTTTGCCATTTTAGTGGCTCTTCTCTGTACCTTTTCTAATTCCGCTATATCCTTTTTCAAATACGGTGACCCGAATTGCACACAATATTCAAGGTGCAGTCGCATCATGGAACAATACAGAGGGTTTCAACATGTTATCCACAATGACGCATAAATCTTTTTCCTGGCTGGTGGTTCCTTATGTGGAACCTTGCATTATCTAACCATAGTTCGGGTTGTTCTTTCCTAGGTGCATATCTTTGCACTTGTCCACATTAAATTTCATCTGCCATTTGAACATCCAGTCTTCCAATTTATCAAGGTCCTCTTGCAATCTTTCATAATCCTCTTCGGTTTACTCAGCCCTACTCTGGATAGTCTATTTGCATAGCACTTAGGACAGATTTTTCACTGTTCTAAGTTATGCAGATAGTTACGCAGATAAATGTGGTGAAAATCGCTGCTATTTGGATATGGGGGCCTAGATGCAGGCATACTAGACCCGCAGCAACACGGATTCCGGCCACTACATGGAGTCGAGACCCTCATGACCATCCTGATGAACACTCTCATCATAGGAACCCAAGAGAAACAATCTGGATACATCCTGTTCTTCCTAGATATATCAGCGGCCTTTGACACAATCTCCCACGAAATCCTCATACACAGACTCCAATCAATTGGAATCAAAGGCACTGTGCTCCAGTGGTTCAGATCCTATCTAACCAACAGACAGCAACTGATCCGCACCCTCACCACAACCTCGCCCCCCTACCAACAACATCAAGGAGTTCCTCAAGGATCCACTTTATCAGCCATGCTCTTCAATATCTATCTCCGCCCACTCTGCTCAATCATACGCACCCACAACATCAACTTTCACATATACGCTGACGACATAATGCTCTACGCACCAATCACAACCACCAACCCAGCAAACGACCAGCTATCAGCCTGCTTCACCGATGTGTCCAACTGGCTACAGGAGAACAACCTATCCATCAACATAAAGAAAACCGAAGCCCTTATAGTAACAAAAGAACCAGACTTCAAACCACCTACCCACCTCAACATAGGAACCACGCAAATTCAAATCCAACCTCAAATAAGGTACCTAGGCGTTATCATTGACCAAGCTCTCATCTTTAAACATCAAATCAACAAGACCACCCGGACGATATTCCACAAAGCTAAAGCTGTGCAACGCCTCCGACCCCTCCTTGAACCTCAAGACTTCAGGACAGTAATGCAAGCTGTGACACTCCCCCATCTGGACTTCTGCAACATAATCTACCATGGACTACCCGCCACACAAACCAACCCCCTCCGAACTGCCTTAAATACTACGGCAAGGATTATTCAGAATGCGAAAAAACGGGATCACATCACCCCAATCCTAAGAGACCTCCACATCCTTCCACTTGAAGCAAGAATCAAGTACAAAGCTATCCTACTCACCCACAAGACTATCCACCAAATACGGAACACCTCACTCCACACTCTACTGCCTCGCCCGACCCACAGCAGACCAACAAGACAATCCTCCAATAACTCCATCATCGTCCCCACAAAAGAACCAAATCCACACAACGGACCTGCAACGGAGCCTTCGAACTTTATGCCCCATCCCTCTGGAACTCTCTGCCAAACCACATCAGGAACAACGCTGACATCAAATCATTCAAGAAACAGCTGAAAACAGTCCTATTCCGTGAACATCTCTGAACAGAAAAACCACCCCATCCTCAAGAACTAATGCTTAGATACTGCAGAAATGTACATGTCTATGTCCACCCCAAATCATTAATGTTGCCCCCCTGGTGACGGCCCCACCCTAGAAAGTATTGACCCCCCCCCCTTGTTATATGTTACACCACTTTGACCCGGTGAAAAGCGGTATATAAATACAGTTAAATAAATAAATAAATATAAATAAATAAATAAATATGGGTCTGTAGGGAGGCGAGTGAGCTTGGGCGGAGTCGGGCAGCAGGGAAGAAGGGGGGCCAAGCCGCAGCAGTCAGGGGAGCCTGTGGGGAAGACTTCCTTGCAGGCAGGCAGGGGCATTTAGGGCTGTCCTCGGGCCAGATTCTGTATATCGCAGGAATGTTTTGTTCCCACGGTCCAGAACCGGATATGCTCCTTTGTGAATTGGGCTCTGCATCTCTGAGATACCAATCATATCTAACCTCTCATTTAGTGCTATATATTCTAATTCTCCCATCTTATTTTTTAGACTTCTAGCATTTGCATAAAAGTATTTTAGAGGTTGTATTTTATTCATATTAATCTGGTTATCGGTAGATAGGGGTAATTTGAAATCTTTAAGCTCTGTTTGCTCTATACTTAAGGGCATTTGGGTTACTTTTGTCTTTACTAGAACCTCTCTAACTTCAGTCTTTTGCTAGTATCCTTCAATGATACATCGTTCTGAACCATGCGCCCTTGGGTGACTGTCAGTTTTCCCCTATTACCTAGTTTAAAAGCTGCTCTATCACCTTTTTAAAGGTTAATGCCAGCAGCCTGGTTCCATACCGATTAAGGTGGAGCCCATCCCTTTGGAAAAACCCCTCCTTTCCCCAGAATGTTCCCCAGTTCCTAACAAATCCAAAACCCTCTTCCTTGCACCATCGTTTTATCGACGCATTGAGACTCCAGAGCTCTGCCTGCCTTTTGGGTCCTGTGCATGGAACAGGGCGCATTTCTGAGAATACTACCCTGGACGTTCTGGATTTCAACTTCCTACCTAAAAGCCTAAATTTGGCTTCCAGAACCTCCCTCCCACACTTTGCCATGTCATTGGTACCAACATGTACCAAGACCACAGACTCCTCCCCAGCACTATCTAAAACCTTGTCTAGGTGGCACATGAGGTCCACTAACTTGGCATCAGGCAGGCATGTTATGAGGCGATCCTCACATCCACCAACTATCTACATGCCTAATGATCGAATCACCAACTATAACAGCTGTCCTAACCCTTCCCTTATGGGCACATGGCCCTGGAATAAGCTCCTCAGTGAGAGAGAGTTTTACATCAACCTAGAGAACAAGTCCTAGTTACAGGAACATTTCCTGCCACACCAAGGTGATGCTCTCCTTTCACGTGATCTCTCTCCTCCTTGGCAACTGAGAGTCTGCCAGACTGGAGGTGAGACTTCAGTATTACATCCCGGTAAGTCTCATCTATATACCTCTCTGTCTTCATTATGTCCTCCAAGTGTACTGCTCTAGCCTCCAGAGATCAGACTCGTTCCCTGAGGGCAAAGAGTTCCTTGCACCTAGTGCACTTATAAGACCCCTCACCAACTGGGAAAAAAATCATACATGTGACACTCAATGGAAAAGACTGGAAAGCCCCCATCTCGCTGCTGTACTGCAGTCTGCATCGTAGTTTTAAGGATTTGTTTAGGTATTTAAGTTGTTGATTTACTTAAATTTGCTGGGGATACTTATACTAATACAACTATACCTAATACATTTAATGGATGTTGTTCACCTCAAGATTAATTAATCTTAGGTCCTTAATTAATCTCGTCCTGAGGAGGATAATCAGCTGCACCTGAAAGTGAATATAGACACCTCCTTCCCTTTAATAGGTTTATGAGCCTATAAAGCTAAGATTATCCCTGGGGTGGACGGGAGGGAAAGAAGACGTAATAAAAGCTGCCTCCTACACAGTGCCCAGACCTGTGCTTCTAAGGTAAAGTCATACCATTTTCCTAGTTGATTTGCACAGCCCTTGGTTTGATAGAGGGGGCCTTTCAAATTGCCCCTTTGATCTATCACTTGGTTTTAACACCTATTGAAGACAACTTCACAGATCTTTTACCTCCTAACTGTAAGGCCTTTTTGTAAAGGTCACTAGAAATAAGTTTATTTCTTTTTACGCAGAGTGTATTTATTCTACTTGTATGCTAAGCAATACACTGATTTGATTTGAATGAAAAGCTTTCTGGTAGTACTAAGACCTCAGTGACTCAGCAAAAATACTGAATTCAAAAATACACCGATTTATCAGTTTTAACCCAAAGAATTCCCTTTTTCCCAAGATTTAGCGTATATTCCAGAAGATAAATACTTACAAGTGCAGATCGTTTTCCAGCTGTAGTGGTCCCTTTTGGTTGTCCTTCAAGACTAGTACAGAGTCTATAGTGCTTGTTCAGCACCTGAAGGGTGCTGTCCAGATTATCTGAAGAGAGCTGATATTAGGCCTTCATAGAAAGCATGGACATTATGTCAGATTGCTTGTTTCAGATGGCTCACCTGGAGCAGCTGAATGTCAGACTCTTTCAACATTCAGAACAGGACTACTTAATATAAGAACATATGAACAAAAGATATGCCATACTGGGTCAGACCAAGGTCCATCAAGCCCAGTATCCTGTTTCCAACAGTGGCCAATCTAGGTCATACATACCTAGCAGTTTCCCCAAAAGACACAGGTTCCGCAATGCTTGTATTGGGTCAAGCATTGATATCCTGGGTCCCTTCTTAATAATGGTTTATGGTTTAAGTTTCATCGGTTTCAATGGCTTCTCCAGCGTGGGTATCCCTATCGTTTTGTAAGGGTTACCTACTTGAAAGCGTTATATGCTAATCGTGCTCTTTTATTGCAACAACAATCACATTCTACCCTTGATGAACAGGTTGTGTGGTATATTTTTTAAGGGTTCTTGTCATTTGGTTTAGAGTATATATCGACACAGTCATTTCCTTGCTCTTCATTCTATATTTTGTGAAGGTCCTTGCATACCTTGTACTTGGGGGAGGAACCTTCATGATCAGATAATGGGGACAGATTTGTCTGTTCAACCCTCTGGTTTGCTCCCATCAGCGGATCCCTCTCCCTGTGGACATTGTCAGATGTGTGCCACCACTGTTTCCACCGCTACTTGGATAGACCTAGTGAATGATACACAATATCATCTCTTGCATAAAACTGATTGTTGTTCCAAATGGGTTATTTATGCAATCCTTTGTCCCTGCAAGAAATTGTATGTAGGACACACTTGCAGAATGGTGAGAATCAGACTTACTGAGCATAAATCATGTTTAACTACATCAACTTTCTCAGCTCCAATGGTCTCCCATAGTGCGGAGCTCTCTCATTCTTGGGATGATCTTCGCTGGTGGGTTATTGAGAGTATTGCTGATTGTAATTGTGCTAACAAAGAACAGTGCTTGACATGCCTTGAACAACGATGAATGTTTGAACTCTGTTCACCCCAGTGGTCTTAATGAGACCATTGAATGGTTTTCTGCAGTGTAACTCTTTATCTCCTTTGCTAGCATGCTCCTTGTTGATTACTTGGCATAGCCTTTGCTCCTCCCCCTCTCTTCCCTTTAAATGGTTTTCTTTTGCCGTTTGATTCATCTCATGCCAGTTGCCTTTTGTATTTGCCAGAGCTCACCTGATGCAGCCTTTTTCACAATTTTGGGTTGAGATTGGCTTCTGGTTTTGCTGTATCCACTTTTTTAACAATATACAATGTCCCAACAAAACCAGTGACCAAAAACTATAAACCGTAAGATAGAGGTCCCAGTCAAAGAAAGCTACCAGAATGTTTGTTGGAGCTTCATACCAAAAGAGGGCAGAGAAAACTACCCGCCCCCTCGCTATAGCAGCTCCTTTTTAATTTAAATTTTATATTTTTAAAGTGAAAAAACATTAAAGTGAAAAAACATTTAAAAACAGTCAAAAAGACCACTTAGCTCCAAGATTGTGCTTTTCTGCCGCCCAGCAGCAACAACATGCCACGTTTCGGGCCAGTAACTTTGGCCCTGCTTCAGGTTGAAGGGAAGATTAAGCTTGACAGTCTTGCAAGCACAGACTTGAGATCCACATTACTGACAATCCAGTACGCTTAAAAAATTGCATCTGACGTCAATACCGGTCATAAAAACAGACCGGCCAATAAAGCAACACCTTCAATGACATGAAACCAATAGGAAAGGAAAATCCCCTATCGAAAAGGGAATCTCCACACCTAATAGGTTGGAAGTGTAAACAGCCAGTAGACACTAAGGGGTATGTTTACTAAACCGGGCTAACAGTTAACCCGGGCTATCTGCAACTAGGTCCCATTGAATAATATGGGACCTAGAGGCAGATAGCCCGGGTTAACCGTTAGCCCGGTTTAGTAAACATACCCCTAAGGCTGATTGCATGATAGCCAGTCTGTAGAAAAAAAGCAATACAGAGAGAGCACTCAATAATCAGTCATTGCATTCCACCAAAAAACATGCTCACAACAAACTTGTCCATTCCAGTTCAGCATTTAAACCTAGAGGGACTACTGTCCATAACAGGAAAATCCAGCACTGTTCGCTCTTTTGTAACTTGTACACACGATTACCACCCTGCAGCAAAAGCGGGTGTGCGGGAAGTCGAGGAGGCTCCGCTGGGGAGAAAGGAGGTGGAAGCCTGTCGAAATGAAGGCGATAGCCGCCCCGGATGATTTGGAGGACCCAAGCATCTGAGGTGATGGAAGCCCACGATGGGGAGAAGTGGGACAGGCATTCCCCCACTGGCTGCTGCACCACCAGAAGGCGAGGGGCTATGCCGCTGGTGCCAAAACCCCTGACTGGGTTGCGGGGGAGCCGGCATTTGGGCCTTTGGTCCCTTTGGCTTACGATGCCCCTGGCCAGATTTTCCCTGCACCGGAGTGGTCGGCGTGGGGGTAGCCGGATATGGCGGATAGCCTCGATACTGGAGACCCTTTCTCAGGAAGAAGGGCTTCTTGGTTGGCTGATTCTTCTGAGGCAGGGAAGACGTTTTGCGGGAGAGACGGGTCCTGGTGACGAACTCCGTCTCAATTTACGCAGCCTTCTCTTCCATCAGTTTGCGAAAGAGCTGCTCGCCGAGCCCTGGAGCTTCTCCTGCACCCATTGCTCCAAATCTGAGGATTGGAGCAATGCCTGGCGGCAGGCCCCAATGCCCATGGCCGCCACCCGAGCAGATGTCTCGAAGCCATCATAGGAGGCTCGAGAGAGGTACTTGGAGAAGCCGGCGATGGACTTCAGCAAGGCGCGGAATCTGTCAAGGGGCTCTCCCTCGAAGCCCGTGGAGAAACTCCCAAGTTCCTTAGCCAAATCGCACAGGAATATACCAATGTAGCTGGATGTGACAAGAGAGCATGGAACCTTGGTAGGCTTTGCGGCCCAGGGCATCAAGAGCTCTCGACTCTCGGCCGGGTGGTACCGACGAGTTCAATTTTGGGCTCTTTTGCTTCCGCATGGCCAACTCCACCACCATCGAGATGTGTGGGAACTGGGTCTTTCGGAAGCCAGGCCCACGCTGCACCTTGTACATCGTGTCAAGGCGCTTGCTCACGATGGGGACCAAGGCTGGGACCTCCCACATAAGGAGCAGCAGCCGAGAGAAAATAGGCGGTACAGGTATAGTGAGGGATTCCCTGGGCGGGGACTTGTACTGAAGAATGTCGAGTTCTTCAGCACGAGGGTCCTCCTCGGCCTGGGTGACCAGGTTAAGGGCCCGTGCCATGTCCTGAACGAACACCAGGAAGGAGGTGCCTTGGGGTGGTGAGCGCCACTGGAATGCGGGCGGTGAGGGGGTCCGACGGAAGATCCCGATGGGTACGGGTTTCCGGCGAGGTGTCCCCATCAGATTCCCAGTCCGAGAAATCGGTCAAGAAGTCCGAGCCGGGCAGAACGCCCTGTCCAATGGCCGGTGGCCTCCTGCCGGAGGCCCTGGACGATCTCACCTCCGAGGAACAGGAGGGCGAGCAAGACCGGCGTCAAGGACCCTCATGAGGCCCGTGGCTCTTGGGGGTTTTCTTAGATGGATTTGGGACCCACAGTCTCTGGGCGCGAGTCCGCAAAGCTGGCTGTGAGTGCCTGCTGGGAAGCAATGAATGCAGAAACACTGTGTTCTAGCACCAGCATGCGGGACTCACACACGGGCGTGGGACCCTGCGATGCCAATACCGGGGTCACCGGATCAGGCATCGTGGAGGAGAGGGGGTCCTCACTGGGATGACCCTTGGGAGACTGGGTGCCTTCGCTGGAGGCCTCCGCTTCCATGCGGGGTACCTTGCGGGGCCGCTCGTTGTCCGACTCTCGGGAACGCCGAAGGAGACTAAGCGACCGGGCGCGCGCTCGCCCTTGTCAGGAGCCCTGGACAGCGACTTCGAGACCGCCTTCTTTTTGTGCCGCTCCATCTTGGGGGACCCCTGGTCGGAGTGCTGCCAAGAACATGGGGCCATAGGGGGGGGAACCCACCAGAGGAGAGATGACTGACAGCGCCACCGGGGACTCCGAGGCGGCCTTTCGGAAAATGTCTTCGGACTTCTGCTTACAGCTGAGCAGGGCCTTAGAGAACATTTTCTTACAGAGCGAACGGAGCTCCGGATTATGGTTGGCTCCGAGGCACCGCAGACAATAGTCATGAGTGTCCGTAAGCGACATGTTCCTAGAGCATCTATCGCATTTTTTGAATCCGGTGGCCATGGAGGCAAAAATGGCCCCTACGAGGTCGAGGACCCACACGGCCAGCGGTTAGGAAAGAAAAAAGGGTGCGAAGCCCATACAAAAAAATGAGGAATATCCCCGAGAGCTCTAAAAAATAGAGCAGGGGAAGGATGGGTAGAGGCCCGGTGCAACTGGAAAATAGAGAAGCCTGTTAAGGTGAAAAAAATGAAAATTTTTCCGAGGGACGAGGATGTGCATCCGAAGGGCTCTGCGGAAAAAGGGAGACTGAGCAAGATGGCACCCTTGGGCAGGAAGAGGACCACGTATGCGTGGCAGCAATCCCAAAAGCTTTCTTTGAAAGCTGGGGAATTGCTCCGCGCGGGCTCCATCGGTGCCAACATCACCCATAAGTGAGAACTGACTTCCTGCTTGTTCCTGGAGAATGTTACCTTCCCCAATCTCTATATTCTGGGAGATTTCAATGTGGATGTTGATCTCCCTTCTAAACCTCATGATAAGCTTTTCTTACTTGAATTATCTGATCTCCAACTTATGCAATATGTTACTATCCCTACCCAATCCACTGGCCATATTCTCAACTTAATTATATCTGCCTCCGTTACTACTGCGCCTCCTACTCAACTTGTATCATTTCCACTTCCTTGGACAGATCACTATATCATTTCATTTCTCCTCTCTGTTCCCTCCATTATTTCTGCTGATAGGTCCACTAACCTATGACCTCTGACCCACTCTCAATGACTTACTCCTGACATGCTTGCATCTTTTCCCTCCTCTGATACTCTTTTTCTGTCTCACTTTAGCACTTTGTCCATCAATGATCAGGACCATCTTTGGTATTCTATTTTACACTCCATTCTAGATCATTTGGACCTTCTCCATCCATTCTATGCTAGGACCCGTCTGCATGAGCCCTGGTTTCATTCAGGTCTCCAGGTGGCAAGTACTCACCTCTGTCATACCGAATGCCATTGGAGACGGTCCAAATCCCCCAATGTCCTTTACTCCTTTCGTCAATCACGCAGGTCATATCGCCGCATGATGTCCACTGCCAAGCAGGACTATTACTCCTCCATGTTTACTAATGCAGTTTCACAACCCAAATGTTTTCATTTTATTTTCTCTTCTTTATCAACACCTCCTTCTCAGGTTTCTGTCCCTTCAAATTCCCCGACCTCCTTGAAACATGCTATATTCTTTCATGATAAGATGGTCAATCTGCAACAGAACTTTCCCTTGATTCCTCCTTTCAACTCTCCTACTCTTCTTTGTTCATCTGCTTCATCTCTACCATCTCTATCTCACAGATGGAACACATTCAATCCTGTGACTGTCATTGCTCTCTTGAAACTCCTTTCTAACTCTTGGAAAACCATGTGCCCTCAATACAATTCCAACTGTATGGCTATCCTCTACTTATCTTGCTTTTCAACCTATTGCTCTATCAATCATCAATAATAGCTTATCATCTGTCCATGTCCTAGCCCCGTGGAAGCAAACAGGGGAAACAGATCATCCCCTTTTTAAAAAAATCCATGGATTCTTCTGTTCCTACCAATTAAAGGCCTATTTTTTAACTTGCCTTTCCTTTCTAAACTTCTTGAAAGGCTAGTTTTCCAACAGCTCTCCACCCATCTTGAATCCACCAATACTTTGCACACCCACCAAGCAGGTTTTCGTGCTGGTCATTCTACAGATTCCATTCTTCTTTCATTATTCAGTGAAGTTCATCGTTCTCTGGATTCCAGGAATGTCACCATTGCAGTTTACCTTGATCTATTCTCGGCCTTTGATCTTGTTAATCATAATGTCTTACTTTCATGTCTGTATGATATTGGTCTTTGGGGTACTGTCCTCAGTTGGTTTAGCTCTTTTCTTTCACAGTGTTCTTTTAAAGTTACCATGGGCTCCCTTTCTTCTTCACCTCATCCTCTCTCTTGTGGGGTTCCACAAGGTTCGGTGCTTGCCCCTCTGCTCTTTAATATCTTTCTTGCCCCCCTTTGCCCTATTGATTCAACAATTTGGTGTTTCTATCTATCTTTATGCTGATGACATATTGTTACTATTGTACACTGATCCTTTCTCACCTGACCTATCTGCTCTGAATTCCTGCCTTACCCATGTGGCCAATTGGTTACTTTTGCATCATCTTAAACTTACCCCTCTAAGACTACTGCTACCTGGCTATCTGGCCCACTCACTCCCCCATCTGTTTCCCCTGTTCTTGCTGGTTCCCCTCTTACTCTTACTTCTTCATTCCGCTACCTTGGAGTGATTTTAGACTCGTCCCTTTCTTTTCAGGAACACATCAGTCAAATTGTCCAGCGATCCCATTATTTTCTTTGCCGTATTCGGACTTTTCATTTCTTTCTGTCTATTCCTGCCCTAACTACCCTCACTGTTTCCCTGGTATTCTCGTCTTGACTACTGTAATTCTGCCTTGGCCGATCTCCCCCAATCCGCTTTAAAACACTTACAACTCATTCAACATACTGCTGCTAGACTGATTTTTCATGTTTCTTGTCATGGCGACATTACTCCTCTGATTATTCATTTACATTGGCTACAAGTTTCACAATGCATCCATTATAAAATATTAACCCAAGTCCATAAAACATTTCATACTGGTTCCCCTTGTTATCTCTCCTCCCTCCTAATGTTTCTGAACGTTTCCTTCACTCTATTCACACAAACCATCTGCTTCTTCCATCCCCTTCCCAGGCTCACTTGGAATCCACCCGTCACTCTGATTTATATTTCCTTGGTCCCCTCCTATGGAACAATCTCTTCAGTTGGAACCTTGTTTCTACAACTTCAAAGCACGACTCAAGATTTACCTGTTCCACACAGCTTTTGACCTTTCCCCTGACCCTCCATGATTTTCAACACAGTTCTAACCTTCTATTGCTGTGTCCCTTCTCTAGCCCCCTGATGTTGTGCTGTCGTGTCTTACTTTTCTATTTAACATAGAAAGCCTTCGCTTTATACGCCCCTAGAAGCTGGAATACCCTTCCTCCCAACATCAGATCAATCAGAGACCTCAAGCAATTCAGGAAAGCTATCAAGCATCACTTATTCCTGCTACACTTTTCTCTTCCCAACAGCACAGACCCACCCCTCACCCAAACCCAACACAGCGCTGCAACACACATCATTAAGAATCTGTCCAAAACCTAACATCAAGAAGTGCCTCATGTAATTATCCGACTTAACTCTGGTTGTATTTATAAATTTGTACATAGTCCTCTCAATTATATTTAATTATCCGACTTAACTCTAACGATCTGTATGAAAGTTGTACATAGTTCGCCAGTTACTTTCCTTGTTACCATCCCCGTTATATGTAAACTCAGGGCAGATCTACCCCGTCCTGTTGTCAAATTGTTTAATTGTAAACTGCACTGATAATAAAGAGCACGGTATAGAAGAGATTTAAATAAAATAAATAAATAAAAATAAAACATTGGTGTTCCTTTCTATTTTCATATTTTTTTAATGATTTTATTGTAAACCAGTCTGTTGTTCTCACTAGGGGAGATAAATCAAGTTTTAATAAATTAAATGAAATGGGTAAGCACGGGACCCTTAGTTGTCAAAAGTGAAAAAATGTCAGTAAGCATGACATCGTGACACATGTTTAAGAGTTCATTGGGCACAGGGAGGAGTGGTCTAGTGGTTAGGACAAGGTACTTCAGGCCGGAGGGCCGGGGGTTCAAGTCCCACCTGGGGACAGCAATCTCAGGCCGGAGGGACTGGGATTTCTAGTCCTATAGGCACTCCTTGTGGTCTTGGGCAAGCCACTTAACCCTCCATTGCCCATGTTCCCTGTAAGTATTAGCGTATGTGTCTCATATGCCCTCGTGTTAAATGTATCCCCCAATTGACCGCTTTGACCCGGTGAAAAAGCGGGATATAAATACAGCTAAATAAATAAAAAATAAATAAATATTTGCCTGATTCAATATTGAGTGTTGACCTTGCCAAAATAAATGTTAGAAGTCCTAGTGGAAACATGTAAAGCCATGTGGCAAGGTTTGTCTCATGCTGCAGTGATGGAAATAATCAGGAGCTGGGTCTTTCTGGAAGACTACCAGTTCTGTAATAACTAACAGACCGATGCAGAAAGACCAATGTGCCCTTTGTGGGAAGATAACACAACTTATAAGCAGAAGTTTGACAGGCCAAATGCAGAAAAGATACTGACATGTACCTAAACAGCAAAGGAAAAGCAAGTGCACACAGTAATGCCAAGCATATTTAAATTATAGACAAATGAGGTGTATGTATTAAAATGGCATGCTAATATTGTCTGTGCCCGATGCAGAGAAACCCGTAGAGGATTACATCACCAGCCGAAGCGCCAGTATCTCTATGCCTGGGTCTGAGGTGGCTTAAATGTCCTGCGCATGCCTCCGACAGTATTTTGATGGCACTGGGGGCTTTCCTCGATGCCTGGATTATCTGAGGTGAAGTGTCAAACTTCCCCTCAGATGATTCAGGCATCAAGGAAAGCTCCCAATGGCATCAAAATACTGTTGGAGGGCCGGTGCCCCCAACAGAAACCAAATCCCTGGTGGCCAGAGGCCCCAAACCCTACACCCATCCACCCAATTAAAAATAACCCTGGTGGTCCAGTGGCCCTGATCCCCCCACCCATCCAGCTAAAAATAACCCAGGAGGCCCAGCAGCCGCAAACCCCCTACTCCCTCCCCCTCCTGGTACCTTTACAAAGGAGTGGGAGCATTGCCCACAAACTCTTTTGCTGCCAGGATGCACTGCGCAGGGCCAGGCGCCACCATTTTTAAAGATGTGGCACAGGAGCTGGAGCATGTTGGCAAAGCTCCTGCTCCTTTGTAAAAGGTACTGGGATGGGAGTGGGGGGTTTGGGGTTGCTGGGTCACCAGGGTTAGTTTTAATTGGGTACATGGAGGGATCAGGGCCACCGGGCCACCAGGTTTAGTTTTAATTGGGTAGGTGAGTGTGTGTGGGGGGATCGGGGTTATTTTTAATTGGGTGGGTGGGTGGGGGATCGGGGCCGCTGCACCACCAGAATGTTGCCTGGATCATTTGCGAGGAAGTTTGACACTTCACCTCAGATGATACAAGCATTGGAAAAAGCCTCCGATTCCATCAAAATACTGTTGGAGCGCATATACAAGTTAGCCATGTGGTGCCCCTGTATCTCTGGGAGAGCATGCCAAACTTGGGCCAGCTTCTGTGCATATGTGTTTGGCTTGCTCTCCCAATTTAACACTGCCATTTGCGCCACAATTTAACGCATGGCTAATTTGCATGCAAGCATTGAAGTCGTGTGCTATGGGGGTGCTGCATAGAGGCGTATAGAGTTGATAGCGTGCAACTTTATGAGCCAGCTTTGTGCATCGGCCAGTAAAGGATTAATCTGACGTCCTAGCATCACACAGGTGCTCACATAGCAGAATTTGTCTGGCATTATTCAGGTTATTTTCAAGAGTCAATGATAATAAGTCTGTGATAATATAATCAACATAAGAACATAAGAAATGCCATACTGGGTCAGATCAAGGTCCATCAAGCCTAGTATCCTGTTTCCAACAGTGGCCAATCCAGGTCACAAGTACCTGGCAGTTTCCCAAAAAGACACACAGGTTCCACAATGCTTGTATTGGGGCAAGCAGTGGATTTCCCGAGTCCTCTTTAATAATGGTTTATGGACCTTTCCTCCAGGAACTTCTCCAAACCTTTTTTAAACCCAGCTACACTAACAGCTTTTACTACATCCTCTGCTAACGAATTCCAGAGTTTGATTGTGCATTGACTGAAAAAATATTTTCTCTTATTAGTCTTAAATGGGTTACAATGTACCTTAATTGAGTGTCCCCTAGTCTATCTACTTTTTGAAGGCGTAAATAATCGATCTATGTTTATCTGTTCCACTCCATTCATTAATTTATAGATCTCTATCATATCTCCCCTCAGCTGTCTCTTTTCCAGGTTGAAGAACCCTAATCTTTTAAGCCTCTCCTTATAGGGGTATCCTTCCATCCTCTTTACCACTTTGGTGGCTCTTTTCAGCATAGATCCCTGGGGTACTCCACTATTCACCTTTCTCCATTGGGAAAATTGCCCAATTAGCCCTACCCTCTGCTTTCTATCTTTTAACCAGTTCCTGATCCACAATACCACACTGCTTCCTATCCGAAGACTTTTTAATTTCACCAAGGGTCTCTCATGAGGGACCTTGTCAAAGGCTTTCTGAAAATCCAGATAAACTATATCAACCTTTGTCTACCTGTTTATTCATACGTTCAAAAAGATATCAGATTAGTAAGACAAGATCTTCTTTGGCTAAAGCCATGTTGACTTTCTCCTATTAAGTCATGACTATCTACATGTTCAGCAAGTTTGTTCTTTATAATGTTTTCTACCATTCTGCCCGGTACTGATGTCAGACTTTCAGTCTGTAGTTTCCTGGATTACAACAAGAACCCTTTTTAAAAATTGTCATTACATTGGCCAGTTGCCAATCTTCAGGTATTACAGATGATTTTAACAATAGTTCACAGATTACTAATAGTAAGTCTGCAATCTCATATTTCAGCTACTTCAACACTCTCGGATGTATACCATCCAGTCCAGGTGATTTGCTACTCTTTAGTTTATCAAATAGTTGTAATACATCTTCCCAGTTTATCGATATTTCTTTCAGTTCTTCCGATGCATCACCTTTAAATTCCATTTCAGTCATGGGTAACTTCTCTACATCTTCTTCAGTAAAGACCAAAGCAAAGAATTCATTCAGTCTCTCCACTATGTCCTTGTCTCCTCTTTTACCCCTCTATCATCTTATGGTCCAACTGACTCTCTCATAGGTTTTTGCTATGAATGTACTTGAAAAAGGTTTTATTATGCCTTTCTGCTTCCACGGCAAGCTTTTTTTCAAATTCTTTCTTTGCCTGCCTGATCAACACCTTGCAGCTAACCTGTCAGTGCTTATGTTGTTTCCAGTTTTCATCATTTGGCTCTTTTTTCCATTTCCTGAAAGATGCTTTTTTTTGTTACAACAATCTTTCTGACCTTATCTTTAAACCACGCTGGCAGTTTTTTTAACTTCCTTCCACTTTTCTTAAAGCGTGCAATACAACTGGTCTGGGCTTCCAAGATAGCATTTCTAAACACCACCCATGCTTGATCTAAATCTTTGACCTTTGCAGCTGTTCCTTTTAGTTTTTTCTTAACTATTTTCCTCATTTTATCATAGTCTCCCTTTTGAAAGTTAAAAGATAGTACTGTGGATTTCCTTGCCATTCTTCCTCCATTTATTAAATCAAAAGTAATCATGCTATGATCACTATTGCCAAGTGGCCCCAAGACCCTTTTTTCTTGCACCAGATCTTGTTCCACTAAGGGCTAGGTCCAAAATGGCTTCCCCTTGCCAGCTGCTCCAAGAAGCAGTAATTTATTTTATCTAGAAACTTTATCTCCCTAGCATTTCCTGCCATGACATTGACCCAGTCGATATCGGGGTAATTGAAATCACCCATTATTACTATTGTGTTGTAACTTTTGTTAACTTCCTTGATTTCTTTGAGTATTTTATCATCCATTTGTTCATTCTGGCAAAGCGGTCGGTAGTACACCCCCAATGCCATTGCCTTCCCCTTTATACATGGAATTTCAATCCATAGATTCTACAGTGTATTTTGTTTCCTGCAAAACTTTAATCCTGTGTGACTCAATGCCATAGAGAACAACCCCTCCACCAATTTGATCTACTCTATCATTGTGATCTAATTTGTATCGAGGTATCACAGTGTCCTACTGGTTGTCCTCCTTCTACCAGGTCTCATTTAGTGCTGTATATTCTAACTCTCCCGTCTTATTTTTTAGACTTCTAACATGTGCATACAAACATTTTAGAGATTATATTTTATTCATATTAATCTGGTTATTGGTAGGAAAGGATAATTTGGAATCTTTAAATTCTGTCTGCTCTGTACTTAAGGTCATTTGGGTTACTTTTGCCTTTATTGGAATCTCTCTGTCGATATGCCCTAACTTCAGCCTTTTGCTAGTATCCTTCAAGAATACATTGTTCTAAACCATGTGCTCTTGGGCGACTGTCAGTTTTCCCCTATTACCTAGTTTAAAAGCTGCTCTATCTCCTTTTTAAAGGTTGATGCCAGCAGCCTGGTTCCATCTTGGTTAAGGTGGAGCCCATAACTTCTGAAAAGCCCTTCCTTTCCCCAGAATGTTGCCCAGTTCCTAACAAATCCAAAACCCTCTCCCTTGCATCATCGCCTCATCAACACATTGAGACTCCAGAGTTCTGCCTGCTTTTTGGATCCTGCGCATGGAACGGGAATCATTTCAGAGAATGCTACACTGGAAGTTCTGAATTTCAACTTCCTACCTAAGAGCCTAAATTTGGCCTCCAGAACCTCTCTACCACACTTTCCTATGTCATGGTACGAACATGTACCAAGACAGCAGACTCCTCTCCAGCGCTATCTAAAACCTTGTCTAGGTGGCACGAGAAGTCCACTACCTTCTCTCCAAGCAGGCATGTTATCAGATGATCAAACTAGCAGTGCATGAAAATCTATCTCATGCATATTCACTATGGACACACAATAAGTAATCACCAAAAATCGCTACAAATATGTATACTATAACAGAGATTGTAGCAATAGATCTTATAATCACAACTTCATTATTGCTCCAAAAGGAATTTTTTAAAAAAATAATTTTTATATAAAGTTCAGTGCACTTTTGCATAGGTGTATAAATTTAAAAACCCCAGTCACTTATCTGATGGCCATATATTGTTGTCATGCCATACAGTGTTCACTAGAAGTTATGTTGTCTGCTGTTACAAAGTTATATCATTTCCCATTCCAACCGGTAGATAGGGTTTTTTTTTGTATATTTCTTTTTATTGGATTTTTTATTTGAATACAACTGCAACAATCCCCATTCATGATCCTGCACAGTGTCTTGCAGTCCAGGAACACCATCAAACATATAAGCAATGTACTACAAATACATTCACCACAGCCCCCTAAGAAAAGAGTATAGAAAGCACTTCTATCTTAACTAGGAATCTTCTCTACTGTAGCGCCCCCCCCCCCTTCCCGGGGGCATACTATACATTGCACCAAGACTCTTGCCAAAATACTCCAGGTGCTTTAATGTTCCCCTCCTAACACCCCTAGGAACCCTCAATCCCCCCCTCTACTTATTGGGATTATCCCCTCCAACCCCCCCAAACCCCCTCTAAACCCCCCTCCCCCAATTCCCGAAGGCATTAGATTCTTAAATATTCTAAAATTGGGAACCACTGTTCCCTAAATTTCTCCCCCCTCAGGCGTCGAACTGCCGTCAAATGCTCCATCAGGGTAATTCACCGGAGCCGACTCTTCCAGCTCTCCAAGCCCGGGAGTTGGGTCTGCTTCCACGCCCTTGCAATCTCGCTACGTGCTGCTTGAATACACGCCCTTATGGGGCGTTCAAACTTCTTACCAATATGCTCTGGCCAAAGCCCCAATAGTCCCAGCCCCATGTCCACCTTGAGATGCACCCCCACCTGATCTTGAATTTGCCCCGCCACCATAGCCCAATATACCTGGACTTTAGGGCACTCCCACCACATGTGCAAGAATGTCCCCTCACTCCCACAATCCCTCCAACACCGATCCGACACTGACGGGAACATCTTATGTAGCCGCTCTGGGGAGTAATACCATCGGTACAGCAACTTATATGAAGTCTCCCTAATTGCCACCGACAAGGCCTGCCGTGCAATATTTGTGTGAACCCGTTTCCAACCAAGCTCCCCTAGCTCCCTTCCCAAGTCCCTATCCCATGCTACCTGATGAGGAAACCGCCTCTCCAATCCTCCTCCCAATCCCTTGTATAATTGGGTTATCAATCCCCTAGAGCCCTCCCAGCCCTGCCAAAGCGCTACCCTATCATCTGGGGCCCCTTCCCAGGACTCCCGAACTTCGCTCTGGGTCAGGAAATGTTTTACTTGTAGGTATGGGAAAACATCCCCCCCTCGCAATTGAAACCACACCCTTAGGTCCGGAAAGGGGATCAGGTCTCCATCTTTTAAGAACCTCTCAAATGTATCTAACCCTGCCCTCTCCCATCTCCGGAACGTTCCCTCCCTCCCCGGTTCAAACTCTCTGTCCCCTCACTGGAGCCAAAAGCGAAAAACTTGCCCCTGGTGCAAATTTCCTATTGGCCTTGCGCCACTACATAGCTAAATGCCAAAGAAATGGATTATCCTGCTATCTCCCACCAGGAAGTCTACCGAAGACCCAAGGCAAATACTTCAGCGGAACCTCCCCCCCCCCCAATACTGTTCAATTTCCCGAAACCTTTCCTCAACCCTGCTACAATCCCTCCACTCGAATACTTGCCTCAATTGTGCAGCCGCATAGTATCTGGCAACATCTGGCACCCCTAGTCCCCCTCTTTCCCTGCTCGCGTACATTACCCTCCTACTCACCCGAGAGCGACTCCCTCCCCACACAAAACAAACATATGATTCTGTAATAAACATAATTCCCTACGTGGAATTGCGACCGGCAGGGTTTGAAACAAATACAACAACCGTGGCAAAAGATTCATCTTCAAGACTGCTACTCTGCCCATCCAGGAGATCTCCACCCCCCGCCACCGAGACATATCCTCCCTCAACCTTCTAAACGTCTGGGGGTAGTTCACCCCATAAAGTCCCAAGGGGGTGAGCGGTGACCTGCACTCCCAAATATTTTATAGATCTACTCGCCCATCGAAATGGAAAAGAGCCCTTCAAACTGTCAATAACCTGTGGTTTCAACGATACTGACATGGCTTCCGTCTTGTCCCAGTTGACCTTGAATCCCGAGAGGGCCCCATAGTCTTCAAGCTCTTTCTTCAACACCGGAAGCGAGACCATTGGCTGCGTCAGGGCAAAAAGCACATCGTCCGCAAACAGTACCATCTTATGTTGCTTCTGCCTCACCTCCACACCCTTAATATCCTGCACCGACCGAATCCTGGCAGCCAGTGGTTCCATAACCAGCGCGAAGAGCAGCGGCAATAGTGGGCACCCCTGACGGGTACCTCTACTCAATGGAAAAAAATCAGAATACCCTCCATTAACGTTCACTGCAGCTACTGGGGAAGCATATAACGCCCCTATCCATGCCTGAAACCTAGGGCCCAAGCCTATATGCTTTAATACCGCCTGTAGAAAATCAAAATTGACCCTATCAAAGGCCTTCTCCGCGTCAATAGAAAGAAACATAGCCTGTTGCTCCTCCTGCCTCGCGAGCCACCCCAATTGGATCACCCTCCTTATCCCATCTGCGGGCTGTCTACCCATTATAAATCCAGATTGATCTGGGTGCACCAGCCCAGGCATATGCAGGCCTAGTCTCAAAGCCAACACCTTTGCCAGAATCTTGACATCTATGTTCAGCAAAGATATAGGTCGGTACGACCCACACACCGCTGGATCTCTTCCTGGCTTGGGTATGACCACTATGGCTGCTTGGCTCATAGAGGAAGGCAATGGCTCTCCCCTCAACACCGCATTAAACACTCTCATTAGGACTAGAGCCACCAGTTCGGACAGTTTTTTATAGAACAACCCCGTGAAACCTTCTAAGTCCGGTGCCTTACCTGGGACCAAAGATTTAATGACACCCATCACCTCCTCTAAGGTTATGTCCTCCTCCAACTCTACCCCCTCCAGGTCCCCGAGCTTCGCACTCCCTCTGCCCCCATTCTGGAGATACCGCTCAATGGCATCTTCGTCCCCCTGAGCCTCGGCTGCATACAGCTGCTGATAATATTCCCGAAACCTCTCCCGGATCTCCCCGCTTTTATACAGTAGTCTATCTTGGGGCCCTTTAATTTTAGCAACTAAGCGCTGCTGCCTCTGAGTCCTTAATTTATTGCTCAGGAGCCGGCCTGCCTTGTTATCAAATTCATAGTATCACTGACGTACCCTCTCCAGTTGCCTAGAGATCCGTTCCAACTGGAGGGCATTAAGCTGATTTCGAATTTCCTCAACTTTTCCCCACAATTTAATCCCCCCCTTCTGCTTATGAGCCCGCTCCAACTCCTCCAATTGGCTAGTGAGGAGACGTACCTCCTCCTCCCTTTTCCTCTTCCTCTGGGCTCCCATCTGAATCAAATGACCCCGGACTACCGCCTTCAGACCATCCCAGAGACTTCCCATCTTTACTTTCCCATTATCATTGAATGCCATATATTTGGTGATCACCTGCCTTAACTTCTGCTGCCCTCCCCACCCCCTGCAGTAGATAGTCATTCAATCTCCAAAAGGTTCGCCTACCCCCTTCCCTCGGTGGACCAAACTGGACTCCCACAGGGGCATGATTGGACCACGTGACAGGCCCTATGGATGCCCTGTCCAAGGCCTCTAGCCAATACCTGTCCCCCAACAGGTAGTCTATACGACTATAGGAGTCATGAACCACCGAGTAAAACGTAAAGTCCTTTACCCAGGGATTTGCCAACCTCCATAAATCCTCAAGCCCCAATTCCTTCATCCATTTCCGGAATTCTCTAAGACCCCCTTCATCCCTCCCCCTCCGCCCTTGCCTTCCCTCCAGTTCTATATTGCAATCCCCCCCACCAACACCCTCCCTTGAATTTTCCCTACCAGCCAAGCACCCATCTCTTCCCAAAACCTTCTTTGACCAGTATTTGAACCATAAACAGAAATCAGGGTAACCTGCTCTCCCCCCAACACTCCCCCCACCACCACCGCTCTCCCATCAGCTTTCCTATAAACCTGGCCTACCTCGAGGGGAACCCCCTGCCCCACAAGTACAACCCCTGCTCTCTTCTTCCCTCCCTCATCTGCTGCAAAGTACCCCTGGTAGGTACCTGATCTCAGCAGATATTCATCGTCCTTTCGCAGGTGTGTCTCCTGCAAGAAAGCCACTTGCCATTTCTGGCTCCGCAGCTCCTTCCACATCAACTTTCTCTTTTGTGGCGAGTTCAGGCCCCTGAAATTCAAACTCCCTACAATTAACCCCAACGCCATTCTAACTTTATACTGCCCCTCCTGTTCCCATTATGCAGTATCAATGCCTTCCCTCCCCCCCACCCCCCCAAAATACGGAACTCCTCTCCGACCTCCATCAAGGATGTGACCCCCCCTTGGACGCTGCCTCTCCTCGTGCTCTACTACTTCTCCCACCCTTGATCCCCTTTGCACCCCTCAACCCTTTTTTCTTTTAGTAAAGGTGCTGGTTGAGCGTGTGAAATCCCCCCCCCCCCCACCCCGGAACACTTCATAACTGCTCCTTAGCCCTTACTTTTCCTCCACCCCCCTTCCGGCAACACAGTGCAGAAAAATCATCACAGTTAACAGTATTCAATCACACAGTCCCGCTAAGCAATCCATCAGCTTGTTCCTCTTGATCCGTCGCTCCAGCCTTCCTCCTCAATCTCTGGCCCTTCACCAAAACTCTCTCCCAGCCCAGACGTCGCACTTTACTTCCCTTCTGACTCATGGTTTTATCCTGCTCCGGAAATCGGGGGGCTCTCTCCTGTCGCAGAGTTCTCCAGGCCGCCTCCTCCGATCGCACCCTGAAACCCCTTCCATTTATGTCCATTAGCAGCGCAAATGGGAACAGCCACCGGTACCTCATTTTCTCAGTCTACAAGTATTGTGTAACCGGTTTCATTTTTCTGCACCTCTGCGCAGATAGCTAGATCATGGTACACCTCCACCTTGTGACTCTCCCAAAGAAAGCTCCTCCGGGCCGCGGCCACTCTCATTACTCTTTCCTTTATCGCATAAGAGGTCAAACAAGCCACAATATCTCACGGTTGTCCTCCCCTAGCTGGGCCCAGCGCTCGGTGAGCTCTTTCTACCGCCACTTCCAATTCTCCCTCTGAGGCCTCCTCACCCTGCAGCAGGAATCGGCAGACCTTTTGAACCACTGCTGTTGCGTCCGCAAAGGCCGCTGTCTCCGGCAGCCCCCTCACTCTCACATTATTCCGCCGAGAGCGATTTTTAAGGTCCTCTAGCTTATCTTTCAAAGCTGACTGTTCAGTTTGATACCGCTGCATTTGGGCTTCCACCTCTGCGGCCCTCTCCACGTAGCGGTCTGTCTGCTCCTCCAGCAGTTCCACTCTGTTCCCAAGCTCCTTTACATCCTCCTTGATGCCTGCCAAGGTCTCCTTCAACTCTCCTCGCATGGCACAGATATCTCTCCTTAGGGACCGCATCCAGCCCCAGATATCACCGCGGGTGCAGGCATCATCCGCTCTCTCCAATTCCTCCTCAGAATCCTCTCCGGAGGCCATGTGCTCTGACTCCTCTCGGGCCCGCCGCTCCGAATTTTCCGCGTATGGGGACTTAAACTTAGCCAGTTTCTTCCGAACTGACATCCCCTCTGACTCCCCTCTCCTCCGGCACCGATTCAGCTTGCTGGGATGGGGTCAGTCTGCACTTTTCCACCTTTATTTTAGCGTTCCGATGGGAGCTTCAACACTAAGCTGCCATCTCCCAGGTGACGTCACTTCCTCCCCTTCGGCAGATAGTTTTGCCTATAACTGGTTTCATCAGGGATCTCTCCCAGATGGCAGCAAGACTCTTCTGCCAAAAACACCGTGCCGGCATCTTAGATCTCATACATGCGCATACCGGTCAGGTTTATTAAGTTGTGATTTCAGTAGATTCATCTTTGTGGATGATGAATGAGCTCTGTTTTGTTTTTGAATATATTATATGGATGAATCCTGCATAGTGAAGAGTACTGTTTGGATTGCAATAATTAATTGAAGTGTGTTTACGTTGCAGGCCTGATTATAAGGTCTATTGCTACAATCTCTATTGTAATGTCATATTCATTGTGGATATCCTGAAAACCAGACTGGCTAGTGGGTACTCCTGGGTGACTTGAGAAATACTGATCCAGATGGTGAAATACAAATAAGGAAGACTAAAAAGTCTGTCCAGGATTAGGAAAGGTATCTTGTAGGTAGTCACACTTTGCAGCTGGCAGATAAGATGCATCCTTAGAAGTACATACCAAAATAACTGGGGAGAATGGATTGGCTTTCTGTCCATTTTCTGCCATAACCTACTATGTTATGCAAAATATTCCTGTATGTCAAAAAAAAAAAAAAACGTGATGATGCCCTCTACTAATGACTAAAACTTGCACTTCGAACTGTCTTGGACTACAGTACATCCTAGTATATTTTTAATGTTCATATATATAAAGACAAATCAACTACTGAGTGGAAAATAACCTTTTACTATCAGTGATGCCTTGGAGTTTAAGTTGCGAGCAGTGAAGACTACTTCTCCAGAATCACTTGAAACAACTTTCTTGATGTTGAGAGTGTATTTTCGGCCCTTATTAAAGATCTCAAATCGGCCACCGCTATTCACTTTCTGCCCGTTCACCATCCAGTAATAATCATCAATGCTTTCATGTGACAAGATGCACTCAAAGGCACAGCTCTCCCCTTCTTTGGCTTCTGTACTCTTCAGGCGTTTTGTGATGCCAATATTTAGCTCTGCAAAAACGAAAAGCAGATGATGCAGTTTTACAGGTAATAAAGGAAAAGAAAGCATAAAATCTATCAATGTCACATTTTCATAACTGTCAAGCTTTGGCCTTCTGACGCTCAGATTATTTTTCACTGAAAAAATAATTTCTCTCTTTCATCTATAATAAGTTATAAAGGAACTTATTATAGGAACACCAGGCCTAACAGTCAAAGCAAGTTATGCAATTGCCAGCATGTGGCGAATGCATAACTCGTTTATGTGTGTATTTTAGTGCTTAATTGGATAAACTGGCTAAACGGACAAATCTTATCTGTAGAAGAAAGGGATGGCATTGAGGAGGGGCAAAGGCAGAGCCAGCACACATATATATATATATATATATTAGCAAGGCCAGGCCGACCAAATATCAGGCCCACTCTTTCTAACAGCATATACTAAAATAATAATAATTTAAGGGACTTGGGGGTGCTATGGGATGAGGAAGATTGAGGCCAAATATGGCAGATGACAGCCAAATTCTCTGTGGCAGCAAATCTGTCCGAAAATGCGTACAAGCTTCTCTTAAGGTAGTATTTGACACCTGAGAGACTTTGTAAAACATAGATTCTGAATATGGATAGCTGCTGGAGGAAGTGTGGGAAGAAAGGGCATTTCTTTCATATGTGGTGGGAGTGTCCGGTGGTAAACAGGTACTGAAAGGAGGCAATAGGTTGGATGGAGGAAATTTTGGGAGTAACTCTGCCACAGTTTACTTATTGCATAAACTAGACAGAGCAAATCTAGTAAAGCAGGAGGGCTTGTTTTGGCACCTAGTAATGGCTACCAGTTGTGAAATAGCAGCTAATTGGAATAAGGAGGTGCTTCTGGGGCAAAGGAGTTGGGGAGAGTAGAGTGGGTGATATGTACTGTATGCATAGGCTTATAGCACTGCATAGAGGGAGGATGGTTCAAATGGAAAGGCTCTGGGATGTTTTATGGGTGTGGTTGGAAAGGAGAAGAGGGTAAATCTAGGAGGGTTGGGGGGGTGATTTAGGGGGGTGGAGGTAGGGGAAGTGAGAGAGTTCTTTGGGGTTTGTAAGTATATGCACTGAAGTTGAAGTAAATGTATAGCAGATGTTTGTTAACATGCTTTAAAATTCAATAAAAATTTTAAAAATTAAACAAAAAGGATCATAATAATAATTTTAATTAATTAAAAAAGACCTCCTTTGTGTTTCATTGGGTTACTCTATCTATATCCAAACATACAGCAAGTTTTAGTCAAGCCTCCCGTCTAGACAAATGGGCACTGTTTTCTGAAAAAGAAAGAGGATCACTAATAACTGTGAAAAGGAATTTATATATTTATTTGAATATTTTTATCTCCTTTTTGAAGAAATTGATCCACAGCAGTGCACAAGTGTTAACTGGACAAAAGCAATTTGCAATTATAGCAACAACATAACCATAATAAAACACTAAAATATCAATAAACATCTCCTTGGATGAAGGCTGTGACATCAAGGACCTTGAACAGGAAATTGTATATAAATATCTCGAAGTAGAAGAAGGAATGACACTCAAGCAGAAATTACTGAAAGAAAAGATCAGTAAAGAATACTACAGGAGATTAAAATCATTAATGAAAAGTGCTTTAACATCACCGAATAAGATACAAGCCATCAATCAGCTGGCAATTCCTGTACTTTCTACTTTCATACAGCTTTGGAGATGTGGACTGGCCTCTTAAAGATCTTGAAAAACTGGATGTGTGAACATGAAAACTCCTCCATGCCCGTGAAGTGATTTACAAAAATCAATGTATGCCAAGACTGTACATCCCTAGAGCTGAAGGAGGGCTAGGACTCAGAGATTGATTACATATACAGAGCTACTATTATAGGCCTCCAGGCCTACTTAACTGCATCCTCGGATCCAAATACACAAAAATTGTTGAAATATGAGAGTAAACTTCCAGAATCTGTCTCCATCATCAAACTTGGACAAACGTTCTGACAACTAGAAGCAATGAATGAAAATCGACAAGCATGCACAGGGAAGACAGGAACAGAATTCGCAAAACAAGAGAAAATTTCTTCAAGAAATTATATCAACAAAGGAAAGACAAGTGGCAGATGCACAAATAGAATGGGAAATAACGAGTGTTACTCCAGAAACCCTTTGTCGATCAAAAACGGACTCATGAATGGTTAAGGAGGGGTGAACTGAAACCGAAGGTGATGATAGGTTGATAGTTGCAGCCCAGGATAGCCGCTTATGGGCAAGATGGTTTACGGCGAGCATTGAAAAAACTGGTAATACAAACATGTGTTGATTCTATAAGAAAGACCTGGAAACGGAGACTCACCTCATTGCTGGCTGTGAAGTTCTGATGACAGAAATGTTCTATACAGAAAGACATAATAAAGTAGCGCGCTTCATCCACTGGAAACTCTGTAAACACGAACCCCTTATTTTCGAAGGGCACCTACACGGGTAGTGCCCTTCAAAAATCCCAGACAAGTCCCTAATGTGCCCGGATGCTGTGTGGGTAGCATCGGGGCATGTTAGGGACATTCCAGGGAGGAGTGGAAGTGGAGGAAAGGGCTACACGGGTAGCAGCAGTTTTTAATGCTACCTGCGTAGCCCTCTGTGCCTTAAAAATAAACAAAAAATACCAAAAATACCCAAATTACCAATATACCCCTTCCCAAAATAACAAAACTAATCAATTCTCATTTGTCGGATAAGGCCAAGGGAGGTTAGAAAGTGCACTAACCACTCCAGATGGCCTCATCCATTTTATTAAAGTAGTGAAATCATTATCTAAAAAACTTAACTTCTCAAGGTATCAATGAAAATATACGCAGACCATCAACACAGTCCATCATGAAGACAACACGACGTGCACGTTTCGGAACAAATCCTTTATCAAGTGCAAAAAGTCATTCATCTGTAGTAACTGCCAAAAAAACGCCGAGCTTTTAACTCGGACTTCATCACCGGAAGAGATGTTATCATTGGCTAACAATGCCCATCAATCAGAACAACAATCCAATCAGTCAGCAGGGAGACTCCATACAACCGGGGGAACCCCAACCACGTCATGGAAAAAGATCAATCAAAGAGACTGGTCCATTCAATTTCCCTATTAAGATCATCAGGGGTCACAGTGTTTAGTCGGAAAATCCAAGATTGTTCACTCCGTTGTAGCTGGGCCATACGATCACCACCCCGGGGATGGCAGGGGACATGGTCTATAATAGTCCAGTGTAGATGTGAAAATTCATGAACCCGTTGCAGACAGTGTTGCACATTAGGAGCAGTAGACACTTGGTTAGGGACCCGAGAGGCATGCTCACATAAACGGGTTCTCATACTTTGAGTTGTACGTCCAACATATAGCAAGGGGCAAGGGCACTGCAAAAGATAGACCACAAATGAGGAACCACAGTTGGTATCCCACCGACGATGATAGGTTTTCCCCGTCCC
Organism: Ichthyophis bannanicus; assembly: GCA_033557465.1. Taxonomy (NCBI): domain Eukaryota; kingdom Metazoa; phylum Chordata; class Amphibia; order Gymnophiona; family Ichthyophiidae; genus Ichthyophis; species Ichthyophis bannanicus. The sequence goes on from CM066031.1 coordinate 226,479,148, forward strand.
CGAGTGACGCCAGTCAATTCCTTGAAGAGTTGTAGTACAATAATTACAAGCACCACAGCAAACATGCCCAATTGGCTGAAAAGGGGGTGTTGGAAGGCAGTCAGACAGTGGAGTAGAGCGGACCACCAAATCGCGTAAATTAGCCCCCGAGTAAATGCAGTACGCAAGGGCTTATTAAAACAAGGATGTACTCACAACATATGCCAATGCTTCTTCAATAATTTGACAACTGCAGGACTCAAGGTAGTAAACGGCAAGATGCCCACCATAGCCGCAGAAGGGTCAGTTGTAGGATCACTGCCCGAAGGCTCACCCAGAAGCCAATCACGATAAACGTATAATGCATGAAGAGAAGCCTTACGAACTATCAAATAGGGGTAACCACGCGATAACAGCCGCCTACTAAGATCTTCGGCATTACATCTAAAGTCCCCCACTAATGAACAAAGGCGGCGAAGGTACAAAAATTGTCCAAAGGGTAAACCCCTACGTAAGGGTCCAGGGTGAAAACTATTATAGTGTAACAAACTACTACGCTGAACCGATTTTCAAAACAATGTTGTACTGAAACCCTCGTCCCCTTTAAGAATAAGCATATCAAGAAATTCGATATGATGTGTAGCAACATGCACCGTAAATGTCAAATTTGATTTTTGGACATTTAGCCAGGAAAGGAATGCCTCTAGTTCCTGCCGATTCCCATTCCAAAGAAAAAAGACATCATCCAAAAAGCGTTTCCAGAACACAATGTGCTCAAAATAGGCCAAAGTGTACAAAATTTGTTCTTCAAAGTCAGCCATATAGAGGGTGGCGAGTGACGGCGCCACCGATGCCCCCATGGCGATGCCAAATATCTGTTGGTAAAACTTGCCATCCGACAAAAAATAATTAGATTTCAAAACTAAACCCATCAAATCTACAAGAAAATGATGCGGAAGTTGCAAAGGGGCAAATTGAAAAAGGTGCTGTAGCAAATCCAAAGCTTCATCCTGATTGATATTAGTATATAGTGCTGCAACATCAAGAGTTACCATCAACAAACCACATATCGAGGGCAGAACAGTTGCAAGCTGTTGCATGAAATGAGCGGAATCACGCACATAAGATTTAACTAGTAAACAAGGCTTTTCTTGGCCTATCTTTAAGGTGCAGAGGCTATGCGGGTAGCATTGAAAATCACTGCTACCCGTTTAGCCTCTGTGGCTGCTGGGGTGTCCAGGCTAACCCAGATTTTCACTTCCACCGCCATGGAAGTGAAAATCTGGGTTAAGGGGGTCGGCAGGCAGGCTATGCACCGCCATGGCACATAGCCTGACTAACTCAAAATCGGGCCCTACAACATCACTGTGCCCGAAAAGCAATGGGATCATGACCCTAAGAGAATTACAGAGACTGAGGAGGTTATGACCACTTGGGATACTCCTATTCCAACCAATAAAATGCTGGATGCGAGGAAGCTGGATATAATGGTTAAGAAGAAAAGCACCAGAACGGTGTCAGTTCCAAGGAACTACTCTGTAAATCGCGTGGAGAGACAGAAGATCCTTAAATACCAGAAAATGCAGTCAGACTAAGAAAATGTGTCAGAAAAACAAAAATATTTCCCATCGTGTTAGGTGCTACAGGCTTGATAAAGAATTTCCAAGCACATCTTGACAAACTACCTATACATGTTACATCTTACGAACTCCAGCAGAAGGCTCTCTTTGGCACAATGCAAGTACTACGCTGAGCCTTAGCAGTAAATTTGAGACTGAGATCATACTTCCCATGCCCTGGCTTAGAAGTGAGGTTCACACCTGTCCTGGTATGCACAAAACAAACCCATTTGGAGAAACTGCCCATGAAATTAGACCTTACCAGCTAATTTTCTTTCTTTGAGGCTCTACAGTCCAGTCCAGATGCATGGGTTATGTCCCATCACCAGCAGCTGGAGAGTGAGCATCAAAGTTTTGATGCTGTCACAGTATAAGGACTCTGTGCACGCCCTCAATCACCAGTATTCTACTGACAAAGCAGACTCCAACAAAGAAACGTCATATTAATTTGCAAAAAACATTTTCATCATTTGAACATGACAGCAACTAACAGTGTTGTAGCAAAATCAGAGAAAACAAAAGCGCAGACGTTAATAATGCACATTTCCCAGAGCTGACATATTCCAGTTAATAAATTCAAAATAAAGAGATATCTTTCTACCTTTTGTGCATTTTTTTTCAGTTGCAATTGCTCCAGCCACTTTCTTCTGGTTTCTTCGTGTCTTTTGCTAACTCTCCATTGTCTGCTGTCCATTTGTCCTTTCTTCTCTCTTCTAGTTTTTTTTCCATTCTCTCTCAACATCTGCTTTAACATACTAATCTTTCTCCTTTTGCTCTTTCCTCATTCCTATTTCATCCACTCAAATTTTACCCCTCCATCCTCAATCCCCACTTACTCTCCCAATACCCAGCCAATTGTAGATTTTTCTTCCCTACCACACAAAATATTTTCCCCTCTCCATTTCACTCCCCCAGCCCCATCCCATTCTAATCCTCCCCCAACATCAGCTCCCTTCTAGTTCCAGCCCCACCCAGCATCCGCTCTGTTCTAGGCCCCGCATCAGCCCATTTCCAGTCCCAGCTCCCCCATCCATTTCAAGTCCTATCCGAGTCCCTCCATCAGCTCATTTCCAATCCCAGCCCCACCATCAGCCCATGTCAAATCCTAGCTCCCCTCCACTCAACCCGTTTCCATTCCAAGCCCCCGTATCCATCAGCTATTTGCAGTTCAAGCCTCCCCTTCCACTCAGCCCTTTTCCAGTCCTAAGCCCCCCCATCAGCCCACTTCCCATCCTAACCCCCCTATCGCCCCATTTTCAGTCTTAGCCCCCCATAGCCCATTACCAGTCGTAATCTCCGATCAGCCCACAGCCCATTACCAGTCCTAACCCCATCCGCCCATTTCCAGTCCTAACCCCCCCCCCATCAGCCCATTTCCAGTCCTAACCCCCCATCTCCCCATTTTCAGTGTTAGCCCCCCCATAGCCTAACCATGGACTGCCCGAAGAACAAACCAGTCGGTACTAGAAGAGATCAAACCTAAGCTCTCTTTAGAAGCTCAGATGACAAGACTTCGACTTTCATACTTCGGACACATCATGCGAAGAGAGAGATCATTAGAGAAAGACATCATGCTTGGCAAGATAGAAGGTCAACGCAAAAGAGGAAGGCCAGCAATGAGATGGATTGCTACAATAACAGCAGCTACGGGTACCAGTCTGTCAACAATGAGCCACCTGACTGAAGACCGAACACAATTTAGGATAGCTATCCAGAGGGTCGCCATGAGTCGACTCCGACTCGACGGCACTTAACAACAACAACAGCCTAACCCCCCCATAGCCTAACGCCCCCCATCACTCCATTTTCAGTTTTAGCCTGCCCCCCCATAGCCCATTACCAGTCCTAACCCCCCATCAGCCCATAGCAAGTCCTAACCCCCCTCCCCCCCATCAGCAAAATTAAACAAAAAAAAAAAAGCTGGCTGCTGCCGCTGCCGCTGTGGCAGCTGCAGGATCGAGTGTCTGCGGGGCCCCCTCTGCCCGGCAGAGTCCTCCCTCCCTGCATCACCTCCCTCTCACGCTGGCTTTCAGAGCCACAAAGGGAGAGTTTCTCCCTCGTGGCTCTGTTAAGCCCGCTGGGGCTGATGGGAAACAGGCATTTCCTGTTTCCCATCAGCCCCGGGCCCCGGCAGGCTTAAAAGAGCCGCAAAAAGGAAACTCTCCCTTCGCGGCTCTGAAAGCCAGCACGAGAGGGAGGTGATGCAGGGAGGGAGGACTCTGCCAGGCAGGGGGGGCCCCGTGGACACTCGATCCTGCCGCTGCTACGGTGGCAGCGGCAGCAGCCAGCTTTTTTTTTTTTTTTAATTTACCTATGCAGAATGTTCTTTGCGCGGGGCCCTGGGCAAAAAACATTCTTGCTCAATGGACGGGCCGGCCCTGCATATGACTGAACATTTTGACAGTAATTTTATAAAGGTCACCTAGGTTATGGGGTGTTTCAACACATGCAGATTGCGTCTGTTTTATAAAGATATGCAGGTACCTACTTTTCTTTATAAATAGGGGTTTGAGTCATAAGATAAGCAGGGAAAACCTAAGTGTGAGCACTTATGCCAGGCCAAGGCTTGATGTAAATGCTCATGCCTAGATTTGTAAAGAACGTGCATAACCTATAATATTTTGTGTGTGTAAATCTCCAACCGACCCCTCTGTGAGAAACAGTATTTGAGCTTATACTCCTAGATAGAGAATCAAGTTGGTTCTGTTGAATGAAGTGAATTTAAAACAAAGATTTACAGTAAAGCACAGTTACTTACCTGTAACAGGTGATCTCTGGGAACAGCAGGAATTAGTCCTCACATATGGGTACGTCGGTACTGACGGAGCCTGCGCGGGAATGCTCCCCAGCTTCCCAGAAAGGAAAGCTTTTGGGGCCTCCCACAGCGCATGCGCGCTGCCTTCTCGCCTTCCTGACCAACTCTCCTCAGTTCGAGTTTAAAGCTGAGACAATAGAGAGAGGAAAGGAAAGAGAGAGATAGATACAACTCCTAGGGGAGGTGGGTGGGTTGTGAGGACTAATTCCTGCTGTTCCCAGAGATCACCTGTTACAGGTAAGTAACTGTGCTATCTCCAGGAACAAGCAGGAATGAGTCCTCACATATGGGGACTCCCTAGCTAAGATGCCCGGGAGATCCCCCCAAGGGTATGAGACCCTGAAGGATTCCTCGTCTTCCTATGGATCTCAGGCATCCATTCAGGGAAGGTGGGAGGAGCTGTTTAAGAATGGAACAGGTGTCTGAGGACAGCCTGACCAAACAAGGCATCACGGCGGGAGTCCTTGTCCAAACAGTAATGGGCTGTGAAGGTATGAACCAAGGCCCAGGTGGCTGCTCGACAGATCTGATCAATGGACACAGAATGAAGATGAGCCATAGAGGTGGCCATGGCTCTCACATTGTGAGCTGTGACATGGCCCTCCAGAGAAAGGTTCTTACTCTGGTAAGCAAAAGAGATACACTGAGCAATCCAATTAGACAGTGTTCTTTTAGAGACTGGAAGTCCTAAATGGGAAGGATCAAAAGCAACAAAAAGCTGAGAAGACTTTTGATGTTGCTGTGTCCTGTGGAGGTAAAAGGCAAGAGCTCTTTTACAATCTAGAGTATGAAGGTTCCTCTCTGCACTGGATGCATGAGGAGCTGGAAAAAAGACAGGTAAATATGCCTCTTGATTAAGATGAAAAGGGGAGACCACTTTAGGCATAAAGTGGGGATTGGTCCTAAGGACCACCTTATCATGATGGAACCTTGTATAAGGTGGATTAGCCACTAGGGCTTGCAGTTCACTGATACGGCGAGCTGAAGTGACTGCAATAAGGAAAATAACCTTCCAGGAAAGAAATTTCAAGGAGGTGGTGGCTAAGGGTTCAAAAGGTGGCTTCATAAGCTGACCAAGAACCAAGTCCCATGCTACCGGAAGAGGTCGAATGGGAGGTTTAGTTAAAGTTAGGCCTCTCATGAATCTTGCAATAAGAGGATGAGAGGAAACAGGTTGTCCATTTATAGGCTTAAGGGATGCTGCAATAGCACTTAAATGGACCCTTACTGAATTTGTCTTCAGGCCTGCATTGGAGAGATGCAGGAGATATTCTAATAGAGAATTCAGAGGAAGTGCCAGAGGGTCAAGACCCTTTTGAGCACACCAAATGGAAAATCTTTTCCATTTAAAAGCATAGGAACGCCTAGTGCAGTGTTTCCCAACCGGTGTGCCGCGGCACTAAGGGGTGCCGTGAGATCTTTTGAGGGTGCCGCCAAAATTTCGGGGAAAAAATTGCACTAACGTCATTCTCTCTTGGCGGGAGAGGGGGAGGGAGGGAGGGGACTACCGAGATAGCGGAGAGTCCTTCTCCACCCCACCTCACCCCACCCGTTCCTCAGTGAGGGTTGTGGATTGACGCGTATAACACACGTACAGGACAGGGCGCACAGCGAGTCGCCAGTCGCCACTCGCCAGCATGCCTCAGTACTGATTGGTGACTCAAAGGAGGCAGAAGGTATTGTATTAAGCAGCACATGCACGAGTGCACGTAAATTTGTGATCAAGTGCAATTCTTGTGATAAGCTAAAACTGTGTTTGTCGCTCTCTACTTAACTATCAGAAACTAATTTAAGCCTCTGTGATGTTTTCCTTTTTTTCAGAATACATCTTATCTGACAGCGTCGAAAAAGAAGGATGGATAAGTTCGTAGTGAGGAAGCGAAAAGTACAGGCGGATGAATCTCCAGACCAAATGGTGGCTTCCAGTATTGGTACTGCTTCGAAGTACTACACTGAAGGTGTTCCTGCTCCATCTGAATCAAATTGCGAAAAGGGGAAACACGCATCTCTCTCGAAGAAAAGGACATATATTGATGCCTATTTAGCATATGGTTTTACTTCAAACAATGATGAAGATAATCCGCGTCCTGTGTGTTTCGTTTGTGGAGCTACACTCAGCAATGAGGCCATGGTACCTAGTAAGCTCAAGCGGCACCTCAATAGCAAACACCCTTTTGTGTCACAGAAGGACATAGCATATTTTTCTCGTATGTTAGAAGGGCAAAGTAAGGCGGCTACTAAAATGGTCAAGAAGGTAACAGTAGCTGACACTGCTCTTGAAGCTTCCTTCAGAGTAGCAGAGCTGATAGCAAAGAAAATGAAGCCTCATACAACTGGTGAAGAAATCATTGGCCCTGCATGCAACATAATTGTAGAAACAATGCTTGGCAAAGAAGCTCAGGAACAGATTTCGAAAGTACCTCTTTCCAACAACACAATCAGCCGTAGGATATCTGAAATGTCAACAGATATTAATGAAGAAGTTGTGAAGCAGATAAAATTGAAAAGAAAATTCGCATTGCAGGTAGATGAGAGTACTGACATAGCTGGAAAATGCCAACTGCTTGGGTTTTGCAAATTCATTGACAAGGATATTGTGGAACAGTTTATGTTTTGCAAAGAGTTACAGACTACAACTACTGGAGAGGATATCTTTGCATCTGTAAATTCGTACCTCACTGAACATGGTCTTTCATGGAATTACTGTTGTGGCATATGTACTGATGGTGCACCGTCGATGATAGGGAAGTACAAAGGCTTCATCACCAGGGCATTGAAAGAAAATCCATCTATAACTACAACTCACTGCTTCCTACACAGAGAGGCTTTAGTAGCCAAGACGTGTGGAGAAGAGTTAACTGAGGTTTTAAACCAGGCTGTCAAGATGGTTAATTTAATCAAATCCAGGCCACTGCAAAATAGAGTTTTTCAAAAGATGTGTCAAGAAATGGGTGCGAATCATATTTCACTGATTTTGCATACTGACATAAGGGGTTATCAAGAGGTCGTGTACTGAACCGCGTTCTTGAACTCAAAGAAGAATTAAAAGCGTTTTTCCGAGAGGAGAGACATGATATATTCATAAAGCTGCTTGAAAATCATACTTGGTGTTTGAAGCTGTCATATTTGGCAGACATTTTCATGAAGCTGAATGAACTAAATCTCTCAATGCAAGGAAGACTTGAGGGAATTGTAACATCAGTTAACAAGATGAAAGGTTTCCAGAGAAAGCTGAAATCATGGAAGTCGGCTGTTCAGAGAGACGATGTGTCAAACTTCCCTTCTCTTCAACAAGCAGGATATAACGGCTTTGGAACTGTAAAAAATCTGATTGTTAATCACTTGGAACAGCTGAGAGAAGCAGTTGATAAGTATTTTCCATCGCTGTCTACAGAAAAACTAGAATGGATTGTATCACCCTTCGAACTGGCTGACATGGCTGAAGAGCTGGACTTCACGGCAATAGAACGTGACGAATTTCTTGATATGTCTTCTGATTCAACACTGAAAGTCAAATTTGAGAAGAGTGACGTGACACTGGCAGCTTTTTGGCATGCAACATTGGGGGAATACCCTAATTTGGGTCAGAAAGCTATTTCTCTACTTTTGCCCTTCTCCACATCGTATCTGTGCGAGCAGGCATTTTCTGCCATGGCTACAATAAAATCGAAACAAAGAAATAGGCTTCTTTCACTTGAGGACGATATGCGGGTGGCATTGTCAACAATAAGACCTGATATCAAGAGTTTGTGTTCCAAGCATCAATCACAAGTTTCACACTGAGTATACATGCATGGTGCACTGTGGTCTATTTGTGTGTTTGTCTTGTATCATAGTGTAACACTGTAACTACTTGAATACATTGTGCAACTACAGTAAAACTTGTCACAATTACATATTTGTATCGTAATACTATTTTTTTTATTAAGGCAGAATCAGTGTAAACAGTATTCTCATATCATCTAGGACTAGGTATAAGGTGTTGTTGCATGCAAACTCTCGAAATGAAACAAATAAATAAATAATAATAAAAAAGCTACGGAGATTTTAAATATCTATTTCCTTATAAGGGTGCCGGGAACTTTTGAAAGGCTTTCCAAGGGTGCCTCAAACAAGAAAAGGTTGGGAACCACTGGCCTAGTGGAAGGTTTCCTGGAAGCATGAAGGATATCCTTCACTTGCTGCGAAAGATTGAAGTCTTGAAGGTCTAGGCCTTCAGTAACCAAGCTCTGAGGTGAAGGGACTTGGGGTTTGGATGCCACAAAGTCCCCTCCTCCTGAGACAGAAGGTCTGGAGCAGCTCCCAAGTCCAGGGAGGGGGCTTGGGAGAGATGCAGAAGTAGAGGGTACCACACTTGGTGTGGCCAACATGGAGCTATGAGGATCATGGATCCTTGATCCCTCTGGAGTTTGAACAGAGTCTTGGGAATCAAAGGAATGGGTGGGAAGGCATACAGGAAGTCCTGACCCCAATGAAGGAGGAAGGCGTCCTTGGCCTGAACTCCCTGACACGGAATTCTGGAACAGAACCGGGGAAGTTTGGCATTCCACGGACTTGCAAATAGGTCTATGTCCGGGGTACCCCATTCCTGAAAGATTCTGAGTACCTGATCCATGTGCAGGGACCATTCGTGTGGAAGCAGAACTCGACTGAGTCTGTCTGCCCAAGAGTTTTGAACTCCTGGGAGATATACTGCCAGGAGATGGATTTGATGCTCTCTGGCGAAGGCCCATAATCTTAGAGCTTCGTTGCAAAGCGACAGAGAGCCAGTTCCTCCTTGTTTATGTAAAACATGGCTACCTGATTGTCTGTTTGGATGAGGACTGTCTGGTAGCTGAGGAGGGTATGGAAGACCTTGAGAGCTAGGAACACTGCTCGAAGTTCCAAGAGGTTGATATGAAGGGAGGTCTCCTGTGGGGACCAAGTGCCTTGGGTGGATAGGTCCTGTAGATGAGCTCCCCAATCTGTTTGGGAGGCATCTGTTGTGAGGATTGCTTGGGGCAACAAAGGTTGGAAGGGGGACCCCAGCAACAGATTTTGAGTGGACATCCACCATTGGAGAGACCAAAAGAGACGTTTGGAGGTTGCTATTTGGTCTGAGAGAGCTCCTGATGCTTGAGTCCACTGGGTGGACAAAGTCCATTGAGCTGCTCTCATATGTAGGCGAGCATAAGGCACCACATGTACTGTGGAAGCCATGTGGCCTAGTAGCTGTAGCATCTCCCTGGCAGTCAAGTGGCTTCTGGACTGAGTCTGGGAGGCTAAGTGCACTAGACGTTGGCAACGGGCCTGAGGAAGGTAGGCCCTTGCAGTGGTGGTATCTAACCAGGCCCCTATGAATTCCAGGGACTGAGTAGGGGTGAGTTGAGACTTTGGCAGATTGATCACAAGTCCCAGATACTGTAGAATGCGTCTGGTGCGGTCCAAGGAAGTCTGGGCCTCGGACTGAGATGGAGCTCGGATGAGCCAGTCGCCCAGGTATGGGAAGACAAAAATCCCCAGGGCGCGTAGAAATGCAGCCACTATTGCCATGCATTTGGTGAACACTCTTGGAGCAGAGGCTAGACCGAAGGGAAGTACTCTGTATTGGTAATGTTTTCCCTGGAACAGAAACCGTAGGAATTTTCTGTGGGATGGATGGATGAGTATATGTGTGTACGCATCCTTGAGATCTAGAGAACAAAGCCAATCCTGACTCTGCAGGTATGGAAGGAGAGTACCTAGAGAAAGCATCTTGAATTTCTCCTTGCATAGGAATTTGTTCAATTCTCTGAGATCTAGAATGGGTCTGTACCCCCCTTGTTTTCTTTGGAATGAGAAAATAAGGGGAGTAAAACCCTGACCCCTGTTGAAGAAGAGGAACCTCTTCTATTGCCCTTTGGGCGAGAAGGGTGGTCACCTCCTGACCCAAAAGGTCCAGGAGAGATGGGGGAGAATTGAAACGTCTCACCATGGTATGGGGAGGAAGGCTGGAGAAATGTAGTTTGTAGCCCTCTCTGATGATAGAGAGGGTCCACTGTTCTGATGTGACTTGCTCCCATCTGGGAGCAAAATGAGTTAACCTTCCTGGAATGGTGAGAGGCTCTGGTTGTTGTAGAGCCAGAAAGGTTAAGTTCTCTAGTATTAAGTCAAAAACCCTGAGGGGGTTGGGACTGCTGGGCTGTAGTAGTCCCTGCAGGTTTTGCCCTGGCCTGTTTAGATTGCTGACGCTTAGGAGCAAAGCGATTTGTAGAAGATTGTTGGCCAGTATTTGTAGAAAATCTGGCCTTCTTATAGAAAAGCTTCTTAAAAGATTTTTTCTTGGCAGGGGTAGAGGTAGACTTAGAAAGTCTATCTAAGGCAGCATTTTCTGCGTCCATTTGAGTGGCTTTGATTTGCCACTCCTTTCCAAACAGATTTTCACCTGTACAGGGCAGATTTCCCAAGCCATCCTGGACCCAGGGTTCTAGGTCAGAAGCCTGGAGCCAAGCAATTCTGCGAGCAGCTATAGCAATGCCTGAGGCTCTGCTAGCACCTTCAAAGGAGTCAAAAGCTGCTCTGTTGGAAAATTTTGAAACATCTTGGGTATGCTTTAGCAAAAGAAGGAACTCCTCCTGTCTATCCTCTGGGATAAAGGGGAGAAAATTGCGCAGCTTTAGTGCATTCTCCTTCAGGAACATGCCCATATAAAGGCTGTATGAATTGATTCTGGCAATAAGCATACTGGCTTGGAAGATTTTCCTACCAAAAGCATCCAAAGTCCTACATTCTCTTCCTGGAGGAGTTGAAGAGTGTCTTTTGGTACTCTTTATCCTTTTCATTGCTGACTGCACCACAATAGAGTGGTGAGGGAGCTGAGTTTTTTGAAAACCAGGAGAAGGAGGGACACGATACATGGTGTCCAAACGACGAGAATGTGGAGATAGAGTGAAAGGAGTCTCCCATAAGTCCATCATATGTTCTTGAAGAATTTCATGAATGGACAAGGTGACTGCCTCTTTGGGAACCTTAGGGTATCCCAAAATATCTAATTTTTTTGCTCTAGGTTCTTTTTCAGAGGTTACTGAAATAGAAAGTCCTTTAGCTACTTCAATGATGAAGTCTTGAAAGGACAAATCCTCTGGAGGAGACATTCTCCTCTTTGGAGAAGAGGGCTCCTCAGGAAGAGTAAGAGATACTGCAGGAGAGTCATCTGATGAATCAGAATCATCAGAAGACTCGAAGTATCGTCTGTTGGCTTCCAGGGATCGATAAGCGTATCGACCGTTATCAACATCGGGCGTACCCGGAACCGGATCGGTATCGGGAAAAGCCCCGGAACCGGGAATAGGAACCGGTATCCTGGTCGATGTGGATGCCCTGGGTACCGGTATCGGTTGTGGTACCGGAACCGGAGTCGGTACCGCTTGCTGCGGTACCGTGGGCGTCGCAGCCTTAATAAAAGCCAACTGGTGTAAAACAAACATGGAAATTAATTTTAGCAAAACAGAGGCGTTATTTATTTCTCGTAACCATAATTTTGCGCATCCTCCTGACATCAAAATAGATAACTCAACTATTCCTATTAAATCAGAAGTGAAATATCTTGGAGTTACTCTGGATAATGAGTTGAATCTCAGATCACACATAAATAAGACAATTAAAAGCGCTTATTACAGAATGAAGCTCATCAAAAGACTAAGGCCACTTCTTGATACTGTTCACTTCAGAAATGTTTGTCAAGCATTGATTACTCCATTACTTGACTTCTGTAATCCAATATATCTGGGTTTATCTAAGCAAGCACTTAAGCCTTTACAACTGGCGCAGAATACTGCTGCACATATAATTTTTGGTCTATCAAGTAGAGAACATATAACGCCCATCTTGAAAGAGCTTCACTGGTTACCTATAGCTTCACGTGTAAAATATAAAACTATAATTTATATTTTCAAGATAAAACAACAATATTCTGCAGAAAGCCTGACATATCTCATACAGTCAGATATTAGCAACAGACCTAGAAGAAGAGGATCTGACAACAGAATCAGCTTATCAAATGATGTCAGAAAAACATGTAAAGACACCTCTGAAAGGGCTTTCTCTTTTGCTGCACCTTCCATCTGGAACTCTCTACCTAATGAGCTGAGAGCAGCTCAGGACATCAATGACTTTAGAAAGCAACTGAAAACATCTTTGTTTATAGAACACTACGGTCATGCAATTAACTAACTTAATTTGTCTGGAATGTAAATCATATACATATTGTATAATAGCTCACATTATAGTATAGCTCACTATGTAGATAATGCAACTCACTCTAACACATTATACCATAACTTTAACTTTTATTTCTTTACATTTTCTCACTAATACTCTTAATATCTTTGTTTGTAAGACCGCTTTGATTGTATGATAAGGCGGTATAGAAATCCAATTAAATAAATAAATAAATAAATAATGGCATGATGCATGGATTGAACAGTATGATCCATAGACGCCACGACTGCCTGGATGTCGGTACCGGAAGAGTGTGCCGGTACCCCAGAGCAGTCCAACAGGTGATCAGTCGAGGCCGTGCCATCGATGTCAACCTGTAACCCCATAGGAAGAGCTTTGGAAGCCGGAGCTTCCCACCGGGGTTGTTTGGCTGGGGCAGGGTCCTCAGGGTCAAGCCCGGGGGCATCTCGATACATAGAGGGAGATTTGCCCTTTGAGGACCTGCCGGAAGAATGTTTGGTTACCTGAGATCCATCAGGAGAGGAAGACCTGGATGATGTCGATGCTGGAGTATCTGTGGAAAACAGCATATGAAACTTGGCTTGTCGGTTCTGTAAGCCTCGTTTAGACATCAGAGAGCAGGACTGGCAATCCGGGATGGAGTGGTCAGGCCCCCAACATTTAAGACACCATTCATGGGTGTCAGTAACTGAGATGGTACCGCTACACTTGGTGCATTTTTTAAAACCAGAGGCTGGTTTCTCCATGAGGGAGAATTTTCTCTAGGCCTAGAGGCCTAAGAGGAAAATACACCAAGTGGGTAAAAGAAGATTTTTTTTTTTTTTTTAAAAGAAAAGTAAAGAAAAAGACCGGCGGTACCGGTCCGGAGTCAGGGAAGGCAGACACGCGACCAAAGAAACAAATTAAAATAAGAACTTCTTCAGCGGTGACAGGAACACGACCTGCTGGCCCCGCGGAAAAAGAAGAACTGAGGAGAGTTGGTCAGGAAGGCGGGAAGGCAGCGCGCATGCGCTGTGGGAGGCCCCGAAAGCTTTCCTTTCTGGGAAGCTGGGGAGCTTTCCCGCGCAGGCTCCGTCGGTACCGACGTACCCATATGTGAGGACTCATTCCTGCTTGTTCCTGGAGATGCATGACAATCATGGAGCTTCCTACATGACTCTAGGATAAATACATGCAAAGGTACAGACTTGGGAGAAGCCTGTAAGAAAACTTCAGTCTGTGTGAATATCTGAAGATCTGGAAGATGAACATGAAGCAACCAAATTAATGGCATCTGGCAATGAATATCCAGGTTTGCCAGAAAACAAAATTGCTATCCAGTCAACAGCATTATTTAGCCAGATCATAAAAAGCTAAACAGTACTTCACAAATACTAAGAATACTAGCAGGAGAGCAACTGTATGCCGACCGACCGTGCCAGCTCCAGAAGATAGCGCCGCAGCACTACCAGCACCATCGCCCCAGGAGGCCACCGGGCCGCAACAGCATTGGCTTCGGCCAGGTCAGCGCTACCAGGCAGGATCAGTGGGCCAGGTGGCAGGTGCTCATTCTCGGGTCCCTACCAGCCAGGAGATAGGCAGTAGCAGCCATAAAAAAAATCAAAGGATGGTGCTGTGGCCTGAACCCAGCCAACTACAGCTCTGAAAGCTCGCACTTACCCACCCACCCCCACCGTCATCCTGTATCGCTCCTCCACTGAAATGTGTAGCCTGTCCACTCTATACGCGTCGAGACACTGTCTGCTGAATGAGGTGTTATAAATAAATTAAATTAATAAAACCTAAGAATTATAGAAAATCCAGCTGGCTCTGCAATCACTGCAACGACAGCAGAGCGGAATGATGGACTCTGCATGTGGCTGATCTCAATGACCAAACGATTGCTCTTGGACAGACTGAGTACTGCACCACTGCATCTGAGGCCAACTGCCCTGGCACTGCCGTGCTCTGGCTCAGCACCTCTGACCTTCCTACAAGATGTGCTTCTCCCTTCTGGGCCCTGCAACTGCCTGCCTCAAGTGACAGATAGAACCAGTTAGAGACTGTCATCACCGCTGTCTACCAGGGCCTTCACCACGTGGTAGGCCTCAACAGCCTACTTGTCCATCTGCTGCCCCTGCTGTGGCCTACACCAATCAGAGAATCAGTGGCTGATCCCATAGCCTGCTTGAGAAAGAATAGCCTCCTGCCCTAATGTCTGGTACCATCATAGTTGACCTTTGGTGCCATTTTTTGAATACCAGACAACTAAATGAATCATGAGCAGTTCAGACTGCCCATGAAAAGAACATAAATTTACTGATATTTACAGAAAGAATAGCCTTCTGCCCTGAGGTCAGGTTCCGCCTATCTTGGTCTTCCAATTTTTAACTAATTTTGATTTGTTACTTAATTCTTATTTTACACATTTACCAATTTGCTTTCTTACCTCGCCTTTCTCTTTGATAGTTCCTCACTCTCTTACATAGCCGCTTCTTTAAGTTGGATTTTACCACCTTTTCTCCCAGCTGCTCCCTATCCCTTGATCTTTCCCCCACTAATCCCTCAATCATTTCTTCTCTCTTCTGCTTTCCTCTCCATCTCTTCTTATGGCTCCACATCATTTTTTCTTGCTATTATTTACACGCCCTAACCTTCTTCCCTCAAATCATCATCTTCAAACCCCCCTCCTCATCACCTTCTCTCTACCTTCCCCATTTCTTCTCCCATCTTGTCTTCCACCCTTTCTTCAGCTCTTGAACTTCACCTTTTTCTTCCTGTCATTCATCCTTCTCCTTTCTCTCTCAATAAACCTCATCCTCACTTCCGCCGATCCGTCTCCTCTCTGCCTCACACTCTTCTGCTCCTTCTATTATCTGGAGACATTAATCCTAACCTGACACCCCTAGACTTTTCCCTCACTCCCAAGACAATTCCTCTCTCAATCACACCAACCTTATTTGTGTTCCTCTCCCTTTCTCATGTGCCTTATGGAATGCTCATTCCATATCTAATAAACTCCCCTTTACTCAAGATTTCTTCATCTCTAATGCTTTCCATCTTCTAGCTCTCACTGAGACCTGGCTCCTCCCTGATGACACTGCTGCGGTCTCTGCCCTCTGTCATGGCAGCTACCAATTATCTCACACTTCTCATGCCACTGGCTGTGGTGGTGGTGTTGGGTTTCTGCTTTCTCCTTCCTGCCAAATTTCAACCCC
The DNA here is from genome assembly GCA_033557465.1 of Ichthyophis bannanicus. NCBI lineage: Eukaryota > Metazoa > Chordata > Amphibia > Gymnophiona > Ichthyophiidae > Ichthyophis > Ichthyophis bannanicus. Next base: position 226,494,957 of record CM066031.1, read on the forward strand.
TCCTTCCACTTCAGTCTCACTCCTTTTCCTCCTTTGAAGTTCATTCCATCTGCCTTTTTAATCCTTTACCTCGCCAGATAGCTGCTATTTATAGACCTCCTGACAAGTCCTCTTCTACCTTTCTCACTGACTTTGACTCATGGCTTTCCTCATTTCTAGAGCCTTCTTTCCCCTCCCTTGTTCTTGATGACTTTAATATTCATGTTGATGACTCTTCTGATCCCTTTGCTTCTAAGATCCTTTCCCTTACCTCTTCATTCGATCTCCAGCTTTGCACTTCCACCCCCACTTGTTTTTTTTCTCTAAATGTTTAACCTCGAATTTTACCTCAGTTCTTCCCTTATCTGACCATCACTTGCTAAGCTTCATTCTTCATCACTCCCCCCCCTCAATTCGCCCAGTCTCCTCCTACCTATTTAAGAATCTTCATGCTATCGACCCATCGGCTCTCTCCACTTTTGTCTCATCATCTTTTTCCTCCACCTTGTCTTCTAAGTCTGTTGATGAGGCTACAGTTTCCTATAATATTTCTTTCTCCTCCCACTCTGGATGCTCTTGCCCACAACATATCCTCTGAGGCACACTACACCTCAGCCCTGGCTGCCTTCAACTACCTGCCATCTACATTCTTTGTTCACTCAGCTGAGCATATTTGGCTCAAATCCCGCTCCCTTTCTGATTTTCTTCACTTCAAATTCATGCTTACCTCCTTCCAGTCAGCCATAGCACGCGCCAAGCAAACTACTATGTCCATCTGACTAACTCTCTTGCCTTGGACTCCTGCCATTTCTTTTCTACTCTCAACTCTCTCTTCAAGGTGCCTCTGCCTCTGACCCCTTTCTCTTTCTGCCCAAACCCTAGCTGACTATTTCCATGGCAAAGTCTACAAAATCACATTCCAATTCCTCTCTAGATACGCTTCATCCTCTTTTCCCCCTCTCCAGTACCCCTCAATCTCTGTTACCCTTACATCCTTTTCTAAGATCTCTGAAGAAAAAAACTCTCATCTTCTTTCCTCCTGTAAACTTACTACCCGTTCTTCTAATCCTATCCACACCAGTTTCCTTAATTCCATCTTCTCCTTTGTCATCCCTTCCATCTCACATATTCTCAACCTTTTGTTCTCCACTGCAACTGTCCCTGCAGCCTTCAAGCATGTCGTGGTTATACCTCTCCTCAAGAAATCTTCTCTTGACCCTCCTTGTTCTTCTAATTATTGACCCATCTCCATTCTTCCCTACATCTACAGACTTCTTGAATGCACAGTTCTCCACCGTTGTCTCGAATTTCTCTCCCCTCAAGCCCTGCTAGATCCATTTCAATCTGGATTTCATCCCTTGCATTCTACTGAAATGCTCTTGCCAAAGTCTCCAGTGACTTGTTTCTGGTTAAATCCAAGGGCCTTTACTCAATCCTCAGTCCTCTTGACCTTTCTGCTGCTTCTGACACTGTTGACCACCACTTTCTCATTGACACATTTTCCTCATTTGGTTTTATGGGCTCTATCCTGTTCTGGTTCTCTTCTTATCCTTCCCATCACTCTTTCAGTGTTTGTTCTGGTGGTTCCTCCTCTACTGCTATGTCACTCTCAGTTGGTGTACCTAAAGGGTTTGTTCTTGGCCCTCTCCTTTTCTCTCTCTATACCCAGTTGCTTGATGCTCTCATCTCCTCCCATGGCATTCAGTATCAATTTTATGCTGATGACTCTCAAAGCTATCTATCTACACCTGATAGTTCTCTGACACTCCAAACCCGCATCTCTGCCTATCTAACATCACTGCCTGGATGTCTCACCGCTGTTTGAAACTGAACATGGCCAAAACTGAACTGCTTATTTTCCCCCCTAAACCTTTCTCCCCCCCCCCCTTTCTCCTTTCTCTATCTCTGTAGATAACATTCTTCTTCTTCCCGTTTCTTCTTTCCAGTTTCCTCCCGCAACCTTGGAGTCATCTTTGACTCCTCCCTCTCCTTCTCCACACATATCCAACAGATAGCTAAAACCTGTCATTTCTTTCTCTATAACATTAACAAAATTTGCCCCTTCATTTCTGAACATATTACTAAAACACTTATTCACTCTTTAGTCACCCCCCATCTTGATTTTTGCAACCTCTTCCTTGCTGGTCTCTCTCTGAGTCATCTCTCTTCCCTTCAGTCTGTTCAGAACTCTGCTACATGGCTAATCTACTGCCAGCTCCAATATACTCATCTAACCCCTCTTCTCAAGTCACTTCACTGGTTCCCCCTTCAGTTTCTATATCCAATTCAAACTTCTCTTTCTAACCTATAAATGCATTCATTCTACTGCTCCTCACTATCTTTCCTCTCTCTCCCTATACACCTCCTCGTGAACTCTGCTCTTCCACTGGCCTGCTTCTCTCTATACCCTTTTCTTCCACTGCCAAATCTAGACTTCGATCCTTTCACCTTGCTGCTCCTTATGCCTGGAATAAACTACCAGAGTCTGAACATCAGGTTTCTTCTCTCCCCCTTTTGAAATCCATGCTAAAAGCTTACCTCTTTGAGGTTGCTTTTGGATCCTGATCCCTTGTTTTCCTTATGTCTCCTTACCTTCCCTATTTGTACTCTTATTCTCACCTATTATTTTGTCTGTTTTGATTAGATTATAAGCTCTAACGAGCAGGGACCATCTCTTATATGTATCTGTACAGCACTACGTACGTCTTGTAGCCCTAAATAAATGATTAAGAACATAAGATATGCCATACAGGGTCAGACCAAGGTCCATCAAGCCCAGTATTTTGTTTCCAACAGTGGCCAATCTAGGTCATATGTACCTAGCAGTTTCCCCAAGAGACACAAGTTCCACAATGCTTGTACTGGGTCAAGCATTGATATCTTCGGTCACTTCTTAATAATGGTTTATGGACCTTTCCTCCAGGAACTTGTCCAAACCTTTTTTAAACCCAGCTACACTAACAGCCTTTACTACATCCTCCTGTAACAAATTCCAGAGTTTGATTACACGTTGAGTGAAAAAATATTTTCTTTTATTAGTCTTAAATAGTTTACCCTGTAGCTTCATTGCATGTCCCCTAGTCTTTCTATATTCTGATAACGTAAACAATCGATCTACGTTTACCCGTTCCACTCTGTTCATTAATTTATAGACTTCTATCGTATCTCCCCTCAGCTGTCTCTTTTCCAGGTTAAAGAGCAATAACCTTTTTAGCCTTTCTTCATAGGAGTATCCTTCCATCCCCTTTACCATTTTGGTGGCTCTTCTCTGAACCTTTTCTAAAATCGCTATATCCTTTTTAAGATACGGCGACCAGAATTGCACACAATATTCAAGGTGCGGTCTCACCATGGAACGATATAGAGGCATTATAATATCTTTTGTTTTATTTTCCATTCCTTTCCTTATCATACCTAGCATTCTATTTGCTCTCTTGGCTGCCGCTGCACACTGGGCCGAGGGTTTTAACATGGTATCCACAATGTCGCCTAAATCTTTTTCCTGGGTGGTGATTAATAGTAGTAGTAGTAGTAAATTTAGGCTGTGCCAAAGCTTCGCCCCTGTCTTTGCCCACTCCAAAAGTATGCACCAACGGCCTGATGCACGCATTTCTAGAGTAGCACCCTAGAGTACATACATAAGTAATGGAAAACATATTATTATGCATGTTGATAGTCTGTAACATTATGCAGCTCATTATGAAATTACCTCCTTTAGGTTTATTAATATTTTTAGATTATGACCTTGTGTTTTTTTATGTTATCTAATTTAGATGTATTATAAGCATTTATGTAGTATTTCGTGCTTATCATTTTGGTACTAGGTTGCTTTTCTATTGTTTTTATGATTATTAGCATAAAAATTATACATTCTTCTGGTTGTAAATCATTCTGAGCTATTAATGGAAGAATAATACATTGTATTTAGCTCAAACCTTTCCAGGCAAGTTACATTCAGGTACCTCCCTGCCCCCAGAGGGCTTACAACCCTGAGACTTGCACAAGACCACAGGGAACATCAGTGGGATTTATTATTAGTATTTAACATGTGAATTTTGCTGTATTATAGAGAAAAAAACTGTAATTTCTTTCTCTGTAACATCAGCAAAATTCGCCCCCTTCCTTTCTGAACACACTACTAAGACACATCCACTCTTTCGTCACCTCCCATCTAGACTATTGCCATCTCTTCCTTGCTGGTCTCTCTCTGAATCTTCTCTCTCCCCATGAATCTGTTCAAAATTCACCTGCACAGTTAATCTTCCACCAGCAGGGTCGGCCCGTCTACTAGACGAGCTAGGTGGCTGCCTAGGGCACCCGGTCTGGATGGGGGTGGCAGCAGCACACATGACCGGCCATGCCACCCCCCCAAGCTTCTGCCCCCCCAGCTACCGTCAATTCCGTCTCGGGAGGGGGAGGCAGGCAGTAGCAGTATTTCTAAAAGTGGCATCTTTTTGACGCCACTGCTGCTTTTGGAAATACTGCCACTGCCTGCCTTTCTCTCCCTAGACAGAATCGATGGCAACTGGGTGGGGGTGGCAGCTGGGGGCAGCAAGGCAGCTGGGTAGATGCAGCACAGGCAGGGTTTCTGCCTAGGGTGGCAGAAACCCTTGGGCTGGCCCTGTCTGCCAGTCTCACTATGCTAATATAACCTCTCTTCTCAAGTCACTTCATTGGCTCCCTATCTGTTTCCATATCCAATTCAAACTTTTCCTACTGACCTATACATAAGCACATTCATTCTGCTGCTCCTCACTACCTTTCCTCTCTTATCTCTCCCTACATCCCTCCTTGGGAACTCCACTCTTATGGCAGATTGCTTCTACCTGTGCCCTTCTCTTCCACTGCCAACTCCAGACTTCAATCTTTCCACCTTGTTGCTTCTTATGCCTGGAACAAACTACCTGAGTCAGTACGTCGGGCTTCATCTCTCTCCCCTTTTAAATCCGGCTAAAATTTCACTTCTTCGGGGCTGCTTTCTCCAACTATGCATTTCTTTACCATTCCCCTAGACATATCCTAGTCCTCAGTTGTTGCATTTGTCTTGACCAAATTTGTAAGCTCCGATGAGCAGGGACCATCTCTTACATGTCTCTGTACAGTGCTGCGTATGCCTTTTAGCGCTATACAAATGATCAGTAGTAGTAGCCTTTCCAGTAGTAGTTCAAGGTGAGGTATAATTAGGCAGGACCAGTCTGCCCACTAGGCAAACTAAGTGGCCACCTAGGGTGGCAGACCATGGTGGGCAGCATGCCGAACCTTCCTTTGAAGTGACAGCAGTACAGCCACCGCATCAAGCATTAAAACATATGTGCAGTCATGGCCTCCTGCTCCTGCCCCCTCCAACAAGTTGTGTTGGAGGAGGCAGGAGCAGTAATCTGTGAGTGTGCATGCAAGTGCTTTAAGACTGCCACAGTGGTGACTGAACTGTTACCACTTCAAAGGAAAGACAGGCATGCTGTGCCTCTCCTCCAGGTGGGTGGATGGATTCTGGGGGAGCAGTGACATGGTGGTGGCCTCAGGCATGGGGGGGGAGATGGCATAAAGAGCTTGTGTAGTATGGCAGGAACCCTTGGGCTAGCCCTGTAATCAGGTACTGAAGATAGTTCCCTGTTGATGCAGGGCTTACAATCTAAGTTTTTAGTTGAGACAATGGAGGGTTAAGTGACTTGCCCAAGGCCACAAGGAATGCAAGTGAGATTTGAACCCTGGTCTTAATGGTCCCAGGCTGCTGCCCTAACCAGTAGGCTACTCCTCCACTCCAAATAAATAGAAATGTAAAAATGTATGTGTGCACTGTCATGCCAAGCCTTCAACAAATAATCATTTTGATGCTGTTTTCCTGTTTACCTACCTTGGATATGAACTCTAGATTTGGCAATATCTGTGCCAATATCACAGGTGTATAGTCCAGCATCATCCTTGCTAAGATCATGGATGACTAAAGACAGAGATTTCCCAGCCTGCCTCTGCTCATATTTGTCACTTGCAGCGAGTACAACATCATCCTTTCTCCAGACAGGCTTGACTTTGGGTTTAGACACTTCACATGCTAAAGAGATGACTCCTCGTTCCTCACCTACAATATCATCCAGGGACTTCAAGAACACTACAGGCTTTTCTGAAGAATGGGGAAAAGAGAAACAAAGAAAGCATGAGTTCAGCAGGCAAGTCTCACAACAGTGTTTTCTATCTTATATCATTGAATTAACATCTGAAATAATATTGTATCCCACTTGCTGCTCCATGGTCTGGCAAGACGATCTGGAATAATATTTTGCCCCACTTGCTGCTCCATTTGTATCTTTTAATTAATCGTGTTATAGCTCATTTTCAGAACATTGTTGGTTATTTGATTTGCTTTGATAAGTTCACTTTACACTAGGAGATTGCAGCGTTGCCAGTCTAATTCCAAGTTATCACAAGATTATTATGGTCCAGTTTTGCACCATAAGCTTACTAAACCCTTGACTGCTAGAAATGTAGCTGCTCTTAAGGTCTTGTCTCACATATACCCTTAGCCTCATAGTAAAAAGAACTTAAGTGTCCACTTATGAGGTGTTACGATAATATGGCCCCATTTGGGGTCCCGACCCCAAGTTTTGGAACCACTGCTGTAAGCTATCTTTAACAGAAGAAGAAACAGCTGACTGCAAAGAAAGAACCACATTAGAACCACCATGGGAAGCAACTTTTGCCACCCATTGTGCTGGTAGTATTTGCTCCCTCTAAAGCACCAGTAGTGCAGGCTTTCAAGGCCCACATTAATAGTTCCACAGTGCGAACGCCCAGGCACTGCTCGGGCAGCACGGATTTTTTTAGTGCAGAAAACCGCTCTAGCTCAGTAGCGCACTTTAGTAAACATGCCTCTTAGAATCTAAGGGTCTAATTTACTAATTTGTGTTGGGTTAAGCACATGGTTAATAAATAGGCCCCACTGGTAACAGTGCATGCTTTATTCAATGCATCAAAAAATATATACCATAGGCTCTGCTTGCTGGAAGTTATATAGCTCCTTCTATTTCAAGTCCATTTAATAAATTTATATAAATTATTAATTGATTTATTACACAGGGATTTTTTGTGTGCTTTATTAAATGAGCATTGAATCACATCAACATCTTAACACATTAGTTTGTACATGAGGCAATGTTGGGTGAAGTGACTTTCCCAAAGTCACAAGTAGTGGGATTGAACTATGGCTTCCTTCAGCCTTAGCCTGTTGCTCTAACCACAAGGCCATTTCCCCACTCCTAAAACTACAATCGTGATCAATTAGGGCCCGATTCTGTGCCATGAATAGTGGGGATGGAAGTTCCTGCTATTCGTGCCTTCTCTGCCTGTGTTTAACTTCCCCGCCAGTTGTGTGGGGAAGATAGACGGGGGCGGGGAAGGGGCAGAGTCTGGGCAGTCGCCGGCCCTGGACATACAGGGCTGATTCTAATGTCGGCCCTGTATGTCCAGGGCTGGCAACATGTGCGGGGGAGTTATTCCACCTCCAAGGTGGAATGACTTCCCTGGATGTGTTTTTTTTGTTATCCAGGGCGCGGATGGGGCAGGAGGGGGGCCAGATGGGAAAGGAGGGCGCGGATGGGGCCCGGGGAGCTGGAGGACATTCCCTTAGGAGGTCAGATCGGGGGTCGGGCTGCGGGGAATGAGCACTTTTGTCTGAAGGCCGGCATTATGGCTTTTAAATGGAGCCGCAGTGCCATGGCGTTGCGGCACAATTTAAAAGCCCTGACTGAGTTAGTCAGGCAGATCATGTACATGCAGGCTGAACGGAATTGCAGTCCCGGCCTGCACGTACATAACTGTTTGCGATTCTGATCCTGCAGGGCTAGATGTGCTCCGCGGGATCAGAATCGCGATCCCCTCTGTATGTCTGGCTCAGACCGGACGTACAGAGGGGATCTACGTCCGGAACAGAATAGGGTTCTTAATGTATGGGAAGATAGTTTTCCTTCATATACTAGTCATCATGCTCAAGGCTATGATTCCTGGTATTGTGGTAGAGAGGGTCTTTTTAGAAATAGCCTCAAAAGGACCCTTAACCAAGCATGGTTCTTTCAGGGGCAATTTCTCCAAATATGTTAGTTTTGTGCATCCAACCACCCTTACATGGGCTAAACCAGGTGACAGTTAACCATGCACCAACCAAACAACCCACCAAAAAATGAATATTTAATTGATTTCCCAATCCATTTTTACTTTTTTCTCTTTTTTTCACCCTATTAACACAATAATGATGACAATAAGAAATAATGATGAATTTAAAAAATAGAGGAAAAAACCTCAGTGCAGTACAATCCCAATATTCAAACTTTAAGTCATATATTAAGGCGTTGGGCACTTGTCTTCATTGGTCATAAAACCCCCTTTAACAATCTGAATGTCTTAATGGCAAGATTTAATGGCTTCAACTTTCCTGAGCACATCTTTCAGCCAATATTGTTACACTCCACGTGGTCGCATTTCGCAAGCGTGCTGCTTCAGGAGTGTAGCTAACCAGCTGTAATGCAATCTCCATACTTCTCACTTTCTCTCCACGGTGTAAACCACACTGGAATGAATCCAAAAATGCTTCATTATCAAGTAATAGACAGACAATCTATTACTTCATAATGAAGTGGTGTTTGAAATGGCGTCGTTCCAATTGCTTATTATATTATCAAGGTCCATTATGTCTTGGTTTAGTTTTGGTAGGACTTCTTGTAAGAACACTTGTTTGTTGAATTGTTTAAATCTTTTGCATTTTGTTGTTCTTGTCTGGGAGCAGGTGGGCCAATGTTTATGTCAACTGTTGTCATGTGGTGGTCGCATCAGGGTATTGGCATTATTGTGGGACGAGATATGGCGCTGTGTACCAGATGTTGGTTGGGGACAAAGATGAAGTTGAGGGTTGTCCTTTGTCGCTGTGTTGCATGTTTATGATTTGTGTATATTAAAGCGATTCCATGGCTCTAAAGAATGAGTTAGCTTCCTTATTGGATGTTGGTGTGAGGTTTAAATCTCCAAGTATAACTAGGGGTTTAGCGGTGAGGCATATGTGCATATGGATTCCAAAAGTGTAGATAGTTTGTCTGCCTTGGAGTTTGGTGCTCTATAGTTGAGGCATATGATGAGATATTTCTTTGCAATGATAATGTTATTGTTTTCTTCTGTGCTGGTTGTAGAGATTATTTTGAACTTAAAATGGCTTCTTGTCAGTATAAGCACTCCTCCTCCTCTTCTACGTGTACGAGGGCAGCTGTAGGTCGAGTATGTTGGTGTTGTGATGACGTTATCTGTGTCCGTTAGCCAGGATTCAGTTATAAACATGGAACCCAATTCCAGAATATGCAGGCATGTCCAAATCAAAAACGGGCCTGATTTAAACATGATTCTGCAGCCATGGTGATAGACGCTCTCGCAGTTTCAAAATCGGGGACAAACAAAGCACTATGGAGTAAGAGACACGGCTATACATAGCAAACGGCCTTGTATGTCCTGGCGCTCACTGTATTCTGAGACGATGGACATTTTCGATCCCGGCTCGTCTTCGCTACATACTAGCGAACGGCCATGTCACCCTGTAAAACATGCATCTCCTAAACTGCTGCTCTCACTGACAGTGTTGTGCTGATGCAAACTACACACAAATACTGATGATACATAAATGTTGATGCAAACTAGGCTACATATACCAGTCTGTTGCATGCCAAGAACACTGTAAAGAAATCTCAGTGCACTCAAAGATAGTATAAAAGCAGGCAGAAAGTGATATGTTTGCCATGACATACCTTGCATCACAATATACATGGCAATAGAAGACATCCTTAGTTATGCTTGCTGTGGTCATCTCTGAAAACAGCCTGTACAATATTAAGTATCAACCAGAAAAAATCAGAATAGGTTCTCCATAGCAAAATGTTAGAACATATCCCTGTCACTAATAAGGGACCCTCAGAATGGTAGCATTCAACATTCCAAAGAGCACTAATACATGCCCAAAAGCATCATCATCGCTCTCTACAAACATGCACATTTTTAAAGACCAATAATGGTGCTTCTTGGTATGTTTTAGTGCTGTTTGCACTGTTGAATGCTTTCATTCTGAGGGTCCTTTATTAGTGACAGGAATATGTTTTGACATTTCGCTGTAGAGAATCTGTTCTGATTTATTCTGCCCAATCACACTGGCACCTGGTAACGCTGCAGTCTTCCCTACAGTCCAGGTACTGGCCAGGCATTCATGTCCCTCCTAGATATGCAGATGAGCACATCAGATCTTTCTGTGCAACACTCAAACCACACACACACACTCTTACTTGCAGTCACAAATAAACACCTCTTCCCAAACCATGCCATGCACCTATAAACAACTGCTGTGAAGACATAATGTATGGCGTCTCAAGACACCACATCTGATTTGCATTTCTCAGCCAAACATAGTTCTGCTCCATACTACCTCACATACATAGTAACATAGTATATGACAACAGATAAAGACCAGTATGGTCCATCTAGTCTGTCCAGCAAGGCAGCAAGAGTAGGTGCACTTGCCGCTCTGTGCAGGTCACCCCTCCCCATGCCTTTATTTAGGGGTGTACCCACCACTTCATGTAGGTCACCCCTATTTGTTCAGATATAAGAGTTATGCTTATTTTGATTTTATCCTGTTGCTATAACGGGATCCATTGTGTCTGTCCCATGCCATTTTGAATTCTGTCACTGTGTTTGCACTTCCATCGGCATTCCAAGCATCCACCACCCTTTCAGTGAAAAAGGTATCTCAGTACCATTCCTAAAGCTACATTCCCATTTTTCTGAACACTGGAATTGTTAGGGAAGCCGAGATTAGTCCTTTTAGCACAAACAGCAGATGTCAGAATAACCAGAATAAAAACTATTGCAGTGTTTTATATTTCTGAAGGGGTGTTTTTTATTGTTCCTTCACCTTACAAACGTCCTTCATCTGTGCATTCTATTCTTTACAATGGCATCTTGTGCCCTCCCAGACAGCAGACACACCAGTTCAATACAGATGGGTCACTGCCATTCATCTCTATGGGACGTGTTGAAGATCAGAGCAGAGGTTTTTCTAAGTCCTGGCCTTATTCTATGTTGCCACTGGTATAACATATGCCCCACGGGAAACACTGAGGACGTGCATGGGACTTTCCTGAATACGCTTTCTACATCTCTGCAGCTTGCCACGCCCCCTTTCCACCCATATTCTGACATCCCAATGCTAGTGTCGTGTACGTGCAGAGCCGAGTGGTTTCAGAATAGAAAAATGTCTATCCCACATGCCTAACCGGCTTATTCATATTCTGGAATGATCTCCATAATGTCAGTGTAATGATCGTGTAAATAGTCAGTTATGGTGTTTATTTTGTTCTGCACTGAATGGCCATTGACTAGCACGCAACTTATGGGAGCAAACAGGAGTGGATTTCTGTGGAAGGTGTATGGTTGTGGGATGGTTTCGATTTGGATGAGTCTCTGGGGTGTTTTGTTTGGTGGCTTGTGCATATGCTGCTATCTGAGAGTGGACTCAAAGCTGGTTGACTGTATCTTATTCTTTTATGTTAAAGCACTTTTCAGTATCAGTTTTAATCTCCTATAATATTCTTTGTTGGTCTTTTCTCTCAGCCCTTAAGGTGACATGCTACTTATCAGATAATGTCTTTTCCTTGGCTTTACCAGTCAAGGAAAGGACATTATCTGGTAAGCAAAACATCACCTTCTATATTGTCCTGCTAGACCAATCCAGACAAGTGGGACATACCAAAGCTATGCCTCTACTGGGCAGGAAGCAGACACAGCAGCTCAAAAAAACCTTAGAGCCAAACACCGTGTCTGCCCGAGCATGGACATCCAAGTGATAGTGCTTGAGAAAGTGGAACGTGATGTCCACATTGCCGCCCGACAAATGTCTGCAGGGACTATAGAGCTCTGCTCTGCCCCACCCATGAAGATGCTTTCACTCAGGTAGAATGGGCATGCAAACACTCCGGAACCGGCCAGTTTCGCAAAAGATACGCCGAAGCAATGGCCTCCTTAATCCAATGCCCCAATAGACTTAACTGCCATGTCACCCTTTTGTGGACCAGCAAACAGTACATAAAGATGGCCTGACTTATGAAAGGAATTTGTAACCTCCAAGTACTGGAGAAGCACCGTCTGGACATCCACAAGGTGAAGATCCTTATCCTTCCCCTGACACTGCTCCTTAGGGAAGGGAGAAATCACCTTATGCAAGAAGTAAGGCACAGGCTGAATGGAAATGGCCTCCTTTGAAAAGGACAGATAAGGATCTCAGCAAGACAGAGCCTTGAGCTCGAAAATATACCTTGCAGAACAAAGAACTATCAAAAGGGACTGCTACTGCTTGAAAGAAATCTGCACTTCTATTTATTTCTGGGAAATTCTCTAAATCTTCAGAAAAAGGGAATTCTTTGGGTTAAAGCTGATAAATCGGTGTATTTTAGAATCCAGTGTATGTTAACCAGCCAGGGTCTAGTTGCAGCAGAGAGCTTTTTCATTTAAATCAAACCTCTGTCAGAGTCTAGTATCAGCAGAGAGCTTTGAATTTAAATCTAAACTCAGTCAGGGCCTAGTAACAGCAGAGGGCTTTTAATTTAAATCAAACTTCAGTAAGGACTAAGTATCAGCAGAGAGCTTTGAATTTAAATCAAATCAGGGTATAACTTAGCAAAGAAGTGAGAATAGGGTAAATATTATTTGAGTAGAAAGAAAGAAATTGTTTCTAAAGACCTTTAAAAAGAGGCCCTCCATTAGGAAGTAAGAGACCTATGAAACTGTTTTAACTAGGACTTAACGCTAAGTGACAAATCAAAGGAGCAAGTTAAAAAGCTCCCTCTATCAAACCTAGGGCTGTGTGAATCACGGTGGGGGTGGAATACGCTGGAGGTCCTGGGGGATGCCAGGAAACATACACCAGCCTTTTCAGAATAAGCCCTGTACGTTCCAGCACCTGGCCACTCCCCCCACTCTGCCCCCTCCTGCCCACATACAGCCCTCCCCACACAAATGCTGTGCACGTGTGAGGAACGCTGTCTTCAGAATATGCTGGGGTTCATTTGCTCCGGTTGGACATCTGGCCACACGCCTAATGGTGCTTTTCGCCGATCGGAATGCCCCCTTAGTGATAATATTCTTCTTGAGTCTGCTTTGTCATTAGAATACAGGCTTAGGGGGTGGGGAGCTGAGCCTCCTTATATCGTGACATCATCAAAGTCTAGAATTATCAGTCTCCATCTGCTGGAAAGGGACAGAACCCAGGAGTCTGGACTGGACTGGACTGGAGGAACTAAAGGAAAGAAAATTATCAGGTAAGACCTAATTTTACCCTATGTGTCTACTGGAGCAAACACTAAATTTGTTTATCTTTGATTTCCTGCCACACTTTCTAGTGTATTGCTAGGCAGATTTGGTAATTAAGTCTAACAGCCCTGTACTGCATCGTGCTTCTACTGTTTTAACTAATAAAGGGGCAGTTTTCAAACTATTCTAATCCCAAGTCTAGGTAGAAGTCTGTCTATTTTGAACTCACTGATTTTATACCATAGTTTCAATGAAAACGTATGTGTATTTTCCCTCTGAAAACTGCAGTGAATACAAAGTAACCACTGATTTTTTTTTTTTTACCTTCTTTGTCTACAGAGAAAATTTCTACAAAAAGAATAATACGTGCACTACTTTCTGCTTCCACCCAAAGCACATCCCCAACATGCCAGCAACTTCTCATTTCCATGCAGCTCAAAGTATATATGCCATAGAACCCTACACACACTTTTAGGCAAATTGGTTGATGGAAATTTTCAATATACTTATCTATCTCTAGATCTACTGTTCCTCATTTACTCCTTATTGGTACAACTTTACTAACCTTTAACTCTAAGACGAGCACTCTCTGTCAGCGTTTCAGTTTTGAGAGTTACCATTCCTGAATCCTCCGATGTGACCTGCTTCATAGTCAGGGTGTGGCTCCTGCCAATTTTCTTAATATCGTTGATATTATTGGAGTAAAGAAGCGTGTTGTTCAAGAACCATTCCACTTCCTCATCTTCATGTGACAGCTCACAGGAGAAGACAGCACAGCTCTCTTCCTCTGTCTCTACATCCTTCAGATGATTGATGACATGTACATTTCGAGCTATCCAAACAAAAGTAAAAAATCATCTTGAAAAAAGAACTCCTTCACAAGACGTCTTTCAGCATTCATTTCAGAATAAGGTGGCGTAATTCCATCCCATTCCATGAAGACAATCTTTAGTATTACTTCATAGTATTACATAATCTAACATAAAACTATTACATAATCTAATATAAAACTGGGAGGCATTTTGACTCATAAGCAGGACCATATCAAGCTAGAAATATGCACTGTACCACTTCTGAACCTGATGCCTCCCCTCCCACCCAACCACATGCAGGAACCTAGTCTTGTTGGGTTTCCTTGAAGCCCAGTGATGATATTGGCGCTCCTTCCATGCTTGCGCCCTGCACGACTGCACCATTTGCACAGCTCTTGATATAGTCCTACTTACTTAAAAGGGTCAAATATTAATTTCTATGGCCACAGATCTAATAGCTGTATCTATAATAATCTTAGAACATCCCCAACTTATGAGATGAAAGACAGAAAATCTTGAATTTCCAGTGCTGCATAATTAACTCTAATGGGGAACACAAGCTGCAAAACCATGAAAAATTCACTGCATGGTTATTTGCAGTGCAAGCTTTTAACTAGGAAGGCTAAGCTGAAGAACCTTGTTCAGAATTTGTTTAGAATATCTGTGGAGCCTATGTATAGTGGCATCACATGCAAAATGTGAAGGGCATATCCAATGTTTTAAAACAACCAGTATTAGGGAAACTTTCAAATGGGTATGAATGCTTTCTGAACACATATCTAGAACCTTATTATTCCGCATTCCTAATCTACTTTGGCTCATCACTGTCTCCGGTATCAGTAGATCTTCAAAAAATTGCACACATTATGCACTGTGTAATATGTATGTCAAGTAGCAATGCCCAGACCTGCATTAATTCACAAGTTTGCTTTGTCATTTCAAAGGTATAATTAGCATGAACCAGTAAATGCTCACACACATCTAATCATGCATTATGCAGACCTCAGATCTCTAGTGCCTTGTAAAAGTCTTTATACCATTGTACATTTTTCATACTCTGCTGACTAAAAAATACAATTTGAAATGTATTACAGTAGATTTTTTTTCATTGATGTGCATAGAGTATAGTTACTCACCTGTAACAGGTGTTCTCCAGGGACAGCAGGAATCAGTCCTTACATATGGGTGATGTCAGCGCCGACAGAGCCCACATGGAGATTTTCCCAGCTTTCAAAGAAAGTCTTTGGGACATACTACCACACATGCGTGATCCCCTTCCCGCCCAAGGGTGCCATCTTGCTTAGTCAGATGACATAGCTAGGAGGGCAATAAAACTACTGTAAAACAAGGTAGGAAGGCAACTCCCAGAGGAGGAGGGATGGTTGTGAGGACTGATTCCTTCTGTCCCTGGAGAACACCTGTTACAGGTGAGTAACTACACTTTCTCCAGGAACAAGCAGGAAGTCAGTCCTCACATATGGGACTCCCTAGCTCCAGGCTGCCAAGGAACAAACCACAACAGCACCAACGGTGACCAGACTGGAAGCTGTGAGTTGTAGAAGGTGAGTCCCCACTAAGAGACTCTGCAAGACCCCAGCGTCCAGCTATACTATCACTCCAGTAGCCTGAACAAAGAAGGGTCGGAGGGAAGGAGTTGTCTATACTCCGAGAATATTATGGAGTACTGCCGGGCCAAAGGCACTGTCTCTGCAGGACTCGCTCTTCAGGCTTTAGTGTGCTGCGAACGTATGAATTGAAGATAATGTGGTGGCCTTGCAGATCACCATCACTGGCACTGAGTGGAGGTATGTGATGCGTTGTGATCTGGTGCTCAAGGGAGAGGCCATCTTACTCATACGCGAGGGCTATACAGTCTGCCATCCAAGTGGACAGAGTTCGCTTAGTCACAGGAAGCCCCAGTCTGCTGGGGTCAAAAGACACGAAAAGCTGAGGAGCTCTGCGATGGGCCTGGGTCCGCTGTAAGTAGAAGGACAGGGCCCATTGTAATCAAATGTATGAAGCAGTAGTTCCTCCCTGGCAGTGTGAAGAAGGTGGGAAGGACCACCTCTTGGATGAGGTGGAAAGGAGATACCACATTCGAGAGGAATTAGGGGTGTGGAGCACTACCTTGTTCATGTAGAACCTTGTGTATGGTGGATCTGCCACCAGGGCCTAGAATTCACTCACTCTTCGAGGGGTCGGAAGAGCCACAAGAAAGGCCACTTTCCAAGACAGGTACTGCAGGTGACAAGTGGCTAGGGCAGTGGTTCTCAACCTTTTTTGTACCGTGACCCCTTTTACCATTGGTCAACTTGTGGTGACCCCCAATGATAAAATCAAATGCGTCTCTCTTCCTTTACAGTTAACAATTGTTGCTGTAATCATTTGTTGAATTATTAATATATTATAGGCCTTTGCAATATGTTTTTATTTATAAAATTTACTTATTTAAGCCACAATAATTAATCACAATAACAAGTAACAATATTTGATTTCAAAATTATGATGATTTTGTAGTCAAATCACTAATATGAAATAAAATTATTTTTTCTACCTTTGTTGTCTGACCAATTTATTCTCTGATCATGCTGGTCCTGATCTGAGGCTTCTGCTTTCCTGTCTTCTCTTAGCTCTCTTTCTGTGGTCTATGGTCCATCTGCCATTTCTTATCTCTTCTTTCGTTTTCTTCATTTCTTTCCATCAGCCTATTTCCAGTCCCAGTAACCATCTCCAGTATCAGCCCCTTTCCAGTCTTCACTCTCAGTACCTTCCAATATCAATTTGCATTCCCATGACTGCCACTGGTGTCCATTCCCTTCCAGACCCCCTCCTTCCCGACTGACCAGTCCCTTCTAGTACAAATACCATGGCAACCCCTCTCAGATCCACTCCCTTCCAGTTCCATTCTCCCATCCCCTCGTATCAGCCCATTTGTAACCTTAGCCCCCAGTTTTCTTCCAGGGCCAGCAGCTCTATCCTCCCCTCCACACAATCAGCCCATTCACAGTCGAAGCCCCCCATTCAGCTCGCTTCCAGTGCTAGTCCCCCCTCAACCCCATTACCAGTGCTAGCCTCCCCTAATCAGCCCATTACCAGTCCTAGCCTCCCCTAATCAGATCATTTCCAGTGCTAGTCCCTCCTCAACGCCATTACCAGTGCTAGGCTCTCCTAATCAGCCCATTACCAGTCCTACCCCTCCATCAGCCCAATACCAGTCCTAGCCTCCTCTAATCAGCCCATTTCCAGTCCTAACCTCCCCAATCAGCTCATTTCCAATGTTAGCCCCCCATCAGTCCATTACCAGTCTTACCCCCCTATCAGCACATTACCAGTCCCAACCCCCCTTGATCAATCCATTCCCAGTCCTAGCCTTCCCTAATCAACCCATTACCAGTCCTAGCCCCCACCAGCTGCCCATTCTAATCCGAACCCACACGGTCTCTCCCCTCTGTCCAGCCTGTATCCCCGTCTGTCCAGTATGTCCCCCTGTCTCTTCCCTTTGCCCATGTCAGCCCCCTCCCTCCATGTCAGTCCCCCCCTCTGTCCATGTCAGCCTCCCTCCCTCCATCCATCAATGTCAGCCACCCCTCCCTCCCTCCCTCTCTCCTTCCCTCCATCCATGTCAGCCCCCCTATCTCCATGTCAGCCCCCCTGTCCATGTCAGACCCCTCCCTCCCTCCATCCATCCATGTCAGCCCCCCTCCTCCCTCCCTCCATGTCAGCCCCCCTCCCTCCATCCATCCATCCATGTCAGTCCCCCTCCTCCCTCTCTGTCAGCCCCCTCCCTCCCTCCATGTCAGCCCCCCTGTCCATGTCAGTCCCCTCCTCCCTCCATCCATCCATCCCTCCATGTCAGTCCCCTCCCTCCCTCATGTCAGCCCTGTTGCAGGTTTCCTGCCCCCTCCTCCCCTCTCCCTGTCTGCCTGCTACTGCTCTGTTTTTCTTCTGCAGCTGCGGCTCCCTGCCTCTTAAGGAACCGCGGCTATGCCTGTAAAACCGTTGTGGAGCCTTCCTGTCTCTCGACGGGCTCCATGCAGCATTGTCCCACCTCCAAAGGAAGTGGTAAATAACTTCCTTTGGAGGCGGGACAATGCTGCACGGAGCCCGTCGAGAGACTGGACAGCTCCGAAACACTTTCGCAGGCACAGCCGCGGTTCCATAAGAGGCAGGGAGCTGAAGCTGCATTAGAAGGGAGGCGGTGAGTTTGCCACTGCCAAGAAGCGGACTCGGCAGCAACTTGTGCATTTTTTTTTTTTAATGGCAGGGTGAGGCAACCCCTGCTAAATCCTGTGGCGACCCCCATGGGGGTCGCGACCCACAGACTGAGAACCGCTGGTCTAGGGGCTCGAACGGCAGCCTGATGAACTGGGAGAGCATGATGTTGAGGTCCCACTCTGCTGCTGGAAGGCAGAGAGGGTGCTTGGATAACAAGAGGCCCCGGAGGAACCTAGAGACCAGAGGCTGGCTTGAGAAGGGTTTTCCCTTGATAGGGTGATGGTGAGCTGATATGGCGCTCAGGTGTACCCCCACCGAGTTAGATTTCAGCCCGGTGTGTGACAGGTGCAGTAGGTACTGAAGTACTAATTGCACATGGCAGGAGAAGGGATTCTCCTCCCTTTCCGCACACCAGGCAGAGAACCTCCTCCACTTAAAGGCATAAGCACGTCTGGTGGAGGGTTTTCAGGATGCCAATAAGATCTCCTCGACTTCTCCTGGAAGATTGAAAGGGGCCAACGTTACCCTTTCAGCAGCCAAGCTGTTAGCATGAGTGATCCCAGATTGGGGTGCAGGATGGAGCCCTCCTCCTGGGATAGGAAGTCCGGGGCTCAGCCCAGAGAGACTTGGAGTGCCACTGACAGGGAAAGCAACAGATGGAACCAAGGTTGCCTGGGCCACATGGGGGCAATCAGTATAACTGATGACCTTTCTCTCTCGACTTTGAATAGAGTCTTGGTGACCGGGGGGGGGGGGCGTTGGTGTCGGTGGGAATGCATAGAGTAGGCCCTCGGACCATGAAATCAGGAAAGCATCTGCCACCATTCTGGGTGCAGATGAAGGAAGCACAAGTGGAATAGCTGCGTATTGTCCAGACAGGTGAATAGGTCCATCTAGGGCCTGCCCCAGAGGTGGAAGAGCTGCTTCATTACTCTGAGGTTTAACCACCAGTCATATGGATGAATGACTCTGCTCAGCCTGTTCGCTAGGCAGTTGTCCTGGCCCAGGAGGTACAATGCTCACAGAAGTATGCTCTTGCGGGCTGTGAAGGAGAGGCAGAGGGAGTACGAACCTGTGCCCCCCTGCTTGTTGATATAAAACATGGTGACCTGGTTGTGGAAAGCTCATAGGGCCAAGAAGACTGCCCTGAGCTCCAGGAGATTGATCTGTAGGAATGACTCCTGAGACCAGCTACCCTGCATGTGGCGGTCTCTGCAATGAGCCCCCTCAAACCAGAAGGGAGGCATTTGTAGTCAGGGTCCTCAGCGGCATGGGTGTCTGAAAGGGCATTCCTGCCTGGAGGTAGCGTACGTTTTGCCACCAGTTGAGGGACTCCGCCAGTTGGCGGGTAACCCTGACCCTGTCCCGTAACCTGCCCATGGCCTGAGTCCTCTCCGAGCATAGGCACCACTGGGTTGTCTGCATGTGTAAGTGGGCTGAGGGCGTGACGTGAACCGTCAAGGCCATATGGCCCCAGTAGTCGCAGGAGGAGGTGAGCTGGCACTGACCGGTGGCAGTGTACCTCTCCTGCCAGTTGCCTGAGGTGTTCCGCCCTTTCCCTTGGGAGGATGGCCTTGACCTGTAACGTGTCCAACTGAGCACCTATGAACTCCAGGATTTGGGCTGGAGAGAGATGGGATTTGGGGTAGGTGATGATGAACCCCAGGAGCTGCAGAAGGAAGGTTGCATGCTCTGCGGCCTGACTGACCTCTGAGGCTTACTGCCCCTGATGAGCCAGTCATCCAGGTAGAAGAAGACGAAAGCTCCTTGTAGGCGCAGGTAGGGCTACCACTGCCAGGCACTTGGTAAAGACCCTTGGCGAGGAGGTCAGGACAAAGAGTAGCACACTATACTGGTAATGCCCTCCTCTCACCGTGAACTGTGGTGAGGGATGGATCAGGATGTGAATATACGAATCCTTTAGGTCCAAGGAGCACAGCCAATCTCCCTGGTAGAGGTAAAACAGCAGTGTTCCAAGGGAAAGCATCTTGAACTTCTCCCTCACCAGAAACTTGTTTAAGTTTCTTAGGTCTAGTAAGAGCCTGAGGCCCCCAGTTCTCTTTGGGACAAGGAAGTATCTGGAGTAGAAGCCTTTTACTCATAAATGTTTGGGTACAGGCTCCACTGCGTTGTCTCTGAGCAGACCTGCAAGCTCTGAGAGCAGAAGGGTCTGGTGAAGGAGAGGCCGCACTGGCTCTCCTAGAAAGAAACTGGGTGGTACCTGCCGTACATGGAGGAGGCATCCCTCCCTTACCACCTATAGTACCCACTGGTCCGAGGTGACACTGACCCACCTGTGAGCGAAGAGTGCCAGGTGGCCCCCTGTGGACTAGTGAAGTTCTCCCGGGGGAGGGAGAGTGGAGGCCCTGTCCCAGGAGTCAAAAGCTCCCCCCGGGCTGGATGAGAGCTGGGGCCTGGGACTTCTGTGCCTTTGGCTTCTGAGCCCCATGGCTTTGTCTTTTAGGGTGAGAACCCTGTTGCTGGCCCAAGAAGGGCTGGTAGTGGTGACTCTGCTGAAAGGGCCCCTTTTTCCCGGGAACAGGGGTCTTTCCCCCAATGGTTTCTTATGGGGAAAGGATGAGGTTTCTTGGAGAGCCTCTGTCGAGTTACTACGTCGGCTTCGATCTCGTCAGCCTTGTCGGCCATCGGTTTGCTGAAGAGGTTCTCCCCAGTGCAGGGACGTCAAGCAGCTTGTCTTGGACCCATTGCTCGAGGACTGTAGCCAGGCTTAGTGCAAGGCGCTGATGCCGGCTGCTGCTACCCAAGCCACTGACTCAAAGCTGTCATAGGCCACCCAGGACAGGAACTTAGAACAGTCCTTCATCCCGGAGGTCAGGGATAAGAACCGCTGGAGGGGTTCCCCGGTATGCCCCGCTGAAAACCTGGACAATTCTTTGGTTAGAACCTTTAGATACATGCCTATGTACAATTCATAGGCTTGGATCCAGCAACCCAGCATGGAGCCCTGGTAACACTTGCGCCGAGGGCATCGAGGGCTCTAGCATCCTTCCAGGACGGACTGAAGAATGGGTCTTCTGGCTCTTAGGTTTCTGCATGGTTGACTCAAAGACTATGGAGTTATGTGAGAGTTGGGGCTTGTGGAACCCAGGGCCTTTCCGGACATGGTAGATGGCGTCAAGGCACTGGCTTACTACAGGCACTGAGGCTGGCATCTCCAACATTCTGAGTAGCAGCCGCTTGAGGATCGGCTCCACAGGCACTGTGACAGTCTTTTGAGTGGAGACTCATACTGGAGAATCTCCAGTTCCTCGGTACATGGATCTTCCTTCACCTCGATTTGCACCAAAAGGGCCCTGGCCATATCCTTGATAAAGTCCTGGAAGGCCACATCTTTTGAAGGAGAATGTTGCCGAGGCACCAGGGGTGACGGGTCTGAGAGAATAAATCGGTGCTGCTTGGTTTCTGGGAGCGGTGACGAGTCCGAGGCCCTGCGACTCATAATGTCGGACCGGGGCTGAGTGGCCAGCGACCTCCAGACAACTTGGGGTCCAAGTCACGGAAACTGGCCGGGGAGGACTGGATTCCCAAGGAATGGGACCGAGACCTCAACCGACACCAAGGGCTTATCCGAGGTCGATGGCGCTCAGAGCTCGGCTTGATGGCCAGGGATTCCCCCACAGTTGGGGACCTGGTCGTTGGGACAGATGATGTGGACAAACCAGGCATCATTGCCTGCTGCAGGGCCAGGATAGCAGTGATGTTCTGCTCCATTCTGGTTTACAAGTCAGAAGGCTCCGCAGCTTTCAGCGCGGGCACCAAAGATCTCAGGCCCGGCACCAGCACTCTTCCTAGTGCATCCTTGATGAGGACTAAGGTTTAAGGAACCTCGTAGTCTTTGCCAGCCGAGAAATCCTTCTTGAGAACCTTGGTAGGGAGCTTCTTGCAGCCGCCTTAGTCCCTCCGAGCAGCTTTACCGGGTTTCTCTGGTGCAACCTCAGTGGACTTCAAGAATTTTTTTCTTTTTTCTCTCAGGGTCTGAGGTCTTCTCGGAGGAGCTGCCACTGTGGGACTCCAAAGATGCTATGGCCTCACAGGAAGTGCTGGGCATGGAGCTCAGCATGGGGAGGCCCGTGCCGAGTCTGACCTGGGGAACAGTTTTTCTTGCAACTCCGACCTCTTTTTATTGGTTTTAGGCATCATGACTTGGCAAAGGTTGCAAGAAGTGCTGTCATGGTCTGGTCCTAGGCAGCAAAGGCAGCAGTCATGGGTGTCAGTCACTGACATTGTTTGACTGAAGTGGTCATATTTTTTAAACCCACCGGGGGACAAGGTGGGGAACACCTGGACATGTCGACGACCCCCGGGCACAAAAAGGCACGAATGCCAGTCAAGGCGAGCCTCGATCAAAAAAGACAAAAGGAGATGAGAACAGCACCAGGGATGGCACTGGCTCGAGGCAGGAAGAGGAGCCGGTATGCAAACTGGGAAACTAACTATTTTGAGGATAATTAGAAAGGATTTCTTCAGGGAAACAGGACAGACGTCCGTGGGGCTCCATGGAAAAAAGCAGACTGAGCAAGATGGCACCCTTGGGTGGGAAGGGGACCACACATGCATGGTAGCATGTCCCAAAGGCTTTCTTTGAAAGCTAGGGAAATGCTCTGCGCGGGCTCCATCGGCACCGACGTCACCCATATGTGAGGATCGACTTCAATGGGAAAACAATTACAGACATATTTACTAATTTATTGAAAATTAAAAAATAAAATGTATTGATTGCATAAGCCTTGGCACTCTGGCTCAGTATTTGGTGGATACCCCTTCTACAGCAATAACAGGCATGGGGGTTTAGGATAAGTGTCTATCAACTTTGCACAGCAGGATGGTGCAGTTTTTGCCTTTCCTTCTTGATATTATAGGTCAAGATCTTTTAGGTTGGCTAAGGATTATCTGTGGATGGCAAATTTTAATTCTTGCCATAGATTTTCTACTGGATACAGATCTGAGTTTTGACTGGGCCACTCAAGGACGATCATTTTCTTTGTTCATAGTCCACAGTTGCTTTTGTTTTGTGCTTAGGATCACTGCTGAAACAAGAATCTTTTCCCCAGCCTTAGATCTATGGCAGACTGAAACAAGTTTTACTCCAAGATCTACCTGTACTTTCCACCAACTTTATTTCCTTCAGTTTTCACAAGCCTTCCTGTCCCTGCTGCTGCAAAGAATCCCTAGAACATTAGCAGAACAATGTCCTTTGTTTTATTTTACACCTAACACTTAGCATTGAAACCAAAGAGTTCCCCTTTATTCTCAAAGTAATATAGGGCCCGATATTCAGCGGTGGCAGCTAGCATTTCTACAGTGCATAGCCATCGCCGCTGAACCTTAACCCCAGATATTCAAAGCTGGGGCCATATCCAGTCACCGGCATTGAATATCCAGGTTTGCCACATGGTGCCACAAAACGCGGAAGCTAACCGGGCAGCAGTGATATTGAGGGGTCGCTAACCGGGCAACGGTTTAATATTGCCGCTGCCCGGTTAGTGAAGGGTGCCGCCTCCTCTCTGCCCTGGAATGCCCATGACACGCCCTGATAGTAACATAGGAAATGACGGCAGATAAAGACCAGTATGGTCCATCTAGTCTGCCCAGCAATATGACAGGAGAAGGTGCACCCCTTCCCATGTCTTTTAGAGAGTAGGTGCACCCCTACCCATGTCTTTGCTTAGTGGTGCACCCACCAGGAGCACCTGATGTCACATAGTTAGCACCAGGGCATTTAGCTGAAGAACCCACGGATATCCAGTGGCACTAACCATGTTGGTACTGCTGAATATCCCTCTAAGCAGCATTTACAGTTTACAGGCCTTTGAATATTGGGCCCATAGTAAGCTCATCAGACTACAAAGCTTCCCATATGCATGCAGTATCCCCTAGGTGTTTTTTAACAAATACTGTGCGACATAACATTTAGCTTTCCTTCAGCAGTAGCTTCCTTCTTGCCATTTTCGCTGAAGACCATTTGTATGGAGTAATCTTGAAATTGTTGAACAATCAACATTTTCCCCATAGTCAGCCAGAGGCCTCTGTAGTTCTTTTAAAGTAATCTTAGGCATCACAGTAAGCTTCCTCAGTAGTTTCCTTAACCAATGACTACAGAGTTTAAAGAAATTGCCCAATTGAGGTAGTGTCTTGATGGTGCCAAATTGTTTCCATTTTACAGTGCTGGAACTGACCGTGCCCGAGGAATATTCAAAAATATTGGTATTTTCTTATAGTCTTCACCTAATCTGTATATTTGAAGAACTTGATGCCAGAGATTTTTCAGCATATCTAGATCTTTGTTTCAGGTTCACTTCTTAGAACAAAAACAGCTTGATTCTTAATCCAGGAGCACTGAAACAGTTCAACTACTGTGATCGGACAAAGGTGGGCTCTATTTAAGTTATTATCGTTAAGGCAATTTTTGTAAATGAACTAATCTGGATTTACTATAAGAAAGGATGTGAAGACTTAAACAATAAAGATTTTTAGCATTTTAGCTAGTTAGCACATCTGCTAACCGGCTAAAATATAGTGATCCTGATAGAAACAGAAACATGACAGCAGATAAAGATCCCATGGCCTATCTAATCTGCTCTTCCGTATCAACTACAATAGTTCCTTTTTTACCTTTAGAGATCCTCTGTGTTTGTCCCATGCTTTTTTGAATTCAGATACTGTCCTTGTGTCCACCACCTCAACTGGAAGACTATTCCACGTATCTACCACTCGTTCCATAAAGAAATATTTCCTCATATTACTCCTGAGTCTATCCACTTTTCACCCTCATCCTATGTCCCCGTCAATTGACATAGGATGAGACATAGAAAGCCCCTTCAGAGCTTGCCTTCAATTGAAAGAGACCCTCCTTTGTATTTAAGTCAGTTGCACCATCTAGATAGTGCTGAGTATGCCCACAGACCGTGTAAAAAACACCCATTTAAAACTGGGGTGGCCTATGGGCAGATCAGGGGCAGTATATTCGCAATCTGATCAGTGGTGGTATCTAGATGCCAACTGGATAGCTAAATTGGTTAAAGTTAACACAGTTCAATGGCTTGCCTAACTTTAGTTGGTTATCACTATCTGGTTAGCGGCTGAATATCACTATTGATCAGACAGCAAGATGTTAACCTGTGAAACTGGATATTCAGCACCGGACATCAGATAAATTACAGCGCTAAAATTCCTTTTTTTTTTAAGCAGCAGCAACTAGGTACTTTAAAAGAACCAAGCCACTGCAGCTGAATATTGATCCCTTTGTTTTTTTATTCTTAATTAGTTTTTTAATATTTCTATAATTGTTCTTTCAAGTTGAAAGGGTAAAGTATGTTTCATTAAAACAAACTCCTACTTTAATGCATTTGAAGTGTGTTTTTTACACAGCAGAATGTGGAAAATGTATAAGGATGTGAACACTTTTATGAGGCACTGTATTAGGCAATGGAGTGTTCTGGAAGCATGGTCCATGACAGATCGCTCAAATATTTCTAAATGGTAGGAAGAAATAGAAAACAAGCAACATCTTCCTAAACGGCAAGTCAAAAAAAGGCTAGTGTAGAAAATTATTAATTTATCTTATCCGCTCAGTAGGTGCTTGGATATCTACCTATAATGTACATGTTTTAAATTTTTCTGATGAAGTCAAAGAGTCAAGGGCCAAAGTGTGCTAATGCTATTGAGAGTGCTAACATACATTAAAAGTACTGCTAGCAAACGAAATCTAGGTTTGCACTTAAAAATTCTGTTGATAGCCATAAACTAGCTTTCAATAGTTTAATACAAAATGAAGGTAATGGGGTAGTTAGATATAACGCGATAGAAGATAGTTCATCATCTGTTTGCACATTATACCCATATAGAAACATGCAGATTTTTTAAAAATTATGAAATTATTTTTGAAAAGTTATTCTAGTATAGATTGATTGTGTCTCTTGGAGTTTTTTCTTACAATCAGGTCACTGACTGAGATTTCTTGAATACTTGGTTCTTCCCTCTGTTTGATTATTGGATATAAGAACAAGATGCTATTTTTAGCTCACAGAGGCCTTAGTGCCACTAGAAACAAAACTGGGCCAGACAGGCAACTGAAGATTATTTCAGATAATGGATTTTTGGTCTCTTTACAGTTTAACCTACTATTGTGAAGTATGTGCATGCAAGTATGTGTGTATGTGAGTGTCTGTGCATATATATGGCAGACCATCTTGGAATACCAGGTGGACTTACTGAGCGTAAGAAAGGCCTGGCAATTTACTTCCAGTTGCGAAACCCAGTCAGAATTGACTTGATAGCACAAACACACATTACTGTACATTCAAAGGAAGAGACATAAAGAAAGAAAATAAAAGCAAAGAAGAGAAGAAAGAAAAACACTTCTACAGCAAATTCACATACCTTCAACAGTGAGTTTGCCTGAGGTCTCCGCATTTCCTGCTCTGCATCTGTAAACACCAGCATCCTCGGGTTTCAGCTTGAGTATCCTGAGTTCTGCCATGTGTTGGTCCTGCTTAAACTTAAATTTCTCTGATGGTTCAAGTAGAGTCTGGCCCTTGTACCACTCCACAAACTTTGGAGAAGGCTTGAACTCGCAGGAGAGGATTACCGACTGGCGTTCACTGGCAGTCTTATCCTCCAGCTGTCTGGTGATCTTCACTGGAATCTCTACGGAGAATGGTCACCAAAATGGGGCTTAGAAGGAATGCTTTGCTAATGTTAATATGATGGCCAATGAAGTCTTCAAGGTCCATCTAGCATGGCCATTTCACTTTATTTATTTACTACCTATTAATTTATTTAAAAAAACATATATACCACCCATTTTGAAGAATTGTCACCTAAAGTAGCTTTCATATCTATCACAACGTCATAGACATTATTTCATCACCAGCTTTATTCTCACTTTCCCCCTATTAAGGATCCTCTATACTTATGTTTTACTGAATTCTGATCCTGTTTTTGTCCCCATTACCTCTTACTGAGAAACTATTTCATACATCCAGCGAGAATTGCAATAAAACAGTCATGTGCATTAATTAACAAACTATGTACAAAGCCCATAACACAAGGGAAAATGTGCCATTGAGACATACATAGGCACATTGATCATTACTACTACTACTACTATTAAACACTTGTAAAGTGCCACACACGCAGTGCTGTACAACCAAAGTGCTAGTCCGAGCATACAATCTAGTCAAGAAAATACAAAATACAACACATTAATCAATTCGATGGGTTTTACAGTACGGTCAAAAAATGATGGGGGTTAGGTTAGGATGAAGGATAGAAGTCAGGATCTGAACGCGACAGTGAAGAGATGGGTTTTTAACCTGGATTTGAAGAGGGCTAGGGACGGTGCCTGGCGTATAGACACAGGTAAGCTGTTCCAGGCATAGGGAGCGGCAAGGTGAAAAGAGCGAAGTCGAGAGTTAGTGGTACGAGTGAAAGGCCTAGAAAGAAGTAATATGTTAGCGGAGTGAAGATCCCGAGATGGGATGTGGGGAGAGATAAGAGATGAGAGGTACAGAGGAGCTGTAGAGTGAATGCACTTATAGGTGAGTAGGAGAAGCTGAATTGGATGCGGAATTGGATGGGGAGCCAATGAAACGACTTGAGAGGAGTAATGTGGGCATGATGGGATTGATGGAAGATTAGTCGGGCAGCATAATTTTGTATGGATTGAAGGGGGAGGAGATGGCTCATGGGGAGACCAGCAAGGAGTAGGTTGCAGTAGTCGAGGCGAGAGGAGATTAGGGAGTGGATAAGCATTTTGGTGGTGTGTTCCGACAGGAAGGGGCAGATTTTGCTAATGTTGTAAAGAAAGAAGCAACAGGTTCTATCAACGTGCTGCATATGCAAGGAGAAGGAGAGAGAGGTGTCAAAGATGACCCCCAGATTGCTGGCCGAGGGAGCAGGAAGGATCATAGATCCATCCATGGAGACTGAGAAGGGGGAAGAGGAGGAGAGGAGTTAGGGGGAAAGAGGAGGAGTTCAGTCTTGGTCATGTTCAATTTCAAGCGACAATGAGACATCCAGTTGGCGATGTCAGAAAGGCAGGCAGAGATCTTGGTTTGGATTGCTGGAGAGATATTAGGTGTAGAGAGGTAGATTTGGGAGTCGTTGGCATATAGATGGTATTAAAGCCATGGGAGGAGATAAGCGCGCCAAGGGATTGGGTGAAGAAAGAGAAAGGTTTGGGGCCCAAGACGGATCCCTGGGGTACACCAACATGGAGTGGGGTGGGAGAGGAGGAGGAGCCATCGGAGCTTACACTAAAGGAGCGATGGGAGAGGTAGGATGAGAACCAGGATAGTATGGAGCCCTTGAAGCCAAGTGAGGAGAGGGCGGAGAGGATGAGGTTGTGGTCAACAGTGTCAAAGGCAGCGGAGAGGTTGAGAAGGATGAGGACAGAGTAGAGGCCCTTAAATTTACCGAGGAACAAGTTGTTGGAGACTTTTGTAAGAGCCGTTTCGGTGGCGTGTAGGGGACGGAAGCCAGATTGGAGTGGGTCAAGGAGGGCCTGGGAGGTGAGGAAGTCGAGGCAACATCGGTGGACTGCTCGTTAGACTGATATATGCTAATGTCCACTCCTCTCGGACCCTGAGCAGGAGCTACAATGAACATGGACTTTCAGGACATGCATACTCCAAAGACCACATCAGCAATAGATGCCAAGTTGCTAAGAGGTAATGGATTCTCCTCCTGCCAGTTCACCAAGGGGAACTTCTTTCCACGCATCCTAAGGACTGGCTATTTAAAGAGATACTCTGAGAAGATTAAGGGCTTGTTTACTGGGGTGCCTGGGGTAGAAGGACACAGACTTGGGGGAAGCTGGAAGAATGAACAAGTTTCCTTGTGTTAACTGTCCCCCTGAGATCATTATTACAGGGAAATTTCAGTGCACTATGCATACTACATTTATTTATTTAGAGGTTTTCTATACTGCCTTATCAAGTAATCAAGGCAGTTTACAATGAGCAAATTAAAAAACCAAAGTTTTACAATAAACAGTAGTTAGAGGTATATACAAGTTAGTAATCAACAAAACTTCAATCAAAAATAACAGGCAGTAACTTATTTATATGACTGCATTATGCAATGAGAGTTTGGGATTATTTACATATTTACACATATGTGTTGTGTGTTGCCCTTACATAGGTCTGGAAATGAAGAGGGTGTTGGGGGTGTATGTTGAGTGTCTTAATTAGTGGGTATGCTCTGTTGTGGAATATCACTTTGGGTTTGCTTGTTTCCATAATATTCAGAAAATAGTAGTGTCTTGATATTGTTTCTGAAGGTGGATAGATCTCTGATGTTTTGTAATTCTAGCTGGGAGGGAGTTCCATAGATTAGGGGCATAATATGAGAAGGCACATGTATGCTGAGCCCAAAATTCAGCAGCGGTAGCAATTACAATGCTTAGCTGTCGCCGCTGAATGCTAAATCTGGATATTCAATGCTGGGTCCATATCTGGCCACCTACATTGAATATCCAGGTCAGCTGCACAGACCAGAAGCTAACCAGGCAGTGGCAATAGTGAGCCGCTGCCCAGTTAGCTTACATGGGTAAAGTTAAGCTAGCTTTTACCACGACTACCGGGTCGCTGATCGGGCAGCGACTCACTATCGCCACTGACCGGTAGCGATGGATACTGCACCCCCGAAATGCACCGATGCTAACAGTGTATCGGGGCGTATAGTGGCAGTAACCATGTTAGTGCCGCTGAAATATCGTGCTTAGAGGCAGTTACACAGTTTACAGATTTGTAAACCACATAACTGCCTTTGAATATCAGGCCCATTATGTTTAGTGACAATTTCATTGCACGCTTTTCATATCACTGTCATTACTTTACTGCTTTCGTAATAAAGTAGTTTTTAGGACTTGAATTTATAACAGGAAGACTATGTGAGAAGTCTAAAAAGGCACTTATTAGAGGCTCATCTTATAAAGGTGACATAGGCATCTATGCGCCTGTATAAAACCAGCTCCCAGCTCCACCTCTGAATAGCACCCCCCCCCCCAAGTGCTCTCCAAACCTATTCTCTGCCCCTAACCTGCCCATTCCCTGCCCCATCGTGCGATGTGCAGTTACCACGAGAATTATCATGTGGCAACTATCATGCCCACACAGTGAAAATTACCGTGACCTGCACTAACAGTTACTGAGCAGCATACTTTAGTAAGAGGGCCCCGAAGATTTTTATTTTCAAAATAGGAACATATGTTATCAATTGCAACAATGCAATTTACCCCTCCACCCCCATAAAATATCACTGCCATTCCCTATAATGCACTTCTGCTACCAAAGCAAGCATCCTCTGTTTTTAACAGAGGATAAGAATGTGGATAATGAATTAATAAATAATCAGCACTTATCAAAAATATAAAAATCACCTTTCACAACCAGGTTTGCAGTGGACTTTGATTTTCCAATCGCAAACTGAACAACACCAGATATATTGGCATTAGTCTTCCATAAAGTAAGACGATGAATAGTGCCCTCTTGCTCTATATGTATGTCTCTGCCAGCCTGTAGGACATCTCCACCAAGAGACCATTTGGGGGGCTTCACAGATGGTATGGATATCTCACATTCAAACTTGGCAGATTCAGGTTCAATTACCTCCACATCACTCAAGTCTTTTAGTATGTTTATTGATTGCTCTACAAAGTTAAAAAGAAGAAAGATGAGATTGCTACTTCATCAACTTTAAGAGCTAATATTTAATAAAAATAAATCTGTAGTGTCAATATTCAGTTTCTATCCCACATAATTTACAAATCTAGGCAGGTCACAAAAAATATACAGAAAAACAGATAAAAAATACAAACAACAAATAAAATGATAAATACTGGCAATACTAATATAGTAACATTTGAGCCATCTGGAAGCCTCTAGTCATAATCTCAATCAAGATATATTTCTTACATTCATCTTTAGTCTTCCTGAGTTCCAGAGCAGAACAAAGT
The DNA here is from genome assembly GCA_033557465.1 of Ichthyophis bannanicus. Classification (NCBI taxonomy): domain Eukaryota; kingdom Metazoa; phylum Chordata; class Amphibia; order Gymnophiona; family Ichthyophiidae; genus Ichthyophis; species Ichthyophis bannanicus. Next base: position 226,526,271 of record CM066031.1, read on the forward strand.
ACAGTAGCTTTGTTTCGTTTTACCATCATACTGCTAAAGATATTTTAAAACTTTCACATTTCCTGACCACTTCATATATGATTCCCTATGTGAAATGCAACTACTACATCCTTAATTTTGTTTTATCTGTTCTACTAGTGGGAGGACATTTATGATAGAAATAATCCCCTATCTTCCCTGAATATGAAGGTCGGTATGGTAGTTTAGCTCTTCCTTTCTGTACTTTGTGAAGATGTCATTTGGATTGTTGATGGCACCTTTCATAGTATATGAGGCATACAGTCTCTAGATTACATGCCCATGTCCACGGCCCTTGATACAAACCAATGACTTCATTACATACCTTCAATGTAAAGCTGAGCAGTGGTTTTGGCATCAACAGCATCGCAGGTGTAGGAGTCCTCATCCTGGAACTCCACCTCATTGATGATTAGTTTCCTGTACAGTCCCTCACTCACTATTTCATACTTTTGGCTAGGAAGGATCTCTTTGTTCTTTCGATACCATGTCACCTGAGCAGTGGGACGAGACACTTGACACTCAAGAAACGCTCTGTGCTTCTCTATGGCAATTTTATCCCGCAATGGCTTCACGATTTTAACTGGCAGTTCTAAAACGGAAATACAAATAATCATATTAATAAAATGTGGCCATATCTTTAATTGAAGGCTCTCGGTGAGTGACTCAGCACATTCTGTTCTGTAACCACAACAGTGCAGGAAACCTTTGATGACTCAGGTACAGTGTATCTTGTTATTGATCACTAAGTGGTGGGAGCAAATACAGTGACAGAATGCAAAATGGCATGGAACAGACACAGTGGATCCCTTTATAGCAACAGGATAAAGCATAGTTACTCACCTGTAACATGTGAACTCCAGGAACAGCAGGAATTTAGTCTTCACATATGGGTAACGTCGGTACCGACGGAGCCTGCGCGGGAACGCTCCCCAGCGTCCAATTAGAAAGCTTTTGGGAGCATCCCACAGCGCCTGCGTGCTGCCTTCCCGCCTTTCCCAACTGCCTCTCTCCAGTTGAGTTTAAAGCTGAGACAAAGAGAGAGAGAGGGAAAGAGAAAGAGATAGATAGAGAGATACAACTCCTAGGGGAGGTGGGTGGGTTGTGAAGACTAAATTCCTGCTGTTCCCGGAGATTACCTGTTACAGGCAAGTAACTATGCTATCTCCAGGAACAAGCAGGAATGTAGTCTTCACATATGGGGACTCCCTAGTTTTAGATGCCAGGGAGAGACCCCAGAAGTTGTGAGTCCCTGTGAAAGGGCTCCACTTCCCCCCATGGATCTCTGGCATCTTACCAGGGATGGTGGGTAGGAGTTGATTAGGTATGGAACAGGTGTTGGAGAACACCCTGACCAAACAAGGCATCCCGGCGGGAGTCCTTGTCCAAGCAGTAATGGGCTGTGAAGGTATGAACCGAGGCCCAAGTGGCTGCTCGACAGATGTCGTCGATAGACAAAGAGTGCAGATGAGCCATTGAAGCTGCCATGGCTCTCACCTTGTGAGCTGTGACATGGCCCTCCAGAGGAAGATTCTTACTCTGATGGGCAAAGGAAATACACTGTGCAATCCAGTTGGACAGTGTTCTCTTGGAGACTGGAAGTCCCAGATGAGAAGGATCAAAAGCAATAAAGAGGTGAGAAGACTTTCTATGTTGCTGTGTACTCTGTAAGTAAAAAGCTAAAGCTCTTTTACAGTCCAAAGTATGAAGATTCCTTTCTGCATTTGATGCATGAGGCCTTGGAAAAAACACAGGCAGGTAGACTGCTTGGTTCAAATGAAAAGGCGAGACCACCTTTGGCATAAAGTGTGGATGAGTCCTAAGGAATACCTTGTCATGATGGAACCTTGTATAAGGAGGATCAGTCACTAGTGCCTGCAACTCACTGATGCAACGTACTGATGTGATTGCAATGAGAAAGATAACTTTCCAAGAAAGGAATTTCAACAAGGTAGTAGCTAAGGGTTCAAAAGGTGGCTTCATGAGCTGGCCAAGAACCAGGTTTAAGTCCTATGCCACCGGTGGTGGCCTAATGGGAGGCTTAGTTAGAAGAAGGCCTCTCATAAATCTTGCTATAAGAGGATGGGAGGAAATAGGTTGTCCATTTAAAGGCTTGAAAAAAGCTGCAATAGCACTCAAATGGACTCTTACTGAATTAGTTTTAAGTCCTGCATTGGATAAATAAAGGAGATACTCCAGTAATGATTCCAAAGGTATCGCAAGGGGGCTAAGACCCTTCTGCGAACACCATATGGTAAACCTTTTCCACTTGAAAGCATAAGAGCATCTTGTGGAAGGTTTTCTAGAAGCATAAAGGATATCCTTTACTTGCTGAGAAAGGTTAAGATCATGAAGATCTAGGCCTTCAGCAACCAAGCCCTGAGATGCAGAAACTGGGGATTGGGATGCCATAACATTCCGTCCTCCTGAGACAGGAGATCTGGAGCAGACCCTAACTCCAGAGAGGGAGCTTGAGAGAGATGTAGAAGCAGAGGGTACCACACTTGCCATGGCCAATGTGGAGCTATGAGAATCATACGGCCTCTGTCTCTCTGAAGCTTGAACAGGGTTTTGGGAATCAGGGGAATGGGTGGAAAGGCATAAAGGAAGTCTTGACCCCAATGAAGGAGGAAAGCATCCCTGGCCTGAGAGCCCTGAGCTAGAATTCTGGAACAGAACCGGGGAAGTTTGGCATTCAACGGACTTGCAAAGAGTTCTATGTCCGAGGTTCCCCAGATTTGAAAAATCTTGGCCACCTGGTCTGCATGCAGAGACCATTCGTGTGAAAGCAGAACTCGACTGAGTCTGTGTGCCCAAGAGTTTTGGATACCTGGAAGATACACTGCCAGGAGATGAATCTGATGCTCTCTGGCGAGGGCCCATAGTCGCAAAGCTTTGTTGCAAAGCGACAGAGAGCCTGTTCCTCCCTGCTTGTTCACGTAGAACATGGCTACTTGATTGTCCATATGAATGAGGACTGTCTTATAGCTGAGCAGGGTGTGGAACAGTCGCAGAGCAAGGAAGATTGCTCTGAGCTCTAAGAGACTGATGTGTAGATGAGTCTCCTGTGGAGTCCAAGTGCCTTGGGTGGAGAGGTCTTGCAGATGAGCTCCCCAACCCATTGGTGAAGCATCTGTTGTGAGAGTTGCCTGGGGTAAAGGATGTTGAAATGGGGACCCCACCAACAGGTTTTGAGAGGACTGCCACCATTGGAGGGACAAAATAAGGCGATTTGTGTTTGCTATTTGTCTGACAGGCACCCTGATGCCTGGGTCCATTGAGTGGATAAAATCCACTGGGCTGCTCTCATATGGAGGCGAGCATAAGGAACCATATGCACGGTAGATGCCATGTGGCCTAGTAGTTGTAACATTTCTCGAGCAGTGAGATGAGGCTTTAGCACTGCTTGAGAAGCTAACTGCACCATGCGAAGGCAACGGGTCTGGGGAAGATAGGCCCTTGCTTTCCTGGTATCCAGCAAAGCTCCTATGAACTCTAGAGACTGAGTGGGAGTTAGGCTGGATTTTGGGATGTTTATGACCAGACCCAAATACTGAAGGATACGCATTGCGCAAAATAGAGAAATCCTGGCCTCTGACTCTGATGGGGCTCGAATGAGCAAGTCGTCTAAGTAGGGGAAGACTAATATTCCTAGAGTGCGAAGAAATGCTGCTACCACAGCCATGCATTTCGTAAACACCCTTGGTGCTGAGGCCAGGCCAAAAAGAAGCACCCTGTATTGGTAGTGCTTTTCTTGAAAAAGGAACCGAAGGAACTTCCTGTGAGTTGGATGGATGAGAACATGAGTGTACGCATCCCTGAGATCTAGAGAACAAAGCCAATCCTGACTCTGAAGGTATGGCAGCAGGGTTCCCAGAGAAATCATCTTGAATTTCTCTTTGAACAGGAATTTGTTCAATTCTCTGAGATCTAGAAGAGGTCTGTGTCCCCCTGTTTTCTTTGAGATAAGGAAATAGGGGGAGTAAAACCCTGTACCCTGTTGAGAAATGGGTACCTCTTCTATTGCCCCTTGGGCAAGAAGGATAGTGTCCTCTTGATCTAACAGATTGATGAGAGAGGTCTGAGAATTGAACTGTCATACTACTGTGGGAGGGGGCATGCACTGAAAGTGAAGCTTGTACCCCTCTTTTATAATGGAGAGAGTCCAATGCTCTGCTGTTATCTGCCCCCATCTGGGGGCAAAGTGACACAACCTTCCTGGAATGGTGGAAGGTTCGGGACCATTGAGAGCCAGGAAGGCTAAGTTCTCTAGATGGAAGTCAAAGGCCTTGTGGAGGCTGAGACTGCTGAGACGGTTGAGGCTTAGCAGTCTTTGCTTTCCTCTGTTTAGGTGGTTGCTGAGTCTTTCAGGCAGGTTGACCTGCAGAACATGCCTGCTGGGAATAAGAAGGATAAAACCTCTTCTTCTTGGAGAAGAATGGTTTCTTTAAAGATTTTCTCCTTGTAGGATCAGCTGTGGCTTTGGAGAGTCTATCCAAAGTGGAGTTGTCAGCATCCAATTCATTGGCCTTCTCTTGCCAATTCTTGCCGAATAGATTCTCACATGTACAAGGGATATTGCCCAGTTTGTCCTGCACCCAGAGCTCCAAATCGGATGCCTGGAGCCAGGCAATTCTATGTGCACCTATGGCAATGGCAGAGGTTCTGCTTATGCACTCAAAACAGTCAAAAGCTGCACGATTGACAAACTTAGAAACATCCTGGGCATGTTTAACCAGTGTGAGAAAATCCTGCCTCTTATCATCAGGAAGAAGAGGGCTCAACACCTCTAAATCTCCTGTGACTTCCTTAAGGAACATTCCCATATATAAAATATAGGAACTGATCCTGGCAGAAAGCATGGAAGCCTGGAAAGTACGACGTCCAAAGGCATCCAAAGTTCGACACTCACGTCCTAGAGGATTAGAGGCATGCCTCTTTGCACTTCTGATCCTTCTCATAGCTGATTCCACTACAATAGAGTGGTGAGGAAGCTGAATTATCTGGAAGCCAGGACACGGAGGTACTCGATACATGGTATCCAGTCTACGAGAGTGAGGAGAGGTGGTAAGAGGTGTCTCTCACATTCTCAACATGAGATCATGTAAGATCTCATGGATAGGCAAAGTAGCTGCCTCCTTAGGCGCTTTGGGATATTGCAAAATTTCCAACTCCTTTGCCCTGGGCTGTTTCAGGAGCCACAGTAATAGAAAGACCTCGAGCCACCTCCCTGATAAAGTCCTGAAAGGAGATATCTTCTGGAGGAGACATCCTGCGTTTAGGAGAGGAAGGCTCCTCCGGGAGAAGTACTCCGGTACTGATGGAGGTGTCAGAATCCTCAGACTCCTCCGAGGATTCAAAGTACCTTCTGTCCGGATGCTCCTGTAGAGCACGATACCCGTACCGACCGAAGTCAGTGCCGAGGGGTATCGGTACCGGAAGGCATAGCATGACTGGGTGCCGGCAATGCAGACACCGATGTCGATGCCGATGCTGTCGGTACCGGTGCTGGAGTCGGTGCCAGTGCCGGTACCGGTTGAACTGTCTGACGCGGTTCCGAGGGTGTTGATGCCGCAAGGAGAGCCGCCAGACTGCGTTCAATAGCCAGGAACCTCTGGTCTATCGACGCTGCCGATGCCTAGGTATCAGTACCGGAGAAAGCAGCCGGTACCCCAGAGCATGGCACCAGTAGTTCTGCCGAGGTTGAGGCCTCGAGAACATCCTGGAGCCCCGATAATGTTTTGGAAGCTGAAGCCTTGCCGGTACAGAACCCTCAAGGGCAACACCAGAGGCATCTCGATGCTTGGAAGGAGATCTACCCTTTGAGGACCGGCCAGACTTATGTTTAGTTACCTGAAATCCATGGGAGGAAGACGAAGCCCTGGACGATGTCGATGCCACAGAGGCTCCATCGGAGGGAAACAGGGTGCTGAGCTTAGCAGCTCAGTTTTGTCGACCCCTCTTGGATATCATGGCACAGGCCATTCACTCTGAGATGGAGTGGTCAGGACCTAAACATTTAAGACACCACTCATGGGTGTCGGTGACGGAGATGGTACCGCCACACTTGGTGCACTTCTTAAAACCCGAAGCGGGTTTTTCCATGGTAAAGGAAGTTTTGGGCCTAAGGCCCAAAATGGCGCGTGCACCCGAGGAAGAAAAGTTTGGAAAAAAATACTATTATTATTATTTTTTTAGACAGAAAGAAAGAAAGAACCGGCGGTACCGGTATAGTATCGAGGGAAGGCAGACGCGACCACAAAAAAGAAGGAGAATAGGGAAATATTTTCTGCAGTGACAGGAACAACGACCTGCTGGCTCCGCGGAAAACGAAGAACTGGAGAGAGGCAGTTGGGAAAGGCGGGAAGGCAGCACGCAGGCGCTGTGGGATGCTCCCAAAAGTTTTCTAATTGGATGCTGGGGAGCGTTCCCGCGCAGGCTCCGTCAGTACCAACAATACCCCTATGTGAAGACTACATTCCTGCTTGTTCCTGGAGATAATCAAAATAAACTCAACAAATAGGGGTGACCTGCACAGAGTGGTGGGTAGACTCCTAAACAAAGGTATGGGAAGGGATGAGCTGAACAGAGTAGTAGGTGTATCTATCTTGCCACCTTGTGGACAGACTAGATGGACCATGCTGGTCTTTATCTGACATCATATACTATGTTACTATGTAAGTGACCAGGTATAACCAGGCCACGAGTCATGAAAGGACAACAGTGAGTAAACAGTATGTTATTTAAACATGAACTATCTATACCAGAAGCTGCAAAAGTAGACTTATTCAATAAAGATCTTTGATAGGGTGAGGTATCTGGAAAGATTCTAATAGATTTTAAACTGCCATTAAAGTCACAAGTATGCTCTGCACCTTAAAAAATAATTTTATAAATTGCTATTATTTAGAGGATTGAAACCTTATTTGGAAAAGGAAGCATTTGGTCAGGATTTGTACCAACTTATTTTACCATATATGGACTATGACAATAGTCTATATTTTGGTTTGCAAGGGGTTGTATTGTAAACTATGCAACTATTCCAGAATGCAGGTGCATGACTGATTTTTGGGACCTCCCAGACACAATCTTAATTGAGTTACCGATGTTACCCATGGAGGCAGAATAAAATTTAAGCCAAAAATATATATTTTACTCAATATGAATTGCTGAATTTCCAGATAAAAGCAAATAATGATAAATTATAAAAATTATTTAACATACACACGTTTTTTGAACAGCGGGTCTCAGACTCTAATGGAGTTTTTCAGTGACAATGGCAAAAGCCAGTAACTACTCCTGATGTACATCAACGACCCTTTTTGTTTTTAAACGTGTGGTTTTTTTCCAAGCGTTTTGAAATAACTTATCCAAGATGCATTTTATAAAACAGAAGTTAGGCTTATCTTAAAAGTAGTTTATCCCAACGCCTACTTCAGCGCCATCGCATTTCACGGATAGGTTCAGTTTCTTCAGGGGCTAAATAAGCCTATTCTTTGTGTGTATTCGACTATCTGGAACAAAAAAGCAATAAAAATATGCCCACATTCCAATCAGCATATATTTTCATTCAGCAAACTAGCGGATTATATTCAGATATGTGAAGACCCCGCTTACCTCATTCATGCGCCCTGAATGCAACTGTTGCAAAGGATCAGAAAAACGCCGCGCATGCGGTCTGAAAACCAGGGGAGTGTCTATATATAGCTTGAGTGACTTTGTTGTTTATCAATGGAATCATTCCTAGGGGTCTTCGAATCTACAAGGAACCGAAAATGTTCATTTCTGATACTTCATTTATAGATAAATGGAATTGTATCTTGAACAAATGTTCCCGCGACCTCATGATGTTGATAGTAGACACCTCTAAGACAACTTTGGATACCCTGAGAAAAGAGGAAGATGATGCACTACAAAATCTGAAGAAAACAGCAATTGAGGAACAATATAACAAAAGTGTGGACGAATTGAAGCAAAAAATAACACAGGTGTATGAGGAAGTTAAACAGGTTAAATCCAACAAGTTAAGAAGAGACTATGGTGATTACACGAGTGGTTACGTGTACCCATGGATGAATCCCAAGAAACAAGATAAGAAGAAAGTGTCCTTTGGAGGCAGCTCAGAAGGGGAGAACTCATCAGGATCAGATGTGGAGTTGAAAAGACATGATTTTCAGGGGGGCAAGGGTGTTGGAGTAAAGAAAAAAGATCCACAAGTAGAACCCAAGCGCTCATCCAACAGACGCAAATGAGCGACCCCCCTTCCCACTCGATCGTGATTAATATTTCAGGGCAACCGATCCCCACAGAATATTTTCAATTATTAGAAAAAGGCCTTTCCTTTGTACCGCAAGTTGGCTTTGACATGTTTGACTTTAGAATTGCCTTTGAACATTTAATTCGCAAATTACATTTAAAAATATTTTTTGCCTCACAAGATGAGCAGCCCGCCAATGCCATTAATCCTCCGAGTAATAGAGTCCGATTACCTTTGAAATCTAGCTGGTCCCCATCGGAACCGCTACCGGAGGCTTTATCTCTTTTCCGCAGTATGGTATTACACGATATGGAATGCATATTGCAAACACCTCTTAAAAGATGGTATGCTCTTACTAAAGCTGAAAACAACGTCTTGAAGGAGTTACGTTCTCGGGATGACCTTGTGGTTCGACGAGCCGACAAAGGTGGAGCAATCGTTATCATGACCAAACACAGCTACCTCGGTGAAGCACAACTTCAACTCACTGATGCCAACACTTATGAAATTTTAACATCAGATCCCACGAAGGAGTTGGCCACATATATTAAGGATATCACAAACATTAGCATTGAAAGATAAATGCATATCCAACAAAGAGTGGAGATTTTTAAATCCCACTAACACCATGTTGGCACGATTTTACTTGGTTCCGAAGATCCACAAGAGGCTTATTGATCCGCCCGGTAGACCTATTGTGTCTACCCGGGGAACTGTTTTGGAACCACTTTCGGTCTATCTAGACTCATTTTTAAGACCATTAATACCACAGATCGCTTCCTATGTAAGAGATACGATGCATTTTTTGCAGTTGCTGGAAACATACTCTTTAACAACCAATGAACCTGATCTATGGTTAGCGACATTAGACGTGAACGCTCTTTATACCAATATACCTCAAGAGCGAGCTCACGTTGAAGTGATGGCCTTGCTTAACACCAGATCGGATTTAACTCCGGGGCATATATCTTTTTTGGATCAGGTAACCAAGTTAGTGCTATTTCACAATCATTTTCAATTCGGAGATACCAATTTATCATCAAAAACAGGGGTGGCGATGGGCGCTACATGCGCCCCTTCTATCGCCAACATCTATATGGGGGCTTTTGAAACCCAATGGTTGAAACAATCGGAATGGTCCTGTCATCTTCGGCTCTGGTGCCGCTACATCGATGACATTTTTGTCATATGGGTGGGCCCCGTCGAGACATTACAAGAATTTGTTAGATGGCTCAACACCAGAGAAACTTCCATTCAATTCACTAGTACCTGTAGCCAGTCCCATATTTCTTTTCTGGATGTTGAAGTACATATTGAAGATACAGGGTGGGCAACTAAAGTCTATCGTAAACCCACGGATCGCAATGCTTTATTACACTATGACAGTCTTCACCCCAGAAAATTGAAGGATAGCCTCCCACTTTCACAGTTCCTCCGATATCGCAGGAACTGTTCTAATATACAAGAATTCAAACATCAAGCTGGAAATTTGAAACAACATTTTTTACAACGGGGATACCCAAAGGGCATTATAGATAAGGCTTATAAGAGAGCTCTTTTCAACCATCGGGAACATCTGTTGCAGCCCAAGGCTCCGAAAGAGATGGACTCGTCAATCAATTTAGTTACTCAGTACTCCCCGTATAGCAGTTTGATTCAGAAGACGCTTAATAAACACATGAACGTGATACATAGCATTCCAGCATTAAGAAACAAAAATGTTCGATGTGTGTGGACCAGAAACAGAAATTTGAAGGAAATAGTAAGCCCTACTGTTGTACCTATTTCCAAGAATACCTTCACCGATATCTCAGCAGGACATTCTAATTGTGGACAATGTGCATTTTGTGAGGTCAATTTAACAATTCAATCCTTTGAGCATGCAGGAAAACGATACTTTTTGCAGCATTCCACTAACTGTCAAACTTCGCAAGTAATATATGCGATCCGCTGCCCCTGCTCATTGTTGTACATTGGGAAAACTATGCGTCCATTCCGAATTCGTTTAGGAGAACATCGCAGTAGACTTAAATGTAAAACTCTTACCGCTCCCATGGTAGCTCATTGCTTGACTTACCACCATACTTTTACTGACCTTCGTTGTTTCTCTGCGTTTGAAAAAGTTAATAAGGCAATGGGAGATAAAACTTTGGATCAAACTCTCATTTACAAAGAACAACGATGGATCTTTAAATTGCAGACAGTTATTCCTGGTGGGCTTAACACCCAGATTGATTGGACTCTTTGCATCTGATGTTAGCTATGATTCCATTGATAAACAACAAAGTCACTCAAGCTATATATAGACACTCCCCTGGTTTTCAGACCGCATGCGCGGCGTTTTTTCTGATCCTTTGCAACAGTTGCATTCAGGGCGCATGAATGAGGTAAGCGGGGTCTTCACATATCTGAATATAATCCGCTAGTTTGCTGAATGAAAATATATGCTGATTGGAATGTGGGCATATTTTTATTGCTTTTTTGTTCCAGATAGTCGAATACACACAAAGAATAGGCTTATTTAGCCCCTGAAGAAACGGAACCTATCCGTGAAACGCGATGGCGCTGAAGTAGGCGTTGGGATAAACTACTTTTAAGATAAGCCTAACTTCTGTTTTATAAAATGCATCTTGGATAAGTTATTTCAAAACGCTTGGAAAAAAACACACACGTTTAAAAAACAAAAAGGGTCGTTGATGTACATCAGGAGTAGTTACTGGCTTTTGCCATTGTCACTGAAAAACTCCATTAGAGTCTGAGACCCGCTGTTCAAAAAACGTGTGTATGTTAAATAATTTTTATAATTTATCATTATTTGCTTTTATCTGGAAATTCAGCAATTCATATTGAGTAAAATATATATTTTTGGCTTAACTGCAATTTTACTCTTGAGTTTAAGACCAAACTAGATTGTTTTCATACAGAATAAAATTTAAGGCAATAGTCTTAGAGGCTAATATTCAGAATTCTTAGCTGGCCGGCCAACAGGAAACTGACTGGTTAAGGGTGATGACAGGTGTTCGGAGGCCCCTCTGGAGCCAGGAATGGAGGAGAACCTCCCTTAAGATCTTTGGAAGCTGGAGCTGGAGCCAACCCTGCTCCTGATCGCTGCTGCCCCAACAGCTCCTCTTGAGACCTCTGCGACATCACACCCGGGTCGGAGGAACAAATATCACACAAGTTATTCATAAGCGGCCATTGCCACTTCCCACAGCTGAGGCATTGTTGCAAGGCTGGCAGCACTGATGGAACCAGAAGTTCCAAAATGGCCACCACAGATAAGGCAGGAAGGACCCACTAACATGAACTGGGCCAAGAAGCAGCCAGACAAACCCCTTCAGGCACTTGCAGCCCGTCGAGATAGCCGTGCAGCCCCCGGCCAATGGAAGGCTTCCAGACAAAACAGGCAATGTAGCCATGCCGCATCATTGGATGGCCAGCACCTGCTTCCCACGGTCGCAAGGCTCTCAAATGCCTGACTAGTGGCCTGTGATTTCCCAGCTTCACTCCCGGAGGTAAGACACTCACCACAGAAGCCTTCTTTGGCCCGGTTGTGTGGTCATACGGTGGGGGGGGGCTGTTCTGCTGCTGAAGAAACTGCTGTTGACTTTTTTTAAGCTCTAAGACCTTAAGCTCTTCCTTAAGTAAAGCAAAACCAAGACCCAACCCCCTTGTTCTCTGCTACACTGGTCCTACTGACCAGGAGCAGACCCCTTAGGATAGGCAGGAAAATCCAGAGGAGTATTCCAAAATATGCCAGCTGGGCTCTACTAGAAGGCACCTCTCAGGATGGCTACCAGGAGCCCATGAGCTTCCCTACACCAGAACACATCCACCATCTGCTGGACACAGAGAAAAAACTGGTATTGCACCAGGTTAAGTACCAGTGATGATGTCATTAAAGTTGTAACAGGGACTTCAATGTGTGGCTTTTAAAAACAATCTCTCTGCCTGAGAGCTCTTAAAAAGGGTTTTGGTTTTTATTTTTAAAAGCTAATTCTTTTAAAAGTTAATTCTTTATGATCACGTGATGTGGTGACATCGAGCGGAGGTGAGACGCTCGTGCTCCGGACCCCCCGGCCCCTGCACCCCGAAAAGAGCCGTGATTAAGGGACCGGACAGCCTGGGCAGTTCAGGGAAGTGCGGGAGATGGCACCGAGTGAGAGGGGCTTGAAACGCGCGTCGGATGGCAGCGGCGGTGAATGCAAGCTGGAGAGATAAAGACCGGCTGTAGAGTCATGCAAGATGGCGGCGGCGGCCCAGTCCTCCAGTCTCCCCAGCAATAATCGAGGAGATCTCGATGGCGGTAGCCAGTGCCCTGTCGGCTCAGTTTGAGGCACTGAAAAGTAAAATGGACATGCTGCAGAGCTCGGTCAGCTCCCTGGGCACCCGGATGGAGGAGATGGAGAGCCACGTGCTGCAGAGCGAGGAGAGCGTAGCAGCGCTGTCTCATTAAGTAGGAAGATTGCAGGGGGCCCTGAAAACACAAGAAGCCAAGCTGGATGATTTAGAGAATCGGTCCCGGCGTAATAACCTTTGCTTCATAGGCATACCTGATACTGTCCTGGATCGAGACTTAAAGACCCATATGGAGTCCTTGGTCTCTTACATAATGGGGGACAGTGCAGAAAATGGCCGGATCCTGATACAGCATGCGCACCGCGTGGGACCTAAACAGCCGAGGGACAGAAGACCTCGTGTGGTCTTGGCAAACTTTTTGCAATTCCCACAGAAGGAAGCCGTGCTGAGAGCGGCCAGGCAAAAGGGTGTCATTGAAAAAGACAATATGAAGCTGTGGGTGGCGCTAGATTATTCGGTGGCCCTAAGCCAGCGGAGAAGGGCATATACACCCATTTGTCAAAAGTTAGTAGATGCTAACATCAAATTCACGGTCCAGTATCTGGCCCGAATTCATATCATGCACGAGGGAACGCACAGGGCCTATGATTCGGTGGCAGAGGCATCCCAATATGTGGAGGGATTACCGCGGAGCACAGCAGTGGCTGCGGGAGGACCGACCGGAGGGCCCTGAGAACGAGCAAGGCAGAAAATGGATAGCGGGGAACGTAGAAGAAGATCGTGACTGTGGGGGAGCAGCGTGAAGGACTGAAATGTTTAAATAAGATCTATGTGTGAGTGGTAGGAGGAGAGTATATGGTGGAGTATAAAATGTTGGGCTAGCCGCCTCGTGAAATGCCTTGGGGGAGGTGGCTGTGTGTCACGGCATTTTGATGGCGGGAGGGGGAGGTGGGTTGAGTAATTGGAGATGTGTATAGTAGCATACCAATGCCAAACTGTTTAACTGTTTGTGTGTGTATTTGATAAGGGGATGGGCTGGCACATAGTAGTGGGAAGGGTAGCGGGGGAGGATAGGGGTTGGGATCAATATTAGCAATGGAAAAGGATGAGGGCTGGTGCAGGTGCAGGTGTGGGGGAGGGGGAGTCTGGACACATCTCAAGTGATCAATTCGGAGAGGAGAACTCGGGTTAATAGGAGAGGGTGGGCGGAATAGGGATGAGTAATAAGGGGGAGGAAGAGGGAGGGGGAGTGGGGGAGGGGGGAAGGGATGGGGGGTGGATGGCAGCCATAACATGACACGGATTAGAATTGGGGAGCATACTAGCTATTAAGGAGGGACCTCAGGCTGGGGAGGTTCATCCTTGTACTAATTGGAGGGCTGAGAGGTCTGAAGCTGGCTGGTACCCACCAACCTGAAGATTATTTCATGTAATGTATGTGGGATAGGTAACCCTATTAAGCGATATAAATTGTTGCGAGCCTTAGCTAGGCAAAACTGTGATATTGCTATGTTACAAGAAACCCAGAGAAAACTGAGGAACACTCTAAATTACAGAGGGAGTGGGTGGGGCAAGGGTGGGGAGCCCCAGCGAAGGGGAAAAAAGGTGGAGTGGTCATTTTGATAAATAAACGGATTAGATTTGAATTGGAACAGGAGCATGCAGACCCAGATGGTAGGTTTGTGTTGTTGTATGGGATGTTAGAAGGGAAGCCTATTGTGTTGGGCAATCTGTATAGCCCGAATGTGTTGGATAGGGCGTTGTATGCCCTATTGGCTTCTCGTGTGGAGCAATTGTCAGACGCTCCCTTGATTCTGGCCGGAGATTTCAATGGGGTGCCAGACAATGAGCTGGATACAACCAGAGGGGAGGGGGAGGGAGCATGGGTACAGACCACCAGAGCGCTGCAGGGCTTATGGTGTCGATTGGGAATGGTAGACCCCCCTGGCGTCTGCTATACCCGACGGAAAGAGACTTCACCCACCAGTCGCGAGCACATGGTTCGAGTGCTAGGATCGATTATATGTTCGTATCAGAGAAGCTCTTTGCACAGATAGGGGACGTACAAATTGGCCCTAAGGAGATATCCGACCATGCGTTGGTTTGGGTGGATTTAGCATTGGGTGATCCGGCCTCACAGACTAGAATCTGGTGGTTCCCGGTGGAGTTGTATAGATACCGACTTCCATAATCATCTTAAACAGAGATGGCAAAAGTTTATGTTTCAAAATCAGCGACTTAGAGAGGACCCCAAATTGCTTTGGGAGACCGCGAAGATAGTTCTGCGTGGAGATGTTATTGAATATGTAGCGCGGAAGAGTAAATTGTTAACGGCACGGATTGTGCTATTAGAGAAGCAGGCGGTGAAAGATAGGAGATGATGTGCAAGTGACCCCTGTGCAGCACATAAGAGACGACTCTGGGCGACTCAGGCGACTCTAAATGAGCTACTTCATCAGAGGGCAAAGAAATCCTTCATGTATTATCGGTATCAGTTGTACCGGCTTGGAGACAAGCCCAGGAAACTCTTGGCGTACTGTCTCCAAGGCAGCAGAGGCGCTCGTTCAGTAGCAGCGTTGCGGGACGAGCAGGGGCGGTTGCATAAGGGCAAACGAGCAATAGCCCGAGTGTTTCGATTTTTCTACCAAAAACTATATTCAGGGAGAGAGGGGTCCCTTACTGATATGGTTAAGTATTTGCGCGAGGTGCAGATACCTAAATTAGCGGTAGAGCAGAAGGCACAATTAGATGTACCGGTGACTCTTGGGGAGGGCAAGTTGTTGTCGAGTGCCGGGTCCGGATGGATTTGGGGCAGAATTTTACAAACTGCTGGGAGACCTGGTGCCCCCTGCCTTGGTGGTGGTGTACCATAGAAGGGTGGAGTAGGGCAGGTTTACCTGGGGTGTGAATCATGCGCATATTATACTAATACCTAAGCCAGGGAAAGATCTTACGCAGGCTGCTTCGTATAGACCCATTTCTTTATTAAATTTTGATTTAAAAGTGCTGGCTAAGATATTGGCAGATCGCTTAGCCTCGGTTTTGGGTGAACTGGTACACGACTCGCAAGTGGGCTTCATGAAAGAACGTTATGCAGTGCATAATTTGCGTAAAATTTTGCCGTTGATGGAGTGGGTCCAGGAGCGGGACTTGCAGTCACTTTTGATCAGCTTTGATTCAGAAAAGGCATTTGATCAGGTGAATTGGGACTATTTGAAATTTCTTTTGCCCCATTATGGCCTAGGAGATTCCTTTTATTTATTTATTTATTTATTTAACATTTCTTATATACCGCCTTTCATGATATCAAGGCGGTTTACATTGAACAAACTGAAATTACATTGAACGGCATTATAACTTGGAGATAACTATTTTACAGGGAACATGGGCTATGGAGGGTTAAGTGGCTTGCCCAAGACCACAAGGAGCACCTGTGGGACTAGAAACCCCAGTCCTTCCGGCCCAAGGTTGCTGTCCTCTAGTGGGATTTGAACCCCCGACCTTCCGGCCTGAAGTACCTTGCCCCAACCACTAGGCCACACCTCCACTCCACTCCACCTCCACTTTTGCAATATGGTGGAGCTGCTCTATGCGGAACCTACTCCTGGAGTGTTATGTAATGGTGTGATGTCAGAGAAATTCGACCTGGAGAGAGGTACGCGTCAGGGCTGCCTGCTTTCCCCTTTGCTATTTGTGATGACCTGGGACCCTCTGGTGCGGAGGATAGAGGAGTCCACGAGTATTCGGGGAGTGTGAATTGGGCCACATGGGTTTAAGATGGCCGCCTTTGCGGACGATATGTTGGTGCACCTGCTGTTTCCTCAGCAGTTGCTGCCTAGTCTGCTGGACTAATTTTCCATATTCGGAAGGTTTGCAGGGCTACGTATCAACATGGACAAGTCAGAGGCATTAGACGTGGCGGGTACGATTCGGGGGAGCTAGCAAGGGACCTTTCCACTCTGTTGGGCAGGTGAGTCTTTGGTATATCTGGGTATACTGCTGACCAGAGAGCCGAAGGAGCTGTACAAAAAAACCTTTGAACGAGTCTTCCTTAAAATTCATGCACAATTGCAGGCATGGACTCCTCTTCCATTGTCTCTTTTGGGTAGGGTGGCGGTCTTAGGTATGGTAATTTTACCGCGAGTACTTTATTGGATGCAAACCCTACCGGTGTGGTTACTGTGGCGTGATCTTAACTGCATAGAACGGGAGATCCGGGGGTTTCTCTGGAAAAGGGGTAATAGCGCGTATACCGTTAAATCGATTGTGAAGGGGGTGGAGATCCGGAGGGATAGGAGTTCCAGATTTGTGGACATATGCCTTGGCTTGTCAGGCGAGACATGTAGGGGATTGGTTAGGGAACACGGAAGTGTATACCCCTAGAGCATTAGAAGAAGCCTTTGTGGCCCAGCAGACGTTGATGGCGGTCCTGCATTTGGAGAGTTCATCTTTGCCAGGACGAGTGACTTGTAGTGTTTTGGTGCTTGCGGCACATCGTACATGGCAACAACTGAATAGATATTGGGGTGGTTCCCCCGAGGTCTCGAGTTGGCTGCCTATACAGGGCAATGCTCGGTTTACCCTGGGGTCAGAAACAGTTCTCTTTCGGAAGTGGGAATGGTTGGGGATATGGAACCTTGGGCATGTGGTCGATCAGAAGGGGAGATGTAAATCCTTGGAGACGCTTTGCAGGGAATATGAGCTAAATCTTGGGAATTCCTTTTTTGCGTATGCGCAACTCTCCCATTATGTTGGAGGATGTGGCCTAGTGGTTAGGACAAGGTACTTCAGGCCGGAGGGCCGGGGGTTCAAGTCCCACCTGGGGACAGCAATCTCAGGCCAGAGGGACTGGGATTTCTAGTCCTATAGGCACTCCTTGTGGTCTTGGGCAAGCCACTTAACCCTCCATTGCCCATGTTCCCTGTACGTATTAGCGTATGTGTGTCATATCCCCTCGTGTTAAATGTATCTCCCAATTGACCGCTTTGACCCGGTGAAAAGCGGGATATAAATACAGCTAAATAAATAAATGTTGTCTCTCTTCCGCAGCAGGAGCTAAAGGTAGAATGCTCGGTGCAGATCTTGGAATTTTTTGCCTTAGGGACGGAACCCCCGCCCACCATAGCGGATTTGAAGAGATGGTTGGATAAATATGGCACTCCTCCCAATTACTCGGCAGAGGAGGCCATGTGGGCGACAGAGCTGAGTCGGGAGGTGACCCCGGGCTCTGTCCGTAGCGCATTGGGTCAGATTGCGGGGTTGGTGGAAGGGGCTTGATGGCGTGAAATACAGTTTAAATGTATCATCTGAGCCTATTTTTCCCTGAGGTGAGAGCTGCAAAGTCACCTCACTTCATATGTAGGGTGCCCAAAGTGTCCCTGTTCTTTGGCAGACCTGGGGCACATGTGGTGGGGGTGCCCGCATATTTACCGGTATTGGATGCGGATTGGGACCTATATGAGTAGCTTACTACAGCAGTGGGTCTGCTGGACGGGGTCGTTAGTTGTGTTCGATCAACTTGGACCACTCCACCCGAAGGGGAGATGGAAGAGAATATTAGTGCGGAAGGCCTGTCTGGTGGGTAAAGGTCCTATACTTCATCGGTGGAGAGAGCCTATAGCCCCTACCTTTTGGGAGTGGCATAATAGTTTACACCAGCTGATGCTCTTGGAAAGGAGGGGTGCGAGAGGGAATGTTCAACGGTGGGCCTCCTTTCTTCTGGTTTGGACACCCTACATTCAAAAACGGGCCACAAACCCGAAGTTAGGTGTTGAAGGTGGGTTAGCATTGGGACTGGCAAGCTAATAGGGGAGACTGGACGGGGTTTAGGGTGTATGCACTAATACGTGAGTAATGTTAAGTGGTTGCTCCAGAAGGAGGGGGGTGAATGCATAAGGCTGCAGGGGGGGGAGGGGGGGAGGGGGGAGGAGTGGGAGAGGGTGGGGGAGGGCGGGCGGAAGGGGGGGAATAAAACACTAATTAAAATAATTTGTGCCTTTTGTCTTAAACTGTGCTGTTGTGAAGCCCTAGGGTGGTGTACAAGAAACAGCCCTGCCCGGGGTATTGTAAATATGTGTATTGTTGTGTGATATATTGCGGTGAATTAATAAACAGAGTTTTCAAAAAAAAAAAAAAAAAAAAAGCTAATTCTTTTCCTGTATTGCAAAAGGGGATATTTTTGTGTTGTTGGGCATAGCTGTCTGTTAGAGCTCATTGTTACTTGTTCCAGCTTTCCATTCAGAACCAGCTCTTTGAAGCCACTGAACTCATCAGGTGTGAGATCCCTCCCTACCCACCCTAGCTCCCGGTCACCCCATTTGAGGATTCCTCCCCAATTAGTTACACATAGGGACATAGAACAGTTCTGTTAGAACACACTTAAAAGAGGTTAACTGCTTTTTCTCTTAAAGGACAGCTAAAGAAAAGATAGGGACTTTGGGAGGTTTCTCTCTTTTACTTCAACAGGTACTAAAGCTTCACCAACTGAACGATGGTCGGGAAAAATCATATTGCCAAAGCTGTTGCTCTTTTTATAGCTACTGCCTCTGTCCAGACGGAAAGCCTGATGCCAGTTCAAGGACCCGTTCCATGTGCAAGATGCCTGCAAGCTAAGGCCCTCATGAAACAAGTGGAGGAGCTCAGAGAAGAGATGGCGAGGCTGAGAAGCATTCGAGGCAGCGAGAAATACATTGATGAGATTCTTCTTGAAACATCCAAGCTCTCTGACAGGTGAAGATGGGAGGTTGCAGAATGAACAGAGTTGGACACGAATCACTAGAGCCTGCAGAATCAAACACTCAACTCCTCCAGCCCTTGAACTGAAGAACCAGTATGCAGCCCTGGAAGTGGAGGAGATTAAAGCATCCCAGGATAGGGACGAACCAGATATCAATAACCCCAAAGTTGCAGAATCACAGACCACCAGGAAGCAAAGAGTAGTGGTAGTTGGTGACTCTCTTCTGAGGGGTACTGAGGCTGACCAGACTTGATGTCCAGAGAAGTGTGCTGTCTACCAGGTGCCAAAATCTGAGATGTTATGGAGAGTTTGCCGAGATTCATCAAGCCTACTGACTATTATCTGATGTTGCTCATCCATGTCGGCACAAATGATACTGCTAGGTCTCCCTCTGAGCTAACAAAAATGACTTCATCCCTCTGGGACGAAGGGTGAAGCAGATAGATGTGCAAGTGGTGTTCTCTTCAATCCCTCCAGCTGAGGGTAAAGGCTGAGGCAGAGAAACTTGCATCCTAGAGTTGAATGCCTGGCTGCGTTGATTCTGTCATCGAGAGCATTTAGGCTTCCTGGACCATGAGATGATGTTCCAAGGACTGCAGAGCAGAGATGACGTCAATCTGTCCAAGAAGGGTTGGAGTGTCTTTCGCAGGAGAATGGCTAACCTACTGAAGAGGGATTTAAACTAGAGTCGTTGGGGATCGGTAAGGAAAGCCTCCAGGGAAGTGAAACATTAAATACCTCTGTAGAAATGTGTAAAAGGGGCAACATCTGGAAAGCGGTGTGTATAAATGCCCGTAGCATGGGAAAGAAGATCCCAGATGTTGAGGCTTAAATGGAAGAGGCTGACTTGGATTTAGTGGCAGTTACAGAGACATGGTTCTCGGACTACCATGACTGGGCTGTAACTATACCAGGCCATACTTTATTCAGGGTAGGAAGAAGGGAAGGAGGAGTGGCACTACATGTAAAAAAAAATATTATTAAAACTCTAGAATTACAAGGCTTAAAAGGGAGAGAGGAGGCACTGTGGGTTAAACTAGAAAGAGAGAAAGGGAAATCCATTTGCATTGGAGTGATATGCAGATCCCTCTCACAGAGGGAAGAAAATGGAGGCTTAGATGTGAGGTTCATGGCTGTCATGATATAAACAAAACTAACCCATTTAGAGAAACTGCCCTGGAGAAGTGGATGGAGATTTAATAGAAGATGTACGCAGTATTGCCATGAAAGGAGAAGTGCTACTGACAGGAGATTTCAATATGCCGGATGTTAATTGGCACATCCCTGCTTCGGTGTCATCTAGAAGTAAGGACACTGTAGCAGGGATATCTGTCAGTAATATGTGTTTGCTCTATTTTATAAAATAAGTATTTAAAATTTTCTGCTTAGAATTTGATAAAAAAAACAATGGATAAGTACAGTAAATAAGTAAATTTAACCCATGACCGGCCCTGCAGCCTTCCCTATCACTATACCTCCTCCTTAACTCTTTTCCTTCATAATGAGGACTAGATTCAAAAAAACTCACCACATCAGCACTCACGCCAATACCATTAACACACATCAGGGCCTGTTTACTAAATACATTTAGTGCCAAAATTAGCACAGGAAGTGCGGCCAACCCAAGCTAACTGTTTGAAGGCATTCCTGGAAAGTCCCCATTCTGTTAGCATTGTGAGAAGCACCTCATTGCGCTAAACCTGCAACAGTGATTAATGTGGGTGAACTTACTAGCACCCACTGAGGTGGCAATAAGTGTGCCTGTGTTAACTGCAACATTGTATATAAATCCCACTGTATAAAATGGACCTGCAAAAAATAATACCTATTAAAGCATGTTAGCTCATGGTAATACAGTAAAACTTTCTAGCAAATCTAGCCCTCAGACTGTAAGCTCTTTGACAGAGAATTCCATTAAATATTAGATCTTTCTGACCTCTTTTAATCTTCAGTTATGTCCCTCTATTGATCTATCTATTCACCTCATACAGTATTGCATACATCAGTGCTATAGAAAAAAAAACCAAATAAATACAATAATAATTTGTGGTTAAATAATGTCTCTGCCCACATGCTCATGGGCCCGAGGCCAATCAGGGCCTTTAACCAGCCTTAAGAGGAGCGCAATCGGGTGCGAAGAAACAGGGAGAGCCGTGGCCGAAACACCCACTGCCCGGATCGGCATCAAGCGGGGGAGTGGGAAGGAGATCCCCTCCCCGCTCACGGGCCTGAGGCCAATCAGGGCCTTTAAGCAGTCTCAAGAGGAGCGCCATCGGGTGCGAAGAAACAGGGAGAGCCGCGGCCGGAACACCCACTGCCCGGATTGGCGTCGAGCGGGGGAGCGGGAAGGAGATCCCCTCCCTGCTCACGGGCCCGAGGCCTATCAGGGCCTTTAACCAGCCTCAAGAGGAGCGCCATTGGGCGCGAAGAAACAGGGAGAGCCGCAGCCGGAACACCCACTGCCCGGATCGGTGTCGAGCGGGGGAGCGGGAAGGAGATCCCCTCCCCACTCATGGGCCCGAGGTCTATCAGGGCCTTTAACCAGCCTGAAGAGGAGCATCATTGGGCGCGAAGAAACAGGGAGAGCCGTGGCCGGAACACCCACTGCCCGGATCGGCGTCAAGCGGGGGAGCGGGAAGGAGATCCCCTCCCCGCTCACAGCCCCGAGGCCAATCAGGGCCTTTAACCAGCCTCAAGAGGAGTGCCATTGGGCGGGCCCATGCCTGAGGGCCTCGCCAGAGGGCCCTTTGGCTTGGCCCTTAGGCGGGGAACACAGGCGGAAACACCAGAAGAAAGCCTCTCTGTCCCCACGCTACCAATCGGACATCGGGGGGGGGGGGGAGGAAGCGGGAGCTGCTCGCCCCTCCCGGTCCCCCCACCAATCGAGTCAGCGGGTGCGAGGAACGTTGCAGCTCTCCACCCCTTCGCTTCTCTGTCCAGAGCTCAGCATCACTTCCACCCGCCATCAGCGATTGACGCCAGAAGCTCGCCACCAGACGCAACAACCCCTCTGTAAATATCCACTACTACCTCTTTGCTACCTCAACAATACCTCATTGCTGTAAGGATAACATTTGCTGCATAGCCTACTGTAGAAAACATGTGCTGTAGCCTGCTGTAGATAACATGTGCTGCATAGCCTGTAGATAAAATATGCTGCATAGCCTACTGTAACATATGATGCTGTAGCCTGCTTTAGATAACATGTGCTGCATGGCCTGTAGATTCCACTACTACCTCTTTGCTGCCTCACTAATACCTCATTGCTCTAATGATAGCATATGCTACATAGCCTATTAACTCCATTACTACCTCTTTGCTTGTTTGCCACCTCACTGTTTGTAAAACAGCATACTGCATAGCGTGTAGACTCTATTACTAGTTTAGAGCTACATGAGAGGAGGAGAGACCGAACAAAAAGAGCTGGCAAGTTTAGAGCTACAAGAGAAGGATCAAATACCCACCACTACTGGGCCACAATTCAAGCCGATGCCAGATCAGTAAAATGCACTCCACCCCACACTACCTCATTGCCTACCTTACACTCCTCCATACCTTTGCAACCTGCACACAGGGCATCGGCACCAACGAGCAAATCCCCTTGCTCCATCTACATACCACCCAACCTGTATGGACACCAGGTTCATCCTTCTCTGAAGAACACCAGCATCCTAAGCCTGCAGTTCATAAACCGCAAAATGCCACACGTTCTACATCCACTCATCTCACAAACTATGTACATACCAACCCAATCATAACGGCCAACATTAGGTGTGCTTTACTAAATGCCAGATTAATCAGGAACAAACCGAATACTATCCTCGACCTCATCCTTGACAAAAAGCTGGATATAATCTGCATCACCGAGACCTGGCTAGATGACTCAGACCAGGTCATATTAAATCAAGTAACCCCAACAGGCTACTCAGCATTCAACTGCATCAGAGCACAAAAGAGAGGAGGAGGTGTACTAATACTGGCCAGAAAGGAATACAGATTTAAAACAATCTCTACCACTAATACGATCAATTCCAACACAATCACCATATCTAACAAGTACCTAAGCATCTCCCTCACCTACAGGCCTCCTTGAACCACAACTGAACATCTCTCCACGGTACTTGAAGCAATATGTGCACACAGCAGAAAACACAAGCCCCTCATTGTACTAGGAGGCTACAACCTAACCTCCGCACCCACCAAGGAAGCCGCAGCATTCCTAAAAGCCATGGAGTCACTAAAATATTGTCAGACAATCAACGCTCCAACGCACTAGCATGGTACAACCCCGGATATGGTCTTTATTCCAACGCACTTGGTGGAACAGGGCAAGGCCACAACACCAACAATCACGCCAGTCCCTTGGTCAGATCATCATGTGATTGACTTCACCTTGACTCCGAATAACCCCACCCAACTGCTAGGTACGTATGACCTAGATTGGCCACTGTTGGAAACAGGATACTGGGCTTGATGGACCTTGGTCTGACCCAGTATGGCATATCTTATGTTCTTATGGAAGATGAGACCATAGCCAGGCATTTTACAGCCTTCAACAAAGACTCATTCATAGACTAAATCATTCCACAACTCCAGCGGGAATACGACACCCTTGACCTAAGCATAGAGAAATGGAACTCCATAATATCTAATGCTGCATCAGCCCCTACGAGTACAGAACCACAAGCACGCAGGAGGTCCAACACCCCCTGGTACTCAAGTGATATCAGAGATGCAAAGCGCATGCTCCGAAGACTGGAGAGAAAATGGAGGTGGAACAAGTCACATAACTCCCTGACTCAATACAGAACCAAGCAACTGGAATATAACAATCTGATAAATGAGCGTAAACAGCAGCACCATACCAACCTAATCATGAAATCTGTCACCAGACCTAGAGAACTCTTTAGCATTGTCCTAAAGCTCACCAAGGACACCACGCAGCACTGTACCCACCATCTTGACCCACAGAAATTTGCGGACTACATGAAATAAAAAAACACCATCCAGACATACTCCATCACACCACAGACAGATGACCATGAAATGAAAGAACAGCATCAAACCTGGGAGGACTTCAGCATACCATCAACACTTCAAGTAGAGGAAAATAATAAATGGACTCAACACAACAACCTCACCGTCAGACCCATGCCCAGTGTCTTGGATCAAAGC
Source organism: Ichthyophis bannanicus (assembly GCA_033557465.1). Lineage (NCBI taxonomy): Eukaryota > Metazoa > Chordata > Amphibia > Gymnophiona > Ichthyophiidae > Ichthyophis > Ichthyophis bannanicus. The sequence goes on from CM066031.1 coordinate 226,550,756, forward strand.
CACAAGAAGTCAGCTCTCCCATCACATTCACAAAATCGTCAAAGATTCACTCCAACAAGGATACATGCCGCAATCCCTGAAGAACGCCATGATACGACCAATACTTAAAAGCAACAACCTAAGCCCCTCTGAGCCAAAATCATACCGTCCCATCTCCAGCCTACCATTCCTTGTGAACATAGTTGAAAAGACAGTGCAAAGGCAACTTCAGGACCATATTGACATGAATGCCCCACCGTACATCCATCAGCATGGCTTTAAACCCCAGCACGGTGTGGAAACACTACTTACTTCCCTCTTTGACAATCTCCTAAGAGGCATGGATAACATAAAGAATGGATTCCTGCTAGTGTTCATGGACATCTCAGCAGCCTTTGACACTGTGTCCCACGCCAGGTTACTGCAATGCCTGCAGCAGATAGGACTATGCAAGAATACTCTGAAGTGGTTTACTTCCTACTTGGAAGATTGAACGCAACAAGTCAAATGCGCCCAAAAGAAATCACTGCAGTTCCCCATAACGCAGGGAATACCACAAGGTTTAGCCCTGTCATCAATGCTCTCTAATATTTACATCCAGCCCATATGCCCTCCCCCCATGAGCATCCCCCAGTAGTCCGTTCCCTCTCCCTTCCCTTTCTGCCCTCCCTCTGCCTTGCCCACTTTGCCCTATCGGGCTCTTCCTTCTTTCTGTCTTTCTCTTATTACCTCTCTTTCCTGTCAGTTTTTTGGCGTTCCTTTCTAACTTTATTTTCGGTAGCCTATAATTTGTGTTGTACACCGCCCTGACGCTCCGGCCTGGGCGGTTAATCAAGTTGTATGAATAAAGATAAAGATAAAGATCATCAAACACCACAAACTCCACTATCACCTCTATGCTGATGACATCATGGTGTATGCTCCAATCAACCTACTAGCACTTAACACCACAACAATAACCAGATGCCTTGAAGACATGACTGTCTGGCTCACAGCCAATAACCTGATGTTCAACTACGATAAAACTGAGGCAATGCTCGTCACCAGGAACCCCACCTTCATTCCACCACAAACTATCAGCATTCTAGACAAACTCATAGCAGTCAAAGATGAAGTTAAGTACCTGGGCATCACAATGGACAGAGTTCTGAACATGAAATCCCACATCACCAAAACTGCAAGCAAGGCCTATCAACGTTTGAGGACCATCAGGAAAATCAAGCCAATGCTCCGCCAGGACCACTTCCACACAGTGTGCCAAGCACTCATCACACCTCTGCTTGATTACAGAAACTTGTTACATCAAGGCCTTCCTCAGCAGACCTTACACCCACTCCAAATGGTGCAAAACACTGCAGCACGCATCATTACAGACATTCCAAGAACTGAGCACATCACTCCCGTCTTACAGCAACTGCACTGGCTCCAAATGATGGCCAGAGCAAAATTTAAAACAGTCCTTATCATCTTTAAAATCATTCACCATCTCTCGGCAGATGCACTCCAAGATATCATAACAAGGGATATCAGCAATAGACCAAGAAGGACCAATAATGATAACATGATCAGCACACCTGCAAGATATCACAAAACTAAACAAACAACTTCAAAAAGAGCTCCTTCACTACTGGCGTCCACACTTTGGAACTCCCTCCCAATGAGCCTGACGGTATTAAATGACATCATAGACTTCCGCAAGGCCCTTAAAACCCTGCTCTTTACAGAAGCCTATGAGCAAACAGACAACAGTCTCCACCCGAACGGTAATGCAACTACCTCTGCTAACTCGATAACCACTCATCCCAACTAGATATACGAGTTCATTGTATAATGTTGTTAAGTACCCTCATGTTAAATGCAATCCTCCAATTGTGCTGTCTAAATGTTGTTAAGCACCCTCATGTTAAATGTAACCCTCCAATTGTGATGTGACCACTTTGATTGTAGGATAAGGTGGTATACAAATCTGTCTAAATAAATAAATAAATACTACATAAGTACAACCTATGAGAAAACCTCAGTTGTGTGGCACATGAACGCAAGATTTTCTTCTTCCAAAAGTTGTAACTCGAAAGGATAATAGAGCAAAACAGAACCTGGAGGCTAAAATACTCAATTTTCTGATCTTAGGGCATTAGTGCTAGGAATTTGTTCTCAGCCTGTATTAATGCTACGAGGTGCTATCAAAAGGTTCCTGAACTGACCCTATCAAAAAATGATACACTAACCTGATATTTTAGTGGCCACCATCTCCCACAAAGTAGCTCCCTTGGGAGTTGATGCAATGTTCCCAGTGGTCTTGCCATTGTTGAAATACCTTCTGAAAGTCCTCTTTCTTCAGACTCTTCAGCACAGTCCTCGTCCCTTCACAAATCTTCCCAATGGTGTCAAATCTGTGCCCTTTGAGCTTTATTTTCATTCCAGGGAAGAGGAAAAAGTCACAGATGGCCACGTCAGGAGAACAAAGAGGATGAGGGACAGCAACCATGTTGTTTCGGGCCAAAAACTGCTGCACTTTGGTGGACGTGTGCACTGGGGCATTGTTATGGCGGATCATCCAGTTCCCAGTGGCCCACAACTCAGGACATTTGTGCATCACACAGTCCTGCAGATGCTGCAGCACACCAATGTAATAATCTGCATTGACTGTTTGTCCCTGAGGAAAAAATTCCTGTGGACGAATTCCTTTGTGGTCAACAAAAAACAAACAATATTGACTTTACTTTGCTCCTCACCTGCTGTGTTTTCTTAGGACATGGTGATAATGGACATTTCAGGGCAGTTTCTCCAAATGGCACTTTTCCATTCTGAGGACTGTTGTTTGGTTTCTGGGTCATACCCATAAACCCAGCTTTCATCCGCAGTAATGACACATTTCAAAAAGTCATTGTCGGCATTCACAGTGTCCTTGAGCTCTTGGCATGTACATTGCTCGAGTTTCTCATTTATTTTCGGCAGCAAGAAAGTTGTGAAACATGTAAACAAAGAAGTGCAGCATGGTTCCACATCCACTCAGCACCATGTCACTTAGCCCACTGACTCACAAGGCTGCCAAGTAGTGCCACATGGTGGTGCACTGCTATATTGTGTTTTGTTCTCATGCAGTGACGTGAGTTTGGGAACTTTTTGATAGCACCTTGTATTAGAACAAACACAATCTTAAAGACCCCTTGTCTATTCTGACTTCTATTTCATCGCATGCACCACTAAGAATCTAAGTAAATCAGGGTGCTACAGGGTTAGTTGTTATCAGAGCCCCCATGATGGTATCTCAACACTATTGCACTAATGCACATAAAATATGTGCATTACATAGTACAAGAGCTAAAGAGTGGATCCAATGAAGGAGATTTGCAAAACAAAACAAAAAAAACCAACACATATTGCCATAATAAAAAACTTACACCTTTTATGCCAAAAGTAAAAGAGAAAATATAATAAGGTGATATTTTACTTAACAGTTAATGTCCTTTCCTTGAATCCTGCTAGACCAGTCCAGATAAGTGGGTTGTGTTCCCCTACCAGCAGATTGGTGGAGACAAAGAACCAATGAAAAGCCCAAGTTTCAGTGATATCACTCCTATGTCTCTATTTGCATCAGCCACCAGAGATCTTCTCAGTATTTGTCTCAAAGCATATGGGAGAAACATGGCAAGCCTCACATAATCTCAATTGTGGGCAACAATGCATAATCAACAGTAGAAAACTATGTAAAGGAAAGCTTAAACAGAAGTGTGTCAGTAGAAGATGAACCTGCAGATACAAGTACCACAGCAGAAAAACAGAGCAAAGACAGTTTCAGGGGCAGGCCCTGGACTGATTTAACAGGACTCAAGGAAAGAAATTAACTGGTAAGTAAAATGTCACCTACCATATTGTCCTGCTAGACCAGTCCAGATAAGTGGGATGTACCAAAGCCACAACTCCACTGGGCGGGAAGAAAGACACAGCAGCTCGCAAAACCCTTGAACCAAGGCCATGTCTGCCCACATGTGGACATCCAACTGGTAATGCTTGTAAAAAGTGGAAAGTGATGCCCATGTTGCAAATGTCTGCAGGGGCCACCAAGCTCCACTCTGCCCTTGAGGATGCTTGTGCTCGGGTAGAATGCGCGTGCAAACCCTCTGGAACCAGCCGGTTCCTCAACAGATACGTCAAGGCCATGTTCCCCATAATCCAGTGCCCCAAAAGTGACATAGCCGCTGTGTTACCCTTGCATGGGCCAGAAAACGCCATAAAAGGATGGTTGGACTTACAAAAGGAATTTGTAATCTCTAAGTATCAGAGAAGCACCCTCCAGCCATCCACAAGATGGAGATCCTTATCCTTCCCCCAACACGGCTCCTTCAAGAAAGAGAGCAGGCAGACTACCTAGTCCACGTAAAAAGGGAGAAGGCACCTTAGGCAAGAAGGAAGGCACAGGCTGAATGGAAATGGCCGCCTTTGAAAAGACAGATTAGGATCTCGGCAAGACAGAGCCTGCAGCTTGGAAATCCACCTTGCAGAAGAAATCGCAACCTAGAAGACCTTCTTGAGCATCAAATCCTTTAACGTAGCATGCTTCAATGGCTCAAAGGGCACTGTCACTAGGGCCATGAGCTCCAGACACAGATTGCAAGAAGGCATCACATACTGGAGAGGAGGATGCAGATGCCTAACCCCCTGGAGAAAGCATGAGACTTCCAGGAGTAAGGCTTGAGACTTACCATCCATCAGACCTCAGAAACAGGCCAAAACTGCCACCTGATCTTTCAGGGAACTAAGGGAAAGGCCCTTCTCTAGGCTATCCTAGAGAAAACAGAGATGGCACCTTAGCTGCCTCAGGAGCCAACTGCTGAGTGCCACATCATCGCTCAAAGAGGCACCAGATCCATACATATGCTAGCTTGGTAGATGTCCTTCAGGCTCCGAACAGAGTAGAGACCACCGCCAAAGTGTAGCTCTTATGCACTAGCCTTCTCCTTCCAAGAGCCAAACTGTAAGTGAGAAGGGAACCGGGTCCTCCAGGACAATCGGTCCTTGCAGCAATAGGCCCCGAGATGGAGGCAACTGAAGATGAGGCGCCTGCAGGAGCTGCTGCTGGTCTCCAAACCACGCTCTCCTTAGCTAATCCGGTGCCATCAGTACAATCCTGCCCGACTGGCAGTCCTCGCACCGAATCACATGCCCCACCAGGAGCCAAGGAATAAAACGTACCGCAGTTGCCGACTTGGCCAAGGCTGAGTCAGGACAACAATGCCCTCAAACTCCAACTCTTTGTGGTGACTGGAGAAGCAACATACTTTGGCACTGGAGCAGATTGCCATCAGATCCATTTTGGAGCGACCCCAGCAGCACAGAATCAACTGAAACACCTCCTAATTCATTTCCCACTCTACAGGGTCCAGAGAGTGCCAGGTGAGTAAGACAGCTTCCACATTGTCCACCCTGGCAATGTAATGAGCCTACAAGGGTGAGGTTCTTTTCTGCCCAGGGAAACAGGAGCGCTCTCTCTAGAGCTACCCCAGCACTCCTCATACCATCTTGCCAATCGACATAAGCCACTGATGTGGCATTGTCTGAAAACACTCGAACCACCTGGCCCTCGGTCAGGGGCCACAAACACAGGAGATCCAAGCTGATGGCCCTCATCTTGAGGCAATTGAAGAACCACACCACTTCCCTGCAATTCCAATGGCCCAGGGCCATATGGTCTTGGCAAAAGGCTCCCAAGCCTGAGATACTGGCTGCCATTGTCAGGAGAATATAGGTGAAATCGTCCTGTGGCACGCCCTTCCTCCGAAGACAGGGCTGCTGCCACCACCACAGATTGGACTTCGCCATCAATGGGAGTGGGTGCCTGCACTCGAACTCCTGAGGAACTCAGGGACCACCAAGTCAACAATGACTGCTGTAACTGTAGCAGGTGAGCATGCACCCAGGGCACCATCTTTATGGTCACCACCATCAATCCGAGGAGTTGAAGATTATCCCAGACTCTGGGCATCTGCTCCGCACAGAACACCACCAAGCAATCCAACAGTCTTTTGACTCTCTCTTCTGGCAGGAAACTCTGCCCACTAGAGTGTCAAAACGTGCTCCCAGAAACTCCAGATGCTAAGAAGACCACAGCTGGCTCTTTCCCCGATTGAACACCCAGCCGAGGCTTTCTAAGCAGAACACCACTCGGGACACCACCCAAGACACTTCTGAAAGGGAACGGGCCTGGATGAACCAATCATCCAGATAAAGATGGATATAGATCTCTTGGCATAGCAGCTGCCACCACCATGATCTAGGAGAACATCTTCGGAGTAGTGAATAGTCTGAAAGGGAGAGCAGTGAACCGACAGTGAGAGCCAAACATGGCAACATGCAGATACTTTGCTGATCTGCCTGGATTGGGATAAGAAAATATGCCTCAACCAGATCCAGAGAAGCCAAGAATTCCCCACGGTGCATTGCTTGAATCACTGAGCATAAGGTTTTCATCCGGAAGTGCAGGACGCGCAAGTGCTCGTTGACCCCCTTGAGGTCTAGAATGGGCCTGGTAAGAACCATCCTTTTTGGGCACCATGAAATAGATGGAGTATCTGCCCCGTTCATCTGGCAGAAAGGCCATCACCACCTATAGGCACAGCAAATTGTCCAAGATGGTCTGCAGCACTTTTAATAACAGACCCACAAGAGAAAATGACAAAGGCATTTGAAATTGGCTCTTTGCACTCCATAGCATAGCCAAACTGAATGGTGTCTGGCACCCAGCGATCCTTGGTAGCCCAGGACCATTCCTGAAAAAAAAAGGTGAAGCTTGCCTCCAACTGGAGAAAGCAGGGAATGGGCTCCCAAACATTCACTGCACAGCCTGGAAGGGTCCTCCTCTGGAAAATACTCAGTTCGTGGGCCCTCACATTCCAAGAAAGGACTGAGAACGAGATACCCAAGATAGCCGGGAATCCATCCAGTGTCTCTAGGTGGATGGGCAGAGGCTGATGAGAAGGGGCACCAGCCCACTTCACTGATCCCTTCGACCTGTCTTCCGAAAGGCGGTAAGACTTTGTCTCGCCCAGGTCCTTCAGCAGCTTCTCCAAACTGGCTCCAAACGGAAGCTTTCCCCGAAATGCCAGTTGAGCCCATTGGGTTTTGGAAGATGTGTTCATTGTCCACTGCTGGAGCCAAATCCAACACCCTGACAGCATCGTCAGGGCACTGTCCCTGGCCGCCAAACATGCCAGGTCATACTCAGCATCAGAAAGGAAAGCCATAGCAGACTCCAAAAGAAGAGTGGTATCATCCAACAAAAGAGACTGCATGCACTGATGTAGGGTTCAAGATGTCAGGCTAGTACATACCACCAGCTGAAGAATAGTCACTGCCCCGGCGAAATGGCTCCTCAACAATTAATCCACCTTACGGCCCAGAAAAATCCTTTAAAGCCAATCCGCCTTTCACAGGAATGGTGGTCCGTTTGGTAACTGCCATGACCTGCATATCCACCTTGGGAATGCCAAACCACTCAATGCACTCCTCCTCCAGGACAGAGGAGATCTTCTTACACACCCTTGAAGGCTCGCCTAGGGTGCCTCATATCCTTGCACTGACCTTGGTGACCGAGGCCAGGCAAACTATTAGCATAGAGTTTCTATGTAGGAATTTAATGTTCAGTTTTCCCAATAAGTATTTGGGTATTCTAGGATTCACTGCAATATTTATGGTGCCACACTTTTTTGGGTACGCTGCTTGTTGTACGAGTTTTGGAAGTTTATGGTTTATTAAAAACTTGATATACTGCCCTTCATAACGTCAGAGTGATGTACAATAAAAAACAGAAGAAATAAGAAAAGAGAAGGGAACACCATTAAAACTGATAGGACAGAATTAGTTTTTATCATTTTGTATTTCCCCCTCCTCCTCACCAATAAGCTGGTCATAGCACTGACCAAATAAATCCATTATGCAGATATTTATAATGGTTTGTTTTTTAGGTGTGTATGAAAGTAGGTTTAAGTTAATTTTGTTTCCTGATTTTTATTGTTTGTTTTATTGTTCCAGAGGCCGTGTCAGTGCATGGTGCATGACACCCTCCAGCTCCTACCACCACCTCCATTGTTGCCACTGCCTTCCCTCTCTGGAACCCAAAATGACAGCAATACCATTTCAATCACAAACACAGCACTTACCCCAAATTCTCTGCCACTGCGTTGTTGTTCCTCCTTTCTGATCTGTCACGTTCGCCCTCTCCAACACAGACATACATAGAAGTGGAAGAGGCAGGGATGTTTAGCCAAAAAGCAATTGAAGAGAGCTTCTACGTTCAGCCTACCCTGGTAATCAATGCTGCCAGCTCCTCGTTCCGGAATAGGTGGATCATGCCAATCTGCAAAATCCTCTGAAGGTGAGAGCATATCCTCATCCACATCAGAGTCCAATACCGATTCATCTGAATCCGAGGCATAGTCAACATCTTGGGTAGCTCCCAACTGTTCCCCATCTCTACGGAGTGTCTGGGGATGCTTAGCTAAAGGCTATCGAATAGGGCTTCTACTTTCAGCCTGCCCAGCTCGAGAATGCATCCGGGGGCACCTAAAGATCACAGGGTCTGAATTTCCATGCCACAAGGAACAGACCTGTTGCAAAAAGGAAAAGAATTCCGGCAAGTACAATCCAGAATCTGGAAACTCTCCTTTTGGATTAGGCTCCCCAACACCAGGGGGCATAGCCACTACAGACCCCCGAGAGGATGAAGAGCGGCTCACAGCACAGTCACTGGAGCCTCCGGCCAGCAGAACATCCTTACCCTTAGTGCTATTCTGCAGCTCCTGCCCTGAGGCAGGTAGGGTGGACCAACCACATCCCCCGGCTGAGAGGGGGAAGGCATGCCCTCCAGAAGCTTCCATATAGGAAGGGCAAAGTCCAGAATCCAAAGATAAGGCTCCTCGCTTGCCGCAGATCTAATGTTTTCTGAAACAAGACAGAGAGTTAGGATACATATCACACAAGCGCACGCTAAGGCCACGTGAGCCCATAAGCGTGTGTTAACTGTGTTTTATGTTATGCACATTAAAGGTGCTAGGGAAGGAATGTGCATAGGAGCTGCTTGGGCGGAACGCGCATTAAGACAGCATGACCCCAGGTACACAATAGGCAAAAACGTTATTAACACATGTAAAAAAATGGCAGGAAACCCACACACAGCGCCAACGGTTGCTAGAAGTCCATCCTAAATTGAGTCACTCAGAGACGGAACTAGAAGCCTCCAACAAGATCAATGACAAAGTCAAGCCTTGATACTCCCCCTTGAAAGCCTCAGGTGAAGGATCTGTGCTAGGCTCAGCTCTACTCCCCTGAAACTGCTTCACTGGCTGTGTTTATTTTTAACAGCACTATGTGAAATATGGCTGGCAGGCAGATCCCTCTGAGAGCCTTCTGCAATCTTCGGGAGAGAGCAGGAGGGAATGGAGGAAGAGGGTGGGGGCGTTGAGGTTGTGTGAGGCTGCTGTACTCTTCCAGATTCTTCCAAATCTTTCCAAATTGTGGGCTACTCAACAGGCCCTTATCATGATAAGGATGTGAAGCTGAACCAATTTTCCCTCCTCCTAAGGCTACTGAAAAGACCGCAGTCTAGTAGAGCCTCCCACGTCACACTCAAGTGAGAGTCACCTTTTTAGGGCTCAAGGTGGTCGTTCACGAGCATTTAATTGATCTCTTTTCTTCTCAATCTTCATATTTTCTACAGAGAGGAGAAAATCCATCCACCATCTGCTGGAGTCAAAGAAATACTGAGGGACCTCTGGCGGCTGAGGCGAATAGAGGAATGAGAGTGATGTAATTGAAACCTGGGCTTTTCATTGGTTCTTTGTCTCCACCAATCTGCTGGTAAGGGAACACAACCCACTTGTCTAGACTGGTCTAGCAAGACGATAAGGAAATGGGACTGTCACAGACATTGACGTAATTTAATGCACAGTAACATAGGGGTATGTTTACTAAAGTATGCAGTTAGTGTGAAATTTAGTGCTATGTGCTAACAGCGTGGGGTCCTGCACTAAAATCCCATGCTAACTGGTCAGCACACAACTGGGCAGGTTAATGGAAGAACGTGGGTGTTGACAGTGTTTTGCAGTTAGCATGGGCATTTGGGGCTTGTACTAACCACAAATGTAGCTATTAGCACAGTTGCGTTTAACACCATGCTAACAGCAGGGGGATAAGTGTACACCCCCCCAAGAGTTAGTGTGGACCTCCATGCTAACTTTCCATCCCCAAAGTGAACTACCGGCCCATCCTTTGGTGAACAGGCCCCTAAATGTTGCCACATAAAGAACAAAGTGGCCCATCCACTTGATTCATCCTTTTGGTAGATGTGCATAAACAATCTCTAACTGCAACCCAACTCCAAGCCCTATCTTGCCCATGTGTTTTATCCAACCTCTCAATCCTCTTCTCATATATGTCCAAAACATATTCAGTATTGGCTTCCCCATGCTTTCTTTGGAGCCCTGATGTCAAGACACATCTTCTAACTGCTACTTTATATAGGTTATCCCACAGCTGTCTTGAGGCAATCATACCACTGTTGTTTAGCGTTGCTACTGCTGCACCATGCAGTTATCACCAGGCCTGTAAAACCAAAACCTTCATGCTGAATGCTTTGATTTATTTTTTTACCTTTAACTCGAAGATTTGCTTTGGATTCTGCAGTTTCAGCAGCAAATTTGATCTCTCCCACATCTTCAGCCTGCACACTTTTGAAAATTAATGCATAGGTCCTTCCTGTAAAAAGAAAAAACAGGGTCTTATTAAGAGACAAAGGTTGTGTACCACTGGCCTGACTAAACCTTGATGTTGATTCTAACACCCCAAGATGACACACTGCTTTTCAGCTCCCTTTACCTTAGGAATATATTAGCAATACATTCAGTGATTCTAAGCATCCCACAAGTTCTTTCCTGGGAGAAAACAATTAGTTTGTCTGAAAAGTATGAGACAGAAAAGAGAGTTGTATCCTAATATTTCAGGAGTCCAAAAATCCTAGGTACCTAAATTAGAAATATTCTTCTAAGGCCAATCTGGCGATGCTATAGCCATGAAGATGAACCTGAGCTCCACCCTCGGATCAATTTATTTATTTATTTATTTTTTATTTAAACGGACTTGGTATACCGCTTTCTCATGAAATCAAAGCGGTTGGCACAGCAAACAATCAAAGAAAGGGGGGTTGTCAGTAGCATGCAGTGGTTGATTTGTCGCAGTGTACTGTGTGAGGGAGTGTGGTTGATTTGATGTGAAGCTATATACATTGTGTGCTTATGATACATATTTACAGATTCATATTTACAATGGTGGCTTTGCTATCTGACTTGGATCAATGCTCTGCTCCCCAGTTTGCAGGGGATTGGGAGAGACCTTAGAGGAAGGAGAAAGTGTAACATTCAGGGATCCCAACTGCTCTGAAAGGGTACATGGTTATGTGCTTTCTGGCAAAGATCCATCGATGCAAGGGCCAGCTTTGAAAGGGAATAATGGCCTAGTGGTTGGGGCAAGATGCCTCAGGCTGGAGGGCTAGGCGTTCAAATCCCACTGGAGGACAGCAACCTCATGTTGGAGGGACTGGGGTTTCTAGTCCCATAGGCACTCATTGTGGCTTTGGGCAAGCCACTTAACCCTCCATTGCCTAAGGTACAAAATGTAAATTGTGAGCTCTTTGGGGACAAGGGAAATATATACTGTACCTGAATGTACCCTGCTTTGACCAGGTGAAAAAGCATAGTTACTCACCTATAATAGGTGTTCTCAAGGGATAGCAGGAATCAGTCCTCACTTATGGGTGACGTTGGAGCCCACGCAGAGAAATTCCCCAGCTTTCAAAGAAAGCCTTTGGGATTGCTGCCAAACATGCATGGTCCTCTTCTGCCCAAAGGTGTCATCTTGCTCAGTCAGGTCCCAAAGCTAGAGCCCTACTAAGCAGATGGCAAAGGAAGGATAAAAAAAATTGCAACTCTTCAAGGGAGGTAGGAGGGTAGTGAGGACTGATTCCTGCTGTCCCTGGAGAACACCTATTACAGGTGAGTAACTATGCTTTCTCCAGGAACAAGCAGGAAGTCAGTCTTCACTTATGGGACTCCCCATCTACAGGCTACCGAACCTGTAATCTAAAAACACCTCTGTGAGGCCATGAGCAGAAGCTGATGTCCAAAGGAAGCCCGAATCCTCAGGCCTTTGGGGCAAGCTCTCGGTAGCCACAGGGTCAGAGGGCAGGAGTTGCTTATACCCCGAACAGACTAAGGAGTAACAGCCTGGCTGAAGGTGCTGTCTCAGCGGGGACCCTCTCCAGGCAGTAGTGCAAAGTGAAGGTATTCGCTGAAGAGCAGGTCACAGCCTGGCAGATGTCCGTCAGGGCACTGAGCACAGCGAAGCCACCGACACTGCCTTAGCACAGACGCCATGTGCGGTGACCCGACAATCCAGTGGGGCGCCCGTCTTTGCCTGGATGAAGGCGATGCAGTCCGCCACCTAGATGGAGAGGTTGCGCTTGCTGACTGCCAGCCCCAAGAGGATGAGATCGTAGGCAATGAAGCGTCAGTCGGACTTGCGATGATCCTGGGTGCATTGCAGGTAGAAGGCAAGAGCCCTCTTGCAGTCGAGTATATGCAGGACCTCCGATGCCCGGTCAGCGTGAGGTCTCAGAAGAAAGTCGGCAAAACCACCTCCTGATTGAGGTGGAAATCCGAGACCATCTTCGGTAGGAACTTGGGGTGGGTGCGAAAGACCACCCTGTTCCTGTAAAACCTGGTGTAGGGGGCCTCGGCCAAGAGGGCTTGAAGTTCGCTGACTCGCTGCGCTGAGATCAGTGCCACCAGGAAAAACACCTTCCAGGAGAGGTGCCGGAGCGAGCACTTCACCATCAGCTCGAAGGGTGGCCGCGTCAGCTGCATGAGCACAATGTTCAGGTCCCATTCCGCCGGTGAAGGCCATATGGGGGGTTTGGAAAGCAAGAGGCCCCGCATGAAGCAGGAGACCAAAGGCTGGCCTGAGAAGGGTTTAAACTCGACGGGGAAGTGGTTGGCCAAGATGGCGCTCAGGTGAACCCTGACCAAGTTGGTGTGAGAGGTGAAGAAGGTATTGGAGAACCCAACGGGTGGAGCAGGAGAATGGGTCGATTTGGAGCTCGGAGCACCAGATTGAAAAACGCTGCCACTTCAGGGTGTAGGCCCGCCTCATCGAGTCCTTCCTCAACGCCAGGAGGACATCCTCAATCTCCACTGGGAGGTGCAGTGAGGCTAAAGAGACCCGTTCAGCCACCAGGCTGTCAGGGATAGCGAGACCAAGTTTGGGTGAAGCACCCGTCCCTCCTCCTGCATCAGCAGAGCTGGGGCACTGCCCAGGGGGACCGGAGGCTCCAACAAGAGCCGGAGTAGAAGCGGGAACCATGGTTGGTAGAGGCCACGAAGGAGCCACAAGAATCACTGAGGCTCGGTCGCGCTGGATCTTGTGGAGTGTCCTCGCAAGGAGAGGAGTGGGAGGGAATGCATACAGAAGCCCGGAGGTCCAATTCAGGAGGAATGCATCTGGGGCCACCATGCTCGGGTGCGGTAGCAGCCTGCAGAAATGGGGAAGCTGCGTGTTCTCTAGGCTGGTGAACAGGTCTATGGACGGAGTCCCCCAGCGGCGGAACAGGTGGAGAACCACCTCTGGACTCAGGCGCCACTTATGTGGGCAAAAGAGCCTGCTGAGTCTGTCTGCGAGGAGGTTGTCCTGGCCCGGGAGGTAGACCACTCTCAGTGTCATGCTTCTGTGTATGGCGAAGGAGCAGAGGAGGACTGCCTCCCTCCTTGTTTATGTAGAACATCGCAACTCTGTTGTCAGTCTGTACGAGCACCAACTTGCCCTTCAGGTAGTACTCGAAGACCTTCAGGGCCAACCGGACCACTTGAAGCTCAAGCAGGTTGATCTGCTGCCGGGACTCCTCGGGTGACCACCGCCCCTGGGAACAGAGCTGGCCGCAGTGGGCTCCCCAGCCCAACAGCGAGGCATCCATCATCAAGACGAGCTTGTGCTATCGAGTCTGGAAGGGCATGCCCTGAAGGAGACTATGTGGGTTCTGCCACCAGACTATGGACCCGAATAGGCTGTGAGAGACCTGGATGGGGTCCCGGAGGTAGCCCAAGGATAGGGCCCATTGCACTCTGAGGCACCATTGGGCCTGTGAGGAACAACATGGACGGTCGAGGCCATGTGCCACAGGAGGCGCAGCATGGCCCATGCCAAGACCCTGGGCTGGCCTTGGACCTCGGCGGCCAGAGTGTGGAGCTGATCCATGCATGCTCGAGGGAGAAAGGTGGTCGCACATTCTATGTCGAGAAGAGCGCCAATGAACTCCAGGGTCTGCACCGGTTTGAGGTGGGATTTGGAGTAGTTGATCAGGAAACCAAAGCACTTGAAGAGGAGGACCGTGTGTGACACTGAGAGGCGAGTCTCCTCCGCCGATGTGCCCGAGACAAGCCAGTCATCTAGGTAAGGGTAGATGGAGATGCCCTGCAGCCGGAGGTGGGCCGCAGCCGCTGACAAGCACTTGGTGAAGACTCACGGGACAGACGCGAGCCCAAAGGGGAGCACTCTGTACTGGAAGTGCTCTCCTTGCACCCTGAAACACAGGTACTTCCTGTGCTTGGGGGGATCAGGAATGTGGGCGTAAACATCTCTGAGATCCGAGGAGCATAGCCAATCACCCTGCCAGAGGAAGGGCAACAGGATGCCAAGCGATAGCATTTTGAACTTCTCCACACCAGAAACTTGTTCAGATTCCTGAGATCGAGTATGGGGTGCAGGCCCCCCCAATCCTCTTCGGAACGAGGAAGTATTGGGAGTAAAACCTCCGACCCCAGAGGTGCGGCGGAACCCTTTCGACCGCCCACTGACCAAGGAAGTTATTCAGTTCTTGCTCTAAGCAAGCCTGGTGCGAGGGAAGCTGAGTAGGCTCCACTGGAGAGAAGGGAGGAGGGAGTTTGTCCAGATGAAGACGATACCAGTCCCAAATCACCTGTAAGACCCAGGTGTCCGATGTAATGGCCGCCCATTGGGAGCAAAAAGAGACAAGCATCGTCCCACAGGCAGAAGCGTCCCCGGGGGGGGGTGAGAGGCTATGCTTTCGGCGTCAAAATCCCGGGGCTGGCTGGGGTGGCACCGGTGGTTGGGTCTTGGGCCCCTTGAGTTTCTGGTGACCCTGAGCTCCCCCCTTGCCCTGAGCTCTGTTCGTTGGCACAGGGGTAGGTGGGTATGGTGGGTATCCTCGGTAGAGGAGCCCTTTCCTCTGGAAGAAAAGTTTTTTGCTGTGCTGCATCTTCCATGGAAGAGAGGAGGTTTTGCGAGAGAGACGGGTGCGAGTCACAAACTCCGTCTCGATCTTGGCTGCCTTGTCCTCCATGGGCTTGCAGAACAGTTGCTCACCAAGGCAGGGGACATACAAGAGCTTCTCCTGGACCCACTGTTCCAGGTCCAAAAACTGGAGCCAAGCCTGGCGTCGGGCTCCAATGCCAGCCGCTGCCACATGGGCGGAAGACTTGAAGCCGTCATATGCGGCGCAGGAAAGGTATTTTGAGCAGTCTGTGACCGACCTCAGGAGGGTCTGGAACCTGAGAAGGTGCTCCCCACCAAGGCCCATGGAAAAATCGCCAAGCTCTTTGGCGAGGTAGCAAAGAAACATACTCATATACAGTTGGTACGCCTGGATGTGGCATGCCAGCATGGATCCCTGGTAAGCCTTGCACCCGAGGGCATCGAAAGCTCGGGATTCCCTACCAGGCGGGACTGAAGATTGTGACTTTGGGCTCTTCTCTTTCTGCATCGCGGATTCGACTACCATGGAGGTATGAGGAAGTTGGGTTTTCCAAAACCCTGGGCCGCGCTGGACCCTATACAGTCTTTTACTGTCAATAGGGACCGAGGCGGGTGCTTCCCACATGCAGAGGAGCAGCCGGGATAGGATGGATGGTACCGGAACCATAAGAGACTCCCTGGGTGGAGACCTATACTGCAAGATGTCAAGTTCCTCTGCCTGCGGCTCCCCCTCGGTCTGCTTAGGCAGATTGAAGGCCCGAGCCATATCCCGCACAAACACCAAAAAAAGAGGTGTCCTCTGGAGGTGAACGCCTCTGTGAGGCAGGCAGGGATGGTTCAGAGGGGAGATCCCTATGGGCGCAGGTCTCCGGGGTAGTGTCCCCGTCCGATTCCCAGCCCGAGAAGGACTCTTATTTTATTTATTTATTTAACAGTATTTCTATACCGCCTTATCCTATAATCAAGTTGGGCTGATCCCTGTGCCCAGTGGCCGATGCCCACTTGGAGCCAGAGGCACTGACTGGAAGATCTTGCCCCCGAGCAATGGGACAGTGAGCAAGACTGGTGCCGAGGACTGGCTCTCGGGGGTTTCCAAGGCAGTTTTCAGGACCCCAGTCAGGGGACCCTTGATCTTGGGGTGCAAGCCAGCCGTGCTGGGCAAAAGTGCCTGCTGGGCAGCTGGAAAGGCAGAAACCCTGCGCTCCAGTGCCAGCATACGGGACTCCCACTCAGGAGTGGGTCCCTGCGATGCCGACACCGGTGTTACCGGGTCTGGCATGGAGAAGGAGAGGGGGTCCTTACCAGGACAACACTCAGGAGACTGGGCACCATCGCCGGAGGCCTCCGTGTCCATACAAGGTACCTTTCGAGGCCGCTCCTTGTCCGACTCTCGGGAACACTGGGGAGGGCTAATGAACGAGCACAAGACCGCTCGCGCTTGTCCAGAGCCCACAACAGCGATTTCGAGGTCTTCTTCTTTCGCTGCTCCACCTCGGGCAAACCCTGATTGGAGTGACACCTGAGGCATGGGGTCACTGCAGGGGACCCCACAAGCAGTGGATTGGCAGGGGGAGGTGCCACCAGAGACCCCGGGGTTGCCTTGCAGAAAATGTTGTCGGACATCTGCTTGCGGCTTAGCAAGGTCTTAGAGGACATTTTCTTACAGAGAAAGCAGAGCTCCGGGTTGTGGTCAGTCCCCAGACAGCATAGACAACAGTCATGGGTGTCCGTGAGCGACATAGTTTTGGAGCATCTGTCATATTTCATGAAACCGGTGGCCATGGGGCAAAAAGGGCTCCTGCGAGGTCGAAAACCCTCGAGGCCAGCGGTTGGAGAAAAAAGGGCACGAAAAAGACCAGAAAGAGAAGACACTAAAAAGAGTGAAAAAAGGGAATCCCCTAGCCCACAGCCAGAGCAGGGGCGAAGGGGAGGATGGAAGAGGACTGGTGCTACCGGAAAAGAGGCTAAAAGGCCGAAGACAAAAAAACTTTTTCCGATGGACAAGGACGTGCCTCTGAAGGGCTATGCAGAAAAAGGAAGACTGAGCAATATGGCACCTTTGGGCAGGAAGAGGACCACGCATGCGTGGCAGCAATCCCAAAGGCTTTCTTTGAAAGCTGGGGAATTGCTCTGCGCGGGCTCCGTTGGTACCAACGTCACCCATAAGTGAGGACTTGTTCTTATTCCTGCTTGTTCCTGGAGAAGCAGTATATAAGCATTGCTAAATAAATATAAAAGGGGGTAAAATGCACCATGTAGATAAAAGTGAAGCTCATGGCACCAGTTCCCCTGGGTTCCAAATGAGCTGGAAGAATAAAAGAGACAATACCAGACAAAGAAAAGGCATTCTTCTATATTTCTATCTGTGCAGTCAAGTCAGTACTGACTCCTGACAACCCAGCAACTCCTGGTTTTTCTTGGCAAGGTATGACCAGAAGTAGACTTCCAGGTTTTTTCTTCTGTGGCAATGTGACTTGCCCAAAGTGTATTAGTAGGAATCAAATCCTGATCTCTTGGGTATTAGCCTATTGCTCCAACCACTAGGCTTCTCCTTCACGCCTTCTTCTATATATGAAAGCTAAATTCATAGTAATACAACTTCAACTTGAAACAAATGCTATTTACTTTGTTCACTTTCACTCTCCCATTTTTGCAGGTGTCTGCATGTTAAAAGATTTCATATTATAATATATCAAATCACCAGCCAGATACAGCTTTTATCATGAATTGTGACCAGAGGCCTAACTAAGCATTTTGGTGCCCATGAGAGGCAGGTGTATTTGCTCCTCCTCTACCACATCCTGCTCCTTTCTTGCTCTCCCTCTTCTACTAGGATCGTCACTCTGTTTTTCCCCCCTCTCCCTTCCTCCTCTGGATGGTAGAAGGATGGTGGCACACCTGCTGTCTTTTCTTCTACTGTAAGCTCACACTTACATTTCAATCATTTTTCCACTCCCTAAAGGCTTCAATGCCCCTCTTTAACACCCCTACTTATAGCCCTGACTGTAGTAGGCTTGATGAACCCAACACATAGTGATCATTCTAAAGGGGACCATAATATTGTGACCTCATGAATCACATTCATCCAGGCTAGCTTGCTCATCAGCCCTGCCATCCTCTTACCTTCCTGCCGCATCTTGATGTTATCCCCAGCCTTCAGCTTTGTGTCGTTTTTATACCAGTGGGCTTGGACCTCGTCATGTGAGATCTCACAGGTGAAGGATGCACGTTCTTTTTCCAGAACTTCCACATCTTCCAATGGTTTCACAATTTTGATTTCCCGAGCTGATAGGAATGACAATTAATATTCATAATCTGATTGCTATGTTTTCTCCATTCTTATTTCATTGTAATTTGTTTCTATTTCAGGTTTGCTGATGTAAAAAATGTTCCAGATCTCGTGACCAGCCAGTCAAAGATCCTTTCCTTCTGCAGCTGTACTGAAATTTAGCTTTGAAAGGCTAATCAGACAAATTTTGATTGGAATGAAAATGTTTGATTTTTAGCAGTCATTTTATTTTGAACTCAAAGCTACATAGCTGAGGAATTCAGTAATAAAGTTTGCTGTATATACCACACAGGTCACTCCATTGACATTACAGTATCCTATTGATATAGCACATTACCCCTTAATGCTCACTGCAGAGTTTTGACTCCTGCAACTGCTGTCAGTCTGGGGTTCTTTCTTGTGCACTAGTTGAGCTAATTTTGAGCTGTACTTCCTGCTAGGAGTGATACAATCAACTTTTCCTGTCTGAAAGCTGCTAAATCAAGGAATAAATCCTAAAATGAAAGGGTGTTAGAGCTAATCAGCCTAAATGCCTAGTGGGATATCACTTCTACTCCCTGAGAAACAATGAACAAACTGCTAACAAAAATATATTATCAAAGCCATGTTAGAAACCTATAGGTCAATATTCAAAGGGAATTATCCAGATAACAGCAGCCATTATCTTGATAATTACCCTGCCTGGCACTATCTGTGGATTTTCAGTGGCACTATATGTACAGTGCCACTGAAAATCCTTACAAAATGACAGTGCATGAGCAGAACATGGGCTGAGTACCAAGTAACTTGAAGAACAGCAATATTCAGTACACTCTCCAGATAACTATCCATATAACAAAAGCAAAAAGGTTATCCCAAATCCATCCAGAGAGTTACCTGGATATTACCGCTCTGTAGACATCTCTGATACTGACTGCTCTATATTTATATTTGTCATTGCTCACTATCTGGATAGTACCATTGAATATGCATTCTATTTCAGCACCATGGCCAGTGTTTCAAAAAAATGCAGATTGTGGTGATTATATGACTTGTTTGACCTTTGCTTGTATATTCACAACCTGAAAGTTATACCATTAGCAAAGATATTAAGGGAGCTATGTACTGAAACTAAGGGGAAATTTTACTTACTGTTAATTTCCTTTCATGGAGTCCTGCTAGACCAGTCCAGTCAAATGGATTATTCTCCCTTGCAAGAAGATGATGGAGACAGAGAATCAAACTAGAACTATGCCATATCACCACCACTGTCAAAAAATAATCACCAAAAGAACCCCCGTGGAAAATTTTGTGTAAACCAAATATCTTTTTGTCGGATGTTCCAGGAAAGGGACATGTACAAGTACTATGTCCTCCACTCAGTTACATCCCTTTTATTAATTTTATTACTAAAAAAACCCCGTCTACTTAACTGAATAAGACGGTTGTCGGCAATCCTTGTCAAGCACGACGTGCACGTTTCGGGTCTGTAGCCCTGTCTCAAGTGCTGCCAATACTGCGGTTTCAACTGCCATAAAACGCCAACACTGGCTACTTCCTCAAAAGGGTGCTGGTCTCCAAAGAATGGCTGTATTCTGTCATCAATCACTCATGACAACCAATGAGAACTCCAAGGATACCCCACTGAATAGGGGAAGCCCTGAGGTCATCAAAGCTACGTCAGCGTATGCTCAGCCAATCGATCTCCTTGTTAAGACCAGAAGGATGTACTGATTGAAGCTGAAAAATCCATCGCTGTTCACAGCTTTGCAAACGATTGATACGATCTCCCCCTCGAGGGTTAGAAGGTATATGGTCAATGACAGTCCAGCGGAGTTCTTGAAAAGAATGGCCCAAAGCCAAACAATGGTCCACCATTGGAGCTGTCTCAATCTGTTGTCGGAGGCGAGAAGCATGTTCACCAAGCCGTAGTTTGATTTTTCGGGTAGTGCGACCCACATATATCAACGGACAGGGACAGGAAATAAGGTATACGACAAAAGAGGAATTGCAATCAGTTTCCCACCGTCTCTTAAATTGTTTCCCCGTGTCTGGAACCGTCCATTCCAATCCTGTTTGTGCCAATGGGCAGTATTTACAAAAGCCACAAATCCCATGTCCATTATGTGGGAAGGAAGGTGAAGGAGGTCGATCCTGACAAACTGTAGAGTTGGCCACCAAGTCCCCCAAATTTGCCCCGCGTGTAAAGGCTATTGATAAAGGGTTTTGAAAACAGGTATGTAACCCTAATATGGACCAATGTTTCCGAAGAATATGAATCACATCCTTACTAGACGTCATATAAGGTAGTATGCCTACCAAAGGAGGTGTAGATCGTTGTGTGGATTCACCAGATTGTTGATCTGTCAGTAACCATTCGCGATGGGTATAAAAAGCTCGTCGGTAGGCTAGCTTAACTACTTTAGCCGGATAGCCCCTATCCAAAAGACGTTTGTACAAATCCTGAGCTTGTATACGAAAATCCTCTATGGAGGAGCAGATACGACGTAATCTCAGGAACTGGCCATATGGGAGACCTCTCCGTAATGGACCAGGATGGAAACTCTGAAATTTTAACAAACTGTTACGTTGGGTAGGCTTTCGGTATAAAGTAGTCCGAAACTGACCTTCTTCAAATAAAACTGTAACATCAAGGAAGTCAATCTGGCGATCAGCTACTTGTGCTGTAAACGTCAAATTTGTTTTGAGGCTATTAAGCCATAACAAAAAATCCTGTAATTCAGTCAGCGATCCTGACCACAGAAAAAATATATCATCCAGATACCGTTTCCAAAACGGAATGTGTTGAAAATACAGAGAATGGTATAAATAGGTCTCCTCAAAATCAGCCATGTAGAGGGTGGCTATAGATGGTGCCGCAGATGCCCCCATCGCTATCCCAAACGTTTGCAAATAAAATCTCCCCTGGGATAAGAAATAATTACGAGTTAAGACCATCGTAATTAATTCCAACAGAAACTGTCGAGGAAGACGGGGGGGTGCAGTTGTAAATTTGTTGCTCAATAATGCTAAAGCTTCTTCTTGATTGATGTTCGTATAAAGAGCAGCAACGTCTAGCGTCACTAATTGAAATGTACAATTAGGTACCTCCACCGCCATCAATTGTCGTAAGAAATGCGTGGTGTCTTGTATATAAGATCTTACCAAGACAGCTTCTTTCTTCAAGAAAACATCACAATATTGAGACAGGGGTTCTAAAACAGATCCCCTACACGAGACTATGGGTCTACTTGGTGGGGAGACCAAAGACTTATGTATTTTTGGGACGAGATACAGGATTGGAACTTTAGGGAAAGCCGGCGTCAAAAATTGATGTTCCTTTTTTGTTATCCACCCATTCTGAAGTGCCCCATCAACTAACAACTTAACAGCTGTCTGTATATCAAAAGTGGGATCTTGAGGTAATTCACGATAGGTTACTGTATCAGACAAATGAAGATCCAAAAGACGTAAATATTCAGTAGTGGATTGGACCACTATAGCTCCACCTTTATCGGCCCGTCGGATCGTCAGATTAGAATCACTCTGGAGCTGACGTAAAGTTTCCCTATCCTTTTTGTCCAAATTGATCCATGTAGAATCCATTTTTCGTTCAAAATCAGCCAAATCCCGCAATACTAGTTTCTGGTAAGTGAGAATAGAAGGATCCATCACTTCAGGAGGGAGCCAAGTAGATTTTGGACGAACTACAGAGATGTCAGGTAACGAAGGTTTATCAGAAAAAAAGTGCAGTATCCGCAATTGTCGAAAAAACCAATGTAAATAGGTCCGTAATTTGAAAGGATCATGATGTACAGTGGGTACATAAGAAAGCCCCAAATTCAAGAGTCGTTCTTGAGAAGAAGTCAGGGGAGTTGACATGAGATTCACCACTATTGATTCATCTGTTGGCGGTATCGTTGTCGCGTCATCGGTGGTTCCCAATCCTCTACGTAATAATTTCGACGAGGCCGTCCTCCTCTGCCTTGGCCCTGCCGAAAAACCCGAGTTGATCGGTAAGACTTAGATGTGTCAACTACTCCACCACTATCATCAGTGTCCTCGGAGGAACTATCAAAGGTGACCCGCTTCTGATTAGTAGTATCCGGTGTAGTGTACATCCAATAATAGACTTTCTCAGCCTCATAATCAGATTTGTCACGGAGAAACTTTTTCTGCTTGAGTGACTTCAGATATTCAAAAAAACCTTTAATTTGACGATTCACATCCTCCAATCGAACCTGATAAATATCTTCTGTCAAAGAGGATTTTAATGTGGTTTGGGTCTCCTCAATCTGTTTAGAAACCACCCCCTCTTCTTGGGAGGTGCGTTCTAAAATCAGTGCGATCAGATCAAAGCTGCATTTGTTGGAAATTTGATTCCACTTCAAGACGAAGTCTCTATCTGAAACAAACATTTTCGGGGCCCGGGTCATCCGTAACCCCGAGGGATAATACGAGTTTTTAAATACCGTGTCATAGATGCTCCATGGAGTTGCAATCTGGTTAGTCGTTTTCGGAGAGCCTTAAGGTCAGACATTGATGGACCCTCTCCCGTAGGGATACCTCCTTCAACAGTGTCAAACAAGGTTGGTCGCTTGCGTAAAGAGTCTAAATGTTCTTCCGTAAAAGCGAAAGTGTCAGAAGCCATTTTTTTGAGGGAACTAAATATAATCTGCAAATACCAATCCCTAATTTAGTGATACTATATAAATTTGTCAAAAAATAATCACCAAAAGAACCCCGTGGAAAATTTTGTGTAAACCAAATATCTTTTTGTCGGATGTTCCAGGAAAGGGACATGTACAAGTACTATGTCCTCCACTCAGTTACATCCCTTTTATTAATTTTATTACTAAAAAAACCCCGTCTACTTAACTGAATAAGACGGTTGTCGGCAATCCTTGTCAAGCACGACGTGCACGTTTCGGGTCTGTAGCCCTGTCTCAAGTGCTGCCAATACTGCGGTTTCAACTGCCATAAAACGCCAACACTGGCTACTTCCTCAAAAGGGTGCTGGTCTCCAAAGAATGGCTGTATTCTGTCATCAATCACTCATGACAACCAATGAGAACTCCAAGGATACCCCACTGAATAGGGGAAGCCCTGAGGTCATCAAAGCTACGTCAGCGTATGCTCAGCCAATCGATCTCTTGTTAAGACCAGAAGGATGTACTGATTGAAGCTGAAAAATCCATCGCTGTTCACAGCTTTGCAAACGATTGATACGATCTCCCCTCGAGGGTTAGAAGGTATATGGTCAATGACAGTCCAGCGGAGTTCTTGAAAAGAATGGCCCAAAGCCAAACAATGGTCCACCATTGGAGCTGTCTCAATCTGTTGTCGGAGGCGAGAAGCATGTTCACCAAGCCGTAGTTTGATTTTTCGGGTAGTGCGACCCACATATATCAACGGACAGGGACAGGAAATAAGGTATACGACAAAAGAGGAATTGCAATCAGTTTCCCACCGTCTCTTAAATTGTTTCCCCGTGTCTGGAACCGTCCATTCCAATCCTGTTTGTGCCAATGGGCAGTATTTACAAAAGCCACAAATCCCAAAAGCCACAAACCCCCCCGTCTTCCTCGACAGTTTCTGTTGGAATTAATTACGATGGTCTTAACTCGTAATTATTTCTTATCCCAGGGGAGATTTTATTTGCAAACGTTTGGGATAGCGATGGGGGCATCTGCGGCACCATCTATAGCCACCCTCTACATGGCTGATTTTGAGGAGACCTATTTATACCATTCTCTGTATTTTCAACACATTCCGTTTTGGAAACGGTATCTGGATGATATATTTTTTCTGTGGTCAGGATCGCTGACTGAATTACAGGATTTTTTGTTATGGCTTAATAGCCTCAAAACAAATTTGACGTTTACAGCACAAGTAGCTGATCGCCAGATTGACTTCCTTGATGTTACAGTTTTATTTGAAGAAGGTCAGTTTCGGACTACTTTATACCGAAAGCCTACCCAACGTAACAGTTTGTTAAAATTTCAGAGTTTCCATCCTGGTCCATTACGGAGAGGTCTCCCATATGGCCAGTTCCTGAGATTACGTCGTATCTGCTCCTCCATAGAGGATTTTCGTATACAAGCTCAGGATTTGTACAAACGTCTTTTGGATAGGGGCTATCCGGCTAAAGTAGTTAAGCTAGCCTACCGACGAGCTTTTTATACCCATCGCGAATGGTTACTGACAGATCAACAATCTGGTGAATCCACACAACGATCTACACCTCCTTTGGTAGGCATACTACCTTATATGACGTCTAGTAAGGATGTGATTCATATTCTTCGGAAACATTGGTCCATATTAGGGTTACATACCTGTTTTCAAAACCCTTTATCAATAGCCTTTACACGCGGGGCAAATTTGGGGGACTTGGTGGCCAACTCTACAGTTTGTCAGGATCGACCTCCTTCACCTTCCTTCCCACATAATGGACATGGGATTTGTGGCTTTTGTAAATACTGCCCATTGGCACAAACAGGATTGGAATGGACGGTTCCAGACACGGGGAAACAATTTAAGAGACGGTGGGAAACTGATTGCAATTCCTCTTTTGTCGTATACCTTATTTCCTGTCCCTGTCCGTTGATATATGTGGGTCGCACTACCCGAAAAATCAAACTACGGCTTGGTGAACATGCTTCTCGCCTCCGACAACAGATTGAGACAGCTCCAATGGTGGACCATTGTTTGGCTTTGGGCCATTCTTTTCAAGAACTCCGCTGGACTGTCATTGACCATATACCTTCTAACCCTCGAGGGGGAGATCGTATCAATCGTTTGCAAAGCTGTGAACAGCGATGGATTTTTCAGCTTCAATCAGTACATCCTTCTGGTCTTAACAAGGAGATCGATTGGCTGAGCATACGCTGACGTAGCTTTGATGACCTCAGGGCTTCCCCTATTCAGTGGGGTATCCTTGGAGTTCTCATTGGTTGTCATGAGTGATTGATGACAGAATACAGCCATTCTTTGGAGACCAGCACCCTTTTGAGGACGTAGCCAGTGTTGGCGTTTTATGGCAGTTGAAACCGCAGTATTGGCAGCACTTGAGACAGGGCTACAGACCCGAAACGTGCACGTCGTGCTTGACAAGGATTGCCGACAACCGTCTTATTCAGTTAAGTAGACGGGGTTTTTTTAGTAATAAAATTAATAAAAGGGATGTAACTGAGTGGAGGACATAGTACTTGTACATGTCCCTTTCCTGGAACATCCGACAAAAAGATATTTGGTTTACACAAAATTTTCCACGGGGGTTCTTTTGGTGATTATTTTTTGACAATTTTATATAGTATCACTAAATTAGGGATTGGTATTTGCAGATTATATTTAGTTCCCTCAAAAAAATGGCTTCTGACACTTTCGCTTTTACGGAAGAACATTTAGACTCTTTACGCAAGCGACCAACCTTGTTTGACACTGTTGAAGGAGGTATCCCTACGGGAGAGGGTCCATCAATGTCTGACCTTAAGGCTCTCCGAAAACGACTAACCAGATTGCAACTCCATGGAGCATCTATGACACGGTATTTAAAAACTCGTATTATCCCTCGGGGGTTACGGATGACCCGGGCCCCGAAAATGTTTGTTTCAGATAGAGACTTCGTCTTGAAGTGGAATCAAATTTCCAACAAATGCAGCTTTGATCTGATCGCACTGATTTTAGAACGCACCTCCCAAGAAGAGGGGGTGGTTTCTAAACAGATTGAGGAGACCCAAACCACATTAAAATCCTCTTTGACAGAAGATATTTATCAGGTTCGATTGGAGGATGTGAATCGTCCAAATTAAAGGTTTTTTTGAATATCTGAAGTCACTCAAGCAGAAAAAGTTTCTCCGTGACAAATCTGATTATGAGGCTGAGAAAGTCTATTATTGGATGTACACTACACCGGATACTACTAATCAGAAGCGGGTCACCTTTGATAGTTCCTCCGAGGACACTGATGATAGTGGTGGAGTAGTTGACACATCTAAGTCTTACCGATCAACTCGGGTTTTTTCGGCAGGGCCAAGGCAGAGGAGGACGGCCTCGTCGAAATTATTACGTAGAGGATTGGGAACCACCGATGACGCGACAACGATACCGCCAACAGATGAATCAATAGTGGTGAATCTCATGTCAACTCCCCTGACTTCTTCTCAAGAACGACTCTTGAATTTGGGGCTTTCTTATGTACCCACTGTACATCATGATCCTTTCAAATTACGGACCTATTTACATCGGTTTTTTTGACAATTGCGGATACTGCACTTTTTTTCTGATAAACCTTCGTTACCTGACATCTCTGTAGTTCGTCCAAAATCTACTTGGCTCCCTCCTGAAGTGATGGATCCTTCTATTCTCACTTACCAGAAACTAGTATTGCGGGATTTGGCTGATTTTGAACGAAAAATGGATTCTACATGGATCAATTTGGACAAAAAGGATAGGGAAACTTTACGTCAGCTCCAGAGTGATTCTAATCTGACGATCCGACGGGCCGATAAAGGTGGAGCTATAGTGGTCCAATCCACTACTGAATATTTACGTCTTTTGGATCTTCATTTGTCTGATACAGTAACCTATCGTGAATTACCTCAAGATCCCACTTTTGATATACAGACAGCTGTTAAGTTGTTAGTTGATGGGGCACTTCAGAATGGGTGGATAACAAAAAAGGAACATCAATTTTTGACGCCGGCTTTCCCTAAAGTTCCAATCCTGTATCTCGTCCCAAAAATACATAAGTCTTTGGTCTCCCCACCAAGTAGACCCATAGTCTCGTGTAGGGGATCTGTTTTAGAACCCCTGTCTCAATATTGTGATGTTTTCTTGAAGAAAGAAGCTGTCTTGGTAAGATCTTATATACAAGACACCACGCATTTCTTACGACAATTGATGGCGGTGGAGGTACCTAATTGTACATTTCAATTAGTGACGCTAGACGTTGCTGCTCTTTATACGAACATCAATCAAGAAGAAGCTTTAGCATTATTGAGCAACAAATTTACAACTGCACCCCCCCCGTCTTCCTCGACAGTTTCTGTTGTTGGAATTAATTACGATGGTCTTAACTCGTAATTATTTCTTATCCCAGGGGAGATTTTATTTGCAAACGTTTGGGATAGCGATGGGGGCATCTGCGGCACCATCTATAGCCACCCTCTACATGGCTGATTTTGAGGAGACCTATTTATACCATTCTCTGTATTTTCAACACATTCCGTTTTGGAAACGGTATCTGGATGATATATTTTTTCTGTGGTCAGGATCGCTGACTGAATTACAGGATTTTTTGTTATGGCTTAATAGCCTCAAAACAAATTTGACGTTTACAGCACAAGTAGCTGATCGCCAGATTGACTTCCTTGATGTTACAGTTTTATTTGAAGAAGGTCAGTTTCGGACTACTTTATACCGAAAGCCTACCCAACGTAACAGTTTGTTAAAATTTCAGAGTTTCCATCCTGGTCCATTACGGAGAGGTCTCCCATATGGCCAGTTCCTGAGATTACGTCGTATCTGCTCCTCCATAGAGGATTTTCGTATACAAGCTCAGGATTTGTACAAACGTCTTTTGGATAGGGGCTATCCGGCTAAAGTAGTTAAGCTAGCCTACCGACGAGCTTTTTATACCCATCGCGAATGGTTACTGACAGATCAACAATCTGGTGAATCCACACAACGATCTACACCTCCTTTGGTAGGCATACTACCTTATATGACGTCTAGTAAGGATGTGATTCATATTCTTCGGAAACATTGGTCCATATTAGGGTTACATACCTGTTTTCAAAACCCTTTATCAATAGCCTTTACACGCGGGGCAAATTTGGGGGACTTGGTGGCCAACTCTACAGTTTGTCAGGATCGACCTCCTTCACCTTCCTTCCCACATAATGGACATGGGATTTGTGGCTTTTGTAAATACTGCCCATTGGCACAAACAGGATTGGAATGGACGGTTCCAGACACGGGGAAACAATTTAAGAGACGGTGGGAAACTGATTGCAATTCCTCTTTTGTCGTATACCTTATTTCCTGTCCCTGTCCGTTGATATATGTGGGTCGCACTACCCGAAAAATCAAACTACGGCTTGGTGAACATGCTTCTCGCCTCCGACAACAGATTGAGACAGCTCCAATGGTGGACCATTGTTTGGCTTTGGGCCATTCTTTTCAAGAACTCCGCTGGACTGTCATTGACCATATACCTTCTAACCCTCGAGGGGGAGATCGTATCAATCGTTTGCAAAGCTGTGAACAGCGATGGATTTTTCAGCTTCAATCAGTACATCCTTCTGGTCTTAACAAGGAGATCGATTGGCTGAGCATACGCTGACGTAGCTTTGATGACCTCAGGGCTTCCCCTATTCAGTGGGGTATCCTTGGAGTTCTCATTGGTTGTCATGAGTGATTGATGACAGAATACAGCCATTCTTTGGAGACCAGCACCCTTTTGAGGAAGTAGCCAGTGTTGGCGTTTTATGGCAGTTGAAACCGCAGTATTGGCAGCACTTGAGACAGGGCTACAGACCCGAAACGTGCACGTCGTGCTTGACAAGGATTGCCGACAACCGTCTTATTCAGTTAAGTAGACGGGGTTTTTTTTAGTAATAAAATTAATAAAAGGGATGTAACTGAGTGGAGGACATAGTACTTGTACATGTCCCTTTCCTGGAACATCCGACAAAAAGATATTTGGTTTACACAAAATTTTCCACGGGGGTTCTTTTGGTGATTATTTTTTGACAATTTTATATAGTATCACTAAATTAGGGATTGGTATTTGCAGATATCACCACCACTGGCATAAAAAACTTATCAAAGCTAGAGGGAACCGTCAGTATTTTCATAAAAAGCACATGGAAACATCTGAAGTCTCCGAAGAGGTCCCCAAGCCAGCATATTAACAATAAACAAGTGCAAATATGTACAGAAGTCCACATAGACAAGTATCTGTGTACGAGGCACAAGGCTGAGAAGTGGGTGGGTCCTGGATTGGTTAAGCATGACTCCAGGAAAGGAAATTAACTTTAAGTAAAATGTCCCCTTCCAGATCTTCCTGCTAGATCAGTCCAGACAAATGGGAAATACCAAAGATGCTCCATACTAGGGTGGGAAGAAATCGCAGCCACAAGAACACCCAAGCCAAACTGTGCTGCTGCTTGAGCTTGGACATCCAGCTGATAATGCCTGACAAAGGTAGATAAAGAGGACCAAGATGCAGCTCTACAGATATCTGTAGAAGAAACATAGGACAACTCTGCCCAGGAAACTGCTTGGGTTCTGGTAGAGTGAGCCATAAGGCCATTGGGGATGGGTTTACCCCACAACAAATATGCCAAAGCAATGGCCAAACAGATCCAGCAGCCAAGGGTAGCCTTCAATGTCATTTGTCCCTTATGAGGCTCTGCAAAAAGGACAAAGAGGTGATTGGAAAGGTGAAAGGGATTTGTCACCTCCATGTAATGCAACAACACTCTGCATACATCCACAAAGCACAGCTCTTGATCCCTGCTGGTGCACTACTCTGGGGTAAAGGATGGAAGAGCAATAACCTGACATGACTGACATGAAATGGAGAAATCACTTTGATTAAAAAGGAGGGCACCGGATGCAATGACACTCCTTCAGCCAAAAAGGATAAGAAAGATTCCAGACAAGAGAGCGCCTGTAGCTCCATGATCCACCATGCTGAAGTAATCGCCACCAAAAGGACCGTCTTCAGAGAAAGATCCTTAAGGGTCACTCACTTAATGGGTTCAAAGGGAGAATGCATCAAGGGCCAAAGCACAAGCGCCAAGTCCCAGGAAGGAACTGCTGGTCACACTGAGGACGGAGCGCTCGAACGCCTCGAAGGAAGCGTGCCACATCCTGGTACACTACAATGGAGCAACCCACTACTGGGCCACAAAAGCAGGAAAGAGTTGCAACTGCACCCTGAGAAAATTCCAGGCCAAGTTCTTCTCAAGGCCATCCTGAAGAAATGCTAGAACCGAAGGGATATGTGCGTGCCATGAAGAAATATAGCGCTGCCGGTACCAAGCCTCAAAGAGACACTATACTCGAGTGGAAGCCAGGGAGGTGGAGTGCCTACTGGTCCGCATCAATATGGACACCACCACTGTTGAGTATCCTTTACGAGCTAAACGCTGCCTCTCAGGGATCAGGACATAAATGAGAAGGGAGCTGGATCATCCCAGAGGATGGGTCCCTGGTGCAGCAGACCTCTCCAAGCCCCAAGGTTCAGGGTCTATGCCTTGAGAAGCTGTACGAGGTCTGCATACCACAACCATCACAGCCAGTCCAGTGTGACCAGAATCACCAAGTGGTGGTGCTTTTCTATCCATTGAAGGAACCAAGTTATCATGGCCCATGGGGACAAAACAGAGAAGAGGGACCTGGGGCCAGAGTTGGACCAGGGCATCCACCCCTTCGATCCTGTCTCCTTGCGGTGACTGAAAAAGTTGGGAACCTTGGCACTGGCCGCTGTCGCTATTAAGTTGGCTTTTGGCATCCCTCCACTAGTTGGGAGAAGGATCAAGGAGATGCTGACTGAGGTAATCAGCCTCCACATTGTCTTACTCGGCCTTAGCTGTTATTCCACCTATGGGAACAGAAGGGACATTTCTCATGCAACTCCAGAGCATTTGGTCCTGCTCTGATGATTCACATAAGCTACTGCTGTTGGGCTGTCAGAGAGAACACGTATCACATAGCCCCTGACTAGCGAAGAAATTGCCTCAGAGCCAGATGGATTTCTCTCGCTTCCAGATGACTGATGGCCCAGTTGGCTTCCAGCTGGGACCAGTGACCTTGGGCTGTCCGACTAAGACAATGAACCCCCGACCCAGCTAGACAGGCAGTCATGATGACGACCCAGGCCAGCATTTCAAGGGGCATCCCTCGAAGCATCTTGTCCGAAAAGGCCCACCAAGAAAGACTGCATCTCACCTCTGGGGGAAGCAACAGATGGACTGCAAAATCCTGAGTAACAGGCAACCATCGGGATGCAACGCCCTCTGCAGAGGTCGCATGTGTGCTCGCATGCAGGGAACCAACTCTAAGGTCTCCACCATTGACCCCAGGAGCTGCAGATAATCCCAGGCACAGGGAGCTAGCTTCACCAGAAAATCCCAGAGCTGAAAGGTGAACTTGGCCCAGCAGTCCACAGTCAGAAACACTCTTCCCTGAAGTGTGTCGAAATAAGTGCCCCGAAATGCTAGGCTCTGGACTGGCAACAAACAACTCTTGCTGTGATTGATGACCTAGCTGAGACTCTCGAGGAGCTAGATTAACCGCTGTACATATTGAAGTGCCTCCATTTGGAATTTGGCCCAGACGAGCCAATCATTGAGATAAGGGTGTATGCACCCCCTCACACCTGAGGGCCACCGTAACCACCACCATAACCTTGGAAAAGGTCCAGGGCAGTTGCCAAATCAAATAGCAATGCACAAAACTAAAAATGACTCCCCAGCATTGCAAACCACAGGAAGCATTAACGATTTTGCCTGAGGGGAATATGAAAATAGGCTTTTGCCAGATCCAAGGAGGCAGGAAATTCCTCCTGTCACACTGAATGAATGACTGACCCCGCAACTACATGCAAAAGCAGGGAATGCGGAGACTGTGACTGACCCCTTTGAGATCCAGGATGGGCCGAAAGGATCCATCCTTTTTGGGGACTACGAAGTAGATATAATATCACCTCAAAAGCGTGAAGGTCCAGGAGCTGCTGAATGGTATCTCATATGGCAGCTGTCTTGGTAGCAGAGCTGCAAGAGGAAACAATGAATGAGTTTGTGATGTGATGGGTCTTGTGCACTCCAACACATAACCATGCCCGATGATATCCAGAACCCAATGATCTACTGTAAGACGAGCCCATTTACGGTAAAACTGGCAGAGATGCCCTCCTAACTGCAGCACTCCGGAATGGGCCCACAGCCCCCAGTGGGAAGGCCAGTAAGAAGAGGACAAGGGCTGACCCTTTGAACCAGAAGTCGAAGAAAGAAATCACTGATTTGCCCAGACAATAGCATCTAGCATCCTGAAATCAAGGCTGGGAGGATGAGACACTAAAAGAGGACTGCATAAAGAACACATCCAGATATGGATAAACACAGCATCCCTGCCACCAGAGATGGCCTGCAATGACTGCTAGACATTTTGTGAATACACAAGGTGCAGCAGAAAGGCCAAAAGGAAGTACCTAGTATTGGCAGTATTGACTTTTAAATTTGAAGCAAAGGTACTTCTACTGCAAAGAATGAATAGGAATGTGAGTGTAGGCATCTTTCAGGTCCAGAGAGGTCAGCCAGTTGTGCTGACTGAGCAAAAAGAGGATTGTACTGACAGAAGTCATTCTGAATTGTTCTCTTTTGATGTGGCAATTAAGGTCCTGAAGGTCTAAGATGGGACATAACCCTCCCATTTTTTCTGGAATCAGGAAGAAATGGGAGCAGAACCCCATACCATGTTGTTCTTGAGAAACTACTTCAATGGCTTGATTGCATAGGAGCTCGGCAACTTCCTGTTCCAAGATCTGTAAGTGTTGAGCTGAAGGCATGGACACACTGGAACAGGGATAAGGGGTTTGAAGTTGTAGAAATTTGATCTTGTACTCCCTGTCTACTATGTTGAGTACTCACTGATCTGTAGTTATAGAATACTATGCCTCTCTGAAGTGCTGAATTCTGCTTGCTACCGGCAGGTAGTCAAAACCTAGGAGTAGATTTGGGAGCAGGAGTTTGGTTGGAGGGTTGCTTCTTGTCCTGTTGCAGGAGATTTGAGGGTAAGCTTATGCAGTAGGGTGTTGTGACGGCTGCCTGGAAAAAGGTTGATAATTTCAGAAAGGGTAAAATTGCTGAAAATATTGATAATGTTCAGCTCATCAGTAGTGAGGAAGTTAAGAACGTCTTGCTGGTTCTACTGACTGGGCAACTAATATCCTAACTGTGGACAAATGGCCTGAACCTCTGAGACAACTTCTTGCACTTTAGATCCAAAAAGGTTATTTCCTTGACATGGGGCATCGGCAAGACAATCATAAAGGTCCTCACGAAGTCCAGATACCCGAAGCCAGGCTGTGCATCTGGCTGAAATAGCCTTAGCAGTGGAGCACACCATCAAAAATGTCATATGTGGTGCAGATGATATGGTATAGGGACTCATGCAAATTAGGGAGAAGGTGAGCTTGCTCTTCCATCGGTAAGACTTGAGTATCATCTAGCTATAAGAGGTGATCATGATGCTAATGCAAGATCTGGAGCTGATGCACCAAAACCCTCATTGCAAGAAGGCTACCTTGATAGGCCTTGCGACCGAGAGCATCTAGAGTCTTTTGTTCTTTACCAGGTGGTGTTTGAAACATCAATTTTGAAGACTTTGACTTTTTAAGGACAGCTTCAGAGACCACAGATTGATGAGGTAGTTGCTGGTGGTCAAACCCTGGTGCTGACAGTACCTTATATTTCAGGTCAAGGCGCATGTACTGAAGTGGGATTCTTTCAGATGGAGAACTGCAGATCTTGAAGGATTTGATGAACTGGTAGAACCAAAATGTGCTTAGGTGTACTACAAACTGTAAGTATAGACTGGAAATCCCACTTAGTGGTAGGGGTTTGAGAGCCTCTCAGAGTCAAGGCCTAGACACCTTCTGTAGGAATTTTGGATAAGAAAGGTCTTTGCTCACATTTTCCAAGGGCTTTGACAATGGCAAGAGCTCCAGAACATCTTCAGTTATCCTGGTGTTAGTGTGAGAGTAAGGTACACTAAGCAGAGAACAGGCGTTATCCTCTAGTGCTGTGGGTGTAAGCCGTGCTATCACAGAGGGAGATCTTGGGTGTCCCTGACAACTGGGATCCATGGGTGTATCCAGTGGTATATTAAGTGCAGGGTTGCCAGGATTCACAGGAGCCATACTGAGGATGATTGTGCTATCCTGAACAAGCCTCCTTAGCAGTGACAGGAGGGAAGAATTAGGGCTTGAGGTCCCTGCTGACTGTGTTTGTTCAGGGATATTGGGATTGTTTTGCCTCTGGATTTTTAGAGAGGATTGTCCCAACACTAAAGGGTCAGGCAGGTGAGGGCGCTTAGATGTCTTACCTGCTGAGGTATTTCTGTCTGCAGCATGCTTGAGATATTTAGTTTTTTATTTTAGCTTGCCTCCAACTGTGCTGAGTTCTGTCAACACTTTCAGGAGCTGAGGAGGTGAAGGAATAGAGCACCCAGCCTGAGTCAGCAGGCTTTGGGTCAGCTGAGATAATGCCGGTGCCAGCAGGGAGTCTGCCTCTGGACACATGGCTGTCCTATGAAGCCCCAATCGTGCCTGGTCTGGGCTCAATTGGGCAAGGCTCCCTGAAGACTGAAGAGCTGATATCTCAATGGTGTTCCCTTAGCACTCAATGAAAAACTTTTTGAATGTGTAGGGAGAAAAACTGGAGGCAGCTGACACAGTCTGCTTTGAGCCCTGTCAGCATCTTATCCATTTTTGTTTTTATTTTTGTTAATGAAAAAGACCTCACAGCAGAGAGCTGTGAGCCGCGCCAGTGCTTTAAGTGCAAAATGATTCCCAAAAATGCCCCGTGGAGCGAAAGTGAAGTGAGAGGAGAAAATGAAAGTAAACACATCGAAAAATTACTTAAAATAAGCGCAGTTTACATGAACTTTAAACCTAAGGTAATCTGGAGAGGGGGAGAGCTGTGGTGACTTGGACCATGGTAGGAAAAAGAACTAGCTTAGGTGGGAACAGCAGGCAGCAGCTACTGCATATGCTTGAAGAAGTCCAAAGGATTTCTCTAAACTGAGGAAGAGCCTGGCACAATGGCGCCATTGGGGATGGCACCATGGAGTCTGTCTGCATATGCCCTGCATGTCTGCGGAGAAAGCATAGATACTCAACTGTAACACATGATCTCCATGAACAGCAGGAATCAGTCTTCACGTATGGGTGATGTCAGCACTGGTGGAGCCCGGTGCGGGAACACTCCCCAGCATCCAATAGGAAAGCCTTTGTGGTTGCCTTACCACCTTAGCTTCTAGTCTCCTGAGTTAGGTGTATAGCGGAGACAAAATAATAATAAAAAGAAAAAAGGGCCAACTTGAAGGGAAGGTGAGCTGGTTGTGAAGTCTGATTCCTGCTGTTCTTGGAAATCACCTGTTACAGGTGAGTAACTATGCTATCTCCAGGAACAAGCAGGAAGTCAGTCTTCACATATAGCACTCTCTACTCACAGACTGACGAGCGAAAGAAGAGTCCTGACACAACTATAGGTTTCAGCAAGAACTGAACAAACTCAACTCATTCGGAGTACCCCTCGCAAGGTAGTCCAGAAGGTGGAGGGCAAGTTGTCTAAATTATATAACGATTACATAGAACAGATTGACCAAATTGAGCATCACTTCTGTCCAGGCAATAGTGCGCTACGAAGGTATGAAGTGAAGACAGGTAGCTGCTTGGCAGATTTCAATAGTAGGGACAGAATGGAGATTATCTACAGTAGTAGACATGGCTCGGACATTATAGGCAGTGACATGGTATTGAAGAGACAGACCAGCTTGCGAGTAAGTAAAAGATATGCAGTCTGCTAGCCAGTTTGAAATTGTTCTCTTAGAGACTGGTAGCCCCAGATGACTTTGGTCAAAAAAGGATTGGCGATGAGCGATGATAGAATGCCAATGCTCTCTTACAATCAAGAGTATGCAATTTCACCTCAGTCTGGGAGGTATGAGGCCTTGGAAAGAATGTTGGTAGTGAGATGGATTTGTTCAGGTGGAAGGAGGTGACAACTTTTGGTAAGAAGCTAGGATGTGTCTGAAGGACTACCTTGTCATGGTGGAATGTGGTATATGGAGTATTGTCCACCAAGGCTTGCAGTTCACTGGCCCTACGAGTGGAGGTAACTGCAATGAGAGAAAGGACATTCCATGTTAAGAACTTTAAAGAGGCTGAAGCCATGGGTTCAAAAGGACTGCACATGAGCTGTGCATGAACAACATTTAAATCCCATGCTGTGGGTAGTGGATGGAGAGGCGGTTTGGTCAGGAGAAGACCTCTCATGAATCTAGCCACCAAGGGATGTGTCGAGATGAGCCAGTTTTCCAACATATGATGAGAGGCCGCAATGGCACATAAATGTACCCTTACAGAGTTGGTCTGGAGACCACAGGAAGATAAGTGGAGCAGGTATAGAAGTAGATCCAGGACTGAACATGTGTAAGGATATAGTGTTTTCTGTGAACACCAAATGGCAAATCTGCACCAATTGAAAGCATATGCGTGTGTCTGGTGGAATCTTTTCTGGAAGATAGGAGAACCTGTAAAACCTCCTCTTGGAGTCCTAGGTGTGAGAGGACCACCCGCTCAGCAGCCAGGCCATCAAGCAAAGTGTCTTGAGTTTGGGGTGCAGGAGGATCCCCTGTTCTGAGCAAGAAGGTTGGGAGAAAATCGAGGTTGAGGGCAGGTTTCCCAAACAGTTGAAGAAGAAGGGGAAACCAGGGTTGTCTGAGCCAGTAAGGGGCAATGAAGATCATCATTCCCTTACTGGCTCGTAATTTGAACAGTGTCTTTGCTATGAGGGGGAGAGGAGGGAAAGCGTAGAGGAGATGCTGTCCCCAGTGAAGAAGAAATGTATCCAAGCTCTCCCTGTGAGGGGAAGGGATCCTGGAGCAAAACTGAAGTAGTTGAGCATTGCATGGTGAAGCAAAGAGGTGGATTATTGGCACCCCCCAAAGCTGGAACAAGTGTTGAGATACTTGAGGTTCCAACCTCCACTCGTGTGGATAGAAGATGTGACTCAGTCTGTTGGTTAAGGAATTCTCTGTTCCTGGAAGGTACACTGCATGAAGGTGAATCTCCTGAGAGACTGCCAATTCCACAAGTGGATGGCCTCTGTTCATAAGGGGAGAGAGCCCATCTCTCCCTGTTTGTTTACATAAAACATGGTCACCTGGTTGCCCATCTGAATGAGGACTGAGCGGCCCCTGAGATGGGCAGAGAAGATCCGGATGGCACTGAAGATAGTTCTGAGTTTGAGGAGATTGATGTGTAGAAGATTCTCTTATGAAGTCCATAGGCCCTGGATCGTAAGACCGTTTAGGTGAGCTCCCAAACCTAGCTTTGAAGCATCAGTCATCAGGGTACATTGTGGTACAGACCATTGAAAAGGTAATCCTACACAGAGGTTGTGCAGTTTGCTCCACCACTGCAGGGTTGACCTCATCTGAGGGGTGATGGTGATGGAGTCTGAGAGGTGGTCTGTGGACTGCTTCCACTGCTGTGAGAGTCCATTGTGTTATTCTCATGTTGAGACGAGCATATGGAACAACATGGACTGTGGAGGCCATGGGCCTAGGAGGCATAGGAATTTTCTGGCTGTTATTGACTCCTGTTGTTGGATCTGTGATGCCAAGGACATAAGAACATAAGATATGCCATACTGGGTCAGACTAACGTCCATCAAGCCCAGTATCTTGTTTCCAACAGTGGCCAATCTAGGTCACAAGTACCTAGCAGTTTCCCCAAAAGACACAGGTTCCACAATGCTTGTATTAGGGCAAGCAGTTGATATTCTGGGTCCACTTTAATAATGGTTTATGGACCTTTCCTCAAGGAACTTGTCCAAACCTTTTTTAAACCCAGCTACACTAACAGCTTTTACTACATCCTCTGGTAGCAAATTCTGGAGTTTGATTACATGTTGAGTGAAAAAAATATTTTCTCTTATTAGTCTTAAATAGGTTACCCTGTAGCTTCTTTGCATGCCCCCTAGTCTTTCTATATTTTGATGGCGTAAACAATCAATCTACGTTTACCCGTTCCACTCCATTCATTAATTTATAGACCTCTATCATATTTCCCCTCATTAGTCGGGCACGTCTGTCGTCTGGCAGAAATGTCCGAGCTTGGATCATGTCCAGTCAAACTCCTGTGAGCTCTAGGTTTTCAGTTCGAGTGAGGTGTGATTATGGATAATTTATAACAAAACCTAACTCCTGTAGGACGTGGATAGTCTGAGGGCAATAGTAACTGCCATAACGGTATCTGTCCTTAGCAACCAATTGTCTAAGTAGGGGAATAGAAAGATCCCCAAAATTCAAAGATAGAATGCCACCACAGCTAGGTACTTTGTGAAAAGTCTGGGTACTGAAGCAAAACCGAAAGGAAGGACTTGATATTGGTAATGATTGTTCTGAAATACAAATCTGAGGAACCTTCCGTAAACTGGGTGGATGAGTATGTGAGTATAAGCATCCTTTAGGTCTAAGGAGCAAAGCCAATCATTTAGCTCAAGGTAAGGAAGAAGGGTACCCAAAGAAACCATCTTGAATTTTTCCTTGATATGGAATTTGTTGAGGTTGTTGTGGC
This sequence comes from Ichthyophis bannanicus, assembly GCA_033557465.1. NCBI lineage: Eukaryota > Metazoa > Chordata > Amphibia > Gymnophiona > Ichthyophiidae > Ichthyophis > Ichthyophis bannanicus. Next base: position 226,589,695 of record CM066031.1, read on the forward strand.
CTCCCATCTTCTTTGGGATAAGAAAGTGTCGTGAGTAGAAGTCGAGGCCTTGTTGAAAAAGAGGCACTTCCTCTATTGCATCCTGCATTAGTAGAGAGTGGATCTCCTGTTGTAGCAAGGTGGTTTGATGGAGATCTAAGGAAGACTGGCCTACAAAGTGGAAGATCTCTGAATTTCATCTGTAGACCCTGGCCTACTAGATGTAATGTTCAGGGTTCTGAGGTGATGTTTCTCCAGCAGTGTGCGAAGTCTCCCTGGGATCTTGGAAGGAAGTGGAGAAATCAGGGGAGAATTGGCCATGCTCCTTAGGAAGGAGTCAAATACTCTGAGGTGGCTGAGTAGTAGGGAAAGGCTGTGGTTTGGTAACCTTGGGTTTCCTGGGTTGTTTTTGACTCTGCTGTCTCTGTTGTTGTGGAGCAGAGTAGGAAGAATAGGAGTGATAGGGCGGATAGTAACGCTTTTTCTTTGGAAGGTGGTTTTTTTTTTTTAGAAGGATCTGCCGTCTTTCTAGAAAGCCTCTTTATGGTGAGGTTGTCCGTTTCTATTTCACCTGTTTTTCCCCTCCATCTCTGGCCAAAAAGATTCTCCCCATTGCATGGCATGCTGATTAACGTATCTTGGACCCATTGTTCCAGATCAGATGCCTGAAGCCAGGCTGTTCTTCTAGCTCCAATGTAGGCTGCAGCAGCCTTGCTGTTGACCTCAAAGACATCAAAGGTTGCCCTTGTTAAAAACTTTGAAGTGTTATGGACATGTCTGACTAAAACCTGATGAACTGCCTGTCTGTCAGGGAGCAATAAGGTGGTAAATTCTGCTAATTTCTATGAAACAACCCTGAGGAACAAGTCCATATATAGCATATAAGAATCTACTCTGGAGGCTAACATAGTTGCCTGAAAAGGTTTTCTAAAAGCTATTTCCCACACACCCCAATGAAACAAAAATTCAGCAATCCATATATATTCGGTTGTGGACAATCAATTACCATACCAAACTGCTACATCCAACATTAATTATCAATTTAGTGAAGAAAGGTCTCAGCTTTTTTTGGGCTGGTGTACAGTGCATCATGTATCACACACACCAAAAGATTTTCTGCCAAAGCAATGAGGGTCCTGGCCTCTCTTCCAGGATGTACCGATGAGTGGTTCTTTTGGCTTTTCATCCTTCTCATAGCAGACTCCACTACCACAGAGTGGTGCGGGAGTTGAAGTTTTTGAAACCCTTGAGAAGGAGGGACTCTGTAAAGAGTACCAAACCTCTTAGTGACTGTAAGAGTTAACACAGGAGATTCCCACATCCTAACCATCAAATTTCTCAAGATGTTATCACTGGGGGGGTTGCCGCCTCCTTAGGTGCGATGGATACTGTAGAATGTGCAGCTCCTCTGCCCTGGTTCTGTCTCCATGGCCCCAGATACATCCAAGGCAACCGCCATGTCTTTAATAAAATCTGATGGCATATCCTTGTTGGTATCGGAATCGATGGATTCAGAATTGGAGGCCTCTGGTGCAGAATCAGAGTCCAGAAGGAAATCAAAGTAATCTCTATGAGGGCCTCTATATCTCCGGTGCTCGGAGGAAGGGTGTTTTGACTTTGAGGATATCAAGTGCAGCAGCACAAAAGACCTTGGTAATGGTTGGTCCACAGAGCAATATGACGCAGGGAATGCCTGCAGAAGCATATCAAGAGGTATCCCCAAGACCGCCAGTGTCAGTGGTGACTGCGATATCCCTGATGCCATCTGTGTCACTACTGCAAGGAGTGCAGTGATGCTCTTTTTGATGGCGATGACACGGTTATCAAGCATCGATACCGGAGAAGGAGTGGCTCTGGACATAATAGTGTGGGCCACAACTCCTGATGCTGGTATCGGGGGCTCCGCCAAGGACTGAACTTCAGGGGCATACCCGAGGCCCTTTGCGGCTTTGGAGGGTGAGGCCTGGATGATCTGCATCAGAGTGAGAGGAGTTTTGGTGATGATGCCGATGCTCAGTGTCTGATGCTGACCTTGAGGTCGATGATCTCAACGTCTTCTTCTTCTTCTGCACTGGAGACTCAGCTCAATGCTTGTCCTTTTGACTAAGTGGTAATCTAGAGGTATGGGAGGATTTAGACAGAGTCGACCCCCCGAGAGTGCACCGAAGGAGATGGGTCTGTTGGAAACAGCTTAGCCTTCTCTTTATCCTGGTTCTTCTTACCTCTGGCACAGGAGAGACAGAAATCTATACTGTGAACTGGGCCTAAACACTTTTGCACAAGCTATGCTTGTTGGTGATAGAAATGATACTGGAACACGTCGAGCATTTTTTAAAACTACTTCAGGATTTTTCCATTTCTGGGAAAAGCACTGAGGCAAAGTCAAATTGTTCTGCGATGATAAAGGGGTAGGCCAAATGCCTTAACAAAAAAAAGGTGAAAAAAAACACTCTATAAAAAATATAGTAAAATAAAACAGAACTGGAGCGGAATCGATGGGGAGTCGAGTCGGCAACGGGAAGGCAAAAAAATACAGAAGTCTCTTGACGCGGCTGACAGGGACGAGGTCTCAATGGCTCCGTGGAAAAAAGATGACTGATGAGACTAGGAGCTAAGGCAGGAAGGCAACCATACAGGTGTGAAGGAACACTCCCAAAGCTTTCCTATTGGATGCTGGTGAGTGTTCCTGTGCCAGGCTCCGTCAGAACCGATGTCACCCATATGTGAAGACTGACTTCCTGCTTGTTCCTAGAGATATGATCTTCATGGGGTAGTGGGGAAGTGAAATATGCCAAGCTAAATAGAAATTACACTTACCTGGTAATTGTGGTTCCTTGAGGAACTCCAGTTTAGTCCTCAACTTCTGAGTAGTGCACCTCCTCCTGCAGCATGGAGACTGGGCATGTCCAAAAATGTGACATCACTGAATGTAGTCTGCTGGCTCTCCCATCAGCTCCCATTGAACTATTGACAAAGCACACTCAAAAGGAGCAACAAATACGTAGCTTAATAAAACATCTTAACCTCATGCCTTAATTGCATATATATATTGTGATACCGCAAGCCCTCTGATGCAAGAAAGGAAACTTTTAAATCTTGAAAAAAACAGGATTTGCCTGCAATTACGAGAAGGGACACATAGAGGGAGCAGGAGAACAAACCTGAAAGTGGAAGAACCACACCTCTATGGGCAGGACTCAGAAGCAGCTGCTCTGGATTTAAGTAGGAACAGAGCACTGCAAGAGGAAGAGCCAAGAGAGAGAGAGCCGAGAGAGGCAAAGGTGCCAGGAAGGCAGTCAAGAGAGCCAGAAAGGCAACAGAGAAACCCCGAAGGGAAGAACCCAGAGGAGAAGCACAGGAGGAGGCAAGGAGCTTGGCAGAGACCTTCATGTGGAGAACAGGAGGCAGTGCCAAGGGAAGCTCCAGAGGCCAGACTCAGAGACCGAGGTGAGGTCACTGACAAACCCAGCAGAGCTAAAGGAAAGGAAGCTACTGGGAGAGCAGGCCTAGAGAAAGGCCATACACAACTTCAAGGGGCAGTATCACGGACTGCAGCCAAGGAAGGAAGTGCTTATCCCTCCGGTTGGAGAAGAAACCTTCAAGAGAAAAAAGGTACTTTTAAAAGCTTTTACAAAAGTAACTTGAAAGATAAAGGAAAAGTTCATAGCCTTGAGAGAAAGGATATACCTGGAGCACAAAACTCTCAGACTAGGCCTCAAGCCTTTTTCAAGAAGCCTAGAGAGGAACAAAGGGCTAGTTTTTATCTGGACAATAAGGACTGTTTTAAACCAGATATAACTGATAAGTTTTACAGGAAAAAGTTTAATGTTGCCAGAGAATGGAAGGAGCAAACTTTTAGTCCTGAAACGACAGCAAGCCCAGGGAGATATACTAGACCTAAAAGCCGACGCCCCAAACTCCCAAGCCAGCACTGGGATACAGTATGGCATGCTTTTAGGAAACCAGGTTTTAATATCCAAGAGATCTCAGAGACCTCAGTTTCAGATCCCATAGACATGGAATGGCTGCCAGGGGAATCTGAGAGCAGTGAAGATATAGAACCAATGGAATGTGACTTTTGCACAAGAAGATATCTTTGAGTAAAAGGCAAACAAATCTAATGTGTGCAAACTGTACTGGAAAGTTTATGCTTTAAGTTGGTGAAGGAACCATGTTATTTTGAGTGTTTTGCTGACTCACGTTTTGATGCAACTGAATTATGTTCTGTTACTCATTACCTCATATTTTGAATTTCTTCATGCAAAAAGGGGAAATAAAAGCCTTTTTGTACCCTACACTTGGCAAGAGTTTACTTTTTTAGGTTGTTGACCCTGAGGCTGACAATGTGACCTGCTATCCCATTGACCCTCACAACAGATCAACCCTGAACCTTTTAATTCTTATGCGCTCCCCAGCCCCTGTGGAACCACTACGCCGCCACTAGAGGGGGCTGAGGGGGACAATATATATATATATATAAAACGCTTTAACCAAATAACATGGAAATATTCTTTTTTTTTTAAGACAGGCCTTTTTCCTTGTGCCCGACCTCCTCCTTAAGCAAAGATATAGTCAGGAAAGAATAGAGAGAAAGAGTAGTTACTCACCTGTAACAGGTGTTCTCCAGGAGCAGCAAGAATCAGTCCTCACATATGGGTGACATTGATGCCGATGGAGCCCTTGCGGAGCATTTCCCCAGCTTTCCATGAAAGCTTTTGGGAATGCAGGCACGCATGCGCGGTTCCCTTCCTGCCTAAAGGTGCCATCTTACCTCAGTCAAATGACATAGCTAAGAACAGCACACAAAAAAGTAAAATAAACTATGTACAACTGCAACTCCCAGGGGAGGAGGGAGGGTTGTGAGGACTGATTCCTGCTGCTCCTGGAGAACACCTGTTAAAGGTGAGTAACTACTCTTTCTCCAGGACCAAGCAGGAAGTCAGTCCTCACATATGGGTGACTCCCTAGCTCTGGGCTACCAGGAACCCAGGCTGAACAAGAGAACTCCCTCTAGTCTCAGCATCAAAGAAAGGCTTTTCACTGACAGAACCTCCACCGGTAGCCCAACAGAGGGCAGGAGTTGCCTAAACCTCAAAGAGATTCCGGAGTACTGCCTGGCCAAAAGCACTGTCCCTACGGGACTCCCTTTCCAGACAGTAATGGGCCGCAAAAGTCTGGCTTGAAGACCAAGTAGCAGCCCTGCAGATGTCTACCAATGGTACAGAGCGGAGATGAGCCACTGAGGCAGCCAATGCCCTGACACGATGGGCCGTGACCTGACCCTGCAAAGGAAGGTCAACCGCCCTATAAGCCCAGGTGATATAGTCAGCCACCCAGATGGACAAGGTACACTTGGACACAGCCAACCCCAAATTATTAGGGTCAAAAGATATGAAGAGCTGAGTAGCCCTTCTATGTCCCTGCGTACGGTCAAGGTAGAAGGATAAGGCCCTCCTACAGTTCAGGGTATGCAGAACTGCTTCAGCCTGGCTTGCAAGGGGCCTAGAGAAGAATGTTGGAAGGACCACCTCTTGGTTAAGGTGGAAGGAGGAGACAACCTTTGGGAGGAACTTAGGATGAGTCCTGAGGACTACTCTGTTCCTATAGAATCTGGTGTAGGGCCTGTCACAGACCAGGGCCTGAAGCTCACTCACTCGCCTAGCCGAGTTTAGGGCTACCAAGAAGAGTGTCTTCCAGGACAGGAAGCGTAGAGGACATGTAGCCATCGGCTCAAAAGGTGGGCGAATCAGTTGCTGCAAGACCACATTCAACTCCCACTCAGGAGCAGGAGGACGGATTGGAGGCTTGAGCAAGAGCAAGCCTCTGAGGAACCGGGACACCAAGGGGTGAACCGACAGAGAATGTCCTTCCACCAGTGAGTGGTGAGCTGCTAGAGCTGAGAGGTGGACCCGAACAGAATTGGACTTAAGTCCCTGATTTGATAAGTGCAGTAGGTACTGAAGCACTACTGGTACAGCACAGGAGAAGGGATCTTCTATACGTAGCTGACACCACACAGAAAACCTTTTCCATTTTAGGGCATAGGTTTTCCTAGTGGACTGTTTCCTAGAGGCTAGGACAAACTCCTCAACCTCCTGAGGTAGGCCCCAGGGAGCCAAGACTACCCTTGCAGCCTCCATGCCATCAAATTGAGAGCTTTGAGATTGGGGTGCAGAAGGGAACCCTGATCCTGAGAGAGAAGGTTGGGTTGCGACCCCAGAGGCAGTGGGGGATCCACTGCCAGCTGAAGCAGAAGTGGAAACCAAGGCTGTCTCGGCTACCTGGGAGCCACCAGCAGGACCGAGGCCTTGTCCTGAAGAATCTTGAACAGAGTTCGGGCCACCAAGGGCATGGGAGGAAACGCATACAGGAGGCCCTGAGACCAGGGAATCAAAAAAGCATCTGCTGCTATCCGCAGAGGATGCGGTTGCCTGGAGCAGAACTTTGGCAGCTGATTGTTCAGAGGACTGGCAAACAGATCTATGGATGGAAGTCCCCATTTCAGGAAAATCTTCTGAACCACCAAAGGATGGAGCTGCCACTCGTGGGGCTGCAGAAACCTGCTCAACCTGTCTGCCAGGTAGTTGTCCTGACCAGGTAGATACACTGCCTTGAGGAGCATGTTGTGTCTGAGAGCAAACAAGCAAAGGTCCTGTGCCTCCTGACAAAGGAGCCTGGACCCAGTTCCACCCTGCTTGTTCACATAAAACATGGCTACCTGGTTGTCTGTTTGAACTAGGACAAACTGATGAGCCAGGGTTTGAGAAAAAGTCTTGAGGGCTAACTGAATAGCCCTGAGCTCCAGGAGATTGATTTGCTATGCGGCTTCCCAGGGAGACCACAGGCCCTGGGTGCACTTGCCTAGACAACGAGCTCCCCAGCCTTGCAGGGAGGCATCTGTGGTCAGCACCACTGTGAACCCAGGAATCTGAAAAGGCACCCCTTGGAGCAGATTGGGTGGGTGCCGCCACCAGTTGAGGGAGTTCAGGAATTGTCTGGACACTCTTATCCTGTCTCGGAGGTTGCCTGTGGTCTGTGACCACTGAGTCCAAAGGCACCACTGTGCAGGCCTCATATGGCGCCTGGCATTGGGGGTCACATGTACTGTCGAAGCCATGTGGCCTAGCAGCCTCAGACAGAGTCTGGTGGAGACCAGTGACCTGCTGAGAAACTGGCTTGCCAAGTTTATCAGTCTTTGGGCTCTGTCCTCTGGCAAGAATGCCTTTGCCAGCTGAGAGTCCAACCTTGCCCCTATGAACTCCAAGTTCTGGGATGGGAGCAAAGTGGACTTTGCAAAGTTGATGACAAACCCCAGGCTTTGAAGAAGAGTAATAGTTCTGAGGGTGGTCGTCCAGATAGGGAAAGACAGATACCTTGATTTCTCAAGTAGACCGCCACCACTGCCAGGCATTTGGTAAAGACTCTGGGGGCAGAGGTAAGGCCAAAGGGCAGTACTCTGTACTGGTAATGGTTTCCTCCCACAATGAACCTGAGGTACTTGCTGTGGTCTGGATGAATGAGGATGTGAGTGTACGCATCCTTTAGATCTAAGGAGCATAGCCAATCTCCCTGCTGGAGGTAGGGCAGAAGGGTTCCAAGAGTAAGCATCTTGAACTTTTCCTTCACCAGGAACTTGTTGAGTTTCGGAGATCTAGAATAGGTCGAAGGCCACCGGTTCTTTTGAGTACCAGGAAATACCTGGAGTAGAACCCTCGGCCTTGTAAGTGGGGAGGCATAGGCTCCACTGCTCTGTCCACCAACAGAACCTGTAGCTCCTGAAGGAGAAGATCTGTGTGCAGAGGAGGCCTTGGAGGCTCCCCTGGAAAGTATGGAGGAGGCAGTTGCAGGAAGTGTAGTGCATAGCCCTTGTGGACTATTCTTAACACCCGTCTCCAGTGATGAGTGGCCACTGGTGGGCAAACAGAGCGAGGCGATCTCCTGTGCAGGGCTGGGAGAGCAGGGACGGAGAGGCTATGCCTAAGGAGTCAAAACCCCCCACCCTGCTGAGAGGGAGCAGGGGCTGGAGGCTTGGGAGTCCTCTGCCTACGGGGCCCATTACCCTGCCCCTTGGCTTGCTGACCCTGAGGGGCAGTTTGGACAGCCTGATATTGTGGGTACTGTTTGTAGGCAGTGCCCTTCCTTGGGTAAAAGGACTTTTTACCCAAGCCCTTCTTCTTGTGAGAAGGGGCAGAAGTCTTTCTAGACAGCCTTGTCCTTGTGAGGTGCTCGGTCTCGAGCTGAGCGGCCTTCTCGGTCATGGGCTTGCCAAAAAGGTTCTCACCTCGGCAAGGGACATCAACCAACTTGTCCTGAACCCATGGCTCGAAGTCCGATGACTGCAGCCATGCCTGGTGTCGAGCCGCGATGCCGGCTGCCGCAACATGGGCCGAAGCCTCGAAGCCATCGTAGGCAGTGCGGGACATAAACTTGGAGCATTCCCGGATCCCCGAGGACAAGGACTTGAACCTCTGCAAGGGTTCCACAGAGAGACAAGCAGAGAACCCGGCCAGCTCCTTGGCCAGGTCTCACAAGTACATGCCCATGTACAGCTGGTAAGACTGGACACGGCAAGCAAGCATCGAGCCCTGGAAGCACTTTCTACCAAAACCATCGAGGTTTCGGGCCTCCCTGCGAGGGGGCACCGCGGAGTGCATCTTCTGACTTTTCAGGCGATGCAAGGCCGATTCCACCACCATGGAATGGTGTGGTAGCTGCGCCTTCTGAAAGCCAGGACTCTTCCGGAGTCAATAAATTGAATCGACCCGCTTGCTTAAAACCGGCGCCGAGGCCGGTGCCTCCCACATCCGGAAGAGGAGCCGTTCCAGCATCGGAGGAACCAGCACAATAAAGGCCTCCTTTGGAGGAGAGTCGTACTGCAGGGCCTCAAGCTCCTCGGCTCGAGGCTCCTCCTCGGGGTCCGCAGGGATAGCCAATGCAATGGTCATATCCCGGACGAACTCCGAGAACCGGGTATCCTCAGGAGGGGATTTACTCCGGGGTTCAGACTGCAGTGTGTCCGATGGGACGCACCGAGTCTTGAAGGTGTCGGGAGACTCCTCTTTCTCTGTCTCCCATGCGGACTTGTCCGATGAGGAATCAGGGTCCGACCTCACGGGGCCTGCGAGCACCCGCCCCGACGCCTATGGCACCGGCGTCGACACGCTCGGTCCCGAACGGGAGGTCGAGGGAGACCGCGACTGAGGTCGACCTCGAGCCTTCATGGTCTCGAGTATCGGCTCGATCTCCGGGGTCGACTTCGATGTCCCGGTGGTCGGGGCAGATGCACCAGACAGGCTGGCCATCAGTGCCTGCTGCTGTTCCATGAAGGCAGACAGTCTGTTCTCCAAGGCTGTCAACCTGAGACCCAGCTCAGGAGACTCAGCAGCTCCCGACTCGGGCCCCGGCGGTGCCGGGCCCAACGTCGGCTCCCTGGGAGGAGAGTCCACGAGGACTACAGGGCTTACGTGTCCAGCGGACTCCGGCTCCAGTCGAGGGACTTTGGAAGGCTTCTCCTATTCCACAGGCCCGGGGCGACGGTCGGGGGTCCGAGACCTAGCTCTCGAGGAGCCAGGGACCTCTACCTATGACGCCCTCGCAAGCCGCTTCTTCCTCTTGCGTTCCTGGTTGGGGGACCCCCTTTCCGAGGAGCCACGATGGTGCTCAGGATCCGATTCCCGAGATGTCGAGGCCTCAGACGAGGTCCGGGCCTGGCAGGAGGCCGAGTCAGAAAAAAGCCTTTCCTTCTGGTGCTGACGACTTCTCAGTGCCTTGGAAGACATTTTCCCACATGGTCCACACGTCTTAGGGTCGTGATCAGCACCGAGGCACCGAAGGCAGCAGTCGTGTGTGTCGGTGAGAGATTTCAGCTTCTTGCACCGATCACACTTCTTAAAACCGCTGGAAGCCATCAGGGAAAAAAGAGCCCCCGCGAGGTCAAAGGACCTTCCAGAGAAAAAGAAAAAAGGGCGCGAACGCCAGCCACGAAGGGCAAAAACCGAAAAAGAAGATCGGGCTCGATACCGGTGTACCGAACCCGGCGGGAGGGGAACCGGCATCGAACCGGAGAAAAAAAATAGCGAAGAATCGCAAAAAATCAAACAATTTTCCGGGATGACTAGGACTCACGTCCGGTGGGCTTCACGGAAAATGAGAGACTGAGGTAAGATGGCACCTTTAGGCGGGAAGGGAACCGCACATGCGTGCCTGCATTCCCAAAAGCTTTCATGGAAAGCTGAGGAAATGCTCCGCAAGGGCTCCATTGGCGTCAATGTCACCCATATGTGAGGACTGACTTCCTGCTTGGTCCTGGAGAAATACGCATACCTACCGGAAACTTCACTCGTCCCCCAACTGAACGTCCCCTGCTTATAATACGATCCCGGGCGGGAATGAGGACTAAACTGGAGTTTCTCAAGGAACCACAATTACCAGGTAAGTGTAATTTCTATTTCCTTATCATTCCTCCAGTTTAGTCCTCAACTTCTGGGATGTAACAGAGCAGTAACTAGGGGGAGGGACCTTTCCAAACGGCTTGTAACACCACCGACCCGAATACATCATCCTTTGTTGCCAACACATCCAGGCGGTAGTGTTTACTGAAAGTATGAAGCGACGACCAGACTGCCACCCTACAAATTGCCACCGGTGGCACCAAGCTATATTCTGCCGATGAAGCAGCTTGTGCTTTGGTAGAGTGAGCTCACAGGCCTGCCGGTACTTCTCGGCCATCCAAAAAATAAGCGGAGGCAATTGCCTCTCTAATCCATCGAGAAATAGACGCCTTTGCCACCGCCTCTCCTTTACAGGAACCTCCGAATAATACGAACAACCGATTTGATTTGCGATAGGACTCTGAAACGTTCAAATACCGTCGCAGCACCTGCTTCAAGTCCAAGCGGTGTAACCCGCGGTCCAAAGCATTGCTCTCTAGCGAACCAAGAACTGGAAGAGATACCATCTGATTTAGATGAAATGGAGAAATTACCTTAGGCAAAAAAGAGGGCACTGGCCGCAACACCACTTTTTCCCTGGAAAAAGACAAAAACGGTTCTCTATAAGAAAGCGCTTGTAACTCCGAAATGCGCCTTGCTGAACAAATGGCCACCAAAAACACCGTCTTTAATGTTACGTCCTTCACCGATGCCTTGTGCAAAGGCTCAAAGGGTGCCTTAGTCAACGCTCCCAAAACCAAATTGAGATCCCACGACGACACCACGACTCTGCGAGATGGACGCAACTTGGAAATGGCCTTCAGGAACCATAACACATCCGCATGCGCCCCGAGCGCCAGCCCTTCTATCTTGCCTCTATATGACAGGGCCGCTAATTGAACTCTTAAAGAACTGGCAGCAAGGCCCTTTTCAAACCCAACTTGCAGAAAGCTCAGAATCACAGGAACTGACACCGTCGCCACACGCACCTGTCTCCTGGAACACCAATCCTCAAACACACGCCAAATGCGAACGTACGCCAGAGACGTAGATCTTTTCCTTGCCTTGAGTAAGGTCGAGATGACTGCACCCGAGTAACTGTTTTTCTTTAACCTTGCCCTTTCAATGGCCAGACCATAAGCGAGAATCGATCCACTTTGGGCATCTGAAGGGGGCCTTGCAGTAACAGACCCTCTGATGCTGGCAACCGCCACGGATTCCCGTCAAGCAGTCTGATGAGATCTGTGTACCACGGTTGCCTCGGCCAGTCCGGAGCCACCAGCAACACTCTCCCGCGATGGGCCTTGATCCGTTGCACCAACCGGCCTATGAGCACCCACGGAGGAAACACGTAGAGAAGAGCTGACGTCGGCCAAGGTTGCATTAAAGCGTTGATTCCCACTGACATCCTTTCTCGCTGTCTGCTGAAGAACCGACTCGTTTTTGCTGATTGAAAGGTTACCATGAGATCCATGATCGGTGGCCCCCACCATTGAACTACCTGTGCAAAGACGTCCGGATTCAGTTCCCATTCCATGGCATCCACTTGCACCCTGCTGAAAAAGTCCGCTGTCACATTGTCCTTCCCTGCAATGTGTGCCACTGAAAATGCTGATAGTCGGCTTTCCACCCACTCGAACAGCGCCTCTGCTTCCTCTTGCATGGCCACACTTCCAGTGCCGCCCTGTCGATTGATGTAGGCTACTGTTGCAGAATTGTCCGACAGAACTCAGACCGCTTTTCCCGTCATGGTGGACTCGAACGCTTGCAATGTAAGCGTTACCGCCTTCAGTTCCAACCTGTTGATCAACCACGTGGCCTCTTGATCTGACCAGCGCCACTGCATGAACAGTTGCCTGCAATGCGCTCCCCAGTCCGCGAGACTTGCGTCTGTCAACAATGGGAGCCATTCTGGCTGCTCCAGGTACATCCCTGAAGTCAAAGCAGTTGGAAGCAGCCACCACCATAAAGCCCTCTTGACTTTGGGAGGACAGGGAAGCCATGTGTTTAACGAGTGGACCTGATGGGACCAGCGGCGGAGTAGCGTCCGTTGAAGTGGCCTCATATGAAATCTGGCCCACGGAACTGCCTCCAAGGTAGCCACCATTGTCCCCAGCACCTGAAGGTAACTCCAAGCCGAGGGCGCCGGTGCGACTAAGAACTGACAGATCAACGCTCTCAAGCCTTGAACTCGACAAACTGGCAGAAATACAGCACTTTTCCGAGTGTCGAAGCACACCCCCAGATACTCAAGATCCTGAATCAGCAACAGGTGACGTTTGGTGAGATTGACCACCCAACCGAGGTCCTCCAAGAACTTTACCACCTTGTTCGTGACTTGAACACTCTCGACTTCGGACTTTGCTCGAATCAACCAGTTGTCGAGATAGGGATGCACCAGAATCCCTTCCTTCCGCAACGCCACTGCCACTACCACCATAATCTTGGTGAAGGTTCGTGGCGCCGTTGTGAGCCCAAAGGGCAACGCCTGGAATTGATACTGTCCCCACAGAAGGGCGAAATGAAGAAATCTTCGATGACCCGCTCTGATCGGAATGTGCAGATAGGCTTCCGTAAGATCAAGAGACGTCAAGTACTCCCCTTGACACACCGCTACAATGACGGACCTTAAAGTCTTCATTCTGAAATGCGGCACTTGGAGACAGCAGTTCACTCCTTTTAGGTCTAAGATAGGACGTAGCAAACCGTCCTTCTTTGGAACTACGAAATAAACTGAGTATGGACCCCTGCCGTAATCTTCTATCGGCACCGGAACGACCGCTCCTATTTGCAACAACCGATCTAGCGTGTGACGGATCGCTAGGGTTTTCCGTTGCCCTTTGCAGGGCAACATCACAAACGCCTCTCGCACTGGCCTTGCAAATTCCAGCGCATAACCTTCGCAAATTATTTCTAACACCCACTGGTCTGTGGTTATTTGGGCCCAGGCAGAAAGAAACCCCCAAAGCCTCCCGCCTATCGGTTGACTTTCTACCGAGGCCTGCCTCATTTTATTGTGATTTTTTTAGTGGATGTCGCGGCTGCTGCCGCAAAAACTCTGCTCACTCCCCAAAACCCACAAAATCCTTGGGCCCTAGAAGCAAACCTTCCTCATTGGAAGCCCCCCAAGCAAGAAGTGTGAAACCTTCTGAAATCTCGGAACTGACCCTGAAAGGCCGGTGAGGACTTCCCCTGTTTAGGCTTATCCTTCTGGAGTCTGCCCTCCTTAGACTCCCCCAGATCCTTAACCAACTTGTCTAGGTCTTCTCCAAACAGCAGCGTCCCTTTATAGGGAAGCTTACTGAACCGAGCTTTGAAAGAGCCGTCCGCAGCCCAATTTCTTAACCACAGGGACCTGTGGGCTGCCACTAACGAAGCCATACTATTAGCCAGAGCTCTGATCAAGTCATAATGTACATCAGACAAGTAAGCCGCCGCAGACTCCAGGTGGTCCAGCTCCCTTAGAGCTTCCTGCTCCAGCTGAGCAACCTGCCGTAAGCTCTGGGACCATCTGAGACATGCTCTGGCCACCCAAGCTCTGCAAATGGAAGCTTACAATGACACAGCATCTGCATCAAAGGATTGTTTAAAAAAACCATCCACTTTTCTATCCTGCGCATCTTTCAGTGCCACGCTCCCCTCCACTGGAATGGTGGCTTTCTTAGTAACTGCAGAAACTGCAGCATCAATTCGCGGAGACCGAAACCTCTCTTTGTCCTTATCTGCTAAGGGGTATAACCTATTCATAGTCCTAATCCCCCTGAGCCCTGCCTCCGGGAGGTCCCATTCATCCTGGATCATGCAGTCAATTACACGGCGAACGGGGAACACTACCTGAGTCTGTCTCACTGCCTGTATAATTGGGTCCTCCCCACTTTCGCCTTCCACCGGGTGTTCTGTAGCCAGCTTCAGCATTTGCAGGGATTCCGTGATGAGTGCCACTAATTCCTCCTTCCGGAACAACCTAATAATTTTCGCCTGATCCTCCGGTTCGGGAATCTCGCCTTTCTCCAGTTCCTCTAGACCGGCTTCAAGCTCTACCTCATTCTCCTCCGAGTCCTGCCATTCCACCTCTGAAGGCGGAAGCTCCCGAAGCTTGGCTCTCTTTGGTGGTCTAGGAGATCCGATGCCTGTGTCAGAAGCAACCAATTGTTGCCGTGGCCCAGGCAAAGGCAAAGGGTCTGGGACTTTACCCTGCCGTCTCAAACAGAACGCCTGATGCATAATCAGTATGAAGTCAAGGCAAAAATCCCCGAGCTGTGACCCAGAACCCCCCAGCAGAGGGGCCAACAACTGTCCCACTGGGGAATCTTGACCGGCTGCTGTAGGGGTGATTGTTGAAACCTCCCCCTCAGACTCGGCCACTGTACTTTGAAGCTCTGTTGCCTTAACCTCTATCTGGTGCTCTATGCTGGCGGAAACTGCCATACACCCCCGACAGAACCCTGAATCAGCAAACGCACCTCTGTGGGTACCACAAACCACACACTGAGGGCGTGCCACCATAAAATATTTTCCCCCAACAGAGAAAAAAACAAAATTTGCCTGAAGCTGTCTTTTTTTTTTGTAGAACCTAATCAGTCTGCTAGTAATCAGGCACGAATGAACCACTAACTCAGCTAAAAATTCCTCTGAGACCGAATAAAAGGACCAGTCTAACCTACCCCCTCAGATCCCCTCCAGGAGTAGGTAAGCCCTCCCAGCAATAACGCTCAATAAAACAATAAAGCAATAAAATTGAAATTAAGAAAAATTAATAAAGGCTTGGAGAAAAAGTTGTCCCCAAATCGCTGCTTTGTGTTCGCCAACGGCGCTATCCTGCACGCAGCGACGAGGTCAAAATGGCCGCCACTGACTAGCTGGGATAATGGCGCCAAAAATAAGTATACCGTGACGTTCTCCTCACGCCCTGGCTTATGGCGCTTGCCTGCTCGCTGCTCTGCCCCCCCCCGAGTACCTCTGATCGCTGCTGCAGTTCTGATCCATCTCCCCGTAATTGCGGGGCTCCAGCCTGTGCAGCTCCGCTCAGTTTAGCTAAAAAGCGTGCGCAGAGCTGCCGGACGAGCTTCCCGCCTGACAGTCTACTGCCTCTGCCGTTGCGGGAGCTCCCCGATTGCCGATGAGCTGTGCACAGAACAGTTGCCTGCTGAAGAGCTCTCCCCCGTTCTTGCAAAGGAGAGAGATCTTAATTAAAAGGAAATGAAAGGTGAGCACGGCTAAAATAGAGGGAGCAGAGACTGGCACAAGCAAACTTTTTTTTTTTAATTTAAAGCTACAGTACCAAAATTAATAATAACTGGTAAATGAACCCCAAATTAAAACTCAAAAGAACAGGACTGCTAATCTAACGCTCCTTATCTGTTTCTCCAAGTGAGCCCAACAACTAGGCTCACTACGTTCTCCTGCTGCATGGAGACTGGACACACTGGGGGCTGATGGGAGAGCCAGCAGACTACATTCAGTGATGTCATATTTTTGGACATGCCCAGTCTCCTTGCTGCAGGAGGAGGTGCACGACCCAGAAGTTGAGGACTAAACTGGAGTAACAATAAGGAAATAGCCCCTTTCATTTTGTATAATCAATATGGAAGATTTCAATACTGAGCATGCAGACTGAAAATTTAACACCTGGTCTGAAGGATGGATTAAATATTAGGTCTTAGTGGACATATTTTAAATAGCACATGGACAACAGCATATAACCCATTCAATAGATGGAGTAAAACTAGTTAATAGGCCCCTGGGTTCTATAAAATCAGAAAAAGAGTAGTTACTCACCTGCAACAGGTGTTCTCCAGGAGCAGCAGGAATCAGTCCTCACATATGGGTGACGTCGGTGCCGACGGAGCCCCTATGCGCAGCATTTCCCTAGCTTTCAAAGAAAGCCTTTGGGAATACAGCGCGCATGCGCGGTCCCCTTCCCGCCCAAGGGTGCCATCTTGCTCAGTCTGATGACATAGCTAAAAAACCCAAAATGAATTATACGACTGCAACTCCCAGGGGAGGAGGGAGGGTTGTGAGGACTGATTCCTGCTGCTCCTAGAGAACACCTGTTACAGGTGAGTAACTACTCTTTCTCCAGGACAAAGCAGGAAGTCAGTCCTCACATATGGGACTCCCCAGCTTCAGGCTACCGGGGACCCAAAGCTGAACAATGAGCTCCCTCTAGAGCCCCAGCATGCGTGAAAGAATCTTCTCTGAGAACGCCCCCGTACAGTAGCCCAACACCAGGGCCGGAGGGTAGGAGTTGCCTATACCTCAAAGAGATTACAGAGTACCGCCTGTCCGAAAGCACTGTCCCTGCGGGACTCCCTCTCGAGGCAGTAATGGGCCGCAAAAGTCTGGCTTGAAGACCAAGTAGCGGCCCGGCAGATGTCTGCCAGCGGAACAGAGCGGAGATGAGCTACTGACGTGGCTTTCGCCCTGACACGGTGGGCCGTGACTCGACCCTGCAAGGAAAGGCCGGCTGCCCTATATGCCCAGACGATACAGTCTGCCACCCAGATGGACAAGGTACGCTTGGAGACAGGTAACCCAAGCTTATTAGGGTCAAAAGATATGAAGAGCTGAATAGCCCTTTGGTGTCCCTGCGAACGGTCAAGGTAGAAGAACAACGCACTCCTACAGTACAGGGAATGCAAGACCATTTCAGCCCGCCTGGCATGCGGCCTGGGAAAGAAAGTAGGAAGAACCACCTCCTGATTGAGATGGAAGGAGGAGACAACCTTTGGAAGGAACTTTGGGTGAGTCCGTAAGACCACCCTGATCCTATAGAACCTTGTGTATGGTGCCTCTGAGACCAGAGCTTGTAGCTCACTGACTCGCCTGGCTGAGGTAAGAGCTACCAAAAACAATGCTTTCCAGGAAAGAAAGCGTAAAGGACAAGTAGCCATAGGCTCAAATGGTGGGCAAGTAAGTTGTTGCAAGACCACATTCAAATCCCACTCAGGTGCAGGTGGACGAATCGGAGGCTTGAGCAAAAGGAGGCCTCTGAGGAAGCGGGCCACTAAAGGGTGGCCTGACAGAGAGTGACCCTCCACCGGTGAGTGGTGCGCTGACAGAGCACCGAGGTGGACCCTGAGAGTTGGATTTAAGGCCCCAGTCGAACAGGTGAAGCAAATATTGCAGCACCACTGGCACCAGGCACGAAAAAGGATCCTCCTTGTGCTGAGCACACCTGGTGGAGAACCTACGCCACTTGAGGGCATATGATTTTCTAGTGGAGTGCCTCCTAGAGGCCAAGACCACCTCCTCCACCTCACTAGGTAGCAGTAAGGGAGCTAGAACTAGCCTTTCAGCATCCAGGCCATCAAATTGAGGGACTGGAGGTTGGGGTGCAAGAGAGATCCCTGATCCTGAGATAGGAGATCGGGTTGCACCCCCAGAGGGAGTGGAGTGTCCACAGCCAACTGCAGAAGGAGTGGAAACCACAGTAGCCTCGGTCATCTGGGAGCTACCAGGATCACCGAAGCCTTGTCCCGAAGCACCTTGAAAAGGGTCCGGGCTACTAGAGGCGTGGGAGGAAACGCATAGAGTAGGCCCGTAGACCAAGAGATTAGAAACGCATCTGCTGCTATTCTCAGAGGATGCGGTTGTCTGGAGGAGAACCTGGGTAGTTGACGGTTGAGTGGACTGGCAAAGAGATCAAAGGTTGGAAGACCCCACCTTAGGAAGATCCACTGGACCACCAGAGGATTCAACTGCCATTCGTGTGGCTGCAGAATCCTGCTCAATCTGTCTGCCAGGTAATTCTCTTGGCCGGGCAGATAAACCGCCTTGAGAAGCATGCCCTGTTGGACTGCCCAAGAGCACAGGGCTTGAGCCTCCTGACACAGAAGTCGGGATCCTGTGCCTCCTTGTTTGTTCACATAGAACATGGCGACTTGATTGTCTGTCTGAACCAGGACAGACTGGTGAGAGAGGGCATGAGAGAAAGTTTGGAGAGCCAAGCGGATAGCTCTCATCTCCAAGAGGTTGATCTGCTGTGCAGCCTCCCAAGGGGACCAGAGGCCTTGGGTGCATGTCCCCTGGCAATGTGCACCCCAACCTTGAAGAGAAGCAGCTGTTGTCAGCACTTGTGTTTGTGGTGGTGGCTGAAAAGGCACTCGGCGCACTAGATTTGGGAGATGTAGCCACCATTGCAGGGAGGCCGCCAGCAGTTTGGACACCCTTACTTTGTCTCTCAAGTGTCCTGTGGCTTGCAACAACTGAGTTCTGAGGCCCCACTGAGCAGGCCTCATGTGCAGACGGGCATTTGGAGTAACATGGACCGTAGATGCCATGTGGCCTAATAGTCTCAGGAATTGCCTGGCGGAAACCAGAGAATTGCTGTGGAACTGTCTGGCCAAGTCCATCAGTCTGTGGGCCCTGTCTACAGGCAGATAAGCCTTTGCCTGAAGGGTATCCAGTCTTGCTCCTATGAACTCTGTGTTCTGTGGGGGGTGCAAAGTGGACTTTGCAAAGTTTATGACAAACCCCAGATGCTGTAGAAGGCAGACAGTGCAGAGGGTGGCCTGTCTGGTTTCCTGTGGAGACTGACCCCTGATGAGCCAGTTGTCCAGGTATGGAAAGACAAATATGCCCTGGACTCTGAGATAGGCCGCTACCACCGCCAGGCATTTGGTGAAAACCCTGGGTGCAGAGGGTAGGCCAAATGGAAGTACTCTGTACTGAAAATGATTTCCTCCCACTACAAATCTGAGATATTCTCTGTGGTCTGGATTAATGAGGATGTGAGTATAAGCATCCTTTAGGTCTAAGGAGCATAGCCAATCTCCCTGCTGGAGGTAGGGCAGCAGTATTCCAAGGGTAAGCATCTTGAACTTTTCCCTCACCAGGAACTTGTTGAGATTTCGTAAGTCGAGGATGGGCCTGAGGCCTCCTGTCCTTTTTGGTACCAGAAAGTGCCTGGAATAGAAGCCTTGCCCTTTCAGGTGGTGGGGCACCGGTTCTACCTCCTGCTCCTTTAGAAGACTTGCCAACTCCTGAAGGAGTAAGTTCCTGTGCAGAGGGAGTCTTGGAGGCTCCCCTGGAAAGTAGGAGGGGGGTAACTGGTTGAAGTGGAGCAAATAGCCCTTCTGGACTATGCTGAGTACCCAGGTATCCCCTGTTATGGCTTCCCACCTGTGGGAGTACAGGGTCAGCCGGCCTCCTGTGCTGAGAGGGGCCAGCTGAGGAGAAGAGGCTATGCCACTGGAGTCAAAACCCCGCTCCCTGCTGTGCAGGAGCCAGAGCTGGTGACTTGGGGGTTTTCTGCCAATGGGGCCATGTCCCTACCCCTTGGCCTGCTGACCCTGTTGGGGAGCTGTGGAGGCCTGGTACTGAGGGTAAGATTTGTAGGCAGAGGACTTCCTCGGGTAAAAGGACTTTTTCCCCGAGCCCTTCTTCTTTTGAGAAGGGGCAGAGGTCTTTCTGGACAGCCTTGGAGGGAGGGAGGACTTTCTGGACAGCCTTGGAGGGAGCAGTGGCCTAGTGGTTGGGGCAAGGTACTACAGGCCGGAAGGTCAGTGGTTCAAATCCCACTAGAGGACAGCAACCTTGGGCCAGAAGGACTGGGGTTTCTAGTCCCACAGGTGCTCCTTGTGGTCTTGGGCAAGCCACTTAACCCTCCATTGCCCATGTTCCCTGTATTAGTGTATGTGTCTCATATCCCCTCATGTTAAATGTATCCCCCAACCGCTTTGACCCGGTGAAAAGCGGGATATAAATGCAGCTAAATAAATAAATAAATAAATTGTCCTGGTGAGAGTCTCGGACTCGAGTTCTGCAGCCTTTTCAGCCATGGGCTTGCCAAAAAGGTTTTCACCTCGGCAAGGGACATCGACCAACTTGTCTTGCACCCATGGCTTGAGGTCCGATGACAGTAGCCAGGCCTGACGGCATGCACCGATGCCGGCCGCGGCTACTCAGGCCAAAGCCTCGAAGCCATCATAGGCTGCTCGAGATATAAACTTCGAGCACTCCCGGATCCCAGATGACAGGGCTGTGAACCTCTGCAAAGGTTCCTCGGAGAGAGCAGCAGAGAACCCGGCAATCTCCTTTGCCAGGTCTCGTAGGTACATGCCCATGTATAGCTGGTAAGTCTGGACACGGCAAGCAAGCATAGAGCCCTGGAAGCACTTTCTACCAAGGGCATCCGGGTTCCGGGCCTCCCTGCCTGGAGGCACCGAGGAGTGCATCTTCTGACTCTTCAGACGATGCATGGCCGATTCCACAACCATGGAGTGGTGCGGCAGCTGTGCCTTCTGGAACCCAGGGCTCTTGCGTACTTGATAAATGGAATCGACCCGCTTGCTAAGAACCGGCGTCGAGGCCGGCGCCTCCCACATGCAGAAGAGCAACCGTTCCAGCATCGGAGGAACCGGTACAGTCAAGGTCTCCTTAGGGGGAGAGTCATACTGCAGTGCCTTGAGTTCCTTGGCTCGAGGCTCCTCCTCGGGGTCCACGAGGAAGGCCAAGGCATTGGCCATGTCCCTCACGAAGTCCGAGAACCGGGTATCCTCTGGGGCGGACCTTCTCTGAGGTTCAGACTCTGGTGTGTCCAAAGGGACGCACCGGGTCGTAAAAGTTTCCGGGGACTCCTCGTCCTCCGTTTCCCATCCCGACACCTCCGAGGAGGAGTCGAGTGGCTCCGGTTGGGCGGGCACCGATGCCATCCGCCCCGACGCCGATGGTACAGGCGTCAGTGACCTCGGTCCAGCACGGGAGATCAAGGGTGACCTCAGCCGAGGATCGACTCGAGATCTCATGGACTCGAGGATCGGCTCGGCCTTCGGGGTCGACTTGGACATCGAGGTCCCGGTGGTCGGGGCAGATGCACCGGTGAGACCAGCGATCAGTACCCACTGCTGTTCCATGAAGGCAGCCAAACTGCTCTCCAAGGCCGTCAATCTCAGTCCAAGCTCAGGAGACCCAGCAGCCTCCGACTCGGGCCCCAACGGCGTCGAGCCTGACGTCGGCTCCCCCGGAGGAGAGTCCATGAGGACTACAGTACTCACGTGACCCAGGGCCTCCGTCTCTACACGAGGTTGTTTAGCAGGCCTCTCCGACTCCGAAGACCCGGGACGGCGGTTGGGGCTATGCGACCTGGCCCTCGAGGAGCCAAGAGCATCCACCGACGCTGCCCTCGCGGGTTTCTTCTTCCTGCAGTGCTCCCGCGAAGGAGACCCCCTCTCAGAGGAGCTCCGACGATGCTCGGGGTCAGACTCCCGAGACGTCGAGGTCTCTGACGAAGTCCGGGCTCGGCCGGATGCAGAATCAGAGAAGATCCTTTCGCGTTGATGCTGCCGGCTCCTCAATGCCTTGGAAGACATTTTGCCACACGGGACACAGACCAGCGGGTCATGGTCGGGCCCGAGGCACCGGAGGCAGAAGTCGTGTGTGTCGGTGAGAGACATCAGTTTCTTACACCGATCACACTTCTTAAACCCGCTGGCAGCCATTGGGAGAAAAAGAGCCCCTGCAAGGAAAAAATGAAAAAATGGCGCGAACGCTAGTCTCTAAGGACAAAAACTGAAAAATGAAGTCCGGGCTCAATGCCGGACTACCGGGCCCAGGTGGGAAAGGGAACCGGCGTCGAACCGAGTAATTACACGGATCCACACCGAAAAATCAACTTTTTCACGGGTGACCATGACACACTTCCGTTTGGGCTCCGTGGAAAAAAGAAGACTGAGCAAGATGGGCGGGAAGGGGACCGCGCATGCGCGCTGCATTCCCAAAGGCTTTCTTTGAAAGCTGGGGAAATGCTCCGCATGGGGGCTCCGTCGGCGCCGACGTCACCCATATGTGAGGACTGACTTCCTGCTTGGTCCTGGAGAATATCTGATCCAAGGCAGCACCCTACAAACAGAAAAGGATGTAAAGGAACTAAAGATCTCAAAGGGTTGGCTGTAGAAATTCCTCTTCCTCAAAATAGAAGCTTACAGCCCATAATTGTGTCCTTAAAAAACATACTAAAATCATGAACAGATAATAGGAATGAATCCTCTAATCTATCTATGCCAGCAGGTAGAAAACATACTGTAAAATTTTTATTTTCATGGAGTGCATAATTAAACTGTGGAATTTGTTACTGGAAGCTATGGTCAAAGTGAACAATACAGCAAAATTCAAAAGAGGTGTGGACAAGTTCCTGGAAGAAAGTCCATAAAAAATTATTAGCCACACAGACTTAGAAAAATGTTCTAGGGGTTTTTTCAGTATTTCTTGGAGATAAAATCCGCATTTGCAGTGGAACGAGAACCAAGTCGAAATGTATCTGGTTTTATTTTGATAGCAAATTGTTCACACATTTATACTTAAGGCTAGTAGCTAAGAACTCGTTCACTGAGGGAAACAATTTTTTCCACTTAGCAACAGAATAAATTGCCTCTCAGCGATTTATACCCACCTTGGATAGAAAGGCTAGCCGAGCTCTTGTCATCTACAGCATCACACGTATAGGTTCCCTGATCGTCATATTCACACTTGTGAATAATGAGGCTTCTCTTTCTTCCTTGTGAAATAATAACTATTTTTTTGCTAGGCCGCAGTGGCAATCCATTCTGAGTAAAAAAAGAGAAAAACATTATGAACCAGGAAGTCAAAGATCCTTAATCAGATGCTATTATAAAAAACAAAGGGACAGATTCAAAGACTGGCCTACAACCCATAGCATTATTCAAGCCTCTTTGGGCCTAATATTTAAAATGAGTCAATCATGTATTTATTTATTTAAATTAATTGCTATCCTGCTGATCCACACGGTCCTCAGCAGATTACAATAAAACATGCATTAATATTCACAAAAAACACCACTTCATAATCAAAACATAAAACTCAACATTGTATAAGCTGAACATATATCCTCAAACACATTAAATAAAAGCAGGTGGGGAGCACATCACTCACTGAAACACGTTTAATTCACTATTTTAACCATACAAAAAGGGACCAGCATTGGTGAAGGACAAAGGCAGAGCTGGTGCTTACATATTCAGGGGCAATATTCAGCCACTGAAAGGAAAGTTATCTGTTCAAAATTAGGTCTGCAAAACCGCAGTCCTAACTTTAAATGGGTAGCAGCTGTTGCAGTCACTAGTCAGACATTAAGGGTATGTTTACTAAGCTGACCTTTTGACAAAAAGATAAGTCTAAAGAAAACAGAGATATATTAAGTAGCCCCCGCTGCAGGACTTAATTCAATGTAGTCAGAAACAGTAGCACTGTGTGAGCATATTTTTAAGTTATATTATAGAAGAAGATAAGAACTATTGATTGAAGTAATCAAGTCAAATATAAAGTTTTATACATACATTTAGGGATGGAGGAGTAACCTAGGGTTAGAGCACTGGCCTCGTAACCAAGAGACCAGGATTCATTTCCTACTAGCACGCCTTATGGCCTTGGGCAAATCACTTAACCCTCCATTGCCTCAGAAGAAAGGCCTGGCAATCTACTTCTGGTCACACTGCCAAGAAAACCTAGAAGCTGCTGGGTCGCCAGGAGTCGGCATTGACTCAAAGGCACATATTAAATTCGCATATACATATTAAAATGGACATATAGAATACAAAATTTTTATTAGTAAAAATGCCTGAAAGAAATTGAAAAATGTCCATAAATTGAAAAATAAGTACAAGAATGACCAAAAATAAATAAACTCAAAGGGGAGACATATTCAAAGGGATTATGCAGTTTCCAGACATGCAAACTGCATAAATTCCTCTGACCTGGATATTCAATTGAATATCCACCCCTAAGTGAGTTAAATGTGCTGGTACTACCTGGATAGCATAGCAGCATTCTGGAGATGGAGTGGGGGTATCACCATTAACTAGTTGGTTAGCAGTGATATCCGATTACTAACTGCATAGCTAAACCTCATAAAGTTAGTATTTTTTATTTATTTATTTAGACTGTTTTTGTATACCGCCTTATCCTTCAATCAAAGCGGTCACAACACAATTGGGGGATACATTTAACACGTGGGGATATGAGACACATACACTAATACTTACAGGGAACATGGGCAATGGAGGGTTAAGTGGCTTGCCCAAGACCACAAGGAGCATCTGTGGGACTAGAAACCCCAGTCCTTCCGGCCCAAGGTTGCTGTCCTCTAGTGGGATTTGAACCCCCAACCTTCCGGCCTGAAGTACCTTGCCCCAACCACTAGGCTACTCCTCCCTCCCAGTATAGGTGAAAGGCTGTCTTAACTTTATATAGTTTTGCAACCCAGTTAGTTAGTGGCTGAATTTTGCAGCTCATTGGATTGCAAACAGCAAATCCAGCAAAACCAGATATGCATCGGCACCGAATATCTGGGTTTAATTTATAGCGGTGACGGCCAGCCGTGTTAGCAGTGCTGGCCACAACCGCTGAAAATGCTACCCCCTACCCCCCTCCCCCCCCTCCAATTTTTATGGGCACAACCCTGTAGACTAAAAACATATGGGCTTGCCTGGTGCCAATTTATTTTTTATGGTGAAACTTTCACATTTTAAAAGTTGCACATATTGAACATTTTGTTATATATTTGCAGATTGTTTTCTTGTGGTTTCTAATACAGAGGGATTAAGAGAAAGATCTTTTCTAAATGCAAACTTAAATTTTACCTAAACACTAAACTTATTGTTCATGCAAAATATTAACAAATTTGAAGAGTTTTGATCATTTATTTCCCCCAGTCTTATCCCCATGGTTGGTGACACTGTGTTCTTACCTTGGTCATACTTTGCACTTATGTTTTAATTAAGGTGAATTTTTATGAGCATGCAAGCATCTTTGATTTTAGAATCACAGACTAAGGGAAAACATGGGATCACAATTAGTAAAAGTAAGAGCACAACTCAAACATCTGATCAAGCTTTTTACTTGCTCTCTTAATATGGAGCCCTAAACTTTGCTAACAAACTAGCCCTGTGGATTAGCCAATGAACTGACAAGCACAAAAGTTAAAGATTGAGAGAAGGCAACTGCTTGCCTGGCTACACTATACATTGCAAAAAGAGACCACCACAAAGCAGGATTTTAACAGATCCACATACCTTAAACCATTTCACTTCCACATTAGGTCTTGAGAGTTCACATTCAATTATCACCTTGTCCTTCTCAGGAACTTTGAGGTCTTCCAAAGGTTGGGTAATTTTCACAGGGGATTCTGTTCAAATAAAATTGCAAACAGAAAAAGGTATTGTTTAAAAAACCTATATATGTATGCTCAAAAGGAGAGTTGGATATGATAGAGACAACTCAAAATAAATAAAAAGAAAGTTCTAACTAAAAAGAAGTTTCTCCAACGTAGGTTCACGGTTTGAAGCTGGATAAAGGTAGATTCAGGAGTAACAAAAGAAAAGTATTGTTTCACTGAAAGGGTTGACCAGCCTCGAAATGGAAGTGGTGGTGATAAAACCCAGTATAAGAATTCATAAACACCTGGGATAATCACAGAGGATATTTAGGGGCCCTTTTACTCAAGTGTGGTAAAGCATAATTATTCACCTGTAGCAGGTGTTCTCCGTGGACAGCAGGAATAAGTCCTCACATATGGGTGACTTCACTAATGGAGCCCTGCACAGGAATGCTCCCCAACTTCCACTACAAGCTTTTGGGAGGCTCAACCGTGCATGCACGCCTGCCTTCCCGCTTGTCGCAGCACCATCTTCTCCAGTAAAGTTGTAGCCAGAAAAACAACTTCCCAGGAAGATGGGAGGGTTGTGAAGACTTATTCCTGCTGTCCATGGAGAACATCTGCTACAGGTGAGTAACTATGCTTTTTCTGTGGACAAGCAGGAAGTAAGTCCTCAGGTATGGGACTCCCAAGCTACAGGCTACCGAAAACCGGGGAGGCCAAAAGCCCAACAGGGGCAACAGAACTGGAGAACAGCAATGAACAGTGTGGGTAATCCCCCTAGGGGACTCGACTGATTCAGCATCTTCAGCATACAGCATCACTGAGGAATTACGTTTTGGTAGCCTGGATGGACACTAGGCCCAGTGGGAAGGAGTTGGAATCTATTTCCCAAAGAGCTGCCAGAGCATGACTTGGCCAAAGTTGCTGTCTCGTTGGGAATCCCCATCCAGACAGTAATGAACTGTGAATGTGTGGACCGAAGACTATATTGCAGCCCTGCAGATCTCCTCCATGGAGACCGAGCACAAGTTGACCACCGACGCTCCATGGCTTGGACGTTGTGAGCCATGACATAACCTTCAAGGCTCAGGCCTAGCTGGGCATAAGCAAAAGAGATGCAGTCTGCTAGCCAAATGGACAGAGTGCATTTTGAAATGGCAGCTCCCAGCTTGCTGGGGTAAAAAGAAACTGCTGGGTGGACTTACGGTGGGCCTTCATCTGCTTGAGGTAGACGTTCAAGGCTCACTTGCAGTCCAACATGTGGAGTGCTGCCTCCCCTCTGTTGGCATGAGGCCTAGGGTAGAATATTGGCAGAACAACTGACTGATTGAGGTGGAAAGCGGATACCACCTTCAGTAGGAAACGTGGCTTTGTACGTAAGAACACTCTATTATGATGGAATCTGGAGCTCACTGACAAGGCATGCCAAAGTGACAACCATCAGGAACAAAACCTTCCAGGTCAGGACCTTCAGAGGACAGGAAGCGAGCAACTCAAAGGGAGCCAACAGGAGCTGTATCAGAACCTTGTTAAGGTTCCAAGCCACCACCGATGGCTTGAAAGGAGGCTTAGAGAGGAGCAAGTCCTGCTTGAAGAGAACCTCCAAGGGCTGAGCTGAGATGAGCTTCCCCTCCAAGCCACGATGGTAGGCCCTGATCACGCTCAGGTGGACTCTGACAGAATTGGATTTGAGACTGAAACCGAAAGGTGCAGGAGGTACTCCAGTAACTTGTCCATGACACAGAAGGGATCCAGGGCCTGGCCAGTGCACCAGGAGGAAAATGTCCACCATTTAAATGCATAAGACCTCTGCGTTGAAGCCTTACAGAAAACTAGGACTTCCATAACATTCTCTGACAGGTTAAGCCCTGAGAGGACTACATGCTCAATGTCCATGTCATGCGTGCCAAGGACTAGATGTTGGGGTGTAGTAAAGTCCCATCCTCCTGAGAGATGAGGTCCAGGACAGAGCTCAGTTGCAGCGGCTCCCGCTAAGAGAGCTGGAGCAGCAGGGTGAACCACGGCTGCTTGGGTCAATATGAGGCGATGAGAATCATCGTGCAGCTTTTTCGGCATGAAGCTTCAGTAAGCTCTTTGCCATGAGTGGAATAGGAGGAAATGCATACAGCAGGCCCATTCCCCAGTGCAGGAGGAAGGCATCCAATGCCAGCCAGTTGCTGGACACGACCATGGAGCAGAAGCAATCCTCCTGGGCATTGCGTGGAGTGGCAAATAGATCTATCATGGGGATACCCAATTCCCGAAAGATCCAGCCCATAACCTTCCTGTTGAGGGCCACTTGTGCGGCTGGTGGATTCAGCTCAGTTGGTCCGCCAGGAAATTGAGTTCCCCAGGCAGATAAGAGTGATGGCGAACCTACACAAGCGGACTGCTTCCCAGCACAGGAGGTACGACCCTGTGCTACCCTGTTTATTGATGTAGTACATGGCCACCAGATTGTCTGAATCATAACAGTTTGGTTGATCAAATGAACCTGGCATGCCTGAAGAGCATTTGCCATAGCCCGCAGTTCCAAGAGGTTGATCTGGTGCAAGCTCTGCTGCTTGGACCACAGGCCTTGCATGCACAGGCCATCCAGATGAGTCCACCAGTCTAAGTTGAATGCATCTGTCATCAGCATCCTCTGGGGGGAGGGGCAATGGCTGAAATGGGAGACCTCTGAGTAAGTTCTGCGGCTCCAGCCACCTGTGCAGGAACTGGATAGAGGCACAGTGACCGCCACCAGTCCTAGAGGCAGCCCATGGTTTATTTCCACTGCATACTCAGAGTCCACTGAGCTTGTCTCATTGATAGATGAGCCAGGGGGGTGGCATGCACCTTCGAGGCCATATGGCCAAGCACCTTCAGCATCCCCCAGGCTGTTATCTGACATTCCCGTTGGGTATTGTGGACTAGGGCCATAAGCTTCTGCAGGCAATCTATCAGAAGAAAGGCCCAAGCCCAAGTGGTGTTGAGATGGGCCTCTATGAACTCCAGCCATTGGGAGGGCTGTGA
Source organism: Ichthyophis bannanicus (assembly GCA_033557465.1). Classification (NCBI taxonomy): domain Eukaryota; kingdom Metazoa; phylum Chordata; class Amphibia; order Gymnophiona; family Ichthyophiidae; genus Ichthyophis; species Ichthyophis bannanicus. The sequence continues at coordinate 226,618,234 of CM066031.1, forward strand.
GACTTGCGTTAGTTGACCATGAATCCTAATGGCTCGAGCACCTGGATGGTCAGCTGAAAACCCTACACTGGCTACCAGTCCACTATAGGATCACCTTCAAAATCCTAACAATAACATTCAAAGCCATCAACAAACGCATGTCCATCTCCCTCTCTGAACTCATCCAAATTACCCCCCATAACAGACTGAGAAGATCTACCGCCACCAATACCCTACTACTCCCAAAAACCATCACCAAATGCTCAAAGGCCACCAGCAACCGGGCCTTCACGCTATCTGCACCTTCCTGCTGGAACACCTTACCAACCAACATCTGCGCCATCAACAACCTTCTCCAGTTCAGAAAGGCACTGAAGCACCACCTTTTTCTTCAATGCTTCGCCAACTCAGAAGACATCACGTAGCCACACCTTACCCAACTACTAAGTAGACACTCCGCGCCCCTCTTCTGATATCCTAACCCCCCCCCTCCCCCCCGGTAACTACCCCTGATTCACTCATGACTCCACACATCCCTTATACTTCTAAGCATTATGTATATATATGAATCACACCATTCACTTATTCTTTGAACATTCATCATTCTTTGAACATTACCAAACCCCATGCTAAACTGTTACTAACTTGTATATAGTTTTATCTGTTCTCCAAATTAAACTCCCTTGTTTTACTGTAAGTCCGCTGTAGATCCCCCACACCGGACATTTATGTTATCTGTGAAGCGCACTGATGATGAATAGCGCGTTATAGAAAAGACTCTAAATAAATAAATAAATAAATAAGCTGACTGATGGACTCTGTCTGGGGGGGGAGCTCTTTATGAGCCAGTCATCCACACAGAGGAAGACAAAGACCCCCAGAGTCCAAAGGTAAGCGGCCACCATGCGAGACACTTCATGAAGACACATGGTGCCAATGCCAGGCTAAAGGGAAGTATTTAGTCCTGGAAGTGCCAATCCCCACAGGATGAATCTGAGGCATTTTCTGTGAGTGGGATGGATTAGTATATTTGTATATGCATCTTTGAGATGTAGGGAGCATAGCCAATCATCCTTTTGCAGGTAAGGGAGCAGAATCCCTAGCAAGACCATTTTGAACTTCTCTCGCATCAGGTAGGTGTTGAGATCTCAGAGGTCCAGAATGGGTCAAAATACTGCCGCCCACCCGTCTTCTTGGGGATCCGGAAGTACCTGGAGTAGAAATCCCACCCAATCTGAGCTGGAGGCACCGGCTCTATGGCAAGAACGGTTAGCAGAGCGGAGATGTCTCCCTGTAACAGGATGAGATGCAGGAGGTCTAGGGGATACTCCCTCAGGGGGAAAAGGAATGGCAGCTCAGTGAAGTGCAGTATGTAGCCGCTTTGGACTATCTGCAGCACCCACGCATCCAATGTGATTAGAGGCCATCTGTGGATAAACAGAATGAGCCACCTCCCCCACCAGAGGATTATCCCCTGCGGATGCTGGCAGATTGGGCAGGAACCAGTCAAAACCACACCCCAGGCTTGGGTTGCAGAGCCTGCTGGTGCTTCTGAGGCTTCTCTCGGCATTGCTGATGAGAAGCTTACGCTTTTGGCAGAGAGCTCTAGGGGCTTAGGAGGTACTGGCGCTTACACTGGTAATAGGCCTTCTTGCTTTGATACTTCTTACGAGAAGGGTCGGCAGTCTTCCTCAAAAGCCTGGTGAGGGTGACATGCTGCATCTCAATCTCGCCAGCCTTAGCCTCCACCTACTTCTCATAGAAGTTGTCCCCCCAGCAAGGCACATCCACCAGCTTATCCTGCACCCACTGCAAGGACTGGAGCCAGGCAAGCCGGCGGGCCCTGATGCTCACTGCCATAGCCCTGCAGGTGGACTCAAAGGCATCATAAGTCGCCCAGATCATGTACATGCTGTGGCCCACCAGGGCGTGAAAGGAGTCCAGATGCGTAGAAGGGATGAGCGAGCCAAAATCAGATAGATCCCACATGATGTCCTTCAGGAACATGATCATGTACAGCTGATACAAAAGGACCCTGGCTATCAGCATGATGCTATGGAAGCACCACCTATCAAAGAAGTCCAAGGTCCTCGCCTCCCTGCCTGGGGACAACGAGGAGTGAATCTTACTGCTCTAGATCCTCCTCATGGCAGATTCCACCACCAGAGAGTGGTGTGGGAGTTGAGGCTTCTCAAACCTCAAGTTCAGCCGCCTGTTGACTGATGGCACCATGAGGGGGTTCTCCGACATCCTCATCTGCAGCCTCTGCAAGATCTGGTGCACCGGCACTATTACAGCTTCCTTGGGGCCTGAAGGATACTGGAGGATCTCAAGTTTCTCCGCCCTAGGCACGTCCTTGGACTCCAGGAGGAAGGGAATGGCCTTGGCTATATCCTTAAAAAAGTCCTGGAAGACATGTTCTCCACTGGCAACTTTCATCATTTGTTTGGAGGAGAGAGGTCCGAAGAGAGCTTGGGGGACCTGCTCTGAGACACCTCTGATTCCATCTTGGTCTCTCAGCATCAGAGTCCAACTCCGAGAGGAAATTAAAGTAGTATTGGGCTTCCTTCCAGCACTGTCTGTGGCTATGTGAAGAGGCAGAGTGTAGATGGGACCAACAGTGCACCGAGTGCTTCTGCAGTCTCACTGGGACATCAGACCCCAATACACTAGAGGGAGATGGCTGTAGGAACTGGCATCGATTCCAATTGCCAGCCTGATGCACCTGCCTTGGCGAGCAGTACATGGGTCTTGAGAATCGGTTGCACAGACTGTGGTGGCGATGCCCTTGGCACTGAAGGACCAGCTTGTATGGCCAGCACTGCCGCAATATGGGTCTCGAGGGACCAAAGGCATTCCAAGAGACTGCCATCTCCGAAGGCATCAGAGCTGGGATTACAACTTCGGCCACTGACTCCGATGCCCCTCTGGTGTCCTGGGGAATCCACAATGGTAGGGACATCAGAGAGTACCTGACGTCTCTCCAGTACTCTGGGGGATGATTCCTCCCATCAGGGCACTTTAGCAGGCCTTTCCAGCTGTTACTCTTCACATTGTGTCAGGAAGGGCTCCGGTGTCGATGCAACTGGATCTTGACCCAGTGCTCAGATGCCCCCTTCAATGCCAAAGGAGTCAATGTGGAGTCCATCCTCGATTCCGGCCGAAGGTCGGTAGAATGCTTTTGCTATGGGCCACCACAGCTCCTCAGTTCCGAGTGCTCTCGGGCACCCCTCCATGATTAGGCCTCCATGGCGCCATGCAAGGACATCGGGACCAAAGCCGGGGCTGAAGACACTGAATCCGACAGCCCAACAGACTTCCTCTGCTTCTCCTGACCTTTCAGGCCCCTCCTTGTCATCTGCAGGCACAGATTATGAGAAGTGGGCTGGTGGTCGCAATCCAAGCATTGAAAGCTCCACTTGAGCTGATCAGTGCCCAAAATGGTTTTGGCACTTCTGGTACACTTCTTAAAACCACTGGCTGATTTCTGGGACATGTCCAGGAACACGGCCCTTGCAAGGTTGAAGAGTTTGATGGTACCAGCCGTGGAAAAATAGAAAGGGTAAAAAAGGAACAAAAAAAGTGAAAAACCAGGGCATCAGCATCGACGCCAATACTACCGATGATAGGCGGTGAAAACTAAGTCGAAAAGCGCCTAAAAAAGGCAAAAGCAAAAAATACTTTTCCAATGATCCTAGGGGCTTTGTGGAAAAAGAAGACTGGAGAAGATGGCACTGCGGCAGGTGGGATGGCAGGTGCACATGCGTTATGGAACCTCCCAAAAGCTTCCAATGGAAGCTGGGTCGCATTTATGTGCAGGGCTCTATCGGTGACATCACCCATACATGAGGACTCACTTCCTGCCTGTCCACGGAGAAACATTTATTACACGAATTAGCGCGCAGTGACAGTTAAATGCATAGCCATATTACCAGTTACTGCACAATCTCAGCACTTATGGTGTGCTAATTCCTGTATGATTACAGTTGAGTCAACAGAAGCATAGGAAGGCAAAACAATAATTGCTTACCATGGCAGTAGGGCGGGAAAGAGGTTAAGAATGGCTTGGTTATAGGCATGAGAACACAAGGAGCAAGAAACATATGATGGTCACAGAAACTTTTTATTTAAAAAGTTTCTGTGACCATCATACATCTCTTGCTCCTTGTGTTCTCTGGATTCTATTGCAAGAGCGTCCTGCTCTTCCTTGTGTTCATTGGTTATAGGCATGGACAGAGCTTGCAGTTAGCGCATGGTAAGTTACATGCACCGTTACCACTGCAGATAGCATGGGTGTACTTACCAGCAACTCAAGAAGAGGTAGTAAGTGCATTTGCATTATTGGCATCCAGTTAGTGTGGCCATCAGCATTAAATACAAATCCCTGAGCTCTCCAGTAAGCATCTGAAACCCTCGCCCCCTTTCCCCACGCCATCCAATCAGCATCAGTATCACCCTACCACCCACTCCCAGATCTGCATCAGCACCCCCCATGATCAGCAACAGCAACACCTCTATCTGCCACCACCCCAAGAAATAGCACCAGCACCACCCTGCACCCCACCCCAATGAAGAGCATCACCCCATCTCCCACACCTGAAAGAGGTACCAGACTCTCCCCCCACTCCCTGATACCAACCTCAGCATTTACCAGGGGTTTCCCAGGGGGGTTAGTGGTTGCTGTCTGGGTTCAATATAATGGCTCAGACCAACTCTCCCATAACCTTTACCCATGTTGCTGTTGGTGTGGAGTGGTGCTGTGATATCATGTTTTCAATTGTGAGAAGCAGACAGGTCCATAGACAGGTTGCATACCTGCCTGTTCCTCATGACTGAAAACATGATATCGCAGCACAATCCCCTCAATGGCAACAACGTGCATCTCAGTGGAACATTAACACAGACCCCATAGTGGTAGTATTGTGGTACTACTACTGGGTTCAAGCTGTCAGATAAGTAATGTATTTCTTATTTGGCAGCTTCATCCCTACCATTAGTACTGCAATTCTACTGCTAGAGGGTCTAAGTCACCAGTTTTAAACCTAAGCAACAACGGGGGGAGGAGCACCCAGGCATCACTCCTGCCCCATCACTAACCTACCCAGGAAACTCCTGGTAAGTTCTGAGGGAGGCATTAGGAAGGTGTGAGTAATGCTCTTCAGTGGAGGGAGGTGGGCTGATACTAGTACTGATCAGGGGGTGTTGATCAAAAGGGTAACTGGGTATTTTTTTCTCACGGTAGGCTGCAGTCAGGGCCAGCCCAAATGTATCTGACATCCAAGGCGATTGCTCAAGGCCCTACCCAGTACAGCATCTCCCCTTCCCTATTCTATTACTCTTATGGTCTACATATATTCCCTTTTCTACCCCCCCCCCCCCCAACAATGTGTCCAGCATCCTCTCTCCCCCCCCCCCCCCCCGAGGTGTTCAGCATCTGCTCTCTTTCCCTACCCCCCTACAATGTTTCCAGCACTTTCCCTTCTCCCTGCCAGGTCTACCTCACCATTCCTATCCTGTCACTGCTGCTGCTGCCGCCGCCTGGGCCTGCAGCACTAAACAAAAGTTAGGCTGGTGTGGGCTTTCAGCATCCACGTATGGTCAAGGCCTGCCATGTTCTGCCCCCCTGAACTTCCTGCTTCAGAAAAGGTGGGAGATGGTAGGCTTTAAAGATGTGCAGATGCTCAAAGCCCCACGCTTCCCATGCTGACTTTTGTTTAATACCAAACAAAAGGTCTCAAAACAGAAGTGTTTCAAATAAATAAACCAAAACCAAGAAAGAAACACCAATAATGCAACTACAAAATAAATGTTGCCTTAAGTAAAAGGAAGGATACAAAGTATCGAATCAAATAATTGGCCAGGACTTCAGTGTGGGCAGGCCAATGCATTTAACAATATGACTAGGAAAGGAAGCCATAAAACCAAACACACTCAATCATAAGTCCCTTCTCACCATCATGTTTTTTTTCTTTCAATATAATATGCACATAAAAATTCAAAGTGAAAACTTAACTGGTACATGAGATGACAAAAAAGTGGATGCCGTAAGATAAATGTCCCAGTCAAAGACAGCTACCAGAAGGTTTGTCAGAGCTTCAAACCAAAAGAAGGCAGAGAAAACCACCCGCCCCCTCGCTGTAGCAGCTCCCTTTTAATCTTAATTTTATATTTTTAAAGTGAAAAAACATTTAAAAACAGTTCAAAAGACCACTTCGGTCCAAGTTTGTGCTTTTCCGCTGCCCAACAGCAACAACGTGCCACGTTTCGGGCCAGTAACCTTGGCCCTGCTTCAGGTTGAAGGGAAGATTAAACTTGACAGTCTTGCAAGCACAGACTTAAGATCCACATTACTATCAATCTGGTATGCTTAATTGCATCTGATGTCAATACCGGTCATAAACACAGACCGCCAAATAAAACAACACCTTCAACGACATGAAACCAATAGGAAAGGAAAATTACCTATCGAAAAGGGAATCTCCACACCTAATAGGTTGGAAGTGTAAACACCAATAGACACTAAGGTTGATTGCATGATAGCCAGTCTGTAGAAAAAAACAATAGAGAGAGAGCTCTCGATGATCAGCCATTGCATTCCACCAAAGAAAATGCTCACAACAAACTTGTCCATTCCAGTTCAGCATTTAACCCTAGTATAAAGACAAGGGCAAACAATTAAATAGACCACATAAAACGAGCCCGCTTGAGGGCTGTGGCAACAGTCTTCGATGGATATCCTCGAGATAACAAATGCACCTGCAACTCCAATACATGTTTGTAAAATTCTTGCAATGTAGAACAATTCCAACGCAACCCGCAAAAATTGTCAATATGGCAACCCTCGTTTCAATGAGGGAGGATGATAATTATGACAACTAAGAAGAGTATTCCTCTGCATAGGTTTCTGAAAAAGTGAAGTAACAAATCCATCAGAAGTAAGAGTAATATTAATGTCCAAAAATTGAATTTGAGACCGATGAATCGGAGCCGTGAATTGAATATTAGATTTAAAAGAATTTAATGTAACCAAAAATGATTCCAATGCTTGTGCAGTCCCAGTCCAAAGAAAAAAGATATCATCCAAAAAGCGACGCCAAAAAGCAATATACTGGTACATTTGCGAAGAATAAATATATAGCTCCTCAAACTGTGTCAGGTGCGTTTGTTATGTCGAGGATATCCCCCGAAGATTGTTGCCACAGCCCTCAAGCATGCCTGTTTTACACATCATGAATAGCTTTTATCTGATACTACTGAGGCTAGGCTAGATTCCTCTACTTAGGATAGGATAGTGGGGGTGCTCCTGTATATTACAGGTATTCATAAAGTTACGAATTTACTGTATAAATTTTGGTCTGTTTTGGGTCTCCATCCCTGCTTTAGTGACAAGAAACTCTTGCTTATGTATTCCAGAGGGGCCAACCTACGTGATAGGACTGTACATTCAGCTTCTGCTAAGGATTGTCCTGTTTCCTCTCACGAGGACCCAGGGCACTTTGTATGTGCGAATTGTCATTTTTGCGCCCTCACTATTGCTGGTGCCACCTGGTATGATTCTCGGGCATCGAGTATGATTGTGTCAAAATGGCACACTACCTGTCAGTCATCTTATATGGTCCATTTAAATGTTTGCCCTTGCACTTTATACTATATGGGAAGCACAACACGTTTGATAAAAACTCGGTTCACTAAACATGCGACTACACACGAAGATCTTAACAGCCCTGATGGTTGAACATTGCCTCCAGCTGGGACATACTTTTGAACTACGTTGGCGTGTTTTGGACTTTATTCCTCAGGATCCACTGGGTGGTAATCGTGTGTACAAGTTACAAAAGAGCGAACAGTGCTGGATTTTCCTGTTATGGACAGTAGTCCCTCTAGGTTTAAATGCTGAACTGGAATGGACAAGTTTGTTGTGAGCATGTTTTTTGGTGGAATGCAATGACTGATTATTGAGTGTTCTCTCTGTATTGCTTTTTTTCTACAGACTGGCTATCATGCAATCAGCCTTAGGGGTATGTTTACTAAACCGGGCTAACGGTTAACCCGGGCTATCTGCCACTAGGTCCCATATTATTCAATGGGACCTAGTTGCAGATAGCCCGGGTTAACCGTTAGCCCGGTTTAGTAAACATACCCCTTAGTATCTATTGGCTGTTTACACTTCCAACCTATTAGGTGTGGCGATTCCCTTTTCGATAGGGGATGTTCCTTTCCTATTGGTTTCATGTCATTGAAGGTGTTGCTTTATTGGCCGGTCTGTTTTTATGACCGGTATTGACGTCAGATGCAATTTTTTAAGTGTACTGGATTGACAGTAATGTGGATCTCAAGTCTGTGCTTGCAAGACTGTCAAGCTTAATCTTCCCTTCAACCTGAAGCAGGGCCAAAGTTACTGGCCCGAAACGTGGCATGTTGTTGCTGCTGGGCGGCAGAAAAGCACAATCTTGGAGCTAAGTGGTCTTTTTGACTGTTTTTAAATGTTTTTTCACTTTATTTTATTTACAATCTCTTATATACCGCACTATTCATCATCAGCGCGGTTCACATGGAACAAAATGCTCAGTACATTTAACACGTATGAGTTTACAGGTAACAGGGCATAAATAACTTGGATAACCGGGGTAACTATTTACAAAACATATTACATGGAATACTACATGGAATCATATGCACAGAGGTTTCATAGGAAAACACCAGCCCACTATAGGACTGAATATCAAATTTGGTGTGTTGTTGAAATACCATAAATTTATCTGGGACTAGTATCAGTGGGTGCTATTGAGCTCTAGGTGATGCCATTGGGTTCTATAATAATGTTTTTTCACTTTAATGTTTTTTAAAAATATAAAATTTAAATTAAAAGGGAGCTGCTATAGCGAGGGGGCGGGTAGTTTTCTCTGCCCTCTTTTGGTTTGAAGCTCCGACAAACATTCTGGTAGCTGTCTTTGACTGGGACCTCTATCTTACGGTTTATAGTTTTTGGTCACTGGTTTTGTTGGGACATTGTATATTGTTAAAAAAGTGGATACAGCAAAGCCAGAAGCCAATCTCAACTCAAAATTGTGAAAAAGGCTGCATCAGGTGAGCTCTGGCAAATACAAAAGGCAACTGGCATGAGGTGAATCAAACGGCAAAAGAAAACCATTTAAAGGGAAGAGAGGGGGAGGAGCAAAGGCTATGCAAGTAATCAACAAGGAGCATGCTAGCAAAGGAGATAAAGAGTTACACTGCAGAAAACCATTCGTCTCATTAAGACCACTGGGGTGAACAGAGTTCAAACATCCATCGTTGTTCAAGGCGTGTCAAGCACTGTTCTTTGTTAGCACAATTACAATCAGCAATACTCTCAATAACCCACCAGCGAAGATCATCCCAAGAATGAGAGAGCTCCGCACAATGGGAGACCATTGGAGCTGAGAAAGTTGATGTAGTTAAACATGATTTATGCTCAGTAAGTCTGATTCTCACCATTCTGCAAGTGTGTCCTACATACAATTTCTTGCAAGGACAAAGGATTGCATAAACAACCCATTTGGAACAACAATCAGTTTTATGCAAGAGACGATATTGTGTATCATTCATTAGGTCTATCCAAGTAGCGGTGGAAACAGTGGTGGCACACATCTGACAATGTCCACAGGGAGAGTGATCCGCTGATGGGAGCAAAACAGAGGGTTGAACAGACAAATCTGTCCCCATTATCTGATCATGAAGGTTCCTCCCCCAAGTATAAGGTATGCAAGGACCTTCACAAAATATAGAATGAAGAGCAAGGAAATGACTGTGTCGATATATACTCTGAACCAAATGACAAGAACCCTTAAAAAACATACCACACAACCTGCTCATCAAGGGTAGAATGTGATTGTTGTTGCAATAAAAGAGCACGATTAGCATATAACGCTTTCAAGTAGGCAATCCTTACAAAACGATAGGGATACCCACGCTGGAGAAGCCATTGAAACCGATGAAACTTAAACCATAAACCATTATTAAGAAGGGACCCAGGATATCAATGCTTGACCCAGTACAAGCATTGTAGAACCTATGTCTTTTGGGGAAACTGCTAGGTACGTATGACCTAGATTGGCCACTGTTGGAAACAGGATACTGGGCTTGATGGACCTTGGTCTGACCCAGTATGGCATATCTTATGTTCTTATGTTCTTAATGAGACTACTAAATGGTTTTCTGCAGTGTGACTCATTGGCTCCTTTGCTGGCCCGCTCCTTGTTGATTGCTTGCATACCCTTTACTCATTTATTTTTATTTATTTTATTTATTTAGTGTCTCTTCTAGACCGTGCTCTTTAAAATCAGTGCGGTTTACATACAACAGTAACTTATACAGTGCGGTTGAGGCTGCACTGTATTTACAATGAAACAGGTGCCGTAATTTGAACATAACTAGGGTAACTATATACAAGATGGTAAACCAAGTCACAGGTCCAAAGTGAGGACTGTATTTGGTTAGAGACTACAATAATAAGGATACTGTACATCTCAATATTTTCATGGTGTGTGGTGGTGCCAGTAGGAGTGACTGCATCATTGCATGCTGGGTGTGCTTGAGAGACATTTGTGGTGGGGGGGGGGTGGCTGTTTGTGAGTTGTCATCGGAGTAGTGCATGAGGAAAAGGTGATGCTTCAGCGCCTTCCTGAACTGGGCGAGGTCATTGATTGCCCGGATGGTGGTAGGAAGGACATTGCAACATCTGGGTGTGTAGAAAGTAAATGCCCTGTTTATCGTTGCTTGAGTGCATTCCGTTATTGCCTTTGGGATTATCCCCCTCTCTTCCCTTTAAATGGTTTTCTTTTGCCGTTTGACTCATTCCACTGCAGTTGCCTTTTGTATTTGTCAGAGCTTTCCTGATGTAGCCTTTTTCACAATTTGGTGAAACTCAAATTGAGATTGGCTTCTGGCTTTGCTGTATCCACGTTTTTGGCATCTCACGTATCAGTTAAGTTTTTCACTTTCAATTTTTATGTGCATATTGAATTGAAAGAAAAAACATGATGGTGAGAAGGGACTTATGATTGAGTGTGTTGGGCTTTGCGGCTTGCTTTCCTAGTCAAATTGTTATATGCAGTGGCGTGTCCAGACTCAGGTCCCAGCTAATTATATGATTGGATACTTAGCATCTTTCCTTTTACTTAAAGGACTATTTCTTTTGTATTTGCATTACTGGTGTTTGTTTCCTGGTTTTGACTTTTGTTTAATAGCATGGCTGCTGCATCACTGTTGCCCCCAAATTGTGCCACCATAGCAGTTGTTTGGTCCACCTAGTTGTCAGCCCAGCCTGGGCTACAGTAAATGCAGCAGCAGAGCAGATGCACTAATCATATTATCTGACAATACATTTACCAAGCAGAAAGTGTCTTCCCTATGTGGTAACTGTAGAGCAGATGCTGGCCAGGTGCCCAACACAGGCTTTGCACTTATGCATGTTAATGTTTGCACTGAATATGTGGTAAGTGCAAAAACTTACCAGACTTTGGTAAAAGGGCCCTTTAGTAGTAGGAAAGCAATAAGACCATAGAAGAAGCGACACATGTGCTAGTGTCAGGGCTAAAGTATTAATGCCTGGAGTGCCAGGCCGATTTCTACAGAAAGGTACCACCTGAAGGTGCAGGTCTCCCTGCAATAGCTCTCTTTTCTCTCAACAAGTGTACCTTTTACGGTAAGTTTGCCAGAGGCATGGAGCCCTTCTGTTTTAAAGGAGATGAGTCCTGAGTCTTCCAGCTTGACAGCAGAGAGAGTCAAAGCATGTATCTTCCCCAAGATGGTGATCCGGCAGCGCTCATCTGGCTTCAACCTCAGCCCATCCTTAGTCCAGAACCCTTCCACGTCCTCATGAGACAGCTCCACCTGGAAAGTGGTAGTGTCTTTCTCCAGAGCCTCCACATCCTTAAGACCCTTCACAATCTTGATCTGTCGCACTAAAAACACAAATAAATAAAACTTAAGCTGTTGTTCTCTACTCCCATAAAAATACAAATACCCCAAACATCAAATAAAGTGCACTGCTTATTTCCTTTGGTAGAATGCATTTTTCCCATAACAGTAAAAGTCTATATTTTTATGTTCCCAATACTAACAAGAGGGATTAAAGAAACAGGCAATAGAGAATAAAACATGAACCCTGGAATTCCTTTCAACTTCAAGATATAATCATGGTGGGAAGAGCTTTTAATGGCCAGAATCAATGACACATTCCCCGCAAGACAGCAGAGTACAATGGTTTCCAAAGAGTATTTTACCACTCAGTCCATCTGAAACTACAGGCACAAGATATTCTCAGAATTAAAAGAAAACAGTATCCCAGTGTTGAAAGAGTTACATTGTTAATAAATTATAGACTGAATTTCTCTCATGCAATCAGCTATAATCCCTCCTTGCCAAGGACGTTATTACATGCAGCAGCAGTGCAAGCTTCCCTCACTCACCAGTCTACCAAAGAGCAGGTACAGAACAGGGGGCAGCAGAGAGGCTTCTCATGTCAGCATGGTATGCCACTGGTGATGCCCAATGTTGCATGTCTTAGATCAGATAATTGATACTTCATCAGTTATGTATTTTTGATGCACTTAATATATTGTTCTCTGGATTTTGTGTAAACAGGTTTTTAAATTATTCTATCAGGCTTCTGAGGACCCTGCTCAGTAAATATCACAAGTGAGTAAGGGGCCCTTTTACTAAAGTGTGGTAAGCAGTTAACATGCTAATTAGCACATGCTGTTAGTGTATGAGTGTGGTAACTGTCAATGCGGCCTGTCCATTAGGCAAGCTAGTGGCTGTCTAGAGCCGCTGAACCGGGTGGGTAGGTTTGTGCCGCGGCTTTGGCACACATGACCTGCCACTTCTGACTCCCCCTCCGATGCAACTTACTGTCGGAGGGGGAAGCAGAAGCAGCAGATTATGTGTGCTGCCACAGGCAACAAAACGGTGACATAAAGCCACCTCTTTTAAAAATACTGCCGCCGCTGCCTCCCCCCAAGACAAAATCAGCAGCAGTGGGGGGTTGCGCAGCTTGGCAGATGTGGCTTGGTGCAGGGGGTGGGGTGCAGCTGGGGTTTCTGGCTGGGGCAGCAGAAACTCTTGGGATGTCCCTGGTAACTGTTACCGCACTAGCATGATTGATAGCACATGCTAATTTGCACATTAACTGCTTAACGCATGAAGGGGCGGGGACTGGGCAGTTTCTGGGTGGAGAGTGCAATTGGACTACACATTTAACAAATGTTAGTGCAGGATAATTACTGCGCATTGCCAATGCACACTGCAGTTAGTGCAGGGTAATTACTGTGCATTGTCAATGCACACTGCAGTTAGTGCAGGGTAATTACTGTGCATTGTCAATGCATGACAGCATATGCTAATTCCTGCATTAATGTTCATCAAGCAGCGGGGGAGGAGACTTGAGCAGGTTACAGGTGGTCCATGGCATTAAGAGGTGGCATTAAATGGGCTAACTACAAATGAACCTAATACCTGGCAGGGACTTTTCACTGTGTAATTGTAAGGAACATGCTTGTCATGCCCCTAATAGTTACTGCACAACTTTTGCACTTACCAGCATACATGTATACAATGTCGCTTGTAAAATTATCTTTTATGTAAATGTGCCCACAATGTCAAGAACATATGTAGTTTTATGTAACTCAGGTATAGGAATGGTCAGGGACAGAGTCTGAGTGAAGCCCAGCCAGAGTTGCAATTTATACTTTTTAGAAAAGTATAATTTCAAGACAGCAATCCTATCAGCCTCCGATCCAAAAGTGGCCAGAAGAGTCACCCTCTCAGAGACAATGTACAGAGAGGTCTCAAGAAAAGCGGTTGAATTAAGGCTGTCCGGAGAGATGATGGAATCTAACCCCTCTCCTTCAGCCACTTTTACTCGAGTCCCCTTGGAAATATAAAATAACTTAGAAATAACTAAAGAAAATTTATTTCAAATACTTTTTCAGCAGCTCGAGGGGAGACAGAAGCCGCATTACAGGAAAATTTAGGAATCGCAAATTCCTTGTCCTTAATTGATTCTCCATTGCCTCTAGTTTGGTATGAATAACCAAACTATCCTTAACTACTTCCCCCACTAGAGACAGCAATGAGGGTTGAGAGACCTCAAGTTTCATTACACGAGACTCTAAAGAGGAAATTAAAGAGTCCTGCTGTTTAAATTTCTCCACAGACTCCTTGGAAAACTTGCACAATTGACTCATAGTCCCAGTCAATATCGATTCCACTCTCGACAGCTTATCCCAAACATCCCTCAAGGAATCCTCAGTGGAGGGGTCCACCGGCACAACCAAACTTGAAGATGGTGACACAAAAGAAATTGCCATGGGGTACCAAACAACAGGCGGGGGGCCTGAGAGGGAGGGGGATTGCAGAGAGTGTTTGTTTGCAGGTGGAGAAGAAATGTCTCTCTGAGAACCACTACTAGCGTCCAGAGTAGACAAGTCTATCATAGAAGACGTTTGGGGTGGAGGTGAAGGGCAACCAGAACTCAAGGAGGTTTCAATATCCAGAGTATTACTCATGGTTGTAGAAAGAGACAAAGCAACAGGCTGCACATGGAGATCCGTAGGCCCTTTGGCAGGGCCTGCTCCTCCAGCACCTCCCGATGCCTTGTTCTTTGCCTTCTTCTTATCCATAACAATTCAGAGCTTCTTCTGATGCTCCTTTGTGCTCTGAAGGGGCTCCAAAGTGGCAGAACATGCCCTTTTGGTCACACTCCTTTAGTCACGGCCCGCAGTCCCACGCCTATGGCCATGTTCCATGGGAAAACTGAGCTTTTACCTCCGAGCCTTATCACAGGAGGGAGGAGCAAGCTTACAGCTGATCTCCGCAGGGATGCAATCACTGGAGATGGTAAAGTAACAAAAGCACACAGTCTCTCTCCAAACAACTCTCCAAACACACTGCAGGAGAACTGAGCTTTTACCTCCAATGCTGATCACAGTGGGGAAGGGCAATCTTACAGCCGGTCTCTGTAGGGGTGCAATTGCTAGAGATGGTAAAACATCAGCAAAAAATCCTAACAGAGTGACCAGATATACATAAAAGAAGAAAAGTAGTCACCCAAGTTGTCCCTCAGAACTTATAACTTTTTGTTGGACAACACTGGAGGAGTGGAGAAACACAGCTCACCCAGACAGAAATGTCCATTTTAATCAATAAAGGTTCATTAAAAATTTGAATGTGTGAGAATACTTATCTCAGCCGAAGCAGTCTGAATATATGTCAAAAATGCAGTCAAAGAATGCATGACGTGCACGTTTCGGGGAAAATCATCCCCTTTTCAAGTGTCATGCTCCTGCCTTTGCAATTTATTTATTTATTTTATTTATTTATTTAAAGTCTCTTATATACCGCGCTATTTATCATCAGCGCGGTTTACATAGAACAGAACAATCTCAGTACATTTGAAATACGTATGAGTTACAGATAACAGGGCAGAAAACTTGGTCAACAAGGGTAACTATCTACAATACAATAATGATGATGATTTCCTATGACAATACAATACAATACAATACAATTTCCTATGACAATACAATACAATAATGATGATGATTTCCTATGACAATTCTCCAATTGTCATAGGAAACGAAAAGCTATCAAGCTTTGCGGTGGCCCTGCGTACACTGGAGGTAGAAGAACAGGGCCCTTTTACAATTCAAAGTATGGAGGAAGGCCTCTGCCCTGCTGGCATGAGGCCATGGAAAGAAGGTGGAGAGCACCACCTCCTGACAGAGGTGGAAAGGGGGACACCACCTTCGGACGAAATTTGAGGTGCATAAGGAACACAACCCTGTTTTTGTAGAACCTGGTGTAGGGCAGCTCTGCCACCAAGGCCTGGAGCTCACTGACCCGCAAGCAGATGTGAGCGCCATCAGGAAGATGACTTTCCATGAGAGATATCTCAGGTGGCAGGTAGCCAGGAGTTCAAATGGCAGTCCAGTGAGCTGCGCTAGCAACACATTGAGGTCCCACTCCACCACTGGTGGGCGGATGGAGAGATTAAACAACAGGAGAACCTGCAGGAAGAGGGTCACAAGAAGCTGCACTAAGAGGGGCTTGCTCTAGATAGAGTGGTGGTGCACTACAAGAGCACTCAGGTGTACCCTAACGGAATTGGTATTGTAGCACCAGCTACACCGAGCATGAGAACGGGTTCGCCTGTCTCTCCAAATACCACACTGAAAATCTATGCCACTTGAAACTATAGGCTTATCTGGTGGAGGTCTTACAGGGGGCCAAAAAGACCTCCTCCTCCCCTGAGAGGTTGAAAGGAGCCAAGGCTACCCTCTCAGCAGCCAAGCTGTCAGCAGCAGGGACCCCAGATTGGGGTGCAGGAGTTAGTCCTCCTCCTGTGACAATAACCAAGGGGCACTACCCAGGGGGACTGGGGCCTCAGCCATCGAGAACCAGCAAGAACCACGGCTGCCTGGGCCACCATGGGGCTACCAAGATCAGTGATGCTATATTGTAAAGAGCCTGAATAAGGTCTTGGCAATCAATGCCATGGACAGGCAGGTGTATAGGAGGCCCTCTGACCACAGGATGAGGAATGCATCCACAACCACCTGGGACAGATGGGGCTGCCGGGAGCAGAAGCAAGGCAACTGGGAGTTGTCTGGGCTGGCAAAGAGATCCACTAGTGGGATCCCCCAGAGCTGGAAGAGCCAATTGGCCACTCTGGGGTCCAGCTGCCACTCATGTGGCTGGAGGACCCTGCTCAGTCTGTCCACCAGGTACACTGCCAACAAGGAGCATCTTTTGGCAGATTACATAGGAGCAGAGAGCCACCACTTCATGGCAGAGGGCCCATGCCCTCTTGTTAGTTTACAGAGAACATTGCCACATGATTGTCCATTTGGACTAGCACTGACTGGTGATGCAGACAGTAGAAGGCGGCCCAGAGAGCCAAGTGTATGGCCTGGAGCTCCAGGAGGTTGATCCGCTGCTGGCTTTCCACCTTGGACCAACTGCCCCGAGTGCAGAGTTCCTCGTAATGTGCTCCACAGCCCAGCAAGGAAGCATCCATAGTGAGGATCCTCTGGGGAGTGAGGGCCTGAAAGGGCATCCCCGCTCAAAGGTGCTGTGTGTCCTGCCACCAGTTCAGGGACTCCACCAGCTGGCAGGTCACTGGCACTCTGTCATGCAGCTGGCCATGGCCTGTGTCCACTGGGCGCAGAGGAACCATTGGGCCACCCTCATATGAAGGTGAGCATCTGGGGTAACATGGACCGTGGAGACCATGTGGCCAAGTAGGCACAGCAGGAGGAGAGTAGACATCAGGGGTCGGTGCTGTATGTCTGCAGCCAATGTCCTGAGATGGTCAGCCCTCTCCAGGAGAAGGAAGGCTCTGGCCTGAACCATGTCCATCCAGCCTTGCCCTGATGAACTACAGATACTGTGTCAGGAGGAGGTGAGACTGCAATGAAACCACCCACTCACAACCAATGCTCCAGAGGAAACAAAAGAAACTGGTACACACCCCTACTAAAAGACTTGAAAAAAAGTCTAGAGATCACGGAAAGAAGATGGAGGCGCACTAAATCAAATTTCACCCTTGACAAGTACAAACGCATGTTACAATCATACCAAGCTGCCACCACCCAAGCAAAAAAAGACTATTACACCATGATACTCCAAAGTACCTTAAATCGATCCCGAGAGCTCTTTAATATAGTAAAAGCACTATGCAAAGATCCTGCATACAGAACAGAAAAAAACAACTTCACACCACAAGTAATGGCTATTTCCAAACCCTAATCTCAGCACATCAAACAATACAAGCAAACATACAACCACAACAAATGAAACCAAACACCAAAGCACATCATCTGATTGACTGGCTGGCCTCTAACCCCCATCATCTCTTCTCTATTCTCAACTCTCTTAATGCACCGCCACATCCATTTCCTCCATCTCTCTCTGCACAAACCCTGGCCAACCATTTCCACAACAAAATCAATGATTACTCTTCAATTCCCTACTATGTCTTCTTCACTTCCTCCTTCCCCTTTCCAATTTAAACTTTTCCCCAAAACTTCACCCATCCTCTCTTCCTTTTCTACTATCTTTGATGAGGAAACCTCCATTCTTCTTTCATCCTCTAAACCAACTACCTGCTCTTCCAATCCTATCCCCACTAATCTCCTCTACTCTATCTCCTCCTCCCTTATCCCTCCTATTTCTCATTATCAACCTTTCACTCTTCACTGCCACTTTCCCTGCTGCTTTCAAGCATGCTGGGACCACTCCTCTTCTCAATAAACCCTCTCTTGACCCTTCGGTTCTTTCCAAGTATCGTCTCATCTCCCTTCTCCCCTTTATTTCCAAACTCCTTGAATGCGCAGTTCTTCATCGCTGCTTCAAATTATCTCCTCTCATTCCCTCCTTGATCCACTCCAGTCTGGCTTTCACCCCCTCCATTCCACTGAGATGGCTCTTGCCAAGGTCTCCAGTGATTTGTTCCTGGCTAAGTCTAAAGGCCTTTACTCTTATGCTTCTTGACCACTCTGCTGTCTTTGATACTGTTGACCACTCTCTCCTCCTTGACACATTATCCTCTCTCGGTTTTAGAGACTCCGTCCTGTCCTGGTTCGCTTCTTATCTCTCCAATTGCTCCTTTAGTGTTTGTTCATGTGGTATTTCATTTACTGCCATCCCTCACTCAGTTGGTGTACCCCAAGAGTCTGTTCTTGGACCTCTCCTTTTTTCTCTCTGTACCCAGTCCCTTTGTGCCCTCATCTCTTCTCATGGCATTCAGTATCATTTTTATGTGGATGACTCTCAAATCTATCTATCTTCACCTGACATTTCTTCTGCACTCCAGGCACGTATCTCGGCTTGCTTGTCTGACATCACTGCCTAGATGTCTTACTGCCATCTGAAATTGAATATGGTTAAAACTGAGCTTCTTATATTTCCCCCTAAACCATCCTCCCTCCTTTCTCCATCTCTATTGATAATACTCATCTTCTTGTTTCCTCAGCCCATAACCTTGAGATTATTTTTGACTCCTCTTACATTTTCCTCACATATTAAACAAATTGCTAAAACCTATTATTTCTTCCTCTATAACATTAACAAGACTCACCCTTTCCTCTCTGAACAAACTACTAAAACTCTTGTCCACTCTAATTACCTTCCGTCTTGATTACTGCAAACTTCTCCTTGCTGGTCTTCCTCAGTGTCATCTCCTCCACTCTATTCAAAACTCTGCTGCACGGCTAATTTTCCGTCAGCCCCATTACTCACATAACCCCTCTTTCGAAATCTCTTCAGTGGCTCCCCTTCCGCTATCAAATTTAGTTCAAACTTCTTCTCCGACTTTAAATGCATTCACTCTGCTGCCCCTCATAATCTTTCCTCTCTTCTCTCTCTACACCCCTTCTCATGAGCTCCACTCCTCCTCTGTCTCCCTCCTCTCTGTTCCCCTCTCTTCTTGTGCCAACTCCAGGCTTCGATCCTTTCACCTTGCTGCTCCTTTTGCCTGGAACAAACTTCCCTTGTCCTTACATCAAAACTCCTTTCTCTCCCTCTTCAAGTCCATGCTCAAAGCTCACCTCTTTGAGGCCGCATTTGGATCCTGGTCTCCTTCCCTTCTGTATCCACTCCGTATTGTACCCTTATTTCTCTTGTATTTGTATTGTACTGTCTATCTGTCTTATCTAGATTGTAAGCTCTTTGAGCAGGAACTGTCTACTTGATGTCTGTACAGCACTGCGTATGCTTTGTAGTGCTCTATAAATGATTATTATTATTAATAATAATAATAATAATAAATGTCTGCTCAGGATCAGATGTATTAGTGCAAAAAGAATGAATATACAAGTATTTAAAAATATGACCTGCATAAATCATGACTCCACTTGTGCTCTATCCAAACTCCTCAGAACACGCTTACATGCTACCTACATAAAAGTATGTGCCCTTTTGTCACAGCACTTTCATTTACACATGTAATTTCTGGGGTCATTTTTCAAAAGTCCTTTTACAGATGTAAAAAGGCCTTTATGTGTGAAGCATCATTTATCAAATTACCCTCCAAGAGGGTAATTTTATAAGGAGGAGCCTACTTTAAGAGGGCAAGTAGGTGCTAATTTAGGAACTATTTTATAAAGTCATAGTTGCCTATGTGTCTTTATAAAACACTAGCCAAAGAGACAGAAATTGTGCCTTAAATGCAGGTGCAGATATCCATAGAAATTTCAAATTTCTCCCAATTCCAGTTCAGATTATTTATATATTTGTTCACAAAAGGATAACCAAACAAGGTAAGCAACACTCCAAAATAATTTCTGAGTACATCAGATTATTTTCAGAACATATTTCAAAGAAAATCCTACATTTTTAAGTACAAAGCAAGCAATATCCAGGGATCCAGAGCTCTAGTGCCAGCAATTGCCAGTTCCAACAGTAGTTCTGATTTTGAGGATATGCAAAATGAATATTCATCAGCTATCTTTATATACATTTGGTCTAAGAATTAGATTGGTTTGAAAACTGTGTTTATCCTAAAAACCAGCTTGATTCTAAATCTCAGTGAACAGAGCTGAGTATCCATGCCCTAGAGCAGCGATGGCGAACCTATGGCACGCGTGCCAGCTGTGGCACGCGAAGGCCTTGCAGCTGGCACGCGGGAAGGTCCGCTAGGACAGGTGTCTGCCTCCCTTCGTCTGCAGCCACGGCTCCCTGCCTGTTAGGGAACCGCGGCTGTGCTTGTAAAATCGTTGCGGAGCCCTTCCTGTCTTGACGGGCTCCGTGCAGCATTGTCCCGCCTCTAAAGGAAGTTGTACTTTAGAGGCGGGACAATGCTGCACGGAGCCCGTCAAGACAGGAAGGGCTCCGCAACGATTTTACAAGCACAGCCGCGGTTCCCTAACAGGCAGGGAGCCGCGGCTGCAGACGAAGGGAGGAAGACATGGGGAGAGGGAGAGGAGGGGGGGGCTACCATCGACATGGGGATAGGGGGGGCTACCATCGACATGGGGAGAGGGGGAGAGGGGGGGGGGCTACCATCGACATGGTGAGAGGGGGGCCAACCATCGACATGGGGGGGAGGGGGCTTACATGGAGGGAGGGAGCTGATATGGATGGAAGGAGGGGGGCTTACATTGAGGGAGGGAGCTTAAATGGATGGAAGGAAGGAGGGGGGCTTACATGGAGGGAGGGAGCTGATATGGATGGATGGAGGGAGGGAGCTGAAATGGATGGATGGAAGGAGGGGGCTTACAAGGAAGGAAGGATAGATGGAGGGAGGGGGCTGACATGGACAGAGGGGGACTGACATGGAGGGAGGCTGACATGGACAGTGGGGCTGACAGGGAGGGAGGGAGGGAGCTGACATGGACAGATGGAAGGACGGGGGCTGACAGGGCGGGCGGGGGGCGGGCATGCACAAAGGGGAGAGACAGGGACATACTGGACAGACGGGATAAATGCTGGAGAGAGGCGAGAGACATTGCGGCTTAGGATTATAATGGGCTGATGGGGGAGCTAGCACTGGTAATGGGCAGATGGGAGGGGACTAGGACTGGTAATGGGTTGAAGGCTAGGACTGGGAATGGACTGATCAAGGGGGGGGGGTTGGGACTGGTAATGGGCTGATAGGGGGGTATGACTGATAATGGACTGATGGGGGGCTAGCATTGGAAATGAGCTGATCGGTGAGGTTAGGACTGGAAATGGGCTGATGGGGGGATAGGACTGGTGATGGGGGGGTAGGACTGGTGGTATTGGGCGGATTAGGGGAGGCTAGCACTGGTAATGGGGGTGAGGGGGGATTAGCACTGGAAGTGAGCTGATTGGGGGGCTTTGACGGAGAATGGGCTGATTGTGGGGAGGGGAGGATAGAGCTGCTGGCCCTGGAAGAAAACTGGGGGCTAAGGCTACAAAGGGGCTGATGCGCGGGGATGGGAGAATGGAACGGGCAGGGAGTGGATCTGAGAGGGGCTGCCATGGTATTTGTACTAGAAGGGACTGGTCAGTGGGGAAGGAGGGGGACTGGAAGGGAATGGACACCAGTGGCAATCATGGGAATGCAAGTTGACATTGGAAGGTACTGGGAGTGAGGACTGGAAAGGGGCTGATACTTGGGATGGTTAAAGGGACTTGAAATAGGCTGATGGAAAGAAGTGAAGAAAACGAAAGAAGAGATAAGAAATGGCAGATGGACCATAGACCACAGAAACAGAGCTAAGAGAAGACAGGAAAGCAGAAGCCTCAGATCGGGACCTCCATGATCAGAGAATAAATTGGTCAGACAACAAAGGTAGAAAAAATAATTTTATTTCATATTAGTGATTTGACTACAAAATCATCATAATTTTGAAATCAAATATTGTTACTTGTTGTGATTAATTAACCGTATTTTCCGGCGTATTTTTTTTGGTGTGCGCTGGAAGAGGGGTAGTCTTATACGGCGAGTATAGGCCAAACACCTATATTTTAACAGGAAAAGTAGGGGGTCGTCTTATACGCCCAGTCGTCTTATACGCCGGAAAATACGGTAAGTAAATTTAAACGTTTTCTATGAAAGTAGTTCTGAGGGGGGTCAAAAAAATATTAAAAGAAAAGTGACAATAATATAATAATATATTTATAATGTGGATTACATTTGGGCCCTCATATTTACCTCAGGCTATGATTGTGATTGTGATTATGATGGTACACTGTAAGAAACAATATATGCAGTGTTAGATTTGTTTTAAATGTCGCAATGGTTTTGCGGCTCCCAGTTTTTTTTTTTCCCTTCGGAAACGGGTCCAAGTGGCTCTTTATGTCTTAAAGGTTGCAGGCCCCAGCCCGGCCCCGCGCTTCCCCTTCCGGTCGGAGCTTCTGCGCGCCTCTCGCCGAGAAGCTGCACGCTAGGGCTCGTGCGCCGTCCTCTCGCGAGATTATAGGACCCGCGCGGGAGCTGGGTTCCAAAGAAGAGCAAAACCTACCACTTTCATGATGAATGGGAAATGGACTACTTCTTCATCATGGTGAAAGACAAGTGTTGTGTAATTTGTAACGCCCCAGTATCCTTGCCCAAAATGGGTGATCTGGAACATCATTATAAGGCTCTAAAATATTGTTGTTAAGGTTTAATTGACGTGCTGGCACTTTGAGGAAATTCTTTGGTTTTGTGCGGCAGTTTGGGCACTCGGGCTCAAAAAGGTTAGCCATCACTGCCCTAGAGAGTCCAGGATTTCAGACAACTCTATCTCAGTGCCAGTTTTTGTAGCAATGCTATTCCTGTTCATTTTGTTGGTCTTTTGACGCCATTATCTGCTCATAAATACTGCAGTATATTTGTCTCTTTCAATATGACAGTGCTAAATATCACTTATTGCTTAAGCCCAATTAATACTGCATCCTGTTGACTTAAGCCCACCAGGCAGTCAGGTTTTCATGGTATATATGCAATGAATATGTATGAGATAAATTTGCATGCAATACAGACAGTGTATGCAAATCTAAGTCATGAATATTCGTTGTGAATACCCTGAAAATCTAAATGACTCGTGGCCCCCAACCACTGGTTTAAATTAAAAGAACTTAGTATCAGCTGTGGTGTAAGGTAACCTTTACACCTTTAGGCCTCTATTTACTAAACTATGTTAAGGCAATAACTAGAGTCATTGTCAATTGACACTTGTTAACTGGCAATAACGTGAATTATTGCCTTAAAGCAGCTTAATGTAGGATTTTTTAAGGCAACCCATATTAAATAATAATGACCTGTGAAGCATGCAGATCAGCTCATTAGGCAAAACAAATAATGCAGCTTGCAATAAACCTCTACCACTAGAAGTTTGAGTCTGTCATTCTGACTAAAGGAGCCACTGGAGCAGAAGCACTAGGGGGATTGTTTCTACTCCCCACCTACCCACCAGGAAGAACCTGGCTGGTGTAGGGGGATGCAGAGTGGGATGGTCAAAGAGGATCTGATTTGAAAATGGATCAAAGATGAGGCTGAGTTCAAGGTAGCCCTATCATTCCATAAGGGGTCAGAGATTGGGGAAGTATTTTTTCAATTGCTGGCCTACAAAAGATGGCAGGCTCTACTTGGGGCATGCTATCTTTCTGTTGCTGCAACTAAGAGGTAAATTTACCGCAGGTTAGTGAATCCCATGGTAAATTTTCATGTGGTAAAATAATTGCATCAATGCACTATTTTACTATGGCTTAATAAATAGAGACCTTAATTTGGAGTTTCTGCAGTGAAACTCTCTCTTTCACGATGCCCTGGACTATCACAAATCGCTGTCTCTCCATAACAACAGGAGTGGAGGAGTGGCCTAGTGGTTGGGGCAAGGTACTTCAGGCCGGAAGGTCGGGAGTTCAAATCCTACTAGAGGACAGCAACCTTGGGCCGGAAGGACTGGGGTTTCTAGTCCCACAGGTGCTCCTTGTGGTCTTGGGCAAGCCACTTAACCCTCCATAACCCATGTTCCCTGTAAAATAGTTATCTCCAAGTTATAATGCCCTGTTCAATGTAATTTCAGTTTGTTCAATGTAAACCGCACTGATGCAGAATAGCGTGGTATATAAGAGAATGTAAATAAATAATAATAAATAAACAAAACGTATCCGCATCTTTGGTTGCTTGGCACAAACTTTATATTGTCAATTATTCTTTGCTACAGTATTTCTCCCGAGTCATAGGCTCACCCTATTGAAACAGCAGAACAAGAATCACCACTATAGACTGCCTGCATGTGAAGCTTTTGAATAAATCAAAGCAAACAGCCCTTTCACTTAGTACTTACTTTCCACATTCAATTTAGCCTGGGTCCTGTCGTCAAGTGTCTCACAGCAGTAATAGCCCCGATCTGCAAAGGTAACATTCTTTATGATGAGGCTCTGCTCTGTCCCATCAGCCCAGATCTCCAGCTTTTCACTAGGCTGCAGCACAACGCTGTTCTTTATCCATTTTATTTCTGTGGAAGGCTTTGTCAGCTCCACCTTTAGTATTGCTGTGCCCTTCTCCTCCACTGTTTGAGCCTCCAACTTCTTCTTAAACAGCACTGGGGCTTCTGGCAAACAATTATAAGAAATACAATTAAAGGTCATTTGGTGCCCAATAGAAAACTGCAAAAAATTAACTGAGAATGCATTTATTTTAAATGATTTATAATCCCCTATCACAAAGTACTGAGGTACATCACAAAATAACATAATCAAAACAGACGACAGGCAACCATGACTGGGATGTAATTATACCGGCTATACTTTATTCAGAAAGGACAGGGTAGGAAGAAGAGGAGGTGGAGTAGCACTATACGTAAAAAATAATATTAATATTGCAGGGCTTAAAATGTTTATGTTTTATGTTTATGTTTTATTAAAATTTGATATACCACCCACACCAAAAGGTATCTGGGCGGTTTACAATCATAAAAATGACATAGCTGCGAAAGTGGAAAAGAACGCCATCATTTTAAAAACAGGAAAGAGGAGAAAAAAGGACAGAAAACAGGCAAATAAATAATCACATCAAGACACAATAATGGGGAAGCGGGGGAAGGGAGCAAGCGTTATGGGGGGAGCTTAAATGCCAAGCTGAACAGATAAGTTTTGAGTTTTGTTTTGAACAGCCGGAAACATGTTTCAGACCGGAGGGAGGAAGGGAGCGAGTTCCACAGCCTTGGGCCCAAAAAGTAAAAGGCGGAAGAGCGGGTGGATTCCAGATGTGCATGTGAGGGAGGAGGAAGGAACACGCGATCAAGGTGAATAGAGCGAAGAGAGCGGTGAGAAGAATGGAAGTGAACTTGATCCGCAAGATAGAGGGGGACACCTGTATGGAGAGCCCTATGAACAAATGTAAAAATCTTATATTGGATACGAAATGGTACTGGTAACCAGTGTTGCTGCATAAGGAGAGGGGTGACGTGATCATACCGAGAAGCATGGGTTAAGAGACGGACCGCGGTGTTCTGGATGCGCTGAATCCGGGTGAGTTGAGACTGAGGCAGACCTGCTAAGACAACGTTACAGTAGTCGAGCCGGGATATCACCAGGGTGAGCAGAAGGGTAGCCAAGGCAGAGGGAGAGAGAAAGGGGAGAACAACTCGCAGTTGTCTGAGAAACAGAAAAGACCGTTGAACAACCGAAGAAATGTGTTCCTTAAAAGAAAGGGAAGAATCGAGAACTACACCAAGGTAATGAAAGGAAGAGACCAAAGGAATAAACTGGGAGGAAAAAGTCGGAGCATACGAGGGGGAGGGACTTCCTAATGTAAACCAGGTGGCAAAAGACTTAGAGGGATTAACATGAAGAAAGTTGGATGTGAACCAAGATGCAACAGTGGAAAGACAGTGATTGAGAGTGGAGATATCTGGCGTGAGAGAGTCAGTGTGATGTAAGAAAAGAATATCATCTGCATAATAATACGCAGAGATACTGAACTGCTGAACAACAAGGGCAAGAGGGGCTAGGAAAACATTAAAGAGAAGTGGGGCAAGGACAGACCCTTGGGGAACACCACAGAAAAGAGGAGTTGGAGCCGAGGAAGAGGACCCAGAAACAACAGTGAAAGAACGATCGAAAAGAAAAGAGTGAAAGGAAGCGAGAAGGCAGTGTGGGTTAAAATAGAAAGAGGGAAAGGGAAATCCATTTGCATTGGAGTTATATACAGATCCCCCTCACAGGGAATAGAAGTGGACAAAGCTTTAATAGAGACATATACAGTATTGCCATGAAAGAAGTGCTACTGATAGGTGATTTCAATACGCCAAATGTGGATTGGCACATCACTGCTGCAGTGCCATCTAGAAGTAAGGAGATCCTGGGTTCTCTACAGGGAGAACTATTCAGGCAACTGGTAATAGAACCCACACGTGATGGGGCCATATAGGACTTAGTGCTTACCAATGGGGAAAGTGTTTATGATGTTACAGTGGGAGATCATCTCGCATCCAGTGATCACCAGATGGTGTGGTTCAGTATTAGGACTAGGGCTGATAAAATCCATTTAAAAGCAAGAGTCTTAGGGGCTTGTTTACAAAGCTGCGGTAGCGGCTTCCGCCCGATAGCGGAGCCATGGCCCCATTGAATTCAATAGGGCTGCGGCTCCAATATCAGGCAGAAACCGCTACCGTGGCTTTGTAAACAAGCCCCTTAGACTTTAGGAAAACTAACTTTGCCAAGATGGGACAGTATAGCAAAAAGTCATTAGTGAGATGAGAACAGCTGGGGGATATAGAAAAATAGTGGGCAAAACTGAAAGGGGATATTTTAAGGGCAACAAACCATTTTGTTAGAAAGGTTAATAAATGTAAAAGGAAAAGGAGGCTACAATAGTTCTCAAAAGAAGTAACTGAAAAGGTGAAGAAAAAGAGGGAGGCCGTCATAAAATACAAGGACTCACAGAGAGAGGAAGACAGGCATCTATATTTGGAAAAACCTAGAGAAGTAGTCAGAAAAGCAAAGGTACAAAAAGAAGAAGAAATAGCCAATGCAATAAAATGCAGGGATAAGACATTTTTCAGATATGTTAGTGAGAGGACAAAGGGCAAAAGCGGTATTGTCAGACTCAAGGGTGCAGGAGGAATATGAAGAAACTGATGAGGATAAAGCAGAATTGCTTAACAAATATTTCTGTTCTGTGTTAATAGAACAGGACCTCAGAAAACACCCACAAATAGTCATAGAAGTGACGAGGATGTCAAACGATTTTCAGAAGACTGTGTTCATGAGGAACTAGCTAAACTAAAAGTAGGGTCCGGATGGGATACATCCAAGATTACTGAAGGAACTTGGAAAAGTTATAGTGGCTCCATTGTCTGACCTTTTCAATATCTCTTTGGAGTCAGGAGTGGTGCCAGAGGACTGGAGAAAGGCACATGTGGTCCCTTTACATAAAAGTGGATGCAAGGATGACATTGAGAACTACAGGTCGGTTAGTCTAACCTCTGTTGTTGGAAAGGCTACTAAAAGAAAGAATAGTGAGGTTTCTGGAGTCCAATGGACTGCAGGATCTGAAGAAGCCTGGATTCACCAGAGGCAAATCTGATTTGTCAGACAAATCTGATTGATTTCTTTGACTGGGTGACCAGGGAGTTGGACCAAGGGAGAGCTCTAGATGTGGTGTATTTAGATTTCAGTAAAGCCTCTGACACCATTCTGCACAGGTGACTTATAAATAAACTGAGCACCCTAAGGATGAGCCCTAAAGTTACTGATTGGGTTAGAAATTGGTTGAGTGGGAGGCGACAAAGGATACAGTAAATGGAGCTCATTCTGAGGAGAAGGAGGTTATCAGTGGTGTGCCACAGAGATCTGTCCTTGGTCTGATTCTTTTTAACATCTTTGTTAGTAATATTGCAGAAGGGCTGGCAGGTAAGATTTGCTTGTTTGCAGAAGATACCAAAATCTGCAATAGAGTAGACAACCTGGAAGGTATTTAAAGGTGCGGAAGAATTGAAGGAAATATTGATACATCGGGAAGATAAACTGAAGAGTAGCAATTCACCTGGGCCAGATGGTATACATCCAAGGGCATTGAAAGAACTGAAATATGAGATTGCAGACCTGCTATTAGTAATCTGTGAACTATCATTAAAATAATCTCTAATACCTGAAGATTGGAGGATCGCCAATGTAACACCAATTTTTAAAAAGGGTTCCAGGGGTGATCCAGGAAACTACAGACCGGTGAGCCTCACTTCAGTACCGGGAAAAATGGTAGAAACCATCATAAAGAATAAAATTACTCAGCATGTAGATAGTCATGACCTAATGGGAGACAGCCAACATGGCTTTAGACAAGGAAGATCTTGTCTTACTAATCTGTTATGTTCTTTTGAAAGTGTGAATAAATAGGTGGACAAAGGTGAGTCGGTTGATATAGTGTATCTGGACTTTCAGAAAGCCTTTCACAAGGTCCCTCATCAGAGACTTTTGGCAAAACTAAAGAGTCATGGAATAGGAGGCAGTGTACTATTGTGGATCAAGAACTGGTTAAAAGATAGAAAGCAAAGGGTAGGGCTAAATGGCCAATTTTCCCAATGGAGAAAGGTGAATAGTGGTGTACCCCAGGGATTTGGGCTGGGTCCGCTGCTTTTTGACATATTCATAAATGACCTGGAAAGTGGAATAACGAGTGAGGTTATCAAATTTGCAGATGACACAAAACTATTTAAAGTTGTTAAAACCCAAGAGGACTGTGGAAAATTGCAAGAGGATCTTGATAAATTGGAAGACTGGGCATCAAAATGGCAGATGAAATTTAATGTGGGCAAGTGCAAAGTTATGCACCTAGGGAAGAACAACCCAAACTATGGTTACACGATGCAAGGTTCCACATTAGGAACCACCACCCAGGATAAAGATTTAGGCGTCATTGTGGATAACATGTTAAAACCCTCCGCCCAGTGTGCAGCAGCAGCAGCAAAGAGAGCAAATAGAATGCTAGGTATCATAAGGAAAGGAATGGAGAACAAAACAAAGGATATTATAATGCCTCTATACCGTTCCATGGTGAGACCGCACCTTGAATATTGTGTGCAATTCTGGTCACCGTATCTTAAAAAGGATATAGCGTTATTAGAAAAGATTCAGAGAAGAGCCACCAAAATGGTAAAGGGGATGGAAGGATACTCCTATGAAGAAAGGCTATAAAGGTTAGGGCTCTTTAACCTGGAAAAGAGACGGCTGAGGGGAGATATGATAGAAGTCTATAAATTAATGAACGGAGTGGAACGGGTAAACGTAGATCGATTGTTTACGTTATCAGAATATAGAAAGACTAGAGGACATGCAATGAAGCTACAGGGTAAACTATTTAAGACTAATAAAATAAAATATTTTTTCACTCAACGTGTAATCAAACTCTGGAATTTGTTACCGGAGGATGTAGTAAAGGCTGTTAGTGTAGCTGGGTTTAAAAAAGGTTTGGACAAGTTCCTGGAGGAAAGGTCCATAAACCATTATTAAGAAGGGACCCAGGACATCAATGCTTGACGCAGTACAAGCATTGCGGAGCCTGTGTCTTTTGGGGAAACTGCTAAGTGTGTACGACCTAGATTGGCCACTGTTGGAGACAGGATACTGGGCTTGATGGACCTTGGTCTGACCCAGTATGGCATATCTTATGTTCTTATGTTCTTATGTAAAGAGTCGATAACATGAGAAGGGATCTAGCTAAGCTTGAAGAATGCTAAAAAATGCAGAGTCATGCATTTGGGCTGCAAAAATCCAAAGGAGCATTACAAAGTAGTGGGTGAGGTACTTCTGTCCACAAAAGAGGAGAGGGACCTGGGCATAATTGTGTCTGACGATCTTAAAGTCACTAAACAGGTAGAAAAGGCAACGGCAAAAGCCAGAAGGATGCTTGGGCGACTAGGGAGAGGAATGGTCAGCAGAAAAAGGAGGTGTTAATGCCTCTGTATAAGTCTCTGGTGCGACCTCATGTGGAGTATTGTGTGCAATTCTGGAGACTGCAAGTTGGAGTCGGTGCAGAGGGTGGCTACTAAAATAGTTTATGGTCTTCATTATGAAGCATATGAGGACAGACTTAAAGATCTTATATATATGCTTTAGAGGAAAGGCGGGATAGGGGAGATATGAAAGAGATATTTGAATACCTCCATGGCATAAATGCACTGGAGGGCTCTTTCAACTGAAGGCAAGATCTGCTACGAAGGGACATAGCAGGAGAGTGAAAGGGAGTAATATGCAGAAATATTTCTTTACAGAAAGAGTGGTAGATACATGGAATAGTCTCCCAGTGGAGGTGGTGGACACGAGGACAGTATCTGAATTCAAAAAAACATGGGACAAACACAGAGGATCTCTAAAAGGTAAAAAGAGGACTATTGTAGTTGATAAGGAAGGGCAGACTGATCTTTTTCTGCCGTCATGTTTCTATGTTTCTCAAACAATTATAATAATACACAACTATTCAACAGAACAGAACATAAAATCACATAAAAGTAAGATCACAATTCAGGCAATCAACAACTTAAAAAATTGTTAAGATCAGATAACAATACCCAAATTGGAAAAGGATTTCCTAAATAAAAAGGACTTCAGTTTTTATCAAAATGCTAAAATATCAGGCTGAAGCTGCAGGTCAGCAGGGAGAACATTCGACAGTACTAGGCTAAGACAGAAAATGTATGATATCTAGTATCAATACACCTGCACAACTTTACAGAGGGTACTCGAAGGAAATTCTGTGCAGACAAAGGCAAGACACGGGAAGTGGAGTGCAGGAGTGGCCTAGTGGTTGGGGCAAGGTACTTCAGGCCGGAAGGTCAGGGGTTCAAATCCCACTAGAGGACAGCAACCTTGGGCTGGAAGGACTGGGGTTTCTAGTCCCACAGGTGCTCTTTGTGGTCTTGGGCAAGCCACTTAACCCTCCATAGCCCATGTTCCCTGTAAAATAGTTATCTCCAAGTTATAATGCCCTGTTCAATGTAATTTCAGTTTGTTCAATGTAAACCGCACTGATGCAGAATAGCACAGTATATAAGAGAATGTAAATAATAAAAATAAATAAGATAAGGGTCCTTTTACTGAAAGTTACGGTGTGTTAAATGTCATTGTGCCAACAGAAATAAGAGGGCTGTGGACACCTAGAGTGCATTACCATTCATTAATGCACATTAAATCCCTTAGTAAAAGGGCCTCAAGGAGTCGGCACTCCATCAAGAGAGGCAGGTAGAAAACCATGCAGAGCTTTACATACTGGGCCCAATTTGGATCGGGGCACATCTGGCCTGTCCGGACGTCCAAAATCTGGATGGGCCAGATTTGCATCTGATTCTGCACCCGCGGGAATTCCCGTAGGAGCAGACTTGGGTGCAAAGGGCCTGAACGGGCAGGACGTACCCCGAGTCCGTGCTGCTGCACATCTAGCTCCCACCCCATCCAACACAGCTGAAGTGCCTACATGGAGCCCCAATTCCCTGCTGCACAGCACCTATGCCGTTCCCTGCTGCCAGACCCCCGCAGCGGCCTGCCAAGGCCAGGATCGGGCTATGGGGAACCCCCTGCTACTGTCCACCTGTTTTCCTTTGCTTGCCTGTCCCATTCTTCTCAACAGGGGAGACTTATTCCACCTCTGAGGTGCAATATGTTCCCTGGCCATCGGTGAACCTTCGGACATTCAGGGCTGCGACCGGAATTGGCCCGGTACGCCCAGGGTCACAGTCTGCCTCCACCACACCCACACTCCTCCTCCAGCACTCCCCTTCTCACCCCCGTCAAGAGTTCCCCACACAATGCCGCTGTACATGTGAGGAGCCTGGTGCTGGGAATCCCTGCTAATAGCAGGGGCTGGGGACATCCAGATTGGATGTCCACCCCTGCTATTCGTAGATTGGAATGACCCCCACTGTGAACAAAATTTAAAATGCAGTATTTAAACAAGCATGTCCACTAAGAATTAAAGAAGCCTGCTTTCTAGGATATGCATGTATGTGTACATCCACGGCTGGCAGATGTATGTGGATCTACTACTACTACTACTGATAATTTATATAGCACTACAAAAACCTATGCCTGTCAGAGTGCTTATTGCCCATCCACCCCTGACATGTCCTGAAAGTCTGGTGTGAACAGAACAACAAACACAAACCTTGTAAGTGGAAGACCGAGGCATACATTGTCATACAAACATAGTGATCTCATAAACCCTCCTATCCATTCAGAAATTAGACTAACTAGAAAAATAAAAAGGCACATTTTAGATGGTACGTGGAGACTGGAATTCAGATGTTGAGATTGGAATATACACATTTCTGACAGTATTTTAAAAATAGCTTTGCTAAATATGGAGCTGTTTCTAAAAGAGAAGGAAGTGTAGGAACACACCTGGACTGATAGCAATGCACAGTAGGGGGTGCCATTGTATAAATGTATACATGTTAAAAAGCAACAGAGAAAACCAACTTACATGTGTAAATGCCAGCATTTCACAATTTGCATTTATAAATATCGATGCTTACAGGTGCATGTGAGGTATTTTGATTGAAAACGTAGAGCCCCTTTTACTAACACTTAGCTCGAGCCATCTATTGCTGCTATAAATATGGGTCTGCCACAGCTCACCACCCCCAAAAGCTGCCCCCCATTTGCCCCAGCACAGTGCACACTGCTTTCATCTTCAAACTGTGGTAGGCTATGGCCTGTAAACTAGGCCTAGATCCTAACCCCCACCTGGGAGTAGTGCTGAGAAGAACCAAAGTCTGAGAAACTGCTTTAAACTGCTTTTGAAAAGTTTGTATAATTCCTTTATGCTGATGATAGAACTGGTCTTGCATTCTCTGAGCTAAAAATGTCCTTGAAGTAGAAATGTATCAATATCTAAGACTATGCCTTTGTTAGAATAGCCTGAGAAGGGGGAACAGGGAGCTAGGCCCAGAGAGGGTCCCCGATTGGACAGGTGCAAGGGGCATTGGGACCAATAGAAAGTTTGCCTGTATCAAACTGTAAAAATTGTATATAAGGAATTTGCTCCTGTACTCCATTGCTCAGTCCTTTTTGGATGCACTCCTGTCTGAGCCTGTGCACAATAAATTGGCTTGGACCCTGCAATTGACGCCTGGTTTATTCATTGCATGCACTTCGCTGCTACATTTCCTTGTGCATTGGCCGGGAAGTGCGAGTAGTGGATGGTATTCAAGTGAGTATACCACGTATTACCGCCTCAAGGTTTGGCCCGGTTGGAACCGTGTCCATCCGACCGCAGGGGAAACCTCAGGCGCCACCGGTCCTCTTGTATCGGAGAGGGTTCCGCCTTGCCTCGGCGGGCTGCTGGGTCCGGCCGGCCAACACCTCCGAACCCGAGGGGAATCCAGGATTCAACCCAAGCATTGGTTCTGTGTCGGGTACCGGATCCGGTGAGTAGAAGTTTCTTTGCTACTCAGATAGATAGGTTTGGAAAATTGGTATGGAAATACGGTACCGAGAGCCTGATCACCTCTCAGGGCAAGTCCGAGTATGTCTTGCATGAGTATGCGCGAGGCCGAAACTACTGCCCTTGGTTAACCAGCAGTCCAAGTATGTCTTGCATGAGTATGCGCGAGACCGAAACTACTGCTGTTGGTTAGTAAGGTAGGCCTGGGAATTTGGGAAAACGTTGCTAGCATATTTGGTTGTGTGTGTGTGAATGAGAGGTCTTGAAACACAGACCGAGCGAGTGCGTTCGGTGTTTGTCTACCTATTTGTTCCTAGGGTTGTACGGACCCCTTACTTGCAGCCCGACTACCCGCCCCTACTGTCTGTTGTTGTGTACGTCATTATGGGAGGGTCGGAGTCCATGCAAACTCCGCTGAAATGTATGATCAAGAATTTCAGGAAGGGATTTGACGGAGACTTTGGAATAAAAATGTCTCCGTCCCGATTAGAAATACTCTGTGATAGGGAGTGGCCGGTGCCGGTCACTGCGTGGCCCCCTGGTGGTACTTTTGATGTTAGAATCATATCCCTAGTTCACCAGATTGTACGGATAAAACACCCTGACCAGTTCCCCTATATAGATTCCTGGTTAAGTATTCGCGAAAAGGAGCCCTCCTGGATAAAGCGCTGCCACAAGGAACAGTGTAGGATATTGGCAGCGACCACAAGGGGGGCCCGGAAGTCCGGAAAAGAGAAGCTGCCCATTTATTCTGCCCCGGAATCTCCAGATATTCTGACCCATTCACCCCAGTTCCTCTATAGGAAAGCCCCCTCAGCTCCGTCGCCACCCCGGGCAGAGCCTGGCGCGGGGGGAACCCCCTCCCGCCGATTTACCCCTAGTCCACCAACCACCTCCGCAACAGGAGGCGGCGCACCCCCTCCCGACAGGGAGCCCCAGCTCCGTCCAGAGTGCCTCGGGAGGAGCGCAGTCCACCGATGACACTGCAAGCAGGGATTCATTTGCCAGTTCGGGGTCACTTACTGCCAAGGACCAAAGCAGGGGAGCTGAATTCCAACAGGCCAGACTGCATTACGCACTCAGACATACAACAGCGAGTCAGAGGGATGGTCACGTTATGCCATTGCGCCAGGTTCCAGGGCTACCTATCCTTAATGAACAGGACCAGGTTGTGGTGGGGCCAGCCAGTCTCGTTTATGTGCCCTTCTCCACCACAGATTTATTGAACTGGAAAACGCATTATGCATCCTATACTGAAAAGCCCCAAGAATTAACCGAATTAATGTCTAGTATTATGCAGACCCATCAACCTACCTGGTCTGATTGCCGCCAGCTCCTGTCTACCCTCTTCACTACTGAAGAACGAGCATGGATTGTGCAAGTGTCCACCCGATGGTTAGAAGAAAACCCTGTAGGAGAAGGAGGCCTAAATCCCCGGCAAGCAGCCGCCGCGGATTTTCCAAATGACGATCCTAGATGGGATCCGAACAATGTGAGAGGGGCGACGGCCCTCACTCAGTTCCTCCAGGCCCTACTGCAAGGCCTGAAGAAAGGAAGCCAGAAGGCCATGAATATCGGAAAGGTATCAGAAGTCATCCAGCATCCGGACGAGAGCCCAGCGGCATTTTATGAACGCTTATCTGAAGCTTACAGACTTTATACACCATATGATCCAGCGGCCCAGGAAAATTTGCGCATGGTAAATAAAGCCTTTGTGAGTCAGTCCCAGGGAGATATAAAACAGAAACTGCAGAAGTTGGAAGGATTTGCGGGTATGAATGCGGCCCAGTTAATGGAAGTTGCTCAGAAAGTGTTTGTGAATCGTGATCAAGAACGTCAGAAGGAAAGTGAACGTAAAATGAAGAAGAAAGCTGATTTCCTTGCTGCAGCTTTAGTTGAACGACGAGGAGGAAGTTTCTCTAACCAAAGGACCCGAGGACGTGGAGGGGGCCGAGGAAGTGGTTGGCCCCCATTGGGCGCAAATCAGTGTGCACACTGTAGAGAAGAAAGACATTGGAAGAATGAATGCCCGAACTTTGACTCTGCCTCCCGGAGGGGAGGAGGGAGCACACGGAGAGCAGGGGGACGATTCCAGAGTCGCTGAGGAAAGCATCGCACACAGTTCCAACAAGAAGAAGAAGCTATAGAGGGAATGGCAGCCGAGGAGGGCTACAATATGGATGAAGACTAGGCCAGACCGGGCTCCAAAGTTTCCTCTAGGTCCCCAGGAGCCTATGGTCAGTTTGAAGATTGGGGACCAATATATGGACTTTATGGTGGATACGGGGGCCGAACATTCGGTAGTAGCTAAACCGGTGACCCCTTTGTCTTCTCGATCCGTCACTATTGTCGGCGGCACCGGAACCAGAGCCACTAAACCTTTCTTGTAGAACCGCACCTGTGAATTAGGGGGACAGAAAGTAACACACCAGTTCCTGTATATGCCCGAATGCCCAATTCCCCTTTTGGGCCAAGATATGCTCGCTAAGCTCCAGGCGCAGATATCCTTTGTCGAAGGGGGAGGAATGAAAATGACTTTAAACTCAAAACCTGCTGGCCTGATGGTGTTAACTGTCCCCCGGGAAGAAGAATGGCGGTTCTATAGTGCTTCTCTGATCAAGACAGCCAGTCCCCGTATACCCACCAGAATTTTAGCTCCGCTTGAGGTATGGGCGGAGGATAATCCTCCCGGCCTAGCGAAGAATATAGCCCCTGTCCTTGTCACCCTCAAACCCGGAGTGGAACCAGTGCACGTGAGACAATACCCTCTCCCGCGACAGGCGATTGAAGGAATTCAGTGTCATTTAATGAAATTATTGAAGTATGGACTTCTCAGGGAGTGCCAATCGCCCTGGAATACCCCCATCCTCCCAGTCAAGAAGCCTAGGACAGGTGACTACCGCCCAGTGCAAGACTTGAGACGAGTGAATAATGCAGTTGTAACCATACATCCAGTAGTACCAAACCCTTATACCTTCCTGGGACTGATCCCCGCTGAGGCTACTCACTTCACCGTCTTGGATTTAAAGGATGCTTTCTTCTGCATACGATTAGCACCAACCAGTCAACTTTTGTTCGCATTTGAATGGGAAGACCCCATCACAGGGAGGCGAGGTCAACTCACCTGGACTCGGTTACCCCAAGGATTCAAGAACTCGCCTACCCTCTTCAGTGCTGCTCTCAATCAGGATCTTTCAAGTTATTCTGTGACTCCAGGGAAGAGAGTCTTTCTTCAGTATGTGGATGTCCTGCTAGTAGCCACCAACATCAAAAATGAATGCGTGCATGCCACCGGTGATCTCTTGCACCTCCTGAATGAAGCCGGATACAAGGTCTCAAGAGCCAAGGCGCAGTTATGCCAAACTGAGGTTAAATATCTGGGATTCCATCTGTCCAAAGGGATTCGGAGATTGGGGCTAGAACGCAAAGAAGCAGTGTGTCGCATCCCTACCCCAACCACTAGAAAGCAGGTGAGGGCTTTTCTGGGAGCTGCAGGCTATTGTCGAATATGGATACCCAATTTTGCGCTGGTGGCAAAGCCATTGTATCAGGCCACCAAAGGAATGGAGCGATCTCCCCTGGAGTGGGGCCCAGAACAGGATTTGGCATTCTGATCATTGAAGGCAGCCTTGATGTCATCACCAGCTTTGGGCCTGCCAGATGTACAGAAACCATTTCGCCTCTATGTCCATGAGTCAAGTGGAAATGCTTTGGGAGTATTGACTCAATCTCTCGGATCTTGGCAGCGACCTGTAGCTTATCTATCAAAACAACTGGATACCGTCGCAAAAGGATGGCCACCTTGCCTGAGGGCCGTTGCAGCTACAGCCCTCCTGGTGGGTGAAGCCGACAAGCTCACCCTGGGTCAGAATCTCCAAATCACCGTACCGCACTCTGTTCTGACCCTTATGGAACACAAAGGAAATTATTGGTTCACAAATTCCCCAATGCTGAAGTACCAGAGCATGTTGTGCGAGAATCACCGATTGCAGTTGATCGTCAGTCAAGCTTTGAACCCAGCCACGCTGTTGCCAATAGGTCCAGGCCCCCCTGATCATGATTGCTTGGAAATAATGGACACTGTATTCTCGAGTCGCCCTGACCTAACTGATGTCCCATTGAACGACCCTGAACGAACTTCCTTTGTGGATGGAAGTAGTCTTGTCATCAATGGACAACGTCGTGCCGGCTATGCAGTAGTGACCCTGGACGTGGTAGTTGAATCTTCAGCTCTGGCCCCAGGAACCTCAGCACAGAAGGCTGAACTGATAGCCCTCACCAGGGCACTGATAATAGGAACAGGGCTCCGCTTGAATGTGTACACAGATTCAAAGTACGCCTTTACAACATTACATGCTCATGGGGCCCTGTACAAGGAACGAGGGTTGATAACCTCAGGAGGCAAGTCCATCAAGTATGGTCCTGAGATATTGACATTATTGGAAGCTGTATGGGCCCACAAACAAGTTGCAGTAATGCACTGCCGAGGTCATCAGGCAGGGGAATGGGAAGTTTCACGAGGAAATAGATTTGCAGACGTTTCTGCCCAAAAAGCAGCTATAGGCAGCTATATTCCCAGTGCCCCTCAGTGCATGGACCCCCCCCCCCCCGGTACACCTCCAAAGAGTTAGACTATTATTGTCAAAAGGAAGGGGGAGTGTTATCAGAGACCGGATGGGTAGTGCTACCACCGCCAGCCGGTGGCTCACCTCCCGGTCCAACTGTAATCCCTGAAGCCCTGGGTCCTGCCTTTGTCCATGCTTTTCATCAAGCCACACACTATGGAAAAACTGCGATGGAGAAAGCTCTCAGACCCCATTTCTGTATTTCATTGCTAGGACCCATATCAGCCTCAGTAGCCCGTAGATGTGTGATCTGTGCAAAGAACAATGCCCGGCAGGGTCCCAACCTGCCCCCAAGAGCTCAATCAGTAGGAGTTACCCCCATGGGAAATATCCAGGTGGACTTCACAGAAATGCCACGAGTAAATGGATATCATTATCTGTTGGTCTTGGTTTGTACATTCTCTGGGTGGGTGAAGGCTTTTCCCACCAGAACTGAGAAAGCCAGGGAAGTCACCAAAGTTCTGCTCCATGAAATTATCCCCCGGTTTGGAATACCATTAGCTATAGGGTCAGATAATGGGCCCTCATTTGTATCTCAACTGACTCAGCAGTTAGCCCAAGCTCTGCAAGTACAATGGAAATTACATACAGCTTACAGACCCCAGAGCTCAGGGAAGGTAGAACATATGAATCACACTCTAAAGTCACAGCTGTCTAAACTTTGTCAGGAAGCTCACCTGAAGTGGCCACAGGTTCTTCCCACAGCCCTCCTCAGGATATGTTCAGCCCCCACCAAGTCATTAGGAGTTTCCCCTTTTGAGATCCTGTATGGGCACCCTCCGCCCATAGCCCAAGGGATAAAAGGAGATATGAGTCAGATTGGGTCTGAAATCACTAGTCAAGAACTATTGGCTCTAGGTTCTGTTTTGCAGAGTCTTCATGCATGGGTACAAGACCAGTTACCCATTAATCTGTCCGAGCCACTGCATCCCTTCAAGCCTGAAGCCTCGGTGTGGGTCAAAGAGTGGAGGAAGACACCGTTAGCGCCTCATTGGAAAGGACCTTATGTCGTCATATTATCAACCCCTACAGCAGTTAAGGTTGCGGAATTAGAACCTTGGATTCACCACAATCGAGTAAAGCCAGTGGCATCTACTGAACTTTGTCACTGGACTTCAACAAACAACCCAGAATCGCCATTGCGACTTACGCTGCGGCGGCAACCACTGCTGTGAGAGTCTACAGTCCTACTCCTGCCACCTACCGGAAGCTGGCAGGTCTACGTACGGCAGAAGCTTGAGGAATCTACAACCATACTCCTGTCACCAACTGGAAGCTGACAGGTCTACGTATGGTGGAAGCTGGGGAAATAAGACGACTTTAAGTAAAGAAGTCGCAACATTCAAACGAGTTCATTCAACTGCTATAACCATGATGTGCTTCTGCTTTTGCATTATTCTAGCGGTAACCCTGGGATCCCTTAGAGTGGCACTCACCCTACCTCCTTGTGCGGCTTGCATAACTACTGCCCGCACAGGGGCAAGGATTACTCAGACTTTACTCTATCATTCCTACTACACTTGTACAGGTCTAGTGAGCAAATGTGTGTATAACGGTACAGAATTAAGCATCTGTACAAAAGGGAAGATTAGGACCTGCTTTAATCCCCGGCAGAACCCCTCTTATCATGTTCTAGAGTTACGATGGAACAACGAGGATGGAGCCCTCCTCAATGCTACCCGACAACTCTCAGATCCCATGAAACCTGCCCCTCTTTACTTTGATGCTTGTGATGCCATTAACCGAAATGGCTATTATAACTGTGGATCTGTTTGCCAAGAGCAAAGTTATTACTACGATGCTAAATATATGTGTCCCGAAGGAGCATACAATTGGGGAATATGCACCGGGGTAAACTCCCCATCTATGTATACTAAAGCCCATGCAGGCGCATACTTCTGTCCTAAATGGGAGTGTGTATAGTATGCCACCTGGTCTAACGGGCCTC
Organism: Ichthyophis bannanicus; assembly: GCA_033557465.1. Classification (NCBI taxonomy): domain Eukaryota; kingdom Metazoa; phylum Chordata; class Amphibia; order Gymnophiona; family Ichthyophiidae; genus Ichthyophis; species Ichthyophis bannanicus. The sequence goes on from CM066031.1 coordinate 226,658,663, forward strand.
AGGGGAGGGAGAAAGATAATCGCAGAGCCAAGTTAGAGAGACTACCGTTATTGGAACCTCGTAGATGTCAAAAAGGTACATCTAACCCCTTACGGCTCCTTGTGTTTGACCCTAGCCAGTGGAAACAAGGGTTCCGATTTGGCTTACGAATAGCAGGGAGTGGAGTAGACCCTGGAACCTATGTGTATATACAGCTTAACACTAAGACCCGCATTTCTTCACCTTTTCAAATACACCATACCTTCTATGAAACCATGCAGACAAACATAGAGCTTCCCCAGACCACGCAGAATTTATTTATTGAACTAGCTGGAGCTGGAGCTGCCAGTCTCCGCATCTCTAATTGTTTCTTCTGCGGAGGAACTAGGATGGCAGACCAATGGCCCTGGGAGGCAAGGGAATTGAACTACTCCATCCCATATAACCAGACTGCTCTGAATAAGACCACTAGCGAATGGGTATTGGCCAACACCATTGTGGGTCGTCTCTGTTTTGTCCGAACAGGCCCACAGTTCACCATACAGGTGGGACAGCTGGTCTGTCTCAGCCAACGGTTTTACAGAGATTATGTGATTTCATTCTCACCCTCTTTTGCTAAGGGGTGAGAATAATCAGAGGGGGGAATGTGGTAGGCTATGGCCTGTAAACTAGGCCTAGATCCTAACCCCCACCTGGGAGTAGTGCTGAGAAGAACCAAAGTCTGAGAAACTGCTTTAAACTGCTTTTGAAAAGTTTGTATAATTCCTTTATGCTGATGATAGAACTGGTCTTGCATTCTCTGAGCTAGAAATGTCCTTGAAGTAGAAATGTATCAATATCTAAGACTATGCCTTTGTTAGAATAGCCTAAGAAGGGGGAACAGGGAGCTAGGCCCAGAGAGGGTCCCCAATTGGACAGGTGCAAGGGGCGTTGCGACCAATAGAAAGTTTGTCTGTATCAAACTGTAAAAATTGTATATAAGGAATTTGCTCCTGTACTCCATTGCTAAGTCCTTTTTGGATGCACTCCTGTCTGAGCCTGTGCACAATAAATTGGCTTGGACCCTGCAATTGACTCCTGGTTTATGTAGCAGCGAAGTGCAAACAACGAATAAATCCAGGAGTCAATTTACAGTTTATAGCCCGCCACAGTTTATTCATTGCATGCACTTCGCTGCTACAAAACTACCTCGCAATGGCTCTATCCCACTGCTAACTGTCCCTACCCCAAAAACAACCTCCCACTACTGCCTCATCAACCTTTAAACTGCCCCACTAAAACTACATCCTCACAACTGCCCCAATCCAACACAAACTGTAAATCTTCAAATCCTACCTCCTGCAAATCCTTGACCACCCCACTGTGGCAGGCTATGGCCTACAATAGCCTGTAAATGTATGAGAGGCCTGTAAGCTAGGCCTGAGTCCCAGCCCCCACCTGAGAATAGTAATGCTGAGAAAAAACAAAATCAGTAAAAGTTAGAGAAACTGTTTTAAACTGCTTTTTGATAAGGTTGTATAAATCCTTTGTTGAATTCTTCTATGCCGATGACAGACATGTTCCAGTACTCTATATTCACACGTTTTCTAAGCTAGCAGTGACCTTGTAGGAGAAATGTATCAAAGTCTAAGAACTGTGCCTTTTTAGAGAATTCTGAGCAGGGGGAACTGAGTGCTAGGCCCAGAGAGAGATCCCAATTGGATGGGTGCAAGGGTCAGTAGGACCAATAGAAAGTTTGCCTGTATTAAACTGAAGAAGAAAGGTATAAAAGGTGTTGTTTACTGGACTCCATTGCTCAGACCATTTTGAATGTGACAATTGCCTGAGACTTGTGCACAATAAATTGGCTTGGATCTTCGAACTGACTCCTGGTTTTATTCATTGTGTGCACTTTGCTGCAACATATTCCTGGTGCGTTGGCCGGGAAGGTGGAGTATGTGAATGTTGCGCAAGTGAATATACCATGTATTACCGCCTCCAGGTTTGGTCCGGTCAGGACCGCGGCCGACCGACAGCGGAGAGGACCCCAGGCGCCGCCGGGTCCCATTGTATCGGAGAGGGTTCTGCCCTGCCTCGGCGGCCTGCCGGGTCCGACCGGCCAACACCTCCGAACCCGAGGGGCATCCAGGATTCAACCCAAGGAGGGACTGGTTGCGCAGCGCATTAGTGGTCGGATCCGGTGAGTAGCAATTTGACTGGTTCTTAGTCAGTTAGCTATGGGAAAGTCCCACATGCACGGGACTAATACGGTTTAAGGTAACGAGAGCCTGATCACCTCTCAGGGTGTGGCCAAGTACTCCTTGCATGAGTATGCGCGAGGATGAAACCCCACCCCTCATGGATAAGTAAGGTAGGCCTTTATGGAATTTTGGGAACTCGGTGGCATGCCTGTCTGTTTGAGTGAATGAGAGGTCTTGAAACACAGACCACGCGAGAGCGGATTCCTGAGTAGCGCAGTTCCTGGCCGGGCGACCGCGCCCAGGTCGCGAAAAGGAGGAAGCGTTTGGTATTTGTCTCCCTTGTTGTTCCGTGGGCTGTACGGACCCCTTACCTGCAGCCATACTACCCGCCCTCTTTGTCTGTTGTCTTGTACGTCATAATGGGAGGGGCGTGGTCTGTGCAAACTCCGCTGAACTGTATGATCACGAATTTTAAGAAGGGATTTAGCGGTGACTACGGGACGAAAATATCGCCGTCCCTATTAGAAAAATTGTGTGGTAGGGAGTGGCCGGTGCTGGACACCATGTGGCCACCAGATGGTACTTTTGATGTTAGAATTGTGTCCCGAGGGCATGGGATAGTATGTAGGAATTACCCCGACCAGTTTCCCTATATAGACTCCTGGTTAGATATTTGTGAAAGGCAACCCTCTTGGATGAAGTGTTGCCGTGAAGAGCAGTGCAGGATAATGTTAGCAACTACGAAGGGAGTCCCTGGGATTAAGGAAGAAAAGCCTCCCATTTACTCAGCCCCAGAACCTACGGAAATCCCGAATTATCCACCCCTATTCCTGTATAAACCGGTCCCGTCAGCTCCATCATTACCCCGAGTGGAGCCAGGAGAAGAGAGAGTTCCCCCAGCTGAAGTACCTCCACCCCATCAGCCACTTCCGTTGCCCGGAGGAGAGCAACCCCCTTCCCGGAGCAGGAGTCCCAGTCTCGAACAAAGTTCCCCGGCAGGACTACCGTCTCCTGAAGGAAATGCCAGCGTGGGATCAACTGCCAGTCCAGGGTCACCCGTTAGTCTAGGCCCCAGTGGAGGAGCCACCACTGGGCCCGCAAATTTGCGCTACGCCCTCCGAAGCAGGGAGACGGGCCAGAAAGACGTTCGCCAGATGCCATTACGCCAGGTCCCCGGATTACCTATTCTCAATGATGATGGTCAGGTTGTGGCCGGGCCAACTAGTCTCGTTTATGTGCCCTTTTCTACCACAGATTTATTAAACTGGAAAACGCACTATGCCTCTTATACTGAAAAACCCCAAGATCTGACAGAATTAATGTCTAGTATCATGCAGACCCACCAGCCTACCTGGTCTGACTGTCACCAGCTCTTGTCTACCCTTTTTACTACTGAAGAGTGGGCACGAATAGTGCAAGCAACTACCCGATGGCTGAAAGAGAACCCTGTAGACAGAAGAGACTTAGATCCCCGACAGGCAGCGGCCGTAGATTTCCCGAATGAAGATCCAGGATGGGATCCAAATAGTGCAGAAGGAGAGAGGGCCCTCACCCGTTTCCGCCAGGCCCTACTGCAAGGCCTGAGGAGTGGAGGCCAGAAAGCTATGAATGTTGGGAAGGTAGCAGACGTTCTTCAGCGCCCAGATGAAAGTCCAGCTGCCTTCTATGAACGATTAACTGAAGCTTATAGACTTTATACCCCGTATGATCCAGCAGCCCAGGAGAATTTGCGTATGGTGAACGCTGCTTTTGTGAGTCAGTCCCAGGGAGACATAAAATGGAAACTGCAAAAGTTAGAAGGATTTGCGGGCATAAATACAGCACAGCTAAAGGAAGTTGCCCAGAAGGTATTTGTGAATCGTGATCAAGAATGTAAAAGGGAAAGGGAAAGAAAGATGAAGAAGAAAGCCGATCTGCTTGCTGCAGCTCTAGTTGAAGGATGTGGAGGATACCCAAACAGAAGGACTCGAGGATGGGGAAGGGGCCGAGGGAGCACTCGGTCCCCCTTAGGTGCAAATCAGTGCGCCTATTGTAAGGAAGAAGGACATTGGAAGAATGAATGCCCGAATAGTAGCTCCACCCCCTGGAGGGGAGGAGGGAGCACCAGGAGAGCGGGGGGGGGGCATTCCAGCAGCGAGGGGGAATGCAGCGCGCACAGTTTCGGCAGGAAGAAGCTGCCGCCGTGGAAGGAATGGCGACCACTGAAGACGACTATGGGGATGAGGACTAGGCCAGACCGGGCTCCAGGTTTTCCCTGGGTCCCCAGGAGCCTATGGCCAACTTAAAGATTGGGGACCAGTACATGGACTTTATGGTGGATACGGGGGCCGAACATTAAGTAGTGGCTAAGCCAGTGGCTCCTTTGTCTTCCCGATCTGCCACCATTGTTGGCACCACTGGAACTAGAACAAGACCTTTCCTGCAGAACCGTGCCTGCGAATTGGGGGGACGGAAAATAACGCATCAGTTCCTGTACATACCTGAATGCCCAGTTCCCCTTTTGGGCCGAGACATGCTTGCTAAGCTCCAAGCGCAGGTATCCTTTGTCGAAGGAGGAAAAATGGAGATGACTGTGAACTCGGAATCTGCTGGCCTGATGGTGCTGACTGTCCCCCGAGAAGAAGAATGGCGGTTCTATAGTCCACCTTCATCCAAGGCAGCTAGCCCCCATATACTGTCACAACGCCGCCCTGGTGGTTAGGGGTGGCCAAGGCAGGTCGGACATAAATAAAAGTAAAGTTGGGTTTGGTATGTGTTTCTTTCTAGGGCCCAGGGTTGTATAGCCCTGGTAGCGTCCTGAATACCAAAAATACCCAAAGAACAAAAGGTCATCGAGTGTAGGGAAAAATAAGGCTTTATTTCCCTCGTTTGCACAAAGGTTCAAAGGATCGGCTTCAAACACCAACAGAAATATCCTTACATCAGGGTAGAAAAATAACAACTCATGTTCAAAAGAAAAACTGTTCTCTTCACAGAAAAAGGTTACAAAACAAGCATTCCTATTTACACCGGTTTTAAAGCTCACTGGTTGTACAAGCATTCCACGCTGCCCGTAATACAATAGCTGCAATCCATTTCTTCTTCTGACAAGGACTCTACCTCTTCCACTTGCATCGGCTCCTCCTGCAATGTGTCTAGGATAGAGTCAACAGTTCCCGGCAAGCTATAGTCAGGTTTCTCCCTCAAATGCTGAATGACCTCCCAGTGTCTAGAGTTTAGCGTGGGGCGTCGGCCATGAGCATTTTTACAATGTGAACATCTCTCTTTCTTCCAAGGACTTCCATGCACTTCATGCAAAGTAGGTTTACTTAAAAGTTTCTTATTCAATAAAAACTTTTCATACCTTTTCTCTTGCGAGGTGGGACATGTACAGGGAGCTTCTGTTTCTTGTCCTTTCCATGCGCTAACCCTCTGTGGGCTATCTTCAATACAGTATGGGTTACCTTGTAACTCCTGCTTCTTCCTCTGTGACGAGGCTTGTGGCCTACTCCTGGTAATATTCTGCCTTGATTCAGGAATATGGCTTGGGTTCTGCCTACAGCATTCACAATGCAGCTTCCGTGTACCTGAATCTCCTGGACCCTTCTGGATTCTTTGGCCTTTCGGGTTCCTTTGGCCTGTACCTCTTTCCTGCACTCCAGCAGTGTCTGTAGCTTCTGCAGTTTCTCCAGCTCCTGCAGTTTCTGCCACTCCTGCAGCTTCTGCCGCTCCTCCGGCTTCTGAAGGCTCCGCAACCTTTCTGCTGCCTTCCTTGCTGCTCCTGGCTTTACCGCTACTTCTGCCTTTCCAGTCCTGCTGTGACTGTGCTCGTGCTTGTGCTTTCCAGTCCTGAAGTGTCTGTGCCTCTTGCGGTACCTCTGCCCCTCTCCAGTCTTCCTGACTTCCTTTAAAAGGAGTTCCTCTCTTCCTGGATTGGAGGCTGGCTGGCTTTCGGTTACACCCTGTAGGGCGTGGATCCTCAGTCTTCCAGAGGTCCCTCTTGCTCCCCCTATCAGGCTCCTGCGAATAATGCAGCTTGTGCATGCCTTTTTTCAGGTTTAAAACATTTTTTCCTAAGCCCTGCTGGTCTGCTGCATCACAATACCCACCAACATCTTAGCTCCGCCTGGAGTGTGGGCGGAGGATAATCCTCCTGGCCTAGCAAAGAATATAGCTCCTGTGCTTGTCACCCTTAAACCAGGAGCAGAACCAGTGCATGTGCGACAATATCCTCTCCCACGACCAGCAATCGAAGGCATCCAAGGTCACCTAAAGAAATTACTACAGTATGGACTCCTCAGAGAATGACTACTGCCCAGTGCAGGATTTGCGACGAGTGAACAATGCAGTTGAAACCATACATCCAGTAGTACCAAATCCCTATACCCTCCTGGGACTGATTCCATCAGAAGCTACTCATTTCACCGTTCTGGATTTAAAAGATGCCTTTTTCTGTATCCGCCTGGCATCTGCCAGCCAACTCTTGTTCGCGTTTGAATGGGAGAACCCTACTACAGGAAGACGGGGCCAAATCACTTGGACTCGCTTGCCTCAAGGATTCAAGAATTCACCCACCATCTTCAGTGCAGCTCTCAACCAAGATCTTTCAAACTACTCTGTGACTCCAGGAAGAAGAATCTTACTTCAGTATGTAGATGATCTGCTTATAGCCACCAACTCCAAGATTGAATGTGTGCAAGCTACCAGTGATCTCTTGCACCTCCTGAATGAAGCCGGATACAAGGTCTCAAGAGCCAAAGCGCAGTTGTGCCAAACAGAAGTGAAATACCTAGGGTTCCATCTGTCCAGAGGAATCTGGAAATTTGGACTTGAGCGAAAGGAAGCAGTATGCCGCATCCCAACCCCCACCACCAGAAAGCAGGTGCGGGCCTTCTTGGGAGCTGCAGGCTATTGCCGGATATGGATACCCAATTTTGCACTCTTGGCAAAACCCTTGTACCAAGCCACGAAGGGAGTGGAACGATCACCCATGGAATGGGGCCCAGAACAGGATAAAGCGTTCAAATCACTGAAAACAGCATTAATGTCATCACCAGCCTTGGGCCTACCAGATGTACAGAAGCCATTTCGTCTTTATGTCCATGAGTCATGTGGAAACGTGCTGGGAGTCCTGACTCAGCCCCTCAGATCCTGGCAACGACCTGTAGCCTATCTATCAAAACAATTGGACCCTGTTGCAAAAGGATGGCCACCTTGCCTAAGAGCCGTAGCAGCCACAGCCCTTTTAGTGAGCGAAGCTGACAAGCTCACTTTGGGACAGAATCTTCAAGTCACTGTACCGCATTCTGTTTTAACCCTAATGGAACACAAAGGGAACTACTGGTTCACCAATGCACGAATGTTGAAATATCAAAGTATGCTGTGTGAAAATCCCCGACTAAAATTGAGTGTCAGTCAAACCTTGAACCCTGCTACTCTACTACTGCCGACCAGTCCAGGCCCTCCTGACCATGATTGCCTAGAATTAATGGACACTGTATACTCAAGCCGCCCAGACCTAACGGATATCCCCTTGAACAACCCAGAAAGAACTTTCTTCGTGGATGGAAGCAGTCTTGTAATTAATGGACAACGATGTGCCGGTTATGTAGTGGTGACCCTGGACATGGTAATAGAATCATCAGCTCTGGCCCCAGGAACTTCTGCGCAGAAGGCCGAATTAATAGCCCTCACTCGAGCACTGAGAATAGGGACTGGGATCCGTCTGAATATATACACAGATTCCAAATATGCCTTTTCAACATTACATGCCCATGGAGCTTTGTACAAAGAACGCGGATTGATAACCTCAGGAGGCAAGTCCATCAAGTATTGCCCAGAAATATTGACTTTATTGGAAGCAGTATGGGCCCCCAGACAAGTTGCTGTAATGCACTGCCGAGGTCACCAGACTGGAGATGGAGAAGTATCCCAAGGGAACAGACTTGCCGATGCCTCAGCCCGAGAAGCAGCAATCGATGGAAAAATCTCTACCCCCAGTATTACAGTTCAAGCAGCCATATTTCCAGTACCTCTCAGTGCTTGGACACCACAATATACCCTGAATGAGTTGGACTACTATTGTCAGAATGAGGGGGGGCAGCTATCAGAGACTGGATGGATAGTGTTACCACCACCCGAGGGAGGCTCACCCCCTGGTATGACTGTGATCCCTGAAGCCCTGGGTCCAGCCTTTGTCCACGCCTTTCATCAAGCTACACACTATGGAAAAACTGCAATGGAAAAAGCTCTGAAACCGTATTTCTGTATCTCATTAGTGGGACCCTTAACTGCCTCAATAGCCCGAAAATGTGTAATCTGTGCAAAGAATAATGCCTGATAGGGTCCTGTCCCACCTCCAAGAGTTCAATCAGTGGGAGTTACCCCCATGGGAAATATCCAAATAGACTTTGCAGAAATGCCACGAGCAAATGGATATCACTACCTACTGGTTCTAGTTTGTACCTTCTCTGGGTGGGTGGAGGCTTTCCCCACCAGAACTGAAAAGGCCAGAGAAGTCACTAAGGCTCTGCTCCATGAAATCATTCCTCGGTTTGGAATACCCTTGACCATAGGGTCAGACAATGGGCCCTCCTTTGTGTCACAAGTAACTCAGCAGCTAGCCCGTGCTTTACAAATACAGTGGAAGTTACATACAGCTTATAGACCCCAGAGTTCAGGGAAAGTAGAGAGAATGAACCGAACCCTGAAGTCCCAGTTGTCCAAGCTCTGTCAGGAAGCTCACCTGAAGTGGCCCCAAGCTCTCCCCATAGCCCTTCTCAGAGTACTTCAGCCCCCACTAAGTCATTAGGAGTTTCTCCATTTGAGGTTTTGTATGGGAGACCCCTGCCCATAGTTCAGGGAATAAGGGGGGATATGAATCAGATTGGATTGGAAATCACTAGACAAGAATTGTTGGCTCTAAGTTCTGTCTTGCAGGATCTCCATACCTGGGTGCAAGACCAGTTGCCTATCAATCTGACAGAGCCACTGCATCCTTTCAAGCCTGGGGCCTCGGTATGGGTTAAAGAGTGGAAGAAGACACCGTTGGCACCTCATTGGAAAGGACCATATGTTGTTCTACTGTCAACACCCACAGCAGTTAAAGTGGCAGAAATTGACTCCTGGATCCACCACAGTCGAGTGAAGCCAGCAGCAGTTCCTGAAGGTCGTCCTTGGATTTGGACCACGGATCCTGCATCACCATTGCGACTTACACTGCGAAGAAAACAATCATCCTCGTGAAGATTTGAAAACCTGCTCCTGGAAGTTGGAAGAAGTTTTCAAGCTCTGAATTATCAACATCTCAGTTTATCCATCATCAGAGACTATGATCATGATGATTACCTACTACTGTTTCATTTTTGCAGTAACCCTGGGACCCCTTGCAACAACTTTTGCCCTGCCCCCTTGCGCAGCTTGTATAACCACTACCCGAACTGGGATGAGAATCACCCAGCCTTTACTTTATCACTCTTACTACACTTGCACCGGTAAAGTCAGTCAATGCATGTATAATGGTACAGAACTGAATGTCTGCACAAATGGAAAGACTCATACTTGTTTTAGACCCCGACAGAATCCTTCTTACTATGTCCTGGAACTACGATGGAATGATGAAGATGCAGCCCTCATAAATGCTACCACTCAACTCTCTGATCCCACCCGGCCTGCACCCCTGTATTTTGATGCTTGTGATCTGATAAATAGAAATGACTATTATAGGTGTGGGTCGTGGGAACAAGCTTACTACTATGATGACAAGTATATGTGTCCCGAAGGTGCATACAGATGGGGAATATGTACCAGGATACATTCCCCATCCACTTATGGTAAGCCATCAAAAGATGACTATTTCTGCCCAAAATGGGGTTGTGTGTACTATGCTACCTGGTCTGGTAGTCCTACTGGACAAACTAGAGATAATCGCAAGGCTACTTTAGAAAGATTACCCCTACTAGAACCTAAGAAGTGCAAGAAAGGTGCCTGTAATCCTCTACGGCTTCTCATCTTCGACCCGAGCCAGTGGAAGCAGGGATTACGATTTGGCCTACGTATTGCAGGAAGTGGAACTGACCCTGGAACTATTGTATATATCCAGCTTAATACATCATACCTTTTATGAGGCCATGAAGGCAGAGTTTGTAGTTCCCCACGCTTCCCAAAATTTGTTCATTGAACTAGCTGGAGCTGTAGCATCCAGTCTCAATGGCTCTGACTGTCTTTTCTGTGGGGGAACTCAGATGGGAGACCAGTGGCCTTGGGAGGCGCAAGAATTGAACTATTCTGTACCCTATAACCAAACTGATCTACATAAAGCTACCAGCAAATGGGTCCTAGCTAGCCCCATTGTTGGAAACCTATGTTTGCTCGAGCTGGACCACAATTGACTATGTTAGTGGGGCAATTGGTCTGTTTGAACCAGACGTACTATAATGCTACTACCAAAAAGACATCCTGGTGGTCAGGAATCAATGCCCCGGAACCCTCCAATCCTCTGATTATCTTTCCTAACCTTGCCAGGTTATGGACAAATATGGCTTCTCACAATAACTGGCAAGCTCCACCTGGACTATACTAGACCTGCGGAACTTGAGCATATGCTAGACTCCCTGCCAACTGGGGAGGTGCATGTGTTTTGGGGACCATAAGACCTTCTTTCTTTCTCTTGCCCATTTCACACGGGGAACAACTGGGATTTCCCATATATGAGTCGACAGAAGCGAGAGGTCCTGAAGATAGGCCAATGGGACAAATAGGATGCGACATCTGAAGAATGGCCACCGGAGAGAATTGTTTCCTACTATGGACCTGCCACCTGGGCACAAGATGGCTCTTGGGGTTACCACACCCCTGTGTATATGTTAAATCATATTATACGTTTGCAAGCTGTTGTAGAAATAATAACTAATGAAACTAGTAGAGCACTAACCCTGTTAGCTAAACAAGCCACGCAGATGCGTACAGCCATATATCAGAATCGCTTAGCATTAGATTATTTACTTGCCGCTGAAGGAGGGGTATGTGGAAAGCTGAATTTAACTAACTGTTGTTTGCAAATCGATAATGAAGGACAGGTTGTAGAAGATATAGCCAATCACATGAGAAAACAAACCTATGTACCAGTCCAGACCTGGCATGGCTTGCAACTCGATGGATGGTTTGGCTCTCTGTTTTCAGAAATGGGCGGCCAGAAAACACTTGTGTTCATTGTCCTATTCATATTGGCTATCTGCTTGTTTCTCCCATGTTTCCTACCCTTATGCTTGCGTATGCTGAACTCAACCATTGATAGTATTGTTGAACTTAAAGCAGCTACAAAAGTATTAGCTATGTGGCAATATTCCCTTGTACCCCAACATGATGCTGATGACCACGTATAATGTATGATTTGATTCTCACCCTTTCTCACCTGCGGGTGGGAATAATCAAAGGGGGGAATGTGGCAGGCTATGGCCTAGAATAGCCTGTACATGTATGAGAGGCCTGAAAGCTAGGCCTGAGTCCCAGCCCCCACCTGAGAATAGTAATGCTGAGAAAAAACAAAATCAGTAAAAGTTAGAGAAACTGCTTTAAACTGCTTTTTAATAAGGTTGTATAAATCTTTTGTTGAATTCTTCTATGCTGATGACAGACATGTTCCAGTACTCTATATTCACACGTTTTCTAAGCTAGCAGTGACCTTGTAGGAGAAATGTATCAAAGTCTAAGAACTGTGCCTTTGTTAGAGAATTCTGAGAAGGGAACAGAGTGCTAGGCCCAGAGATAGATCCCAATTGGATGGGTGCAAGGGTCAGTAGGACCAATAGAAAGTTTGCCTGTATTAAACTGAAGGTGTTGTTTTACTGGACTCCATTGCTCAGACCATTTTGAATGTGACAATTGCCTGAGACTTGTACACAATAAATTGGCTTGGATCTTCAAACTGACTCCTGGTTTTATTCATTGCGTGCACTTCGCTGTGTGGCAGGCTATGGCAAATATGAAAAGCCTGTAAGTTAGGCCTGGATCCCAACCACCATTATAGCTAGAAAAGAACCAAAAATCTGTGAAAAATGAGATAACTGTTTTAAACTGCTTAATAAGAAGTTTTACATGAATTCATAAGTCTTTCATTATTCTCTTGTGTGCAAAAGAAAGAAATGTTTCAATACATGCATTCCTGGAGCTAGGGATAACCTTGCAGTAGAGAAGTATCAAACCTAGAAACTGCACCATTGTTAGAACAGTCCTAAAGGAGGGGGCTGGTTGCTAGGCCCCAGAGGGATTTCTAATTGGACAGGTGCAGGGGGCGTTGGAGCCAATAGGAAGTTTGCATGTATCAAGCTAGAACCAATAGAAAGTTCTCATGTATCAAACAGAAGAAAAGGGTATAAATGAGTATGTCTCTGTAAAAACTTTGCTCAGTTCCTTTTGAAGCTTTGACTGACTGGGCCTGTGCACAATAAATTGGCTTGGATCTTTGAACAGACTCCTGGTTTTATTTATTGCATGCTTATCAGCTGCTACAGCTGCAACACCACAAACTATTCCTTTCTCAAAATATACTCCACTACTTCACCACCATCTTGCTAACTGCCTCACCCCAAAAAACTACCATACCATAACTGCCCCTCCATCCAACAAACTGCCCTGCCAACCCACACAGTGCTCCATCCCTAAAAACATTCCCTTGCAACTGCCCTACTACCCCTGTGGTAGGCGAAGGCCTATGATCCATGCTGCTTGAACTAAACAGACAGGCCTAAGCAGCTTGACCTGTAAATGAAGCCTGTGGTTAGGCCCAGAGGAATGAAAACCCCCCTGAATGCTGCCTCCATAGAATCGAAACTTAACTAAGCATAACCAAGCATAGCTAAGCAGAATCGAAACTTAGAAAAGATAGAAAAACTGCTTTAATTGGTACTGATAAGAATGTGAGAAGCTTCTATGAAATTAATTAACTCTGTTGAAAGAAAGGTTACAGTGCCCTGCTTTCACACATAGTCCAGCTAGCTAGTGACCTTGGAGAAGAGATGTATCAAGAGCCAAAGAACTGACCATTGTAATGAGGACTGTAAGGGGGGGAAACAGGTGCTGAGCCCAGACAAAGGTCCGCATTGGATAGCTACGCAACGGCACCGGGACCAATAGATGGGGCAAAAGGGGTTACTGGGACCAATGAAAAGTTTGCCTATGTTCAGAATGGAGAAGAAAGGTATAAAAGTTGTTGTTTTGCTAGAAACCATTGCTCAGCCATTTTGAATGTGATTCTGCTTGAGTCTTGTGCACAATAAATGATTTGGACCTTCTGAACAGAATCCTGGTATTATTGGATTGTTTGCGCTCTGCCGCTACATATTCTTGGTGCGTTGACCGGGAACGTGTGGTGAGTAGAGGGTATATGAGCTGATATACCACGACTTTCCGCCTCTATAGGTTTGGTCCTGCTGGGCTCGTGCCCTCCCGACATCGGCTCGGCTCCCAGGCGCCACCGGTCCCGTTGTATCGGAGGGAGCTGGGCCAGGCCTCGGCGGGTGCCGGACCCAGTCGGAGCCAACACCTCAAACCCGTGAGGGTAGTCCGAGGTCCAACTCATGCGCTTGCTCGGGGACGGGGACCGGATCCGGTGAGTACAGTGTTTGGAATGTCTAGACAGATGAGTCAGAACTGCAGTTTGGAATTTGGAACTTGGAACTTGTAACTTGTAAATTTTGGTAAGAGAGCTTGATCACCTCTCAAGACGGTCCAATTAACCTTGCATAGTGTATCGCGGGGTGAACCCACTGTCTTCTTGAAATAGATTTGGTATAGCCTAGTCAGAAGAGACAGGCTTGGGCTTTTGGGAAATGCTAGCATGTTTGTCGTTGGGCGTTTGTCTATGTGTCTTTGTTTTTTGGTATTTGTTGAAACCACGAGTTTCCCTTCTAGTATAATGTAAGATTATATTCGGTTGGGTAATTTATGAAAATTTACCGCTTATGAAATAGTATTAAGAAAAGAGGGAAAGAAGATGCAAACGCCTAGAGTCACTGTAAAATCAAGAACATGTCTCACTCATTCAGCCTTCCTACAGCACAGCGTGAGACTGACAAGGGGCGTGTCTGTGCAGAGGTGCTTTTTAACCCTATGAAGGCATGTTTTCAACGTTCTGCTGCTGGGCTAATTGGAGCTTATTTTAGGACAATTATACCTGTTTTTATTTACTTTGTTTTAATAGTGATGTTCATTCTACTATGGTCATGTATTATATACCATTTGATAGGAATATTTAGTCAGAATTTTAGTTTTGAAGGTTGTATTAACCTCATCGGAGCTCCGTAAACTGTTTTTAGTTATATTCTCTGCTCTGTCTGTATTTTTACGTCAACTGCTCCTGTTATATTATTGTTACCTTTCAGAACTATCCAGGAGGTGAAGGGTCTAGTTCAGTTTTAGTGCGCAGGGTGAGATTACTTACTCTGGTCAGATAGGCTGCTAGGTATCATACATTTGGGCCGGGAATGTGCGAGCAGGGGATGGTATGCAAGTGAATATACCACGACTTCTCGCATCAAAGGTTTGGTCCGGTTGGAATCATGTCTGTCCGACCGCAGGGGCACTTCTCAGGCGCCGCCGATCCCTTTGTATCGGAGAGGGTTCTGCCCTGCCTCGGCAGGCCACTGGGTTCAGCTGACCAACACCTCAGAACCCGAGGGGAGTCCAGGGTCCAACCCAAGAACTGGTTTGGTATCAGGAACTGTATCCGGTGAGTAGATATTTTCTTGTTTAAAAGTCAGTGCAGCCTGGGGAAAAAGTCTTGCATGAGTATGCGCAAGACTGATTTGGTATAGACTAACTGGGAAAATCTCGTATGAGTATGCGCGAGACAAGAGAGCCCGATCACCTCTCATAAGGGCGGTCCTAGTACGCTCAGCATAAGTGAAAGCGGAAGCCAAAGCCATCGACCCTTCTTGTTTGAAATAGTCAGTTAGTCAGAAAAACCTGGGCACTTGAAAAATGATTTCTTGTTAAAATATGATTGCTTGTGTGATTGAGAGGTCTTGAAATACAGGCCGAGCGAGAGCGGACTCCTGAATAGTGCAGTTCCTGGCCAGGCGACTGCGCCCAGGTCGCGAAAAGGAGGAAGCGTTTGGTGTTTGTCTGTCCTTACTGTGTATCTGATTTTTGTTATCTGTTGAAACCGCGAGTTTCCCTTCTGGTATAAATGTGAGATTATTCTGTTGGGTAATTTGTGGAACAGTTTACCGATTAAGAAATAGTATTAAGCAGAAAAGAAGACAGAAGGAAACAAACTCAGTTGTCACTTTTTCAGTAAAGAAGCTGTCTCATGCATTCCAGTTTTTTTCCTTTCGCACAGCATGAAACTGGCTAGCGGAGAGAAGGGGCGTGTCTGGAGAAAGGAATGTGCAGTGTCTTATTAACCCTGTGAAGAATTAATCTCAACACTTTGCAGCTGGGTTAATTTGTGCTTATTTCAGGAAAATTGTACCTGTTTTATTCAATATGTTTTAATATTTATTTATTTATTTAACATGTTTTGTATACCGCCTTTTCCTTCAATCAAAGCGGTTCACAATACAGTACAGAGTCATACAAAGGCAGGGAAGACATGCACCACCTTATCATTACATCAAAGTGGTTGGAAATAAGATTACAAAACATAGGGAATGACAATACATGTAGTACAATACAATAACATACATAGTCATACCTTCAAACAGAATAACCAACTATATAGCAGGAGCAGATGATTCTTTTGTCTCTCACTGTCCAGCGCCCTGCAGGTCCGCGCCTAAGGGCCGCGCCCAAGGGCCCTCTGGCGAGGCCCTCAGGCGCGGGCCCGCAAGGCGCGGGTCGCGCCCCCCGCAGTGGCGGTTTAAACAGTTCTACACTCGCGATCCCGGTAGCAGGGGGAGGGAGCATTCACAGACATCTGCTTTTCAATGGCTTCTGCGCTCCTGAGACTGTGCGCGCCCCCGCATTGGCGGTTTAATCAGTTCTACACTCGCGATCCCGGTAGCAGGGGGAGGGAGCATTCACAGACATCTGCTTTCAATGGCTTCTGCTCTCCTGATACTGTGATGTTCCTTCTGCTATGGTCATGTATTATATATCATTTAATAAGAATGTTTAGTCAGGATTGTGGATCCCGACAGTTTGGGGCTTAGCCTGGAAAGGGTTAAGTTCTTATTAACCCCGTTCGAGTTCCTTAGCTGTTCTTGTAACGGACCAAGTGAGAAGAATTTCTGTAGGGCTATAGGTATAATGCATTTGTGGGCTTAGCCTTGTTTTGTGTTATTTATGTTCAAATCTTCAAGTAAGCACTGTAATGGTTTAAATAGGAAATGATAGAAAAATTCAGGAAACTGCTTTTGTTTTCCCTTTGTCCTACGAAGTAGAGGTTAAGAACCCTGACAGGACTATGAAGCATCCCGAGCCAGTAGTACCAGATCGCGACTTGAAAGTGATTTAAATCCTGAGTGAATAAGGAGTTCATTGTGCTTGAATTCTAGTTCCTGATATACTGCGGCAAGCACCTCATAGAAGACATACTTATTGTTAATAAAAATAAAATAGGAAGAAAAAAAGGTGTATATGTATTGTAGATATCCACCCACTTTATGAAAAAAGTATTCGGAATGTCTTTTGAATATCTGCTTCCTAAAATTGTAAGATTTAAAGTAATTTCTTTTGCAGAGACATGCTGATTACGGCTGGCAGTTAGTTTTCATGCCAAGTAATTTTATTCCAGTCATACGTAACAGATATGTGGCCATCATGTTAGGAGCTATAGTTCTTTCTGTTGGGATTGTTGTTATAACATGTTGCAAAATAATAGTTTTATATTTTAAGGACTTTATCTAAATTGTACTTATTTAGAATGAGCACACATCCATTATGCTTAGTCCACAAGAAAATGCAGCCTGACTTGTATGGGGGGGGGGGGGGGGGGACAGAGTCCACGCAGATTTAGTTGAAATGTATGATTAGGAATTTTAGCAAGGACTTTGCTGAAGACTACAGACTTAAAATGTCTCTGTCCCTATAAGAAATGCTCTGTGGAAGGGGGTGGCCAGTGTTAGCTACTTCATGGCCCCGTAGTTTCCTGTGTTCATCAGATTATACAGAGAATGTTCCCTGATCAGTTCCCCTACATAGACTCCTGGTCAAATGTTTGAGAAAACAAAAAACAAGCCCTCCTGGATAGAGCGTTGCTATAAGAAACAGTGTAGGAGATTAGTAGCAAACACAAGGGAGGGGGGCCCGGAAGACTGGAAAAAAAAAAACTGCCCGTTTATTATCTTTATAGGCCAGTTCCCTCAGCTCTGCCACCACCCCGGGCAGAGCCTGGGGCAGGGTGGGGGGGACACCTCCCTGCAAATGTACCCCAAGTAGTTCACCAGCCACCTCCGCAGCAGAAGGACGTACACCCCCTCTTGACCGAAAGCCCCGGCACAGTTTAAAGTACTCAGAGAAGGCCACAGTCCACCGATGACACTACAAGCAGGGATTCATTTGCCAGTTCAGGGTCACTCACAGCCAGCGCCCGAGAACATGAAGTGGAACCCAAACAGTCCCGATTGCTGTATGCCTTCAGAAGTACAACTACCAGTAAAAGGGAGGGTAACGTTATCCCATTGCACTAGGTCCAGGGCCAGCTTTGCACTAACCAGCTGACCAGCTTTGTTTCTGCCACTGATTTGCTGAATGAAAGCTGCATTATGCCTCCTACACTGAGGAACCTTAGGATTTGATTGAACTAATGAACAGTATTATGCAGACCCATCAGCCTTGATGGCCCCAAGTGGGATCCAAATAGCGCAGGCAGCCCTCACTATATACCCCATGCGAATTTGCATTTTTGTCAGTCAGTCCCAGAGAGATATAAAACAGAAATTGCAGAAACTGGATGGATTTGCGGGCATGAATACAGCACAGTTAATGGAAGTTGTTCAGAAAGTTTGTGAATTGTGGAAATAAATGTGACAGAGAAAGTGAATGTAAGATAAAGAAGAAAACAGATCTTCTTGCTGATACTTTAGTTGAATGATGTGGAGGAGGTTTTCCTAATCGAAGGAGCAGAGGAAATGAAAGGGGTCGTGAAAATGATCGACCCCCACTGGGTGTGAATCAGTGCGCCCATTGCAGAGAAAAAGGACACTAGAGAAGTGAATGCCCGTATCTTGACTCCACCCCCAAGAGGGGAGGAGGGAGTACTTGATTTTAGAAAGAATAAACCGAGCACAGTGTTCCAGCAAGAGAGGGAAGCAGCTATAAGAGTGAGTGGCAGCCGAAGAGGGCTACAGCATGGATGAAGACTAGGCCAGACCGGACTCCAAGTTTCCCTGGGTCCCCAGGAGCCTATGGTCAGTCTGAAAATAGGGGACCAATATATGGACTTTATGGGGGATACAGGAGCAGAATACTAAAGCCAGTAGCCCCTTTGTTTTCTCGATGCATCACCATTGTCAGAGCTACTGGGGTTAAGGCCACAAAGCCTCTCCTGCAGAACCGCATGTGTGAACTAGGGGGACAGAAAATAACGCACCAGTTCCTGTATATGCCTGAGTGCCCTATTCCACTTCTGGGCCGAGATCTGCTTGCTAAGCTCCAGGCACAAATATCCTTTGCTGAAGGGGGAGACATGCAAATGACTGTGAACCCAAAGCCTGCTGGATTGATGGTGCTGACTGTTCCTCGAGAAGAAGAGTAGCGGTTCTATAGTGCATCTCCAATCAAGCCAGCTAGTTCCTGTATACCTACCAACCTTATAGCCCCACCTGGAGTATGGGCAGAAGATAATCCACCTGACCTAGCGAAGAACATAGCCCCTGTCATTGTCACCCTCAAGCCAGGAGCGGAACCAGTGCATGTGAAGCAGTATCCTTTTCCCCAACCAGCTAATGAAACTATTGAAGTATGGACTTCTCAAGGAGTGCCAGTCACCTTGGAATACCCCCCTTCTCCCAGTTAAGAAACCTGGGACAGGGGATTACCGCCCAGTACAAGGTCTGAGGTGAGTGAATGATGCAGCTGAAACTATACACCCAGTGGTACCAAATCCTTATATTCTCTTGGGACTGATCCCCGCTGAGACTACTCATTTTACCGTCCTGGACCTGAAAGATGCCTTTTTCTGTGTACGCCTAGCCCCCACCAGTCAACTTTTGTTTGCTTTTGAATGGCAAGACCCCACAAAAGGAAGACGGGGCCAACTCACTTGGACTAGATTACTTCAAGGATTCAAGAATTCACCTACTCTCTTCAGTGCTATTTTAAATCAGGATTTTTCAAGCTACTATGTGAACCCAGGAGAAAGGGTTCTTCTCCAGTATGTGGACAACTTGCTCATAGCCACCAGCTCAGAAAGTGAATGTCTACAAGCCACCAGTGAACTCTTGCACCTTTTTAATGAGGCTGGATACAAAGTCTCAAGAGCCAAGGCACAATTATGTCAAACAAGTTAAATACCTAGGATTCCAGTTGTCCAGCAGAATTAGACGCCTGGGACCAGAACGCAAAGAAGCTGTATGCAGTATTCCTACTCCAACCACCAGGAGGCAAGTGAGAGCCTTCTTGGGTGCCGCAGAGTACTGTCGTATATGGATCCCCAATTTTGCGCTGCTAGCAAAACCATTGTATCAAGCTGCCAAAGAAATGGAAAAGTCTCCATTGGAATGGGGACTTGAACAGGATGCAGCCTTTTGATCTTTGAAAACCGCTCTAATGTTATCACCAGCTCTGGGTCTACCAGATGTCCAGAAAACCTTTCAGTCTCTATGTTCATGAGTCACAAGGAAATGTTCTAGGAGTATTGACTCAATCTCATTGGATCTTGGCAACAACCAGTAGCCTATCTGTCAAAACAATCGGATGTAATTGCAAAAGGCTGGCCCCCTTGTTTGAGAGCTGTTGCAGCTACAGCCCTCCTAGTGAGCAATCTTCAAGTTACTGTACCACATTCTGTTCTAACCATTATGAAACACAAAGGAAACTTCTAGCTAATTCATGAATGTTGAAGTATCAGAGTATGCTGTGTGAAAACCCCCAGATACAATTGAAGGTCAGTCAAGCTCTGAATCCTGCTACATTGTTACCAGTTGGTCTTGACCCCCCTGATCATGACTGTTTAGAAACTATGGACACTATATTCTCAAGTCACCCTGATTTGACTGATGTTCCTTTGGAGAACCCTGGACGGACTTTCTTTGTAGATGGAAGCAGTCTTGTCATCATTAATGGACATTGTTGTGCCAGATATGCAGTGGTGACCCTTGATCTGGTAGTTAAGTCCTCAGCCCTGGCCCCAGGAACGTCAGCACAGAAAGCTGAACTGATAGCTCTTACTAGAGCACTGACAATAGGAAAAGGGGCTCTGTCTAAATGTGTACCCAGATTCCAAGTATGCCCTTACAACCTTGCATGCACATGGGGCCCTGTACAAAGAATGAGGGTGGATAACCTCAGGAAGCAAGTCCATTAAGTATGGCCCCGAGATATTGACATTATCAGATGCATACTGCTTACAGATTTCAGAATTTAGGAAAAGTAGAATGTATGAATAGAACCCTGAAATCTCAGTTGTCCGAACTTTGCCAAGAGGTTCACCTGAAGTGGCCCCAGGTTCTTCCTATAGCCCTTCTTAGGATAAACTTAGCCCCTGCTAAGT
Source organism: Ichthyophis bannanicus (assembly GCA_033557465.1). Lineage (NCBI taxonomy): Eukaryota > Metazoa > Chordata > Amphibia > Gymnophiona > Ichthyophiidae > Ichthyophis > Ichthyophis bannanicus. Next base: position 226,679,453 of record CM066031.1, read on the forward strand.
CTTTAGGAGTTTCCCCTTTTGAGATTCTGTATGGGCGACCCCCGCCTATTGTATAGGAAATAAAGGGAGATATGGAACAGATTAGATCTGAAATTACTAGACAAGAACTATTGGTTTTAAGTTCTGTTTTGCAGAGTCTTCATATGTGGGTACAAGACCAGCTGCTCATCCATCTAACAGAACCCCTGCATCCTCTCAAGCCTGGAGTCTCGGTGTGGATCAAAAAGTGGAGAAAGACACCGTTGACACCGCATTGGAAGGGACCTTATGTTGTCATCTTGTTAACCCCAACAGCAGTTAAAGTTGCAGAACTCGAACCCTGGATTCATCACAGTTGAATAAAGTCAGTAGCCATTGATAGCAATGTAGAAAGGAAGGCAGCTACAAAGATATTAGCTATGTGGCAATATTACCCTATACCCCACGATGATGCTATTATACCTGTATAATGTGTTAATTGACTAATGAGTGATTTAATTCTCACCCTTTCTCACTAGCGGTTGAGAATAATCAAAGGGGGGAATGTGGCAGACTATGGCCTAGAGTAGTCTGCAAATATGAAAGGCCTGTAAGTTAGGCCTGGATCCCAACCCCCATTATAGCTAGAAAAGAACCAAAAATCTGTGAAAAATGAGATAACTGTTTTAAACTGCTTAATAAGAAGTTTTACATAAATTCATAAGTCTTTCATTATTCTCTTGTGTGCAAAAGAAAGAAATGTTTCAATACATGCATTCCTGGAGCTAGGGATAACCTTGCAATAGAGAAGTATCAAACCTAGAAACTGCACCATTGTTAGAACAGTCCTAAAGGAGGGGGCTGGTTGCTAGGCCCCAGAGGGATTTCTAATTGGACAGGGGCAGGGGGCGTTGGAGCCAATAGGACGTTTGCATGTATCAAGCTAGAACCAATAGAAAGTTCTCATGTATCAAACAGAAGGAAAGGGTATAAATGAGTATGTCTCTGTAAAACCTTTGCTCAGTTCCTTTTGAAGCTTTGACTGACTGGGCCTGTGCACAATAAATTGGCTTGGATCTTTGAACAGACTCCTGGTTTTATTTATTGCATGCTTATCAGCTGCTACAGCTGCAACACCACAAACTACTCCTATCTCAAAAATATACTCCACTACTTCCCCACCATCTTGCTAACTGCCTCACCCCAAAAAACTACCATACCATAACTGCCCCTCCATCCAACAAACTGCCCTGCCAACCCACACAGTGCTCCATCCCTAAAAACATTCCCTTGCAACTGCCCTACTACCCCTGTGGTAGGCGAAGGCCTATGATCCATGCTGCTTGAACTAAACAGACAGGCCTAAGCAGCTTGACCTGTAAATGAAGCCTGTGGTTAGGCCCAGAGGAATGAAAACCCCCTGAATGCTGCCTCCATAGAATCGAAACTTAACTAAGCATAACCAAGCATAGCTAAGCAGAATCGAAACTTAGAAAAGATAGAAAAACTGCTTTAATTGGTACTGATAAGAATGTGAGAAGCTTCTATGAAATTAATTAACTCTGTTGAAAGAAAGGTTACAGTGCCCTGCTTTCACACATAGTCCAGCTAGCTAGTGACCTTGGAGAAGAGATGTATCAAGAGCCAAAGAACTGACCATTGTAATGAGGACTGTAAGGGGGGGAAACAGGTGCTGAGCCCAGACAAAGGTCCTCATTGGATAGCTACGTAACGGCACCGGGACCAATAGATGGGGCAAAAGGGGTTACTGGGACCAATGAAAAGTTTGCCTATGTTCAGAATGGAGAAGAAAGGTATAAAAGTTGTTGTCTTGCTAGAAACCATTGCTCAGCCATTTTGAATGTGATTCTGCTTGAGTCTTGTGCACAATAAATGATTTGGACCTTCTGAACAGACTCCTGGTATTATTGGATTGTTTGCGCTCTGCCGCTACACCCCCATAAACTGCCCCACCCTTAAAAATATAGCCCCAACTGCCACTACCCCTCAACTGACCCCAACCCTAAAAACATCCCGCAGCTTCCCACCACCTCACCAGCTGCCTCCTGCAACTGCCCCACCATCCTGTAAACTGCACCACTCCCCAAAACTACCCCCTTTGAACCTGCACAATGCACAACTCAAAAACCACACAAACACCCCCCACACACAGGGTTTACAAATAATTCCCTAGCTGTGGTGTACTATATTTTAAATTGTTAGCAAATTTCATTTCTTCGCAGTTATTTTTACTATGAAAGCTACTGACTCTGCTGTAGCAAAGTGCAATCAATGAATAAATCCAGGAGTCAATTGACAGGGTCCAAGCCAGTTTATTGTGCACAGGCCCAGTCAGTCAAAGCTTCAAAAGGAACTGAGCAAAAGTTTTTACAGAGACATAACCATTTATACCTCTTTTTCAGTTTGATACATGAGAACTTTCTATTGGTTCTAACTCGATACATACAAACTTCTCATTGGTTCTACGCTCCCTGCAGCTGTCCAATTAGAAATACCTCCGGGGCCTAGCAACCAGCCCCCTCCCTTAGGATTGTTCTAACAATGGTGCAGTTCTTGATTTTGATACTTCTCTACTGCAAGGTTATCCCTAGCTTCAGGAATGCATGTATTGAAACATTTCTTTCACACACAAGAGAATAATGAAAGACTTATGAATTCATAAAAACTTCTTATTAAGCACTTTAAAACAGTTTTCTCATTTTCCACAGATTTTTGGTTCTTTTCTATAATGGGAGTTAGGATCCAGGCCTAACTTACAGGCCTTTCATAGTAGCAGGCCATGCTAGGCCATAGCCTACCACAACTCAACTATACTACTTTCTTATGGGTTGATATGTTTACTGCAGGCCAGTATCTGTTGCCATGGGCAGCTAGGAACATATCTAAGGTCCAAACTTTATGGGGGGAAGGAGGCTGTGGAATGTGCTCTGTTCTCAGGAGATTAGGATTGATACCTGTCTGACTTTTCTTCAAGAATTTACTGATTTTTACTTTAATGTCTAAAAGCTAGAAGAATGGCAACATGCCCAGGCATTTTTCAGAAATTAAAACTTCTTTCTGCAGTTTTCTAATCCTCCCCCCTTGAAGGTGAGTCTGCCCTTCCTGATTCAATATAAGTAGCAGGAGAGTATGCAGATAGGATCCAGCCAATGGGAAGGTAGTGGGGGCGGGGCATTGTAATGCTGCTCTAGTCACAGGAAGGGAGGAAGTGATCTAGGAAAAGTTCTTCTGCTGTACAAGTTTAGCTTCTGTGTATGGTGGAAGAGAAATGAAGCCGCCACATCCCAAAATATCCCTCAATACATTTCTATAGGAAAAGTAGTTCCAACAGCTGCAGCATTGTACTGATTCACAGTAACAGTGATTACAGAATTTTTCCTGTCAAACACCCCTCTCCTCTCATCTACAGTACCCTCCTCTCCTGATCATAGACACATAGAGAACACATATAACTGTAGCAAGAGCTATGCAAGCAGTGAGGCTGCATAGGGTGCAAGTACAAAAGGGGCATTGGTATCATCATTAGGGATTCCAGGAAACCAAAAGGTGGCATTTTACTTACCAGTTAACGTCCTTTCCTTGAGTCCTACTAGCCAACCTGATGGCTCTTGCCTCAAGGTGGTTGATGGACCACGCCACTTCCCTGCGATTTGTTACCCTGCACCCACTCCCTAACCTTGAGGGTTAAGGAGGGATGGGCCTTTTGTAGTTGTGGGGGCCAAATGATAGTCGGGAACAAGAATATTTATTTTGTAAGGATTTATTTACCCCGCTCCTTGGTGGAATGGAACAGGCGTGAGGATTACCAAAACAGGAACAAAGGAAAAATCCAGGCTTTGCAATACTGTGCTTAAATTATTCTTCACACTGGAGTGCACATTACATCATGTGTCCTTTTACTTTGTATTCACAAACAATCAAGTGAGAAACAATAATGTTCATGTGTTGTAACCAGATTATATTTTAACTTATTTTCCTAGTGCTTCATAAGCTCTTCATTCAGGTACATAAACACTACTCATTTTCATAAGCTTTGCATCCAGGTATTTGAACAGCATACCATTCAGGATAAGGTAGAAAAATGACCATTCAAGCTTTGCTTTAGACAGCTTTGTCAATCAGCCCAATTGAGCAGTCCATTGGCTGATTAATTTCAATCATGGGCAACGGAGCAGGTAAGGGTATTCCTGTCTCAGGACTATTTCCTGCTTGGACTGAGTTTTGTTCAGCAACAGCTCTTTTATCTAAGAACTGTTTAAACTCACTGAGAAGAAGTTCAGCCTGCCTTCTAGCTGGGCTAGACTGAGGATATTCTCCTCCTTTAGGTAAGTGATTATTTACTTCTGGAAAGCAAGTAATGCCGTCTCTGTTTAAACAATCAATGCCTGCAGTGGAGTTACCCCTCCCCCACTTATCTCTGTTTGCAAGTGTTGGGTTAACAAGTTCCTCTGCACAAGATCTGCTTTTAAAGAGTGATTCAAAGGTAGGACCTCCTAAATTATCTTGGCTTAATTCTCTTCTGAACAGTTCAGCTGAATTCTTTATGTCAGCCTGCTTGCTAGAAGCTTGAGCTGTTTGGTGAGAAAAGCTGGGTTTGTTTAAAGAGACTTCAGGCTGTAGCCAACGGCTCTCACACTGCCTGAAACTGTCCTGAGCTTTAAAGTCAGCATTCACTCTTTCTGGCTTCTCATAAAACTTGTCATAGGAATTAAATACAGCAGGTACCTTAAAATGAGGCTTGTCTGAGAATGCCTTGCCACGGTGCCTTTCTCTCCAAGGGTTAACTGTGTCTTCCAGAAACCTAGGCTTTAATCCTGGGTCTCTCAGTGCTTCTAACCTCTGTTGCTCCCAGAAGGTTCTTTCAGGCACTGGGTATCCCTGGTACCTACTTCCTGGTTCTGAATCCCTTTTCCTTGTATTATGGCTGGGCAGTGTTTCTCTTGCTAGGTCAAAGGATCCTGCATCAAAGAGAGCTTCTTGCTTTTCCAACGTCCTTTGCCTTCTCACTCGTGGGCTCAATCCACTTTCACTCCTCATTCCATTCGTCCTACTCTTCATCCTCATTCTACTACTGTCTTCCTTCTCTCTGCTTAACAAGGTGCCCCTGCTCTGGGGAGCCCGCCTCCTACTAGGGCGTGCCCAATCAGCAGCTCTGCTTCTCTCCTCCCCTGAGGTGAGCTGTGTTAGCTGATTAGCTCCCTGCACTTGTGCTGAGAAGGGAAAACCTTGCATTTTCCTGCAATACCTGAACCAACCAGCGGGTCAGTATCAGTTTCCATGGCTTCCAGCCCTGCCACTGTGTCACAGATTCCAATGGCCTTTGGCCATACAGCCTCAGCAATGGGTTCCCCAGTCCAAGAGACTGGCATTTATTTATTTTATTTATTTAACTGGTTTTATATACCGTTTTTCTGCAAGGCAAAACAGTTTACATCGAACAAGAAGGAAAGTTTTTACATGGAACAATTGGAACTATTGTCACGTCCTCCCGCCCGGGCCAGTGGCCGATGAGCAAGAGGGCTCGCCTTAATTGCCCTTCTGAATACTGTCCACAATATGTCTGCCAGCATGGACTGCTGGGATATGTAGTTTCAGCTATTTTTTTGAGCAAGCAGTGTGACCACACGGTTTGTTTGGCAAAAAAACAGAGAAATTTATTTTTCAGGGTTTCCCCCTCGCATCAAATTCGTTGCACTAAGCACAGTAAGGATAATTTCTCCCAAAGGCAAAGGATAAATAAACTTCAACAGGCTTAACTCAAACAGACAGGAATTTCTTCTTCACATTTTCAACTCTTAGCTTCTTTCTGGTAACTACCTTCTAAAGCTAAGGCTGTTGACCATATCAAAGTAACTTAAACTTTCAACAAGTTTCTTTTCTTTCACAGCTTCCCTAGAAAAGAGGTTATACCTGTTTTAAATTTCCAACAAGTTTTTTTTCTTCCACACCATATAGAAACAAGCTACAATGGCTTTCAAACTTCTAGCAAGTTTCTTTCCCTTCTCAGTTCCCAAAAACAAGCTTATAATTGCTTTAAACAAACCACTCCTTCACATGGGCTTGAGCTTAGCACATGTTCAGTTCGTTTGCCTTGCAGTAAGAGCATTGCATTTCTTCAGTATCACTTTCACAGGGGCTTTCACCCAATTCTATTTCCATTTCATGCGTAGACTCACTAGAGCTATCTTCCTCTGGACGGGTATCGTAGGATTTATGATTTACACCCTACAGCAGCTCATCCAGCTTTAGCAGCCAGCATTCCCTCTGATCTGTAGTCACAGGCTTTAAAGACGGAGTTTCTCTCTCCCTTATCAGCCTTTCAATATCTCTCACTGCTGGGTCACGGCAGTCACTGGCACACTTCTTATTTCTGTCTGAAGCTTGCTTTACAGCTTTCTGGCTAACACAGCGTCTGGCACTTTTTCTTAGCTCTCTAACCACTTCTTCAGAAAGAGCTTTGCTAGGAACTTCAGGCAACTTATTCTCTCTACCTCCAGGGCTCAACTGGCTTCCCGAGCTGTTTCCCCACCTGGGAATTGACTCCTCCAGCTTCCTTTCTCTGAGGGACCTTGAGACACGTTTCTGCCTTGAATCCAGGGCTCTCTGCTGCTCAGCTCCCAGCTGCTCCGGACTCTCTTGCTGCGTGCTTTCCTGCAAGTTCTGCCGTGTCTGCTGCTGCCTGCTTTGCTTCTCACCTTCCCCCTTTCTATCAAACACTGAAGCAGTTTTAAACTGGTGCTTCTTAGGCACCACGCCTTTCTCCCTGCACACGTGAGAGCTGTTAGGGCTCAACCTAGCTCTAACGTCATTAAGTGGGCGGGGCTTAGTACTAGCCTCGGAGGCTTGTGGTTACTATGGGAACTCTGTTGATCTCTGCTTTTAAAGGCACAGGTCTCACTTTCTTCCCATTCCATCCCTTCTATACAGCTCTCCTTACCACACTATGTACAGGTAACTTTGATATAGATATTACAGTGTTTACAATGAACAAAAGAACAAAAGTGAACTATTTACAGATGGTATAGAAGCTATGCGGTGAAGCGTTGTGTTTGCCTACTTGCGGGAAAAAGCTGGGTGATGGAGGGTGGGGGGATGGGGGATATTGGCATGGGATGGGGCAGGGAGGGTTGGGGGGGTGAGAGGTGGGAGTGGTGAGGAAGGGCAGGGTATGATCTTGTGAGGGATTTGCGGCAGTGGATGTGTTAAAGTATTCTTCGAAAAGAAAGGTCTTGAGATGTTGTTTGAAGAGGGTGTGGGATTGCAGGGACCGTATGATGGGGGTAGTTTGTTCCAGTTGGTGGGGGCGTAAAATTGGAAGGCTCTTGTGCAGGTGCGTTGAGGTTTCTTGGAACTCTGTGCAGGTAGGAGATTTGCTGTATTTTGGCACCAGAGTCTGCTGTTGTTGGGGCACTTAATTAGTGATTGTAGCTGTTCCACAGTGGTATTGAAGAGAGTTCTGTGCGTGAGGACAATGGTCTTAAACTTGATATGGTATGCAACTGGCAGCCAGTGTAGGGATTTCATTATGGGCATGATGTGGGAGTGCCTGGGTGCTCCGGCAATAAGATGTGCAGCTGTGTTTTGGGCCAGCTGCAGGGGGGTGAGGGTGGGCTTAGGTAGTCCTTGTAGGATGGAGTAGCAGTAGTTGATGAGAGGGGTGATGGAGGCTGACAAGACTGTGCGGAAGCTATCATAGGATAGTAGAGGGCGTAGGTTGGGAAGAGTTCTGATTTTGTAGTAGATATTTTTGGTGGTGCTTAGGATATGCGGCTGGAAGTAAAAGAGGTGGTCCAGGGTTACACCAAGGATCTGAGGTTTTTACCTGAATTTCGGCGTCACCCAATGTGATGCTATGTGGGGGGTTGAAGCTGGGATCTCTGGAGATGTGAAGGAGCCCTGTTTTGCTGAAGCTGATTGTAAAATTGTGCTGTTGTAGCCATGCAATGATTTCTATGAATCAGGCTGTAAGAATGGAGTAGTCAGGAGAGGTGGTGTTGAAGGGGGTGAAGATCATTATATCATCTGCATAGAGTTGGTATCCGACATTGAGACTCTTGAGGATGTGACAGAGGGGCCTGATGTAGATGTTGAAGAGGAGGGAGGAGAGGGCCAATTCTTGAGGTACTCCTTGGGGGGAGGGTGAATGGCGATGAGGATTGGTTTCCAATTCTCACTTGTTGGGTTTGTTGGGAGAGGTAGGAGTGAAACCATTCTAGTGGGGTGCCTCGGATGCCGATGGAGGTAAGTTGGTTGATGAGGGTCTGGTGGGATACCGTGTCAAAAGCTGCTGATATGTCGAGGAATAATAGGATAAAACCTTAGTGGGGTTTCTCTGTCACAATTATGAGTGTGTTAAGGAGGGAAGTGAGAAGGGTTTCTGCACTGTGGCACCGTTGTCAGCAGGATCCAGGAGAAATTGTCCAGTGGTACGCCCTTCCTCAGAAGACAGGTCTCCCACCACCACCACAGGCTGGCCTTTACCCTCAATGTGAGCAGAAGCCTGTGCTCAAACTCCTGAGAACTTGGGGACCATTGAGTCAACAAGGACCGTTGGAGCAGCTGCATGTGAGCACATGCCATGGGACCAGCTCTATGGTCGCCACCATCAAGCTGAGGAGTTGAAGATAAGCCCAGATTCTGGGGGCCTGCTGCACACAGAATATTGCCAGGTAATTCAATAGTCTTCTGACTTTCTCCTCTGACAGGAAAACTTCGCCCTCTCAAGTGTCCAAATGTGCTCTATCAACTCCAAGGACTGGGAAGGCAAAAAACTGGCTCTTTTCCTGACTGATCACCCAGCAAAGGCATTCCAAAAAGGACACTACCCGGGACATCCCCTGAGATGCTTTTGACAGGAAACAGGCTCGGATGAGACAGGCGTCCAGATAGGGATGACACAGGTCCCTTGGCACCGCTGAGCCACAGCCACTACCACCATAACCTTGGAGAATATCCTTGGGGTGGTGGAGCATTTGAAAGGAAGGACAGTGAACTGATAGTAAGAACCAAGCACAGCAAAACACAGATACTTCTGCTGTTCAAACCCAGATCAAGATATGAAAATATGCCTTGGCGGTTGAATGGCTTCAGTGAGTGGCTTCAGTGAGTTCTCTCAATCCCCACCATACCATCAGCATTCCTCCCATCTGTTCTGCCTCCAGAAAAAGCTGATTGAACAAATGTTGACGCACTCCCATACAGCCTTTGTACCTTGCCTCCTCTGGGATCCCTCCCCCACACCTGCAAATTATTGTGGCGAGACCAATTTTCCAAGTCTTCCAATTTCTCTTTCAACAGATCCTCCTACTTTAACTCATCCCATCCAGTATTGAGCACATTAAGGGCCTCCGCATGCTGTTTCATGTGGGTCTCTACCTCCACTATGTGTGCCCAACTCAGTCATATCCTGTTGTATCGCCGCCATTGCTTCCTTCAGATCTGTTTTTATCAATGCAATGTCCACTTTGAACTCCAACAGCCACGTCTTCAAGGATCCCCCCTCCATCGGGGCCCTCTCTGCCTCCGTCTTTGGCTCTGATTCCCCGTAGCTCCTGACTGCCATATTTCTCTCCTTGCAGAGTGCACAGAAAACCTCGTGCTGCATATATGGTGACTGGAACTCCTCCAATGTTTTCTGGACGGACATCCTTGGGAGTCTCTCATGGAGGTCAGTGCTTCTGGAAAGGGATGGGAAGCAGCACAGTTAGCTAAATATTAGGCTTTTATCGAGATCGCACTGGAACTCACTGAAGTCTGGGCCCTGTGTGGGAGAAATTGACCATGAAACATGGTGGTTTGTCTGCAATCATATGTGGTGAAAGAGCGTCTGTTGGCAGCCTCCCAGAAGCAGGGTCTGTTCCACTGGGAGAATTGTGCAGTGGAGTTGTATAATGATTTATCACAGGGCACGCTGATGTGGAGGAGAGCCCTGCAGGAGGTCATAGCTTTTATGCGGGCAGAAAGAGTGAAATATACAGTAAGTGGTTATTTCCTTTTGGGCTACTGTTTACAACAAGAGGAACCTCTCAGAGGGTTAAAACGGTCAATGAGGCATGGCAGTCATTGAAGGACTTGGGCTACCAGGACATTCCCACTGTCAACTGTTGCCAGGGGCAGGAAAGGGTGACGTCAATCCCCAATGCCTCAGCTCTGAAGTGGCAGTGTAGTGCAGCTAAAGGATGATGGCTGAAGAGGCTGTCAAACAGTCTGACCACTGAGGATGGGGACGCTTCGGAAGTGAAGTGATTTGGACTGGCAAGGGCTGGCAAAGGCTGGGACTGAGTGGTTGGAACTGTGGGCCTAGTTGGCCATTGGACTGAACCGGACTGGATCATTGGCTGGTGAAAGGGGAGAAGGAGGCAGAGGTGCAACGTGGGGTAATGTGTAGGTAATGTGTTGAGAGATTTTTAGACCAGGAGTGGTTCCCACAGCAATTCCCAGTTTAGGAAGGCATTGAAGCACTACCTTTTCCTCATGTACTTCCCGTTAGTCAGCGATACAATAGCCCAATCCACGATCTAGACTGGCCTTACAGCCATATTCTTCCTACAAGACAACCATGAATACGACTAGCGAGATAAGATTTCCATGATGCCTCAATGTACATAGTTACCCCAAGTATCCAAGTTTTATTACCTGTTCCTTGTAAGTACTGATCAGTCAATGTAATGTGCAAGTTTTATGTTTCATGTGAACCGCACTGATGTTGAATAGCGCGGTATATAAGAAAATGTAAATAAATAAAATAAATAAATAGTACTACTGGGCAGCTCAGATTTGTCATCTTATGAATTGGAGAGAAGGGGGGAAACAAATAATTTTGTGTTAATAGAGTGGGAAGGAGGGAGGGATCACTGTGGTGCTTGCCATGGATGTCCCGGGCTGAGAGGAAGGGAGGGGGTTGAAATCCGGTGTGGGACATGTGCTGTCTATTTGGGATAAGGTACAGAAGCAGGAGGATGGGGGAGGGCACTGTTCTTCTCCTTGATGCAAGCCTTACGACACATAGGGGATTTTCTCCATGGCCATGAGGGTGAAGTATATGCCCAGTGTGAGAGGGCGGGTCTGAAATGCTTTTATCAGTTTTTAAATGGTGGGGAGCTGGTGGCGTCTGAGGACCATCTTGAAGACTAAGAGTTGCAGGCAGTAGATTACTTTCAATACACTAAGGTGTTCCACTATCTTCTGGGGAAACTGGGTCAGGGGGGGGGACTTGGGTAGGGACTATACAGATTTAGAGGTTATCTGATATGGGAAGAAATGCTCACGGGATTTGATTTCTACACTCTATAAGGGGGTGGGTGAGCCTAAATTTAGTAAACTCCAGTATATGTTGGAGTGGGAGTAAGATTTGGGGGAGGAGGTGGACCACAAAAGCAAGGAAATCCATTCTAGAGCAGATTCGGCAGGTGCCCATCTCTATCTCCATATGGGAAAATTACTACAAAATTTTGATGAGATGGTATTATACCCCTATGGGATTGCATAGGATGTTTCCATTGGAGTCCGATGCCTGCTGAAGGGGATGCACGGAGGTGGGCTCTTTTTTTATATCTGGTGGACTCGCCCAAAAATACAGCAGTTTTAGATGGCCACACAGGGATGGATCCAGTGGATATTCAGGTCTGATGTGCCTCTGGATCCACGGGTCTATTTGCTATCTTGATGGAATGGGATGGGACCTGTGAAAAGTAGGTGGCAGGTGTGCTTGTTTGACTGCTGCTAAATGTGAAGTAGCTTACAAATGGAAGCAGCTTGAGGCCCCATCCCTAGAACACTGTGTGGTAAGGTTGCGGCAAGTGTTCATGATGGAAATGTTGACAGCTTTTCATAGATAAAAGATTGTGAAGTTTGATGATGAATGGTCTGTTCTGAGTGATTATTTAAAAAGGATAGGGGAGGGGAGCTGGTTAGAGGGGTGAAGGGGGAGAGGGCGGGGCTTAAGGTGGAGGAAGGAGGGGGGATTTCATGTTGGTAATATTGTGTTTAATTGTTCTTGGTTCTCTGAAAAATTCCATAAAAATTTAAATTAAAAAAGAAATTACACCTCAGCCAGATCCAGAGAAGCCAAGAATTCCCCTCAGTGCACTGCTTGAATCACAGAGCACAAGGTTTCCATCCAAAAGCATAGGACGGTCCAGAATGGGCCAGAAGGAACCATCCTTCTTGGCACCACGAAGTAGATAGAGTATCTGCCCTTGCTCCGCATGTCTAGGGGGATGGATATCACTGCCTTAAGGTGAAGCAACCTGTCCAGGTTGTGGTGCCCATCCTCCCAGAAGAGCGGCGCAAGGGTAGATACTCCATTTACTTCATGATGCCAAGAAGGACGGTTCTTTACGCCCTATTCTGGACTTCAAAGCAATCGATGAGCACTTGCGCATCCTGCACTTTCAGATGGAAACCTTGCATGCCGTGATTCAAGTAGTGCACCAAGGGGAATTCTTGGCTTCTCTGGATCTGGCCGTGGCATATTTTCTTTTTTTTTAAATTTAACTTTTTATTGAATTTTGCAGAGAGCCACGAACAGTTAAACAGCCCCAACACAATATTACCAACATGAAATCCTCCCTCCTTCCTCCGCCCTCCATCCTGAGTGGCACCTTTGATCGCAGACCCACAAGGGGAAATGATGAAGGCATTGGGAATCGGCTCTGTGCATTCCAGGATAGAGCCTACTGAAGAGTGCCCAGCACCCAATGATCCTTGGCATCAAGGAATGGATGCCCAAACTTTCATTGTGTAGCCCGGTAGAGACCTCTTCTGGAGGGGACCAAATCTCTGGGTCCACGTGTTCCATGAAACGACTGAGAACGACCTAAGGCCCTGAAGCAGAAGGAAAGAAAGTCTTTGTTTTTGAGTTTTTTAGGTAGGCAGTGATGATAGTTCTGAGACTCCCAGGAATCCAGCTAGTGTACCCTTGGTGGACGGCGGAGTCTGTCAAAAAAAGGCACTAGCCCATTTTATAGGCCCACTGGACTTTCTTCTGGGAGGTAGTAAGATATTGTCTCACCTAGATCCTTCATCAGTTTCTCTAAACCAGTTCTAAACAGGAGTTACTCTTCAGGGAGTTTAGCCAACCAGGCTTTGGAGGATGAGTCCACTGCCCAGTGCTGGAGCCAAATCCAACGCTGTGACACAGTCGTCAGGGCACCAATCCCTGGGAGCTGCCATACAGGAAAGCCAAGGCCAACTCCAAGAGAGAACTAGCATCATCAGGTGGTAGAGACTGAATCTACTGTAGCAGGGCTCGAGACGTCAAGCTGGTACGTACCTCCAGCTATAGAATAGCTGCCACCACAGCACACTTTTCAGCAAGGAATCGACCTGGTGGTCCAGAACATCTTTAAAGGCCAATCCGCCTTTCACAGGAGTGGTGGTCCTTCTGGTAACCACCATGACATGTGCATCCACCCTGGGAATGTCAAACCACTTGCCACACTCCTCCTCTGGGAGAGCATAACTCTTCTTATAGACCCTTAACCCTTTAGGCAGGGAGTCGAGTGAGTCCCACTTGAAACGGATCATATCTTTCATCACTTCTGGGAATGGGAAGACAGTAATGGATTTCCGCACCCCTTGAAGAAGGTGTGCATTTGGCTCCTGCTCCGTGCCAGAAGCATCTTTTAAATTCAAGGCAGATGACACTCTGGAAATCAATGCTGCCAGCTCCTCCTTCCATAACTGGCAGATTATGCCAGCCTTTGCATAGTCTTCTGAAAGTGAGAGTATGTCCTCATCCACATTAGAGCCCATTACCGATTCATCTGAGTCCGAGGCATAGTCAATATCTTGGATAGCTCCCAAATGTTCCTCATCTTCATGGAGTGTCATGCGCCAGGAACGCTTAGCCAGGGTAATCGAAAAGAACTTCTGCTTTCAGTCTGCCCAGCATGAGACTGCATCTGAGGGACACCTAGAGGCTGCAGGGTCTGAATTTCCATGTCAGAAAGATCAGGCCTGTTGCAAAAAAGGAAAATAATTCCGGGGAGGACAATCTGTCCAGAAGCTCTCTTCTTGGAAAAGGCTTCCCAACAACAGGGGGAATAGCCGCCACAAATCCCCTCGAAGATGAAGAGCGCTTCCCAGCACAGTCGGCTGAGCCTCCAGCCAGCTGAACATCCTTACCTTTAGCGCTATCCTGCACCTTCTGCCCTGAGGCAGGTAAGGGTGGACTGTGTCCCCCAACTGATAGGGGGAAAGCATACTCTTCTGGGGCAACTCAGGAGCTGCCATACAGGAAGGCAGAGTCCAGAATCCAAGAATGAGACTCCTTGCTTGCCACAAGTCAAAACAACATTTCCTAGAAGACATAGAGAGAGTAAATATCAAAGGAGCATGAACTAAAGTTGTGTCGGCCCGCAAGCATACATTAACTGTGCTTTTATGTAATGCACGTTAAAGGTGCTAGGGAAGGAGCACACATTGGAGCCGCTTGGCAGAACGCGCATTAGGATCACGTGACCCCCAGGTACACAATAGGCAAAAACATTACTAATGGCAGGAAACCCCACAGAGCGCCAACATTTGCTAGCAGTCCACCTCAAATTGCATCCCTCAGAGACAGAACCAGGAGCCCCCAACAAGGACAATGACATGGTCAGGCCTTGGTACTCATCCCGAGAGCCCTAGGCATAGGATCTGTGTCAGGCTCAGCTCTACTCCATTGAAACTGCTTCACTAGTTGGGTTTATTTTAACAGCACTGTGTGAAAGGTGGCTGGCAGGCAGATACCCATAAGAGCATTTTGCAATCTTTGGGAGAGAGCGGGGGGAATGAAAGAGGAGGGAGGGGGTGCTGAGATTGTGTGAGGCTGCTGTACTCTTCCAGATTCTTCCAAATCCTTCCAGTCCGTAGCTGCTGAACAGGTCCTTGCCCTGATTAGGGTGTGGAGCTGAACCAATTTTCCCTCCTCCTATGGCTACCAAAAAGACTGCAGTCTAGTAAAGCCTCCCACATCACGCTCAAGCAAGAGAGTCACCCCTTTAGGGCTTAAGGTGGTCATTCATGAGCGTTTACTCAATCTCTTTTCCTCTCAATCCTCAGATTTTCTTCAGCAAGGAGAAAATCCATCCACCATCTGCTGGAGACAAAGAAATAATGAGGGACTTCTGGTGGCTGAAGTGGATATAGATATGAGAGTGATGTCATTGAAACCTGAGCTTTTCATTGGTTCTTTGTCTCCATCAATCTGCTGGTATGGGAACACAACCCACGTGTCTGGACTGTCTAGCAGGACTATGGAAAAAGCAAATTCCAATGCACAGCTGGGCTGGGGAGGCACTAGGTTTGTGAGTTAAACAGGGCACATTTCTAGCTTGCTACGGTCCTGACAAACATAGATACTGTATAAATACATACACATATATATTAATATCTCCATATATGCATAGACACATGCCCCTACAAGAAAAGATTTAAAAGGTTAGGGTTCTTCAGCTTGGAAAACAGACAGCTGAGAGAAGATGTGATAGAGGTCTATAAAAATGAGTGGAATGGAACAAGTAAACATAGATTGGTTGTATACTCCTTAAAAAGTAGAAAGACTATGGGACGTGCAATTAAGTTACAATGTAGCACTAATCAAATAAATATTTTTTCACTCAACATGTAATCAAACTCTGGAATTTGTTGCCAAAGTATGTAATAAAAGCTGTTAATATAGCTGGGTTTAAAGGAGGTCTGATCAAGTTCCTGGAGGAAAAGTCCATAAACCATTATTAAGGTAGACTGGAAAAATCCACTGCATACCTGTGGTATAAGCAGCATGGAATCTGTATACATTTTGGCAGCTTGTCAGGCACGTGTGACCTGAATTAGCCACTGTTAAAAACAGGATACTGGGCTTGATGGACCTTTGGTCTGACCCAGTATGGCATATCTTATGTACATGTAGGCATTCACACACACAGAGACCTACAAGCATGCACCAACAAACATACAAGCATACATGAGTGATACAGAAACATATGCACATTCATACAAACACAGACATTCCAGCTGACAAAGATAGATACAAACAAAACACAGATACACACACAAAAAAAAAGATAAACATACAAAGCAGTAATATGCACATATACACGACATACACTCACACAGGCAATGCAGATACTGTTCAAACAGAGGGGGTGTTCATGCACATACACATACAGAAAGGTTTAAAAGAATTCTGTGAGCCATGCTTTGCATGCTTTCCGCTCTTGTTTAGTTTTTACCAAATCTGCCAATAAATATCTGACATATATCACCACCCATTCTGGGAAATATATGAAAATTCTATTGGACTTGAAATATACCTGGTTCCAATTTGACTTTGAGTTGTTTGCACATATATCCAGGTATCATGTTAGTTTAAAATGTCCACTGCCATAAGTTGAACAAGCATAGCACTAACCTTGTTCTTTGATTGTACAATTCAATTAAAACGCTTTAAATCTTACTTCTGACTTAAACCACCATAATGCAATGCCATAGCGGTAATTAAATTAACCTCTGGTATACCTAGTCCATGCTTATTTTTAAACCTCTCCCACCTTTGATCTTGAGGGTGGATTTTGTTTTCACTCCTTCGGCCTCCGCTGAAATTTCTGCTGTGTCCTCCATGGATAGATCAGTAATGGTCAGGCTGTGACTGGTGTCCTTCTTGGAGATCACATATTTTTCACTGGGTTCAATTTTAACCCCGTTTCTGTACCATATGACCACTGCATCATCCTGGGAAATGGTGCATTTAAACTTGGCCTCTTTGCCTTCTTCGGCAACCACATTATTGAGTTCCCCGGTAAATTTCACCACTCTGGGAACTGAAAGGCAAAGGAATTAAAGTAAGGAGTGCCAGAGAAATATACTCTCAGCATAGACTGTCAATGTCACATGTGGCAGTTCTTAAGGTAAAGAAGGTAATAATGTCTTTCATCGCAATGGACCTTGTTATAGAACACTGGTATGATGCGTCATAGAAACATGACAGCAGAAAAAGATCACATGGCCTATCTCGTCTGCCCTTCCATATCAAATACTAAAGCCTCTTCTTTTCCTTTAGAGATCTTTTGTGTTTGTCCCATGCTTTTTTGAATTCAGATACTGCCCTCATCTCTAGTACCTCCACTGGGAGACTATTCCATGCATCTACCACTCTTTCCGTAAAGAAATATTTCCACATATTACTCCTGAGTCTATCCCCTTTCACCCTCATTCTATGCCCCCTCATAATAGAGCTTGCTTTCAATCAAAAGAGGCTCTCCTCCTGTGTATTTATGCCATGGAAGTATTTAATCATCTCTATCATATCTCCTCTATCCCGCCTTTCCTCTAACACAGGGGTCTCAAACTCAAATTGCTTTGAGGGCCGAATGAGGACTTGTAAAGTAACCCGGGGGCCGCATAAGACACGGGCCTCATTTGCATAAGGGCCTCATTTGCATAAATATTTGCATAATGTTGCATAATGAGTGCATGGATAAAGAAAGACTAGAAAATTTCTATATTACTATAATCCAGTGCCAACCGCCAGGCACATTAGGAACTACTACTAACACTGCCCATTTGGAACCCATAGCAAACCCCCCATATCATAACAGCACTACCAGGACTCACAAAGCACCAGACCCTACCTATCAAAAGGCAACACTGCAAATATTAAATCAATACATTTCAGAGAACAATACATGACCTACTGGGAAAAGAGAACAAGTAGCAATGTCAAATAGGAATTACACAGAATACCTCAGCACTGTAGAAATAAAACTATAAATAATTTCTTGTACCAAAGCACAGACATTAATGATGCACATTTCCCAGAGCTGACATATTCCAGTTAATAAATTCAAAATAAAGAGATATTTTTCTACCTTTTGTGCATTTTTTTTCAGTTGCAATTGCTCCAGCCACTTCTGGTTTCTTCGTGTCTTCTGCTATCTCCATCGTCTGCTGTCCATTTGTCCTTTCTTCTCTCTTCTAGTTTTTTTCCATTCTCTCTCTCTACATCTGCTTTAACATACTAATCTTTCTCCTTTTGCTCTTTCCTCATTCCTATTTCATCCACTCAAATTTTACCCCTCCATCCTCAATCCCCACTTACTCTCCCAATACCTGGCCAATTGTAGATTTGTCTTCTCTTCCAGACAAAATATTTTTCCCCTCTCCATTTCACTTTCCCAGCTCCATCCCATTCTAATCCTCCCCCAACATCAGCTCCCTTCTAGTTCCAGCCCCACCCAGCATCTGCTCCTTTCTAGTCCCTGCATCAGTCCATTTCCAGTCCTATCCTAGCCTCACCATCAGCCCATTTCCAATCCTAGCCCCCCATCAGCCCATTTCCAATCCTAGCTCCCTCCCCTCACAGCCCATTTCCATTCCAAGCCCCCCTCCCCATCAGCCATTTGCAGTTCAAGCCCCCCTTCCACTCAGCCCATTTCCAGTCCTAGCAACCCCCCCAGCCCATTACCAGTCCTAGACCCCCCATAGCCCATAACCAGTCCTAACCTCCCCATAGCGCACTTCCAGTCTTACCCCATCACCCCATTTTCAGTCTTACCCCCCCCCCATAGCCCATTACCAGTCCTAGTCCCCCCCATAGCCCACTTGCAGTCGTATCCCCCATCACCCCATTTTCAGTCTTACCTCCCCTCATAGGCCATTACCAGTCCTAACCCCCCAATCAGCCCACCTCCAGTCCTAACCCCATCACCCCATTTTCAGTCCTAGCCCCCACCATAGCCCATTACCAGTCCTAACCCCCCCCTGCCAATAGCCCACTTCCAGTCCTAACCCCCATCTGCCCATTTCCAGTCCTAGCCCCCACCATAGCCCATTACCAGTCATAACCCCCCCCTGCCAATAGCCCACTTCCAGTCCTAACCCCCATCTGCCCATTTCCAGTCCTAGCCCCCACCATAGCCCATTACTAGTTATAACCCCCCCCCAGCCCATTACCAGTCATAACCCCCCCTGCCAATAGCCCACTTCCAGTCCTAACCCCCATCTGCCCATTTCCAGTCCTAGCCCCCACCATAGCCCATTACCAGTTATAACCCCCCCCCAGCCCATTACCAGTCATAACCCCCCCCCTCCCCCCTCTGCCAATAGCCCACTTCCAGTTCAGTCAGCCCCTCCATAGCTCATTACCGGCCAACAAAAAAACCCCCAAAACCCTGGCTTCTGCTGCTGCCGTTGCCGCCGTGGCAGCAGCAGAATCAATTGTCAAATTAAAAAAAAAAACTGACTTCTGCTGCTCAAGCAGCTGTCCTGCGGCCCCTTTCCCTCTGCCCGGAGATCCGACTCTGCTCTATCAGCGGCGTGCTTTTCAAGCCGCGACGAGAGTATTCCCCTCTCGCGCGGTTTTTCAAGACGCGCGAGAGGGGAATACTCTCTTCGCGGCTTGAAAAGCACGCCGCTGAGAGCAGAGTCGGATCTCCGGGCAGAGGGAAAGGGGCCGCAGGACAGCTGCTTGAGCAGCAGAAGTCAGTTTTTTTTTTAAATTTGACAATTGATTCTGCTGCTGCCACGGCGGCAACGGCAGCAGCAGAAGCCAGGGTTTTGGGGGATTTTTGGTTTTCCGCCGTCGCGGGCCGCACAAAGTTGTCTCGCGGGCCGCATGCGGCCCGCGGGCCGCGTGTTTGAGACCCCTGCTCTAACATATACATATTAAGATCATGATTTGTACTGAGTTGTTACTGTCAAGAGAAGGAGAAATTTCACTTAACATTAATTTCCTTTCCTGGAATCCTGCTAGACCAGTCCAGACTAGTGGGTTATCTTCCTCTGCCAACAGATGTTGGAGACAGAGAACAAACTAGAAGCTTTGTGACATCATCATCCCTAATAGATAACCCTGGACCCCTAGGGGTCAACTTCAGTATGCCAATGGCAAAGCATGAGAACTTTAGAACAGCCCCAATGAAATGACTAAAGCAGCCCAAACAACATCAAGTTAGATATAAAGATTAACTATATATAAGTGCCCGAAGGCTTGTATGTACAAGGCAGAAAAGAGTTGAAGGTGCCTGACACATATACAGGCTTATCGTCAACAACACAGCAAACCTGTGAACAGTGGTGGGTCCTGGACTGGACTAGCAGGATTCTAAGAAAGGAAATTAACGGTAAGTGAAATTTCTCCTTCCAATTCATCCTGCTAGACCAGTCCAGACTAGTGGGCAGTACCAAAGCTACTACCCTTCTGGGCAGGAAGAAACAGCTGCTGCCAAGACGGTGGCTACGAAATGTGCTGATTCCCAGTCTTGAAGATCCAAGCGGTAGTGATGGGCAAAAGTAGTCAGACAACCATGTCGCAGCCTTATAAATATCTAGCGAAGCTACCTGAGGCCTTTCTGCCCAGGACACCGCTTGCGCACGGATCGAGTGGGCTCTCAGCCCAGTGGGAACTGGCTTTCCTTGAAGTATATAGGCAGATTCGACTGCTTGTTTAATCCAACATGCAATCATTGCTTTAGAGGCGGCCGCCCCTTTACGCAGCCCAGAGATTAAGATGAACAAGCGGTCAGAGAGACAGAACACATTGGTCATGTTGAGATAGCGGCACAATGTCCTGCTAACATCAAGACAATGAAGATCCTTACTGAAGCCCAAACACTTCCTTAAAAAAGGAAGGTAACAATATCAACTGATTTACATGAAAGTCAGAGAGGACCTTGGTCAAAAAGGAGAGAACAGGCTGAATGGTATGCCTCACTGGGGAAAAGGAGAGAAATGGATCATGGCACGAGAGAGCCTGCAGCTCAGAGATGTACCATTTTATTTATTTATTTATTTTATTTAACTGTATTTATATCCCGCTTTTCACCGGGTCAAAGCGGCGTTACATACAAGGGTGGGGAAATTAAGTATAAGGGTAGGGCCATCACCAGGGAGGCAACATTGATGATTTTGACATGAGACAGACTTTGGACGTGGACAGGTTAGTGCAGCTTTGGATCAAAGGGTCATGGTGGGCGAGATCAGAGGTTAGTGCACTTTTTGGTGGGAGTCGTATTGAAGTATTCCTGGAATAAAGTGGTTTTTAGCTGTTTTCTGAAAGACAGTAGATCGGCATTGTTTCTGAGATGGCTCAGTAGAGAGTTCCATAGGGATGGAGCATAAAGTTCAAAGGCTCGATTGCATGTCCGTTGAGAGCATTTAGTTCTTTTGTGAGGGATGGTGAGGGAATTGCTGGAGGCTTGTCTGGTAGTTTTGCCATGGGCTGGACGAGACAGCAGGGTGCGGAACTGGGTGTTCTGAGTTTGGTGGATGGCTTTGTGGGTGAGTAGGATGGATTTGTATTTAGTTCTTGCTTCGAGGGGAAGTATGTGTAGGTCTTTTAGAATTGGGGTGATGTGGTCGGTTTTCTTTGCTCTCTGAATGATTCTTGCTGTGGTGTTCAATGCTGTTCGGAGGGGGTTGGTCTGTGTGGCATGAAGGCCATGGTAGAGTACGTTGCAGTAATCCAGATGTGGGAGTGTCATAGCTTGCATTACCGTCTGGAAGTCTTGATGTTCGAGAAGGGGTCTGAGACGTTGCACTAATTTCGCTTTGTGGAATATAATTCCGGAGGTTTTAGTAATTTGTTGCTTTAAGGTGAGGGCTTGGTCAATGATAATGCCCAGATATCTTATTTGTGGTTGTATTTGAATGCTTGTGGTTCCTACGTTGAGGTGTGTAGGTGGTGTGAAGTCTGGGTCTCTTGTCACTATGAGGGCTTCAGTTTTCTTCATGTTGATGGATAGGTTATTTTCTTTTAACCAGTCGGACACCTCAGAGAAGCATGCTGATAGATGTGCGTTTGTTGGGTTTGTGGTCATAATAGAGGCGTAGAGCATGATATCATCAGCATATATGTAGAAGCTGATGTTGTGAGAGCGTATGACTGAGCAGAGTGGTTGGAGGTAAATGTTGAAGAGCATGGCTGACAGTGTGGATCCTTGAGGTACTCCTTGGTATTGCTGGAAGGGGGGCGAGGTCGAGGTGCTGGTACGGATTAGTTGTTGTCTATTAGTTAGGTAGGACTGGAACCATTTAAGTACGGTGTCTTTCCGTACCATGCCGAAGTCACAGCCACGAGGAATTTTGTGTTAAAAGTCAAGTCCTTCAGAGTAGCCCTGTATATGGGCTTGAAAGGAGGACGCGTGAGAGCATGGAGAACTACGGAAAGATTCCAAGCAGACTCTGTCAGCCATATTGGCAGCTGAAGGTAACAAACCCTGTACAAAAAGCAGGCAGCATCAGCATGAGAAGCAAGGGAACAGCCCTCAACTGGGTCCCTGAAGCAAGTCAAAGCTGTGACCTGAACCTTTAAGGAGCTTAGGGCCAGGCCCTGTTCAAATCCATCCTGAAGAAAAGAAAGGATGTCTGGTACTTGTATCCTCCAGGTGGACAAGGCCCTCTGGGTGCACCGGGAAGAAAAACATCTCCAGACGCAGGCATATGCTCAAAAAGTTGATGGCCGGCATGCTTGCAGTAAGGTAGCACCACTGATGGCAAGTAACCCTTACGGACTAGTCTTCATCTCTCAAAGCCAAGCAGTAAGCGAGTAGAGAGCGAGGTTGTCCATGATGATTGGGCCCTGATGTAGAAAACCTTTGCTGGACCTACCAAAAAATGTACAAGTTCAGCATACCATGGATGCCATGGTCAATCCGGCGCCATCAGGACTACCCGGCCAGAGTGCGCCTCTATCTGCCGTAGAACCTGGCTAATCATTGGCCAGGGGGGAAAGACGTACAGAAGTTGTGTCATGGGCCAGGGTTGGACTAGCGCATCGAGACCCTGAGACCGCAGTTCTTTCCACCGGTTGAAAAAGGCGGTTGCCTTGGAGTTGACAGAGGTGGCCATTAGATCTAGAGCAGGACATCCCCACCGCTGAACGATGCACGAAGGCCCACAGGGTGAGATCCCACTCACTGGGATCCAATATATGATGACTGAGGAAGTCAGCATACACATTGTCCCCTCCCACTATGTGTTTGCCAAGAGGACCCGGAGAGCTTGCTCTGCCCATTGGAACAAGAGGTCCTTTTCAAGGACCACTCCCAGACATTTGGTCCCTTCTGTCTCTTCAGATAAGCCACCACTGTGACGTTGTCAGAGAGGATCCGAACTGCTCGATTGAGGAGCAGAGGCTGAAAATAAAGTAGCAACAGCCGGACCGTGTGTGCCTCCAGGCGATTAATCATCCATGTGGCTTTGTGTGTGGACCAAGTTTCTTGAGCTGACTAATCCAGACAATGTACTTCCCAGCCCGTAAGACTGGCATTGGTAGTCATGAGTATCCAGTGAGGGATTTCAAAGGGGACTCCGCATAACAAATTGGAACTGCACAGCCACCTCTGGAGGCTGCAGTGCATATCAGGAAGGAAGGGAAGATGAATCTGGTAGTCTTGAGAGCTTGGGGATCACCAAGACAGGAGGGACTGCTGAAGTGGACACATATGAGCCCAAGATCAGGGCAAAGTGGCTGTCATTGTGCCCAGGACTTGTAGGTAATCCCACTCTGGGAGCTGCCACATACTGAAAACTGCGGAGTTGCTAGCATTACTTCTTGCACCTGTCCTGAATGAGGATGACACAACCTGCCTTCATGTCCAAAAGGGTACCAAGAAACTGGAGAGACTGTATGGGGTGGAGACAGCACTTGATATGACTGACTACCCACCCGAGGCTCCCCAGAGAGCTGACAACTCGAGAGACTGCTGAAACCGCTTTGTCGTAGGACTTGGCCCTGATCAGCCAGTCATCCAGGTAAGGGTGGATCCTGATGTCTTGACAACGTAGAGCAGTCACTACCACCACCCTCACCTTAGAAAAGGTCTGAGAAGCTGTGGCAAAGCCAAATGGCAGAACTCAGAACTAGTAGTGCTGCCCTAGCACTGCAAAGCGCAAGAATCGCTAATGCTCCTTGCAGATAGGGATGTGGAAATACACATCTGCAAGGTCCAGAGATACCAGAAATTTGCCTGGTCGCACTGCTTGAATGACAGATTTCAGCTTCTCCATCCGAAAATGAGGAACACGAAGACAGCGGTTGACTCCTTTGAGATCAAGGATAGGCCAGAAAGAGACGTCCTTCTTGAGAATCACAAAATAAATGTAGTGTCCAGAACCTCTTTCCATTCGGGGTAAAGGACAAACTGCTTGCAGTTGCAGGAGGCATTGTAGCATAACATGTACAGCCATCTTTATAGCAGCCGATCCACACAGGGAGACAAGAAAGGTGTCACGGATGGGTTTTGCAAGGTTGAGAGCATACCCCTGTGTCACTACCCATTTGTCAGAAGTGATATGGATCCATCCACGGGAAAAAAAGGTGCAGCCAACTGCCAACCTGTGGCACCCCAGAACGGACCCAAGCCCATCAGTGAGAGGATCAAGTTGCCGCAGAGAATTTGGAGGAGGAGTAATTGCCTTGCGAGTGATGGACACCACGAAAAGACTGAGGCTTCGATCCTGATTTCGCAGAGTCGGAATTAGATTTCCCAGGATGGCACCGAAAAGAATCTTGGAATAGGGCTCTAGAAGAGGAGGAGGAGGAGGTGGGACCCACCTAGCCAGTCGGGTTTTCAGGATAACCACAATGAATATGTATGAGAGAGATTTGCATACACTGCCTCCATTATATGCAAATCTCTCCCATGCATATTCATTGTGGTTATCCTGAAAACCCAACTGGCTAGGTGGGTCCCGAGGACAGGGTTGAGAACCCCTGGCACAGTGAGAAGTAAAAGTAGATACGGACCAAAGTATGCGACAAGGGAGAAGCGGCTGTTATCTGTTGCTGTGAAGGTAAAATGGCAGTGACGCTGTGAGGGCTGAAAACAATGCAGTGCTTGTGAAGGCAAGGCTATCAGCGGCACAAAGAGCGGGAAACAGTCTGCAGCCTGGAAAAAACAGAACTGGAGAAGGAAGTGGAGGGGGTTCTGTCCTCACAGAGAACCACTTACTGTTACTGTTTGAAGATCCTGCAGATGAGTAGAGAGCCTCAAGTTGGATTTGTTTGCTTGTCTGAATTCCTTTTTTTTTCAATTTAAAATAACTTTAAAGGAAAAACAAAATAAGAAAAGGCTGATAATTCACTATGGAGCTGCCTGAAGCTTCAGAGAGTGTGGAAGGCTGTACTACTCCTCCTGAGCAGGAGCCCTTTTCTTCAGAGGTGCTGCGCAGATCTTCCTGATCGAACAGCACCTCTGGATCTAAAATGGGGAGAAGTGAAAGAACTCCAAAGGAGCACCTCTTGTGTGCTTTGGAGATAAAAACCACACCAGGAAAAGGCTACACTGAACGGAATTCTGCCTTAGAGACCGTCAGGAGCTAAAAAGAAGTCCATCATCTGGTGGAGACAGAGAAATACTGAAGCTGATCTCTAGGGGTCCAGGGTTATCTACAAGGGATTGTGATGTCACAAAGCTTCTAGCTCCAACATTGCTGGCAGGAGGAGATAACCCACTAATTACTACTACTACTACTACTATTTAACATTTATATAGCGCTACCTCACGCAGCGCTGTACAGACATATAGAGAGTGACAGTCCCTGCTCATCAGAGCTTACAATCTAATTAAGACAACAGAAATACGCACAGAATAGCAATCTAGTTAGGGCAAAACCAAGTTGTCTGTCTCCCATAACTACTACTAGTACCACTGCGCATCTAATACACACACAGTATACATAAATACATACATTCTGGACTGGTCTAGCAGGATAAATTGGAAATGCCACAGCAAGACAATGTAATGACCTTTCTCCCCTATGGGACAGCACAGTTTTATGTGACGTTAGAGACAAGGGCATGTTAATCACTTAAGAAGTCTGATCAGTTCAGTGCCGTTCAGAGCTTTTATAAATAACTCTAAGATTGTTCATTAGTAAATTTAGTAAAACAGTCAGGGCCAGCCAAAGTATATCTGATGCTCTAGGCAAGCCTTCAGCCATGCATCTCCCCCCTCTCCCTCCTCCCCAGAGTGGCTCAAGGTCCTACTCCATCTGTAGTCCAGAATTGCAATCATGCTGCTGAGAATTGCCACATATATTCAACCATCAGTTTCTGTACAGCAACATTTTTCAGTATTCCACTATGTGTTTGGAGATATTTTAAAGAAAATGAAGAGATTCTTTTTAGCATACTTTTTCAACAAGGCTATTTTTTAATGAATTCATTTCATTTTAAAACTATTTTAATTTGTTTCAGATTTTACTGAACTCAGTTTGCTCTGATATGTTTGTTGACAATAAAATTTGTTGTACTGAAATAAGGTTCTTTTTTCTTACAGAACACATTTTGATTACATTGGTGGGCAATTCAATTGTGTCATTTTAATTTCTTTTAAATAGTTTAAACAAAATGTGTGACTGGCTGGCTGCAAAAAGTCATTGAGATGAGAGCACTGATGCTAACACTAATGGCACTATATTGTGACCCCTGAAGTAATTCTGAATAAACATGGAGACCCTGTTTCGATCTCATGGACAACAAAGAAGTATTGGCATGACTACTGATGTTTTTAATTGCAGCATAAAAATTTAAAAAAATATATTCAAATTCACTTTAATGTTTCATTGATGGGACGTATATGACTACAGCTCTGGCTGCAATTGTTAAGAATCACACTATAGGTTTGATTTCTCACTGAAATAAGATAGCAGGAAGACTGGATTCTTCAGAAAGGAGATTCAGGCTTCAGCAGTTAAACCATGAACAAAGGTTTTCCTAAGAACGTATGTAGAACCATGCTGTCTCTACCAATCACATGCTGTGCCCAAAATCCTTTCTACCACAGTTCAGGAAAGGCTTTAAGCTAAGTTTATCGAAGTTGGTAAGAAAAGCCTACAGGTTAGCATGACAATAGTAAGTGGAATGAAATCTTAGCAATGGGGAGGTATACAGAAAGTCCCGTATTAGCAGGTGGATATACTGAGCAGTCTAAAAGACAGTTTTTAGTTTACTTAGCTCAGGTCTTTTCAGCAGCAGTTCAAGGTGAGTTACAATTAGTATTTCCCTGGTCCAGAAGGGCTTACAATCTAAGCTTGTACCTGAGGCAATTGAGGGTTAAGTGACTTGCCCAAGGCCACAAGGAGTGCTGGTTGGAATTGAACCCTGATCTTTGTAGTCACAGACCACTGCTCTAACACACTAGGTTACTCCTCCACTCCTAACATAAGGTGAAATTAGACTTACCTGCTAATTGATGTTCCTTGAGTTACTCCAGTCCAGTCCTGTTACCTGTGGGTAATCATGCTCCACCAGCAGCTTGGAGACTGAGCATGTCATCTTTTCATGACATCACTCTACATAAGCATCTGGCACTTCCCACCAGCCTCCAGTAACCTATTGACAAAGCAAACTCACAGGAGCAACAATTAAGAACTATGCTATGATCGCAAGAAAAAAACCCCTTGTAATTCAGGCAGTTCCTGACCCCACCAAGGGAGGGGAAAGAAAATGCTCACCTGTCAAAAAAAGGCCGCAAGGAGATCCATCTGACTAGTCACTCTGACTAGCCCTGAATCCTCCCAGCCTTTCAAGTATGTACTCCTTATATCACTTTGAGTCTCTTCCTTTTATTCTTTTTTATTTATTTTTTTGTTTTGAAAGGAGACCTTACCCTCATCAGCTCCACCCTGGACCACTCAACTAGAGATGGCTTTATTCAGGCCCGGGAATGCTACAGTAGATGAGAGTATTAGGCACACACAAACCAGGGAGCTTTTAGGACTGGACTGGAGTAAGTCAAAGAACATCAATAAGCAGGTAAGTCTAATTTCACCTTCCTTATCATTCTTCCAGTCCAGTCCTGTTACCTGTGGGATGTACCATAGCAGTACTAACCTTGGGAGGGACCCATGAGACCGGCCTGAAGCACCGCTGAAACCAAACCACGTGCCAGCCGCCGCCTGCACATCCAGACAGTAATGTTTCACAAAGGAATGCAAAGAGGACCAAGTTGCAGCCTTGCAAATATCTAGAAGTGGAATCAAACTGAATTCTGTGTTGCTTGCACCCTGGTCAAATGAGCCCGCAAGCCTTGGGGCAAAGTCCTAAGCTGCAGGAGATAGGCCGAGGAGATAGCTTCCCTAACCCATCTTTAAATAGAGGCTTGGAAGTCGCCTCCCTCTTATGCGGTCAACCAAACAGAACAAACAAGCGATCCGCCTTCCGAAAGGGAGCTGTACTCTTTAAGTACTTTTGCAGAATACATTGGACATCCAGCCAATGCAGAAGGGGGTCCTCCACCGTTCTCCCTGCCTCCGAAAATACTGGAAGTGTCACTGATTGATTCAGGTGATAAACCGAGAGTACCTTATTCAGAAAGGATGGCATGGGGCGCAACATTACTCTTTTTCTCAACATGACCAGAAACGGAGCTCAACATGACATGCTTGAAGCTCCGAGATTCTCATGATGGAGCAAATAGACACCAAAAAGACTATCTTTAACATCAGGTCCTTCAAAGAACAGCCATTCTGAGGCTCAAAAGGTGCCTCTGTCACCACGGATAAAGCGTAGACTCACCTGTAACAAGTGTTCTCCAGGAACAGCAGGAATCAGTCCTCACATATGGGTCACATTGATGCCGATGGAGCCCTGCATGGAAGTATCTCCCCAGCTTTCAAAGAAAGCCTTTGGGAGATGCCACCATGAATGCATGGTCCCCTTCCTGCCCAAGGGTGCCATCTTGATCAGTCAGATAACATAGCTAGAGCCAACAAAAGAAGATGGCCAAAATAACCTAGCAACTCCAAGCGGAGGAGGGAGGGTTGTGAGGACTGATTCCTGCTGTCTCTGGAGAACACCTGTTACAGGTGAGTAACTATGCTTTCTCCAGGAACAAGCAGGAAGTCAGTCCTCACATATGGGACTCCCTAGCTACAGGCTACAGAGAACCTGCATAAAAAACATAGCCCAGCCGTGAGCAACTGCAAGCAAATCTGAGGACAGACTCGGAGGATCCCAGTGTCCAGGGAGAACCATGGCTCTGGTAGCCTGAACGAGAAGGGTCAGGGCAGGAGTTGCCTAAACCCAGAACAGATTACAGAGTATGGCCAGCCGAAGGAATTGTCCTGTCAGGACTCCCTCTCCAGGCAGTAATGAGCTGCAAAAGTGTGAACGAAGGACCAGGTGGCAGCCCGGCAGATGTCTGCCATACGGGCAAAGCATAGCCTGACTTTATGTGCCATGACCCAGCAATCCAGTGATAGCCCAGCCTGGTTGTGGGTGAAAGCAATGCAGTCCACCACCCAGATGAACAGAGTCCGCTTGGTGACAGCCTCCCCCGACGAATGGGGTCATATGAAACAAAAAGCTGAGAGGCTTTGCAGTGGCCCCGAGTGCACTGCAGGTAGAAGGACAGGGTCCTTTTGCAGTCTAAAGTGTGGAGGAGCCGTAGGAAGAAGGTGAGAAGTACCACCTCCTGGTTGAGGTAGAAATCAGATACCGACTTCAGGAGGAATTTCAGGTGAGTGCGGAGCATGACCCTGTTCTTGTAGAACCTGGTGTGGAGTTGCTCAGCCACCAAGACTTGAAGCTCACTGACTCCGCGGGCAGAGGTGAGTGCCACAGAAAGGACACCTTCCAGGATAGGTAGCACAAATGGCAGGTAGCCAAGGATTCAAAGGGTGGCTTGGTAAGCTGCACCAGGACAACACTGAGATCCCATTTCACCAGGAGCGGACAGATGGGAGGCTTAGAGAGCAGTAAGCTCTGCATGAATTGGGTAATGAGGGGCTTCATGGAGAGAAGCTTGCCCTCCATGGAGTGATGGCCTGACAGAGTTGGACTTAAGTCCAGACTGCGAAAGGCAGGAGAATGGGTTCCCCCGTCGCTCTGTGCACCATAAGGAGAATCTGTGCCACTTGAAGGCATAGGCCCATCTCATGACATCCTTGCGATACGTCAGGAGGACTTCCTCTACCTCCTTGGGGAGGTTGAGGGGTGCTAAAGCAACCTGTTCAGCAGCCATACTGTGAGGGACAAGGATCCCAGGTTGGAGTGGAGGATCAAGCCCTCCTCCTGGGTCAAGAGTCCTGGAGAACTCCCAAGATGGACTGGGGACTCTGTCAAGAGACATAGAAGAAACCAAGGCTATCGGGGCTACCTCAGAGTCACTAGGATCATGGAAACCTTGTCTCGCTGGACCTTGAAGAGGGTCCGCACTATCAGTGGTATGGGAGGGAAGACATAAAACAGACTCCTTGACCACGAGATGAGGAAGGCATCCACCGCTACCCGGCCTGGATGTGATTGTGGGTTTAAGAAGTACAGTAGCTGAACGTTGGCCAGGCTGGTAAAGAGGTCAAGGTTTGGGATGCCCCACAATAGCTGCTGTGCCACCCTGGGGTCCAGTTGTCACTCGTGTGGGTTGGATACCCTGCTCAGTCTGTCTGCCAGGTTGTTGTCCTGGCCCAGGAGGTATACCGCCCTGAGGAGCATTCCCTGGCTGGTTGCGTATGAGCAGAGGGTTACTGCCTCCTGGCATAGGCGATAGGAGTCTGTGCTGCCTTGCTTGTTCAGGTAGAATATTGTGACCTAATTGTCCAGCTGGTCGAGCACTGACTGATGGTTCAGGTGGTGTCGGAAAGCCTTCAGCATGGAAGACAGTCCTGAGTTCCATGATCTGCTGCTGGCCCTCCTCAAGGGACCAGGCCTCTTAGGTGTGCAGTTCCTCGCAATGGGCACCACAGCTCAGCAGAGAAGCATCCATTGTGAGGACCCTCTGTGGGCTCTGGAGTTGGAAGGGCATGCCCTTTTGAAGATGCTATGTGTCCTGCCACCAGCTGAGTGACTGCCAGCTGACAGGATACCAAAACTCTGTCCTTGGGCTGGCCCAATGTAAGGGACATTGAGGAGCTTCTCTTGCATCCATTTCTCTAGCTCCGATGACTGGAGCCAGGCCTGGCATCGAGTGCCGATGCCAACGGCAAAAATCCTTGTGCTGGATTCGAAGCCGTTGTAGGCGTCTCGGGACAGGTATTTGGAACACTCTCCGACAGACTTCATAAGAGTCTGAAAGCGCTAGAGGTGGTCTCCATCGAGGCCAGCCATGAAGCCCCCAAGTTCGTTAGCCAGGTCTCAGAGGAACATGCAGATGTAAAGTTGGAAAGATTATATACGGTATGCTAGCATTGAGTCTTGGTAGCATTTTCGCCCGAGGGCATCGAGGGCACGGGACTCCCTGCCCGGGGGCACTGATAAGGGCATCTTTGGGCTCTTTTGCCAGAGCATGGATGACTCGACCACCATTGAAGTATGAGGGAGTTGCGTCTTTCAGAAGTCTGGCCCGCGCTGGACCCAGTACATTGTATCCCGGCTTCGGCTGACAAACCACACTGATGCCAGGGCTTCCCACATCCTGAGAAAGAGTCGACTGGGGATGGAGGGGACAGGGACCATCAGGATCTCCTTGGGCGGTGCTTCGTACTGGAGGATGTCAAGCTCCTCAATACGGGGGTCCTCCTCAGACTCAGTAGTGAAGGAGAGTGCCTGAGCCATGTCCCTGACAAACTCGAGGAATGAAGTGTCCTTGGGCGGGGATCAGCGCTTTACAGTCAGTGAAGATGGGTCGAGGGGAGGTCTCGGTGGGTCCAAGTCAAGCAATGAACACAGAAATGCTGTGTTCCAGTGCCAGCATTCGAGCTTCCCACTCGGGGGCAGCAGCCATTAACACCGATGCTGGGATGACTGGGTCACGTGTCAAAGAGGAGAGGGGGTCCTCGGCAGGACAGCTCTTGGGAGACCAGGGTCCGTCGCAGGAGGCCTCGACATTGGTTCTGGGTACCTTGCTGGAACACTCCCGCTCCGACTCATCGGATGCCCGCAGGAGGCTGAGGGACTGCGCACAGGATTCCCCATGCTTGTCCGCCTCCCATGACAAGGCCCTTGAGGTCTTCTTTTTCTTCTTATGCTCTCACTCTGTGGACCTCTGCTTGGAATATCTACGAGCCAGTTCTGGAACCGCAGGGGCCTTACGCGACTCCGAGGACCTTTATGGGGCCTTTGAGCATGAGGCTACCGGGGATACTGGGGTCGAGTTTTCCCTGTGGAAGATCTCATCTTGCTTAAGACGGTGACTAAATGGCCTTTGCAGACATTTTTTTACACAGGGAGCATTCCTCTGTGTCGTGGTCGGTGCCCAGACACCAGAGGCAACAGTCGTGAGTGTCAGCAAGGAACATGTTCTTTGAACACCGATCACATTTCTTAAAACTGGTGGCCATTGGGGCAAAAAGGACCCAAGCGAGGTTGAAGACCCTCGAAGCGGCCAGCAGTTAAAAAGGGTGCTAAAGCGCTTGAGTGGAAAAGAACCTAAGAAGAGATTCTCAAGAGCTGATGCCAGAGCAGCAGGGCTTGAAGTCGGGAAAGGAACTGATGTGAGCCAGAAAGAGGTACAAAATGCATGAGAAAATCAACTTTTTTACAGGGGGACAAGACGAACGTCTGTAGGGCTCCACAAAAAAAGGGAGACTGATCAAGATGGGACCCTTGGGCGGGAAGGGAACCATGCATGCGTGGTAGCATTTCCCAAAGGCTTTCTTTGAAAGCTGGGGAGATGCTTCCACGCAGGGCTCCATCGGCGTCGACACCACTCATGTCAAGACTGACTTCCTGCTTGTTCCTGGAGAATACCAGATTCAGATCCCAAAGTGGAATCACCGACCGCACTGGTGGCCGAACTTGCTTTATTGCCCTAAGAAAATGCATGACATCAGGGTGAGTCCCCAGAGGGACCCCTCTTACTCTGCCTCAGTAACAGGAGATGGCTGCCACCTGTATACGTAAAGAACTACAAGCCAACCCCTTGTCCAGACTGGCCTGAAGAAAAGCTAGAACCTCCAGAATTGTAGCCTTCAGGGGAGAACTATAGTGGTACTGGCACCAGCCCTCAAATACTCTCCTGCCTTCAGCAACATTGCAACATAGGGGGCCAAATAACTCCGCTGACTCAAGCCCTCTCAAGAGCCATGCTGTAAGTGAGAATCAGTCCCTCTGAGGCATTAGGATGGGACCCTGCAAGAGCATATTGGCTTTCACTGGAAAATGCCAGGGACGCTCGACCATCAGTCGAACCAGATTGGCATACCATGGTCGTCTCAGCCAATCCGAAGCAATGAGCAACACTAGCCCCAGATGGGCCTCGATCCTCTGCACCACTCGTCCTATTTATTTATTTATTTATTTAGCAAGCATTTGTAGCCCGCTCCTTCCAGCGATCAGAAGCGGGTAGGATTACTATTGTGAAACTGCCGAATCAAGGCAGGTACAAATTTTGTTTACATACAGATTGTCAGAAAAGCACATCATACAGAGTTAACACTTCTTAACTATGGGGGAGTTCATTTACATATATACATAAATACATATATACAGGATAATCTTCTTGGACTGTCGAATCAAGGCAGGTACAAATTTTGAGCACCCAGGAAGGAAACACGTAGAGTAACACCTCTGAGGGCCAGGGCTATACCAGCACATCAAGGCCTTCCAACATGCACTCTCTTCTTCTGATGTAAAACCGGGCTGCCTTCGCTGACTCGAAGGTCACAATCAGATTCATGATCAGCAGCCCCCACCACCTTACCAACTGCACAAAAACTGCCACATCGAGCATCCATTCCCCTGGGTTGAGTCCTATTCTGCTGAGATAATCAGCCACCACATTCTCTTTGCCTGCCACATGCGCCGCCGAGAGCACCACAAGGTTGCTCTCCGCCCAGATCATCAACGGATTGATTTCACTCTCCAGTGTCGTGCTGCTCATACCATCCTGTCGATTGATGTAAGCCACCATGGTGGCACTGTCCAAGAACACTCTCACTGCCTTTCCCATTAGAAAGGTCCAAAACTTCTGAAGGTCCAGGAATACCACCCTTAACTGCAGGCAGTTGATGGACCACATTCTCTCCTGCAATGACAAAGTCCCTGGGCTATCTGGGCTTTGCAATGCACCCCCCCCCAAACTGATAAACTGGCGTCTTTTGTCAGCAGAACCCAATGAGGCATCCCCGAACAATGTTTGCTGGGCTAAAACCACCACCGGAGGGATTCTCGAGTCATCTCTAGACAGGGCAACAGCCGGGAGAGTGAGTGATGCTGCACCTACCACCTGCACAACACCTTTTGCAATGGTCTCATGTGAGCCCGAGCCCGAGGCACCAGTTCAATAGATGCAGCCATGGAGCCCAAAATCTGCAGGTAATGCCACACCATTGGCAGCATCATCTGGAGAAACTGTTATATCTGACCTTGCAACTTGTGTACCCAATCACATGGCAATGACAGCCGACCTATGTTGGTCTGGAACCGGGCTTCCAGGTACTCCAAATCTTGGGAGGGCTGCAGATGACTCTTGGTCAAATTGACCACCCAGCCTAGACCCTGCAGGATTTCAATGACTCTTGCTGTGGCCAGTATGCTTTCCTCTCTGGGCTTCACCCAAATGAGCCAATCGTCGAGATAGGGATGCATCAGAATTCCTTCCTGGCAGAGTGCTGCTGCCACTATCACTATGACCTTGGTGGAAGTTTGGGGCACTGGAACAAACCTGAACGGCAGCGCCCGAAAATGAAAATGACCCATCAGGACCGCGAATCACAAATGTTGCTGAGGCTCTTGTCGAATGGGAATATGTAGGTAAGCTTTTGTAATATCGAGCAATGTTACAAACTCCCCCGTTCAGACTGCCACTATCACCAACCGAAGAATTTCCATCCAGAAATGCGGCACTGGCAGACACCAATTCACATCCTTGAGGTCCAAAATGGGTGTGAAAGAACCCTCTTTCTTGGAGACCATGAAGTATATGGAGTATCAACCACATCTGCATTGGTCTTCTGGTACCTTCATTACTACCTGCAAGGTCTGCAAATGGAGGAGCGTGTGCCACATGGCCTAGAGCTTACGGGATGCCCTGCACAGCGAGTTGATGAAGGCCTCCTAGATTGGTCGTGCAAACCAGAGAGTAGCCCTCTTTGATGACCTCCAGTACCCACTGGTCAGAAGTGATTCAAGTCCAGGTGGCATAAAAGTCCTGTAGTCGACCCCCCACAGGAACGAGAACCGCCTGGCCCATCCTCACTTCATTTGGGCTTCTTGGGGGCTGAGGCTGAAGATGGATAAAAGCCTCTGCCAGAG
Source organism: Ichthyophis bannanicus (assembly GCA_033557465.1). Taxonomy (NCBI): domain Eukaryota; kingdom Metazoa; phylum Chordata; class Amphibia; order Gymnophiona; family Ichthyophiidae; genus Ichthyophis; species Ichthyophis bannanicus. Next base: position 226,714,551 of record CM066031.1, read on the forward strand.
TCTTGAAACCCCCAAAATGCTTGCCCCCCTAGAGGGAAAACGCCCCCTCTGGTATGATACAAACCTCATTGCCCGAAAGCGCCTAAAGTCCCTCGGTTGCTCATGCCGTGGGGCCAAGGATTGGACAGGCTTCTGCTTGTTCTTGGGAAGTCTCCCACCTTTAGACTCTCCCAAATCCTTCACCAACTGCTTGAGGTCCTCCCCGAACAGGAGCCTGCCCCAAAAAAGGAGCTTACTGAGATGAAATTTGGAGGAGACATCTGCTGACCAATTCCTCAGCCACAAATAGCACCGTGCAACCACCACCAAGGTCATACCCTTAGACAAGCAGATCGTAGAAGGCATCTCTAAGTATGCGGCTCCAGACTCCAGCTTGGCTGCCTCCAGCGGGTGAGGCTGAGTCTCCCCCGAGCTCTCCAAAATTCCTTGCACCCAGTCTAAACACCCTTGGGCCACAAGGCACCACAAATAGAAGCCTGCAAGGACAGCACATTAATATTGAAAGTCTGCTTAAGGAGGGACTCCAATTTTCTATATTGTACACCCTAAGCGCCAATCCTCCTCCTACTGGGATCGTGGTCTTCTCTGTGAACGTGGAGACAGTGGCATCCACCTTAGGAGCACGCAACAGCTCCTTCTCTTGTTCCGGAAGTGGGTAAAGCTGACCCATCATCCACGTATCCTTGAGAGCAGCCTCCGAGACATCCCATTCATCCTGAAACATCCGCCAGACAAGTGAAGGGGAAAAACCCTCTGCATCGTCTTTACCGCCTGAAACAGAGGGTTCTCCAGTGGTTCGTCTTCTAACAGTGCCTCTGTGTGCACATTAAATGCTTTTGAGGAATGAGCTATCAAGGCCGCCAATTCGTCCCTACGGAAGACCCGGACAATATGAGAATTCTCCCCCTGGAAATCGTGCCTTTCTCCAAGTCCAACTCGGCTTCTTAGTTATCCACCTCCTCTAAGGGCAGCGACCCCATCTCATCCCAAAGGTCCTCTTTCAATCTCCGTTTGCTCAGTCCTGGCTCCCCTTCCAACCTATCATTTGTGGGAGGCATTGGAGCAACCCGTCTCTGGGCCTTTTGTGGAACCCTCAGTGGCTCCTCTCCCTCATGCTACCTCACATAAAAAGCCTTATGCATGAGGAGGATGAATTCCAGAGAGAACCCTCCCCCCCCCAGGAGTCCTCCAAGCTGTTCTCCCTTAGAGGAGGAAACTTTAACTGCTCTTTTCCCCTTGCTTTTAAGGCTCTTCGTGGGAGGGGTCTGTCCCCCACCACCTTCCAGTCCCAATGAGATCTGTGCACCAGGAGATGGTGAAACGCACACCACAAGGGCTGAGAGAAGCTCTCCATCCTGCCACAGCTCCCTGGGTCTTACCAGGGCTCTCCATCATGTCTGCCTCAGCTGAATGGGATTTGGCCTTGCAGCCGCGACAGAAACCAGCTGGCGAGACTGAACCCCTACAGGACCTACATGCCAAACACACCAACTTGGCAGGCATGCTGGGCACCCCACAATAGCCACAGGCTAAAATCTTTTACTTCCCTTTTTTTTTCCTTTTCTTTCACCGATGCCTCTAACTTAGAAACGGAGGGAGCTTCCAGACAAAATAATAAAACAAGGGTGCGACCCCGCACCCCTTATCTGCAAAGACTTCCTCTCCCTGAACTAAATGCCCAAGACTCCTAGCTCTTATCCCTTTGATCTGCACAAGATGGTGGCTATTCCCATGCTCCACGGGTGAGACAGAGGCAAAGGCCGCACCATGCAGTCAGCGCACCACCGCAATCCTCCCGGGCACATCCTAACCTGCGTACTCCAACAGCCAACAAGTCTGCGCGAAGAGGCTCCCTTTAAAACAAAAATCTGCCATCGGGTTCTCCCGCCACTGCTCTGATGCTCAGCCTTCACAACCCTGCTTCTGTGTTGGGCGGGAAGAGTGACTGGCCTGTTGTAGTGTGCCGATGATCCCCTACCCTGCCATTGGACTCCGGAGTCATTGCATACCCCCTTAGCAGTACCGGCAAGCCTCCTGATCTCTCCTTTGACGCATGATGAGCCTCCTACCTGTTAACAAGGACGGCTGCACTGCTCACTGCTTGCGGTCACTCTTAACACTTTTTATTTTTTCAATAACTTTAAAGGCCAATAGAGGAAAAAGTACTGAAGATAAGCCAAATTAGAGGAAAGAAACCCCCAATAACCTAAGTATCCTAGCTGTTCCTTGAGTGAGTCCTAGGGAATCGCGCTACTCCAGCAGCTTGGAGACTGAGCTACCTGAGGCTGGTGGGAGGTGCCGGATGCCTATGTAGGGGGATATCATAAAAAGATTACATGCTCAGTTTCCAAGCTGCTGGTGGGGCATGATTACCCACAGGTAATGGGACTGGACTGTAGGAATGATAAGGAATAATAATTTTATAATAATAATAGCAAATGCAAATAGAAACACAGGCTTAGCAAGAGACTAGTTTATTTATTTATTTATTTGGATGTGCTTTTATACCACTTTTCGCTGGATCAAAGTTGTTTACAAACAACTGGACATGGAGTGCAATTCCTTCAAAGGATCGGATAGGAAACAACGTAGTAAGGCCAGAATAAGAACTTAGAAAGTTATGTGCACAAATGCTCATTACCTATCTAACAAAATCTTGGACCAAGATGTCACCATGCTAGAAGAAGACATAAATGTTATTGCAGTGATAATCAGGATTGGTAGGTAGATGTAGCAGGATGCCAAAATGTCCCTTGCATTGGATGACACAGGTAACATTCTGGATCCCTGCCCATCAAATTTAATGAAGATGGCCGTAGGGATTCTTAAATTTTGGAGGGAAGAATACAAGTGACAGTTTAGAAATGGCACAGCACCTCCCTCTACAGCTGTAGTTCCCAACCCAGTCCTTGGGTACCCCCAGGCCAGTCAGGTTTTCAGAGTATCCACAATGAATATGCATGAGATAGATCTGCATACAATAGAAGCAGTGCAAGCAGATCTATCTCATGCATATTCATTGTGGATATCCTGAAAACCTGACTGGTCTGGGGATACCTGAGGACTGGGTTAGGAACCACTGCTCTACAGGATGGTCAAGCATGTAAGGAGAGGTCCAGTAGTTCTCAGTTCCAGTCCATAGGTACCCTACTTCCAGATTGTACAGATTAAATCAATGAGCTCACTAAATGTAGCCAAGCATATCTTACAAGCACTCGACGGAGTTCCCTAATCGCCGCGCTGCTCCCAAGGGAGTCCAGAAAGTCAGTTCACCTCACTAGGACTCCTGCAGGCTTTCACTGCCTGTCTGCAGCTACCACTGCTGGAGGAACCAAGAAGGAAATCGCAGCTGCATCATCTCCCCGCAGCACCTGCATTTAAAGCCACGACTCAAGTGTGTCCGCATCTAAGAGCCATGCTGAAGGGCCCTTAGGTATGGCCCTTAAGAGTGGAACAAAAATTTCCAAGCAATTCATCAACAGCAGCCGGCACCCAGTCGACCAATACCACCCTGACTTATCTCCTTCTAGTACCTATGACGCTACTGGCGATGGTGAGTCATAACTCCATGCTCGGTTTGGGTATAACCCACCCAAAGCCTCCTGTAACATACTAGATCAACCCTGCAGTGCTACTTAAATCAGATCTGTGCACTCTCTTCTACTCTTCCCCCTCTCCTTCTCCTTCCCATCGACTATTCATCACATAGGCATTTAGATACAAACAAATTGCTACCTGCCAGCCTGCAGCCATTGACTTTCATTGCTTGCTACCACTCAATCATTAGAGCTCAACGCTCTCCTAATCCCCCTACTCCAATAGAATCAATTAAGTAAATTCTTAAAATGCATCCCTCATCTACAACCCATGGGATCCTAATCTGGATCCTAATATCACTACTCCTGTTCCCTAACACCTCCTATGCTCACAATGGAATTATTCCCATCCTCCACTGAATAAGGCACCCTGCACCATGGACAGATCTCAATAAACCCTTAGACAGGACACCGCGCAGGCTCATAAAAATTAATACCACGCTGCTCCACGCAAGTCCACGCAAACAGAACACCCCCCCCCCCTTCACATCAAATGCTCCTTAGTCAACGGCCATTCAGCCCGAAACAAGATCCAAATGATAGCGGACTACATTCATGACAACAACATAGATATAATGTATATCACAGAATGTTGGTTTACAACATCCGATAATGTATTACTTAATCAACGCATCTCCCTCCACCACAAGCTTTACAACTGCCCAGGGTTAGGAAAGAGGAGTGGAGGTGTCCTCATCCTTGCTATCGAAAAACTACTGTAAATCTCTCCATAAGTACAATCAGTTCCACAGATACACTGGACATCCTAACAGTGTCAAACAGAGATATCACCATATGCCTAATCTACAGAGCACTGAATAACAATGCAGATGATCTATCCGAGCTACTAGAGGAGGCTTGCTCATAAACTGAATCAAATAAATTCTTCATCTTACTAGGAAATTTGAACCTCACCTCCACCTTGTTTTGCGAATTGAACGGGGTGCGAAAATAAAGGCTAACACACTTTGTAATAAAGACAAGCAATTTATAAAACAAAGAAAAGATAACTTGAAAGCAAGTAATTCACTTATTTAGCTATAATTTAGAAAAGATAACTAGAAAGCAAGTAATTACAGGATAATGATACATCACTGATAGAGTTATGAACTTCATCTCATGCCACACTTAATGCATACCCAGTTTTATTCTATGTTTCATCCACCTAAATTCCCCACTATGTTGCCAGTATCTTATATGCATAATCAATAGTCAAAGGACCGAATGTAGTACAAATGAATTAAAATTGACTACTGATTATGCATCAGCAGTGAGTTAGGGGTTAATTGAACCTCAGTTTTACAATTTGGTGAGAAACTGCTTACATAGCTACAGAGAGATACTGGTACACACGATAAGATGAACTTTTCACCTGGCAAATGTATACAAGATAAGAAGAACTTGTCACCTGGCAAATGCATACACAATAAAGAGATTATCAATTGTAGAGTTTTGAGCTTCTAAAACCATGGGATGGGGGATGTATCCCTTGAGCATTCTCAGATGTCTGGCCAGCGTCTTGATTATGTTTAATGAATAACTGACCCTATACTATGTGTATGTCACCTGATGGAAAATAACTGGTTGCCACTGCACCAGGATAAAATGGGTGCCTTTTTCAGCCAGAGAGAGGTGAAGGGATCTCAACCATGGAGCGAACCCGTGCGTTGCCTGGAAAATCTCCCAATTAAGAAGTCTCTCTCCTGCCTGGCTGAATTAGGGATCCATCTAGTCAAAGTGTGGCATGAGAAGAAGTTCATAACTCTGTCAGTGATGTAATCATTCCTCTATAATTACTTGCTGTAAGTGTCACTTGTTTTCTAGTTATCTTTTCTAAATAATTATAGGTAAATAAGTGAATTGCTTGCTTTCAAGTTATCTTTTCTTTGTTTAATAAATAAACTGCTTGTCTTTATTACAAAGTGTGTTAGCCTTTATTTTCGCACCCCGTTCAATTCGCAAAACACACCTCTACCAAATAAACGCTCTCCTTCTTAAATGCCATGAAAGCTCTCCAGTTAAAACAGCTCATAAAGGATGCCACTCACAAAAAAGGAGCAACTCTCAATCTTGTTTTGGTCCCCAACCACCTAACAAGCAATCATCCACAACTAACCCCACACATATCCCATGTACCATGGTCTGATCATGCAATGATCACATTCATACTGCCACAAGACACTCAATCACAAGAAATCACACCAACACGCGTCGCTTTAAGCCATTTGAAAAGCAGGCCTTCCTAAATGAGGTTTACCCACACCTCACTGTCAACAGCTCTGTCTTAGACAACCTGATCCAAACCTAGAACAGCACAATAGTCTCTGCAGGAACAATATCCTCACATAAGATAAACCCTCCACCATTAACCACCAATGTGCAACCTGGTACTCCAAGGAAGCCAAGGAACTTAAACTCAATCTAAGGCAGATTGAAAGGAAATGGAGGAGAATAAAAGATGACACCCTCAGGGATGACTACTCAACTAAATAGAAAGAATACTCTGAACTATTAAATAAATGCCCAATCTGCAAGCAATAAGATCCAACTCTTAACACATCTTCTAATCGACAACATTGACATCCTCAACATAACAGAATCTTGGTTCACAGAGACAGACTCTGTGCTGTTGAACCAACTTGCACCATATGACTTTCATCTTTTCAGCTTCCCAAGGTAGAGGTGTGTGCATACTAACAAGAAAAAAACGTAACTTCTGCACCCCCAACAAAAGATCTGATAAAGGTCTAGACACACTGACAGTAACGAATGGCAACATAATCATCATGCTAACTAATATCTTTAAGAAATCTCTCAATCAATCCAGAGAATTATTCTCAATTGCTTCCTCATTCACAAAAGACCTCTCTCAAGTTACCACCCTCACCACCAAACCCTGCCTGAATCCACAAGTAATGGCTGACTACCTTTACAACAAATTCACTCCATACCACCACAATTCACCCTCCTCCCTCAGCTCAACCATCTCGACAACCCACATCCACAAATGACACACCTTTAAAATGACATCAGCATAGAAACTCAGTAACATCATTTCCATCATCAAAAACACTATATCACCACTAGCCCCCACCATTACATGGTTGCAGCAGAAGGGTGCGGGCAGAAGGTGAGCTCCCTCCCCCCCTGCTGGGACTAATCAGGGTGCTGCACTAAATACAAAATAAAAGGGCGCAAAGCTGTGCCCGCATCTGACTGCCTTACCAGAGGGCTCTTTGGCATGGCCCTTAGGCGGGGGACCAGAGGAGACCTGCACAAAATTATGACAAAAGACAAATGATCACTGCAACCCGGTTAAAAGGCACACCTCCCCCTAAGCCACGTACAATAGCTCCAAAGGATGGCTAGAGAATTCCAGCACTCTAGCAAGCACAGAGTACCTGGCTGGACACCAGAGCAGATCAGAAAACGCCTCCAATGATGGCCCTGCTTACCATCCTAGTAACTCTCTGCCTCACCTCACTTCTCACAGCCACCACACCAATAACCCTTACTCCTACATATATACCAATTACACAGGTACACTAAAAAAGTTTTTTTTTAAACTGCCTCTAATGTTTCGATTGATTTTTACGTTTTTTGGTGCGCTGAATCCAAATCTGGAAACCAATTTGCTCCATCACGTACAGATTTTTTGCTACATTGGGTTAGCAGTTTGAGGTGAACGTTTCAGATTGAGTGCGATCGAGATAAAAGTTTCTTGGATGAATTCTTTATACTAATTGTTTAGTAGTTATTCAAATAAGAATAAAGAAAATTGTAACAAGGCAGCACATAAGAATAGAGTAATGTCAACAAAACACACTGTGATGGTAGCAAAATTGTCTGCACTTAAAACAGCCACATACATGTGTACAAACATTGAGCATATAAGAGCGAGGTTAGACACAAAGCAAAGCAAAGAAATGTGCAAAAAATGTTGTACAAGTATGTATGTAAGAATAGAAAACGCAAACCGCACCATTGCAATACATGAAGACAAACACCCGATGGTGTGAAAATAAAATTCTAATAAATGAGATCCGACACTGTGGTAATAACTAGCAAATTTTTATTTCAAAGTTTAGTAAAAACACGATATTTGTCAACACAGTTTAGATTTTAAAGTCATTCTTGGGTCAATCAATCTCCTGGTGGGCCCGTTTCTTCTTCCCCCGAATGCTTCTCTTGGTGCGCTGCTTGGCGTATTTTTCATCTGGGGTTTCCCGCAGCAGCAACCAGCAGAAATCAGCCATCATAGTGGTGTTCCATCTTCCTTGGTACCTTCTCTCTGCGTCATTGATGTCCTGGTGAAACCTTTCACCTTGTTCTTCACTGTACACCCCCAAGTTTTCGGGAAAGTAGTTCACATGGGAGTGCAAGAAATGGACTTTCAGGCTCATGTTACAGCCTTGTTCTTTGAAGGCATTGAGCATCCTGGCAACAATATCCTTATAGTTCTCATCCCGCCTGTTCCCCAAGAATTTGAGAACAACATCCTTGAAGGAATCCCAGGCTTCTTTTTCCTTCTCAGACATCGTTTCAGCGAATGCTCCATCTGAAATGAGTTTCCTTATATCAGGGCCAACAAACACTCCTTCCTTTAGCTTTGCTTCAGAAAGTCGGGGGAACTTTGAGCAAAGGTACCGAAAGCACTCACCATCTTTTGGAAGGGACTTGATGAATTGCTTAATGAGACCCAACTTAATGTGGAGAGGTGGTAATAGAATTTTATCACGAGGTACCAAGCTCTCATGAAGAACATTTTTCTCACCGGGTCTCAAATACTCCCGAATTGGCCAGTCTTTTTTTCCCCCAGTGTAGGTCGCGGGCCCGGCTATCCCACAAGCAAAGGAAGCAGGGATATTTGGTGAAACCGGATTGCTGCCCTAATAGCATGGATAGAATTTTAAAGTCTCCACAAATCATCCACTTATGCTCATCATAACAAATCTTCTGAAGAATCAGGGCCAAATTCTCGTATTTTTCTTGGAGAATAACAGAGTGAGCAATAGGAACTGAAGCGAATGTGTTGCCATTATGAAGAAGAACACCTTTTATGCTGTCTTTTGACGAATCAATGAACAGCCGCCATTCAGCAGGATCATACTTGAGTTTAAACTTTTCCATCACTCCGTATATATCGTTGCAAAATACCAAATCTTCCTCTTTGCTGAAATACTTCAAAAATTGTGTCTCGCGGTTGCGGTACCAATAAAAAGTTGTTCCTGGTGACAATAGCAGTTCGGCAGCATCTTTTGGGAGTCCTAAATCCCGGACTAAATCATTCAATTCAGCTTGAGAGAAAAGTTCAGGTTTCGGATCTGGTTCAGTTTCAAACTCGGAAGTACTGGACTCATCGGGAAAAGCCATCTGATGAGTCTCATCATGATCAGAACCGTCCACACAAATATGATCCAAAGATTTTGGTGGTTCAGGCACAGGTACTTCGTTGCTATGAGGCATAGGCCTAATTGATGAGGGAAGGTTGGGGTAACTTATTACGTTCTTATTTTTTAAGTTGTATCCCTTCACAATGCAAGAGCAAAAATAGCAGTCACTGCTGTGGTCTCTTTGTTCACGCCACATCATAGGTATTCCGAAACAAAATGCTTGTTTTTTACCTTTCATCCATAAGCGTAGATCTTCCTCACATGTCTTGCACACTTTGTGAGGAGCCCACGGTTTGTCTTGATCGCCTAACTTCAAACCGAAATAGGCGAAATATACTTTTTTAATAAATGCAGAAATGTTCCTCTGCCGCTTTTTCACGGTATATTCCCCACAAATAAAACAAAAACTGTCCGGAGAGTTGACGCAACCTCTGGCTCTGTGAGCCATCACAAATACACAGCACTGCAAACTACAACTGTAGTGAACCACTTCGGAATAAAGCTGGATTACGACTGAGCAAACAAAAGGTAATAATGAACTTGCAAGAAACTGAAATTTGACAGGAACGTTCATGTCGCAACCACCGTGTTTGAGCGAGCGAACGAGGCGAGGCGAACAGGAAAGAACATGCGCCAGCGCGAGTACTGGATTTAGCCCCCCGCCTCCCAATTGTCCTGTTAATGTATAAAATGAATACAAAACACTCTAAAATATCATGAGGGAGTGTTTCTAGTTAGTTAACCATTACAACTTCTATTTTGGGCCAAGAAAATAAACTGCAGTCGGCTAAAAAGAAATTATGTGAACATTCCTTATATGGGTAAGAAATCTAATTTTGCAAGAAAATGTGACGTGATGGAACATTTTGGCTATTTTTCCTGGATTCAGCACCCCAAAATCTATAGGAATCAGTTGCAAAACTGGAGGCAGTTTTTTGGTAGTGTACCTGTGTTATCCATTCACACCCACTCATAATAATTCCCCCCACCTATCAAAGAAGCAAACCCAGACATACACATCACATCATTCAAATCAAAACCCAAACACAAATATATCACCACCAGAAAAACACATAAAGGAAGCTTCATATCTGAAGTGCACTCTTCTCAATGCACCATGCAAGAAATAAGATCCATCTCCAAATACATCTCCTAATCGACAACAACATTGACATCTTCAACATAATAGAATCTTGGTTCACAGAGGCAGACTTTTCCTATTGAACCAACTCACATCATATGACTATCATCTTTTCAGTTCCCCAAGGACTCAATCCCAAGGTGGAGGTATGTGTGCATCCTAACAAGAAAAATACTTAGCTTCTGCACTCTCAACAAAACATCTGATAAAGGTCTAGACACACAGACAATAACAAATGGCAACATAACCATCCTCCTTGCCTACAGATCCCCCTGATCAACTGGACACACTTTTAGAAGTAATATGTAAACATAACTCACATACAAACTACCTCATGCTCCTAGGTGACCTCAACCTTGCATCCACAGCACCAAACAAAGCAAAAGCCTTCCATGAAGCTATGGAATCCTTGGACTATGCTCAAATTGTCAATCAGCCCACCCACAACAAAGGGAACACCCATGGCATGATCTTCATGCCACAAAACATCCTCAATGAACACCTAATACTGTCTCCCATCACCGTCAATGTCCCCTGGTGTGACCACAAGTTGGTCACAATTAATACACCACACAACATGCGTGACCACAAACAATGCATCACAGAACTTACCTTATGCAGATTCTACAAACTGGAAAAAAAGGCTTTCTTGCAAATATCTTACCAAAACTACAAGACACTACCAAAGACATCAACTCCATCATACAAAATTGGAACAAGACCATAGCTGAAGCAGCAACAAGACTACCCACCTCCAGTCACCGTGCAAGACAAAAAACAGCAACCTGGTACACACCTCAGCTAAAGGACATGAAGCACACTCTTTGAATCACAGAGAGAAAATGGAGAAACTGCAGATCAAATGACAGCCTAAATACATATAAGCTCAAACTACAGGAATATCAGGCAGCTACAATTCAGGCAAAAAAGGACCACTATACAAAGTTGATCCAAAGCTCACTCATTCACCCCGAAGAGCTCTTCAAAGTAGTCAAATCACTTATCAAAGATTTAATACAACAAACAGAAAAAAACAACCTAACCCCACAAATGATGGCAGACTGCTTCCAGACCCTAACCTCATCTCACAACAATAACATAAACACACTCTCAGAACAACAAATCAACAAGGGACAGAACATCAGAACACATGGAATGCATTCACGAAAATCACACCTGATTACCTAGATAAAATCATCACAAGCATCAACACAACCACCTCTCCACTAGACCCATGCCTAGTCAGCTGGTTCAAGCTCGCAAGACAGTAACTCACTCCAACAATACTCAAGATCACACACCTCTCTCTACAACAAGGATACATACCACCAGAACTCAAGACGGCCTCCATACACGCAGTAAAAAAAGAGACATCTAACAATATCAACCAACCAGCCTCCTATAGGCCTATAACCAGCCTCCCTTTCATGGTTAAAATACTAGAAAAAAAATCATTCATCAGCAACTCCAGGATCACATAGAAACACTTTTCCCACTCGACCACCAACTATACGGATTTAGACCTCACCATGGAGAAGAATCTCTAAAGACCACCTTACTAGACAGACAGACAATCTCATTAGAGGCACTGACAAACCCAACATGGGCTTCATACTCATCTTCTTAGACATAAAAGCAGCATTTGATTCCATACTGCACAACTTAATCATCCAGCGACTGCAAGCAATTGGACTAATAGGCACTCCTCTCATCTAGTTCAAGTCTTACCTAACAGATACTGTTCAAGTCTTACCTAACAAACCAACAGCTCCAAGTAAGAACAGGCACTGCTAAATCAGCCCCATATACTCAAACCCAAGGAGTCCCTCAAGGCTCCACATTTCTCCTCATTAATATTCAACATCTTTCTTCAACCAATATGCACAGTCATAAAAGCATTCAACATCCTATACCACATCTACAGTATGCTGATGATGTTATGATTTACACACCCATCAACACATCCAACCCGGATACCTGTCCATAACAAAATGCTTCTCCTCCATCAGAGAATGGCTCACAAAACACATCATGGCTGTAAACTTCAAGAAAACAGAAACCCTTTGCATTACCAAATACTGTAGCTTCAAACCACAAACACCATAAATCTCAACAGGACATCAGTCCAAGTTAAACAGGAAGTATGCTACTTAGGAGTCACCTTGGAACAACGCCTCTCCTTCACAGGATACGAGTTACCAATACCTCTCAGAGTACATTAATAAACAAAATTCCTGAACTCAGATGAAGGTGGTGTATCAACCAGAACTTGTTTTCCATACCACCTCTCAAGACAAAGTGAAAACAACAAATCTGCAATAGAGTCTTCACTGTCTTCATACCTTCAATATGGAACTCATTTCCCAAGCCCATAAGATCAGTTCAAACAATTCAAGAGCTGCGAAACTCTAATTCAGTTGAGTTATGTTTTCCCTGTTCAATGTAAACCACTTTGGTTTAAAAAAAAGCGGTATATAAGACACGTTAAATAAATAAATCATGGATATTCTGAAAAACACTTCTGTTGTTGAGCTGAGGAGTGAAATTGAGAACCATTGTTTTAGAAACTGTATTATTGTATTTATTTATTTAATGATCTGCCTGATTGCAATTCAAACTAAAAGCCCATCAAGGCAATTTACAATCTAAAATACAGTTGATACAACAAGAGAACTCCCAAATGCTTATGGAAGGACTATAAAAAAACAGGACTGAATGCCCATCCTGCTCAGGACTCAGAGATGGTTGGTAGTTCCAGGCACCATCTAATTTACTTCCCTGCACAAATGACCAGCATAAGTACCTTTGGTGGTGATCTGAGTGATGGTCTTATCATCCCTGGACTCACAGGAGTACTCTCCTCCATCCTCTGCCCTCACGTTGGAAATGGTCAGACTGCGCTTGACTCCATCAGCATGAATCTGGATGCGTTTTCCAGGCTTGATCTCAATTCCATTCCTGCGCCAAAGGACATCACCCTTGGTATGACTCAGCTCGCAGGTCACTGATAGCGTCCCACCTATTTCAACATTCTTTGGTTCCAGTTTTTGTGTGAACTTCACAGGCACTTCTAGAAAATATTAAAGTAAAAGTCATTAATACCTCCAAGCCACTTAATGGATTACAGAAAATGAGTTGTTGTTTTAACCCAGCTCCCAATGGGCAGGTGTCCATATCATATCTCAAAGATCCTACCCTCATAGTTTGGCACTATTTGACACCATTGTTGATGGTCTCAGCAGAGAGACCAAAAACTGCACAGGCATGGAGAATGAATTACTCTCTCATCCTTAGAGGTGGTTCCTCCAGAAAAGAACTGGAGGACATTAGCAGGGCAATCTAGGAAGGCTTACGTTGCCATTACCAGTGCATGACCTGTTTTGGGGAAATATGGAAAACTTTGGATTTCTGTGCTGTTGAACCGATACTTTCACTAGAAAAGAGAATATCCAGTTTAAAAATATTTTACCCGCAGGGGCATTTTACTAAAGGTTAATGTGTGCTAACAAATGTTAACATGCATTAAATGCTGCCTCGGCCTTTTATTCTATGGGGGCAGTGGCACATAACACGTTAACCTTTAAAGGCAAATTTTACAATGGGACATTCAGCTGCAATCTGGGATGTCAAAGCCAGCACATCTGAAAAAAAAATCAGGCACATGCAAGTTCAGGCACGATTTCAGAAATGTGAGCGTGCCTGATATGGACATCTATAGAGCCATCCCCAGAATAGCATCTCAGAACATAGATGTCTAATAGCATAATGGTTAAAGTAGTGGGTTAGGAGCAGGATGGCCAAATCCCAATGGGGGTCTTTGTGATCTAAGATTAATCACTTAACTCTCCATCTTCTCTACACTCTCTGGAAGTTTTAAGACAAAAACAAGCACTTTCCTGATGCCTGCAGCAGATTTGAATGTGGAAATGCCTGAAGATGTCCCTGACATTCCTGGAATCGAATGTTGCCCCCTTGCCTACTTGGACATCCCTGAGATTCCTGGAATCAAACGCCTACTTGGACATTCCTGCACCGAAGACATCTGTAAATGTCATTTGTGGAATGACTTCAGAGATGTCCAAATCATGACCAAGACCTTTAAAATAAGTTTAAACCATATTTAAGAGAGAACGAGTTATGTATAGTTGACCAATCATTATTGTTAAGTATCTTGGATTACTGTAATGTATTATACTTGAGGTTAGTGGAAAACGGTTGAAAAATGTGCAGAGCGCGCAAAATCCAACAGCTAGATTTTTGTTGGATGGTAGAAGATACGAGAGTGCTCGCCCTTTATTAAGGAAATTACATTGGCCACCTATTCAAGAGCTATGTACCTTTAAATTATTCGTAATAATTTTTAAGGTGATGAGAAACTCTAGACATCTGTACCTGAAAAATAGATTAAGGATTTATATACCTAGGAGATTATTAAGATCATCGCAGGGTAACGCTTTAGAAAGTCCATCGATTTCAACTATTCCGAAAACAGTAAGGTAGGCAAAGGTTTTTAGTGTGCATGGCCCTGAGAGATAGAATAGCTTTTGCTATTACATTTAAAAGATGAGAGGAATCTGTTGACCTTTAGGAAAGCAGTGAAGACATTTTTATTCCCCATGTATGAATAAGTGTGTCATCTGTTAAACTAAGGCCCGTTAGATTAATGGTTGAGTAGGGAGAAGAGAAGGGATTCTTCTAGATATTTGTAGTCTTAACTTTCTGTATATCCCTTTCAATTTGGAAATGTATGCCATTTTACTGACAAATGTAATTTGCATTTTTATAATAAAAATAAACAAGTTATAATTAAATAAATAAATAGTTGGTTAGGCTTGAAGAAAATCCAAATAATGAGAACAGCAAACCCATCACAGAACAAGTAACCAAAGAAAAAAGTGGGAAACAGAAAAAATATAGATGTCTAAATCACAAAGTTGAAAGTAAGATATCTATAAAAACAATCTTAATTAGATAATAAGTAATGAAGATGATGAGGATGATGACAACCAAAATTAAATTATAGAGATAAATACATGCTAAATCAAATAATAAACAAATCTGAGAATCATTGACTATGAAGTTAATGCTGGAAGACAACATTGTCCTGGATCACAAAAATTAAATTATAGAGATAAATACATGCTAAATCAAATAATTGCAATGCTAACACCACTAACAGAGCTCCGCGACTCTGGAACCAAATGCCCTACGAACTGAGAGCAAACAAGGACCGGAAGGACTTCAGGAAAAAACTTAAGACTCACCTATTTCAGACTCATTACAACCTAACCTAGTCAATGTAATCCTTTTCGAACAACATGTCTACTATTTATTTATTTTATTTTATTTTATTTTATTTATTGTTCTTTTATACCGCACTCTTTTTCATCAGCGCGGTTTACATTAAACAGAAATACTCATTACAATCAACAAATTGTGATAAGTTTACATATAACAGGAGTAGTCAACTGGGAATTTAACTTTGGGAAACTTTGTACATATTTGTAAATAACATATATACAGGGGATAAAAATCATATCAACAAGAAATGCATCCTGAAATTATGTAATTTATGTATACAGTCAAACCTCGGTTTTCATGATTAATCCGTTCGAAAGAGTCTGACTAAAACCGAAACGTATGAACACTGAAGCAATATTTACCATAAGAAATAATGTAAATCCAATTAATCCGTTCCAGACACCCAAAAATATTCACAAAAAATACATTTTATAGAGAATAACTATATTTTTACATACAGAAAACAATGAGAAATAAATATAAATGACTAATGAAATGGATAAATGAACATTTAACATCACTGAAAGCAAGCTACTGTACAGTACAGTATGTTAACATCTGGCCTTAGCCACCCCTGACAAGCTGCTGTGCCCAGCTCTCTTCGGAATCACATTGGATTCAGCCCATTAAAATACCTTTACATTATCTGCTCAATGCTTCAGAATGGCAGAAAATCTTAATGATATAGCTTCAGACGTACCCTGCAAGAGAAAGAACTGCCTCCCACATTCATGCAACATCTCCTGCTTACGTTGACAGCTTTTCTTCCCTGCTACCTCCGAACCTGAGGGAGCGCTCCAGAGAACGGGCAGGCGGTGGACGAGATCGGGGCCTTCCTCTCTGCGCAATCCTTGCCTCTCTAACTCTGACCAGGCTCGAGGATGTGTTTCATTTACGTGCTCAGCTGGCTTTCGCTTCTCATCACGCTGGCGATCGGTGAGTCCGGGGGGCAGTGCTGCCGGGACTGGGTGGGCGTTCTGGCAGTGTATACAGACCGGTGTGCAGCGCGAGGGTGTATGTATTTACAGTACTGTACTTTACGAAAACCGAGGCGATGTACGAGAACCGGGACAAAATCTCAGTCAAAAAAGACGTTGAAAACCGAAGCAATGTATGAAAACCGAGACAAAATCTCAGTCAAAAAAAACGTTGAAAACCGAAGCGTATGAAAACCGGGGCAAATGAAAACCGAGGTTTGACTGTATATGTAAAGCCTCCTCTCAAGCAATCAAATGTAAATCTGTAACCGTTTGCTGTGACTATTACCCTCCCCTGCAATCCTACTGTATGCTTAAATTCTGGCCTGTACAACCGCACCCTTTTGTATAGAAAACCGCCACTGATCGCTGGAAGTGGCGGGATACAAGTGTACACTAAATAAATAAAATAAATAAATAAATAAATCTGAGAATCACTGACTATGAAGTTAATGCTGGAAGACAACATTGTCCTGGATCACAAAGGGTCTATCTTATCTGTGTCATAGCATGTATGATATAATTCCCCCCACACTCCCCACCCCCATAGATACACAATGAGTGTGAAAGATACATGCAGGTATTTGTGCAACTGAAGCAATGTGCTTGCAGATCTATCTTATGCATATTCTTAAGGATTTCCTGAAAATTCAAGCAGATTATTTATTTATTTAAAAGCATTTTTTTTCTGCATTACACCCTAGGGCTAGGCGGATAACGTAAAACATACATAAAAATTACGGCAAAAACAACAAAAATAACATACTCATACCTGAGAAACTCCTAAACCTATTAGATTACCAGTGCTCAAAAGAATCCAAAAAAATCTGCATAAAAACTAATTCATGCAGATAGTCAAAAAAGCCTGTTGAAATAAATGTGCCTTCAGTTTTTTTCCGAAACATCAAGCTATCCGAAATGCAGCACAGGTCTGCAGGCAAGGCATTCCAGATATATGGAACAGCCATATAAAAAATTCTATTATGAAACACTTGAAAATGGATCCACTGGAATTATGGAACATTTAACAATAACGTATCCTGCGAACGTAGAGCATGAGGAGGGCAATAAACCCACAAAAGAGCCGATAAAATGAGTGGCACTTGATGATTAATAAATGTAAATACCAACATGATGACCTTGTATAGAATTTGAAATTTACTTGGTAACCAATGTTATTTATATAGATTAAAGGACATATGCTCAAACCGTCTATTATCAGCGAGAAAATGTGCTGCAGCATTCTGCACTGTCTGCAAAGGTCGAATGGCATACAAAGGGAGGCCAAGGAACAAACTGTTACAATAGTCGAGTGACAATAAAACCAAGGTTTGAACCATAGTATGCAACAAAAATGGTTTAAGTTTTCGAAGCAAATGCAATTTAAAGAAAAACAGCCTTAGTAATTGTTTGCATATGAATTTGCATATTCAACTGAGTACCGAGTACAAGTCCCAAATCACGAGCTTGAAAACCCACCGATAATAAACAATCTCCAGTTTTCATACTGGGTCAGGAAATACTCAAGACAAAAACAAAATTTCAGTTTTATTGACATTCACTGTGAATCTGTTATGCATCATCCAAGATCTAACAGTGCTAATGCACAAATTGGTAAACTATAGTGTCATCTAAAAAGGAGGACATAGGGACCACAAATTAGACATCATTCACATAAATCCTGTACATGACATCAAGACCATTAAAGAGCTTAAACACGGGACCAATACAGATATTAAACAAAACAGCAGACAGAACAGACCCCTGCAGCACACCAGTTGTAATAGGCTGCCAAGAGGAACATTTTTCCACGGACCTAACCTGGACTTGCCGACCAAGCAAAAAAGAAAATAAAAAAAGAGTAAGCCTTATCATCAAGATCAATCTCACGCAATCTAGCCAATAACAAATGATCAATCATGTCAAAAGCCACAGAAATATCCAACAAGATTAATAGGTATGATTTTCCTTGATCAAAAACTTAAAAGCAACATCAGAAATACTTTTCACTGAAAGGGTGGTGGATGCTTGGAATGCTCTGCTGATGGAGGTGGTGGGGGCAAATACAGTGACTGAATTCAATAGGACATGAGACAGACACAGTGGATCCAAGAGCAGCCTCAAAGAGATGAGTCTTCAGCCTGGATTTAAAAAGGGACAGAGGTGAAGCCTGACACACAGACTCAAGTAGTTTGTTCCAGGCATAAGGAGCAGCAAGGTGGAAGGATTGAAGTCTGGAGTTGGCAATAGTAGAGAAGGGCACAGACAGAAGAGATCTGCCAGAAGAGTGGAGGTCCCACCTTGCAGCTCCTTTTGCCTGGAACAAACTACCCGAATCTGCGCATCAGGCTTCATCTCTGTCCCTTTTCAAATCCAGGCTAAAAACTCACCTCTGTGAGGCGGCTTTGGATCCACTGGGTCAGACCAAGGTCCATCAAGCCCAGTATCCTGTTTCCAACAGTGGCCAATCCAGTTCAGAAGTACCTAGCAGTTTCCAAAAAAGACACACAGGATCCACAATGCTTGCATTGGGGCAAGCAGTTGATTTCCAGGATCCTCTTTAATAATGTTTATGGATCTTTCCTCCAGGAACTTGTTCAAATCTTTTTTAAACCCGGCTACACTAACAGCTTTTGCTACATCCTCCGGTAATGAATTCCAGAGTTTGATTACACAGGTATACTAAAAAAATTTTTTTTTAAACTGCCTCTAATGTTTCGATTGATTTTTACGTTTTTTGGTGCGCTGAATCCAAATCTAGTAACCAATTTGCTCCATCACGTACAGATTTTTTGCTACATTGGGTTAGCAGTTTGAGGTGAACGTTTCAGATTGAGTGCGATCGAGATAAAAGTTTCTTGGATGAATTCTTTATACTAATTGTTTAGTAGTTATTCAAATAAGAATAAAGAAAATTGTAACAAGGCAGCACATAAGAATAGAGTAATGTCAACAAACACCACTGTGATGGTAGCAAAATTGTCTGCACTTAAAACAGCCACATACATGTGCACAACATTGAGCATATAAGAGCGAGGTTAGACACAAAGCAAAGCAAAAGAATGTGCAAAAAATGTTGTACAGGTATGTATGTAAGAATAGAAAACGCAAACCGCACCATTGCAATACATGAAGACAAACACCCGATGGTGTGAAAATAAAATTCTAATAAATGAGATCCGACACTGTGGTAATAACTAGCAAATTTTTATTTCAAAGTTTAGTAAAACCACGATATTTGTCAACACAGTTTTAGATTTTAAAGTCATTCTGGGTCAATCAATCTCCTGGTGGGCCCGTTCTTCTTCCCCCGAATGCTTCTCTTGGTGCGCTGCTTGGCGTATTTTTCATCTGGGGTTTCCCGCAGCAGCAACCAGCAGAAATCAGCCATCATAGTGGTGTTCCATCTTCCTTGGTACCTCTCTCTCTGCGTCCTTGATGTCCTGGTGAAACCTTTCACCTTGTTCTTCACTGTACGCCCCCAGGTTTTTCGGGAAAGTAGTTCACATGGGAGTGCAAGAAATGGACTTTCAGGCTCATGTTACAGCCTTGTTCTTTGAAGGCATTGAGCATCCTGGCAACAATATCCTTATAGTTCTCATCCCGCCTGTTCCCCAAGAATTCGAGAACACATCCTTGAAGGAATCCCAGGCTTCTTTTTCCTTCTCAGACATCGTTTCAGCGAATGCTCCATCTGAAATGAGTTTCCTTATATCAGGGCCAACAAACACTCCTTCCTTTAGCTTTGCTTCAGAAAGTCGGGGGAACTTTGAGCAAAGGTACCAAAAGCACTCACCATCGTTTGGAAGGGACTTGATGAATTGCTTAATGAGACCCAACTTAATGTGGAGAGGTGGTAATAGAATTTTATCACGAGGTACCAAGCTCTCATGAAGAACATTTTTCTCACCGGGTCTCAAATACTCCCCGAATTGGCCAGTTTTTTTTTTTCCCCCCGTGTAGTCGCGGGCCCGGCTATCCCACAAGCAAAGAAGCAGGGATATTTGGTGAAACCGGATTGCTGCCCTAATAGCATGGATAGAATTTTAAAGTCTCCACAAATCATCCACTTATGCTCATCATAACGAATCTTCTGAAGAATCAGGGCCAAATTCTCGTATTTTTCTTGGAGAATAACAGAGTGAGCAATAGGAACTGAAGCGAATGTGTTTGCCATTATGAAGAAGAGACACCTTTTATGCTGTCTTTTGACGAATCAATGAACAGCCGCCATTCAGCAGGATCATACTTGAGTTTAAACTTTTCCATCACTTCACTCCGTATATATCGTTGCAAAATATCAAATCTTCCTCTTTGCTGAAATACTTCAAAAATTGTGTCTCGCGGTTGCGGTACCAATAAAAAGTTGTTCCTGGTGACAATAGATTTTTCTGTTTAAGCCGAGAACCTAGCAGTTGGGCAGCATCTTTTTGGGAGTCCTAAATCCCGGACTAAATCATTCAATCAGCTTGAGAGAAAGTTCAGGTTTCGGATCTGGTTCAGTTTCAAACTCGGAAGTACTGGACTCATCGGGAAAAGCCATCTGATGAGTCTCATCATGATCAGAACCGTCCACACAAATATGATCCAAAGATTTTGGTGGTTCAGGCACAGGTACTTCGTTGCTGAGGGAAGGTTGGGGTAACTTATTACGTTCTTATTTTTTAAGTTGTATCCCTTCACAATGCAAGAGCAAAAATAGCAGTCACTGCTGTGGTCTCTTTGTTCACGCCACATCATAGGTATTCCGAAACAAAATGCTTGTTTTTTACCTTTCATCCATAAGCGTAGATCTTCCTCACATGTCTTGCACACTTTGTGAGGAGCCCACGGTTTTGGCTTGATCGCCTAACTTCCAAACCGAAATAGGCGAAATATACTTTTTTAATAAATGCAGAAATGTTCCTCTGCTGCTTTTTCACGGTATATTCCCCACAAATAAAACAAAAACTGTCCAGAGAGTTGACGCAACCTCTGGCTCTGTGAGCCATCACAAATACACAGCACTGCAACTACAACTGTAGTGAACCACTTCGAATAAAGCGGATTACGACTGAGCAAACAAAAGGTAATAATGACTTGCAAGAAACTGAAATTTGACAGGAACGTTCATGTCGCAACCACCGTGTTTGAGCGAGCGACGAGGCGAGGCGAACAGGAAAGAACATGCGCCAGCGCGAGTACTGGATTTAGCCCCCCGCCTCCCAATTGTCCTGTTAATGTATAAAATGAATACAAAACACTCTAAAATATCATGAGGGAGTGTTTCTAGTTAGTTAACCATTACAACCTCTATTTTGGGCCAAGAAAATAAACTGCACTCGGTTAAAAAGAAATTATGTGAACATTCCTTATATGGGTAAGAAATCTAATTTTGCAAGAAAACATGACGTGATGGAACATTTTGGCTATTTTTCCTGGATTCAGCACCCCAAAATCTATAGGAATCAGTTGCAAAACTGGAGGCAGTTTTTTGGTAGTGTACCTGTGTTACACATTGAGTGAAAAATATATTTTCTCTTATTAGTCTTAAATAGGTTATCCTGTAGTTTCACTGCATGTCCCCTAGTCTCTCCATATTTTGATGGCGCAAACAATCGATCTACGTTTACCCATTCCACTCCATTCATTAATTTATAGACCTCTATCCTATCTCCCCTCGGCCGAATCTTTTCCAGGTTGAAAAGCCCTAACCTTTTAAGCCTCTCCTCATAGGGGTATCCTTCCATCCCCTTTACCATCCTGATCCACTTCGACTCTTATGTGTTTCCTTACCATTCCCCTTGACATTTTCTTGTCCTCAGCTGTTTGTGTTGACCGTCCTAACTAGATTGTAAGCTCTGATGAGCAGGGACTGTCTTTTAGATGTGTCTAATCAACAATGCATATGCCTGTACAAATGATCAGCAGTATTAGAAGTACTTGTTGGGAGGTGTCGATAAATGACAGCTGCCAGAGAGGTAGTGAAGAAAATAAGTGGATGGTATGGACTTCAAAGAAAACAAGGGAATTAGATGGAGGCAGAAGGGGTTGGAATTAGCAGCAATGAGAGAGTAGGAGCCCAACGCCACCATCATGGCCAATAAGCCAAGGTGTATGGGAAAACAGGTAGCCTCCATGATAGAGGGCAGCAACTAAAGCTGAATCTTCAGGGAGAAGCCATGTTTCAGTAAGAGCCAGGAGATGGAGAGTATTTGAGATAAAGTGGTCATGAATTGAGGCAAGTTTATTGCAGAAAGAATGTGCATTCCACAATGTGCATGAAAAAGGGAAAGAAGAGGGAGAGAGGAGAGGAATATGAACAAGATTAAAAAGACTATACATTGACCTGCCATGGGAGTGTGGAAAAAGTCTAGGGGAGCCAGAGTTGGGGTTGACATCTCCAGATGAGAGGAGAAGAAGTAGGAGAGAACGGGGAGAAAGAGGCAGCATGATGGAAGTGAGGGTGAGATTCCCTCAGTGAGGGCGGAGATGGTAGAATGAGAGGAAGAAAAAGGTGAAACTCAAGGGTAGATAAGGTAGAAGACAAAATGGTAGGAGAGGTGGGGACAGTAAGGAGTGGGTAATGAGAAGTAGGGCCAAGGAACTGAGTGAATGAGCGGAAAAGATTAGGGAGAGTTAATATCAAGAACAAAAAGTGATGTGGAGAGGGGGAAGAGGAGAGAATGCAAATCAAGGAGATACAGGTAGAAAAGGGGGAAGAAAGTCCCGGTGGCTTCAGGTGCACCTGAGTAATTGTGTCAATGAACAGAGGAAGGCTATCAAAAAGTGTTAGTCCAGAGGTGGGTGGGTAGTAAAGTATTGAGAAGGGAGACACAGCACTGCAGAGGGCAGGAACTGGGTAAAGGACAGACAGAAGATAGGACACACACTAACAAAACAGAAATATATACAGAACACAACAGGCACAGGAAAATACCTGAACAGAGCATACAAAGTTAGCTGAAGCCTGTAATGAAGGTGTTCACCCAAGCAGGAACCACCAGCAAATGGAGGATCAGCAGCCCAAGTGACGCCTCACCAACGACTTGTACAGGGGCCTTAGCACCTCCTCCTTTCTGCTAGTTATTTCTCTCTGTATGCAGTCCAGCATCCTTCTGTCTTTAGTTACTGCCTTGTCGCATTGTTTTGCCACCTTGAGATCCTCAGACACTAACACTCTGAGGTTTCTCTCCTTGTCTGTGCACACCAATCTTTCAGCCCCTATCACATACAATTCCTTTGGATTTCTATATCCCAAGTGCATGACTCTGCACCTCTTTGCATTAAATCTTAACTGCCAAGCATTAGACCATTCTTCCAATTTTTTTAGATATTTCCTCATGTTGTCCACTCCCTCAGAAGTGTCCACTCTGTTGCAAATTTTCATGTCATCTGCTAAAAGGCAGACTTTTCCATTCAGTCCTTCTGCAATATCACTCACAAATAAAGGACTGATCCCTGAAGCAAACCACTATGCACCTTCCTTTCTTCTGAATGACTTCCGTTTACCACCACTTTCAGTCATCTGTCAGTCAACCAATTTCTGATCCAGTTCATCCCTTTGGGACCCATCCCAGGCTGCTCAGTTTATTGATAAGCCTCCTATGAGGAACAGTATCAAAGGCTTTGCTGAAATCTACAGTAGGTATATCACATCCATCGTATGTCCTTGATCTAGTTCTCTGGTCACCCAGCCAAAAAACTCAATCAAATTTGTTTAGCATGATCTTCTCCTGGTAAAACCATGTTGCCTTGGATCATTCAATCCATTGGTTTCCAGAAAGTCCACTATTCTTTCTTTCAAGAGCACCAACATTACTTTTCCCACCATCGAGGTAAGGCTTACCAGCCTATAGTTTGCCACCTCTTCCCTATTACCACTTTTGTGAAGAAGTACCACATCAGCCCTCCTCCAGTACTGTGGAACCTCTCCTGTCTCCAAGAATCTATTAAAAACATCCTTTAAAGGCCCTGCCAGAACCTCTGAGCTCTTTTAGTACCCTGAGATGTATCCCATCCAGCCCCATGGCCTTGTCCACTTTTAGTTTTGCAAGCCGTTCAAAATCATCTTCTGTGAATGGTGTGGTATCTACTCCATTCCCATTTGTATATTTGTCAATCATACGTGGTCCTTCTCCAGGATTTTCTTTTGTGAATACAGAACAGAAGTATTTGGCATTTTCGCTTTTTCAATGCTACTTTCCACAAATCTGTGCTTGGAACTTTTGAGTCTTGCAATTCCATCTCTGAACTTCCTCTTGCCTCGAATATACATAAAAAAAATTGTCTCCATGCTTCACATCTTTAGCCGCCTTTGATTTTGCTATCCTTATTTCTCTGTCTCTTTTAGATTTATCCTGTATTCTTTTCTGTGTTCCTCTTTTTATGATCTCCTGAATTTTGTGAAAGCTGTGTTTTTTTGCCTTTATTTGTACAGCTACCTCTTTGGTGAACCATATAGGTTCCCTTTTCCTCTTGTTTTTATTTACTTTCCTTGCATATTTATCCATTGCCCTTTTTTATTGCCTCTTTTAGTTTAGCCCACTGCAATTCCGCTTCCTTTATCCCCTCCCATCCCTGCCAACTTCTCCTTCAGGTACTTTCCCATTTTACTGAAGTCAGTGTTTTTGAAGTCTAGGACTTTGAGTTTGCTGTGATTGGACTCTTCCCTGGCTTTTACCTCAAACCACACTGTGTGATGATCACTGCTGCTCAAATGGCCACCCACCCGGACATTCAAAATGCTATCTCCATTGGTGAGTACTAAATCCAGCATCAAACTTTCCCTGGTTAGTTCCATTATCAACTGTATGAGAATGATTCTTGGAAGGCATCCACAATCTTTTTACTTCTTTCCAGATTTGCAGAAGGAATACGCCAATCCACATCTGGTAAATTAAAGTCACCCAATATGATCACTTCGCCCTTCATAGCTACTTTTGCAATATCAATGATTGTCTCTATCCATTTCCTCAGTTTGAGTTGGAGGCCTGTAGACCAGTGCAGATGATAGTGCCATCTCCTCTTTCTAACACAATCCACAGTGTTTCTTCTTTTCTCCATGTCACCTGCATTTCAGCGAAATATATTTTAGACACAAATGGCTATTCCTCCTTTTCTGCCTTCTCTGTCTCTTCTAAATAAATTATAGCCAGCTATGACTATGACATGTGATCAAAAGGTATCAAGACTTGTACAATAACACAAGTAGTATAACACTGATAGTTATTGCACTCAGTCTCCTTCAAAGTAGTCTCCTTCTGATACAACACACTTCCTCCAGAGTTCCTGCCACTGCTAGAAACAATTTTGAAATGCCTCTTTCATTATGCTGTGAAGCTGCTGTGTCAAATTTTGCTTAATGGTCTCCAAGTCATCGAATCTCCTTCCTTTCAGTGGTAATTTCAGTTTTGGAAACAAGAAAAAGGTCATAGGGTTCAAGGTCAGGAGAGTAAGGAGGCTGACAGACTTGCTCAATTTGGTGTTTGGCTAAGAACTGCTGAACAAGATGTGATGCATGAGCTGGTGCGTTATCGTGATGAAGCAATCATTTACCACCTCTGTGCAACTCTGGTCTCTTACAATGAATTGCATCTCTCAAACAAGTCATAACTTGGACATAGTACTCCTTATTGATGGTTAGGCCTTTTACAGCATACTCATGATGAACAATACTCTGGTAATCAAAGAAAACTGTGAGCATGACCTTGACATTGCTTCTCACCTGATGGGCTTTCTTGGGTTTGGGAGAGTTTGGAGTCTTCCATTGTGAGGATTGAGCCTTAGTTTCCAGGTCATAACCATAAACCCGTGATTCATCACCAGTAATAATCTTTGTGATGGAATCTGAGTCATTTTAATGCATTCCAACAATTACCTGGCTGCAGACAGTCGATCTTCTTTTTGTTCAGGAGACAGAAGTTTCAACATGAATTTTGCAGGCACACGTCTCATCCCCAAATCAACAGTTCTGACACAAAACTGATGGCCATGTCCTCATCAAACTCCCTGATAGTCAATCGGCATGCAGTGCTTCTACTTTGTCTTCATTTCTGCTCATGGATGGCTCTCCAGACTTTCATCACAGTCAAGACTTTGGCAGCCCTCTCAGAAACTTTTGTACCAGTCATAAACTCAAGCATGACTCATGCATTCATCGCTATACACTTGCTGTAACTTGTCATAAGTCTCTTTGCACGAATCCCCAAGTTTCCAGTAGAATTTAATGCAAATTCGCTGTTCAGTTTTTTCACTCATCATAAATCTGACAAACTGCTTTTACTCGATACCAAACATCACATGATTTTAAAAAGAATGGGTGTGCTGCAGCCACACTACACTCTGCACATGCAGAGCACATATCTAGGTCACTGCATGCTGAATAGCATCATGGTGCGACATACTGTTATATAGCTACACAACAAGTCTCAATACGTTTTGATCATACCTCTATATCCCATTCATGCAACTTGTTAAACCATGTTTATGTAATGGTCACAATGTCCAAGTTCATTTCCACCATTAGGGCTTCCAGGTCAGGAACTTTGCGGGCTAGACTTTGAGAATTTGTGTTCACTGCCTTCCAGCAATTGTTCGTTGGCTTGCTTATATTTCATATGGATTTTATTCCAGACTCCTCTTCATTCTTGTCACTGATGTGTATTCTTGCTGGGAGTGACATCCTGAACTTGTTTTTTCATATTTATCACCTCCTTTCCCTACTTTAAATGCCTGTCCACATATTACTTGAATTTTTCACTTAGGATCCTTTTTCCTGCCACAGAGAGATGCAGTCCATCGACACAGTCTAGCCTCTTGTTGCTCCATCTATTGCCCCAGTTGCCTATATAGCTTAATCCTTCTAATTTAGACCAGGTTTGGAGCCACATATTAAAAGTTGGTTATGCTATACAGCCTGTCTTCCCCCTTATCATGAACAGTTAGAACGTCTGAGAATGCTTTAGTGTTAACAATGGGTTTGAGTTTCCCTCCCAAAATCTGGAAGTCCCTTTGTACTGTAGAGACACTGTTTCTAGCCAGATCATTTGTACCCAAGTGGATAACACAGTAGAGAGCGCTTGTACAAATGATGCAATAGTTTTGGCTTTAAGGGAGAAGCCAAGTGTCACCTAATAGAGACAGTCATATGACAGAGCCAGTGTAGATGGGCTGGTAGGATCATTGTCAGCGAGATGGGATGTATGCCTGTAGCAAGAAGACAAAATTGCAGTCACAACTGTGGTAGACAGGAGATAGCAGATAGGTAGGTCTTGTTAGGCAAATCTAATTAATTTCTTTGACTGGGCAACCTATAAATCAACTGAGTCCCCCGTCCCCCCCCCCCCGGTTGACTCTTCAAGGAAAGTAGCTGTGTTAGTCTAGAACAGCGATGGCGAACCTATGGCACGCGTGCCAGCTGTGGCACGCGAAGGCCTTGCAGCTGGCACGCGTGAAGGTCCGCAGAAAAAGAAAAAGCGGGCTCTGGCTGCTGCCGCGGACGCGGCAGCATGCAGTGTCCCGCGGGGCCCCCTCCGCCCGCTAAGCCCCTCTGCAAGGGCTTTCAGATTCGCGAGGGAGACAGCGTCTCCCTCGCGTCTCTGTTAAGCCCGCAGGGGCTAATGGGAAATTTCCCATCAGCCCCATTAGCGGGACTGATGGGAAATTTCCCATTAGCCCCTGCGGGCTTAACAGAGACGCGAGGGAGACGCTCTCCCTCGCGAATCTGAAAGCCCTTGCAGAGGGGCTTAGCGGGCGGAGGGGGCCCCGCGGGACATTGCATTCTGCCGCTGCCGCGGCAGAAGCCAGAGCCAGCTGCTTTTTTTTTTTTTTTAATTTGCCATGGGGGGTGGGTTAGGACTGCTAATGGGCTAGGGGGGTTAGGACTGCTAATGGGCTGGGGGGTTAGGACTGCTAATGGGCTAGGGGGGGTTAGGACGGCTAATGGGCTGTGGGCTGATGGGGGCTGTCTGGAAATGGGGTGATGGGGGGTTAGGACTGGTAATGGGCTATGGGGGGGGTTAGGACTGCTAATGGGCTAGGGGGGGTTAGGACTGCTAATGGGCTAGGGGGGGGTTAGGACTTGAGGTGGGCTGTTGGGTGGGGTTAGGACTGGAAATGGGCTGATGGGGGGTTAACACTGGAGGTGGTCTGATGGGGTTAGGACTGGAAATGGGCTATGGGGGGGTTTAGGACTGATAATGGGCTATGGGGGGCTGGGACAAGAAATGGGCTGATGGGGAGGGGTTAGGACTTGAGGTGGGCTGATGGGGTTAGGACTGGTAATGGACTGTGGGCTGATGGGGGGGGTTAGGACTGGCAATGGGCTATGGGGGGCTGACTGGAAGTGGGCTGATGGGGGGTTAGGACTGGAAGTGGGCTGATGGGGGGTTAGGACTGGTAATTGGTTATAGGGGGGGGCTTAAACTGAAAATGGGGTGATGGGGGGTTAGGACTGGAAGTGGGTTGATGAGGGGGGGATAGGACTGGTATTGGGTTGGGGGGTTGCTAGGACTGGAAATGGGTTGGGGGGCTGCTAGGACTGGAAATGGGCTGATGCAGGGACTAGAAGGGAATGGATGCTGGGTGAGGCTGGAACTAGAAGGGAGCTGGTGTTGGGGGAGGATTAGAATGGGATGGGGCTGGGAGAGTAAAATGGAGAGGGGAAAAATATTTTGTGTGGGAGGGATAAAAAATCTACAATTGGCCGGGTATTGGGAGAGTAAGTGGGGATTGAGGATGGAGGGGTAAATTTTGAGTAGATGAAATAGGAATGAGGAAAGAGCAAAAGGAGAAAGATTAGTATGTTAAAGCAGATGTAGAGAGAGAATGGAAAAAAAAACCAAGAAGACAGAAGAAAGGACAAATGGACAGCAGATGGAGAGTTAGCAGAAGACACGAAGAAACCAGAAGAAAGTGGCTGGAACAATTGCAACTGAAAAAAAATGCACAAAAGGTAGAAAAATATCTCTTTATTTTGAATTTATTAATTGGAATATGTCAGCTCTGGGAAATGTGCATCATTAATTTTTGCGCTTTGTTTAGTACAAGAGGAAATTAATATATAGTTTTATTTCTACAGTGTTGTTGTATATTCCAAGTTTGGCTTTTGGGGTTCCCAGTTTAATTATTGTCTTCCTGTTTCTAAATTGTGATTCCTTGTTTGGTAATGGTCTGTTCTGCATGTGTAACTGAGCTGAGGTATTCTGTTTATATAATTCCTATTTGACATTGCCACTTGTTCTTTCCCCAGTAGGTCATGTATTGTTGTTCTCTGAGATGTATTGGTTTAATATTTGCAGTGTTGCCTTTTGATAGGTAGAGTATGGTGCTTTGTGAGTCCTGGTAGTGCTGTTAGGATACGGCGGGTTTGCTATGGGTTCTAAATGGGCAGCGTTTGTAGTAGTTCCTAATGTGCCTGGCGGTTGGTACTGGATTATAGTAATGTAGAAACCTTTTAGTCTTTCTTTATCCATATACTCATTAAGAGGCATGTTTACTAAAAGTTAGTGTATGGTAACATTATGCAAATATTTATGCAAATGAAGCACCTTATGCAAATGGAGCTTTAATTGACATGCTGGCACTTTGAGGAAATTCTTTGGTTTTGTGCGGCAGTTTGGGCACTCGGGCTCAAAAAGGTTAGCCATCACTGGTCTAGAATAACAAAAATAACAGAGGTAGGTGGCACCTTATAGACTAACAAGAGTCCTCCAAAGCTTATGCCTCAATAAACTGGTTGGTATATAAGGTGCCACCTGCCTCTATCATTTTGGTGATAAAAGGTAGTGATAAAAGAGAATTTACTTTAGATAAGGGTGCTACCAGTGGTGTACCATGGGAATTGGTTCTTGGTATAGTTAGTTTTAACATTTTTTAAACAATATTGTCAAAGGACAATCAGGTAAGGTTTGCCTCTTTGTGGATGACACCAAAAATCTGCAATAAGATAGACACTGGCAGGTGTGGATAGCATGCAAAGGAATATATCAAAGACTGAAGAATGTTCCTGAATTTGGCAGCTAAGATTTAATGATAAAAAAAATGCAGGGTCACATAATTCAGCTGCAAAAACCCAAGGGTATAGAGGATGAAATATTGCTGTGCACAAAAGAGCAGGATCTGGAGTTAACTGTACTTGATGATCATAAGGTGGCCAAAGAAGTAGAAAAGCCAACAATAAAAGCTAGAAGGATGCTTGGGTGCACAGAGGGAGGAATGGTTGGCTGGAAAAAGGAGCTGATTGTACGTCTGGTGAGACCACATTTTGTAAAATTCTGAAGACCGTATCTTCAAAAAAAGTGGTCTTCATCATAAAATATAAGGAGACAAACTTAAAGATCTCAATACATTGAACAAACTGAAATTACATTGAACAGGGCATTATAACTTGGAGATAACCCTCCATGTTCCCTGTAAAATAGTTAAGTGACTTGCCCAAGACCACAAGGAGTACCTGTGGGACTAGAAACCCCAGTCCTTCCAGCGCAGGGTTGCTGTCCTCTAGTGGGATTTGAATCCCTGACCTTCCGGCCTGAGGTATCTTGTCCCAACCACTAGGCCACTCCTCCCCTCCACATATACTTTGGAGGAAAGGCAGGAGAGGGGGATATGAAAGAAACATTCAAATACCTCTGTGGCATAAATGCACAGGAGGGGGCCTCTTTCAACTGAAAGGAAACTCTTGAACAAGGGGCATGGCATGAAGATCAAAAAGGGAAAGACTCAGGGTTAATCTATTTCTTTATGGAAAGGGTGATGGATGCATGGAACAGCTTCCCAATGGAGGAAGTTGAAACAAAAACTGTATCTGAATTCAAGAAAGCATGGGACAAGTACAGAGGATCTCTGAGAAGCAGGGACTACAGAGCTTAGTAGTTGGTATGGATGGGTAGACTGGATAACCTGTATGGTGTTTATATCTGCTGTCATTTTCTCTGTTTCTGTGAAAAACCATGGAAGGTTTCCTTGTTTGTTTAAAGAAATGTGATAACATAAATCCTACTTCTTTAATCAGTCCTGCCCAGGAGACTTCTACTGTGCGCTGCCTATGTTTTCATAGCTTCTTTCTCACCTTTCACATGTACTTTGAAATCTTGCTTATCGCTGATTGTCTTGCATGTGTATACAGCACTGTCTTGAGACTCAGCCACTTTCACAGCCAACATCCTGGATGACCCTTCACTCTTAATCTCATACTTCTTACTTCCTGTCAGCTCAAAGCCATCTTTAAACCACCGGACAACAGCATTTTCTGGTGTGACTGCAGTTTCCAAGATGATGATCTCATGCTCCTGAACGATGATTGGCTCTTTCTGGAAAGGTTTCTTTTGGAATTTGGCTTCTGGCTCTGTCAAGAAAATAAAGATCTGATATAGCACAGCAAGTTTTTTCTGATTTGTTAGACATCAAGGTCAATTTCTGACCAAAGGATTTATTTATTTAAATTGATAAAGCATTCAGTGACTAATGTCCTTTGATGGTGTACAATAATTAATCATCCATATAATAACAATCAAATAACATAACATCAATAATATAACAAGAAATGAAACTTTCTCCCCTGCAATTACATAAATAACTAAAAAAAAAAGCATTAAAAATGTACAAACATCACAAAATTTCCTCTCTATATATCTCCATAAATATGTAGGAAAATAG
The DNA here is from genome assembly GCA_033557465.1 of Ichthyophis bannanicus. Taxonomy (NCBI): domain Eukaryota; kingdom Metazoa; phylum Chordata; class Amphibia; order Gymnophiona; family Ichthyophiidae; genus Ichthyophis; species Ichthyophis bannanicus. Next base: position 226,746,598 of record CM066031.1, read on the forward strand.
AACAAAGCACAATAAAATCTAGCAACTAAAACGATGGTTAAAAAAGGTGACATTAGACCTTACTTGCTAATTTTCTTTCTTTGAGTCCCTCCAGTCCACCCAGTCCAGTCCAAATGCATGGGTTTATGCCCTATCATCAGCAGATGGAGACTGAGAACCACCAGGTTTTGATGATGTCACACCATAAGGGAACTGTGCATATCTGACTAAACCAGTATTCTAGTGACAAAGCATATTCCCACAGAAAAAACAGTTAAGCAAAATCGTAGCCATCCTAAAGTAACTATGTACATTAAAGAAAACATAGGAATTGCATGTCACGGCCCCACAAAGAACCGAGAACTGGAAATACAACATTCAACAGGAAAATCAACACGAGGCAGAGACAGCCCATTATTCTTGCTACCCCAGGGATTAAAGAAAAACACTGGCAGACGCCAGCACACTGTTTAGTTTCTTCCACATCCGGGCTAGCCAAAGACAGAATGGATGGGTTCTAGACTGGACTGGAGGGGCTCAAGGAAAGAAAATTAGCAGGTAAGGTCTAATTTCACCTTCCTAATTGTCCCTCCAGTCCAGTCCAGAGGCATGGAATGTACTAGAGCAGTATTCAAGTTTGGGTGGGACCCGCGAGCCTGGCCTGCAAAACACATGCTCTGAACCGTGCATTACATCTTGCCTGAACATCAAGGCAGTAATGCCACACAAAGGAATGGAGCGATGACCATGTTGTTGCTTTATAGAAGTCAACCGGAAGAATGAGACTGTACTCCACCCATGACGACATCTGAGCTCTTGTTGAGTGAGTTCGTGATCACTTCAGAAGTGATCTACGCTTGAGCAAATATGCTAATACAATAACCTCTTTCAATCACTGGGCAATGGACGCCTTCGCAGCTGCTTATCCTCTGCACGAACTTCCAAACAGAACAAAGAGATGATCTGATTTCCTAAACCCTTCTGTACTTTAAGGTAATAACTAAGAACTCTGTGGATGTCTAACAGGCACAACTGTTGAGACTGAGCCCTCTTCTGATCCAGAAAATACAGGAAGAATTACTGCTTTGTTAAGGTGGAACCCTGAAACTACTTTATGCAAAATGGAGGGAACCAGACAAAGCACCACTTTCTCCTTTATTTATTTATTTAAAAGGATTTATATCCCGCTTTATCCTTGAATCAAAGTGGTTTTCACTGCAAACCAATCAAGTAGGGAAGTGCGGGGGTGTCGGCATGCAGTGGTTGTGAAGGTGGTGTTCGTGAGTGTGTGGGTAGGTACATCTTGATTTGGGGTGCAATATATACAGATGAGCTATCTACAGTGGGCTATATACAAGGGGGCAGTTGTCGGATGGGGGAGAATATACTGATCAATTGGAGGAGTCATGTAATGTCACCATAATGCTCTGTGTATAGTGTGGTTTTGAGTGATTTCAGAAGTCCTTAATGTCGATCATTGTTCTTAAGCTGGCCGAGGAGGAGTTCCAGATGGCGGGTGCTGCCAGGGATATGGCTCTCTTTGATGTGGTTTGCCTCATTTTGGTGAAGTCTTTGGGGGTTGTGATGGTGTTTGTGGTACCTCTCCTTCTGGGTCTGGAGCTTGAGTCGAAGCTGATGATTGCCTGCAGACTGTCCGTTGAGATGTCCTGTTTGATTTTGAATAGGTTTAGTATGGTTTTGTATCAGACGCGAGATTCTATTGGAAGCCAATGTAGGAGGTTCATAATGGGGGTGATGTGGTCATGCCGTGTGGATCCAGTTATTATGCGGGCAGCGGTGTTCTGAGCCAACTGCAAGGGTCGGAGTGTATGTTTTGGGAGGCCAAGGTAAATTTGGTTACAGTAGTCCTTGGAGATTACAAGGAAAGCGTAGTTACTCACCTGTAACAGGTGATCTCTGGAAACAGCAGGAATTTAGTCTACACATATGGGTGATGTAGGTACCGACGGAGCCCACATGGGAACGCTCCTCAGCATCCATTAGGAAAGCCTTTGTGAGCATCCTACTGCGTAGCTGCCTTCCCACCTTTCACACTCTCCCTCTTCAGTTGAGTTTGTAGCCAAGATGAAAGGAGAGGAGAAAAAGAAAAACTACAACTCCTAGAGGAGGAGGGTGGGTTATGAAGACTAAATTCCTGCTGTTACCGGAGATCATCTGTTAGAGGTGAGTTACTACGCTATCTCCAGGAACAAACAGGAATGTAGTCTTCACATATGGGATTCTGTAGCTGGAAGATATGAGAGAGAGACCTCGGAACCAGTAGTGGTTTGCCTCAGGGGAGGCTAAAAGAAGTCATGGATCCTCTATGGATGTCTGGTATCAAAACGTCTGGGACAGAGGGTAGAAGTTGCTCTAAGTCTGAAAAAGATGCTGGAGAATAGCCTGGCCAAACATGGCATCCCGGCAGGAGTCCTTGTCCAGACATTAGTGAGCAGCAAAGGTATGGACCGAAGTCCAAGTTGCTGCTTGCAGATTTCGTCAATAGCCACAGAACGTAGGTTTCCCATCAAGGTGGCCATGGCCCGAACATTATGGGCAGTAACATGACCTTCAAGGGATAGGCCTGCGGCATCATAAGCAAAAGTGATGCAATCTGCTATACATTTGGAGAGGGTATGCTTGGATACTGGCAACTCCAAATGACTAGGGTCAAAGGAGATGAACAATTGAGAAGCCTTTCACTGTTCTCTAGTCCTCTGAAGGTAGAATACTAAAGCACGTTTACAGTCCAGAGTGGAGGGTTGCCTCTGCCCTAAATGGATGCAGTCTAGGGAAAAAGAGAGGAAGGTAAACTGCCTGATTCAGAAGAGAGGACAAAATCACTTTGGGCATGAAGTGATGATGAGTCCTAAGGACAACCTTGTCATGGTGGAACCGAGTGTAAGGCGGGTTGGCCATCAAGGCCTGAAGCTCATTAATGCATCTTGCTGAAGTGAGTGCAATGAGGAAGATGACCTTCCAAGACAGGAACTTAAGCGAGGTTGTGACTAAAAGTTCAAAGTGCGGTTTGAGAAGCTACCCCAAAACAACATTAAGATCCCATGCCACTGGTGGTGGTCTGATGGGAGGCTTAGCTAACAGAAGTCCTCTCATAAAACGTGATACAAGCGGCTGTGAGGAGATGGACTGTCCATCTACAGGATGATGGGAGGTTGCAGTTGCACTCAAGTGCACTCTTACCAAGTTAGTTTTGAGACCAAAGGAGGAAAGGTGGAGGAAATATTGGAGAAAAGTCTCCACCGGAGCCAAGAAGAGATTAAGATCTCTTTGTGAACACCAGAGTGAGAATCTATACCACTTAAAGGCATAGGAATGTCTGGTGAATGGCTTTCTGGAAGCTAAAAGGATGTCCTTAACCTCCTGAGAAAGGTCAAGATGCTGAAAAGTTATGCTTTTCAGCAGCCATGCTGTGAGGTGGAGAGACTGCGGATTGGGATGGAGCAGCATCCCCTCCCTCAGAGTAGATCTGGAGCAGATCCAAGATCTATCGACTGAGTCTGAGACAGACGTAGAAGGAAAGGAAACCACGGTTGATGTGTCCAGCATGGAGCTATGAGTATCATGGAGCCCCTGTCTGCCTGGAGTTTGAACAGAGTTTTGGGAATCAGGGGAATTGGAGAGAAGCCATAAAGTAAGCCCTGCCCCCAGTGGAGGTGAAAAGCATCCACTTGACTGTCTGACGTGAGAGTCCTGTTGCAGAAGCGTGAGTGCTTGGCATTCTGTGGGGTGGCAAAGAGGTCTGTCTCTGGAGTTTATTTATTATACATTTTTATACTGCATTTTCCAGCAGATCAATGGTGGTTTACAAGGAACACCGTTTTTGAATAGTACAGTGAACGGTACATATTCAATTACATGGAACATTTTATAACTATATACATAGAACGTTTACAACTATATACATTAACAGTGAAGGGCTATTTACATGCAACTATATACAATTTTGGTTGTTAGGTAAATGGAATTTTAGCAGGGGCAGAATGGCAGGGCGGGGCGATGAAATTTCAATGGGGGGTTTAAGCAGAGGGGTATGAGGAATTATGATTATTTGGGGTATCATACCTGGGGAGTTCCCCAGGTCTGAAAGATGTAGGATAGCGTGTCTACATGGAGAGACCATTCGTGGGGGAGAAGGATCCGACTCAATTTATCTGCAAAGACATTTTGTTTGCCTGGAAGATATACCGCTTGTAGATGGATGTGATGAGCAATGGCAAAGGACCAGAGATGTAGAGCCTCGCTGCAGAGGAACCAAGAGCCTGTCCCTCCCTACTTGTTCACATAAAACATGGCTACTTGACTGTCAATTTGGACCAGGACTCTGTGGTACGAAAGGTGCTCCTGAAATACTTTGAGAGCATTGAAGATGGCTCGAAGTTCCAGGAGATTTATTTGGAGTCATGTCTCATATGAGGACTAGAGGCCCTGAGTGGAAAGATATCCTAGATGGGCTCCGCAGCCCAGTTTGGATGCATCTGTCATCAGGGTACATTGCTGTGGAAGACTATGAAAAGGTAACCCTACAAGGAGATTTTCTGGGAAACACCACCATTGGAAAGATTCCATCAGAGGGGGAGATACAAGTATCTTGTCCCCGAGATGGCCTGAGGCTTGAGTCCACTGAGAAGCCAGAGCCCATTGGGCTGTGCACATGTGGAGACAGGCATATGGAACTACATGCACCATTGAAGCTATATGACCCAGAAGTTGCAACATTTCTCGGGCAGTGAGATAGTCCTTGAGACGTGCCTGAGATGATAACTGATTGAGTCAAGTGCAATGGAGTTGGGGCATAAATGCCCTCGACTACTGAGTGTTTAAGAGCTCACAATTCAATAACTCACAGTTCAACTCTGTTATTAGCATTTTAGTTTCCCCTCACCACGTTCAATCCAAGTTTATTTTCCTGTTACAATGTAAGCATTGATATCATTGTTCTGATGTAATGCAAATGTTCTTGTTTTATGTAAACCGCACTGACCTTGAATAGCGCGGTATATAAGATTGGATAAATAAATAAATAAGAGAGCCCCTATGAACTCTAGAGTCTGAGTGGGGGCGAGTTGGGACTTTGGAAGATTTATGACAAATCCCAAATGCTGTAACACCTGCATGGTGCGTGAGAGAGACAGGCTGGCCTCCTGAGAGGTGCTTGCCCTAATAAGCCAGTCGTCTATGTAAGGGAAGACAAATATCCCTAGAGTTCTTAGGTATGCAGCTACAACTGCCATGTACTTTGTGAAGACTCTTAGGACAGTCCGAAAAGAAACACCCTGTATTGACAGTGTCTTTCTTGAAACATGAAGCATAGGAATCTTCTGTGTTCTGGATGAATAAGGATATGAGTGTATGCTTCCTTTAGATCTAGAAAACAGAGTCAGTCCTGACTCTGGAGATAGAGGAGAAGGGTCCCTAAAGAGACCATCTTGAACTTCTTGTGTACGAGAAACCTGTTTAGGTTTCCGAGGTCTAAAATGGGCCTGTATCCTCCTATTTTCTTTGGGATGAGAAAGTATGGAGAATAGAAGCCCACTCCCTGTTGGGAAGTTGGAATCTCTTCTATTGCACCTTGTAGTAGAAGTGAGGTGACCTCTTGCAGTAGCAGAACAGTGAGAGGGGGCTGAGAGCGATACGCTCTTACTGAGGTAGAGGGGGGGAAGCTTTGCAAATGAAGCCTGTACCCTCCTCTCACTATTCTTAATGTCCACTGTTCTGAGGAGATCTGATGCCACCTGTGGGCATAATGGCACAGTCTGCTGGCAATGTGAAGAGGACGGGGATTCTCCAGAGTCAGAGCAGCTATGTTCTCTAGGAAGGAGTCAAAAAGCAGGTGCAGTCTGATTCTGCTGAGCTGGCTGTGACTTAGGAGTCTGAGACTTCCTTTGCTGTTTTGGAGGCTGCTATCCCTTTTGAGAAGCATGATGCTGCCATTGAGAAGCAGGGGTGTAAGAAGAAAATACTTCTTCTTTTTAGTAAAGAAGGCTTTATTTGCTGCTGCCTTCTTTTTAGCTGGGTTGGCCATGGATCTAGACAGCCTATTTAGGGTAGCGTTCTCAGATTCTAATTGAGATGCTTTGTCTTGCCAATCCTTGCCAAAAAGGTTTTCACTGGTGCAAGGAATATTACCCAACTTATCTTGAACCCATTGTTCAAGATCCGATGCTTGCAGCCATGCAATTCTGCTTGCACCAATGCAGATCGATGTAGCTCTACTGGTATATTCAAAGCAATCAAAAGTTGCCCTATTGACAAACTTTGAGATGTTCTGAGTATGTTTTACTAGGGTGAAGTAGTCTGCTCTCTTGTCATCAGGGAGAAGAGGAGCCATTGATTCTAGATACCTAGTTACCTCTCTGAGAAACACACCCATGTAGAGTATGTAGGAACTAATTCTGGCTGATAGTATGGAAGCCTGAAAGCAACATCGACCAAAAACATTGAGGGTTCTCGATTCCCTACCCGGAGGGTTAGAGGAATGCGTCTTCGCGCTTTTGATCTGACGCATTGCTGATTCAACCACAATTGTGTCTTTTGGAAACTGGGACATTCCGGTACCCGGTACATGGTATCGAGTCTTCAAGTATGAGGAGAAATAGTAAGGGGTGTCTCCCACATATGAAGCATAAGGTCATGGAGAATGCGGTGAATAGGAAGTGTAGCTGCTTCCTTAGGAGCTGTTGGGTATTGGAGAAATTCCAGTTCTTCAGCTCAGTTCTTTCTTGATGTAACAGCTATGGAAAGGCCCCTGGCAACATAGAAACATAGAAACATAGAAATATGACGACAGAAAAAGACCACATGCATATAAAGTCTTGAAAAGACATGTCCTCTGGCAAGCGACATGAGATGCTGAGGAGACAGAGATGGGTCCTCCAGTAGACCTTGTAGGCCTCGAGTGTCGGCTGATTCATATTCCGACGAATCTGATTCTGAAGACTCAAAGTATTGACGGGCAGCGTGTTCGTGTTCCGTCAGAACTCGGTACCGATTGAGGTCGGTGCTTGGACTCTGTTTAGCTGGAACCTCGGTACCAGAAATGTATTCAAGAGCAGGCATGGGCGGTAGCATAGCTAGTGGAATGTAAGCCGATGTGGCTTGCATTGGTACCGAAGATGGTACCAGTGTTTGCGGAACCGACTATAAGGGTTTAACTGGAACCAAGGCTGCCAGTAAGGCTGCTAAGCTCTGCTCAATGGCCAAGATGTGCTGCTCCATGGAGCTCGCCGATGCTTGGGTATGAGTACCGGAGTTGCGGGCCATAACCCCTGAGCACGGCACCAGAGCTCTCCAGAGGTGGAGACCTCGGGAGAATCCTGGGATCCCTGATGGCTTTGGAGGAAAGGTCCTACTGCCAGGGTTGTTTGGCTGGTGTATCCCCCTCCACAGCAATGCTCAAGGCATCTCGATGCTTAGAAGGAGATCTACCCTTGGAGGGGCGGAGCCAGTCTTCGATGTGATTCGATACTTTAGATCCATGGGAGATCCATGGGAGGCAGCATGATTCTGTAGGCCTATCTTCGTCATTTTCCTGCAGAGGGGACATTCTGATAGTTAGTGGTCAGGACCAAGGCATTTTAGACACCAGTCATGGGTATCGGTGGTCGATATGGTACTGCCACACTTTGAACATTTCTTAAAACGACTGCTGGGATTTTCCATTGTGTCAATGACAAAATGGAAAGCCTAAAATGGCGTCAATGTGCTTGAAGAAAGTAAACTTTCTCCTTTGTTTTTTGGGGGGGGGTTTAAGAAAGAAAGAAAGATCTGACAGGGGGTAGGCACTAGCATCGATGGGAAGGCAGACGCGAACCACAAAAAATATGAAAAAGGAATTTTCTGCGGTGACAGAATTTGTTTCCTGCTGGCTCCATGGAAAATGAAGAACTGAGGAGAGAGAGTGGGAAAGGCAGGAAGGCAGCTATGCAGGGACAGTGGGATGCTCTCAAAGGCGTTCCTATTGGACGATGGGGAGCATTCCCGCGCAGGCTCCGTCAGTACTGACGTCACCCATATGTGAAGACTATGTTCTTGCTTGTTCCTGGAGATAGGCTCTCTGCAACAGAAGGCTTGACGCTCAGAAATTCTATGCGCTGAACAGATGGCCACTAGAAATACCACTTTTAATGTAAGCTCCTTCAGAGAAGCTCAACCCAGAGGTTTGAAGGGGGCTTCCGTAAGTGCCAATAGGACCAAATAAGTCCCACGGCGGAATGAGTTGGCGTGTCGGGGGTCGAACTTGTCTGACTCCTCTCAGAAAATGGACAGTATCAGGATGGGAAGCCAGAGATCCACCCTGAAGGTGACTTCAATAACAGGCCGTGGTAAACTGTGGCTAAGCAATGACACAAGGCTCTACAGCCAGCAGGAGGTTTAAAGAAAATACACTTTATTTTCAGGATAAACATCCAAGCAAACTGTCCTGGCCCTTCTTGGCCTGCAATATATTTAGAGTTACAGACCAACTGTTGCTTCAGGCTTTCCTCAGCTGTAACAGTTCCTTAATTAGTCTTAGCAGCACTGGTCTGCTGGGTGAGACAACGCTGTTCCAGCACAGGCAGTTCTCAGACAAGAAAACAAACTGCTTCTTCCCCAAAGTTCCTTCACTCTGGGGCACAACTCAGTAGTACTCTTTTGGTCTTTAGTAGCAGGGCAGCATATCCACAAATAAAGTAAACAGCAGCTCTCAATAGCCCAAGAGTCCTCCTGTTGGGTATAAGTTTAACATAAGGCTGAATACACAGCAGCAAACTTAAACAACAGTTCTTACCTTCTCGACAGTAATTCACTTTCAAAGATAAGTGGTCACTGCATATTCCAAAAGACCCCGGGCTCCTCTCTCACTCTCCAGGTCCCTTACTTCCTGGGAAAAAGCCTGGCGCTGGGCTACACCCTTCCCAGGCATGCTGGGAATCCATCCATGGCATCACCTCCCCCTCATTAACCAACATCATCCAGCCCGCTCCTCCCAACAGAACAAGGAGAACCCCATCTACAAATGTGCTAGTAATTCCAAAGGCTTCTACAAAGTACACAACCGCAACATCTAACAGGGCATTCAGTATCTATGCCCCAAAATGTTGGAACACATTACCTCCAGACATCCGTGCGATTACTGACTTAACACAATTCAGAAAGGCTCTCAAATCCCATTTATTTACTCAATACTACCAGATTAACCCTACCCCTACATAAGTGCCTCTCCCTCACCCCCTCAAGTTAACATATCAACTCTATTGTACACATGTTCACACTGAATTCCCAATACTCAATCTCATTGTACATATGTAATTAGTTTAGTTTGCATACCCCGTTTATCCAAGTTATTACTCCTGTTCTATGTAAAGCAAAAGCATGTTATCCAAGTTGTTTTCTCCTGTTCTATGTGAAGCCAAACAGTTTGTTATGGTCATTTTGTTTTATGTAAACCGCGCTGACAATAGTGCGGTATATAAGAAATTGTAATAATAAATAATAAATAAATGCTCCAGCTTTTCCCTTTAAGGGGACAGGGGTTTAAGTACTTAGCAGAGCAATATCTCAGTTGTGCTAAGCTTGGCTGGAGAGTTTTCCTGCGGGAAATAGGGAGTTTTACATACACTCCATCACACAGGCTAAAGCGGCCACCTGAACCCGCAAGGAATTCAAAGCAAGACCCCTCTCCAGTCCAGCCTGAAGAAAGGCCAACATATCAGGCAGTGAGGAAGAGAGAGCCTGCAGACCCCTCTCCTTATACGAGTTTTCAAAGATACACCAGATTCTAAGATAAGTGTGAGAAGTCAACTGCTTGCTTTTGAGCTCTAAGCAAAGTGACTATGACCTGAGCTGAATAACCCTTTTTCCTTAACCTAGCCCTTTCATGAACCACACCATAAGCGAGAATCGAGTCACTACCGGCATGAGAATTGGGCCCTGTGACAGCAGGTTGTCCATCAACAGGAGGTGCCATGGAACACCCACCGTCAGCTGTACCAGATCTGCATACCATGGTCTCTGAGGCCAATCTTGCACCATTAAAATCATAAGACCCAGATAAGCCTATATCATCTGTAGCACTCAGCCTCTCAGAGGCCAGAGAGGAAACACATACAGAAGTGCACTGTTTGGCCACTGCTGGGACAATGCATCCAAGCCCTCTGACATCCTTTCTCGCCTGTGACTGAAGAAGCAGTCCACCTTGGCATTGGAAGTGGATCACACCAGATCCATGACTGGAGTTCCCCAATAATGCACTATGGTCTGAAACACTGAATGTTCCAGAGACCATTCTCTAGAGTCCAATTGATGTCTGCTGAGGAAGTCAGCTTGTACATTTTCTTTTCCAGCGACATATGCTGCTGACAGCACTAGCAGATGAGTCTCTACCCACTGAAGAAGAGGTTCCACCTTCTCTGCAAATATGGCACTGCATGTGCCCCCATGACAAGTGAGGTACACCACTGTGGTCACATTGTCTGAGAAGAATTTCACCGCTCTGTGCTATACCAGTAGTCAAAAGGACTTCAGAGCCAGAAACACAGCTTGCATCTCCAAGTGACTGATAGACAAGCTGCTCTCTTCCCATGACAACTGACCCTGCGCCACCTGGGATAGACCGTGCACACCCCATCCGTAGAGATTGGCATCAGTGGTCACTATTACCCATTCAGGAGGCATTCCTGCCAATAGCTTGACCAAATCTACTCACCAATTCAGGCTCACTTTTGTCTCCTGTGGGCAGCGCAACCTCCTCCACAGTGAATGCGTCTGTGGAGACCACCGGGAGAACAAGGATTTCTGTAGAGGCTTCATATGTGCCCTGGGAGAGTGGGTTTAATTTAAAATCCTCACCCTTGCCCACAAAAACCTGTCAGGTAAAGCTCCTCTCTACCTATCTACCCTCATCACACCATACGTTCCTCCTCGCTGCTTGTGGTCTCTCCATGATTACTGACTTGTCATTCCTTCCCCTGCCTGCACCAAGTTCGAGTCCACCAGATGCTCCGCCTTTTTTTTGCTGGCTCTGTCCCTTTGGAACTGCCTGCCCTCTCACATTCGGTTAGAACCTTCCCTTCCCAAATTCAAATCTCTTTTGAAAACCCACCTTTTCAAACAGGATTTCAGCACAGATGCTCTCTAGGCTGCAATCACAACTGCGTGACAATCTGTCTGACTATATGTTTCTGGTTTTGAATGTTCTCTGCTGCTTGCGTCTCTCATCTTCTATCCTATCTCATATTGTAGTTCCTTTCTGTTCTTCTTTTTGTTTTTACATGTCTTTATTTTTTTGTAACCTGCCCTGTATGCCCCACAAAGGGCGGTATATCAAATACTGAATAAACAATAAACGATATTCTGAATTCCTACTACTATGCCTGCTCATCACTACAACCTGACCTCCGCTTCTGAGACCTCACCTCGCAGATGAACCCTACCAAGGGGACTGAGCTGAATCCATATAAATAAACGTGAGTAATACTTCCAGCCTTGAAGCAGTTTCATAAAGGATACTTTACATGACAGTAACTTCATAGAGAGCTTCACTTATTACAACCCTCGTCAACTCATCCTAGACAGAGCTGAAGCAGTCTCCCTGTCACCTGAATTTGCAACATTCTCTACTTCAATAGTTCACAATCACTCAGCACAACCTCTCAGAACCCACCATGACTAGTCCTACCTTGCTTCTCATCCTCGTCCTCCTCCTCCTGGCTGCATTAATTATTTCCCAAACCACTGCACTCACTACTTCTACTTTATTACTTATCATACAACATTCTCACACTTACAGAATGCAACTTCTCTCCCATAGGCCAAGGAATAGAGATGCACGTAGCCTCATCAAGATACAGCCTCTCCCTACTGACACACTTTAATCACCCAGCATTCATATTCTCAAATGTGTCCTTATCAATGCACGCTCATTCTGTAACAAAATTCCACTAATAGTCGACTACATCATGGACTACCGAATCATGGCTCTATGGAACAGAAATGGTTCTCATTAACCAGCTCTCCATTCTATCATACCAGTTCTTCAATCATCCTAGATCAACTAAAAGAGGCAGAGGGGTGCTTAAAACCTCCAATTCAAAACAATCAAATCAAACCTGGACTCCATAACCATAACTAAAATGCATTTGACACTCTACCTTGCTTATAGATCACCTTCAGCAGCCACCATGCATCCAGGAAGCATACACCAACAACAACTCCAATAAACGGTTTGTTCTTCTAGGTGACCTCAACCTACCACCATTCCGCTTAAACAAACTACATCTTTCATTGATGCCATGGAAGCCCTCCAACAACAAAGTCTCAGAATCAGATCTCATCTTCACCCCTACCAACTGGCCTTACCAACATCTCTCCTCCAGAACTCAAAACTCACCAATACCATGGTCAGATTACAACAGCCCTCAGCCCTCTAACAGAACCAACTCCATTTCATCTCTGCATCATGCATGCAGATTTTGCCCATTCAACATAGACTCATTCCTCAAGGAAATCCTCTCACTGGGAAACTCTGATCCAACTGACCTCAACTCTCTAATTGCCAATTGGAACAATTGTATATCATCTTATGCATCCATACCTTACAATCCTAACTCAATCAAGAAACATTACTGCGTCCCATGGTATACGCTAGAACTAAAGAAGCTCAGAGGTAAACTCTGACAGCTGGAAAGCAAATGGCAGTATACCAAAGAATGAGCCCACCACTCTGCATACACCATTGCTCAAAGCAAATACTGCATACTTGCCTATGCACAAAAAAAAAGGAATACCACACTAAGTTGATCCATACATCTTTAAATCGCTTCAGAGAGCTATTTGATATTGCACAAAACTTACTAAAAAATCCCACCTCTAAGAAGCTTGATGACACTTTATCCCCATCTGATTTGGCACAATACTTCCAATCTAAACTAGCCCTCACTAACAGAGCCAACTTCCAGGAACCTTCTCTGCTCAATGATTCTTCTAAGAAAACATGGTCTAACTTTGCCTCCATTTCAGTGGATCCATTGGAAAACATCATCACAAACCTTTACACTACTACCTCCCCTCTCGACTCTTGTCCAGGCTCCTGGATTAAACTTACCAAGCAAGAACTTACTCCAACTCTGCAAAAAACAGTCAAATCATCCTTATCCCTAGGCTACATGCCATCATCAGACCATACTAGAAACCTCCACGACTGACCCAACATCATCAGCATCCTATAGACTCATTGCTAGCATTCCATTTGTAGCAAAAATCACTGAGAAAGCTGAACAGTTAAAGCTGCAGGACTTTATTGACTCTCATGCTCCTCTTGACCAAAAGCAAAATGGCTTCAGACTGCTCTACAGTGTCAAAATTTTATTGACCTCCCTCCTTGACACCTTAATAAAAGGCAAGGAAAAGATTACACATGGATTCTTACTTATCTTCTTTGACATCTCCGCAGCTTTTGATTCAATAAGCCGTGATCAACTCATATCATGTCTCCACTTAATTGGACTACATGGAAAAACACATAATGGTTCCAACTCTGTCTTACAGATCGTTACCAAGAGGTATAAGTGGGACCGACCAACTCTGTCCCTTATAAGCAGTACCAAGGCCTGCCACAAGGCTCTGCAGTGTCCTCGCTACTATTTAACAACTTCATCCAGCCTTTATGTTCCATAATCCACTGTGGGGGATCCCGTAAGTGGTGGGTCTGCCGAGGATGCCACTGGGGATCCCGGGGCTGCCTTACGGAAAATGTCGCAGGATTTCTGCTTACGACTTAGCAGGGCCTTGGTGGACATTTTCTTACAGAGCTCTGGGTTATGGTCAGCCCCCAGACACCATAGACAGCAGTCATATTTTTGGAGCATCTGTCACATTTTTTGAAGCCGGTGGCCATAGGTGCAAAAAGGGCCCCTGCAAGGTCGAAGACCCTCGAGGCCAGCGGTTGGAAAAAAGGGACCCGAATCTGGCCCAAGTACACCAGGGGGACCAGGGTCCTTCGACGATACTGGGAGCGGAGGCTCTCCTGCCAGTTCAGGGTCACCCGCCAAGGAAGCCTATACCCGGGAACCGTATGATTTAAGAAGTGTAACCCCAAAGAAGGAGGAGAAAGCAGGGCGCCTAATGCCATTGCGTCAAGTGCCTGGTTTACCTATCCTAAATGAACAGGGCCAGATGGCGCCAGGACCAACCAGTCTAATCTATGTGCCTTTTTCCACTACTGATTTATTAAACTGGAAAAAGCATTATGCCTCCTATACTGAAAAACCCCAAGAATTGACAGAGTTAATGTCTAGTATAATGCAAACTCATCAGCCTACCTGGACTGATTGTCGCCAGCTCCTGTCCACTCTCTCACTCTCTTTACTACTGAGGAGCGAGCGCGAATTGTGCAAGCAGCCATCCGCTGGTTAGAAGAGAATCCCGTAGCGGCGGGGGAAATGAATCTCCCACAAGCAGCCGCTGCAGCTTTCCCAAATGAAGATCCTAGATGGGATCCAAATGATGAAAGGGGGGCAGCGGCCCTAACTCGATTTCGCCAGGCATTGCTGCAGGGCCTGAGGAAAGGAGGTCAGAGGGCCATGAATATCGGGAAGGTATCAGAAGTTAGAGAACCAGTACGAAAAACGTGGATACTCCAGGGGATAAAACAGTCTTTATTAAAAAACAAATCGCCACTAGCCCGACACAGGCCGTGTTTCGCTGCCTTCTTCAGGGGCACTAAAGTGGACTTAAAGGCTACAAATACATAAATAGACATGTTAATAACATCATTAAAACAATAAGACACCATTAGTCTTAGAGTAGTATATAAATAACTTGCATATTAATAAATATAAACAAACAAGCTCCAAAATTATAATTAGTTGTATCTCCTTATATAAAATGATAAAAATGATAAAGAAAATCATATTAAATAATTATATCCAAATAAAACAAAAAATATAAAATGATAAATAATAAAAACATCAAAGTTAAAGTGACACATACCTGTTTTTATCCTTGAGAATATATCTATCTAATATTACACCTTTTATGGGAGAGGAAGAGAACATGTATAAATTAGATATGTGTAATCAAAATAAAACAACAAAAAAGCACACATACAAGACCAAACATATAGAGAAGTGTATCAGTAGAGTCCACATTATTACCTTTCAGGCTGATTTCCCAACGCGTGTGAAAAAGGAGAAACCTCCTTTACACTATACAGCAAATTGGAATTTCACCAAAAAAAGGCGTCTACACTAAAGGGTTATAAAAATAATTATCAATTGTCATTAACAAACAAGCATACTACCCTCTAGATAATCATCTTCAATATCCTATCCTCACAATTATTAAAACCTTATAATAATATTCTGGATATAGTTAAAAAATGTCAAAAAAAGTAATGAATAAATAGATAAATAAATAAATAGATCAAAGTCAATAACCACACTATCAAACAAAAACTTAAAATCTTCAATATCTTCTTCTCAAAGTTAATATATACCAAAATCTCATTATAAAAAATGTAATATATAATAAATAAATAAATAAGTAATTAATAGTCAATAACCCCTGCACATTCCCAAAAAGACAAACATCATACCAACAAATCTTCTGAAAAACCAGAGAGAAACCATCAAGACAAAATCACATTAAATACCTTCCCAATTACTTCAAATGGGCCGTTAAAAATTCTTGATTTGAAAAATATTACAGAAAAATGTAAGGTGTCTCATCAGACTAACCATAAACTACTCATGTATTGTGTATAGCATAACTTACATATCATTTTTTAAGAAAACTTTTTTAATAACCATAGGAAACATCATTGTACAATTTCCTTTAAAACTATATATAACACAGAAGGTTTAAAAACGGACCAAAGTTTCTTTAAAAAAAGGACTAAAGTTTCTTTAAAAAAAATGGACCAAAGTTTCTTTTTAAAAAAACAAAAATCAAAATTTAAGAAAGCAACATCTAGAAAACCACTAACACATGCATTATTGCCAAGGGGAATTCCGTGTAACTACCCAATGCTGGAGTGTTGAAATGAAAATAAAATTGTATCATGAAACCAAAAATACCCCAAAGGGGTTATATCTAAAACATGTACGGCAGAAGGTGCATTTAAAACATGTACGGCAGAAGGTGCTTATACCGACAAGAAAAGAGAAAATTACATCTCCAGCTTCTACACCACCCCCCGAATAAAATTACTACGAGAAATGACCCTTTCTTTTTTTTATTAAAAAACGCTTACATATGCGCTCTCACTAGGGGGGATATATTCTGACCCCAACAAATGATTACAAAGGATCCAAATAATAAAATCTTAATCGACTTCCTCAAGATGCATTTTAAACATGTACGGCAGAAGGTGCTTATGCCGACAAAAAAAAGGAGAAGTACATCTCCATCTTCTACACCATCCCCGAATGAAATTACCACGACAAATGACCTTTTCTTTTTTATATAAAAACGCTAACAGATGCGCTCTCACTAGGGGAGATATTTTTTGACCCTCACGAATAATTAAAAATGATCCAATTAATAAAATCTTAAAAGACTTCCTAATAAAATAAATTATATAACAAAACAACTTTCCACCCGCAAGGCAACCAGGGGATAAGGAGGCACATACCGCATGATCATCATCTATAGAAACAAAGTATTGAAAAATATCTCTAAAACATATTAAAGGGAACTTTTGTCACAA
The DNA here is from genome assembly GCA_033557465.1 of Ichthyophis bannanicus. Classification (NCBI taxonomy): domain Eukaryota; kingdom Metazoa; phylum Chordata; class Amphibia; order Gymnophiona; family Ichthyophiidae; genus Ichthyophis; species Ichthyophis bannanicus. The sequence continues at coordinate 226,763,282 of CM066031.1, forward strand.
TACACTTTCTTATAAGCTGTGATGGCGAAGACAGCCAAAGCCCTATGGAAGTGAAAAAAGTACAGGCAATTTCCCCTAGGCAGAGGAAAAGGAAAAAAATGCTCAGTTTAAAAGTGCAGCTAAGGTTGAAAAAAAGAACCTGTCAAAAGTTGTTGACCAAAAGCCACGCCCCAGCTCCATAGCAACTGAGGGTGGTGATGCAGCACAGCTGGGGGCGGGGTGGAAAGATACCGGCCAGTCACATGGTTATAAGCCCCAGAGAACAGAGAGAGAGAGACTCAGGAGACTCACAGGATCAGAAAGATTCTCAAGCTTCCCGGGAGAGGAAGGGAGATTGGCAAGGATCCAAAGAGAGGCAAGGAGATTGCCAGGACAAGAGAGGAAGAGAGCTGACTCTGTTTCAGAGGAGGAGTCTGCAAGGGAGCCTTACTCAGGGCACGAGATTCATGTCTCCAGGAGAAAGAGAGACGAGAAGGCTGCTTTAACCCAGAGACAGCATGGCCAGGGAAAGAGCAAGGAACCCCTGCTAAGGAAACTCCCAAAAGGTAATGCTGATAAACCTATTAACCAGAGGTCTCAGGAAGAGTTCCCATACAGCCAGCTCCCAGAGTTTAACCAGAAGCAAGGTTACAGAAAGCCTCTCAGCAAGGAAGGGTTAAATGTTTTGAAACTGGTTCAGCGTATGCTGAGAGACCAGGAAGTAATTAACAGAGAGAATTCTGTGTACCGAGGGAAAGCACAGCTGTTTGTTGACGATGTCACAGAACACTCTTGCTCAGACTGCGAATCTATGGATATCGGGGAAAACATTCTTTTAAGTGACCTGGAGGAGCCAATGGAATAGCTGACAAGTTTTAATTAATATGCTTGCTGCCATGAATGAGACTTGATCAAGAGTGCTGTTAGAAGTCTCAGAATCACTGATTAAAACCAGTAAAAGCTCTGAAACAAAAGGAGAAAGGTTTAACTGCTGAACTTATTTGCATTGAAGATTTCAATGAACGTTTTTGTTGAAGCACTGTGAAGAGAAGCTTTATAATTGAATGGAAAGTTTTGTTTGCTGAAGTAAGCAATTGGTTTTTTTTCTTACCTGAGTTTCCTATGAATAAGTGTACCCGTGTTATACCAAGCTTCATTCTGAAGTTCCCGCTACTAAGGGAGGCTAATAAAAATATTCCTGCGTTTGCTTTCAACCTCGGCTCAAGCCTTTGCTTTACAACTACACATGCTCTGAACACTACAACTCCCAGAAGCCTTTGCTTTGGAAGTTACTTGAAAGTAACATTCGCTCCCCCTTCACCTCGTCAGGCAGCCGCCTAGGCGGGGGAAGGGCGCGACAAAGCTTATCATAAGAGGATTGCTTGGGACCCACAGAAGTAAAAAAACTTACAGCTTCCAACGAATGATGCTGCTATAAAATTGAACCTTTAGAAAAACGCCGACGCATGCGCTCTCATTAAAAGGAGTTTTATAGCTGCAAGCTACTGACGTATCGTCATTGAAAACTCAATATCAAGAAGCCACAATGGACCTCATGATAGGGTCATAGCCAAAGTATTTTAAAACACAGAATAAAAACAAAAATTTTTTAAGAATGAAACTGCTGCAAAAAGATTACTGTTAAAACGTCAGCACATACATCCTCATTATAAAATGTTTATATAACTGCAAGATATCGCCAAGAGCATCTTAATAAAAATCCTTGGAACCATTATAACGTATAAAAAAAGAAATAATATTTTTTATACGTTATAATGGTAATGACCCTATCATGAGATCCATTGTGGCTTCTTGATATTGAGTTTTCAATGAGTTTTCAATGACGATACGTCAGTAGCTTGCAGCTATAAAACTCCTTTTAATGAGAGCGCATGCGTCGGCGTTTTTCTAAAGGTTCATTTTTATAGCAGCATCGTTCGTTGGAAGCTGTAAGTTTTTTTACTTCTGTGGGTCCCAAGCAATCCTCTTATGATAAGCTTATAAGAAAGTGTATTGTGACAAAAGTTCCCTTTAATATGTTTTAGAGATATTTTTCAATACTTTGTTTCTATAGATGATGATCACGCGGTATGTCCCTCCTTATCCCCGGGTTGCCTTGCGGGTGGAAAGTTGTTTTGTTATATAATTTATTTTATTAGGAAGTCTTTTAAGATTTTATTAATTGGATCATTTTTAATTATTCGTGAGGGTCAAAAAATATCTCCCCTAGTGAGAGCGCATCTGTTAGCGTTTTTATATAAAAAAGAAAAGGTCATTTGTCGTGGTAATTTCATTCGGGGATGGTGTAGAAGATGGAGATGTACTTCTCCTTTTTTTTGTCGGCATAAGCACCTTCTGCAGTACATGTTTAAAATGCATCTTGAGGAAGTCGATTAAGATTTTATTATTTGCATCCTTTGTAATCATTTGTTGGGGTCAGAATATATCCCCCCTAGTGAGAGCGCATATGTTAGCGTTTTTTAATAAAAAAAAGAAAGGGTCATTTCTCGTAGTAATTTTATTCGGGGGGTGGTGTAGAAGCTGGAGATGTAATTTTCTCTTTTCTTGTCGGTATAAGCACCTTCTGCCGTACATGTTTTAAATGCACCTTCTGCCGTACATGTTTTAGATATAACCCCTTTGGGGTATTTTTGGTTTCATGATACAATTTTATTTTCATTTCAACACTCCAGCATTGGGTAGTTACACGGAATTCCCCTTGGCAATAATGCATGTGTTAGTGGTTTTCTAGATGTTGCTTTCTTAAATTTTGATTTTTGTTTTTTTAAAAAGAAACTTTGGTCCGTTTTTTTTAAAGAAACTTTAGTCCGTTTTTTTAAAGAAACTTTGGTCCGTTTTTAAACCTTCTGTGTTATATATAGTTTTAAAGGAAATTGTACAATGTTTCCTATGGTTATTAAAAACGTTTTCTTAAAAAATGATATGTAAGTTATGCTATACACAATACATGAGTAGTTTATGGTTAGTCTGATGAGACACCTTACATTTTTCTGTAATATTTTTCAAATCAAGAATTTTTAACGGCCCATTTGAAGTAATTGGGAAGGTATTTAATGTGATTTTGTCTTGATGGTTTCTCTCTGGTTTTTCAGAAGATTTGTTGGTATGATGTTTGTCTTTTTGGGAATGTGCAGGGGTTATTGACTATTAATTACTTATTTATTTATTTATTTATATATTACCTTTTTTATAATGAGATTTTGGTATATATTAACTTTGAGAAGAAGATATTGAAGATTTTAAGTTTTTGTTTGATAGTGTGGTTATTGACTTTGATCTATTTATTTATTTATCTATTTATTCATTACTTTTTTTGACATTTTTTAACTATATCCAGAATATTATTATAAAGTTTTAATAATTGTGAGGATAGGATATTGAAGATGATTATCTAGAGGGTAGTATGCTTGTTTGTTAATGACAATTGATAATTATTTTTATAACCCTTTAGTGTAGACGCCTTTTTTTGGTGAAATTCCAATTTGCTGTATAGTGTAAAGGAGGTTTCTCCTTTTTCACACGCGTTGGGAAATCAGCCTGAAAGGTAATAATGTGGACTCTACTGATACACTTCTCTATATGTTTGGTCTTGTATGTGTGCTTTTTTGTTGTTTTATTTTGATTATAAATATCTAATTTATACATGTTCTCTTCCTCTCCCATAAAAGGTGTAATATTAGATAGATATATTCTCAAGGATAAAAACAGGTATGTGTCACTTTAACTTTGATGTTTTTATTATTTATCATTTTATATTTTTTGTTTTATTTGGATATAATTATTTAATATGATTTTCTTTATCATTTTTATCATTTTATATAAGGAGATACAACTAATTATAATTTTGGAGCTTGTTTGTTTATATTTATTAATATGCAAGTTATTTATATACTACTCTAAGACTAATGGTGTCTTATTGTTTTATTGATGTTATTAACATGTCTATTTATGTATTTGTAGCCTTTAAGTCCACTTTAGTGCCCCTGAAGAAGGCAGCGAAACACGGCCTGTGTCGGGCTAGTGGCAATTTGTTTTTTAATAAAGACTGTTTTATCCCCTGGAGTATCCACGTTTTTTGTACTGGTTCTGTTCCTGGTGACGTGGGTTTGTACCTGAGCGTTGGAAGGTATCAGAAGTTATCCAGGGTCCAGATGAGAGCCCAGCGGCCTTTTATGAGCGGTTGTCTGAAACCTATAGATTGTATACTCCATATGATCCAGCCGCTCAGGAAAATTTGCATATGGTAAACGCAGCCTTTGTCAGTCAGTCCCAGAGAGACAGAAAACGAAAGTTACAGAAACTGGATGGATTTGCGGGCATGAATACAGCACAGTTAATGGAAGTTGCTCAGAAAGTGTTTGTGAATCGTGAAAATGAACGAAACAGAGAAAGTGAACGAAAAATGAAGAAGAAAGCAGATCTTCTTGCTGCCGCTTTAGTTGAACGACGTAAAGGAGGTTTTCCTAATCGAAGGAGCAGAGGACGTGGAAGGGGTCGTGAGAATAATTGGACCCCACTGGGTGCGAATCAGTGCGCCCATTGCAGAGAAGAAGGACATTGGAGAAGTGAATGCCCGCATCTTGACTCCACCCCCAGGAGGGGAGGAGGGAGTCCCTGGAGAACAGGAGGCCGATTTCAGAGTCGTGGAGGAGTGACTCGAGCACAGTTCCAGCGAGAGAGGGAAGAAGCTATTGAGGGAGTGGCAGTCGCAATGGGCTATGACGTGGATGAAATGGATGAAGACTAGGCCAGACCGGGCTCCAAGTTCACCCTGGGTCCCCAGGAGCCTATGGTCAGTTTGAAAGTAGGGGACCAATATATGGACTTTATGGTGGATACAGGAGCTGAACATTCAGTAGTGGCAAAGCCAGTAGCTCCTCTTTCCTCTCGATCTGTTACCATTATTGGGGCCACTGCGGCTAGGGCCACCAAGCCTTTCCTGCAGAACTGCATGTGTGAACTAGGGGGACAGAAAATAACGCACCAGTTCCTGTATATGCCTGAGTGCCCTATTCCACTTTTGGGCCGAGATATGCTTGCCAAACTTCAGGCGCAAATATCCTTTGCTGAAGGGGGAGAAATGCAAATGACTGTGAACCCAAAGCCTGCTGGATTGATGGTGCTAACTGTTCCCCGAGAAGAAGAGTGGCAGTTCTACAGTGTATCTCCAACCAAGTCAGCCAGTTCCTGTATACCTCCTAACCTTTTACCCCCACCTGAAGTATGGGCAGAAGATAATCCACTTGGCCTAGCGAAGAACATAGCCCCTGTCATTGTTGCCCTCAAGCCAGGAGCGGAACCAGTGCATGTGAAGCAGTATCCTCTTCCCCGACCAGCTATTGAAGGAATCCACTGCCATCTGATGAAACTATTGAAGTATGGACTTCTCAAGGAGTGCCAGTCACCTTGGAATACCCCCCTTCTCCCCGTCAAGAAACCTGGGACAGGGGATTACAGCCCAGTACAAGATTTAAGGCGGGTAAATGATGCAGTTGAAACTATACACCCAGTGGTACCAAATCCTTATACTCTCTTGGGACTGATCCCCGCTGAGGCTACTCATTTCACCGTCCTGGACCTGAAAGATGCCTTCTTCTGCATACGCCTCGCCCCCACCAGTCAACTTTTGTTCGCTTTTGAATGGCAAGACCCCACAACAGGAAGGCGAGGCCAAGTCACCTGGACTCGATTACCTCAAGGATTCAAGAATTCACCTACTCTCTTCAGTGCTGCTTTGAATAGAGATCTCTCAAGTTACTCAGTGAACCCGGGACAAAGGGTTCTCCTTCAGTATGTGGATGACCTGCTCATAGCTACAAATTCAGAAAGTGAATGTCTACAAGCCACCAGTGAACACTTGCACCTTCTAAATGAGGCTGGATACAAAGTCTCAAGAGCAAAGGTGCAACTATGCCAAACTGAAGTTAAATATCTAGGGTTCCAGTTGTCCAGCGGAATTCGACGCTTGGGACCGGAACGCAAAGAAGCTGTATGCAGTATTCCCACTCCAACCACCAGGAGGCAAGTAAGAGCCTTCCTGGGGGCCGCAGGATACTGTTGCATATGGATCCCCAATTTCGCGCTGCTAGCAAAACCATTGTATCAAGCTATCAAAGGAATGGAAAAGTCTCCACTGGAGTGGGGACCCGAACAGGATGCAGCATTCCAATCTCTGAAAAGCGCTCTGATGTCATCACCAGCTCTGGGTCTACCAGATGTCCAGAAACCTTTTCGTCTCTATGTCCATGAGTCACAAGGAAATGCTCTAGGGGTACTGACTCAATCTCTTGGATGTTGGCAACGGCAAGTGGCCTATTAGTCAAAACAGTTGGATGTGGTAGCAAGAGATTAGCCCCCTTGTTTGAGAGCTGTTGCAGCTACAGCCCTTCTAGTGAGCGAAGCAGACAAGCTCACTCTGGGACAGAATCTTCAAGTTACTTTGCCACATTCTGTTCTGACCCTCATGGAACACAAAGGAAGTTTCTGGCTAACGAATTCGCGACTGTTGAAGTATCAGAGTATGCTGTGTGAAAACCCCCAGATACAATTGAAGGTCAGTCAAGCTCTGAATCCTGCTATATTGTTCCCAATTGGTCCTGGCCCCCCTGAGCATGACTGTTTAGAAACTATGGACACTGTTCTCAAGTTGCCCAGATTTGACTGATGTCCCTTTGGAGGACCCTGAACAGACTTTCTTTGTAGATAGAAGCAGTCTCATCATCAATGGACATCGTTGTGCCGGGTATGCAGTGGTGACCCTTGATCTGGTAGTTGAGTCTTCAGCTCTGGCCCCAGGAACTTCAGCACAGAAGGCTGAACTGATAGCTCTCACTAGGGCACTGACATTAGGAGAAGGACTCCGTTTAAATGTGTACACAGATTCCAAGTATGCCTTCACAACTTTGCATGCACACGGAGCCCTGTATAAAGAACGGGGGTTGATCACCTCAGGAGGCAAGTCCATTAGGTATGGGCCCGAGATATTGATATTGTTAGATGCTGTGTGGGCCCTTAAGCAAGTTGCAGTCATGCACTGTCGAGGTCATCAGGCAGGAGTAGGAGAAATTGCCCGAGGGAATAGGTTTGCTGATGCCACCGCCCGAAAAGCAGCCACGACTGGACGAGTTGTGACCCAAGATACTTTGGTGCAGGCAGCCTTATGCCCTGTGCCCCTTAGCTCATGGGCTCCCCGATACACTACAAGAGAGTTAGATTACTTCTGTGAGAAGGAGGGAGGTGTCCTAACAGAAAAAGGTTGGATAGTGCTGCCACCTCCAGAGGGTAGCTCATCTCCATGTCCCACAGTCATTCCTGAAGCATTAGGACCAGCCTTTGTCCATGCTTTTCATCAGGCCACACTTTATGGGAAAACTGCCATGGAAAGAGCCCTAAGACCCCATTTCTGTATCTCACTATTAGGAACCCTGTCCGCTTCAGTGGCACAGCAATATTTGACATGTGCTAAGAATAATGCTAAGTAGGGTCCCACTCCACCCCCAAGAGTTCAGTCAGTAGGAGTGACCCCTATGGTTGATATTCAGGTGGATTTTACTGAAATGCCACGAGCAAATGGATATCATTACCTGTTAGTTCTAGTTTGCACATTTTCTGGGTGAGTAGAAGCTTTTCCCACCCGAACTGAGAAAGCTCGAGAAGTCACTAGAATACTGCTCCATGAGATTATTCCTCAATTTGGAATACCATTGACTATAGGATCAGATAATGGACTCTCATTTGTGTCCCAAGTGACCCAACAGTTAGCTCGAGCTCTACAGATACAATGGAAGTTGCACGCTGCCTATAGACCCCAGAGTTCAGGGAAAGCAGAACGTATGAATAGGACCCTGAAATCTCAGTTGTCCAAGTTTTGTCAGGAAACACACCTAAAGTGGCTCCAAGTTCTCCCTATAGCCCTTCTTAGGATACGTTCTGCTCCCACCGAGTCTTTAGGAGTTTCCCCTTTTGAGATTTTGTATGGGCGACCTCCACCCATTGTACAGGGAATAAAAGGAGATATGAAACAAATTGGATCTGAAATAACTAGACAAGAACTATTGGCTTTAGGTTCTGTTTTGCAGAGTCTTCATACCTGGGTGCGAGATCAATTGCCCATCAATCTGACAGAACCTCTACATCCCTTCAAGCCAGGAGTGTCACTGTGGATCAAAGAGTGGAGAAAGACCCCGCTGGCACCGCATTGGAAGGGACCTTATGCTGTCATCTTATCAACCCCAACTGCAGTAAAAGTTGCAGAACCTGAACCCTAGATCCATCACAGTCGAGTGAAGCCAGCAGCCACTCCTGAACTTGGTCAATGGACGTTAGTAAATGACCCTGAAACTCCATTGCAGCTTACATTGCGGAGACAACCGGCATTGTAAGAGTCTTCAGAATCTACAATCCTACCCCTGTCAAACGAGGGTGGCAGTCGATAGGTCTACATACAGCGGAAGTAAAGAAGAAGAAGAAGAAAAAGACTCTACGAGTTTATCGTACCCAATATTTCAGTTCATTTCCAAAGACTGTAGTCATGATGTTTCTCTATTACTGTTTTATGGGGGCGATAGCCCTGGGATTCCTGGAAAAGACTTCTGCCTTACCCCCTTGTGCAGCTTGTATAACTACCACCCGAACTGGAATAAAGGTCACCCAGAGTTTACTTTATCATTCCTACTATACTTGCACTGGTATAGTTAGCCGGTGTGTGTATAATGGTACAGAGTTGAATATCTGCACAAAAGGGAAAAGCAAGACTTGCTACAACCCCCGGCAGAACCCCTCTTATTATGTACTGGAGATACAATGGAATAATGAGGAGGGGGCCCTCATAAATGCCACACGACAACTCTCCGATCCCACACAGTATGTCATCCTGAACTTTGATGCCTGTGATGTGATAAACAGAAATGCCTATCACAAGTGTGGATCTTGGGAACAAGCCTATTACTACGATGATAAATATATGTGTCCTGAAGGAGCATACGGATGGGGACAGTGTACTGGAAAGAGTTCCCCAACAGTCTACAGCACATCATCTAAAGATGCCTACTTTTGTCCAAAGTGGGAATGCGTGTACTATGCCACGTGGTCTGGTGGGCCTACTGGACGAGATGGAGATAAACGCATCGCCAGCCTGGAAAAATTATCATTACCGGAGCCTCGGAAGTGCAAGAAAGGTGCCTGTAATCCTCTACAGCTCCTCATACTTAACCCTAGCCAGTGGAAGCAGGGGTTCAGATTTGGATTGCGTATAGCAGGAGGAGGCATAGATCCTGGAACTATTATACATATACAGCTAAATACTAAGACTCATGTATCCGCACCTTATCGAATACATCACTCCTTTTATGAGGCCATGAAGGCAGAATTTGAAGTCCCTCATACCTCCCAATACTTGTTCATTGAACTCGCTGGAGCAGTAGCATCTAGTCTCCACATCTTGGACTGTTTCTTCTGCGGTGGAACTAAGATGGGAGACCACTGGCCCTGGGAGGCACAAGAAGTGAACTATTCCATTCCTTATAATCAGACTGCTTTACATAATACTACTAGTGAGTGGGTACTGACCCACCCTATTGTTGGTAACTTGTGTTTTGCTCGCTCTGGACCACAGTTTACTATGCAGGTTGGACAGCTGGTCTGTCTCAATCAGAAGTTCTACAACAGTACCACTAGGAAGACGTCCTGGTGGTCGGGGGTCAACACTCCAGAGCCCTCCAACCCTCTAGTCATCTTTCCTAATCTTGCCAGCATCTGGACTAATTTGGCGTTTCATAGTACCTGGCAAGCTCCACCTGGACTGTACTGGATTTGGGGAACCCGAGCATATGCTAGGCTTCCTCCTCATTGGGGAGGAGCATGTGTATTGGGAACTATATGACCTTCCTTCTGCCCATTACCCATGAAGAACAACTGGGTTTCCCTGTGTACAGGAGTCGACAGAAACGAGAGGTCTTGAAAATAGGCCAATGGGACAAGTGGAATGATGAAGAGTGGCCACCTGAGAGAATCATTTCATACTACGGACCTGCTACTTGGACACAAGATGGGACATGGGGATATCGCACTCCTGTATATATGATAAACCATATTATACGTTTACAAGCTGTTGTTGAAATAATAACCAACGAGACTAGTAAAGCACTAACTCTTTTAGCTAAGCAAAGTACACAAATGCGCACAGCTATTTATCAGAATCGTTTAGCTCTAGATTATTTGTTAGCAGCTGAAGGTGGAGTATGTGGAAAATTGAATTTAACCAACTGTTGTTTGCAGATTGATAATAATGGACAAGTTGTTGAAGATATATGAATAGAGTTGTGAATGTGAATAGAGTTGTGAATGTGAATAGAGTTTTTTGTAAATAGTTACTTAGTCTATATAGTTTACCTTTAATCCCAAGTTCAAAAACCCCTGTTATTTGTAAAATGCATTACAGTTCTCTGTATGTATATATTTGTTCCATGTAAACCGCGCTGATGACAATAGTGCGGTATATAAGAGATGTTAAATAAATAAATAAATAAATAAATATAGCTACTCAAATGAGAAAACAAACATATGTGCCTGTTCAGTCCTGGCATGCTTTGAAGCTTGATGGGTGGTTTGGTTCAGCATTTTCATGGTTAGGTGGTCTAAAGACCCTTGCGTTTATTGTATTATTCATATTAACTGTATGCTTATTGCTCCCATGCCTATTACCCCTTTGCTTACATATGATAACCTCAGTTATTGATAGCACTGTAGAATGGAAGGCGGCTACAAAAGTTCTAGCTATGTGGCAATATTACCCTACACCCCAAAATGGTGCTGTTACACGAGTATAATATGTGATTTAATTCTCACCCTTTCTCACTTGCGGGTGAGAATAATCAAAGGGGGGAATGTGGTAGGCTATGGCCTATGATAGCCTGCAAATATGAAAGGCTTGTAAGTTAGGCCCTGATTCCAACCCCCATCTTAGTAAAGAACCAAAAATCTGTGAAAGTTTGAGAAAACTGCTTTAAACTGCTTAATAAGAAGTTTTTCATGAATTCATAAATCTCTCATTATTCTCTTGTGTTCTGAGGATAGAAATGTTTCAATGCTTGCATTCCTAGAGCTAGAAACGACCTTGCAGGAGAATTGTATCCATACCTAGAAAATGTACCATTGTTATAACAATCCTAGAGGAGGGAGCAGGGTGCTAGGCCCAGGAGGGATCTCTGATTGGACAAATGCAGAGGGCGTTGGGACCAATAGAAAGCTTGCATGCATCAAGCTGAAAAGAAATGTATAAAATGAATATGTTTCTGTAAGAACTTTGCTCAGTCCTTTTTGAAGCTTGACTGTCTGGGCCTTGTGCACAATAAATTGGCTTGGACCCTGCAACTGACTCCTGGATTTATTCATTGTCTGCACTTCGCTGCTTCATTATTAACCCTAAAGACAGAAAGTGATAATGTCAAAGCATAGGAACTATATGTCTTTCTCAACTGACCACCCAGATTTCTCACCGCTAACAACCTGTTTCGATGCTGTCTCTGACTGGCTCCATAATCAAAGACTCAGAATAAACTTCAACAAAACGGAGGTCCTTTTCATCACCAGGAACCAAGCATTTACCCCACCCACCTCACTGCAAGTACGAAACACCGAGCTCCTCATCAAGTCTACGGTACGTTACCTTGGAGTCACACTAGACCAACAGCTAGACATGAAGGCACACATAAGCAATGTGGTCAAAGCAGTTTACCACAAGATAAGGACAACCCGACGCCTATGACAATTGCTTGAGCCAGACGACTTCCGAACAATCTATCAGGCCCTAGTAATCCCTCACTTTGACTATGCCAACGCAATTCTGCAAGGACTCCCGAAGAGCACGCTGAACATGCTACAGCTTGCGATGAATGCAGCCGCAAGAATTTTGCACGGAGCCTCTAGGAGGGAGCACGTAACCCCAATCTTGAAAAACCTGCACTGGTTGCCAGTCCACTGCAGACTTTCCTTCAAAATACTACTGATGACCTTCAAAGCCATCAACAAGTGCTCCTCTGCCTCCCTCACAGACCTCCTCCAACCCCCCCCCACCCCCAACAGAGCCAGGAGATCTTCTGCTGCCAACACTTTGATAATTCCAAAGGCAATAACAAAGTGTTCACAAGCAACAAGAAACAGAGCCTTTTCCCTCTATGCACCCACATGCTGGAACGCCCTTCCATCCGCCATCCGGGCCATCACTGACCTCGCCCAATTTAGGAAGTGTCATGAAGAAGACCCTTCTGAGCCTATGGAGTTGGTGAGAGAAGAGGATTCAGTTGCAGAAACTAGCAGGCAGTCTGAGCACATGGCTCAGTGTTTTCAGAGAGAATGTAAACAAAGAGAGTCACGAGCTGGAAAGACACTCCCACGCTGTGACGTAGTCCCTAGTTCAGGAGATAATGAGATACACCTGTTTAAGGGAGGGGCACAGTTTAGCCCGGGGAAACAGGATGATAAAAAGTGGTCATTAGCCTGGACTAGAGGGGAGCAGAAAGAAGGAAGACGTCAGGCGGTGAGAACCAAGGGCGCCACAGTCCTAACGCCAGAAAGAAGCAGCACAGGACAGGTGACGTCTGGTAAAGGCAAGAAGGATAAGATATTTCCTGGAAGGCAGGCTCGGGAAAACTCACATGCTCCAGAGAGAGAAACCTGCTGGCAGGACAATACTTGTACCTCTAAGGCTGAAGCTACAAGGCTGAGAGACAAACAAACACAAGCTGTGTTTGGGAATCAGTCTGACTTTGCAGAGCTGAGAATTCCTTTCCCTCCAAAGCCGAAAGGTAGGCTTCACAACTTACATAGATTTGAACCTAGTGATAAAGTATTTCCCTGCAGTTGTCAGAATGTAGCAGACTCTCTAAAAAGAAACTTCAGTATATACGGTAATTCACAGTCCTATCCTTTAGAGTGCTACCGAGAGAAGCCATGTGAGGATAGTGAAGACGTCTGTTTTAAAGTTCAGGATAGCAGCTCACTGACACACCCTGCTATTGCTGACGCTGAAGAAATGCAGATTGACTCTGATAGCAGTGAAATAGTGGATAACCAGATGGACTGCACGTTATGTTTGGCTGACCACGTTGAGTCTCTGTGCTGAACACTAGTTTGGGAAAGCTGGTAAAGCAACAGAAAGAATGGGGAACATTTTCTTTTGCTGAAGGAAGCTGTTATTGTTTGTTTGTACCGAGCACTGCACGTTGTGAGCCTGAAGCTGATAAGGCTAATTTACCTGAGTTCTTGTACATATCCCTCAAACCAATTGTATGGCAGTTTGTCCTAAGTTATTTACCTGCATTGAAATCCGTTGGGAAGGGGAAAAATAAATTCTTGTCATTGCCTGAAACACTCGACTACAACTCTTCTGTTCTCAAAGGGTAAAAGGGACTACCATTCCCAGAGGGCCTTGCAGGACCAATGCAGGGTCATACTCTCTGAGTCAGGAATACAAAGGCAGACCAACTCTCAGCGCCCTAGGCGATGGGCTGGCCACCGAGAGGGTGACAGAAGGCACTGAAGCACCATCTCTTCCTCCAACACTACTCACACACAAATGACATATCACAATCAGACACACCTAACAACCAGGCCCTCACCCCTTGCGCACCCGTGCCACATGATTGCAGCTCCACCCTCTATATCAACGATACACCCAGTATGTTTGAATGGGTATATTGTGACCTAATGCTGCAAATGACACCAATGTGTAATACTGTAATGCCACCGTGTAATAGATGTCAAGTGTACATAGCCACAGAAAATCGCAAATGGTCACCGAGCAATACGAGATATTTCAAGATGGGCGACCAATCTGTATATAGTTAGCCAACCTGTATATAGTTAGCCAACCTGTAAACAGTGGTAAGTAAGCCCAGTCACCTGTGAGCGATTGCGCAGCCTGTACAAAGTTTCCCTTGTTAATACCAAGTTGTTATACCTGTTCATTGTAAGTCCAGTGTAGGTCCTGCCTGCACTGTACAAACGTTGTTGACTGTAAACCGCGCTGATTCCAAAGAGCGCGGTATAAAAAAGACATTAAATAAATAAATAAAATAAATAAATAAACTATGAAATACGCCACTGGTTCTCAATTGCTCTTGAGCCTAAGTTATTATATCTAGGTCAAAAGAGACTTACTCACCGATGACAGTAATCTTGAAAATCATTTTATGTCCCCCTGCTTCACAGATGTACTCTCCAGAGTCTTTCTTCTCCAGCTGCTCCACCACCAACCTGCGGCATCTGCCCTCTGATTCCACCTTCAGCCTCTTGCTAGCAATGATCTGCTTCCCATCTTTGAACCATTTCACTTCGGTCTTGGCCTGGGAAACTTCACAGCTCAGAGTGATGCTCTCTGTGACAGAGGCTTTCATCTCCCTCTGCACCTTCTCTTGGTTTACAAAAACAGGTTCTGGCTCTGAGGAAAAGCATAGTTTAGAAACTGAATCCCTTTTTTTTGGCATGAAGTATTTTATAGACAAACCAGTTGAATATGAATTGTAATGGGCCCGATTCTGTGCCACGATTCATGCCTTCTCCGGCCACGTCTAACTTCCCCACCGGTTGTACGGGGAATTTAGACAGTAGCATGGAAGAGGTGGGTCGGGGGCGGAGTCTGGGCGGTTGCCGGACATACAGGGCCAATCCTAATGTTAGCCCTGTACGTCCAGGGCCGGCGACTTGTGCGGGGAAAGTTATTCCACCTCTGAGGTGGAATAACTTCCCTGCACATTCTTTTTACTGCAGGCTTGTGGCGCGGATAGGGCAGGGGGGGGGGCCTGAAGACATTCCCCAAAGCCCGACCCTGGCCTTAGGAGGCCGGATCGGGGGTCGGACTGTGGGGAATGAAGCTGGGAAGCCAGCAGCCGGCATCACAGCTCTTCAATGGCGCCACAGTGCCATGGCAACATGACGCCATGGCGCCGCAACTCCATTGAAGAGCCTTGACTGAGTTAGCTGGGAAGGTCCTGAATCGCAGTCCTGGCCTGCATGTACAGGACTGTTCACGATTCTGATCCTGCAGGGCTAGACGTGCCCCGCAGAATCAGAATTGCGATCCCCTCTGTACGTCTGGCTCAGACCAGACGTACAGAGGGGATCTACATCTGGAATGGAATAAGCCCTAATCTGTTCCTGTAGGACGTATTCCATAGCACAAAATTGTATTGTAAATCTAAAAATGCATTTGAAGATAAAGCTACACCACCACTAGGCCTTAGGAAAAACACAACACTGTTCAAGAACCAAAAATAGTGCATTTATCTCTTCCTGCTCCCAATGAATGCTCCACTATAATCATCTCTCTTGCACCCAGCCTCCATCACCTCTCTGGCATAATTCCTTTCGCCAGTAGGAGAGGAATGCTTCCTTGCTGAACTTGCCTCTCTTCTAATGGCTTCCACAGTCTCATGGGATTCACCACAATTGCATGGTACAAAGTTTATAATGAAGCCTTCAATGGAGAAGTGTGGTCAAGGGGAAGTGTAGCATAAAATTCACTAGCTGTGGTTGGTGAATTGCTGTGCTTCTCTTAGGTGGGTGAGATTACAGTTCTCGCCCCCAAGTCTTACTGAGCACTTTCACGTGGTGATCCTATTGTACAAAATCTATACTGAATCCCAGCAAGGTGACACTACAATTGAAGTATGATAGGAACGAAAAAGAAAGCGTAGCTACTCACTTGTAACAGGTGATCTCTGGGAACAACAGGAATCAGTCTTCACGTATGGGTGACGTCAGCATCGACAGAGCCTTGTGCAGAAACACTCCCCAACATACAATAGGAATGCTTTTGGGAGCATCCCTCAACGCATGCATGCCTGCCTTCCTGCCTCCCTAGCAATTCTCTTCAATCAGGTGTAGAGTTTAGAGAAAATCAGAAAAACAAAACCCATTCTACAACTCCTAGGGGAGGAAGGCAGGTTTTGAAGACTGATTCCTGCTGTTCCTTGAGATCAGCTGTTACAGGTCCGTAACTATGCTATCTCGAGGAACAAGCAATAATGCAATCTTCATATATGAGACTCACCAACTTCCGGCTACCATGAAAGATAGAGGATGAAGGTGCGACTGTCAGGGGAAAAAACCCGAACCGCAACACGTGTACAGTATGGATCCATCAGAACTAGCCCTTTGAGCACATTCCCCGGTGAGGTAGCTGGTAGAAACAGAGGGCGGGGAGAAGGAGGTGTAGTTAAGTTCCAAAAAGGTGCCGAAGAATGGCTTGGCCAAAGATAGCATCCCTACTGGTATCCCTGTCCAGTAATGGTCAGCAAAAGTATAAATGGAAAACCATATGGCAGCTCGGCAAATCTCCAAGATGGAAACAGAGCAAAGGATGGTCACTGTGGCAGTCACAGCTTGGATGTTATGAGCCATGATGTGACACTCTAGGGAAAGTCCAGCCTGTGCATAAACAAAGGAAATGCAGTTAGCAATCCAGTTAGAAAGTGTATGCTTGGTGACTGGTAGGCCCAAGTGACTAGGCTCCAATGATACAAAAAGCTGTGAAGACTGTCAATGGGCTTTAGTTCTGTCCAAATAGTAAGCTAAAACTCTCTTCCAATCCAGAGTATGCAGTGTTGCTTCAGCTTGAGAAGTATGAGGTCTTGAAAAAAAGGTGGGAAGAGAGATCAACTATTAAGGTGGAAAGAGGAAACCACCTGTGGAAGGAACCTGGGATGGGTTTAGAGGACCACTCTGTCATGGTGGAAGCGTGTGTAAGGAGCATAATCCACTAGAGCTTGCAATTCACTGATGCGACGAGCCGACGTGAAAGAAATCAAGAAGGTAACCTTCCTAGTGATGAACTTCAGCGAGCTGAGGTGAGGGGTTCAAAGGGAGGTTTGAGCAGTTGAGCCAGGACAACAGTGAGGTCCCAGGCTACTGGAGGCAGTCTGATTGGTGGCCTTGTTAAGAGAAGGCCTTGCATGAAGCATGCTACGAGAGGATGGACAGAGATAGGTTGAATGGCAACTGGTCAGTTGGAGGTCAAAATGGCACTAAGGTGGACTCAAACTGAGTTTGTCTTTAGTCCTGCATTAGAGAGATGGAGAAGATATTGAAGTAGAGGCTCCACTGTGCATGTAAATGGGCTGAGAGCCCTCTGGGAGCACCAGAGGGAAAATCTGTACCATTTAAAAGTGTAAGTACATCAAGTAGAGTCCTTTCTAGATGCTAGGAGGACATCTTTTACTTCCTCTGTACGGTCTAAACGAGATAAGACTAGGCTTTCAGCAGCCACGCCATCAACTGTAGCGCTCTCAGATTGGGGTAAAGGAGGGTCTTGCAATAGGAGATTAGGTGCGTATCCCAGACTGAGAGGTTTGTGTTGTACTAGTCGAAGGAGCAGGGGAAACCATGGTTGATGTGGCCAGAATGGGGTGATGAAGATCATCATTCTCTTATCCGCTTGAAGTTTGAAAAGGGTCTTTGGTATTAATGGAATGGATGGGAATGCAGCAGTCCCTGTCCCCAGTGGAGGAGAAACGCATCTGAGGCCTGGCTCTGTGGAGATGGAATCGAGGAAGCTGGGCATTCACTGGAGTAGCAAAGAGGTCGATGATGGGAGTTCCCCATAATCGAAATATGTGCTGTGCTGTTTCGCGATGGAGCATCCATTCATGTGGTTGAAGGACTCAGCTCAATTTGTGGCTAGCACATTTTGCTCTCCTGGAAGGTAAACTACTCGAAGAAGAATCTAATGAGATATAGTGAAGGTCCAGAGGCGGATCATCTCCCTGCAAAGGGAACGAGATCCAGTTCCACCTTGTTTGTTGATCTAATACATGGCAAACTGGTTGTCGATCTGAATGAGTACCGCTTGTCCAGTCAGCTGAGGATGGAACATACGAAGGCTACTGGCAACTGCCCTGCGTTCTAGGAGTTTGATGTCGTATGTTGCTTCCCTGGGGGACCATAGGCCCTGCATAGTGAAGCTATTGAGATGATCCCCCCCCCCCCAGCCCTGTTTGTAAGCATCTGTCATCAGGGTACACTGTGGTGCAGACATCCAAAAAGGTAACCTAACGAGAAGATTTTGAGGAGTACACCACCACTTGAGGGAGTCTACAAACTGAGGGGTGATGGTGATATTGTCCGTGAGACGACCCATTGACTGTTTCCATTGATCAGAAAGAGTCCACGGTGCTTGACATATGTGAAATCGAGTATATGGGACAACATGGACTGTGGAGGCCATGTGCTCTAAGAGAGGGAGCATGTCTCTTGCACTAATATGGGACTGACTCTGACAATGATTTGCCAAGTCGATGAGATGGTGGAGCTCGTCTCTTGCAAGGAAGACTCGAGCTTGAGTCATGTCCAGAAGTGCCCCAATGAACTCCAGTGTTTGAGTTGGAGCAAGATGGGATTTTGGGTAGTTGACCACAAAGCCAAGATGTTGAAGTACCAAGATGGTGTGTTGGAGAGATATGGTCACTAAGTGAGGGGAATCTCCCTTTATTAGCCAATCGTCTAAGTAAGGAAAGACTAAGATGCCCAGAGTGCAGAAGTAGGCCGCTACAACTGCTAGACACTTTGTAAAGACTCTTGGCACAGATGCCAGACCAAAAAGTAGAACACAGTACTGGTAATGGCATCCCTAGAAGAAGAACCAAAGGTTCCTTCTGTGGGAGTGATATATAAGGATGTGACTGTAGGCATCTTTGAGATCCAGAGAGCAGAGCAAGTCTTTTTCCTGGAGATAAAGGAAGTAAGGTTCCTAGCGAGACCATCCTGAATTTTTCCCACACCAGGAACTTGTTGAGATTCTTGACATCCAGGATAGGCCTGAACGCCCCCCTGTCTTTTTGGAGATGATGAAATAACAGAAGTAAAACCTCAGGCCTTGCTGAAGGAATGGGACTTCCTCTAGGGCCCCTGCGCTGTAAGAGTGGCTATCTCTTGCTGAAGTAGAGTGTAGTGCAGAGGATCCATGAGGACTCTCCTATAAAGAAAGTGTGGGAGGGGGCTGGTCCTGGAAATTGAGCTGATATCCCATGCTCACAACTTTTGAATCCAGGGTTCTGATGTAATGAGGGGCAAAGTGGACTAGTCTGCTTGCAATATCAGAGAAGAGGGATCCTGTAAGGGTAGACTGGCTATGCTCTCAAGAAAGCAGTCAAAAACCAGTTGTAGGCTGCACCTGCAGAGCTAGTTGAGGTTTTAGAGTCTTAGGCTTCCTGGACTGATGTGGCCCCTGCTGTTTCTGATGTGGCTGTTGAGGCTGGTAAGAGGAATAAGGCAAGTAGGAAGGGTAAAAATATCTCTTCTTCCTGGGAAAGAAGGACTTTTTGGCAGGAGCATTCTTTTTAGTTGGGTCAGCTGTCTCTCGAGACAGGCGTTTCATGGTAAGATCAGGAAGAGACGGTGAGATCATGAAGAGATGGCTGAGGGGAGATATACTAAAGGGCTATAAATTAATGAATGGAGTAGAACGAGTAAACATAAACTGATTCTTTATGCCATCAAAAAGAAGAAAGACTAGGAGACATGCAGTGAAGCTACAGTGTAACCCATTTAAGACTAATAAGAGAAAATATTTTTTCACTCAACGCTTACTCAAACTCTAGAATTCGTTACCAGAGGATGTAGTAAAAGCTGTTCGTGTAGCTGGGCTTAAAAAAGGTTTGGACAAATTCCTGGAGGAAAGATCCATAAACCATTATTAAGGAGGACCCAGGTAATCCACTGCTTGCCAAAGAACTCAGCCAGATCTTTAGCTACATCTCTCAGAAACATACCCATATAGGAGTTTAGTCTGAATGCTAACATAATGACTTGGAAGTACCGATGCCCAAATGCATCGAAAGTCCTTGACTCTTCTTGGGGAAACCAAGGAGTGATTTTTAGAACTCTTTATCTGATGCATTGCCAATTCCACAACCATAGAATGATGTGGTAACTGAGGCTTTTGAAAACCTGGGCAAGGAGGAACTTTATAGAGAGTATCCGATCTCTTGCTAATCAATAGAATCGTCAACGGAGCTTCCCACATGCAAAGTATGGGGCCTTGAAGGATATGATGTATTGGTAGTGTAGCAGCCTCCTTAGGCGTCGAGGGCTGATAAATAAAATTTCATAATCTACCCAACTTGACCATCTCCACATGGTTATGGTGAACTTAATGTACTCTATCAAACCAACATTGTTGCTGAACAAGTCTCATCCTGATATAAAAGTCAATTTTTCGTTCACTATCACCTTCAATTGCAATGGATTAGAATATCTCACTATTTAACTCAAAACAGTCCAAACACAGTTTTTTTCTCGAGGTCTCAGTTCTACAATCGCAACAGCCTCATCGACTTACGTCAGAAACTGGCCATTTGCTTAAGCACATCAGCGACCTCTATAAACTGTGGATATCTCCCTATGTTTACATTGAGTGCTTCCTTACTTATACTGTTCCCAAATGTTACCAGACTTAACTTAAAGAACTTTTGTAGCTCGGTTATATCACTTGGAGATTTTTGTAGCACTTTTCAATGCTATGGGGAGTCTGCCCACTTCTAATATGTGTTTCGGATCCCAACGTCAAATCCCTGGCACCACTTAGACGTTTCACTACGATGTTTCTTCAGGGGATCATTATCACAGGATGCTGCCCACTGTTTTCTTTCTTGGTTTCAGAAACACTTCCCGGAGCTATGGGAACAAATGAACCGTCCAACCAAATTTGGACGGTTCATTTGTTCCCATAGCTCCGGGAAGTGTTTCTGAAACCAAGAAAGAAAACAGTGGGCAGCATCCTGTGATAATGATCCCCTGAAGAAACATCGTAGTGAAACGTCTAAGTGGTGCCAGGGATTTGACGTTGGGATCCGAAACACATATTAGAAGTGGGCAGACTCCCCATAGCATTGAAAAGTGCTACAAAAATCTCCAAGTGATATAACCGAGCTACAAAAGTTCTTTAAGTTAAGTCTGGTAACATTTGGGAACAGTATAAGTAAGGAAGCACTCAATGTAAACATAGGGAGATGTCCACAGTTTATAGAGGTCGCTGATGTGCTTAAGCAAATGGCCAGTTTCTGACGTAAGTCGATGAGGCTGTTGCGATTGTAGAACTGAGACCTCGAGAAAACAACTGTGTTTGGACTGTTTTGAGTTAAATAGTGAGATATTCTAATCCATTGCAATTGAAGGTGATAGTGAACGAAAAATTGACTTTTATATCAGGAACATTCGTTCAAGTAGTCAGGGCCATTTTATTTTGTGATTGAACAAGTCTCATCAGCATCAGAGCACACAGGGTAAAACATTTTTATTTTTCATCTGTGCTTGATCTTAAGAGTCTACATGTTGAAATCAAATGAGTCTCACTCACCAGTGACAAAAACCTTGAAAGTCATTTTCTGACCCCCTGCCTCACAGGTATAGTCTCCAGTGTCTTTCTTCTCCAGCTGTTCCACCACCAGCCTGCGGGATTTACCCTCAGTCTCCATCTTCAGCCTCTTGTTAGAGGTGATCTGCTTTCCATCCTTGTACCATTTCACTTCAGTCTTTGCCTGGGACACATCGCAGCTAAGAGTGATGCTCTCTGTGAGGGACGCCTTCACTTCTTTCTTCATCTTCTCCTGGTTTATAAACACAGCATCTGGCTCTGAAGGGAAAACAAAGTTATATATCTGTAATGGATGTTCTTCTTGGACAGCGGGATCCTACAGCCACACACATGACCCATTTTCAAACTCAATGAGGCACATTCTGTAATGTGTATCCTGGCCTCTTTGCGTCCAATCAGAACCGGACGCACAAAGGTAGACGTAATTCAGATCCTGCAGGGCACATCTAGCCCCCGCAGGATCAGAATCGCGTCTAGGGTCAGTATGTGCAGGCCGGTCCCTATTCTGATTGGCCTGCACGTAGTGAGCGAAGCCCAGCTCAGTCAGGTTCCTGAATGGAGCCGCGGCACCATGGCGTTCAGTTGCCATGGCACCGTGGCTCCATTCAGGAGCAGTGATCTCCAGTCGCCTATTACTTTTTCTTTTCCCCGCAGCCCGACCCCCAATCTGGCCTCCCAGGGCTAGGATCAGGCTGCGTGGAATCTCCTGCATCCCCTCACCTCTTTGATCCCATCCGAGTCTCCCATCCCCCGATGTCTAGGGAGACTCAATCCACCTCCAAGATGGTATAAGTCCCCCATCCAATCTGCCGGCCCCAGATGTACAGGGCTGACTTCAGAATCGGCCCTGTACGTCCAGGACCGCAGACCACCCACTGCCCGCCCTAACTCTGCCACTGTACTGCCTCTTCCTGCCCCCATTTAAGCCTCCCCATACAAACTCCTTGTTCGTATGGGCAGGCTTAGTCGGGGATGGCAAGGGGGACGAATAGCGGGGGAGTATTCGTGGGATGGAATAGACCCCAATGTGTCTTTTTAGCAGTTTCTCTCACATGCTACATTTCATCCCATTCTGTTAAACCTTTAGATTTATTTTGCTCCTAGACAGAGCAACAGAGACAGAGCTGTACAGACAAATAGACATTCCCAATAGCAGGCAAATTCAGACTCTTGATAAATAAATCTACAAAATAAGCAAAATACAATGCTAACCACAGAATGCACTGGTTAACATTAATGTCAAATTGTAAGCACTATACTAGGCTATACTCTCTTCAAGAAGGGTGCCTTAGCTGATGCATGAATTAAGGTAAGCAAGTAGTCAGTGGTCACTATCACTAGTCATCACAATTAAAAACAGAGATCTATATTCGGTGTTAACCACATAAATGGTTGACTTTGAAAAATTCCAGAACACCAATCTTTCCATCTCTATGTCCCATAATAAAAGTTATACAGATAAGAGGGTCAGGAGGCATTCTAAAGATAAAGCTAAAAATTAACCAGATAATGCCACTTTTCAGTGTTACCCAGTTAACCTTTATTCATTTCAGTAGGACTGCAGAAACAGTCAGCCTAGTTTAAACACATAACGTACTAAGTCCAGGACCGCATATTCAGCAGTCCGACTTCAACCAATCAGACAGCTGAAAATTCACTTAGAGTTATCCGGATAAGTAATTCAGTTAACTAACTGGATTTCTCATTGCTGAATGTTATCTCCAGATAGTCTTAGGAATACCCTTTCTAATCATATTAGGGTGGTACTTCCATCTGCTCAACTCAAGAATCTCCTGTGTTGAAAAAATACTTATCAGTTGTGTGTCACTAAATTACAATGATAGACACCCTAAAAAGAAAGAAATAACTTTTACAATAAAAATGAATTTTATAGCTTGGTCTGCATGAAAAAAATATGTATTCCATCCCCAGTCATGCTCTAAGCCCCTATTATGTTATGTGGAGCATGCTAGGGACTCCCATGATCTCACAGTAGAATCTTCATAGGTTTCAAAGATGGTAAGAGGGATTCTGGGTACATGCCACCAGGAAGTAAGCCCTAAATTCCTCAAATTATATGCAATCCTGCTTAGTCAATGGTATGCTCCCAGTGGACCCCTCCTGACTGAGTCTTGAGTTGTAACTTGGTTTGTATGGAAACATCTCTCGAATCTTCCTTAACAGAGAGAAGGGTGGGGATAGCAATATCAGAGGAAGTCTGCCTAAAGAACAGAAAAGAAACAGTTCCCATGGAGAGAGGTCATGGATGACTAACTTCCTGACAGGGCCATCATAGGCTTAAAGGAAGGATCATGAAGTAACTTCTCACATGTCAACTGCCAGAAGCATAATTAAGAGAATTCTCTGGAACTCTGTGAAGACTCATGCTACATACACGCAATTGTGATCAGATATGAACCACAAACTCAACAAAGGACAAGGGGCTTGGTGGAAAATGTTGATGCAAGTCCCTAGATCTCTCCACTGGTGCCTGCAGTATGACATACTAAATGTTAAGAGTACTCTGGAATTAGTTGAATATGATAAAATATGACAAGATGGTTTAAGTGCAAAGAACATTATTTAGAGGCAAGAGGCTCGACTAAATGGTCACTTGAGGTTCCTTCTGTAGCTCTTTTAAGATGTGCTTTTTCTTTATTATTTCCTGATATAACTTAAATCTGGGGCTATAGTGTTTTAAATGGGGTTGGAGTAATGTCCCAGGTTCTCTCCTAGTTTCATGCCATTACTATTTCATAAGAAGTTCTTGTGTGGAATGTCTATGTGCAATAATTCACATCCAGTAAAAGCAAATTCACAATCCAGTACTGTAGCAACCTAATATCTCCAAAGAATGCAAACAGGTTACAGTGAAAGAAAGTGAGAAAAGATAAAGCAATAAAGCAAATAATACTGTTAAAATAAAGTACACAAAGAACAGAAAAATAACAATACAACAGATAAATACTACCCACATTTTATACTAATGTCGAGATTGCTTCCACTTCCCTGCAAAAAGAACGTGCAAGATACCAGCATGTCAATTATGCCAGTATATGAGGTGTGACAAAAAAGAAACTAGACTGTGGCAGCCACGCCATGACTCAATGCCAATTGGCTAACAGCTTATGTCACATGTTGTGCAACATCTCGCCACTATTCTGCTATAATATTTTTCATCTCTCTCTCTGTTTTCCTTTTTCAGGTTTTTTTGTAGCACACTGCTCCATAGCTTTGTCACGCAACTGGAGGTGGCAGAAATATGGAGCAAAGAATCAACTTGAAATTTCTGGTTAAGTTGGAGAAGAGCCCAACTGAGTGTCTCCAACTTCTCCAAAAGGCTTATGGAGAAGATGCAATGTCAAGGCCGCGAGTCTTCGAGTGGCACAAAAGCTTCAAGACTGGCCACGAGGATGCGGAGAATGACTCCAAGTCATGACGGCCTTCCATGACAAAGACGGCTGAGAACATTGACAGAGTGAACCAGTTGGTGCAGAGTGATCGCAGATTGATGGTGTGGATGATAGCTGAGGAGCTCAGCCTGAACAGGAAGTCAATGTGGACCATCTTGGTGCAGAAGCTGGGGATGCAGAAGGTGTGTGCCAAGATAGTGCCCAAGCTTTTATCGGACGACCAGAAGGAGCACCAGGTCAATGTTTGTCGCGACTTACCAGAGAAGATCGGAGAAGATCCAGAGTTCGTTGGCCAAGTCATCACAGGAGACGAGACTAGGGTCTTCCAGTACAGCCCTGAAAGCAAGAGACAGAGCATGCAGTGGAAGATTCGACTGTCACCCAGTCCCAAGAAGGTGCGCATGTTGAAATCAAGGATCAAGGTCATGCTGATCGCATTCTTCAACCAGAAGGGAATGGTCCATCTTGAGTTTGTGCCTGAGGGTCAGATAGTCAACCAGCACTTCTACAAGCAGTTCCTCAATCGCCTCCATGACCGGGTTCAGCGCAGCAGGCAGGCTCTGTGGAGAGACAAATCGTGGCTGCTCCACCACAACAACGTGCCTGCACACACCGTGCTCAGTGTGAGGCAGTTCTTTTCCAACACACAGATCACAGCTCTCGACCACCCTCCTTATTCCCCAGATCTTGCACCGTGCAACTTCTGGCTCTTCCCCAGGCTGAAGACTGTGCTCAAAGGAACTCATTTCGCCTCTGTAGAAGAGATCAAGGCCACTGTGACGAGGGAGCTGAGGGACCTCAAGGAGGAGGACTTTATCCAGTGCTTCCATACGTGGCAGAAGCAAATGCAGAAGTGCATTAACTCTGTGGGGGATTACTTTGAAGGGGACAATGCGTAATTTCTCTGTAGATTTTGTAATAAAACATTTATGGGACAGTCTCGTTTCTTTTTTGTCACACCTCGTATTTTACAGAATTCTTACAGTTATCCACATAGAAACATAGTAACATCACAGTAAAAAAAGACCACATGACATATCTATTGTCCTTCAACATCAACTACTTCAATGGTCCCCTTTTTTCCTTTTGAGATACTCTGTGTTTGTCCCAATCTTTTTCGAATTCAGATACTGTCCTCATCTTTACCATCTCCACTGGGAGACTATTCCATGCATCTACCATTCTTTCCATAAAGAAATATTTCCGCATATTACTCTTGAATCTATCCCCTTTCACCCTCATCCTATGTCCCCTCCTAGCAGAGCTTGCTTTCAATCAAAAGAGGCTCGCCTCTGTGCATTTATGCCACAAAGGTATTTAAACATCTCTATCATATCTCCTCTATCCCACCTTTCCTCTAACATATACATATTAAGATCCTTAAGTGTGACCTCATATGCTTTATAATGAAGACCACTAACCATTTTAGTAGCCACCCTATGCACCGACTCCAACCTGTTTATATCCTTTTGAAGGTATGGTCTCCAGAATTGCACACAATACTTTAAATGAGGTTGCACCATTTACTCATACAGAGGCACTATCACCTCTTTTCTTCTGCTGGCACCCAAGCATCCTTCTAGCTTTTGCTGTCACCTTTTCTACCTGTTTAGCTACTTTAAGATCATCAGACACAATCAAGCCCAGATCCTGATCTTCTTTTGCGGACAGAAATACTTCACCCCCTTACACTGTACGTCCCTTGTATTATTGTAGCCAAAATGCATGACCCTGCATTTTTTAACATTAAATCAGCTGACAAATTCTTAACCATTCTTCAAGCTTAGCTAGATCCCTCCTCATGTCATCTACTCCTTCCTGGATGTCTACTATATTGAAGATTTTGGTATCATCTGCAAAGAGGGAAGCCTTACCCAACAGCCCTTCTGCAATATCACTAACAAAGATGTTAAAAAGAATCGTAACAAGGACAGACCCCTGCAGCACATCACTGGTAACCTCCTTCTCCTCAGAGTGAGTTTCATTTACCTGTATCCTTTGTCGCCTTCCACTCAACCAATTTATAATCCAATCAGTAACTTTAGGGACCATCTCTAGGGTGCTCAGTTTATAAGGAAAAGACTTTCAAAATATAAGGTTCACATTAATGTTTCTCTATGAATTTATTATGCATGATCCAATGCAATAAAATGTGAAGAAGGATGCTATAGCCTTTCCCATGTGCAGTGGTCTCCTTGATCCTCTCAATTTGCTCCATAGCTCAGGAAGAAGTGGAACTCTCAGGGAGGTTGAAGAGACCATGTACATGATTAATCTCACTGTCTACAGAAAACACTTGTTGATTATCATCTTCCGCCCATTCCACGCCATTCTTCTGTGTTGGATACTTCAAATGCTCAAGTGATAAGGTTAAAATAACTATCACTGATCTCAGTATTGGTCACGGTGGCAGCTGAATCCTTTCCTTCAGTTTCATTGCCTCTCCCAGAGTAACCTCATTCATTCCTGCAGAAGATGTTTAATGACTTTTAAAAGGCTACTGCAAACATCTGCCAGGAATAACATATCAAGATTAAGCTGCATCTTAGGCCTCTCAACCCACAGGTGTTAATTCTGCATACAGACAACCACATTTTCCCAGGATCCTTAAGTATCACTTTGGATTTTGATGGTCATTCTTTGCCTCCATCCTCCTCATACTCCCAACATTCCCAGACAAGATTCAAAGACTCTTATGATCCTCCATTTATTCCACCTTATGTGCTCAGATCTGTGTCACTGAGAAGAAGACGTCCGCACTTTAGGTCATGGAGTCTCAGCTAAGACTTGTGCCAAAGTAGAAGATTTAAGGCGTCAATTTTGCATGAGGGAATGGAGGCAACCTCAGCAGAGGTGAACCCACTGTAATGTGCAAAGTCAGTTCAACTCTGTGCTGAAGAAGCTTTGCACTTTGCTTTCTGCACAAGAAACCTCCTTTCTGCCTCATAGTGATTCTAGAGCCAATTAAGACTGTGTTTTGGGTTCATGGATATAAATGTTCCTCTTACTTATGTTCTGAACCGAAACAGATGAAGCATCTGACATGAGTGCTGTAGTTTGCAATACTTTCCTCACAAGTTGGATAAGACAATAAACCTGGCTTTGTCTGTGCCATGGACCATGGTTCCTACCACGAAGAAAACAAAAGACTATTTTTTGGAAAATGAAATGAAACAACTACAATAACACTAAACAATACCCAGATAAATGTTAGTTCGGAACTAAAATACATTGGAATAACACTTGACCAATAACTTTCCTTCAAAGTTCATGTACAGTAAAAACAACGGCCAAAACAATCTACTTCAAAACTAAGGCTCTACAACGACTTTGCCACCTCCTAGAACCAGAAGACGTCCGCTTGGCAGTTCAAGTCCTCACCATCCCCCATGCAGAGTACTGCTACATTATCTACCAGGGATTACCACAAACCACTCTCCTCTCCCTTCAATCTGCAAAGCACACTGTGGCATGCCAATCCAGGGAGCCTCAAAATATGACCACATCACTTCTATCCTAAAACAACTTCACTGGTTGCCCCTCCCCAGCAGAATAAAGTATAAATCCTTACTAATAACACACAAAGCACTACACTCACACCCTGCTACTCACTTCCAAATCCTCCTTCAGAAACTCAATACAACTAGACCAAGAAGATCTGCTACATTAAACAAATTCAAATTACCACAATCTAAAACAAAGTGCAATTCACAAACTTGCTACAGATCATTCAAACTGTCACACCATCCCTGTGGAACTCCCTATCAGACACAATAAGGAACATCACCAACCTCCCCTCCTTCCACAAACACTTGAAAACCCACTTATTCTCTGACCACTTTGGTCCCATCACCTAGTCAGACAACTGACATGGCACCAAAAGGACAAACATCCTCAAGACAGAACCTACACCTGTAAATAGCAAAACAAATAGCTGTCCTAGTGTATATAATTCATTGATGTATATAGTTCTTTATTTGGAAATAATTGGCCATTAGATACTATGGGGTCTATTCTGAACCACGAATAGCGGGGATGGATGCCCCAATTTGTCTGCCTTTCCAGTCCCCACCAAGCCTCCCCGCATGAACAGGGAGTTTGTATGGAGAAGTTAGACGGGGGCGGGAAAGGGGTGGCGCAAAGGCAGAGACGGGGCGGGCAGTGAATGGTCTGTGATCCTGGACGTACAGGGCTGATTCTGATGTTGTCCCTATACATCCGGGGCTAGCAGAGTAGATGGGGAACTCAGAGGTGGAATAAGTTCCCCTAGACGGGGGGGAGATGGCAGGCCCGGGGCATGTCAAAGGGTGGAGGGGACGCAGGAGATTCCCTGCCACCCAACCCTATCCTTGGGAGGCCAGATCAGGGGTTGGTATGCGGGGAAAGCACAAATTCAGTGGCAGCCTGAATGGAGCCGTGGAGCCATGGCAACCAGAAGCCATGGCGCCGCGGTTCCATTCAAGAGCCTTGACTGAGTTAGCCGGGCAGGTGTGGAATCGGGTCTGGGCCTGTACATACAGGCTTAGAGAGTATTTGGATCTCGCAGGGGCTAGACATGCCCCGGGGGATCAGAATCCTGTCTATCTCTGTGCGTCCAGTTCCGACCAAATGCACAGAGGCTGGGATATCCACAATGGAATAGGCCTCCATGTAACTAGTGAATTACTTGTCCAAACAACTCTGTTATTTGTTAACTAAATTCTCTCTTGTTCTGTGTACTTGATGTTTTGTTCAATGTAAACCGCTTTGACCAGGTCAAAAGTGGTATATAAACCTAGCTAAATCAATAAATAAAAATACTGGTGACAAAAGACAACATCAGAAGACTATTAAAACTCTTTACGAATTTTCAGAGAGCTTTGTTTTGTGTCCATGAGGTAGAGTGAAAAAACAAAATTGAAAGGAATAAGGAAACCATTGTATGCAGTAAAAGTGGTCATACTCCAAATGTTTCAATAATTCCAAGTTCTGGGAGAACCATTCCAACCCAGCATACTCAGACGATGTCACCCACTTCTGTTATACCTCGTGGACAAGGAGTTCACTCGATTCCAAGCTAAATCCATGGACCTTTTCCAAAACCTGGCATGAATTTTCTGATGGGCCCAAAGCATGTGACTATTTAGTAGCAGATAGCCCAGATACAGCAGTGGTATTCCAGAACAAAAGTCTTCACCAAGATAAGCTTCTTCAAAATACCTAATTACAAAAGTAGAGTAGGGCTTTTGATACCCATGTCTATGCTCCTCTGCAACACTCAATATGTCCTCCATTCGGAGGAGCCCAGAGCTTAATGGGTTCAAAGGCCCGATAAACCATTTTGGTTCTTTCCCATTAAAGTGGAGGAGTAGCCTAGTGGTTGGGGCAAGGTACTTCAGGCCGGAAGGTCGGGGGTTCAAATCCCACTAGAGGACAGCAACCTTGGGCCGGAAGGACTGGGGTTTCTAGTCCCACAGGTGCTCCTTGTGGTCTTGGGCAAGCCACTTAACCCTCCATAGCCCATGTTCCCTGTAAAATAGTTATCTCCAAGTTATAATGCCCTGTTCAATGTAATTTCAGTTTGTTCAATGTAAACCGCACTGAAGCAGAATAGCGCGGTATTAAAGAGAATTAAATAAAAAATAAAAATAAATAAAAAGCATATCTACCCAAATTAGATAAATATCTGAGATGATTTAGATGTAGTGATTTTGACCACTAGTGAAGAGCACTAGTATAATCCTTGCAAAGCCAGGAGAACAAAGGTACGTGGAGAGATGGTCAAAAAGACAGTGAACACTGAAGCCTCATGCATATGAGAAGGAAAAGGTGAACAAGGGCCAAGGTGGATCAGGAGAATGACTGAGACTGATTAGATTAGACTGAACAGGACAGGGTTGAGGAAAGAATAAACATGCTCTGGTGACAGGTAATCAATATATCTTTATATTTGACTTCTTGATCTTTATATCTCTATTGTTAAATTAAATGAGTCTCACTCACCGGTGACCTTAACTGTGAAAGTAATTTTCTGTCCCCCTGCCTCACAGGTGTACTCTCCAGCATCTTTCTTCTCCAGCTGCTCCACTATTAGCTTACGGGATTTGCCCTCAGACCCCACCTTCAGCCTCTTGTTGGAGGTGATCTGCTTTCCATCCTTGTACCACTTTACTTCAGTCTTTGGCTGAGACACCTCGCAGCTCAGAGTGATGTTCTCTGTGAGGGAAGCCTTTACCTCCTTCTGCACCTTCTCCTGGTTTATAAATATGACTTCTGGCTCTGAAGGAAAAATATAATTTAAAAATGCATTAACTTGAGTACTGGGGTCTGTAAGGAAAAATGCAAGGACTACTGCTACTGATGCCACTACTGTTGCTACTGCTCCCTTCCTGCTTTAGAAGAGTGTAGGGAGGGGAAGAATGTTGGAGATCCCCAAAAGTGTGTTACTTGTTCATATACAGATTTTTCAAGGAGCTTTACTAAGAAGAGCAGATTGCATATAGGACGGTAATTACCTGGTAGAGATGGGTCTAGGTTCTGTTGTTTCAATAAAGCGTAGTTACTCACCTGTAACAGGTGTTCTCCGGGACCACAGGAATCAGTCCTCACATATGGGCGATGTTGGTACCGATAGAGCCTGCACGATAACCTCTCCCCAGTTTTCAAAGAAAGCCTTTGGAAGATGTACCACGCATGCGTGGTCCCATTCCCGCCCAAGGGTGCCATCTTGCCTCATATGATATCATAACATAAGACGGAGGGAGGGTTGTGAGGACTGATTCCTGCTGTCCCTAGAGAACACCTGTTACAGGTGAGAAATTACGCTTTCTCCAGGAACAAGCAGGAAGTCAGTCCTCTCATATGGGACTCCCTAGCTACAGGCTACTGAAAAACCTATAAAAAGCTCATTGGTGACCAGAAAAAAATGGGGAACCATGAGCAACAGCAATGAGTCAAGAGATAATAGACTCCCGAGTGGCCCAGATGCCCAGCAAGGAGTCAATGCTCCAGTAAACTGAACACACCAAAGGGCCGGAGGGCAGGGTTGTCTATACCCCAAACAAATGCTGGAGTACTGCCTGGCCAAAGGCGCTGACCTGACAGGACTCTCTCTCCAGGCAGTAGTGAGCTGAGAAAGTGTGGACTGAGGACCAGATGGCGGCCCAGCAGATTTCCAATAAGGGAATGGAGTGCAAATTCACTACAGAGGCCGCCTTGGCCTGGACGCTTGTATCATGACACGGTGCTCCAGCGAGAGATCAGCTTGTTCATATGAGAAGGGGATGCAGTCTGTGACCCAGTTGGACATGGTCCACTTAGAGACTGCAGCTCCCAATTGACTCAGGCTATAGGAAACAAAATGTTGAGAAGCTCGGCGGTGCTCCTGGGAATGCCTGAGATAAAAGGCGAACATCCATTTACAGTCTAGTATGTGGAGAACTGCCTCAACCTTGCTGGAGTGAGGCCGCGGGAAGAAGGTGGGAAGCACCACCTGTTGGTTGAGGTGGAACGGTAATACCACCTTGGGGTGTGTGCGGAACATGACGCTGTTCTTATAGAACCTAGTGTATGGTGGTTCTGCCACCAACGCCTGAAGCTCGTTGATCCTGCGGGCAGAGGTGAGTGCCATGAGGAACACCACCTTCTAGGAGAGATACTTGAGGTGGCAGGAGCCGAGAGGCTCAAAGGGTGGTGCAGTGAGCTTGGAATGTACAACGTTAAGGTCCCACTCTGCCACCAGTGGGTGAACGGGCAGCTTTGACAGGAGGATCCCCCTCAGGAAGTAAGACACAAGGGGTTGAGCAGAGAGGGGTTTTCCCTCAGTGAGATGATGGTGCGCTGTGAGAGCGCTGAGGTGCACCCTTAAGGAGTTATTTATTTATTTATTTAGTTTAAACTTATATACCGCTACTTCCAGCGATCAGTAGCGGTTTGATTACAAATTTGGGAGCTGTCAAATCAGGACAGAAAAATTGGGATAATATACATAGATTAGGGTCTGGCACACCACGCAGGGTTAGGCACTTCTAGGTTAGGTTTACATATGTACATATTTACAGTTTATACAATAATTACGATTATACAGATCGGCTTCAAGATTTCACATTGGTTAACATCTTGGATCCATTTTGGTTTACAACTGGCTATAGTGACATGCGAAGAGATGGGTTTTTAGTTTCTTTCTGAAGGCAAAACTAGATTATACTCCCTACTACAATCAATACGTACAAACATAAATGAATAATCATCCCATTCCTATGCATTGATACCCACTTGTATATAGTTACAACTGTTTTAGGGACAGTACTTCTGTTTAAATTGTAACACAAACTGTGTTAGTTGATTTATTGAATTATTCTGCTTAGTCTTTTAAACCCTTTGTTGTACAAGTTAAGATGTTCTATGTAAAAAGTTATAATTGTTCTATGTAAAACAAGCTCTGCATTGTTAATTGTTGTTAATTGTACACCGCAACTGATCGCTGGAAGATGCGGTATATAAATAAGTGTTAAATAAAAATAAAAAAAAATTTGAGTCTTTTATAGCTCGCAGTTCGTGTGGTAGATGATTCCAGATTATTGGGGCAGAGAATGAGAAAGCTTTATTGCTAGTACTGGCTTTCACTGATCTGATGTTATTGGGGACTTGTAGTGTGTCAGAGTTGATAGTTCTTCTGTCTCTGTTGGTTGGTTGCTTGCTGACCAGGGTTGAGAGGAATGATGGTGCTAGGTCATGTATGAGCTTGAAAGTGGTGACCAAAGTTTTATATTGTATCCTGGCAGCAACGGGTAGCCAATGTAGCTCGATCAATACAGGTGTGATGTGTTGAGTAATTCTTGATCGTGTGATGACCCTTGCCGCCACGTTTTGGGCCATTTGCAAAATATTTAGCGTTTTCTTTGGCAGACCCTGTAGTATGGCGTTACAGTAGTCTAAGTGGGGCATAATGAGTGCTTGTGCCACCGTCCGAAAATCACAGGGTTCGATTAGGCTCCTCAGCGGTTGTAGGACTCTGAGTTTGTGGAAGATGGCCTTGTTGGTTTTTCGCAGGTGTTGTTCCATTTTCAGTTTGCTGTCGAGTGTGACTCTCAGATATTTGATTTCGTTTTTTGAGTTGTATGTGTTGTTGCAGAGGGTGACTGTCGGAGGTGGTTCAAAGTTTGGTTTACTTGATATAAACATCACTTCGGTTTTCTTATGGTTGATTGACATGTTGTTTTGCTGAATCCATGCTAACATCTCGTACAGGCATGTTTCAAGTTGGGTATACTTCGGGTCAATTGCGTCCAGTTGCGTGTATAGCATAATATCATCTGCATAGATATGGTAGTTGATATTATGTTTTTTGAAGATGTCACAGAGGGGCTGCATGTAGATGTTGAAAAGTAGCGCCGAGAGAGCTGATCCCTGGGGTATGCCTTGAGTTTGAGTGAACCCTTCTGCTTTTCTCCGTTGAATTGGACCTGTGGCCTTCTGTTCGTTATATAGGAGGAGAACCATTTAAGGGTGGTTCCCGAGATTCCTATTGATTCCAGTTTTTTTAGTAGGATGCCATGATGGACAGTATCAAAGGCGGCGGAGATGTCAATGAAAATGAGTATGAACGTTTCCGTCCTGTCTTCCAAGCCTTTGTGGAGGTTATTTAGCAGTGCTATTAAAAGCGTTTCTACCCCATGGTTTCTTCTGAAACCGTATTGTTGCATGTCTAGTATGTTGTGGTCGTCTAGGTGCTCTTGAAGTTGTATGAGGGCTGCTTTTTCGATGATTTTTGCTAGGAAGGATATGCTGGAAATGGGGCGGTAGGATGTAGGGTCTGCTTTGTTGAGTTTATTGTTCTTTAGTACTGGCCTTATTATAGATTTCTTGAGCTGGTCTGGCATAATTCCTTGATGCAGGGATAGGTTTACAATGTGTGAGACTTGTTGGACTATATCTTTTTTCGCTGCCTTGATCCAAGCAGTGGGGCAGGGGTCCAGCGGAGAGATGGTGGTATTGATGCTAGTTATTATGCTACTTGCTTGCTGCTCATCAATCCTGTGGAAGTTTCTCCATGTCGGTTCTTGTTCCACAGTAGTTTTCCAGTGTGCCTCTATCCTACAGGGGTCGGGCATGGTTGCAGTCAGTTTGCTCGCGTAGTGGTTTGCTAGCGTTTGTGGGTGGATAGAGGTATCCTGGTAGTCAAGTTGGGATGTTTTTGTTAGGGATTTCACCAGCTCAAATAGTTCCCTAGGTTTGTTGATCGCTTTGTTTAATAGGTTAGTGTGGTGCATCCTTTTCGCAGCGTTTACCTCTTCTTTGTACTTCGAGAGGAGGTTGAGGTACTCCATCCTATGTTCCATAGATTTCGTACTTCTCCATTTTTTTTCACGCTTTCTGAGTTCTCTCTTCATTTTGGTCAGTGTTTCGGTGTACCAGGGCTCCGATTGTTGTTTAGTCAGAGATCAGGGGTGGTGTTCCATTTAGCCATGTGTGTGAAGCGGTCATAATTCCAGTGTTCCAGCTGTCTGTTAATGCATTGAGATCCGTGCTTTGAAGATCTATGTGCGTCTTAATGTTACTTATAAGACATTCCAGGTTTAGTTTATTAAATCTCCTTTGTTGGAGTAGTATTCGTCGTGCTTTAGTGTCCTTTGGTAATGACGGTAGTCTCATCTGAATATCGATTTGGTGGTGGTCTGACCACGGTTTCGGGTTGATCTTTATCAAAGGTTTCTCAACAATGCACTGATTTCTCATGGGAGTGAAGACCATGTCGAGTGTGTGGCCCTTGTCGTGAGTGGGTTCATTTATTAGTTGTTGAAATCCTAGTTGGGACATGGCTTCCATGAAAGACTCTGCGTGAGAGGCTGCTGTTGATGAAAGGTTTAAGTCTCCTAGAATAACTTGGAATTTCTTTGGTTGTGTTGCAGAGACGTTTTCTAGTACCGAGGCAAGTATTTCTTGGTTCGTCGAGGGGGCTCTGTAAATCAGACAAATGGATAGAGCTGGGTTCTCTACTTTAAGCAGGTCTACTTCTGAGTTTGAGTCCAGGTACGTGGTGGCAAGTTGTAGATTGGTTTTAGCTATTATGAGGACTCCTCCACCTCTTTTATTTGCTCGTGGGCAATTGTACAGGTTGTATCCGGGATGGCTTATCTGGTTTAATATGGCTGCATCCGCGTCAGTGATCCAGGTTTCAGTTATACAGAGGATGTCTGGTTGTTCATCTTTGATGATGTCATAGATTATGTGGGTCTTGTTCCTGATTGATCGAGCATTGATGAGGGTGATGTTACAGTTTTCTTGCGTTCTTTGCGTATCAATGTCGTGTGTGGTCTGGTGAGGAGGGAGCTTTGTCCGTGTTTTTGTTGTTCTAGGTTTGCTGTTCCTCTGTGTTCGACTGTTTTTGCTGATGAAGGCCTTCTGGTCAGGTGTGTGTATTTGTATATTTCTGGGGGTGGAGCAAGGTGCAAGTAGGGAAGGTGTAGGTGTTTGCATGGTGAGGAGCAGGTAGAGCGGAGTGCATAGGTGGGTTATGGGTTGGTACAAATTTGAGTTGTATGCATAAGCTGGAATCAGTGTGAGCAGACATACTTTCAGAAGGAAATTTAGGGTACCCATAGCGCTCGAGTGGAGAGTTGGCAGGCTTGCACCGTCCTTTGGGATAATCTCTACAATTTCAGCTTTACCTACCAGAAAGGTGTTTAAATTGGATACAATGGCCTAATATTCAGAGATATTTTTGCATTAACAAGAAGCTAATAACAGACTTAATTTTTAGTATACTATTGCGATGGCTATTATTGGCTATTAGTGAGTAATAGTGACTTAGTATTAATATACTATTAAACAATACACTTCAGCCCTGCCTGGGACAGGTGAAGTAGGTACTACAGCACTAGCTGAACAGAGCAGGAGAAAGGATTGACCCGATGCTCCTTGCACCAGACCAAGAACCTCCGCCCCTTGAAAGCATATGCCCGATGGGTGGAGTTTTTGTGGGAAGTGAGGAGAACCTCCTCCACTTCAATAGAGAGATTGAAAGGGGCCAGGGCTATCATTTCAGCAGCCAGGCCGTGAGTGTCAGGGATCCCAGGTTGAGGTGCAGGAGAGAGCCCTTCTCCTATATCAGTAGGCCTGGATTGCACCCAAGGAGAACCAGGAGTAATGTGACCAGGCAGAGGAGCAGGGGAAACCATGGTTGCCTGACCCATAATGAGGCCACCAGGATCACTGTGGCCCTGTCACGCTGGACCTTGAACAGGGTCTTGGCAATCAATGGTGTGGGTGGGAAGGCGTTAAGGAGGCCCTCCGCCCAAGAAATCAGAAATGCATCTGCCGCCACCCAGGAGAAGTACGGCTGCCGTGAACAGAAGCAGGGCAGTTGTACATTGGCTGGACTGGCAAAGAAGTCCATCCCCGTGTGCCCCCAGTGCTGGAACAGTTGGCCAGTCACCCTGGTGTCCAGCCTCTACTTGTGCAGCTGGCGGATCCGGATGAGTCGGTCTGCCAGGGTGTTGTCCTGGTCCGGGAGGTAAACTGCCCACAGGAGAATCCCATTGCTGCTGGCACATGAGCAGAGGCTCACCACTTCCTGGCAGAGCAGGGCCAAACCCGTGCCCCCCTACTTGTTTATGTAGAACATGGCCACCTGGTTGTCAGTCTGAACCAGCACCTCCTGGTGCTGCAGGTGGTGGTGGTGAAAAGCCCAGAAGGCTAAGGCTATGATTCGGAGCTCCAGGAGACTGATTTGCTGGAGATTCTCCACAGTGACCAGCTGCAGAGGTCATCGCAATGTGCTTCCCAACCCAGCTTGAAGGCATCCCTAGTGAGGATCCTCTGGGGTGCGGGGAGCTAGAAGAGCATCCCAGCTAATAGACATTGGAGGCTTTGCCACCAGTCGGGAGAGAGAGCCAGGGGATGGGTGATAAGCACCCTGTCCTGCAAGTGTCCTGTTGCCTGGGACTACTGCGAGGGCCCACTGGGCTGTACGCATCCACAGGCGAGCATCTGGAGTGACATGCAACCATGCATGCCATATGCCCTAGCAAGTGGAGCATGAGGCGGGCCGATGCCAAGTGACGGCACTGTGTGCTTGCAGTAAGAGCTTGGAGGCGTAGGGCCCTGTCCTGAGGGAGAAAGGCCCTGGCTTGGACGGTGTCCTGCCGAGGTCCTATGAACTCCAGGTCCTGAGTTGGCTGGAGATGGGACTTCGGGTAGTTTATGACAAAGCCAAGGTGCTCCAGCAGGAGGATGGTACGTGCTGTTGCCCGACGGGCCTCGACGGCTGTGTGCCCTTTAAGAGCCAGTTGTCCAGATAGGGGAAGACAAATACCCCCTGGAGCCTGAGGTGGGCTGCAACTACTGCCAGGCACTTTGTAAATATCCTTGGGGTGGAGGACAGGTCGAAGGGTAGCATTCTGTACTGATAATGTTATTATTATTTATTTATTTATTTATTTATTTATTACAATTTCTTATATACCGCACTATTGTCAGCGCGGTTTACATAAAACAAAATGAGCATAACAAACTGCTTGGCTTCACATAGAACAGGAGTAACAACTTGGATAACATGTTCTCCCCTGATCAGAAAGCACAGGTACTGCCTGTGTAGGGGGTTTATGAGGATGTGTGTGTATGCATCCTTTAGGTCTAAGGAACATAGCCAGTCTCCCTACTTGAGGTATGGCAGCAATGTTCCAAGAGAGAGCATTTTTTCCCTCATCAAGAATCTGTTGAGGTACCGCAGGTTGAGAATGGGGCAGAACCTTCTGGTCCTTTTTGGTACCAGGAAGTAGCGGGAGTAGAACCCTGTACCCCTGAGATGAGCTGGGAAAGGTTCCACCGCCTGGTCCTCTAGAAGGCTTGCGAGTTCCTGTCGGAACAGGTCCCAGTGGAGGGGAGTCCTGGGGGGTTCTCCTGGGAAGAATGGTGGGAATGTCTGGTGGAGGTGGAGGAAGTAACCTTCTCTCAACACCCGAAAGGCCTATATGTCAGTGATAATGGAGGGCCAAATGTGGGCAAAGAGCACCAGACGCCCCCCTGTGTGCTGCAGGGCTGTGCCTCCTGGAGGAAGAGAGGCTATGCCCAAGGAGTCAAAAGCCCCCTTCAAG
Organism: Ichthyophis bannanicus; assembly: GCA_033557465.1. Taxonomy (NCBI): domain Eukaryota; kingdom Metazoa; phylum Chordata; class Amphibia; order Gymnophiona; family Ichthyophiidae; genus Ichthyophis; species Ichthyophis bannanicus. Next base: position 226,802,137 of record CM066031.1, read on the forward strand.
TTGTTCCGGGGGCATGGGCTGGGGTTTAGGGGTCTTAGGCTTATGTGGGCCATACCCTTGTCCCTTGGCCTGTTGACCCTGTTGGGGAGCTGGGAAAGCCTGGTATTGAGGGTAGTTGCCATATGCCTTCCTCTTCTTCGGATATGAGGGCTTCCTACCTGAAGCCTTCCCACAGGAAGGGTCAGCGGTCTTCTTGGAGAGCCTGTCCTAGTCAGGAACTCGGACTCCAGCTCGGCAGCCTTGTCTGTCATGGGTTTTCCAAAGAGGTTCTCTCCATGTCAAGGGACATCGACTAATTTGTCCTGGACCCATTGCTCCAGATTGGAGGATTGTAGCCAAACGTGGCACTGGACACTAATGCCTGCCACAGTTACTCTAGCTGCCGACTCAAAGCCATCATAGGCCGCTCGAGTAATAAACTTAGAGCACTCCCTGACTGCTAAGGCCAGAGTCCTGAACTGCTGGAGGGATCCCTCTGAGAGACCAGCCAAGAACCCGGCGAGTTTCTTCGCCAGGTCTCGAAGGTACATGCCCATGTATAACTGGTAAGCCTGGATCTGGCCGATAAGCATCAAGCCCTGAAAGCACTTTCTGCCCATGGTGTCCTTGGTTCAGGCCTCCCTGCCTGGGAGCACCAAGGAGTGCTTTTTCTGGCTCTTAAGCCTCCGCATGGTCAACTCCACCACCAAGGAGATGTGAGGCAGTTGGGCTTTTTGGAAGCCAGGGCTCCAGTGGACCCGATACAGCTTGCTAACTATGGACACTGATGTGGAGGTCTCCCAGATGTGCAGGATCACCCTGAGCAGCTCTTTTGGGGGGGGGGCTTCATACTGGAGGATCTTGAGGTCATCTGTGTGAGGGTCCTGCTCTGACTCGGTGGCAAAGACATGTCCTGCAAGAAGTCGAGGAAGGCTATGTCCTTGAGTGGCGACAGGCGCCTCGACTCTGGAGAGGACGGGTCCAAAGGCATTTCACATTGACTCAGTGCAAAGGGCGCTGAATGGTGAGGACCATGGCCCCAAGAACCAGGACAGCAGTCAAAGCATCTCTTGAGGCCAGTGGTGCTTGAGGACCAGCTCGACCTCCGGGGAGTCCCTCGTGGTAGAGGGCCTGGTGGTTGGGAGTGTTAACCAAGAGGAACCAGGCATTAGAGCCCACTGCTGGGCCATGAAGGCAGACAAACTGCTCCAAGGACACCATCCTGGCCACAAGGCCAGATAGCTACTTAGCCTTTGGCAGGGGTACCAAGGACTTTGTGCCTGGCACTGGCTCCATTGAGGGGGAGTCCTTGACCAGGATAGCCTAGGGGTTCCGAGACTGGTCCTAGGCATCAATGGCTCCTGGTGAGGCATCTTTGATGGCCGCTCCTTGCCTTTGCCTTCTCATTGAGGGCTGTAGGACCAGGACCCGTGGGATTTCCCCACTTTCCTCGACTCGTCGCCCAATGGGGTACTCAAGGTTTTCCAGTCTTTCTTGGCGCAATCCTCGATGTGGGAGCTCTGGCCTGAGGTTTCGGGGTCCTGGGGCTCCGAGTCTGCATGGTCTCCATGGGTGCTCGAGATCCTAGAAGAAGTCTTGGAGTGGGCTCTCGCGGAGGATTCCGGGGCTAAGTCACTCTTCTGAAAAATTGACTCTCGCTGCTGCTGATGTTTTCTGAGGGCCTTAGGAGTCATCTGCTTATGGCCCGAAGCATCAGAGGCAGCAGTCATGTGGATCCATGTGCAACATATTATGAGTACAGTGATCACATGGCTTGAAGCCAATGGCCAAGGCCATGGCAGAGAAGACGGCCCCTGCGAGGTCAAATTCACTGGGCCCAGCCAGGAATAAGGTACAAATCTGCAGCAATTGAAAAAAAAAGAACCTGAGGATGCGAGGCCGAGGCAAGCGAGCTCGGGGGCAGGAAAAGGCACCAGTATGCTACCGGAGAAAGCAAAAAAGAAGACAATAATCACCAGCTTTTTCCGGGGGAACAGACACACATCCGATGGGCTCCGCAGAAAAAAGGAGGGTGAGGTAAGATTGCACCATTGGATGGAAAGGGGACCACGCATGCATGGTACATTTCCCAAAGGCTTTCTTTCAAAGCTAAGGAGAGGTTACCACGTGGGCTCCATCGGCGCCGACGTCACCCATATGTAAGGACTGACTTCCTGCTTGTTCCCGGAGAATGGTATACTATGGAATGTTTCGAGGAAGATGGTACGTCCCCTTTGGCAAAACTGTAATTTATTAATCCTAGTACAATTGGAACAAAGTTGTTCTAACAGGATATTAGTAGATAAGGAGGAACAGCATCAGTCAAAGAATTAGATGAATTTAATGAGTTAAGAAGCTTTGTGATATTAAGGTTTTTCAGAGGAGGAAAGGCTTGAAAGGTACTGGAGTGAACACCTGGAGGATCATTTGGGGAATGCTCAATGGGGAGCAATGGAGAGGAAGAAGTTATGAGCCACTGCATCTTTCTATCCATTAAAGGTACAAATCTTTACTGTCAAGGAAGTGGTGAATTGATTCAGAGTATTGGTAGTAGTAAGAAGACCATTCTACTACTTAAGGCTATGGATACCCAACAAGCTGCAGGAAGCACAAATTTTTATTGGTAATAACGCTAAACTCCAATGCATTGACTATACACAAAAAGAAACCATTCACAAGGGTATAACAGAATAAAGGGCACCTATGTGGAATTTAAAAAAAAAGATAGATGCCTTTATAAAATAGGATCCCAGAGTCAGTCCCCAGCGTCACACACATTTGGGATCTGCTTCCAAGATGTAAATGTGTACATATATTCTGTGTATAGGCATGTATATTTTATAAAATACAAAACTATATCACAACTCCTCCCCAACCTCACCTATGCTCAGCAAATGTAAAAGTAGAAACAGTCTTGCTGGCATGTGTATACTAAAGCAAACAGAAGAGAGGAAAAACCTCGACAAGCAGGAAGCAGCAAAAAAGAAAAGCAGAGGGACCACCCCCCTATACCAAATGATTCTTCTCTCAAAGAACTTTATTAGAAACCCAACTTGGCCAAGGTTCGGCAAACACACCTCCGTCAGGGATCAACAAGATGTCAGAAGCCTGGAGCACAATTTGGTGCTTTCAAGCCAGTAGACAGCAACCCATAGAAAGGAAAGCAGTAAACACAATAGAGTGTTTCCAGGAAAGGACAAAGCAGAGCAAGACTAAAGAAAAGCTCTGTGACTGATTGCTGTGGATGTGGCTACTGTGGGAGCAGGGCCCTGCCTATGAAAAACCCTGAATATTTATCTTGTTCAACAAAAGAATATTTCTTTACAGATTCAAATCCGATAACAGACAAGACAAGCATGGTCCAAAGTGTTTCTCGTGTAATAGAAATCTCAACAGAGTTCTGCTTTCTTCTAATATTTTGAATAGGTACTTCAGCTTTTGCACCCAGAGTTATTAATTACAGCTTTTAACATTGAAGGTGTGTGTTGTTATAACGTTGATATATACACGTGTGATCCCTCTCCATCTTTCTTTTGTGTGGCATGTGTATACCCACATATTCATCTTTGCAATTTCATAGGAGCCCTTCTCGATCTGCAAAACATGCTTTACACATGATAAGGTTTTATATGAATAGCCCTAGGTTTAGCAGGATCCCTTAAATATGTTGTAATGCGCACAACCAATGAGTATTGATGCCAGAATTTAAAGTGTTAAATGAAGTTTCAGTTTACAAATGTTTTCAAGGCTGATTTTATATGAAGAGTTAGAGAGACTCACTCACCAGTGACATTAATCTTGAAAGTCATTTTCTGTCCCCCTGCCTCACAGGTGTACACTCCAGCATCTTTCTTCTCCAGCTGTTCCACCACCAGCCTCCGGGATTTGCCCTCAGACTCCACCTTCAGCCTCTTGTTGGAGGTGATCTGCTTCCCATCCTTGTACCATTTCACTTCGGTCTTGGCCTGGGACATCTCGCAACTCAGAGTGATGCTCTCTGTGAGGGAGGCCTTCACCTCCTTCTGCACCTTCTCCTGATTTATAAATATGACTTCTGGCTCTGAAGGGAAAATACAATTTAAAAATGCACTAACTTGATAACATAGCATCATAACACAGTAGATGACAACAGATGGACCAAAATAGTGTATCTAGTCTATGCATAAAGGTGATTAAGGGCAGCAAAACATGTTATTATTGGGTTTTTAATGAAATGAATGCTGGACCATTAAATACGATATTTAACATTAAAATGTTTATGAATAACATAGTAATAACATAAAAAAGCATACATCTTTAAACTTTAGGAATGAAATTCAGATTATTTAATATTTTTATTCATAAGTGTTCTTCCTCCACAGTTTGTGTATGCATGTTTTCATAATATTTTGTGTTAAGTTGTCAGCTTGTAAACTTGGGAAAGCAGTTTCTTGCTAGGGTTATGAAATCCTTAATTCAATAGGTTAAATTTTGCATTTAACTCATTCCCTCCAGTCTCCTTGGGATTTGCATGACTCAGCCCAAAGTACAACCTTTGACCCTATTGATCAACTGCAGAACCCTCTAGCCTCTTAGGTAATCTACTGCACCCCTCCCTTCAGGGCATAAATCTCCATCTTGGGGCACAGAAAGGATGGCTCCACAGCCTCTCTCCCCCTCTTCATCTCCCTAGAGTTCTATCATCTTTCCATCGGTTGAACATTCAGTGGTTCAGCATTCAACTTCCAGCATCCACCCCCGGCCTTCCAGCATCCATTTATTCATTTAATTCCACAACCCACCCTGTCAACTGATGCAGTTAATGTAGACAGACATCCTGCTGCACTGTACCAGAATTAATGCTACACTCTTAATTCGGCTGTCACAGTAAGTTCCTTGTTCTGCTTACTTGTAATAAATAGCTGGAAATTAAGATAATGAGTCCTCTTCTTGGATGTTGTATTGTGTCTGTATTTTAAACCGCTATGACATATATACCATTAGCAGTATATCAAGTGTTTGCAAATAAATAAATGTTCAGTCAATGGGTTCTTTATAATATAATTTAACTAACTGTGGAGTATTTCACTGGGAAAACACAATATGGAAACCGTAAAAGTATAATAGCTATTATACCTAAATGTAACTTGTCTTGAACTTCTGAGAAAGGTGTGAGCAAAATTCAATTCCCCCGATATAATTTATTTTGGCTTATTACACTGGTCAACATTGAAATCGTTACTTACTTTAAAAGGCCCTAATCTGTAGTATCTTGGTGAGCTGACCACGAATATAACATTAAAAAAATTATTGGCTCTCGTTTTGAAGATATTGCATGTAGTTCATTTTTGACGTTTCACCGTGTAAATTTATCCAGCAGGACATCAACAACATCCCAAATAAGCCTTGAATGATGTAATATTGCATCACATTGCATAATACCAGCATGCACACATCATCCAGAGTTGATTACATCACTTTCTGATGCAATGCAATACTACTGCCAGACGGCTGCTGAAGCCATCTGACATCAGCAGTGTACTATACGCAGTCGGAAAGGAAAGTAATCTGGTATTCTGTTGCGATATTGAAAGCCTCATGAATGCCTTAAAAATCACTCATGACCCACAAGACTGAAGACTATTTATAGACTCTTCGAAACTGAGTCTGAAGGCTGTGCTTTTGAACAATGGAAACCGTCTTTCATCTATTCCAGTAGCGTATGCCATCCATATGAAAGAGACATACGATAACTTAAAACATCTACTGACTTCCACTCCTTTTGCACTCAGTTTAAGTTACTTACTCTAGTTCACAGGGCTCTTCACACTAGTACTCTACAATACCTGGCAGACCTTATTACATTCCACACCCCCAGACACACTCCCTGCTCCTTCCACCTTAACCACCTTAATCTCCCTTCCCCCTCCCTCGTTCACCTTCAATCCACCCGCTCCTCTGCTTTCTTTTTCATCGGCCCTGCACTCTGGAATTCACTCCCCACCTTCCTCCGGTTAGAACCCCATCACGCCACCTTCAAGCGAAACCTAAAAACCCACCTCTTTTCCTTGGCCTATGACCTTCCCTCCCCTCTTGTCTGATCCTGTCCCCTACGTATATAGTCCTGTATCCTTTCTCTCGTTCTACTATATCAACAATTGTAACTTCCTTTATTTATTTTATTTATTACATTCTCTTATATACCGCGCTATTCTGCATCAGTGCTATTCTGCATCAGTCCTTTCCGCGCTATTCTGCATCAGCGCTATTCTGCATCAGTCCTTTCCTCCTTTCTGGCCCTGTGCCTGTTTCTAATTGTTTGTGAATTGTAAACCACTCTGATTGATAAAGTAGGGCGGTATATCAAATAAATAAACATAAACATACAGCTGGCACCTCTGTGGCGACTTGAAGGTAGTTGCCCTTTTAATGGGACTGCAGCAGGGATATATAAAATACATGTATTTCTTATGTGAGTGGGATAGCCGAGCAAGGGATTGGCACTACTTGCGGAAGGAATGGAATCGCAGACAAAATGTAACAGTTGGAGAGAAGAATATCCAGCACCCAGCTCTGGTTGAGGCTCACAAAATCCTGCTACCACCCCTTCACATCAAACTAGGTTTGATGAAAAACTTTGTGAAAGCCATGGACCGCACTTCGCCAGCTTTCCGATAACTGCATGAAAAATTCCCTCGACTCAGCGAAGCAAAGATTAAAGAGGGAGTTTTTGTGGGTCCTCAGATTCGAGACCTCTTCAAAGATGACCGGTTCACAACTTGCTGCAGGGTGATGCAAAACAAGCATGGAATGCTTTTCGCCTAGTGTCAACAAACTTTCTCGGGAATGTTAGGGCAGAAAACTACAAGGAACTAGTAGAAGACACGCTGATGCAGTATCAGAAACTTGGCTGCAATATGTCTCTAAAGATCCATTTCCTTGAATCCCATCTAGATTTCTTTCCTGACAACTGTGGTATGGTTAGTGATGAACAGGGTGAATGTTTTCACCAGGATATCGCAATGATGGAGCAAAGATACCAGGGAAAATGGTCCACTACAATGCTGGCTGACTACTGCTGGACACTCCCCAGAGAAGCTCCCAAACAGCTGTACAAGAGACAGGCGAAAAAATCTAAGAAGTAGTCTATGACTTGGGTTTTTTACAGGTATTAACCGAAGGCCTATTATATTTACTATTGACATGCATTTCGTGATGTAAACATTAATTCTTGTAGATTACAAAAAAAAACTAGAGCCAACTTTGCAATTTCACTGTCATATTCGTGTTCAGCATATAAAAATGGATAAGAAATGACTATTTTTATTTCAGTAACATGACCTTTGTAAAAATTTGTTGACCAGTGTTATTTGTTATATCACCTTTGCAGAGCAAAAATAACAACATAAAACAAATAACTAAGCACTAAACCTCACCCCCGATATCTAATCTACAAATACATTTCTAAAAGCCAATCCTTTGCTGCCTTGCAGTATGCCAAGACATTTTCTCAGAGTTGTACTTCTAAAGGTAAGGAATTGCAGGCTATAAAGCTTGCACAAGAAAATGTGCTCTCCCTAGTTCTAGGAAGTAAGTATACTTTTCACTGAAGGTACCAACAAAAGTACTGCCGGAGATGAGTGTAAAGATATCCCGTGTATACCTTACAAAATGTTCAGATTGGTACTCTGGCACGGCCTGAAGAAGCCATTACATTTCACATGTACACTCATAGAAATATAGAAAAATGATGGCAGATAAAGACTATATGGCCTCCTCACTCTGACCATCCATATCAATGCTAAGCTCTCCAATCCTTCCACCTTCCTCAGAGATTCTCTGTGCTTGACCCATGCTTTTTTAAATTCAGGTAGTGCCCTTGTTTCCACTACCTCCATTGGGAGGTTGTTTTCTGCATCCAACACCCCTTTTTGTAAAGAATATTTCCTTAGATTATTCTTGAGTCTATCGTCTTTCACCCTCATCTCACAACTCTTCATTCCAGAGCTTCCTTTTAGCTTCCCGATTATAAATAATACCTGAATTATATTGTAATTAAAATCCATTGATTGAATATTTACTTATTTATTTGCAAACATTTTATATACCACTAATGGTGTATCAGTGGCTCCCAAATGGAGTCACCATCAGTGGATGGGGTCACAGAAACCTGCCATTTCCCCTTTTCTCAGGACTTCCACTGCGACCTATGCCAAGTAGTGACGGTCACCAGTCAGCATGTGGCCTGTGAGCAAGTGAACATTCATCGGCTCTTGCCCCCTTCCAGCTTCCCATTAGACTGGAAATCCAAGCTGAGTATTGGGGTCTATAAGCACACTCTGCGCACTGACACAAGAGAACCTATGCTGACTACTGCTGCCGATGCCACTACTGTAGCTGTTGCCGCCTTCCTGTTTTAGATGAGTGCAGGGAGGTGAAGGAGGCTGAGATCTGCTATTTCGCCTTCATCATCATCTGGGGTTACATGAATTCTCACTTGTTAAAATGGGGTCATACGGGATAAAAGATTGAAAAGCACTGTGGTATATACAACATAGCGATTTACAAATAACCTGTCATTTTTAATACAGAAATACAGAGATAAATGAGATTATGGAAATGTGGAAAAAAAATAGAGAGAGGAGATGGGGTAGAACAACAATTTCCAATGAAGAATAACAAAATTTATAACTGCTAAGATTTAAGAGGAAGGGCAAAGGAGGACGCAGGATGGGTGCTAAAGAGAGCACCAGCAAGCCATCACTGCACAACTTGAGTGCAGAATCAGGTTTTCAAACCTGTCTTGAAATTTTTTATACAAACATTCCATACAGAGTTCTGTGGACAGGGAGTTCCATAAGTAAGGGACCTGGAAACAAAAAGTTTCTAGACACAATATATGCTTAGTGGGAACAACAAAGAGATTTTCATTTGATGATCACAGGATGCAAGAAGGGCAGTAAGGGATGAGATAAGAGTGAAGATAGGTAGGTAAACTGGTATAGTAGACGCGGTGTGTCACCAACAGAGGCTTCAACTTAATTTAAAAAGTGATGGGAAGCCAGTGTTGCTCACATAGCAATGGAGTCGTGTGGTCGTAATATTTTGCATTATAAATGAGTTTGACGGCAGTATTTTGAATGGTTTGAAGATGTTTAATTGAAATCTGGAAATGCTCTCTAGCAGAAAGTTACAGTAGAATAGTCTATTTATGACTAGAGTGAAGCAATATTTTAGGGCCTTGTTATCAAGAAATGGTTTCATTGTCTTTATTTTTCTCACTACAAAGTAACAGATTTGAAAAGTCTTTGAAATGTAAGGGCTAAAGGCTAGATGCTCATTGAAAAGGACTCCAAGAGAGCAAATCGAACTTTTGAGTGAAACAGGTGAAGAAATTCTGGTTGATAGGGAGGTGGCTTGTGGTTATAAGATATCCAAAGTGCCTCTGTTTTTTCTTGGTTAAATATCATTTTGTGTGATTGAAGCAAGTCTGCTATTGAATCTAATTTAAAATCTACTTCTGCCTGAAATAAGGGCTCCCAGGTATCATGGGCTATAATCAGATGGCTATTATCTACATAGAAATAAGAACTAATGTTGAGGTCTTCAATGAGAAGAGCCAGAGAGAGGATATAAAGAGGTTAAAGAGGGGAAGGGCATGGATGTGGGGATACCAAATACTCACGAAAGGGGGTGGACAGATGATCATTAATGGAGACCTGAAAAGTATGATTTGATAGGTATGAATGAAACCAGCTTAGGGTAACATATGTTATTCCAGAATCTTTTAGTAAGTAAAGCAAAAGAGAGTGGTCTATAACATCAAAAACGGGACTTTAATCTAACTGATCAGGACATCCCGAAGACAGTCTAAGTGGGTAGGATTTAATTCAATTCACCTAAAAGGGTAGTCTCTGTATTGTGTTCTGCATGAAAGCCTGACTATATAGGATGAAAGGACTTGTTTGATTCCCAAAAGCGTGTTACTTGTTCAAATATGGCTTTTTCAAAGAGTTTTACTAAGAAGGGCAGATTAAATATAGGACGGTAATTACCTCATAAAGATGGGTCTAGGTTCTCATGTTTCAAAAATGGGTGTACTATGGAATGTTTCCAGGAAGATGGTACGTCTCCACTGGCAAAACTCATTTATTAATCCTAGTACAATGGAACAAAGTAGTTTCAACAATCTGGGAAAGTAGATGAGGAACAGTGTCAGCCAAAGAATTACATGAATTTAATGAGTTAAGAAGCTTTGTGATATGAACGTTTTTCAGAGGAGGAAAGGCTTGAAAGGTACTGGAGTGAACACCTGGAGGATCATTTGGGGAATGCTAAATAGGGAGAAAAGGAAGAGGGGGAAGTTATGAGCCACTGCATCTCTCTATCCATGAAAGGTATGAATCTTTGCTGTCAAGGAGGTGGTGAATTGATTCAGGATAACAGTAGTAGTAAAAAAAACCTTTCTACTACTTAAGGCTATGGATATCCAACTGATAGCTGGACCCAAGCTACAGGAAGCACACATTTTTATTGGTAATAACTCTAAATTCCAATACACTGCCTATGCACAAAAAGAAAGGGTGTAACAGCATAAAGGGCATCTATGTAGAATTAAAAAAAAATAAGATAGATGCCTTTATAAAACAGGCTCCCAGAGTCAGCCCCCAGCAGCGCATGCATTTACACCTGCTTTCAAGAAGATGTAAATGTGTGCAAATAATCTGTGCGTGGACATGGATATTTTACAAAATACAAGTATATATCACAACTCCTCCCTATGCGCAGTAAACGTAAAAATAGAAACAGTCTTAATGGCAAGTGTATACCAGGGCAACAAAAAAGAGGAAAAACCTCCACAAGCAGCAAGCAACAAAAAAGAAAAGCAGAGGGACCACAGACACACCAAATAAATATTCTCTCAAAGAACTTTATTAAAAACCCAACTTGGCCAAGGTTCGGCAAACATACCTGCGTAAAGGATCAGCAAGATGTCAGAAGCCTGGAGCATAATTTGGTGCTTTCAAGCCAGTAGACTGCAACCCATTGAAAGGAAAGCAGTAAACACAATAGAGTGTTTTCAGGAAAGGACAAACCAGAGCAGGAGAGTGTAGTTACTCACCTGTAAAGTGTAGTTACGCACCTGTAACAGGTGTTCTCCAGGGAAAGCAAGAAACAGTCCTCACAGATGGGTAATGTTGGCTCCTCCCATGGCTTTCAGTACCATCTCTATGCCGATGACTCCCAAATCTACCTCTCTACACCTAATATCTCTCCAGCAATCCAGACTAGGATCTCTGCCTGCTTTTCTGACATCACTGCCTGGATGTCTCACCGCTGCTTGAAGCTGAACATGGCCAAGACTGAACTCCTTGTCTTTTTTCCCCAACTCTGATGGGCAGGGACTGTCTCTTCTTGTTGGTTAGCTGTACAGCGCTGCGTGCGTGGCACTATATAAGTGGTAAATAGTAGTAGTAGTAGCCCTCGCGGAAGCATCCCTCCAGTTTTCAAAGAAAACCTTTGGAAGATGCCACCATGCATACATGGTCCCCTTCCCTCCCAAGGGTGCCAATCTTGCTCAGTCAGATGACATAGCTAAAAGACAGCAAAAAAATATGGTAAGATGCAACTTCAAGGGGAGAAGGGAGGGTTGTGAGGACTGATTCCTGCTGTTCCCAGAGAATACCTGTTACAAGTGAGTAACTACGCTTTCTCCGGCAACAAGCAGGAAGTCAGTCCTCACATATGGGACTCCCTAGCTACAGGCTACCGAAAGCCCATAGAAAGAAAACACGGTTACCCTCAGGGGAAGCCGTGAGCAACAGCAATTGAGTCTGCAGGTGTAGACTGCAGTAGGACCCGTGTGTCTGAAAGAAACTAGCACTCTGGTAGCCTGAACACAGAAGGGCTGGAGGGAAGAATTTGCCTAGACCCCAAAAAGATTACGGAGCATGGCCTGGCTGAAGGCACTGTCCCATCAGGACTCCCTCTCCAGGCAATAGTGGGCTGCAAAGGTATGGACGGAAGACCAAGTAGCGGCCCGACAGATGTCCACTTTGGGACAGAGCGCAGGTTTTCCACAGAGGCCACCATGTCCCTGACACAGTGCATCGTGACCCGGCCATCCAGCTAAAGCCCCGCCTGCTCATAGGTGAGGATGATACAGTCCACTACCCAGGTAGATAGTGTATGCTTGGACACCGCTTCCCCCAGCCTACTGGGGTCATATGAGACAAAAAGCTGAGAAGTTTTGCGGTGGTCCTGGGTACGTTGAATGTAGAAGGACAGGGCCCTCTTACATTCCAAGGTGTGGAGGACAGTTTCCGCCCTACTGGCATGAGGCCTCGGGAAGAAGGTGGGAAGCACCACCTCCTGGTTGAGGTGGAAAGGCGATACCATCTTCGAAACGAATTTGGGTATGTGAGGAGCACAACCCTGTTCTGTAGAACCTGGTGTAAGGCACCTCCGCCACTAAGGCCTGGAGCTCACTGACCCTGTGAGCAGAGATGAGTGCAACCAGGAACACCACCTTCCATGAAAGGTATCGCAGGTGGCAGGTAGCCAGGGGCTCAAAAGGCGGGCAGCAAGTAAGCAGCACCAGTATGAAATTGAGGTCCCATTCAGTTGCCAGAGGGTGTACCGGGGGTTTCGATAAAAGGAGTTCCCTCATGAAGTGGGTCACCAATGGCTGGGCCGAGAGGGGTTTGCCATCCACCGGGTGGTGATGTGCCGGCAGGGCACTGAGGTGCACTCTGATGGAGTTCAATTTGAGTCTGGAATGCAAGAGATGGAGAAGGTACTGCAGGACCAGCTGCACTGAATAGGAGAATGGGCTAATCCCCTGCTCTGTGCACCAGATTGAAAATCTGCGCCACTTTAAGGAGTATGTTTTTTCTGGTGCAGGACTTATGGGAAGCCAGTAGGATCTCCTCCACTTCCTCTGAGAGGCTGAAAGGATCTAGGGTCATCCATTCAGCAGCCATGCTGTCAGTGACAGGGGCCCCAGAGGGGTGCAAGAGAGAGCCCTCCTCCTGCGACAGGAGCCCTGGGTCAGTCCTCATCCTTCTTGACCTCTTCTCTGCCTTTGACACTGTTGACCACAATCTTCTCCTCACCACCCTCTCCTCACTTGGTTTCAAGGGCTCCGTACTAACCTGGTTCTCCTCCTACCTCTCCCATCGCTCCTTTAGTGTGTGCTCTGATGGATCCTCTTCTTCTCCTACCCCACTCCATGTTGGTGTGCCCCAAGGATCCGTCTTGGGCCCCCTCCTTTTCTCCCTCTATACCCAATCCCTTGGCGCACTTATCTCCTCCCATGGCTTTCAGTACCATCTCTATGCCGATGACTCCCAAATCTACCTCTCTACACCTAATATCTCTCCAGCAATCCAGACCAGGATCTCTGCCTGCCTTTCTGACATCGCTGCCTGGATGTCTCACCGCCGCTTGAAGCTGAACATGGCCATGATTGAACTCCTTGTCTTTTCCCCCAACTCTTCCCCTCCTCTCACTCTCCGTGGATGGTTCTACGAACTTTCCTCTTCTCTCGGCCCGCAACCCGGGGGTTATCTTTGACTCCTCTCTCTAGTTCTCCACACATATCCAGCACGTAGCTAAGACCTGCCGCTTCCTGCTCTACAACATTAGCAAGATCTGCCCCTTCCTTTCTGAACACACTACCAAAACCCTTATCCTCTCCTTAATCTCCTCTCGCCTCGACTACTGCAGCCTACTCCTTGCTGGTCTTCCCACTAGCCATCTTCTTCCCCTTCAATCTATACAAAATCATACTGCTCGACTAATCTTCCATCAACCTCGCCATGCCCACATTACTCCTCTTCTCAAGTCGCTTCACTGGCTCCCTGTCCAATTCCGCATCCAGTTCAGACTTCTCCTGCTGACCTATAAATGCATTCACTCTGCGGCCCCCCAATACCTCTCATCTCTTTTCTCTCCTTACACCCCCTCTCGGGAACTTCGCTCTGCTAGCAAACCACTTCTATCTAGGCCTTTCACTCGCACCACTAACTCCCGACTTCACTCTTTTCACCTTGCTGCACCTTACGCCTGGAACAGCTTACCTGTGTCTGTGCGCCAGGCAGGGCCGGATTTACCTTGAGTGAGGCCCTACGCCAACAAAAACTGTGGGCCCCCAGCAGGGGCGGCCCAAGGGGGGTGCGGGGCCTCATTTGCATAAGGGGCCTCATTTGCATAAATATTTGCATAATGTTACCATATACTAACTTTTAGTAAACGTGCCTCTTAATGAGTGTATGGATAAAGAAAGACTAAAAGATTTCTACATTACTATAATCCAGTGCCAACTGCCAGACACATTAGGAACTACTACAAACACTGCCCATTTAGAACCCATAGTAAACCCGCCGTATCCTAACAGCACTACCAGGACTCACAAAGCACCATACTCTACCAATCAAAAGGCAACACTGCAAATATTAAAACCAATACATTTCAGAGAACAACAATACATGACCTACTGGGGAAAGAGAACAAGTGGCAATGTCAAATAGGAATTATATAAACAGAACACCTCAGCTCAGTTACACATGCAGAACATAGACCATCACCAAACAGTAATCACAATTTAGAAACAGGAAGACAATAATTAAACTGGGAATCCCAAAAGCCAAACTTGGAATGTACAACACTGTAGAAATAAAACTATACATTAATTTGCTCTTGTACTAAACAAAGCGCAGACGTTAATAATGCACATTTACCAGAGCTGATATATTCCAATTAATAAATTCAAAATAAAGAGATATTTTTCTACCTTTTGTGCATTTTTTTCAGCTGCAATTGCTCCAGCCACTTTCTCCTGGTTTCTTCGTGTCTTCTGCTAACTCTCCATCGTCTGCTGTCCATTTGTCCTTTCTTCTCTCTTCTAGATTTTTTTCCATTCTCTCTCTACATCTGCTTTAACATACTAATCTTTCTCCTTTTGCTCTTTCCTCAGTCCTATTTCATCCACTCAAATTTTACCCCTCCATCCTCAATCCCCACTTACTCTCCCAATACCCGGCCAATTGTAGATTTTTTATCCCTCCCACACAAAATATTTTTCCCTTCTCCATTTTACTCTTCCAGCCCCATCCCATTCTAATCCTCCCCCAACATCAGCTCCCTTCTAGTTCCAGCCTCACCAGCATCCATTCCCTTCTAGTCCCTGCATCAGCCCATTTCCAGTCCTAGCCACCCATCAGCCCATTTCCAGTCCTAGCAACCCCCCAACCCAATACCAGTCCTAGCCCCCCATCAACCCACTTACAGTCCTTAACCCCACCCCATTTTCAGTCTAAGTCCCCCTATAACCCATTACCAGTCCTAACCCCCCATCAGCCCACTTCCAGTCCTAACCCCGTCAACCCATTTCCCGTCAGCCCCCCCGAGCGCATTGCCAGTCCTACCCCCCATCAGCCCACAGCCCATTACCAGTCCTAACCCCATCAGCCCACCTCCAGTTTTAACCCCCAGCCCATTTCCAGTCCTAGCCCCCCCATAGCCCATTACCAGACAACCCCCCATCAGCCCACAGCCCATTACCAGTCTTTACCCCCCCCAATGCCCATTTCCACGTTCTAACCCCCCCCCCAACAGCCCATTACCAGTCCTAACCCCATCAGCCCACCTCCAGTCTTAACCCCCCAGCCCATTTCCAGTCCTAGCCCCCCCATAGCCCATTACCAGACAGCCCCCATCAGCCCACAGCCCATTACCAGTCTTAACCCCCCCAAAGCCCATTGTCAGTTCTAAGCCCCCCCAACAGCCCACAGTCCATTACCAGTCCTAACCCCATCAGCCCACCTCTAGCCTTAACCCCCCCCAGCCCATTTCCAGCCCAGCCCCCCCCCATAGCCCATTACCAGTCCTACCCCCCCCCCCCGTCGGCCTAAAGTAAAATTTAATTTTAAAAAACCTGCGGGCTGCCGCCGCGGGGCCCCCTCTGCTGCCGCGGCAGCACGGACTGACCCGCGGGGGCCCCCTCTGCAAGCTGACTCCGTCGGTCCGTCGATCCCTCCCTCCCTCCGTGCACGCTGTGAGAGGCGCGAAGGGAGAGTGTCTCCTCGCGTCTCTCACAGCCTGCAGCCTGCACCCTGCACGGAGGGAGGGAGGGAGGGAGGAACGAACCGACGGCTTCAGCTTGTAGAGGGGGCCCCCGCGGGTCAGTCGGTGCTGCCGCGGCAGCAGAGGGGGCCCCGCGGCGGCAGCCAGCAGGTTTTTTTTTAAATTTTATTTAAAAAAATTAACTTGTTCTTTTTTTGTGGGCCCCTGCCGGCTGTGGACCCTACGCCATGGCGTACATGGCGTATAGGTAAATCCGGCCCTGGCGCCAGGCACCCTCCCTGGCCCTCTTCAAATCCAGACTGAAGAACCACCTCTTCACTATCGCCTTCAGATCCTGACTTCTTTCTCTTATCTCAACCTGACTCCCGTCAATTTTCATGTCCAAATTGTAAAGACCATACTGTGCTTTTGCACCGAATTGACTATTGCTCTGTATTGTCTCAACTAGATTGTAAGCTCTGATGAGCATAACATCTCACGAGCAGGGACTGTCTCTTGTATGTATACCTGTACAGCGCTGCGTGCGTAGCACTATATAAGTGCTAAATAGTAGCAGCAGTAATAGTAGTAGGGGAGCTCCCCAATGGGATGGGAGTCTTGGGAAACATGGCTGCCTGGGCCATCGAGGGAATATCAGGATCAGCGAGGCCTTGTCGCAGATGGCCCTGAATAAAGTTTTGGCAATTAGT
This sequence comes from Ichthyophis bannanicus, assembly GCA_033557465.1. NCBI lineage: Eukaryota > Metazoa > Chordata > Amphibia > Gymnophiona > Ichthyophiidae > Ichthyophis > Ichthyophis bannanicus. The sequence continues at coordinate 226,818,870 of CM066031.1, forward strand.
GGTGTGGGTGGGAAGGCGTACATGAGACCTTCCGACCACAAGATCCCTCGGATGAGGGTCTAGGACCGAGAGACCTGGCTCGGGACTTACCCGGTCCATCCGAACCATCCAGGGATGCCGCCGTCAAGACCTTCTTCTTCTTCTTGGGTTCCCTCAAAGGAAACCCCCTTTCAAAGAAACCACAGCATCAGTCAGGGTCTGTAAGGCTACCCCGGGATTCCGTGGTTTCGGAGGAGGTCTTGGACTTCAGAGGTACCGGGGACTCCAGGAAAAACCTATTGTGCTTCTACTGGCCTTGGTGGACATCTTCTTGCAGAGACCGCATGCCATGAGGTTGTGGCCCGGTCCCAGGCAGCGAAGGCAGCAGTCATGTGTGTCAGTCAGGGACATTATTTTGGCACACCGATCACACTTTTTAAAACCACTAGTAGACATGGGAGAAAAAAGTATCCCAGCGAAGTCGAAGACCCACAGTGCCGCCAGTTAGAGAAAAAAGTGTGGAGATGCCAAGAAGGAAAAAAGACTGCGAACCTGAGACTCAATGCCGGGGCAGCGTGCTTGGGTGGCAGGAAGAGGACCGGTGCACTACCGGAGGAGAGTATGAAACTCAGGTTGAGAAAATCAACTTTTTCTGGGGGGAAAGCATAAAGACATCTGAAGGGCTCCATGGAAAAAAGGAGACTGAGCAAGATGGCAACCTTGGGAGGGAAGGGAACCATGCATGCATGGTGGCATCTCCCAAAGGCTTTCATTAAAAACTGGGGGGATGCTTCTGTGAGGACTCAGTCGGTGGCAATGTCACCCATATGTGAGGACTGACTTCCTGGCTTGTTCCCGGAGAACAGGTGATCTCTGGGAATAGCAGGAATTTAGTCTTCACATATGGGTAACATCGGGTACTGATCAAGCCGATGCAGGAAGCTCCCCAGCTACCAATAGGAAAGCTTTGGGAGCAATCCATTGTGCCTGTGCCACTGTCTTCCTGCTCTCCCAACTCCCTCTTCTCAGTTGAGTTTGTAGCTGAAGGAATGAAAAAATAGAAAAACTACCCTACAACTCCAAGGGGAGGAGGATGGGTTGTGCAGACTAAATTCCTGCTATTCCTGGAGATCATCTTTTACAGGTGAGTAACTACGCTATCTCCAGGAACAAGCAGGAATGTAGTCTTGAAGAGTTGGACCGGGTCAGAAAGTCGGACAAGGTCATTTGAACCTAGACTTCCCCGCCAAGGAGATATGGCAAAAAGTGTGCGTGGGGTAGGAGTTGTGTCTATGTTCCAAAAAGATGTTGAAGGACCGCCTGACCAAAGGCAACATCCAGGCAGGAGTCCCTGTCCAAGCAGTAATGGGCTGCAAAGGTATGGATAGAGAACCATGTAGCAGCTTGGCAAATCTCATCAATGGCTAATGAATGTAGGTTGGCCACCAACATTGCTCAGACATTATGAGCAGTAACCTAACCCATGATGGAAAGTCCTGATTTGTTGTATGCAAAAGAAATATAATCTCTATCCATCTGGATAGTGTTCATTTAGTTACTGGAAGGCTCAGGTGAGTAGGATCGAAGGACAGAAAGAGCTGGGATGATTTCATAATTACTTCTGTCCTTTGAAGATAGAAGGCTAGAGCCCTTTCACAGTGAAGTGTATGAAGGGCTGTTTCTGCACGAGAAGTGTGAGGTCTTTGGAAAAGACAGCAGGATCACCGATTGATATGGAAAGAAGACACTACTTTCGGTAAAAAGTGGGGATGTGTCCAAAGGACAACTTTGTCATGATGAAAACGAATATATGGAGTCTGAGTCACTAGGGCCTGCAATTCACTGATGCATCTGGCTGAGGTCAGGGCAATGAGAAATAGAACTTTCCAAGATAAGTATTGTAGATGTGTTGTTGCTAGGGGGTCAAAAGGTGGTTTGAGGATTTGAGCCAATACCACGTTAAGATCCCACGCCACTCTTTGCTTTTCCACAGCTGCCTTTTATTGTACACCGCCCTGATACCTCGGTCTTGGGCGGTATATCAAGCCTAAATAAATGAAATAAATGAAATGAAAGTGATCGAAGGGGTGGCTTGGTGAGGAGAAGGCCCCTCATGAAACATGCCACAAGAGGAACTGTGGAGATAGGCTTACCATCCACAGGTTTATGAAAAGCTGAAATAGCACTGAGGTGCACCCATACTGAATTTGTTTTGAGTCCTAGAGAGGACAAATGCAAAAGATATTGCAGAAGTGAAGGTATGGAAGCTTCAAAAGAATTTTGATTATTTTGAGTGCACCAAGATGTGTATTTATGCCATTTGAAAGAGCATGTCTTCCTGGTGAAAGGTTTGCTAGAAGAAAGGAGAATATCCTTTACGGCAGTTGACAGTGACAGATTTTGATAGATTATGCCCTCAGCATCCACGTTGTCAGATGGAGTGACTGCAGATTGGGATGGAGGAGTGTTCCATTGTTCTGAGACAGAAGACCTGACCTGGATTCCAATGGGATTGGAGGAGTTTGTGTCAGCTGAAGTCAAAGGGGAAACCAGGGCTGATGGGGCCAGTGAGGGGCTATAAGGATCATAAAGCCCTTGTCTGCTTGTAGCTTGAGGAGGGTCTTCGCAATCAGGGGAATGGGGAGAAAGGCATAAAGTAGACCCTGCCTCCAGTGGAACATGAAGGCATCAGATGCTAGACTGAGTTTGTATGGTATCCTGAAGCAGAACTGTCGAAGTTGAGAGTTCTGCAAAATGGCAAAGAGGTCTACCACTGGGGTTCCCCAGATCTGAAAAGGTTTTGCCACTGCTGTCGGATCTAAGGACCATTCATGGGGTTGTAGGATTTGACGCAGTTTGTCGGGCAAGAGATTGGATTCTCCTGGAATATAAACTGCATGAAGATGCATGTGGTGGAGAATGGCGAAATCCCATAGGTTGCAGGCTTCCCTGCTTAGGGGAAGGGAGCCTGATCCACCCTGGTTGTTTATGTAAAACATTGCCACCTGGTTGTCCGTCCTGACTAGGATCTGACTGTCGAAGAGGTGGTGTTAGAAAACTTGAAGGGCGTTCGTGACTGCTCGAAGCTCGAGAAGGTTTATCTGCTGTGTTGATTCTTGTGCTGTCCACAGACCTTGTGTGGAGATGGAATCCAGATGTGCTTGCCAACCGAGCTTAGAGGCATCAGTCGTTAGCATGTGTCGAGGATGGGGCAACCAAAAAGGCGACCTTATGAGCAGATTTGTTGGGATGCACCACTATAGGAGAGACTTTGCCAGAGGGTATATTACTTGGATGATATCCTGTAGATTGCCTGTGGCTTGGGTCCACTGGGATGATAGCGTCTACTGTACTTGTTGAATGTGGAGTCTAGCATAAGGAACAACATGTACTGTGGAAGCCATGTGACCCAGGAGGCATAAGAAGCCTCGAGCCGTGGCAGTCTGTTGAACCCGTCTCGAGTGGATCATGAAGGCATCAGGTGCTAGACTGGGTTTGGATGGTATCCTGAAGCAGAACTGTGGAAGCTTAGAGTTGTGTAGCTAGGTCCACTAGCTTGGTCATGCGGTACACAGGAAGGAAGGCTCTGGACTGCTTTGTGTCCAGCACAGCTCCTATGAAATCTAGTCTTTGGGATGGAGTGAGATGGGACTTTGGGAAGTTTATCACAAATCTCAGATGCTGCAATAGTGCAAGAGTTCTTTGACGAGATGAGAAGAGTTCTCCAGGAGAGTCTGCCTTTATTAGCCAGTTGTCTAAGGGAAGACAAAGATTTTGTTCCTTCTGAGATGTGCTGTCACCACGGCCATGCTTGGTGCAGATGCAAGGCTGAAGGTAAGGACCCTGAATTGATAATGGGTGCCTTGACAGGTGAATTGAAGGTACTGTCTGTGGTCTGGGTGAATCAAGATGTGAGTGTAGGCCTCTTTGAGGTCTAGGGAACAGAGCTAGTCCTGTTCCTGTAGGTAGGGAAGAAGGGTTCCCAGACAGATCATCTTGAATTTCTCTTTTACAAGGAATTTGTTTAGTTCACTGAGTCGAGAATGGGCCTGTAGCATCCTGACTTCTTTGGCATGAGGAAGTAGGGGGAGTAGAAGCCTTTTAGCAATTGGTTTGGGGGAACTGCTTCTATGGCTCCTTGGGAAAAGAGAGTATTGACTTCCTGCTTGAGCAGGGCATCCAGAGGGATTTTGTGGAAAATCCCCTCTGAAGTGGTGAGGAAGTAGTTCCTGGAAGCTCAGTTGGTAACAATTATGAACTATGGACAGAGTCCATTGCTCTGTGGAATGGAATGCCACTGTTGTGCAAAATGACAAAGTCTCCCTGGGATGGAGGAGGAGTCCTGTATGTGCAGAAGAAGACTGGCTATGCTCCTTGCATGGGAGTCAAAAACTTGGAGCAGAAGGTGCTTGGGTGGCTGGCTGTGGCTTGGCTAATCTGGGCTTTTTTTTCTGTTTAGGGCTCTGTTGTTTCTGCTGGGTCTGATAAGATGGCTTGGAATATCAGGGGTAGAATCTTCTTTTCTTAGGGTAGAAGAGTTTCTTAGCTTCTGTTTTGGAGGGGTCAGCAGTCTTCCTAGAGAGCCTCTTCAGGGTGGTGTCATCCATTTCAAGCTCTCTGGCCTTCTCCCTCCTGTTCTTCCCAAAAAGGTTCTCCCTGGTGCAGGAGATATTGCCCAGTTTATGTTGAACCCATTGTTTGAGGTCCAAAGCTTGGAGCCAAGCCAGACGCTTTGCCCTGTTGGCAATGGAAGATGCCCTGCTAGTTGACTCAAAGGCATCAAATGCTGACAAATTGACAAATTTTGAGACATTTTGGCTATGTGCCAAAACAGCTTGGAAGGCAGGTCTCTTTTCTTCCAGTAGGAAGGAAACCTTCCCAGTCTTTGTTTAATTCCTTCAGGAACATCCCCATATAGAGGATGTAAGAATTAATTCTGCTGGCCAACATGGATACCTGAAAGGAATGCCGGACAAAGGAATCAATATTTCTCGATTCTCTTCCTGGAGGAATTGAGGCATGGTTCTTGCCACTTTTAAGCAACGCATCACCGATTCCACCATCATAAAATGGTGTGGAAGTTGTGACTTCTAGAATCCAGAACACTCAGGAACCCTGTAGGTGGTGTCCAATTGACGACTGATCAAGGAAACAGTCAGAGCTGTTTCCCACATCTGGAGCATTAAATTCTGGAGGTTCCGATGAACTGGGAGGATTGCGGCCTCTTTCAGGGCTGTGGGGTACTGGAGTATCTCCAGTTCCTCTGCTCTCAGTTCCAGTTCCGATGATGTTGGGATGGAAAGACCGGCTGCCATGTCTCGGATGAACTCCTGAAACGACATATCTTCAGGAGGGGATTTTCGCCAAGTACTAAAGGATAGTGGCAAGGGTTCTGAGGTGATGTCCTGGAGGTCATTAGAATCGAAGGAACAATGGTTGGAATTGGAAGAATCCGGATCCCAATGATGACATGAACGGTGGCGATACTCGGCGATGTCCTCAGGATCTAAGCCTGGTGTAGACCAGGAGTTATTGCTGACTGATACTGATACAGGTTTCAGTAAGTGGGCCCTGTTCTCAGTGCAGGCTGCATTGGTGCCGATGACAGGAGTGAAGTGGAAGCCTACACTGGAGTCGATGGAGTCATTGAAGCCGATGTTCCCGGCTGCATTCCTGTGGCTGTCGGTGTAACAAGAACCAAAGCCGCAAGGAGAGCTGCTATAGTTCTCTCCAAGGACAGCATCTGCTGATCCAGGGAGGGTGCCTGTGTCTGGTCCAATGAAAGAATGGGGCTGGGCGACACCATACCAGAGCAAGGCATTGGGGGATCTCCAGAAGCCGTAGCCTCGGGTGCCTCCCGATTCCCCATTAAGGCTTTGGAGGACAAGTCCTCCCGCCGGGGATGCCTAGACCAATGTCTAGAGTCGGGAGAAGTCTTGGACGAGTCCCAGTGAGATGATTCGAATCTCCCCCTCAATTCCCGAGACTTGCCCAAGGAATCTTTGGACTTTTCCTTCAGATCCTTCAAATTTTCTGAGGAGTCTCAGAGTTTTACCTTATCTTTTCAAGGTTTAGAAGGAGATGTGGTTTTCTTGGTCTTCTTTTCCAAGTGTTTCAACTCTTTTGAATGCTTTGAACCGTGGAAGCATGAGGATGCTCTGGAGGAAATAGAGCCCAACGACACTGAGTCCAAGGGGAAGAGTTCCCTGAACTTTTTGGCCCAGTTCCCTAGGCCCCTCTTTGACATCTGTTTGCAGAGGAAGCATTCCTAGGGTATATAAGAACATATGATATGCCATCCTGGGTCAGACCAAAACCTCCAGACCAAGGTCCATCACATCCAGTATCCTGTTTCCAACAGTGGCCAATCTAGGTCACAAGTACCTAGCAGCTTGCCCAAAAGACATAGGTTCCACAATGTTTGTATTGGGGCAAGCAGTGGATATCCCGGGTCCCCTTTAATAATGGTTTATGGACCTTTCCTCCAGGAACTTGTCCAAACCTTTTTTAAACCCGGCTACACTAACAGCTTTTACTACATCCTCCAGTAATAAATTCCAGAGTTTGATTACACATTGAGTGAAACAATATTTTCTCTTATTAGTCTTAAATAGGTTACCCTGTAGCTTCATTGCATGTCCCCTAGTCTTTCTATATTTTGATGGCATAAACAATTGATCTACGTTTACCTGTTCTACTCCATTCATTAATTTATAGACCTCTATCATATCTCCCCTCAGCCGTCTCTTTTCCAGGTTGCTTTTTAGCCTCTCTTCATAGGGGTATCCTTCCATCCCTGCTGGACTGCTGTCTGCATCTTAGTTGTTTACTTACTAAGGTTTGCTGGGGAAATTTATACTAATAAAATTATACCTAATACGTTTAATGGACTTTGTTCACCTCAAACTTAATTAATCTCAAGTCCTTAATACATGCCTGATAAAGATAAACAGCTGCCCCTGAGACTACAACTCCTTTCCTTTAAGAGGTTTAAGGGCCTATAAAGCTACGATTATCCCAGGGGTGGGTGGGTGGGAGTCAGGGACGGAAAGAAGACTTATTAAAAGCTGGCTGCTACACAGTACCCTGTCCTGTGCTTCTCAGGTAATCAGTGACCAATTTCCTGGGTGATTCACACAGCCCTTGCTTGGATAGAGGAAGTCTTTCAAAATGCCCCTTTGATCTGTCACTTGGCTTTAACATCTATTTAAAACAAGTTCACAGGTCTTTTGCCCCCTATCTAGATGGCCTCTTTGTAAAGGTCTCTAGAAACAATTTATTGCTCAAAGAACACTGAACCTGTTTTCACTTTTATGCTAAGTTATACTCTGATTTGATTTAAATTAAACCTCTTTGCTGATACTAGGCCCTGACTGAGTATTAAATTTAAACTAAAAGCTCTCTGCAGGGTTTTAAATTTAACCAGAAAGCTCTCTGCTAGGTTTTAAACTTAAACTGAAAGCTACCTGTTGAGTTTTTAATTTAACTAAAAGTTCTTTGCTGATACTAGGCCCTGACTGATTTAGCAAATACACTGGATTCTAATTTACACAGATTAATCAGTTTTAATCTAAAGAGTTTCTTTTTCCCCAAGAGTTAGAAAACTTCCCAGAAGTAAATACTTACAATTGCAGATCTATCTCCAGAAGTAGCAGTCCCTTTTTGTAGTCCTTCAAGACTGAGAATCACAGAGTTCTGGTTGAACTCAGAAATGAGGAAGGGAGGAGGTGAGTTTAGGGGGAAGGATAAGGAGCTCATTTTTGGCCATGTTACGTTTCAGGCAGCAGTGAGACATCCAGGCAACAAAGTCGGATAAGTAGGCAGAGATCTGGGCCTGGATTCCTGGAGAGATTTCAAGTGCAGAAAGGTAAATCTGAGAGTTGTCAGCATAAAGATGGTATTGAAAACCATAGGAGGAAATAAGTGCACCAAGGGACTGAGTGTAGAGAGAGAACAGGAGAGGTCCCAAGACAGAGCCCTAAGGTACACCAGCTGAAAGTGGAATGGCAGTAGAGGAGAGTCCACCAGAACATACACCAAAAGTATGATGGGAGAGATAAGAAGAAAACTAGGACAGAAGAGAGCCCCTAAATCCAAGCGAGGACAGGGTATCGAGGAGAAGATAGTGATCAGCACAAAGGTCAAATGCCTTGGTCGAGACCAAGGCATTTCAGACACCAATCATGTTTGTCTGCTACCAAAATGGTTCTGGAGCACTTAGTGCATTATTTTAAACCACTGGAGGGTTTTTCCATCTTAAGATGGTGGGCAAGGCCCAGTGGGCATGAGGGCCCTGAGGAAAAGAAACGTTTTTTGTTTTTTGGGTTTTTTTAAGAGAAAAATGGAAAAATATAAATAAAAAATATAAGGGAAAAAAGGGTATCTCTATCGAGTGATACCGATGCAGTTAGGCAGAGCAGTTTAAGAAAAGTTTAAAAGTTCTTTTCTCCAGTGAGAGGGTGATGACCCGTTGGCTCTGCAGAAAAAGAAGAACTGAGGAAAGGGAGTTAGGAGAGTATGAAGGCAGTAGTGCAAGCGCAGTGGACTGCTCCCAAAAGCTTTTCTATTGGTAGCTGGGGAGCTTCCCATGCAGGCTCCATCGGTACCCAATGTCACCCATATATGAAGACTACATTCCTGCTTGTTCCAGGAGATTAAAGAAAAGCTTTGTGACTGATTGCAGGGGATATGGCTACTTTGGGAATAGGGCCCTGGGTGATCATCTCATCGCCTATGGACAACCATGAATATTTATCTTGTTCAACAAAAGAGTATTTCTTTACAGATTCAAATCCTATTACATACAAGACAGGAATTGTTCAATGTGTTTCTCATCTAAGAGAAATCTCAACAGAGTTCTGCTTTCTTCTAATATTTTGAATAGGTACGCCAGTGTTTTATACCCAAAATTATTAATTACAGCTTTTAACACTGAAGGTGTTGTGTGTGACTATAACATTGATATTCACACATGTGATCCCTCTCCATTTTTCATTTGTGTGGCATGCACTTTACACATGATAAAGTTTTATAAGACTATTTCTTAGGTTTGGCACAATCCATTAAATAACTGATGCCAGAATTTAAAGTGTTAAATAAAGTTTCAGTTTACAAATGTTTTCAAGGCTGATTTTATATGAAGAGTTAGAGAGACTCACTCACCAGTGACATTAACTTCGAAAGCCATTTTCTGTCCCCCTGCCTCACAAGTGTACACTCCAGCATCTTTCTTCTCCAGCTGCTCTACCACCAGCCTGCGGGATTTGCCCTCGGACTCCACCTTCAGCTTCTTGTTGGAGATGATCTGCTTCCCATCCTTGTACCATTTCACTTCAGTCTTGGTCTGGGACACCTCGCAACTCAGAGTGACGCTCTCTGTGAGGGAGGCCTTCACCTCCTTCTGCACTTTCTCCTGGTTTATAAACACAGCATCTGGCTCTGAGGGAAAAATATAATTTAAAAATATATTTTGTCACTATGATGGGTATTTTAAAATACATATTCCTAGGTACAGCAGTGATTTCTTTGTGAAAATGGCTCTTTATAAAACTGACTTCACAATATTTGTATAAAAGTACAAACATGTGGGTATTTTTTATAAGGGCTTTCTAAATTTAGATGGCAAGAACGTGCACAAATGGGAGCATTTTAGTCACATGTATAAATGAATACATTCACACTATGTCCCATTCTGTAAACGCACACGTAATCGTGATAGCATTTACTTTCACTGTGGGCATGCATGGGGTGGAGATTGTGTGGCGGGCGAGTGAGGCAGAAGGTTACATGCATAAATTATAGAATACTAGGGCTCTAGGGCTGATATACGTGATCACTTCTTAAATAAACACACGTTTTCAACCCTTTGCACTAGTATTTTATAAAGAAAAGTAGGCAACTCCTTATAAAAGTACCCTCATAAGGCCTATATGAGTGCATTTTTACCTGCATTCAGGAGTGGCATTTGGAGGACTGGGTCAGATAGTGCTGCTGAATATCACGGCCGGGCCAGCACCCTTAATGGGGTAGCCTCCTTTTGACCATCAAGTGGCCCCTAAGATTTCAGTGTTTGTGAGGAACATAGGAGAATATAGGCATTTAAGAATAAAAAAATAAGTACATAAGAACATAAGATATGCCATACTGGGTCAAACCAAGGTCCATCAAGCCCAGTATCCTATTTCCAAAAGTGGCCAATCTAGGTCATACGTACCTAGCAGTTTCCCCAAAAGACACAGGTTCCACAATGCTTGTACCGGGTCAAGCATTGATATCCTGGGTCCTTTCTTAATAATGGTTTATGGACCTTTCCTCCAGGAACTTGTCCAAACCTTTTTTAAACCCGGCTACACTAACAGCCTTTACTACATCCTCCGGTAATAAATTCCAGAGTTTGATTACATGTTGAGTGAAAAAATATTTTCTTTTATTAGTCTTAAATAGTTTACCCTGTAGCTTCATTGCATGTCCCCTAGTCTTTCTATATTCTGATAACGTAAACAATCGATCTACGTTTACCCGTTCCACTCCGTTCATTAATTTATAGACTTCTATCATATCTCCCCTCAGCCGTCTCTTTTCTAGGTTAAAGAGCCCTAACCTTTTTAGCCTTTCTTCATAGGAGTATCCTTCCATCCCCTTTACCATTTTGGTGGCTCTTCTCTGAACCTTTTCTAATAACGCTATATGCTTTTTAAGATATGGCGACCAGAATTGCACACAATATTCAAGGTGCGGTCTCACCATGGAATGATATAGAGGCATTATAATATCTTTTGTTTTATTTTCCATTCCTTTCCTTATGATACCTAGCATTCTATTTGCTCTCTTGGCCGCCGCTGCACACTGGGCCGAGGGTTTTAACATGTTAACACAATGACGCCTAAATCTTTTTCCTGGGTGGTGGTTCCTAATGTGGAACCTTGCATCATAGTTTGGGTTGTTCTTCCCTAGGTGCATAACTTTGCACTTGTCCACATTAAATTTCATCTACCATTTTGATGCCCAGTCTTCCAATTTATCAAGATCCTCTTGCAATTTTCCACAATCCTCTTGGGTTTTAACAACTTTAAATAGTTTTGTGTCATCTGCAAATTTGATAACCTCACTCGTTATTCCCTTTTCCAGGTCATTTATGAATATGTCAGAAAGCAGCGGACCCAGCACGGATTCCTGCGGTACACCACTATTCACCTTTCTCCATTGGGGAAATTGGCCATTTAGTCCTACCCTCTGCTTTCTATCTTTTAACCAGTTCCTGATCCACAATAGTACACTGCCTCCTATCCCATCACTCTTTAGTTTTGCCAAAGGTCTCTGATGAGGGACCTTGTCAAAGGCTTTCTGAAAGTCCAGATACACTATATCAACCAACTCACCTTTGTCCACCTGTTTATTCACACCTTCAAAAATACATAACAGATTAGTAAGACAAGATCTTCCTTGTCTAAAGCCATGTTGGCTGTCTCCCATTAGGCCATGACTATCTACATGCTGAGTAATTTTGTTCTTCATGATGGTTTCTACCATTTTTCCCGGTACTGACGTCAGTATATATGCACATTGATATAATCCCCCAGTTCAAAAAAACAGATGTTTATCGGATAAACACTGGTCACTCCATTCAGATTTACCAGTGCTTTTCTGGAGGCCCATTGCAATTGTATCACTGTTGTACTTTTATTAATACTTAAATTTAGGAATAAATTTGCCCATCAAATAAATGAGTCAAAAGTAATTTTCCCTAGGGAAACTTAAGTATGTATTCTATACATCAGAATAAGAATATAAATTACTTGTCCACAGTCATACGTCCAGGTAGGGTTTTATTTATTACATGTTTAATCACTGGCAACCAATTTTAAGCATTATAATTTAAGATATCATTCATACTTAGGAAGATAAATTTAAACAATGAATTTTTATTGCAGTACTGATCAAGAAAACTACAGACCACTGAGCCTGATGTCAGTAGCAGGCAAAATGGTAGAAACCATTATAAAGAAAAAAACTACTGAACATATAAATAGTCATGGTTTAATAGTAGAAAGCCAACACAGATTTAGCCAAGGAAAGTCTTGTCTCACTAATCTCTTATATTTTTATTAAGGTGTGAATAAACAGATAAAGGTGAACCAGTTGATATAGTGTATCTGGATTTTCAAAAAGCCTTTGACAAGGTCCCTCATGAGAGACTCTTGCGGAAATTAAAATGTCTTGTGATAGGAGGCAGAGTACTATTGTGGATTGGGAATTGATTAAAAGATAGAAAACAGACTTCTGGTGACGTCACGGAGCTTATGGCTGCGATCTAGCCGAGCTCCGTCTGAATCCCGACTAGGAGGATAAATAAGTGGCACCCCGATGGAGAAATCAGAAGGCAAATCGGCCCTGTCGAGTGGAGTGGCTGCCCGGAAAAAACTGGCGGGGTTTAAATCGAACTATGCGCGCCGGGAGGAGAAAGACAGGCCGAAGGACGGAGAGGCCGTCGAAAGCGGAGACAGCGAGAGCCCGGAGGAGGAGGTTTATGGTGAGCGAGGGCTGCTGGCGGATGGAACAGAGCTGAAAAGTTGGCTTACCGAATTCAAGCGGGAGCTCCAAGGGGACATAAAGGAGTTGCGGAAAGATCTGAAGGCAATGCTGCACACAATTCAGCAGGAACTGTCCTCTGTGGGGCAACGGGTGGAGGAGATTGAGGACCACGTGGAGGTACATGAAGGAACTCTGAGAGAGCTGGATGCAAAGCAGCGCCGCATACGGGAACTACAGGAGGCGATGCAAGATAAAATGGAGGAAATGGAAGACAGGGAGAGGAGAAACAATCTGCAGATTAAGGGGATCCCGGAAACGGAGAACTTTAAAGACTGTGTACAAGTGGTGCAGAGGTTATGCCTGCATGTTCTCCGGTTAGATGGCTGCGGTGATGAGCACGTGGAGACTGTTGGGGTGGAGAGAGCTCATCGCAGTGTGGGCCCCAGGAGGGAAAAACAAGTCAGAGATGTGATTGCTTGTTTGAGTAGTTTCCCTCTCAAAGATAGAGTGCTGAATGTGGCCAGGCGATTTGGTCGCATTGCTTGGGAATCCTGTGAAGTAGAGATCTACGACGACTTATCCAAAGGGACTTTGGACAGGAGGAGAAGCCTGAAGGAGCTAACGGCATACCTCAGGGGACAAGGACTGAGATATCATTGGCTGTTCCCCTTTGGTCTTTTGGTGATGGTGAATGGCATTTCTAAGAGAGTAAAAGGTGCGGAGGAGGCGTGGAAGGTGCTACAGGAGTTGGGCTGCGAGAGACTCCCGAAGTCCCAGGCGCGGGAGAGCGGTTTGAACATCAGAGAGGAGAGTACTAAAGGCCAGAGGCTGTCACAATGGCAGAGAGTTTCCGAAAAAGGGAAGCAACTGCGGCGCTTGTCACAGGAGTCGAATGGAGTGGAACAGACTGAGACTACATGAACATTGAGGGGAGGTGATCTGTTGGTTAAGGGTTCATAGTCTCTGTGTTATATAACAGGGATGTGCGTAACTGGGGGGCTGGGAGGTGGGGGAACATATATTGTTTTTCTGTGTGTTTAGCAGTTATAACTAGGGGTATGGGGTGCGGTAACGGATTGTGCAGGGGGGTGTTAGTAGTGGGGGTGGGGGTTGGTGTGAGTGTTGGGGGGAGAGGTTGCTTAGGGGTGCATATGGGGGTTGGAGTCGGGATAGGACTTGACTCACATGGAAGGCATAGGTGAGGGGGTCAGAGGGGAGGGGGGAAGGGGGGATGGGGAGGGATGGGGGGATGGGGAGGGACGGGGGGGAACCTTGAAGGCGGAAGGTACTATGGGGGGACGGGAGATGGGTGGAGTGGGGGATCCTCTAAGCCAATGTTGAAGATCGGGTCGATTAATGTGCGGGGATTGAATTTGTCATATAAGCGGAGCCAGTTTTTTCGGGAAATACAAAGGAATAACTGGGAGGTAATTTTAGTGCAAGAGACTCATTTAAAGAGGTGGGAGGTGAGTAGATTGAGACACCCTGGGTATCCGGAGCAGGTTTTCTCATGTGCTAAGGGGGGGGGGGGGGAGAAACGGGGTGGGGTTGCTATCTTGGTGAAAAGAGGGACAGGGATACATATAAGGGGTAGGTTTCGGGATGAGGAGCGGCGAGTAGTGGGGATTACAGGGCGGTGGGGGAATGAGGAGATAAGTATAGTTTCGGTGTACGGACCGAATGGGGGACAAGGGAGTTTTTGGAAAAACACTTGCCGGTTGCTGGAGAGGGAGGTATCAGGGAAGCTGCTCATGGGGGGGGATTATAATATTACGTTGCAGGATGGGTTACACAGATTTCCGAAAGGGTGGGAGGGGAGGGGACAGAGTAGGAAGGGGTTAAAACGGCTGATGGAACAATTTAACTTAGTAGATGTGTGGCGGTCGTGGAACCACCTACGCAAAGAGTTTACCTTTTACTCCGCGCCTCACAATAGCTGGAGTAGAATTGACATGATTTTGGCGGATACACAGTGGATGCTGGGAGTGATGGATAGTGAGATTACTCCGATTGTGTGGTCGGACCATAGTGCGATGACAGTGGGGATTAGGAGTCAGCGGCAACTAGGGACTAAGTTCTGGCGGTTGAACGAAAGCTTGTTGAAGCGCAGGGAGGTAGTGGAGGACATTAAGAGGGCGATACAAGAGTACCTGGAAATTAATGATCAAGGCCAGGTCCGGGATGTGGTGTTATGGGAGGGTTTGAATGCCTACGTGCGAGGGCAGTTTATTAAATGGGGAGCGCGATTGAAAAAGGACAGAGGGGTAAAAGAGGCGGGGTTACGCAGTGACTTGGTGGTAGCGGAGCGATTGTATCGGGAGTTGGGTACTGAGAGAACTCGGAAAGAAATGGAAAGGGTGCGGGGGGAAATCCATGCCTTATAGGTAGATCAGAATGCATGTGATATGAACCAGGTGAAACAACTTTACTACGAGTTTGGGAATAGGGCTGGACGGTTGCTGGCCCGTAAGTTGAGGCAACGCAAAGGGGCCTCCGTGATACACCAAATTACGCGTCCTGATGGGGAGGTAGTGGGGGATGAACTTGAGGTGCGAGCATGCTTTGAGAGGTATTATCAGAATCTGTATAAAAAGCAAGAGGGGGTCGAGGGGGAACAAATTGGGGGCTACTTAGCGGGTCTGGATTTGCCGAATTTGGGGGAGGAAGAGAGGAGCATGCTGGATAGAGAACTGTCTGGGGCGGAAGTCTGGATAGTGGTGAAGGGGTTGGCAGGGGGGAAGGCACCGGGCTTAGACGGGTTGCCAGGGAGTTTCTACAAAAGGTTCTGGGGGGACATTGGGGAATTATTGTTACGAGTCTTTAATGGCATGGTGGAGGATGGGAGGGGACCTATTGCCGAGTATGTTGACGGCGGGGATTACGGTTCTATTGAAGCCGGGGAAGACCCATTGCAGTGCGGCTCTTACCGCCCGATTTCACTACTTAATGTGGATGTTAAGATCTTGGCGAAGGTGTTAGCGGACAGGTTGGCGCCCTTGATGCCTGGGTTGGTCAAAGAAGACCAGACCGGATTTATACTGGGGAGACAGGCGGCTGATAACATTAAGAGGGTGGTGGAGGTGGTTGGCGCTGCTAGAGAGGGGAAGGGGGAGTACATCCTGATGTCCATTGATGCCGAGAAGGCGTTCGATCGGGTGCATTGGGAGTTTCTGTGGAAGGTGGTGGAGAAAATAGGATGTGGGCCGAAGTTTGTGAAATGGGTGCATGGTCTCTATAGGGGGCCCAGAGCGCGGGTGAAAGTGAATGGTTGTTACTCTGCTGATTTCGAACTGGAAAGGGGGACGCGGCAGGGCTGTCCCTTGTCACCGTTACTCTTTGCCTTAGTGGTGGAACCTCTGGCGCAGAGAATTAGGGACAATGGGAGGTTTAGGGGGGTGCAGAAGGGAGCGGTGGAACATAAAATTTTGCTGTACGCGGATGATATCTTGTTGTATATTAATAACCCACAGGAAGTGTTGCCCGTTATGTTAGAGGAGTTGGAGGAGTTTGGTAGGGTTTCAGGATTCCGGATGAACATAGCGAAAACGGAGGTACTGAATATTTCGATTGCCCAGAGGGTGGTGAAGTTGTTGAAAAGGCGTTATCCATTTAAATGGGTTAAGAGATCCTTAGGGAATTTAGGAGTGCACATTTCGGCAAGATATGAAGATCTCTATCGAGTGAATTATCCCAGGGTTATAGGGGAACTTTCTAGAGACTTGGATTGTTGGGGGAACTCAGAGGTGTCGTGGTTAGGGAGAATTGCGGGGGTCAAAATGAATGTTCTCCCGCGGATACTCTATTTTTTTCAGGCGCTGCCGGTGAGAGTGCCCGATGGGGCCCTTCGGGCATTGCAACGGAAGGTGTTTCAATATATTTGGAAGCGAAAACCCCCGAGGATTGCCTGAGAGGTTATGTATGCTTCTCGGGAAGAGGGGGGGTTTAGTGGTGCCTAATCTGCGGGATTATTATCGAGTGGCACAGGTGCGCCATATTATGGATTGGAAAGGGAAAGGGAAGGCCAAGTTGTGGGTGACAGTAGAAGAAACATATGTACAGGGGGGAAGGTTGGCAGCGTGGCTATGGGCATCGCGGCAAGATCGGAAGGAGTTGGGGAGGGGTTCTCCGACTATGAGACATGTGGTGGAGGTATGGGATGGGGTTAGGGCACAGGGGCCCGAAGGTAAGGGGAGGGGGTTCTCGTTGATAACGCCATGGCGGGGGTGCAAAGCTTTTAGGCCGGGTTGGGAAGGAGGGAGGTATGATGAGTGGACGGGTAAAGGGTTGGTGTGTTTTTTTCAATTAATGGATGGGGAGGGCATTATGAGTTTTGAGGAGGTTCAGGAAGATTACGGGTTGACTGAGAAGGATAGGTTTGCGTATACGCAGGTGTTGTCATTCCTGGTACGGTGTAAGAAAGCTGGGCGACTACGGGGGGAATTATCGGATATTGAAGCTACATGGGTTGGTAAGGAGGGGTCAAGAGGGATGATTTCCACCCTTTATAAGGGGATTAGGAGAAGGGAGGGGGTGCAGTTTCGATATATGCGAGAATGGGAACGGGATTTGGGGGTGCCCATGGATGGCCTGGTATGGAAGAAGGTGTGGGACCAGATTAAGAAAGCCCCTTGGTCTAGTAGTATACGGGAAAATAGCTATAAAATTATGTTTCGGTGGTATTACACCCGGATCGGTTGCACAGGATGTTTCAGGGGGCTAGCGCAGCATGTTGGCGGGAATGTGGCGAGATGGGCACCTTTTGGCATATTTGGTGGGTATGTATCAAGATACAACGATTCTGGGAGGCGGTTCGAGGGTGGATACGGGAGACGTTGGGGGAGGAGATGGATCTGGCCCCAGGGATTTTTTTGCTTTTTTGGTGGGGGTCCGGGCAGGGACAGGGAGGGAGAGGACTGGCAGCCTGTTTATGTGCGGCACGGTGCACGGTGGCTGCTGCTTGGAAACGGAGGGAGGCCCCGAGTTTGGGGGAATTTGAGGGGCGAGTGAGATATACATTATTGATGGAGCGGTTAACTGCGGCGAGGAGGGAGAAAGGGGGACAGTTTGAATTGCGGTGGGGAAAGTTGTGGCAAGTGTTACAGTAGGCTGGGGGGTTGGGGGGAAGAGGGGCGGAGGGGGTGGGGGGTTAGGGTGAGTGGTAGCGCACAAGCTTCTACGGGATTAATTTCTGGGGTTGGGGGGAACGAGGGGAATGGGTATATAGGCTGGGGGGAATGGGTGGGGTTAAATATCTTTCTGGGTGAGTTTGAGAATTGTTCTGTTGGAGGGTGGGGGATGGGAAAGTAACAGGGAGGATGTATTTGTGTATGGCTATGCTGTGTTGGATATGACTGTTGTATACTTCTGTGTGTATTTTGTTGAAGTGTTCAATAAAAGAGTTTGGAAAAAAATAAATAAATAAATGAAGGGGAAACTAGAGGGGGGAGTGGGAGGTAGAAGTATAGGTATAACTGCAGTTGTAATAGCAAGGGGGAATATAATAAATGGGATTGTGTATTTGTTATAAAGTTGCATAATGAGGTGGCAGATGACGTTTGTTATATTAAAGGAAATTATTAATAAAAAGTTAAATGGAAAAAAAAAAAAGATAGAAAACAGAGAGTAGGGCTAAATGGCCAATTTTCTCAATGGAGAAAGGTGAATAATGGAGTATCCCAGGGATGTGTGCTAGGCCCTCTGCTCTTTAACATATTCATAAATGACCTGGAAAGGGGAATAATGAGTGAAGTTATCAAATTTACAAATGACAAAATATTATTCAACAGATATATGCAACAAAGGTATGGCAGTATATTCTTACATATCAAGCTATGTTTCCAAATGATAGAATTATAGGTATAACAGTAAGAGTTGTAATAATACCATTTTATTAACAGTGCTAAAATAAAAGAAATCCCCTGAGGAAACCCATCGAGGTGGTGAAATGCTGATATGGTGCCGGATAGAGGCGTCGGGCAAAACTTCAGATAATCAAGATAAGCACTTTTTGAGTTTAAAGATCTGACAACATCAGTTTAGATGTGTAGTTATAAAAGAAAATAGAGGTCGTTGATGCTATAACGGCACTTTGCAAAAAGACATGTTTTGAAATTAGTGCCATAAAAAGTCTGAGACCTCTAAAAACTACACTCATGTGAAAATCAAAGACAAGAAAATTCACAGCCATTGGGCAGTTATTTAGCCTATTAGTAGATTGGAGGAATGTTTTCATGAATAGCACAATATTATTCAAAACTATTGCAACACAAGAAGATTGTGAAAAATTGCAAGGGGACCTTAAGAATTGGGAGGCTAGGCATCCAAATGGCAGATGAAATTTAAAGTGGACAAGTGCAAAGTTATGCACTTAGGGAAGAGCTCAAACTATGGTTACACGATGCAAGGTTCCACATTAGGAATCATCACCCAGGAAAAGGATCTGGGCATCATTGTGGATAACATGCTCAAAACCTCTGCCTAGTGTGCAGCAGCAGTCAAGAAAGCAAAATAGAATCCCAGGAATCATAAGGAAAGGAATGGAGAATAAAACCAAAGGATATTATAATGCCTCTGTATCTCAACATGGTGCGACCACACTTTGTTGTGTGAAATTCTGTTTCCATATCTTAAAAGGATATAGCAGAATAAGAAATGGTACAGAGAAGAGCGACCAAAATTATAAAGGGGATTGAAGGATATCACTATAAGAAAAGGCTTAAAAGATTAGGGTTCTTCAACTTGATAGAGACTGCTGAGGGGTGATACGATTTTTTTTTTTTAGTGCTGTCGTCAGTGCTGAGTCCTGGCAATCCAGCTACCTCTGGGTTTTCTTGGCAATGTATCACTGGAAGTAATTGCTAGGCCTTTTCTTCTGAGGCAATAAAAGGTAAAGTGACTTACCCAAGGTCACAAGGAATGTCAGTGGGAATCAAACCCTTGATTTTCTGGTTACTAGGCAGGTGCTCTAACCACTAGGCTACTCCTCCACTCCTAATAATAGAGGTCTATAAAATAATAAATGGAGTGGAACAGCTAAACAGAGATCGGCTGTTTACTTCTTCCAATACTTTAATGACTAGGGAACACACAATGAAACTACAATGTAGCACATTTAAGACTAATCAAAGAAAATATTTTCTCACTCAAAACATAATAAAACTCTGGAATTCGTTACTGGAGGATGTTGTAAAAGCCGTTAGTGTAGCTCGGTTTAAGAGGTTTGGACTAGTTCTTGGAGGAAAAGTCCATAAACCATTTTTATGGCTTTTGTTGGTCCCGTAACCGGTTAGGTACATGAAATGGACAGAAGGATGTGGTGGCTACCCATGCAACACCAGAGGTAGAGAAGCCATAGATGGGCAAGGCGACAACGCCAGCAGCAGCCACAGCACACAGTATTGGCCCGGGCAGGGCAGAGACACTACTGCTACTGGACGCCCCGAGGCTCTGTGCTGCTGTCTGGTCTCTCTGCCTCCCAGCTTGTGTGTGCTCCGCCTCCAGGAAGTAACACAGACGCCTGAAACGCATCCACGTCAGCATCCAGGTACCCCACTGTATTTATTCACCCGACTGGCGGCGGCGCGCACACAAGGAGCAGGACGTGCTCCTTGGGCGAGCTCCTTGAGGCAACGATGAGGGAGCACAATTCCAATATCCATCCACTGCTTGTCCTTATAGTGTGCTCACGGTCCTTACGTTTGTGCTTACACTTGCCCAGCCGGTTTCTTCGCAAGTGGTCGCCCCATATCCTAGTGCTGCTCCTGTTTCGGTCCCATTTACTGCTTCCTCATTACATGTCTGCATTACATGTCTGCTATTCCTGTCTTCTGGGGACACCGTCTTCCCCCTGTTTCTTTGCCGTCGTCTGGGGTAGCTGCTCGTAATGTTCATAACCTTCTCCTTTGCCAGCCCAGTCAGTTACACCCCCCCCAATCACCTGCGCCGCCTCCCTCACTCACTTCACTTCTGACAGTATCATTTGCTCTTCTGAATTGTCGGTCCCTGCGCACCAAGACTCATCTAGTGCACGACCTTCTGTCCTAGCATTCCCTTGATGCACTCTTTCTCACGGAAACCTGGCTCCACGAGGGAGAGGACGGCCTGCTTCATCAATGCCGATGCCTTCCCCCCTGGTTACACTGCCTTCCATACCCCCCGGTTGCATCGGGCAGGGGGGGTGTGGCGGTCATTCACCGGACGTCTCTCCCTTTCTCTCTTATCTCATCCCTCCATCTTATCCTGAATCTCTCTTGTTTCACTCGTCGTCCTCCACCCCTATATATTTCCTCCTGCTTTATGCTCCTCCATCCTTGCGCCCCGATCTCTGGGACTTCCTCCTTCTTTCTCTCTCAGAAACATCTCTCTTGACCTCTCATCTGGTCGTTCTAGGAGACTTCAATGTCCATCCTAGCTCTCAGACAAGATTGCGTGATAAAGTTCTTCTCTCTTTTCAATGATCTTGAGGGAGGAGTGGTTCAGTGGCTGGGACAGGTTACCTCAGGCCAGAAGGCCAGGGCTTCAATTCCCACATGGGGACAAGCAACCTCAGGCTGGAGGGACTGGGGTCTCTAGTCCCATGGCCACTCCTTGTGACCTTGGGCAAGCCACTTAACCCTCCATTGCCTCAGGTACACTTAGATTGTGAGCCCTTCGGAGACAAGGGAATAAAAAGTACCTGTTAGTATACAAGTAAACCACACTGATTCTAAAGAGCGCGGTATAAAAAAGAATTATTTTTTTTTAAATCGTTGTTTCACCCAGCATGTGGACTGTCCTACTCATGCCTCAGGGCATACTCTTGACCTTATCCTCACCCTTGATTCTTCTCCATTTCAGCCTTCTAATGCTCTACCGCTTTCTCTTCCCTGGTCAGACCATAGCTGCGTTTTTTTCTATTTTTCTTTTCCCTCAGCTCAGACATCACATCCTCCAAACCCCAACCCCACCCCCAGATGCTTAAATACCACATTACTCCTACCACCCTACAGATTTTTCCCCCAGCCGATTCCCTCTTTCCTCCTGAGTTTTCCTCCTTTCCTGTGAACCAACAGGTTGATATTTGGTCCTCTACCCTTTCCTCCTCTCTTGACACTGTTGCGCCCCTTCGCCCTATCTCTTCTTGTCCTTCCTCACACCACCCTTGGTATCACCCAGGTCTATATTTGCAACGTTCTTATCTTCATCGTGCAGTACGGTCATGGCACAAACACCCCTCTGATGTCTCTCTTTCTATCTTTCGCCATGCGCAGAAACTCTACCGTTCTATGCTAACTGATGCTAAACAATCATATTACTCAAATCTTATTACCTCATCCTCAAATTCCTCCCAACACCTTTATCCGGTTCTTAGTTTTCTTTCCTCATCTACCACCTCCCCCCCCTCCTCAGTATCCCCCTCTGTTGCCCCCAGTCCAACCGCACTCGCCACTTTCTTTTCGGGAAAAATACAGTTACTCCGTTCTGCATTTGCTTCTTGCCGTCCCCCCCTCTCCCCTCCCCTCGCTCTCTCTACCACACCTCCTGCTTGCTACCCTCCACCCTCACACATTTTTCCTCACACTTGGTCCAGGTTTCGGCCTGTCACCTCTGCCGAACTTGTCAAGACATTCTCAGTCACCCACAAGACTACCTGCCCGCTTGATCCGCTCCCTTCCTCTTGGCTCCTCGACTCTTCACTTGCTCTCATCCCCTACATGCTCACTATACTCAACTCCAGTCTCACCTCTGGCTGCTTCCCCACTAGCTGGAAGCACGCGCTGGTTCGCCCTCTTCTTAAAAAAAGCAAACCTCGACCCCTCTGTTTCTGCAAATTGGCGCCCTGTCTCTAACCTTCCTTTTCTGTCAAAGATCCTCGAAAGTGAAAGGCGGAGCCAGCACGGACCCAGCATGGAGGTGTAAGAGTTGCTCTCCCAGGCCCCAGACACTAAATCCTGTCTTTCCCCGAATACTGCATCCCTCCGAGGGGCAACCTTTTGCCGCGAGAGTGTCGGAAGATGGCTGGGAGCAAACAGACCCATTTGGACTTCACTCCCCCCGCGACTACGGGGTCTAAAAGATCCAAAACAGATCCTCTCTCGCCGCACAAAATGGCACCGCAACAGGAAGCGTCAGAAGGAATGCGGGAGTTATTGAAGGAGGTTAGAGTCATCCGCAGCCGCATAGACTCTAACGGGGAGTCGCTAGTGGAACTCCAATCGGACCTGAAGGAGTTGAGTACACAGCTGCAGTCCCTATCTCTCAGGGTGGACAAGATGGTCCTCAGTGGATGGTCATGATGAACAACTGCAGAGACTTTCCCCTGCTATTCGTAAGCTGCGTTGGCTTGAGGAGAATTTGGAGGACATGAGCAATAGGGCCAGGCGCAACAACATACATATTGTCGGACTAAGGGAGGGTGTGGAAGGTGGCAACACAATTCAATTTCTGGAGAGTTTCATCCCGAAGTTTTTGAACATTGAGTTTGCTCGCCCGCTGGAAATTGAACGGGCGCATCGCATCCCGACCTCCCCCAACTTGAACGGTAAGCGCCCACGGCCATTAATACTGTGTCTGCTGTGACACCAACACGTGCTTCAGATTTTCGCCGCTGCCAAGGCGCGGCAGCCTTTACAACATGAGGGGCAACGTATGTATTTTTACGCTGATTTCTGTAAGCACACGGTCGAGAAAAGGAGGCACTTTCTGGCTCTGCGGCCCAGATTACAACGTTTGCAAGCGCGGTATGGCTTGTTCAGCCCAGCGAGGTTCAAGGTCACCTTGAACAACGCCACCAAGTCGTTTGATGACCCTGGCGCCTTGCAGCATTTTGTCGAGGAGCAAGAGGCTCTGATGATGCAACAAAATTAAGCACCTTCTGGACTGTTGTTGAGGGCGGAGGTTGCTGTGTATGGAGATCTGTCCCGGTGTGCCTGCGTCTGGTGTTTTCATCGCAGCGCGCACGGCACCACAGATGCGGCTAACTAGCTTTCCAGTCCTCACTCCTGTGAATGGTGGTATGGCGTGGGGAAGCATGTCTAGTAAAGACTACCTGTTTGGACTCGTTATCAATGTGGAAGAGCTGCTTGATAGCGCTGCTAAACTTCCTGTCATATGTTTCGGTTTTGTATGGTGGGTGGTGGGGAATAAGTGAAGTGAGGGTAATTAGGGGTCTGGGCTGCCCTATGCTTTAATAGTGGTCCTGCTGTCTGACCCTTTGTGTGTCTGGTTTTATGTTGGGTGGGGGTTGGGGTTGGCTCTCTGGGGATCTCCAGTGATATGGGTAATTGTTTTTTTTTCTTTCACCGAGCTTTTCTGCATTATAACTTTCTGGTGGGATGGTTAAAGGGTTGAGGATTGTCTCTCTAAATGTGAAGGGAATCAAGTCCCCGATAAAACGTAAGAAAATTTTAGTTTACTGTAAACGACAACATGCTGATTTTATTTTTCTGCAGGAAACGCATCTCTCTCCACAAGAGATGGTAAAATTAGAGGATAAATATTACAGATTGGTGGGATCCTCCCCGGTGCTTGATAAGAAAAATGGGGTTGCGACTTTGATGAGGTCCTCCCTGGGTTCTCAGCTTATGAGTACGAGCCAGGATGCATGCGGGAGGTGGGCGTATTCTCAGTTAATGGTGGGTAAAGTACTGCTGTCTCTTCTAAATGTTTATGGACCCAATAGTGACGATCCTGAATTCTTTCGTGCTTTAAGTGGGGTTGTCCAGAAGGATAGTGGGGCCCATGTAATTATGGGGGGAGATTTCAATTTGGTAAGGGACCCTTTGGTCGATAGGAACCCCGAGAGGGTGGAGCGTCCCCTTAGAGCGAGTATAGCGCTCACTGCCCTGATGAATGCGTGTGGCCTGGTAGATATCTGGAGGTTGCTTCACCCGGGAGAGAAAGACTTTTCCTTTTTTTCTCCAATGCATCAATCTTCTTCGCGCATAGATTTTTTCCTGATTTCTAAACCACTGGTATCTGGCAGTTGTGAAGCAAGTATTTTAAGCCGGACGGTCTCAGATCATGCAGCCATAACGCTGAATGTGGAGGTTGCTGAGTTGGAGAGGCCTGATCGGGCTTGGTCTTTCAACAGGGCGTGGCTGGCGGAGCCATCTTTTTAGAAGGAAGTGCGGGCTGCTATAGCCTCCTATTTCGCTAGCAATAAGGTTGGTGACACAGCCAGCTGGGCCTGGTGGGAGGCCTGTAAGGCATCACTTCGGGCTGCGATTACTAGTTATAGTATCAAAGAGTCTAAAAAGCAGAAGGCCCGGTTACAGGCCTTAGATATGCAAATCAGGGCAGGTGAAAGATTGTGGATACAACATAAGGAACCTGGAATTCTGACTAGACTGCAACGGCTAAGGTTTCAATACAATGAAGTGCTTAGCTCCGATGTGGAGCATTTACCATTAAAACAATCGGCTAGGTTTCATGTTGAGCGGAACAAAGCTGGTAAATTGTTGGCGAGTAGGGTAGGGGGCAAGCAAGCTAGGTCAAGAATCGTCTCCATTCTCACTGATAGTCTCGAGCGCTTAACGGATAGTGATCAGATTGTGGGTGAATTTTCTAAATTTTATAGTCAGTTGTACGCCTCGGAGTTGAAGACGGGTGCAACGGATTTTTCCGGTTTTGTTGAGAACTTGACACACCCTATCTTAGGGGAGTCCTTAGCTCAGCAGCTGGGCAAATCCTTTTCCCAAGATGAACTTGTCTCGGCAATTAAGGCTGCTTCATCCAGGAAAGCGGCGGGGCCGGATGGGATCCCCTCTGAATTTTATAAGGTTTTTAGTAACGAGCTGGCCCCTTATTTACTGGTATATTTTGCGGAGCTAGAGAAGGTTCAGGCTCGGACTGGTAATTTTTCTAAGGCTTCTATCACGGTTCTTGAAAAGCCGGGCAAGGATTCCAGCCAAGTGGCAAATTATAGACCCATATCTCTTTTAAATGCTGATTATAAAATCTATGCAAGTATATTAGCGAAGAGACTATCAGCAGTTATTGGGGAGCTGGTCCATCCGGACCAGTGCGGGTTCATCCCTGGGAGATCCACCGTGGACAACGGCCGCCTCCTCTGCAACCTGCTGGAGAAGGCAGCGACGGATAGTAGTCCGTACGTAGCACTTTCCCTTGACGCAGAGAAAGCCTTCGATCGATTAGAATGGCCTTTTCTGTTTTTTGTTCTGAAATGGTTCGGATTGGGAGATGGTTTTGTTAATAAGGTAAAAGTGTTATACGCTAACACATCTGCTCGCATCTGTGCGAATGGCGTACTGTCCTGCTCCTTTTCCCTCCATAGAGGCACTAGGCAAGGTTGTCCACTCTCCCCCCTGCTGTTTAATCTAGCCTTGGAACCATTGGCCATTGCCATACGACAGAATAAGGATCTAAGGGGTGTAGCTGTGGGGGATTTACAAGTAAAGATTTCTGCCTATGCCGATAATATACTTCTGTTTACCCAGCCTTCCGAGATCCGGCATGTATTGGCCTTGATCGAAGGCTACTCCAGTGTTTCTGGCTACAAGATTAATTGGTCCAAATCGGTGGCATTCCGACTAAATTGTTACCCCTCCGCAGTAGAGATGACGCCTTTCCCCTTTAAGTGGGTGACGGATAGTATTAAATATCTGGGAACGTGGTATAACGTATCTGTAGACGCCATGATTCATAAGAATGGTGAGGAGTTATTGCAACTAATACGGCAGAAGTCTTCCGCTTGGTCCCCCCTTCAACTGTCCTGGTGGGGCCGGTTGGAAGTAATTAAAATATCTCTAGCCCCCAAGATTAACTATGTACTCAGCATGATGCCTTTTACGCTGCCCTCTACACTTTATAAGAAACTCGAGAAAAACCTTATACAATTTCTGTGGAAGGGTCGCTCGCCATGGATAGCCACTAAAAAACTAAAGGCCCCCAAGGAGAAGAGGGGGGTTCATTTCCCAGATTTTCAGGGCTATCACCAGGCCTTTCTTTTAAAACAGGGGGCGCAGTGGTTGGCACTTGGGGAGCATGACCCTTGACCTACCTGGATCGAGGTGGAGGCTCGAATGGCCGCTCCTTATCCCCTGATGCATTTGCTAGGATCTATGCATCCAGAGTGGACGCTTGTTGGGCGAGTGATTCGGTCTACGCAGGCTGCTTTTTTAAGCCTGGCTCACTTACTTGCTGCGGACGATCTGCCTTCTTACCAACTTCCGCTATGGTGGAATCCGCAGTTCCGAATCCGTGGCAAAATGTTTGCATGGAAGAAATGGCAAGAGTGTGGCATATGGACGTTAGGCCAGCTGGTAGCGAACGGATGGAAAGATTTTGGCGTGCTTCAAAGGATGTTCTCCCTGCCAGATTCCAGTTTTTTTAAATGGGTGCAGCTTAAGCACTGCGTAGACGCCTCTAATATTAGAGTGACCGCATTGGTTCCGGAAGGGATATTATTGAAGGGGCTGAAAGATAGAACACCGGAGATATTATAGGGAGGGTCCTTGTGGTTGAGAGAGCGGGTCTGCTTTATTGGTTGAGTGTTTGTATGAGGTGTTGAGTTTTGATTGGAGCTCTATATCTAGTGTGTATCTTTAAAGATGGAGGGCGATTTTTAGTTCGCATGCGCGGCGTTTCAATTCAGCCGGGAAAAGAAAGGATAATTACCGGAGAAATGCGGGCAGCGGAAATTGTTTTCGGCCCGAGACCCCACTATGAGGTAGCATTAAGCAGTTCTTGTGGAGGTCTACTGTTCTATGGATGTGTGGGGCATCTTAGGTCAACCATGCAGATGTACTCCTACTACAACTATTGCTACTGACATGATAAAGTGGTATTAGAACCCTCTTAAATAAATAAAATAAATAAATACTAGGCATATGCAGTGCTGCACAGATACATGTAAGGATGGTCCCTGCTTGTCAGAGCTTAAAATCTTGTCAAGACTGGCTACACAACAGCTAAGGACAAGGCCACGACCAGGGAAAAAATGAAGACACATAGGGGACTAAGTGGATCAGAATCCTAAAGCAGCCCCAAAGAGGTGAGTTTTCAGCATGGATTTGAACAGGGGCAGGGATGACTCAGGTAGCTTGTTACAGGCATAAAGAGCAGCAAGGTGAAAGAATCAAAGTCTGGAGTTGGCAGTGGAAGAAAAGGGCATAGACAATAGCAATCCACCAGAAATGCAGAGTTCACAAGGAGGGGTGTAGGTAGAGATGAGTGCTTATTTACACAACAACCCTGCAAGTAAGTCCACCGCTAGGGGGATGCAGATAGGTGCTGTGGCACTGTAGTGTGTGGCAACACCTTCATGACACAATGTGCATGGCAGAGGATGGTGCCTGCCATAGCCAGCAGTGGTCCCTGATTGATTTTGAGGCTGCACTATAAAGGGAGGGCACACACTACCCCACATATGACCCAAAACATACATTAGCCTCTGCTGACAATGGCACCAAGGGTAAGAAAAGGACCTGGGTACGGCCTTGACTGTGCTTCACAGGATGAGGTGCACTTGTCAGGACAGCCATGTCTATTGACACTGTCCAAGGGTCAGCCTTGAGCCTACCATCTTACCTCTGACAGGCAGGGCAACTCCTGGCAAAGCTACAATGTATATGAGGGTGTGGGGGCTGTTTTGCTATGTCAGCATGGCCACTGGCAGTTAGGCAAACGTTATGCATGAAAACCTTTCTTTAAAACAGCAATCAGTTAGCATATAACAGAGGTACATAGAAAGCATGGTGCAAAACATATCTGTCCATCATACCACCCATTCCCCCCTCTCCCAAAATTTCCCCCCACAAAACATTTCCACACACTCACCCCTCCGCCCCCCCCCCCCCAAAAAAAACTCCCACACCCTACCCCCTCAAACCCTATTCCCATTTAACCAGTGTCATGGGCTCACACTCCCACTGTATATCCAGTACAGCACCACTTCCTGTGTGGTCTACTGCCCCCCTCCCCTGGGCACCTCGGCCTGAGTGTTGCTGCTGCAGCAGGGTGTTGGTGAGGGCCCGTAGACTGGGTTGTGTTACACTGCAGGACTGGATGCGGTCTCCTCCCAGAGACTGTTCTCCCTTGCATGATGGATAGCTTTTGGGAGGCAGGTTGAGGTTGTGGGTTTGAGGGCCATCCTCTTTTGGCCTGCCTACTATCATGCCTCTCCCCCACCCTCCACCTGGCACCAATGGCTTACTCACCCATGCAGCCACAACTGGATGGTCCTCCAGATGCATGTGGCCAGCTGTAGATTGGCCCTACAGTGGCCCCTGGGGTACAGCACCTGCTCCCACCTCAGCACCATGCATGCTAGGACCTCTGTCTCCTCCCTGCTGAAATTCTCCTGCCTTCTCTAACTTGCCATTTTGTCTGTAACTCCTGCTCGAGGGAGGGGGGCCCTACTCCGGCAGTGGGCCAATAGGGAGCCCTGCAGTGGACACCTGGGTATCGCAACGTGGGCTTTTCATTACCCAAGTCTGTGGCGTGTTCATGTCATATCACATAGGTATATCGGAAGGCATATTGAGCAATGCGTGGGCTTCTCCCCCTCAACCGTGTATATCCATGATACATGGTTACTCCACTAGGTCCCATATATGTGGGCATTTTGGCGCCCCCCCCCAATGCGCATTGCCCACAAGCCTCCAATATAACATCCATCTTCAAGCCGCATACACAGGCTTCTGCACTGCCAGTCGCAAATTTGCTAACCCTCATATTCGTGGTTTATCCATGTTTAATCTGCCACTCATAATTCATGTTCTTCTTTGAGCGTGTGTTTTCCTGCACATTGTGATGCCTTCACTGTCTTACCATATCTGACCTTATGGTTTTATCTTGCTGCATGTTGAAAATCTCTGTTAAGTTCCATGATTATCCCTCTTTCTCCTCTGTCTTTAGCTTCTCTGCATTTCTGAGCAAGTTTCAGAGTTTCCTCAGTCATCCTTTTGGTCATTTTTGCTTTTTCATCTTTTGCAGAGATTTTTCACTTTCTTCAGCAACTTTGAGTAGAGAGGTAGACAAGGTGCACTCCCCTACCCAAAGTGAAAGCATTTGTTATTAATACTCGGTGGTGAGTTGGATGTTAAAAGGGACAACCATCGGCCAGATTTGAGGGATTTCTCCATCAGTACAGAGAGCAGCGCATTAGGTTCATAATGTGGACTTTCATTGACAATGATGACAGAGCTGAGACTGCTGGAACTTTAAGTGCCATTATAGAGTAAGCATTCTGGTTCTTGCTAAAAGAAGAGCATGCACCCACAGCCACCATGTGACCCAATAAGCAAAGGATGAACAGGGCTGAAGTGAAATCTTCTTTCTTCTTTAATACTGACGTTTGGTCATCCTCTCAACCAGTATGCTGCTGTGGTGCTGCTGGATTCCGTGTGTTGTTCACAATATGCTTCCAACCTTGGCAATTGGTAGTGATATTTCTGACCTTGTCGATGGTCAGTCACTGGTTACATAGGTCTCCCTCAATGTATTTAAGCCACATTTTCTTTGGTGCTACTCACTGAACCCTCCAGTAGACCCTCACCAGAGAGGTTTGTATGGCAGCTGACTGGTGTTCATTCTGCAAATGTGGCCAACCTATTGCAGACGTGGCCAGTGAAATACATCTTGGTTAGACATTAAGAAAGGTTAGGGCAGAGTGTCGATCCTCAGGAAGAAACACTTTGCTTTGTTGGGTCTGAAGTTGCACTCCTATAAAGTGAAGATTCCAAGAAGGAACCAGGGCAGATTTTTCAAAATAAATGCCAAACTCCAATTTGTTTAGGATGCTTATAGTGACCTGAAAGGATTACTTTACATCTTCTTGAGAATGTGCAGAAAGAATATTGTCCAAGTAGGGGAAAACTACAAGGCATGCCACTCTCAAATGTGCTATGACTGGAATTAAACATTTTGGGCCCGATATTGCAAAACATTTATATGGTTTACAGAGCTGTAAACTGTGTAAATGCCCCTAAGCAGGATATTCAGCGGCACTAACACGGTTAGTGCTACTGAATATCCCTGAGTAATGCCGCTATACGCCCCAATGCTAAGCGCTTAGTATCGGGGCACGCTGGGAGCGGTACCCAGTTATCCCTCAGCGGCAAAAGTTAGGCGTAGCAAAAGCTGTCTTAACTTTTGCCACCAAAGCTCACCAGGCAGTGGCTGAATATCGCCACTGCCCAGTTAGCTTGCGCGCCATGCAGCTCGTTGGGGCATGCTGCAGCAGACCCAGATATTCAATTCTGGTGGCTGGATATGGCCCTGGATTGAATATTTGAGGTTAAAGTTCAGCGGTGATGGCTATGTGCTTTAGAGGTGCATAACCATCGCAAATCAATATTGGGCCCTTTGTGAATACCTGGAGGCTTTTGAAAGGTTGAAGGGCAGTAGCCTGAACTCCTAGTGCTGGTCTTTTTACGTGAAGTGGAGAAATCTCCAGTGCTTCTGATAAACTGGAATGTGCATATATGCGTCTTTCAAATCCAGGGATTCAAGCCAATTGTCTTTGCGAGGCAAAGGTAATATAATCCTAAGGGAAAACATCCTGAACTCCCTTTTCAGGAAATGATTCAGGTGATTCAGGCCTCTGAGATTGAGAATCAAGCATTGCCCACCTGATCTTTTTGGAATGAGGAAATACTTGGAATAATAACCAAGACCTTGATCCTCTAAAGGAACTACTCTTATGACGTGGCTTAAAGAACAATTTGAATCTTCTGGTCAAGTTGAGGGAGATGGGAATGAGGTTGTTTGAAAAATGACTCTGCTGGATGATACATCAGAAGCAAATGTTGAAAGCTGAGCCTGTAACTGTGGGATATGATGTTCGGTACCCAACGATCTGAACTGATGGCTTGCCAAACTGACAGGAAGTATCGAAGCCACCCCGCTACAGGCAAGGCACCAAAAACCTAGAAGTGGCTTCTGACTAGAAGACAAAGTAGAAGCAACTGCTTTCTATCTCAGATGAAAACATAGCACAATGGCAATGGTTGTCTCTGTGGTGTAGGGTGAGTATATGACTGATAAGCAAATACGATAGTAGGAAACTTGAACAAAATGGGATGGATAGCGGTAATATGAAACTTGAGACTTACATGATGATGCAAATCCAGTCCTGGAGGGCCGCAAACCAGTCAGGTTTTCAGGATATCCCTAATGAATATGCATGAGATCAATTCAAATACAATGAAGGCAGTGCATGCAAATATATACCATGCATATTCATTAGGGATATCCTGAAAACCTGGCAGGACTGTGGCCCTCCAGGACAGGTTTGGAGACTTCCGATGTAGACTGATCCAAAGGTTGAGCTGAAAGCTCCCTTACTATTGAAGAGTTATCGTTCATGTTATCCCTCATCATAGAGGCTGTCACCAAGAGAAGGGGCATCTTCTAGCCTATCATGCAAGTCTTCATGAAGTCCAGAGGCACAGAACCACGCCATCCTATGAGCTCCAATAGTGACCGCTACAGCTTTAGATGCCATATCATATGCATCATGAGTGGAACAAATAAGCTCATATTGACAGTCCTTGATCTCATTCAACAATGAAAAGAAGCTGGAGGTCATATGCTCAGGAAATGCCTTCGTGGCATCTATCAATTGGCCCCTCTTGGTCATTTGCTTGCATAGGGAGCACTCCTGAGGGTTGTGGTTGGGACCAAGACATTTAAGGCACCAATCGTGTTTATCAGTGATCGATAAGACTGCCAAGCTTTCACAGAGGTAGGTCTAGGGTGAAAGAATTCCTCCATTTGAGACACATAATAGTAGGAATCAGGCGATACTGAGGAAGAATCATGGAAGAGGACTGAAGCAAGAAGTAGCCTGCTGCAAAAATTTCTGCATCAGCTGTAAAGGAGGAGTAGCCTAGTGGTTGGGGCAAGGTACTTCAGGCCGGAAGGTTGGGGGTTCAAATCCCACTAGAGGACAGCAACCTTGGGCCGGAAGGACTGGGGTTTCTAGTCCCACAGATGCTCCTTGTAGTCTTGGGCAAGTCACTTAACCCTCCATTGCCCATGTTCCCTGTAAGTATTAGTGTATGTGTCTCATATCCCCGCGTGTTAAATGTATCCCCCAATTGTGTTGTGACCGCTTTGATTGAAGGATAAGGCGGTATACAAAACTGTCTAAATAAATAAAGATAGTGGCAGCATTATCTTGAGGCACAACAGAAAAGTGGCTCTGCAGATTTGGCACATTGTCACCAGAGGACTCTGGTCACTTAGGGGATTGTGCTTCAGAGAGCTTTGTCTGCTGTGACCGAGAATGCTTGGAAGACTTTTTAAAGGAAACCACATCCTTTATTTGTTTAACATGAATGAAAAGCTCTGGCTCTTTAAGACAGTGCTTCAACTTCTGGCTTTTTTTCTTATGCTCCTTCCTCCCCACAGGGACTTAGGGAGTTTGGAGAGAGTGATGAGGCAGAGTCAATTGAAGGGGGTGGGCAGAGTGGAAGCTGGAGTACCTGACCTACCCTGCTGACTCCGGCTCCCTTGTATATAGCCTGGAGGGTTCAAGGCTTTCTGTGCCACTTGGGAAACTCCTGCAAGTACCTAAACAGGGTCCTTTATGAGAAGAGCCACAGTATCAAGGCTTTTTCAAGCCCCCCCCCCCCTTTTTTGTTACACCGCTTTGACCCGGTGAAAAGCGGGATATAAATTCAGTTAAATAAATAAATAAATAAATAAAGCCTGAAAATGGACGGTTGGGGCATTGTCAGCCATAACAGAGTTCAATGCAGTAGGCTTTCTGGTTGTTTTCTCTCTGTATTTATTTATTTGGTGTTTTTCTTAATCATACGGAGCAGAGCTCAAGCATGTGCATCCGGTGAATAGTAAGGAAGGAACACACTGGGGAAGGACCGGCACTATACGAGTGCAGGAGCATCCACACATGCTCAGGACTACCTGCATGGCTCTCCTGAGCTTTTTGGAGGGCTGTATGTTCTGGCTTAGAGCAACATGGGGAATGTCAACCAAGTATGCAGCTTTGTACAGTATCCAGGGAAAGCCAATGACATGATGAGACAGCAATATTCAAATGCAGAAAGGAAGTCACAAAGACTGTGAAAGTTATTTTCCACTTTCTTGAGGAAAAGGTCAAGAAGGGTAAAAAGGAATTGAATTTAGTTCAGACTTTCTCAAAAGTTACATAGAAACATGGATAGAAAAAGACCATATGGCCTATCTAGTCTGTCCTGGAAAAGCGCTGGAGGAAATCACGTACCAGCAGTGACCAAACAGCATACATCCAACTCCTACACACACATCGCAAGGCTGTCACTGACAAGATGAAACAACATCACACAGACACTCTGAAACGTTCATTAAACAAGCCGCATGACCTCTTCAACCTGGTCAAATCTCTTGCCAAAAGAAACCGACTCCGGAGCGCACAGGATCTATTACACCCACAGGAGTATGCCGTCTTTATGCAATCAAAATTATGCAAAACTGACAAGATGGTTATACCGGACCCCCCTGATTCTCAAGTATGCGCAACATATCTATCCGCCTTCACCGCACCATCCAAGAGAACTATCGAAGACACCATCGCTACCATAAATACTTCCACCTCATACTCAAGACCCATGTCCAGCATTCTGGATAAAAGATCTGCGATCCGACCTTGCCCCAATCTTAACCAAAAATGATAGGCCTATCATTGAGCACAGGGTCGTTCCCTTCCACGCTCAAACAGACCTCCGTCAGACCGCTGCTCAAGGACATCAAATTAGATCCTCAAAAGGTCGAGTCCTACAGACCTATTTCTAGTATTCCGACGCTCGCTAAAATCGTTGAAAAATAGTCTACATGCAGCTACAAGATCATGTGGACACCAACGCACCTCTAGATCCATCGCCAACACGGATTCAGAGAATCACACGGAGTAGAAACACTACTCACTACTCTTTTCAACACCATAATATCAGGCATTGACAACTCACGTACAGGCTTCGCACTCATCTTCTTGGATATTGCCGCAGCCTTCGACTCAGTCTGCCATGAGATTCTCCTGATTCGGCTAAGGGAGAAAGGCATCACCGAACAGCTCTGGAGTGGTGCAGGTCTTACCTGTCTGGGAAGATGGCAACACGTACGAGCAAATGGAACCACATCCGAGCCATTCCTACAGAGCCAAGGAGTCCCTCAAGGATCCTCACTGTCTTCACTTATGTTTAACATCTATATCCAAACCCATTTGTAACAATCATTAGATCGTTTAACGTGAGTTGCATGATTTACGCAGACGATGTACTAATGTACCTGCCAATATCCCTGGAATGCCCGGATCTCACCCCCACTAACTAAGTGTTTCAAACGCAGTATCCGAATGGCTCCTCTCCCAAAATCTGCGCATCCAACATAAGAAAACGGAGGTCCTGGTTCATCTCTAGAAACCCTGAGTTTACACCACCTAATTCATTTGGAAGTAGATACGCCAAGCTGCAAGCAAAATCAGCCACACGGTATCTCGGAGTCACATTGGATCAAACCCTCACTATGAAGCAGCACAGAGCAAAAACAGTAAGAGCGATCTACTTCAAGATCAGATCCCTTAGACACATACGCCCCCTACTCGAGCTGAGCGACTTCCGCACCATTTACCAAGCTCTCTTCATCCCCTCATTTTGACTATTCAAACGCCATCCTACAAGGACTCCTCAGGCAACCTTACATCCCTTACAACTCGCAATGAACACATCAGCGCGAATACTCTTCTGAGCACCAAGGAGAGAGCATAACACACCCCACCAGATGCAGCTGCACTGGCTCCCCAATCAACCCAGGATTAGCTACAAGACCTTACTGATGACATACAAGGCCAACAACGGGCTTTCCGCATCCTCAGTATGTGACCCTCATACAACCACCCACACCCAACAGGATAAGAAGAACCACCGCAGCCAACATGCTAGCAATACCAAAAGCCATGACAAGATGCTCCATATCAACTTCAAATAGAGCCTTCAGTCTGAATGCCCCAAGCCTATGGAACTCCCTACCACCACACATCAGAGCGATACCCAACTTGAGCCAGTTCAGGAAGGCCTTAAAACAACTCCTCTTTATTAGATACCTTATAGACTCCCCCGAACCACAGCCACCAGGTATGACCATCTCACAATAACTCCATCCCACATGCATACAGTTACCTATTTCAATGTTTCACACATGTAGATAGTTTCCCCTGTTATCCAAGTTGATTGCTCCTGTTTATTGTAATGACCTGACTCCTGTTTATTGTCGGATACTGTTAGTTTTATGTAAACCGCGCTGATCGCAAATAGTGCGGTATATAAGAAATGTAAATAAATAAATAAATAAATATCAACCACTACAACAGTCCCCTTCTTTCTTTTAGAGATCCTCTGTGTTTGTCCCATGCTTCTTTGAATTCAGATACTGTCCTCATTTCTACCACCTCCACTGGCAGACTATTCCACGGATCCACCACTCTTTCTGTAAAGAAATATTTCCACATATCACTCCTGAATCTATCCCCTTTCACTCTCATCCCATGTCCCCTTGTAGCAGAACTTGTTTTCAATTGAAAGAGGCTCTCCCCCTGTACATTTATGCTATGGAGGTATTTAAACATCTCAATCATATCACCTCTATCCCGCCTTTCCTCTAAGGTGTACATATTAAGATTCTTAAATCTGTCCTCATATGCTTTATATTGAAAACCATTAATCATTTTAGTAGCCACCCTCTGTACTGACTCCAGCCTGTTTATATCCTTTTAAAGGTGCGGTTTTGGGAACTGCACACAATACACCAAATGAGGTCGCACCAAAGACTTATACAGAGGCACTATTACCTCCTTGTTTCTGCTGGCCATTCTCTCTCCCTATGCACCCAAGCATCCTTCTAGCTTTTGCCATTGCCTTTTCTACCTGTTTAGCTACTTTAAGATCATCAGACACAATCACGTCTAGGTCCTGCTCTTCTTTAGCGGACAAAAGTATTGGTTTTGTGTCCTGAGGAAGACAGGTGAAGTAGATATTGCAGAAATGAAGCTATTGGTGCGGTGAATGGATTGAGGACCTTTTACGAGCACCATGAAGCAAATATGTGTCATGTGAAGGTGGATGCACGTCTGGTGGATGGATTCCTTGATGTCAGGAGGATATCTTTCATTCCTTGTGGAAGGCTGAGATGCTGAGAGAGCAACTCTTCAGCAGCCATGCTGTCAGACAGAGCGCAGATTGGGATGCAGGACTGGGACAGAAGGCCTGGGACAGAAGGCCTGCTTCACATCCCAATCATATTGGCTGAGCCTGTGCTAGCTGAAGCACTAGGGGAAACCACAGCTGAAGAGGCCAGAAAGGAGCTACGCGTATCATTGTGCCTCTGTCCATCTGGAGTTTGAAGAGGGTTTTTGGGATTAGGGAGGTAGAAGGGAAGGCATACAGCAGTCCCTGACCACAATGAAGGAGGAAGGCTGAGTCTGGAGGGTACTGAGGAGAGGGAGTTGGAAGAATGGGAAAGCAGCTGTGCAGGTGCAGTGGAGTGCTCCCAAAAGCTCTCCTATTGGATGCTGGGGAGCATTCCCGCACGGGCTCCTTTGGTGCCGACATCACCCATATGTGAAGATTACATTCCTGCTTGTTCCTGGAAATTAAATATAACTATAAAGCTAATCCTAAGTGACAGTGTCTGAATACAAGATGGCCTGTGGGGATGCAGAACTATAAACAAGTTGATGAGGAGCTGAAGACTCATACTGATAGGACAGTGAGCATTCTGTGGGCCCGATATAGCTTTTGGTTTATGGGAAAAAGTGTAATACATCTACAAGATAGCATGAAGCACATGGGATCTTAGCTGGCTGAGTTTTCTGTTTGTGGGGGGCTCTGTAGGATGTTGGTAGGGGCAGAGGAATATGGATTGTCTTTGAGATCCGCGGATTTGTGTTCTCAATGTCGTTGGTCTTAAATTTAAAATATGTTGCCAGTTGAGATTCAAGGAAATCTAAAAGTTTAAGGGAACATCTTAGTTTAATTTTGTTCTGTGGCTTGCTAATTTTGCTGTTCCTGAATTTCTGGACTTTTATAGCCCTGGCATGATCCAGTCAAGCCTAGGCACCATGACCTTGAATTCAGTTACCAGGATATTTTTGTCATTTCATATCTTTCCTCCTCATCATTAACCTGATCATAGCGCTGACCAAATAAATCCAGCATGCAAGAATTTATGCAAATGAGAACCTGTGGTTATACAAAATATATATATGCAAATGAGGCCCCATAATAAGTTTCTGCACATGGCCCTGCATATCCCTTGGGATGCCCCTGGATGTTAAAAACACAGGAACAAATTATTTGGGAAATTGATGAAATCTCTGTCAGTAAAGATTTGTAACTACAAATGACTAAAGTGCAGTGAATTTTGGAGACAAAGGACTGGACTAGATGGCCTCTTGAGGTCCTTCTCAGTTGTATGTCTATATGATTATATAAATCTATAGTTTGTTCTCTTTATCAAAACTCTCTGATGAAATGTTCATAAGTGATTACAATGTTTTAAACAGAGCTGACATAATCGCATAGCATCTATTCTGGCTGCAGGCCAAGAGTATGTTATAAAACATTCTGCATGAACTAACTCACATGCAACATTAGAGAGAACAGCACAGTTCCCAAACAAGGAAAGCGTAGTTACTCACCTGTAACAGGTGATCTCCAGGAACAGCAGGAATTTAGTCTTCACATATGGGTATCGTCAGTACCGACGGAGCCTGCGCGGGAACGCTCCCCAGCGTCCAATAGGAACACTTTTGGGAGCATCCCTCAGCACATGCGCGCTGCCTTCCCGCCTTTCCAACTGTCCCTCTTCAGTTAAGTTTGTAGCTGAGTGAAAGGATAGAGGGAGAGAGGAAAGAGACAAAGAGATAGAGAGACAACTCCTAGGGGAGGTGGGTGGGTTGTGAAGACTAAATTCCTGCTGTTCCGGAGATCACCTGTTACAGGTGAGTAACTATGCTATCTCCAGGAACAAGCAGGAATGTAGTCTTCACATATGGGGACTCCCTAGCTGAAGATGCCAGGGAGATAGCCCCAGGAATGTGCCCCTCCAGAAAGGTAGGCATCCTTCCTCCCATGGATCTCTGGCATTCCACCAGGGATGGTGGGCAGGAGTTGAATTAGGTCTGAAAGAGATTTTGAAGAACAGCTTGGCCAAAGAAGGCATCCCAACGGGAGGCTTTATCCAGGCAGTAGTGGGCTGTGAAGGTGTGTACCGAAGCCCAGGTGGCTGCTCGACAAATGTCATCGATAGACACGGAGTGGAGATTAGCCATGGAAGCTGCCATGGCTCTCACGTTATGAGCTGTGACATGGCCCTGAAGAGGAAGACCCTTACTCTCATAAGCAAAGGATAAGCATTGGGCAATCCATTTAGATAAATTACTTTTGGAGACTGGAAGTCCCAAATGACTAGAGTCAGAAGCTATAAAAAGTTGCAAGGACTTTCTATGTTGCTGTGTCCTCTATAGGTAAAAGGCTAAGGCTCTTTTACAATCCAAAGTATGAAGGTTTCTTTCTGCATTAGAGACGTGAGGCCTCGGAAAAAATACAGGAAGATAAATTGATTCAAATGAAAAGGCGAAACCACCTTTGGCATAAAGTATGGATGAGTTCTAAGAACAACCTTATCATGATGAAACCTAGTATAAGGAGGATCAGCCACTAAAGCTTCCAGTTCACTAATGCGATGTGCAGAGGTGATTGCAATTAGGAAGATGACCTTCCAGGTCAAAAATGTAAAGGCTGTAGTGGCTAAAGGCTCAAAAGATGGCTTCATGAGCTGCCCGAGAACTAGATTTAGATCCCATGCCACCGGTGGTGACTTAATGGGAGGTTTGGTTAACAGAAGACCTCTCATAAATCTGGTTATGATGGATGAGAGGAAATTGGTTGTCCATTCAGAGGCTTATAAGAAGCTGCAATTGCACTAAGATGGACTCTTACCGAATTGGTCTTTAGACCAGAATTCGATAAGTGAAGGAGATACTCTAGTATCGATTCAAAAGGTATGACAAGGGGGTTTAATCCCTTCTTGGAGCACCACATAGTAAAATGTTTCCACTTGAAGGCATAAGATCTTCTTGTGGAAAGTTTTCTAGAAGCCTGAAGGATATCCTTTACCTGTTGGGACAGGTTGAAATCCTGAAGGTCTAAGCCTTCAGCAACCAGGCTGTGAGATGCAGGGACTGGGGACTCGGGTGCCATAGAGTCCTGTCCTCTTGGGAAAGGAGATCTGGAGCATGCCCTAACTCCAGAGGTGCAGCTTGAGAGAGATGTAGAAGCGGGGGATACCACGCTTGGCGTGGCCATCATGGCACTATGAGAATAATGCGACCCCTGTCTCTCTGAAGCTTGAAGAGTGTTTTGGGGATGAGGGGAATAGGTGGGAAGGCATAAAGGAAGTCCTGACCCCAGTGAAGGAGGAAGGCATCCCTTGCCTGACAATTGTGAGCCAGAATCCTGGAACAGAACCAGGGAAGTTTGGCATTCAGTGGACTTGCAAAGAGGTCTATGTCTGGAGTGCCCCAGAGATGAAATATCTTTGCCACCTGGTCTAGGTGGAGAGACCACTCGTGAGGCAGCAGTACTCGACTGAGTTTGTCTGCCCAAAGGTTTTGAATACCTGGAAGATATACCACTAGAAGGTGAATTTGATACTCTCTGGCAAGGGCCCACAGTCGTAAAGCTTCGTTGCATAACGACAGAGAGCCTGTTCCGCCCTGCTTGTTCACATAGAACATGGCTACTTGATTGTCCGTCTGAACTAGGACTGTCTTGTAGCTGAGCTGGGCGTGGAATACTCGAAGAGCTAAATAGATTGCTCTTAATTCCAGGAGGTTTATGTGTAGACCAGCCTCCTGTGGAGTCTAGGTGCCCTGGGTAGAGAGATGATTCAGGTGTGCTCCCCAACCCACCTGTGATGCATCTGTTGTTAGGGTGGCCTGAAAAAGGGGTTGATGGAAAGGAGACCCCACTGTCAGATTTTCTAGTGTTTGCCACCATTGGAGGGACAAAATTAGTTGTTGAAAGTTTACTATTTTGTCTGATAAATGTCCTGTGGCCTGTGTCCACTGTGTGAATAGGGTCCACTGAGCTGCTCGCATGTGGAGGTGAGCATATGGGACTACATGAACTGTGGATGCCATATGTCCCAGCAACTGTAGTAGCTCTCGAGCAGTTAGGGAGGATTTCCCTGCTGCTTGAGAAGCTAGTTGAATTATGCGAAGACACCGGGCCTGTGGAAGGAAAGCCTTTGCCTGTCTGGTATCTAGACAGGCCCCTATGAATTCCAGGCATTGGGAAGGAACAAGTTGGGATTCTGGGAAGTTTATTACCAACCCCAAGTATTGGAGGATTCGCATTGTGCGAGACAGTGCAGTGCTGGCCTCTGCAACTGTAGGGGCTTGAATGAGCCAGTCATCTATGTAAGGGAAGACGAATATCCCCCCGGGTTTGTAGAAATGCAGCTACTACTGCCATGCATTTCGTGAATACCTTTGGAGATGAAGCCAGACCAAAGGGAAGAACCCGGTACTGGAAATGTTTTCCCTTGAAAAGGAATCGTAAGAATTTCCTGTGATGTGGATGGATCAGAATGTGAGTGTATGCATTCTTTAAGTCTAGAGAGCAAAGCCAATCCTGGCTTTGAAAGTATGGCAGAAGAGTTCCAAGAGAAATCATTTTGAACTTCTCTCGGAACAGGTATTTGTTCAATTCTCTGAGGTCTAGAATGGGTCTATGTCCTCCAGTTTTCTTTGGAATAAGAAAATAGGGGGAGTAGAACCCTGCACCCTGTTGAAGAATGGGTACCTCTTCTATTGCACCTTGGGCAAGAAGTGTTGAGACCTCGTGATCTAGCAGATTGTCCGCAGAGGTTGGAGAATTGAATTGCCTTAGAATTGTAGGAGGGGGCATGCTGTGATAATGGAGCTTGTACCCCTCCCCTACAATGGAGAGCGTCCAATCTTCTGCTGTTATCTGATGCCATCTGTTGGCAAAGTGGCATAACCTGCCTGGGATATTGGGGGGTTGGGGACCCCTCAGAGGCAGGAAAGCTAAGCTCTCTAGGAAGGAGTCAAAGCCCTTGAGGGGGCTGAACCTGTGGAGCTGGTTGGGCTCTCGGGCCTTTTGGCTTCTTTTGCTGTCTAGTTTGTCCCTTTTGGGCAAACTGACCCTGAGTTTGACTCTGCTGGGTATAGGAAGGATAAAATTTCCTCTTTTTGCTAAAAGAGGGTTTTTTATAAAGCTTCTTTTTGGCTGGAGTGGCTGTAGATTTTGACAATCTATCTAGAGTGGTATTGTCAGCATCTAACTCGTTAGTCTTCTCCTACCAGTTCTTGCCAAAGAG
The DNA here is from genome assembly GCA_033557465.1 of Ichthyophis bannanicus. Lineage (NCBI taxonomy): Eukaryota > Metazoa > Chordata > Amphibia > Gymnophiona > Ichthyophiidae > Ichthyophis > Ichthyophis bannanicus. Next base: position 226,860,723 of record CM066031.1, read on the forward strand.
ATTCTCTCCCGTGCAAGGAATGTTGCCTAACTTGTCCTTTCCCAAGTCTCCAAGTCTGATGCCTGAAGCCAGGCAATCCGTCGTGCCCCAATGGCAATAGCAGAGGTTCTGCTGATGCATTCAAAGCAGTCAAAGGCTGCACGATTCACAAACTTGGAGACATCTTGAGCATGCTTAACTAGAGCAAGAAAGTCTTGTCTCTTTTCAACTGGGAGGTGGGCTCATAAGCTCCAAGTCTCCTGTAACTTCTTTGAGGAACATGCCCATATATAGTATATATGAACTAATCTAGCTGAAAGCATGGAAGCCTGAAACGTTCGGCGCCCAAAAGCGTCCAGAGTCCTGCATTCATGACCTGGGGGATTGGATGCATGCCTCTTTGCACTCTTCATCCTACGCATGGCTGACTCCACCACCATTGAATGGTGTGGCAGCTGAGTCTTTTGAAATCCAGGACATGGCGGAACTCGATACATAGTATCAAGCCTCCTAGAATGAGGAGATGTAGTCAGAGGTGTCTCCCACATTCTGAGCATCAAGTTATGCAGAATTTCATGGATGGGCAGAGTGGCTGCCTCCTTTGGAGCTTTAGGATATTGGAGAATTTCCAATGCCTTTGTTCTGGGTTCCTGTTCAGGAGCTACCTTGATTGAAAGGCCTTTGGCCACCTCACGAATAAAAGCCTGAAAAGACATGTCCTCTGGAGGAGACATTCTGTGTTGGGGAGAAGAGGGATCTTCCAGGAGAAACCCTCTGGTACCAGCAGAATTGTCAGTCTTCAGAATCGGAGGATTCGAAGTATTCCTGACCACGATGCTCATGCAAAGCACGGTCCCGGTATCGATCAAAGTCAGTACCAAGTTGATCCAGTACCGATCTGTCGATTCCAGCCAAAGATGGCATGGGAAGAACTCCCACCAGGGCTGGTACCGGTGTCTGTACCAGTGTAGGTACCGGCATCGGTATCGATGTCAGTACCGGTGCCCATTGAACCATAGGTGTCAATGGTACTGCAGCTGTGAGAAGAGCTGCAATGCTGCGTTCGATAGCGAAGAACCTCTGGTCTATCGACGCTGCCGATGCCTGGGTGTCGGTACCAGTGAAAATGGCCCGGACCCCTGAGCATGGCACCAGTAGTTCCTGCAAGGTTGAGGTCTCGAGAACATCCTGGAGCCCCATTGATGCTTTGGAAGCCGAAGCCTCCCGCCAGGGCTGTTTTGCCGGTGTGGTTCCCTCAAGGGCAATGCCAATGGCCTCTTGATGCTTAACAGGAGAGCTACCCTTTTAGGACCGGCTTTTTTGCTTAGTTACCTGAGATCCATGGGAGGAAGAGGAGGCTCTTGAAGATGTCGATGCAATGGATTTGGCATCCGAAGAAAAGAGAGTACCGAGCTTTGCAGCCCAGTTCTGTCTTCCTCTCTTAGTCATCCCCATACAGATGGAGAATGTTCAGGCCCTAAACATTTAAGACACCAATCATGGGTGTCAGTGATGGAAATGGTACTGCCACACTTAGTACATTTTTTAAAACCACTAGTTGGTTTTTCCATGTTTCAGGAATATGAGGCCTAATGCCCAAAATGGCGCCTAGCACTGAAAAAGAAAAGTTTCTGAAGAGAAACAGTTCAAAGTATAAAATTTTTAAAAAAAAGAAAAGAAAAGAACCGGCGGTACCGGTAGGCGTCGTGCGGAGGCAAACGCGACCACAAGAAAACAATTTTAAAGACGGAATTTTCTGCGGTGACAGGGTATGGGTCAAGTCAGCTCTGCGGAAAATGAAGAACTGAAGAGGGACAGTTGGAAAGGCGGGAAGGCAGCGCGCATGTGCTGAGGAATGCTCCCAAAAGCATTCCTATTGGACGTTGGGGAACGTTCCCGCGCAGGCTCTGTCGGTACTGACGATACCCACATGTGAAGACTACATTCCTGCTTGTTCCTGGAGATCCATGACATTTCCAATGAACAAAATCAGACTGCATTTAAAGAAAATGAAATGAAGTATGCAAAAGAAAATGTTCTGATTGTTCTCAAAGGTAAGCCAATCCCAACATGAACATACACCAGAAATGAATTGTCAATAATGTCATAGGAAAGAACAAGAACATTTCTTAATATTCTTGGGCTTAGTGCCTGTACGATAGCATCAAGTCAGTTTCACTTACCAGGAACAGCAACCTTGAAAGACATTTTCTGGTCCCCTGCCTCACAGGTGTACACTCCAGCATCTTTCTTCTCCAGCTTTTCTACCACCAGCCTGCGGGATCTGCCCTCAGACTTCACTTTCAGCCTGTTGCTAGAGGTGATCTGCTTCCCATCCTTGTACCATTTCACTTCGGTCTTGGCCTGGGACACCTCGCAGCTCAGGGTGATGCTCTCTGTGAGGGAGGCCTTCACCTCCTTCTCCACCTTCTCCTGGTTTGCAAATATGGGTTCTGGCTCTGGTGAAAAATAGTTTCCAAAACTATTAAATCCCCTTATTTTACAAGGCTTTAAAACACAGAAATTTACACAGGCAAATGCCAGCATTTCACAATGTACATGTTAAGTACCAGCTCAGACATGTGCAGCTCAGACATTCTGCAATCTTAATTAATTAGAGGGAACTCTTATTGTGACCTCATTTCAATTTGGAGAGGCAGATAAATGTTGTGGGATTAAGGGAGATAGCCTCCTTAATCCCTCCTGAAAAGAAAAGGTCAAAGGAGCACTTTTTTAATACCTATTCTTGTCCAGGAGCAGGTGTAAATCCGGATGTGGACTATTTTCAGCTAACACATGCATTCTCTATATGAAATGGGGGATACATGTATAGATTTTTGTTCCACCCAGGCCATACCACCAATACACCTCATGCAATTTCAACATGGTATAGACATCCATGTGTAAACTGGACCCTTTCTAAAATGGCCATTTACCCATTTACTGCAGACGATGTGTTGATATTCACACCAATCAATGTCACTCTCCCAAATTATACAGGACTAGTAGAATGCTTCAATGCAATAGCTGACTGGCTCCTCACTCAAAATATGTGAATAAATTTCAAGAAGACCGAAGCTCTCATCATCACGAAAAACAAAGAATTTTCACCACCGGCTACCCTAAAAGTACAGGATGCAGAGCTCCCTATCAAGTCCACCATAAAATACCTAGGCGTAACTCTGGATCATCGACTGGACTTCAAAGAACATATAAACCGCACTGCAAAAATCATCTACTTCAAGATTAGAACCCTCCAACACCTGAAAAACATGCTAGACCTTAACAACTTCCGAACTATATTCCAAACTATAGTCCTGCCCCACTTTGACTATGCAAACATAATACTCCATGGCCTCCCAAATAACACCCTAAATACACTACAGCTAGCCATGAATGCTGCCGCCCGTGTCCTGTATGGAGCTTCAAGGAGGGACCACTCAACCCCCATCCTAAGGGAACTACACTGGCTCCCTATAAACTGTAGGATTGCATATAAAGTCCTCATCACCACCTTTAAAGCTATTAATAAAATAGCCCCTCCCTCAATCTTAACACTCATCAAGCACACCCCCAATATTAGATCAAGGAGATCAGCAGCGTGCAATACCCTATCCATACCGACAGAATCCATAAGATGTACTCGTACAACTACAGAAAGAGCATTCGCATACTACGCCCCCAGATGCTGGAACAACCTTCCACCAGCAGTCAGATTAATCACTGACCTCAAGGAATTTAGAAAAGCCCTAAAGCATCACCTTTTCCTCCTACACTTCTAGAAGCACCACGATCCCTCACCAACTCTCCAACACAACCCAATCCCACAACATATGCAGTAACGTTCTGTATCACGCTGCACACAATGTAAATAATAACCTGTTACTGTATATAGTTTATACCTCTATGTACAAAGTTTCCCCAATGTTACTTCCTGGTTATTTGCCCTGTTATTTGTAAACTCATTACAGCTTGTTGCTTATGTGAGTACCTTCGTTCACTGTAAACCGCACTGACGACAAATAGCGCGGTATAAAAGAACTGTAAATAAATAAATAAATAAATGCAATTTACAAGTGTATGTGCAGGATTATATACATGTAAATTATAAAAAAGCCTTAAAGGACCTTCATAATGTTTAAAAATATATGGATAGTGGACCTGTACCTTCATCGGCCACCAGTGAACATTGTGATAGAGCTGAAGCTAGTGAAGCAATGAACTTAGGAAAAAACGCTGTTTTTCATAAAGCAACTGACTTGCAGAGGGTGCAATTACCTAGCAGGACAGCTAGAGGGGGCAGGCACGAGCCTGCAGATGCTGAGCTGACACACCCAGGTACTGATGAAGCAGAAGCTAATCAGGTGCACCTGAGGAGAGGGTCAGAAAACTCAAGGGAAAAAGGGCTTTATAAGCAGAGCTCTGCAGGAAGGAAGCAGAGAGAGCCACGGCAAGAGAGAGAGAGCCACGGCAAGAGAGAGAGCCACGGCAAGAGAAAGAGCCATGCCTAGAGAGAGGCCTACGCATAGAGAGAAGCTCTGAGAAAGGATCTGGACAGGAACCCAAGGATACTGGGAAGAAAGGACCTGATAGAGGAACCTCCTTTACTGCAAGGCAGAGGAGCTTGGAATCCTTACGTGGCAAAGCTAAGCTCCAGGGAAGACAAGCCCAGCCCAGAGAAGTCCAAGAAACAGTCTTCAGAGAAGACGGTATCAGAAGGAGGGTGCCTGGTAGGGGGAATACCAGTGGCACAGACTTCAAGGAGCCAAGGTACAGTGATACTTTATTTCTCACAAAGAAGCCAGGTCCTAGAAAGACTTATAACTCAGATATCAATACTGAGGGGAAAGAAAGCTGGCAGAAGTTTTGGAAACCACTACAAAGAGGCATAGGAACAAGACATATCACTTGTTTGCAAAACCCAGAATTGCCAGGCTGGAAACTAGGGAAGAGAACTTCTGAACTGCAAACTATTTCAGCCAGGGAAAGCTCAGGTGTAGAAGAAAGCACGGCTGAGCTGGAACCCATGCAGATTGAGCTTGGGGAACCAGAGCCGTTGATGCCTGAAAAACAAATGGACTGTTCAATGTGTATTGCTGAAAGCCTAGAGTCTCTCCCAGAGCTGTAATTACCAGAACATGCTTTAACAATATCTTTTGTCTGTGTCGAGCTAAAGAAGAGCTTGTTTGTTTGTTTAACTACAGTGTTGAAAACCCTGTATATTTTTACAAGGAACTGTGAAGCTCTCATAACAGTTTTCTTGCTCTGTAATTACTTTGGCCTAAACCTGAAAATAAGGTAAATTCTGCTTTTTGGTTTCTTAGTGAACCTTAGTGCTAAAGGGGAATAAAAAGCCTTTTGTTTGACCCTACACAAGGCCTACACAACTCATTTCTTTAAGAAGAAGGACTACAAGGACCATGATCCCTCTGGTCCAAAAAGGTTTCCTACTTCTACAAAATAATTAAAATGTCCACCTTGTCCCTTCAACAAGCTACCAGCAGGGGGCGTGGTGACAACATGTAAGTCCATTTGAACATTGGCCTTTTATGCTTTATTATGATTTTTGTTATTACAGTATTCTCTGCTCAGAAAGGGTTGTTATCATAACAGTGAAATATAAGTTGTTTTAAAATAAAATAAAAAGCCATTAAAAATAGAGGACACAAAAAGGGGAAAAATGCTCTAGTGCAACTGCAAGCTAATTAAACAAGATTCACTAAGAAAAACCTAATCAAAAACTTATCTTTTTTGTCGGAGCAGGCCAAAGGAGGGATGGTATGGAAACCCGTCCCACACCAGACGGCAAGCTTTTTTTTTTCTTTTTTCAATTGTGGTTCCCCACCATCAAAACTTGTTCGCCACTCAGTTTATCAGTATAACATTTCTTCCATTAATTCCTTTCTTGCTGTAATTACAGACGTTGCTCCTAAAAGAACAATTCTGCACGACGTGCACGTTTCAGGCTAACGCCCTGTTTCAAGTGCTCGTACTCCATTAAACAAACAGGCAACAACATCAAAAAACGCCGTCACTGCGGCTAAGGTTAAACATTTATCATAATGATCTTCATCGACATCTCCTCAGCCTTCGACACAGTGGACCACAACACGCTCCTGGAAAGACTAAAGAACACTGGTATACACGGTATCACATTGAAATGGTTCCACTCATACCTAACCGAAAGACAGCTACAGGTCAAGGTGGGACACAACACCTCCCGACCCATAAATGTCCGTCAAGGAGTACCTCAAGGATCCGCACTTTCAGCTCTCCTATTTAACATCTACATCCAACCGATATGCAACATCATGAAAGAGAACAACATTCAATACACAATATATGCAGACGACCATCATGATATACACCCCGATATCAATCGACAACCCGGATTTCTCCAAGATAACAGACTGCCTTACCCAAATGACGAGCTGGTGTCAAAACAACAACCTCGCAATAAACTACAACAAGACTGAAGCTTTAATAATCACTCGGAACCAAAGCTTCATACACCCGCCAAACATCAAGATACAAAACACTACTATACCAATAAGATCAGAAGTGAGATACCTTGGAGTTACTCTGGACAATAATCTAAACCTCAAGCCACACATAGACAAAACAATACAAAAAGTCTACTACAAGATGCGAATCATCAGGAGACTGAAACCACTCCTTGCCCCAGAACACTTTCGTACCGTCCTTCAAGCACTGATAACCCCAATACTGGACTTCTGCAATCCGATATACTTGGGACTACCGAAACAAGCCCTCAAACCACTCCAGCTAGCACAAACACTGCAGCACGAATAATATCCGGTACTGCAAAGACAGGACCACATCACACCTACCTTAAAGGACTTACACTGGCTCCCAATCGGTGCACGCATCAGATACAAAACTATCATAAACCTATTTAAGATAAATCAGCACACATCAGCCAACAGCCTACACACCCTCATTCAACCAGACAACAGCACTCGTCCTAGAAGAAAACAAACACGCAACCGAGTCAGCACCCCAGGTGAATTCAAACACACACGCAAGGACACAACAGACAGAGCACTCTCCATGGCTGCTCCAACAATATGGAACAAACTACCAGACGACTTGAGGGCAACTACAGACCTCAAAGACTTTAGAAAACAGCTAAAAACCATGCTGTTCATAGAACACTATGGACACATCACATAACCTAAGAGAATATATAACAGCACATACTACCGTCTGTATAGAAAATGTTTTGCAGCACCACTGTATATAGCCCACACTGTACATAGCTCAAACCATTCTAGCACACAATACACCACACATTGTACATAGCTCACCCCAATCTAGCACACGATACAACACACACTCAACTAAATTGCACCCTCACTGCATGATTAACACACTCACTTTACTCGATTGTTTGCTGTGATACCACCTTGATTAATAAGATAAGGCGGTTTAAAATACTGTTAAATAAATAAATAAAATAAAATTTAATAGGGCTGACTAGTAACATTATAGCATTTAAAGAGGAAACAACCAATAGGGACAGGGCCAACCCCAATCGCCATTGGTCCTTTATACCAAGACTGCAAATGATGTCATAGCACGCTCTGCCACTCAATCTCACGATTAAGGCCTTTAGGTTCAACAGTATCCAACTGAAATATCCATCTTTGCTCCAACCATTGTAACTTTTTCATCCGATCAGCACCCCGGGGGTCCAAAGGAACATGATCAATAACGGACCACTCAAGGTCCTCAAAAGCATGATTATGGGCAATGCAATGAGCTACCATCGGGGCTGTGTCTACCCATTGACGTAATCTCGAAGCATGCTCAGAAAGCCTAATTTTAACCGGACAAATCGTCCGTCCAATGTAGAGCAAAGAACAAGGACATCGCAGGAAATAAACGACATATACAGACAGGCAAGTAGTATCCCACTTACGTTTATAAGTTTTTAAAGTCTGTGGATGGTGCCATTCCAGCCATGAGATAGTGGTTGCACAATAAGTACATGTGTTACACGGACAATGTCCATTAACCGCTGATGGTGGTTGCACACGATTTATTTATTTTATTTATTTAGCGTACATTTGTATCCCGCTGCTTCCAGTGATCAGCAGCGGTTGCTATACATGGTAAGGTTGGCTGTACGGGCCAGTAATTATGGATATATACATTGCGATTAACGAGGGGGGGGTAGTGCACAGCAAAGATAGGGTTACAGATTTACAGTTGATTGATGTTAAGACTTCACACAGGGTACTTATATACATATTTACACATGACTGACTTTAGGACCTCACACAGGATCAATATACATATTTACACATGCCTGAGTGCATTTCACGAGGTTAAATTATAATAATAAGAATAAGTTTTGGATTATCTAGTAAAGAACATATAACTCCCATTTTGAAAGAGCTTCATTGGCTACCCATAGCATCTCGTATTAAATATAAAACAATAATATATATTTTTAAGATCAAACAACACTGTTCTGCAGAAAGCCTGACTTCTCTCATTCAGTCAGATATCAGCAACAGATCAAGAAGAAGGGAGTCTTCCAACAGAGTCAGCACCTCAAATGATGTTAGAAAAACACGTAAGGTCACCTCAGAGCGGGCATTCTCTTTTGCGGCACCTACCATCTGGAACTCTCTACCTTATGATTTAAGAGCAGCTCAAGACCTCAATGACTTTAGGAAACAACTGAAAACGGTCTTGTTTATTGAATACTACGGTCATGTAAACAATTAATTAATTTTTTGGAAAAATCAGTCATATATGTTGTATAATAGCTCACATTATAGTATAGCTCACCATGTAGATAGCGCAACTTATTCCAAGACACTATGTCATATTTTTATCAAACTATGTACCTATTATCACTGATTGTTTTCACTTTTGCGTTTTGTGTTTTTCGTATGTTAAACAGCTTTGATTACATGATAAGGCGGTATAGAAATCCAATTAAATAAATAAATAAAAATAAATAAATAAATTGTAATGTGATTGGAAAAGGTGCGTCTTAAGCTTTTTTCTGAAGTCTTTCAGATCACAGTTTGCACACAGATCACTTGGTAACCGGTTCCAGAGTGCTGGGGCTATAAATGAGAAAGCCCTGTTACTGGTACAAGCATTAACCTTTCTGATGCACTTCGAGAGACAGAGGGTATTGAGGTTTGCTGTTCTTCTACTTCTGTTGTTGGGTAGATTGGATATTAAGCTGTTGAGATGTGAGGGCGCTACATTATGGATGAGTTTGAAGGTAGTGACTAACATTTTGTATTGAATGCGTGCCGTGATGGGGAGCCAGTGTAGCTCAATTAGGACAGGTGTAATGTGGTCAGAGAGTCCTTTTTGCATAATGATTCTGGCAGCAACATTTTGTGCCATTTGCAGAATATTTATAGTTTTTCTTGGCAGGCCTTGCAGTATGGCATTGCAATAGTCTAGGTGTGGAATGATGAGGGCTTGAGCGACAGATCTGAAGTCGGCATGATCGAGGATGCTACGTAGGGGCAATCAATCAATCGATCAATCTCTAGTGACGTCTTCACTAACCAATCCCCCAAATTACGGCCTCTGGAAAAGGCAACACGTAGTGGCTTCTTAAAACAATCAACCAGCTGTAATATCGGCCAACGAACATGTAAAAGTCATAAGATCTCAGAGCTACGTTCAGTATATGGGAGAACCCCTGTAATTGAAGTATCTTGTTGCGATCCATCATTCATATATTGGGGATCCAACAGCCACTCCCGATGTATATAGGAGGCACGCCGAAATGCTTTTTGAATAACAGCAAGGGGATATCCTCTACTAAGTAGACGCTGGTGTAAGTCAAGCGCCTGTCGCTTAAATTCATCAGTAGTATGGCACAATCTACGTAACCTAAGGAACTGCCCAAAAGGTAAACCTTTCCGTAGAGGGCCCGGATGAAAACTGCGAAAGTGAAGCAGACTATTGCGTTGAACCGGCTTTCAAAATAGCATGGTATGTAGTTGATCCTCATGGATATCAATCCGTAAGTCAAGAAACTCAATAGTCGTGAAACTAATGCGTTCCGTAAATTGAATATTTGTGCGTAATGAATTGAGCCAGTCAATGAATTGTCGAAGAGATACTAAATCCGAAGTCCAGATGAAAAAAATATCATCTAGTGCAACTGCAAGGCAAACGCTAACTTCCTCCACCCAATAACATGATCCTTGTTGGGTTGAGGGCCTAACTGGCCTGCTTTGGAATATTTCACACACAAAAGGGCATGTTTACTAAAGCACGCACCAGTACTGCACATTTGGGTCATGAAGCTTGCACGGATGCCTGTGCAAACTTCAGGGTGCATGTGTGGCCATTCCCCTGCTTTTGGCACCTTGCAAACATGTAGCACCACAGATTCTTGATCAATGTAAAGGTTGTGAAAGAGAACTAACAGGTGTTCTGGTATATCAATGCTTCTTAATGTGACCTGGAGTTTCTCATGGTTTACTCTGTATATTAGTTCCACCTTTTCTTGATCTTCTCAGTATCATTCAACATGGATCCTTGAGCATCTTGTAGCAATCCAATTGGGGGCTGGAGTTTTCTCTTTAATTCTTGTAGCTTTAGGAAAGCCAATCTTGTTCTTCCTCTAATAGTTTCTGATTCTAGTTCCTTGCATGCGTTATTGTAATACTTCTCCTTGTCTCATCTTGCTGCACGTTGGAAATCTCTGTTCTGTGTTCTGATGATTGCTTCTCTTTCTCCTCTGGCTTTTGCTTCTCTGCCTTTCTGGGCAGTTTCTTTGGTCATCCATTTTGGTTGTTTTAGCTTTTTCATTTTTTGTAGAGATTTCTCATTTTCTTCAAGCACAACTTTCTTTATGTCATCCCATAACTCTTCTGGTGCTCTGTCATTTGTATCCAAAGCAGCAAATCAATTTTTCAGGCAGTCTTTAAATTCCGGTGGTATAGTCTCAAAATCATATTTTGCTACATTCAAGAGCGGCTTGCTCTTTTTCAGCTTAAGCTTGAGTTTGCAAACTAGTAGTTAGTGATTTGTACCACAGTTGGCTCCAGGTTTTGTCTTTGTTGATGTTATAGAGCTTTTCCATCATTGACTTCCATAGATGTAGTCAATTTGATTTTTGTATAATCCATTGGGTGACGTTCATGTGTACAGTCGTCCCTTGTGTTCCTGGAAGAAGGTGTTTGAGATGAATAGATCGTTGATCTTGTAGAATTCCATCAGTCTTTCTCCAGCTTCATTTCTGTTGCCAAGGAGAAATTTTACTTACCGATAATTTCCTTTCCTGGAATCCTGCTAGACTAGTCCAGACTAGTGGATTGCATCCCCCTGCCAGCAGATGGCGAGACAGAGAAAAATTCCAAAAACTTTGTGACATCACTCTTGATATAAAAACTCATTCCTCCAAGGGAAGCTTCAGTATAACCATAACAAGCAGCAGGAGTTCAAACCGCCAAGGAAGCACAAAACCAGACCAAAAATGAGTTCATAAATAAATAACTCTTATAACAAACTATATTGAACAATGTGAAATAGGACCCGCAGGCCAAGGAAGTATGTACATGTCACCGATATATCAAGAGAGTCTTAGCTAGGCAACCGACTAAACAGTTTAGAGGGGCGGGTGCTGGACTGGTCTAGAAGGATTCCAGGAAAGGAAATTATTGGTAAGTAAAATTTCTCCTTCCAAATACAATCTGCTAGACCAGTGCAGACTAGTGGGGAGTACCATAGCTAAAGCAGTCCAGGGTAGGAAGAAAGAGCAGTAGCCAAGTCTGCTGCTCCAAAACAAGCTGTTTCTGGAGCTTGGACATCCAAGTGATAGTGACGTGCAAAAGTAGAGAGGGAAGACCAAGTGGCCACCCTATAAATACCTAGCAGAGCTAGCAATGAGCATTCAGCCCAGGAGGTAGCTTGGACCAGCGTAGAATGTGCCTGAAGACCTACAGGCACAGGTTTGTACAATAAAATATAAGCTGACTCAATTGTCTGCTAGAACCAGCATGCAATGGTCACTTTGGAAGTGGCCACTCCTTTTCATGGACCAGAAGCCAGGAGAAAAAGGTGATCGGAGAGACAAAACATATTAGAGAGTTTGAGGTAATGGCATAAGCCCTATAAACATTCAAATGTTGAAGGACTCTATTGCCATTCGAAGTCTGCTCCTTAAAAAAGGAAGAAAGCACAACCAATTGGTTGACATGAAAATCCAAAAGGACCTTAGGCAGAAAAGAGGGCACTGTTCGAATTGTAACCCCATCCAGGAAAAAGACAGAAGTGTCCCAGCAAGAAAATGCCTGGAGCTCTAAAAGACAGTGTGCCAAAGTGACTGCTATAAGAAAAACAGTTTTGAGAGTCAAATCTTTGAGAGATGCCCTACAGAGAGGCTCAAATGGGGCACGGCTGAGCGCACAAAGCACTAAGGACAGATCCCAAGAAGGGACGATTGGACAAATGGGGGGCCTCAAGGAGCGAACGCCCCACAGAAGTGGGAAACGTCCACATGAGAAGCAAGAGACCACCCATGGAGAGGTCCTCAAAAACATGTTAAGGCCACAATATGCATCTTTAAATTAAGGGCAAGACCCTTATCAAATCCATCATGAAGGAATGAAAGAATGTCTGGAATATCAACTCGCCAAGGGGGAGAATGATCTCTTAGAACACCAAGAAGAAAAAAACGACTCCTGATTCAAGCATAGGCACGTTAGGTAGAAGACCATCGAGGCTGTAGTAGAGTGGCCACTACTTGCGGCTAGTAACCTTTGCGATGCAAGTGACACTGCTCAATAGCCAAGCCATAAGCAAGTAAGGAGCGGGGTCATCCATGAGATCTGGCCCCTGAAACAGCAGACCTCTCCAGACACAGAGGGGTAGGGCTGCCTCCTGCAGGAGGTGGATGAGATTGGCATATCATGGATGCCGAGACCAATCCGGGGCCACCAGCACTACCTGTCCGGAGTGTGACTCTAGCCTATAGAGTACATGGCCAATTAGTGGCCAAGGAGGAAAGATGTAAAGAAGCTGGCTTGAGGGCCAGGTCTGAACAAGAGCATCTAGGCTGTGAGAGTTTGATTCATTTCGACGACTAAAAAAGATTGACATCTTGGCATTGGAAGAGGTGGCCATTAGGTCTAAAGTCGAAGGACCTTACCGATGCACAATGTTTGCAAATGCCCACGGAGCTAGCTCCCACTCACTGGGGTCCAGGATAAGACGGCTCAGGAAATCCACTTGAATGTTCTTCATTCCCACAATGTGCCGCACAGAAAGAGCCAGGAGGTTGGATTCCACCCAGGGAAATAGAAGACTCATTTCCAGGACTACTTCGGGACCTTTGGTGCCACCCTGTCTGTTGAAATAAGTCACAGTGGTGAAATTGTTGGAAAGTACTCGGACTGCTCAACCCTGGAGATGGGATTGAAAGAAGAGCAGAGCCAGATGAACAGCCTAGGTTTCAAGGCGATTGATGGTCCAAGAGGCCTCTTGAATGGACCAAGAACCCTGCACTGCCTATCCCTGGAAGTGTGTCCCCAACCTGAAAGGCTGGCATCTGTGATGACCACCACCCAACCCAGAATTTCCAAGGGAATATACTTCAACAAGTGATGAGGCCAGAGCTTCCAGCAAAAACTGCAGCAAACCACTGAAGAAAGGGGTAGATGAATCTGATAGTCCTTGGTGGATGGGGATAAGCAAGACAGGAGAGAGTACTGAAGTGGACACGTGAGCACAGGCCAAGAAGACTACATTGAGAGCAGAAACCATGGTGCTGAGGAGCTGTAGGTAATCCCAGGCAGTGGGAGCTGCCAGGTGCTGGAAGGCATGGACCTGAACACAGAGTTTCTTGCATCTGTCATAAGAGAGGAAGACGTGATCCACTCTCATGTCGAAGCGGGCAACAAGGAATTCTGGAGACTGAAGTGGGCACAGATTGCTTTTGGCATAATTGACCACCCAGCCGAGATGGTCCAGAAAGGAGAGGACCTGAGAGACTGCAGGAGTAGCCTCCTCGAAACTTGTTACTCTGATCAGCCCATTGTCTAGATAAGGATGAACCCAAATACCTTGGTGCCACCACAAGGAAGCTGCAACTACTACCATCACCTTGGAGAAAGTGCGAGGAGCTGTGGCAAGAGCAAAGGGCAGGACATGAAACTGATAATGTTGACCGAGGACCGCGAAACGTAAATACTGATGATGATCTTGGCAGATTGGAATGTGAAAATACGCTTCTGCCATGTCTAGGGACATGAGAAATTTGCCTGGCTGAACAGCTTGAATGACTGTCCTGAGGGTTTCTATCTGGAACCACGGCACCTGAAGACAGCGATTGACTCCTTTGAGGTCCAAGATAGGATGGAAGGAGCTGTCCTTCTTGGGAATGACAAAGTAAATGGAACACTGACCAAAGTATCTTTCTGAAGGAGGAACTGGGCATACCACATTGAGCTGAAGAAGGCGGTGGAGAGTCAGGTGTACAGCTGCTGCCTTGGCCGTGGAACCACATGGAGGGATGAGGAAGACATTTGGCATGCGCTCAGTGAAGTTGAGAGCATAATCCTGTGCTACTACCTCGAGTACCCACCAATCCAATGTTATCTAGGTCCATTCGCAGGAAAAATACTGTAAGCATCTGCCCACAGCAGGCACCCTGGAATGGACCTGGAAACCGTCAATGGGACGATTTGGCAGAACCGGAAAACATAGAAACACAGAAACATAGAAATATGATGACAGAAAAAGACCACATGGCCTATCTAGTCTGTCCTTCCATATCAACAACTACAACAGTCCCCTTTTTACCCCTAGAGATCCTCTATGTTTGTCCCATACCTCTTTGAATTCAGTTACTGTCCTCATCTCTACCACCTCCACTGGGAGACTATTCCACGGATCCACTATTCTTTCCATAAAGAAATATTTCCGCATATCACTCCTGAATCTATCTCCCTTCACCCTCATCCCATGTCCCCTCATAGCAGAACTTGCTTTCAATTGAAAGAGGCTCTCTCCCTGAACATTTATGCCACGGAGGTATTGGACGAGGAGAAATTGTCCCAGTTATTTATTTATTTATTTATTTATTTATTTAACAGTTTTTATATACCGTCTTTCTACTAGTCAAGACGGTTTACATGAAACATTGGTACAGTGTATTACAACTGTTTACAAGGAACAATTAACAATATAGGCTAATAGGGTTACAAGTGAACTGTATAATAAATTAAAAGTAACAAGAACAAGTTAATAATGTAATGGAGAGAGGTAAAGGAAAGCTAACTGGTTAGGATAACTATTTACATTGGCTAAATTTGAGAACTTGGTTGCATATAGTTTTGGGTAGAAATAAAGGAGTAGGGTAGAGGTAGATTACGAAAAGAAGAGTTAGGGTGGGGAGGAAAAATGTTCTATAAAGAGGTATGTTTTTAGTTTTTTGCGAAATTCAGTGTGGCTCTCACAGTTGCGTAGTTCGGGGGGGAGGGTGTTCCATAAAGATGGGGCGTAAAGGGAGAAGGTTCTATTACTTGTAGCTTGTTTGCAGTGCCTATTGATTGTAGGAATGGATAGCAAGTTTTTGGTGGAGGTACGGTGTGTTCTTGTGTTACTGGGGAAAGCGAGGAGTGAGGTGAGGCATGGTGCTGATTCGTTTAAGATTATTTTGTGGATTAGGGTGAGGACCTTAAATTTAACTCTGTGATGTATAGGTAGCCAGTGAAGGTCGTGTAGGACAGGTGTGATATGAGCTCGTCTGGGTTTGTTGGATATGAGCCTTGCTACCGTATTCTGGGCTATTTGGAGTGGTTGGATTGTATTTTTAGGGAGACCATGGTAAATTAGATTGCAATAGTCAAGAGAAGGAGTTGTGAGGGACTGGCAAACAGTGCGAAAGGAATCTGGGTTTAAGAGAGGTTTAAGATTACGGAGTGTGCGTAGTTTTGCATATATTGTGTTAGTGGATCTTTTTATGTGTTCAGTAAAGGAGAGGTTCTGGTCAAGGATAATTCCAAGATATTTTACTTGATTTTTTATAACAAGTGGGAGGTTGGCAATGGTGAGAGTTGGGGGAGGCGAGTATGTGGGGTTAGAGAATACTTGAAGTACCTCAGTTTTTGCTTGGTTGATTATAAGATTATGTTGAGAAAGCCAGTGTTTGAGGGAAATTAGACATTCATTGATTTTAGAGAAGTCGGGGTTGGAGAGGTTAAAAGGGGTGAAGCACATCATGTCATCAGCATATATTTGGTACTTTATGTCATGGTCTTGAAATATTTTGCAAGCAGGTTGAAGGAAGATGTTGAAAAGTAAGGCAGATAGGCTAGATCCTTGAGGTACACCCTGTTTTAGCGTAAATGGGAGGGAGGTGTCATTTCCTAGACGTACCTGTTGAGTTGTGACAGTTGTGACAGTTACCCCAAAAGGATTGAGGCTTAGAACCAGCCCTATTCGAAGAAGAACCAGATTTGCCAGACCGATAGTGAAGAACATCTCTAAAGCAGACTCTATAAGATGAGGACACAGACAACGACGTGACAGGATGATGAAAATTGGAAGTGAGCTTATCCTCCGGCAAAATTTGAGGCTTGACTTCCCCCAAATCCTTCACAAATTTTTCCAAATCCTCACCAAAAAAAGATGGCTTAGCAAGATGGGACTTAGAAGCAGCATCCACATCCCAATGACAGAGCCACAGCACACACTGAGCCACTGTCACAACAGCCACAGACCGAACAGATAAGCGCAGTAGATCATAAAAGGCATCTGCAAGAAAGACAGTGGCTGACTCTAAACCAGACCATCTGGAAGTGACTGAAGCCACTGGAGCAGAGTGCATGCAGCGAGACCTCTGCAAACAGAAGCCTACAATGCCAAGGTTGATGATGAGAAAGTGTTTTTTAAGAGGGCCTCCACCTTGCAATCCATCTGATCATGGAGGGCAGTATTGCTCTCCACAGGAATGGTTTGCATTTAGTGGCTGCAGTGACCAGGGCATCTACTTTAAGGAAACACAACCATTTGTCAAGATCATCCGAAGACCAAACGTAAACACGCCCCAAGTGAAGAGCAGAGCGCAGAGACACATCTGGAGAATCCCACTCTAAGGAGACCATCTGTTGTAGTTCCAGGGGAAAGGGAAAAGCCTTAGAAGATTTCTTGATGCCCACAATGATGGGGTATGCCTGAGGATTAGAGGAAACTGAAGGCTGTTGCACTTGTGAGTCCAAAAGGTGCAGAGCCTCTGTATTTTGAGCAAAGAGAGCAGGAAGCTCTTCCTTATGGAATAACTAGATAGCCTAACTGTCTTCTCGAGGTTCCTGGTCATCTTCCAATGGCGAGAGCTCTCCTTCTTTCCAGCCAGACTCAGAAGTGATAACATGTTCATCTCAAGGACTATCACCGTCTTCCCCTGCAGAGTGCCAGTCCCCTGGAGGAGAGGAAGTATCCTTGGCCAAATCTAAAGAAGCTCAAGGCAAACTTCAGTGGGTACGCTTTCTAGACAGAGGATCAGCAGCGGATGGAGTAGCCGAAGTCCTCAAGCGCCACATATCCCAGGCCTGATGGAATAGCTGCATATATTGGAGATCAGAGCCATCAGCTGAAGTCTGCATAGGCTGAATAGAGAGTTGTATAGGGTGAGCAGGCTGCTCAGACAACAAAACCAAAGGAAGGGCATCTTAAGATCTAGTATCACTCTGAGGGAACCCAGAGGGAGCTAAAGCAAGAGACCTGGAAGGGCTACCAGAACCAGGACCTGCAGACATAGAAGGATCCCCTTGGTCAAAACAACAGGAGGAACATAAACTATCTGTCAAAGTCTTACATTTCTTCCCACAGCCCAAGCAGCGCTGTAGGGAAGAAGGCATTTTCACAACAGGATAAAAGAAAAAGTCGCAGGAAGAGCCAGGGAGCCAAAATCAACAGACTCTGAAGAAAGAATGGCAGCCGCGGCACAAAAATTCTGGCAGGAAACAGCAAAACAGCAGATGCTGACTGACCATATGAAGAGAAACAGGAAAAAGGCAACTGCCTAAAATGGAGCACACTGAAAAAAGAAGGGAGGCGCATGCGGTCAGAAGAACAAGATACCACTGAAAAACAGAGTGGGGTGCTGCTTTAAAAGAGAACTGGGAAAGAAATAAAACACTCACTGCTCTTGAAGTAGGAAAAAAACAAATGAAGAAGGAAGGGTCTGAAGAAGAAAAAACTCCTCAACAACTTCCTCAGCAACCGAGTCCTTGAATAAAGTGTTTTTTGTTTTCTTAAAAACAAACTTTAAGGAATTAGAAAAATAACAAAAGGTGACTGCTAGCTTAGCTGATAGAAATCTTGACTAGGAGCAGCTCTGGAAAGTGAAGAAAACTGTCAGTAAAGAAGAGGCACTACAGTCTGCACAACTGCCAAAGGTAGCTACACTGACACCAAATCTCTTCTCAGAGAACACCAGGAGCTAGGAGAAGTCCACCATCTGCAGAGATAGAAATATTGAAGCTCCTCTTGGGGGATGGGTTTTTATACCAAGGGTGATGCCACAAAGCTTCAGGAATTTTCCTCTGTCTCACCATCTGCTGGCAGGGGGATGCAACCAACTAGTCTGGACTAGTCTAGTAGGATGTATTTGGAAGTCCATATTTTTCAACCACTTTGTCTTCTTTGTTGCCAACTATTGCTTTCCAGTACCCACAACTATCAGGATATCCTGTTGGCATTTTCTTTCAGTTTTAGCTTGTACTTGTTCATAGAACTTATCCACTTCCTCTCCTGCAGCTGTTGTTGGGGCATATACCTGAATAATAGTTGTGTTGATGGGCATTCCTCAAGATAAATAGGAATTAAGTGTTCACTCATTGCACTGTATTTCATTACAGTTCTTGCAAGTTTCTTCTTAATTATAAATGAAACACCATTTCTTCTTTGTCTTTCATTTCCAGTATAGTATACCATGTGATCATCAGATGCAAAGTGCCCAGTGCCAGTCCATTTCAGTTCGCCGACACCCAACAGATCAAGTTGTACATGTTCCATTTCATTGTTGACCACTTCCAACTTCCCTTGGTTCATGTTTCATACGTTCCATGTCCCAACATGTAAGACATCTCTTCAGCTTCTGACTCTCATTTCATGTACAGCTACATCAGCAGTCAAGCGTACACCTTCTATGCATACAAACCTTTCTGCTCGCACAAATTGATTATACTCGCCTTAATTCATAGGTATATGTGTGCACAAATGATTTTCATGCACAACTATTTTTTAGGCACTCAAATGAACCAAGTATAGGCTGACAATTGCAACCCCCTACAATCCACTGTGAAGGCAATTTTATTACAGGGTGCCATGGTACCTACTTGGTATCTACTAGCCTTTGACAAACACTACCTTATGTGGCAGAGTTCACGACTTAACTTAAGACATGGACACTTACACCAGCACTAGAACTGAAGTAAATGCCCGCACCTAAAATGTTCTTGTACACTTGCAAATTATAGTATTTTATGATCTCCACACATATGCTCTACACATGCTCTGCCCAAACTCTGCTCATCTGCACGCCCACTGGCAAAGTATGCATAATCATGTGAACTTGTATACTTTTATGCTTGTCAGTATTTTATAAAAGGCCACATATGCACATAAATAACTAAAATGTCACCAAGATAAGGGTGTAGTCCACTGCGTAAGTGCATGCCCCTTATAAAATTACTCCCTATATGCATGAAGAAACTTCCTATGCCCTTGAATATATTCTTATACATATAGGGGGTCATTCTGTCCCACGAATAGCGGGGATGGATGTCCCGTTTGGACCTCCATCCCTGCTATTCGCTCCCCTGCCAGCCCCAGTAAAAGCCTCCCCATATGAACAGCGCGTTTGAACAGGGAGGCCTAGATGGGGGCGGGAGGGGGCATTCTGGAGGCATAGCGAGAGCAGGGCATGGGCGAGCTGCGACCCCGTATGTAAAGGGCCGATTCAGAGGTCAGCCCTGTACGTCTGGGGCTGTGAAATTAGATGGGGGACTTATTCAACCGCAGAGGTAGAATAAGTCCCCCTGTATGTTGGGGGATGATGTTGCTGGGCCTGCTGCGGGGAAAGGAGGATTTCAGCAACGGCTGGCATTTGCAGCTCCTGAATGGAGCCGTGGTGCCATGGCAATGGAACGCCATGGCACTGCAGCTCCATTCAGGAGCCTGGCTAAGGTAGCCGGGCATGTTGATGGGCGTGCAGGCCAAACGGTGATTCTGATCCCGCGGGAACGTCTAGCCCCCATGAGATCAGAATTGGGTCTACCTCTGGACATTCCGCTTCTGATCGGCCACACAGGGGGCTGGACGGCCTAATTGGAAAAGTGCCTCAATGTATTTCTCAACCCTCTCCTGAAAGCATACCTAGCCAGTTGGGTTTTCAGGGTTGCCACTATGTAGCTGTATATATGCATTTGCATATATTGGAGACCCGTGAAGGCACATTTTACAGATGACATCCAAATGCAATCTGGGATGTCCAAGCCAGAATGTGATTGTGGAGAGTTCTGGGGATGATGGAGTGCCGACTTCTCTACACTGTCTGGATGTTTCACAGCCAAAACAAGCACATTCCCAATGCCTAGTTATGCCTCGAGAAGGACAGGTTTGGGGATCCCTGATATTTCTGCATTCAGAGGGAATGTCTAAGTCTATTGCACTGCCCCAGATATGCCTCTGCCATGCTCCCTGACTACTTGGATATCCCCACACTGGAGATCTCCTTAAAAGTGGAGGAGTAGCCTAGTAGTTAGAGCACTGGCTTAGAGGCCAAGGTTCAATTCCCACTAGCACTCCTTGTGGCCTTGGGCAAGTCACTTAACTCTCCACTGTCTCAGAAAAATCCAAGTTATCAATGTCTCTGTTTAATGTACATTAACGATTTTAAGTTACAATGTAAACCGCTTTGATTGAAATGACAAAGCGGTATAAAAGACCTGTTAAATAAATAAATTTATAAAATGGCTCCAGGGATGTCTGCATGATTTGGACATCCACATACACATTTTCAGATATCCAAATTGCAACTAATGTTTTTAAAGTGATTCCCATATTATACAACTCTAACTCCTGCACCTTCATTGTGGCAACCCTGAAAACCGACTGACTAGGTGTGCCTCTAGGACAGGGTTGAGGAGCACTGATTTAGACAACGACTACCAATAACGCCAGAACAAAAGGAGGGTAATCTTTTAAGGTACCTCCATGGATAAAACTGTATTTTTGTACAGAAACAGCCTGTTATGGAACTGCTCATCCTATATGGAGTTAATTTTATAAAGTCATTTTAGTGCATATGTAGCAACATACCCACCCAAAATTGCATTTATAAAATACAGTCAGGCATAATAGTACAAACATCATGGCACAACATGTATACTGTACTTAGCCAGTAGGCATTTGCCAGAGGTATAGTCTGGATGGAGTATGGGTGAAGTTCACAAGTTCATGCATTGATTATAAACCTTGGCTTACCATCTGCCTGGCAGCTGTTCCAGTACTGCAGAGGCTTGAACCAATGGTTGGGAACACCTGAGAATCCTCTGTGTGCCCTCCATTGGCACATGTGATTCCTCTCTCCCCCCCTCCCCCCATAGCATCATCATCCAGGGATGGGACCAGGGACTTTAAAAAGGAGGACAACCAGGTGGGAGAAGAAAGAGCCTCAGTTTATCATCTGCCTGGCAGCTCTTCCAGTACCACTGAGGCTTGAACTGAGGGCTGGGAACACCTGAGAAGCCTTTGTGTGCCCTCCATCGGCAGTCATGACTCTCCACATCGCCCCCCCCCCCCCACAGCATCATCATTCGGGGACAGGACCAGGGAATTTAAAAAGAAAGAAAACCAGACTGGACCCTGCCTGGTGGGCCCTTGCTTAAAAGAGCCCTTAGGTGAGGCCCTAAATGTAGAAGGATACTGATATCAATATTATGTTAAGGTATATTGTGCAAAAGGAATGTTGTTGTAAGGTAAAGCACAGTTACTTACCTGTAACAGGTGATCTCTGGGAACAGCAGGAATAAGTCTTCACATATGGGTATTTCGGTACCGACGGAGTCTGCGCGGGAACGCTTCCCAGCGTCCAATCAGAACGCTTTTCGAAGCATCCCAACACGCCTGCATGCTGCCTTCCCAACTGCCTCTCCTCAGTTAAGTTTTAAAGCTGAGGCAAAGAGAGAGAGAGAGAGGAAGGAAGGGAAAGATAGAGATAGAGAAATGCAACTCCTAGGGGAGGTGGGTGGGTTGTGAAGACTTATTCCTGCTGTTCCCAGAGATCACCTGTTACAGGTAAGTAACTGTGCTATCTCCAGGAACAAGCAGGAATGAGTCTTCACATATGGGGACTCCCAAGCTGAGATGCCCAGAGGGAGTCGTAGCATGTTGCGAATCTAGAAAGAGCCATGCTACTCCTCAGAACCTCAGGCATCCTGGGGATGGAGTTGAATACAGAAAAGGTGCTGTGGAACAGCTGGACTAGAACAGGACTTCTATAGAGGAAGACCCTGTATAGAGGGCATTTAGTAGTAAAATATTGTAATATGGGCCTCCCTTGTTGGCATTGCAAAAGTCTACTGAGGTTCATATGGATCTGTTAGAAGAGCCAGTTAAAAACCTCAAGGGGTACCTCACTGAGAAGTAGAGGTAATAAAAGTAGAAAAAACAAGTGGAGGTCAGAACCCTTCAGGGTGAGAAATAGCCCCAGGGGAAAACTGGGGTAGTATAAAGAGGTAGGGCTTCAGCAGAAGACGCAGAAGGTACTATTAGACAAAGCTTAAGCTGTTTTGGTCCAAGAACAGTACAATCCTAGGACCAAAAGGAAAAAGAGTCTGACCCATCTGGACCGGTAATGGAATTAGTCCATGTAGGAGAGAAAGGGTATGGAGACCCCTGTATCTGATAAGAAAGTAAGGACAGACTTAGGAAGCGCTAAGCTTTAGATTAACTGAAGTTCCGCAATGTCTTTCCTAAATGGGGTCAATTAGGAAAGAAAAAGGTACATGGAGAGCTTCAGAGGTACCTAACCGTGAAAGGTTATGGTAAGGAAAAAGTTTGTTAATTACCACAGGAAGTGGTTATATGTGTAGAACTCTAAGTATGCTGGCACAGCATTGATAGGGGTAGTGCCCATCTGTCAGGATCATATAGGAATGTATGGATATCTGAATCTAAACAGACAGATAGATAAGTATGTGGATACATATCTACCTAAAAGATATATCTCACTAGATATATATATATGTATGTAGATATATGTATATATATATTCTTAAATATATACACATATAGGGGTATGTTTACTAAACCTTCTTAACATGCGCGCTGTGCAATTATCGCGCGCTAAGGTACCTTAGCGCGCGATAATGACGCTTTACGGGGCACAAATGTGCCTTAGCATGCGCTAACGCGCGCAGCGGCGCAAACTAGCGCTGAAGGCGGGGAAAGGCTCCCGGAGGGCGGAGAAAGGCTCCCCAGGGGCGGAGAGAAGGGGTCAATGGGTGGAGAGTGGGAGGGGAGAGGCTCCCCTCACACTAACGATGTGAAATCCGAGGCCAAAACTAACGCAAGTAAAAACCTCGCGTTAGAGCTGATTTAAAGGGAAAAGAAACCATTTCTGTCAGCAATGTACAGCAAAACCAGGGAAACCTACAAAAAAGTGATAAAAGTGTGATACATGTGCACGGAACAAAAGTACAAATAAACATTGAAAAGGACCCCAACAAAATATACAAAAAACATAACCAAGCTGGGCAATAGTGATAGTAATGGGAAACATCAAAAAACACTCCCAAGAAAGCCCCCAAAAAAAGATATGAATTTTGGAAGGGTCTACGCTCTGTCCCCATACAAGGTGAATGATCCCACAGTGAAATAGCACTGAAAAGGGTTTCCCTCTCCATTGGACAGGTTTCCTATGGCATGCACATGTTCCACAACAGCAGGGCGGGCATGTCGGAATGGGCAACTGGACAGATGCTGGGAAAGGGGATACAGAGGGCTGCAGGCGGCACATGCTGTGGTGCAGCTGGGGCACAATGTGGACTAGGCAGATTCCTAGGTCGCACTTAGGAATGCTGAAACTGTACAGCAGCCAGACAGCAACTGATGAGGGCCCAACATGGGCACAAGAGTGTTTATCACAGTGTCACAGGGGATAGTACCCAGCAGGTACCTCCAAGGGCACAGAACATTGGCAGGCGGTGTTGGGGGGAAGCGTGGACATCTATGCAGGCACCCCTACCCCAGAACACGCACCATAGGCAGCCGCCTACCTGCACACTGGATGGCTTGAGACTGCACACCACCAGCACCACCAGCAGAAGGGCATGTCAGCATGGTGGCAGAGGGGTACTGGTGGTGGAGGGGGGCAGTGGCAGCTGCCCAGAGCAGACCATGGCCTAGCCCTGTGTAGGTGGGTGCCATGCACTGCAACAGACAGGCCCTGCCGGAAAACAGTCATGGTATCACCAGGGAACGCACTGTCTCTGTGGCAACATGGTGGTGCAGTGCACACAACCAGTGTGTTTGGAGGCAGAAGGTCACAGGTTCAAGTCCCAGCTATGGTGCCTGCCAACCCAGTCCCCATATTTTACCCACTACTACAACATGCTAATACAGACAGAACCTTTATTGCAGATGATGTAAACATGCCCAAAACACCTACATTTTACCCTACAGAGCAAAGACACCATAAACAGGCGCATTATCTAGAGCAGAGTCTCCCAAATGCAGTCCTGGAGGGCCAAACACCATTCAGGTTCCATGCTGCCTCTAATAAAGATTCCTGTGCTGCATATCTATGCACCACCCCCATGGTATGCAGATGTATCTCATGCATATTCATGAGGGACAGCATGAAAACCCGAACAGTGTTTGGCACACCAGGACTGGAGTTGGGAACCTGTGCCGTAAAGCAGCAGCCAACAGGGGCAGACACACACACACCCACAGGCTCCATTAGCCAATGCCTCCTGGAGAAGCAGGACATTGAGCCCTGCGTGCATCTCCCAATACTAGCACTTGCATACCTTAGCAATGCCACCCTACACCTGGGAATACGGTACACAGCTATCAAAGGTTTGCTATGATTACTGGCAGATAGCAATTCCTACGTTAAGCACAGTTTGCTGATTGAGCTCCATCATAGCAACCTTTCTGATGTCTGTGGAGTGTGCTTCAGGTCTGGTCTCTGACAGTGTTTACCACCCTGGGGAGTGACCCCTAACAGTATTGCGTACCATATCCATGCCTGCACTGTGCCCAGGACTGGTGTGGTGGCCAGGGCTGCTAAACACCTCTATAGTAGCACAATGCTGGCATAGGTGTGGGAGTGTGTGTCTGTCTATCCAGTGTGTGGTGGCTGCAAACACCCTCCACAGCCCACACTGCCAGCACTGTTGCCAGTATTGGCCTGCCAATGTGCATAATGAGGAGCAAGGTACCATGGGTATAGCCCGGACAGGGTGGCCTGGCCAGGATGCATCTGCACAGGGCATAGGGCACTGGCTGGGACATTGTAGTGCCCGGCCACCACCTGCACAAACAGGGTGGCCACAGCATGTTCTGCTGGGAGATCACTCTCACCCTGACTGAGCAGTGACCACGGCATGGCTAGGCTCCCCCATAGTGCTATATAGTATTTCTCTCATGTGATATTTATGGGTTCCCTTTTGGGGCCCAGTCACTGACTTATCTACTTGGTGTGTATGCTGACATCCCAGTTCTGGGTGCACGCATTTCCACCAGGAACATGCACTATGGACTAGCTAGCAGACTGTCTGCAGCTGGTATGTGTCTTGATGGAATGCCTTGCAGGGTGCAGCGGCTGAAGGCTTCCTGCAGGAGAATATCAGATAGTGGTGGGGTGCAGCTTAGCATATCCAGGCCTAATGTCTGTCTGCTATTGCGTTATGGATGTGTACAGAGCTGCATTGACTGCCCTGTAGGGTGTCTGTTCCCCAGCAGGACTGGGGTTGATGGTCCCCTCTACTGCCACCATTGCAGGGAGGTAGAATGTGGATCTGTTGGTGGGAGACCCTGTTTACCACCCTCAGCCCTGGAGGAGGAGGAGGGTGGTGGTACATAATCCTCCTAGGGGTCCATAGGGGCTAAACCTGACTGAGACATACAGATATATCCAAGGTGTGTCTGCAGAAACTACCTATCTCACACATTAGCACTGCTGGGGACCTGGTGCTGGGCGCCCCAACTCACCCTCAGGGTGAGTGCAGTACCTGCACAATGTGATGGTGTGTAGCTACTCTGTGCCAGTACCACACACGGTCAGTTCCCCCTACCAGGCTGAGGTGCTGTGGGGGTGCATACCCCATCTTGTGATCATCTGTAGACTGCTGATTTGCATGTGCAGTGCATCATGGGTATGGGTGGGTTAACCCTATCCTGGTGACCACAGCAGACTGTTTGTGTGGTGACGTGCAGTCCTTCTGCAGCCAGCCAGGGGTTTGCTAGCAGCTATGGAGCTGTAGCCCACTGGTTACTTCACTACTTGTGGAGCCAGAGGTCATGGGTTCAAACCCACAGTAGGGGTTATTTGATAGGGCTATCCAAAGCATTGTCTTTTTTTAATGTATATTAGTGCTGCCAGCAAAACACCCTCAGGGTACTGTAACCATAAGGTGCCTCAGAAGGCGCCCTATAAGGCGCCTTATAGGGCACCCTATAAAGCGCCTTCTGAGGCACCTTATGGTTACAGTCCGTATAAGGTGCCTTATAAGGTGTCCTATGGAGCGCCTTATAGGGTGCCCTATAGGGACATTATAGGGTGCTGTGGCGGACAGTGCACTTTATAATGTGCCCTATGGGGTGCCTTATAGGGTGCCTTATGCGGCACCTTAGGTTACGGCACGTGAGGGTGTGTTTGCTGGCAGCAATAAATAAAATACCTCAGGAAACAATACTTACATGTCAAAGCTGATGCCTCAGCCAGCCTTATGCATTAGGCACACTGGGGGATCGAACTCATGACCCCTGTATCATCAGTCAGTGTATTAACCATTGTGCTACACTTCTGTTTCTATGTTTGGATGTCTGTGCGCCTACTTAAGATTACTGCGCGATAACGCGCTTAGCGGCGCTTTGCCCGATAATGTGCGCAGCAGTGCGCGTTATCGCGCGCTAATCCCGTTTTGCTACTTTAAACTGAAATGCCCACTCCTTATATGGCATCCTGCACACTAACACTGGGCGCACATTAAGAAGGTTTAGTAAACATACCCCCATAGGGTATATATGGATATATATATATAGAGAGAGAGAGATATGGGCAGAAGATACACAGACAGATATAGATATATATATGTATAGATATATATGTATATGAATATGTAGGCATATAGACACATGTCTCCAGGTATGTGGATGGAGAGATGGCTATAGAACTAAATTCCCCTAGGAATATGGGGAGAGAGAAAGATTCATCTAATAGCAAGAAGGGTGATACCTGCTTGAATGGATGCATAGAGAATCTTTATCTCTGGTTATGACTGACAGGGTCAGAGGAATGGTTTCTCTGACAAGAAGGAATCTAGATTCCTTTCAGAAATCTAGATCTTGAATAACCAGGATGGCCTACATGAAAAATGCAGAGGACAACTTCAGTCTGCAGGCAGCAAATCCAGATCTTTCCAGAACTGCAGTATGGTGATTGGATGGAGGGCGCCAGTGGAATAAGATACCATGGTGACCTGCCTATAAGGGCAAGATGGGTATCAGGCGTCCCTGAGCTGCCACTGAAAGAAAACTATCTCTGGCGAGAGTCCAGAGGAGATATGGACCAAGCCAGGGAATTGGCCATTCTTTAGGTTTTCACCTGATGAAAGGCCTGTGTCTTATATCTCAAAAGAGATTTTAGATGAGATGGTAAGGGTAGGGAATACCTACCAGACATGGGAAACATGACTAGGGGAACCCCTAAACATCCAGGGTCATCTGCTAGGCACAATACTAATGCTCTCTAGCAAGGGCCCATAGTGCAAAGCTACTCTGTAGAGTTGCAGAGAGCATAGTGCAGGCTGGTTAGAAGAAAAAACTGACTGTTTAAAGCCAGTGGGCAACTTAACTATTCTGCCAAGGACAAGGGGCAGAGAATAGAAGTTAACCAACCAGTCTGTGATAATAAGGTTTCGAAACAAGGTTAATAACCTGTTTGGGGTTTAGC
This sequence comes from Ichthyophis bannanicus, assembly GCA_033557465.1. Classification (NCBI taxonomy): domain Eukaryota; kingdom Metazoa; phylum Chordata; class Amphibia; order Gymnophiona; family Ichthyophiidae; genus Ichthyophis; species Ichthyophis bannanicus. The sequence goes on from CM066031.1 coordinate 226,888,906, forward strand.
ACTGAGGCTAGAAGGATTGCTAGTGGAGGGGAAACCCTGGTTGTGTGGTGAACAGAAGCAGTGGCTTAACCACTAGGAATTGCTGCATCTGCAGCAACTACCAGGGCAGCGGAAGAAAATTCCTTTTCTCCTCCTTTCTTAGACTGGGAAAAGAAACAACAGACATGGTAGGACTTCCTATTGTCTGATGAGCTGCCCTAAGACAATAAAGGGGGAGACAACTCTGGAAGGGAGAATCCCCCTGTGGAATAGGTAGAGGACCATAGGGGCTTACCAGTGTAAATAGCCACTCCTACAAACCGAATGTTGTAGTAAGAGGGAGGTAAGACAGAGTTGAAGGAGACCGACTATGCAGGAAGTCTCTGAAAAGTAAGATGATACATGCCAGTACAGGGAAAGAACTGTCTTATTGATAGTTGTTACTTCTATTTTCCCCAAGAGGAAGAGAAACCTGTTAAGTATGGGCATGATCAGCATAGAAACTCTTAGAGTAAAGAAAAGATGTCTCATGAAGAGATATCTAGAAAAGGTTAGGATAAAATTAGTGCAGATACTTCAAGTGAAAAAAAGTAGACTGCCACTGTAACCACCAACCAAGAGGGGGGAATGATGATCTATTTGAAACCCTGAGACTGCTGGGTTTGCTGATCCTGTTGAGGTAGTGGTTTCTTCAGACCAGGGCGAAGTTTCCCCTGTTTGGGAACATCTGTTTGATGGGCAGAAGATGGATAAAACTTTTTCCCCCTAGGGAAAGAAAGTTTGGTAGGACATTTCCTACCAACTGGGAAAGAGGAAGGCGTAGAACAGCCTCTGGAAACAGGAATGTCAGTGGTTAACTGAGCAACTTGGAGTAAAGACTCCTTGTTGAAGAGATTTTCTCCAGTGCAAGGAGTATTTCCCAGTCTTTCTTGTGCCCATTTGTCCAAGTCTGAAGCCTGAAGCCAGGTTTTACGTCGTGTCCCTATAGCTATAGCAGAAGTTCTGCTAACAGACTCAAAGGAGTCTAGGGAAGCATGAGTAAGGAACCTAGAGATATTTTGAGCATGACTAACCAGTAAGGAATAGTCTGCACTTTTGGGCTCTTGAAGAAAAGGAGTCAAGAAACTTAATTTTTTTGTGACCTCTTCAAGAGATAATCCCATATAGAATATATATGAGAGAATTCTTGCTGAAAGCATGGATGCCTGGAAGATCTGGCGTCCAAAGGCATCTAAAGTCTTAGACTCACGACCTGGCGGATAAGAAGAATGCTTTTTAGTACTCTTCACCCGCCTCATTGCTGATTCTACAACAATAGAATGATGAGGAAGTTGAGTCTTCTGAAAACCTGGAGAGGGGGGCACCTGATATAGAAGATCAGTTGCCCTAGAAGGTGGGGCTACCGTCAAAGGAGCTTCCCACATTCGTAGAAGGAGATCCTGCAAGGAATGATGCAAAGGAAGCATGATGTTCTCCTTTGCTGCTCTAGAAATATACAGGGATTCTGTATTTCCCTGTGTAGGATCCTGTCCAGGTATAGAAATGGCAAGTGATTTTGCCATATCCAAGAGAAAAGCTTGAAAAGAAAAATCCCCAGAGGGAAATTCTTTTGGACAGGCTAGATCTGTTGAAGAACTAGCATTGGCACCGAAGGATCTATCCAACCTTTTAGGAATATAAGATACTGAATGGTGGTCCTTAAAGGATGGTCGCCGGTATCATAGGGGGTCGGGACCAGCAACAGACGGTAGCACATCGTCCATGCTAGGGATCAATTCCAAACTCGGTATCGAGGGAAGCGAGCCTGATGAGAGAAGCATGGAAGGCACCGACAGCAATGGTAATGTGGATACCGGTACCGAGTCCAGCACCGTATCCGACACCGGTGGATGAAGGCCAGCCGGTGACAACTCTAACGGTAACGAAGAAACCGAGAGTGCCGGACAGGGATCATCGGAACTGTGCCTTCGGTACCGTCTGGTGTCGGTACCAAGGCGAGTCGGTACCCAGTCCTCCAGACTGGAGATCGATTCCAGACTCGGCATCGAAGGAAGCGAGTCTATCGATGCACATCTGGAGGGTACCGATGTCGGTACAAGTATCGGTATCGGGATCGATACCGATACTGGAGGGTCGGTCTGCAGCTTATCCAACGGCCCCGAAGGTACCGAGGATGCCAGACTACGATCCTTGATGAGGAATGTTTCATCCAACACCATTGCCGATGCCGGGGTATCGGTACCGCTCGAAGCGGATGCCACCACCGAGCATGGCTCAGGTATGTTCTGTGAGGGGTGAATCTCAGGAACAACCTGAAACCCCACACAGGCTTTGGAGGCTGAAGACTCCCACTGGGGTTTTAAAACCAGTGTGTTCTCAAGGACACGGCCAGAGGCATCTCTATGCAGTGCATGAGATCTACCACTCGAGGACTGGCTAGTCTTAAAAGACTGTTTTTGGGTTACCTGATCCCGTGCAGATGAAGAAGTTGTCGGTGCCCGGAAGTTGGATGAGGACCGCGTATCGAGGGGAACTCGATGCTGAAGACTTCTTCCCACAATACTATTGCAGGAGGGACACTCTGGAGGAAAATGGTCAGGACCCAAACAGGTTAGACACCAATTGTGAGTGTCTAAAATTAATTTTGTACTGCCACAGTTTGTACATTTCTTGGGAGTAGTGGCTGGCGGTTCCATAAGGAAAGTGAGTAGGCCTAGCAGCATAGCGAAGGTTGTTGATGAGTCTTCCACTAATCTTCACACCTCTATTGTCTTCATACAATCCTGCTTCTCTGATGATTTGTTCAGCATATAAATTAAACAGGTAGGGGGAAAGTATGCAGCCTTGTCTTACACCTTTGCTTATTTTAAACCATTCTGTTTCTCCTTGTTCTGTTCGAACTGTTGCTTCTTGATCAATGTACAGATTGTGCAAGAGTACAGTCAGGTGTTCTGGTATACCCATGCTTCTTAATGTGGCCCAGAGTTTCTCATGGTTTACACAGTCAAAAGCCTTGCTATAGTTGATAAAGCACAAATAGATATCCTTTTGGTATTCTTTAGTCTTTTCAAGGATCCATCTCACATCCGCAATGATTTCTCTCGTTCCTCGCCCTTTCCTGAACCCTGCTTGCACTTCAGGTAGTTCTTGTTCCAGGTATGGTTGTAGTCTCTTTTGAATAATCTTCAGTAGAAGCTTGCTGGCATGTGGGATCAAAGCGATTGTGTGATAATTTCCACATAAGTTACTTATATTTTGGTGGTCGACGTGGATGATGGGTGTAGTAGGAATGGATGGAAGGCAGGAAAAGAGATGAATCCAGACTCAAATTGGGCATCGCCCAAGATATAAAGGAGGTAGTAGAGGGCGGGATGAATGTGTTTTGATTGATTGTTTGGTTGTAAGGTATAAATCAATGGATATAGTTATTGGCAGAGGCCGACATAGTAATGATTTATGGATGGGGAAAGACAGCAGTACTCGCTGAAATCTAGAGTATTGATTCCTATAAAAACAATGGAAGTTAAAATCTCAAGTTAATTCCAATACCTTGTATGTATTTCATTGTAGATCAATGAGGAATAACGCATTTTTAATAAATGAGTTGACAGGTGAAAAGCAAGTAGGCTTCACTTTTATTACTGAAACTTGGTTGGAGGAAAAAGAAGGATCTATTATGAATGTGCTTTGTCCTCCAGGTTATAAGACAAGGTAAGTGAAGAAAGCCCCCAGGTAAGTGAAACATTAAATACCTCTGTAGAAATGGATAATAGGGGCAACATTTGGAAAGCGGTGCGTATAAATGTCTGTAGCATAGGACAAAAGATCTCAGATGTTGAGGATTTGATGGAAGAGGCTGACTTGAAGTCGGTGGCAGTTATAGAGACATGGTTCACGGAAAACCATTTCTGGGATGTAATTATACGAGGCTATGCTTTATTCAGGAAGGAAAGGGTAGGAAGAAGAGAGGTGGAGTGGTACTATATGTAAAAAATAATATTAAAGCTATAAAATTGCAGGGCTTTAAAGGAAGAGAGGAGGCACTGTGGGTTAAACTAGAAAGAGGGAAAGGGAAATCCATTTGCATTGGAGTTATATACAGATCCCCCTCACAGGGTGTAGAAGTAGATGAAGATTTAATAGAAGACATACACAGTACTGCCATGAAAGGAGAAGTGCTACTGATAGGTGATTTCAATATGCCGGATGTGGACTGGCACATCCCTGCTACAGTGTCATCTAAAAATAAGGAGATCCTGGATTCTCTACAGGGAGAACTATTCAGGCAACTGGTAACAGAACCCACACGTGATGGGGCCATATAGGACTTAGTGCTTACCACTGGGGAAAGTGTTTCTGATGTTACAGTGGGGCATCAACTCGAATTCAGTGATCACCAGATGATATGGTGCAGTATTAGCATTAGGGCTGATAAAATCCATTCAAAAGCAAGTGTCTTAGACTTTAGGAAAACTAACTTTGCCAAGATGGGACAATACCTCAAACAGTCATTAGTGGGATGGGAACAGCTGGGGGATGTAGAAAAATAGTAGGCAAAACTGAAAGGGGATATTTTAAAGGCAACCAACCTTTTTTGTTAAAAGGTAAATAAATGTAAAAGGAAAAGGAGGCCGCTATGGATCTCAAAAGAAGTAGATGAAAAGGTGAAGAAAACGAGGGAGGCCTTCATGAAATACAAGAGATTACAGAAAGAGGAAGACAGACATCTATATTTGCAAAGTAGTCAGGAAAGCAAAGGTACAAAAAGAAGAAGAAACAGCCAATGCAATAAAATGCAGGGATAAGGCATTTTTCAGATATGTTAGTGAGAGGAGGAAGGGCAAAAGTGGAATTCTCAGACTCAAGGGTGCAGGGGAGAAATATGCAGAAACTGATGAAGATAAAGTGGAGTTGCTTAACAAATATTTCTTTTCTGTATTCACAGATGAAGGGCCAGGAGCAGGATCTCATAAAACACCCTCAAATAGGAACAGCAGTGATGGGGATCTCGAACGATTTTCAGAAGACTGTGTTCATGAGGAACTAGCTAAACTAAAAGTAGACAAAGCAATGGGTCTGGATGGGATACATCCAGAATATTGAGGGAACTTGGGGATGTCCTAGTGGCTCCACTGTTTGACCTTTTAAATGCCAATTTGGAGTCAGGAGTGGTGCCAGACGACTGGAGAAAGGCACATGTGCACTGTTCCCTCTAAGCTGTGCGCATGTGCGCACGCACACACCTCGCCGAGTAAGCGCACATACTTTACAACAGAGCGCACAAAAATTACGGCTCTGATTCTGATAGAAAACAACACAGACATCTTAAAATTTAAAAGTTATGATTGTAATTACTAGAAATTTCCCTCTTCATTTAGTAATTGTCTATTTTCGTTTAATTTGATTAAAATCGATGTGGTGTACATACTGTATTCTGACGTGTAGTCAAATTTTAAAGTATATAACTCCGAGTGTCATTATGTGGTGCACAAAAATTTAACCTTCCTTCAAAAGCTGCACACAGCTGATATTTTATGTGCACACAGCCTACAGAAAATTAGAGGGAACATTGCACATGTGGTACCTTTACACAAAAGCGGACGTAAGGATGACATTGAGAAGTACAGGTCGGTTAGTCTAACCTCTGTGGTTGTAAATTATTGGAAAGGCTACTAAAAGAGAGAATAGTGAGGTTTCTGGAGTCCAATGGATTGCAGGATCTAAGACAGCATGGATTCACCCGAGGCTGGTCTTCTCAGACAAATCTGATTGACTTCTTTGACTGGGTGACTAGGGAGTTGGACCGAGGGAGAGCCCTAGAAGTGGTGTATTTAGATTTCAGTAAAGCATTTGACACCATTCTGCACAGGCGACTTATAAACAAACTGAACACCCTACAGATGGACCCTAAAGTTATTGATTGGGTTAGAAATTGGTTGAGTGGGAGGCATCAAAGGCTACAGTTAAATGAAGCTCACTCTTAAATGAAGCTCACTCTGAGGAGGAGGCGGATACCAGTAGTGTGCCGTAGGGATCTGTCCTTGGTCCGATTCTTTTTAACATTTTTGTTAGTGATATTGCAGAAGGGCTGTCGGGAAAGATTTGCTTATTTGCAGATGATACAAAATCTGGAATAGAGTAGACACTCAGGAAGGAGTAGATAATATGAGGAGGGATCTAGAATTTGTCAACTGAAATTTAATGCTAAAAAATGCAGGGTCATGCATTTGGGCTGCAAAAATCCAAAGGAGCGGTAACAGTGAAGAGGGTGAGGTAATTTTGTTCAAAAAAAGAAGAGCAGGACCTGGGCGTAATTGTATCTGATGATCCTACGTAGCTAAATAGGTAGAAAAGGCAACTGTGAAAGCCAGAAGGATGCTTGGTTGTACAGGGAGAGGAATGGCCAGCAGAAAAAAGGAGGTGATAATACCCCTGGATAAGTCTCTGGTGCGACCTGATTTGGATTACTGTGCACAATTCTGGAGACCACGTCTTCAAAAAAATAAGCAGGTTGGAGTCTGTAAAGAGATCATGTATTTCGGCTGCCACAAACCAAGGGAGTGCAGGGGGTGACGTACTTCTGTTCACAAAAGAAGAACAGGATTTGGCATGATTGTGTCTGACGATCTCAAAGTAGCTAAATAGGTAGAAAAGGCGATGGTGAAAGCTAGAAAGATGCTTGGGTACATAGGGAGAGGAATGGCCAGCAGAAGAAAGGAGGTGATGGTGCCTCTGTATAAGTCTTTGGTGCGATCTCATTTGGAGTATTGTATGCAATTCTGGAGACCGCACCTTCAAAAGGATATAAAGAGGCTGGAGTCGGTGCAGAGGGTGGCTACTAACATGGTTAATGATCTTCATTATAAACCATATGAGGACAGACTTAAGAACTTTAATATGTATATTTTAGTGGAAAGGCAGAACAGAGGTGATATGATTGAGACATTTAAATACCTCCATGGCATAAATGCACAGGAGGAGAGCCTTTTTGATTGAAAGCAAGCTCTGCTACGAGGGGACATAGGATGAGGGTGAAAGGGGATAGAGTCAGGAGTAATAAGCAGAAATATTTCTTTACAGAAAGAGTGATAGATGAATGGAATAGTCTCCCATTGGAGGTGGTAGAGATGAGGACAGTTTCTAAATTCAAAAGAGCATGGGACAAACACAGAGGCTCTCTAAAGGAAAAAAGGAGACTCTTGTAGGGGGTGATATGGAAGGGCAAACTAGATAGGCCATGTGGTCTCTTTCTGCAGTCATGTTTCTATGAAGGATCAGGTAAAAGCATTAATGAGGAAAGTATTTTTTTAAATTGAGAGCGATTCATCATATTAGATTTAATTTTGATACCGATCATCTAAAGCTTTTCGTACATGCATGTGTTGTGTCACAATTGGATTATTGCAACATTGTTTATTTAGGAATTGCTAAGAAACTTTTATTGTGTCTTCAAGTGTTACAAAATATAGCAGCTAAGCTCATTTTTAATGGGAAAACATATGCTAGGGTTATTCTCCAGGACCAAGCAGGAAGTCAGTCCTCACATATGGGTGACGTTGGCGCCGACGGAACCCTCGTGCGGAGCATTTCCCCAGCTTTCAAAGAAAGCCTTTGGGAATGTAGCACGCATACACGGTCCCCTTCCCGCCCAAGGGTGCCATCTTGCTCAGTCCTCTTTTTTCCGCGGAGCCCGACGGACGTGTGTCTTAGTCACCCGGTTAAAAGTTCATTTTTCCATCGAAGATTCGTGGTTTTTTGCCGGTTCGACGCCGGTTTCCCTTCCCGCCTGGGCACGGTACACCGGTATCGAGCCCGGAGCTACTTTTCGGTTTTTGTCCTTCGAGACTAGCGTTCGTGCTTTTTTACTTTTTCACTGGCAGCCCGGTCTTTTGACCTTGCAGGGGCCCTTTTTCCCCGATGGCTGCCATCGGGTTTAAGAAGTGTGATCGGTGTAAGAAACTGATGTCTCTCACCGACACACATGACTGCTGCCTCCGGTGCCTCGGGCCTGATCATGACCCGATGATCTCTGGCCCGTGCGGCAAAATGTCCTCTAAGGCGCTGAGGAGCCGTCAACATCAACTAGAAAGGATCTTCTCTGACTCCGCGTCCGGCCGGGCCCGGACTTCGTCAGAGGCCTCGACGTCTCGGGAGTCCGACCCTGAGCATCGTCGGGGTTCCTCTGAGCGGGGGTCTCCCTCACGGGAACACAAAAGGAAGAAGAAACCCACGAGGGCAACGTCGGTGGATGCTCTTGGTCCCTCAAGGGCCAGGTCGCATAGCCCCGACCTCCGTCCCAGGTCCTTGGAGTCGGAGAGGCCTGCCAAACTGCCTCGTGTGGAGCCGGAGTCCCCGAGTCACGTGAGTGCTGTTGTCTTCGTGGACTCTCCTCCGAGGGAGCTGACGTTGGGCCCAACGCCGTCGTGGCCCGAGTCGGGAGCTGCTGAGTCTTCTGAGCTCGGACTCAGGTTGACAGCCTTGGAGAGCAGCTTGGCTGCCTTCATGGAACAGCAGCGGGTGCTGATCGCCGGTCTGACCGGTGCATCTGCCCCGACCACCGGGACCTCTACGTCCAAGTCAACCCCGGAGGCCGAGCCGATCCTCAAGTCAATGCGGTCTCGAGCCGATCCTCGGCCAAGGTCCCCCTTGGCCTCCCGTATGGGACCGAGGTCATCGACGCCGGTGCCCTCAGCATCGGGGCGGATGGCATCGGTAACCGCTCGACTCCTCCTCAGAGGGGTCAGAGTGGGAGACGGAGGACGAGGAATCCCTGGACATGTTCCGGACCCGGTGCATCCCATCAGACTCACCGGAGTCTGAGTCTCGGAGAAGGTTCCCCCCTGGAGGATACCTGGTTCTCGGACTTCGTGAGGGACATGGCCAAAGCCTTGGCCTTCCCTGCAGATCCCGAGGAGGAGCCGAAGAGCCGAAGAGCTCAAGGCCTTCCAGTATGACTCTCCCCCGAAGGAGGCCTTTACTGTACCGGTTCCTCTGATGCTGGAACGGCTGCTCTTCCACATGTGGGAGGCACCAGCCTCGGCGCCAGTTCTCAGCAAACGGGTCGATTCCATTTATCGAGTCCGTAAGAGCCCTGGGTTCCAGAAGGCACAGCTACCGCACCACTCCATGGTTGTGGAATCGGTCATGCATCGTCTGAAGAGTCAGAAGATGCACTCCTCGGTGCCCCCCAGCCGGGTGGCCCGGAACCTGGATGCCCTCAGTAGAAAGTGTTTCCAGGGCTCTATGCTGGCTTGCCGTGTCCAGACTTACCAGCTGTACATGGGCATGTACCTTCGAGACCTGGCAAAGGAGATTGCCGGTTTCTCTGTTGGCCTCTCCGAGGAACCTTTGCAGAGGTTTAAGGCTTTGTCATTGGGGATTCGAAAGTGCTCGAAGTTTATATCTCGAGCAGCCTATGATGGCTTCGAGGCTTCGGCCCGAGTAGCAGTGGCCGGCATCGGTGCACGCCGTCAGGCCTGGCTACAGTCATCGGACCTGGAGCCATGGGTCCAGGACAAGTTGGTCGATGTCCCTTGCTGGGGTGAGAACCTCTTTGGCAAACCCATGGCTGACAAGGCTGCAGAAATCGAGACTGAGACTCTCACCAGGACAAGGCTGTCCAGGAAGACCTCCGCCCCTTCTCAGAAGAAGAAGGGCTCAGGGAAAAAGCCCTTTTATTTTTTTTTTTTTTTTATACCGCGCTCTTTAGAATCAGTGCGGTTTACATGTATACTAACGGGTACTTTTTATTCCCTTTTCCCCGAAGGGCTCACAATCTAAGTGTACCTGAGGCAATGGAGGGTTAAGTGGCTTGCCCAAGGCCACAAGGAGTGGCCATGGGTCTAGAGACCCCAGTCCCTCCAGCCTGAAGTTGCTTATGCCCATGTGGGAATTGAACCCCCGGCCTTCCGGCCTGAGGTAACCTGTCGCAACCACTGAGTTACTCCTCCCTCCCTCCTTCCTCCCTTTTACCCAAGGAAGGCCTCTGCCTACAAATCCTACCCTCATTTCCAGGCAGAAACCCCCCAAGCCGCCAGCTCCGGCTCCTGCACAGCAGGGAGCGGGGTTTTGAATCCCACTGCATAGCCTCTCCTCCACAGCTGGCTCCACTCAGCACAGGAGGCCGGCTGACACTGTACGCCCACAGATGGTCAGCTATAACAGGGGATACTTGGGTACTGAGCATAGTCCAAAAGGGCTACTTGCTCCACTTCAACCAATTACCTTCCTCCTATTTTCCAGGGGAACCTCCAAGACTCCCTCTACACGGGAACCTCCTCCTTCAGGAGTTGGCAAGTCTTCTACATGAGCAGGTGGTGGAACCGGTGCCTCACCACCTGATAGGGCGAGGCTTCTATTCCAGGTACTTTCTGGTACCAAAAAGGACAGGAGGCCTCAGGCCCATCCTAGACTTGCCCATCCTAGACAAGTTCCTGGAGAGGGAAAAGTTCAAGATGCTTACCCTTGGAATACTGCTGCCCTACCTCCAGCAGGGAGATTGGCTATGCTCCTTAGACCTAAAGGATGCTTATACTCACATCCTCATTCAACCGGACCACAGACAATATCTCAGATTTGTAGTGGGAGGAAATCATTTTCAGTACAGAGTACTTCCATTTGGCCTAACCTCCGCACCAAATGCCTGGCGGTGGTGGCGGCCTATCTCAGAAACCAGGGCATCTTTGTCTTTCCATACCTGGACAACTGGCTCATCAGGGGTCAGTCTCCACAGGAGGCCAGACAAGCCACTCTTCGCATTGTCTCTCTTCTCCAGCACCTGGGCTTCGTCATAAACTTTGCAAAGTCCACTTTGCTCCCCTCACAGGACATAGAGTTCATAGGGGCAAGGTTGGATACCTTACAAGCAATGGCTTATTTGCCCGGGAACAGGGCTCACAGACTGATGGCTCTGGCCCAGCAGTTTCGCAGTGGATCTCTGGTCTCTGCCAGACATTTCCTGAGGCTTTTGGGCCACATGGCATCCACGGTCCATGTAACTCCAAATGCTCGTCTGCATATGCGGCCTGCTCAATGGTGCCTCAGAGCTCAGTGGAGACAGGCCACAGGAGACTTAAGAGACAGAGTAAGAGTGTCCAAGCTACTAGCAGCCTCCCTGCAGTGGTGGCTGCATCTCCCGAACCTGATCAAAGGGGTGCCTTTCCAGGCACCACCACACACACAGGTGCTGACGACCGATGCTTCTCTTCAAGGTTGGGTGCACATTGTCAGGGGGCATGCACTCAGGGCCTCTGGTCCCCTTGGGAGGCCACACAGCAGATCAATCTGTTGGAGTTGCGAGCTATTCGATTGGCTCTACAAACTTTCTCTCATGTCCTCTCTCACCAGTCTGTCTTGATTCAGACAGACAACCAAGTAGCAATGTTCTGTGTGAACAAACAAGGAGGCACAGGATCCAGGCTTCTGTGTCAGGAAGAACAGGCCCTGTGCGCCTTTGCAGTCAAGCACGGCATGTTTCTCAAGGCAATTTATCTACCTGGCCAAGAAAATTACCTGGCAGACAGGTTGAGCAGGATTCTACAGACTCACAAATGGCATTTGAATCCCCTAGTGGTTCAGCAGATCTTCCTAAGATGGGGTCTTCCAACCATCGATCTCTTTGCCAGTCCACTGAACCGTCAGCTGCCCAGGTTCTGTTCCAGACAACCGCATCCTCTGCGAATAGCAGCAGATGCCTTCCTAATCTCTTGGTCTATGGGTCTGCTGTATGCATTTCCTCCAACGCCTCTAGTGGCCCGAACCCTATTCAAGGTTCTTCGGGACAGGGCCTCGCTGATCCTGGTAGCCCCCAGATGGCCGAGGCAACCGTGGTTTCCACTCGTTCTGCAATTGGTGGTGGACACTCCACTCCCTCTGGGGGTGCAACCCGATCTCCTGTCTCAGGATCAGGGATCTCTCCTGCACCCCAACCTCCAATCCCTCCATTTGATGGCCTGGCTGCTGAAAGGGTAGTTCTAGCCCCCTTACGTCTACCTAGGGAAGTGGAGGAGGTGGTTTTGGCCTCTAGGAGACAATCCACCCGGAAATCTTATGCTCTCAAGTGACGTAGGTTTTCCACCTGGGGTGCTCAGCGCCAAGAGGATCCGTTTTCATGTTTGGTACCAGTGGTGCTGCAGTATCTGCTTCACTTGTCGGACCTAGGCCTTAAATCCAACTCTGTTTGGGTCCACCTCAGTGCTCTGTCAGCACACCACTCGCCGGTGGAGGACCAGTCTCTGTCGGTCCACCCCTTAGTGGCCCGCTTCCTCAGAGGCCTGCTTTTGCTCAAGCCTCCGATTCGTCCACCAGCCCCTGAGTGGGATTTGAATGTGGTCTTGCAACAACTTACTCGTCCACCGTTTGAGCTGATGGCTACCTGTCATTTACGCTTCCTTTCCTGAAAGGCGTTGTTCTTGGTGGCTCTTACCTCGGCCAGGCGTGTGAGTGAACTACAGGCTCTGGTACACATGGTTCTATAAGAACAGGGTGGTCTTATGGACTCATCCTAAGGTATAAAATTATACACCAAGAAATCCCCACTCACCAGGAACAGTAACCTTGAAAGTCATCTTCTGCCCTGCTGCCTCACAGCTGTACTCTCCAGCATCTTTCTTCTCCAGCTGCTCCACCACCAGACTGCGGGATTTGCCTTCAGACTCCACCTTCAGCCTGTTGCTAGATGTGATCTGCTTTCCATCCTTGTACCACTTTACTTCAGTCTTGGCCTGGGACACCTCGCAGTTCAGGGTGATGCTCTCTGTGAGGGAGGCCTTCACCTCCCTCTGTATCTTCTCCTGGTTTATAAACACAGGTTCAATCTCTCGTTCTAGGGAGAAAATATAATTATAGGAATTATTTTTTTGACATTTAAAGGGTTATTTTAGAAAGGATGTATAGGTGCTATCTGGGATGTCCAGGCCAAATTGTCCCCAAAATGGCACATTTAAATTTGAAGATGATTTTAGAAATTTAGATATCCCCGATATTGATGTCATCAGGGGCGTCTACATAGACATCCCCACAACTGTATCATAGACCAGAGATATTTCCTATTCAAGTAGTGGAGACATTTTGCTGCTTGACAACCAAGCAACAGATATCCCCAAAACTTATCATTCTCTTTATTATTATGGGCTGTACTGAGGATAACAGTTCCATCTCCTCTACACCCTCCAACTGCTTTTCTGGGAAAACAAGCACATTTCAGATGCCTATTCGTACCCTGGAGCTGGTAGACTTGGATGGGGCAGAGACATGACAGTCGTTTCTGAAATTGGGCGTGCACATCTAAGGTTTCCAGAATGTCCCCACCACACCGGCAGATACAGTAGTGGTTGGATTTTTTTCAGCTCTGATAGAATTTGAACAAATAAAGACCTGATTGAGAGTAAAAAGACTAATTTTGTTCATGAATGACCACCTTCAGGTGACCCTCTCACTTCAGCATGACGTGGGAGGCTCCACTAGACTGCAGTCCCCTCTCTCCTCCTCAGTCCCCCCGTGCTCTCTCCCAAATATTGAAGAAGGCTCTCAGAGGTATGTGACTGCAAGATAGTGTAAAAGGAACAAAACTTAAAGGAAACTGTATGAAGGGAGCAGCGCTGAGCCCATCTGGCTTTCCTGCCTGAGGCTTCCGGGGGTGAGTACCAAGGCTTAACCTCATCATTGTCCTTGTTGGTTGCTCAAAATCTTGGGGCACAAATCAGGGTGGGCCACTGGTGACCGCTGGTGCAGTGTTGGAGATTACCGCCTGTTTCCAGCATACGCTGTTAACGCTTTCTGTCTTGAGTGCTTTGTGGTCAAGCAGTCCTAGTGCATGTTCTGCCTGAGCAGCTCCAATGCACGTTACTGCACAAGCACTTGTTACACGTGCTACAAGCTCCATTAATGCACACTCTTGTGCCTAAACGGCCTTAGCACCCACAAGTGTCTTCCTTGCCTTAACTCTCTATGTCATCTTCCAGAAAGTGTTGTTTGGCCTGTGGCAAGCAAAGTGCCTCATCTTTGGATTCCAGAATTTGCTCTTCTTGCATGGCAGCTTCTGACTCATCTCTGGAAGGCCTGTCTCCCTTCTCCCAGTGAGAGGATTCGGTTGGCCCAGCTTTGCCCTCCTCAATGCAGGAGGCAACAGCACTGTGATTAAGGATGGTAAGTCAGCTGGGACTTCCAGTGACCCTGCTTCAGACTGCTCTCCTTCTTCGAAGGGCTCAGCTGTGGCTATGTTCCCTGTGGTTGGGAGTCTTTTTCACAGAGGGAAGCTCATGGAATCTGAGTTGTCCTCCCCAGAATTCTTTTCCTTTCTTCAGTGTGCCTGCTCATTTTGGTGTGTAAACTGACCCTGCAGCCTCTGGATGCCCTCAAGCTCAGTCATGTGGAGGACAGACTGAGTATAGAAGCCCAGTTTGAGTGTCTCCTTCTAAGCATCCATGGCGGAGGTTGCATCCTGAAGATGTGGATCACCTGCAGCCTCTCCAAGACATGAACTTTGGTTCTGATGTCTTGAATGCGGAATCTGATACGGAGGAAGAAGTGTTTTCAACTTCAGAGGATGAGGCTGATATTTATCTGCCTGTTCCGGAAGGGAGAGCTGGTGGCCGTGATTGCTCAGGTTTCATCCACCTTAAACTTGGCCTACACTCCAGCTGTGGACTAGGGGGCCGCAGGTTCATCCACTCCTATAGAGAATGCGGAAATCCACAACAGTCTTTCCATTTCCGGAGATTATCAAGAACACGATCCAGTCAGAATGGGACCTTCCCAATTCCGCCCCTAAAGGGTTAAAGGTGTGTAGGAGGAGGAATGTGTCATGTGGTTCAGCATACCTAGGGTGGATGTGCATGTCATGGCAGTCACAAAGCAGACCACCATTCCCATGGAAGGTGGAGCAGCTTTAAATGATACTCTGGATTGAAAGGTGAACTCTCTGCTGAAGAACCAGTTTGCATCTGCGGGTGCTTTTCTTCAGTTAGCGGTGTGGACAGGCCTGATGTCTTGAGCTCTTTTCCAGTGGATTCAATCTCTCCCACTGGATGATACTACCTCCCTTTTGGAGTCAGCCACTGCCTTCCTTTCTGATGCCATGTATGATCTTGTCTGCTTGGCGGCCAGAGATATTGTCCTATCGATGGTGATGCGGCATTGGATTTGGTTTTGCCACTGGGCAGCGGACTTCTCCTCCAAAGCCCAGCTAATCCAATTGGTCTTTAAGGGGAAGATCCTTTTTGGGGCTGATTTAGAAAAGTTGGTGAAGGACATGGGCAAGACCAAGCCGTATTGCCTTCCAGAAAATAGGCTGTAAGGGCCTGGGAAGTGGAGAGGGCCATTCCCCTCTTCGGCCTCTGCCTGTCCATCATGGGCATGCTGGATGGACTTCCAGGGTCTCGGGAATCCCGTCATTATTGTCTTGGAAAGTCTTTCTTTTCCTCTTCTGGATTTTGGACCAAAAATCAGTCCTTTCAGGGGGGCTCATGCACTCTGTCCCCTTTAGAAAGGGTTCCTCTGATTCAATACAATGAAGGTTGGGCAGGCTTTGCCTTTTATTTTAGGAATGGGCCCAAGTCACCAAGGATTTCTGGGTGCTAGACACCATTCAAAACGTCCATATCCTGGAAAGCAAAGAGCTGATCCCACAGGCATTTGTCATCTTCCCCTGTGGTTCAGCAGACAAAAGTGTTACTGTATGGGTCATATTGGACAAGTTGCTGCACCTGAAGGCAGTGGTGCCATTTCCCCTGGCAGACAAGGGCAAGGCAGATATTTCATCTTTTCAAGATGCCACAGAAAGATGGCTCCCTCCGACCAATTCTCGACCTCAAGGAGGTCAATGCTTATTTGCATGTGCTACACTTCTGAATGGAAACTCTGTGAAATGTGATTCAGGCAGTATGCTGAGGGGAGTTCCTAGTGTCTCTGGATTTGGCCAAAGCTTATTTTCATATCTCAATCCAGGAGGATCAACAGAGATATCTGTGTTTGATCATGCTTGACTCACACTTTCAGTTCGCAGCCCCTTCCCTTTAGTCTCTCCACTACCCTGAGGACATTCTCCAAGGTCATGTGGTCGCTGCTGCACTGAGGCATCAAGAAATATGTGTGCACCCAATCTAGATGACTGGCTCATTCAAGCCCATTCTCTGGCAGAGGCCTCTCGAGTGTCGGTTCAAGTGGTGTCCGTTCTAGAAAGCCACGGCTGGGTGATCAATTAGGGGAAGAGTCAGCTGGAGCCTTCGCAAGTCCCTGGAATTCCGGGGAGCACAGTTCGATACTTGAATGGGCAGAGTCTTCCTACCAGAAGAGAGAGTGTGGAGATTGTTGCAATGCCTTGCAGTGTTCTGTTCTAAACAGACTCCCAGAGTTTGGAATTATCTATAGATTCTCGACTTGATGGCGAGATGGTGCCATGGGTGCATGCTCACATGAGTCCACTCCAGCAGTCTTTGCTGAATCAGTGGTCCCCAACCTTTCAAGAGTACAAGCTCAGGCTTCCGCTCCAGCTGGAGGTGAAGGCCAGTTTGAGGTGGCAGTGAGGCAGCCGGAAAAGGCAACTGTGAGAGAAAGCCCCCCCTCTCCCCCTCAGGCTGCAGCGAAGCAGCACTTACACATACCCTTTCGCCCAGAAAACCAGTAGACCAGAGCATACCAGTCTAAACAGGTCACTCGGGAATGCTTGATGACAGCCCACTGTCCCCCCCTTCAGGGGCTACCGATTGGTGAAGAAGAGATACCTGGGATGAATGGGAAGGTAGCAAGGGGGTTTGAGAATGTACTGTATATAAGACAGTGTGGGACGTCATTTACTCTCTCAGATCTTTTGTCCAGGGTGCCGGCCCTGGCTATCTGAGTCTTGTGTACACAATAAAAGTTTCTGTTTGCATTCTAGTCTGTCTGTGTGTTCCTTCCGAGGGTGTGGGGGACAGGGTTCCTGCTTCATTTTGGTGCGTTGGCCGGGAAGTCCTTTCTCCTCGCACCCGTGGAGGGACCCTCCCTGTGGTTCTGCAGGACCGGGCCTCAGCTGGCTGGTGACCGGCCCCCAGGCCATCAACGCTCCTTGGTGCCACCAGGTCCCTTGTGTCCCGGCAGGACTCCTTGACACGTCTGGCTGGTCGGTCTCAGCGTGCTGATTACTCCGGCCGGAGGTCTGGTGAGTACTACTGCCTTTCTGTTTTGGGTAGTTCTGTGAGTCTGGTAATCTGGAAATCCTGGTATTCTGTAATCCTTTAGCGGTTTGATCACCCGCACGAGCGGTCCGAGTAAGAACCACAGGGGTTCTGAAACCATTGCTCGTCCTGTCTGTGTGCTGGGGGGGGAAGGAAGGGTAGCTGTGTATAAGTGTAATGCAATGCAATGTGTGCCTTCGAGTCAGTCCTGACTCCTGGCGACCCAGAAGCTCCTGGGTTTTCTTGGCAGTGTCACCGGAAGTAGATTGCCAGGCCTTTCTTCCGAGGCAATGGAGGGTTAAGTGACTTGCCCAAGGCCACAAGGAGTGCTAGCGGGAATTGAACCCTGGTTGCTTGGTTACCAAGCCAGTGCTCTAACCACTAGGCTACTCCTCCACTGTTAATGTGTTTCTGTCTTTTCTCCCTTCATTTTCTTCGTTGTCCTGTGTGTGAGGTCCGAGCTCCTGGGCTCTCCAACTGCTCCCTCCTCCCCTTGGGGAGGCGGAGTCCAGGTTCCAGCAAGCATTCTCGCCTCCTCTCAGTGTTCAGTGTCTGTCTGTTTGTCGGTTTAACCCTGTGTGAGCTGGAAATGCTGCCAGTGTTACTGCATTGAGAACTGTGCATTGTAATTGTGATTAGAGCATATTGTGATTAGAGCCTATTGTGATTAGAGCATGGGGGTGGGAGAATCTAAAGGGCAGACACCCCTGCAGTGTATGCTCCGTAATTTCAAGTCTGGGTTTGGAGAGGATTACGGGGTTTCACTCTCTGCCTCTCGATTGTCTGTTTTATGTGAACGGGAGTGGCCAGCCTTAGTGAAACTGTGGCCTCCCCAGGGGTCCACTGATTTGCCTACTGTGTTTTTAGTTCATCAGATTGTAGTGCAGGAACGCCCGGAGCAGTTTCCCTATATTGATTCATGGCTGGCCATATGCCAGAAACGGCCAAAATGGCTCAAGCGCTGCCACGAGGATCAGTGTAGAATAATGGTGGCAGCTGCCAGTCGCAGGAAGGAGTGAACACCTGCCCCTGTCTACCAGGGACGGGATTCCCCGGAGGTCCCTGCACGCCCCCTCAATCTGCTTTACCCTACTGTCCCGTTCGCGCCCTTACAGGATCTGCCCCTAAGAGATGAAGAGTCAGGAGAACCTTCCCCCGGGG
Source organism: Ichthyophis bannanicus (assembly GCA_033557465.1). Lineage (NCBI taxonomy): Eukaryota > Metazoa > Chordata > Amphibia > Gymnophiona > Ichthyophiidae > Ichthyophis > Ichthyophis bannanicus. Next base: position 226,907,199 of record CM066031.1, read on the forward strand.
TGGGTGAAGCAGGACCTGGGGAGGATTCTGCAGATTCCAGCTCCTCATCAGATTCCCTTTCTCATAGTGATACGCCCCTACAGATCCCTTCATCATCCTCCTCTCCTCCTACTCCCGGTACTGCCTCCAGTGTTATAGCCTCACCCCCTGAGAGCACTCCGGCTGAGCTTCAGGCATCTATCCCACTGGCCCAGCACCTGCGGTCAGCTGCTACAGAGAAGCAGACAAAACAGGATTTCCAACTGCCATTACGACAAGTACAGGGACTCCCATACCTTGATACTGCCGGACGGGTGGCAGTAGGACCTTCTAGTCTGATATATGTTCCTTTCTCTACCACTGACCTGCTGAATTGGAAAACCCATTATGCCTCCTATACTGAAAAGCCTCAGGAGTTGACAGACCTTATGACCAGTATTATGCAAATGCACCAGCCTACTTGGTCAGACTGTAGACAATTGCTTTCCACCCTATTCAGCACGGAAGAACGAGCACATATTGTGCGGGCCACCCTCACGTGGCTGGAGGCACATCCTGCAGACGCTGGGGTTATAAATCCCCGGCAGCAAGCAACTGTGGATTTACCCAATGAAGACCCTGAGTGGAACCCGAATGATCCCGTAGGAGCACGGGCTCTCACTCGCTTCCGGACCGCGCTCCCAGAAGGCCTCAAGAAGGGAGGGCAGCGGGCTATGAATATCAGCAAGATTGCAGAAATCCTCCAGCTTCCTGATGAGAGCCCAGCAGCATTTTATGAGAGTCTGTCTGAAGCGTATCGACTGTACACCCCTTACGATCCAGCAGCTCCTGAGAATCTTCGCATGGTGAATACCACTTTCGTAGCACAGGCCCAGGGTGATATATGGCGGAAGCTGCAGAAATTGGAAGGATTTGCGGGCATGAACGCTGCACAATTGATGGAAGTGGCACAGAAGATCTTTGTAAATCGTGATCAGGAGCAGAGGCGAGAATCTGAGCGTCGGATGAAGAAGAAGGCAAATTTCCTAGCGGCTGCCCTAACCGAACGGCCACCAGTATCGGCCTGGACCAAGGACGGGAGCAGGGGACGTGGACGAGGATGAGGACAAAGGGGGCCGAGATTTCTCCTGGGCCCCAATCAGTGTGCATACTGTAAAGAGGAGGGACATTGGAAGAATGAGTGTCCAAATCGTAGGGGGCAATATCCGTCCATGAGGGGCGCAAGGATACCCGTACACACCACACGAGGGCGGGGCCAGCCCATGGTATATCCACACGATACCTTCCCGCCCCCTCCACCAGATCTTGAAGGCCTCGCAGCAGTGGAACATTATTACTCGGATGAAGACTAGGCCAGACCAGGCTCCAAGGTTCTGTTGGGTCCCCAGGAGCCTATGGTCAAGATGAACTTAGGGGACCAAGAAATGCAGTTCATGGTTGATACCGGAGCAACACACTCAGTGGTTACTCAGCAAGTGGCCCCGATTTCCTCCCAGACAGTAACTGTAGTGGGAGCCACGGGAGAAAGAGTGCAACGATCCTTTCTGCAAAACCGCATGTGTCAGTTGGGGGGACGGACTATCACCCACCAGTTCCTGTATATGCCTGAATATCCTATACCCCTGTTGGGGAGGGATGTCCTGGCGAAACTACAGGCCCAGATATCATTTGGGCCCGGGGGCAAGGCTGAGCTCGACATACCCAGCCTGGACCCAGCAGTTTTGGTATTGTCCGTCCCCCGAGAAGAAGAATGGCGGTTGTTCGAGGACAAACTCAAGCCTGATGTGATTGCCCTGGATAAGTGGGATGCGGTACCCCCAGGAGTATGGGCAGAAGACAACCCCCCCGGAATGGTCATCAACATCCCCCCTGTCTGTATCGAGTTGAAGTCAGGAGTCTCCCCAGTACACGTGCAGCAGTATCCACTGCCACGGGCGGCTGTGGAAGGAATTCATCATCATCTGGAGCGACTCCTGCAGTACGGTATCCTACGGCCCTGTCAATCAGCATGGAACACTCCTTTACTACCAGTCCGAAAGCCAGGTACTACCGACTACCGACCTGTCCAGGATCTCCGCCGCGTCAATGACGCCGCTGTGACTCTGCATCCAGTGGTACCCAACCCCTATACCCTGTTGGGTCTCATCCCAGCTGCGGCCTCTCATTTCTCCGTGCTAGATCTGAAGGATGCCTTCTTTTGCATACGATTGTCTGCAGAAAGCCAAAACCTCTTCGCCTTTGAGAGAGAGGACCCTGCCACTGGCAGTAAGACCCAAGTAACCTGGACTCGCTTACCACAGGGGTTCAAGAACTCCCCCCACTATCTTCAGTACCGCTCTGGCCCAGGATCTTGCTGGTTACCCCCCGGGAGTGCCTGGGAGAAGAGCCCTCCTGCAGTACGTTGACGATCTGTTGGTTGCTGCTGACTCTGAGACTGAATGTATTCTGGCGACCACAGAGCTGCTACAGTTGTTGTATAACGCAGGCTACCGTGCTTCAAAGAAGAAAGCTCAATTATGCCAGTTGGAAGTGAAGTACCTGGAATTCCACCTGTCTAAAGGAAGTCGGCGGTTGGGGAAAGAACGGAAGGAGGCGGTATGCCAGATTCCTGAGCCAACATCTCACAAGCAGGTACGCGCTTTCCTCGGGGCTGCGGGATACTGTCGCATCTGGATTCCCAACTTCGCCAGGATTGCAAAGCCCCTCTATGAATCTACGAAAGGCCCAGAGATGAGTCCCCTTGAATGGGGACCAGACCAACAGGGGGCCTTTGAACAGTTGAAGAGAGCGTTGCTATCGTCACCAGCCTTGGGCCTTCCGGATGTCACTAAGCCCTTCACTCTTTATGTGTATGAAGCAGCGGGCACAGCTCTAGGGGTCTTGACTCAACAGCTGGGATCCTGGCCACGCCCAGTCGCTTACCTGTCTAAACAGCTGGATCCAGTGGCCAAGGGATGGCCACCCTGTTTAAGAGCGATAGCAGCAACAGCCCTATTGGTGGAAGAGTCGGATAAACTATCCATGGGCCAAGACCTCTTAGTCACCGTCCCACATTCTGTACAAACTTTACTGGAACATAAAGGAAGCCACTGGTTTACCAGTTCCCGAATGTTAAAATACCAGAGTATGTTATGGGGAAACCCCAGAGTGCGGATAACCACCAGTCAAGCCTTAAATCCTGCCACGTTCCTGCCTGTCGGCCCAGGACCACCTGATCACGACTGCCTGGAAGTAATGGACACGATCTTTTCCAGTCACCCTGATCTGACAGACGTACCACTAAACAACCCGGATGAGATCTACTTTGTAGATGGAAGCAGTCTGGTAGTGGAAGGCCGCAGGTGTGCGGGGTACGCAGTGGTAACGCTGGAAGTAATAGTCGAAGCTCAGCCACTGCCCTCGGGCACGTCCACACAAAAGGCAGAACTCATTGCCCTCACCCGTGCCCTAACCCTTGGGACAAACCTTCATGTAAACATATACACAGATTCCCGATATGCCTTTGCCACTCTCCATGCCCATGGTGCTCTATACAAAGAAAGGGGGTTGCTCACTGCAGCTGGGTCCGAAATTAAGAATGGTCCCCAAGTAGTGGCCCTGTTAGAAGCAGTCTGGTATCCCAAAGCTGTAGCAGTCATGCACTGTAAGGGCCATCAAAAGGGGAACGACGGGATAGCCACGGGCAATAGACGGGCTGATGCAGAAGCCCGGCGGGTCGCGATTGCCTCTTTGTCCCAGCCCTACCCTGAGAGCTCCGAGGGTTTGCAAGCCCCCCTGTTCCCAGTCCCGTTAAGCCAATGGGCCAAAAGATACACTACACAGGAAATGGATTTCTTCTGTCAGGAGGAGGGTGGGGTATTACACTCCGATGGTTGGATAAGATTACCTAGAAAGGGAACAGCCCCTGTAATAGTCATCCCAGACAGCCTTGCCCCAGCTTTCCTGTCATCTTTCCATCAGACTACTCACTTTGGCAAGACAGCCATGGAAACTACTCTCCGCCCATATTTCTTTATTTCCTGCTTATCTTCCCTGGCAGCCACAACTGTTAGGCAATGTACCATGTGTGCTAAGAACAATGCTCGTCAGGGTCCTTGCCAACCCCCAGGAGTGCAGTCCTATGGGGTCACCCCCATGGGAAATATCCAAGTTGATTTTACAGAAATGCCCCGAGCAAATCGATATCGATATCTGTTAGTTCTGGTTTGTACATTCACGGGGTGGGTGGAGGCCTTCCCAGTCCATACAGAAAGAGCCAGAGAAGTGACAAAGGTGCTACTGCATGAAATCATCCCCCGTTTTGGGCTTCCAGTAGTAATGGGATCAGATAACGGACCTGCATTTGTGGCCCAGATAGTACAACAGGTAGCCAAAGCCTTGCAGATTGATTGGAAGCTACATACAGCTTACCGTCCACAGAGTTCAGGGAAGGTGGAACGTATGAACCGTACCATTAAAATGCACCTAGCAAAACTGTGTCAGGAAACCGCCTTGAAGTGGACCCAATTACTCCCCATAACCCTGCTTTGTATACGCTCAGCCCCACGAAAGGGTATTGGTGTTTCCCCCTTTGAAGCTGTGTATGGCCGCCCTGCACCCCTCATACAGGGCGTCCATGGGGACGTGATTCAGATAGGTTCAGAAATAACCCGACAGGAACTGTTGGCTCTCAGTTCTGTTTTGCAGGAATTGCACCAGTGGATTCAGGAGCGGCTCCCCATCAACCTGACGGAACCACTCCATACACATCAACCTGGTTCGCAAGTGTGGGTCAAGGAGTGGAAGAAGGATCCGCTGACCCCCCAGTGGCGAGGCCCGTATACCGTTCTGCTGGCTACCCCAACAGCTATCAAGGTGGCTGAGATTACTCCATGGATTCATCACACCCGTGTCAAGGCCGGAGCGCCAGAACCCGTTCCGGCCTAGACTTCTGTCATGGTTCCAAACCAGCCTCTGCGTTTGACACTAAAGAGAGATACCTCTGCCTAGAGACGGCTAACGCATCTGGACTGCTTAAGAGACGAAACCACCCCAAAATGCATAGAAGTGCCATATTTTTACTGCTATCCTTGATGTGGGCCTGTTTCCAGCCGAGCACAGGGACTACTAATACAGCAATATTACTTGCCCAAACTGCCTTAAACATGACAGACTTTTGCATACGTAACTCTCTACAAACGGGGGGTTTTCTATCAACCTGTCTCATTGCTGTACCCTCCAGTATATGTGAACTGCTGAGTTTTACTATATTTACTAGCCTGGACTGTAAACAACCTAACATGTCATTTTCTACCCTCCTCTATAGTACTGGAGCCACCCAGCCTACCTCAGCTTTTAACCGAGTTCTTTTCTCCCTGCAGGTAGTTTCCACCCTTAATGCTGCTGATTGTTTTATTTTTGTAAATACCAAGACAGGAGGGTTTAATGTGTCTAATACTGAATTATCATGCAACTCTGTTACAAGGGTATCTTATGTGTACTCAGAAATGTATCTACCCTTAGGCTGGTTTTTGATATGTGGGAGGATGACTTATACCTATGTTCCCATGAACGCCACCGGTGGCCCATGCACCCTCGGCAGGCTAACGACCGCTGCTTTCCTCCACACGCCCAAAGTAACCAAAGTCCGCCCCAGACCTCCCCGCTCTATCCCCAAGCCCTCAACCTGTAATTCAAATGTAGAACCCTACAGTAATGAGACGGCCCTTGGGCTGTCGCTATCAATTGTTGCAACACCTGGGTTAGCCCTACACACCTCAATGGAGATAAGCCGACTTGCCTGTTCTCTAGCTAAATCCCTTAGTCTGACCTCAACCATACTGGCCACCATGAATCATGAAATGTCTGGCTTACGCACGGCGATACTGCAGAATAGGATGACCATTGATTTCCTACTCTTACGCCTTAACCATGGCTGTGAAGAGTTTGAGGGTATGTGTTGTTTTAACCTCACTGACGAAAGCGTGTCCATCGAACACTCTATCCAAGACTTCCGTAATTTAGCAAAACATATCACAGACCCCTCCATGGGACTGGGAACGGGATGGTTCGGGAAGTTGTTTGGTTGGCTGGGGGGCCTTAAGACCCTGGTTGTAGGAGTTTTCTTTCTTTTCCTGCTTTGTGCTCTCATACCATGCTGTATCCCTATCCTCCACCGCTTTATCACCTCCACCGACGCCTTGGTGGAACGCAAGGTGGCTGCCTCTGTCATGGCCCTAACCCCCTATACCCCTCTGCGGCCTGCCCCTAGTAATACTGCCCTCTATCGCTCCTAGCGGTTGAGGTCATACTCGAAAAAGGGGGGAGTGAGGCAGCCGGAAAAGGCAGCTGTGAGAGAAAGCCCCCCCTCTCCCCCTCAGGCTGCAGCGAAGCAGCACTTACACATACCCTTTCGCCCAGAAAACCAGTAGACCAGAGCATACCAGTCTAAACAGGTCACTCGGGAATGCTTGATGACAGCCCACTGTCCCCCCCTTCAGGGGCTACCGATTGGTGAAGAAGAGATACCTGGGGCAAATGGGAAGGTAGCAAGGGGGTTTGAGAATGTACTGTATATAAGACAGTGTGAGACATCATTTACTCTCTCAGATCTTTTGTCCAGGGTGCCAGCCCTGGCTATCTGAGTCTTGTGTACACAATAAAAGTTTCTGTTTGCATTCTAGTCTGTCTGTGTGTTCCTTCCAAGGGTGTGGGGGACAGGGTTCCTGCTTCAGCGGCAGCAGCCATATCATCTAAAGATTGTGAAACGTCTTGCTGGTACCGGGGCTGTACGTTGGGATCACAGTGTGATACGGAGTGTCCAGTCCTTTTTGGGAGCTGAGTATACCACAATATTCGTTGAATTGGCTAATTTTGAATTATTTTCATATTGATAACATCATAAGGACTGGAGCTCAGTTTTAAAGTTTTTCCTTGAGGTCACTGATGTGATAAAACACGATTGCTGCAAATAGGTGTAAGCCTTAGCAGCGGTGTCCTTTTATACTGAGACCTCTTGGGTTGTTTCTGATCCTTTACACTGGTTAACATGAACGATATAATTTTGTTTGGAGTAAGATGGATTTTCGAGCTTCAGGCTCTTTCTTGCTGGGATCCATATCTGTCCTATTCGGAAGAGGCCATCTTCATTCGACCTGTGCCTTCCTTTTTACGCAAGGTGGTATCTCCCTCTCATGTTAACCAAGTGGTTTGTCTGCCTTCCTTTTCTAAGGATGTTGAGGGAAAGATAAGGATCTTTGCCTTGTGGATGACCGGAGGGTGCTTCTCCAGTACTTAAAGCTAACAAATTCCTTCCGGAAGTTGTATCATTCTTTTGTGTTTTTTGTTGGGCCACTCATGGGTAATGTTGCTGCCAAGTCTACATTGGGGCACTGGATCAAGGAACTATTGCATTTGTGCACCTGCTGCAGAGCTGGCCAGTTCCAGAGGATTTGTGTGCACATTCTACTTGACCACAAGCATACTTGGGGGGTGGAACGTAGCTCGGTAGCCCCTTCAGACATTTGTCGGGTGACAAAGTGTGCATCACTTTCCACTTTTGTCAAGCATTACCGTTCAGATGTCCATGCTCAGGTGGGCATGGCCTTTAGCTCATAGGGTTTACGAATTGCTGTGTCTTCTTCCCACCCAGTGGAGGTATAACTTTAGTATATCCCATTTGTCTGGACTAGTCTAGCAGGATGATATGGAAGGTGACATTTTACTTACCAGATAATGTCCTTCCCTTGAGTTCTGCTAGACCATCCAGGACCTGTTATAAAATGGTGGTACCTTTTGGTCCACTATAATCTGAGTGGTTGGCCCTGTGGGCTCATACCCTTCTGACAAGCCTTCTGTTCTTCCTAATTCTGTACATAGTTTCATGCTGCTTGATTAAATGTTGTTGCCCTCATTGAGGTTATGTGAGGTTTGCCATTCCTTACCATATGCTTGGGTATGAATACTGATTTGCCTCTAGTGGATCAGTCTGATAGAGGCATGGGAGTGATGTTATTGAAACCTGAACATTTCATTGGTTCTGTCTCCACAAATCTGCTGGTAGGAGAACACAATCCACTTGTCTGGACTGGTCTAGCAGGACTCAAGGAAAGGATATTATCTGGTAACTAAAATGTCACCTTAGAGCTTCTAAAATGACCCCCTTAACATTTAAAAGCTTTCAACAACATGGTAACAGAAAGTAACAAATGTGCACATCCAAGAATGAACTTCTGAATTATTTTCTTTTGTATGTTTAATTTAATTTAGCTTCTGTATTTACTTTTACCAGCAACCTACCAGAATCCTTACTAGAAATAAAAACAAAATAGCATACAATAATATAATATAAAGAGCAGCCAATATGAATAAATAAGGATATAAATGATCTCAAATATAAATGGTGAAATTTTACTTAACGTTAATTTCCTTTCCTGGAATCCTGCTAGACAGGCCAGATTAGTGGGTTATATTCCCCTGCCAGCAGATGATGGAGACAGAAGCTTCAGTAAAATCATCACTGGCGCATATACGTGCTCCCCTAGGGGACAGGTTCAGTATGACATTGGCAAAGCAAGAAGACTTAGAACAGTGCTCAGAAAAAGAGAACCTCCTCAGCAAGCTAAACAAAATAAACTATATGTGCAACTATATACAAGGCAGCAGAGCTGATAGATTCAGTAGAAGCAGAAGAACCGCCAAAAAGCCAAGCTAAAGACAAGGTTGATTCTGAATGTCGGCAAGGCTGGTTATCAGAGAGCCCCCATACTGGTCTAGCAGGGTTCCAGGAAAGGAAATTAACGGCAAGTAAAATTTCACCTTCCAAATCATCTTGCTAGACCAATCTAGACTAGTGGGAAGTACCATAGTTACACCACCAGAGGGTGGGAAGATCCAGATGTCACCAAAACAGTGGCTCCAAAATGGGTTGACTCACGCGCTTGGAGGTCCAAGTGATAATATCAGGCAAAGGTCGATAAGGACGACCAGGTCGCTGTCTGGCAAATGTCAATTGGAGAGACTCAAGAGCATTTCGTCCAAGAAGCTGCCTGCGCTCGCACAGAATGAACTTTAAGACCTGCAGGAACAGACTTACCCTGTAAGATATAAGCCCACTCAATGGCCTGTTTGATCCACTGCACGATGGTATGCTTAAAAGCAGCAGCCCCTTTACGGAGTCCAAAAAAGAGGACAAATGAATAATTAAAGAGCTGAAAGGAATTAGTAACCTTCAGATAACACCACAAAGACCATGCAACTTCGAAGAAGTGAAGAGCAATGAAGCCTGTGGAAGACCCCCTCCAGAAAGGGTAGGAATGAGATGGACTGATTTACATGGAAGTTGGACAGAACTTTCGGTAAAAAGGAAGGAATCATCCTGAGCATCTCCCCTTCCGCAGAGAAGGATAAGAAGGGGTCCCGGCAGCAAAGTGCCTGCTGCTCAGAAACATGCCGGGCCGACGTAATGGCTGTCAAAAAGACAGTCTTGAGAGCCATGTCCTTCAGAGTGGGCCCTCTTTAAGGGCTCAAAGAGTGGTTGCTTGAATGCCCGGAGAACCAAAAACAAGTCCCAAGAAGGGACAAGCGGATGAACTGGAGGACGCAAGGTGCATACTCCATGCAAAAAACACTGTATCCGAATGGGAGGCGAGAAATCCCCAACAGGGCCATGAAAACAGGTGAGAGTCACCACTTGCATTTTCAAAGAATTCAAGATGAGACCCTTCTCAAAGCTTCCTACAGAAAGAACAGGAGATCAGATATTTGGACTGGCCATGGAGAAACCACATGGGTGGAGCACCAAGACTTGAATAAATGCCAAACTGGAGTGTAAGGTAGCAACACAGAAGGGTGCCATGCTTTAAGCAAGGTAGTAACAACTTGAACCAAGTATCCATTACCGAGCTAGATGGTGTCTTTCAAGATCCAAGCCGTAAGTAAGTAGGGAGTAGAATTATCCATGACAATCAGTCCCTGCCCCAGCAGGCCCCTTTATCTTCATCTTTATTTTTGTATTTGATATACTGCCCTTTAAGAAAGCAATAGGACGGTTTACGATAAAGTGGCTGCTAGGAGCAAAGAAGGAAAGGAATGCCAAATAAAAGACAAGACAGAAAAGAAACAAGTACACTGTGAAAGTGAATAGTGGAAGTGCGGGAGAGGAGGGGAGGATTATGCGGTAGGTAGCGTGAGGGCAAAAGCAAGGGAGAACAGATAGTCTTCAACATGACTTTAAATCTGTGGAAAGATAGTTCAAGGCGGAGATCAGGGGTGAGAACATTCCAAAGGACAGGACCCAGGAAAAAGAAGGTGGAGGTTGTAGGTGTGTTTGTGAGGCAGAGGGGAGGTACAACCTGTTGACATGGAGGGAACGGAGGGCACAGTGGAAGCAAAGCGAGAGACAAGCTTCAGAAGCTCCGCTGCTAGGAGGCAAACCAGGTCTGCATACCATAGGCGCCGAGGCCAATCCGACACCACCAGAATCACCTGACCTGGACATGTCTTATACACCACAGGACCTGGCTGATCAAGGTCCATGGAGGAAAGACGTAAAGGATCTGCAATGGAGGCCAGGGCTGGACCAGTGTGTCTAAAACCTGAGATTTCAGCTCTCTCTGATGACTGCAAAAGGCAGGAACTTTGGCACTGGCCAAAGAGGCCATCAAGTCCAGAGCAGGATGACTCCACCAGTTCACAATGCATCTGAATGCCCAACTAAGCGAGTTCCCACTTGCCCAGGTTGAGAAGGTGACAACTGAGAAACTCTGCCTGCACATTATCTATCCTGGCGATATGGTATGCCAACAGCACTTGCAAATGACACTCGGCCCAAGGAAACAGGAGATGCATCTCCAAGGCAACCCCTGGGCACTTGGTCCCCCCTTGTCTGTTGAGATAAGCCACCATCATGGCATTGTCGGACAGGACTCAAACTGCCTGCATGCAAAGAAGAGACATAAAATAGCGGCGTGCAAGTGGACTGCCCGTGCCTCCAACCTCTTGATGGGCCAACCAGACTCCCGCTGGGACCATGTTCCTTGCATCATCTGTTGCATCGGCCATTGCAGAAAGACTGATATTGGTGGTCAAAGCTATCCAATGTGGACTTTCCAGGGACATCCTTTGCATCAAGTGATCGTGACATTGTCACCAGTAAAGGCTGCAATGAACAGTGGGAGGAAGAGGAAGATGGATGTCATAATCCTGTGAGCAAGGGGACCAACGGGATAGTAAGGAAAGCTGAAGTGGATGCATGTGCGCCCAAGACCAGGGAGCCACATCCAATGTAGCTGCCATAGTTCCTAAGATCTGAAGATAATCCCACACCCAAGGAGCTGGGTGAAGCTGGAAGGAATGAAGCAGACTGTAGAACTTCTGACATCTGTCCTGAGTTAGAAACACTCACCTTATCCGAATATCAAAGAAGGCCCTGAGAAACTCGAGGCTCTGAGACAAGCGTAAAGAACTCTTGGTGTGGTTGACCACCAAACCGAGGCTTTCCAAGAAGGAGAGGACCCGTGTCACCGCTCCCTGTGCCTTTGTGCAAGACTTTGCTCAAATGAGCCAATCATCCAGATAAGGATGGACAAACACTCCCTAATGATGCAAGGCGGCTGCAACCACTACCATGACCTTTCAGAAGGTGCAAGGAGCCGTGACAAGACCAAATGGCAGGGTTTGAAATTGGAAGTGATGTGTCATTATTGCAAAGTGCAGGAAACACTATTGGTCCTCTTGGATGGCAATATGAAAGTAGGCCTCTGCAAGGTCTAGGGAAACTAAGAACTTGCCCACACAGACCGCTTGAAGCACAGACTTCAAGGTCTCCCTGCTAAAAAGTGTCACGTGGAGACAGCCATTGATCCCTTGGAGATCTAGGATGGGTTGGAAGGAACCATCCTTCTTGGGCACAATGAAGTAGATGGACTAGCGGCCTGATCTGACCTCGGAGGGGGGGACTGGACAAACTGCCCGAAGTTGCAGAAGCTGCTGAAGAGTCTCTCACACCACAGCCCTCTGGCAAACTGGCCCACAAGGGGAGATCATAAAGGCATCTCTGATGGGTCTGGCATAGTCAAAATCATACCCTGGGATATTATGTCAAGGACCCATCTATCCGTGATAACCCAGGCCTATTCACGGAAAAAGAGGCGCAACCGCCCGCCGACCTGTGGCACCCCGGAACAGACTCCAGGTCCATCAGGAGGAGGCACATGTAGCCCCAGAGAACTTGTTGGAAGAGGAGTAATTGTCCTAAGATTGACAAACCCCTCGAAAGGGCTGCAACGTGACACTCGATTTGGGCATCCAGTAAGATGACTTGCCAGGCAGATAGCAGCGCAGATCTCGAAAGTGCACTCTGGAGAAAGACAAAGACAAAATCTCGGTGCCCAACTGATGAGATGCCCCTTTGGGTTTGTCTTCAGGCAAATGCTGAGGTTTAACCTCACCCAAATTCTTGACAAGCTTTTCCAGACCCTCCCTAAACAGGAGCCTGCCCTTGAATGGGAGTTTAGCTAGACAGGCTTTAGAGGCTGCATTAGCATTCCACTGATGAAGCCACAACCAATGCCTCACCATTGTAACAGCTGTGACTGATCGCACAGCCAACCGAAGGAGGTCAGAGGGCATTAGCCAAAAAGCAAGCCACAGATTCAAAATGGGCTGAAAATGAGTCCTGTGGTTGGAGTTGGATCCATCTGAGCAGGGCAGGTGCCACTAAACCCCTTCAGACAAAAGCCTGGAGAGCAAGAGAGAAAGAAGAAAAAGATGTTTTCAATAGGCCTTCAATCTTTCTATCCTGCTGATCCCAGAGTGACACTCCTCATTCCACCAGAATGGTGGTGTGCTTAGTAACTGCTGCCACCAGGGCATCCACCTTAGGAAAGTAGAGCCACTTATCAAGGTCCACAGGTGACCAGAAATAAAAACGGCCCAGACACCTAGCTGAGTGCAAGGAAGCATCAGGTGAGTCCCATTCCTTCCAAAGCCCCCTCTCCAGGGCTTTCTGGTCTGTCAGCACCCAAGGACTCATTATCCAGAAAGTGAGCAAGCTCTACTTTGCCTGCTCAGGATATGGAGCGGTCCTCCAAGGAGATCTCCTGGGCTCTTGGAGAGTGGAATCCCTCAGAGGAGCCAGTTTCTGAGGATGACAGTCTGGTCAGTGAGTTTGACTGCGAAGATGGGAAGCGGTCACCTCCAGAAGAGGACACTGATCTTCAGGATGACTCCCAGGATGTACGTCTTTTTTGTATGGAGGTTCTGCACTCCATATTGCTGACCTGGAAAAGCAGGATTCCTATAGAGCTGTACAGCTCTAAAGGAAAAGGGAAGGCTCTAGATAGCTCACGAATACCACTAAGAATGGGATCTGCCTGAGACTTGGACTGGGCGGAATCCTGCTTTTCCAGGTCAGACAGCCATCGCTGCTCTTGTATGGCATGCCTGCTCTTTTTCTCTGTGAAACAGCAGCGTATCATGTTTTTTTCTGTACAGATGCTCTCTTCTTTTCAGTGCTGCCTTGGCCGTGGCCGCGGCCGCAAGTGCTGGATTTTGATAGACTGCCTCTGTACTTCATGCAGGCCAGCTGTATTTTAGCTTCTTTCATTCACAGTTTATCTCCCGGATCGATTTTTTCACCGCGGGAGTCCTATTTTCACTGTTTTTGTACTGTGTTCGGTTTCTTGCGCTGCGAGTGTATAGACGGCCATCACTGCTCTTGTTTTTGGCATGCCCAAGGCTAATTTTGCTGATACCAATGAAGAGTAGGACAGGGGTGTCAAAATATGGCAGCTAGATTGATTTTTGGCAGTTCAAAATATCAGGCAATTATTGCATTGCTTAACAAATTATATTGGCTTAAAATATCTGAACAGGTTCTTTTCAAATTTTGAATGTTGTTGTTCAATTTTTTTTATGATTTAATTCCAGTTTGTTTTTCAGATCTTATTTTTCCTCTGTTAATGATTACGTCTAAGTTCCTGCAGGAGGCACAAGTCCTTTTTTTTTCCATCTAATAAGGGGATTTACAATAAGAAGAGATTCACTTGCACTTTCCCATACATCTGTGGTATAAGTTACCAGTGAAGTTAAACAAGATTCCAAAGTTAATGTCTTTTAGAAAAAACTTGAAAACATGGTTATATACTTCTTAATTTTTATTATATCTTTTCTTCTATTCCTAATTCACAATTTTAAACATCATATTTTCTGATTGCGTTGGGAATATACCAGTACAGAAGCATCTTTTAGATTAGATTAGACAAAAGGATTAAGGGTATGGGTAAGCAGAAATCGGGATAGATAAGCTGGAGCTGTTTGAATAAAACATTTGAAGACAAAGCATAAAACTTTGGGGGTTGATATTCAAAAGGGTTTATGTAATTTGATTGTCCTGCAAACCACATAAACCTTGGCAATCCCGATACTCAGCGACACTAGCCACCCTGAAAATGTCTAATTTCGGTGTGGTCTGTGAGCAAAGTTGAGGCAGTGCTGGTAACTATCTAGTCAGCGGTGATAATTCAGTCACTAACTGGTTAGGTAAATGCATGTCTCTAATGAATCTGAAAGACGTAAAAGAGAGAACGCAAGAAATGATGACGCACATTTTCCAATCACATTTCAACCTGAACTAAATCCACAGATGGAGCAGCCCCTGACCACTGTGTCCAAGAAGATTATCCTGTATATATGTATTTATGTATATATGTAAATGAACTCCCCCATAGCTAAGAAGTGTTAACTCTGTATGATGTGCTTTTCTGACAATCTGTATGTAAACAAAATTTGTACCTGCCTTGATTCGGCAGTTTCACAATAGTAATCCTACCCGCTTCTGATCGCTGGAAGGAGCGGGCTACAAATGCTTGCTAAATAAATAAATAAATAAATGTATTCAGTTCTTTCTGCTAGAAAGCGTAGTTACTCACCTGTAACAGGTGATCTCTGGGAACAGCAGGAATTAAGTCTTCACATATGGGTATCGTCGGTACCGATGGAGCCTGCGCGGGAACGCTCTCCAACGTCCAATAGGAAAGCTTTTGGGAGCATCCCACAATGCCTGCGTGCTGCCTTCCCGCCTTTCCAAGTCTCCCTCTTCAGTTGAGTTTATAGCTCAGGAAGAAGAGGGCTCATGAGTTCCAAGTCTCCTGTAACCTCCTTGAGGAACATTCCCATATAGAGAATGTAAGAGCTGATCCTAGCTGACAACATAGAAGATTGAAAGCATCGACGCCTAAAGGCATCGAGTGTTCTCGATTCACGGCCTGGAGGATTGGAAGAATGCATTTTAGCACTCTTAATCCTACGCATCTCCAATTCCACTACCATTGAATGGTGTGGTAATTGAGTCTTTTGAAAACCAGGACAGCTTGGAACTCGATACATGGTATCGAGTTGTCGAGAGTGTGGAGGCACAGTTAAGGGAGTTTCCCACATTCTTAGCATAAGGTCATGCAAGATCCTATGAATGGGCAGAGTAGCTGCCTCTTTAGGAACCTTAGGGTATTGAAGGATTTCTAATTCTTCTGCTCTGGGTTCGTTTTCAGGAGTCACCGTGATTTTAAGTCCTCGAGCTAAATCATGTACGAAATCCTAGAAGGACATGTCTTCTGGAGGAGACATTCTAAATTGAGGAGAAGGAGAAGGATCAGGGGGCAGGAGTGGCCTAGTGGTTAGGACAAGGTACTTCAGGCCGGAGGGCCGGGGGGTTCAAGTCCCACCTGGGGACAGCAATCTCAGGCCGGAGGGACTGGGATTTCTAGTCCTATAGGCACTCCTTGTGGTCTTGGGCAAGCCACTTAACCCTCCATTGCCCATGTTCCCTGTAAGTATTAGCGTATGTGTGTCATATCCCCTCGTGTTAAATGTATCTCCCAATTGACCGCTTTGACCCGGTGAAAAGCGGGATATAAATACAGCTAAATAAATAAATAAATAAATAAAGGATTGCCTTAGTACCGGCAGAGTCATCAGAGTTATCGGAATCGGAGGATTCGAAGTATCTGTGTGCCGGGAGTTCCTGCAATGCACGGTACTGGTATTGTTCAAAGTCGGTATCGGGTCGTCTCGCTACCGGTCTTTCGATATCAGAGATAGACTTAAGGCTCAGCATGGGGGGAAGCATACCAGCCAAGGCAGGTGCAGTCGGTACCAGAACCGCTGTTGGTATCGATACCTGTGGAACCATCTGTAGCAGTCTTAGCGGTACCGAAGCTGCTAAGAGAGCCGCTAGACTGCGTTCGATAGCGAGGATTCTTTGATCCACTGCTCCTGCCGATGCTTGGGTGTCGGTATCGGTGGAAGCGGCCATGACCCCAGAACATGGCACCAGTAGTTTTGCAGAGGTAGAAGCCTCTGGAACATTCTGGAGCCCCGTTAATGCTTTGGAAACCAAAGCCTCCTGCCGGGGCTGTTTTGCCGGTGAACTTTCCTCGAGGGCAACACCAGTGGCATCTCAATTCCTGGAAAGAGATCTACCCTCTGAGGACTGGCCAGTCTTAGAAGACTTAGGTTTAGTTACCTGAGATCCATGGGAGGAAGATGAAGCCCTAGAAGACGTCGATGCAATGGACATCGTATCTGCGGCAAAAAGGGTACCAAGCTTTGCAGCTCTATTCTGCAGGCCCCTCTTGGTCATCTTCCTGAAGGAGAGACACTCCAATGGAGAATGGTCAAGACCTAACCATTTAAGACACCAATCATGGGTGTCAGTGACGGATATGGTACCGCCACAATTAGAACGTTTTTTGAAACCACTAGCTGGTTTCTCCATGTTTGAAGAAAAGTGGGCCTAGTGCCCAAAATGGCACCTAGCACCGGGAGGGGAAAGGCCCCTGAAGAAAGAAATCCTTCAGAAAGATAGCTTTGTTTTGTTTTTTTGAAAAAGAAGAAAAAGAGACCCGGCGGTTCCAGTAGGCGTCGAATTAAGGCAGACGCAACCACAAAAAACAAAAAAGTAAGAATAGATTTTCTGCGGTGACAGGGTGTGTGTCCTGTCGGCTCCGCAGAAAATGAAGAACTGAAGAGGGACAGTTGGAAAGGCGGGAAGGCAGCACGCAGGCGCTGTGGGATGCTCCCAAAAGCTTTCCTATTGGATGCTTGGGAGCGTTCCCGCGCAGGCTCCGTCGGTACCAACGATACCTATATGTGAAGACTTCATTCCTTCTTGTTCCTGGAGATGATACCAATGATTGTTTCAAAGAGACACCATGCCTATGGAAAAAATGTAGAACACCATTAGTAATGTCAGAGCAGATAAAGAGTGGTGAA
Source organism: Ichthyophis bannanicus (assembly GCA_033557465.1). Classification (NCBI taxonomy): domain Eukaryota; kingdom Metazoa; phylum Chordata; class Amphibia; order Gymnophiona; family Ichthyophiidae; genus Ichthyophis; species Ichthyophis bannanicus. Next base: position 226,924,428 of record CM066031.1, read on the forward strand.
ATAAAGCGAGTCTCACTCACCAGTGACATTAACATTGAAAGTAATTTTCTGTCCCCCTGCCTCACAGGTGTACACTCCAGCATCTTTCTTCTCCAGCTGCTCCACCACCAGCCTGCGGGATTTACCCTCGGACTTCACCTTCAACCTGTTATTGGAGGTGATCTGCTTCCCATCCTTGTACCATTTCACTTCAGTCTTGGCCTGGGACACCTCGCAACTCAGAGTGATGCTCTCTGTGAGTGAGGCCTTCACCTCCTTCTGCACCTTCTCCTGATTTACAAACACGGGTTCTGGCTCTGGTAGAAAAATACAATTGTAAGAATTATCTCCTTCATTTCATTCTTCACCATCTCAAGGCTTGCAAACAAGTTTTCTGGTTATGAGAAAATGCTAGGAAAATACAAGATATACAATTTCATTAATAAATAGGATATATACAACTCAAATGCCGAGTAAGAGAAATAAAGTCTACAAATTCTGAAAACAGTTTGTGTCATTATGTGCTACATGAATAGGCATCTCTGGTCCCAGAGGGCCACAAGCTGGTCAGGTTTTCAGGATATCTAATTTGAACATGCATGACACACATGTGCTACATGCAAATACATCTCATGTATATTCAGTATGAATATTTTGAAAACCAAATTCGCTTGTGGCACTTAAGGATCAGAGATGCCTATCCTTGGCATAACGCATCAAACAGGGATAAACATAATAAAAGATAAATATTGAAAACCTTAGTCAGGAACTACAGGGGTAAAAACAGGTATTACAAAAAAGAGCCAATTCAGTAAAATGGGGGGATAAAACCTGTTTTAGATGTTAGTTATAACTGGTTAAACCAATAATACAAAATAACTGATGTTCTATGTGAATTAACTCGAAAACCAAAAATAGAACAAAACCAAAAGAATCATGAGCTCAACATTAGTGCTTGTATGTACGTAAATGCATTAATGTTGGAAGTTTAGCTGTGTTTTCAAAAGAGGCTACAAATTGCCCACACTCGTGGTCCTAATCTTCGTGATTTAGTTGGCATTACTTCCTCCCCTCTTGACAGGCAATCTTTTGAGCAACAAACTGATTTGGGCCATTTTTCTTGCAACACTTGTGACTATTGTCAACGTTCTATTGTACAACACAAATAAAAGGTGGTCAAATCACAACAGAGCTAATATTGTCAAATGAATTGAAGAAAACTCTGTATATTAACATGGAAAGTGAATGTGTCCTCAGAGGCCACTTATATATTTCTTAAAAAGGCATTTGCATAGCTTAAACCATCATTTACAAAGCAACCAGTGGTCTCAGTCTTCCCGGGCAAAAACAAAACCCGCCAGAAATGATCTGGCTAGGCAAAGCCCAAATAACATCAGCGACCCTTATGATAACGTTGCTCTGAGATAGATGTAAACCAACTCTTCCATTTACCAAAGTTAAACCATATTCATAACGAAAGAGTGGTAACTTAGCTTTGCAGTCTGTAGCAGTGCTCGTGAAGTGGTGTTAAACCAGTAGCAAGATCCCCAACGCTCTTGCATGCACTTGATACTTCTATGGATAGAACAACGATGGATACATACATTAGCTACAGTGATTCCTCAAGGTCTTAACGCTCGGATTGAGTGGGAGGTATGTCTATAGTATGGGGTTCAATGAATGAAATACTATGTCCAATGAGAAGATTGAATACTGCATCCAATAGAAAGAATGAAGCACTACGTCGACCATTTAAAAGGTTCACCCCGCATGCGCGGCGTCTAGCATCAGTTAATGAACTCTGCTCGTGGTTTTCATCTCGTGAATTTCAGGTGTGCATTACTCCTTTGCTGTTCCATTGCCTGGATTTATGAATTACAATATATTCTGAAAAAGTGTGTGTCGTGTAAAAGCCACTATCTTTTTAATTTGGCTATGTCTGTGTTTTACAGTGCTTTCTAGCTACCCCCTGAAGAAACCTGCTTGGTGAAACGCGTATCAAGTGCATGCAAGAGCGTTGGGGATCTTGCTACTGGTTTAACACCACTTCACGAGCACTGCTACAGACTGCAAAGCTAAGTTACCACTCTTTCGTTATGAATATGGTATAACTTTGGTAAATGGAAGAGTTGGTTTACATCTATCTCAGAGCAACGTTATCATAAGGGTCGCTGATGTTATTTGGGCTTTGCCTACCAGATCATTTCTGGCGGGTTTTGTTTTTGCCCGGGAAGACTGAGACCCCTGGTTGCTTTGTAAATGATGGTTTAAGCTATGCAAATGCCTTTTTAAGAAATATATAAGTGGCCTCTGAGGACACATTCACTTTCCATGTTAATATACAGAGTTTTCTTCAATTCATTTGACAACGTTCTATTGTAGGCAAGGAATAGCAAGTACCTAATTCTGATTTTTTTCATGTAGCTAGGTGGTATACCACCTGTTCAACCTCTTACGTAGTATATGTCTTAGTTTGTCCATGCAATCTTTTATATATTAGGAGAACAATTCGCCCTGCATGGACACGGCTATGTGAACATGCATCTAGAATCAAAACTAAGAATATATCAGCACCTATTGTTCAACATTGTCTGGATCATCAACATCTTTTTTCGGACATACACTGGAGGGTGCTTGATTATGTGCCCAGGAATCCACGAGGAGGCAATCGTGAACAACGTCTTCAATTACTTGAACAAACATGGATATTCAGGTTATCCACGGTTGAGCCACAAGGTCTTAATAAAGAGTTGGATTGGACTAGTCTTTTTTGATATTCTGATTTTGGTTTTTAAAGTGAATGGGATAGTTCTATTTTGGCATTTTTTGACGTGTGAAACGGCGATTGGCCCACATTGTCATTTAACAGTGATTCATGTGCGGTGGCATTATATCGTGAATGAGCATGCGCTGGCATCCTGAAACATTGGGGAAGCTAGAAGTCGGTTTGCAGTCAAGATGAGCGTTGAAATAGGGCATTAAAAGTTGGTTTGCCTGAAACACAGTGCTGTGTTCTCAATCAACAACTGCGGACATTGTGGAATTCAGTCCTCAGTTAATAACTGTAGACTTTGGGAGATTGACATCTATACTGAGTCTGAACATTGAGGCTTAGTTCTCTACGGACAACAGATAAGTGATCTTTTTGGTCATTATTTTAGTTAGTCCTAGGGCTTTGATTAAAAGCTGATGGAAACCAGTGGTTTTTGATAAGCAAAATTAATATGCAAAATTGTTGGAATTGATATATTTTGGCACACGTTTTGGTGTAGGTCACACTACTATATGGTGTTTTTTACCTACGTTTGAAAGCTCCGGTGGGGCTCTTTAAAATTGAGTAAAACGGAAGTGCTGCCACGAGAGGTTGTTTTGTTTCCTCACGGCTACACTTCCAACATTAATGCATTTACATACATACAAGCACTAATGTTGAGCTCATGATTCTTTTGGTTTTGTTCTATTTTTGTTTTTCGGTTAGATATGTTAGTGACAGGAAGAAGTACAAAAGTGGTATTGTCAGAATCAAGGGTGAAGAGAAGGAACATGTAGAAGCTAAGGTAGCATCAATGAAGATAAAAGCAAAATTGTTTTAACAAATACAGTGTATCTCTTCTGGGTTCACAGATGAAGAGTCTAGAGTGGGACATCAGAAAATACATACAAATAGGAATGGAAGTGAAGCAAATCTTGAACAATTTTCAAAAGGCTGTGTTCATGAGACGCTAGCTGGGGCCAGATGGGATACATTCAAGTGTATTGAAGAAACTTAGAGAAATTCAGATGACTCCATGTTCTGTCCTTCTCAATACTTCTATAGAATTGGGAATGGATGTGGCCCCTCTCCACAAAAACAAAAGTAAGGAGGAGAGTGCAAACTACAGGCTCTGTGGTGAGTACATTAATGGAAACACTGCTAAAACAATGGATAGTGCAGTTTCTGGAATCCAGTGAATTGCAGAACATGGTTTCACTAGAGATAGGTGTTGTCAGACAAATCTGAATAATTTCTTTGACTGGATGACCAGAGAGTTGGATTGAGGGAAAGCACTAGATGTGCTATACTTAGATTTCAGCAGTCTTTGCCACGGTCCTACATCAGTTAATCATAAATAAACTGAGCGTCCTTGGGATACAAAGTAAAGAGGGATAGCTAAAATGAAGAGAGATCAAGGAATGGTCTAGAATTTGGCTGCTGAGAATTAGTGCCAAAAAATGCACAGTCATGCATTTAGATTGCCAAAACCCCAGGGAGAGGCCGGTGCACTGAGAAGGGAGGAGTAGCCTAGTGGTTGGGGCAAGGTACTTCAGGCCGGAAGGTCGGAGGTTCAAATCCCACTAGGACAGCAACCTTGGGCCGGAAGGACTGGGGTTTCTAGTCCTACAGATGCTCCTTGTGGTCTTGGGCAAGCCACTTAACCCTCCATTGCCCATGTTCCCTGTAAGTATTAGTGTATGTGTCTCATATCCCCGCATGTTAAATGTATCCCCCAATTGTGTTGTGACCGCTTTGATTGAAGGATAAGGCGGTATACAAAACTGTCTAAATAAATAAATAAACCAACACAAACCCCAGGGTGTAAAATCTTTCTGGACTCCCTTACTGCTAGCCTCCTGCTAGGTCCAGGGTTCAAAAATGGAAAAGTGCAGTGGCAGGCCTTGCAGCACCTGCATGTGCTATAGGTCAGCTATACCCAACCCCCTTCAACACATCTTGCCTAGAACACACATGAGTGCTGTAAGACAGGCCAAAGCTGGGCCTCTTCAGAAACCCATGGGCCCTGGGGGTATGCATCACCGGTTCTCCCTTCTTGCCAAGCCTGGAAGTGGTACGGTACAAGGGGTAAAGCTCTGTGCACAAAAGAAGAGTGGGACCTGGGGTGATCATATCTGATGATCGTAAGGTGGCCAGACAGATAGAAAAGGTGATAGCAAAAGTCGAAGGATGCTTGGGTGCACAGGGAGAGGAATGGTCAGCAGGAAAAAGAAGGTGATTATAAGGTTCTGGTGAGATCAGTATGTACTGTGTGCAATTCATTAAAAATATAAAAATCGGATGGAGTCAATGCAGAAGGAGTCTACTAGAATGGTCAGTAGTCTTCATCATAAAGCATATGAAGACAGACTCAAAGATCTCAACATGTATAAAAGAAAGGCAAGAGAGGGTTGATAATAGAGACTTTTAAATACCTCTGTAGCATAAAAGCACAGGAGACGAGAATAGAAAGAAAGTAAAGGGAGATAGACTTAGGAGTAATTTGAGGAAATATTTCTTTACAGAGAGGGTGATGGATGCATTGAATAGCCTCCTAGATGAGGTGGCATAGACAAGGATTGTAAATTATTCAAGAATGCATGGGACAAGCACAGAGGATCTCTAAGGGACAGGAAGGGATTGTAGGGTTTAGTGTTTGGCATGGATGGGCAGACTAGATAGACTGAAGCTTTCCAACAGAAAGCTGCCTGCTAATTGATCAAAAATGTAGTTTTCCTATGGCTCAGTATAGTGAAATGTATTTAGCTCATGCTTTTCTCAGAGTTCAAGGTGAGTTACATTTGGGTACAGAAGGTATTTTCTTGTCCTCAGGCGTACAATCTAAGTTTGTATTTGAGGCAATCAAGGGTTAAGTGTCTTAACCAAGGTCACAAGGAGCAGCAGTAGGATTTAAACCTGGTTTCCATGGTTCTTAGCCCACTACTCCAACTATTAGGCTACTCCTGTGTATCCATGGCCAAAGTTAAGATCTTGGCATCCATAGGCCAGCAGAAGATCCCAGAGAGTAGGGGGATGAGGGCAGTATCAGCAATTTCAAAGACTGGAGAGCCAGAAGAGGAGCAGAGGAAGGCCATAATGCCATGCTGTACTCCTCTGAAACAGCACAAGCACCTGGCCCTAAGGTAAACAGCTACAGTGTCTTCATTTGCCTGGGTCTGGTGCTCTCGAAATGTGGCACCTTAAGCAGTTATTTATGCCTTAAACCAGGTCTGTGTGTATGCTTTGCAGGGTGATGGCAGTGTTTTGGAGCACAGGGGGTTTGTTTAGATAAGCCATCTGAAGGCAAACAGTCAGACAAGAGATTCATCTTTGTAACATAGTGAAGAGAGATAAATAAAGCAAATCTGTCCTATTCCATAGAATATATTTGTATATATATAGTTCATACAGTTTAAACTTTCCAGAATCTAATGAAAATTGTTTGGGTTTAGCAAACTACCTCTCTATCTCTTATTTGTTTTTACGAGGAATGTATAATTTTTCCTGATGAACCAAGTGGTATTCTCATCCTTAGATGATGTTTTTGATATTTTGGCTCTCTAATTCTTTCTTTTTCTAATCCCTCTCATTGCTTGAAAAATATTTAATTCTTTTTGGGGACTTTTCCTCATGTGCAAGACAGAAATTCCCTACACAAGGTGAAATTAGACCTTACCTGCTAATTTTCTTTCCTTGAGTCCCTCCAGTCCAGTCCAGAGCATGGGTTTATGCCCTATCACCAGCAGATGGAGACTGAAAACACTGGTTTTGATGATGTCACCCCATATAGGATCTGTGCATCTCTGAACACTCCACTGACAAAGCAGACTCCACACCAAAAAATTAGAATCGTAGTTAACTACTAAAGCAACTATTTACATAAAACCCAATAGAGGAATTGAATGTCACGGCACGGTTCTGTTCTAGGCAAGAGTTAGCCAGTCCCATCAGCTCTTGATCATAAGGCCAAAGGAAAGCCCTGGAAATGCACGACATACACTTTATCTCTTTTACGTCCGAACTTGCCGAACAATAAAATGGGCCTTCAAACCCTCCAAAAGCACGGAAATCCAAACAGCACAAAAAGATAATCCAATCTGCTAAAAACTTTGGTACACTTAAGGTAGCACTGTAAGACCCTGTGAATATCTAACAGATGCAATTGATGTGAGTCTGAAGTGTCTTCAAAACCAGAGAACATGGGTAGTGTTATTGTCTGACTCAGGTGGAACACTGAAACCACCTTCGGCAAAAAGGAGGGATCCAGACGAATTACCATCTTTACCTTAGAGATCATGAGAAAGGACTCTCTACAGGACAAGGCCTGTAGCTTTGAAAATCTCCATGCCGAACAGAGAGCTATCAGAAAAAACACTTTCAGGGTAAAATCTTTCAGCAAAGCTCAGCTAAGAGGCTCAAAGGGTGCCTCCATAAGAGCCAGTAAGACTAAATTCAAGTCCCACGATGGTTCCAAATGGTGCATCGATGGTCTGACCTGTTTGACACCTCTCAGAAAATGAATCACATCTGGATGGGAAGCCAAGAATCCTCCTTGAAGCCGACCTCAATAACAGGCCAGGGCTGCCACCTGAACCTTCAAGGAATTCAAGAACAGACCCTTATCCAGGCAGGTCTGCAGAAAGGCCAGGATATCGGGCAGCGAGGAAGAGAAGGCCCGGAGAACTCTCTCCTCACATCAGCTCTCAAAAATATGGCAGACTCGAACAAATGCTAGAGACATTGATCTTTTTCAAGCTCTAAGCAAAGAGTTAATGACTTGTGCGGCATAACCTCTCTTACTCAACCTTTGCCCTCTCAAGAGCCAGGCTATAAGCAAGAACTGAGCCAGGTTCACCATGAGAATCGGGCCCTGCAATAGCAGGTTATCCACTCTTTAAGCAGCCAAATCTTAATTCTTTTATGAAAATTCATTAGATATGTCTCTAAATAAAGTTTTAATGGCGTTGACGGGGCCCAATAATTGGCCGAGGCACAAATGTGATCATTTTGCTGAGAAGTTCTGCTCAGAATAATATTGGTGTTCATAGACATGGGTATTATTCAGAGATGACTGATATTATGCATGGCATAGCATTCCAGCACATGTCCACAGGTGCCTATCCTGCTCACAAAAGGCCCTGTTGACGTGTTTGAGATCCAGCACCAGGCAAAAGGAACCCTCTTTCTTGGGAACTACAAAATATATGGAGTATCAACCAAGCCTGAGCTCACTCAGGGCACTTTTACCACCACCTGCAGCTGAATCAGTCTCTAAAGGGTTTCTGTCACCGCTCTTTCTTTGACTGCAGCCTTGCAGGCAACAAAATAAAGGCATCACAAAGAGGTCGAGAAGGCTCCAAGGTGTAATCTTCTCGAATGGCCTCTAGTACCCACTGGTCAGATGTTATTTGGACCCAAGCAGAGCAAAAGGTTTGTAGCCGACCACCTGCTGGAGTCAACTCTTCCAGGACCCCCCCCCCCCCCCATGTTTTATTGGAATGTTTTGGAGCCTCCTATGACCCCCCCAAAATAGTCCCTACTTTCTCCCTGACCCTATTGGAAGGGCTGACTCCTGGGAGGATAGCAAGCACGCTAGATGTGAACATAGTGCATCGCCTGGAATCTCTGAAAATCCCACAAGCAGCCCCTAGCAGAAGCCACTGGTTTTGTAGCCTTAGGTTTGTCTTCTGGTAGTCTCAGAACCTTAGACTCCCCCAGATTGTTTACCAGCCTCTTCAGGGCCTCCCCAAAGAGGAGTTTCCCCTTAAAAGGGAGCTTACTATGGTGCGTTTTGGAGGCTAAATCCACCCCCCAATTCCAGAGCTATAACAGGTGCCACACAGACACTATATTAAGGCCATACTTTTCACTGAGGCTTTCACCAGGTCATACTGCACATTGGCCAGATATGGCAAACCCAATTTAAGCATCACTGCCTCCAACAACAAGCCTGATGGGTCTGGATTGCTTCAAAAGCATTTCTAGTTTTAGGTCCTGGGCATCTTTCAGTGCTGCCCTGCCTTCCATTGGAATGGTCGTTTTCTTGGTAACAGCTGAGACCAAGGGATCCACCTACAGGAACAGGAGTAAATCCTTTTCATCTGGCGGAATAGGGAAGCGTGTCATAGACCTGCTAACCCGCAGCCCTGCCTCCAGAGCCTCCCACTCCACTTCAATCATCTCTTTTATTGCACTGAGAAGTGGAAAACATTTCTGAGGCTTCTGAATGCCTTGTAACATGGGATCTCCTAGGGTGCCTTCCTTTTCTGAAGGAACATGTATGATATTCAGTGCTACTAACGATTGTGCTATCAGCACTGGCAACTCCTCCTGGAGAAAGACCCTAATTATGGAAGGGTCCTCACCGGCGGAATTTCGCCTTCTTCTAGCTCTTTGCCCAAGAGTTCATCCCAGCACCTAAACTGGCCTTCTAACAGATCCTCAGAACCCCCCCCCCCCCCAGCATATTGACCCCTGGCAATCTCAAGAGTCATCATCTGTCCTACGGTGCATAGACGTCAGTTCTCTGGGCTTTTTCCTATTTGCCTTCGACTCTTCAAGCCCTTTTTTTGCCTCTACTCCACAAGGAGAATCAAGCCCCAGGCCCTGCTTAATGCAGTAGCCCTGGTGCAATAGGAGCCATATTACCCACAGCCATTTTTACTGTACACCGCCCTGATGCCTCGCTTGGGCGGTATATCAAGCAATGCAATAAAGATAAAGAACAAATTCTGGCAAAAACAGAAGTCCCAGAGCCCACAGACATTACCTCTGGGTCTATTACCCCCAGTCACTGCTCTCTCGGGGGTGCTGAAGTCCCCATCCAGCCTCCCAAGTGCTTTCTTTCCTCAGTTTGTGCTGCTGCATTTACGGCCATATTTCCCATCAAAACCACAGACTCCCATGACAGGGGGGAAACAGGCCCAAGTCTGACATCAGTCTCCGTTTCTGAGTGCGCCTCTACCTTCAAAGCCCTCAAGCCCATGAAGAGTTCCTCTGCTGTGTGACCTTCTGATTCACGTCAGTGGTAGAATCCCACTGCAGATAGCAAACTGCAGCGGCTGCCATAGGCTGCTCTAATTGCCGGCATGCCGATGTTCCAGTCACAGGCACCCGCCCAATAATCCAGCCCCTCTCACCTCACTTCACTGTCGACTGACTGAATCGCTTTGATGAACATAGATAAAAATAATAAAGAGCTGGTTGGTTTTTTTCCTTTACCTTTTTTTTTTTTTTAGTCTAAATCATAAAAAGGCCAGATTCCAACAGTCATATATCCCCGGGTTCCCTCCCAAAAGTTGGGAAGGAGGAACGATGTATCTCTGGTCCCAAGAGGGCAAATTTGGCCCATGAGATGAGGGACTAAGGAGGGGGAGGGACTCAGATTACCAAGTTCTCCATCCCACAGATCACACTAAGCTAAATGAACATCTCTGGATCCAATGCGGATCCAACACCAATTCCTCTTCTCTCTGCAATTTCCTTATCATTTGATTATTTCTCTTTCTTTCTTTTTTTTTTAATCCATCTACAGTGGCGTCCAGATTGCACAGAAGCTCATCACCATCTGCTGGAGACAGAGAAAATATGGAGTGTTCAGAGATGCACAGATCCTTTATAGGATGACATCAACAAAACCAGTGTTTTCAGTCTCCATCTTCTGGGAATAGGGCATAAACCCATGTGTCTGGACTGGCCTGGAGGAACAAAGAGGAATCTGAGAATATCTAGCAATAATAATATTCCATTTTCTGTTTTTCATTTTCTCGAAGTTTCTCCAAACTCTGTGGTCACTATGGGACCAATTCCGTTCTGGAGGTAGATCCCCTCCGTATGCAAAGGGGATCGCGTTTCTGATCCCGCGGGGCACATCTAGCCCCGCAGGATCAGAATCGCAAACAGTCCCTACACGTTCAGACATGGACTGCGATTCAATCTCACCTGCACGTGCAGGACTGTCCCCAGCTAACTCAGTCAAGGCTCTTCTATGTTGCCACAGCGCTGCAGCTCCACTGAAGAGCCACGATGCTGGCCGTCACAAAATAAAGCGAATTCCCCACTTTAGTGAGCTATGCGTGCAACTGGGGAAGGCACTATTCTGAAATCACATGCATCGGACTGATTGCATGTATTTTAACTGTGGGTGGAATTTGGGCAGAACGTACATGTGCATAAAGCATAGTTACTCACCTATAACAGGTGATCTCTGGGAACAGCAGGAATTTAGTCTTCAGATATGGGTATCGTCGGTACTGACGGAGCCTGCGCGGGAACGCTCCGCAGCGTCCAATAGGAAAGCTTTTGGGAGCATCCCACAGCTCCTGCGTGCTGCCTTCCCACCTTTCCCAACTGCCCCTCTCCAGTTGAGTTTAAAGCTGAGACAAAGAGAGAGGGAAAGAGAGAAAGAGAGAGAGATAGAGAGATACAACTCCTAGGGGAGGTGGGTGGGTTGTGAAAACTAAATTCCTGCTGTTCCCGGAGATCACCTGTTACAGGTGAGTAACTATGCTATCTCCAGGAACAAGCAGGAATGAAGTCTTCACATAGGGGAACTCCCTAGCTGCAGATGCCAGGAAGAAGGCCCCAGAACTTGTGTGCCCTTGTGAAAGGGCTCCTCTTTCCCCCATGGATCTCTGCATCCTACCAGGGATGGTGGGTAGGAGTTGATTAAGTATGGAACAGGTGTTGAAGAACAGCCTGACCAAACAAGGCATCCCGGCGGGAGTCCTTGTCTAAGCAGTAATGGGCTGTGAAGGTATGAACCGAACCCCAAGTAGCTGCTCGACAGATGTCGTCGATAGACACGGAGTGAAGATGAGCCATAGAGGCTGCCATGGCTCTCTCATTGTGAGCTGTGACATGGCCTTCAAGAGGAAGGTTTTTACTCTCATAGGCAAAAGATATACACTGTGCAATCCAGCTGGACAGTGTTCTTTTGGAGACTGGAAGTCCCAAATGACTAGGATCAAAAGCAACAAAGAGTTGAGAGGACTTCCTATGTTGCTGTGTCCTTTGCAAGTAAAAGGCCAAAGCCCTTTTGCAGTCCAAAATATGAAGATTCCTTTCTGCATTTGAGGCGTGGGGCCTTGGGAAGAATACAGCAAGGTAAACCGCTTGGTTTAAATGAAAAGGTGACACCACCTTTGGCATAAAGTGTGGATGAGTCCTAAGGACTACCTTATCATGATGAAACCTTGTATAAGGAGGATCAGCCACCAATGCTTGCAATTCACTGATGCGACGTGCTGAGGTTATTGCAATAAGAAAGATGACCTTCCAGGAAAGGAAATTCAGAGAGGTAGTGGCTAATGGTTCAAAAGGCGGTTTCATGAGCTGCCCAAGAACCAGATTTAAGTCCCATGCCACCGGTGATGACTTAATGGGAGGCTTAGTTAAAAGAAGGCCTCTCATAAATCTCGCTATGAGAGGATGAGAGGAAATAGGTTGTCCATTTATAGGCTTGAAAGAAGCTGCAATAGCACTCAAATGAACTCTCACTGAACTGGTCTTAAGCCCTGCATTTGATAAATGAAGGGGATACTCCAGTAATGATTCCAAAGGTATCGCAAGAAGGTTAAGACCCTTCTGCGAGCACCATATGGTAAACCTTTTCCACTTAAATGCATAACAGCGTCTTGTGGAAGGCTTCCTAGAAGCATAAAGGATATCCTTTACCTGCTGGGAAAGGTTAAGACCGTGAAGTTCTAGGCTTTCAGCAACCAGGCCCTGAGATGCATAGACTGGGGAATGGGATGCCACAGCATCCCATCCTCTTGAGAAGGGAGATTTGAAGCAGATCCTAACTCCAGAGGTGGAGCCTGAGAGAGATGTAGGAGCAGAAGGTACCACATTTGCCGTGGCCAATGTTGAGCTATGAGGATCATATGACCTCTGTCTCTCTGAAGCTTGAACAGGGTTTTGGGAATTAGGGGAATGGGTGGAAAGGCATACAGGAAGTCCTGATCCCAATGGAGGAGGAAAGCATCCCTGGCCTGACAACCCTGAGCCGGAATTCTGGAACAGAACCGGGGAAGTTTGGCATTCAGCGGACTTGCAAAGAGGTCTATGTCCGGGGTTCCCCAAATTTGAAAACATTTGGCCACCTGGTCTGCATGGAGAGACCATTCGTGTGGAAGCAGAACTCGACTGAGTCTGTTTGCCCAAGAGTTTTGAATGCCTGGAAGATACACCGCAAGGAGATGAATCTGATGCTCTCTGGTGAGGGCCTATAGTCGCAAAGCTTCATTGCAAAGCGACAGAGAGCCTGTTCCACCCTGCTTGTTCACGTAGAACATGGCTACTTGATTGTCCGTTTGAACTAGGACTGCCTTGTAGCTGAGCTGGGTGTGTAATACTCGAAGAGCAAGGAAAATTGCTCTGACTTCTAGGAGATTGATGTGTAAATAGGCCTCCTGTGGAGTCCAGGTACCCTGGGTAGAAAGGCCTTGCAGATGGGCTCCCCAACCCACCTGTGAAGCATCTGTTGTTAGAGTGGCCTGGGGTGGGGGTTGCTGAAAAGGAACCCCCACCAAAAGGTTTTGGGGTGATTGCCACCATTGGAGGGACAAAATAAGGCAATCTGAGTTTGCTATTTTGTCTGACAGGCAACCTGACGCCTGAGTCCACTGAGTGGATAAAGTCCACTGGGCTGCCCTCATATGGCGGCGAGCATAAGGAACCACATGCACGGTGGATGCCATGTGGCCTAGCAACTGTAACATTTCCCGAGCAGTGAGGTGCGGTTTAAGCACTGCCTGGGATGCTAACTGCACAATGCGAAGGCAGCGGGGCTGTGGAAGGTAGGTCCTTGTCCGTCTGGTATCCAGCAGAGCTCCTATAAACTCTAGGGACTGAGTGGGAGCAAGGTTGGATTTTGGGAAGTTTATGACAAGTCCCAAATACTGAAGGATGCGCATTGTGTGAGAGAGGGCAACCCTGGCCTCTGGCTCTAAAGGGCTCGAATGAGCCAGTCATCTAAGTAAGGGAAGACGAATATTCCCAGGGTGCGGAGAAATGCTGCCACCACAGCCATGCATTTTGTGAACACCCTTGGTGCCGAGGCCAGGCCAAAGGGAAGAACTCTGTATTGGTAGTGTTTCCCTTGAAACAGAAAGCGAAGGAACATTTGGTGAGTTGGATGGATGAGAACATGAGTGTACGCATCCTTAAGAACAAAACCAATCCTGACTCTGAAGGTATGGCAGCAGAGTTCCTAGAGAAATCATTTTGAACTTCTCTTTGAACAGGAATTTGTTCAATTCTCTGAGGTCTAAAATGGGTCTGTGTTCTCCTGTTTTCTTTGGAATAAGGAAAAAGGGGGAGTAAAACCCTGTACCCCGTTGGGGAATGGGTACCTCTTCTATTGCCCCTTGAGCCAGAAGCAAAGTGACCTCTTGGCCTAACTGGTCAATGAGAGAGGTCTGAGAATTGAACTGTCTTACCATTGTAGAAGGGGGCATGCTGAGGAAATGAAGCTTGTATCCCTCTCTTACAATAGACAGGAGTCCAATTTTCTGCTATCTGACCCCATCTGGGGGCAAAATGACATAACCTTCCTGGGATGGTGGAGGGTTCTGGGCCGTTCAAGGACAGGAAGGCAAAGTTCTCTACATAGGAGTCAAAGTCCCTGTGGAGGCTGAGTCTGCTGAGCCGGTTGAGGCTTAGCTGCTTTTGTCTTTCTTTGTCTAGGTTGTTGCTGCTGTCCCTTTTGGGCAGACTGACCTAAACGATGCCCCTGCTGGGTATAGGAGGGATAAAACGTCTTCTTCTTACTGAAGAATGGCTTCTTATAAGATTTTTTCCTCGCAGGATCAGCTGTAGATTTAGACAATCTCTCCAAAGTGATATTGTCAGCATCTATCTCATTAGCTTTTTCCTGCCAATTCTTGCCAAAGAGATTCTCTTCTGTGTAAGGAATATTCCCTAGTTTATCCTGTACCCAAATTTCCAAGTCAGATGCCTGGAGCCAGGCAATCCTACGTGCACCTATGGCAATGGCAGAGGTTCTGCTTATGCACTCAAAGCAGTCAAAGGCTGCACAATTCACAAACTTGGAAACATCCTGGGCATGTTTGACAAGGGCGAGATAATCTTGCCTCTTATCATCAGGAAGGAGAGGGCTCATAAGCTCTAAATCTCCTGTGACCTCCTTAAGGAACATTCCCATATATAAGATATAGGAACTGATCCTTGCAGAAAGCATGGAAGCCTGGAAGATTCGATGTCCACAGGCGTCAAGAGTCCTACACTCACATCCTGGAGGATTAGATGCATGCCTTTTTGCACTCTTTATCCTTCTCATAGCTGATTCCACCACCATGGACTGGTGTGGTAATTGAGTCTTCTGAAAGCCAGGACAAGGAGGAACTCGATACATGGTGTCAAGTCTTCGAGAATGAGGAGATGTGGTTAGAGGTGTTTCCCACATCCTTAACATGAGATCATGCAAGATCTCATGAATAGGTAAGGTGGCTGCCTCCTTGGGAGCTTTAGGGTATTGCAGTATTTCTAATTCCTTTGCCCTAGGCTCTTTTTCAGGAGCCACTGTGATGGAAAGACCTCGGGCCACATCCCGGATAAATTCCTGAAAGGGCATATCCTCTGGTGGAGACATCCTATGCTGAGGAGAAAAGGAATCCTCAGGAAGAAGTACAGGTAGTCGTCGACTTACGACCGCGTTTGGTTCCGACAGACCGGTCGTAAGTTGACTTGGTCGTAAGTCGGCCTATGTTAAATTTAGGCTTTAAACCAACGTATGGTATTAAGAAGTCACCAGGACAAGGCGCGCCTCTTCCCTGCCATTTCAAAGGATTCCTCACAGTCTCGGAAAGGCACAAAACCACAACAGACAGAGCAATGCAGTAAAAAAAGAAAAGAAAAAGAAAGTCTATTCTACATCTTAATAATAAGCAGTCAGGGCAGGACGCAGACGAAGCAGGCGGCGGGGGCACAGAGAAGGAAGAGCAGCCTCGGCGCTCCGAGTGTCCCGGGACCAGTGGCTTCCAAAAGGTTCGGGAAGAGCGCGCGCCCGCCCTGCAGCCCGAGGGCAACAGACACAAACATTGAACGAACTCGCTCGCAAACCACCACAAGGAAATGCATACATAAAAGTGTCGCGGCTCTTACCCACACCATATTTTTCTTCCTTTTTGGTTGGGACCCAGCGAGTCATTTTGGAGAGCTCCCCGTCCTCCCTGTGTAACTTCTAGCGAGACTGCCCGGCGTGAGGCAGCTTCCTGGACTGACTCCTGAGCGCAGGCAAGAGGGGAGGGAAAAAATAGTGGTGTCATGTGGCAGCGAGCGTCATCGCCTGGGACATGGGGCTGGGGAAGAGAAGGGGATGTGGGAGCTGCTGCATCCCCACAAGCAGTGATAGCAAGGCTTGAGGTTATACCAGAAGTGGCCACCGCTCTGCCACACTCAGTGGCGTAAATGTTTGTGGAACACTCACTCACTACGCTGCCGGTCGTAAAGTCGATCAGTCATAAGTTGCATAGGTCGTTGCATAGGTCGATCAGTCATAAGTTGCATAAGTTGCATAGGTCGACGACTACCTGTACTCTGGTATCGGCAGAGCTTTCAGAGTCTTCAGACTCATCCGAGGATTCGAAGTATCTCCGATCCGAGTGATCGTGCAAGGCACGGTATTGGTACCGATTGAAGTCGGCATCGGAGTGGTCTGGTACCGACTTGTCGATGCCGGATAGACACGCATGACTCGGTCCCGGTAGAATACCTGCCGATGTCGATGCAGTTGGTGCCGGTACCGGTTGAATTGTCTGAAGCGGTTTCAGAGGCATCAAGGCCGTGAGAAGAGCTGCCAGACTTCGTTCAATAGCCAAGAATCTCTGGTCTATCGACGCTGCCGATGCTTGGGTATCGGTACCGGATGAAGCAGCCGGTACCCCAGAGCATGGCACCAGTAGTTCTGCCGAGGTTGAAGCCTCGAGAACATCCTGGAGCCCCGTTAGTGCTTTGGAAGCCGAAGACTCCCACCGGGGCAATTTTGCCGGTGAAAGTCCCATCTCGATGTCTAGAAGGAGATCTACCCTTTGAGGACCGGCTAGATTTATGTTTAGTTACCTGAGATCCATGGGAGGAAGATGAAGCCCTGGAAGACGTCGATGCCACAGAAGCTGCATCGGAGGGAAAAAGGGTGCTAAGCTTAGCAGCTCGGTTTTGCCGGCCCCTTTTCGACATCATCCCACAGGCAACACACTTAGAAATAGAGTGGTCAGGACCTAAACATTTGAGGCACCACTCATGGGTGTTTGGTGACGGAGATGGTACCGCCACACTTAGAACACTTTTTAAAACCCGAAGCACGTTTTTCCATTTTTTTTTTTATTTTTTTTTTTATTTTATATTTTACAACATTTCACTATATATCAAGAAAGTACAAACATTCCTGAAGAAGAAACAGGAAAAACTCCAAGAAATAAAGCATGAAGCAACTGGAAAACCCAGACCAAGTAATACAAAAAAGTTCTCCACCCTAGCCCACAATGGGGGTGGAGGAGCCAAACCATCATTAACCAAAGATGATAAAAAAAAGAAAAAGGGCAAATGCTACACTAGAATACACTTTATGAGATAGCTGGAGAGTCTCCAACCGAGGGCTCCAAACGTTTAGCAGTAATGAAAGCTAACAGTTGGGACGGTTCGTAAAAAACATAGAAAACTGAATGCAACTTAACTAAGCATTTACAAGGATGTTTAAGAAAAAACAAACCGCCCAACTGTAAAATACCTGGGCGCAACAAAAGAAATTATTTTCTACGCTTCTGAGTAGTTCTAGCCAAATCAGGATAAATCCTAACTAACAAACCTCGAAAGGGTACATTCCTTTTCCTGAAAAAAAAGCTTCAATAGCCATTCCCTATCGGATAGGAGAGCGAAAGTTATCAGTAAAGTAGAAGGAACAGGATCTTCACTCTTGGAACTCTCTAACATTTCGGTAACATTTAAGATATTAACTTGGTTCTGAGAACTACCCATCAAAGCATCCCCAGCAGTAGGATCAACCAATGTCATCTTAGCCTTAGGTAGATAATATGCCCTAACCAGAGGTGGGATTAAATCAGATGATACCCCCAAAACTTCCATTAAATATAACCGAAACATTTCTACAGGGGAAACAGACATTATCCTAGGAAAATTAATTAATCTAAGATTATTCAACCTAAAAGAATTGTCCAACTGTTCCAACTTAATCTGAATTGAGAGAAAGGATTTCTTAAAGCCATCCGTTTGTTCTTCCAGACCCTCCACCTTCTGTTGCACTGCGATAACTTCTGAATGTAAACCAGAAACTCTTTGCTGCAAAGCGTCCACAGTTGAACCACTTTCTGCAACTTTCCGTTCCAAGGAAGATACCTTAGGGACAATCGCTTCCCCCAGAGAGAGAATAGCCTGCCAAATGGTCTCTAAAGTAAAAATCTCAGGACGCTTCAAGGTAAATTGCTGTTGGGTTAAAGAAACCTCAAAATCCTCTTCCACAACTGCCCGACGCTGTTGCCCTCGATTCACAGCAGAATGCTGATCCTTAGGCTCTCCTTGACTCGGGACCGAAGCTGTTACATACTCGCCCAGCCCAGCGACTGGCTGCATACAAGCCTGCTGCCCCACAGATCCTGATCCATCCGAGCCACCGGAAACCACCACCTTCGGGATAGCGCCAAGCTCCAGGAAACCTGCTGGTAAGGGCTGCCCTCGAGTCATTTTCGGAGCCGGGCTCTCAGGGGAGAGAGATATACCGGAAACAGACGCCGAGCCACCCGACTCCGGCGTTCTGTCTGCCCGGAGCTCATCCCCTTCTCCTTCTAGTGCACGCTGAGACCGCAACACGAAAGAGTCCATTGGACCCGAAGAAATCGGCGTAGAAGTTGGGGGAGGCTGGATGGATTCAGCGGGCCCCTTCCCCTTACGTTTCCGACCCATTAAAAAAACGCGGTCACAGCGAAGCAGCAGCCGCCGCCATCTTAAACGAGGCTCCTCCTCCCCCGCCACGTTTTTCCATTTTGAAGGAAAAAGTTGGGCCTAGTGCCCAAAATGGCACGTGGCACCTGAAGAGAAAAGTACTGGAAAGACTGCAGAAGAAAGTTTTTGGGGGGGTTTTAGAAGAAAAGAAAGAAGAAACGGCGGTACCGGTGTAGCGTCGAGGGAAGGCAGACGCGAACACAAAAAAGGAGAATAGAAGGGATTTTTTTCTGCGGTGACAGGATGTGCGACCTGTCGGCTCCACGGAAAACGAAGAACTGGAGAGGGACAGTTGGGAAAGGCGGGAAGGCAGCACGCAGGCGCTGTGGGATGCTCCCAAAAGCTTTCCTATTGGACGCTGGGGAGCGTTCCCATGCAGGCTCCGTCAGTACCGACGATACCCATATGTGAAGACTACATTCCTGCTTGTTCCTGGAGATATTATAAAATACTAGGGGTGAGCATATAACCAAGCTCAAGGGCCAGAGGATGTGACCATGCCTTGGATTAACATGCTTATTTGGCCACTTACACTAGTCTTCTATAAAGGAACGTAGGCGCTGACTTTTCTTTATAAACTAGGCTTGACAAAGGCACATGAAAATGCTCATTAACTAGGTGGGACTTTATAAAATTGCCCTCCAATGGGGTAATTTTATAATAGGTTGCCTAGACTGAGAGGGTCAGAAGATGCCTATTTGTAGCCTATTATTATAAAGGCACATGGGTACCTATATGTTTTTAGAAAATATCAGAATAAATCCTCCTGAAATTGCACCTTCCATCCATACCTTCACTTTTAACAATTAGCTCCAAGTTTATTAATAAGTTAATCACTTCTGAAGCAGTTTCCCAGAACACACCCATATTTGTGAGTTAGAAGGTGTGTTGAATGAAAGGCTTTGGAAGGAGGTAGTAGATTTTAATTGAAATATCAGGTTGGAATTTATTAGCAAATTGTTCAGGTAATGGAGCAAATAAAACAATTATGTATGGAGCCAGTATGTGATCTACTGGTTTTGTATGCTTCTTATCATTTCTAACAAATTTAAAATAGACCTTACTGAAAGAAAGTGAGGCATGGCGAATTGATTCCTTACTGCAAACAAAAATTAAGCAAAAACAAAATCTTGGAACTCTGGATAACAGTGCAACAGCTAATGAATCAGGAAAATGTCTGAAAGCCCAAGATGAAAAGACTTGCAACAGCAGCTGTTCTAGGGCCTTAAAATCAAGTTTATCTCACTTACCAGTGACATTAACCTTGAAAGTCATTTTCTGCCCTCCTGCTTCACAGCTGTACTCTCCAGCATCTTTCTTCTCCAGCTGCTCCACCACCAGCCTGCGGGATTTGCCCTCAGATTCCACCTTCAGCCTTTTGCTGGAGGTGATCTGCTTCCCATCCTTGTACCACTTTACTTCAGTCTTTGCCTGGGACACCTCGCAGTTCAGGGTGATGCTCTCTGTGAGGGAAGCCTTCACTTCCCTCTGCATCTTCTCCTGGTTTATAAACACTGGTTCTGGCTCTAAGTATAAAATTTAAAAAGAGTATTAATTTTGAAAAAAATAGCGTTGAGAAAGCCAACATTTTAGACAGTACTTATAATATCACTAAGGAGAGCTTTCTTTTAGAGAACCAGTGGGAATGTCAGCTGAGGGTATGGGGTTGTGAGTTTTGAAAATGTTGATTTTGTTTTTATTAAACTTTTACTTTTATATTTCCTGAGTTTTTACTGTAAGCTGTTTTCGATAGGGCAATTTTATTGATAGTACCCTACTAGCAAAACAGAATCAAAGAAGTACTCTAAAAAAACCTACAGTACTCAGAATCAGCTATGATGTGCTAATTGAAGACCTGAGAAGCTCGTGTGCTTGGAAGATGCCTCCAAAATGCAGCCGCTAAGATGTAGATTTCTGAAACGTTGAACTACTAATCATGGAAAAGTACTGGCAATTCTTCACTGGGTTCAAAGCTGTGGACAGCATCAGTTTGCTACTAGGCTGAATGTCATTGTAGTGCCCCACATTCTTGGCATTCAGCACTTGTACAATATACACATGCTTTTATGACTAGTGGGGAAATGCTAGAGGCTATGGTACTCTACCTCTGAAATATAATAGCTATGGTATCCGATACAGCCATATTCAAGTGATAAAATAAAGCTGAGCGCGATATTTGTATGAAGAGAGTTGGGCAGAACAGGCGAGATTTAATATATATGGCTATGCATGAAACAAAACAAAATCCTCCTTAAGCACATATGGAAAAATTAAATCTAATATATTTACAGGATTAAGACAAATCATGTAATGGACATGCTAATTTAAACTTCTTAGACTCCTTCAGAACCAAGACAGCACAAATACGTGCTCTTTATAGTCTTAATCTTTACAAAGGCAGTGCCTTCTGTGGTTATGTCCTTTCATGTCAGAAAGGAAGTCTCTGTTACAGTAATCTCAGCAGAAAACGAATGCAGCTATAACTGAGTTGCAAACTCTCTTGCCTTCCTGGATCAATGTCAGTCTTTCCTTGTATTTTTTAAGGCGTTTCAGAGTTCCGTGTTTTCAGTATTTCCCAGGTGTTTATGTCAAGACCCTACCATGCACATACCCGTGAACTGCTGGTGAGGATAGCTCATTGGTGAAAGACCAAAGACTAACTCCCCACATAAGATGTCTTTTAGGGATTCTACCATTGTCCATACAACATGCTTGAGGCTGATTTGTATATTTTATTATATTTCTATTTATTAACTGTAAACTGCCTAATGCACATCCAGACCCTATGACCTAACCCCTCTGCTACCAACTAAGAGACTTACATCAACTGTCTAATTCTGTTACTTTCTGTTCTGATCATCATTCTTGGCCCTCATGGTGACGGCCTCCCCCCCCTTCTCTGTCAATTGATTATTGCCCCCCCCCCCTTTTTTGTTAAACCGCTTTGACCCGGTGAAAAGCAGGATATAAATGCAGCTAAATAAATAAATAATGCTAGGCAAGGGGCCAAAAAGCAAGCTCTGAGCATGATGCATAAGTCCTTGAATGTGGCATCAAATAGTGAGATCTCTTTTGCACAATGTTCAGGAACTGTGCATCTACACTAGGGCATAGCTGTGCACATTTTTTTTCTTAAGACCATATTGCTGACCCAAGCACTTGGTTCAGACATCAATGTGAAATGATCCTTAGCCACATGCTTTTCTAGCTGGGTCTCCACCTTTGACATTATGGTGTCTGGTGCCTTGCTGAAAGTATGTTGTACTGGAGAAATCCTGGAATCCAGATCCAAGAAACAACTCCACCAGTTAGGAAAGACGATGCCAGCTGCTGCCCTATGGCAGACTGGTACACCAAAGGTTTATAAGATTCCACAAAAACAGTGAAATGAATTAGCACCGGTGGAACCAGATAGCAGTGGTTTCTGATTCGCTTGTTTAAATAACCAGCACAAAGGCTATACCAGCTGGTAATCAAATAATACAACCAGCCAAACCACCGGAATATCACAATAAAAATATTGCAAATGCAATTCTTTATTGTCACTGTTTATTAATTTTTCATTAGTTTTTATGCTTCACTGTATATAAAAAGTTGAAACAATGCTGACAGAACTCTTACAATATTGAATAAAAGAAGGGGAAAAGATCTCAGTAATGTCCCAACTAATGTAACTTGAACTATTTATTTAGGTTTAGGGCACTCGTCCTCTTAGATCATAAAAACCCCTACTAAATACTTAATTTTATTTTGAAAAATGCACACATTAAAAAACTGAGTGTAATGACACTGGTTGAGAAATATGCTCAGATAAGCCAGCATTTTTGAATTTATGAATTTTTTGAATGTAGTGTGGATTTTTCAAAATAAAATTAAGGACCCGATATTCAAAAGCATTTACACGATTTACAGACCTGTAAACCGTGTAAATGCCATTGAGCAGGTTATTCAGCAGCACTAATATGGTTAATGCCGCTGAATATCCCCAATTATCTCCACTTTACACCCCGATACTAACCCATTAGCACCAGGGCATGTCGTGGCTTAACTTTACCTGCAGGAGCTAACTGGGCAGTGGCTCAATATCACCTCTGCCTGGTTAGAATTTGCAGGCTTGTGGGCTGTGTGGTGACTCCAGACAGTCAATGCTGGGGCTGCATATGACCCTGGCACTGAATATCCAGGGTTAAAGGTCAGCGGTGACAGCTATGTGCCGTAGCAGTGCACAGTCGTCTCAGACTATCGAGCCCTAAGTATTTAGAAGGGGTTTTTATAACCTATGAGGACAAGTGCCCCAGGCCTAAATAAATAGTCTAAGCTCACCTCAAGGTGGCAAAACAAAGTGATAAGGCAGCGACCAAAATCCAGAAGGATACTGGACTGCATAGCGAGAGAGGCATAAACAGCAGAAAGGAGGAGGAGGATGCAGGGGACATGGCACTATGGCAGACAACAGCAAGCATGTTGGAGGAGCTCTGTCCTGAATGGCTATGGGCAAGAGGAAGGTGAAAACCCGTGTTGCCTCGGCTAAGTCTAAGGCTCTGAGCATTGGAGTGACATCATTGCCTTTACAACTCTCTATCACTCCTTTCATGATCCATAGTGCCACCCTTCCAGTTACCCCTGGAGTCACCTCACTTGAGACGGGAAGTCAATCAGAGATGTCTTCTGACTCATTGAAGGCTGTTTCGCTATCCCTGGGAAAGAGGATGCCACTGGGTTTCCAGCAGTTAGAGTTCTGCTGGCAGACCCTGCCCGTCTTGAGAATGCAACTCTTGGGGCCATTGTTCGGGAAGTAGAATCCAGCATTTCAAGAGTCACACCGAGCAGCAGAGCAGAGAGATTTGGTTCCTGCGTATTACAGCTTGCGGAGGAGCCTGTACGAGGAGCAACAGCAGCCACCATTTTCTGGAACATTATTGAGTGCATCGAGTAGAAATTTATCAGCTTCTATGTTGTGAGTCTGAACAGCCACAATTATCCTTGAATCTTTGCGGGATGCGATTCAGGGGTTACAGAAGTCCTTCAACTTTATACCACAGACCATGACCCAACAGAATATGAGATGTAATCAAAAGGAATCGAGACTTGTTGTGTAGCTATACAACAGTACATTGCACCACAACGCTATTAAGCATGCAGTGACCTAGTTATGTGCTCTGCATGTACAAAGCGTAGTGTGGCTGCAGCACACCTGTGCTTTTTTAATCATGTGATGCTTGGCAGTCCAAAGAATGTAGTGCTTTTTCCGGCAAGCTGGTGTGTGGGCCCAGGAAAAAGGCTGGAAAGACTATAGTCTGGTTAAGGTATAAACTTGAGATGACCTTGGGGAGGAACTTGGGGTGTGTTTGAAGGATAATTCTGTTATGCAGGAATTGTATGTATGCAGGGTAGTGAACCAAGGCTTGCAGTTCACTGACGTGTTGTATAGAGGTTACTGCAACAAGGAATACGGTCTTCCACGTGAGGAACCTGAGGGAGGCAGATTTCAATGGTTGAAAAGGCAGTTTCATACGAGCATAGAGGACTATGTTGAAGTCCCACAATGGTGAGGGTGGTCTGGTCGGGGGCTTTGCCAGAAAGATACTTGGGTGCATAGGGAAAGGAATGGTCAGCAGAAAAAAGGATGTGATAGTGCCTTTGTGTAAGTCTCTGGTTCCTCTCATTTGGAGTATTGGGTGCAATTCTGGAGGCCACGCCTTCAAAAGGATATAAACAGGATAGAGTCAGAGCAGAGGGTGGTTACTAAAATGGTTAGTGTCTTCATTATAAAACATATGGGGACAGATTCAAAGATATTAATATGTATACGTTAGAGGAAAGACAGGAAAGAGGAGATATGATAGAGACATTTAAATACCTCCATGGCATATATGCACAAGAGGAGAGCCACTTTCAATTCAATACAAGCTCTGCTACGAGAGGATATGGATGAGAATGAAAGGAGAGAGACTCAGGAGTAATATGTGGAAAAGAATAGTTACTCACCTATAATAGATATTCTCAGAGACCAGCAGGAATCAGTCCTCACATATGGGTGACGTTGGGACCAACGGAGCCTTGTGCGGAAGCATTTCCCCAACTTTCAAAGAAAGCCTTTGGGAGATGCACCATGCATGCGTGATCCCCTTCCCACCCTAGGGTGCCATCATGCTCAGTCAATGACATAGCTAAGACAGCAAAAAATGGTACAACTAAGAGAACTCTATGGGGAGGAGTGAGGGTTGTAAGGACTGCTGTCCCCGGAGAACACCTGTTACAGGGAGTAACTACGCTTTCTCTGGGAACAAGCAGGGAGTCAGTCTTCACATATGGGACTCCCTAGCTATGGGCTACTGAGAACCTGTAGAAAACCATGGCAAGCCGTGGGCAGCAGCAGGTAAGTCCGAAGGACAGACTCTGGAGTGACCCCAGTATCCAGGGAGAACCCTCACTCTGGTAGCCTGAACAAGAAAGAATCAGAGGGTAGGAGTTGCCTAGACACTGAAGAGATCACAGAGTACAGCCTGGCTGAAGGCACTGTGTCATCGGGACTCCCTCTCCAGGCAGTAGTGAGCTGCAAAGGTGTGACCTGAAGGCTAGGGGGTGGTCTGACAGATGTCTGCCATTGGAAAGAGCGCAAGATCGCCACTGAGGTTGCCATGGGCAAGACATCATGCGCCGTGATGCGATGCTCCAGCTGGAGCCCAGCCTGTTCATAGGCAAGGGTGATGCAGTCCACCACCCAGGTAGACAGGGTCCGCTTGGTCACTGCCTCCCCCAGCCGACAGATGTCACAGGAGACAAAAAGCTGGAAAGCTTTGAGGTGGCCCTGGGTACACTTACAGTCTAGAGTATGAAGGACGGTCTTCATCCTGTTGGCGTGAGGCCGTGGAAAGAAGGTGGGGAGCACAACCTCCTGACTGATGTGAAACAAAGACACTACCTTCGGAAGGAATTTGGGGTATATGCGTAGCATGACCCTGTTCTTGTAGAACTTGGTATAGGGTGGCTCCGCCACCAGGGCCTGAAGCTCACTGATTCTGCAGGCAGAGGTGAGTGCCACCAGGAAGACAACCTTCCAGGAGAGATACCGCAGATAGCGGGTAGCCAGGGGCTGGAATGGCGGCTGAGTGAGTCACGCTAGCACCATGTTTAGAACCCACTCTGCTGGAGGTGGGCAGATTGGGGGCTTGAAGAGTAGCAGACCTTGTAGGAAGCGGGTGACAAGGGGCTGCGCTGACAGAGGCTTGCCCTCAAGAGGGTGGTGGTGCACTGAGAGAGTACTCAGGTTCACCCTGACAGAGTTGGACGAGTCTAGCCTGTGAAAGATGAAGCAGGTACTGCAACACCATCTGCACCGTGCAGGAGAACGGGTTGGCCCATCTCTCCAAGCACCACATGGAGAATCTGCACCACTTGAAGGCATAGGCACTCTTTGAGGAGGCCTTGCAGAAGGTCAGGAGGACCTCCTCTACTTCCCTCGAAAGGCTGAGGGGGCCAAGGCTACCCTTTCAGCAGCCAAGCTGTTAGCGTCAGAGCCCCCCCAGATTGGGGTGGAGGAGAGAGCCGTCCTAAGTCAGTAGCCCCGGAGAGTTCCCAAGAGAGACTGGGGGCTTCATCGCTAAGTAGAGCAGCAGAAGGAACCATGGCTGCCTGGGCCACCGGGGGGGCCACCAGAATTAGCGATGCTTTGTCCCGGGTGATCTTGAAAAGGTTCTTGACAACCACTGGCATGGGCAGGAAGGCATATAGGAGGCCCTCTGACCACGGGATGAGGAAGGCATCTACTGCCTCCCAGTAAGGGTGAGGTTAGCGAGAACAGAATCATGTCAACTGAGCGTTGGCTGGACTGGCAAAGAGGTCCATCTGAGGGGTCCCCCAGAACTGAAACAGCCTTTGGGCTACTCTGGGGTCTAGCCACCATTCGTGTGACAGGAGAACCCTGCTCAACCTGTCCACAAGGGCATTGTCCTTACCTGGCAGGTAAACCACTCCATGGCTGATCACATATGAGCAGAGGGTTACTGTTTCCTGGCAAAGGATCTACATACCTGTACGCCCCTGCTAGAACATGGAAACCTGGCTGTCCGTTAGGACCAGAATCGGCTGGTGCTGTAAGCAATGGCAGAGGGCTTGGAGGGCCAAAAATATGGCCCTGAGTTCCAAGAGATTGATCTACTGTTGGCTTTCCACCCTGGACCAGGTGCCCTGCATGCGGAGGCCTCCGTAATGAGATCCCCAACCGAGCCAAGAGGCGTCCTTGGTGAAAACCCACTGGGGGATGGGGGTCTGGAAGGGCATGCCCGCTTGTAGGTGCTGTGTCACTTGCCACCAGATGAGAGACTCTGCCAGCGGGCAGGTCACATGCACTCTGTCCCTGAGGTGGTCAGTGGTCTGTGTTAACTGGGATCAGAGGCACCATTGGGTTGCCCTCATGTGGAGGCGGGCATCCGGTGTAACATGCACCATGGATGCCATGTAGCCGAGCAAGTGGAGCATGGAGTGAGCCAGCACTAAGCGTTGGCACTGTACCTCTGCAGCCAGAGCCTCAAGGCGACTCACCCTGTCTAGGGGGAGGAAGGCCTGGCATGGCAGGTATCCAACTGTGCCCCTATGAATTCCAAGCTTTGCATAGGAGTGAGATGAGACTTACAGTGATTTATTACGAAGCCCAGGTGTTCCTAGACACTGATGGTGCAATCTGTGGCCTGCTCTACCTCAGTGGCTGTTTCTCCTTTTATGAGCCAGTTGTCCAGATAGGGGAAGGCACAGGCCCCTTGGAGGTGGAGATAGGCAGCCACCGCCACCAGGCATTTGATGAAGACCCTGGGTGCGGAGGCCAGCCTGAAGGGTAGCACCCTGTACTGGTAGTGGTTGCCCTTGACCACGAATCTCAGATACTGTCTGTGACTGCAATGGATGAGGATGGAGGTGTGAGCATCCTTTAGATCCAAGGAACAGAGCCAGTCTCCCTGCTGGAGGTAGGACAGCAATGTTCCAAGGGAGAGCATCCTGAACTTCTCCTGCACCAGGAACTTGTTCAGGTTCCGCAGGTCTAGGATGGGCCTGAAGCCTCAGGTTCTTTTTGGCATGAGAAAGTACCGAGAGTAGAACCCCTTGCTCTTTTGGCAGTGGGGCAATGGTTCCATAGCCCTGTCCTTGAGTAGATTTGTGAGCTCCTGCTGGAACAGGATCTGGTGAAGGGGAGTCCTGGAGGGCTCTCCTGAAAAGAAAGAGGGGCCATCTGGTCCAGGAGGAAGAAGTAACAAAGTAACCCTCCTTGATCACCTGAAGGGCCCAGGCATCGGTGGTGATGTTTGGCCACCAGTGGGCAAAGTGTTCCAGGTGTTCCCCTGTCGGCAGCTGACCTCCTGAGGGTAGAGGGGCTAGACCCAAGGAGTCAGAAACTTCCCCCAGACGTGGCCTGCGCAGGCATCAGAGCTTTGAGAATCCTTTTCTTGCAGGGATCCTGTGTGTGCCCCTTGGCATGCTGCCCCTGCTGTGGAGCCAGGGAAGGCTGGTACTGCTGATAGCCTCAGTAGACCGATCCCTTCCTTGGGTAGGATGGATTTTGCCCTGAGATCTTCCACTTGGGCAGAGTGGTGGTCTTGTTAGAAAGTCGAGTTCTCATCAGGAACTCAGACTCAAGCTCCGCAGCTTTGTCTGACATGGTCTTGCCAAAAAGGTTCTCCCCTTGGCATGGGACATCGACAAGTCTGTCTTGGACCCATTGCTCCAGGTCTGAGGATTGCCGCCAAGCCTGGCATCGGGCACTGATACCCACTGTGGCCACCCAGGCTGTGGACTCGAAGCTGTCGTAGGCTGCTCGAGACAAACTTAGAGCAGTCATCAACGCTTTTGACCAGGTTCTGGAACCACTGAGGGGTACCTTGGAGAGGCCGGTGGAGAACCCGGAGAGCTAATTCCCTAGGTGCCCCCAGGTACATACCCATATATAGTTGGTATGTCTGGATCTGACAGGCGAGCATCGAGCCCGGGGGCACCGATGGAATGCATCTTCCGACTTTTAAGCTGACACATAGCAGACTCCACCATCATGGAGTTGTGCAGAAGCTGAGCCTTCCTGAAGCCTGGGCTCTGGCGGACATAGTAACATAGTATATGATGGCAGATAAAGGCCAGTATGGTCCATCTAGTCTGCCCAGCAAGGCGGCAAGAGTAGGTGCTCCTGCCGCTCCATGCAGGTCACCCCTCCCCATGCCTTTGTTTAGCGGTGTACCCACCACTCCGTGTAGGTCACCCCTATTTGTTCAGATATAAGAGATAGTTATGTTTATTTTGATTTTATCCTGTTGCTATAAAGGGATCCACTGTGTCTGTTCCATGCCATTTTTAATTCTGTCACTGTATTTGCCCCCACCACTTCCATCGAGAGGGCATTCCTAGCATCCACCACCCTTTAAGTGAAGAAGTATTTCCTGACATTGCCTTTCATTTTACCCCCTTGCAGCTTCATGTTATGCCCTCTAGTTTTACAGCTTCCTCATTTTTGGAAGAGGTTTGTTTGTTCATTAATACTCTTTACGTATTTAAAGGTCTGAATCATATCTCCCCTGTCCCTCCTCTCCTCCAGAGTGTACACATTTAGGTCTTCAAGTCTCTTCTCATAAGTCTTCTGATAGTACATGGTATCGAGTCGACGACTATGAGCACTGAGGCCGGTGACTCCAACATTCAGAAGAGTAGCCTTTACAGAATGGCCGGGACGGGCACCATGAGTGACTCCTTTGGTGGGAACTCATATTGGAGGATCCCGAGTCCCTCCATGTGAGGGCCCTCCTCCGAGTCAGTGGGGAATGCCAATGCCATCAACATGTCCCACACAAATTCGAGGAATGCTGTGTCCTTGGGCGGTGACTGGCACCTGGCCTCGGGTGGAGATGGGAATGAAGGCATGTTGCGGTGCTTGCCAGTGTCCAGGGATGTCTCATCCTCGGACTCCCAGTCGGAGTACTTGGTGGAGGACTCGATGGCCAGCGATGGGCCCAGGAGCCGGTGGTCCATGGGCCTTCGAGGCTGCGTGGCCGAAGCACTGGTTGAAGATGATCGACGGCCCAAGGAATGGGACCATGATTGAGACCGCTCGAGGATCAACTCAAGGCTATAAGCTCATGAGGATTGGCTCAACAACTGGGGAAGTAAAGTTGAGGTCCCGGTAGTCTGGGCAGATGAACTGGCCAAGCCGGACAACTGTACCTGCAGCATCTCCAGGAAGGCAATCAGGCTGTGCTCCAAGGACTCCATCCTGGACTCTAGTCCAAATGGTACCGCAGGCTTCGGTGTGGATGCTAGGACAGCTGGGTCCGGCACCAGCAAGGAGGGGGAGTCCTCGACAAGGATGGCTTCAGAGGTCTGAGGCTGATCGCTAGGGTCCGATGATTCCCTTCTGGGGACTTTGGACAGCAGTTCCCGCTCTGACATCTCAGGCCTTCTTCGGGTGTTGAGGGATCTGGAGCAGGGCTTATCCACTTTCGCCAAGTCCTGCAAAGAGGTCCTCAAGGATTTCTTTTTCCTCTTGTGTTCCTGGTCTGGGGAACCCCTGTCGGAGGACTCGCGTGCCCGGTCAGTCGCCATGGGGCCACCACGCAACTTCAGAATCTCGGATAGGGCCCTGGATCGTGGGGACACCGGGGACTCTGGGACAGTCTGACCTGCAGAAAATTTGGTTATGCTTCTGCTGATGGAGTTTGATAATTTTAGGGGACATCTATTTGTAGAGGCCACAATCCTCCGGGTCATAGTCGGGACCAAGACAACGGAGACAGCAATCATGAGTGTCAGTGAGGGACATATTTTTAGAACACCGATCACACTACTTATAGCCGCTGGCCATTGGAGGGAAAAAGTACCCTAGCAAGATCGAAGACCCAAGGAACTGCTAGCCAGCGGAAGAAAGGTGCAAAGCCACGCCGGGGAAAAAGAACTTAACTAGGGAAAAAAGGACAGTCTGAGATGCGATGCCGAGGCATAAACTTGGAGGCGGGAAAGGAACCGGTCCCAGCTGAAAAAAAACAAAACACTATAGGATGAAAATTAACTGGGGGGTTTTCGGAAAAATCAGACACATGTCCAGTGGGCTCCGTGGAAAAAAGGAGAGTGAGCAAGATGGCACTCTTGGGCAAGAAGAGGACCACATATGCATGCTGCATCTCCCAAAGGCTTTCTTTGAAAGCTGGGGAGATGCTTCTGCGCCGACATCACCCATATGTGAGGACTGACTTCCTGCTTGTTCCCAAAAAATATTTCTTTATTGAAAGATTGGTAGATGTGTGGAATAGTCTCCCAGTGGAGGAAGCAGAGACAAGGGTAGTATTTGAATTCAAGAAAGCATGGGAAAAACACATAAGATCTCTAAAGGAAAAAAGGGGACTATTGCAGTTGATATGGAAGGGCAGACTAGATATGGGGCCTGATATTCAAAGGCATTTACATGGTTTACAGACCTGTCAATGTGTAAGTGCCGCTTAAAGGGATATTCAACATCACTCACACAGTTAATGCCGCTGAATATCCCCGATGATCTTCGCTACACACCCTGAAGCTAACCGCTTAGCATCGGGGTGTGTCATTGACATTTTGAGGCCAGCACCAGTTGCTAACCAGGCAGTGGAAATATTGCACTGCTGCCCAGTTAACACTCGCGGGTAAAAGATAGGCGCAGCAAAAGCTAGCCTATCTTTACCCATGAGAGCTAACCTGGAAGCAGCTGAATATCACCACTGCCCGGTTAGCTTCTCCGGGCTTGTGGACTGTGCAGCGACCCCAGATATTCAATGTCGGGGCCGCATATGACCCTGGCATTCAATATCTGGGGTTAAAGGTCAGCAGCGACGGCTATGCACCATAGCAGCGCATAGCCGTCTCAGAAGAATATCTGGCCGATGGTCTTTTTCTGCCATCATAAGAACATAAAAACATAAGATTTGCCATACTGGGTCAGACCAAGGTCTATCAAGTCCAGTATCCTGTTTCCAACAGTGGCCAATCTAGGTCACAAGTACCTAGCAGTTTCTCCAAAAGACACAGTTTCCACAATGCTTGTATTGGGGCAAGCAGTGGATTTCCAGGGGTTCCTTTTAATAATGGTTTATAGATATTTCCTCCAGAAACTTGTCCAAACCTTTTTTAAACCTGGCCACACTAACAGCTTTTAGTAACAAATTCCAGAGATTGATTAGACGTTGAGTGAAAAAAATATTTTCTCTTATTAGTCTTAAATAGGTTATACTGTAGCTTCATTGCATGTCCCCTAGTCTTACTATATTTTGATGGCATAAACAATTGATCTACGTTTACCTGTTCCACTCCATTCATTAATTTATAAACCCCTATCATATCTCTCCTCAGCCATCTCTTTTCCAGGTTGAAGAGCCCTAACATTTTTAGCCTCTCTTCATAGTTGTATCCTAGGAAAGAACCACTCAAACTATGGTTACACAATGCAAGGAACCACCACCCAGGAAAAAGATTTAGGCGTCATCATGGATAACATGTTAAAACCCTCCAACTGGTGTGAAGTGGCGGCCAAGAGAGCAAACAGAATGCTAGGTATCATAAGGAAAGGAATGGAAAATAAAACAAAGAATATTATAATGCCTCTGTATCGTTCCATGGTGCGACCGCACCTTGAACATTGTGTGCAATTCTGGTTGCCGTATCTTAAAAAAGATACAGATATCTTAGAAAAGGTACAGAGAAGAGCCACCAAAATGGTAAAGGGGATGGAAGGATACTCCTATGAAGAGAAGCTAAAAAGGTTAGGGTTTTTCAACCTGGAAAAGAGACAGCTGAGGGGAGATATGATAGAGGTCTATAAATAAATTAATGGAGTGGAATGGGTAACGTGGATCGATTGTTTATGTCATCAGAATATAAAAAGACTAGGGGACATGCAATGAAGCTACAGGGTAACTTATTTAAGACTAATAAGAGAAAATATTTTTTCACTCAACGTGTAATCAAACAGTGAAATTTGTTACTGGGGGATGTAGTAAAGGCTGTTAGTGTAGCTGGGTTTAAAAAAGGTTTGGACAAGCTCCTGGAGGAAAGGTCCATAAACCATTATTAAAAGGGACACAGGATATCACTGCTTGACCCAATACAAGCATTGAGGAACCTGTGTCTTTTGGGGAAACTGCGAGGTACGTATGACCTAGATTAGCCACTGTTGGAAACAGGATACTGGGCTTGATGGACCTTGGTCTGACCCAGTATGGCATATCTTATGTTCTTATGTTTTTCCATTCCCTTTACCATTTTGGTGTCTCTTCTCTGTAGCTTTTCTAATAACAATATATCCTTTTTAAGATACAGTGACCAGAATTGCACACAATATTTAAGGTGTGGTCGCATCATGGAACGATTCAGAGGCATTATAATATCCTTTGTTTTCTTCTCCATTCCTTTCCTTATGATTGCTAGCATTCTATTTGCTTTCTTGGCCACTGCTGCACACTGGGCGGATAGTTTCAACATGTTATCCATAACGATGCCTAAATCTTTTTCCTGGGTGGTGGTTCCTAATGTGGAACCTTGCGTCCTATAAGCATAGTTTGGGTATCATGTTTCTATGTTTTTGTTTGCAGCGGGTATGGCTATGTGGACACCGGGGCAGGCGTCCACCTCAGAGGCATCTCTGTTTCCAAAATTGGGCTGATACATAGACATCCCTGACGTTTTCCTGCATGTTTTGCCCTGGACATCCCAGACTACAGTTGGATGTATTTTCTAAAATGTTACTTCACGCTTTAACTCACTTTCACTCATGAAGACACTGAACAGAGTACTTACTATTCAATGTCTTATCAGTGATATTGCAAAAAGGTTAAAAAGGAACGTTTTCCTTTTTGCAGGTGACACAAAGATTTGCATTGGAGTGGACACCTCAGAGTAGACAACATGTGAGAATATCTACAATAATTGGAAAAATGGTCTAATACTTGGCAGTTAATGCGAAGAAGTGCAGAGCGATGCACTTGGGATGGAGAAATCCAAAGAATCAATATGCGTATGTTCCAGATAGAACTCTTCGTTCCCAAAGCCACAACCGCCTTGTGGTCCCGGCTAACAACATTGCTCGCCACGAGTCCACATGGCAATTGGCATTCCTTTTTTTGGTCCCCGCCCTTTGGAATTCACTTCCCTTTTATATCCATCAGGACAATTCACTGAAATTGTTTAAGAAGAGTCTGAAAATTTATTTCTTCGAACAAGCCTTTAGCTCTTTGTAGGTGGATGGGCCCTTGAGCTGCTCGTCTGCACTGCTCTTCTGCTCCTCTCTTCCTCTTTTCTTTCATTTATATGTTTTTGTGTCTTGTTTTCAAATTAATTTGCACTGTTTTGTAAATCACTTTGCTGCCACTGGCTTAAGGCGGTATATATTGAATAAGAGTAAATTAGACTTACCTGCTAATTGTTGTTCCTTGCGGAACTCTAGTCCAGTCCCGGAACCATAGAGTTGTGAACCTCCACCAGCAGCTTTGGAGACTGAACATCTTCATCTCTTTGATCATCCAGCTATATGCATCCCCAAGGACCGCCCACACATCAGTACCTATTGACAAAGCATACTAAGCAGAGCAACAAATAAGTAGATATAACAACACAGTGGAAAAAAGGATCCTGACCCTAAAGTTCCCACCACTAGCAAAAAAATTTTTTTTTCCCAATTGCGTAAGAACAACCTCCCGCCTACGGGAAGGCGGACCAGAACGGCCGTGGCGACCCTTGTGCAAAACGCATGCAACAAGAGACGCCACCGCTCACCCCCAAGATTTGACCCCGAAAGGGAACTAAGGCGTGCTGCAAGCAGAGGAGCTCTGACCGAAAGTATAGAGAACAAAAACCCTGGCAGACTCCTATAATGAATGTACCTTCTTGGCTGGCAGCGAGAACAGATAGACAGTGAGGGATCCGGGACTGGACTAGAGTTCCGCAAGGAACAACAATTAGCAGGTAAGTCTAATTTACTCTTCCTTAGCGTCCCTCTAGTCCAGTCCCGGAACCATAGAGGATGTAACAGAGCAGTAAATCTCAACAGGAGGGCCTCGCTAGTCCAGCCTGAAGCACCCGAGACCCAAACCGCGCATCCGACGACGCCTGCACATCCAGACGATAGTGCTTAGCAAAGGTGTGCAAGGACGACCACGTCGCCGCCCGACAAATATCCACCGCCGGTACCAAGCTAACTTCCGCCCAAGACGCCGCCTGCGCCCTAGTCGAGTGAGCCCGAAGCCCGGCAGGAACCATCCTGCCGCGTAAAAGGTATGCCGACGAAATCGCCTCTTTCAACCAGCGGGAAATGGAAGACTTAGACGCTGCTTCCCCCTTGTGCGGACCGCCAAATGTGACAAATAGGCGATCGGACTTACGGAAGGCCGCCGTTTCCCTCAAATACCGACGAAGAGCTCGACGGACATCCAACGCGTGCAAGGAGTTATCCGCGTGCTGGCCCCGTTCCTTGGCAAACACCGGGAGACACCCCCCCCCTGATTCATGTGAAACGCCGAAACTACCTTAGGCAAAAACGCGGGAACCGGTCGCAATACCACCATGTCGGAAGAGAAAGACAGATAGGGTTCCCTACACGAAAGAGCCTGCAACTCCGAGATCCTGCGAGCTGACGAGATCACTACCAGAAACACCGTTTTCAACGTCAAGTCCTTCAACAAAGCTTGCGCCAAGGGTTCAAACGGCGGAGCCACCAGAGACCTCAACACCAAATTCAAGTCCCACGAGGGCACTAAAGCCCTGTACGGAGGACGCATAAGCAACACCGCTCGCAAGGAGCGCTTCACGTCCGCATGGGACCACAATAACTGGCCCTGAATCTTGCCTCAAAAACACGCAAGAGCTGCAAGTTGTACCCTCAACGAACTGGCCGCCAGGCCCTTGTCCACCTCTGCTTGCAAGAAGGAGAGGAGCTGAGGAACGGAGGCCCGCAAAGGCCGCAACTCGCGAACCGCACACCAGCTCTCAAAAATACGCCAGACCCGGACATACGCTAGCGACGTAGACCGACGCCGCGCCCGCAACAAGATAGCAATGACCTCTGGAGAATAACCTTTGGCTCTCATTCGCGCCCTCTCAATAGCCATGCCGTAAGCGAGAATCGAGCCACCTGAGGCATCTGCAGCGGCCCCTGCCGAAGGAGATCCGGCCAAGGAGGAAGGAGCCACGGATCGGCCACACTCAACCGCACCAGATCCGCATACCAAGGCTGACGAGGCCAGTCCGGGGCAATCAGAACCACGGGACCCGGATGCCGCTCGATCCGCTGTACCAGGCGGCCCAGCAGGGCCCACGGAGGAAAGACATAGAGCAGCCCGTACCTTGGCCACCTTTGTGCCAATGCATCGAGGCCTTCCGACATGCGTTCCCGACGCCTGCTGAACACTAGCAGAGACTCTCCGTACTGGAGAACTGCTGATAAATGGAATGGGAGCATAGATAGCTTCAAAGGCCAGAGTTCTATCCTGCAATCCCTTTCCGCTGAGCTGCCTCTTCCATATGTAAAATTAAACCACATATATCCAAAATGAAGACATTACAAATCTACCGTAAAATCTTATAATTTGGGCAAAGCCAAACTAAACGGGAACATTGTCCATTAAGAAACCACACAACTATAAAATCCTTCCCATGACATAAAGCTTATGGCAGAGCATTCCACATCTGTGGACTGGCCATGGCGCTCACCCAAGCATCTGTTACAACTGTCCAAGAGAGTTATCACCATAATTCCTTTTGACCTGAATATGTTTACAGCAGAACATAGCGCTATAGCACAGCAGCTAAGCCAAAATATTATCCTGCCATATAAACCGACTTTAACGCTTTATAGGACCCTCTATGGATAGCGGAAGGAGAATCTTTTTTTTTTTTTTTTTTTAAGTAGAGGACGACAAAACCAAGTTTCCGCCAACTCCAATGAAATCAAAGCAGATCAGCTAAAATTACCTGAACTGCTACTATAGCTTTGCAAGAAGCTACCAGCCCCCGCTGCACCCAGTTGTCCTCCCCCCCCTTATCCAGGGGGATGTTGCATTGCAGGAGGTGTTGCCCACCCCCTGCCAGCCTACTGCAGCTGCCAGGGAGCTGAAGAGCAAAATAGAAAGTAGAACCCCTGGAAGCAAACAGTGTCGTGTCCCTGGGATTCAGGCACAAAAGGTAAAAATCAAAAGTAAAAGCAACAGTGTTAGCTAAAAATGAACAAGGCTATCTCTCACTAAAGCGAGTTTCTCTATCTTTTTGAAATCCCACCGAAGTCCGTGGGACGCAAGCTTTCGAACACAGCCCCTAGCCCCAACCAGAGAAATGAAATGAAATGAAACCCTGCTCTAGTAATAGATGAGAATTTCCTGGGAAGGGCCTGCTAAGTGTTGCTATGAAACCCACAAGCACCTCACCAGGCCTTCCTGAAGTCAGAGAAATAGCAGTGGAATACACCGACCACCTTGAAAATGGAAGTCTGAGAGGTTGTTGCCTGTGTGAACCTGATGAGTAATATGATTTTGTATTGTACCACTCATCCCCCAGGGATGGGGGCACAGAATACTTTATGTGATTCATGAGCAGCGCTGTCATTC
Organism: Ichthyophis bannanicus; assembly: GCA_033557465.1. Taxonomy (NCBI): domain Eukaryota; kingdom Metazoa; phylum Chordata; class Amphibia; order Gymnophiona; family Ichthyophiidae; genus Ichthyophis; species Ichthyophis bannanicus. The sequence continues at coordinate 226,961,727 of CM066031.1, forward strand.
GGTGACCTTTAGGGCAGCAGAGCCCGACCAATGATACAGAAATTAAGAGCTTTAAATCTTGGTCATATAAACTGGATTCTCAGACCTTACATCACAGCACCGAGGCTCTGTGCAGATAATGGCTGCCTGCACAGTCATAGAAAGGCACTATTGAGTGTACCAGCTGCCCTCCGGTGGCCATAGACCATAGCACAGGCACTTCCCGGCTGACAGTTTAACTGCCAGTCTATTCTTGTACATCCTAAGGTTTCCTAAACCTGTCCCTGTGAATTTTGGGCAACTGTCACTATAGAATACATAAAGGCACACTTCTAGGCTTTCCCTCCTGCAAACTACAAGTTAGGGCTCTGCCCTTGAACCTAAAAGCTGGCAATTTGCCTAATATCCTGGGCTTGAACAGATGCTCCTCAGAGACATGATTAGGAGGGAAAGAATATGTGGTATCAGGGATCAATGCCAAAACTGCTGTCCTGTTTTTAAGTTCATTCTTATTTATTCTATAAAGAGGATTGACAACAGTCCCCCTTAATGCTGAGGAACCCCCCTGGCCTCAAAAAAAAAACTACAAACAAAAGAAAGAAACAATCACTAGGCCCAAAAATTTAGCTATTCTGCCTGTTGTCCTCACGCAGGCAGTTCACTGCAACGCTCGCCATGTGGTCCAAATACCTAGCGAGGAAATGCCACCCCTTCGCCAATGAATTTTGGCGCCAAGAACAGCCGCCGCTGCAAAAATGAGGCCTCAGCAGACCGACAGAGCCTGAAGGCCTTACCTGCAGGGCCGAAAGCCACACAGCCTGCTCCTACCTCCTTGAATTCCTCCGATCCTCAAACTGCGCTGATGTGCCTGGCAGCCGCGGCGAGGATCGCTCAGCCGGTTCCACAGACTAAAATTAAATCCCGCAGCAACGGAGAGGCTCCGTCCCACACAGCTTCAGTGTGGCTGTACGGGTCCCGGAGCTTTCTCCCGTACAGTCCAGGGAGAGAGATCCGCACCGGCAAATGCCTGCAGCAAGTGAAAATCACTGACAAGGAGGGAAGACAAGAACTGCTACTAATTTAAAGAACCAGGCTCAAATTTAAAATTACTGTAAATACAGAAATTTGCTCCTAACTCAAGGGAACCAATCCCCGATTGTCAATTAACCAAAGGTAATTGAATTAAAAGCAAAATTAAAAGTAAATTAAAGGTAATAATCAAAGGTAAAATCAGAATTTGTCATACTAAATGCTCCTATCTGTTCCCCCCAAGTGAGCCCAGAAGCTAGGCTCACTATGTCCTCCTGCTGCAAGGAGACTGGACACACTGGGATACCAGCAGGCTATATCCAGTGACTCGTCCCCAGGAGGTGCAGAATCCGCAACACTCGGGGGCCGGCTCCTCTTTTGTGGACCAGTGTCTCCCTCCACTGAAAGTGGACGCTTTAGCCCACGGCGGGGCAGGACCGAGCCTCCCCCCGCCGGCTGCAAGAGAGCCAGAGCCTCCTGCATGAGAGAGAAAAAGGCGCTCCGGCACCGCAGAAATCCCCAGACCAAGGACCGTCTCTGCCTGCTCTGATGTCCCTTCTGTAGATACAGGTGGGAGATCTGCACTGGAGCCCTCCAGAGGATCCTCCATGACAGCACCCACAGCAGAACAAATGGCACAGACTCGGGCTGCCAAATTACTACTTCTACGAAGGCCACAGACCAGACACCGAGGACTAGGAGGCATGGCTATGCACACAGCCCTTTGCCAGCAAAGCAGGAACACCTTGCTGAAGCAAACAGAGCAGAAAAAAAAAAAATTGTGATTTTAAAAGTGCTCAAAAACGCTCCAAATTGCAGGATTAGATAGAGCTGGAGTCAATTAGCTGATATCTGACCAAGAAATGCAAAAACAAAGCTCCTATCCCTAAAAAAAACACGAAGAAAAACAACTTTGAAAAAAAAAAATCCAAAATGGCCGCCGGACCTGATCCCGCCAAAAAAAGGACCAGAAAAAATACCCAAAAGATCTAAAACACTCCCCAGAGCTGATTCCAGGCCACCCCAAGGCCTCCACCACTGCCTTTAGAAAGAAAAAGCTTCAAACTCTACTCACCCACACACAGGAGTGGAGGGGGGGTCAAAACACAGAGTGCTGTCCAGCGTGCCTGCCACAAGCTCTGAGTAGCAGTTATCAGAGTCAATAACAGAGTAATAACCGCTCAGGGCAGCTCGGGGAACCCCTAAATCAGTCAGGGGACCCTCAGAGCCTACTGCTGTATTCAATTGCTGCCTGTAATTGTCTTCAACCTTCTCCTCACCCACCAAGGGGGTTAGGTAGAAAGGAGACCTGTGTCCTGTGCAGCTCCCCTGCTTGTTTGACCTATGGGGAGACTGACAGAGAGAGACAGAGAGAAAAAAAACAGATTAGAGAAAGACAGAAGGGACACAGTCAAAGATTTCCTCCACAGCAGCAGCCCAGCACCGAAATCTAGAAAATAATAAAACACTAAAGCTCTGCTTATTTGTTCCTAAGGAGCCCAGTTCTGGGCTCTGACTTCCAAGCTGCTTGGAGACTGAGATACTGTTGATGTGTGGGCGGTCCTTGGGGATGCATATAGCTGGATGATCAAAGAGATGAAGATGTTCAGTCTCCAAAGCTTCTGGTGGAGGTTCACAACTCTATGGTTCCGGGACTGGACTAGAGGGACGCTAAGGAATAAATAAACCATAAACCATGCGATAGGGGGCGAGAGGCTAATGTGCGCAGACCAGGAGAGGGATCTTGTGGTGATTGTAACTGAGGATCTGAAGGTAGCGAAGCAGTGTGACAAGGTGGTGGCCAAAGCCAGAAGGAAACTAGGCTGCATATAGAAAAGCACAACCAACAGAAGGAAGGAGGTATTAATGCCCTTGTACAAGTCATTAGTGATACCTCACTTGGAGTATTGTGTTCAGTTTTGGATACCGCACCTTGTAAAGGATATTAAAACACTTGAAACTGCTTAGAGGAAGGCGACCAATGGAGCCTACACCTGAAGACCTATGAGGAGAGACTTGAAGACCTAAATATGTATATCCTGAAGGAGAAGAGGAACAGGGGAGATATGATACAGACGTTTACATTTTAACCTTTTTCAAAGACAGATAAGCTGTGGAACTAGAGGAGATGAAATGAAGTTGCAAGGAGATAAACTCAAAAGCAACGTTAGAAAATACTTTTTCACAGATGGTGATGGATGTTTGGCATGCCCTCACCATGGAGGTGGTGGGAGCAAAAACAGTGACAGAATTCAAAAAGGTGTGGGTCAGACACAGAGGATCCCTTCATAGCAAGAGGAATCAAAGCAAATTTAAATAATTTTTGAACTTCAAAACATAGGGAAGGGTAATCTGCAAACTCTGAAAAGAGGCATAGAAGGGTAACCTGCATGGTGCAGTGAGTACAACCCTAAAGGCACAGAGGTGGGTAACCTTCACAAAGTGGTGAATACAACCCCAAACAAAGGCACACAGACTGTGCAGCGCTGCGTACATCTTGCAGCGCTCTACAAATGCTCAGTAGTAGTAGTAATAGTAGTAGAGGTGAGCAACCTTCACGGAGCAGCAGGCAAATCCTAAACAAATGCACAGAGGGGGGTTAACCTGCAAGGAGTGGTGCATACAAGTCTCCCCACTTCACTGAGCAGACTAGATGAACCATGCACGTCTTTATTTGCTGTCCCAGGATGCAACAGGGGGGTCCCTCTGCCATATAAGATATTTTTTGCCTTATATGGCAGTCTGGCCCCACTCAGTGCATCCCAGAATGCACTGTGCGGACTGAGGCACTGCCATTTTTCAAGATAGCGGTGCAAGAACGGGAGCATGTGGGCAATGCTCCTGCCCGATACTTAAAGATACTGGGAGGGAGTGGGTGGGATTGGAGCCACTGTACCATCAGGGATGTTTGTGACTAACAGGGTGAAAATGGTTTAGAAAATTATCCTCTAAATGTCAGAACCAATCATTTAAAATGTATTCTATCCCTTCTCAACAGGAGACTCATAAACAAGATAGGTAGTCTCCATATTATTTTCATCTCTTTACTCACCTATTATTTTGACTTGGAATGTTAATTTATCCTCCTTTGTCTCACAGCTGTAGCTTCCTTGGTCGTGCTGGGTCACATTCTTGATGACAAGTTTGCGTTGAGTTCCCTGAGAGGTAACTGCTACCCTCTGGTCCTGTTTAACCTCAGTTTGATCCTTTCTCCAAACAACAGCACCACCTGCTGCTGACACCTCACACAGCAGCTCTAGGCACTCACTAGGAGCAAGATTAACCTCCACAGGCATCTTAGGTTTGTTGACAAATCTAACAGCCTCATCTAAAAAAATATCAAAAATGTATTTTATGTATCAGCAAAAAAGAAAGAACAGTGTAAAAGAAGATCTAAATGTGACACTATTGTTTTCCATTTTTAGAATAAGTGAACAAGGATTCTGGTTATAAACGTAACACATACTAGAACACTACAATCACACACATCTCTACAAGCATAACACAGCCTTATTCAACAGGAAATGCATGCAAAACCAACTACAAACATTTCTCCAGAAGATTTAAGGTTATGATAACACACATAGGGGTCCCATTTACTAAAGCACACTAAGGGATATGTTTATTAAGCAGCGGTTGCGGCTCCCATATATCATCGGAGCAGCGGCCCCATTGAAGTCAATGTCAATAGGGCCACAGCTCCGATATCGCACGGAAGCCGCTACCGCTGCTTATTAAACATACCCCTAAGCAATTAAAGCACATTTGATCATGTGGGAACCATTAATATGGGCCTGCAATAATGGCTACTGCACATTAAAAACAGCCAGTGCAATAAAAACCTGTGCTAACTGCTTAATGTGTGATGGGACAGGGAATGAGCAGTGAGTGAATGTGGACTGCGCATTTAGATAGCACATGGAATTTATCACATGCTCTCAGTTTTGTAGCTAATGTGGGTACATTTCATGCCATGTCAAGAGGAGGCATTAAGTGCACCCAGATTTATTTATTTTATTTATTTAAAAGGATTTATATGCTGCCTTTTCTTGTAATCAAGGCAGTGTACACAGCAACCAATCAAATTATATTGACATTTGTGTGTGCATGCAGTGTTATACAGTGAATGAGAGTGTGTGTGTGTAAGTTGGCATTGATTCGTGGTGGGCTATTTGCAGCGTGCGCTACTTTACAATGCTATGTACATGAGAGAGAAAGGGAGGGGGGGGGTTGGTATGTAGTCCGGGAGCTGGCAGGCAGAATTATGTGATATCACCATAGTGCTCGAGGAAGAGCGTCGTCTTGAGCTGTTTCCGAAAGTCCTTGATGTCCTCTGTCGATCGTAGGTCATCAGGGAAGGCATTCCATATTGCAGGTGCCGCTAGCAATAGAGCTCTTCTTGCAGTGTTCTTGCGTACCTTGGTGAAGTCTTTTGGTGTATTGATGATGTCAGAGGTGCCTCTCCTCCTCGGTATTATGCTGATGTCGGGTTATATGAGTGATTGTAGGCTGAGTGCTGAGGTCCGGTGTTTGATTTTGAATATGTTTAAGACTGTCTTATATCTGATGCGGGAGCTGATTGGGAGCCAGTGGAGGTGTTTTAGAATGGGGGTGATGTGATCTTGTCTTGATGAGCCAGATATTATGCATGCTGCTGTGTTTTGAGCCATTTGCAGTGGCCGGAGTGTCTGCTTTGTTAGGCCAAGATAGATTGTGTTGCAGAAGTCTAGGATGGGAGTTAGTGCTTGACAGACTGTACGGAAATGATCTTGAGAGAGGAGGGTTTTGAGACATCGGATTAGTCTCATCTTGAGGTATGCATTTTTGGTGGTTCTGCTGATGTATGACTGTAGGTTTAGTTCTTTGTCGAGAGTCACTCCGAGGTATTTCACTTCCGATTTTATGGGTATTGTGTTGTTGACCTTGATGGAGGGTGGAGGGACGAAGCTGGTGTTTCGGGTGATGAGTAGTGCCTCAGTCTTGTTGTAGTTTATGGTCAGGTTGTTGTCTTGAAATCAGCTGGTCATATGTTTGAGACAGTCTGTTACTTTGGTGTAGTCAGGGTTGTTGAGGTTGACTGAGGTATATATCATGATGTCGTCGGCATAGATTGTGTATTGCATTTTGTGTTCTTTCATGATGTTGCAGATCGGTTGAATGTAAAGGTTAAATAACAGCGCTGATAGGGCGGATCCTTGTGGGACGCCTTGCACATTAACTTTGAATGAACTTAATGTGCAATAATGAATTGTTCTGTGTGCTAACGGCAAGGGACATGTTGGCCATGCTCCCTGATAGTCAGTGCATGGCCTTTGCACTTACTGTGCATTAGCTTTTGCTCCTAACATAGGGTAAGTGCAAAACCGTACCACACTTTAGTAAAAGAGTCCCATAAACCTTGTGATATATGCACTGGGGCTGGCTTAAGGGGTGAGCCAAAAGGCACAAAAAGCCTGCCTCACCGGTTTGCCCTTTGCACCAGTGGGAACATGTTCCTTTGTTCCTGCCTCAAAGAAAGCTAAACTAAACTAAATAGCAGGGGTAAATATGTGTGCATATTTCTGTGGCAAAAATACCCCTTCTTGTGTTTCTAACCTTCCATACTGCCGGTAGCAGATGAAGCTAAGGAATGTACAGCGGCAGGAGCAAAGGAACAAGCTACCACCACTATATCCATGATTAATGGTGGTGCTAGGGGCAGCTTGGAGAAGAGGGCTGATGATGAGGCTAGGAGCTGGGAGAAGGAGGCTGATCCTGAAGATGGGGCTGAAGCCAATGTTGGGGCTGGGGGTAGGAGAAAGTGACAGTTACTGTGGCAGTAGGCTAGGAGAAAGTAGCTGATGTGGCTGTTGATAGAGAGAGGGGGGCTAATGGTGAGAGTGAAAGATGGGAGAAGGGGCCGATCCTGATGCTGGGGCTGGAGGGTTGGGAGAAGGGAAGCTGATGTTGGGGCTAGGAGAAGGGAGCTGATCCTGATGCTGGGGCTGGGGGTTGGGAAAAGGGAGGCTGATGTTGGGGCTGGGAGAAGGGAGCTGATCCTGATGCTGGGGGGTTGGGAGAAGGGAGGCTGATATTGGGGCTGGGAGAAGGGAGCTGATCCTGATGCTGAAGCTGAGAAGGTGGCTGAACCTGATGCTGGGGATGGGGCTGGGAGAAGTGAGAGGAGGAGAGAAAGGGGGTTATTCTGGCCCACGAATAGTGGGAATGAGCAGTTGTATGGGGAGGTTAGACGGGGCGGGGAGGGGCAGATCGGGGGCAAAGTTAGGGCGGGCAGTGGGCAGTCACCGGCCCTGGATGTACAGGACCGATTCTAATATCAGCCCTGTATGCCCAGGGCCGGCGACCTGTGCAGGGAAGTTATTCCACCTCTGAAGTGGAATAACTTCCCTAGATGTCGGGGATCAGCAGCCCGGGGCACGAACGAGGTTGGGTGGGGGGGGGGGGGGCCAAGGACATTTCCTACAGCCTGACCCCTGGCCATGGGTGGCCGGATTGGGGGCCATGGCACCATGGCTCCATTGTAAAGCCCTGACTTAGTAGAGCATGTCCTGTATGTGCAGGTTAGGCTGAATCGCATTCCCAGCCTGCACGTACAGGACTGTTTGCGATTCTGATCCCGCAGGACTAGATGTGCCCCGCAGGATCAGAATCGCAATGCCCTCTGTACGTCTGGTTCAGACTGGATGTACAGAGGGCTTCTACGCCTGGAACGGAATCAGGCTAAAACTGTTGGGGAGGAGCAAAAGCATATGCAGAGAAAGATGGAGAAGAAGGGACAGAGGGAAGGATGCTGGAGTACTTAGGAGAAAAGGCAGTGTCAATGAATATTGGAGAAGGAAGTAATGGGAAGATGCTAAAGAAGGGGATAAATAAGTATTGGAGAAAAGACAGGAGCAATGGATGCTTAGGAAAGGGGAGACTAGAAGGGCAGATCCTGGAGATTTGAGGATGCAGGAGAACAGGTACGCAGACAGGCAGAGACTCTGGGATTGGGTGGTAGACAAGAAGAAAGGATCTAAGATTGGTTGGGTATTGGAAGTGTAATTGGGGACAGTGATTGGGTGGGGTGGAAGAGTGGGGACTTGGGGATTAGGTGGGGGATAGTGGGGACTAAGGATTTAAACAGGGATTAGGAAGCACAATGAAGACTAAGCAATTGGATAGGTGTCCTATACGGAGTGGTGGGTTCACCCCTAAAACAAAGACATGGGGAGGGGTGGCCTGCACAGAGAGGCAGGTGCACCTACTCTTGCCATCTTACTGGGCAGACTAGATGGACCATACTGGTCTTTATCTGTCATCATTTACTATGTTACTATGCTACTATGATAAGGGATATGAATATGGCTGTGAGACTGAGTGCAGACAAATAGAGAGGGGAGACATTTTCAGTGATCTGGAAGGTTTGGGGAAGAGCTGAGAGGCAGTTGAAACGGACAGAGGGCTATGTGGAGGGTGAAAGCAAAAAGAAGGGGACAAGTCTTTGAAGGAGGTAACCAAAGATGGAAATAGGGGATGTACAAGAGGGAATGAGAGCCTGGATAGGGAATAAGACATAAGAAAGGGACTGGAGGTGGAGAAGGGATGAGTGAAAGGGAAGGAGCTGGGTCTGGTAAGAGAATGAAAAAAAGAGGAAAGTAGGATGAGGCTGGAGAGAGGAATAAGTACAGAAGGTGGAAATGGGGTGCTAGAAAGTGAATGAAAGATGGGGAAGAGGAGGCTGGGGATGGAATGAGACAAAGGTGGAGAATGGGAGAATTTGGGAAGCAAGATTTAGAAATGGAAAGCTATTAAGTAGGCAAAACGTGAAAAGAGGGAGACTGAAGACCGCAGGAGGCAGAGGGAGGAATGAGATCTAGCTTTAGACAGCTAAAAAGCAGGTGAAAGAAAAGGTTTGAGGTTGGGATGCAACATGGTGCCCTGCTCCTGGGAGAGAAGCATCGGTGAGTAACTGAGCCAGAGGGGAGGTGCTTGAGCAAGCTGAAGAAGCAGAGAAAACTACGGTTGTCTGGGCCAGTACTGGGCAATGAGAATCATTCGTCCCCGTTCAGCCTGGGTTTGAAGAGCATCTTCACTATGAGCAGAAGTGGAGGGAAAGCATAAAGAAGTACTCGACCCCAATGAATGAGGAAGGCATCTGACAATTCCCTGTGGGGAGAGGGAATCCTTGAACAGAACCGAGGCAGTTGGGCATTGAGGGGAGACGCAAAGAGGTCTATTAGTGGAATCCCCCAGAGTTGAAACAAGCATTGGGCTACTTGAGGATCCAACATCCACTTGTGTGGATGTTGAATCTGGCTTAGTCTGTCGGCCAATTGATTCTGTTCTCCCAGAAGGTAGACTGTGTGAAGAAGAATACCCAGGGAAATTGCCCAGTTCCACAGGTGAGAGGCCTCCTTATACAGAGCTTGAGAGTCTGTCCCTCCTTGTTTGTTTATATAAAACATAGTCGCCTGACTGTTGGTCTGCACAATAAGAGAATGCTGCTTGAGTTGGGGAGAGAAGACTCTGATGGCAGTAAATACCGCTCTGAGTTTCAGAAGATTAATCTGGAGAGCTCTCAACTGAGCAGACCAAAGGCCCTGCATTGTGAGACCATTGAGATGGGCTCCCCAGCCTAGTTTTGATGCACTGGTGGTTAGGATAAACTGCAGTAAAGACTTCTGGAAAGGTGACCCTTCAATTAGACTCTGTGGTGTGATCACCACTGTAGGTGTGCTTTCATCTGTAAAGTGATGTTGACCAGGTCTGAGAGATGACCTGTGGACTGCTGCCACTGGCTTGAGAGAGTCCACTGTGAAATCCTCATGTGAAGGTGAGCATAGGGTATGACATGGACTGTGGAAGACATGTGTCCTAAAAGGCATAGAAATGTTCTGGCAGGAAGTGATGGTTGTTGCTGCAACTGTATGGCTAAGATAATCAGATGGAGATGTCTGTCTTCTGAGAGGAAGGTTTTGCTCCTTGTCATTTCCAGGCGAGCACCTATGAACTCAAGATTCTGATTTGGGCAGAGATGTGATTTTGGATAGTTTATCACAAAGCCCAACTCTTGAAGGACATAAATGGTTTTATTTAGGGCAGAAGCGACTACTAAAGTGACATCTGCCCTTAGCAGCCAGTCGTCTAAGTAGGGGAAAGAGTAGTTACTCACCTGTAACAGGTGTTCTCCAGGAGCAGCAGGAATCAGTCCTTACTTATGGGTGACGTCGCCGACGGAGCCCTCGCGGAGCAATTTCCCCAGCTTTCAAAGAAAGCCTTTGGGATTGAAGCGCGCATGCGCGGTCCCCTTCCCGCCCAAGGGTGCCATCTTGCTCAGTCAGATGACATAGCGAAAACAGCAAAACATAACAAAATGAATGCAACTCCAAGGGGAGGAGGGAGGGTAGTGAGGACTGATTCCTGCTGCTCCTGGAGAACACTTGTTACAGGTGAGTAACTACTCTTTCTCCAGGACCAAGCAGGAAGTCAGTCCTCACTTATGGGAATCCCAAGCTTAAGGCTACCGGAGACCTCAAGCCTAAAAGAGCTTCCTCAAGCTCAGCAGTACAGAAGGAGGAATCTTCTCTGAACACGCATCCGGCCGGTAGCCAAACACCGGGGCCGGAGGGTAGGAGTTGCCTAAACCTCAAAGAGATTGTGGAGGACTGCCTGTCCGAAAGCACTGTCCCTGCGGGACTCCCTCTCCAGGCAGTAATGAGCCGCAAAAGTCTGGCTTGAAGACCAAGTAGCGGCCCGGCAGATGTCTGCCAATGAGACAGAGCGGAGATGTGCCACAGACGCAGCCTTCGCCCTGACACGGTGGGCCGTGACTCGACTCTCTAGGGAGAGGCCGGCTGCCCCATAAGCCCAGGCGATACAGTCAGCTACCCAGATGGACAAAGTACGCTTGGAGACAGGGACCCCCAACCGATTGGGGTCAAAAGATACGAAAAGCTGAGCAGCTTTCCTATGCTCACGCGTACGCTCAAGGTAGAAAGACAAGGCTCTTCGACAGTCCAGGGTATGCAGAACAGTCTCAGCTCGACTGGTATGCGGCCTGGGAAAAAAGGTCGGAAGAACCACCTCTTGATTGATGTGGAAAGAGGAAACCACCTTCGGAAGAAACTTAGGGTGCGTCTGCAAGACAACCCTATTCTTGTAGAACCTGGTATAAGGGGGCTCCGACACTAGGGCCTGTAGTTCACTAACGCGCCTAGTGGAGGTAAGGGCTACCAAGAAGAGAGTTTTTCAGGAGAGGAAACGAAGAAGGCAGGTAGCCATGGGTTCAAAAGGCGGACAGGTAAGCCTTTGTAAAACCACATTGAGTTCCCAGTCGGGAGCTGGAGGGCGCAACGGGGGCTTGAGCAGGAGCAGGCCCCTGAGGAAATGCGCCACCAAGGGGTGCAAGGAAAGAGGTTGGCCCTCCACCGGCGAATGGTGCACAGAGAGAGCACTGAGGTGGACTCTGACAGAACTGGATTTGAGGCCTAGATCGGAGAGGTAAAGCAGATATTGCAGTACCACCGATACTAAACAGGCGAAGGGGTCCTCAGAGCGCTGAGAACACCAGACCGAGAAGCGACGCCATTTAAGGGCGTAAGATTTCCGGGTGGAAGGTTGCCGAGACGCCAGGACGACAGCCTCCACCTCCGGAGGAAGTAAGAGCGGAGCTAGGACTACCCGTTCAGCAGCCAGGCCATCAGATGAAGGGCCCGGAGGTTGGGGTGTAGAAGAGTGCCCTGATCCTGGGTCAGGAGATCGGGCTGAAACCCCAGAGGAAGAGGGGTGTCCACCGCTAGCTGCAGGAGCAGAGGGAACCAGGGTTGTCTCGGCCACCTGGGCGCTACCAGGATCACGGAGGCCCTGTTCTGGACTACTTTGAACAATGTCCGGGACACCAGTGACGTGGGAGGGAAGGCATACAATAGGCCCGTGGACCACGAGATGAGGAAAGCATCCGGCGCTACTCTGAGAGGATGCGGGTGCCGAGAGCAGAACCTGGAAAGTTGCCGGTTCAGCGGACTGGCAAAGAGATCCACGGTGGGGAGGCCCCACCGGTGGAAGATCTGCCGGACAACTAAGGGGTTCAACCTCCATTCGTGTGGCTGTAGAATCCGGCTCAGTTTGTCGGCCAGGCAATTGTCCTGTCCGGGCAGGTAAACAGCCTTGAGGAGGATGTCGTGGTCGACTCCCCACGAGCACAGTCTCCGGGCCTCCTGACAGAGAAGGAGGGAGCCTGTGCCCCCCTGTTTGTTCACGTAGAACATTGCAACCTGATTGTCCGTCTGCACCAGTACAGACTGACGAGAAGTGAGGTAAGAGAAGGTCCGCAGAGCTAGGCGGATCGCCCGCAGCTCCAGGAAGTTTATCTGCTGAGCCGCCTCCCAAGGGGTCCAAAGGCCTTGGGTGCGTGCTCCCTGGCAATGCGCTCCCCATCCCAGGAGCGAGGCATCTGTCGTGAGCACCTGGGAGGGCGTGGGAGGCTGAAAAGGCATGCCGAGCATTAGGTTGGGCAGGTGAAGCCACCATTGCAGAGAGGACACCAGACGGTCGGAGATCTGTAGCAGGTCCGTCAGACTCCCTGTGGCCTGATGCCATTGAGTACGAAGGCCCCACTGAACAGGCCGCATATGCAGGCGGGCGTTCGGGTGACATGGACCGTGGATGCCATATGACCGAGCAGCTGCAGGAATCGCCGGGCCGGGGCCAGGGACGCGCTGTGGAACCTGCCGGCCAGCGCTATGAGCCTGTCGGCTCGCTCCTGAGGCAGGAAGGCGCGAGCCCGCAGAGTGTCCAGCCGCGCCCCTATGAACTCGAGATCCTGAGAGGGGCGCAGTGTGGACTTTTCAAAGTTTATGACGAAGCCCAAGTGCTGAAGCAAAGCTACTGTGCGTTGGGTGGCCTGAGCGACCTCTACGGAGGATTGCGCCCATATGAGCCAGTCGTCGAGGTAGGGGAAGACGAAGAGGCCTTGAAGCCTCAGGAAAGCCGCCACCACCGCCAGGCACTTCGTGAACACCCTGGGAGCGGAGGACAGGCCGAAGGGCAGCACGCGGTACTGATAATGTCTTCCCGCCACCACAAATCTCAGATATTGCCGGTGGTCCGGATGGATAAGGATGTGGGTATAGGCATCCTTTAGGTCCAAGGAGCATAGCCAGTCTCCCTGCTGGAGGTAGGGCAGTAGGATTCCAAGGGTAAGCATCCTGAACTTTTCCCGTTGCAGGAACTTGTTGAGGTCGCGGAGGTCCAGGATGGGTCTGAGGCCTCCTGTCCACTTGGGCACCAGGAAATACCTCGAGTAGAACCCTTGGCCCCAAAGGTGTTTGGGTACTGGCTCCACCGCCTGCTCCCCCAGCAGACCCTGCAGCTCCTGCAGGAGTAAGTCCCTGTGCAGAGGGGGCCTTGAAGGCTCCCCTGGGAAGTAGGGGGGGGCACCTGGTGAAAATGTAGGAGGTAGCCCTTTTGAACCACCTGCAGCACCCAGGAATCGGAGGTTATGGCTGACCACCTGTGGGCAAAGTGGGTCAGCCTGCCCCCCGTGCAGGGTAAAGGGGCTATGCTGGCATAGTCAAAAACCCCCACCCTGCTGAGCAGGGGGCTGTGTAGTGGGCTTAGGGGCCCTCGGCTTACGGGACCCATTGCCCTGACTCTTAGCCTGCGGGCCCCGATTGGGAGCTGCAGACGCTTGGTATTGGAGGTGCTGTTGCTTATAGGTGGGCACCTTCCTCGGGTAAAAAGGCTTTTTCCCCGAGCCCTTCCTTTTTTGTGAGGGAGTAGAGGTCTTTCTGGATAAGCGAGACCTAGTGAGAGTCTCGGACTCGAGTTCCGCCGCCTTATCAGCCAAGGGTTTCCCAAAGAGGTTTTCACCTCTGCACGGGACATCGACCAACTTGTCCTGTACCCATGGCTCGAGGTCGGATGACTGAAGCCAGGCCTGTCGGCGGGCCCCGATGCCGGCTCCCGTAACTCGGGCCGACGCCTCGAAGCCATCGTATGCCGCTCGAGAAATTAACTTCGAGCACTCTCGTATACTATCAGATAAGGTCTGGAACCTCTGCAAGGGTTCCTCGGAGAGACCAGCCGAGAACCCGGCGATTTCTTTTGCCAGGTCTCGGAGGAACATGCCCATGTAAAGTTGGTATGTCTGGACTCGGCAGGCCAGCATGGAGCCCTGGAAGCACTTCCTACCGAGGGCATCCAGGCTCCGGGCCTCCTTACCCGGAGGCACCGAGGAGTGCATCTTTTGACTCTTAAGTCGATGCATGGCCGATTCCACCACCATGGAATGGTGCGGTAGTTGTGCCTTCTGGAACCCGGGACTCTTGCGGACTCGATACAGCGAATCGACCCGCTTGCTCAGCACCGGCGTCGATGCCGGGCATTCCCACATGCAAAAGAGCAGCCGCTCCAGCATAGGGGGAACCGGTACAGTAAAGGCCTCCTTCGGGGGAGAGTCATACTGGAGGGCCTCGAGCTCCTCGGCGCAGGGCTCCTCCTCGGGATCCACGGGGAAGGCCAACGCCTTGGCCATTCCCCTCACAAAATTGGAGAAGCGGGTATCCTCCGGAGGGGATCGCCTCCGAGGCTCCGATTCGGGTGAGTCAGAGGGGACGCACCGGGTCTGAAAAGAATCTGGCGATTCGTCCACTTCCGTGTCCCAGCCCGACGCCTCCGTGGAGGAGTCGAGAGGGTCCGTGCGGGTGAGGGTTCGCCCCGACGCCGATGCCGGTGTCGACGACCTCGGTCCCGAACGGGAGGCCGAGAGAGACCTCGACCGAGGATCGACTCGAGCACGTGTGGACTCGAGGATCGACTCGGCCGCCGGTGTCGACTTGGGCGTCGACGTCCCGGTGGTTGGGGCAGATGCACTGGCGAGGCCGGTCATCAATGCCCGCTGCTGGTCCAAGAAGGCAGTGATACTGCGCTCCAAGGATGTCAATCTGAGACCAAACTCAGAAGACCCGGCAGCCTCCAACTCGGGATCCGACGGCGTCGGGCCCGACATCGGTTCCGGAGGGGAGTCCAGGAGGACTATAGCACTCACGTGTCCAGGCAGCTCCACCTCTAGGCGAGGAAGTTTGCAAGGCCTCTCCGTCTCCGAGGGCTCAGGGCGGCTGACGGGGCTAAGTGACCCGGCCGTCGAGGGACCAGGTGCGTCCTCCGACGCCGCCTGAGCGAGCTTCTTCTTCCAACGATGTTCCCGGTCGGGGGACCCCCGCTCAGAGGAACTCCGATGATACTCGTGGCCGGAGCCCCGAGACATCGAAGCCTCCGACGAGGTCCGAGCCTGACCGGACTCGGGGTCAGAGAAGATACGTTCCTTTTGTGACTGCCGACTCCTCAGAGACTTTGAGGACAGTCTGCTGCACGGACCGCAATCCGTCGAGTCATGGTTGGGTCCGAGGCAACGGAGGCAGTAGTCCTGCGTGTCCGTAAGGGACATCAGTTTGGAGCAACGACCACATTTTTTAAACCCGCTGGCGGCCATCGGGGGAAAAAGGGCCCCGGCAAGGTCGAAAGACCGTGCTGCCAGGGGTGAAAAAGAAAGTGGCGGGAACGCCAGTTAGAAAACAAAACTAAAAGAAAAAAAGGGGTGAGAACGGACTCGAAGGATATCGAGGCCGAGCGGGGGGACACGCGAACCGAGAAAAAACAAACTAAGGAAATTAATCAACTTTTTCAGCGGCGATAACAAACTACGTCTGTAGGGCTCCACGGAAAAAAGAAGACTGAGCAAGATGGCACCCTCGGGCGGGAAGGGGACCGCGCATGCGCACTGCAATTCCAAAGGCTTTCTTCGAAAGCTGGGGAAATTGCTCCGCGAGGGCTCCGTCGGCGACGTCACCAATAAGTGAGGACTGACTTCCTGCTTGGTCCTGGAGAATAGAAAGATCCCCTAGATTCGTAGGCAGGCCACCACAACAGGTAAGCACTTTGTGGTTTTCCTGAAAAACAAACCTGAGGAACTTTCTATAGTCTTGGTGAATGAAAATGTGTGTATATGCATCCTTTTCTTTAAGGTATGGCAGGAGGGTGCCTAGAGAAATCATCTTGAATTTCTCCTTGATGATAAATTTGTTGAGATTTCAGAGATCTAGTATAGGCCTGTAACCTCCTGTCTTTTTTGGAATCAGGAAATATCTGGAGTAGAATAGCTCCTTAATAGCTCCTTGTTCTAGCAGGGAGAGGATCTCCTGATGCAGTAAGGAGGAGTGAAGGAGATCTAGGAAGGGTTGTCCCACAAAATGATTGGGAGGACAATTCTGGAACTTTAGTTGTAGGCCCTGAGAGACTAAATGTAGGATCCAGGCACGGAGGTGATACTTATCCAACGGTGTGCAAAATGTACTAGCCTCCCTGGGATCCTGGAAGGAGGAGAGAGAACGATGGGAAAATTGGCCAAACTCTGAGGCTGTTGAGTAGATGGGGCAGGTTGTGGTTTGGAACCTTGGGTTTCCTGATCTATTTTTGACCTGATTGTCTCTACTTCTGTTGTGGACCAGCATAGGTAGCATAGGCTTGATATGGAGGGAAACATTTCTTCTTTTTAGGGAAGAATAGCTTCTTGGTGGTAGTCTTCTTTTTGGAAAGGTCCGCAGTTCTCCTTTATTAAACAATCATTAGGTGGCC
The DNA here is from genome assembly GCA_033557465.1 of Ichthyophis bannanicus. Taxonomy (NCBI): domain Eukaryota; kingdom Metazoa; phylum Chordata; class Amphibia; order Gymnophiona; family Ichthyophiidae; genus Ichthyophis; species Ichthyophis bannanicus. Next base: position 226,978,350 of record CM066031.1, read on the forward strand.
AAAACCCAACACAGGACCGTGTTTCGTGTTGTACTTCATCAGGGGTTATGAGGGCACACTAAAAAACATTTAAAATCATAAATAAATAAAAGTTATAGCCAAACTATGAAAAAATTATATATAAAACATTATATATAAAAAGGACTACAACATCATAACATATTATAAAAGTAAAAAGGCAAAGTCAAATACATTAAAAAGTACTTCAGAAACTGTTTTGAAGAAGGGCTGGGAAGTACATAAGCCCGAAACGCAACGTTGGGTCAACAACATATGGTTCCGATTACGGATTTCTGATTGTTATGGACAATCTCCCTTTCTTATGGAAGCACTCCTTAAGCTTTGAAAAATTTCTGCTGTTCCATTGGAGCCAGGACTTGAGCTAAGTACCCATGGTTATTATTAGCTATTATGCTATGGAGTGCGAGAAAAGGTTTTTAACAGTTCACTTTCACATTTGTTTGTACCCTATGGGTTTTTGATATCCTTTTGGGTATATTTAGGGTTTCTATCCCTTTTCAAAATCTTTGATTAAAAGGAACATTCTGCCTCGAGAGGACGTAAGTCTTCATGGCAGTAGTTCCGACAAAAAAATCTCTTTTTTTCTGAGTTATCTCTTTAGATGGGAGTGATATTATTGTGGGATATACTCTTTAAGGTTCACTTTTGGTGAGGTTTTAGAGGCATGAGAAGACTGACGGAGTCAACACCCCTGAGGAGTGCACCAAAGGAGCTGAGTCTGACAAAACAGCATAGCCTTCTGTTTGTCTCAGTTCTTCCAACCACTGGAGGTCATATGGTGACAGGAGAGGCAGGAATCATGCCGTGGTCGGGGCCTAGACACTTGAGGCACCAAGAATGCTCATCAGTAACAGAAACTGTACTGGAACATTTAGAGCACTTCTTGAACCCACTTTGAGGCTTCTCCATTTTTGAAAATAAAATGGAGGCAAAATCAAACTGGGCAATGGTGCCTGAAGAGGCCATAGGCCTCAAGTTTGAAAATTAAAAATAAAGAAAACTAAGGTCAAATAAAGAAAAGCAAGGGGGACCAGAATCGACGGGAAGTCAAGGCGGTTGACGGGAAGGCAACCGGAGTACTTTTGACAATACAAAATGAAGTCTCTAGATGAGGTTGACAGGGACAGGGTCCCTATAGATCCGCAGAAAAAAGGCGACTGGGGAGACCAGGAGGGAAGGTGGGAAGGCATCTACACATGCATGGAGAAACGTTCCCAAAAGCTTTTTCTATTGGATGCTAGAGAGTGTTCCCGCACCAGGCTCCATCTGTGCCGACATCATCCATATGTGAAGACTGACTTCCTGCTTGTTCCTGGAGATATATGTCCTAAACCCTATGAAGGAAAAAAAAGGAAGATGCTATCAGCTAGCCCTACCAAAAATCATGGAGGACCAGAGGGAGGAACCTCTGAGTCCAAAGGCCTCCAAGCACTAAGGAAGGCCAGCAGCTGGGAAGGCTCATAAAAAATATAGAATAATGACTTATATTTCACCATGCATTTGCATGGATATTTGAGGAAAACAGAGTTCCCAACTGCTGGACCCCAGGACAGAAGAAAATCCCTTTTCCTTCACTGTGTTTCTCAGGACAGGTCTAGGAACATGCGAACTTGCAAACCCTTAAACAATAAATGTCTCTTATTGAGAAACATTTTATCAATGCAAAGAAGGCTAACAAAATAGCAAGTAAAACCGACTCTTCCTAAGAGCTCTGTAATAAAGCAGACACATCAAGAACATCTACCTGGTGTAAACCAGAAACTTCCCCAGTACCTACTACCTTTTTAGCAATGAGAAGATAGCAAACTTTAACCATCGGGAAGTGCGACTCAGGAGGTACACCTGACACATCTATCAAATAAGACCAAACATATCTTTTGCAGAAACCATAGAAGACTTAGGAAAATTAATCAGTCTTAGGCTGGAGGCTCTGGCAGCATTATCAAGTTGCTCCATCTTGGCTTTTACTGCAATAAAGTCCTTGGCAAAAGAATCAGACTGCATCTCTAAAGAGTTAATTTTCGAGTGCACCTCTGACAATTTCTGAATTGAAGCCACCTTTTCTGCATTCTCCTGGATAGCCACACCATTACCTTGCACTTGGGAGTGTTAAAGCTTGAACCTGTGGAACCAGTGCTTCACCTAACTTCATAATGGCAGACCATATGGATTCAAGGGCGAAGACTTCCAAATGAGCCTGGAGAAAGGAGAAGGACCCTCCTGCTACCGGAACCCATCTCGGTGTTGTATTCAGGAACCGTGGGGCAGCCGAACCTGCTGTGTATCCTCCTTCTGATGCCACCGATTGGATGCCAGCAACAAGTTGTTCCAGGGAAGCAGAAGTTGAAACACTTCCCACACGCTGCTATGGAATCCGCTCCTCCCTGGTGAGAGTTATTCCAACGAACTGGGAGCCTGCTGACAGCAGCACCGCCTTCGGTGGGCACCGCAATTTGGGGGAGAGAGAGTTGAGACCCGAGACAGACGCTGAGTCACCTGACTCCGATGCCTACACAATCAGGCTTACCTCCTCATTAACGCTGACTGCTGCTGCGACACACGGAGAACAAAAGAGTACAATGGCCCTATGAAGGAATCAGATTAATGGAGAGGAGGTTACAGGGGCTGGAGAAGGCATCTTAATCCCCTTAACCTTCCTTCTCTTTTCCATAGGAAACACTGCTGCAGTGCGGCGCGCCACATCTGCCTCACACCATCTTGAATCCTCCCTTTTGCTTTTGATTCTTCCATACATTTTATAGATTACATTAAGGCCCTTTTCATATAGGGACTGAATGTGGGAAATGTGATGTCTAGGTTGGGATATTCATATTTCTCTGTTATTTTACAAAAGGCTATGCTAAATGTGGAGCCTTTTGTTAAAAAAAAAACACATAAGAATGACAATGTAAGTTGACGATACGGATAGGTGGATGCACGTTAGACAACTGAAACTAGGCTGTGGCATGCCCAGAAGACAACAAAGCAATCACAGTGCACTATAATGTAGCAGGAAAATGGGTTGAGAGCGAACCTACTGGCACAAGATAAGTGCAGCACTACATACATGGCAGCAGACGACCTCCCAAGGTATGCATGTGGTGTACATCACAGGAACATGACTGTACAATATTAAGTAAGGACATGATCCCAGCAGAACAGGCCCCCCCATAGCAAACTATCCAATCATTTCCTCTTCACTAATAAAGGGTCATTGGAATGACAGCAGACAGAAGTGCAAGCACCACACAGACATGTCCAGAGACACCATCGTTGCTCCCTACAACTGTGCACATATGTAGACACCAACGCTGGTTCACCTGGGAATGGCATACTATGTTTTGTACTGTTGCATGCCCTCCCTTCTGAGGTCCCCTGATCAGTGAGAGGGAAGTGTTTGGACAGGGATATGATTGCGGAACCATCCTGCTCATTCCTGCCTGTACTCACTGGCACCTGGTGATGCTGCAGTCATCCCTATGGTCCAGGTACCTGCCAGGCATACCTGTCTCCCCCAGATATGTGGATGAGCAAGCTAGATCCCCCACTGCAGCCCTCCAACCACACACACACACAAACTCTCACTTGCAGTCCCACAGAAATAGCCATCTGCCAAAAGACTGCCCTGCACCAAATATCTTAGCTTATGGAAAGGAAACCATAGCAATAAGTACTTCCAACCCAGCATCATACCTGCTCACTACATTTCTATTAGGCTACCTACATACACGATAACTACAATAGTGGACCTCAAACAGATACAGAGCTGCAGTAGGCCCAAACAGCCCTTCCAGTATATCAGCCTCAAGAGTCGAACCCTGCATGCGCACTGCACTTCACAGGCCCACATATGTAAACAACCGCAAAAGTGACCTGCCATATAGCCACCGGCATAAGATATCCCCAAATAGTGTTCTGATAGGATGTATATATGACCTTATCTGCATCATGGGACTGTATACATTGCATAGCGCATATTGAAGAAATCCACAGTATGGAACGAAGGACACCAGCTGGCTGGATGCTTACATTCTCACATGGGGTCCTGGGACTCCATCACCAGCATCATGTCCATGACATGGGCAATGTTAGGGAGCCCTAGATGTGCTCCTTTAGCTCACACAGCAACTGCTAGCATAGTCTGATTGAGCATCAGTGCTCAACTGCATACATTTGGGGGGGAGGGGGTATTTCTGCTGCTTTGACTTATACCCCCTCCTCTGCTTTCTGTTCCGTAACACTGCATACTGTTGTTTTCCATACTGCTGCCTCACCTGTGCACTGCAGTCATACCCATTCACTGCTATTGACTGCATTGGGGTGTACAGCAGAAATATTTCTAAGTCCTACCTTTATTACACTTTTTGTAGGTATAACCTGGACGTCTGCGGGGTCGACTGCAGATGTTCACAGGTGTGACCAGAATACGCTTTATACGTCTCCGTGGCTAGTCAGACCCCTGTGACGCCCCCTCCCACTCATGTTCTGCGATCCCAGTGTAAGTGTGGTTTACGTGCCGGGCTGCGAAAGTGCGGAATACAGTTCTAGATGTTTTTGCGGGAAACAAGTCTATTCCGCATGTACAGCCGGCTTATTCATGGTTCAGAATGACCCCCATTGTGAATATCCTGAAAACCTCACTGGCTGTGGAGTCCCCAGAAGAGCTCTGGCAAGCCCTGTACTATATGTAACATATAAATTAGATATAGGATATACATAGGTGCCTACATATATAGGTCTTTGAGGTAACTGAAATGATAAATAATAACAGTTAATAATAGCAAAGTCATATGATTAGGATGACACTGAGTGCGTGTCCTGCCATATTACCTCAAGTGTTCCAAAGTCCTTAATCCCCATTTTAATCACAGGAGGAATTGAATTTCACATTCTCAGCTGAGTCCTAGCTCTACAGACTAAAGAAATGATGATGATGAAGGTGACAAAATTTTTCTAAGCGCCCTGAAATCACACAGATTATATTCTCTCTTTCCATAGAGCTCTGCTGCTAAGAGATTTGGCTGCCTGTAGAACATGTTAATTGTAAATAAGATGTCATCAGAAACAATGTCAAGGGTCTGCATTTATTCATGAAGCGTATAAATGTAGAAGTATATTTTCAAACTGCCACTGAGCAGACATGAGAAATGGTTCATTTTAGCTGGTTATCTTTAAAACAAATTTTCATCTGAATGCAATGAGCTAGGCTTTCAGTTGCAAAACTCACCTAACTCTAGTCAGTCAAAGGGGTATGTTTACTAAGCAGCAGTAGTGGCTTCCGTGCTATATCCGCTGCTTTAGTAAACATATCCCAAAGTTTGACCTAACTAGTAAACATATCCCAAAGTTTGACCTAGCTAGATTTAGTGTAGCTGGGTTCCCTAGCTAGCACAGAAAACCAACACTAGCTAGTTAACTAAAAATAGGACAAAACAGGGGGGCTCTTGATCCCCTCTCCCGATAGTTATTTCAAAAGTGCCCGGCGCCAGATTCCCTCATTCACATCCACCTCTCCATAATTTAAAAATGAAAAGTATTCTGCAGTCATCTCTTTCCAAATTCAACTCATTCAATATCTGAAAATCAAAAGCTCAGATGCCTCTGCTCCCCTCCACCCTCTCAACCCTAAAACCTCAATAGCTCCCCAGGCCAAGCCAGCAGGAGATACAGGCCTACCATCCTCTCATCTTGGTGTCCAGCATTGCTCTGAGGCACTTGGGTATTTTTGAACTATTGGGTGGGTGGGACTAGGAAAGGAATGACTGCAGGCCATGCTTTATTCTTTATAACACAATAGAATGTTATGCATGAGGGTTGAAAAATGTTTGTCTGTCTGGGGACAAATTAACTCTATAAAAATGTAATTGAACCAAATTTGGCATGTAGGAAAAACCAATGAAAAGATACATAGGGCAAGATTTGTTTTGGTGCCCATAGGCAACACCAGACAACAGATCCTAGAGAGTAGGGTAGTGCCAGAGATCATAAAACTTCAAGAGCCAGAAGAGGAACAGAGTAAGGTCATAGTGCTACAGAGGCAACTCTTCAAAGCAGCATCTGCATTTGATTCTAAAGTAAGTGCAGCAAGCTTCTCTTTGGCCTGGACTGGTATTTAGCACCTTCAAAATTTGGTGCCTTATGTCCGAATCGGCTTAAAGATACATTGAGTTAAAAAATGGACTAGGCCATACTGAAAGTTCCAGAGAACTAAAGCCACCCCAAAATAGCCCTAAGAAATGGAAGTAGCAGTTCCAGCAGCTGCAGCATACAAACACTGTTTCACTGTTAGCACAATGGTTAAGGAATTGCACCTTTCAAACTGCTCTTACCTCTCACCTCCTCTATAGGTCCCAGAAACAGAGAGCAACATAGATACACAAACACACCCACAGACATACATATCCAAGCACAGACACACAAACAGACACAAGCATATAAAGAAAACATAAATGCACACAAAAAACACACACAAACATACACTGAAACACACACAGACACAAGCATATAAAGAAAACATAAATGCACACAAAAAACACATACACGCACACATAAAACAAAAACACAACACACATACATGTACATAAAACACAGACCAAATAGATTCACACAGAAAACACAGACACATGCATATATACAAACACATAAAACACACATGCATACCCTGACACATAAACCCCAACAAACATCCATACACTGTAAGTACTGACACAGGCACACAAACAAAACAGAGCAACATAGAAAAAAATATACAAAACACAGGCCCACACACACAGACATACACCAACATAAAATATATGCACATAGAAACACAGACCAAATAGACGCACACACACACATATATATAAAACACAGACCAGATACAAACACAAAAAACAGACATGCATGTACATACATGAGATATAGTGCAAGTGTCAAAAAGGCAGAGAAGAATAGTCTCAGTGAATTATGAATGTCAGAGTCCAGCTTGAAAAGAAGTGAAAGTCAAGAATTTGGCAATGAATTGCATACTCAAGAAACTTAAATAAAAAAGGGAAATAAAAAGAAAAACACAATAAAATGTCCCTGATGCAAAAAAATGGCGAAAATCAGGCCATGGGTAAAAGGCTGAAGAAATAAGAGTGTCCAACTGAAGTGGCACTCTGATGAACAGTGCTAGAAAAAATGGCGGTAAGGCAGCTAAAACAGAAAAGAAAAAGAAATGGTGTGGCCAGCTTCTCTGATGAAAACCAGCATTGAAGGCAGCGGCTCTCTCCCTCCCAAAAAAGAACCACAAAGTTAAAGGCAGTAAAGGAAAAAGCTGTGAGAGGAGGAAGGGGTGGAAATGGTACTCACAATACCCAAGCTCCAAAGTAACAGCCGCCGGCCAGCCACTTACCTAGACAAACAGGAAACTACTTCCCTTCTTTTTTTTTTTTTAAACTTTAACAATAACCAAGTAAAAACAAAAAAAGAAAAACAAACCTAATGAAGAAATTCCCCTTCTGACAGAAGCTCATGGCAACCTCTGTGGTCTGCTCTACTCCTCCTGAGAGTGAGCTCTCCCCTCTGGAAAGCTCAACTGACCTACCTGATCAGGAGCCAACCAGGCAAAAGCCTTGAAAACACCAGAAGGGCACCTCTTGTGCTCCCTGGAGACATCCAGAATTAAAGACAGCTACTCTGGCAGGAAACTCAAAGTGACCGCCAGAAGTAAAAAGACAGAAATTTACCATCTGCTGGAGAAAATACTGAAGCTGACTCATAGGGGTGCAGGTATATGTGACAGTGATGATGTCACTGAAGCTTCTGATTGTTTTTTTCTCTGCCTCCATCATCTGCTTGCAGTGGGCTATAACCCCACATGTCTGGACTGACCTAGTAGGATGATTTGGAACAATAGCTATGGATGCCACTCTATCAACAATTAGCTGCCTGATTGAAGACTGAACATAAGTAGTTTCATGAAAGGAGATTTTTTAAAAGCAAGGATTATGGCCATTACAAAGCTACTGGAAAGCATTTGCTGAAAGATTTTTAAAAAACTGTTTAAGAAAACTACACGAAGATGGAATGGTGACAGCACCACTCTGGGAAGTTAGAAAAAAACATCCATAGCATGATAGCAATTAGAGACTCCAACAAGTGTGAAAAACTGCATAGCCAGTCAAAATTCATATTTAAGACAAGGTGCCAATTCTTTTAGTTTAAAAACACTTGAGAATCGCAGGATGGAGAACACATACAGGACAACAGCGAAAGGTAGTTTCAATTTGAGCAGCCATATACCTTTCTCAATTATTTTTCATATTGAGTGACTCTAGCAAAGTACTATTTTTTCCTACAATAACACCTCTCTGATGGATGAAGTTACTCAGTCTTTCACTTCCATCTCAGACTCCATTTCATTGTGATCCTGTCCTGTGATCTATAGAATAATATACTATATGTCATATGATAAGAAGTTTCTCTCAAACGTCCCATCACTTTCAGAGCCTTTATTATACCAACATAATCTCAGTTCTGCCACAATAAAGATGTTATCTCTATTTCCCTAATGTGACTAAATAGAGTATGAAGTTTACCTGAGACTTTTAGATTGAAAAGCACAGTATCTTCTCCAGCTTTACACAGATAAGTTCCCTCATCTTCTTTCTTTGTTGCTGAGACTAGGAGCTTATGCGCATTTCCCTTGTCTTGCATGATAAATTTATCTGAAAGTCTGATTTCTTTGTTATCTTTGTACCACTGTACTTTAAAATTGGTTTCAGAGGTTTCACAGAAAAGTTCCACCTGCTCTCCAGACACTGCGTTCACTGTGCCACCAGTTTTTTCTTTGTTTATAAAGTGAGGAACTGCCAAAAAAAACACATATACAAGTACTTACTATTAAAAAGGTGCTTTTTTGTAGAAAAATATGTATTTATTGAAAATAACTTGCTATACCCTCATTCGAATAGTAGCCTGACAGCATGGTGGTTTGCAATAAAAATGCAATGGCCCAAAGCAAATGAACACAAAACAATTCCAGTAAAATCAGTATAAGACAAGAAGAGAAAAGCAAAACAAAAGGTAAGTAACACTAGGAAAGAGCTGAATGGTACAGCAGTGCTGACATATCAATACTGAGAACCAGGAACACAAAAGGCTAAAAGGAAGGAAGACTTAATTTGCTGCTGCCATGGCACTGAAAGCAAAGCAATAATGACAGCAGTGCTTGCCATTCACCTTAGACTGAGTGGCTGGTCACCTTTTGCTCCTCATTGATCCCCGAGTATTATACATGATTTTGTGGACTAGTTCTTACTAGATTTTTTTTTTACTTTAATCTTTACTGAGGTTTGCATCAAGGTTCATCACCGGATCCTTACTAAGCTATGTAGGCAATTCTATAATCTCCCGTTACCATGTGCATACGTGTGGCCTATTTTATAAAGCGGAGTACTGACATGCCGTTGCCTAGACAAAGCAATTACGCTTGTTCTAGAGTATGAATAAATGCCCGCACCTAGACTTGGAGAAAACGGGGGCAAGTTATAATATTCTATAAACTATGCATGTAAGTTTAGGCCCCAACCAAGCTCCACCCCTGTGCACATCCTATGCAAAATATATGCAATTGGGATTTATGTGCATGCTTACAGAATAACAACTGCCTAATGCGCACACATAAGTCCATAGTGTTGGGGCAGAGTTAGGGAGGAGCGTGGATGGTAACGCCTACATGGACAGCTGAAAAGTAGTTCTCAAGTCAAGCACTTGGCTATCTGGATGGCAGCTGAATATCACTGCTATCTGTATAGCTACTGGTGGTCAGTGGCAAATCCATATATTCAGCACCACTGACCATCCAGATAGCAACACTGAATATGTGGATTTTTTTAAACACATCAGCCAGCATTAAAAAATACAAAACACTTGAGTACAGGGATTGAATATTGGCCTATTACTCTTAAGTTTTAGTAGCCATACTGGAGAAAGCTCATCTGAAGAAAGGACAAGTATTGACCCAACAGCTCATGTACTACACCATCTTTTGATTATCCTTGTGGATGGGTCACCAGGAGTCAGCGTCAACTTAAAGGCCCACAACAACAAGGCTGGCCCAATAAAAAATGCCACGTCCTATTAAGACATAAGTTTATTATTAGCACCCAAGCCAGAGCAGTATCTTAGGCAGGAGACCCTTTATTCTTTTAGAGGAAGTTTCAGCAGACAGACATACCTCTCACTGAAAGCCGGAATACTATTTTATCCCCTTCGCAGATAGATTCATAAACACCACTGTCTTCAGATGTAACATCACAAATTTTTAAGATCCGTTTCCTCTCTATCGACTGAAACATATATTTTCGACTAGCTTTTAGCTCCTTGCCATCCTTCATCCACCTCACCGAGATGGTCTGATCAGAGATCTCGGCCTGGAGCTCCGCCTCCTCATGCTGACATGCTGAAACTCTCTCTATGTCACCACTTTTGTTGATGAATCGCACTGGTATAGCTGGGAAAAGTCATACATCATGTTAAAAGATGCTCATCGCAGGTCACCAGAGTCAAGCTAAGCTACATTTCTATAGGTAAATATTCAGCTACGGGGGTCATTTTTAAAGCATCTGGTTGCCACAGCTAAAACTGAAACCAGTTCCTTATCAGTCCTCCAGTTTAGTCCTCCACCTCTGGGTTGTGCACCTCCTCCTGCAGCTTGGAGACTGGGCATGTCACAAAAACATGACATCACTGGATGTAGTCTGCTGGCCTCTCCCATCATCCCCAGTGTGTCCAGTCACCATGCAGCAAGGAGGTTGTGAGCCTAAGTGCTGGGCTCAATTGAGGGCTGATACGGAGCAGTTAGAGTCGTGTTCAGTTAGTTTTGATTTAATTTTGTCCCTAATTTTAACTTTGTCTGATTTGGGATACTGTAGCTTTAAAAAAAAAAAAAAGAAAGAAAGAAAGAACAGCATACTACGGAAGGGAGGTGCTGTTGCTTGTGCCTGATCCTTATTGCCTTGTCTCTCCTTATTTCACTCTTTAATTTTTGGTTGGTCCCACTCACTACCGGCACTGATCTCTCCTCCCTGATCGGTACGGGGGAGAGCTCAGCAGATAAAGGCAGTTCTGCCTTCGGCAACTCAGGCTTGCCCCGACACTGCAGGCTCACAGTTTCTTTTGCCGGGATTTGGTCCGGCGGCTCTACACTCGCTTGTTCGCTGAGTGAAGCCGCGGTAGCGGGAGCGCCGATAAAAACGGATTCGGCAGCGTTGAGGCGGTGAGTACGGGCAAGGCAGCGGGGCTGAGTGCAGGGGAACATCCGCAGGCCCGTGCAGATGGTATCAGCGATTTTTGCGCCTTTTTTTTTTTTTTTTTTGAAAACTCTGTTTATTGAAAACAGCACCACACAATACAGATCATGCAAAACATTATACAAACATGGCAACCCTTGCAGGGGTTGTGTCTTATCCCCCGCTCCAGGGTATCACCACAGATCATACAAAAAGGTACCGCAAAGTTTACAGTTTAATCCCCCCTCCCCCCCTCCCCCTACCCCCCCAACCCCCACAGCTCTTCCTCTACCACAAGGGAACATACATGAAGCTTATCCATGGTTCCGCACATCTCTATGTACTCCCCTATCCTCCTCTGTCCTGCCTTAGCCCACCCGGAGGACCTCATTCCGGGCCCGAGGACCCAACCTCTGAATATATGGCTCCCATACCAGCAGGAATGAAGCCCAACGACGGGCATTTCCCTTAGCTCCCCTCCTTTCCATAAGCATTAGGTGGTGGAAGCTATTGCGCCACTCCCAAAAGGTAGGGTTCGCCGCTTCTCTCCACCGGCGAAGTATTGGGCCTTTACCCACCAGACATGCTTTCCTAACTAACAGGCGTTCCCACCTCCCCTTCGGGTGGAGTGGTCCAAGTCTGTCTAACACCACAAGCGATGCCGTCCAGTCAATCTGTTGGGATATGACCGCACTCATATAATCAGCAATCTTTCTCCAATACTGGTAAATCCTCGGACATCTCCACCACATATGTCCCAAATCCGCCAAGGGGCTAGAACATTTTGGGCATCCTCCCTCCTCAGTGAGACGACACCGTAGTGCACGTCTAGGAGAGAAATGTGCTCGTATTAGGCATTTAAACTGCACTTCCCGCCAGCGGGCCCCCTCCACTAATCCGCGTATCCCACTCAAGGCCCTATTAAGTGTCCCTGGGGGCACCACCAAATTCAACTCCCGACCCCACAAAGTCTCTTCCGCCCCATAATCCGGCGGATTAACATACCCATCCATGCGCCTCTTCAAACTTGCGATTGTGGGCGGATCTTCCCCCCCCCAATGCAAAGAACTCCAATATCTGCGCAGCCCTTTCCACCCGGAGTGCAGTCTGTGGGAGCGAAGCTATATAGTGATGTAATTGGGCATAGGCAAAGTAGTGCCGGCTGCTTATCCCATAATCCTTGCACAAGGTCGCAAAGGATCTGCACTGCCCCGTTGGGGCAATCACATGTCCAATATTCCGTATACCCTGCCTCCACCATCCCCAAAACACTGGTGATTCCGATCCAGGGGTGAACCGACAGTTCCCTTGTAGGGGCAGCCAACTCGAGACCGCTGGAGTCTCCCTCCAAAGTCCATTCAGGCATCGCCACGTTTGTCGTGCTGGACGAATCAGCGCACTACTCGTCACTCCTCCAGTCAAGTATTTACTCTCCAAATGCAGCACCGCTAGCAGAGATTGCGGGGCCACAAAGGCCTCCTCCAATGCTCGTGGGGTGTACACCTCCGTATCCCCCAACCAGTCCCCGATATGCCGTGCTTGGCACGCTAAGGCATAACTCCGTAGGTCTGGAAGCCCTACCCCCCCTCGTTCCCATCTCCCTCTCAGTCTATGTAATGGTATACGAGCCCGGGCCCCTCTCCAAAGAAACTTCCGAATCTCTCGGTCGATAGAGTTTAAGTCTCGTTTCAATATCCACACTGGAAGGGTCTGCAACCAATACAGCACCCGTGGTAAAATCACCATCCCCAATGCCGCCACCCGTCCCAACAGAGACAGGGGGAGCGGAGTCCATGCCTGAAGCTGCGAGCGCATTTGGGCCAAGACCCGTTCCAGATTTTGTCTATATAGCTCTTTCGGTTCCCTAGTCAATAGCACCCCCAAGTACACAAAGGAGTCCCCCGCCCACTTCAGTGGGAAGCTCCCACTCCACTGCCCCCTCAGTGTCCCCGCCACATCCAAGGCCTCCGACTTTTCCATATTAATACCCAATCCCGCAAAACTGCCATAGAGAGAGAATTCCTGTAATAAACTAGGCAGCGACGTCTGAGGGGACAGCAAGTGCACAAGCATATCATCTGCAAAGGCAGCCATCTTAAAGGTATGCCGCCCTATAGCTATGCCGCGTATATTCCTGGACGCCTCAATCCGCCGCACCAGAGGATCCAGAGACAACACAAAAAGCAGCGGAGAGAGCGGACATCCCTGCCTCGTTCCTCTCTCCAGCCTAAAGCCATCCGATAGCACACCATTACAGAGGACCCTTGCTGTAGGCCTCGAGTATAAGAGCTCCACCATATTACAAAAAGACACCCCAAGGCCATACTGGGGCAGCAAATATTTTAAGTATGCCCAGTTCACTTGATCGAACGCCTTTTCCGCGTCGAAGCTGATCAAGAGAGACTGCAACTTCCTACTCCGTACCCACTCCAGTGAGGCCACAATTTTACGAAGGTTACGCACTGCGTACCGTCCCCTCACGAACCCCACCTGAGAATCGTGCACCAGCTCCCGCAAAACTGGGGCTAGGCGGTCCGCCAGCACCTTGGCCAGTATCTTCACGTCAAAGTTCAGCAGGGATATAGGCCGATAAGACGTAGCCTGCGTACGATCTTTCCCCGCTTTGGGGATCAATATAATGTGCGCGTTATTCTCCCCTCGCCCAAATCCCCCTTGCTCCACTCTTCTATGATACACTGCCACTAAGGAAGGGCCCAGCTTCTCCCCCAACAACTTATAAAATTCCGCCCCGAAACCGTCTGGACCCGGCGTCTTGCAGCAACTCGCCTGCTGGATAACCCGTTGTATCTCCTCATCGGACACCGGCGCATCTAATTGCGCCCTCTGGTCCACTGTCAGCTGGGGCAGGCGCAAGTCTCCCAGGTAATCTTCCATGGCAGACTGGGACCCTCCCTTCCTCGCGTACAAGCTTTGATAGAACGTCTGAAACACTTGCGCAATCGCCTTACTCTCTCTGTGCAGCGTCCCCTGATTATCCCTGAGTGCCGCAACCAGTCCGGTCCCCCTACTACCCCTAAGGCATCTCCCCAAGAGCTTACCCGGCTTATCCCCATATCGGTATAGCTGAAACCTATAATATAAAAAGGACTTTTTGGCCCTTTGGTGCAACAGCTCGTTCAGGGCCGTTTGGGTTTCCCATACTTTCTTCCCGTTCGCCACCGAGGGGTTCTGCGCCCGCCTTCTCCGCTCTCTACGTGCCTGTTGCTCCAGCCGGACAATCTGCTGCGTCAACAACTTCCTCTTCCTCCCGACATACCCTATAATGTCTCCCCGTAGGACTACCTTTGCGGTTTCCCAGAAGAGCTCCGGGTCTTCCCGGTGTTGAGCGTTGTGAACAGCAAATTCTTGCCACTTCTGCCCTATAAATGTATGGAATTCTACATCCCTATACAATTCCATAGGAAACCTCCAAATGCGAGTCCGTGCGCTAATATCATGCCATACCATGTCCACCCAGACCCACGCATGGTCCGATATCACGATAGGGCCCACTTGCGCATCTTCTATTTGGGCAAAGGATCTCTCCGAAACAAACACATAATCAATACGGGCACTCGATCCATGTGCCCGTGATTGGTGCGTATAGTCTCTTTCAAAAGGGTGCAACAGCCTCCAAGGATCCACCACTCCCAACCTACGCCCCAAACTCTGTAACGCTTTAGCGGTGTGGACCCGAGCCCTATCTCCCCCACCTCTAGTTGTATCGAGTTCCGCATCCATGACTCCATTAAAGTCTCCTGCCAGGATCAGGGGGGCGGCCGGCAATTGTTCCACTCGTGAACCCAAACTGGCATAAAACGACCGGTCCAGTATGTTCGGGCTATACACGTTACCCAACACCACCGGTTTCCCCTCTAATACCCCATACAGAAGCACATATCTTCCCCCAGCCCCCACAAACATGCTCTCCCGGACGAATCTGATTCGCTTGTGTATCAGAATGACCACTCCACCTTTCCTCCCCATCGCCGGTGCCCCCCACACCTGACCCACCCAATCCCTTTTTAATTTAAGATGTTCCTCAGCAGTCTGGTGGGTTTCCTGTAACATTGCCACGTCGCATTTCTGCCTCGCTAGGGCCTGCAACACTTTATATCGCTTGATAGGGTTACCGATCCCACAGACATTCCAGGATATAATCTTCAGGTCTCTGGATAACCATAGACCTCAATCCTCACAGCAAGTCGTCTGTTGCAGGGAAAGGCCCCCCCCAGCCTGAGGTCCTCCCTCTCTATTGTGTATGCACCCCATCCAGAACCCAATAACTCCTCTCGAGCTGCTCTCCTCCTCCTCCCTCCCCCCGCCTCCCTCCCCCCCTCCCTGTCCTCCCCCCACCACCCCCTCTCTACAACCCCCGCTCCCGTCCCTCCCTCGCCCCCCACTCCCCTCTCTCCTCCAACCCCTCATCTGTACCTATTACCTCCTCTCCCCCTCCTTTGTGACCCCAAGATGCGTGTAGTGCCCCCCCACTCCTCTCCCCACACCAGTTCTCTATGCGCCCATCTAATTTCCCCCCCCCCGCTCCTCCCCCGGCTCACTCCACCTCCATGTGCATCCCCTCCCCCACCTCCAAGACCACAGCCCCACAATATATCCCAGGCAAACAAAATAGTTAACTTTAACTCAACAATTTCAAACCCCTGATATCCCCCCATTGGAGGCAGCTCGTCCTCCCAGTAGGAGCAATATGATTTATTCTAGCTCCTCCCGGATAGCTCTTCCAATCCGAGACTCGCTCTCCACGATTCACTACTGTCCTTCTGTGGCAGCTGCTGCTCCTCTCCGTATCTCATCTATATATGATTTCGCTGCCGCGGCTGATTCAAATGTCCTGCGAACTCCCCCGTGGGTGAAGATCAATCGGGCCGGGTATTGCACTATAAATTTAATATTATTATCTATCAGTGTCTGACACAAAGGTCCATAGTCTCGTCGACGTTGGCCCAGGGCTGCAGAGTAATCTTGTACTATTCGCAGCTTAGCATTGTCCTTGGAAATCGATCCCATCTTTCTCGCCGCCCGCAGCACCGCCTCCTTTTGTGGGAATCGCAGGAATCTCGCCAGGACCACTCTAGGTCGGCTGTCATTTACTCTCTTGGGCCCAACACGATGTGCTCTCTCTATTTGCACCAGGCCTCCTTCTGCGTCATTCTCCAAAATTTTCTTCACCAATTCTTCCACATAGGGTTTTAACTCTCTGTCTTCTATGGTATCTGGAATCCCAAGAAAGCGCAAGTTATTGCGGCGAGACCTGTTTTCTAGGTCATCTAGCTTGGCCTCTTGACCCTGTAGCTGTATTCTCATGCGGTTCACCTCCTGCTGCAACTCCAGCACATTCTCTTCCGTTTGCTCTATCCTATGTTCTGCCTCTTGCATTCGACTGCCAAGGGCCTCCACTGAGGACTGGAGAAGATCCATCCGGCCCCGCAGGTCTTCAAATTGTGCGGATAGCGCCCCCACCACCGCCAGCGAGATTTCATCTACCAGTTCCGTTTTGGCCCCTACCTTTGACGGTGAGGGTTGCTCAGCCGCTCTGTGTTGCGTGGGCACTTTCTCTTTTTCGCGGCGTCCCCCCTTTGTTGCCGCCGCCATCCCTTCTTCTTCCGCTGGCTCCTCGCCTTTTTCGCTGCCGTCACGAAAACGCAAGGCCTCTCCGGTCCCCGGCTCCTCCTCCGTCAGGCAAGCTGTAGAAACGCCTGACTGGGTGCTCTCTGGGCTAACAGGAAAAAGCCTGATCTCTGCAATATCAGTCCTGTGGTGCCAGCAGTATGGAGACCCAGGAGCAGCAGGAAGAAGCTCTCGAGAGATGCTGAGCCCTGAGGGCGGCAAGAGTGGAAATACCCCCAGGGAACGAGCTGTCTCCAGAAGAACACCGGCGAAGGGAGCACTCCAAGAAGTATAATCCCCAAAGCACCACTGCAAAGCTGCAGACCACCCCCGGTGCTCCCCCCAAGGGCCACCACTGTACGATCTCCGTGCGGGGCTGAGGCACCGGATCGGGTAGGGGCCACGGCCTTCCGATCTCCCGCAGTCTGCCTCCTCACCGGGTGAAGAAATGTGGGGGAGGGGGGGCTCCGGTCGTCTCTTCCTCCGACCACAAAGGCCACAGAGGTCTGATCCCCGGCGGCAGCAGCACTAAGGCCTCCTCTCTGCCCGAAGAAGCGCAAGGGCAAGGGGCGCAATCCGACGTCTTCGCCGGTTCTCGGCACTGCGATCTTGCCCGGGGTAGGGGGGGGCGTCCGAGCACCAGAACCAGCTGTCTAGTTTCGCCGGTTCGGGGAGGCAGGGGACGTTCCTCCAACTGGCCGCCACTTACCGGCTAGCCTCCGCAGGCTCTGTGAAGCGAGGGGGAGGTTCCTTTCCTCCCACAGAACCGCTGCAGGGACAGGCCTGGCTCCAACGTCGGCCGATCGTCCCTCTCGCCGTGGCGTCGGAGAGCGGGGGGGGGGGATCCAACTCCGTGCGGCCGGTACAGGTGAGCAGGGGGGAGGTCAAGGATCTCAAACCGGCGCCCTTACATCAGTAATTTTAAAGGCAGAGGAGCAGGGGGGCCCGGAGCTCGAGTGGCACGTGTCCGCTCTTGCTCACCGCATCACCGGAAGTCTTTTGCGCCTTTTTTCTGCCTCATACAGGCAGCGGCGGCCATTTTGTCAGCATGTCTGCTGTGTGCAGACAGCTGAATCCCGCAGCAATTCATTCTCTCTTTTTGTTTTATCAGCGTTTTTCTTTTGGAGGTCCTTAGTTCTTTAATTTACTTTTTAGGTTAGTTTTGAGTTAATTTTATTTTTCTCGTCGTTAGTAGGCACCGTATGGTTCTGTGAGCTAGTGTTCAGGTTGCCTGACTTCGGGAGCAGATCCACTGCTGTTGTAGTACAGTTTTGGATCCGGTTCCCTTTTGGCAGTCTTGGCAGTTGGGAAAAAAAAAAAGGGAAATAGCAGAGACATTCAAGAATATTTGAAAAAAAAAAAAAGCGAAAAGGAGAAGGTGGGCAAGCAGAGGTGCTTTCCTTTGAGCTGTACGCGATGGCATCACGGCCTCAGTGTGTCATTTGCGGTACCCGCAGAGGTGCTATCGCCGACTCTGGGATTTTCCGGGGCAGTACGCAAGTTTCTACTAGCGTGGAGTAGCAGTTGGGGGTGAAGGTAGGACAGGATCTACAGAGTTCCTCGGCTGGATTGGACACAGAGGGGCCGCTGACCACTTCGCCAGGAGTCGGGCTCGAGTCGCCAGCCGGTCCTTCGGGGACCCTGTTGGCTTTGGGTCCACAGCCAGGAGATTTCTGCCCGTACTTTGTGTTAATCATGCATCAGTTGTTCTGTTTAAGACAGCAGGGGAAAGTGCCTGAGTCTCTGTCGCTCGCTGGGGTGCCGCCACAGCCGGGGCTGGCGGAGGCGAGTGTCAGTCCATTGAGACCGTTAAAGCGGGCTAGGATTAGGGAGCCTTCAATTTCTGAGTTGGAAGGGCAGGAGTCAGAGGACATAGAGCTCGACCTGGAAGGAGAGGAAGTCTTGGAGGAAGGAGAGATTCCCGAACCGGAGGACCAAGAGAAGATTATTCGGGTCTTCCGGAGGGATGAGTTGACAGCGCTTATCACAGAGTCTCTCCAGATGCTTAAACTCGCCACAGAACAGCCTGTCGAGGACGACAATGGGGAAGACCCAATTATTCAAGCTGTGAGACAAACGCAGGTGTTGTTTCCCGTTCACAAGGTGGTAGACAGGATGATACAGGATGAGTGGGATCAGCCAGAAGCAGGGCTAAGGGGAGTTCGGATGATGAATCGGCTGTATCCCTTAGCAGATAAGGACAAGGAGAGGTTTTGGTCTCCAAGGATTGATGCTGCGGTGTCAGCGGTGACCAAGAGAACCACTATTCCAGTTGAAGGCAGTTCAGCCTTCAAGGATGCGCAGGATAGGAAGTTAGATGGGTTGCTGAAACAATCCTTTGAAGCAAACGCGGTGTCATTACAAGCATCCATTTGTGGGGCGTGGGTGGCAAGAGCTTGTCTTCAATGGTTGCAGCGTTTGCGGCAGTCCGCTCAGCTGGAGCAGAAGGGTCTGAGTGACCTGGACCGCCTTGAGTCGGGGTAGGCTTATTTGTCAGATGTGCATTATGATCTGATCAGGGCCCTGGCTAATAGTATGGTGTCGCTCGCTGCCGCTCGCAGATCCTTGTGGTTACGGAATTGGGTGGCAGACAGTTCTTCTAAAGCACGTCTTGGAAAACTCCCCTTTAAAGGAAAGTTGTTGTTCGGGGAGGTTCTCGATAAGTTGGTGAAGGAGTTAGGAGAGTCTAAAGGTGGTCGCCTGCCAGAGGATAAGCCAAAACAGGGGAAGTCCGCGTCGTCATTTTGGGGTTCCTTTCGGGATTTTTGGAGATTTCGGACTTCTCGCTTGGGCGAATTCCAAAGAGGAAGATTTGCTCCTCGGGGCCAGGGGTTTCGGGGGTTTCGAGGAGCAGGTAGAGGTTTTGCGGCGGCGGCCTCAGCTTCCTATCGTAAACCTCAATGAAGTGAGGGGGACCCCAGCAGGTGTTTGTTCAATAGGCGGGCGACTTCGGAACTTTCTTCCTGCCTGGATCCACATAACTTCCGATCAGTGGGTGTTAGAGATAATCCGGGAGGGCTATGTGCTAGAGTTCGCACGGCCAGTCGGGACTCGTTTGTGCAGTCGCCCTGCAAAGGACAGCAGAAAACGCAAGCAGTCTGCTGCACTCTGAATCGGCTATTGCGCTTAGGTGCGGTTATCCCAGTGCCTCAGGAAGATTGCGGCAGGGGTTGATACTCAATTTATTTCATGGTGCCAAAGGAGGACGGATCCTTTCGTCCCATATTGGATCTAAAGCGGGTGAACCGCTGTCTCTGGGTACCGCATTTCAGGATGGAAACATTGCGGTCCGTCATTGTCGCGATACGCCAAGGAGAGTACTTGACATCCCTCAATCTCATGGAGGCCTATTTGCACATACTGATCAGAGCGGCTCACCAAATGTTCCTGTGCTTCGCTCTGCAGTGGGGGCACTATCAGTTCCAGGCATTGCCTTTCGGTCTGGCAACGGCGCCGTGGACGTTCACCAAGATCATGGTGGTGCTGGTGGCGGCATTACGAAAGGAAGGAATCTTAGTTCATCCCTATCTCGACGATTGGTTAATTAGGGCAAAGTCCAGAGCCGAGAGCGAGCAAGTTACGGACAAGGTAGTGAAATTCTTGGAGAACCTCGGCTGGGTAGTCAATACGAGCAAAAGCCATCTGATTCCATCCCAGAGCCTCGAGTATCTCGGGGTGCAGTTCGACACTCAGAGAGGAGCGGTACTGCTTCCCGATCGTCGGGTTCAAGCCCTGCGATAGGTAATTCGTGAGTTCCGGTCCACGCCGGCTCCTACAGCCTGGAATTATCTCCGGGTGTTAGGTTCGATGGCGGTGACCTTGGAAGCAGTACCGTGGGCCGGAGCGCAAATGCGGCCGTTGCAGCCGTCGTTACTTCACCGTTGGTCCCATCAATCCGATCCGCTGAGCAGACATCTGCCCTGTCCTCTGGGGGTCTGACAAGCGTTGAGCTGATGGCTAATTCCGCGATCCTTGATGGCCGGGATGCCTCTGGGGCAGCTGGAGTGGCTACCATTGCTGACAGATGCAAGCCTTGCGGAATGGGGAGCGCATTGCGGGGAGCTCTTCACGCAGTGTCTGTGGTCAGCTCAGGAGAGCACGTGATCAATCAACAGGCTGGAACTCAGAGCGGTGGTGTTGGCATTGCAATCGTTCAAGGTGGTGGTGCAGGGTCGGGCAGTGAGAGTGCTGTCGGACAACTCCACGACAGTGGCTTACATCAATCGGCAGGGCGGTACGAGAAGTACGGCCCTAGAAGAGGAAGCAGTGGCGCTCTTTGCTTGGGTCGAGCCGCGGCTGCAAGCATTTTCAGCGGCACGCATTGCCTGGAAGGACAATGTGACGGCGGATTTTCTCAGCAGAGTTCAGGTGGATGCCAGAGAGTGGGAATTGCATCCAGAGGTGTTTGCACAGGTGGTGCACAGGTGGGGGCCGCCGATCATGGATCTCATGGCGACCTTTCACTCCGCAAAGGCCAGTCGGTTCTTCAGAAGACGGCGGGAAAGGATGTCGGAGGGGATCGACGCCCTGCTGCAATGCTGGCCGGTGTCGGGTCTCCTCTATGTATTCCCTCCGTGGGCGCATATAGGTCGAGTGGTACAGCGGATCAAAGCTCACCCAGGGAGAGTGTTGCTAGTGGCTCCGAACTGGCCAAGACGTCCGTGGTATGCCGATCTCATCCGCCTCCTCGACAGCGAGCCGTGAAGGTTACCGACGTCAGACAGTCTGTTACTTCAAGGGCCGCTGCGGATGCCCCAAGTGGATCAATTCTCGCTTACAGTCTGGCCATTGAAAGGGCGCGTTTAAGGAAAAAGGTTACTCTAGAGCCGTTATTGCGACTTTGCTGAAAGCACGAAAGGCGTCTATGTCTCTGACATATGTTCGCATATGGCGCATTTTTGAGGATTGGTGTTCGAGGAGACAAGTGCGCGTGGCAACTGCATACATTGCAGTGGCTTTAAGTTTCCTGCAGGATGGTTTCAAGAAGGGGCTGGCGGCCAGTTCCTTGAGAATACAGCTATCCACGCTGGCTTGCTACAGAGGCAAGGTGCAGGGAATAGTGCTCGGTGCATATTCGGACGTGTTGCGTTTTCTCAAAACAGTAACCAGGTTACGTCCCTCTCATAGAATTGTGGTTCCTCCGTGGGATCTCAACTTGGTTTTAGGAGCTCTGGCTAGGGAGCGTTTTGAGCCATTACAGCAGGCGTCCATAAAGGATTTGACGTTGAAGACGGTGTTTTTGGTGGCCACTTTCTCAGCGAGGCCAATTTCTGAATTGCAGGCATTGTCCTGTAGGGAGCCGTTTCTGTCTTTGTCTAGGGAAAAGGTGGTGCTTCGGCCGGTTCCCTCCTTTTTGCCCAAAGTAGTTTCTCCATTCCATTTAAATCAGATGGTTTCTCTTCTGGTCCTGGGTTCATTGGAGGATAACGCAGCGGACCGGGGTTTATGCTGCTTGGAGATAAAGCGAGTACTGCGTCAGTATTTGAAGGTTTCTGAGGGTTTTTGCAAATCTGATCGTTTGTTCGTGTTGTTCGGGGGATCCCGTGAAGGGGAGGCAGTGGCGAAAGCCTCCATTTCTCAATGGGTCAGAGAGGCGATTGCGTCGGCATATCTGTTGTCGGGGCGGCAGGTGCCATTTGGTTTGCGAGCCCATTCTACTAGAGCGCAAGTGACTTCATGGGCGGAGCACAGCTTAGTGTCGCCTGTGGATATTTGTAGGATGGCTACTTGGTCATCTCTTCACATTTTCAGTAAGCACTACCGCCTGGATGTCTTGGCATCAAAGGATGCTGTATTTGGGGCGGCGATGTTGCAGGCCGGCTGGAAAGGTCCCTTCCATTAAGTACTGCTTTGTTACATCCCAGAGGTGGAGGACTAAACTGGAGGACCGATAAGGAAATGGACATTACACTTACCTGGTAATTGTTCTTCCTTGAGGGACGACAGTTTAGTCCTCCTTCCCACCCAGGATAGTATGCTAAGCAGTGGAGGTTCAGCTGGGAGAAATGTGACATAGCAGGTAGGTACGTGTCTTCAGTGCTTCTTTCCTGTTCTGTTTTTTGCTGGTCTACCTTTATGACGGAGGCGGAAGGAAAAGGCACAAGGGAATAAGCCTCACTTCCGTCCAGGTTTTCTTGTATAAGGTGGTTGTTATGCATTCACTTAAAATGTTTTTTATTAGCTACTTATTTGCTGCTCCTTAAAGTGTGCTTTGTCAATAGTTCACTGGGGATGATGGGAGAGGCCAGCAGACTACATCCAGTGATGTCACGTTTTTGTGACATGCCCAGTCTCCAAGCTGCAGGAGGAGGTGCACAATCCAGAGGTGGAGGACTAAACTGTCGTCCCTCAAGGAAGAACAATTACCAGGTAAGTGTAATGTCCATTTTATTCAGCACTGGAGACTATCCCCCATCTAGCGCTAAATATCCAGTTTCTCTACTGATCATATTTGCTATCTGATTAATGGCGATATTCATCCGCTAACTGAATAGCAAATTCACATAAACTTAGGACAGCCACTGATGTGTCCTAACTTTATGCCAGTACTAATCTATTTAGAGGACTAAAATTCCTTGCTAACCAGATTAATGCTAGCACTGCCCACGGATCATCCCAGGACTGTCCAGACAGTGCCATGACGATGAGAGGGGATATTCAGTGGTACTGTCTGATCAGTGATGCTGAATATCCTCTCAGCGAGGTTCATCCTGCTAACTAGATAAACCCCTTTAAATATCAGCCCACTTATCTTTATGCAGCATTATGTTCTCATTTTGTGTAAACAAGCATATTTTAGTTATGAGAATACTGTACTTAATGTCTGTTATTTTGTGCAAACAAGTTTTTATGTGCTTTTTATGGATGTTGATTGTATGCTGCATAGGATGGTCATCAACCAGTCTGTGGGATAAAAATAGAATAAATAAATAAAACAAACACATAAATCGTATGCTAGTGTTAGTGACTGGTGCATGATAAATTTCATGATACAATGAACATTTACTTTCAAGATATTCTGAGGCAGCAAAAAGCCTGCTGTATAAAAGAAGAATCTTTTGGGGTTTTTTATTTCTGGTTTTTTGTATTGTTTCTGACCTAAAGAACCTTAATAGACCAGTGGGAAAATCAGGGTATTTACTGAACATATCTGTCCCAAAGAAGCTTCACTGGCTTCCTAAAATTTGAATTCCTTAAATTCAAAATTGTCATGCTAGTATTTCAATCGCTGGGAAGGGAGGTAGCTAGTAGGGATGTGCTCAGACATGAAAAATTTGATTCAGATTTTTACATAAATTTCTGCTCATTCTGGGTTTTTGTCAATTAGTTTCAACATTTGTTTTTCATAGAGAAGATTTAGTGCACATTAAATTGATGTGAAGGCACACTGTAGAATGTAGAGATCGGAACTTAAGACGTCGAGGCTAGTTTGTACTTAAATCTGGGTTATGTACACCATCACATTTATTTTTTAGCACCATCAAGTCAGTGCTGACTTCTGGCAACCCAGCTGTCTCTGGGATTTCTTGGCAAAATATCACCAGAAGTAGATTGCCAGGTCTTTTCTTCCAAAGCAAAGGAAGGTAAAGTGACTGACCCAAGGTCACAAGGAGTACCAGTGGGAATCAAACCCTTGATCTTCTGTTTACTAAGCAGTTGCTCTAACCATTAGGCTACTCCTCCGCAAGTCATCATGTAGGGAACTAAATTTGATGAGGACACGTAACAGAGCTTTTTCTTATATGGGACCAATGCTCACCACTTACTTTAGTGGAACCCATGTTTGAATCACAAGGACTGGCATACCTTTCATTAGTTAGCACCATACAGATATAGGAGACACTACTGATTGGTGTAGCCAAGGCTTTATCTCCCCTAGGAAATTTTTCCCAAACTTAACTTGAATGCAAAAGCTAGGTCTGTGCCGTTGTTTTTACAGGATCGTACATTGCAAGGCAGAACCTCTTAAAGCCTGTGGATAGTTTGATTGGGAGTTTTATCTCATGGCCTAACTGACACACTTAATCACCACTGAATAAAAATACATCAATAGCACACAGTATACTGAAGGAATGAGCCTGCCACAAGTGAAGTCAGCCATCTTTAACACTAATGTAGAGAAAATAAATATAGCTTGAAAATTAGTACCTTTTACCCTGAGTCGGGTGCTGCTTTCAATATTATTGGCTACAAATTTCACCTCTGTGTCATCATCTCTTTGTGTAATGTTCTTGATGATGAGGATGTGGGTGTTCTTGGTTCTCTTTATGATGTAGTTCTCACTGCTCTGTATGACTCTACCATTTAGGAGCCACATGCCAGAAGAAGCAGCCGTGAGGTCAATGGAAAATGTGGCTTCTTCTCCTGATGACACTTCCACCGCTTTCAGTGGTATTTTCACTTCAGCTTTTGGTTCTAAAGAGTGGCAACAGTAAAGGGTCACCAGAAAACCATAGCCACAGAGCATGCTAGCATGGGACAATTATGACAACTGAGATTTCTACTTTTGAAGTTTTTGCTAGTGAAACTCATTAAACTGCTGCAGTGTAATTCTCTTGATCCCCTGGAAACAGCCAAGTTCAGATCTACCACAGTTGAGATCACACACAATTATTTCTCACTAATTAACGTTATGGGTTTGATTTCACTATTCAGCACAGTAGCTTACATAGACTAGATTCAATATATGATATAGGGGTCTAGTTACTAAGGTGTGCTAACCTTAACGCATGTCAATTCATCATCAATGTGTGTTATTAGTAACCAGATCCCACTGAATAAGATGGGACCCATGTTAAAATAATACGCATTAATGGTGAATTAACAAGTGTTAATGTTAGCACACCTTAGTAACTAGATCCCTTAATTTGCAAAACTCTTCTAAATATGATTGCTCATTATAGCTGCAAGAGAACAGCTTAAAGAGTAAAAAGTAACAACTTAAAAGTTGTATTACTGATTGTGTATTGTAACAGTGTATGCACAATTAAATATGACACATTACACAATGATCTCAGTTTTCTTTTAAAACAGTAGTATTATGTTTCTCAAAATCTTGCTTATTTTTAAGCTATTCTTTCCCTCTCTTGATTTCATTTACTACCTCACTTCGTTGTTGTGTACCATCAAGTCAATGCTGACTTTTGGCAACCCTGTAGATAATTATGGCTATCCCCTGGGTATTCTTGGCAAGTTTCGATCAGAAGTAGATTGCGAGAACTTTCTTCCATAGAGTAAGTTTATTGTTCCTGGTAATCCAAGGTGGTCTTCTATCCAAGTGCTAACCAGGCCTGATCCTGCTTTATTGCTGTTCACATGTGTGGAGGCCAGTTTTAGAAAGGAAATGAAAAGGGGAATTCAGACATCCAGGTTTGGACATGGAAAATTCCTACAGTATTTTACAAGAGGCTCTGCCAAAAGTAGAGCCTCTTGTAAAATAGGTGTAGGACTGCACAATGATGGTTCCCCATATTCAGAGAGAGCATCAATTTGAAAAAGCTGCAAAGCTGCACATAGGTAAACCAAACATGTTACCCTAACCCACATGTCAATGGAAGCAGCTTTTTAATATCACTGCTCCCTAATGTGAATACATACCCGGATCCTACCTCACCATCCCCCCCCCCCCACCCCTGTAAACAATACCCCCAGATCCCCTCTGATATTGCTCTCCCCTGGCAGCAGCCAATCCACCCCTCACAACTCTCCCCACTCGCAGTATCTGATCCCCCTCCCAAAGATATCCAATCCCAAAAGCCTTTCCACACATAGCCATACAAGCCCCCACCTGACCCCCTGCTCTGTTATGAAGACCCCCAACTAACCCCCCAGCATAAAGGAAGCCCCCATCCCCCTGATCCCATTCCCAGCCTTACCAGGCCTCCGTGGTGTCTAGTGTGAGCAGGAACAATCCCCAATCACTCTTGCCCTCAATGGTGCTAGATTCAAAATGGTACCTGTGATCTCTAGCGGTCAGGCTGCCCTGAGTTGGATCAACACAAAATCTCAACTGCAGTCACTATGAAAAAGACTGCAGCAGCTGCAACCTGCACTACAGTTGCTTTCAGGATGGGATAAGGAGTGAGCTTGCTACTGTCTTACAGCTCGGTATCTGACACCTGTTTTGTGCTCCCGGTCCTTGCATGCTGCATGTGCATATACTCCAGAACTCCAGGGTGAAGCTTGCTAGAAAAGTGTAAGGAAAGATCCCGCACATGCATAATGGGCCCATTGCCAGAAAGCAAGTAAAAAGTGAGGTGCCTAAATAATAGGAGCCGGCTGAGGCAGAGACTGAAATTACCAAGCTGCTAGTAGTGTGCAGATGAGCTTCAGCTAAGTGTGATCTCAAGTTTCACTTTTCAATTGTAACAGGGTCAGTCACTTTAATAATATCTCAAAAGAAACATAGCTCACTGAAGATAGAAAAAAGGGCTAACCAGTCAGCTAGCCCAGCCAGTCAAGCCTGCTAATTCAGACATCCAACCAACCAAGCCAGCTAGCCAGTGAACTAGCCAGTTAAGTCAGCGTTGGTTAACCCAGTTAGGTAGCTGAACAGGAATTCCCAGAGAGGACAACAAAGAGCAATTTTCCAGCCCACCACATAGCCCAAAGAGATAGAATCAGATGAGAGATCAATGGTGACTTTTTGATTTTCAGTGCTATCCTGCCACAACTCTCAAGCTCCTTCCTCCCTCCATGGCTTGACCTTGGCTGGTAAAAGGGAAAAGATTTAGCTCATGCCTTTTTTCAGTAGTAGTTTGAGGTGAGTCATATTCTAGACCAATAGATGTTTTCCTGTCCTTGGAGGGCTTATAATCTATGTTTTTCACCTGAGGCAATGGAAAGTTAAGTGACTTGCCCAAGATTACAAGGACTGGCAGCTGGATTTGAACCCTGGTTCATAATCCACTTCTCTTACCATTAGACTACTCCTTCCCTCTGAAAAACATAGCACCAAAAGCCTGGAGCTTCCAACCCATTCTTTGTGCCACCAAGGCCTGCCTCTCTCCTGCTTGGTTCAAAAAGCTGTTTGAACTACACTCTGTGTTCTAGATACAAAGCACCAAGCAGCTGAAACAGCTGTTCTGCACAGAAGAGAAAGATTTCAATGGCCCAAGAAGGAGAAAATGCTGCTCTCCTGCCAGTTGAGGATGAGACATGGACAGAGGAAGTCCCCGGGATTGGACGGGTTTATGGCACAGTTTTATCGGAAGATGGGGAGCAAGTTGCACCGTTACTGACGCGGGTCTTTAATAAGGTGCTGGAAGGAAAAGGGATTCCTCAGACGAGGGGGGAGGCAGGTATCACAGTGATACCAAAGCCCGGTAAGGACAAGGGGGTGTGTGGATCTTACAGACCCATCTCGCTGATAAATCTAGATGCAAAGATCTTTGCTAAGGTTTTAGCAAATCGGATTGAGGAAATCTTGCCTAAGCTCATTCATAGGGATCAAACTGGGTTTGTGAAGGGGAGGCAAGGGAGTGATAATATTAGGAAAGTGATGAACATTGCCTGGTATCTTCAGGGGACTGGAGAACAGGCGGTGTTAGTTACGTTGGATGCGGAGAAGGCGTTTGACAGGGTTGAATGGCCATATATGTTTCAAGTGTTGGAACAGATGGGATTTGGGGAAAGGTATATAGCATGGGTAAGAGCATTGTACGAGTGCCCAAGGGTGAGGATTCGGATAAATGGAGCATATTCTGAGTAGTTTACATTGGGGAGGGGTACCAGGTAAGGGTTTCCTCTGTCGCCTCTTTTGTTTGCGCTGGCGATTGAGCCCTTGGCTGAAGTGGTGAGGAGGGAGGGGGATGTAAAGGGGGTAGTAGTGGGAGGGAAGAGAAAATAGCGTTGTTCGCGGACGATGTAATATTTTTGTTGACGCAGCCCTTGACTATTCTGCCAGTCTTGATGAGAATCATACAGGGGTTTAGTAGTATTGCAGGATACAAAATGAATTCGGGAAAGATGGAGGTTTAATCTGTTAGGGGGGCTGGAGGAAAGGTTAAAGTCGCATTTTAACTTTAAGTGGGTGAAACATCAGTTTAGGTACTTGGGGATACAACTAGGGAAACCAATAGAGAAGATAAAGCAGTGGAATTCAAGCTCTGACGGAAAACATACGGGCGGACTTATCAAAATGGGGGGAGCTAAGGCTGTCCTGGTTGGGTCGGATAGTGACGGTGAAGATGAACATCCTGCCATGATTGTTGTTTTCGTTCGCCTCCCTGCCATGTAAGGTGACCAAGAAGGAGATAGGGAAACTGCAGAATATGATTATGCAGTTTATTTGGGAAGGAAAGTGCCCAAAGGTTGCAAGGGGAACCATGTATCAAATGCGAGCTGAAGGGGGGTTAGGGGTGCCATGTTTGATAAAATATTTCAAAGCGGCACAATTGAAGGCTCTTTTAGCGTGGAGGGAGGGGCGGATATTTTAAGTTGGGTGCAAATAGAGTCAGGGGGTGAAGAGTATAAGAAGAGGAGAATATGGGACCCGGGAGGTTGGAGAGATAAAGAAGGGAAAGGTAATCCATTTCAGGAGCTTATGTTCCAAGTTTGGAAGAGGTGAAAAGGGTTTCTCTTGGAAGGGAAGGAGTATTCTAGGTACACACTTATTAGAGCGGGAGGTGATAGGGGCATGGGAGGGGACTCCACGGTTTTCAAGGGGTGGAGTGGTAAAGAGCTGGAGAGGCTAGGACAACTTATGCAGAAGGGGGGAGGAATCCAAACATTTGAGGAACTCCAGCAAGAATATCGTCTAGAAAGAAAAGATCAGTATGCCTATGTGCAATTGTGGTACTTCATGAATACAAGGGAGGTGAAGCCTACACAATTTGAGGAGATGTTGGGGAAACAGTGGTCGCAAAGAGGGGTAATATCAAAAATATATAAAATGCTGTTACAAAAGGGGTAGGAGAAGGGGAGCTGGCAGCGGAGGTGGGAGGAGGATATTCCAGGATTGTGGGATGAAAACAGGTGGGAAGCAATATATGAGAGAACTCACAAGCTGGCTAGGGGACTCCGATGCTAGAAAATAGTTTGAAGCTGAGGTTTAGGATGTACTGGACACCAGTGCGGTTACGGGCTATATTCCCACATAGATCGAGCACCAAGCAGCTGAAACAGCTGTTCTGCACAGAAGAGAAAGATTTCAATGGCCCAAGAAGGAGAAAATGCTGCTCTCCTGCCAGTTGAGGATGAGTCATGGACAGAGATGAAGCTATAGCGATCTACAGCAGTCCATTTGTGCAGTAGGAAGTATGTTAGTATCCCAGCACCTGTTGTGATATTTCAATTTCTTTCACTTGATTATGCACCACTCCAACACAACGGTATGAAGCATAGTACACGGATTTGAGTCTTGGCAGGCACTGCTGATTAGGACTGGTAGGTTTATTATATATATGTTTTGAGTGTCTTTTATGTATAGGGTATTAGCTTGATAATGGAGAAAGTTTGTGTGGCTGATTCCGAGATGACACTAGAATTTATTTTTTATATGGTGTGCTGTAGGAGGAAGTGTCTTATGTTGGATATCAGCATCTTGCTAGACAAGATTTTATAGATGCAAAGTATATTTAAAAAATGAAAGTGCAGGATGTACACTGAGGTTCTGTCCCATCTTTTTGTACAGACTCCAGACTTCACTTTCATATAGACCTGGTTTAATAAAAAACAATGGTTATTAAAACTGACCAGGGGTTTCTTTACTAGATATAGGCAGTGGATTTTCCTAGCAGAAAAGGTGCCAGTACTCATGTTCAGGACTCTTTCATTGATTAGACTGTAAGCTCTGATGAGCAGAGACTGTCTCTTACATGTATATGTAAAAAAAGATATATGTACATGTATATGTAAAAAATTGAATTTGTATTGGAGATATTTTGGCTTTTTTTCTGGAAGGGGGGAGTCAACTGTACCTAGTTTAAGTATCAAAATAGGGAAGGGACAGGAACTAAGAACCCATGCCCTCAGTATTTAAAATATTTGGCAATGTCTCTAGCCATGTCCTTCATGTATGTCTCTATATTTTTAATCCTTCTTTCCTTTGTCTGACAAAGTTAGCCACTGCAGAAGATTCCTCCATTGAAGCTGCAAAGATATTATGCCATGTAAAGTGAGGGGGGGACATTAGGAAATAAATAAATATATATCCCCATGGAGCAGTCAATGAGACTCTCTACTAGGGTTTTGCAAACCTGCTTAGGCTTTTTCAGAATGAATATACATGACAAAGATTTCATATACCTGGTCTCCAAAGTATGTAGATTTCTTCTTCTTCTTTAATCCCTAGCTGGCATTTGGAGAGAAGGCATCCTCTCAGCCAATACACTGCTGTAGGTGCCGCTGGATTCTATGTGTTGCTCATAATATGCTTCCAACCTTGGCAATTAGTGGCATAATTTCTGGCCTCATTGATGTTGAGTCATTGGTTCCTTAGGGCTTCCTCAATGTGTTTGAGCCACGTTTTCTTTGGTGCTGCTCATTGAACCCTCCATGGACAGGTCGCTCTTGCCAGGAGTTTGTATGGCAGCTGACTGGTGTTCATTCTGCAAATGTGGCCAAAACAGCGCAGTCTGCATTTTTGGATTTGTTCTTCGTTTGATGGTCACATCTTGTCCGAATTGTCTCGCTTCAATGGCAATCATGAAGAGAAACACCCAAAATCTGCCCCAGGCATCACATCTGAAAGACTTTGAGTTTGTTCCAGTCAGGTTTGAGCAGAGTCCATGTTTCTGATCTGTACAGAAGAATTGGCAGGATCTGTGTTCGGAAGAGATGGATTTCAGTCTTGGTGGAGATATTGACCTTCTTCCAGAGGCACCATTTGAGTGAGGCAAATACTACTGTTGCCTGGCCAATTTGAATTCCATCAAACAATGGCCTGTAACCCATCCGTAGTCATAACTTTGGTCTTGTACACACTGATTCTTAGGCTGTAAGATTGGGCGATGCGGGCGATATGGAAATAGATGTCGGTGGCCTCTCCATCCATGTCAGCAAATATAGCACTGTCGTCTGAGAACATCAAGTCGGTCAGAACGTTGTTCACACTGTACTGGACCCCGCATCTGTCTTCAAACATTTTCCTCATTATTTATTTATTATTTTATTTAAAAGGATTTATATACCACTTTATCCTGAAATCAAAGCGGTTTACACATCAAACAAATCAAAAAGTGTGTGGGTGCTGGCATGCAGTTAGAATCGACAGTGTAAAAGATGATTGCGGGGTGAGCTATATACAATGAGATCTATGTACAGGAACTATATACAATGAGATCTATGTACAGGAACTATATACATTGCAGGGAGGGGGAGGTGGGAGGCAGCGTGGATAGAAGGTGAGGTAGGGCGAAGAGAGGGCCGTCGGTCTGGTCAGGTGATGTCCTTATAGTGTTCTGTGAAGAGAGTCATTTTGAGTATCTTCCTGAAGTCCTTGAGGTCTGTAGTTGATCTCAGGTTGTTGGGGAGTGAGTTTCAGAGTGCCAGCGCGGCCAGGGATAATGCTCTTCTTGATGTATCCTGTCTTGTTTTAGTAAATGCTTTGGGTGTGTTGATGTTGTCTGAGGTGTCTCTCCTCCTGGGTCTGGTGCATGTGTCAAGTTTGATGAGGGGTTTCAGACTGTCTGCTGAGAGGTTCTGTTTGATTTTGAAAGTGTTTAGTAGCAACTTATAATGGATGTGGGAGGTGATTGGGAGCCAATGGAGGTGGTTTAGGATGGGGGTGATGTGATCGTGCCTTCAAGCACCAGTTATTATTCGGGCGGCGGTGTTCTGCGCCATCTGTAATGGCCGGGTTGCTTGTTTTGAGAGTCCGAGGTAAATGGGGTTGTAGTAGTCTAAGATGGGAGTGATGAGAGCTTGACAGACAGTGTGGAAGTGATCCTGTGAGAGGATTGGCTTGAGGCGTCTTATGGTTCTCATTTTGAGGTATGCGTTCCTGGTGGTTTTGGCGATCACGATATTGAAAAGCAGGGGGTGAGGCGACATCTCCCTGGCGGATTCCAGTTTGGATAGGAAATTCCTTGGATAGCTCATTTTGGATCCACATGTTGTGGTTTGATTCATTGTATGATGCTCAGAGAAGTTGGATGATCTTCAGTGGCACATGTTCATTCTCTAGTGCCCTCCAGAGGGCGGGCCAGTGAACACAGTCAAATGCAGATTTGAAGTCAATGACGATGATAACAGTTCGCTTTCCACACCTCATCCTTTCCTCCACTAGTTGACCAATGGTGAATATTTCATCGGTGCAGTCCCGATATGGCCTAAATCCTGCATGCTCTTCTCGAATGGTCTGTTCACAATGTTTCTGCAGCCTTGATTGTATGATCTTCATGAACACCTTGCTAACAACTGAAAGGAGGCTGATGTTGCAGTAGTTCTTACATTCCCGGCTATCATCTTTCTTCAGGACTGGCACAATGATAGCTTTCTTCCATGCTGATGGAACTCGTTCCATGCACCAGAAGAGTGTTAGAAGGAAGTGAAGCCATTGCAGCAGGATGTCTCGCCCAGCTTTGATCATTTCGGCAGTGACTTGGTCCACTCTGTGCATCTTTCCATTCTTCAATGATGTTATTGTATACTTCACTTCATTGACTGTTGGCTCACCGTCAATGAATTCTCTAGCAGGTCGATGGCTGGTGGCTCTGGTGGTGGACCCCAGGGTGGATTGTGGATGTATAGCTGTTGGAAGAATTCTTTCCACCGTTGCAGGCATTCACCAGGGGAGCTCACAAAGGTGCCATCCACTTTCTTGATGTTGTCATTGGTCAACTTGGTTTTGCCACTCAGTCTCTTAAGGATCTGATACAGAGTCCGATACTCTTGCCTGGATGCTGCTTCTTCCAGTTTGGCTGCAACATATTCAAGTAGGCTTATCGTTCCACCTTCATCTTCTGTCTGACCTCTTTGTTCAGTCGCCAATACTGCTCAAAGTCAACATATTTGATTTGTTTCTGTTTATCCACCAGATCCAGGCACTCGTCCGAAATCTATAGCTGTATTCGAGGACGGATGGATAGCCACAGAGGGGTGGTGCTTTCCAGGATGGACTCAGATATATGCTTTTCTTCCGCATCAACATCATCCGATGATTTGAGTGCTACAAATTTGTTGGATAAGGCAATTTGGAATTCTTGTCTGAGTGCTGGATCCCTCAGCCAAGCCCAGTTTAATTTGGCTAGTGAATGTGCCTTGCACTTTGCCCGTTTTAATCACAGCTGTACCTTGGCATGGTCGAGATAGTGGTTGGATCCACAGTCGGGCCCCCTCATTGCATGTACATCTTTGAGCGATGATTGGAATCGAGAGCTGATCAAGATGCAGTCCAGGACGGCCAAGTCTTCACCAGATCGGTTGCGCCATGTAAGCTGGTGTGTACAAGGGTGCTAAAAGTGACTATTTCCCACTACCAGGTTGTTTGAGGCAGTGAAGGACAGCAGGCACAGTCTATTGTCATTGATCACGCCATGGCCAAAACTACCCAGCGTTTCTTCCCATCTAGTCCTGTCCGCATAAGTATGAGCATTGAAATCTCCCACCAGAACGATCAACTCTGTCTGTGGGATCGAATCCAGCATGTGTTGAAGCTGGTTGTAGAAGTCGTTCTTGGATGCATCTGGGCTGGTCTCGCTTGGGGCATAGATGGACAGAATATGGGTCTTAACTGTGCCATCGATGGTAAGAACTGCCAGATGATCCGATATTGGTTGGAAGACAATTACACTTCTGGCAGCCCATCTGTCCACCATAAAGTGATGCCAGCTTCTCGTAGAATAGCCTCATTGTTTCATCGATCATTGGCGGTTGGATGGTCAGTGTTCCAGATCCAATAAGACGTAGTTCTGATAGTGTGGCAGTCAAAATTTTGACTTCAACAATTCCCTGGCGATGATTTCCTTTTTTCCGACGTGGTATCCTGTTCGCATTTTCCACGCGGCAATGCAAATTTCCAGTTTTGGTGTCATAAAGCGTAGTTACTCACCTGTAACAGGTGATCTCCGGGAACAGCAGGAATTTAGTCTTCACATATGGGTATCGTTGGTACCAACGGAGCCTGCACGGGAACGCTCCTCAGCGTCCAATAGGAAAGCTTTTGGGAGCATCCCATATTGCCTGCGTGCTGCCTTCCCACCATTCCAACTCTCCCTCTTCAGTTGAGTTTATAGCTGAGACAAAGGAGAGAAGGAGAGAGAGAAAGAGAGAGATAGAGACAACTCCTAGGGGAGATGGATGGGTTGTGAAGACTAAATTCCTGCTGTTCCTGGAGATCACCTGTTACAGGTGAATAACTACGCTATCTCCAGGAACAGGCAGAAATGTAGTCTTCACATATGGGGACTCCCCAGCTGAAAGATGCCAGGGAGATGGCCCCAGGAAGCTGAAAACCCATGGTGAGATTGGTCATGCTTCCTCCCATGGATCTCTGGCATCCAAACCGGGACGGTGGGTAGGAGCTGCATTAAGTCTGAAAGAGATGCTGAAGAACAGCTTGGCCAAACAAGGCATCCCGACGGGAGTCCTTGTCTGAACAGTAGTGGGCTGTAAAAGTGTGCACTGAAGCCCAAGTAGCTGTTCTGCAGATGTTGTCTATAGACACAGAATGAAGGTTAGCCATAGAGGCTGCCATGGCTCTCACATTGTGAGCTGTGACATGGCCCTAGAGAGAAAGCCCCTTACTCTCATAAATGAAGGATATGCACTGTGTAATCCAGTTAGAGAGAGTTCTTTGGGAAACTGGAAGTCCCAAATGATTAGAATCAAAAGCAATAAAAAATTGAGAAGATTTTCTATGTTGCTGCGTTCTTTGCAGGTAAAAGCTAAGGGTCTTTTGCAGTCTAAGGAAGCATTAGACCTCGGAAAGAATACAGGAAGGTAAACCGCTTGGTTTGAGTGGAAAAGTGAGACCACCTTTGGCATAAAGTGAGGATAAGTCCTAAGAACAACCTTATCATGGTGAAATCTTGTAGAAGGAGGATCAACCACTAAAGCTTGTAACTCACTAATGCGTCGTGCAGACGTGATTACAATTAGGAAGATGACCTTCCATGAAAGGAATTTTAGAGCTGTAGTGGCTAAAGGCTTAAAGGGTGGTTTCATGAGCTGTCTGAGAACAAGGTTCAAGTCCCATGCGACCGGTGGTGGTCTAATGGGAGGTTTTGTTAGTAGAAGACCTCTCATAAATCTTGCTATGAGTGGATGAGAGGAAATAGGTTGTCCATTTAGAGGCTTGTAAGAGGCTGCAATAGCACTAAGATGGACTCTTACTAAATTGGTCTTAAGACCAGAATTTGATAAATGAAGGAGATACGCCAGTAAAGACTCCAAAGGTATCACAAGAGGGTTAAGTCCCTTTTGAGAACACCATATGGTAAACCGTTTCCACTTGAATGTGTATGATCGCCTTGTGGAGGGTTTTCTGGAAGCCTGAAGGATATCCTTTACCTGTTGAGAAAGGTTGAGATCCTGACGTTCTAGGCTTTCAGCAACCAGGCCCTGAGATGCAGGGACTGGGGATTCGCGTGCCATAGCATCCCGTTCTCCTGGGAGAGAAGATCTGGAGCGCATCCCAACTCCAGAGGTGTAGCCCGAGAGAGATGTAGAAGCAGAGGATACCACGTTTGCCATGGCCAACGTGGAGCTGTGATTATCATATGACCTCTGTCTCTGAAGCTTGAACAGTGTTGTGGGGATGAGGGGAATGGGTGGGAAGTCCTGACCCCAATGAAGAAGGAAAGCATCCCTTGCCTGACAGTTTTGAGACGGAATTCTGGAACAGAACCGTGGAAGTCTGGCATTCTGTGGAATTGCAAAGAGGTCTATGTCTGAGGTTCCCCAGATTTGGAATACTTGGGCAATCTGGTCCGAGTGGAGAGACCATTCGTGTGGCAGCAGTACTCAGCTGAGTTTGTCTGACGAAAGGTTTTGAATCCCTAGAAGATATACCATGAGGAGGTGAATTTGATGCTCTCTGGCGAGGGCCCATAGTCATAAAGCTTCATTGCATAACGAAAGAGAGCCTGTTCCGCCCTGCTTGTTCACATAGAACATGGCTACTTGATTGTCGGTCTGGACTAGGACTGTCTTGTAGCTGAGCTGGGCTTGGAATACTCAAAGCGCAAGGAAGATTGCTCTGAATTCTAGGAGGTTTATGTGAAGACAAGCCTCCTCTGGGGTCCAGAGGCCCTGGGTGGAGAGATCGTGCAAGTGGGCCCCCCATCCCAACTGGGACGCATCTGTTGTTAGAGTGGCCTGGAATAGGGGCTGCTGGAAAGGAAAGCCTATGAGAAGGTTTTCCAGCAATTGCCACCATTGGAGGGATGAAATAAGACGTTCTGAGTTTCTTATTTTGTCCGACAGGTGACCTGAGGCCTGTGTCCACTGAGAAGATAGGGTCCACTGGGCTGCTCGCATGTGAAGACGAGCATAGGGAACTACATGTACAGTAGATGCCATATGTCCCAGTAGCTGAAGTATTTCCCGAGCAGTTAGGGAGGTTTTTACCGCTGCTTGGGAAGCTAGCTGCCCTGGATTGTCTGGTATCTAGGCGAGCTCCTATGAATTCTAGGGACTGAGAAGGAGTGAGATGGGATTTTGGAAGGTTTATGACCAATCCCAAGTAATGCAAAACTCGCATTGTGCGAGTAAGAGCAGAGTTGACTTCTGGAGCTGTGGTGCTCGAATGAGCAAGTCATCCAAGTAAGGGAAGACGAATATCCCCAGAGTACGTAGGAATGCAGCTACTACTGCCATGCATTTTGTGAAAACTCTTGGGGCAGAAGCCAGACCGAAGGGAAGAACCCTGTATTGGAAGTGTCTTCCCTGGAAAAGGAATCGAAGGAACTTCCTGTGATCTGGATGGATGAGTATATGAGTATAAGCATCCTTTAGATCTAGAGAACATAGCCAATCCTGACTCTGAAGGTATGGCAGAAGTGTTCCGAGAGAGATAATTTTGAATTTTT
This sequence comes from Ichthyophis bannanicus, assembly GCA_033557465.1. Classification (NCBI taxonomy): domain Eukaryota; kingdom Metazoa; phylum Chordata; class Amphibia; order Gymnophiona; family Ichthyophiidae; genus Ichthyophis; species Ichthyophis bannanicus. Next base: position 227,016,226 of record CM066031.1, read on the forward strand.
CTTGGAACAGATATTTATTCAATTATCTGAGGTCCAAAATGGGTCTGTATCCCCCTGTTTTCTTTGGAATGAGAAAATAGGGGGAGTAGAACCCTGTACCCTGTTGAGGTATGGGTACCTCTTCTATTGTTCCCTGGGCAAGAAGTATTGTGACCTCCTGACTCAGAAGATTGGCGACAGGGGTTTGAGAATTGAACTGTCTTATGATTGTAGGAGGGGGCATAATGTGAAAATGAAGTCTGTACCCCTCTCAAACAATGGACAGAGTCCAATGTTCTGATGTTATTTGGTGCCATCTGGTGGCAAACTGACATAATCTGCCAGGCATGGTAGAGGGTTTTGGACCCTGAGGGCAGGAAGGCTAAGTTCTCTAGAAAAGAGTCAAAGCCCCTGAGGAGGCTGAGCCTGCTGAGCTGGCTGAGCTCTTGGGACCTTTGGTTTCTTCTGTTGTCTAGTTTGTTGCTGTTGTCTCTTTTGGGCAGCATGGACTGGGCAGTGACTCTGCTGGGTATAAGAAGGATAAAACTTCTTTTTCTTGTTGAAAAAGGGTTTTTTATTAGATCTTTTCTTTGCTGGGTTGGCTGTAGACTTTGACAGCCTGTCCAAGGTAATATTGTCAGAGTCAATCTCATTAGCTTTTTCTTGCCATTTCTTGCCAAAGAGATTTTCTTCTGTGCAAGGAATGTTGCTCAGTTTATCTTGTACCCAAATTTCCAAGTCTGATGCCTGAAGCCAGGCAATACAATGTGCACCAATGGAGATAGCAGAGGTTCTGCTGATGCATTCAAAGCAATCAAAGGCTGCATGGTTGACAAACTTGGAAACATCTTGGGCATGTCTGACCAGAGCAAGAAAATCCTGTCTTTTATCATCAGGAAGAAGGGGGCTCATAAGCTCCAAGTCTCCTGTAACCTCTTTGAGGAACATCCCCATGTATAGGATGTATGAGCTGATTCTAGCTGAGAGCATGGAAGCTTGGAAGCATTGATGCCCAAAAGCATCGAGAGTCCTCGACTCGCGGCCTGGAGGATTGGAAGAATGTCTTTGTGCACTCTTTATCCTACGCATGGCCGATTCCACTACCATTGAATGGTGTGGCAACTGAGTCTTCTGAAAGCCAGGACAAAGTGGAACTCGGTACATGGTATCGAGTCTGCGAGTGTGGAGATGTGGTTAAAGGAGTCTCCCACATTCTCAGCATAAGATCATGAAGGATCTTATGAATGGGCAGAGTAGCTGCCTCTTTAGGAGCATTAGGGTATTGAAGAATCTCTAACTCTTCTGCCCTATGCTCTTTTTCAGGAGCCACTGTGATTGCAAGGCCTCGAGACACATCACGAATGAAATCCTGGAAGGACATGTCCTCTGGAGGAGACATTCTGTGCTGAGGAGAAGGAGATGGATCCTCCAGAAGAAGTGCTCTGGTATCGGCAGAGTCATCGGAGTCATCAAAATCGGAACATTCAAAATATCTCTGATCCCGCTGTTCGTGCAAGGCAAGGTACCGGTATTGATCGAAGTCGGTATCGAGGTGTCCCGGTACCGATCTTTCGATACCGGGGATGGACTCTAGACTTGGCATGGGGGATATGCCTGCCGATGCCGGTGCCTTTGGTACCGGTGTTGGTACCGGTGCCTGTTGAACAGTCTGAAGCGGTTTCAACGATACCAAAGTCATAAGAAGAGCCGCTAGACTGCGTTAGATAGCGAGAAATCTTTGATCTATCGCTCCTGCCAATGCTTGGGTGTCAGTACCGGTAGAAGCGGCCGGGACCCCAGAGCATGGTACCAGTAGTTCTGAAGAGGTGGAAGCCTTGAGAACATCCTGGAGCACCGTTAGTGCTTTGGAAGCCGAAGCCTCCCGCCGGGGCTGTTTTGCCGGTGAACTTTCCTCAAGGGCAACGCCAATGGCATCTCGATACTTTGAAAGAGATCTACCCTTTGAGGACCGACTAGTCTTTGCAGACTTATGTTTAGTTACCTGAGATCCATGGGAGTAAGATGAAGCCCTGGAAGATGTCGATGGAACGGACATCACATCTGTGGCAAAAAGGGTACCGAGTTTTGCAGCTCTATTCTGCAGGCCCCTCTTAGTCATTTTTCTACAGGAGAGACAATCCAATGGAGAGTGGTCAGGTCCTAAACATTTGAGACACCAGTCATAGGTGTCGGTGACGGATATGGTACCGCCACACTTAGAACATTTTTTAAAACCAGTAGCTGGTTTTTCCATTGTAAAAGAAAAATGGGCCTAGTGCCCAAAATGGCGCCTAGCACTGAGAGGGAAAAGGCTTCTGAAGAAAGTACTTCAGAAAAGATATATATATTTTTTTTTTAGTAAAAAAGAAAAGAGAACCGGTGGTACCGGTAGGCATCGAATAAAGGCAGATGCGACCACAAAAAACAAAGAACAAACAAAGAATTTTCAGCGGTGACAGGGTATGCAACCTGTCGGCTCCGCGGAAAACGAAAAACTGAAGAGCGAGAGTTGGAATGGCGGGAAGGCAGCACGCAGGCGCTGTGGGATGCTCCCAAAAGCTTTCCTATTGGGATCTGGGGAGCGTTCCCGTGCAGGCTCCGTCGGTACCGACGATACCCATATGTGAAGACCTACATTCCTGCTTGTTCCTGGAGATATTTGATTCTTAGACCAGTAGCCCTCTTCTCACCAGCACCCTGTTGCCCTGGGTGCAGTTGCATAAGCAAATTAATTTATTTGAATTTCCATGCAGTTTCTTGCCTAATTTCCCTGGTTTCCCAGTTCTTGTCACCACAGCAGGATGAGCATCCTCCTCCTTTTGCAGCCGGACTTTGGACCGTCCTTGGTGGAGAATTAGAATGTATGGTTAGTACCAGGCATTTCAGTCTTGGTCCCCACCTAAGGACCATGCCATAGGGCCCTCTAGTGAGGCCCTCGGCGCGAGCATGCCCCATTATGTTGACATTTAAAGAGAGCTCTGGTGTGTTGATTGGCTGCCTCCGTTCGGCTCACACAGCTGATTCATGCCTGCTTACAACTGTAGATTTATTTCATGCATATTCATTAAGAATATCCTAAAAACTTGACTGGCTGTGGGATCCTTAAGACAGCCTGCCTTGCTCTCCTGCAAACCACCTTCGCTAGTTTTATGGTGTCAAGTGCTCCAACACATCTACCCAAAAGACATAAAATATGCTTTTCTCTGCCTCCCAGAAGCATGGAGCCTTAGTCTAAGTGCAAACCAGATCGGCCACACCTTGATTTACCATGTTACAACTGGCAAACTGTTCCAAGTCAAACTGCTGTTATTTTAAAGAAAGATTTCATCATAAATTTGCAACCACACTTTAAAATGCAAAAATTAAATAAAATGATAATGATCTATCATTGTTTGCTGCATTGAGTTTCTAGTGAGTTATAACAAAAGAACTGTAAATGCTCATGTTTAACTTACCAAGATGTTGGGTTCCTGGGAATTCTAGGTAAGCGCTCTGTCCGAAGCTGTTGACTGCACTGACTCGGAACTGGTAATCTCCTTCGTCTGATATGTTGCTCACTACAAACTCTGGGATTGGCACATTTATAGATTCATGGCATCTCAGCCAATTCGCACCCAGCAATTTCTTACACTCTACAATGTAGCCATCAATTTGAATGGGACGTTCCATCAGTGGAGGTGACCAGGCTAGGGTAACTGAAGTTGCTGTCTTATCTTTCACCACAGGGTTGACTGGGGGATGCGATGGGGGTCTTCTTAAGGCTGCATTGCAAAAGAAAGCAATTAAAAGCATATTCTAATCAGTCTAGTGCTAATACATGAATGCAAACTTGACGTTCTCAACCTAATCAACTCAAAATGTTACTAGATAACAATTTAATTTAATTTACAGATGTATAAACTCCTCTATCAAATTAAAAACTATGTTTTAAGTGATGCACTTCAAAGTCAGTAAACATAAAACATAGGGGTATGTTTACTAAACCGTGTTAACGAAGCAGATGCTACGTTAACGCGCGCTAGGTAACGTTAACGTGCATAAACGTTACCTAACTGCGTAAATGTTACCTAACGCGCGTTAATGTTACATAACGCGCATTAGCGTTCCCGGCCACAGTAAGTCCCGCAGAGGGTGGAGAGAGGGCGGAGAGAAGGGGTCAATGGGCGGGGGAGAGGCCCCTTCCACACTAACGCGGGGAACTGAAGGACTGAATCATACCGCGAATGAAAACCTGGCGTTAGCACATATTTGCAAGAGAGAGAAACCATTTCAGTGTCAGCAATGTACAGCATAGGCAGGGAGCCCAAGAAAAGTGATAGTAGTGCTCCATTTGCAGCAACAGCATAGTGCCCAAGTATGAAAGGCCACTATGGTGATGGTGCAAATGGGGCATAGGGGGCTGCAGGCGGGACATGTAGTGGGGGCAGCTGGGGCACAGGGTGGACTAGGCAGTTGCCTAGGTGGCACATAGGAACATAGAAACCGGACATCAGCAAGACAGCAGCTGACAAAGGCCAAACACAATCCACCTACATCTGCCTGGTCCACCCTAGCTAACAGTTGCCAGGGCACTGACCTGACATCCCCCCAGCCAACCCTCCCCCAAGCGGAAGGGACATAATATTGGCAGGCGGTGATGGGGCGGATGTGAGGATGCCCATGTATGCCTCCCCACCCAAGACCCCGCTCCCTAGGCAACTGCCTACCCACACAGTGGATGGCCTGGGACTGTGCACTACCCGCACCGACAGCATATGGTCATGTCAGCATGGCAGGGGGGGTGCCTGTGCTGGAAGGGGCAGTGGCACCTGTCTGCAGTGGACCTAGGCCATGCCCTGTACCAGTACGTGGTGTGCAGTGCAATATAAAAGGTCTGGCTGAGAAAAGTACAGGTAGCTCCAGGGACTACTGTGCATCTGTGGCAACAGTGTGGTGCAGTAAACATAGCCAGTGTGACCAGAAGCAGAGGATCACAGGTTCAAGTCCCAGCTGTGGATCCTGCAGAGCATATCCCTATATTTTACCCTTCAATGCAGATACAACAGCAACATGTGCAAAGCCCAAAGCAGGGGCAAACAGGGGTACAAACACCCACTCACACAGGCTCCACAATCCAAAGCTGCATGGAGAGTCAGGCTGTTGGCCCCAGCACGGAGCTGCAGTTATCACCAGAGCACTACTACTACCTCCTGCACAGTTTATCAATGTCAGCACTGTGATCAGGACCAGTGTGGCGGGGAGGGTTGCCAACCACCCCTATCTTTGCACAATGCTGCAATAGGAGTGTGTGTGTGTGTTTAAGTCTATCCATTGTTCTGTGGCTGCTCACACCTCACTGGGCCCACAATGTCCCACTGTTACCAGCGTTAGCCTGAATATGTGCATAATGAGGAGCAAGGTATTGCGGGTATGGCCCGGACAAGGCAGATTGGCCAGGATGCATCTTCACAGGGTGTGGGGCAATGGCTGGGACACTGTAGTGTCCGACTACCACGTGCATGGACAGGGTGGCCACAGCATGTCATGCTGGAAGGGCACTCACTCTGACCGAGCAGTGACCATGGCATGTCTAGGTTCCCACATAGCGCTCTACACTACCTGCCTCCAGTGATACTTGTATGTTCCCAGTTCTGGGGCCCAATCACCAAGATACCTGCTTGTTGCACATAGTTCCTCTCTGAGCATGCACTATGGACTGGCTAGTGGACTGTCTGCAGTTAGACTGTGCATGGTTGGAACACCTTGTAGGGTGCTGCAGGTGCAGTCTGACTATGCCGTCTGCTGGTGAATGGCAGACGATGGTGTCAGGCAGTTGTGGTTTTCCAGACCTAACCCCAGCATTACTGCTGGTCTGCCATTGCCCCAGTCACAGGTATGGCTCTGGCCCACCAACACTGGAGGGCTGTCTTATACGAGCAGGATGGAGGTTGCTTCACCAGGACTCAGGCACCTGTCCCTTACCTACAAAAAGGGTGATTGTGGGCCCTTTGGGGTATATAGTGTATACCACTTTGACCTGTAGAGGCACTGCTACACAAACCTCATGCAAGTCTAGAAACCCCTCTGCCCTGATAGCAGGTGCCCATGTCAGTCAGACCCGAACATTGGGTACGCACTAATCTGGGTGGTGTCTGGTCCCAGAGGGCCACATGTGACTTCAGAATACAGATGGACACCAAATTACCTTCAGATGCGCTGTAAGGAACACCTGTCACACACTGGTAGTGATGGGGATGTACAGCAGGACCTATCTCTAGCACCACATGTACTGCGGACCTAGTGCTGGGCACTTATCCTATTCCTCAGGGTGAACACAGAACCTGCACAATGGCATGGTCTGTAGCTACTCTGTGCCAGTATCACTCACTGTCAGTTCGTCTTTCCAAGCTGGGGTACCGGAGAGGTGCAGACCCCATTTGGTGATCAGCTGTAGACAGCTATTCAGCATGTGCATTGCATCATAGGTACTGGTGGGGTTACCCTATCCTGGCACTCAGAGCAGACAGTTTGTGCGGTGACCTGCAGTTCTTCTGTATCCAGCCATTGCTGTGAGATACGCCATGGAGGTATAGCCTACTGGTTAGTACAATGCCATTCTCGGCAGTGTTCATGGGTTCAATTCCTCATTGTTCCCTCCTTTCATGCCTGTCTTACTCAAATAATTTGCATGCCTGTAACAGTCATATTTTTGCAGAGCTGTGCTGCCAGCCCATAATACTCTCGCCACAGTTGCCAACATTCCTTCAGTCCGTCTATCTGCATCTGTCAGCTGTGTGGAGTCCTGTCTGCCTGTGCAGGCTGCCACCCCATGTCCTACACTGCTACCCTTTCCTGCATTGCGCCTCTTCGTGCTTGCCTCGCCTGTGCCTGATCTGCATGGCACCACCACTCCTCTGTCCACCCATCATTGTAACTATCCTGCCACCTCTGCCTCCACTAGGGGACACGTATTCCCATCGTCTGCCACCCACTGTCTTTCCAGTACTTTACATTGCCAACACCCTGTGCTGTGGTACAGTTGCCCCCACCATGTTTGTCAACAGTACTGGCAGCCACATGGGATGCCCGCAGATATGGCAGGTCCAGCAGTTCCCAGCTCTCCCTCCTTCACTCACCTGTTCATTGCCTTTCCTCGGTGCTCTATCCAGTGTTAGGGCTACATCTGTCTCTATGCCTCACAGGTCATGCATGTCATCCTGAAGCACCTTGCAGCCCTTAGGGCCCACTAAACTAGGGCACCGTAACTTTGTTAGGCCATTTTAACGTATGGTTTCATAACCCAGGGTGCCTTCTAAGGTGCCTTGTCCAGGGGTGCCTAATACGGTGCTTAGCCTAAGGAGCCCTATAGGGCGCCTTACAAAGCGCCTTATGAGGCACCTTACAAGGCAACTTATAAGGCACCTAACAAGGCACCTTACTTATAAGGCACTTAACAAGGCACCTTACCTATAAGGCACCTTGTAAGGTGCCTTATAAGTACGGTGCCTTATAGGGCATCTTGTAATGCACGTTAGTCTAAGGCGCCTTGTAATGAGCGTTAGCTGATACGCCTTGCCGTAACGATGAAATACCCACACCTTTATATGGGCATCTGTACCATTACCGCGGAACCTAACGTGGGTAAAATTACCACGGTTTAGTAAACATACCCCATAAATAAACATAATGCTCATAACATCAATAAAATATGTGAAAACATGCCCCATAATAATCCTACCCATTTAATAATCCTAACATCAATAAATATATCAGAATATGCCATATAATAAATAACTACAAATGATATAAGAATGCACAATAATCAATCAAGATCAGGGCCAGTGCAAGGATATGAGGCGCCCTAGGCGAACCTCATCCCTTGTTTTCACTCCCCCCCCCTCCCGCTCTGATTGCCGCCCGTCACCAGGATGTGCAGTGGCAGCATTGCTTTTAAAATGGCACCTTTCGACTTCCGGTGATGTCACGGAGCTGATGGCTGCTTAGGTGCCTAGCTCCTGTCCAAGCCCCGATTAAGTGCGTTTTTCACGGGCCCCTACGAACCCAAAGTGGACGGGAGTCGAGTCCTTGGCTTGGCTATGGCTGCAAAAAAGAAGTTGGCTAATTTTCAATCCCCATATGTGCGGAAGGACTTGCTGCTGGAGGAGGATGACATGGGCCCGGCCCGGAGAGAGGAGACCGGGAGCTCCGGGGAGGATGAAGTGGGGCCGGAGGCACTGCCGATGAAAGCGTGGCTACGGGCTTTTAAAACTGACATGTATGGCGAATTCAAAGCCATGAGAAAGGATCTCAAAGAGGCGCTGGTGGCGATACAAGGAGAGGTGAGCTCCTTAGGGCAGCGGATCGAGGAAATGGAGTGCCACGTGGAGAGGCACGCGGGAGAACTCCGCGGCGTGGCGGCGGAGCAAGAGAAGCTGCAAAGACAGCAGGAGGAGATGCAGGAGAAACTTGAGGAGATGGAGGATAGAGCACGGCGCAATAATTTGAGGATCAGAGGTGTGCCGGAAAATGAGAAAATTAAAGACTGTGTACAGCTGGTTCAGAGCCTGGGGAGCCATATACTGCGATTGGGGGAGAGCAGTGGTGGAACGTCAGTGGTCATCGGAGTGGAGCGGACGCACAGGAGCCTGGGGCCCAGGCAGGAAGCGCGCGGGAGAGACATTATTGCCTGTTTGAGCAGCTTCCCTTTAAAGGAGCAAATACTACAGATTGCCAGGAAATTTGGCCGAATTGCCTGGGAGGGCTGCGAGGTGGAGGTTTTTAATGATCTCTCGAGAGGCACTCTGGAACGACGGCGGAACATGAAGGAGGTGACCGCTTATATGAGAGGTGAAAACCACCGGTATCGCTGGATGTTCCCTTTTGGCATTCTTTTGACGGTGAATGGCCGGTCTAGGAGGGCGAAGACGGCGGAAGAAGCGTGGCGGATGCTGGAGGAGTTAGGGTGCGATAAGCTACCCCAAGCGAAGGGACGGCAGAAGCAGGGCCTGACGAGTACGCTGGAGGAGAGACCTGGAGCGGGACAACAATGGCAACGAGTTGGCGAGAAGGGAAAGCACTTGAAACGGCTATCTCAGATCCAAGAGAGCGGGCCTGATTCGGAGGAAGTGTGAGGCAGCCCTGGAGAGCTGGGAGGTGGTCAGCATTGAGTGAGTATGGAGCGGTAGAGCTCTATACCTCACGGTCTCTGGACACTGGACTCTTAGGGCAACTTTGAAATAATTGATGGGGATAGTGGCTAAGCTAAGGGTAGGGTGTTTTAAGGGGAGGGGGGATAATGTGGTGGGGCAGGACATATGGGTCACGGAAGGAATAGCGGGAGGAGTTGGTGGGGGGGAGGGGGAGGGGGGAGGGGGGATGGGGGGTAGGGTGGGGGGGGTAGGATGTTCGGGGGGGAAGGGGGATTGGGGGATATCTTGCACAGCCTTTGATGGAGGAGGTAGGGGTTTGGGTACAGTTATGTTGCGGGTAGGTTCAGTGAATGTGAAGGGGCTGAACTCCCCGGTGAAGCGGAAATTGTTGTATAGGGAAGCCCAGCGTAATCAGCGGGATGTAGTATTGATTCAAGAAACCCACTTGCGGAGGGGGGATGTGGGGAGGATGAGGAATAGGCTATTTCCGGAGCAGTTTTATGCATGTAATAAGGATGGGACCAAAAAGGGGGGGTGGCTCTTTTGATACGATCGGGGAGTGGGATTCAGGTCGGGGGTCATTTTATGGATCGGGAAGGGAGAGTGGTGGGGATTAAGGGGCAATGGGGGGGCAAACGGTTATTATTGCGTCGGTATACGGGCCCAATGGGACCCAGGGGGCGTTTTGGAAAGGGGTGGGAGACCTGCTTGAGGGCCAGGGGGAGGGCAAGGTGTTGGTAGGAGGAGACTGTAATGTAGTATTAGACCCAAAAATAGATAGGGATACGAAGGGGGTGGATGGGGGGGCTAGAAATCGACAAGGTTTAAGGAAGCTGATGTATCAATGGAATTTGGTGGATGCCTGGAGGGCTCTGCACCCTAAGGAGCGAGGATATACGTTTTATTCTGCTCCTCATGGTAGTTGGAGCAGGATTGACATGCTGCTAGTGGATAAGGAATGGATGGTGGCAGTAGAGGAGGGTAAGTTGATAACGCTAGGGTGGTCTGATCATGCGGCAGTTGATTTGGGATTTCGGAGGGGTCGGGAGGGTGGTGTGGTATTTTGGAGGCTGAACGAAAGTTTACTTAAAGACCGGGGGGTGGTGGAGGATATTCGGAGGGTGGTAAAGGAATATTTAGCTTTTAATGATGGGGGGGAAGTGGGGGTGGTGGAGTGTGGGAGGGGTTGAAAGCGGTCATTCGAGGGCGGTTTATTATGTGGGGGGCAAGGAAGAAGAGGGAAAGCGCTAGAAGGGAGGAGGGGTTGCGGGAGGAATTGCGGGGTAGGAAGGAGATGGAGAGGGTAAGGGCTGAGTTGCAAGCCTTGCAGATTGACAAGGTAGCTTGGGCATTACAGAGGGTGCAGCAGGTGTCGTATGAGTTTGGAGATAAGACAGGTCGCTTGTTGGCCCGACGCTTAAAGAGGCAACAAGGGGCTGCGACGATCTATCAGATTACGGGGGAGGGGGGGAAGGTGTGTAGAGGGGAGGAGGAGATACGGGAATGCTTTTGGGCATTCTATCAGGACCTCTATGCAGGGATGAGGGGGGTGGGGGAGGGGGAGATTCGGGCCTATTTGGATGGGGTACAGCTACCTCGGCTGTCTGAAGAGGCGGCGGACGCCCTGGACGCGGAGATCGCGGTGGAGGAGATTGGGAGGGTGGTGAAGGAGCTTCCGGGGGGGAAGGCGCCAGGCTTAGATGGGCTCCCAGGTGCTTTCTATAAGGTCTTCTGGGGGGAGATTGGGGGCCTTTTAGTGAGGGTGTTTAATGGGATGCTGGTTTTGGGGGGGGAACTGTCGAGAGATATGAAGACAGCGGGGATTACAGTATTGCTGAAGCCGGGGAAAGACCCTTTGAGCTGTGGATCGTATAGGCCCATTTCCCTTCTCAATGTGGATGTAAAAATTTTGGCGAAGATTTTGGCGGATAGATTAGCGGGGTGGTTACCGGGGATTATTAATAGTGATCAGGCGGGGTTTATACAGGGAAGGCAGGCTGCGGATAACATTAAGCGGGCGATGGGGGTGGTCTGGGAGGCTAGTCAAGGGGGGAGGAGTTTCTCTTAATGTCCATAGATGCCGAAAAGGCCTTTGATAGGGTTCACTGGGGTTTCTTAATGGAGGTAGTGGGGAAATTGGGGTGTGGACACAATTATTTGAAGTGGATACAGGGCCTGTATGCGGGTCCCCGAGCTCGGGTGAAAGTAAATGGTCGTTACTCTCGGGATTTTGAGTTGGGACGTGGAACTAGGCAGGGCTGCCCGCTCTCCCCAATATTATTTGCCATGGTGGTGGAGCTGCTGGCAGAAAAGATTCGGCAGAATGAGCGGATTGTAGGTTTAGTTCGGGGGGGGAGGGCCCATAAGATTTCACTATATGCGGATGACATTTTACTGTATATTAGTCAGCCGCAGGGATCGCTAGCCGAAATAATGAGGGAGGTGGAGAACTATGGGGCAGTGTTGGGGTTTAAAATGAATATTGATAAAACGGAAGTTTTGGGGATAAGGGTGGGGCGGGGGGTGGAAGAGGAGTTGAAGAGATTGTATCCTCTGAGGTGGGTACACAAGTCCTTGGCATATTTGGGGGTTAATATCACGAATCGGTATGAGGATATGTACCAGGCCAATTACCCGAAACTGTTGGGGGTTATTGGTAGTGACTTGGAGGGTTGGATGGGGCTCGAGACGTCTTAGTTGGGCAGGATAGCTGCTGTTAAAATGAATATTCTTCCTCGCTTGCTCTATCTATTTCAGGCGTTACCGGTAGAGATACCGGTGGGGGCGATGAGGACCCTCCAGAAACGGGTGTTTACTTATATCTGGAAGAGGAAGCCACCCCGAATATCTCGGAGAGTGATGTGGTCCGCGAAGGTGCAGGGGGGGTTGGGAGTTCCAAATTTGCTGGCGTACTACCGCACGGCGCAATTGAAACATATCATGGATTGGCGGGAGGGAGGGGAGGTGAAACCCTGGGTTAGCTTGGAAAAAACACGGGTACAGGGGGGGGCGGTTGGCTGCATGGTTGTGGGCGAGGAAGGGGGAGAGAGGGGCACTGGGGGTCGGGACGCCGGGGATGAGGCAAGTGGTGAGGGTGTGGGACACGGTGAGAGGGCCTGAAATTAAGGAACGGGGTTCGGGGTATTCGGTAATGACCCCGTGGAGGGGGTGGAGGGGAATTCAATCGGGATGGGAGGGGGGACGTTTTGACATCTGGAGGGATAAGGGGTTAAGATGTGGTTTTCAATTATTGGAGGAGGGAGAGATGCGCTCCTTTGAGGAGGTGAGGGCTGAATACGCTCTGGAGGAAGGGGATCGCTTCGCCTATGTACAGGCGAAATCCTTTATGTTGAGGGCCTTGGGGAAGGAGGGGTTGGGTCGGGAGGTTACGGGACTGGAGGCCTGTTGGTTTGGTGGGGGTGGTTCGAAGGGAATGATTTCGAGGCTTTATCAGGTGGTGAATAGACAGAGGTGGGGGAATTTTCGCTACATGGTGGACTGGGAGAGGGATCTTGGGTTGGTTCTGTCAGAAGGTGATTGGAGGACAGTGTGGGATCAGATTAAGAAGGGGCCGGGAGCCAGTAAATTTCAGGAAAATAGTTATAAAGTCCTGATGCGGTGGTATTATACTCCTGAGAGGCTGCACAGGATTTATCCTGGGATTTCGCCTCTGTGCTGGCGGGAGTGTGGAGAGGTGGGCTCTTTCTGGCATATTTGGTGGGCCTGTCCTAGGATACAGGAGTACTGGGGCATAGTACAGCGGTGGATACAATCTAAGCTTGAGGTGGGGATTGAGCTTGCCCCACAAATTTTCTTGTTGTCTTGGTGGGGAGAGGGATTAGGGAAGCCGGGGGGGTCGGGTGGTTCGGGCATGTCTGAGCGCGGCCAGATGTGAAGTGGCAGCGGCGTGGAAACAGAAGGCAGCCCCTTCGCTTGCACAATATGAGCGGAGGCTTAGGCAACTGACCTTGATGGAGAAGTTAACGGCAGCCAGGCGGCAGAGAGGAGCTAAATTTGAGGCGGTGTGGGGGGGGTTGTGCAAGGTTCTTGAGGAGGGGAGGGGGTAGGGAGGGTAGGGGTGGGGAGGGGGTAGGCAGGGGCTAAAGGGTCTTGAGGGGGAATAATTGGTGTTTTATGGGTGGGGCAGCTGATGTATTCTGGGAGTTATGTATTACTTATGGGGGGAGGGGGAGGGGTCTGGGTTGCTGGCTGTGACCATGCATACAGTGGGGAGGGGGGTCGGGGGGGTGCACTGGGTATGGACTATGGTATTAGCTGATCTGTATGGGGTTCTTGGTTAACCTGTTTAAGCTGTTTGCATTTTGTTTGCGATTGCATTGTTTTTTAAATAATTATAATAAAAATTATAAATATAAAAAAAATGGCACCTTTCGCTCTGGCGCTGCAGTGCCATTCCTGCTTCTGCCCCCTTTCAATTACACTTCCTGTTTGCATGGGGACCTACATTGCTGTTATACCAAGAATTTGCCTTATGGTTAACATTAGCGATTTGACTTGATGTTCTGTAAAACTCAGCAATCCTTTACTGAAGCTAAACTCTTATGGACTGTACAAGACAATTGTGGTAACTGCATTTCTGGTGTTGCAAAGCTTGAGTGGTATGCCACTGATTGATATTTCAGAGTTTTCTCTCAAACGGAATCGGATGATTGACTATAATAAGAATTTTGAGATAATGCTTTTGTGTTGAAGAATAAATTGCACCACTGATGGAGCTCACCATGAGAAGTGTGAAGTGACTCTTACAGTGTCATTTTCTATTTGGATGTGACTAACCATGCAGTTTACCTTTGTTGCAACTATAAGAAAATGTTCTTTAACTGCAGAGGAACCTTTGACTCAGTGTTGATTTATATATCAACCCTTTCGCGTCCACATAATTGTTTTGTAACTGAAATTTTTTTTCTGTTTTTTTTATTAAGATTTGAGCTAAATGAATGATGCAGAATATAAAGGTTTTTTGAAAATTTTTTATTTCTAAGAAACAATATTTACTGTTGCCATATGGCAACTACGGTCCTGAATGGCTGAAAATTAAAAACAGTCTTGGCATCCGTTTCATTTACTGCTGGGTGTGACAGTTTAAATAACAGTTTTTTTCAGATGTCAAGCACAGATACACATCACATTTCACACACAGTATGCGGATTTTTTGGAAATATGGAAGCCAGTGAAAAATTTGGGGGAAATTTTGAAGGTTGCCATATGGCAACAACAGCCATGAAAGGGTTAAATGAATACTTTTTTGAACAAGTTCATCAGTATTTGAAATTATCCACATTGTGGATTATCCTCTTAAGATAGACACAAAGAGCCTGATATTGCAAGGCATTAACACCGTTTACAGAGTTGCAAACTGTGTAAATGCCCCTAAGGGGGCTAATTCAGCTTAGCATTGGGATGTGTTGGGGCATTCCAGGGATGGTACCTGGGAATAAACAGGCAGCGGCAATATTCAGCCGCTATCCAGTTATCCCTCAGCAGCAAAAGATAGGCAAAAGCTGAATATTGCCCCTACCCAGTTAGCCAGCGCAGTATGCGGTAATCCCAGATATTCAATACTGGTGGCCGGATATGATCCCGGCATTGAGTATCTGGATAAATGTTTCAGCTGCGACGGCTAGGTGCTGTACTCACACTAGCCACTGCCGCTGAATATTGCGCCCAAAGTTAATTATCTCTTTGTTTATTAGGTATGGCTGTGTTGATAGCAAATATAGAGACTACAACAAAGACTTTGCTTCAGTGGGTTTATACCCACTAGACTTTGAATAGGCCCAGCAATCTCAGCCTTCGAGTAGGGGGGGTGGAATGGTCGAGAGATTGAATGGTTAGTTAACTCAGGGTAGAAGGTGGAAATGACCCTTAATGCTTAAATATGGTTTTATTTTGTTTGATTTACAATGGTGGGTGTTGCAATAATGTTGATTGTATAATGGAAATATGCGTATGGGGAAAGCATAGTTATCCACCTTTAACAGGTGTTCTCTGGGGACAGCAGGAATCAGTCCTCACATATGGGTGACATCGGCACCAATGGAGCCCTCGCGAAAGCATCCCCCCAGCTTTCAAAGAAAGCTTTTGGGATATGCCACCACACATGCATGGTCCCCTTCTCAGCCAAGGGTGCCGTCTTGCTCAGTCAGATGGCATAGCTAAAAGATGGCAAAAACAAGATGGTAAAGGAACAACTCCAAGGGGAGGAGGGAGGGTTCTGAGGACTGATTCCTGCTATCCCTGGAGAGCACCTGTTGCAGGTGAGTAACTACGATTTTTCCGGGAACAAACAGGAAGTCAGTCCTCACATATGGGACGACTCCCCAGCTACAGGCTACCGAAAACCCATAGCAAAAACAGGGCTCCCTCATGGGGAGCCACAAGCAGCAGTAATTGAGTCTGTGCCCACAGACGACAGTAGGACCCCTGTGTCCGATGAAACCAGCACTCCAGTAGCCTGAACACAGAAGGGTCAGAGGGTAGAAGTTGCCTAAATTCTGTCGGGACTCTATTTCCAAGCAGTAATGGGTTGCAAAGGTATGGACTGAAGACCAGGTGGCAGCCCGGCAGATGTCCACCATCGGGACAGAGCACAAGTTTGCCACTGAGGCCGCCATGGCCCTGACACGGTGTGCCATGACGCGGCCTTCCAGCAGGAGCCCTGCCTGCTCATAGGCGAGGAAGATACAGTCCGCCAGCCAGGTGGACAGCGTACGCTTGGTCACCGCCTCCCCCAGTCTACTGGGGTCATAGCAGATGAAAAGCTGAGAAGCTTTGCTGTAGCCCTGAGTGCAATGGATACAGAAGGACAAAGCCCTCTTACAGCCCAAGGTGTGAAGGACCATCTCCGCCCAACTGGAGTGAGGTCTTGGAAAGAAGGTAGGGAGCACCACTTCCTGGTTGAGATGGAAGGGCAATACTACCTTTGGCAGGAATTTGGGATGCGTGCGAAGCACCACTCTTTTCTTGTAGTACAGGGTCTAACACACACCGCAGCACCCTCGCAATGTTCTCTTTAATCTGCGCTGGGTCCTCCGCCGGCATTCCTCCCACCTGCGGCAGGAATGTTGGTGGCAGACTCAGCGCAGGTTAGCGGGAACATTGGTGACAGGTAGCCAGAGGCTCGAAGTGTGGGTGAGTGAGCTGCCCCAACACTACGTTGAGGTCCCATTTGGTTGCCGGAGGGCGAACCAGGGGCTTCGATAAGAGCAGGCCCTGAAGAAAACAGGTCGCCAAAGGTTGGACTGAGAGGGGCTTACCATCCACCAGATGGTGGTGCGCCGCCAGGGCACTAAGGTGCACTTGGACAAAGTTAGACTGGAGCCCAGACAGAGAGAGGTGGAAAAGGTACTGTAACACTGGCCCCACCAGGCAGGAGAATGGGTCAACCCCGTGCTCGGAGCAACAAGCCGAGAACCTGCATCATTTGAGGGTGGAAGCCTTCATAGTAGAGGCCTTGCGAGAGGCCAGCAGAATCTCCTCCACCTCAACTGAAATGTTGAAAAGAGCCAGAGTCACCCTCTCAGCAGCCAGAGCCCCCCTCCTGAGACAGGAGTTCCGGGGCAGTCCCCAAGGGGATGGAGGTCTCCACCGTCAACCGGAGGAGCAGCGGGAACCACGGTTGCCTGGGCCACCAAGGAACTATCAGGATGAGCGAGGCCCTGTTGCGGAGGGTCCTGAACAAGGTCTTGGAGATCAGCGACATGGGAGGGAAGGCGTACATGAAGCCTTCCGACCATGAGACAAGGTACACATCCACTGCCACGCTGGAGGGGTGGGTCTGCCGGTAGCAAAAGCGGAGCAACTGGAAATTGTCTGGGCTGGCAAACAGGTCCATCATGGGTTCCCCCCAGAACTTGAAAAGCCGACTGTCTCCCTGGGGTCCATCTGCCACTCATGCGGCTGGAGGACTCTGCTCAGCCTGTTGGCCAGAAGGTTGTCCTGGCCTGGCAGGTACACTGCCTGCAGGAAGATACCCTGTTGGATTACGTATGAGCAGAGGACAAGTGCCTCCTGACAAAGGGTATGAGACCCCATACCCCCCTGTTTGTTCACGTAGAACATCGCCACCTGGTTGTCTGTCTGGACCAGCACCAGCTGTTGATGCAGGTGGTGGCAGAAGACACGCAGGGCTAAGTATATGGCTCGGAGCTCCAGGAGGTTGATCTACTGGGTGCTCTCGTCTGGTGACCAGTTGTCCTGGGTGTGGAGCTCCCCGCAGTGGGCTCCCCAGCCGAGCAGGGAGGCATCCGTGGTGAGGACCCTTGAGGGGCTCGGGACCTGAAAAGGCATGCCTGCCTCGAGATGCTGGATAGACTGCCACCAGACCAGGGAATCCGCCAGTTGACGGGTTACACAGACTCTGTCTCGGAGGCAACCCATGGCCTGAGACCACTGGTCCCAGAGACACCACTGCACCGCCCTCATGTGGAGGCAAGCATCTGGAGTGACATGGACTGTGGAGGCCATGTGCCCGAGGAGGTGCAGAAGAAGCCGAACAGGCACCGAGGGATGGTACTATACGTCCCACACCAGAGTCCTAAGACGGTTGGTTCGGTCCCTGGGCAAGAAGGCCTTTGACTGGAAAGTATCAAGCTTTGCCCCGATGAACTCCAGATACTGTGCTGAGAGTAGGTGAGACTTGGGGTAGTTTATGACAAAGCCCAAGTGTTGCAGGACCCAGATGGTGCATGCAGAGACCTGCTGCACCTCTGAGGCCATGCCTCCCTTTATGAGCAAGTCGTCCAGGTAGGGGAAGACAAAGACTTCCTGGAGGCGGAGGAAGGCAGTCAAGACTGCCAGGCATTTTGTGAAGACTCTTGGGGCCGAGGCCAAGCCGAAGGGGAGCACCCTGTACTAAAAATGCCTGCCCTCCACTACAAACCGCAGGTACTGCCTGTGGTTGGGATGAATGAGGATATGAGTATGAACATCCTTGAGGTCTAAGGAGCATAGCCAATCTCCCTGCTGGAGGTATGGCATCAATGTTCCAAGGGAGAGCATCTTGAACTTCTCCCTCACCAGGAATTTGTTGAGGTTGCACAGGTCGAGGATGGGCCTTAGGCCCCCTGTCCTTTTTGGCACAGGGAAGTACCTGGAGTAGAACCCCTTGTTCTTGAGATGGTGGAGGTCCGGGTGAAGGGGAGATCTGAGGGACTCTCATAAGAAATAAGGGGGAGTTGTCTGAGTCAGGTGGAGGAGGTAACCCTCCCTGACTACCCGGAGTGCCCAGTAGTTGACGGTGATGGTCAACCACCAATGGGCATAGAGGGCCAGATGTCCCCCTGTGGTATGCTGATCTCCTTAGGGTAGAAAGGCTATGTTCAATGAGTCAAAAACTCCCCCCTGGCTGAGCCGGAGCCGGATCCAGTGCCTGGGGTTTTGGAGCCTTCTGCTTATGAGGGCCATGCCCATGTCCCTTGGCCTGCTGACCCTGTTGGGGAGCTGGGGAGGCCTGAAAAGCTGGGCAGTTTCTGTAAGCAGCTCCCTTCCTCGGGTAGAAGGACTTTTTACCTTAGCCCTTCTGTCAGGGAGGCACAGCAGTCTTTTTGGAGAGCCTGGTCCTCGTCATGAACCCAGTCTCCAGCTCGGCAGCCTTGTCGGTCATGGGTTTGCCAAAGAAGTTCTCTCCTTGGCGTGGGAGATCGACCAATTTGTCCTGAACCCACTGCTTGAAGTCGGATGACTGTAGCCATGCTTGTTACCATGCACCGATGCCCGCCGCCGCTACTCGAGCCACCGACTCGAACCCATCATAAGTTGCTCGAGACATGAATTTGGAGCATTCACAGGCTGCCTTGGCCAAGTTCTTGAACCGCTGCAAGGATTCATCAGAGAGACCAGCTGAGAACCTGGAGAGCTCCTTCGCCAGGTCTCTCAGGTACATGCCCATGTACAGCTGGTAGACATGGATGCAGCCGAGGACTCATAGGAGGGCTGCTCCGCGGGCCTCAGGGCTCCCAATGCTCTGCGACCAGTACCCGGCATACTTGTCGGGGATGATCGTAGTCCTGTCAAGAAAGACTTGGATCACGAACTCGGCCAAGGATTGACTTGCGGCCAAAGGACCTCGAGGATCTGCTCGGCCTCCAGGGACGTTTTGGACATCGAGGGCCCAGAGGTCGGGGCAAATGAACTGGTCATGCCGGACAACAGCGCCCACTGCTGGTCAATGAACGCAGACAAACTGCATCCCAGGGCCGCCATTCTGGACTCCAAACCAGAAGGATCAGCAGCCTTCGGCGCAGGCACCGAGGAACACGAGCCCGACGCCAGCTCCCCCGAAGAAAAATCCTTGATGAGGATTGTGTCTGGGGACTGAGGATGGTCCGCAGTCGGATCCTTTCTGGAGACCTTTGCAGGCCGCTCCTTCTCCGAAGCCTCGGACAAGCATCTCGGACTGCAGGATAGGGCCCAAGGGGCACCCGGCCAGCCGTAACCATCCAAAGATGCCGCCTTCGCGGGTTTCTTCTTCTTCCTGGGTTCCCTCGAGGGAGACCCCTTTTCTGAGGACCCATGACAGGGCTCAGGTTCGGGAAGTTCCACCCGAGATGTCGAGGCCTCAGACGAGGCTCTGGCCTTCAGAGGCACCGGGACTCAGGGAAAAACTTATCGTGATGCTGCTGGCGGCTCTTGAGGGCCTTACTTGATATCCTTTTGCAGAGATTGCAGGCTGATGGGTCATGGTCTGGCCCGAGGCAGTGGAGAGAGCAGTCGTGTGTGTTGGTCAAAGACATAATTTTAGAGCACCGATCACACTTCTTAAAGCCACTGGTACCATGGGGGGGAAAAGTACCCCTGCGAGGCCAAAGACTCTCCGGGCTGCCAGTTGGAAAAAAAAGGCTCAAAGACACCAGGAAAAGAAAGAATGAAAACTACAAAAATAGACCCGAACTCGACGCCGAGGCAATGAGGTCAGGTGGCGGGAAGAGTACCTGTGCAGTACCGGAGATGAGTATAAAACACGGAGAGAAAAATTTACTATTTTCCGGGGACAAGCCAGACAAACGTCTGAAGGACTCTGTGGAAAAAAGGAGACTGAGCAAGATGGCACCCTTGGGCAGGAAGGGGACCATGCATGTGTGGTGGCATCTCCCAAGGGCTTTCTTTGAAAGCTGGGCGTATGCTTCCGTGAGAGCTCCGTCAGTGCCGTCACATATATGTGAGGACTGGCTTCCTGCTTGTTCCCAGAGAAGATGGGAGATTATTTGTGTAGGGAAAAGTAAGGAGAGAGTAGTGGGGGAGAAAGGAGAATGTTGCTACAATGGATTGTGTGAATTCTGGAGGGTATATAATTTCTGAATGTTGGAACCTGGACTGGGAACCTCAGTATATGAAAAATTATTTGCCTTGGGATAAGATCTTATTGGCTCTTTGCAGGAGGTGATGGCACAACCTACTTTTAGATGTGCTTCTTGGAATATAGGAGAAATTCACACCCTGGTCAACGGCTATAAAAGTTTACAGACGCTTCAACAACATGACATGCAGGTGGGCCTTCTCCAGAAGGCTCACCTGGATGAAAGTGAACATGCTAAATTACAAAGGAGTTGAGTAAGACAAGTAGTTGCTGCGCTGTTGGGGATTCATAAAGCTGGAGTTGCCTCCTGTAAAGGGCTGACTGAAAAGAACACTTTTTCAAAACCTGGCCATGACAGGCAACGTAACAAAAATAAGAAATGCCACACTGGCCCATTGAACCCAGTATCCTGTTTCCAACAACTGCCAATCCAGGAGACAAGTACCTGTCAGGTTCCCAAAAAGGTATACAGATTCCATACTGCTTATCTCAGGGGTAAGCAATGGATTTTCATTGTCCTATTTAATAATGGTTTATGGATTTTTCCTCCAAGAACTTGTCCAAATCTCTTTTAAACCTTGCTACACTAACAGCTTTTACTATATCCCCAGGTAACTAATTTCAGAGTTTGATTACATGTTGAGTAAAAAAGCACAGTTACTTACCTGTAACAGGTGATCTCTGGGAACAGCAGGAATAAGTCTTCACATATGGGTACGTCAGTACCGACGGAGCCTGCGCGGGAACGCTCCCCAGCATCCCAAAAAAGGAAAGCTTTTGGGAGCATCCCACAGCACCTGTGCGCTGCCCTCCCGCCTTTCCTAACCGCCTCTCTCCAGTTCGAGTTTTAAAGCTGAGACAAAGAGAGAGAGGAAAGGAAAGATAGATAGAGAGATACAACTCCTAGGGGAGGTGGGTGGGTTGTGAAGACTTATTCCTGCTGTTCCCAGAGATCACCTGTTATAGGTAAGTAACTGTGCTATCTCCAGGAACAAGCAGGAATGAGTCTTCACATATGGGGACTCCCCAGCTAGAGATGCCTGGGAGATCCCCAAGGTTGTGAGACCCTGAGAAGGGCTCTACCTCCTCCCATGGATCTCAGGCATCCAACCAGGGATGGAGGGTAGGAGTTGATTAAGCATGGAACAGGTGTTTGAGAACAGCCTTACCAAACAAGGCATCCCGGCGGGAGTCCTTGTCCAAACAGTAATGGGCTGTGAAGGTATGAACCGAGGCCCAGGTGGCCGCTCGACAGATCTGGTCGATGGACACAGAATTTAGATGAGCCATAGAGGTTGCCATGGCCCTCACATTATGAGCTATGACATGGCCCTCCAGAGAAAGGTTCTTACTCTGGTAGGCGAAAGAAATACACTGAGCAATCCAATTGGACAGTGTCCTCTTAGAGACTGGAAGTCCCAAATGAGAGGGATCAAAAGCAACAAAGAGTTGAGAAGACTTTCTATGTTGCTGTGTCCTTTGTAAGTAAAAAGCAAGAGCCCTCTTACAATCCAGGGTATGAAGATTCCTCTCTGCACTTGATGCATGAGGACCTGGAAAAAAAGACAGGTAAATATACCTCTTGGTTAAGATGAAAAGGTGAGACCACTTTAGGCATAAAGTGTGGATTGGTCCTAAGGACTACCTTATCATGATGGAACCTTGTATAAGGTGGATTAGCCACTAAGGCCTACAGTTCACTGATGCGGCGAGCTGAGGTGACTGCAATAAGAAAGATAACTTTCCAGGAAAGAAACTTGAAGGAGGTAGTGGCTAAGGGTTCAAAGGGTGGCTTCATGATCTGACCAAGAACCAGATTCAAGTCCCATGCCACTGGAGGTGGTCTAATGGGAGGTTTAGTTAAAAGAAGGCCTCTCATGAATCTTGCAATAAGAGGATGAGAGGAGACAGGTTGTCCATTGAGAGACTTGAGAGATGCTGCAATAGCACTCAAATGGACCCTTACTGAATTCGTTTTGAGGCCTGCATGGGAAAGATGCAGGAGATACTCTAGTAAAGAATTCAAAGGTACACCTCAGCACACCAAATGGTAAACCTTTTCCATTTAAAAGCATAGGAACGTCTAGTAGAAGGCTTTCTGGAAGCATGAAGGATATCCCTTACTTGCTGAGAAAGATGCCAATCTTGAAGGTCTAAGCCTTCAGCAACCAAGCCCTGAGATGGAGAGATTGGGGGTTTGGGTGCCACAACGTTCCCCCCTCCTGAGACAGGAGATCTGGAGCAGACCCCAAGTCCAGGGAGGGTGCTTGAGAGAGATGCAGAAGTAGAGGGTACCACACTTGGCGTGGCCAACATGGAGCTATGAGGATCATAGTCCCTCGATGTCTCTGAAGCTTGAACAGGGTCTTTGGAATTAGGGGAATGGGTGGAAAGGCGTACAGGAAGTCTTGACCCCAATGAAGGAGGAAGGCATCCCTGGCCTGAACTCCCTGGCACGGAATTCTGGAACAGAATCGGGGAAGTTTGGCATTCCACGGACTTGCAAAGAGGTCTATGTCCGGGGTTCCCCAAATTCGAAAGATTCTGACTATCTGTTCCATATGAAGGGACCATTCGTGTGGAAGAAGAACTCGACTGAGTCTGTCTGCCCAAGAGTTTTGAACTCCTGGAAGGTATACTGCCAGAAGATGGATTTGATGCTCTCTGGCGAAGGCCCACAATCTCAGAGCTTTGTTGCAAAGCGACAGAGAGCCAGTCCCTCCCTGCTTGTTCACACAGAACATGGCTACTTGGTTGTCCGTGTGAATGAGGACTGTCTTGTAGCTGAGCAGGGTATGGAAGACTCTGAGAGCTAAGAAGATTGCTCTGAGCTCTAAGATGTTGATATGTAGGGAGGTCTCCTGTGGGGACCAAATGCCCTGGGTGGAGAGGTCTTGAAGATGAGCTCCCCAACCCTTTGGAGAGGCATCTGTTGTAATGATTGCTTGGGGTAACAACTGTTGGAAGGGGGACCCCAGCAACAGATTTTGAGTGGACTTCCACCACTGGAGAGACCAAAAGAGGCGCCTGGAGGTTGCTATTTTGTCTGACAGACCCCCTGATGCCTGGGTCCACTGGGTGGACAAAGTCCATTGAGCTGCGATCATGTGAAGGCGAGCATAAGGGACCACATGCACAGTGGATGCCATGTGGCCTAGCAGTTGTAACATCTCTCGAGCAGTTAGAAGGGTTTTTAACTGAATCTGAGAGGCTAACTGCACTAAGCGTAGGCAACGGGCCTGGGGAAGATAGGCCCTTGCAGTTGTGGTATCCAGCAAGGCCCCTATGAACTCTAGAGACTGAGTAGGGGTGAGTTGGGACTTTGGAATGTTTACCACCAGTCCCAGATACTGCAGAACACGCATTGTGCAGGCTAGGGAAGTCTGGGCCTCTGATTGGGATGAAGGCTGGATGAGCCAGTCGTCCAGATATGGGAATACAAATATTCCTAGAATGCGTAGAAATGCAGCTATTACTGCCATGCATTTTGTGAACACTCTTGGAGCAGAGGCCATACCAAAGGGAAGCACCCTATATTGGTAGTGCTTTCCCTGATAAAGGAACCGAAGGAACCTTCTGTGTGCTGGATGGATGAGTATATGGGTATACGCATCCTTGAGATCTAGAGAACAAAGCCAATCCTGACTCTGAAGGAATGGAAGGAGAGTACCTACAGAAATCATCTTGAATTTCTCCTTGCATAGGAATTTGTTCAATTCTCTGAGATCTAATATGGGTCTGTAGCCCCCTGTTTTCTTTGGAATTAGAAAGTAGGGGGAGTAGAACCCTGAGCCCTGTTGAAGAAGAGGTACTTCTTCTATTGCCCCTTGGGCAAGAAGGGTAGAAATTTCCTGACCCAGAAGGTCGAGGAGAGATGTTGGAGAATTGAACTGTCTCACCATGGTGTAAGGAGAAAGGTTTGAAAAATGAAGTTTGTACCCTTCCCTTATGATGGAAAGGGTCCACTGCTCTGCTGTGATTTGCTCCCATCTGGGAGCAAAGTGAGCTAACCTTCCTGGAATAGTGAGAGGCTCTGGTTCTTTTAGAGCCAGAAAGGCTAAGTTCTCTAGCTGCAAGTCAAAGGCCCTGAGGAGGCTGAAGCTGTTGGGCTACAGTAGTTCTTGCAGCCTTAGGCTTGGCCTGTTTAGGTTGCTGACGCTTTGCAGCAAAACGACCTACAGAAGATGTCTGTTGACCATAAACAGGATAATATCTTCCCTTCTTGGGAAAATATGCCTTTTTGAACAACCTCTTCTTGACAGGATTAGAGGTAGACTTTGAAAGCCTATCCAAAGCAGAATTTTCTGCATCCATTTGTGTGGCCTTTGCTTGCCAATCTTTGCCAAACAGGTTTTCACCTGTACAAGGAAGATTTCCTAATCCATCTTGGACCCAGGGTTCCAAATCAGAAGCTTGTAACCAAGCAATTCTGCGTGCACCTATGGCAATGGCCGAGGCTCTGCTGGCCCCCTCAAAAGAGTCAAAGGCTGCACGGTTAGAAAATTTGGAAACATCCTGGGCATGCTTAAGCTAGGTAAGAAAGTCTTCCCTTTTATCTTCTGGAAGAAAAGGGAGGAAAGTTTGCAGATGATCTGTAACTTCCTTCAGAAACATCCCCATATAGAGACTATAGGGGTTGATTCTGGCAACAAGCATACTGGCTTGGAAACTTTTCCTGCCAAAAGCATCTAAGGTTCTACATTCTCTTCCTGGAGGAGTAGATGAGTGCCTCTTTGCACTCTTTAACTTTTTCATAGCAGACTCCACCACAATAGAATGGTGAGGAAGCTGAGTTTTATGAAATCCAGGACAAGGAGGGACACGATACATGGTATCCAACCTATGAGAATGAGAAGAGATGGTGAGAGGAGTCTCCCATATGCCCAGCATGTGGTCATAAAGGATCTCATGAATTGGCAAAGTGGCTGCTTCTTTAGGAGCCTTGGGATATTGCAAAATATCCAATTTTTTGGCTCTAGGCTCTGACTCAGGGGCTACTGAGATAGAAAGCCCCTTGGCCACTTCCCTTATGAAGTCTTGAAAAGACAAGTCTTCTGGAGGGGACATTCTTCTTTTTGGAGAAGAAGGCTCCTGAGGGAGGAGTACCGATGCTTCGACAGAGGCCTCCGATGCATCAGAGTCTTCGGAGGAATCGAAGTATCGCCTGTCTGGATGCTCCTGTAAAGCCCGATACGCGTACCGGGTGGTATCGACATCGGGAGTCATCGGTACCGATATGGTACCGAGAGACATCATCGGACAGGGTACCGCTGCAGTCGACACCGAAGCCGATGTCGATGCAATCGGTAGCGGCACCGGGACCGATATCGGAGGCGGTGTCGGAGCCGGTACCGACAACGAAGCTTGTTGCGGTACCAGCGGCGTCGCAGCTTGTATGAATGCCATGATGGCACGCTGCATGGTCAGAACATTCTGATCCATCGACGCCATGAATGTCTGGAGGTCGGTACCAGCAGATTCCACCGGTACCCCAGAACATTGCAACAGGTGATCGGTCGAGGCCATGCCATCGATGTCAACCTGTGACCCCATAGGAGGAGCTCTGGAAGCCGGAGCTTCCCGCCAGGGTAGTTTTGCCGGTGCAGGATCCTCAAGGGCAAGCCCGGAGGCATCTCGATGCTTAGAGGGAGATCTACCCTTCAAGGACCGGCTGGACTTATGTTTGGTTACCTGAGATCCATAGGAGGAAGAAGAAGCCCTGGAAGATGTCGATGCCACCGAAGCTGCATCAGAGGGAAACAGTGTACTGAGCTTGGCTGCTCGGTTCTGTAAACCTCTTTTAGACATCATGGAACAGGACGCACAATCCGTGATGGAATGGTCAGGACCCAAACACTTAAGACACCAGTCATGGGTGTCGGTAACAGAGATGGTACCGCTGCACTTAGTACATTTTTTAAACCCGGAGGCGGGCTTTTCCATGAGGAATTTTTCTGTTAGGCCTAAGGCCCAAAGAAGAAAAAATACACTGAAGTGAAACAGAACGTATATTTTTTTTTTTTAAGAAAAAGAAAGAAAAGACCGGCGGTACCGGTCCGACATCAAAGAAGGCAGACGCGCAACCAAAGAAATAAAATAAAATAAAGAACTTCTTCAGTGGTGACAGGAACACGACCTGCTGGCTCCGCGGAAAAGAAGAACTGGAGAGAGGCGGTTAGGAAAGGCGGGAAGGCAGCGCGCAGGCGCTGTGGGATGCTCCCAAAAGCTTTCCTTTTTTGGGACGCTGGGGAGCGTTCCCGCGCAGGCTCCGTCGGTACCGACGTACCCATATGTGAAGACTCATTCCTGCTTGTTCCTGGAGATAATATTTTCTCCAATTTGTCTTAAATGTGCTACATTGTAGCTTCACTGCCCATCCCCTAGTCTTTCTACTTTTTGGAAGAAGTAAACAACTGATCTACACTTACCCGTTCCACTTCACTCATTTTTTTATAGACCTCTATCATATCTCCCCTCACCCATCTCTTTTTCAAGTTGAAAATCCCTAACCATTTAATCTTTTCCTCATAGGGTATCCTTCAAATCCTTTTATAATTGTGTTGCCTCTTCTCTGTACCTTTTCTAATTCTGCTAGATTATTTTTAAGATATGGTGACCAAAACTGCAAGGTATGATCGCACCATGGAATGATACAGAGGCATTATAACATCCTTGGTTTTATTCTCCATTCCTTTCCATTCTATTTGCTTTCTTGGCTGCCACTGCACACTGGGCAGAGGATTTCAACATATTATTCACAATGACACCTAAATCTTTTTCCTGGGTAGTGGTTCCAAATGTGGAACCTTGCATTGTGTAACTGTAGTTTGGATTGTTCTTTCCTAGGTGCATAACTTTGCATTTATTGGCATTAAATTTCATCTAGTAATAAATCTATTACTCTATCATTATGAGAATATCAAATACTTCATCAACTCTAAACATTTTGTGTGGAAATCGGGTCTCAGACTATAGGGAGCCAGGGCATTTACGTTTTAGCCAGAATGCTCCGTTTTTTCGGAGATTTCGTATTCGGTTACTTGAACATAAAAGTAAGCTTCATTGTCAGCGTAAGGAAGCACCAATTGTTGAACATTGTTTAACTTTTCATCATAAATTTGTTGATTTACAATGTTTTGTGATTCAACAAATTCGGAATGGTTCGAAGGGCATGTCACGTGATCGGTTTCTTTTATATAGAGAACAATGGTGGATTTTTCATTTGAAAACAGTTTCCCCTAATGGATTGAATTCTTGTATTGAATGGGGAGTGTGTCTTTGATTAGATCATTTAGAATACTATATCTGTGTTTTACATTTAGTATAACCGTCTGTAATAGAATGCTGGATTGAGAAAAGTTTCATCTCTTCCCCTTAATGGCCTTTATTGAAGGCGAGTGGCTGTCCTTTTCGGCTGAATATTGTTTCAGCTGGTTTGGATTGTCTTGTTGGAGTTCCGGGTATATCATGTGTCCGGAAGTATAAGCTGTCTTGAGACCAGCTTAGATGAAGGGTGGTTAACAGTTTTGATATTCATGGCTGGAGCTTGAAGTGATTTTTGGTAAGTGCTTAGGGTTTTGTTTAGTGTAAGTAGGGAGTTTGGTTTGTAGGTTGCGGCATTACATTAAGCAATTTTTATTTCTATTTTTTAGAGTTGAATCCCCTTGAAACAGCTGTAGCGAAACGCTAACGTAAGATGTCTTGAAAAGGCATCGGGAGCACTCAATCCCATCTTGATTCACGATTTACGAACTTGGTGATAAATTCAAAGTTTAGTGATGAGATTGTTTAAAATTGGATATAATTGAGTGAATCTTGATTGAGGTGTATAGCGAGTGAGAACCGTTGATGTTATTATAACTCCTGATTTGGTTTTATCAGTGAGTTTGTTCTGAGGCTCTCACTCGCTGGCTGTATTTAAATGTTTGCAATATGTTTAGATTTGCTGAAGTCTTTTATTTAAATTTATGAAGTGTCCTTCCATATCAACAACTACAACAGTCCCCTTTTTATCTTTAGAGATCTTCTGTGTTTGTCCCATGCTTTTTTGAATTCAGTTACTGTCCTCATCTCTATCACCTCCACTGGCAGAACTTGCTTTCAACTGAAAGAGGCTCTCTCCCTGAACATTTATGCCACGAAGGTATTTAAACATCTCAATCATACCACCTCTATCCCGCCTTTCCTCTAAGGTGTACATATTAATATCCTTCAGTTTGTCCTCATATGCTTTATAATGAAGACCACTAATCATTTTAGTAGCCATCCTCTGCACCGACCTCATCCTGTTCACATCCTTTTGAAGGTGCGGTCTCCAGAATTGCACACCATACCCCAAATGAGGTAGCACCAAAGACTTATACAGAGGCATTATCACCTCCTTTTTTCTGCTAGCCATTCCTCTCCGTATGCACCCAAGCATCCTTCTAATTTGCCGTCGCCTTTTCTACCTGTTTAGCTACTTTAAGATCATTATGTTATCTACACCTTCCTGGGTGTCTACTCTATTGCAGATTTTGGTATCATCCGCAAAGAGGCAAATCTTACCCGACAGCACTTCCGCTATATCACTAACAAAGATGTTAAAAAGAATCGTACGAAGGACAGATCCCTGGGGCACACCACTGGTAACATCCTTCTCCTCAGAGTGAGCTCCATTTACTTGTACTCTTTGTCGCCTCCCACCCAACCAATTTCTAACCCAAGCAGTAACTTTAGGGTCTATCCCTAGGGTGCTCAGTTTGTTTATAAGTCGCCTGTGAGGAACAGTGTCAAAGGCTTTACTGAAATCTAAATACACCACATCTGATATTCAGTGATGTCTGATTAAACTCATCTGGTTAAGTGGATTAATCATTTTGAATACTGACCTCTATATGGATAAGCTCTGATTGAGGACTTTATCATGTTTACGGTCAGGAACGAGCACATGTAAGTGGTGTCTACCCACCTACTTGTTTTCATGAGGTATATGAAACTATAAACATCAGCACTCAACCAAGGTCTGCTAGGACATACACACAATAAAAAAAAAATTCCGCCGGTGTGGTAAATTCATTCAGAAAGGGCTATGAAATCATTTACAGAAAACTTTAAAAATAGAGAATCTTCTTACAACTCTCACTTTGTCTCATCATTTGGTCCAAGTTTTTTAGATTATTCCATTTCACCAGACCAGACAATTCATAAAAATTAAAGAATAATGCTTATCTTCCATGCAGACTTATGGCAAATGCATTCTGTGTTCAAAAATCAATCTGACATGATTTATCATGTTTCAGAGCTCTGCTTCTATCATGTCAGATTGATTTTTGAACACGAAATGTGTTCACCATAACTCTGCATGGCGGATAAGAATAATTCTTTAATTTCTTCTCAATTGAGAGCTGTGAGAAGATTCTCTATTTTTAATGCTCTCTTTAAAAGATTTATGAGGAGGAGCCTGGTATCTGGTCAAGATGGACGTGTAAGAGCGTTGCTCCAGAGGGCAAAAGACAAGTATCCTGATTTCTGCAATATTTGATCAAATAGTTCCTACCTACTTGGTTACCATTCGATCCCGGATATGTCGGGCTCCAAGCAGATGCGGCTGGATTTCCAAGTATCTCAAAATGCTAGTGCAAAGAGAACCAAGACGGAACCTCTCTCACCTCACAAGATGGCGGTCATTCGAGATAGTCCAGAGACCTCGCAGAAGATCTTGGCTGAGATTCGGGCAGTCAAAGTATTGGTCAAAGCTAATGGAGAATTGCTATGTGCAATGCAGGAAGATATCAATGCTTTGAGATCCTCGTTGGAGTCCAACACGGCTCGATTGGAGAAGGTGGAGAAGTTGGTGGTGTCACATGGGGAGAGGCGAGAGGCCATTGAGAAGCAGGCCAAGCTGATAAGCTCACTGCAAAGAGTGGTGGAAGATGGCAATAATCATGCTCGGCAAAACAACATAAGGATACTAGGAATTCCTGAGAGAGCAGAGGGTCATGACTTGGTATCCTTTTTGCAGGCTATGATTCCAGGTGTGTTAAAGCTGCATTTCACTATGCTGTTTGAGATTGAACGTGCCCACAGAGTACCTACTCAGCCCGTGGCCACGAGCAAGCGTCCACGCCCAATCATCCTGAAAGTTTTGCGTTTTCAGCAAGTGTTGCAATAGGGAGCTGCCAGAGCACTTACAGCTCTGGAATATCAGGGACATAAACTCCTGTTCTTCCCGGACTTCGTGAAGGCGACGGTGGATCGGAGAAGGAGTCTTTTGGCGTTGCATCCACACTTGGTTCAACTGAGGGCCCGTTTTGGACTGCTATATCCTGCCTGCATGAAAGTCACGTTGCATAACCAGACCAAGATTTTTGATGATCCCGGAGATCTATGTGCATTTCTGGAGGATAAGTAGTCGGCGGTGATGCGGTGAAGGTTAAATTCCATCTTCTACTTACTACAGTTTTATGGCGCTTGCTATCATGGGCATTCAACTGGTCTGAGGCCATGTGAAGGCGACTTATCCACACAGAAGTGACATTTAAGCGTGTAACACTGCTATCTGCTGGAACATTTTATTCTGTCTCGTTTGAAAGACATTATCTTTACTTTTAATAAGGGAGGTGGGCAAGATGCGATATTATGAGTATTACTTAAATGTGGAAGTGTTGGATCATTGAGCCCTCCATGTCTGTCTTGTCCTAGTGGGCTCACCCATTAAGTTTTGTGTGTTTTATAGCCCCCCTGGTTTTAGGTGTCTTTGGGAAATGTTTTCTTTTTTTTTCTTCTTTAGAGTTGGGTGTTTTATTGCGTCTGATCACATGACGGGGCCTCTTTCCATTTCTTTGGGCTATAGGTACAGCCACATTTTAAAGGCGCTTAAGAAGTTGTTCTACAATGTAAAACGAAATGCTACATATTGATCTGTTTCTGCAACATATGACTGTTAATTTGGAGCTATATTCAGCATGCTTTCCTTCAAGATTGGTTACCTGAATGTTAAGGGCATTAATAATTTCTGCCAAGAAGAATGTTCTCTTCTGTATGGTAGGACAGAAAATGCTGACATCTCATTGCTGCAAGAGACACACTTGAATGTAATGGAGTTGTTGAAATTTGATATACATGCCGTAATTTTAAGGGTTTTCAGCTGCCCATCATAAGAGTAAGGGGATGGCCATCTTAGTATGGAAAGTTGTATCCCCCATGGTGTTAAATTCCACGTGTTGATCTCCCTAGCTTCCAAGGGAACTGCTCTAGATTTAGTAAGTCTACTATCCATGTGGCTCACAGCTAGATTCATGCTGTAATTTAATTTATCCTCTTTGACTTAACGAGCTCTAATTATATACAGTAACGTGGTCGTCAGTCTGTTTCTTGGTGGGGGTCGTCTTGAAGACATAAGTATGACCAAAGACTTATACAGAGGCACTATCGCCTCCTTTCTTCTGCTGGCCATTCCTCTCCCTATGCACCCAAGCATCCTTTTAGCTTTTGCTGTCACCTTTTCTACCTGTTTAGCTACTTTAAGATCATCAGACACAATCACGCCTAAGTCCCGCTCTTCTTTAGTGGACAAAAGTACTTCACCCCCCTATACTATATTGCTCCCTTGGATTGCTGCAGCCCAAATGCCTGACATTACATTTTTTAACATTAAATCTCAGCTGCCAAATTCTAGAACATTCTTCAAGCTTAGCTAGATCCCTCCTCATGTTATCTACATCTTCCTGGGTGTCTACTCTATTGCAGATTTTGGTATCATCCGCAAAGAGGCAAACCTTACCCCAGCCCTTCCGCTATATCACTAACAAAGATGTTAAAAAGAATCGGACCAAGGACAGATCCCTGGGGCACACCACTGGCAACTTCCTTCTCATCAGAGTGAGCTCCATTTACCTGTACCCTTTGTCGCCTCCCACTCAACCAATTTCCAGCCCAAGCAGTAACTTTAGAGCCCATCCCTAGGGTGCTCAGTTTGTTTATAAATTGCCTGTGAGGAACGGTGTCAAAGGTTTTGCTGAAATCTAAATACACTACATCTAGGGCTCTCCCTTGGTCCAACTCCCTGGTAACCCAGTCAAAGAAATCAATCAGATTTGTCTGACAAGACCTGCCTCTGGTGAACCCATGCTGCCTCAGATCTGGTAATCCGCTGGACTCCAGAAACCTATTTTCTCTTTCAGCAGCATTTCCAATAATTTACTCACCACCGAAGTTAAACTAACTGGCCTGTAGTTCTCAACCACATCCTTACTTCCACATTTGTGTAAAGGGACCACATGATGACCCTTTAAACTGTTCTGAATGAATTTACTGGCTGAAGTTTGTGTTATGTATTTGTAATTTGGTTCAGCAATTTGAATTTATTTTTTGTGGTAAACATAGTCATAAGGAACATGGATATTTGTATATATTGAAGACCTAGTACATGCAAATCTATCCCATGCATATTTAGGGTCCTGTTTACTAAGCCATGCTAGCTGTTAACGCAACAGATAGTACTGCCAAGTATGGTGTGTTAACAGCTAATGAGGGGCAAAAGCAGACAGCACAATGATTTTCTGCACTATCTGTACAATGGGTGGGGTGAGGGTAGAGAGTGGGCATGTCTGCACCGCATGGTTATCACCAGCATACTCAGGACATGGCAATCCATCGGCTTTGCAGACAGCACAGGTTCAACTACACCACCTCAATAGGTGGCTCTAGCTGCATCCCAGCTGCTGTCTAACCACGGTTTCAGTATTTTTGGTATGGTATCTGCTGGGGGAATTCTATGCATGCCCCAACAGATCCCTACGCACCGCTATATTCACTAACATGCTACAAAAGCCTAACACAGTTTAGTAAACATGCCCCTTATTCTGTCTATCCAGAAAAGCAGACTAGTCAGTTATGCCTTGGTCATATAGCAATGACTAACAAAAATTTAGATACTTAATACATCTAGTTAATAAAGTCTACATAACTATGCATACTTGCAATACTTTTGAGTTTTCAAAGGTGCTAACAAGGCATTTTTACAAAAGAACCCTTAAGCATAGGAGTGCGAAGAGTATAAAAATAGGACTCCTGGCACCTTCTGCCCTAGCTACTCACACAAATATATATTCAGTTCACAGTTATATGATATGGTATTGCTGAGAGAGGCTCCTACTAGTTAACATTCAGCTCATGTTCCATGTCAGGGATTTGGAACTGACAGAAACTTGCTGTTCACACATCTGACATAATGTTCTGTAGAGATATTCTTTGGGCAATGGCACCCTCAATATTTTCAGGAGACTGTCAGCCTTAGAGGCTAGTTTTATTGACTGTTGGGCTCCACAGAAATGAGATGAAATCCACACAAAATTATGGATCCTATCACCAAACAACTTTATTATACCCTTCTGAAGAGTAGTTAAATTTCATGGGAAATCATGGCTTTGTGCTGCTTTCCACACATAATTTCATGACTGCTGAACTGCTAATGAGCGATGTGAGGGATATACATGACTGTTCAGCTCATTATTGATTTAGCATGAAATTTATAATGGATGGACTTTGCAAACACACTACGTATGCAAAAACATCAAATAGCGCACATAACGTTTCACAAATGTATTACATTAGTGGAAGGAAAGGAGCTGTCCATTTTGGCACAGACCACCATGTTTTGAGGCAATCTGTAAATCAGAACCAAGCCTGGATTCTAGCTTGTTTATATTGAAATAAAATTCTTAGGTAAAAGAAGCACTATTTCCAAAGGGGGAAAAAATTCCATAGAACAAAATCAATACTAATCTTTCTGGAAAAAGCAGCACACAGTATTTTTAAGCATGTAAATGCATCTGTGAAGCTGTTCACGACTTAGTACACTGGCCTCTAAATTTGATAATGTGAACAAAAGGTTAATAATATGTCAGCAGCACTCAGAAAAATTCTCTCTAAAAGCAACTAGTTGCAATTACTATACAGTATTCTCTAAAATGTTTCCTGATAAGTAATGCATAAAAAATAGGGATCGATACAATAACAGCAGCTAAGGGTACCACTCTATCAACAATGAGCTGGTTGGATGAAGACCGAACAAAGTTTAGGTTAACTATCCAGAGGGTCGCCAGGAGTCAACACCAACTTGACGACACTTAACAACAACAACAAGAAGCAAAAACTTGGTAAAATGCATTGTCAAACTTTGGCCTAATCCTTAAATTTGTCACTTCCAGGCAGACATTAAATGCTGCTTTTTCAAAAAGTTTAGTATTGATTTGTTCTATGGCATTTTTTCCCCTTTCTGAAGTTTTAGGAAATGAAATTCTTAGTTAAAAGAGTGGTAGGTGGGAGGAGGGGGAGAGGTGGGGCCCGGGGGGGGGGGGATGGGGAGGGGTTTGGGGAATGCAAGTTAATATGTTTAGTATTTTGGAGGGAATAGCTATGTGTGGATACCTTGTTCTTTTTGATATGTGGTGTGATGGCTGTTCTTGTTTTGCTGTAGTTGGATGTTGTGCAAATTTGAAAATAAAATAATAAAAAAAAAAAAATAAAAGAAGCACTATTTTTTTAGCCAATTGTACATCATACAAAAAGCAAGAAAATAAAGAAACACCATTCAAACATAGTAAATTAGGAAAAGGGAAAACATTCCATTAACAATTGCTAACCCACAGCAAGGTGAGGTGGTCTACCAGGTCAAGAGAGACTAAATACATATATACAGGCCGATGCAGAAAACAAGTGTGGCCTTTAAGCACTGAAAATGTCACGATTAAGCACATTTAAGCCAACGTCAAATGCAGAAAACAGATGGAAAAATTAGTGACCAATTAACGCCACGAGTATATAAATGTATTTATATTGCAGGCGAATGAGCTGCACATAATAATCTGGTATGCAAATAATTCCTGTGCCCAGTGCAGAGACAGGCATAGAGGATTTTGCAACCAGCTTTAGAACCAATCTCTCTATGCCTGGCTCTGAGGTGTCTTAAACCTCTAGTGCGAGTCCCTGACAGGATTTTGATGGCATCAGGGTTATCACGGCATCGGGAAAAACTATCAAATTACTGTCAGGGCTGGTGCCCCAACAGAAAGTCACTCCCTGATGGTCTAGTGGCCCAATCCCATCATCTTCACCCCACTTAAAAAAAA
Source organism: Ichthyophis bannanicus (assembly GCA_033557465.1). NCBI lineage: Eukaryota > Metazoa > Chordata > Amphibia > Gymnophiona > Ichthyophiidae > Ichthyophis > Ichthyophis bannanicus. The sequence continues at coordinate 227,051,763 of CM066031.1, forward strand.
TCAAAATTACACTTACCTGGTAATTGTAGTTCCTGGAGGGACTCCAGTTCAGTCCTCCACCTCTGGGTTGTGCACCTCCTTCTGCAGCTTGAAGACTGGGCATGTCAAATTCATGACATCACTGGATGTAGTCTGCTGGTCTCTCCCATCAGCCCCAGTGAACTACTGACAAAGCACACTCAACAGAGCAACATATAAGTAGCTATCACATCCATTATAACTAGAATAACTATGAACCATATGAACAGTAACTCTCCTTCTGGAAAGATTGAATGCTTCTTGTACCTCTTTCTTTCTGCCTCAGGCAAGAAAAGAAGAAATAGACAGTAACAAATAGAAAGGATCTAAATGAACCGGATCCCCCTAAAACTCATACATACCTGTAGATTGATTCTTTATTCCACTAAAGCTCCTCTGCCAATGATACCACCCTGGGCGGGAATGAGGACTGAACTGGAGTCCCTCCGGGAACTACAATTACCAGGTAAGTGTAATTTTGATTTCCTTATCAGTCCTCCAGTTCAGTCCTCCACCTCTGGGATGTAACAGAGCAGTACTCATTGGGGGGGACCCTTCCAGCCAGCTTGCAACACCGCCGAACCTAAACCGGCATCATTTGCCGCTAAGACATCAAGACGGTAGTGCTTACTGAAAGTATGAAGAGACAACCAGGTAGCCACTCTACAAATGTCCCCGGGCGGAACCAAGCTATGTTCCGCCCATGAGGCTGCTTGCGCTCTGGTAGAGTGCACTCGCAAGCCCAAGGGGATCGAATACCCCTGCACCAGATATGCTGATGAAATCGCCTCTCTAATCCACCTAGAAATGGATGCCTTTGCCGCTGCTTCACCCTTGCGGGGCCTCCAAACAACACAAAAAGACGATCCGATTTGCGAAAAGGTTCTGAGACTTTCAAATACCGTCGCAACACACGTTTTAAATCCAGAAGGCGCAAGCTACAATCCGCTGCGTTTGTCTCACCAGAACCCAAAACAGGTAGCGAAACAGTTTGATTTAGGTGAAACAGTGAAACCACTTTTGGCAAAAAGGACGGCACTGGCCGTAACACCACTTTTCTCCAGAAAAAGACAGAAATGGTTCCCTACATGACAACGCTTCTAACTCTGAAATGTGCCTCGCCGAGCAAATGGCTACTAAGAACACGGTCTTTAATGTTAAATCCTTAACTGTCGCTTGGTGTAATGGCTCAAAGGGCTCCTTAACTAACACCCCTAAAACCAAATTGAGATCCCACGGTGGTACGAAAACTCTACGAGCAGGCTGCAGCCGGAGACTGCTTTAAGGAACCGCAACACATCTGCATGCAAACCTAATGGCACACCCTGAACCTTGCCTCTATAGCAAGCCAGCGCTGCCAACTGCACTCTCAGGGAACTGGCTGCCAAGCCGTTATCAAAACCATCCTGTAGGAAGCTTAATATCAATGGTACGGACACTGTAGCCATGCGAACTTGCCGCCGTGAGCACCAATCCTCAAAAAGACGCCATATGCAAACATATGTCAGCGAGGTCAACTTCTTCCTTGCTCGAAGCAATGTCGCGATTACCACGCCAGGGTATCCTTTTTTCTTTAACCTCGCCCTTTCACTGGCCAAACCGTAAGCGAGAACCGATTCACTTGAGGCATTTGAAGCAGACCCTGGCGTAACAGATCCACTGAGACCGGAAGCCGCCAAGGCTCCCTGTCGAGAAGCCGTATGAGATCAGCGTATCATGGTCGTCTTGGCCAGTCCGGAGCCACCAGTAGCACTCTCCCGCGATGAATCTTGATATGCTGAACCATCAGTGCCCACGACGGAAAGACATAGAGAAGACCTGACGACGGCCAAGGTTGCATTAGGGCGTCGAGCCCTTCCGACATCCTCTCCCGACATCTGCTGAAGAAGCGACTCGCTTTTGCTGGCTGAAAGGTCGCCATGAGATCCATGATCGGTAGGCCCCATCTGCGGACTATCAGGGCAAACACGTCTGGATGCAGTTCCCATTCTCTGGCATCCACTTGGACCCTGCTGAGAAAATCCGCTGTCACATTGTCCTTCCCTGCAATGTGCGCCGCCGAGATCACCGGAAGACGGTCTCCACCCAAGAAAACAGCATCTCCGCTTCGTCTTCCATGGCTGCACTTCCTGTGCCACCCTGATGATTGATGTAGGCCACTGTTGCAGAATTATCTGATAGTACTCTCACCGCTTGACCCGTTACCGCAGCTTCAAATGTTTGAAGCGCCAATGACACCACTCTTAACTCTAGCCAATTGATTGACCAAGTTCTCTCTTGAACGGACCATGTGCCTTGCGAGAACAGATCTCCGCAATGCGTGCCCCATCCCGCGAGACTCACATCCGTTAACAGCGGAAGCCATTCAGGCTGCTCCAGGGGCATCCCTACCTTGAACGTCTCAGGGAGCAGCCACCAGCACAAGGACTGCCTGATCTGGAGCAGACAGGGAAGACGTTTGGTTCAACGAGTCGGACTGATGAGACCAACGACGAAGTAGCACTCGCTGCAGGGGCCTCATATGAAACCTGGCCCATGGCACGGCTTCCAATGTCGCCGCCACTGTTCCTAGTACCCAAAGGTAGTCCCACGCAGAAGGCGCCTGTGCGGAGCGGAACTTGCGAACCAGTTGTTGGAGACCTAAAACCTGACGATTCGGGAGAAACACCGCCCCTTTCCGAGTGTCGAACCGAACCCCCAGGTACTCGAGATCCTGGGATGGAACTAAGCAGCTTTTGGCCGAATTGACCACCCAGCCTAAGCCCTGTAAAAACTTCATTACCTTGTCTGACTTGTACACTCTCGGCTTTTGATTTTGCCCGGATCAACCAATCATCGAGATAAGGATGAACCAGAATTCCTTCCTTTCGCAACGCCACCGCCACCACCACCATAATTTTGGTGAAAGTCCGCGGCGCCGTTGTGAGCCCGAATGGAAGTGCTTGAAATTGATAATGTCCCCAAGGAAGGGCGAAGCGTAGAAACTTCTGATGGGCCGCTCTGATTGGAATATGCAGATACACTTCCGTGAGATCTAGGGAGGTTAAATACTCTCCCGTGTGTACCGCCACAATGACGGACCGCAACATTTCCATCCGGAAATGTGGTACCCACAAACATCGATTCACTCCTTTCAGATCCAAATAGGTCATAGAGACCCGTCCTTTTTTGGGACCAAGAAATAAATTGAGTATCGACCCACACCATAATCCGACAATGGCACCGGCGCAATTGCCCCCATTTGCAAAAGCTGGTCCAGCATATTGCATATCGCCAGCGCTTTCTGTTGCCCTTTGCAAGGAGACATCACAAAGGAATCCCGAGCTGGTCTTGCGAATTCCAGCGCGTAATCCTCACGAATTATCTCCAAGACCCACTGGTCAGACATTATCCGGGTCCAGGCAGGAAGAAACCCCCGAAGCCTCCCGCCTATAAGTTGGCTTCCTACCAGGACCCGCCAGCTTTCATTGGGGTTTTTGAGCAGTCGCGGTGGAAGTCGCTGCGAAACCTCTGCTGGCTCCTCGAAACCCACGAAACCCCTGGGCTCGCGAAGCAAATCTCCCTCTCTGGAAAACCACCCAGATGAGAAGTTCGGAATCTTTTAAAGTTTCTAAACTGACCCCGAAAGGCTGGTGAGGACTTCCCCTGCTTAGGCTTATCCTCCGGGAGTCTATCACCTTTTGACTCCCCTAAATCCTTAACACCAAATTGACAAGATCTTCTCCAAACAACAGCCTCCCTTTAAAGGGAAGCTCGCTGAGCCTTGATTTAGACGAGCCATCTGCCACCCAATTCCTTAACCAGAGAGCTCTGCGCGCGGCAACTAAGGAAGCCATAATATTAGCTAGTGCTCTGATCAAGTCGTAATGCACGTCCGCCAAATATGCGGACCCTGATTCCAACCGATCCAACTCTCTAATACACTCCTGATCTAGCTGAGGAAACTGTCGCAAGCACTGAGGCCATCGAAGGCATGCTCTTGTCACCCAATTTCTGCAAATGGAAGCCTGCAGAGTCAAGGCATCCGCCTCAAAGGACTGTTTCAACAAACTATCCACCTTCCTATCCTGCGCATCCTTTAATGCCGCGCTACCTTCCACTGGAATAATGGTCTTCTTGGTGACCGCCAACACTGCCGCATCAATCCACGGGGAATGGAACCTGTGCTTGTCTGCTAAAGGATAGAGTCTGTTCATAGTTCTGACCCCTCTGAACTCCGGTTGATCCCACTCTTCTTGTATCATCCAGTCAACCACACAGTGCACGGGAAACACAACCTGTGCTTGCCTCACCGCTTGAATGATAGGGTCTTCTATACTCTTCTCCTCAGTTGACTGTGCAGTAGCCCAATTCAAGGTCTGGAGGGATTCTGTAATAAGTGTCGTCAGCTCGTCCTTCCGGAACACTCAAATGATTTTTGCCTGATCCTCAGGCTCCGGAATTTCTTCTTCCTCCAATCATCCATCTCTGCTTCAGGATCCGACTCTGCCTCCCCTGTTTCCCGACACTCTGCCTCTGAGGGCTACCGCTCATGAGGCCTTGATCTTTTTTGGGGTCTAGGCGGGCTTCTGCCTCTTTCAGACAGCCCAGGCTGCTGCGACGAACTAGGCAATGACAAGGGTTACGGTAATTTTCCCTGATGCTGCAAACAAAATGCTTGATGCATTATTAGCACGAAGTCTGGACAGAAATGTCCGAGCTGCGGACCAGACCCCAGGCCCGGCAGCGCAGATGTCGGCCAACAGCGGCCTCCTGACCGCCCCCTGCGGCAGAAGCTAATGGGATCGCATTTTCAGGTCCCGCCGTTGCTTCATGGGGTTCCGGAACAGCCTTAACCTCCATCTGCTGCTCCACACTGGTAGAAACTGAAGTGCAAGCCCTGCAGACCCCCGAATCAGCAACCGTACCCCTGCGAGTGCCGCAGACTACACACTGCGGGCGTGATGACATCCTTCAAGCACTCCCACTCCGGTTGGGCAGCAAAGGAAAGATTTCTTATTTTGTTTTGCCCTTTTTTTTTTCTTAAACAGTCATGAAAAGAAAGGAAAACAAATGGGCATAAAGAAACCACCTTCTTATATATTAGGCTTTTTTTTTTTAATCAAAATCTCAGGCTCAATTCATCAAATGACTCCCCAAAGTTAACGTAGTCTTCCAAAGGAAACTCTAAAGCCCTAAAAGCCCCCTGGCAGGATCTACAAACAGGAAAAATTAAAATTTAAAATGCAAAATCACCTCCGGAGCTCAAGCCATGCGGCGAGCACACTCCGAAAATGGCCGCTCCCTGCACCAGGAAGAAAAAGGCGCCAAAAGCGCCACGAAGAACAGCGGCGCGGCTGCAGCCCACTCTCCGTTTGCCAGACCAGTCCACTGCCCCAAATCCACTGTATTTAACTTTAAACGTACTGTTCTTCGACGGGGCTCCAGCCCGCACAGCCCCGTTCAACCCAGATGTGAGCAGAGTCGCCGGGCAAGCCTCCCGTCACTGTGCCGGGAGGCTTGCCCGGCGACTCTGCTCGCCGGGCAAGCCTCCAAACTCCAAAAGTGTCTTCCAAACTTCTCTCAACCGCCACTTCTCTCAACGCGTTTTGTGGCAGTTGAGAGAAGTTTGGGAGACAGCATTGGCGGTTGAGAGAAGTTTGGAAGACAGCATTCATGATATTGGAGTCCTATCTCTGCTGGCACTTGATACAGGGACATCAGTCCCGAAACGTGCACGTCGTGCGTGGAGATTTACTGTGCTTGGAGATTTACTGCTGCTTATCTTCTATTTGGTTTTTGAAGCGAATGACTGTAAGAAGATACAATTCTGCTAAGCTAAGTACCTCTGAACTTTTTAAAGTTTAATTAAAAAGGATACAACTGAAGGGAAGGCACGAAATACAAAGTGTGTGCCTTTTTCGGTAGTATCCGACAAAAAATATAAGTGTCACTTTTCGAGGGTTTTTGGTGATTTTTGTCTGATTATTGAGTAATATGTGAGACATCCGGAAATATGGTTACCCATTGGACAAAGACGACTCCCTTATAGAAAAATAGAACCTCTAAATAGACAACTTGTTCATCTCTGTGCTAAAAGAAACAAATAGGGAGGGTGGCACGGGTGAAAATCACATCAACTGAAGTCTCCAAAACATCAGTCAAATTAAGAGAACTGGATGCTTCTTCTACCCGTGTCACCTCATCCTCCTGCCCCTGGAGTTCAGGACGGGAAGAAATATAATAAAGTTTAGAAACCCCAATCTTTTCTGGTTTAGAAATTAGCAAAAATACCTCTTTATAATATTTATGAAATAATATTAAAGGAGAAAGCAATCAAGATTGAGGAAAATTAAGAAATTAAGATTTTGAGCTCTCTAAACATTCTCTAGTATTTCAATTTGCTTATTCAAAATATAATAATCATAGGAAGTGAGGTACTTGTATCTAATATCTCTAAGAAAAGTGAAATTACAGGTCTAAAAATATAATAAGGCAAAACCAGGACCAACTCAATCTCTCCCAAAACTAATCTGCTGTGATATGAAAATAGCTTACTAGACACAGTGAACTGGGTAGACGTCTTGCACTCGTCAGCCAGGAATGCAATCTCTCCAGCATCCGTGGTCTGGCATTCCCGGATGATCAAGGTGTGCTGCTTGCCAGAGGAGTTGATGGTGATGCGGCTATCAGGCTTCACTTCTTCTCCATTCTTCAGCCAGCGAATGTGCTTACAGTCATCAATGAGCTCCACGCAGAAGATGGCAGTGTCATTTATGGGGACCGCAGTCTTTCTTGGTAGCTTCTTTATAATGTTACCTATAAAGTGAAATAACAAAGCACTTATACCATAGCTCCATTCTAACATACATCCTAAAAGAACAGCTTCTCTTTTTTTCTTTGTTGCACTGCATATTTCCAGACAAAATCAATGGGCCTGATGTTCAGCTGGGATGGCCACCATTTAAAGTTAAGCACTAGCTCTGACACATCACTCTATATGTAAATACACTGGCATTACCCATTTAAGTCGTGTCACTGAATATACATGTAAGTGGGGACCATGTTGGTAACTATCCATTTACTTTAGGCCTGCTATTTGACAGGCCTAAATTAAATGGATAACTTATTCATTTAGCAGCTGAATATTGTCACTAAACTTATCATTGCTATCTCTGCTTTTGCTCCTCCCCAAAGCCAGCCCCTTATTATGGAGGTCATTCCATAACACAAATAAGACTTTGGACATGCACAGGAGATGTTTTACTCGCAAAAATGTCTATGACCGTATTTTGAAACCCTGCACTCCTGCACGTCCACGGCACTAGCACTGGGATCTCAAAACATGCCTCGTAGGGATGGAAAGGGGGCGTAGTCAGCCGTGGAGATGTATAAAGCGTATTCAGGAAAGGACCGTAAATGTTTTCTGTGTTCCCCACAGACATCCTCGTTATTCCTGAAGAAACGTGGAATAAGGCTAGTATTTAGAAATATTTATGCTGTGCTTGTATAGAGGTAGTAACAAGTATGCTTCAAACTGGTGTGATTGCAGTCTGTAAAACACAGCTAGATGCATGTATAATGAACAGAAAGCAGGGCTGATAGAATCATATAAGCTTAGAGGCATTAATAAATACCCCTAAAGACATTTGAAAACCAACAGTAGTGGATATGGTGGCTATACTGACAGTTGCTGTTTATGCTAAATGAGCTAACTTGAAGGACCCTGACAAATCCTGTGTACTGTAAAATCTGATGGTTGATGTTAGAAGTGTGAGTGAGTCTGCCACAGGAGTTTATTTGAGTGAGAGAGGGGGATCATATATGCAGTCCTGGCACTCCATGATTTTATGGTATATCAGCTTTTATCTATAGGTGCTGAGCATCTGTTTCCAAGAATTATGTCTTTTGTGACACAGAGAGAGAGAGAGAGTGAGAGTGTGTGTGTGTGTGTGTGAGGTTTAAGGGTTCTAAGGGTTGCACGGGAGGATATGGTGCTCTGATCTGCTTATCAGACAGGAGGGACAGGTATTGGGAGACATGACTGATGTAGTGCCAACAGTCCCCAAATGTATGCCATACTTAGGGCATACACTTGTGGTTCAGCAATTAATTTAATTTATTTAACTGTTTTCTATATTGCTTAATCCTGACATCAAAGTGGTTTACATGTAACAGGGAACTTTAACTTTACATAGAATGGTGCTTAGCATAACATTAGATTATAACAACAATTTACATTTTAAGATGAAATTAGACTTACCTGCTAATTGTTGTTCCTTTAGGAACTCCAGTCCAGTCCCGGAATCTTTGGGGAAATATACGTCCTCCAGCAGCTTGGAGACTGAATAATGACACTCTTTTGATGTCACTGGTATAAGTAACTAAGGGACCGCCACCTTGCTCCAGTAACCTATTGACAAAGCAGACTCACCGGAGCAATAATTAAGTAGCAAACATCACTAACCAACTGAAACAACTAACAACTATAAAATGAGCCACGGAATGTGCTCTTAACAAACTACTAGTGTCATCCTGATATGGTCTGTCCTCTGTCTTTATTGAAGAATATGACCAACTTAAAATCCCCGATAATTTACCCTCCCTTTATAGACTATAATTAATATAATTAACCCCTGAACGTACCGTGTTAAATACTATACCTATTCGATTCAGGCTGTATTGAACAAGGGAGGGATGCGGGACTGGACTGGAGTTTCTAAAGGAACAACAATTAGCAGGTAAGTCTAATTTCATCTTCCTTATCATCACTCCAGTCCAATCCCAGAATCTTTGGGGATGTAACAGAGCAGTACGAAAACATCTTCAATGGGAGGGACGTGTTAGACCAGCCTGAAGAACTGCCGATCCAAAACATGTATCCCTTTCCACCTGTACATCCAGACGATAATGTTTGATAAATGAATTTAAGGAAGAACATGTAGCAGCTTTACATATATCAACCGCCGGTACCAAACTGCACTCAGCCCAGGACGTCGACTGCGCCCTTGTTGAATGCGCTTTAAGGCCATCTGGTATTGTTTTTCCCTTCAACAAATACGCTGAAGCTATAGCCTCTTTCATCCATCTGGCAATAGAAGCTTTGGAAGCTGCTTGCCCTTTTCTTACTCCTCCAAAAATAATAAACAACCTTTCAGACTTACGGAAATCTTGTGTTCTTCGTAAATACGTTTTTAATGCTCTACGTACATCTAAAAGATGTAACCTTTTAAAATGTTCCTCCTTGTCCTTATCCTCAAATACTGGTAAAGAAACAACCTGATTCATATGAAAAGCCGAAACCACCTTAGGTAAAAAGAATGGTACTGTTCTTAATACTACTTTCTTATCGTAAAAGGAAAGAAATGGTTCTTTACAGGATAAGGCCTGCAACTCTGAAATTCTGCGTGCCGACGATATGGCCACCAGAAAAACCACTTTAAGAGTAAGGTCTTTTAAAGAAGCTCGCGACAACGGCTCGAAGGGCTCCCATACCAACGCTTGTAAAACCAAATGCAGATCCCAAGCTGGCACTGCCGGTCTACATGGCGGCCTCAACAGCGACACTGCTCTCAAAAAATGCTTAATATCAGGATGCGCCCCTAGCACATCTCCATTTATTCTGTCTCTATAAGAGAGCCCAGCCAAATGAACTCTCAATGACGACGTGGCTAAGCCTTTTTCAAAGCCATAAGAACATAAGATATGCCATACTGGGTCAGACCAGGGTCCATCAAGCCCAGTATTCTGTTTCCAACAGTGGCCAATCTAGGTCATATGTACCTAGCAGTTTCCCCAAGGGACACAGGTTCCACAATGCTTGTATTGGTTCAAGCATTGATATCCTGGGTCCCTTCTTAATAATGGTTTATGGACCTTTCCTCCAGGAACTTGTCCAAACCCTTTTTAAACCCAGCTACACTAAAAGCCTTTACTACATCATCCGGCAACAAATTCCAGAGGTTGATTACATGTTAAGTGAAAAAATATTTTCTTTTATTAGTCTTAAATAGTTTACCCTGTAGCTTCATTGCATGTCCCCTAGTCTTTCTATATTCTGATAAGGTAAACAATCAATCTACGTTTACCCGTTCCACTCTGTTCATTTATTTATAGACTTCTATCATATCTCCCCTCAGCCGTCTCTTTTCCAGGTTAAAGAGCCCTAACCTTTTTAGCCTTTCTTCATAGGAGTATCCTTCCATCCCCTTTACCATTTTGGTGGCTCTTCTCTGAACCTTTTCTAAAATCGCTATATCCCTTTTAAGATACGGCGACCGGAATTGCACACAATATTCAAGGTGCGGTCTCACCATGGAAAGATATAGAGGCATTATAATATCTTTTGTTTTATTTTCCATTCCTTTCCTTATCATACCTAGCATTCTATTTGCTCTCTTGGCCGCCGCTGCACACTGGGCCAAGGGTTTTAACATGGTATCCACAATGACGCCTAAATCGTTTTCCTGGGTGGTGGTTCCTAATGTGGAACCTTACATCGTGTAACCATAGTTTGGGTTGTTCTTCCCTAGGTGCATAACCTTGCACTTGTCCACATTAAATTTCATCTGCCATTTTGATGCCCAGTCTTCCAATTTATCAAGATCCTCTTGCAATTTTCCACAATCCTCTTGGGTTTTAACAACTTTAAATAGTTTTGTGTCATCTGCAAATTTGATAACTTCACTCGTTATTCCACTTTCCAGGTCATTTATGAATATGTCAAAAAGCAGCGGACCCAGCACAGATCCTTGGGGTACACCACTATTCACCTTTCTCCATTGGGAAAATTGGCCATTTAGCCCTACCCTCTGCTTTCTATCTTTTAACCAGTTCCTGATCCACAATAGTACACTGCCTCCTATCCCATGACTCTTTAGTTTTGCCAAAAGTCTCTCATGAGGGACTTTGTCAAAGGCTTTCTGAAAGTCCAGATACACAATATCAACCGACTCACCTTTGTCCACCTGATTATTCACTCCTTCAAAAAACATAACAGATTAGTAAGACAAGATCTTCCTTGTCTAAAGCCATGTTGGCTGTCTCCCATTAGGTCATGACTATCTACATGCTGAGTAATTTTATTCTTTATGATGGTTTCTACCATTTTTCCAGGTACTGATGTCAGGCTCACCGATCTGTAGTTTCCCGGATCACCCCTGGAACCCTTTTTAAAAATTGGTGTTACATTGGCGATCCTCCAATCTTCAGGTATTAGAGATGATTTTAATGATAGTTCACAGATTACTAATAGCAGGTCTGCAATCTCGTATTTCAGTTCTTTCAACACCCTTGGATGTATACCATCCGGCCCAGGTGATTTGCTACTCTTCAGTTTATCTAATTGTTGTAATACATCTTCCCGATGTATCGATATTTCCTTCAATTCTTCCGCACCTTTAAATACCACTTCCGTCATGGGTAGCATCCTTACATCTTCCTCAGTAAAGACTGAAGCAAAGAATTCATTAAGTCTCTCCGTTATCGCCTTGTCGCCTCTTAGTGCTCCTTTAACCCCTTTATCATCTAATGGACCAACTGACTCTCTCACAGGTTTTTTGCTACGAATGTACTTGAAAAGGTCTTTACTTCGCGTTTTTGCTTCCGCAGCAAGCTTCTTCTCAAATTCTCCCTTTGCCTGCCTTATCAATGCCTTGCATTTGACTTGCCAGTGCTTGTGCTGTTTCCAGGTTTCGTCGTTTGGCTCTTTTTTCCATTTCCTGAAAGATGCTTTTTTGGCAACAACAGCCTCTATGACCTCACCTTTAAACCATGCTGGCAGTTTTTTGGACTTCCTTCCACTTTTCTTAAAGCGTGGAATACAGCTGGTCTGGGCTTCCAAGATAGTATTTTTCAACAACAGCCAAGCCTGATGTACGTCTTTAACCTTTGCAACTGCTCCTTTTAGTTTTTTCTTAACTGTTTTCCTCATTTTATCATAGTCTCCTTTTCGAAAGTTAAAAGGTAGTACTGTGGATTTCCTTACTATCCCTCCTCCACTAATTAAATCAAAGGCGATCATGCTATGATCACTATTGCCAAGTGGCCCCAACAACCTTATCTCTTGCACTAGATCTGGTGTTCCACTAAGGATTAGGTCTAATATGGCTTCCCCTCTGGTTGGTTCATGAACCAGCTGCTCCAAGAAGCAGTCATTTATTTCATCTAGGAACTTTATTTCCCTAGCATGTCCTAACGTGACACTGACCCAGTCGATACCGGGGTAGTTGAAATCACCCATTATTATTACTGTGCTGTAACGTTTGTTAGCTTCCTTGATTTCTTTGAGCATTTCATCATCCATTTGGTCATTCTGGCCAGGCGCTAGATAGTACACCCCCACTGCCATTGCCTTCCCCCTTTTACATGGAATTTCAATCCATATAGATTCTACACCAGATTTTGTTTCCTGCAAAACTTTAATCCTTTCTGACTCAATGCCCTCTGTAACATAGAGAGCAACCCCTCCACCAATTTGATCAGCTCTATCATTACGATATAGTTTGTACCCAGGTATCACAGTGTCCCACTGGTTGTCCTCCTTCCACCATGTCTCTGATATTCCAATCATATCTAACCTTTCATTTAGTGCTATATATTCTAACTCTCCCATCTTATTTTTTAGACTTCTAGCATTTGCATACAAGCATTTTAGAGAATGTATTTTATTCATATTAATTTGGCTATTGTTAGACATGGGTAATTTGGGATCTTTAAGCTCTGTCTGCTCCATACTTGAGGAGCCATCTTGTAAAAACGACAAAATTTGAGAAATAGAGGCCTTTAGTGCATTAAGACATTTCTCGTCACACCATGCTTCAAACACTCTCCAAATTCTAATATATGATAAAGAGGTAGATCTCTTTCTTGCCTTTAACAATGTGGAAATGACCGCAGACGAGTATCCCCTGGCCCTTAGCCTTGCCCTTTCAAGAGCCAAGCCGTAAGCGAGAATCAATCCATCTGTGGCATGCGTATCGGACCCTGCAGTAACAGGTCCTCTCGAAATGGTAGTAGCCACAGTCAGTCTACTAGTAACCTTATTAGGTCCGCATACCACAGCCGCCTTGGCCAATCCGGAGCTATCAAAATCACGTACCCCTTGTGTAGTTCTACTCTCTTCAAAACACGAGCAATCAATACCCAAGGGGGAAAGACGTACAGAAGTTGCTCCTCTGGCCAACTTTGCATGAGAGCGTCTAGACCTTCCGACATCCTTTCTCTCCTTTGACTGAAAAATCGGTTGACTTTTGCCGACTTGAAAGTCACCATTAGATCCATTATTGGCACTCACCAACGAGACACTATCATGTTGAATACCTGTGGATGCAAAACCCACTCTCCGGGATCCACCTTGACTCGACTCAAAAAATCAGCCTCTACATTGTCCACCCCTGCTACATGGGATGCTGACAGTGCACCTAAATTTATTTCGGCCCAAATGAACAGCTGCTCGGCTTCGGCTTCCAGAGAAACACTGCTTGTGCCCCCTTTGGCGATTGATGTAAGTCACTGCAGTCGCGTTGTCGGATAGTACCCGAATGGCCTTTCCCTGAAGGTAAGGTTGAAACGCTTGGAGCACTAAAGCTACCGCTCTCAACTCCAATCTGTTGATTGACCAAACCCGCTCTTGTTTGGTCCATTGGTCTTACACAAACTGTCCTCTGAAGTGAGCTCCCCAGCCCATGAGACTTGCATCTGTCGTAAGAGGAATCCAAGCTGGTGTTTCCAATTGCATTCCTACTTCCAGAATTCTTGGTCGTAACCACCACTGAAGAGCCTGACGTGTCTCTGACGGGCAGGGTAATTTCTGGGAGAGAGGCTCCTTCTGGTGAGATCACCTCCTCAGTAGCGCCCTTTGCCCAAGGAACAAGCTCCAGTGTTGCCGCCATGGTACCTAACAACTGAAGATAATGCCAAGCCATGGGATTCTTTCTCTCTAGAAAACTGTGAACCAACTTTCTCAACTCCAGTGCCCGCTGTTGAGTAAGAAACACCCTCCCTCTCTTTCTATCGAAGAGAGCTCCTAGGTGCTCTAGAGTTTGCGATGGTGTCAACCTGCTCTTCTGACATTGACTACCCAATCCAGACTTTGTAACAATTGTACTACTCTGGAAGTTGCCAATTCGCTTTCTCTTTTGGACTTTGCTCGAATTAACCAATTATCCAGGTATGGGTGAACTAACACTCCTTGTTTCCGCAATACCGCCGCAACTACCACCATAACCATGGTGAATGTTCATGGAGCTGTCGCCAAACCGAATGGCAAAGCCTGGAACTGGAAATGCCCCATGGGCAGTGCAAAACTTAGAAACTTCTGATGCTCTAATTGAATCGGAATATGTAGATATGCCTCTGACAAGTCCAGAGACGTAAGAAATTCCCCTCTTCGTACTGCCATTATAACCGACTTCAGTGTCTCCATATGAAAATGAGTCACCCGAAGACAACGATTTACTTTTTGTAGATCCAAAATTGGTCAAAAAGTTCCTTCCTTTTTTGGAACCACAAAATAGATGGAGTATCGACCGTAGCCATATTGGTCTGGTGGAACCGGAACTACCGCGTTCAAGTTCAGAAGTCTCTGCAAGGTCTCTTGCACAGCTTTGTATTTGACACGCCCCTTGCAAGGAGACTGAATGAAAGAATTGACTACTGGATGCTGTAATTCCAGAGCATACTCTTCTCGAATGATCTCCAACACCCAGCGATCTGACGTAATCTGGACCCAGGCCAGATAAAAATCCCGTAGCCGACCTCCCACCAGTACTAAACCTGCCTGGGTCCACCTGGCTTCATTGTGACTTTCTAAGTTTCGAGGAAGAGGAGGAAGTAAAACCTCTGCTTGCTCCTCTAAATCCCCAAAAACCCTGACTCCTGAAAAAGGGACATCCTCTTTGAAATTGTCCGAACCGAGGGGAACGAAAACGACGAAAATCCCTTTGTCGACCCCTGATCACCGGAACTGAAGTCCAAGCTTCTGCCAGTCTTCTGGCAGCCTACTGCCCTTGGATTCACCTAAATCCTTTACCAGTTTGTCTAAATCCTCACCAAACAGAAGTTTACCCCTAAAAGGAAGCTTACCAAGTCTTGCCTTAGAAGATCCATCGGCAGCCCAATTACATAGCCAAAGATATCTTCTAGCAGCAATAACAGAAGCCATACTCTTAGACAGCCCTCTGATAAGGTCATAATGAATATCAGCTAAGTAAGCTGCCCCGGTCTCTAACCGAGAGGCTTCTGCTGCAGAATCATCCATGTGCTCTCCCTGAATTCGCTGAGACCAGCGAAGACAGGCTCTGGCTACCCAAGCACCACAAATCGAAGCTTGAATAGATAATGCATTAATAAATGTAACTAAAATTAACTCTTAAAGCTAAAATTTAAAATTAATTCAATCTACTTAATTAACCCTCTAGTGAGCCCAGAATCTTAGGGCTCATACAACCTCCAGCTGCTTGGAGACTGAATTAACTGGAGCAAGGAGGCGGTCCCTCAGGTACTTATACCAGTGACATCAGAAGAGTGTCATTATTCAGTCTCCAAGCTGCTGGAGGACGTATATTTCCCCAAAGATTCCGGGACTGGACTGGAGTGATGATAAGGAACTTATATACAGCTGAGTGAAATTGCATGCATCCCTTGGAGAACTGTTATGTTAGTGTTGTTTTTTGTGCACATGATGAGGGTCCATCCTGAGTATTTTTAAGAGTGTATGTAGAGCTGGCCAATGCAGGCCTCACTGAAAGCCTTTTTATGATGCCAAGTACCATTTGATACAAGGTATGTTCTGTCATACATGTTCATATTTACCTTTTCTTATACTATCTTAAGAGTGTTCTGGGATTACCTAGCACTGTTCTGGGTATGTAGGGGACTAGGATATGGTCTAGTTTGCATCAGCATGCATTTATCATCAGTTTCTATGTCATGTATGCATCAGCAAACTACTGTCAGTGAGCACAGCAGCTTAGGAGATGCACGTTTTTACAGCAGAGGCGTGGCCAGCTCTGCGATGGGCACAATCAAAGAGGGCTAACTTTACATAATATGGTAAGCACGGGCACATCAAAAACCTGATCACCGTTTTCCCGTATCTCCCACTATTGATGGAGACATGTTTCTCTGCTTTACTCTATGGACCATGCCTATATCCGTGTACGGACCTTGTGCTGGATATATGCACGGGCCTGCTGCAGCATATTGTTTGTGCTGCGCCAGACACATCTATGATCTCGATGCCAGAAATGTGGGGAAGTCTAAACCTGTGTTTCCAGAATCAGGTGGAAATCATGTCCGTGCCTGATTTAAACGTCTCCGCTGCAGCAAGACATCCTATACGGAATTGACTTCCACATGGACAATGTCTGGCCATTTAACTTTTTAAACAACTGGTGTTTATCCATATAATAACTGGAAATATCTGAATAGGTGAGTTATACATAACTCACTTTGAATACTGGGCCCAATGTGAATTAAAAAGGGTCAAAACGTTCAGTGCTGATCAAGACTATTGTTGAAGTTCCCTGTTTAATGTAAAACTCAATGTTACTTGTATGCATTGTAGTATGTTCTTGTTCATTGTACACCGCACTGATTGTAATAGCGCGGTATAAAAGAATTGTTAAATAAATAAAAATAAAAAAAATAAAAGACCAGGGTAAGGGTATTGGGTGACCTAGCAAGCCCCACCCCCCAATATTTTAATAATTAAACTCAACAATCATGATCATCCCAACAACACCCCTCCCACAACAATCCTGTAAAAAAGGCATAATTATACAACATACTTTTAAATATTAAATTCTGCTTTGTAGGTATGTGTGGGCTCACTCTCCTACAGGTGAAAGAAAGCACTATTGGTTCTTTGAGTTTGTGTGGCTGTTTCATGATCTATTGTTTTGATTTGATTGCTGCTCCTCAGAAACTGCTGCTCTAGGTGACTGCCTAGTCTTGCATAATGGTCGCACCAGCCCTGGTGCTGATTTATCTCTTTCTTCAGTCTAGTAAACAGTTGTCTTATTTAATACACGCAAAACTCAGAAGGCAACATTCAAAACCATTTACAGAAGTACACATACATAACGATTTCTATGCATACATTTTCTGAAAATGGCACTTCTTTGTTACCATTAAAAGTACATGCATGGTGGAATAACTTTTGGCTACATTTAGTGGAGATATTCCCAAAAAAGCCTTTTGATTGAGATTGGAAAGCAATGCATACAGATTGTATTTTCAAGTCTACGTGTATAATTTTCCATAAAACCTCTACTTGTGCAAAAAGCACTGAAATATCCACAGGCACAACGCTTCAAAGTGAAAGGATTCCTTGTTGAAATTTGGTACAAAGACTACAAAAAAGGCTGACATGCTAAAATTGTCCCTACAATTCACCTTCACAGTCATCATCGTATAATCATCATAAATACAGCAAAATCAGAAAATGGAAGTTCTATCTTTTAAAGCAGAAGTTTGAGAGAGAAGGTTTGCAGCATTTTTAGCTGTGAATTTTCTGTAACTTTTAACTTCTTTAGGGTTTCTAAATATCACTTGTGGGATTTTCACATTTAGGCAAACAAAAATAGGAATTCTTATTTGATTAGTGTGTTGATTTCTTTTTAATTAGGTTGTGATGTGAGATATGCTTAAAGGGCATAATTTTATTCAGCTTTTTCCATGAGTAAACCCTGTTTAGAAGCTCAGATAGCAAGACTTCAATTTCCATACTTTGGACACATCATGCAAAGAGAGAAATCATTAGAGAAAGACATAATGCTTGGCAAGGTAGAAGGTCAACGTAAAAGAGGAAGGCAGGCAATGAGAAGGATCGATACAATAACAGCAGTTCTGGGTGCCACTCTATCAACAATGAGCCGCCTGATTGAAGACCAAACATGGTTTAGGTCAACTATCCAGAGGGTTGCCATGAGTAGACACTGTCTCGACAGCACTTAACAACAAACAACCCTGATTTACCCATGGGAATGGGCTTTTATAAAATTATTCCATGGTTTGCACGCATAATGTGCACCAACAAGAAGGTGTATACTTTTATGCAACCTGTATATAGGCATATTTGGGAGTGTAGTTTGGGGGAAGCACGGGTGGAGTCACGAATCCATGTGTGCTCTTAGCAGATGTATATTTACACCTACTCCTGAGCAGGTGCACTTTAGCCACGATTTCTGCAGGTTTTGAGAAACCTAGGTGTCTACATGTCTTTATAAAATAGCCCTGAAATACAGTTTACAGTTTACATTTATTTGTTATAACCACCTTTTACGAATACACAAAGCAGTTTCCAATCAAAGATCAGATCATGAAAGGAACTCAAAATATTAATAGGAAAGAAAGGGAAAAGTAAGAAAGAGAAAGAGAAATAACACAATATTCAATCTCCAAGAAGCAGTCTGCACTATAACCAACAGAAACACATACATTCCTAGCGGAGAGGAGGTCAGTCAGTCCCATGCTAGTCTGGACTTTTGAATGCCTGTTTAAACAGGTATGTTTTCAAATTAGTCTTTAATCCTTTATAGGAATCCTGGAGAGGGAGATGAGGAAGAAGGTTATTCCAAAACATGGAAGCTCAACAAAGAATGCAAAGTTCCTGGTAGATTTATAGTGTGCTCTAGTAGGTGACGGTAAACATAGCTGTTTTCCATGCAGAGAATGTAAGAAGTGGGTGGGACAATATGGAATAATTAGAGAAGGGAGATAATCCGGGGTTTTCTAATGAAGAGCCTTATGAGTCAAAGTCAGAATTTTATATTGAATTTGAGCTGCAACCGGGAGCCAATGGTGCTGAATTAAAAGGGGAGTCACATGATCATACTTTTTAGCGTGAGAAAGAATGCAAACAGCAGTTTTCTGGATGGATTGAAGCCTTTTTAATTCAAAACTGGGTAATACAGAGTTGCAATAGTCAATACAACAAGTGATCAAATTAAGAATAATGGTAATCTGGGCCAGAGGATCAAGAAAGTGGAGTTACTCACCTGTAACACGTGTTCTCCAGGGACAGCAGGAATCAGTCCTCACATATGGGTGACATCAGTGCCGACGGAGCCTGCGCAGTAACCTCTCCCAAAGGCTTTCAAAGAAAGCCTTCGGGAGATGCACCACGCATGTGACATAGCTCAAAATGGCAAAAAAGAAAAGCAGCTCCATGGGGAGAAGGGAGGGCTTTGAGGACAGATTCCTGCTTTCTCCGGAGAACACCTGTTACAGATGAGTAACTACGCTTTCTCCAGGAACAAGCAGGAAGTCAGCCCTCACATATGAGACTTCCCAGCTACAGGCTTCCAAAAAAACCTGTAAAAGCCACAGCTGACTAGAAAAAGCTGAACCGTGAGAAGCAGCAATGGAGTTAAGGAAAGTGTAGTTACTCACCTGTAATAGGTAATCTCCAGGAACACCAGGAATCGGTCTTCACAAATGGGGTAACGTCAGCACTGACGAAGCTCAAGCAGGAACGCTCCCCAGTGTCCAATAGGAAAGCCTTTGGGAGCACTCCACTGCACCTGCGTGCCTGCCTTCCCATCTCCTCTCTTCAGTTGAGTTTGGCTGAGAGAAAGAGAAAAAAATAAACAAACCCTACAACTCCTAGGGGAGGAGGGCAGGTTGTGAAGACTGATCCCTGCTGTTCCCAGAGATCATCTGTTAGAGGTGAGTAACTACGCTATCTCCAGGAACAAGCAGGAATGCAGTCTTCACATATGGAACTCACTAGCTCCCAGGTACCAGACAGATATGGGGGGGAAAGAGCAGTGTGATCCCTGAGGCTAAAAACTTGTAGCTAAAGAGTCTGGAAGAATTGTAGGCCATTGGACATGATTCCAGGAGGCGATACTCCTCCAATGATAGTCTGGTCTCATGTAGAAGTCTGGGATGGAGGGTAGGAGTTGAGTTTAAGTCACAAAGAGTTGCTGGAGTATAGCTTAGCCAAAGACAGCGTCCTGATGGGAGTCTCTGTCCAAACAATGCTGTGCAGCAAAAGCATGAATGGAAGACCAGGTAGCTGCCCAACAGATCTTTCAATGAATACTGAATGGAAATTGGCTACAGAGGCTGCCATTGCCCGCACATTATGAGCAGTGACAAGACTCTCCAAAGAGAGTCCTGCTTGTGCATAGGCAAAAGAAATACAATCTGCTATCCACCTGGATAGAGTATGTTTCGTCACTGGTAGACCTAGGTGACTGGGATCAAAGAAAATGAATAATTGAGAGGGTCTTCTGTGATCTTTAGTTCTATCAAAGTAGTAAGCCAGGGCTCGCTTGCAGACCAAGGTGTGTAGTGCTGCTTCAGCCTGAGATTTACCACATGTTGTGTTATCCGTTGTTCTTTATCACTCTTTTCTTTCTATCCTCTCACTTACTTTCCTATCCATTTACTGGCGTTCCTTTCTACCTTTCTTTTAAGCAGTCCTAATTTTTATTGCACACCGCCTTAACACTCCGGTAATGGGCGGTATATCAAGTGTGCCAAATAAAGATAAAAGATAAAGATGCATGTGGTCTAGGGAAGAAAATCGGGAGGATTACAGACTGGTTCAGATGAAAGGAGGAGACTACCTTCAGAAGGAAATGCGAGACTACCTTCAGAAGGAAATGTGAATGGGTATACAGAACCACCTTATCATGGTGGAACTAGGTATAGGGCGGTTCTGTCACCAGTACCAGCAGTTCACTGATGCGGCGAGCTGATGTGAGGGCAATGAGGAAGATTACCTTCCAAGATAGAAACTTCAATGAAGTGGTGGCTAAAGGCTTGAAAGAAGCCTTTAGAAGTTGAGTCAGAACCACACTGAGATTCCAGACCACTGGAGGGTGGCTTGGACAGCAGAAGATCCTGCTAATAAGGGTTGTGAGGAGATAGGCTGTCCATCCAGTGGTTTGCGAGTCGCCGCAATGGCACTAAGGTGAACTTTCACGGAGTTAGTTTTAAGACCTGTTAAGGATAAGTAAAGGAGATATTGTAGAAGGGACTCCACCGTACAAGAAAAGAGGTCCATGTCTTTTGGGGAGCACCAGAAGGCAAACCTATGCCACTTGATCACCTGGTGGAATCTTTGCGTGATGCAAGGAGGCCATCTTTGACTGCTTGTGGCAAGTCGAGGTCAGCGAGCACTATCCCTTCAGCAGCCATTTTGTGAGGTGTAGGGAGTGAAGATTGGGATGGAGGAGCGTCCTGTGGTCCTGAGAGAGGAGTTCAGGTGCAAATCCCAGGCTAAGAAAAGGAGATGGGAAGGCAGGTACACAGGCACAGTGGAATCCTTCCAAGGGCTTTCCTATTGGATGCTGGGGAGCGTTTCCACACGGGCTCCATTGGTGTCGATGTTAACCCATATGGGAAGACTGCATTCTTGTCTGTTCCTGGAGATTAACAGATCCATGAGTGGCCCTGAATACCAAGCAAGGAACCAATTCTCCGGTAGCCTGAACACACCGAAGGGCAGGAGTTGCTTTACACCCCAAACAAATGACGGAGTACTGCCTGGCCAAAGGCACTGTCCTGACAGGACTCCCTCTCCAGGTGATATTCAGCTGCAAAGGTATGGACTGGGAACTAGGGGGCAGCCCTGCACATCTCCGACAAGGGAACAGAGCATAGGTTTGTCACAGATGCTGTCATGGCTCACACTGTGTGCAGTGACACAGTGCTCCAGAAAGTGGCCGGCCTGCTAAGTGAATGCGATGCAGTCCAACACCCAAATGGACAGGGCATGTTTAGAGACTGCTGTCCCCAGACAATTTGATGCCTCACAAACCTATTTTGGTCAATTCTATCCGAGTAATTATTGTCTAAAAAGATGAAATACTCTGGATCAAATATATGAACCGGTAGTAAGATTATATCAAAAAGTTGACAGATCAACTTAACCAAAATGTTTTATAATGACTGACAAGGTCTCAGACTCCAGGCTCCCAGAACAGCCTTAAGCTAATCATATGGAGCCCATTTTTGCATCAACAACCTGTTGTGTCCAGTCATAAGATGTAATAAATCTTATTGAAATTGAAATTGAAATAGAATTCTTCAAAATTGAAATTGAAATAGAATTCTTCAAAGATTTATTACATCTTATGACTGGACACAACAGGTCGTTGATGCAAAACTGGGCTCCATATGATTAGCTTATGGCAGTTCTGGGAGCCTGGAGTCTGAGACCTTGTCAGTCATTATAAAACATTTTGGTTAAGTTGATTTGTCAACTTTTTGATATAATCTTACTATCCGTTCATATATTTGATCCAGAGTATTTCATCTTCCCAGACAATTTGAGTCATTGGAGATGAAGTGCTGTGAGGAGCGACAGTGGGCCTGGGCCCGCTTACAGTCCAGAGTGTGGAGAGTGATCTCCGCTCTATTAGCTTGGTGCTGTGGGAAGAATGTGGGGAGCAACACCTCTTGGTTGAAGTGGAATGGAGACGCCACCTTAGGCAGAAACTTGAGGTGTGTGTGGAGCATGACCTTGTTCTTGTGGAACCCCGTATAAGGTGGATGTGCCACCAGAGCTTGGAACTCACTAACACTGGGAGTGGAGGTGAGCGCCACGAGGAAGACCACCTTCCAGCAGAGATACTTGAGGTGGCAAGAGCTGACAGGCTCAAAAGGTGATGCTATGAGTTTTGAGAGAACCATGCTGAGATCCCACTCTGCCACCGGGAGGCAGACGGGTGGCTTTGAGAGCAGTAGGCTCCTCAGGAAGCGAGTCATGAGGGGCTGAGCGGAGAGGGACTTGCCTTCGATGAGATGGTGGTGTGCCAAGAATGAGCTGAAGTACACTCTGACAGAATTGGACTTCAGCCCAGCCTGGGATAGATGGAGCAGGTACTGCAGCACCAGCTGGACTGAATAGGATAAGGGGTTGATCTGCTTCTCCACGCACCACATCGAGAATTTCCGCCACTTGAAGGTGTAGGCCTGGTGGGTGGAGGTTTTGCGGGAGGCCAGAAGGACCTCCTCCACCTCTCTTGAGAGACTGAAGTGCCCCAAGCCTACCCTTTAAACAACCAGATCATCAGAGTTAGGGACCCCAGACTGGGGCGCAGGAGAGAGCTGTCCTCCTGCAAGAGCAGGCCTGGGGCACACTCCAGAGGAATCGGGGGGGGGGGGCCACGGACAGGCAGAGGAGCAGGAGGAACCATGGCTGCCTGGCCTACCGAGGAGCCACTAGTATCAAGGTGGCTCTGTTGAGATGGACCTTGAACAGGGTCTTGGCGATCAGTGGCGTGGGTGGGAAGGCGTACAGGAGGCCCTCTATCCATGGAATGAGGAACGCATCTGCCGTCACCCGTGAGGGATGCCTGGAGCAGAAGCAGAGCAGCTAAGCATTGGTTGGGCTGGCGAAGAGGTCCATCTGTGGGAGCCCTCAGAGACGGAAGAGCTGGCTGGCCACCCAGGGGTCCAGTTGCCACTTGTGTGGTTGGAGGACCTGGCTGAGCCAGTCCACCAGGTCTTTGTCCTGGCTTGGGAGACAGACTGCCCGCAGGTGCATCCCGTTGTCACTGGTGAAAGTGCAGAGGTTCGCTGCCTCCTGGCACAGGAGGGACAATCCCATACCTCTCTGTTTGTTGATGTTGAACATTGTCAACTGGATGTCGGTCTGGATTAGTACCGCTTGATTCTGTAGGTGGTGGTGAAAGGCCCGGAGGGCTAGCACTATAGCTCGGAGCTCCAGAAGGCTGATCTGCAGGAGGATCTCTGCCTGAAACCAACTTCCCTGAGTGCAGAGGTTGTCATAATGTGCTCCCCGGCCCAATTTATTTATTTATTTATTTATTTAACAGTTCTTCTATACCGCTCTATTTTAGATCAGAGCGGTTTACATTTAACATCAACTACACAACACAGGCACTTTGAGTTGTATTTACAATAAACAGGGAGATCAACTTGGAAATAACTGGGGGGAAACTATGTATATTGTGTAATTATTAACATTGTATTACACTGGTACCTGATTTCAGGCAGAACATATCTACATCTTATTTACACTGGGAGTCTGAATTCTAGTTCAGAGGGTACTTCTTAGAGATCGGTTGGTTATCCTTTTTCATGCTGAGTCTGCTTGTTTAGTTGGGGTGAGTGATTGTCTGAGGGGCAATAAGTATGCTTACTAAGGCTGGATTCAGGGTAGTATGTGGTGAACAGGTGCTGCTTTAATGCCTTCCTGAATTGGGTTAGGTGAGTGATGTTTCGAATAGAGGTGGGGAGAGCATTCCATGCTCTGGGAGCATAGATTGTAAAGGCCCTATTTGTTGTTGCCTTTGTGCATGTCGTCATTACTTTTGGGACCTCTAGGGTGTTTTGCATCATGGGTCTTCTGCTTCTGTTCGGTGGTACCTTATGTATCATCTTGCTGATAGTTGTGGGGGTCAAAGTGTTTAAGGCTTTAAAGGTTAAGGTTAGAACTTTATGCAGGGTTCTTGCTTGAACCGGTAACCAATGGAGGTTCATCAGTACTGGCGTTATGTGATCTCTCCGTGAGGCCCCTGTTAGTACTCTTGCAGCAGTGTTCATTGCAAGCTGGAGAGGGGCTTGCGTTGCTTGAGGTAGACCGTGAAGAATTACGTTGGCATAGTCGAAATGTGGTAATATTAATGCCTGGTAGATCGATCGGTAGTCGCTGAAGTCAAGTAGCGGTCGGAGATGTTTTAAGGTCCTTATTTTCATATATACTGTTTTTACTGTGTTTTTTATGTGGGTTTTCAGATCCAGTTGTTGATCCAGTGTAACGCCAAGGTAGCGGATGGTGGGTTTGGTTTTTAGTTCTGTGTTGCCGATTTTTAAAGAGAGTGGAGGGGTGAAGTCCTGGTTCCTTGAGATGAAAAGGACATCTGTTTTGTTGTAGTTGATTCTCATGTTTTGTGTGCTGAACCATTCTGCTACTGCCTCAAAACATCTTGTTAGAGGGGAGAGGTCTGGTTGGTTGGTCCTGAATGGGATGTATAGAAGGATGTCGTCAGCGTAGGCTAGACAGTTGACCTTGAATGCACGTGCTAGGGCACATATGGGCTGCATGTAGATGTTAAACATCAATGCAGATAGTGACGAGCCCTGTGGTACACCCTGGTTTTGTAAAAATGGTTCCGAGGTTGCAGAGCCTGATCTTACATGTTGCCATCTATTAGTCAAGTATGACTTGCACCACTTTAGGGCTGTTCCCTGAATTCCTTTCTCGCTGAGGCGTTGTATGAGGATCTCGTGGCTAACCGAGTCGAAGGCCGCTGCTATGTCGAGGAATATGAGGGCGAATCCTTGATGAATTTTGTCGGTTCCAGAGACTAGGTGATCAAATAGGTTGGTGAGGAGGGTTTCCACCCCATGCGCCTCTCTGAACCCATGTTGGGCAGGATCGAGTGGGGCTTCATTATCAATATGCTGTTGGATTTGACGCTGTACTAACTTTTCAATTATTTTGGCAAGCATGGGGATACTTGAAATTGGTCTGTATGATTCCACTTTCGTTGGGTCCAACTTGTTATTTTTTAGCAGTGGTCTGATTGATGTTTGTTTCAGACTTTGTGGAAACGATCCGGTTGTAAGGGATTGGTTTATTATTTCGCTCAGATATTGGCTTAAGTCACATCGTAACTCCTTGATCCATAAAGCAGGGCATGGGTCATTGGGTGCGGTAGTGGGGTTGATAGCGGCGATAATGTCTTCAATCTCTCTGCGTGATATTTTTTCAAATTTGGATAGCGGTGATGGTTGGGGCAAGTTATGTTGAGAGCTGTTTTCAGCGGAGCTCGGAGTTGCACCAGCCTGGGTCACTTCAGGTTGTAGGTAGTTGGTTGCAGGTGCAGTAGTCTGGATCATTTTTGACTGTAAGTAGTTGGAGTATGCCTGAGGGTGTGGCATCTGTGACTGGTCTGCGGGAGGTTCTCTTATTTATTTATTTATTTATTTTATTTAACATTTTTATATACCGCACTATTCATCATCAGCGCGGTTTACATAGAACTACAAAACATCAGATAAGATAAGATACATATATCTGTTTTTACATGTAACAGGAAGAAAAACTTGGAAAACAGGGGTAATTATGAGAGATTTCACTATATTGAAGAGGTCGTGGGGCTTGTTTAGTGACCGCTTCAAGATGTCAGAATGATATTGTTTTCGCTTTTTTGATAATTCGTCACGGTGTGCTCTTAGGTGAGCCATGTAAGTATCTTGTGCTTCAGTAGAGTGAGACCGACGCCATCTTCTCTCAAGCCTGCGCAGGCACTTGAGTGAATCTCGGAGGTCTTTGGTATACCATGGTGCGTGCATTCGTTTCTTTGTTGTTTTTTTATGTGTGGCTGGTATGCATGCGATGGTCTTGAGGCTCTCGTCCCAGGTGGACACCATTTTGTCTAGGTCATGTGGTATGTTGTTGAGGAGTGGGAGGATCTTCTCTCGAAGCTCTTCTTTATCAAAGGGGCGGAAGCGCTTCAAAGAGGTTTCGTGGACAGAGTTGGCTTTGTTGGAGTTTTTATTGTGTGTTTTAATAGGTATCTGGAATTGGAGCAGACTATGGTCAGACCATGGTACAGGAGTTACGGTTGGTGGCATTGGTTGGGTGGTATCTTTATCTGTCTGTGGGGCAAAGATCAAGTCAAGTTTGTTTCCCTTGACGTGGGTGGGATTATTGACTAGTTGATCGTAGCCTAGCTCTTGTAACGCTTCTAGGAAAGCAGAGGCTTGAGAGTCCTGTAGCGTAGGCAGGTTGAAATCACCTAGGATCCAGTTCTGGGATCGAGGTCTGTTTGAGTTGCAGGCGAGGCCTATTATCGTTGCAAGGTCTTCTGAAGATGGTGTTGGTGCTCGGTACAGTAGGTTGATCGTGCAGGTGTCATTTGTTATGGTGAGGGAGTCCAGGTGGACTGTGCTGGTTGCGTTGCACATCTGGAAGCCTAGGCAAGTTTTGGCCAGGATGAGTGTTCCTCCTCCTCTCTGATTGGTTCGATGGCATGTGTAGACTGAGAAACCTGTGGGTAACAACTGGTTGATGATGGCATTGTCGCATTCTGATAGCCAGGTTTCTGTGACCATGATGATATCAAGATCATGGGTCGAGACCAGATTGGTAATTATTGGCCATTTTGTACGTATTGACCTTGCGTTGATGAGTGCACATTTCAGGGCATGATGGTGTTGCTGACGGTCCAAATGTGACTTCTTGAGATGTTGAAGTGAGATGTGTAATAGATGTGAGTAATAGATGTGAGTAATAGATGTGATAGATGTGATAGATGTAATAGATGTGTGTAATAGATGTGAGTAATTTGGAGGCATCCGTGCTGAGAATCCTTGGGGGGGGGTGGGGGGCCTGGAAGGACATCCCAGCCTGTAGGTGCTGGAGCTGTTGCCACCAGTCAAGGGAGTTGACCAGAAGATGGGTTATGACCACTCTGTCATGCAGGCGCTCTGTCGCTTGAGACCACTGGGAGCGTCAGGCCCCCTGAGCTGACCACATATGTAGACAGGTGTCTGGAGTGACATGTACCGTGGGCGCCATGTGACCCAGCAGGTAAAACAGTAGGTGGGCAGAGGCTGAGAGCATCATGGACATTCCCTGCAAGTGCCTTGAGATACTGGGCCCTGTTTGAGGGAGGAAGGCCCTGGCAAGGATGGTGTCCAGCAGTGCCCCTATGAACTCCAGGCATTGTGCCGGAAGGAGATGGGACTTTGAGTAGTTTATGACAAATCCCAAGTGCTCCAGAATAAGGATGGTGCGGCCCGTCGGCAGTGCTGCCCTTGATGAGCCAGTTGTCCAGGTGGGGGAAGACAAGCAACTCCTGGAGATGCAAGAAAGTGGCAACCACCACTAGGCACTTTGTGAATACCCTCAGAGTGGAGGCCAGACCAAAGGGCAGAACCCTTTACTGGTAGTGGCAGCCTCCTACCATGAAGTGGAGGCACTGCCTGTGAAGGGGATGGATGAGGATGTGTGTATACGCATCCTTCATATCCAAGGAGCATAGCCAATCTCCCTGCTGGAGGTATGGCAGCAATGTTCCAAGGGAAAACATTTTGAACTTCTCCCTCCCCAGGAACCAATTGAGGTCCCACAGGTCTAGACTGTGCCAAAACCCTCTGGTCCTTTTGGGAACCAGAAGTAGCAGAAGTAGAACCCCTTTCCCCTGAGATGGAGGGGGGATGCGTTCCACCACCCTGTCTGCCAGAAGACCTGTGAGTTCTTGCTGAAGTAGGCCCCAGTGTAGGAGAGTCATAGGGAGCTCTCCTGTAAAAATGGCGGGGGCATCTGTTCGATGTGGAGGAGGTAACCCTCCATCACCACCTGTAGGGCCGATGTGTCGGTGGTGATGATGGACAACCAATCAGCGTAAAATACAAGATTTCCCACCGTATGCTATGGGTCAGGATCTCCTGGGGGAAGAGAGGTTATGCCCAAGGAGTCAAAAGCCTCCTCCAAGTTGCGCCAGAGGTGCAGTCTGGGGCGTGGGGGTCTAAGGCTTACGAGGGCCATGTCCTGGTCCCTTGGCCTGCTTGCCCTGTGGGGGAGCTGGGAAGGAAGAGTACTGAGAGTAGTTTCCATAAGCCTTCCTCTTCTTCAGATAGACAGGTGCTTTTTACCCAAAGCCTTCCTTCAGGAAGGGTCAGCGATCTTTTTGGAGAGTATGAGCCTGGTCATGAACTTGGACTCCAGCTCGGTGGCCTTGTCCGTCATGGGTTTGCCAAAGAGGATCTCTCCCCAGCAAGAGACATCGACCAACTTGTTCTGCGCCCATTGCTCCAGTTTGGAGGACTGTAGCCAAGCCTGGCGCCAGGCACTAATGCCCACCACAGCTACTCTAGCTGCCGATTCAAAGCCGTCATAGGCCACCCAAGTCATAAATTTGGAGCACTCTGACCATGGAGGTCAGGGTCCAGAACCACTGAAGCGGTTCTTCAGAGACACCAGCTGAGAACCTTATTTGCCAGGTACCGCAAGTACATGCCTATGTACAGCTGGTAGGCATGGATCCAGCTGATGAGCATCGAGCCCTGGAAGCACCTCCTGGCCAGGGCATCCACGGCATGGGCCTCCCTACTCAGGGGCACCGAGGAATGTGTTTTCTTGCTCTTGTGCCTACACATGGCTGACTCCATCACCATGGAGTTGTGAGGCAGTTGAGATTTTTGGAAGTCAGGGCTCCAGAGAACTCAGTACATTGAATCCAGCCACCTGCTCACAATAGGCACTGAGGCTAGGGTCTCTCACATACGGAACAGCAGCCTTTCCAGGATGGGGAGAATGGGTACTGTGAGAGCCACGTACTGGAGGATCTCAAGGTCCTTCGCCCAAGGCTCCTCCTCGAATTCAGTAGTGAAGGCAAAAGACTTCATCATATCCCAGATAAAGTCCAGAAAGGCCAGGTCCTCAGGTGGAAACTGGCGTAGGGCTTCAGGAGGGGAAGAGTCCGAGGGCACATCCCTGTGGAGTTCATTGTCCAAGGACTCTTCATCCTTGATCTCCTAGTCCAACCCGGAATCTGAGGAGATCTCAATGGTCCTCCAGACCTCAGGCTTGAGTCCCAGTCTGGATGGCCTGGGGGCCCTGATGTCCCTGTGCTCCGAATCAGTAGCACTATGTGAGGAAGCCCTCAGCCTCGAGTAAGACCGGGAATCCCCACTGATGGCGTCCTGCTCTTTGAGGGGCATCTCTCCCCATGGGAGCCCCAGCTCAATGCCCCGTGACCTTGAGGCTCCGAGGAAATGTGGTCACACGTGAGGCCAAGGCCTCTGCAATGGCCCTTGAGGGCGCTGATCCCACAGATGACTCCAGGACTGAGTGTCTAATGAAAAATTGACTCGTGCTGTTTCTTATGGCCTTGGAGGTCATCTGTTGGCAGAGATCACTTGCCAAGGCATCATGACCGGTCAGAGGCACCAAAGGCAACAATCATGTGGATCCGTGCATGACATATTAAGTGCACAGTGGTCATAAGACTTAAAGCCACTGACCAAGGCCATGGTGGGGAATACAGCCCCTGCGAGGTCAAACTCTCTTGGCCCAGCCAGAAAGTACGTGAAAACTCACGCACTAAGAAAATCTCTGAGGGAAAAAATAGGAACCCAAGAAAAACTGCAACACCGAGTGGACCAAGGAGGCGAGTAGGGTACTGCTATGCAACTGGAGAAGGAATTGATTTGAGAACCGAAAAAAAAAAGGAAGCAAAAAAAAAATCAACTTTTTCTGGTGGGGAACAAACACACATCCAATGTGCTCCACAGAAAAAACGAGACTTAGGCAAGTCTCCTTTTTTTTTTATAATGTTAACACATTCCATGTAATGTTATGTTAGGTTCTGTTACATGTAAACTGTATTGAACATTGGAAATGTCGTATATAAACTTAAGATGGCACCCTTATGCAGGAAGGGGACCACGATCTCCCAAAGGCTTTCTTTGAAAGCTGAGGAGAGGTTACCGCGTGGGCTCCTTCAGTGCTAACATCACCCAAATGTGAGGACTGACTTCCTGCTTGTTTCCAGAGAAAGGAGCAAATTGCACGGAAGTGTCTCATAGTATCTGATTTGTTTAGTGAAGGAAAGATCAGAATTGAGAAAAATACACAAGTATTTGAAGTAGTTAATGCAATCAAACTGCCTCAAAGAACTTGAGAAATATTAATAGGTGGTGACCCTTCTGTTAACCATGTGGCTGTAGATTTATAGGGATTTAGTTGCAGACAGGTTTCATGAAGCCAGGCTGCAAACAGAGAAAAAGTGTGGTGACTCACTGTAACAGATGTTCTCCAGGAGCAGCAGGAAACAGTTCTCACTTATAGTGATGTTACCGATGGAGTTCTGCACGGGAACACTCTCCAGCTTTCACAGGAAGCTTTTGGGAGATCTAGCACACATGCATGGTTGCCTTCCTGCCCAAACAGGGCCATCTTACCTCAGTATGATGACATAGCAAAAGTGAGCCAAAAAGAAAACCAACTCCAAGGGGAGGAGGAAGGGTAGTGAGGACTGATTCCTGCTGCTCCCAGAGAACACCTGCTACAGGTGAATAACCACGCTTTCTCCGGGACCAAGCAGGAAGTCAGTCCTCACATACAGGACTCCCATAGCTACAGGCTATCAAAAAAGATTGTAAAAACACCCAACAGGGCAACCAGAAAAACTGAACCGTGAAGAACAGTGGAAAAACACTATAAGATTACAAGAGTTGGCATATGGCTCCAGCATCAAGCAAGAGAATGACTCTCTGGTAGCCTGGACAGAGAAGGGCCAGAAAGAAGGAAATGTATTAAGTCCCAAAAAGGTGCTGGAGTACGGCTTAGCCAAAGGTGCTATCACACTGAGAATCCGCATCCAGGCAGTAATGGGCTGAGAAGATATGATCAGAAGACCACATTGCAGCCTACAGATCTCTAGCAAGGAGACCAAGCACAAGTTAGCCACAGAGGCTGCCATTGCACAGACATTGTTACCGTGACATGGTGCTCTAAGGAAAGTCCAGCCTGGCCATAGGCAAAGGAGATGCAGTCAAGCACCCAAATGGAAAGGGTGCGTTTAGCAACTGCTACACCCAGCCTGTTCAGATCATAGGAAACAAAGGGCATGGAAGATTGGCTTTCTTTCCAGATAGAAAGCCAATGTCCCCTTACAATCCAGAATATGGAAAAAGGCCTCTGCACTATTCATATGAGGTCTGGGAAAGAAGGTGGGCAGTACCAGCAACTGATTGAGATGAAAAGGTGAAACCGCCTTAGGCAGAAATTTAGGATGAGTACGGTGGACTACTCTGTTTTTGTAGAACCTGGTATAGGGCGTGTGCGCCACCAGCACCTGCAGTTCGCTGACTGTGTACCAAAGTAAGCGCCACTAAGAAAATTACCTTCCAGGACAGAAACTTAAGACAGCAGGTGCTCAGCGACTCAAAAGGAGGAGTGAGAAGTTGCCTGAGGACCACGTTAAGATCCCCCAACACTAGAGATGGTTGGGTTGGTGCACACAATAGCAAGAGGATCCTCATAAAGCAGCCAATGAAGGGGTGAGCGGAAAGGGACTGACCATCTGTCATATGACGGTAGGCCACCAGAGCACTGACGTGCACTCGAACTGAGTTAGACTTTAAGCCAACACAAGGAAGGTGTAGAAGGTATGTAGAAACTGCTCTGCTGAGCAGAAGAAAGGGTTAAGGGCTTTGTTCGTGCATCAGATAGAGAATCTGCGCCATTTGAAGGCAAAGGTCCATCTGGAGGAATCCTTGTGGGATGCGAGGAGAATAGTCTCTACGTCCCTAGGTAGGTGAAACAGAGCAAAAACTACCATCTCAGCATTCAAGCCATGAGGGCTAGGGACTTGAGAGTGGGGTGAAGGAGGGTCCCCTCCTCCTGAGAGAGCAGATCCGTGGCTGAGGGGAGGTGAAGAGGAGGCACCCAGAAGAGGCGAAGCAACAGAGGGTACCACAGTTGCCTGGGTCAGCGTGGGGCAATGAGTATCATGATGGACCTTTCTATCTTGACCTTGAAAAGGGTCTTGGCTACCAAGGGAGTTGGTGGGTAAACATAAAGTAAGGCCATGCCCCAATTCAGGAGGAACACATCGGAGGTATGAGCCCGTGCCGCCCTGCTTGCTGATGTAGAACATTGCTACCTGATTGTCAGTCTGTATGAGGACTGTCTGGTTAAACAGCTTTGCTGGAAGACTTGAAGGACATTCAAGTCATTAGGAACTGGGCAACATTCTGGGGAAAGGAGGGACTTTTCCGAAGGGATGGGCTCCACCTTAACTGGGATGGTACCAGGTTACTGGCATTAACCTTTAAGAAGGAGATAAAGAAGCTTTTAAACTAGATAAAAGGGGAAAGCCAACAGTCGCACAAGAGCGCATGGTTTGGAAGGATGCATCCATGAAGGATACCAGCAAAAAGAGGGAAATTAGGGCATCCCCAGGGAGAGGTTCCAATAGAGATAAAAGTAACCTAGATGCCCTTAAGTACAGAACTTAAAGATTCCAAATTACCCCTATCAACTAATAACCAGATTAATATAGATAAAATACAACCTCTAAAATGCCTGTATGCAAATGCTAGAAGTCTAAAAAAATAAGATGGGAGAGCTAGAATATATAGCACTAATTGAAAGGTTAGATATGATAGACATCTCAGAGACCTGATGGAAGGAGGACAACTAATGCACAGCTCCACCACCTCAAAGCCCCAATCGGCAGCGGGAAAGAGAGCAGAAGGCTACAACCCTTCCCGCTCTCCAACCAGCGACCAATCAGGGCTGATCAGCATGCCGGATTCAACTATTTAAAAAGGCAGCACCTCCCAGCACCATCGCAGCACAGCTCCACCACCTCAAAGCCCCGATCGGCGGTGGGAAAGAGAGCGGAAGGCTGCAATCCTTCCCGCTCTCCAACCAGTGGCCAATCAGGGCCAATCAGCACACCAGATTCAACTATTTAAAAAGGCAGCGCCTCCTGGTGTGCCTGCGCCTGAGGGCCTCGCCAGAGGGCCCTTTGACGTGGCCCTTAGACGTGGAAATTAGAAGTGGTTACCAGCAAGTAACAACAGAGCAAAGAGAAGGTAACGCCCCTGGTACAAGCAGATCTGGGAAACCTATCCAAAATTCCAGCACATCACAAACCCAGCAGAAGACAATCAATCAACCACAGAGTCTGGACAAACGAAGACCAACAACTGCAGACACTAACCACCTCACCACTCAACAAGAAGAGTATTTAAGGTACGGTAAACACCAAACACAGTCACATTATAAGGCTATATCTTAAATTCAAGATGATCAACCCACAGCTTCCCTTTGGTACTTACTCCCTGCAATGACTAGTAAACTAGCAGACCTCTACAGCAGATAATTACAGCTGATCTCATACCATACAATCTCACAAGAAAACAGCACCTCTTTCTTAAGAGCTCTACAACAAAGAACAGTGACAAAGTCTCATCATATTCCTACATCTATACCTCCCCATTACCCTCTCTAATATGAATACAAATAGGCATGCACTAATACTCTGTTGTCTAATACCTCTGCTCCATACCCTAAAAGTAATCACAACAGAAAGCACACAATGCAACATAACAAATCAAATACCAATCCTACAACCCACCAGAACCAATACCTTCCACTGCCTATTTCAAAACGCACCATATAAGAGACGCAACAGATTGCTTCAAATTTACCCATCAAGCTCCTTGAAAGAACCAAATAAAAGCCAACTGACCCCCACACCCTGAAATGCCCCTTAATCAATGCCAGATCAATAAGGAATAAATTCCATATCATCACAGACTACATTGAAGAACATCAACTGGATATAATGTGCATAACTGAAACTTGGCTCACTGACACAGACCAAGTAATACTAAACCAAATCTCGTCACAAACATACGAAACCCACAATAATCTGAGACCTAACAAAAAAGGTGGCGGAGTTCTGGTCATCACAAGAAAATCTCTAAAATTCAACACAATATCAACACATACCACCCATGGATGCAACATCATAACCATCTCAAATAAACACATTGCTTTCTGCCTCATATACAGAGCACCCAATGCAAAGAACGAAGACCTGTCACTAATCTTGGAAGAAGCATGTTCTAACTCGAGTCCACAAAAACCTCTAATAATACTAGGTGACATCAACATGCCCTCCATACCCACAAGACATGGTCAAGCCTTTATACAAGCCATCAAAGACCTACAATACAAACAGATAATAAACACTCCAACCCACAACAAAGGCGGAACCCTTGACCTTATCTTTATTCCAAATGCATTTCTGGAAATGAACCACACACAACTCATATCCATTATACCCATCCCCTGGTCCAATCACCACATAATAACCTTCCACACCACCATTTCTACTCAAAATACTACTACAGATACAACCAACTTCCAAAGAAGATTCAAACAATTTGACAAAGACAACTTTATACAGCAAGTCTTAACAAAAATAAATAAAGAATCAACAGATCTGGAACTAATAATAACAAACTGGAACTCAACAATTCTAAATGCTGCCACTGCCCCACTCAAGAAATCTAACAACAACAGAAAGAATATTGCTCCTTGGTACTCCAACAGCATTAACAAACTAAAGCAAGACTTGAGAAAATCAGAACGAAGATAGAGAAAAACAAAGGACTCACAAAACAGAACAACTTACAACACCAAAATGCACGAATACCAGACCCTAATAAATAACTCTAAAAAAGAATACCACATCAATCTAATAATGAAATTCCTAAATAAACCACAAAAACTATTCAACATAACAACGACTTTAACGAAGGACAACCCTAAGGAACATCATCCAATTGATCCACAAGCCATGGTTGACCTACTACAATCAAAGATCAAACCTATTATGACTCAACACCAAACCTCAATGACACCACCCCACCCTATGGGAAGACAAGCACACCCAAGGAACTCCTTCCACATGTCATCACTAAAGGAACTAAAGAACACCATAACCAACCTCAAGACTACAACATCCCCACTAGACCCATGTCCAGCATCCTGGATCAAAGCAACAACTGATCATCTAGCCCCTTCACTCCTTGAAATGGTCAAAATCTCTCTTACACAAGGCAATATCCCTCCCACACTTAAAGAATCAATTGTAAGACCAATCCTAAAGAACAACAGCCTAGATACGAATGATCCTAACTCATACCGACCCATCTCAAATCTACCATTTATAGCAAAGATAATAGAGAAAGGCATACAACTACAACTTCAAGATCATCTAGACATGCCTGCCCCTCTGGACCCCCATCAACATGGCTTCAATCCCAAACACAGTGTAGAAACATTCATCACATCTCTCCTGGATAATCTAATAACTACCCTAGACAACATCAAACAAGGCTGTATACTGGTTCTTCTTGATATAAAGGCTGCCTTTGATTCAATTAACCATATTACACTTATCAAACGCCTAAATGAAATCGGACTTCAAGAAATTACCCTAAAATGGTTCAAATCTTATCTAACCCACAGAAAAATACAAGTAAAATCTGGAACACGCCGTTCATCATCAATTGAACAACTACAAGGAGTACCACAAGAATCAGCACTCTCCGCTCTACTGTTTAATATCTATCTCCAGCCACTCTGCCAC
Organism: Ichthyophis bannanicus; assembly: GCA_033557465.1. NCBI lineage: Eukaryota > Metazoa > Chordata > Amphibia > Gymnophiona > Ichthyophiidae > Ichthyophis > Ichthyophis bannanicus. The sequence goes on from CM066031.1 coordinate 227,087,873, forward strand.
ATAATGATCAAACACAACATATACTATAGCATCTATGCCGACGACATCATGGTACATGCACCATTCAACATAGACCAACCAGACTACTCAAGAATAACAGCATGCATAGATGATATGTCAAAATGGCTTCAGGAACGCATCCTTTTAATAAATTACAATAAAATGGAAGCAATTTTCATAACAAGAAATACCACCTTTGCTCCACCAAATTCTCTACAATTATCACACAACTCCATAACCGTAAAAACAGAAGTAAGATACTTGGGGATACACCTCGATCAAAACCTAAATTTCCAAGCCCACATAAGAAAATTAACAAAGACAGCCTACTATAAAATTAGAACTATAAAAAAGCTCAAACCACTGCTGGATCCCAACAACTTCCGCACAGTTTGTCAAGCCTTGATAATGCCCATTCTAGATTACTGTAATATCATCTGTCAGGGCTTACCAATCCAATCCACCTATCTTCTGCAACTTCTACAAAACACAACTGCCCGCATCATAACTGGTACTACAAGAACCAGCCACATAATCCCAACATTGAAACAGCTCCATTGGCTCCTCATAATCGCCAGAACTAAATACAAAGCCATTCTCACCATCTTCAAGATTCTACACCAGCTATCCCCACCATTACTCCAAATACTTGCATGCAAAGACCCTGAAATCAGAATAAAAAGGAGAGAAAAAATAAAAACCTACTAATACCCAAAAACAAAATCAAAGCAAAACAATCTACCTGTCACCGAGCCTTCTCAATCTACGCACCATCCCTCTGGAATGCACTCCCAGAAAGGATAAGAACCACCAACGACTTATGGGACTTTCGTAAAGAACTAAAGACACACCTCTTTTCAGAGTATTATGGACCAGAAACAGAATCAATACAAGAAACATAACCACTACAATAATTATGACCCCATTAACAAAGTTAACAGTTACAACCCAACCCAAACCCCACCACCTAATAAAATCCTCAACCTGTAACAACCAGCCATGTAAATTAAATGTTAAACTCCTTTATCCAAGTTTGGTGTCCTGTTCTATCTAATATACCCAGTCATTGTTTAAAGTTCCCTATCCAAATTTAATGACCTGTTCGATGTAATGTTCAATGTTACTGTTCCATGTAAACCGCTATACCACAAGAAAAGTGGTATAGAAAAATTGTTAAATAAATTAAATAAATGGGACACTGTGATACCTTGGTACAAACTATATTGCAAGGATAGGAAGATCAAATTGATGGAGGGGTTGCGCTGTATGTTAGAGAGTGCATTGAGTCACACATGATTAAAGTTAAGAAAAAAATAAAAGGAGCAGCTGCAAAGGTTAAAGATTTACATCAAGCTTGGGTGCTGTTTAAAGATACTATCTTGGAAGCGCAGATGTATGCCACACTTTAAGAAAAGTGGAAGGAAGGCCAAAAAACTGCCAGCATGGTTTAAAGGCGAGATCAGAGAGGCTGTTGCAGCCAAAAAAGCATCTTTCAGGAAATGGAAAAAAGGAGCCAAATGGCAAAAACAGGAAACAACACTGGCAGGTTAGATGCAAGGCATTGATAAGGCAGGCAAAAAGAGAATTTGAAAAAAAGCTTGCGTGGAAGCAAAAATGTGGAATAAAAACGTTTTTAAGTACTTTTGTATCCAAAAACCTGTGAGACTCAATGGGACCATTAGATGATAGAGGGGTAAAAAGGGCGCTAAGGGACAACAAGGCCATAGCGGACAGGTAGAATGAATTCTTTGCTTCCATCTTTATTGAAGAAGATGTAGAGAACTTACCTATGCCTGAAATAATATTTAAAGGTGATATATCGGAAGAACTGAAAAAAATATTGATAAACCGGAAAGATGTATTACAAGTATTTGATAAACTGAAGAGTGGTAAATTACCTGGACTGGATGGTATACATCTGAGCAAGGCCAGCCTGTCCACTAGGTGAGCTAGGCGGCCTCCTTGGATGGCCAGCCTGGGTGGGTGGTGCCAGCAGCATGTGTGGGTGGCCACGCCCCTGTCCCCCCCAGCTGCCGCAGATTCCGTTTGGGTGGGGAGAGCCAGGCAGCAGCAGTATTTCCAAAAGTGGCGGCAAAAAGCTGCTTCTTTTGGAAATACTGTCACTTCCCACCTCCCCCTCCTGAGATGGAATTGGCGATAGCTGGGGGGAGGCAGTGGCAGTAGTAGCTGTGGGAGTTGCAACTGAGGTGTGGCGTCAACAGGTGGGTTGGGCAAGGCTGGTATTTTTGTCTAGGATGGCAGAAACCCTTGGGCCAGCCCTGCATCCAAGGGTGTTTAAAGAACTGAGAGGTGGCTTCTGGTTCCGGCACTAATGTAGAAGGAGGGAGTTGGATCAGCTCCGCGCCATTACATTATTAAAACAGAATTTTTGCGGTATTTTCTCCCCCTGCAACAATTTTGCTGTGTGTTAAAGCATGCGTAAGACTGCTCGAGCCCGTTCTGAACGAACGATCAGAGAAATATATGCGGAAAAGGCAAAGCAGGCAGGGGCATCTTAAGCTGCAAAGGGTGTCATGGCGGATGGGGAAGAGGGCACTCCAAAGAAAGGTGGTGATGTGCAGGAGGAGGTGGATAAGACAACCCTACTGCTGCAGGAAATATGAGCCTCCAAAGCCGAAATCATCTCTGCGGTAAGGGCCAGCCTAGCAGAGCGCTTTGACACGTTGGTGGTGCGTATAGCTGAGGCGGAGGACCGAGTGAGTGCAGTGGAGGACCGTGGAATGCAGCAGGCGGAAGAGCTGGCTAAGTTGAGGAAGGCGGTGCAATAGTTGGAGGAGAATGCTGAGGATCGGGAGAATAGAGACCGCCGACAAAATATACGTACCTTTGGTGTGCCGGAGGGAGAAGAGCTGCTGGATGTGCGGGGTTTTGTGTAAGGCCTTCTGGATATGTGCTTTCCCGCTCAAATTGCTTCCCCATCATATGAGGGTTGGGTGGATGTGTGGTGCGCTATACACCCTAACGAGTGGGATTACACACACTGCTCTGCAAGGACGCAGGGGTACTCTAGGCTTGATATGTTTTACTGCCCTGCTGAGGATTTGGGGAGGGTAAAAGAAGTGGGCATTAAGCCCTTGGAGGTCAGCGATCATGGTATGGTTTATTTGTTGCTAGATATGGAGGACCTTGGAGGGGCACAACAGAAGCAGTTTTGGCGGGCAAATGTGCGGTTGGTCCAAGAGGAGGGAGTTAGGACGTTGATGGAGAGCTGGTGGAGAGAATTTCTATCATTTAATGATGATGGTAAGACAACCCCTGGAGTGTTGTGGGAGTCCGGGAAAGCGTATATGAGAGGTTGGCTTATACAGTTGGCTGCGAGACGGAAGCGCTTGCAAGAAGCCCAATTAGTAGAGTTGCGTGCATGCCTGGAGGACAGCTGCAGGTGGCACATAAGACCTATTGGGCGTTGTTGGAAGTGAGGCGGCAGCTGTAAGCGATTGAGACTAAGCAGTTGGAGTATCTTTTGCGGATATCGTGGTGGAATTTTGTGGAATTTGGGGGTAAAACTGGCAGCTGCTGGCTTGGCAGCTCCGAAAGAGGCAGAAGAGCCGCTTCGTAAGTGCTGTGTATGACTCTGCTTGAGAGTTGCAGCGAGATAGCATGAGCATATCTCAGGCGTTTCGGGTATTTTATGAAAACCTTTATAGGTCAGAGCTTTCGGCTTCCCTGTCAGAGATTGATGTATTGTTAGAGCAAGCTGGGCTCCCAAAGGTGTCAGAGGCACAGAGAGATATGCTGGATCATGATATAATGGGAGAGGAAGTTATAAAGGCCATCAAGTCCCTCTCTTCTGGAAAGGCTATGGAGTAGATGGCTTCCCAATGGAATGGTACAAGGCACTGAGGGACTCTTTGGCCTCGGTTCTGCAGTGGTCTTTAATGAAGCAAGGAAGGTTGGGAGTTTGCCATCGACTATGTATGAGGCTGAGATATTGCTTATTCCAAAGGAAGGACAATCCCCGGAGGAGTGTGGTAATTATCATCCAATATCCTTGTTGAACAGTAATGTGAAGATATTTGCCCGGGTGTTAGCCAACCGGTTGGATGCTGTCATGGCTGATTTAGTCCACCCTGATCAGACAGGGTTTATCAGGGGGCGACAGATCACAGATAATGTGCGAAGATTGGTGAATATTATTATGCACGCTGCCCGGTCGTCGAGGACATCTTGCTGCGTGTTTTTGGATGCGGAGAAGGCTTTTGACCTTGTTGAATGGGAATATTTGAATGCTGTTTTGACGAAATTTTGGTTGGGGGAGTACTATGTCAGATGGGTGAGGGCATTGTAAGCAGCCCCTCGGGAATGAGTGATATTGAATGGGTGGCGGTCTGACAGTTTTCAGCTACATCGGGGTATGAGAGAGGGGTGTCCCTTGTCCCCGCTGCTGTTTGGCTTGGCCATTGAGCTGCTGGCCTGTCTTATACATTTGGCAGGGAGACGCTAGCCCTAGACTGCCTGCTAACGTCGGGAGATGCTGAGTGGGAGTTGTTACCTACTGCATACCTGGCCAGATCATAGCTCCTCCCTCCTGCAGCGACCAGGGATAAAAGGTCAGCGTGTACCGGGGGCTGGTGGAGACGCTAGCCCTAGACTGCCTACTAACGTTGGGAGATGCTGAGTGGAAGTTGTTACCAACTGCATACCTGGCCGGATCATAGCTCCTCCCTCCTGTAGCGATCGGGGATAAAAGGTCAGCGGGTACCGCGGGTCGTGGCCGCGGGTGCATGCCTAAAGGGGCGTGTCTTAAGGGGCATGTTTGGCCCCTTGTGAGCCCCTTAGGAGCACCGTGGGAGCATCTGGAAGTGGTTTGTTCCTGTGTCTTCGAATGGGTAAGTGGAAAGCTAAGAACCGGGGCCCAGCTGTTGCTCAGGTGCTGAAGGGCCCCATGGATTCTCACCTGGTTAGTACTGCTGTTTTTCAAGCATCTAATCTTCAGGATCCAGGTGTAGGGACCACGCCAGAAGCTTCCTTAAGTTCAGGAGTTCATACCCCTCCCCCCCCCAACCTAGCCTTGGTGGAAATAGCCATTCTTCAAATGACTCCTTTGTGTGAGATGGTAGTTTGCTTTCCATCTCCACCCCTCTTTCCGATGGGGCTTCTCTCAGGCAGACTGTTTTGACTGGTGTAGAGCTTCTATGCCCTTCTGGTGTGTCTTTGCCATCTCCTGATTCAATACCAGGCTTTTCTAGTTCTGCCTTGACTGATATTTCTTTAAAAGATGTGTTTGATGCTATACATCGGGTTGAGGGAGTTCTCTCGGGCACTCTCACCCAGCTGTGTAGTTTTACTCATGACACTGCGAATGTTTTGCGTGGTCATGGGCAATCCTTATTGGCTGTGGATGAGAGGTTCCGGAAGTTGGAGGGGTCTGCTGAGTGTGTTCAGGTTGTGAGGTCTTCTTATCTAAGGGAGAGTATTGCGCTTCAAAATAGGATGGAAAAATTAGAGAACCTATCCAGAGCAAAAAATTTGAGAGTGTTAACTTCCTGATGGTACGCCTTCTCTCTCCACTTGCGCTATTTAAAAAATATGTTCGTGATACGTTGTTATGCTCTACTTTTGATGTGGCTTGTATTACCTCTATTTATTATTTATCTCAGGGTGTGAGTGATTTATCTGGTGAGGGAGAGGCTGTTGAGCAGGTGAACGTGGATGAATTAGATTTAACTCAATATTTAGAAACTTCTTTAGATAAGGCAACTAAAAGGGCAACCTTATTGGTTACCTTTTCTTCTGAAAGTGAGAAGGTTGCTATTATGAAATTATATTTTGCTAATAAGGATGCTTCCTTTTGTGGAAGTCCTTTAATGATGTTTCCTGATGTTGCTAGGGTTACCCAGCTCCGTCGGAAAGCTTTTTTGCAGATGAAATCTAAGGTTCTTGCTCTGGGAGGTCAGTTTTATTTAAAATTTCCTTGTAAATGTCTAAGGAATAGATATGTATTTGCTGGTGTCACAATTAGATCAGTTTTTGGTGGGTAAGAACTCACATTAGAATTATTTTGATTTTTGAGTGGTATAGGTGGGTAGTAAATTGGGGTCTATGAAAATTCTTTTTGGTATGCTTTGCTAGCTGTCTCTCATTCTAATGTGGTTATTTTGAGTTGTTCCCTTAGTAACATTTGTAGAAATTGTATGCTGCCTTTGTTTTTATGTGATGGGAATTTCTCTTTCCAATGTTTAGTTTGTATGCATGAATATTCAATAAATATATAAATTATACGTTTGGCGGAGAATATATCTCCGATTAGGGTTGACTGTACACCGCATAGTGTTTCTTTGTACATGGATGACACATTGGTCTTTTTAGAAGACCCAGAGAAGTCATAGGTGGGCTTGGAATGGGTGCTTAGGGAGTTTGCTGGTATTTCAGGGTTTAAGGTCAATATGGATAAGTCCGAGATCCTGCCTCTTGGGAATACTCTGCCGGTACTTCTGAAGGGCTGCCAATTTCGGCTGGCAGCTGGGGCAGTCAAGTATCTGGGGGTTAAGATTTCTCCCAATGTTGGTGAGTTTTTCTCCCTTAATTATGCTCCTTTACTTACAAAGGTTCGTGAGGACTTGGGGGCGTGGAGGGAGTTGACCCTGGGTTGGCTGGGTAGAGTGGCAGCACTAAAAATGATGGTTCTGCCTAAGCTACTGTATTTGTTTTCTCAGTTGCCGATTAAGGTACCGAGGGTTTCTTTGCCAAATTGAAAAGTGATTTAGCCAATTTGTATGGAAATCGCGTAGAGCCCGTATTGATTGGATCGGTTGGTTCGGTCTGTGGAGATAGAGGAGTTGGGTTTTCCCAAATTGGTGCTGTACTACAAGGCGGCTGTCCTTCGTGGACTGAGGTATCATTATGTTAGGCCACCGGATGTGCAATGGGTCCAGATGGAAAGAAGTTGGATTTCGCCTCTTTCGGTCTTTAAGGTAAGCGGTGTGGGAGGCAGAGTGAACGATGGACATGTGTTTTTGGTCCCTCTGGTTCAGGTGGTAACTGGGCTGCGGCAGAGAGATTGGCTTGGGGGGCCTTTGTTTCCAGATGACAAAATTTGTGATTTCCGGCCCTTCAGTGGGTCTGATTTTTTTTATTTGCGGTATAGCTGGGAAGCTAATGGGTTGCTCCGATTTCAGAATTTATTGGAAGATGGGGTCATGCTGAGTATGGAACAGCTGATTAGGAAGGGGGTGGTTGGGGTCCCTTTCTTTCAATACTTTCAGCTTCACGGTTTTGTCACTCATGAGGAGCATAGATCTCAACTGCTGTGTCCTACTCATGACTTAGAAGTGATTTTATTTGGGGAAAGGGAGGGGTGGAAAGGAATGTCGTCTAAAATATATCGTGCCTTATTATTGGCGACTTTTCCAGGTGTGGGAGTACATGTGGACGGGTGGCATCGGTTTCTGGGGCGGAGTCTCTCGGAGGACATATGGCAATGCGTTCATCGGCACCTTTATCGCTGTGCGCAGAGCACTAGCTGTCAACAAACTCATTTTAAGTTGTTGCAGAGGGTGTATGTTGTGCTGCAGCACTTGCAGAGGTGGGCGGGGGGATGTTTGGATGTGTGCTGGCGAGGATGCGTAATGGTGGGCTCCTTCTATCATCTGTGGAGGGACTGCCCCCATGCGCAGAATTTTTGGGCGCAGATTGTGGCTTGGATTAACACAATAGCTGGCACCCGGTTACAGTCGGAGCCGGCGTTGTGTCTGTTGGGATTGGGGTTTGGGGATGGGGCTGGCTCTACGGGTCAAGATAAATTGATTGGGCAGCTTTTGGTGGCTGCACGCATGGTGATAGTGCAGCAGTGGCGGTCAGAAAGTGGTCCGAAGGTGCAGGACTGGCATCAGAGTTAACAGCGTGATGAATACTGATAAGTTTTCGGCCATGCTCAAAGGGCGGATGGAGAGTTTGAGCGCATATGGTCCCCTTTTGTGAGAAGGATGGGAACGCAGGTTGGGAAGGGGTTTGGGTGGGGGAGGATCCTGGATTTGGAGGGGGAGGGGTAGTGAAGTAAGCTAAGGGATTGCCCGGATGGTCCTTTGTGTTTCCATATGTTGCTGATTGATGGCACAGTCCGTTGACTGCCTGGGTGCACCGAGAGTTGGGGTGTTTGACTTGTTTTCTTTTATGGTATATTTCTCTTCTCTTCTTTCTTTCTTTTCCTTGCTTCTTTTGGGTCTGTTGCCCTGGTCTATTTCTTTTTATCCTCTCTTTTCTGTTGCTATTGGAGTGTTCTAATGTTGGTGGAACTCGTATAAAGGGAAAGGAGTTTTTTCTTCTTTTCCCACCCATGAGTGGAGATTTGTGCTAATCCCCTACAGTGGGGGCTACCACCAGTGGGGACAGCACGCTGGGATATTCAGAGGGGGTGAGGAAGGTGTTTTACTCGGATCCATATAGAGGAGGGATGGGTATGAGTAGTTGCCTGGAGGGTCTACCACCATGGAGTTGATTTATAAGTAAAAACACTGTGGTTGTTAATGTTGTGATTCTGTTGGGGCGATGCCACCCTTTGGTTGGTGCATGATGTATATGTGTTTGCCTCGTTATAAATAAATAAAGTTATTAAAAAAAGAACTGAAAGATGGGATTGCAGACCTACTATTAATAATCTGTGAATCATCATTAAAATCATCTATAATAACTGAAGATTGGAGAATGGCCAATGTAATGCCATTTTTTTTTAATTTATGAAATTTTTCACATAAATCAAGAAAGTTTACATAAACCATTCTTGCAGAAATAGAGAAGACAAACTGAAAAGTATCCAAGTAAACCCAGAATACATTATCAAAGAAATTATCAAGAAGAATTACCAAAAGTACAAAATGCCTACTCTCCCTAGCCCACTATACAAGGGGAGTTACCTATTTACAATCCATAAACACAACATAAGAAGAAATCAGCAGACAGTCATAATTCGGATCTACTACCATATGAGCCTAAGGAGGGTCAATGGAGGACTCCAGCCACCTGGCGCTTATGAAAGTCAGCAATTCGGAGGGCTCATAAAATATATAAGAAATCGACTGGTATTTCACCAAACACTTGCATGGATACTTAAGAAAAAAGAGCCCACCCAATTGTGTAACCACAGACCGGAGCAGCAAAAACTCTCTGCGCCGCTTCTTAGTTTCTCTTGATAAATCAGGATATATGTGTACTGATAGACCTCGAAATAAAAGTTTACGCTTCTGAAAAAATAATTTTAACAACCATCCCTTATCAGATAACAGAGCAAACGTTATTAACAATGTAGATGATACCTGAGATTCATATCCAGAATTTTCAAATAAATCTGAAACATTCAAAATAATCTCCTGAGTTTGATTACCCCCTGTCTCACCTTGGGCCGAAGAAAACTTTGCCTTAGGCAGATAGTAAATTTTTACCAGGGGAGGAATCAACTCAGAAGATACTCCCAATGTCTCCACCAAATATCTTATCAAACATATCTCTAGGAGAAATTGACGACACCTTTGGAAAATTAATAATTCTCAGGTTGTTAGCTCTAGATAAATTATCCAAATGTTCCAATTTTAGTTGAAATGACAAAATGTTCTTTCTATACGTCAGTATATTCCTCAAGACTCACAACCTTGTTGCGTATATCTTCACTCTCCGTTTGCATCACGGAGACTTTTCTCTCCAGCTCACACACTACACCAGTAGAAGCATTCACCTTAGTGGCCAAAGAAGAGGCAGAAGAACTTCTGCCAATGATACAATTGCATTCCAGATAGCTTCCAAAGTAAAGTTCTGAGGTCGCTGTAAGGAAAATACCACTTCTGATTCAGCAACAAATATCGCTGGCTCCATAGACACCAACGGTTGGTCTCCTCTCGTGGAGAGAAGCTCCTTCCCTGCACGCACCTCTCCAAATGCCGCCGATGATTTTATTGAGCACAACTCACCAGAGACCACACTCTATGACCCCACCAGCTCAGCCCGTCCTGGCCCTCTTGAGAGATTTCTTCCCCCAACAAATGGAGGAGAAGCTAGCTCCAGGAAGCCTTCCGGCAAGGGTTGGCTGCGAGTCAATTTCGGCGGCGGGCTCAATGCAGGGGACAAAGATGATGCCGAAGCAGACACCAGGCACTCCAACTCCGGCGAAACTGCTAACCGGCTAGCACCACCCGCTCCTTCTGAAGCTCGTGCAACGAGAACGAGGTACGGATCCAAAGGACCCACCATCTGGATAGCAATCGGCGTAGAGGTATCAGAAAGCTGTGAGGGCAACGGCCCTGACTTCCCCTTTCGCTTCTTCCCCATACTACATGTCACACAAGACTGACTGCTGCTGCTGCAGCCATCTTGGAAACGCCCCCTCTCATCAACGCCAATTTATAAAAAGGATTCCAGGAGGATCCAGGAAACTACAGACCGGTGAGTTTGACATCGGTACTGGGTAAGATGGCAGAAACTATTATAAAGAATAAAATTACTGAACATGTAGATAATCATGGTTTAATGGGAGAAAGCCAACATGGATTTAGCCAAGGAAAGTCGTGTCTTACTAATCAGTTATATTTTTTTGAAGATGTGAATAAACAGGTAGACAAAGGTGAGATGGTTGATATAGTGTACCTGGATTTTCAGAAAGACTTTGACAAGGTCCCTCATGAGAGACTCTTGGCCAAATTAAAAAGTCATGGGATTGGAGGCAGTGTACTATTGTGGATCAGGAACTGGTTAAAAGATAGAAAGCAGAGGGTAGGGCTAAATGGCCAATTTTCTCAATGGAGAAAGGTGAATAGTGGAGTACCCCAGGGATCTGTGCTGTGCCCACTGCATTTTAACATCTTCATAAATGACTTGGAAATGGGAATAACGAGTGAGGTGATCAAATTTGCAGATGATACAAAATTAATCAAAGTTGTTAAAATACAAGAGGATTATGAAAAATTGCAAGAGGACCTTGATAAATTGGAAGACTGGAAGTTCAAATGGCAGATGAAATTTAATGTGGACAAATGAATATTATGCACCTAGGAAAGAACAACCCAAACTACGGTTACACAATACAAGGTACCACATTAGGAACCACCACCCAGGAAAAAAGATCTAGGCATCATCATGGATAATATGTTGAAACTCTCTGCCCAGTGTGTAGCGGCGGCCAAGAAAGCAAATAAAATGCTAGGCATCATAAGGAAAGGAATGAAGACTAAAACCAAGGATATTATAATGCCTCTGTATTGTTCCATGGTGCAACCACACCTTGAATATTGTGTGCAATTCTGGTCACCATATCTTAAAAAGATATTGCAGAGTTAGAAAAGGTACAGAGAAGAGCCACCAAAATGGTAAAGGGGATGCGAGAATACCCCTATGAGGAAAAACTTAAAAGGTTAGGGCTTTTCATCTTGGAAAAGAGACGGCTGAGGGTAGATATGATAGAGATCTATAAATTAATGAATGGTAGATCATTTTTTTATGCCATCAAAAAGTAGAAAGACTAAGGGACATGCAATGAAGCTACAACGGTAACCCATTTAAGACTAATAAGAGAAAATATTTTTTCGCTCAACGAGTAATCAAACTGGAATTCATTACCGAAGGATGTAGTAAAAGCTGTTAGTGTAGCTGGGTTTAAAAAGGGTTTGGAGAAGTTCCTGGAGAAAAGGTCCATAAACCATTATTAAAGAGGACCCAGGAAATCTACTGCTTACCCCAGGCAAGCATTGTGGAACCTGTGTGCCTTTTGGGAACCTGCCAGGTACTTGTGATGTGGATTGGCCACTGTCAAAAACAGGATACAGGACATGATGGACCTGGGTCTAACCCAGTATGGCATTTCTTATGTTCTTATGCTACTGCCCTTTATCTGATGAAGACTCTCCCCTGTCATCCAGAGCCCCTAGATACGCAGGCCATCGAGATAGGTTCCCCAGCCCAATTTGGAGCCTGCTGGTGTGGCAGGGTCTGGAAAGGAAGTCCTACTAGAAGGTAAGTTGGCTGCTGCCACCAGGAAAGGGAATCCTTCAGTGGCAAGGTCACCCGGACTCTGTCAGTGAGACAGTGGCATCAAGCATATAGTAACATAGTATATGACGGCTGGTCTTTATCTACCATCATATACTATGTTACTATATGCTTGATGCTACTGTATACAGAGCGTCCACTGTGTCTGCCGCATCTGAAGCTGGGCTGACGGTGTTACGTGAACTGTGGAGGCCATATGACCCAGGAGGTGAAGCATTTGGCGATCAGAGACCATTGACCAACTTTGGATGTCCCGAGCTAGAATGACGAGGCGCTGGGCCCAATCCAAGGGAAGGAAGGCTCTGACCCCTGTGGTATCGAGAAGAGCCCCAAAGAACTCGAGGTGCTTAGTGGGCTGCAGGTGGGACTTTGGGTAACTGATGACAAAACCCAGCTCCTCGAACACTTGGATGGTGCACTGTGTGGACACATGAACCTCTGCTGGCATTCCAACTCTGACCAGACAGTCATCCAGATAGGGGAAGCCGAAGATGCCTTGGAGTCGAAGGAAAATGGCTACAACAACCAGGCATTTCGTGAAAACCCTTGGGGTGGACGCCAGTCTGAAGGGTAGAACCCTGTATTGATAGTGATGTCCGCTGATGATGAAGCGGAGGTACTGCCAGTGCAGGGGGTGCATGAGGATGTGGGTATAGGCATCTTTGAGATCCAAGGAGCACAGCCAATCTTCCCACTGGAGGTAAGGCAGCAACGTTCCAAGGAATACCATCTTGAACTTCTCACGCACTAGAAAATGGGAGATCCAGAATGGGACAGAATACATCTGTTTTCTTCAGAACTAAAAAGTAGCAGGAGAAGAATCCCTTCCTGCTTGGGATGGTGGAACAACCTCCAGAGCTCTTTCCTGTAAAAGAGCCTTGAGCTCTTGCTGAAGAAGTTCACAATAGTAAGGTTCCAAAGTGTACTCCCCTGAAAGAATGGGGGGGGGGGGGCGGGGGGGGGAGATCTGATCGAAGTGTAGGAGGTAGCCCTCCTTTACCACTTGAAGAGCCCGGGTATCAGTGGCTACGCTGGGCCAATGATAGGCAAAAGCCATGAGATGCCCCCCAATGTGCTGCGGAACAGGATTAGAAAGGAGAAGAAGGGCTATAGTCCTGGAGTCAAAAGCCCCCCCCCCCTCCCAGGCTGAGGATGAGACCTTAGGTTGACGCTGCTTTTTGCCTTGGCCCGACGCTGCTTTTTGCCTTGGCCCCTGGGCTGCTGTGCCAGCTGGGGTGACTAGTAGGAATGGTACAGGACAAACAGTTCCATAAGCTTTTTTCTTCTATGTGTAGAAGGACTTTTTCACTGAGGCCTTCTATCGAGAAGGATCAGCGGTCTTTCTTGAGAGCCTATTCATGGTAACCTGTTCAGTCTCCAACTCTGCGGCCTTCTCCATCATGGATTTGCTGAAGAGGTTCTCTCTCCGACATGGGACATCAACAAATTTGTCCTGAATCCATTGTTCCAAGTCCAACAACTGTAGCAATGCGAGGCGGCGGGCACCAATGCCCCCAACAGCCACTCTAGCCATGGATTCAAGGCCATCATAGGCCACACGAGTCACATATTTGGAGCATTCCTTGACCGTAGCAACCAGGCTCCAGAAGCACTGAAGATGGTGTTTAGACAAGCCAGCTGAGAACCCGGCAAGCTCCCCAGCTAGTTCTCTCAAGTAAATGCCCATGTACAGCTGATACATTTGGATACAGGCCATGAACATCGAACAAATAAGAGGCCATGAGCATCGAACAAATAAGAGAAAATATTTTTTCACTCAACGTGTAATCAAACTCTGGAATTTGTTACCGGAGGATGTAGTAAAGGCTGTTAGTGTAGCTGGGTTTAAAAAAGGTTTGGACAAGTTCCTGGAGGAAAGGTCCATAAACCATTATTAAAAAGGGACCCAGGATATCAATGCTTAACCCAATACAAGCATTGTGGAACCTGTGTCTTTTGGGGAAACTGCTAGGTACGTAAGACCTAGATTGGCCACTGTTGGAAACAGGATACTGGGCTTGAAGGACCTTAGTCTGACCCAGTATGGCATATCTTATGTTCTTAATCCTGGTAACATTTCCTGCCCAACCCACCCATGATGCATGCTTCCCTATTAGAGGGCACTGAGGGGTGCTTCTTGTTACTCTTAATACGGCGCATGGCTGATTCCACAACCATGGAGTTGTGAGGCAGTTGTGTCTTTTCAAACCCTGCATCAGACAGTAAGTTGCCTGTGGAGATCCTATCTCCCATGGGCAGAAGAAGAAGAGAAGCTGCGATTGCAGCAAAGACCATTGCTGTCTGCCTGCGGGGATCCGAGCTCCAACGACAGACAGGAAGGGGCTTTTCTTCTTCTGCCCGTGGGGAATGGGATATCCCCAGAGAGCCTGCTGCCTGACATGCCGTGATTTTTGGTGGAACCAGGGCCCATATGGCTCACCCATTTCCGACACCTAGGAGACTACCTATGCACTTAAATTATTCTTTTAACAGTTACATTTTGTTTATTTGTGCTGCTGATGTATTCTCTTTTAAGAGGTTTCTTGCTTTATCATTTTTTTCATTTAACAGGACCCAGTATGTTTGAACAATATTTTTTTTAACAGGTTTGCTTTTAAAATAAACATTTATCCAAGTGAGTTGTCTATCATGGTCAATCCTAAAGTAAAGAAGGTCTAAACTCGCTATTAGTTTGATACAAGAGAGACTGCGTCTGACATTGCCAAATCTTTGCAAGCACTAAAGTCACTGAGTGTGTAGAGAGTAATTATATAGCAGGCCGACTGGATCTGCATGTGAACAACGCACATAAATCCAGGTATTTAGTCATATAAGCCCATAAGTGGCATGCATGCACATCTGATTGTATGTACTTTCACTATAGGCATGCACAGCTTAGGCAAAGTGTAAGGTTACACACATAGGGCCCGATATTTGGGTTAGGAAGACTAGGCGCAAGTACAGTGCTTAGCCTCCGCGGTCGTCCTCTAAACCAGATATTCAATGCCGGGGTCATATACGGTCCCAGTATTGCATATCCGGGGTTTCTGCACATGCCTGGAAGCCACGGAGGCTAACGGGGTAGCGGCGATATTGCACTGCTGCCCAGTTAGCTTCTATGGGTAAAGATAGGCCAGCTTTTTCAGCGCCTATCTTTTACCCGTAAAAGCTAACCGGCTAGCAGTACAATATCGCCACTACCTGGTTAGCCTCTGTTGCTACCCATGACACGCTCTGATGCTAAGCAGTTAGCACTGGGGCGTGTAAGAGAGAAGATCGGGGATAGTCAGTGGCACTAACCGTATTAGTGCCGTTGAATATCCCGCTGAGAGGCACTTACATGATTTACAGGGCTGTAAACCATGTAAATGCCTTTTGAATATCGTGCCCATAAATTATAAAATCCTAAAGTTTATGAGCACTGATTAAAAATTTAGGAAAGGGCATTTCATTTAGGCATGGGCATTTACAGGAGCCCCAGAGCTGTTGTAAGTGATCAAGCTTTAAATTAATGTGTTTTGACTAGTTGCGTAAGCATTTTATAAAGTCAAGTACACAGGCTTGAAATATGTGCATAATAGCATGCATTAACTATGTGGAAGTTTATAAAATTACCCTCCATGTGCCCACCCTACCTTGAACAGATAGTTCGGCTATAGTCCTGCTGCCTTCTTTCATTTCACAGATGTAGACGGCATCATCATCCGTGGTGACATTCTGGATAGTGAGTCTTCTCAGTATTCCCTCTTCTTCCATATTGTACTTAGTGCTCTGTTGGAGTTTGGTCTCTTCTTTGAACCAAGCAGACTCGATGACAGGAAGAGGTACCTCACACTGGAAGATCGCAGTTTCCTTCTCTTTAACTTCCACATCCCTCAGTTTTGTCTTAAATGGTGTGCTAGGTTCTTGAAAGCAATAGAAAAGAGCGAGATGTTTTAATGGACGAGAATAAGGCCAACTCAAACAGCACTGAAGATCGCAGATGGCAGCTTACAAAGGTATGGAGAATATAATGGTAAGTTACACAGAACTTGTTCTTCAGGACTCTGAGGTGGAGATGTGCAAATTGTTTTATACCAAAAATGAAAAGGACAAACAGCATTTTTTAAATTCACATTTTGTTTTTCATTTTTTGCACATCAACGAAACCATGTTAATATTAACCTGCTTACTTCCCATATTTTTTTTTGTGGCTGCTCCTTGTAGCCTTGGGCAAGCCACTTAACCCTTCATTGCCTCAGGTACACTTAGATTGTGAGCCCTTCGGGGACAAGGGAATAAAAAAAGTACCTGTTAGTATATACATGTAAACCGCTCTGATGCATAAGTAAAAGGGCGGTATATCAAATGCCTAAACCATAAACCATATTTGGCTGCATAAGAATTCAGACCTTTTTACCTTTTCACAATAAAGACTTTGTATTAAACCCTATGACAATGTATTTTGCTAAAAAGAAACCACATCTCATAAAATTATTCACAAAACAGAAAATGTTACATTTTTCATGTCTCTATGCCTTAGGTACTGAGCCCAGAAATTGTTATCCATAGGTAACAGAGCACCATGGTTTGGGTTAGTGAAATGCCATTTAACATCATTTACTACTTTTTCTTATCAGATTTTGGGGTGTGTTTACTAAATTGCACTAAGAATTGGCATCTAAGCATGTGTTTAGTGCAAAAACTTAGCGCAGTAAGTAAGGCCAACCCGCACTAATTATTGGGTGCTTTTCCAGCAAGTTCCCATGCAGTTAGCACAGTGGGAAGCATCTCATCATGCTAAACCTGCAACCGTGAGGAACACAGGGGCACTTACCGCCATGAGCGGCTCTATAATGCAGTGAAGTGAGGCGGCGGCCTCAGGCCGCAAACCTTTAGGGGTGGCAAAAAATTCCCCTAAAATAGCCACCTCACACTGATTTCAAATTTTTAAAAAAATGGTGGATGAGCTGCTGCCGCTGCTCTAGCCATAGCTCCTGCATCCTACAGAGCCGTGGCTGTGATAGCAGTAATAATTTAAAATTAAAACGAAACCGGTGAGGAGCTTTCTGGCCCTATGGAACCCCTTCTGCTGCATCCCGCTCTAGCGTCACTTCCTTTTGGAGGTGGGACACAGTAGCAGGGGTTCCATTGAGCCAGAAGGCTCTACAACAGTTTCATTGTAATTTTAAATTATTACCACTATCACAGCCGCTAAGGGATGCAGGAGCAGTGGCTGCCAGGGGAAGAAGGGGGGAAGGAATGGAGTAGACACAGGGGAAGGAGATGGCTGGAAGGGAGCTGAAAGAGGGGGCTGGAAGGGAGCTGACAGAGGGGTAAAGAGGGGGCTGGAAAGAAGCTGACACGAGAGGAAGGAAATAGCTGGAAGGGAGCTAACAGAGGGGAAAAGAGGGAGCTGGAAGGGAGCAGACATGAGGGAAGGAGATGGCTGGAAGGGAACTGACAGAGGGGGAAAAGAGATTGTAAGGGAGCTGACACAGGGAAAGGAGATGGCTGGAAGGGAGCTGACAGAGGGAAAGAGGACTGGAAGGGTGCTGACACGAAGGGAAGGAGATGGCTGGAAGGCAGCTGACATGAGGGGAAGGGGATGGCTGGAAGGGAGCTCACAGAGGGGGAAAGAGAAGGCTGGAAGGGAGCTGACATGGGGGAAGGAGATGGCTGGAATGGAGCTAACAAAGAGGAAAAGAGGGGGCTGGAAGGAAGCTGACACAAGGGGAAGATGATGGCTAGAAGGGAGCTCATAAGAGGGGAAGGAGGTGGCTGGACGGGAGCTAACAGGCGGGAAAAGGGGCTGGAAGGAAGCTGACAGGGGGAAAGAGGGGGCTGGAAGGCAGATGACAGAGGGGGAAATTGATGACTGGAAGGGAGCTGACATGAAGGGCAGGAGATGATTGGAAGGGAGCTGACCCAAGGGGAAGGAGATGTCTGGAAGGGAGCTAACAGAGGGGGAAAGAGAGGGCTGGAAGGAAGCTGACACAGGGAAGGAGATGGCTGGAAGGGAACTGATAGAGGAGAAAGTGGGGGCTGGAAGGGAGCCGACACGGGGGAAGGAGATGGCTGGAAGGGAGATTACAGGAGGAAAAAGGGGGCTGGAAGGAGATAACAGGGGGAAAGAGGGTGCTGGAAGGCAGCTGACAGAAGGGAAAGAGATGACTGGAAGGGAACTGACAGAGGGGGATAGAGAGGGCTGGAAGAGAGCTGACATGAGGGGAAGGAGATGACTGGAAGGGAGTTGAATTGGGGGAAGGAGGGAGGCTAGAAGGCAGCCAACATGAGGGGAAGGAGATGGCTGGAAAGGGGCTGGAAGGGAGCTGATAGAAGGGAAAAGAGGGGGCTGGAAGGCAGCTGACAGAGGGGGAAAGAGATGACTGGAAAAGAACTGACAGATGGGGATAGATAGGGCTGGAAGAGAGCTGACAGAGGGGGAAATAGAGGGCTGGAAGGGAGCCGACACGGGGGAAGGAGATGGCTGGAAGGGAGATTACAGGAGGAAAAAGGGGGCTGGAAGGAGCTGACAGGGGGAAAGAGGGCCCTGGAAGGAGCTGACAGGGGGAAAGAGGGCACTGGAAGGAGCTGACAGGGGGAAAGAGGGTGCTGGAAGGCAGCTGACAGAAGGGAAAGAGATGACTGGAAGGGAACTGACAGAGGGGGATAGAGAGGGCTGAAAGAGAGCTGACATGAGGGGAAGGAGATGAATGGAAGGAAGTTGACATGGGGGAAGGAGGGAGGCTGGAAGGCAGCTAACACGAGGGGAAGGAGATGGCTGGAAGGGAGCAGGCAGAGGGGGAAAAGAGGGGGCTGGAAGGCAGCAGGACATAGGGGGAAAGAGATGACTGGAAGGGAACTGACAGAGGGGGATAGAGAGGGCTGGAAGAGAGCTGACATGCAGGGAAGGAGATGACTGGAGAGGGGCTGGAAGGGAGCTGACAGAGGGGAAAAGAGGGGGCTGGAAGGGAGCTGACAGAGGGGGAAAGGAGACAGGAAGGGCGTTGACACGAGAAAAGTGGATGGCTGGAAGGAAGCTGACAGAGGGTGAAAGAGAGGGAGCTAACGCGAGGGGAAGGAGATGGCTGGAAGGCAGCTGACATGAAGGGAAGGGGATGGCTGGAAGGTAGCTCACAGAGGGGGAAAGAGAAGGCTGGAAGGGAGCTGACAGAGGGGGATAGAGAGGGCTGAAAGAGAGATGATATGAGGGGAAGGAGATGAATGGAAGGAAGTTGACATGGGGGAAGGAGGGAGGCTGGAAGGCAGCTAACACGAGGGGAAGGAGATGGCTGGAAAGGGGCTGGAAGGGAGCGGACAAAGGGGAAAAGAGGGGGCTGGAAGGCAGCTGACAGAGGGGGAAAGAGATGACTGGAAGGGAACTGACAGAGGGGGATAGAGAGGGCTGGAAAGGGGCTGGAAGGGAGCTGACAGAGGGGAAAAGAGGGGGATGGAAGGGAGCTGACAGAGGGGGAAAGGAGACAGGAAGGGAGCTGACATGGGGAAAGGAGATGGCTGGAAGGAAGCTGACAGAGGGCGAAAGAGGGGAGCTAATGTGAGGGGAAGGAGATGGTTGGAAGGCAGCTGACATGAGGGGAAGGGGATGGCTGGAAGGTAGCTCACAGAGGGGGAAAGAGAATGCTGGAAGGGAGCTAACATGGGGGAAGGAGATGGCTGGAATGGAACTACCAGAGAGGAAAAGAGGGGACTGGAAGGAAGCTGACCCGAGGGGAAGGAGATGGCTGGAAGGAAACTGATAGAAGAGAAAGAGGGGGTGGGAAGGGAGCTGACACAGGAGAAGGAGGTGGCTGGAAAGGAGCTAAGAGGGGGAAAAGGGGCTGGAAGGAAGCTGACATGGGGAAAGAGGGTGATGGAAGGCAGCTGGCAGAGGGGGAAAGAAATGACTGGAAGGGTACTGACAGAGGGGTATAGAGAGGGATGGAAGAGAGCTGACATGAGGGGAAGGAGATGGCTGGAAGGGAGTTGACATGGGGGAAGGAGGGGGGCTGGAAGGGAGCTGACATGGGGGAAAAAGATGGCTGGAAGGGAACTGACACAGGGGGAAAGAGAAGGGGGAAGGGAGCTGACACAGGGGAAGGAGATGGCTGGAAGGGAAATGACACAGGGGGAAAGAGAAGGGGGAAGGGAGCTGACACGAGGGGAAGGAGATGGCTGGAAGGCAGTTGACAGAGGGGGGAAAGGGAGAGCTGGAAGGGAGCTGACACATGGGAAAAAGATGGCTGAAAGGGAACTGACAGAAGGGGAAAGAGAGGGCTGGAAGGGAGCTGACACAGGGGAAAGAGATGGCTGGAAGGGAACTGACAGAGTGGAAAAAGAGAGGGCTGGAAGGCAGCTGACGAGAAAGAGATGGCTGGAAGGGAACTGACAGAGGGAGAAGGAGAGGGCTGGAAGGGAGGTGACTCGGGGGAAAGAGATGGCTGGAAGGGAACTGACACAGGGGGAAAGAGAAGGGGAAAGGGAGCTGACACGAGGGGACGGAGATGACTGGAAGAGAGCTGACAGAGGGGGAAAGAGAGAGCTGGAAGGGTGCTGACATAGGGGAAAGAGATGGCAGGAAGGGAACTGACAGAGAGGGAAGGAGAGGGCTGGAAGGGAGCTTACACGGGTGAAGGAGATGGCTGGAAGGGAACTGACACAGGGGGAAAGAGAAGGGGGAAGGGAGCTGACACGAGGGGAAGGAGATGGCTGGAAGGGAGCTGACAGAGGGGGAGAGAGAGGGCTGGAAGGGAGCTGGCACGGGGGGAGGAGATGGCTGGAAAGGAACTGATATGGGGGGAAGGTGGGGGCTGGAAGGGAGCTGACAGAGGGGGAAAGAGGGAACTGAAAGGGAGCTGACTCAAGGGGAAGGAGATGGCTGGAAGAGAACTGATATGGGGGGGAAGGTGGGAACTGGAAGGGAGCTGACAGAGTGGGGAAGAGGGGGCTGGAAGGGAGCTGATACCTGTGGATGGTACTGGAGGGAGACTGGAAGGTTGATGAAACTAGGGAATGGAGGAGGGGGATGGAAGGGAGCTGACCCCTGGGGATGGTACTGGAGAGGGACTGTAAGGGTGATGACACTAGAGAAGGGAGGAAGGGGATGGTACTGGAGTGGGACTGGAAGGGAGCTGACACCTGAGGGTGGCACTGGAGAGAGCTGACACTTGGGGATGGGACTGGTAAGTGGCTGAGTAATGGGGAGGAGGCTGGAAGGGAGTGGGCACTGGGACTGGAAGGGAGCTGACATGTGGGGATGGCACTGGAAGGGGGGTGGACAGAGGGTAGGGTGACTGGAAAGGTGCTGACACGGGGGGGGAAGGTTGCAGCACTGGGAGTAGAAGTGAGCTGATACCTTGGATGGTATTTAGACTAGGAGGAGCTGGACAGTGGGGAAGGAGGGGGATTGGAAGGGAATGGACACCAGTGGCAGTGCTGGGAATGCAAGGGGGTTGACATTGAAATATTCCAGGAGGGGAGGACTGGAAAAAGAGCTGACACTGGGGAGGGTTACTGTGACTGGAAATAGGCTGATGGAAGGAAGTGAAGAAAACAAAAGAAGAGACAAGAAATGGTGGACAGCACTCTTTTCTGTGGTCTATAGTCTAAGAGAACACAGGAAAGCAGAAGCCTCAGATTGGGGCCAGCATGATCAGAGAATAAAATGGTCATACAACAAAGGTAGAAAAAATAATTTAATTTTCAATGTAGTGATTGGACTTTGTGCTATCTTTATATTTTACACAGTATGGGGACCTGCATCTTTATTTATCTGGTATTGCACTGCATGCGGAGTCTAGCTTCTTGGGGTTTTGGTTTAATTTTTGTCTACATGTTTTTATTTTTACTTTAGGTTGTGATTACTTATTCTGTACTTGGTGAGAGTCTGTGTTCTGAGTGTGTGACCGAGGCCGCATGTTCTGTTAACATGGAGTTGGTATACAGGGTTTGTACTATAGTAATTTGCCTTGTTCAGCTTTTCAAATAGGTGTTAGATGTTCTAGGGCCCACTGCAGTATTTATAGTGCTGCTTTTTTCTGGGTAGGCACCTTGTATGAGTTTTGAAAGTTTATGCTGGTATGTATGGTACAGTAGATAAGGCCTTGTTGATCTTCAGTGACTTTTGTAGGGTTTTATATTAGTTCCCAGCCTAATACTGGAGAATATTTGTTGTTAGTGAGATGACAAGAATCATATATTTTTTTAATATATTGAGTTCTGTGCGTGAATGTCCTACTTCTGCTCTGCACCCATTGTCGAGGGAGAGGTTTCTGTGGATGCAGAATATATATGCAAAAAGTGAGAACCATAATGCAGTTTATAACAGAATAAAATGAGATATAATTTGGTCTTATAACCTGTGCTATAGTTCTCACTTTTTTCTTTTAGTTCCTTGGTGAGGGAGCATCTTGCATTTGCATTTCCCTTTGTTTTTTATGGAATATATATTTACGTTAACACCATGATGGTCCAGTGTGCAGCTTCAGGAGTTATGTTGGGGTTGCCAAGCCCTTCCTGGTGTTTATGTTGGAGTGGGAGGTGTTGTGTTGGAGTCACAAAGTCCCTCTTGTTTTTCAGAGGGTGGGAAGTGCTATGTTGGGGTGCCAAGTCACTCTTGGTTTTGTGGAAGTGGGAGATACTGCATGGATGCTGTTGAGCCCATCTTGTTTGGCATATTTAGCAGTATATTCCCTAGGCTCTGCCCTAGTAACATATCAACATAAGAAATGCCATACTGGGTCAGACTAAGGCCCATCAAGCCCAGTATCCTGTTTCCAACAGTAGCCAATCTAGGTCACAAGAACCTGGCAGGTTCCCAAAAAGGCACCCAGGTTCCACAATGCTTGTCTCGGGGTAAGCAGTGGATTTCCTGGGTCCTCTTTAATAATAGTGTATGGATCTTTTCTCCAGGAACTAGTCCAAACCTTTTTTAAACCCAGCTATACTAACAGCTTTTACTACATCCTCAGGTAACTAATTCCAGAGTTTGATTACGAAGGACCGTAGGCTAACTGCAGGGAGGCGATTATATCCCCCTGCAGTTACCGCATTTCAGTGTGGCAAAACAGCTGCAGGTGCAACTAAGACCACACACTGAGATGGCATTAGTTGCACTCACGCTACTTGCGCTGAGCCATTATGTTAGTTTCTGCTGACAATGCAGATGTCTGTGTGTGAGAATTCTTTCTCTTGCCTCACTCTGCAGTAAAGTATAATTTTGGGAAAGAAATCATGTACTGTAAACCTAATAGTAATGGATAAAATTGATTTTTGACTACATGTGTCTGTTTTTAGTTTGTATTAATATATTCCCTACTTGGTGAATATCTATCTCTGTTCTGCATATGTGTGACTGAGGCTACAAGTTCTATGGATTTTCTATGTAGGGAGCTGTAGTAATCCAGCTTGTTCAGTTTTCTGAATAGGAATATGGATGTTCTAGGTCCCACTGCAATATTTATGGTTCTGCCATTTCCTGGATATGCTGCATGTCGTGTGAGTTTTGAAAGTTAGTGCTGTTATGGATAGTAGATTTGCCCTGTACTCTGGGTTCTTGGTGAGGTCAACTGTAGGGTGTTGGTTGGGGCTACTGGAATATGGAGTGTCTTTGAGATTTGCAGTTTTGCGCTCTTTATGCTGCCAGACTGAAATTTTAAATATTTTGTCAGTTCAGATACAAGGAAATTTAAAATTTTAAGGGAACGTCTCAGTTTAATTTTGTTTAGTAGCCTGATAGCTTCACCATTGCTGAGTTCCAGACTTTTCCAGCTCTAGCACAATCCAAAGCAGCATTTGAATTCATGGCTACCAGGATTAGTTTGTCTCATTTTATATCTTCCTTCCTCATCAATAATCTGGCCATAGTAAAATCAATCTGATGTGCAGATACTTATAATGGTTTGATTGTGGAGAAGAGGCTGTGTAAGTGGCTTTTCGTTAATCAAATGTAATGTTTTATTATGTTTGTTTTATTGAAAAATGTGCTTTACTATATTGCATGTATATGGTTGGAAACCACCTAGGATTTTAGATTGGTGGCATATGCATTTTAAACAAAGTATACAAAATTTATGCAAATGATGCTGCAATGAATCTCCGCACCTAACCCTGCATCATCCTCATGCTGCCCCTGGGGGGAAGTAGGGGGGAGGTGGTACTGGGAGATGGAGGAAAGCAGAAACCTCAGATTGGGACCAGCATGATCAGAGAATAAAATGGTCAGACAACAAAGGTAGAAGAGAATTTTATTTTCAATTTAATAATCACATTTGGTGCTATCTTTATATTTTATACAGTACATGGAAATACATTTCTTTCTATTTCTCTGGTATTGTACTGTATGCAGAATCTGACTTTTTGAGGTTGCAGTTTAATTGTTATCTACATATGTTTACTTTTAGGTTATGGCCACTTAGTCTGTATTTGGTCTGTGTTCTGAGTGTGTGACCAAGAATAGGTGTTCTGTTAACATGGAGTTTGTATGTAGGGATCTGTACTGTAATAATCTGAATTGTTCAGCTTTTCAAATAGGTGTTGGATGTTCCAGGGCCCACCGCAGTATTTACAGTGATGGTTTTTTTGGATGGGCTTCTTATATGCGTTTTGGAAGTTGGTGCTGATATGGTATGGTAGATTTGCTCTATAGATCCTCAGTGACTTTCTCGTAGGGTTTTGTATTAGTTCACAATATGCTTGGTACTGGAGAATGTTTGTTAGTGAGATGATCAGAATCAGATTTTTTTTAAAGTAATTGAGTTTTGTGGGTGAATGTCCTAGTTCTGCTTTGCACCCACTGTTGAGGGAGGGGTTTTGTGGATGCAGAATATATGTTCAAAAAGAAAAAGCAAGAATCATAATGCAGTTTATAACAACAAAATAAAAATGAGCTATAATTTAGTTTTCTAAACTGTGCTGTGGTTCTAGGTCATTCTTTTAGTTCCTTGGTGTGCAAACATCTTGCATTTCCTCCATATGAGAAACAAACTACCAATCTTTACTGACATCATCAATGATCATAAAACAGACATTGTCTGTATAACAGAAACATGGCTCAAAGATACGGACTCAGTATTCTTGAACCAATTAAAGTCAACTGACTATGAGATTTTCCATACCCACAGAACATCTAAAAAAGGTGGAGGAGTACTAATAATAATAAAGAAAAACCTCAACGCAAAACTGATCTCATCCACAAATATTGAGAATGTAGACATGCTAAATATAAAAATTAAAACCACAAAGATATGCCTAATATACAGACCTCCAGGATACAACATAGACAACATTGATAACCTAATTGAACTAATGGCATCATCCACTGACACAAACCCAATAATACTAATGGGTGATTTCAATCTCCCTTCAACACCTAACAACCAATCAAATCACTTCACAGAAGCAGTAAGTAATTTAGAATTCCATCAAATAATAACAGAACAAACACATAACACAGGAAAACACTAGACATGGTCTTTCTACCAAATTCACTGCACAACCTGTACAACCCTGAATCACTCTCAAACATACCGGTTCCCTGGTCCGACCACTACCTTCTGAAATTTGATATTACCATCCCCGATAACACCCATAATAAACGTATTCATCCCCCACAAAATAGGAGATTCAGAAAGTTCAATGAAGAAGAATTCCTAGATCAAATAATTCCTCACCTCAACCTAACCCCCACAAACCTAGAAGAAACCATCAAAACTTGGAACAAAACTATCTCAAAGGCAGCAGCAGAAAAAAACCCAAACCCCTCTCAACAAAATAGCAACAACAATAAAATTGATAAAAAGGATGCCCCATGGTATAACATGACACTCAAAAATATTAAAAGACAACTAAGAATAGAAGAAAAGAAATGGAGACAAAACAAATCCCCAACAACTCAAGAGAAATACGTAAATACCCTCAACATATATAAGCAAGCAATAGACAGCGCCAAAAGAAACTACCACTCTAACATACTCAACAATTCAATAAACCGACCAAGAGAATTGTTCTGTATAATACAGAAACTAACAAACAAAACATACAACTCAGACGAAACGTCCATCGAAATCTCCCCACAAGAATTAGCACAATACTATATTAATAAAACAAAAATACAAATGAATAACCCCCCAATAACACACAATGAAAAGAAGCACCCAACCCTCGATACCTGGTCCAACTTTAGTCCAATATCAAAGACTACTCTCAAAACTACCATATCTAACATCAAGACCACTACATCATACCTTGACCCATGCCCAGTTGATTGGATAAAAAAGACACTCCCAATACTCTCCTCATTCATTCTCCCTATGGTCAACATATCATTAGAAAAAGGATATCTTCCACCATCCCTCAAACACGTCCAAATACGACCAATACTTAAAAATAAAACATTAGACAAATTATCCCCAAAATCATACAGACCTATATCAAGCATTCCCTTCATGGCCAAACTCATAGAAAAAATAGTCCAAACCCAACTACAGGAATTTATCGACACATCGAACCTCCTTGATGAACACCAATATGGCTTCAGACCATTCCATGGGGTCGAAACATTACTAACAATCCTTTATGACACATTACTAAGAGGAATTGATGACTCTAAACAAGCCTTCATCCTAGTATTCCTCGACATCTCTGCTGCATTTGACAGCGTCAATCATATAACAATGCTCAACAGACTTCAACAAATAGGAATTACATCCACTGTTTACAACTGGTTCAAATCCTACCTGTCAAACAGAACCCAAACAGTAAGAATTCTTAACCAAACATCTAACACTTTCAACCAAACACAAGGCCTCCCACAGGGATCTGCACTATCAGCATTATTATTTAATATTTACCTTCAACCAATCAGCAACATCATTAAACGTCACGGTGTCTATTACCATATTTACGCCGACGATATAATGTTCTATCTCCCATTTAAAATCCCACATCCTCCACTACAACAAATAACGGAATGCTTTAAAGAAATAACATTATGGCTCAAAGACCAGAACCTACACATAAATTTTTCTAAAACGGATGTACTATATATTACTAAAAACCAAACCTACAAACCTCCAACTACTATCACCCTAGATAACCATGAGATCAACACAAAAAAAGAAATAAAATACCTAGGTGTGATACTTGACAACAAACTTAACATGGACTCACACATAAAATACCTAACAAAAAACATACACTACAACTTAAGACACTGAGACAACTAAGACCTTTAATTCACTTGCAAGACTTCATAGCTATAATTCAAGCTATTATAACTCCACACTTCGATTTTGCAAACTTAATCCTTAATGGCATCACAAAGCAAAATATTAAAAAGATACAACTAACCCAGAACATCGCAGCAAGGATAATAAGGAACTTAAGCTCAACAGAACATATCACACCGATCCTAGCTGAACTCCATTGGCTACCCATAGACAGCAGAATAAAATACAAGATTCTTCTAACAACATTTAAAACTATAAACAACTTAGCCCCGTCTGTACTCAATACTCTCATCAAAGTAGAAAATGATAAACGAACACAAAGGAGTCGAAACTCAAATACTATAACAGTACCAAAGGATTACACAAAAGCTACAAAACAAACTAACAAGAGAGCATTCTCACACTCAGCTCCCACCCTCTGGAATAACCTTCCTGACCACATTCGCCAACTGTCAGACATAAAGGAATTTAAAAAACAACTAAAAACCCATTTATTCTCTTTATACTACAACAAAGGAGCAGAATTCACCCAGACCACTCAAAGAGACACAGGTTAACAATCATAATACAAATCATAGCTACTTGTTCTCTGAAGTATAAATTAAAATACAACCCAAGTGATATATACCACAATTTATAATTCATGACATAATTTGTAAATATCAACAATGTAAATATGTTCTAACAGTTTAATGTTCTAATAATTATAATGTTAATACTTTATATTGTTACCTGTAAATAGTTCAATATGTTCTATGTAAACTGACTTGGTATGATACCATCCATACCATATAACATACTGTTCATTGTAAACCGCACTTGATACTTGTGAAAGAGCGGTATAGAAATAATTGCTAAATAAATAAATAAAAATATTATCTAATCAGCTTTTTGGTTTGGTTTAGTCCCTGAATGGAGTTTTGAGAAAGCACCCTCCCACAGATTACTGGGGGTGGGTTACTATATCATCCCTTGCCTCAGGCAGCAGATTGCCTTGAGCTGCTCCTACTTACTGCCACTCACTGAGGTGATGGTAAGTGCACCTGCGCTAACTAAAAACATTGATGATCAGCATGTGCTGATGATGCCTACTATAATCGCGAAGTGCAGACAATGCCCACTCTCTGCCCCTAACCCATTCAGTCTCTGCCCAATTGCGTGCTAAGTGGTTATCAGGGGTTATTTACTGCCCTGGCATTTTAAGCTCATGGTAATTGTCACCATGGTCCCGTACAGGGCCAGCACAACCATTAGACAAACTTAGGCGAATGCCTAGGGCAGCAGCTTCTATAGGGCAGCACAGGACAGCAGTATTTAAAGCAAAACAATAGATTCTGATAGCCACACAAACTCAAAGAGCCATCAGCACATTCTTTCACCTGTGGGCATGCATACACAAAAACCAAAGTTTAATATTCAGAAGTATGATGTCCAATTATGTATTTTTACAGGATTGTTGTGTGAAAGGTGGTGTTCAGATGATCATGATAATTTAGTTTAATCATCAAAATCTCATGGGCTGAGGGAGGGTGGAAGGCTTTTGCCAAGGGCCTTGCACCAGCTCTGGATCCTGACCCTGGTCTTGCACTAACCATTTACAGTTGTGGTCAACATTATTCGCATTCTCGCAATTTAGGTATGTTGTGTACAATATCTGGAAAAAGAATTGGAAATATTCCAACTGTATGTTATCATAATATTTTAATAGTACATTCAAAGGTATACAACAAAAAAAATAAAGAGATATCTGTGCAACTTAGATGTAGTAATTTTTGAGAAAAGAAATTACCTAGACAGGCAACCTTCACTAATATTTGGTTGCACAAACCTTGGCAGTGATGACAGCCTCCAAACGTTTCTTGTAGCCATCTATACGTTTCGTACATCTGTCTACTGGTAGTTTTCTTCCACTCTTCATCTGCGATTTGTTCCAGTTCATGATTGTTTCCAGGATTCCTTTTACCAATGGCAAATGTCAGCTCTTTCCAAAGGTTCTCAATTGGATTGAGACCAGGATTCATTACTGGCCAGTTTAAAACAGTCCATTTGTTCCTTTTTTAACATTCTTTTTTACCTTTGGATGTATGTTTTGTATCATTGTCCTGCTGGAGAACCCATGGCCTTCGACCCAGACCTAGCTTTCTGACACTAGGTAGCACATTTCACTGCAAAATACCTTGGTAGTCATCTGACTTCATGATTCCTTTAATAAGTTACAGGTCTCCATTTCTTGAGGCAGCAAAACAGCCCCACAGCATTATGGAACCTCCACCATATTTAACTGTAGGAAGGATTTTTTTTTCCTCATAATCTTCATTTCTTTACCTGTAAATGTATCACTGGTCTGCATTTGTCAAAGAGTTCAAGTTTGGTTTCATCTGTCCACAGAACATTTTCCCAGAAGGATTGTGGTTTCTCAAGGTCGGTTAGGGCAAAGATCAGGCATGCCTTTTTATGTCTGCCTTTGAGCAGTGGGGTCCTCCTTGGCCTTCACCCATGAAGTTCTTCTTTGTTTAAGTGTGCGGTGTATGATATGGGTTGAAACCACCACTCCAGATTATTCCAGGTCAGGCTTAAACTCTTTGGATGTTGTACATGATGTTTTTCCAACAGTTTGCCCTTAGCTTGGAAGACTTCTTGGATTAATTTTACTCTTTCCACAATGTCCTGGTAAGTTCTTGACAGTTCCATGAGCAGAAAACTTCTTAATAACATTGTGAACTGTAGACACAGGAATCCCAAGGTCTTTGGAGATGGCCTTGCACCATTTTGAAGTTTGATGTTTGGTGATAATGGCTTTTCTGATGTTCTCAGGCAGCTCTCTTGTCTTCAGCATTGTGAAAATGAAACAGAGCATGAAGGTGGCCATTTTAAACATTAGAGTCATCATTCATTGATTGATTCAAGTTATGTGAGTACTGATAATTGATCACAGTTGCATATAATTTTACTGCAATGGGAATGTGGTTCTTCTGTTCAAACTGATTTGAATTGTTTATAAGGGTGCCAATAATCATGGCCTATCCTAACCCAAAAACCCAAAAGTGTTTCCCACAAATTCACTATAACCATTCATAAGAGAAACCCTAATCTAATAAAATTTTGTTGGAACGTACACCATGAAGATTACGCTCTTTCTTCTCGCAGTGTAATGTTCCTTTTTTTCTTTTTTAAAAGAAAAGGGAAGCAACAAAGTTTGAAGAAGAGCCAAGAGGGTCTATGGCTTGAAACACAACATTGGGTTACTAGTTCGTGATATCATCACGATGTAGTTGCTTTTCACGGATGTCTCTGAAAGTTTGAAAAGTCTGCGGGAGAGAAACAACCTGAGAACGGTTGGAGCTGTAGTGTTGGCGTTTTTTCATATGATCGGTAATGGGAGTAGGTTTTGCTTTCTCCCTTTAAAATTGGTAATCTTTTCAGCAAATCGATTCTCCATAGCAGAGATCTTCTTCGATCAGCTAAGTGACTTTTTCTTGATTTCTAAAACCAGCCAAGCTTGAAAGAATAAATGTACCGGTGTGTACTAAGGGGTCCTTGTCTCCTTAGTACTTGTAGGGGTTACGTCCTCTTTTAAAAAGAAACAAAATGAACATTACACTGAGAGAAGAAAGAGTGTAATCTTCATGGTGTATGTTCCAACAAAAATGTATTAGATTAGGGTTTCTCTTATGAATGGTAATAATCATGGCCTGGCAATGTCCCAGTTTACATAATATTTCCTATCATTTCTTTGTTTAATTGATCTTGTTTTATTTGATTCTCTTCTGTGTCAAATGTATAGTCCAAAGCCATTTCAATTGCCATTTCTTTTTAGGAGATATTGAACATTAAGGGGATGAACTGCAAAGATGCCAATAATGTTGACCACAACTGTAGTGCATGCTAAACCCCGTACTAATCATTAGCACACTCTTATAGCCATGCCCCTATATTCTATAGTACAGTATTTGATTTTCTTAATCAGGATTTCCTCTTGAAGAGGCTTTCAGAAGCAGGGATAACATAAAGCCCACCAATGGTTTTCATCCTATCTTAATTCAAGAACATTCATAGTTGCTATAGGAGATGATATTTTTGCCCCACATGTGCTAACCTGTAAAGTACCTCAGGGCTCAGTGTTGGCACCCCTGCTCTTTAATGTTTTTCTGGCCCCTTTAGCAACCTTAATAAAGATTGTAGGATTTAGTCCTTACATCTTTGCAGATGACATATAAATTTTAATCAGTCAACAAACTTGAGCTCTCCTTTACAAAATCATTGTTCTAAATCCCTAAATTAGATTGCTGACTGGATAAAAATACATTGTCTGGCTCTTAATGCATCCAAATGTGAAGCTATTTGGTTAAGTAGAGCTAGTAAATTTCCTTTTTTGTTCCTAAAATGGCTGATACTTGTATTACACTAAAGGACTCAGTGTGACCACTAGGATTCATTCTTAATAACACACTACCATTTTCTAAACATATCTCAAAGTTGTCAGCAGCTCCTTTATGGCATTCAGGCACATTAGATCAGTGAAGCATTTCATGAGCAAAAATTCTATGAATGTACTGCTGCATGCCCTAGTGCACACCAAACTCGATTACTGTAATTCTCTTTTGGCAGGTTCTACAAAATACAATCTTAAAAGACTGCCGCTTGTACAAAGTACAGCTATAAGACTGCTTTATTTTGCTAAATCCTCAGATCATGTGTTACCACTTTTAATGGAGTAAAAATGGCTGCCAGTGGCTAGTTCAATCAAATACAAAACTCTGTCTCTTACACATAAAATTAATTACACGGGTCACCCATTATATCTTCTTTCATAAATTATTCCATATTGCCCAATTTGATTGCTACATTCCTCACAACTTAATCTATTAATAATTCTACACCCATCAAGATTTAGACTTGAACTAACAAGACATGCTGCTTTCAGCTTTTTTGCTCCTACTTTGTGGAACAGTCCTCCACCATTCGTTCGTTCCGAAAGTTCTACTAAAAAAATGAAAAAAAATAATTTCTGAATGGTTGATTAACAAAACCTTCACCCGTGGGTAAGTGGCAGAGGAAATTAATATTGGCTTGTTTTTTTATGTTCCTAACCAATGTTCTAGGTATTAACTGTTGTCATATTTTTATGATTCATTCTCAAGTTTTTGTTATTGATCTTTTATTTTAATTTATTTTGCTTTATATATTTTCATTTACATGAGTGGAGGAGTAGCCCAGTGGATAGAGCCATGGTCTAACATTGAGAAGATTGGGGTTCAATTCCCAATGGTACTCCTTCTGACCTTGGGCAAGTCACTTTACCCTCCCTTGCCTCAGAAGAAAAGGCTTGGCAATCTACTTCTGGTCATACCTTGCCATGAAAACTAGGGGCTGTTGGGTCTCTAGGAGTCAGCAATGGTTTGACAGCACTTTAAAAAAAGTTCATGTATATGGCTGATTCAACTGGATTGGACACTGCTCTGGTGGCCTTTGGCTAAATGGCAGTATATCAGCTACCATAAATAAACTATTGCATCCCCTTCTGTTACTAATAAGCAATAATTCATAATGTAAATGTAGTGGCTGTTATTAATCCTAGAAATGGAGAGTCTGCTGATTTTTCTCTTTCTTCCTTTGACGTTCCCAGCTAAGACAGATTGCAAGACTCTGTGTGTGTGCGCATGTGCGTGTGCATACATATATGGGTATACGTTTACATATGAATGGGTATGTGTATATGACCATTAGCTTCCCTCTTAACATAATTAAAGTACTTAGGCCATTTCCCAGCAGCAAAGAACTCAGCAGAGGTAAACAGCATGACCAGGCACCATGGGCGTAGTTTAGTGGGGGGGGGGGGCATGGGGAGGCAATGACCCCCCTAAATGGGCTGAGGAAGGGGCAGCTCTGGAGGAGCCTGGGGAAGCCAATCCAGGGCAGCAGAGGGAGGCACTGGAGGAACCTGGGGCAGCCAATCCAGGCCGGCCAAGAAAAGATTTAAAACTTTCTGTTTCCTGGGACCAGCCGCTGAGATCACTGCCACTGCTGGTAACCAGGATTGCTGTCACCACCACTGAGGATCGCCACCGCTGCCCAGGATCACTGCTGCTAGCTAGCCTTGCATTGATCTCTGGGACCCTGCTGCCTTTGCTTGATCTGCCTTCCAGCTGCCTGGTAAGTATCTCTTCCTTTCTTCTCCCTTCTCCCCTAAAAAGGCCCGCCATCTTTCCCTCTCTTTCTACCTGCCCCCCCCACTAGTTCACCATCTTTCCCTCTCTTCTCCCCTCCCTCCATGGGTTTACCATCCTTCTCTCTCTTCCCTCCTCCCACAATGGTTCATTTTTGTTCTTTGTAGGGTGGAAATGGTATGGTGGGATCACAATACCCCTTTTCAGTTTGATAGATACTACCATACAGTCACCAAAGAGAAAAGGGGCACAGTGACCCTTCCATACAATGATTAAAAACAAAAGGGGCAAAGTAACCCCACATTGTATGGTGGGCTCTATCAACAGTCACCAAATAGAAAAGGGGCACAGTGACCCCACCATACAGTGATTAAAAACAAAAAGGGAACATAGTCTTTTTGATGCTTGGTATAATTCTATATGGTAGGGTTACTGTGCCCCTTTTGTTTTTAGTCATTGCATGGTAGGGTCGCTAATCTCCTTTGCTTGGTTTAATACTATATGGTGGGGTTGCTGTGCCCCTTTTGGTTTTTAGTAGCTCTATGGTGGGGGTTGCTGTGTCCCTTTTCTATTTGGTGATTGTATGGTAGTCACCAAACAGAAAAGGGGCACAGTGACCCTCGAAAAACAAAAATGAATGACAGAGGCAAAAGACAGAAAATTAGTATGTAGGTAGTGTTCAAATTGCCTGCATTGGGTACCTTATATTGGCAGGTTTTACATCTGCTTTTTCTGCAGGTATTTTTTCAAAGAATATAAAGCACGTAGAGTTGAAAATACAGTCTACAGGTTATTTTCTTCCCTTGAACTGGGAACAACTCTAAGGGGCATTTTTACTAATGTGCACTACCCAGTAGTACAGGGTTTAGCACATGATTTGAGTGCTATGCTAAAAATCCTGCGCTACCTGGGTTGAGCGATATGGGGTGGAGAACAGGCAGACCAGGGGCAGAATGGAGGCATTGACGACAAGTCGTGGTCAGTGCAGCCATTATTATCTTCTACTAACCGCGCTTGCTGCCCTTATCATGGGTATACTTAATGCCATCTCAATGGCTTGTATGGTGCTGTGTCTTGGGCTCATACTAACTGCATACTAACTGCAGGGGGATGGATGTGAGAAACAGCTTCTTGCGCTGGCATAATTTATAACCTCTTCTGTTTTGATATACTGGCTTCTTATCTGGTCTGTGTTTTTCTAAAGATAATGTGAATATGCAAATGTAACCCAATCTCTTGCCCCTCCCCCCCCCAATTTGAAACATTCAAATTACACCCATGCCAGGCAGAGGGGGGATAAAACTACTGAAGAGGAGTAGGAAGTAAGAAGAAAATTTAAAGAAGGAGATTAAAATATGGCTCTGTTCGATCTATCCAAAGGTTTTAAATATGATCCATCTAAGAGCCCTATGTATTAAAATGACTTTCCCATATAGAGAGTAATTTTATAAAGTGTGCCTATATTAATGTGTGCTTTTATGTGCATATTTCACAACTATTTCATAAAGTAATCTATATGTGCAATATGTATTTTTTACTTTGTAAAACAGAGGTTTAAATTGTGGAAAATGACCCTCAATTTAAGCTGCGGGCACTTACGCTACACCCATGAGAACTGAGTGTAAAATGGGCTCCCTGAGAAAACCATAAGCTGTGGTAAAACCACCCGCTGAGTCGGAGCTGAACGGAGTTGGACCAGGACATAAGGTTTTTGAAGATGGTTGACGTTACAAGAGATTATCTACACAAGGAGAAATATCATGTAAATTAAGATAAGTGGGGAAGTTAGTATTTAATCATAGATGTACTGGACTTTAAAAGGAAAACAATAAAAAAGTTAAATATTAATGTGTTTGGCATGTGGAGTGATGATAATAAATTGGAGCAGCAAGGCAGATAAAGCAATCCTGCTGCATAATTAAGCCGCAAGTCTAATGTTCAGCTCCTGATGCTGACTTATTAGTATTTAGAAAGCTAGTATTAAGCAAACATTTTTAATTGCCACATTTACTTTTGTGGACCTTATTTACTTTGTAGCACACATTGATAGTATTAATATCTTTTTTTGTGATATTTTAGGTGTCTGTACCTGAGCACTGTTCTCTGATCTCTGATGTTAACAATAAGATCACAAGCCAAGATTGACCTCACCTCCCCAAAGCAGGGATCTGGATGGATAAACAGCTAATCTGCCTTAGGAATGCATATATTCGTCCTCACCTATATTTTGTTTCATCAGTATCTTAGCTTGCCTTCCTGAGCTGAAGAGGTACAGTTTGACTTGGCTACATCCCTTTGCTTCTGTTTTCTTAGATGAAAGACTGCAATGGGATGGATTTTCCAAAGGCTAATTATAACCATTCTACTAATCCCATTAATATGTTCCACTTCATCCCTGATCAGAAAGTCCGAAAAGGATTTACTGTCACACAGGACCTTTACACAGCATACTTGTATTAGCTTTCTGACTCACTTATTTGGCTTGGCATGTGAGACTGAGCAATATTTTATTTCTCCCGGTGTGATAAGAACGTCTGGTGCTTCCATTTGTTTCCCCTGGAGAATGGAAATCAAAGCTATAAAATGGAAAAAGTGAACCACTTCCCATTATGAGCCCTTCCAGTCCTTGGAAAAATGCTTTGATGATTGCATTTTCTTGTTCAAGAATGCTGTTTACTGGATTAGGACCTGTACTGTAGTTTTGCTCATTGGAAGGCTATTGAAGTAGTTCTGATATTAGTTGATAACTATGGAATATTATGCTGATTATTATGCTTGTTTTGTTTGTTCTATACCATTGTTTATTTAATTCAGTAGCTATATTTATGTTTTAAATTATTACTATATACAGTGGAGTGGAGGAGTAGCCTAGTGGTTAGAACACTGGCTTGGTAACAAAGCAACCAGCGTTCAATTCCCACTAGCACTCCTTGTGGCCTTGGGCAAGTCACTTAACCCTCCATTGCCTCGGAAGAAAGGCCTGGCAATCTACTTCCGGTCACACTGCCAAGAAAACCCAGGAGCTTCTGGGTTGCTAGGAGTCAGGACTGACTCAAAGGCACTATATATAGTAATTAGTTAGTACAATAGTTTTTGTGATATGTAGATTTAGCTTTTTGTGTGGCGGAGTACCCTAGTGATTAAAGCAACAGCCTAGCTAGCACCCAGAAGATCTGGGTTGAATTCCCACTGGCACTCCTTGTGACCTTAGGTAAGTCACTTTACCCTCCATTGCCTTGGAAGAAAAGGCCTCCCAATCAACTTCCAGTCATACCTTGCCAAGAAAACCCAGGGGCTGCTGGGTTAGCATTGACTTGACTGCTCTTAAAAAAATAGTTTTAAAGAAATGTGATTATATAGCTATATTAATTGAATGATTATGATGTTTTAATGTAAATTATTTTATATATATTTCATTGTGCATCACTTTGTTCTAATTTAGAAAAAACAGTTCCTAAACTGTGGAGGAGTGGAGGAGTAGCCTAGTGGTTGGGGCAAGGTACTTCAGGCCGGAAGGTCGGGGGTTCAAATCCCACTAGAGGACAGCAACCTTGGGCCGGAAGGACTGGGGTTTCTAGTCCCACAGGTGCTCCTTGTGGTCTTGGGCAAGCCACTTAACCTTCCATAGCCCATGTTCCCTGTAAAATAGTTATCTCCAAGTTATAATGTCCTGTTCAATGTAATTTCAGTTTGTTCAATATAAACCGCACTGATGCAGAATAGCGCAGTATATAAGAGAATGTAAATAAATAAAAATAAATATAATAAATAAACTGAATTAATTAAATAAATAAATAAATACCTACTTTCTGTGCAAAGATTGCCATTAATGATATTATGAAAGAAATACAATTTATCATATATCAAAAGAATCCATCATTCTATTGTTTTCCTTCAAAGAAAAACTTAAAATTAGGATTAACTGCATTTGGAGTCTACAGTCTTTTCTCAGTCCAGGAGATTCTTTGGTATAAATAATGCAAAGAACCAAACATTGTCAAAAGAGAGACCTAAATTCTAGGCCAAGAGGTCATGGCATGAAAGGAGATAGACTCATGCGTAACACTAGGAGATATTTCTTCACAGAAAGGATAATGGTTGTATAGAACAACCTCCCAGAGGACGTGCAGAAGCAATGGAAAATCTTTTTTCCGAGGGGCAAACAAAGTAGCCCCTTTCCCTTCCCACCCCTGCCCCAAGTTCCCTAGTTTCTTATTTTGTATGGGGCAAAAGGTTGGTCTTGCCATGGCCCTACTGACCACTCCATTCTACTGCCTATGAGGTTGTGGAGGCAAATAAAATAACTGAATTCAAAAAGCATGGAATAAGCAGAGAGCATCCCTAGTAGTGAAAAAAATGAAGCTAATGTCTACAGTATTACAACAGGAAAAAAAGTGAGCAGATTGGATGAACCTTAAGGTCTTTATTTGCCATCATATGCTATGTATCTACAGAGGTCAATTTCTAAAGCAACTTACCTTTTTAAGAATAATTTATAACATTTTGCTTAGCACCAGCATCAGATTCACTGGTCTCTCGTTTCCTGGATTATCTCTACAACCCTTTTTTGTTAAAGTTTGCATTATGTTGGCCACCCTCCAGTTTTCAGGAACAATAGCTGATTTTATTGATAGGTTACAGATTACTAAGAGCACATCTGTACATTCATATTTGAAGTCTTTCACAACAGTGAGGTAAATACCATCATGTCTTAGTAATTTGTTACTCTCTAGTTTGTAACTTTGCTCTATTGCATCCTCCAGTTTCATGGTGATTTACTTTAGTTCCCTTCAATCATCACCTTCAAAGCATGTTTCCAGTGTGGGCACCTCTCCAACAGCCCTGTATGCCCCTTTTATCCCCTGGTCATCTAATGTTTCAAATGGCACCCTTATAAGTTTGGTGCTTCTGCTTAAGTTTTGTGTTCACCAAAGGACAGGTGACAAAAGAACCACTCACAGTTATCAGGGGTACATATGGTCGACAGGAAGATATACTGCAGTTTGCAAAAACTAGCAAAACTGAGGGGCCCTTTTACTAAAACAGGCTGTGGTTTGGCACCCAACACACCAATAGCATGCAAAGTCTAGGCGTGTTAAATGCAAAGGCACCACGTTAACTATAGGGTGCATGGACATCATTTTCCCAGCAGTTAACATGCGGCACCATGCAAAATCATGGGGGGCTATCACAACAGATGCATTTAGCGTCATCTATTGAGGTGGAAGTAATTGCAAGACTTGCAGTTAGTGCACAGTATTCACCTCAACACTGACTGCACAGTGCTCACCATGCCCATTCTCTACCCCATCCTGCCCATTTACTTCACTGCATAAGTGACAGTGTGGAAATTGGCTTATACTAACTGTGATAGCCTCGCACTAACAATTACTGTGGGCTACAATGCACGGTTACCTCTTGCTGAAACCCACACTAACTGCATAGTGCACTTTAGTAAAAGGCCCCTGAAAGTGGACAAGTCAAAGAGCCAGATGGGACACATCCTATAATATTAAGGGATCTCAGAGAGGTTTTGGCATCTCTCCTGACATGTTTTTTTGCTTAATCACTGTGTAACAGGACCCTCTAGCACCCAGTGTGCAACTAGCCCAGGATCATACTATTTCAGAGTGGTAAGTAAATGTAAACCATCAGGTTGATATTTAATATTCAGTCCAAGGAAATATTCAGTGGCACTATCCAGATAGTGCTGCTGAATATCCTTCTCAGTGGGACTTGTCCAGTTAGCAGGTGCTGCTAGCCAAATAAGTCTTTTTGAATACCGACCCCCATGTTTCTATAGCATCCCCTGCTGGGCTTGCTGCAGTGATTCTACCTAAGTTCCATACAAGTTCCATATAGAAGCACTGCTTTTCAACCAGTGCACCATGGCACACCGGTGTGCCTTTGGAAAGTCCTTGGTGTGCCTTGGGGTGACTGATAGGGACATGGTTAGGCATGGGTTCATGAGGGTGTTGCCCCATTTCTATTGGACAGTACCCCAGAGAAAGGCCCTCTACTTTCCTGTGCATGTCTTTGCCGACCTCACATAGTCACACGTCAGACTGAACCCAGAAGAATGAGATCCACACAGGATGAAAGTGTTGCTCCCCTTCTGCTAGTGGGAAGGACTGAGAGTGAGGATCATCCAAAATTGGGTTGGGTGTGTCATGAAGATTGAATAAACTCAAAAAGTATGTCATCAGGGGCAGTGGGAGCAACTCAACAGCCAGCCCAGACAGCATTAAAGCGATGCCCCAACACAAAGGGAGCCACTTTAACACTCCACCAGCCCGCAGTGCTCAGCAGCTCCCCCGATCGGGGTAGAGTGCCTGAGCGGGAAGTCCTCCCGCTCAGAAGCTCCTGCCCAATCGGGCAGTGGGAGCAACTCAACAGCCAGCCCGGACAGCATTAAAGCAGCGCCCCAACAGGGCACACCCGCGCCTGGCGGGCTCGCGCCTGAGGGCCTCGCCAGAGGGCCCTTTGGCATGGCCCTTAGGCGCGGCACAGAGGTGCACATAACATAAGAAGAACCAAAATAAAAACGGACAGACCCCGCGACAAAACCCACCGGAACCACATAGCAACTCCAGAAGGCAACGAAAAGCAACAAAAAAACAACGGAAATCATGGAAATCACCTCAGCGAACAACACATCAAGAAACCAGACATACCTACAACCTCCATCAAGGTACGCCCACAAACCATGCCACCATTCCTAGCTCCCATATACCTCCTATCACCCCTCCTGACCATCTACCCCCCCCCTGCAGTCACACTCACCAACCTACCCAGACCAGACACCACAACCATCCAAACCACCAACATATACAACCCCCCCTCACACGGAACAACACCCAAACAACACACACAACAACCTACATCCCCAACCCCCTGAACAGCACCATCTCCATTTCACTAATTAATGCTCGATCAGTCAGAAACAAATACCACATGCTACACGACCTGATCGAAACCCAAAAGATTGACATACTATGCATAACAGAAACTTGGCTAACAGACACAGATGCAGTGATCATGAACCAACCGACACCAACAGGATACAGCCTTCAACATTGCTCCCGAACACACACCAGAGGAGGTGGCATAGCTATTATAGCAAAAAACAACCTTCACCTCAGGCACCACGCATCAGAAACAACCAATGAAGCAGACATACTCACCCTCACCAATAAGCACCTCTCACTCTGCCTAGTCTACCGAGCACCCACCCAAAGCACCGATATAACAAGGATACTTCAACACATATCTGAGAGCACCATCTCCACAAAAGAGCAAATAATCCTAGGAGACTTCAATCTCCCATCTCTCCAAGACAAGCAAGCAGAAACCTTCATCAATGCTATGGAAGCAATGAACCTATCACAGATCATACATGAACCAGCGCATGAAAAAAGAAATACATTGGACCTCATATTCCTAAATTCCCAAACCGCCATCACAGACAAGAACCCAGAGATCACACGCGTACCATGGTCTGACCACTACCTTATCAGCATATATCACACCTACCGCCACATGAACAACAAGAAGAACAAACATCACACAAGAAGATTTAAAACGTTCATCAAAGAAGATTTCCTCACACAACCCTACCTGAACTCCAAACAAGTTCCAGCAATATTGACGACCTGGTCCGCAACTGGAACACTACAATCTCCGCTGCGGCCAGCACAATAAACAAGACTAAAACCAGACACACCTCTGCAAAAGCCCAATGGTTCACACCCAACCTCCGGAAGCTAAAGACCAAACTCAGAAGAGCAGAAAGAAAATGGAGAAAAACCAAAAAAGAGGACGACAAAAAGAATTACATATACGAATTGGACGCATACCACACAGAAACAGACAAAGCAAAAAAGGCCTTCCATACAAAGATCATAAACACGTTGATAAACAAACCACGAGAACTCTTCAATATTGTCAAACAACTCACAAAAGCGCCCAACCACTCCGACCAACTACCGAACATCCCACCTGAACTACTAGCACAACATTACAAGCAGCTTCAACAACCACAGAATCCACAACTGAACGCAGAGACAACAACAGCAAGCCACCCCATCACCACAGACAGAGACTGGAACACATTCGAAACAGTCACAAAAGAGGAAGTATCATCCACCATCTCTCGCCTAAATACCACCACCTCCCCACTAGACCCCAGTCCTACAGAATGGATAAAGAAAACAAAAGAAGACCTGAGCACACCATTAACCCGCATTGTTAACAAATCCCTCAGCCAAGGACACATGCCAGATCTCCTTAAAACCTCAGTCATCCGACCAACCCTAAAAAACACAACCTGGATCCCCTCGAACCCACCTCCTACAGACCTATAGCAAGCCTCCCGTTTACTGCCAAACTCATTGAGAAGGTAGTCCAGAGACAGCTCCAAGAACATTTAGATGCTAACAACATACTGGACTCACAACAACATGGCTTTCGTCCACTCCACGGAGTCGAGACCCTCAAGACCTCGCTAATGAACACCCTTGTCATGGGAACTCAAGCCAAGCACTCTGGATATGCCATGATCTTCCTAGACATATCAGCTGCCTTCGACACCATCTCCCACAACATCCTCATACACAGACTACAAGCAATCGGCATCAAAGATAATGTACTCCAATGGTTCCGTTCATACCTGACCAACAGACAACAATTGATCCGCACAAACATATCAACCTCCCCCCCTTTCCAGCAACACCAAGGAGTACCCCAAGGATCCACATTATCTGCCATGCTCTTCAACATCTACCTGCAACCACTCTGCTCAATCATATGCACATACATTAACTACCATATCTATGCGGATGACATAATGCTCTATGCTCCAATCACAACATCCAACTCAACCAATAAACACTTATCGGAATGCTTCACCGAAGTATCCAGCTGGCTACAAAAGAACAACCTATCCATCAACATAAAGAAAACTGAAGCCCTCATAGTAACAAAGGACCCAGACTTTATAC
Source organism: Ichthyophis bannanicus (assembly GCA_033557465.1). NCBI lineage: Eukaryota > Metazoa > Chordata > Amphibia > Gymnophiona > Ichthyophiidae > Ichthyophis > Ichthyophis bannanicus. The sequence goes on from CM066031.1 coordinate 227,130,236, forward strand.
CACCTACGCACCTTGACAATGGAACCACAAAAGTACAAATACAACCACAAATAAGATACCTAGGAATCATCATAGACCAAGCACTCACACTCAATCAACAGATCAGAAAAACCACCGCAACAATCTACCACAAGGCTAAAACAGTACAACGCCTCAGACCCCTCCTTGAGCCACAGGACTTCAGAACAGTAATGCAAGCCTTGACACTCCCCCACCTGGACTACTGCAATATAATATACCATGGACTTCCAGCCACTCATACCAACCCACTTCGAACTGCCTTAAACACCACAGCAAGAATTATCAAGAATGCAAAAAATCAGGACCACATCACCCCAGTCCTGAGGGAGCTACACATTCTCCCTCTAGAAGCAAGAATCAGATACAAATCTGCCCTACTCACCCACAAAGCTCTCTATCAAACTCAAACTTCCCAGCTCCGCACTCTACTGCCTCAACCAGCCCACAACAGAACAACCAGACAAACCACCAACAACTCTCTCACCATCCCTCATAAAAGAACAAAATACAATCAACGGACCTGCAACAGAGCCTTCGAACTATATGCACCATCCCTCTGGAACTCTCTACCGAATCACATCAGACGCGACACAGACCCATCATCTTTCAGGAAACAACTTAAAACTGCACTATTCCAAGAATTCCTCGGACCAGAAACAAGCACCCACCACTGACTCCCTCCCAACCACCATATCTCATCCCCTGAATATATGTCCTATGTATGCCCCTTTTATCCCCTGGTCATCTAATGTTTCAAATGGCACCCTTATAAGTTTGGTGCTTCTGCTTAAGTTTTGTGTTCACCAAAGGACAGGTGACAAAAGAACCACTCACAGTTATCAGGGGTACATATGGTCGACAGGAAGATATACTGCAGTTTGCAAAAACTAGCAAAACTGAGGGGCCCTTTTACTAAAACAGGCTGTGGTTTGGCACCCAACACACCAATAGCATGCAAAGTCTAGGCGTGTTAAATGCAAAGGCACCACGTTAACTATAGGGTGCATGGACATCATTTTCCCAGCAGTTAACATGCGGCACCATGCAAAATCATGGGGGGCTATCACAACAGATGCATTTAGCGTCATCTATTGAGGTGGAAGTAATTGCAAGACTTGCAGTTAGTGCACAGTATTCACCTCAACACTGACTGCACAGTGCTCACCATGCCCATTCTCTACCCCATCCTGCCCATTTACTTCACTGCATAAGTGACAGTGTGGAAATTGGCTTATACTAACTGTGATAGCCTCGCACTAACAATTACTGTGGGCTACAATGCACGGTTACCTCTTGCTGAAACCCACACTAACTGCATAGTGCACTTTAGTAAAAGGCCCCTGAAAGTGGACAAGTCAAAGAGCCAGATGGGACACATCCTATAATATTAAGGGATCTCAGAGAGGTTTTGGCATCTCTCCTGACATGTTTTTTGCTTAATCACTGTGTAACAGGACCCTCTAGCACCCAGTGTGCAACTAGCCCAGGATCATACTATTTCAGAGTGGTAAGTAAATGTAAACCATCAGGTTGATATTTAATATTCAGTCCAAGGAAATATTCAGTGGCACTATCCAGATAGTGCTGCTGAATATCCTTCTCAGTGGGACTTGTCCAGTTAGCAGGTGCTGCTAGCCAAATAAGTCTTTTTGAATACCGACCCCCATGTTTCTATAGCATCCCCTGCTGGGCTTGCTGCAGTGATTCTACCTAAGTTCCATACAAGTTCCATATAGAAGCACTGCTTTTCAACCAGTGCACCATGGCACACCGGTGTGCCTTTGGAAAGTCCTTGGTGTGCCTTGGGGTGACTGATAGGGACATGGTTAGGCATGGGTTCATGAGGGTGTTGCCCCATTTCTATTGGACAGTACCCCAGAGAAAGGCCCTCTACTTTCCTGTGCATGTCTTTGCCGACCTCACATAGTCACACGTCAGACTGAACCCAGAAGAATGAGATCCACACAGGATGAAAGTGTTGCTCCCCTTCTGCTAGTGGGAAGGACTGAGAGTGAGGATCATCCAAAATTGGGTTGGGTGTGTCATGAAGATTGAATAAACTCAAAAAGTATGTCATCAGGGGCAGTGGGAGCAACTCAACAGCCAGCCCAGACAGCATTAAAGCGATGCCCCAACACAAAGGGAGCCACTTTAACACTCCACCAGCCCGCAGTGCTCAGCAGCTCCCCCGATCGGGGTAGAGTGCCTGAGCGGGAAGTCCTCCCGCTCAGAAGCTCCTGCCCAATCGGGGCAGTGGGAGCAACTCAACAGCCAGCCCGGACAGCATTAAAGCAGCGCCCCAACAGGGCACACCCGCGCCTGGCGGGCTCGCGCCTGAGGGCCTCGCCAGAGGGCCCTTTGGCATGGCCCTTAGGCGCGGCACAGAGGTGCACATAACATAAGAAGAACCAAAATAAAAACGGACAGACCCCGCGACAAAACCCACCGGAACCACATAGCAACTCCAGAAGGCAACGAAAAGCAACAAAAAAACACGGAAATCATGGAAATCACCTCAGCGAACAACACATCAAGAAACCAGACATACCTACAACCTCCATCAAGGTACGCCCACAAACCATGCCACCATTCCTAGCTCCCATATACCTCCTATCACCCCTCCTGACCATCTACCCCCCCCTGCAGTCACACTCACCAACCTACCCAGACCAGACACCACAACCATCCAAACCACCAACATATACAACCCCCCCTCACACGGAACAACACCCAAACAACACACACAACAACCTACATCCCCAACCCCCTGAACAGCACCATCTCCATTTCACTAATTAATGCTCGATCAGTCAGAAACAAATACCACATGCTACACGACCTGATCGAAACCCAAAAGATTGACATACTATGCATAACAGAAACTTGGCTAACAGACACAGATGCAGTGATCATGAACCAACCGACACCAACAGGATACAGCCTTCAACATTGCTCCCGAACACACACCAGAGGAGGTGGCATAGCTATTATAGCAAAAAACAACCTTCACCTCAGGCACCACGCATCAGAAACAACCAATGAAGCAGACATACTCACCCTCACCAATAAGCACCTCTCACTCTGCCTAGTCTACCGAGCACCCACCCAAAGCACCGATATAACAAGGATACTTCAACACATATCTGAGAGCACCATCTCCACAAAAGAGCAAATAATCCTAGGAGACTTCAATCTCCCATCTCTCCAAGACAAGCAAGCAGAAACCTTCATCAATGCTATGGAAGCAATGAACCTATCACAGATCATACATGAACCAGCGCATGAAAAAAGAAATACATTGGACCTCATATTCCTAAATTCCCAAACCGCCATCACAGACAAGAACCCAGAGATCACACGCGTACCATGGTCTGACCACTACCTTATCAGCATATATCACACCTACCGCCACATGAACAACAAGAAGAACAAACATCACACAAGAAGATTTAAAACGTTCATCAAAGAAGATTTCCTCACACAAACCCTACCTGAACTCCAAACAAGTTCCAGCAATATTGACGACCTGGTCCGCAACTGGAACACTACAATCTCCGCTGCGGCCAGCACAATAAACAAGACTAAAACCAGACACACCTCTGCAAAAGCCCAATGGTTCACACCCAACCTCCGGAAGCTAAAGACCAAACTCAGAAGAGCAGAAAGAAAATGGAGAAAAACCAAAAAAGAGGACGACAAAAAGAATTACATATACGAATTGGACGCATACCACACAGAAACAGACAAAGCAAAAAAGGCCTTCCATACAAAGATCATAAACACGTTGATAAACAAACCACGAGAACTCTTCAATATTGTCAAACAACTCACAAAAGCGCCCAACCACTCCGACCAACTACCGAACATCCCACCTGAACTACTAGCACAACATTACAAGCAGCTTCAACAACCACAGAATCCACAACTGAACGCAGAGACAACAACAGCAAGCCACCCCATCACCACAGACAGAGACTGGAACACATTCGAAACAGTCACAAAAGAGGAAGTATCATCCACCATCTCTCGCCTAAATACCACCACCTCCCCACTAGACCCCAGTCCTACAGAATGGATAAAGAAAACAAAAGAAGACCTGAGCACACCATTAACCCGCATTGTTAACAAATCCCTCAGCCAAGGACACATGCCAGATCTCCTTAAAACCTCAGTCATCCGACCAACCCTAAAAAAACACAACCTGGATCCCCTCGAACCCACCTCCTACAGACCTATAGCAAGCCTCCCGTTTACTGCCAAACTCATTGAGAAGGTAGTCCAGAGACAGCTCCAAGAACATTTAGATGCTAACAACATACTGGACTCACAACAACATGGCTTTCGTCCACTCCACGGAGTCGAGACCCTCAAGACCTCGCTAATGAACACCCTTGTCATGGGAACTCAAGCCAAGCACTCTGGATATGCCATGATCTTCCTAGACATATCAGCTGCCTTCGACACCATCTCCCACAACATCCTCATACACAGACTACAAGCAATCGGCATCAAAGATAATGTACTCCAATGGTTCCGTTCATACCTGACCAACAGACAACAATTGATCCGCACAAACATATCAACCTCCCCCCCTTTCCAGCAACACCAAGGAGTACCCCAAGGATCCACATTATCTGCCATGCTCTTCAACATCTACCTGCAACCACTCTGCTCAATCATATGCACATACATTAACTACCATATCTATGCGGATGACATAATGCTCTATGCTCCAATCACAACATCCAACTCAACCAATAAACACTTATCGGAATGCTTCACCGAAGTATCCAGCTGGCTACAAAAGAACAACCTATCCATCAACATAAAGAAAACTGAAGCCCTCATAGTAACAAAGGACCCAGACTTTATACCACCTACGCACCTTGACAATGGAACCACAAAAATACAAATACAACCACAAATAAGATACCTAGGAATCATCATAGACCAAGCACTCACACTCAATCAACAGATCAGAAAAACCACCGCAACAATCTACCACAAGGCTAAAACAGTACAACGCCTCAGACCCCTCCTTGAGCCACAGGACTTCAGAACAGTAATGCAAGCCTTGACACTCCCCCACCTGGACTACTGCAATATAATATACCATGGACTTCCAGCCACTCATACCAACCCACTTCGAACTGCCTTAAACACCACAGCAAGAATTATCAAGAATGCAAAAAATCAGGACCACATCACCCCAGTCCTGAGGGAGCTACACATTCTCCCTCTAGAAGCAAGAATCAGATACAAATCTGCCCTACTCACCCACAAAGCTCTCTATCAAACTCAAACTTCCCAGCTCCGCACTCTACTGCCTCAACCAGCCCACAACAGAACAACCAGACAAACCACCAACAACTCTCTCACCATCCCTCATAAAAGAACAAAATACAATCAACGGACCTGCAACAGAGCCTTCGAACTATATGCACCATCCCTCTGGAACTCTCTACCGAATCACATCAGACGCGACACAGACCCATCATCTTTCAGGAAACAACTTAAAACTGCACTATTCCAAGAATTCCTCGGACCAGAAACAAGCACCCACCACTGACTCCCTCCCAACCACCATATCTCATCCCCTGAATATATGTCCTATGTAACCATAACACAATGTCTATGTTTATGTCCCGTTTCACTGTCAAAAATCATTATTGTTGGCCATCTGGTGACGGCCCCAAACCCTTGTAACTGATTATTGTATGTTCCGCCGCTTTGACCCGGTGAAAAGCGGGATATAAATACAGCTAAATAAATAAATAAATAAAATTAAAAAAGGCCAAGGAGCACTGCCTTAGAGGAAGGTGTAGTCTACTATGGATTTTGCAATATGTTTTGTTGCATGGACGTTTTCCCTGGATTTTGAGTTGTGTGAAGCATGAAGTTTGTTTGAGACATTTGTTTGGCTATCCACTCCTCTGACTGCTGAATGAGAAGACAGCTATAGAGTTTGAAGATTTTTGCTTGGTACACATGCATGTGAGAGTCCAACTTGGGGAGGATGAAGAGAGGGTTGTTAGGAATTGTCTTCCCAGATGAGAAAACGTCAGGAAAGGGGCATAATATTGTGGAAAATCCTATGTGAGGAGTTATGTACTGAAGAGGATCCTATAGGAAGGAAGGCCCATGGAGAACAATCCCCTAGAGGTTTACTAGACATCCAGTTCTAGGAATAAAGTTTCTCAGAGTTGGGAGAGACCTGGAATCTGAAGAACTGGCTGGAAGAAAGGATCAAAGATTCAGATGTTAACGTGAGAGTTGTGTACCAGGAGAAAAGAATGGTGATAAGCACATGATGTACCACGGAGAAACATGTCTACTTCACTGTAACTGATTTATTTTCACACTTTTGAGTAAAGCTACTGTTGAAGCACCCCAAAATGAACTGTGTGGAATTCTTGAGTTAAGTGACACCAAGGGCCCTGAAGGAATTCCCTGCCCCCTTCTCAAGAGTGACATCATATCAAACAAATCCAATCAAATTTTTTTGATTGGGTGATGAAAGAACTAGATTAGGAGAAAAACAATACAGGTGGAATACTTGGATTTTAGTAAAGCTTCGTGACCTGTTCTAATTCAATTCCTGTATGAGTAAAACTTTTTGACACTGCTGCTCATAGGAGGCTCATAAATAAATTGAGCAGTGCAGGGTGGGCCCCAAATGGGTGACTGGGTAAGACTCCGCAACAGAAGATAATGGTAAATAGAGTAGAGTCCAAACAAAAAGGAGTTATCACTGGGAAATCTCAGGGAATCAGTCCTCCGACCAGATCTGTTCCATATTTTCACAGTGGAATTGCAGAGGGATCAGTAGAATTGTTATGGGTTTTTAACAGAGTAGACATTCCTAATGAAGTAGAAAAATTGTGTGATCTACGAGAGTTGAAGAGTAAGTGCTTACAAAAAAAAGTGTAGTTATACATTTGGGTTATAGAAATCCAAGATAATAGTCCACTATGAGTGTAAGATACTGATGTATACCAGAAAGGAAATAGATCACAGGATGATCATAACTGAAAATTCCAGTACTTGAAAAAATGTGACAATTAAGTGGACAGAGCCAAGGGATTTCTGGGACATATAACAGTAGGCATAGCCAGTAGACAAAAAGTGATAATATCTCTGTACAAGTCACTGCTGAAATGTTATCTGTGGTACTGTGTCTGGTTATGTAGGCCTACATCCAAAAGGAAATAGTTCAAGTACAATTTAGAAAAGGATTCACCAAAATGGTGCAGAGTTGGCACCATAAACCCTGTGAAATTAGATTTAGGAGGTTATTTTAGAAGGCTTCTTTACAATTTCCACGTGGACATGGCAGCCACATGTATGTGGCGATTTTAGAAAAGATTCATTTTATATATTGATGTCCATTATATGTAGAAATTGCAAAGGGGTGTGTTGGGGATGTGGTATGGGTGTTCCTGAGAGGGTCAAAAATCTACACCTGTATTCCCTATTTCATAAAGGAAATACATGCGTATAACCAAAAACTTCCATGTTGGGATTTACAGCTGGCACATACAGGTTTTTTAAATTGCTAATTTCGGGTAGTTTCCTCGCCATACTGAAAATAAATAAAAGACGGTGGCCTCTATATTTAATTAGTGTTTTTTATATGAATAAAATTGCTAAATGATGCCATTCGCATATAAGTGCCAGTACATAAAGGTGGAAGCTACACACATAAGATGCCGTTGCCTCCATTCATATTTCCCACATATAGATTTGTAAAACGACTCCTTCACCTCTACATGTTGGCAAGCACGCGCACTCCTGCATACGCTTTTGCACGTTTGCCAGAATCTTTTTTAAAATACCAGCAGAATTATGTACTTCCAGATCCCGACATCTCAATTCAGATCTCCACATATTATCTAAATTTGCCTTCACAGGATCTAAGTATTTTAAACCTAAGAAGGAGCTGTATTTTCTATTGCCTCCTGCTGAGGTTTCAGATCCTGTATCCCATGTTTGTGTTCCTTGTGTGCATATGCATGCAGGCACATGAGTGAAGACACAGCCAAGGAGAAGAGAGCATTTACATAAGAGAAATCTACAAGGACATCAGAAGATGACTGACAAAGATAACAAGGGGAATGGAATAGATGTAACATCATTCACAGAAGAAGATGTTTGTGAACAGCTTACAAAACTGAACGTGGACAAGGCCATGGGACCAGATCAGATACATCCCAGGATACTGAAGGAGCTCAGGAACGATTTGGCAGGACCTTTAAAAGATGTGTTTAATAGATCCCTGGATACTGGGGAGATGGGCTAATGTGGTCCCTCCTCACAAATGTGGCAACAGAGAAGAGGTGGCAAACTACAGGCTGGTAAGCCTTACCTCAGTAATGGGAGAAATAATGGAGATGCTGCTGAAAGAAAGGATAGTGTTTTTTCTGGAAGTCAATGGGTTGCGAAATCCGAACCAACATGGATTTACCTCAGGAAGATCGTGTCAAACAAATCTGATTGATTTCTTTGACTGGGTGACCAGAGAACAAGATCAAGGGCATGCGATGGATGGATGTGGTCTACTTAGATTTCAGCAAAGCCTTTTATACTGTTCCTCATAGGAGGCTTGTAAATAAACTAAGCAGCCTGGGGATGGATCTCATGGTGAACTGGATCAAGAACTGGTTGACTGACAGACTACAGAGGGTAGTGGTGAATGAAACTCACTCTGAAGAAAGGATGGTGAACAGTGGAGTACCTCAGGGTTCGGCCCTGGCACCGCTACTGTTCATTGTCTTTGTGGGTAATATTGCCGAAGGGTTGAAAGGTAAAGTTTGCCTTTTTTGCAGATGATATGAAGATGTGCAACAGAGTGGACACTTCAGAGAGTAGACAATATGAGAAAAGATCCACAAAAATGAGAAGAATGGCTAAATGCTTGGCATTTGAAATTTAATGCAAAAAAGTGAAGAGGGATGCACTTGGGATGCAGAAACCCAAAGTAACTACATGTGACTGGGGATGAGAGGCTGGTGTATACGGACCAAGAGGGGGACCTCAGGGTTATAGTATCTAAGGATCTCAAGGGAGCAAAACAGTGTGACAAGATGGTGGCCAAAGCCAGAGGGATGTTAGGCTGTATACATTAAAGAATAACCAGCTGGAAGAAGGAGGTATTAGTGCCACTGTACAGGTCTTGTGTACAGGTACTTACGGGTATTGTGTTCAGTTTTGGAGACCATACCTTACAAAGGATATAAAAAGACTTGAAATGGTTCAGAGGAAGGTGACCAAGCTGATTTGGGGTCTGTACCAGAAGGAATATGAGAAAAGATTTGAAGACCTAAATATCTATACCCTAGAAGAGAGGAGAGACAGGGGGGATATGATAGAGATGTTTAAATACTTAAAGGGTATTAATGAACAAACAACCCTTTTTCAAAGATGGGGAAGCTGTAGAACTAGAGGACATTTAAATGAAGCTGCAAGGAGGTAAATTTGAAAGCAACATCAAGAAATACTTTTTCACGGAAAGGGTGGTGGATGCCTGGAATGCTCTCCCAAAAGAGGTGGTCAGAGCAAAAATCATGATGGATTTCAAAAAATGCATGGGACAGACACAGAATATCACTACAGTAAATGGAGAGGTATAACCTGCCTGGAGCGGCACTACAACTCTATAATTCTGGAACCTTACTGGGCAGACAAGATGGACCATGCTGGTCTTTAGCTGCCATCACTTACTATGTTACTATGAACGCACTTGGGCAGGAGGACTGCCTGATTGAGGTGAAAAGGAGAAATCATCTTTGGAAGGATGGATGACACTTTGCAAAACAACTGAAGCCATTGCAATGACCAAAAAGGGTTCACAGCAGGACAGGGTCTGCAGCTCTGAGACTTACATGGCGGAAGCAATAACCAACAAAAACACCACCTTGTGTGTTACTTCTTTGAGGGAACCTTTATGGATGGGCTCAAAGGGGGGCCCTTTCAGCATTTTCAACACCAGCGAGAGGCTCCACTGGGGAACTACAAGATGCACCAGAGGATGAATCTGCTTAACCACCCCTCCCCCCCCCCGAGGAAATGAGAAATAAGAAACATCAGGGTGCACTGCCAAGGACAAGCCCTGAATATGTCCCTAGTAGCATGCCATTACCTGAAAATTATGAGAATTCAGGGTCAACCCCTGGTGCAAACCTCCCTGCAAGGAGGACAGAATTGCATATCCATTTTCCCAGCCGTCAGGGCCTGAGAGAAACCCCAACTCACAAAACTCTTCCAAACCCTCATATAGGCTAAGAAGATTGAGGCCCTATGAACCTTGAGTATGTATTTAACCTCTTTTGGACAGCTTATGCCTCTCAAAAGCCAGTCCATAGGCAAGCAGGGTGCAGGTTCCTCCATCATCAGGGGGGGTCTTAACAAAGAAGGCCCTTCTGTGGGAGCCGAAGAGGGGACCATGCTAACAGCCTCATTAGATCGATATACCACAGTCTGCACAGCCAGTCTTGGCTACCAGGATGATCAAATCTGGATGACTCCGAATCCTGCATAGGAGTTGGCTCACCAAGGGCCATGGAAGGAAGACATAAAGAAGCTTCTTGTAGGCGACACTTGTAGCAGGGTATTCAAGCCTGCCACTTGCAGGTCCCTCCTGCAACTGAAGAAACTGTTTATCTTGGCACTGTCCCACGTGGCCATCAGATCGAACACTGGGAGGACACAAATTCACAATATGAAACTGAATACATGGCAGAGGGACAATTCCCATTCTCTGGGATCTACCATGTTCCAACTCAAGAAGACAGCCTGAATGTTGTCAACACCTGATAGAGCCACTAGATGCTCCTTTGCCCAACTGCACAGGGCAGCAACATCGAGTGCCACCCCGGCGCTTTGAGACCCTCCTTGTATGTTGGCACATGCCATCACTATGGCACTGTCCAAGAATATACATGGACTGCTCTGACTGCTAGTAAGATCTGAAACCTCTCCAATGCCAGCCAGATCACACTGGTCTCCGGCAAACTGATTGGCCAAGAGGCCTCCTGAAGGAACAAAAGATCCTGAACCATCTGGCCTAGTCAGCTTTCAGGCTGGTATCGGTGATAAGAAGCACCCAATCTGGAGTTTCCAATGGCATGCTGATCATCGGATGGCGGGTTGAAGCTGCCATGCTAACTGTTCCCTGAGCTCCCGAGGGAGGGGAAGGGTCTAGTTGAAGAGTTGAGAGCACGGAGACCAGAGGAACAAAAGGTGCCTCTGTAGCAGGTATATATGTGCCCTGGCACACAGAACCAATTCAAGTGTTGACGCCATGGACTCCAGGAGCTCAAGATAGTCCCAGGTCCAAGGGGCAGCTGCACATACATTTACGATGTTGTTTCTGCAGTTTGAGCAGCCTCTCTGTCATGAGGAAAATGCAACCGTGAAAAGTACTGAAACACACCCCCAAATACTCCAACTCCTGAGAAAGGTCGAAGCTGCTCCTGGGGTAATTGATCATAAGTCACAGCTGTTCCAGTCAATGAATCATGAGAGCTGCGTCTTCTCTCAGTTTCTGCAGTCTGACTAGATCAAATCTGACCAAATAAGGATGAACCGGGATCATCTGTTTCCGCAAGAATGCTGCCACTACCATTATTTATTTATTTATTTAATTTACAGTTTGTTTGCTTTTTTTTTTTTTTTATTTTTTTTTTTTTTACAGTATACCACTTTATCATTTCAGTCAAAGTGGTTTACATTATGACTTAAACTTCATAATGTACATTAAACGGGGACATTGATAACTTGGAGGGTCATCACTTTCGAGAATGTCGAGGAGCAGTAGCTAAGCCAAGCGGCAGATCTCAGAACTGGAAATGACAGCCATGGATACAGAAGCATAGGAACCACTGATGCTTCTCCCTGATGGGAATATGAAAGTAGGTCTCAGTTATATTTAGGGAGGTAAGGAACTCTCCTAGCCGAATAGACACAATGACCGACTGGATTGTTTCTGTGAAAAAATGGGGGACACTGAGCATGGGATTGACCACTTTTAGGTCCAGAAGAGACCAAAAGGAATCACCCTTTTTGGACAACACAAAGTAGATGGAATATCGGCCCTGACTTTACTCTGTGGAAGCCAGGTAAAATAGCCTGTAACATTAGGAGGTGCTACAAGGTTCTGTGACTGTCATCTGCTTGAATGGGGGGAGGTTCTGCAAACTCAAATGTGTACAACTGACCTAGGACCTTCAGAAGCTATTGGTTTGAAATGATCTGGGTGCATTCCGAGAGAAACTGCCACAGCCACCTTCCTACCAGCTGTATCTTAGAAGGGACATGCCAGATCTCATTTCAAGGGCTTCCCAGCTCTGGTAGCAGCTGTCGAGGAGTCTTTAGCCCCAGAAGGGCTGGTTCTTCTTGGGCCTAGACCCATAAGGGAAATTGGCTGAACTCAGGCTTTTGGATTCCTGTGGGTGCCTCTAAGCTCCATGAAAAGTTCTTCAAAAGGCAGAACACGCACTCTTGGGCCTATCCTCCAGATGCCTCAGAGGATGGGATTCACTTAGATCCTTCATCAACTTTTTCAGCTTCTCTCCAAAAAGCAGCTTGCTTTTGAAAAAGTGCTTGATGAGATGCAATTTGAAGGCTGTATCCACTGACCAGTTGTAAAGCCAGAGCTACCGCCTAGCCACAACCACTGCCACCATGTTCCTGGAGGAAACTGTAATCAGGTCATACAGAATGCTGGCCATAAATGTACCTCCCGACTCCAGACTGGCAGCCTTAGGTTGTCCAACAGTTGCTAAACCCAGTGCAAAGGTGCTCTGGCTACTAGGCCTGCAAAAAGGGATGCCTGTGAAGGCATTCTTTAGGAGGGTTTCTACTCTTCTGTTGCACAGCTATGCACTTAATTATCATAGTGACGAGGGCATCCACCCGAGGAAGACCAAAGAGCTGGTTCAGCTTACCATTGAGAAGTGGATGTAACCAAGCTGGAGTCTTCGATTCCTTGAGGTCCAACTCTGGATTCTCCCACTAAGAAACCAGGAGCTATTCCATTGGCTCTGGGAAAGGGAAAAACCCAGAAGGATGTATGATACTCTCCATGATAGGGGCCACCTGAAATGGTGGTGTGGAAATAAGCTCCTCAATTCTCAAGGTCGTCATAGCACACTGAATGAACACTGGGAGGGCCTCCTGATGAAAAAGACGATCACAGAAGGATCCTTGCCCTCCATAAGGGGAATTTCCCTTTCATCCTCAGACTTACCTTCAGGCGCAAAGAAATCTTCAGCATCCAAGCCAACCCCCATAGAGGATAAGGCTGGGCGCCTAGAGGAGCGCCCAGGTGAATGGCTGAGACAGAGGTGCTTAACCCCTTGAGTGGCCATGGCAGTGCAACCCAAGGGCCCAAAGTTCCCCATAGGCCTCAGACCCTTGCGAAGGGGGTTGCCAAGCAGCTAAAAAAAAATTGAAAACAGCCCAAGAGCTGTTTCAGCAGCTGCTGATAAAAGCCAGCAGACAGGGTCCCCTGTGGCCCCAAGGGGTTCACAGGAGCTCGCTGGCCTTAGTCTGAGGCTTCCTTGGCTTCCCACAAGGCAACGATGATGTCCTCTGCAAAAACCACCTGTTCTGTGGACAAAGCAGGCATAGACGATTAAAGGGGGCTCCAGAATCAGTATTTAGCCCCAGGATCCACATGGTCCCAATGATGCCATAAACATAAGGCCCCTTACATCCCCATCACACTGCGGGAAAAAAGAGCCCATCACAGAGTTGACCCTGCATGTGTCATATGAAGCACAGCAGCAAGCACATAGCATGCTTGCCAGGCTCCTTGCGGCTGTAAGGAAATAAAATCATGAAAATAAAGATCACTAAAAAGATCCGCTAAAAAAATAGAGCAGGCCATGAAAATAACTGCTGAAAAAAAAAGATCACACCCGCAGCAAAAAGAAAATATGATCAGGAGACCTAGCACCTGAAAGGCTGGCTGGGGAATCTGATCTGGGCTTCTCTGGCTCCCAGTTTTAAAATGGGTAAAATTCAAAAAGGTGTCTTTCCTGGAGTCCTTCCAGTCCAGTCCAGAACATGTGAGTTATCTCCCTCCATCAGCTGCTGAGGACTGAGCATGTCAGAATTCTGACGTTATAGTACAAAAACTCCCTTTTTCAGCTCCAGAATCTAGTATGCTACTGACAAAGCAGACTACGAGAGAGCATCAACATAACAATTTCTCCCTAGGCTCGGAGATTCCAAAAAGAAGCAACAGAAGTAGAATATCCATGAACTATGTTCACACAATATAACTAAGAACTATGGGCCCATAATTCAAAGGGCAGTTACACGGTTTACAGCCCTGTAAACCATGTAACTGCTACTGAGAGGGATATTCAACAGCACTAACACGGTTAGTGCTGCTGAATATCCCAGATTATGACCCTTAAGCGCCACAATGCGAATCGATTAGCATCGGGGCATGTCGGGGGCATTCCAGAGGGAAGCGGAGGCAAAGATGATCAATAATCGGGCAGCAGCTATATTGCATGCTGCCCAGTTAGCGACCTACACCTAAACGATAGGTGAGGAAAAACCTCTCCTATCTTTTAGGCGCAGGAGCTAACCAGGCAGCATGCAATATCGCTGCTGCCTAGTTAGGTACTGTGGCTTTCAGTGCGTGCGGTGCACGGCACTGCTCTGCAAATATCCATTGGGGGAACCAAACTATGCTGAGCCCTAAGACTGGCTGGTACTGCCTTACCCTTATCGGCGTAAGAGGAGACAACAGCTTCTTTCATCCAGCGTGCCACCGAAGCCTTAGAGGCTACCTCGCCTATCCTTGGCCCCCCAAACAATACAAATAATCACTCTGACTTTCAAAAGGATTTTGTCCCTTTAAGATACCAATGTGGTACCCTGCATAATTCCAGCTTGTGCAGTTGGCGATCCTCCTCTGTGTCACCTAAGGCTGGGAAGGCTGGGGGAGAAACTGACTGATTCAGATGAAAACTGGATACCACCTTGTGTAGAAACGAAGACATCAGCCTCAGGACCACCTTCTCCTGGGAAATCATGAGGAAAGGTTCTCTGTAGGACAATGCTTGCAACTCTGAAACTCTGCGCACCAATCAAATAGCCACCAAGAAAACTATCTTCAATGTTAGGCTCTTCAATTACACCCTGGCCAGCTGCTCAAAGGGTGGTCCTATCAGAGCAGTCAGCAGCAAATTAAGATCCCACGGGGGAACCACCAACTGCATTGGGGGGTCTGACATGTTTGACTGCCCGAAGGAAGCATACTATATCTGGATGTGTTGATAGGGAATACCCCTGCACTCACCCTCTGTAACAAAAAAGGGCTGTGAGCTGTACTTTTAAGGAGTTGAGCGCCAACCCCTTCTCCAAGCTGTCCTGGAGGAATAAGGAAATATCAGGCAGAACGGAACCAAAGGGTCAAATATCTCTGGCATAACACCAGTTCTCAAACACTTGCCACTCTCTCACGTAAGCCAAGGTAGTAGACTTTTTCCTGGCTTTCAACAGCGTGGCAATTGCCAAAACCAAATAGCCTCTATGCTTCAAGAGCCAAGCCATAAGTGAGAATCGATCCACCTGAGGCATCAGGATTGGCCCCTGGGGCAGTAGGCTGATCCTGTTGGGAAGCCGCCACAGCTTGTCGATCAGAAGTCTTACCAGACCCACATACCATGGCCTGTGAGGCCAGTCCAGAGCAATGAGAATCACTGGCCCACTTTGAGCCTCTATGCGCTGCAGTGTCCAGCCTATCAGAGCCCAAGATGGAAACACATAGAGAAGACCCTCCACTGGCCACTTCTGCAAGACAGCATCGAGCCCTTTGGACATATGCTCTCTCCACCTGCTGAAGAACCTGGCTGCCTTGGCATTGGCCAAGGACGCCATCAGATGCATAACTGGAACTCCCCAGCAAAGGTCTCCCAGTCATAAGAGAAGGGAGAGCAGCCCAGGCTGAGCCTTCTAATTGCTTCCTCTTTAAACAATATGCTTTGTGCAATGAGAGGATAAAATCCGGGAAAAAATTGCATCTATCAGCTCTAATAATTATAAGCTGCCTGACGCTGACCATGGTGCTGAAACCTTTTTAACATGTGTCTTTATTTATTTATTTATTTATTTACATTCTCTTATATACCGCGCTATTCTGCATCAGTGTGGTTTACATTGAACAAACTGAAATTACATTGAACACGGCATTATAACTTGGAGATAACTATTTTACAGGGAACATGGGCTATGGAGGGTTAAGTGGCTTGCCCAAAACCACAAGGAGCACCTGTGGGACTAGAAACCCCAGTCCTTCCGGCCCACGTTCCATGTCCTCTAGTGGGATTTGAACCCCCGACCTTCCAGCCTGAAGTACCTTGCCCCAACCACTAGGCCACTCCTCCACTCTTTGCTTTCTTTTAGGTCTGCTTGACTTCTCCCAAGGAAATGGCTGCCTGTTCTGTAATGGCCGTGGTTCTTGCCAAAACTGCAGCAACTGCCGAGCTTGCCACATTCAATTCTAACTCCTCCAAATGAGCCTGCATGTCCCCAAATTTCAAACATGCTCCACTGACTTCCTCTGTCTGCTACAACCACGGCTGCCGCCACAAGCAACATACAACAAGGAAGCTGACCGCATGCACAAATCTTCAGAGACCATCCCAGTGGAGGAAGAGAGAGAGAGAGACGAATGCAGTGCTACACTCCGAAACTACAACCACTACCAGCAATCACAGCCCCAAGAACAACACAAACTCTCAGAGTACTCACTGACTGCCAATAGCACACGCTGGCAAGCTGGTCCTTACTTTCACTTTCCAGCTGGTTTAAGTAGCTGTTTTTTTAACACAGAGCTCTGCTTGAAAACCACAACTGCACCAAAGAAAAGCCCAGAAAAACTATTATTGAGAGTTATGGGCAGTCCAGCTGGGGATGAAATGGACCTGGACCACTAGGTATTTTGACCCCAGGGCTCATCAGACCCACTAAAGGTTCTGGTGTCGACCAGACAGGCCCTGCAGTACTTTCAGCCCTCACACTCACTGCACCAAATGGGGTGAAACACAGCAACTGGCTTGTGTACTTCTGTGGTTCCTTCTTTTTCCATTTGTTTTGTTTTGTTTTGTTTTTTGTATTTGTCTGAGATAAAGGTCCTTTCAGTGGAGTCCACCATGCAAAGGTTGCTCCCTCAGCTGCTGAGGACAGAGAATACTGGATTCTGGAGCTGAAGAGTGAGCTCTTGTACTGTGACATCAGAATTCGGACATGCTCAGTCCTCAACTGCTGGTGGAGGGAGGTAACCCACATGTTCTGGACTGCACTGGAGGGATGATAAGGAAAGAGAAAAATTAAGGAAAAGCACTTGCCTGCAGATAAGAGATAGCAAGAGGGAAGGGAAATCAGGATCGTGGGGTCCTCCTGCTCCTCTTTAGCCTATCAAGAGCTAATACCCTGTGGGAAACAGCTCTGGATACAGAGCGGCTATCAGCTCAAGGAGTCAAGGGCATACCCACACTACAAGCACTGTAGGGGCCTTCAGGAGACAATTGAGTGGAGGAGTAGCCTAGTGGTTGGGTCAAGGTACTTCAGGCCGGAAGGTCGTGGGTTCAAATCCCACTAGAGGACAGCAACCTTGGGCCGGAAGAACTGGGGTTTCTAGTCCCACAGGTGCTCCTTGTGGTCTTGGGCAAGCCACTTAACCCTCCATAGCCCATGTTCCCTGTAAAATAGTTCTCTGTGTGCTGTGCTTTCCTGTCTAATCAATGTGTTTATACCTCAAAATTTCCTGTCATGATTTGACAATTTCCAATCTGTAATCAAAAACCGCTGCTGATCGCTGGAAGTAGCGGTATACAAATGTATACTAAATAAATAAATAAATAAATCTCAATGACCGCTGCACCACAGTGTGGGTCAGGAAAGTGTAGTTACTCACCTATAACAGGTGTTCTCTGGGGAAAGCAGGAATCAATACTCACATATGAGGTGACGTCGATGCCGACAGAGCCTGAGCAGAGCAAATCCCCAGCTTTCAAAGAAAGCCTTTGGGATTGCTACCGCGCATGCATGGTCCCCTTCCCGCGCAAGGGTACCATCTTGCTTAGTCCGATGACATAGCTAAAAGATGGCAAAACAAATTAAAAATGGTACAGCTGCAACTCCAAGGGGAGGAGGGAGGGTTGTGAGGACTGATTCCTGCTGTCCCCGGAGAACACATGTTACGGGAACAAGCAGGAAGTCAGTCCTCACATATGGGACTCCCCATCTACAGGCTACCAGGAGCCCATAGCGAAAATAGAGCTCCCTCAGGGAGAGCCACAAGCAGCAGCAATTGTGTCTGTATAGACAGGCCAACAGGATCCCTGAGTCCGATGAAACCAGCACTCTGGTAGCATGAACACAGAAGGGTCAGAGGGTAGGAGTTGCCTAGACCCCAAAAAGGTTACGGAACATGGCTTGGCTGAAAGCACTGTCCTGTCGGGACTCTTTGTCCAGGCAGTAATGAGCTGCGAAAATATGGACTGAAGACCAGGTGACAGCCTGGCAGATGTCTGCCAGTGGGACCAAGTGCAGGTTAGCTACTGAGGTCGCCATAGCCCTGAACCGGTTCACCATGACCCGGCCTTCCAACTGAAGCCTCGCCTCCTCGTAGGCAAGGGCAATACAGTCCGCCACCCATGTGGACAGCGTACGCTTGGTCACCGCCTCCCCCAGCTTACTGGGGTCATAAGAGATGAAAAGATGAGAGACATTTTGGTGGCCCTGAGTGCGTTGTATGTAGGAGGACAAGGCCCTCTTACAGTCCAAGGTATGGAGGACCGTCTCTGCTCGACTGGCATGCGGTCTGGGAAAGAAGGTAGGGAGGACCACCTCCTGGTTGAGGTGGAAGGAGGACACCACCTTCAGAAGGAAGTTCGGGTACATGCAGAGTACCATCCTATTCTTGTAAAACCTGGTGTAAGGCATTTCCTTCACCGGGGCTTAGAGCTCGCTTACCCTATGTGCAGAAGTGAGCGTGACCAGGAAAACTGCCTTCCAAGAGAGGTAGCGAAGGTGGCAAGTAGCCAAGGGCTCGAATGGTGGGTGAGTGAACTTCCCCAACACTACATTGAGATCCCATTCGGTCACCAGAGGGTGAACAGGAGGCTTAGACAGGAGCAGACCCTGCAAGAAGCGGGACACCACCAGATGGGCCAAGAGGGGCTTCCCAATAACCTGGTAGTGGTTCGCTGCTAGGGCATTGAGGTGCACCCTAACAGAATTAGACTTGAGCCCCGTATGAGAGAGGTGAAGCAGGTACTCCAGTACCATGACCAGTGGGGCAAGAGAAGGGGTCGGCCCCCCCCCACTCAGTGCACCAAAGTGAGAATCTGCGCCATTCAAAGGCATAAGCCTGTCTGGTAGACGCCTTGCGCGAGGACAACAAAACATCCTCCACCTCTCTGGGGAGGTGGAGTGGGGCTAGAGTTACCCTCTCAGCAGCTAAGCTGTCAGCGAAAGAGATCTCAGGTTGGGATTCAGGAGAGAACCCCCCTCCTGGGAAAGGAGCCAGGGAGCGTACCCCAAGGGTATGGGATCTGTCACCGCCAACTGCAGAAGCAGTGGAAACCACGGCTGCCTGGGCCACCGTGGAGATACCAAGATGACCGAGGCCTTGTCGTGGAGGGTCTTGAACAGAGTCCTGGCAATCAGTGGCATTGGAGGGAAGGCGTACAGAAGTCCTTCCAACCATGAGACCAGGAAGGCATCGGCGGCCACCCTGGCGGGGTGAGGCTGCTGGGAACAGAAGCGGGGCAACTGGTGATTGTCCGGGCTTGCAAACAGGTCCATCACTGGTTCCCCCCAGGTTTGGAAAAGCCTGTTGGCTACTCCAGGGTCCAGCTACCACTTGTGTTGCTGGAGAATCCTGCTGAATCTGTCAGCCAGCAAGTTGTCCTGGCCTGGCAGGTACACCGCCCTAAGGAGAATGCACTGCTGGATCGCAAAAGAGCACAGGCTAGCACCTCTTGACAGAGGGCATGGAATTCCGTGCCCCTCTATTTGTTCACACAGAACATGGCCACCTGGTTGTCCATCTAGACCAGGACTGACCAGTGACCTAGGTGATGAAGAAAGGCCTTCAGGACAAGGTGAATGGCCCGCAGTTCCAGAAGGTTGATCTGTTGGGCACTCTCAGCCAGGGACCTAGTGCCCTGGGTGCGGAAGCCCTCACAATGTGCTCCCAAGCCCAGTGGGGAGGCATCCATGGTGAGGACCCTCGAGTGGTTGGGGGCCTGGAAGGGCATGCCCGCCCATCTCCAGATGCTGGGGTGACTGCCACCAGACCAGAGATTTTGCCAGCTGGTGGCTCACAGGGACTCTGTCCTTGAGATGCCCCGTGGCCTGGGATCACTGGTCGCGGAGGCACCACTTTGCTGTCCGCATGTGGAGACGGGCATCCGGCATTACGTGGACCATGGAGGCCATGTGCACAAGAAGGCGCAGCAGATGCCTGGCAGACACCGAGGTATGGTGCTGCATGTCCCGGGCCAGAGACATGAGTCAGGTTGCCCGGTCTGTGGGCAAGAAGGCTTTTGAACGAAGGGTGTCGAGCCTTGCCCTGATGAATTCCAGCCCCTGTGTTGGATGAAGGTTTGACTTGGGGTAGTTTATAACGAAACCCAAGTGTTGCAGAACTTGGGTGGTGCGTGCTATTGCTTGCTGCACCTTGGGGGCCATGGAGCCCTTGATAAGCCAGTCATCGAGGTAGGGGAAGACAAAGACCCCGACCCCCTGAAGCCTGAGAAAGGCGGCAACAACTGCCAGACACTTTGTGAAGACCCTGGGGGCCGAGGCTAGGCCGAAGTGTAGCACCCTGTATTGGAAATGATTGCCTCCTATCACAAAACGTAGGTGTTGCCTGTGGTTTGGGTGGATTAGGATGTTTGTATAGGCATCTTTTAGGTCTAAGGAGAATAGCCAGTCTCCCTGCTGGAGGCAGGGCAGCAATGTTCCAAGGGAGAGCATCTTGAACTTCTCCCGCACCAGGAATTTGTTGAGGTTGCGCAGGTGGAGGATGGGCCTTAGGCCCCCTGTCCTCTTTGGCATGAGGAAGTACCTGGAGTAGAACCCCTTGCTCTTGAGGTGGTGGGGCACCAGTTCTACCGCTCTATCCTCAAGAAGCTCAGCCAACTCCTTCAGAAGAAGGTCCTGGTGGAGGGGAGACCCGAGGGGCTCTCCCGGGAATAAGGGGGGGGGATTGACTCAGATGGAGGAGGTAACCCTCCCTGACCACCCTTAGTGACCAGGAGTTGGTGGTTATGGCCTCTCACCTGTGGGAATAAAGGGTGAGGAGACCCCCTGTAGGCTGCTGAACCCTGTGAGGGAAAGGGGCTATGCTGTAGGAGTCAAAAGCTCCCTCCTGGCTGGGCTGGAGCCAGAGCTTGGGGCTTAGGAGCCTTCTGCTTACGCAGGCCATGCCCTTGTCCCATGGCCTGCTGCCCTTGCTGGGGAGGCCTGGTGAGGTGGGTAGTTTCAGTAAGCAGTTGATTTCAGTCAGGGAGGGGCAGTGGTCTTCTTGGAGAGCCTAGTCCTCGTCATGAACTCGGTCTCCAGCCCTGCGGCCTTGCCGGTCATGGGTTTGCCGAAGAGAGTCTCCCCCTGGCAAGGGACATCAACCAGTTTGTCCTGTACTTATTGCTCGAGGTTGGACGACTGGTGCCAAGCCTGGAGGCATGCACCGATCACCGCCATGGCTACCTGGGCTGCCAACTCGAAACCATCATAGGCCGCCTGAGACATACATTTGGAGCACTCACGGACGGCTTTGGACAGGCTCTTGAAGCTCTGCAAAGGCTCCTCAGAGAGGCCAGCTGAGTACCCGGCGAGTTCCTTCTCCAGGTCCCTCAGGTACATGCTCATGTACAGCTGGGTAGGCCTGGATCCGGTAATTTAGCATCGAGCCCTGGGTAGCACTTTCTGCCGAGGGCCTCCAAGGTGCGGGCCTCCCTGCCGGGGGGCACCAAGAAGTGTGTCTTCTGGCTCTTCAACCGACGCATGGCCAACTCCACCACCCTGGAGTTGTGCGGCAGTTCTGACTTTTAAAAGCCAGGGCCCAGCGGACTCGTTACATCGAGTCGAGCCACTTGCTGACCACCGGCACCAATGCCGGTGTCTCCCACATGCGGAACATGAGTCGCTCCAGGATGGGAGGAATGGGCACTGTAAGCAATTCCCGAGGGGGAGCCTTGTATTAGAGAATCTCAAGCTCGTCAGGCCAAGGATCCTCCTCGGACTCAGTGGGAAATGCCAAGGCCTTGGACATGTCCTTGATGAAGTCCAAGAAGCTTATGTCCTCTGGAGGGGACCGCCTCCAAGGTTCAGAGATCAGGGAATCCGAGGGGACATCTTATTTTATTTATTTATTTAAAAGTATTTATATCCCGCCTTATCCTTCAATGAAGGCGGTGTACACAGCAACCAATCGAATTATATTGACATTTGTGTTATCATGCAGTGTTATACAGTGAATGTGTGTGTGTGTAAATTGGCGTTGGTTCGAGGTGGGCTATTTACAGCATGAGGTTTTATACAATGTTCTGTACAAGGCAAAAGGGTGGGGGGGGGGCTGGTATTCGTCCAGGAGCTGTCGGGCACCATTATGTGCTCTCGCCATAGTGCTCAATAAAGAGCATTGTCTTGAGTTGTTTTCGGAAGTCCTTAATGTCTTCTGTCAATCACAGTTTGTCAGGGAGGACATTCCATATTGCCAATGCCGCCATCTATAGTGCTCTTCTTTCGGTGTTCTTGCGAACCTTGGTGAAGTCTTTTGGTGTGTTGATGGTGTCAGAGATGCCGCTCCTCCTGGGTCTTGTGCTGATGTCGGGTTGTATGAGTGGTTGTAGGCTAAGTGCTGAGGTCTGGTGTTTGATTTTGAATATGATTAGGACTGTCTTATACCTGATGCGGGAGCTGAATGGGAGCCAGTGGAGGTGTTTTAGAATGGGGGTGATGTGGTCTCGTCTTGCTGAGCCTGATATAATGCGTGCAGCCATGTTTTGAGCCATTTGCAGTGGCCTGAGTGACTGTTTGGTTAGGCCAATATAGGTTGGGTTGCAGAAGTCTAGGATGGGAGTTATTAGTGCTTGACAGACTGTGGAAATGATCTTGAGCGAGGTGGGGTTCGAGGCGTCTGATTAGTCTCATCTTGAGGTATGCGTTTTTGGTGGTTCTGCTGATGTATGACTGTAGGTTTAGTTCTTTTTTGAGCGTCACTCCGAGGTATTTCACTTCCGTCTTTAATGGTATTGTTGTGTTTTTGACTTTGATGGAGGGTGGAGGTATGAAGCTGGTGTTTCGGGTGATGAGTAGTGCCTCAGTCTTGTTGTAGTTGATGGTCAGGTTGTTGTCTTGAAACCAGCTGTACATATGTTTGAGACAGTCTGTTATTTTGGTGTAGTCAGGGTTGTCGAGGTTGACTGGGGTGTATATCATGATGTCATTGGCGTAGATTGTGTATTGCATTTTGTGTTCTTTCATGATGTTGCAGATCGGTGGAATGTATAGGTTAAATAGGATTGCGGATAAGGCAGAGCCTTGTGGGACGCCTTGCTTGATTTTTGAGGGTCGGGAGGTGTTGGGGCCAATCTTGACCTGGAACTGTCTCTCCATTAGGTAAGAGTTGAACCATCTCAGGGTGGTGCTGTGTAGTCCAATGCTCTGTAGTCTTGCTAGCAGAATACTGTGGTCCACTGTGTCAAACACCGAAGAGAGGTCTAGGAAGATCATAAGTGTTCCTCTTTTGCGGTTGTCTATGATTTGGATTATGTCGTTGCAGAGGGGCTGACGGGTGTCCGGGGACTCTTTGTCCTCGGTCTGCCAGTCGGAATACTCCGAGGAAGACTCGAGGGGGTGGTGTCCCTCCCCCGCCGTACGACCCAACCCCGGAGGGCTCGTCGGGGACGTCCTCGGCCCCGTCATGCGGGCGACCGAGTGCAACCTCGGCCGAGGATCTACTCAGGCCCACATGGCCTCGAGGATCGTTCAACATTGAAAGCCCGTTGGTCGGGGCAAAGGAACCGGACATGCCAGACATCAGCGCCCGCTGATGGTCCAAGAAGGCAGTTACACTGCAATCCAAGGCCACCATCCTGGACTCGAGCTCAGATGGCTCCGCAGCCTTCGGCACGGGCAGCAAGGGACTCGGGCCCGACACCGGCTCGCCTGGAGGAGAATCCTCGACGAGGACCGTGTCTAACTGGCGAAGCCGGTCTGCAGCCGGATCCTTCCGGGGAACTTTGGCTGGCCGCTCCTTCTCCAATGGCTCGACCGGGCCCGAGAGGATCCTGGTCAATTGGAGTCATCCAGGAATGCCACCTATGAGGACTTCTTCTTCCTCTTCGGTTCCCTCAAGGGAGACCCCCGCTCCAAGGACCCATGACCATCCTGGTATTTACCGTTGTAAATAGTTGCTCACTGTCCTTGTAATTAATTTTCTTGTTGCCTATATATATCTCTGTTACTTTGTTCCATGTAAACAGTTGAAACATATTGCCTTAATTGTTTTATGTAAACCGTTTTGATTTGTAGAAAGACGGTATAAAAATTCAGTTAAATAAATAAATAAAATAAAATGACAACGCTCGGGCTCGGAGTGTTCCACCCGAGGGGTCAAGGCCTCAGACAAGGTCCTGGCTCTCAGAGGCATCGGGGACTCGGGAAACATTTTGTCATGCTGCTGCTGGCGGCTCCTCAAGGCACTGGAGGCAACAGTCATGTGTGTCGGTCAAAGACATTATCTTAGCACACCGATCACACTTTTTAAAGCCACTGGTCAAGGTCAAAGACCCTTCAGGCTGCCAGCAGAGAAAAGGGCGTGAAGAGGCAAAAAAAAAAAAAAATCAAACTTAAGCAGAAAAAAGGAGTCAACCCAGATTCAACCCAGATACAGAGGCACAGAGGTCGGCGGGTGGGAAAGGTACCGGTGCAAAAGAACATAAGAACATAAGATATGCCATACTGGGTCAGACCAAGGTCCATCAAGCCCAGTATTCTGTTTCCAACAGTGGCCAATCTAGGTCATATGTACCTAGCAGTTTCCCCAAGAGACACAAGTTCCACAATGCTTGTACTGGGTCAAGCATTGATATCTTCGGTCACTTCTTAATAATGGTTTATGGACCTTTCCTCCAGGAACTTGTCCAAACCTTTTTTAAACCCAGCTACACTAACAGCCTTTACTACATCCTCCGGTAACAAATTCCAGAGTTTGATTACACGTTGAGTGAAAAAATATTTTCTTTTATTAGTCTTAAATAGTTTACTCTGTAGCTTCATTGCATGTCCCCTAGTCTTTCTATATTCTGATAAGGTAAACAATCGATCTACGTTTACCCGTTCCACTCCGTTCATTAATTTATAGACTTCTATCATATCTCCCCTCAGCCGTCTCTTTTCCAGGTAAAAGAGCCCTAACCTTATCAGCCTTTCTTCATAGGAGTATCCTTCCATCCCCTTTACCATTTTGGTGGCTCTTCTCTGTACCTTTTCTAAAATCGCTATATCCTTTTTAAGATACGGCGACCAGAATTGCACACAATATTCAAGGTGCGGTCTCACCATGGAACGATATAGAAGCATTATAATATCTTTTGTTTTATTTTCCATTCCTTTCCTTATCATACCTAGCATTCTATTTGCTCTCTTGGCCACCGCTGCACACTGGGCCGAGGGTTTTAACATGGTATCCACAATGACGCCTAAATCTTTTTCCTGGGTGGTGGTTCATAATGTGGAACCTTGCATCGTGTAACCATAGTTTGGGTTGTTCTTCCCTAGGTGCATAACCTTGCACTTGTCCACATTAAATTTCATCTGCCATTTTGATGCCCAATCTTCCAATTTATCAAGATCCTCTTGCAATTTTTCACAATCCTCTTGGGTTTTAACAACTTTAAATAGTTTTGTGTCATCTGCAAATTTGATAACCTCACTCGTTATTCCACTTTCCAGGTCATTTATGAATATGTCAAAAAGTAGCAGACCCAGCACAGATCCCTGGGGTACACCACTATTCACCTTTCTCCATTGGGAAAATTGGTCATTTAGCCCTACCCTCTGCTTTCTATCTTTTAACCAGTTCCTGATCCACAATAGTACACTGCCTCCTATCCCATGACTCTTTAGTTTTGCCAAAAGTCTCTGACGAGGGACCTTGTCAAAGGCTTTCTGAAAGTCCAGATACACAATATCAACCGACTCACCTTTGTCCACCTGTTTATTCACTCCTTCAAAAAAACATAACAGATTAGTAAGACAAGATCTTCCTTGTCTAAAGCCATGTTGGCTGTCTCCCATTAGGTTGTGACTATCTACATGCTGAGTAATTTTATTCTTTATGATGGTTTCTACCATTTTTCCGGTACTGACGTCAGGCTCACCGGTCTGTAGTTTCCCGGATCACCCCTGGAACCCTTTTTAAAAATTGGTGTTACATTGGCGATCCTCCAATCTTCAGGTATTAGAGATGATTTTAATGATAGTTCACAGATTACTGATAGCAGTTCTGCAATCTCATATTTCAGTTCTTTCAACACCCTTGGATGTATACCATCCGGCCCAGGTGATTTGCTACTCTTCAGTTTATCTAATAGTTGTAAGACATCTTCCCAATGTATCGATATTTCCTTCTTCTGCACCTTTAAATACCACTTCAGTCATGGGTAACATCCCTACATCTTCCTCAGTAAAGACCGAATCAAAGAATTCATTCAGTCTCTCCGCTATCGCCTTGTCGCCTCTTAGTGCTCCTTTAACCCCTTTACTCGGAGACGAGTAAAAAACTCGAGAAAAAAATCAACTTTTCCAGGGGAAAACAGACAACGTCTGGTGGGATTCACGGAAAAAAGGAGACTGAGCAAGATGGCATCCTTGGGCGGGAAGGGGAACACACATGCATGGTAGCAATCCCAAAGGCTTTCTTTGAAAGCTGGGGATTTGCTTCTCTCGGGCTCCGTCAGCACCGATGTCACCCCATATGTGAAGACTGACTTCCTGCTTGTTCCCGGAGAAAGTCAAGCCTATCTGCATGGCTGCATCTGTCCAAACATCTTTCCACCTTCTGGAGGCAGATAATTACTGACTTCTCTCAAGGCTGCATCAATCAATATATCTTCTAGTAAAATGATAAGGAAGATATTCTATAGATAGAAAGATAGATATAAAACTCGATATATGCATAAAATCTAGCCACATAGATACAGACAGGACTGGAAGTGTTCTTGGGCATGAATATAACTTCATGCAGTTAGGAGGTAATTTTATAAAATCAATAATGTGTGCATATGTCAGTTTACGTGTTTGATGTCCTTTTATAAAATATTGATCAGCGTAAAAGTACACACATTGTGTGAATTTTCATACTTTGCAGATAGGTGTAGCCAGGGGCATTGTCCTGGTAGAGCCCCCACAGTTAGGCCCACCAGCAAAACATGGTCAGAATCCAAAAGACTGCTTTTGGATCCTGACCCCTCTTGTGCTCCCGTTTACCACCCATGTGTGCTTTAACCATTTTCCCTTAGGGGTCTGTTTACTAATCGGCGGCAGCGGCTTCCATGCGATATCGGAGTAATGGCCCCACTACCGCTGATTAGTAAACATACCCCTTAGTTTTACCCTAGTCTTTGTTTGCTGTCTTTGTCTTGAATAGTCTGTAAGTTCTACAGAGAAATGAATGTCTCTTACATCTCTGCATATGCCTCGTAGGATTATGCAAATGATAAGTAGTAGTGGTAGCGCAGGCAGAGTTTGTAAGTATGTGTGTTTCTTTTAAAATACCTTAATCTACATGTATACTTGAGAATTTTACATTAATTCATTTACACCTGCTGTAAAGCAGGCATAAAGGTCTGCACTGATCTTTAAGCCACTACATGGATAACGTGTAAAAGTAGGTGCTATATTGTAGTGCTCCTACTTTTTACCTGTGCATACCCATGAACAATTTTATAACAGATATTTTACATGATTTACACATGGAAAATGTTTCATAAAACTGCCTCCAAGGTGCTAATTCTGGTTAAAAAATGATTAAGGATTATGAGAAAGGGGCTCAGACGAAGTGGATCGGTTGTGTAGTATTGTTGGCCTTTTAGGAGTCAATATTAAAAACCTTTATCTGGATGGCCAACGGGAGGCTATCGAGTATCCGGATAGTGCTGCTGCATATCTACACAGGCTGCCCTGGCACTACGTAGATAGAGGCCTACTCCATTCAGGCTGTCCAGCCCCTGCAAGTCCAGGCAGAATTGGGCCATGAAAAGCTAGACCCAATTCTGATCCCACGGCCCCTGAGGGATCAGAATCGGGTCTAGCGCCTGGATATGCAGGCCGGGCCATGATTCTGACCGGCTGCATGCCCAGCCACAACCAGACTAGCTCAGTCAGGCTCCATTCAGGAGATGCAAATGCTGGCCACCGCCAAAATCTTCCTTTTCCCACAGCCGGACTCTCGATCCGGCCTCTCATGGCCAGGGTCTGGCTGCAGGGAACATCCTGCACCCCTACCTCTCCCGGCCGCCACCGAAACGCTGAATCCAGGTGGACTTATTCAACCTCTGAGGTGGAATAAGTCCCCCGTCTAGATCCAAGGCCCTGGATGTACAGGGTCGACTTCTGAATTGGCCCTGCACGTTTGGGGTCACAACTCGCCCATGTCCTACCCTCGCTCCGCCTCCATAACGCCCCCTCCCACCCCCATCTAGGCTTCCCCTTAAAAACCCACTGTTCATATAGGGAGGCTTTTGCCAGGGCTGGCAGGGGGAAGAATAGCGGAGATGGACGTACTAATGAGACATCCATCCCCGTTATTCACAGGACAGAATGACCCCCATAGTGTACAGGCAGTCCATGAACAGAGTGAGGGTGGTACTAGAGTTTTCTGGATAAGTACCAGCACTTATCCAGACAACGTAGACTGCATGAAAGGCAGGCCAAACTTGCTATTCAAATAAGTGCCAGCCGAAAATCATACTCTCCAAATAAATTTGACTGATGTAAATAGTTACAGCTTATGTATAATTATATGTTCCATGTTATTGTTCATGAAAAGTTAATTGTACATAGTTTGAAGAAAATACGAAGTTCCATGTAAAACCATGTTCATTATGTTAATTGTAAACTGTTCATTATGTTAATTGTAAACCGCCTTTGATCTTGGGAAAAGGCGGTATAGAAGAAAAGCATAAAATAAATAAAAAATAAAAAAATAAATACTGGTACTTCTCCCAACAGTGTTGTGCAGCCTGGATATTCAGTAGTAATTCCTGTCTGAATACTGCTAATGAATTTCTCGTTTGAATATTAGCCCTTTTGAAATTCAGGCCCTTAGTCTCTGAAGTTAATGCATGCATGGTATGCAAGGTGAAAAAAATGAATATGAATTTAATGCAATCTGCTTTGTGCTATTAAAGGAAATTCAGAACATCATATGGAAATAAGTTTTTAAAAAAACATTTAAAAGTCAAACATCTTATAAATACTGGGGGCATATTCAACGGCGACAGCCAACGCTGTAAAGTAGCCGGCTGTTGCCGCATTAAATAATGCCTGGATATTCAATGTCAGGGGCCATATCTGGCCACCAGCATTGAATAATCCCGGTTGTCCAGTTAGCATTATAGCTAACTGGTCAGTAGTAATATTCGGCCGCTGGCCAGAGAGCAAAACTGGCAAATGTTAGGACAGTCTTTTTCTGTCTAACTTTAGAGGCTTTTTTGCAGCTGAATATCGCTGCTGACTGGCTAACCTATGGCTTCACCTCCCGCTACAGCCTTGGACTGCCCCAAAGCTAAGTGGTTAGTGTTGGGGTGTTTAAACTGGGTAGGAGGGGATATTCAGAGGCATTAGCCACTTTAGTGTCTCTGAATATCTGCTAACTGGCTAAACCACTTTATAAATGCCCCTCACCCCACTAATTCTAGGGGAGTATTTGCTGGGAATCAAACTGCACAGACCTTGGAGGATTATCACATAAAGAGTTCAAATGCTTATGCCTTATAGCCTGATCTGGGTGGTTTATCCACTCTTCCAAATACAGCATCACTTTGTGTGGCCCCATATTGCATGAAAGGTATTCAGAGCAGTAAGAAAACATAATGATGCATAGCACAATACTTCATAAGGATTCATTCAATGCCACTGTGATGATCAAAAGAATGTTAGCACTTACCTTTCACTATAACAAGCACAGAGCTGTAGGTTTCGCCCGCAAGATTAGATGCTGTACAGGTATACAGTCCATTATCAAGCTGCTTGCAGAAAAGTATCTTCAACACAAAGTTTTCTTGTTCATCTTCATACACAATGTGCCTCCGTCCTTCTATAATCACATCTCCATCTTTCTTCCAGACAATCTCTGGTTTGGGTTCACCAGTGACATAACAACTCATCTTGGCATGCTTCCCTTCAGTTACTGTGCACCTGCGTGTGAACACCCCATGCAAGCTGTCATGAGACAATTTAGGAGTAAGACTGGCAGCTCTTTCATAATCAAGGGACAGGCTGAGGCCAATGCTGGACAGTGGTTCAGTAGCTGAATATGATGATGTGGACTTGGATTCGGAGGTTCCAAGAATGGATGCATCTGATTTCCTTATTTCTTCCCGCCTCTTTTGCAAGTGAGACAACAGAGAAGCAGTCTTCCCATAGCTTGCGTCAAGGCTACTCATTCTGTTGGCGCTGTAAGCACCATAAGAATCAATGATCAGACTAGCAGCAGCATTTGCAGTCCCTACTGGGTTTTTAGCCTGGCAAATATATGTCCCACTATCTCCACATCGGACACAGTATATCTTAAGAGCATTTGATTCTCCCTTGGACTCGATCTGAATACGGTTTGAATCAAATGCACCACCAAGCACCTTTCCATCTTTTTCCCAGTTGACTGAAGGCTGCGGGTTGCCCTGAACTCTGCAAAGGAAAGTGGCATCTTCACCAATGTTCACTCTGATGGAGGATGGTTTCAAGATGAAGTAAGGGGCAGATTCTGCAACTGTGCTTTCTATGTCATGCCCAACCTTTATGGTGACAGCAGCAAAGGCTTCTCCAATGATGTTGATTGCCCTGCAGATATACTGGCCACTGTCCTCAATGGTCAAGTCATAAATTGTTAAATGATATATATCACCATCTTCCACCATCTTAAACCTTCCTCCTGGATGGATTGGAAGCTTATCTTTTTCCCATGTAACAACTGGGATGGGGTTCCCAATAATCTGACAACTTAGGGAGGCATCTTTGCCTACTGACATCATGAAGGCCTTAGGCC
This sequence comes from Ichthyophis bannanicus, assembly GCA_033557465.1. Lineage (NCBI taxonomy): Eukaryota > Metazoa > Chordata > Amphibia > Gymnophiona > Ichthyophiidae > Ichthyophis > Ichthyophis bannanicus. Next base: position 227,161,560 of record CM066031.1, read on the forward strand.
TTGTCAAGAACCTGGGAGCTCCATTAAATGAACTGTAATCCATCTTGGTAACCTAATGGAAAAAAATCATAAATATATGTTAAAATATTTCAAGATTTTAGAAATGAATCATCTTTTTCACCATCAAACCACTAATGATACACAAAATATTAGTGTTTAGGCTATTCCTTTACAAAGTCTTACTTACTCCAAACTGGGCAGCTAAACTACCTTTTTAATATCCTCCCAAACCCAGTATAAGTACTAGTAAGTTAAATGCAAGGCATTAATAAGGCAGGTAAAGAGAAAATTCAAACAGAAGCTTGCCGTACATGCAAATGTGCATAATAAAAAAGTTTTCAAGTATATATGTAGCAAAACACCTGTGAGGGAGTCAGTTGGGCCATTAAATAATGGAGAGGTAAGAGGTGCACTGAGAGAGGGGATATGTACATTTCGGCGGCTACAACTAATTCAAAATCCGCCCTGTTTCAGAGGAATACTTAACTGGTTTCCAAAATGTCAAAAACCCGGTAGAAATTCCTGCAGGGTTAAAAATGGAGGTGTTCTCCTAATGTTTGTTGTTGGAAGGAACCTTAAGGGAACACCTCCTGCTTTAACCTCACAGGAATTTATACTGGGCTTTTGACATTCTGGAAAACAGCTAAGTAGTCCCCTGAAGCAGGGCGGATTTTGAATTAGTTGTAGCCACCAAAACGTACATATCCTCTTTTTTGGTTAAACTATTAACATTTTGGGTCTCATTTTGCATGTATATTAAAGTAAAAAGGACCGTTTGGAACCAATCACATGAGTGGTACATGTGTGGTCTGCTAATAGTGGTCCAACAAAAACAAATATTTACTCCTTTGATATTATTAGGGCTCAACTTCATTGATATTGTATTTGCTCTTTTGTCTATTTATTCATGCTGAGATAGATCTGCATACAATAATCTCTAGTATATGCAAATTTTTTTCATGCATATTCAAAGCTGGTACAAATTTTTCAGTACAAACATAAAAACATAGGAACTGCCATAATGGGTCAGACCAAAGGCCCATCAAATCCAGTGTCCTGTTCAACATGGCCAATCGAGGTCACAATTACCTGGAATTTCCCAAAGTAGCCAATTCTATGCTACTTATCTCCAGAGATAAGCAGTGGTTTTCTCTCTATTTACCTTAATAACTATTTATAGACTTTCCTCCAGAAATGTATTTAAAACCTTTTTAAACCCAACTATACTACCAGCTCATACCATATCATCTGGCAATAAGTTTCAAACCTTAAATTATATGTTGAGAGAAAAAATATCTTCTGTTTTTGACATACCGTTATATAGCTTTGTGGCATGTCCCATAGTCTTTGTACTTCTTTAAAGAGTAAACAATTTTTGAGTTTACCCATTCCACGCCATTCAGGATTTTACAGACTCCTGTCACATCTCCCCCCTCACCTGTCTCTTCTCCAAGCTGCAGATCCCTAATCTCTTTAGCCTTTCTTCATAGGAGAGTGTGATGGAGTATATAGGAAATTAACCATCCCTCTCCAAAGGGATTGTCAGCAGTCCACCTTAAAAGGATCTACTGCTCAGAACTCAGGACTGAGAGGGTGTGACTCAGACAAAGGGATTAAAAATCCAGCTGAGTGCACAAGGTGGAAAGAGGCCTGTGGAGACAGAAAACTCCTTCCAAGCAGGGCTGTGAGAGGAGTCCTGCTGTGAGCAGGGGCGGCCCAAGGGGGGTGCGGGGCCATGTGCGGAGACTCGGTGCGGGGCCTCATTTGCATAAGTGGCCTTATATGCATAAATATTTGCATAATGCTAACATTCATTAAGAGACATGTTTACTAAATGTTAGTGTGTGTATGGATAAAGACAGACTAAAAGATTTCTACATTACTACAATCCAGTGCCAACCGCCAGGCACATTAGGAACTACTACAAACACTGCCCATTTAGAACCCATAGCAAACCCGCCGTATCCTAACAGCACTACCAGGACTCACAAAGCACCATACCCTACCTATCAAAAGGCAACACTGCAAATATTAAACCAATACAATTCAGAGAACAACAATACATGACCTACTGGGGAAAGAGAACAAGTGGCAATGTCAAATAGGAATTACATAAACAGAATACCTCAGCTCAGTTACACATGCAGAACATAGACCATCACCAAACAAGGAATCACAATTTAGAAACAGGAAGGCAATAATTAAACTGGGAACCCCAAAAGCCAAACTTGGAATGTACAACAACACTGTAGAAATAAAACTATAAATTAATTTCCTCTTGTACCAAACAAAGCGCAGACGTTAATGATGCACATTTCCCAGAGCTTTCATATTACAGTTAATAAATTCAAAATAAAGAGATATCTTTCTACCTTTTGTGCATTTTTTTTCAGTTGCAATTGCTCCAGCCACTTTCTTCTGGTTTCTTCATGTTTTCTGCTAACTCTCCATCATCTGCTGGCCATTTGTCCTTTCTTCTCTTTTCTAGTTTTTTTTTCCATTCTCTCTCTCTACATCTGCTTTAACATACTAATCTTTCTCCTTTTGCTCTTTCCTCATTCCTATTTCATCCACTCAAATTTTACCCCTCCATCCTGAATCCCCACTTACTCTCCCAATACCCGGCTAAGTGTAGATTTTTTATCCCTCCCATACAAAATATTTTTCCCCTCTCCATTTTACTCTCCCAGCCCCATCCCATTCTAATCCTCCCCCAACATCAGCTCCCTTCTAGTCCCTGCATCAGCCCATTTCCAGTCCTAGCCCCCCATCAGCCCATTTCCAGTCCTAGCAACCCCCCAACCCAATACCAGTCCTAGCCCCCCCCATCAACCCACTTCCAGTCCTAACCCCCCATCAGCCCACTTCCAGTCCTAACCCCATCAACCCATTTCCATTCAGCCCCCCATAGCCCATTGCCAGTCCTAACCCCCCCATCAGCCTTATTCACTAAGGAACCATAAACCGATTTCAGATCGATTATGCAAGGACTGTAACAATGGCCTGTGTGCATGGAGACCAGAAGCAGTATCCAACGGCACAGGTTTCATGCAAGACTCTGGCAGGGAATAACACGTTTGAAGTCGTAGTGCTGCCCTGGCTCCCATACCCAGTAGTGATCGGCAGAGACTACCAAAGTTTCTGGGTGATATGGGCCCGGCTAACTGATGACTCCAATAAGTCGAACCAAGAAAATTTCCCAGAGGTTTTCCCCCTAGAAGACCCACATCTATGTATCAAGAATCCCAAGCCTGCTAAATACCGAAGTCAGTGTCGCCAGGAGAAGCAACACTACCATCAGAATCTGAGCATAGCTGTAGAGAAGTCCATGGAAGAAGAGCCTAGTGAAGAAATCCCTGGGGATAGCTCAGGTCCCAGCAGTAATAACCCAAACACACTAATCCCCCTCCCAGAATGGAGACCCAAGGGAGACCCAGAGAGCTTCAGGAGGGTCCAGCAAAAGAATGAGCCCTTTAAACATGCCCGAGAGCGGGTCTTGGAAGTAGATGAGGTTTCTGTAGACAGTGGAGACTCCCCCAGGAAAACCTTTCCCTATTTTGTGCTAAAGGGAAATTTGTTATACAGAGTGGCCAAGGGTTCCTCAGAAGGGGAGGAGGTAGAACAACTGATAATGTCATCAGCAGGTGCTATCATTAGCACATAGCTATTTCTTACAGGGACATCTGGGGGTGGAGAGAAGACAAGAGCGTATTTTAACCCAATTTGTCTGGCTTGGGGTCTATAAGCAGGTGCAGTCTTATTGCTAGTCATGCCCCACCTGCCAACTTCACAACCCTGCCAGAGTCACACTTGCCCCTCTAGTGCCTATGCCCATCATTGAAACCTCGTTCAAAAGAGTGATCATGGATCTAGTAGGGCCCTGGAACAAACCACCTGAGGAAACAAGTCTATTTTAATCATGCTAGACTGTGCATACCTCCCAAAAGCTTCCTTTGGAAGCTGGGGAGCATTCCCTGTGGGGATCTGTCGGTGACATCACCCATATGTGAGGACTTATTTCCTGCTTGTTCATGGAGAAATATGAAGACTACTATGATCACAAATGCACTCTGGGAAGTCTTTTCTCGGGTGAGAATACCCAGTGAGATCCTCACAAATCAAGGAACATCCCTTGTATCCAGGGTGACGAAGCAAGTGTGTGCTTTGAGGAAAGTTAAGATGCTGCAAACATCAATATATCACCCACAAATGGATTGCTTCATTTAGTGATTCAATAAACTGAAACAGATGTTAAAAATGATTGTGCAGAAGGATTGTGCAGAAGAACTGGGACATTCTCCTACCCTACTTGATGTTTGCCATCCATGAGGTGCCTCAGAGTCCCATGGGGTTTTAATCTTTTGAAATACTCTTCAGAAGACGGCCAAGAGGCATATTGGACATGGTGAGGGAAACCTGGGAAGAAGAACCCCTTCCCAGGCGTAATCTGGTGGAGTACATTACACAAATACAAGACTGGCGGAAGAAGGCTGGAGAGGTGGCCAGACTCAGTCTGGAAAAAGCCCAAGTCGAACAGGCCAAAGGCTACAACCGCACCTCCCAACAGGGTGACAGAGTTTTAGTCTTGCTGCCCTTGTCCAACAGCAAGTTATTTTGTAAATAACAGGAGCCCTATGAGGTGGAAAAGAAAATGGGGCCTGTTAACTACAAAATTACCCATCTGGAAGGCCAAAATTTACCATATTAATCTACTGAAAAAGTGGACGCCAGTGACGGCTATGGTGATACAGAAGGATTTTGGACCGGAAACTTCAGCCCTGTCTGATCCAGTCAAGTCCCGACTGGAGACCAGCTCTCCGTGGCCCAGAGAAGAGACCTAGAGGGACGAATCCACCTCACTTATCACAATATCATTACTGACCCTGGGGTGGTTATCCGACAATGACGCTATTGAATTCCGGAGGAACAGTGACAGGTTGTCGCCAAGGAACTTGAGGAAATGCTTACTCTGGGAGTTATAGAAGAGACTATGAGTAACTCGTCATCCCCCATCATCTTGGTTCCTAAATAGAAGCAACAGATTTTGCACTGACTTCCAGAAGGTCAATGCCGTTTCTAAATTGAAAGCGTATCCAATGCCCCAAGTAGATCAGCAAATTGAGCAACTTGGTAAAGCATGCTTTATAACGACCCTAGACTTGATCAAAGGATACTGGCAGGTACCCTTGACTCTGGCTGCGAAGGAGAAACTTCCTTTTCAACACCACAGGGCTTGTTCCAGTTTACCATGCTGGCATTTGGATTACTCAGGGCTCCAGTCATGTTTCATCACCTGTCGATCGCCTGCTGAGACTGCACAAGGAGTATGTGGCTGCATACCTTGACAACATCGTCATCTACAGCAAAGACTGGGCCACCCATCTAACCCAAGTACAAACTGTTGACCAGCCTGCAAAAAGCCGGGTTGACAGCTAGCCCTAAGAAATGCTTCCTGGGAGGCCGAGACGTCCAATATCTGGGCTACTTAATTGGGAACAGCTAGATAAGACCTCAATTATGGAAGGTGGATGCCATTGCCCAGGTCTCCACACCTAAGTCAAAGAAAGATATTCGGGTCTTCCTTGGATTGGTTGGCTATTACCATCAGTTTATCTGTAACTTTGCAGATATTGTGGTGCCATTAACTAATCTCCTCCAAAAGACATCTCCTGAGCGGACTCAGTGGTCACAGGATCTGTACCTGGCCTTCCAGCATCTCAAGGAAGCTGTGTGCTTGGCACCTGCTCTGATTAGCCATGATTTCTCTCTACCATTTATTGTACAAACAGATGCCTCGGTAGTGGGCCTAGAAGCCGTTCTGGCCCAAGGAAGTCAGAGGTGAAGAACATCCAGTAGCATCCATCAGCAGAAAGCTGCCTCCTCGGAAGAAACATTATGCTGTGATTGAGAAGAAAGCCCTAGCTGTCAAGTGAGCACTTCAAACCTTCAAGTACTAGTTGCTGGGCAATCCATTTACACTGGTAATGGACCACCAGCCCCTCAAATGGCTGATTTGAAAAAAATGGTGCATCATGAAAATAAAATAGATGTCGTATTTCATTGGAGTATACTTGCAAAATAGTAAATTACTGGTTTGAAAAAAAAAAAAGAAAAAAGAGAAAAAAGAAATTCGCAAGAACCAAGGTCGTTGATGCATAAAAGGCATAAGTTCAGGCAGTAGCCTGTGTTATGTTGCCCAATCCAGTCTGAGACCTTTGTGTTCTTATTCATAGAATCTGTGTGGTTATTGGATTGATATTGGTTAAACAGATACCCATGCAGACATAGGAATGATATTGATTAAATGGATATACATTGTCACCAGTCATAGCCTAAGAACCTTTTGAGGGAATTGATTTTTTGTAGCATATAGTTTAACCCTCAGTAATTTGACCACAAAAACGTGTTAGTCCACATGAAAGAGACAAACGATAACTTACAGCATCTACTGACTTCCATTAACTATAACAAGTACAGCTGGCACCTCTGTGGTAACTTGAAGGTAGTTGCCCTTTTAATGGGACTACAGCAGGGATATATAAAATACATGTGTTTCTTATGTGAGTGGGATAGCCGAGCAAGGGATTGGCACTACTTGTGGAAGGAATGGAATCGCAGACAAAATGTAACAGTTGGAGAGAAGAATATCCAGCAACCAGCTCTGGTTGAGGCTCACAAAATCCTGCTACCACCCCTTCACATCAAACTAGGTTTGATGAAAAACTTCGTGAAAGCCATGGTCCGCACTTCGCCAGCTTTCCGATACCTGCATGAAAAATTCCCTTGACTCAGCGAAGCAAAGATTAAAGAGGGAGTTTTTGTGGGTCCTCAGATTCGAGAGCTCGTCAAAGATGACCGGTTCAACAACTTGCTGCAGGGTGATGCAAAGCATTCGCCTAGTGTCAACAAACTTTCTCGGGAATGTTAGGGCAGAAAACTACAAGGAACTAGTAGAAGACATGCTGATGCAGTATCAGAAACCTGGCTGCAATATGTCTCTAAAGATCCATTTCCTTGATTCCCATCTCGATTTCTTTCCTGACAACTGTGGTATTGTGATAGGCGATGGCCTAGTTCATCCTGTAGCAGAGGCCTGTCAGCTAGGCCTGAGTACCCCTCCCTTACTTTAGAATATTATAACTGACTTTGGAATATTATAGCAAACTAGACAGACAGAAAATACCAGTAGCTGTTAGAGATACTGCTTTGCTCTGCTTTTGATAAGAATGCTTCTGATAAACAAAAGTAAAACTTTTCCACTGTTATGATACTCACAGCTGTGCTTTCCACTATCTCTGCTGGCTAACTGACCTTGCAAGAGTCGCGAAATGTACTGTAGCAGAAGTATTATGTCTAGAGATTTGAGCCACAGTTAGAAAAGCCTGCACAGGGAGAAAACAGGTACAAGCCAGATCAGAGATGGCTATTGGGAGAGGGAGGGGGGCCACCGAGACCAATGAGGAGTTTTGCCTGTATTAGACTGGAGAAGAACAGTATATAAACTGTAGTTTTTCTGAGCTCAGGGCTCAGACATTTTGTATGTGACATTGGCCTGAGACTGTGCACATTAAACTGGTTTGAATTCTAGTCAATAGACTCCTGGTTTTATTCGTTGCGGGCCCTTCGCTATTACAGTATGATTAGTGATGAGCAGGGCAAACATTTTCACCAGGATATCGCAACGATGGAGCAAAGATACCAGGGAAAATGGTCCACAATGCTGGCTGACTACTGCTGGACACTCCCCAGAGAAGCTCCCGAACAGCTGTACAAGAGACAGGCGAAAAAATCTAAGAAGTAGTCTATGACTTGTTTTTTTACAGGTATTAACCGAAGGCCTATTATATTTACTATTGACATGCATTTTGTGATGTAAACATTAATTCTTGTAGATTACAAAAAATCTAGGGCCAACTTTGCAATTTCACTGTCATATTCATGTTCAGCATATAAAAATTGATAAGAAATGACTTTTTAATTCAGTAACATGACTTTTGTAAAAATTTGTTGACCAGTGTAATCTGTGACCAATTTCCAGGGGGAGTCCCACAGCCCTTGCTTGTCATAGAGGGAGTCTTGGGTTCTAAATTTAACCAGAAAGGTCTCTGCTGTGTTTTAAATTTAAACTGAAAGCTCTTTGCTGTTACTAGTCCCTGACTGATTTAACAAATACACTGAGTTCACAGATTAATCAGCTTTAATATAAAGAATTCCTTTTTCCCCAAGATTTAGAAAACTTCCCAGAAGTAAATACTTACAGTTGCAGATCTCTCTCCAGAAGTAGCAGTCCCCTTTTGTAGTCTTTCAAGTGTTCCCTCATAGAGGATAAGGCAGGGCTCTCAGAGGAAAAGACATGCAAAAATAAAAATGAAGACATGTAACCCTCTTACCACCAGAGGGAGAGACCCCAGAAGGCCTCAAATCCTCTGTAGAGGAGGTAGGGGATTGGACCTCCATGAAGGGGGTGGGCCAGGCAGCTACCAAAAACTGAAACAGCCTGTTAGCTATTTCAGGAGCTGCTGTTCACAGCCAGCCAAGAACAGGCCCTGGGGCCCTGAAAGACCTTCAGAGCCTGCCGACTTGAGGTTGCAGCTGTCTCACCACGCTTTGGCCATCATTTCTGCCAGCCAGAAAATCATGGAAAATGCGGCAGAGGCTGCAAGATCAGCCCTATACCTCCTATGGGGATCCCAACATTGCTGAGCAAATGTGCCCAGAGGCTTCTCTATCACACCGGGGGCAAAAGGAGCCAGCTGCGGAGCTCACCCGATGGGAATCACAAGCAGTACACTTCCGTGCACTAGGCATGGCTGCAAAGCTCAAATGCAGTTAGAAGAAAAAACTGTGAAGAAAACAACCCAATGAGAAAACTACTGCAAAAAAGGAACCCCCAGTCAGTAAGGGAATCCTCTCACTGTCAGACCGGCCATAGAAACCCAAAAAGGGCCTCCCCAGCCGCCCACACATGCCTGGGAAAACCCAACTACCCCAAAGGGGTTTTATTTTCAAGCTGCTTTTTCATCAAACAGCAAGGACAGAGAGCCAATTAAAACAATTGAACAAAATTAAAAAATGACAAAGCATCCAGAAATAGGAGGGCAAGAGGGAATGGAGATCTGGGCCCAGACTTACCAACCCCCCTCAAGGGGCAACCAACCTTTTTGTTAAAATGGTAAATAAAGGTAAAAGGAAAAGGAAACCGCTATGGTTCTCGAAAGAAGTAGCTGAAGAAGTGAAGAAAAAGAGGGAGGCCTTCATGAAATACAAGAGATCACAGAGAGAGGAAGACAGGCATCTGTATTTGGAAAAACTTAAGAGAAGCTAGCAAAGTAGTCAAGAAGGCAAAGATTCAAAAGGAGGAGGAAATAGCCAATGCAATAAAATGGGGGGATAATACATTTTTTAGATATATTCGTGAGAAGAGGAAGGGCAAAAGTGGTATTGTCAGACTCAAGGGTGCAGGGGAGGAATATGTAGAAGCTGATAAGGGTAAAGCGGAATTGCTTAACAAATATTTTTGTTCTGTGTTCACAGATGAAGAACCAGGAGCAGGACCTCAGAAAACACCCACAAATAGGAACAGAAGCGAGGGACATCTTGAACAATTTTCAGAAGACTGTGTTCGTGAGAAACTAGCTCAACTTAAAGTAGACAAAGCGATGGGGCCGGATGGGATACACCCTAGAATACTGAAGGAACTTGGGGACGTTCTAGCAGCTCCACTGACTGACCTTTTCAATGCCTCATTGGAATCGGGAGTGGTGCCAAAGGACTGGAGAGAGGCTCATGTGGTGCCTTTACACAAAAGCGGAAGTAAGGATGTTGTTGAAAACTACAGGACGGTTGGTTTAACTTCAGTGGTGAGTAAATTATTGGAAACGCTGCTGAAAGAGAAAATAGTGAGTTTTAGGATCCGAGGCAGCATGGATTCACCAGAGGCAGGTCTTGTCAGACAACTCTGATTGATTTCTTTGACTGGGTGACCAGGGAGTTGGACCGAGGGAGAGCCCTAGATGTGGTGTATTTAGATTTCAGTAAAGCCTTCGACACTGTTCCTCACAGGCAACTTATAAACAAACTGAGCACCCTAAGGATGGACCCTAAAGTTACTGCTTGGGTTAGAAATTGGTTGGGTGGGAGGCGACAAAGAGTACAGGTAAATGGAGCTCACTCTGAGGAGAGGGATGTTACCAGTGGTGTGCCCCAGGGATCTGTCCTTGGTCCGATTCTTTTTAACATCTTTGTTAGTGATATAGCAGAAGGGCTGTCGGATAAGGTTTGCCTCTTTGCAGATGATACCAAAATCTGCAATAGAGTAGACACCAAGGAAGGTGTGGATAACATGAGGAGGGGGATCTAGCTTAGCTTGAAGAATGGTCTAGAATTTGGCAGCTGGGATTTAATGTTAAAAAATGTAAGGTCATGCATTTGGGCTGCAGCAATCCAAAGGAGCAATATAGTATAAGGGGTGAAGTACTTTTGTCCACTAAAGAAGAGCGGGACCTAGGCGTGGTTGTGTCTGATGATCTTAAAGTGGCTAAACACGTAGAAAAGGTGATGGCAAAAGCTAGAGGGATGCTTGGGTGCATACGGAGAGGAATGGCTAGCAGAAAAAAGGAGGTGATAATGCCTCTGTATAAGTCTTTGGTGCGACCTTATTTGGAGTATAGTGTGCAATTCTGGAGACCGCACCTTCAAAAGGATGTGAACAGGATGGAATCGGTGCAGAGGGTGGCTACTAAAATGATTAGTGGTCTTCATTATAAAGCATATGAGGACAGACTGAAGGATCTTAATATGTACACCTTAGAGGAAAGGCGGGATAGAGGTGATATGATTGAGATGTTTAAATACCTCCATAGCATAAATGTTCAGGGAGAGAGCCTCTTTCAATTGAAAGCAAGTTCTGCTACGAGGGGACACGGGATGAGGGTGAAGGGAGAAAGATTCAGGAGTGATATGCGGAAATATTTCTTTATGGAAAGAGTAGTGGATCAGTGGAATAGTCTCCCAGTGGAGGTGGTAGAGATGAGGACAGTAACTGAATTCAAAAAAGCATGGGACCAACACAGAGGATCTCTAAAGGTAAAAAGGGGACTGTTGTAGTTGTTGATATGGAAGGACAGACTAGATAGGCCATGTGGTCTTTTTCTGTCATCATATTTCTATGTTTCTATGTTTCTATGTCTGCAGGAAGTTCCAGTGAGAAACTGGCATAGAGTTAAGGCAAAGTTATAATTGCCAGAGATATTGGCTACTGGGTATAAACATTTTCCAACCACTCTCTCTCCTCGAACTGGGTTTCCCATTAGGTCTTGATTCAAGAAAAAATACGTCTGGGTCTTGATGCTTTCCCCACCTAGCAGATGTAAATGATCTTTGCTGTTTAAGGTCATGAAACAGGTATGTAGTGATACAGAGATATGTTTACAACGGTTGTTCACCTACCATACTGCAAGAGCTGTAGCCTCAGTTGTGGTAATGGCTGTTAATATCCACCACAAAGGTGGTTTGCTTTGAAAAAAGTGGAAAACTAACATAAGCACTAGTTCTAGCCAGAGCTAGAGACAAAAGTGAGGCATAAGGCACATAAACCATCATCCCGTGTGAAATGAAAGATGAGGAAAACATCCTCTTCTATTGCCAGGGAGAATGAAGGAGGGAAGATAAAATTACCTTTTTTTCTGGCGCATGAATCTGAGACTTGTTCCCTGTAGTGCTCATAGTGAGTGAACAGCCCTTTTTTGGTTGACAGTCCAATGAGCTGACTCCATGGAAAACTGTAGGGCCCAATACCTTATATAAAGGGACAAATGCGATTAGCAGACCTGCTAACATGTTAATCCCCTTGGCCGAGATATTCACAGGTGTTGCCTCCACTGCATGCCCGAATGCTAACCAGTTAGCAACAGCGCATTCGTAAACATACCGGGGCGGCACCTGGAAGCTCAGTTGCTGTAGTTGCAGCAAGAGAAATGGGGGTTCAATATCTTACCAAAGGACATTGAAAGTTTTCCCAAGGCCTAAAGAGTCGATGACCCCAATGAACAGAAATGAACTGGGACTGCATTGCAGACATTAGGAACACACCAAAAGAAAGGAAATAATGAGACCAAAAGGCTAAGCATGCAGTTATCCTGGAAAGTGACATAATTGTTGCCCCCCAAAGTCACCCGAAGGAGCTTGCCCAAGGGCAGCTAGGTGTCTGATGTTAGATTTCTGTCAATGAATGCTTGTGGGTTGAATTATGCCTGCAAGCAACAAGTATTATTTAAGGAAGTACTGTGACTGAGGACAACAGTTGGGTTCCTGCAGGAAACACACTTGTTACTTAAGCATGAGTATGGAGCATGGAGCATGGAGTGGAGGAGTGGCCTAGTGGTTGGGGCAAGGTACTTCGGGCCGGAAGGTCGGGGGTTCAAATCCCACTAGAGGACAGCAACCTTGGGCCGGAAGGACTGGGGTTTCTAGTCCCACAGGTGCTCCTTGTGGTCTTGGGCAAGCCACTTAACCCTCCATAGCCCATGTTCCCTGTAAAATAGTTCTCTGTGTGCTGTGCTTTCCTGTCTAATCAATGTGTTTATACCTAAAAAAAAAAATTTCCTGTCATGATTTGACAATTTCCAATCTGTAATAAAAAAAAAACCGCTGCTGATCGCTGGAAGTAGCGGTATACAAATGTATACTAAATAAATAAAAAATACTTGATGTCTCATAAGCGGTTCCTTGTAATGCTGCTTACTTTTAATAAAAAGGAGAGAAAAGCAAATGGGGTGGGGATTATGTTGGCTCAAGAGTTAAGTCCACAAGCATACTAAGTAGCTTGATTAATATTTATGTCCCAAACAGTGAACAAGGGGATTTTTATGAGCAACTAGCTTATAAACTGTTGGAATATGTGGATGGGCATTTGATTATGGAGGAGGATTTCAATCTTACACTTGACCCAACTATTGATAATATGGGGGACAGTGGAAAGGGATTAGAGAGAAGTCAGAAGAAACTTAAAAATTGATGTCCAACACTTGCAAGGTAGAAGTTTTCCTTCTTTTCTCAGGTCCACTCCAAATACTCCAGAATCAATTATTGGTAAGTTGAAAGGGATCTTGTACAGTGAGTGAGGTATTCCAAAATTGACTTTATAACTTGGTGAGACCATGCACCTGTATATTTTGATTTGGCTAGAAAGGCTGAGGTAGGGGGGAGGTACAATTTTGTATGCTTAATGACAGTTTATTTGCTGAAAAGCAGTTACAGGACCAAATCTAGAGGCATATTAAGGAGTATCTACAAATTAATAGAAATGGGCTGTAGACACCAGGGATAATAAGGGAATGCTTAAAAGCAGTTAATGTATATGAGGGAAGTTGATCATGGTGGTGGTGCAGAAATAAAAGGAAAATGATGAAAAATAACAAACTTGAGGGAAATGATAGCTCATTTAGAGAAGCCTAGATGTGAGTTAAAAAATCAATAATTAGATGAGAAAAAAATTCAGTTAATGAAACTAAAGCAAAAAGTACTTTGACCATGGCAATAAAACCAGCAGGGTATTGGCCTATATGTTAAAGAACTTGCAGACTAGGAACATTTTAATATTTAAGAATGCAGAAGGAATGGCTATTTTTGACATTAAACTAATTTGGCAGAGATTTGTGCAATTTCATATAGAACTATATCAACCAGACCATGCCACTTCTTTACAGGATACTGGTTGGTACTTGCTGGAAAGTACCTATGCTGAGTCTATCGGAAAAGGAAAAAGAGATCATTATTAGACCTACTGTAGTTCAGAACAGAAGATGTTTTTATTTATTTTATTTATTTTACATTTCTTATATACCGCACTATTTGACATCAGCGCGGTTTACATCGAACACAAAAATTCAGCACAAAAACAAGTGTCTGAGTTACAGTAAACAGGGTCAATAAACTTGGCTAACAAGGTAATTATGAATCACAGGAAGGTAAACTTGGATTGCAAAGTAAACTATTTACATCTTTAAATTATAGGCCAAATGAAACGTAATTAATGGTAAGTGGATCCTTATAATTAATGATCAGTGGACCTTACTATGTGGGGAATTCTAGCTCACTAGGTGATTTGGAGTTCCTGTAACTAACGGAGAGGGGACGTGCCTCTGCACTTACCGGGAAGTATTTAAGGAATAAGTAATGTTTGAGGGCCTTTCTAAAATGAAGTAGGCTGGTGGTTGCTCTAATATCTAGTGGCAATGTATTCCAAAGTTTTGGGGCACGGAGACTGAAAGCCCTGTTTGCTGTTGATGAGGTGCATATACATATAACTATATATTTACATATAACTATAAATATATTTACATATAAATAAATATTTACATATAACTATAAGATCTTTGAAAGTGGGGAGAGCCCATGGAGTATTTGGGTATATTTTGAAATTTTGAAAATTATTAACGATCTTTTAGTGGAGCTCTTAACTCGAGTGTATAATACTCTAGGGGTGGATGGAAAGTTATCCTATTCCTTGAAGGTTGCAGGAGTGACATTGATTCATAAAGAAGGGAAGGCACATACACTTGTGGTTCTTATAGACCAATCTCATTGCTAGGGGTGGACTACACAATATTCACAAAAATGTTTCTACTACTAATCATTTGTATAGCGCTACAAGGTGCATGCAGCGCTGTGCATATAGATGTAAGACACAGTCCCTGCTCATCACAGCTTACAATCTAATAAAGATAAAAAGCATTGCAAAACTGAGGATTAGAGTATGGCAAGGTACACTTTAGTGGACAAGAGAATGAGGAGCATCAGGATCCAAAAGCATCTTCAAAGAGATGGGTCTTCAGCCTGGACTTAAACAGGGCCAGAGAAGGAGCCCAACGCACCAACTCAGGTAGTTTGTTCCAGGCATATGGAGCAGCAAGGTGGAATGAATGAAGTCTGGAGATGGCAGTGGCAGAGAAGGACACAGATAAAAGGGATCTGCCAAAGGAATGGAGTTCCTGAGGAGTGTAGAGTGAGATAAGTGAGGAAAGGTAGTGAGGAGTCACAGAATGAATGCACTTGTAGAAATACAGAAGTTTGAACAGGATGCAGAAATGGATAGGGAGCCAGAGAAGTGACTTTAGAAGAGGGGTTACATGAGCATAGCGACACTGGCGGAAGATAAGTTGTGCAGCTGAATTTTGAACAGTTTGAAGAGGAGAAAGATGATTCAGAGGGAGACCAGTGAAGAGCATGTTACTATGGTCAAGGCGGGAGGTAACTAATCAGTGGATGAGGATCTTAGTAGTGTGTCTAGAAAGGAAAGGATGAATTTTGCCAATGTTATAGAGAAAGAAGTGACAGGTTTTAACTGTTTGTTGGATTTATGCAGAGAAAGAGAGAATACTATAGAGTGAAAGATGACTCCAAGGTTGCAAGCTGAGGAAATGGGGAGGAGTGCAGTGTCATCCACAGAAATAGAGAAGGGAGGAAAGGGGGAGGTAGATTTAGGGGGAAAGATAGGGAGTTCAATTTTGGCCATGTTCAGTTTCAGATGGAGATGAGACATCCAGGCAGCAATGTCAGATAAGCAGACAGAGATCTGGACTTGGATTCCTGGAGAGAATTTAGGTGCAGAAAGGTAGATATGAGAGTCATCAGCATAAAGATGGTATTGAAAACCATGGGAGGAAATAAGTGCACCAAGGGACCGAGTGTAGAGAGAGAAAAGGAGAGGTCCCAAGACAGAGCCCTGAGGTGCACCAACTGAAAGCGGGATGGCAGCAGAGGAGGATCCACCACAATATACACTAAACATGCGCTGGAAGAGATAAGAAGAAAATCAGGACAGAACAGAGTATCAAGGAGAAGGTGATGATCAACAGTGTCAAAGGCAACAGAAAAATCAAGAAGGATTAAAATCGAGTAAAGGCCTTTGGATTTGGTGAGGAACAAGTCACTGGAGACTTTGGCAAGAGCCGTTTCTGTGGAATGTAGAGAATGAAAGCCAGATTGCAGTGGATCGAGAAAGGCTTGAGGAGAAAAAAAGTCAAGACAGTGGTGGTGAACCACTCATTCAAGTAGTTTTGAAGCAAAGGGGAGGAAAGAGATAGGCTGATATCTGGAAGGACAGGTAGGATCTTGTGAAGGCTTTTTGAGGAGAGGTATAACCACAGCATATTTGAAGGCCACAGGAACAGCTGCAGTGAAAAGCGATAGGTTAAGGATATGACAGATGGAAGGGATGACGGCGGATGAGACAGAGCTCAGTAGACAGGTGGGAATGGGATCAGATTTTATCTACCAGGCTGAGGATATTTATGCCTTATTTGATTCATCAAGACCAGTTTGGGCTTAGACAGCAGCAACCAATCTCAGATAATACACGGCAAGTTCTTAACCTAATTTGTAATGGCAGGCACTTAAAAGACTATGGTCTTTCTAGCAGTAGACATAGAAAAGACATTCAGTTGAGTCTTTTGGTCCTATGGGGGACATATTCAAAGTGATTAGCAACAGATCTGCTAAGTGCGTTAATCTCAGTGGGGGGGATATTCAGTGGCACATAGCCAGTTTGTACTGCTGAATACCCCCCTCTAATGCCACTAGACTCCCTGATGCTAACCATGTAGCACTGGAGTGTTCCGGCAGAGACGAACATAACTGGTCAGCAGCAATATTTAGCCACTGGCCAGCTATCTGAAAGTGGCTAAAGTTAGGCAGAATAAGGACTGTCTAACTTTAGCCACTTTAACTAATCTGGCTGCAACTGAATATTACTGCTGCTTGGTTAGCTGAAACACTATCCAGCAAACCGAGATATTCAATGTCGATGGTCACTATATGATCCCGGCATTGAATATCTAGATCTTAGTTAAAGTGGCGACGGCCAGCTGCTTTAACAGCACTGGCCACTGCCACTGAATATTGGCCCCTATATGTTTAAGGTGCTATAAAAAGAAGGCATAAATGGGAGATAATCTGCACTGGATTCAATCTATATATTAAGGACTCTTAGTCTATCTCAAAGTCAATAGGGGATATACAGATAATTTTGAATTGGCATGAAGGACAAGGATGGCCCTTATCTCCCTTATTGTTCATCCTAGTATTGGAGCCCTAGCACTAAGAGTAAGGATTGAGGGGATCATGGTGGGTCCTAGTGAGTGCAAGATTTCCATATTTGCAGACGACCTTTTATTCGGTTACAAATCCTCGGTAAGGGAACAGGTTAATTTTGGAGCAGTTTCAGACTTTAAGATCAAGGCCTCTAAGTTTGAGATTTTAAAAGTAGTGGTTTCAGAAGAGGTGGCACAGGATTAGTAGAGGAAATTTCCATATCAAATACCTGATATGAATTTGTCTGTGGACTTGGAACAGCTATACATCTTGAACTCTGAGCATCTATTAAAGGGACTCCTTTCAAGAGTTAGAGAGATAAACAGTTTGCATATATCTTGGTATGGAAGGGTTAGTGTGGTTAAAATGATGATTCTCTCTAGACTGTATCTATTTGCAGAATAACCTGTGGTGATTCCAAAAAAAATCTTCTGATTAATTCATCAGAAGGTTTTTGCCTAAATGTGGAATAAAAAAACCAAGGGTCAAGAGGGCAAACTTGTTCAAGCTTAAAAAGATAGGAGGTATGGGGTGCTGAACTTTGGGCAATATTACCAGGCAGCCTAGCTACGAGCATTTCTGGAATGGGTTCAACCTGCAGCAAAATATGAGTGAGACAAGAGCAACATATTTTATTTATTTATTTAAAAGGATTTCTATACCGCTTTTTCCTTAAATCAAAGCGGTTCACAGTACAACTAAACATGTTACATAAAACGAGAGTGTGGGGCATGCAGGGGGATATTTCAATGGGACTTTGTAAAATGTGTTCATGTAGTGATTATTGTAATATAACTATGTACAATGTGAGCTAAATACAAAATGAGCTATATACATGCTGGATATTCTGAAACATCCAAAGGACTAGGAAGGTTAGCGAAATGGGGAATGGGACGGAAGGTGAGGAACAAAATTGGGGGGGATGGGACGATGGTGGGGAAGGGCGGGAGCATTTGTGAAGCAGTTAAATTGTATCCTGTGGTCAAGTTTGTGTAATATCTCCAAAGTGTTCTATACAGAGTGTGGTTTTAAGCATCTTCTGAAAGTCCTTGATATCCTCAGTGGCTCTTAAGCGGTCCAGGAGAGAGTGCCATAGGGCAGGAGCGGCCATGGATATTGCTCTTCCAGATGTGGATTGATTCGCTTTGATGTAGGTGCTGGGAGTTATGATCCTGTCCATGGTGCGCCGCCTCCTGGGCCTGGTGCTTGAGTCAGTGGCGATGAGGGTTTGCAGGTTGTTTGCCTAGAGATTATATTTGATTTTAAAGATGTTTAATAGTGTTTTATATTTGATGCGGGAATTAATCAGGAGCCAGTGGAGGTGCTCAAGATGGGAGTGATGTGTCCATGCTTTGAAGATCCAGTTATAATTCAAGCAGCAGTGTTTTGAGCCATCTGTAAAGGACGGAGTGCTTGTTTTGGTAGCCCAAGGTATATGGGATTGCAGTAGTCCAAAATGGGGGTGATTATCGCTTGGCAAACAGTGCAAAAGTGTTCTAGGCAGAGTAGTGGCTTGAGTCATCTGATGACTCACATCTTGTGATAGGCGTTCCTGGCAATTTTGTTGATGTGAGACTAGAGGTTGAGATTTCTCTCCAGTGTGACTCTGAGGTATTCCACTTCAGGTTTAATGGGTATCGTGGTGGTGTTCAGGTTAATTGTGGGAGGGGGGTAAATCCTGAGTTTCGCGTGAGGATGATAGCTTCAGTCTTTTAGTTTATCATTAGGTTGTTTTGAAAGTGGGATGGCAGTAGAGGGCAACTGGGGGTTCACATTTTGCCTTGGTTGTTGGGGGATGCTAACAGGGGAGACAGGTATCTAACCCCTTCACCAAACTGTCAGTAAAAAGGAAAAAGGAAACACATGAGGGCATGTGGACCATAAATTAAAAGTAAGTACCGGATGTATCACGCTACAGTACTCAATAGATATGCGCTACTTCTAAAATGAAAGGAAAGAGGAGCATATTATAAAAGCATGAAGAATTGTTCTACAATATGAAAAAACCCTTGGGCAAAGGAAAAAGGTTAGAAAATGCTTGGTGCCTGAGAAACTTGCCATTAGGCGAGTATTGGACTTCCCCCTGGGAAGGGAAGATCCTTGGTTTAAGAGATAGGAAGAAAAAGGATTATGTTCCTTGGGTCAATTGTGGTCAGAAGATGAAATCTTGGAGTTTGAGGAACTGAGGGAAGAATTTGAATTGGAAGAAAAGGACTGGTTTCCCTGAATCCAGATTACACATTTTATGATGCATCTTTTGCAAGAATGTCCAACTGAAATAATAGGAGATAAGGGGAAGGTTATCAAGGATATATAAGGCCCTGTTTGTCCAGGTAGTTCAGCCGCTCAAATACTTATAAAAGTGGGAGGAAGATATGAATATATAACTGGATAAGGCTACGTAGAAGGTAGTGGAGGGTTTATTGAAAGATTATAGAGCCATGAATATGATAAAAATAGGTACAAAATAGTCTATAGACTGTATTATACTCTCGAAAGACTGAAGGAGGAATTTTGCATACCTGATAATTTTCTTTCCTAGAATCCTGCTATACCAGTCCAGGCAAGTGGATTATGCTCCCCAGCCAGCAGGCAGAGACAGACTAGAGCAACTTTGAGTAATGACATCACCAGTATATCCACTGGTGCAGCACTGAAAGTGACCCTTCCCAAGCAGTAAGCAAGACTGAAAAGCTCAGAAAAACTACTAAAATTATTAACTAACAATCATAACTTGGAACAAACATTTGAACCAAGCATCTAGCTGTCTTAAAACAACTTGACTCTGCATCAGACAGTAATACTGGCAATGCAATCAAGAGGCAGCAGAGTGCCCAAACCTACAGTATAGGAAGTGAGTCTTCCAGGGTGGATACTGCACTAGTCCTTTACTATTGTTTTTACTTACTTTTATTTTTATTACTCTTAGTGCAATTATTCCTATTTTGATAACCTTTTACTGTATTTATGGTTTTACTCAATTTTTATGATACCTTTGGGATCTCAGCATCTGGAGTACAGGATCGTTTTATTTGCCTGCAATGAAGAAATACCCTTCATGCTCTAAAGTGCATGCCATTAGTTTTATTTCCACCGCATTTGTACCCATGGCTGGAAGGTAGCTGTTATTCTACCAATGAAGGTAACACAGATCGCGGTAAATACAAGCAATTTTCATTTCATGATTTTGCGCAATTCAATTTTTTGTGTTTTTTTATCCAAGTGGCTCCACCAAACTTGGTTTTAATTTTTTGCCTTAAGCTCTGGACGGTTTCACTCGCTTCCAATGAAAAAATATCTTTCATGCTCTAAATCGCATGTTATTATTTTTGTTTCTACAGCATTTTTACCCATGCTATATGATATAGTAGGAATGGTTGATCAACGTTGTCACAGAAGCGAGGTTCCTTTCGCACCCAAACAAAAACTTTAAAAATGCCGGCACAGCCTCTGCCAGCTCTTATGCTGTGAATGCTAGCTGCTCAAAGACGCTGCTATTGAAACAGGTATGCTTTGTGGATGTGTGAATTTCATATTGCTGGTTTCACTCTACAATTTTCAACATTACACTCATTGCAATGATGAGTGATTTTCCCTATAAATACTAAGGAATCCTAAAAGAAGGATCTCTTGATCATTTTAAATATGGGTACTTTACAATGTTTAAAACCGACAGTAAAGCAATACAATTGGTACCCTTTGCCCAAGGGTTTTTTCATATTGTAGAGCAATTCTTCACGCTTTTATAATATGCTCCTCTTTCCTTTCATTTTAGAAGTAGCGTATATCTATTGAGTACTGTAGCGTGATACATCCGGTACTTACTTTTAATTTATGGTCCACATGCCCTCATGTGTTTCCTTTTTCCTATCACTTCCCTATGGAATGTTAGATTCTGGTTTGAGATATGAGGCTTTTAATCGCATGCTTGATGGTTTTATTTTACCCTTTCAGTTTTGATGTTCAATAGCTAACATTGTACCCTTATTGAGTAAGGGCTTTTCTTGCCCTCGTCTACAGCTCCGTAACTTTTTGTTTTTTATTTATTCTTTTATGCTGTTTTTATATTCTTTTATATTATTTTATTGGTTTTATCACTTAGGATTTTAGTTTGCACTTTAGGATGGCATCATCACACAAATGTTTTACACTTCGGATATGGTCTAATTTCTATATTTATTTTTTATCAAATTTTATGTGAATCAATATGTAATATGGATCAATTAATGCTTTTTGTTCATAATAGCTCATAAACAGGCCAAATTCCCTGATGAAGGCAGTGCTGAAACACGGCTGTGTTAGATTGGTGGTGTTTTTGGAGAGTTCCCTCCTGATTATTAATAAATAACATTTGGTTACAACTCACTCTGGACTGGTGCTGTTTAGTAAAAATCAACATAAAAAAATCTGAAGCAATCATCATCACAAGGGAATCCACATTCACTCCTCCTACCACCAACACTGCAAATACACCAATCACTGTAAAAGAGGAAGTTTGATATCTTGGAGTGATACTAAACAAACAATTTACTCTACAGGCACACATTAACAAAACATCCAAAACAGCTTTCTTCAAACTAGCAATGCTCCGAAGACTAAAACCTCTGCTCAGCAAAGAACACTTCCGTACAGTATGCCAGGCAGTCATCACACCCATACTGGACTATTGTAATCTCCTCTTCCAAGGCCTACCCAAACAATCCACTCGACCCCTTCAAATAGTCCAAAACACTGCTGCCCGCATTATTGCTTGCGCCTCACTACAAGTCCATATAACTCCCATTCCACAAGATCTGCATTGGCTACCAATCTCCTCATGAGCAAAATATAAATCAGTGCTCACAATCTTCAAGATCAAACACAACATGTCAGCAGAAATACTTCAAGAGCTCATCGGAACCAAAGCATAAAAAAGACCAGACAGAAACAGCACTAAAAACACAATACCAACTCCTGGTTTATTCACAAGAACCAATAATTCCACATCCATGCGGGCTTTCTCCCTTGCTGCCCCTGCTATTTGGAATACACTTCCGGAAAAGCTACGATCCACAACTGATTTAAAAGACTTCCGCAAGTTACTCAAGACTACCTTATTCATTGAACATTACAATGAAGACCACCAATCCCATTCCTAATGTAGGAAGTTACAAGACTGTCCACACGTTTATTGTAGGAAGTTACAAGACTGTTTACGTTTTTGAAATGCAATGTTACAATTTACAATTGAATGTTCCTTGTAAAATATGATCTCACTGTTTACAACTGAAAGGTTCTTTGTATAAGTTATTGTTTAAAATTGAAGTTCTTTGTAGAAGTTAATGTTAATTTAAACCGCCCAGGGTTAAATGTTAACTTAAACCGCCCGGAACTCCCTTCCCGGACAACCGACGATGAACTATGGATCTCAAGGACTTCAGGAAGCAGCACAAAACTACTGTACGATCCTCATTGAACACTATAGTGACATCACATAAACTGTCCTTGGCCCCGTGGCTAACTACGAATCCACCTGACCCCATAACTACCCCCCTATCCTCTCTGTATATAACCCCTTGTACATAGCTCATCCCGTACATAGCACACCAAGAAATCATCCCCTTCACTCAGACAAATACTCACCCATGTTAACACCGCATGCCTACCCCCTACTGACACTAACTTATAATTGTATGAAGTGTAAACCGCTTTGATTTCAGGACAAAGTGGTATATAAATCCTTTTAAATAAATAAATAAATTATGGCTGTTGCTATCACCCTTTCTACTTCTTTAGCCAGCTTAAGCTCATCAGAAACAATCATGCCCAAGTCCCATTCTTCATTTGTGGATAGAAGTACTTCATCCCCTATCCTGTACCGCTCCATTGGATATTTGCAGCTCAAATGCATGACCCTGCATTTTTTAGCATTAAATCATTGTTGTTGTTGTTGTTAAGTGCTGTCGAGTCAGTGTCGACTCATGGCAACCCTCTGGATAGTTGTCCTAAATTGTGTTCGGTCTTCAGTCAGGCGGCTCATTGTTGACAGACTGGTACCCATAGCTGCTGTTCTTGTATTGATCCATCTCATTGCTGGCCTTCCTCTTTTGCTTTGACCTTCTATCTTGCTAAGCATGATGTCTTTCTCTAATGAACTCTCTCTTTGCATGATGTGTCCAAAGTATGAAAGTCAAAGTCTTGTCATCTGAGCTTCTAAAGAAAGCTTAGGTTTGGTCTCCTCTAGTACCGACTGGTTTGCTCGTCGGGCAGTCCATGGTATACACAGTATTCGCCGCCAGCACCATAATTCAAAGGCATCAATTTTCTTCCTATCTTTTTCACTGTCCAACTTTCGCATCTATATGATGTTATTGAAAATACCATGGCTTGAACGAGTCAAATCTTTGTATAGTTCCCTCCTCATGTCATCTGCTCCTTCCTGGTTGTTCACCCTATTGCAGAGAGGCAAACCTACAAAGAGGCAAACCTTACCCTTCAGCCCTTCCGTAATATCACTAACAAAAATGTTAATGACAGATCCCCGCAGCACACCACTGGTTACATCCTTCTCCTCAGAGTAAGCTCCATTTACCTGTGCACTTTGTTGTCTCCCACTCAACCAATTTCTAATCCAGTCAATCACTTTAGGATCTATTGCTAGGATGCTCAATTTATTTATAAGTCATCTATGCAGAATGGTGTCAAAGGCTTTACTGAAATCTAAGTACACCACATCGAGGGCTCTCCCTCAATCCAACTCTCTGGTCACCAAGTCAAAGAAATGAGATTTGTCTGACAAGACCTTCCTCTAATAAATCCATGCTGCCTCAGATCCTGCAATCCATTGAACTCAGAAACCTCAAAATTATTGTATTTGGCTCATGTCTTTCCATAGTTTGCATTACATTCAGGTGCAGTAGGTATTTCCCTGTCCCCCAGAAGACTTATAATCTCACAGCCTTGTGCCCATGCATTCATCCGTTAACCTCCATCTTGCACTCTTCCAATCTCACTTCAACCCTTCCCCACTATCTGTTCCTCTTCCAGACTCTCTCTCCCCTTCTCTCTCTCCCAGGCACTCACACCCCCTCCATTACCCCATCCTCTGAACTTCTTTTTTACATTTTTTTTCTGTAATGTACCCTTTATTTTTTTTCTGCCTGTCTCACGGTCTTTTTTTTTTTTTTTGAAAGCTCTGATCCTCATGGCTCTCTGCTGCCCTTGACCTCCCCTACTGTTCTCCCCTCGGGGATCCGATCTCCCATGGGCAGAAAAGAAGGGATCTTTGCCGCAATCGGGTGTTAGATGCAGCAGACAGCTGCAAATCGGGAGACTGAACAAAGACATACTGAAGAGTATCTGCAAATTCTAGCACATAACCCTGACATAGAACCTCAAAGCCCCATTGGTCTAATGTAATATGGGCCCATTCAGACAGAAAAAGCTGGAGCGGCCTCTGAATGGCTGTACCTCAGAAGTGAGCCAATAGATTTCAACGGAGAGGCTTACTGACTCTGTAGGGAGCCACAGCTGAGTTTCAAGAATGCTGAGAAACCCAAAAGGGATGACCCGTCTCAGGTTTAGACCCATATGAGAAATAAACCCTGCCTGGACTCCTAGGAGTCTAAAGGCATCTCCATGCTGAACCCTCCTGAAACCCCTTGGCCTGTCTTCTGGAAACCTCTGTGTGCGAGCCTCACCAAGATCTTTCACTAACTACTCTTGGTCCTCCCCAAACAGCAACCTGCCCTTGAAGGGGAGTCTGCATCAGCTGACCACTTCTAAAACCAAAGACACTGGCTAGATACAACTAACACGGCCATGAACTTGGAGGAAATTCTGATCAAGTCGGACAGAGAATCAGCTACATACACAGCTCCAGACTCCACTCTCACAGCCTCTGGCAGGTCTGGCAGCTGCTCAGCCCAGCATTAGAGAGCTCGAGCCACCAAGCAACTTGAGTGCTTAAGGCTGAAGCTACAAAAGCATTTTTAAGGAGGGCTTCCACTCTCCTATCATGACACTCCTTCAGCGCAGCATCCCCTTCCACTGGGATGGTCATGTGCTTTGTCACAGTGGTGACGAGGGAATCCATCCAAGGGCATCCAAAAAGCTAATCCAGCTCACCCTTGGGCAGACGGTACAGCCAAATCAGGGCCATAAGACCTCTAAGACACAACTCCAGTATCCCTCAAAGGGAGACTACAAGCTGACGCATAGGCTCAGGGAGAGAAAAAAATTGAGGACACTTCAGATCCTCTAGAATAGAGTCCGCTTTCAAAGCCTGCATGGGAGCAGACCATACAATACCTAAGACTGCCAAATCATCGTAAATAAGAATGCAGAGATCCTTCCTGTGAAACAAGTGAATCATAAATTGATCCTCACCTTTCACCAGGGGAAGCTCCCCCTCTTCCACTGACTCACTCGCTGGAGAAAGGGATTCCTCTTCTTCATCCCAATCAACCCTCACAGGTAGGGCCTCCTTGAGAAACAGGCAAAAGAGCAGAATAATAGTGCTTAACTCCCTTGTCGCCAGCAAGAAGGCATCAGAGGGCCCTGGGTTCCCCGCAGGGGAAGCCTGGGCATAGGATCCCCAAGAGGGGGGCTGCCAAGCATCTAGCAAGGACTAAAAATAGGCTGTGAGCTGTTCCACAAGCTGTTACTCAAAGCCAGCCAAGAAAGAACACTGTGGTCCCGGAAAACCCGAGGAGGCCTGCAAACTTGAGCCTATAGCCTCATCACCATGCTCCCCTTCTTCAAAGACTATGTGGCCATCTACATTGGCAACTGTTCCCATGAGCAGGAAAATCATGGGGTTTGTGATAGAAGCATTCAAACATCATCAAGCCACGGGAGCCTGAAAATGTAAAGAAAACAGACCTCAAGACATTCTCATTGCACACAAGGGAAAAAGATCCTACCACAATGCTGACCCAGTAGTAGACACAGAAGTGCAGCACTGAACACCTTGCTAGACAACATAGTTCCATGTGGCCAAAAGAAAAAAAAACACTTAAAAAAGAAGAACTGCTAAAACCAATAAAAAAGGAACCGTTAACATAGAATCCCAGTACCTGTTGGGCCAGCAGTAGAATACCCAAGAGATCTGTCACAGCCCCTCTTTTCTTTTCTTTTTTAAATTTGAAGCTGCTTTATTGCAAGTAGCCAAAGAGAGCCAAATAGAAAGTCAACTGGAAATAATAAAAAAATATAAAAAGAAATAGATAAAAAGCTGAGAAAGCAGCAAGAGGGAATGGGGGCCTAGGCCTAGATTTACCACCAACTTCAGGGCACCATGGGGTCCTCCTATCCACTCTCCAACCCACCAGTTGCAGGAATCTATGGGTAACAGCGCTGGTCACCAGGCAATGCCAGTTCAAGGAGACAAGCATGCCCAAGCTCCAAGCACACATTGGGCCCACAGGTCTCAATTACCCAGGACACAGAAACATGGTCTGGGCCAGGGGAGACAGGCCTATCTGCACTGCTGCACCAGTCCAAATACCTTGCCACTTACTGAAGGCAGAAAAATACTGGCTTCTCTTAGTGCTGCAACAGTGGATATACCAAGTGATATCACTAAAAATTGCTCCAGTCTGCCTCCACCTGTTGGCTGGGGAGCATAACCCACTTACTGGATTGGTCTAGCAAGATGATAAGAAAGTGTTTGTTAAGAGTTTTTTTCTCTGTGGCAAGTTTTGTTTCAGATTTTATATTTTCCTTTGTTATAGATGTTTTGCATCAAGTTTGCCAGTGTTTATGCTATTTCCTGTTTTCTTCCTTGGGATCCTTTTTCCATTTTTCAAAAGATGTTCTTTTGGCTGTAATAATCTCTTTCATATCACCTTTTAAACATGTAAGTTGATTATATTTTGATTTATATTTCACTGTTAAAAAGTATATATACTATGTGATCCATATTCAAAAAGGTTTGTCCAGCCAACTTTGGGAATTAGCCAGGCAAACCCTAATAGCTGATATTTTTCCTACCCTTAAATCAGTAGATATACTTTACCTGGGGAATTCATTGCCCAACTAAATTTATTCAGCTAAAAAAAGGTGGTACTGGGGTGTTCCTGGGATAAAGTATCACTTTGGCCAGTTAATGCTCATATTCAGTGCTGCCTGGCCAAAGTTATCTGTGTAACTGAAACCACCCAAAGAGTTAAGCAAACAACTTTTCAGCTTGGTCTGATTAACTCTGGAATGGGTATTCAGTCAGAAGATTCCTGCTGAATATCCGGATAAAGTTAACTGGAGAAATTGGTCCAATTAACTTTCATGCTCAGCAGCTTTTTCAATACGAACCCTCAAAAGTACAGCATACCGCATAATTATGTTATGAGCACCACTTATATTACTGTTGTTGTTTGCCTAAAGCTGAAGCCAATATACAATTATTCATAACACTTAATTGTTTTCTGCTTTAAAAATGGCATAGTAAAGGGCCTGTTTGAAACTGAATGGACAATAAATTTAGCTAACACCTGGCAATCATGGCATCTGGTGCCTTTCAGTCTGGAGAGAGTAAGCACTGATCCCTCAGGGAGACTGTATGGCTCCAAGAATACTGCAAGCTATTAAGCACCTCCTCAATTAACTTTTATATGTGTAGGTTCCTCCTCCCCTGAGAGTTTGATAATTAAACTCAACAATTAGTATCACGTCCATACCACCACTCCTCAAATGATACTGTAAAAACCATAGAAGTGTACAAGTTTTTACTGTTACTTATTTGAGTTTGTGAGGGTATCGAGACCTGTTGTTTTGCCTTACAAGTAACTGCAGCTGCTTTATGCCGCTCCCTAGAAGTGGCCACCACAGGTGACCACCTAGTCTGCCTAATGGTAAAAGCCAACGCTGTATGGCTTCCAGTTTCTGGACTCTGTTTTATCAGTCTTTTGGGATGCATTTCTCATCCTATTGAAGAATCTCGTATTGATGTACTAATGTATTAGATAACAATTTAAAAATGATTTGAAGAAAATCTATAAGAGTTAATTTCCTTATCAAGGAAAGTTCATGAAATCAATGTTTTCAAAATTAATGTGTTAGACATTTGGGAGAAGTAAATAAAAAGTTGAACATTTTTCCCTACCCAAACTCTGAAGTATTCAAATTTGATATAAAAGAAGGGGTAAATCATGACTTTTGTTAGAAGTAAGAAGAAACTATTTTCTCCAACTAGATGTTAATCACCGCTGAATTGTATACGATCATTTGAAGTCTCCTCAGAGCACCAGCAATGATGAAATAACCTTTTGGTTCTTAGGCACCTGTCATCAGTGTTAAACATTCTCTGAACATTTGCTGACTGATGAACTACTGAAGTCATAAACAGTTTATTTTGTAAAAGGGTAACTAGATAGGGTCAGAACACCAAACAGGCCTGGATTTAGGAATAGGCAACTTAGGCAATTGCCTAGGGTGCCAAATGCAGAAGGCACCAAATACCCTGGCCGGTACTGCAGTTACTGAAAGTTTACTTCCTTTACACAATGGGCCTGATTTACTAGCCTTCTACTATTCTGCATCCATTAGCAGGGCAAAAGGTCTTTAACAGGTCAGGCTCAATAAACAGTCACTAAAGTGGTGCAAGTTTAAAAACAAGACAGTGACAGTCAGCTTTAGCAGTAAAGAAGAAGGTTATTATAGTACTAGCAGTAAAGAAGAAGGTAACAGTCAGTGTCAGATTCCAAGGTCATCATTTCTTGGACAGAAGAGTGAAGCAGCAGTCAGATTCTGATAACTTTATTAGCATGACAGTTATAAATGAGTTGTCAAAGTAATATATTACAGCAGTGGCTATCAACCCGGGACACATCCAGTCATTCAGGTTTTCAAGCTATCCACAGTGAGTATGCATGAGATAGCTTTGTCTACAGCGGAGACAGTGCATGCAGGTCTATCTTGTACACATCAATTGTCAATAGCCTGAAAATCTTAACAGGCTGGGTATGTCCCGAGGACTGCATTATAGTGACTGGAGTACAAAGTATAAAGAAATTATTTACAAAATAGTAACAGTAATGTAAATTGCAGGATATAGAAAGGACTATAACAATGTAATTCCCAACACACTTCTTGTCAGGTGGCAGGCTGAAATACATTGTATTTCCCTAGCTGCTAGCTCTTCTGTTTCCTTCAATACAATAGAGTTTTTACTGTTCATTCTTTTGTGAAGTCTTTGATTTACTATGTTAGTTTTGGAAAATGTGTATCTCTGATATCTTTGCAGTTTGCACAGTGCAAGATATCTCAAAAAGATGCAATGTCCCGATCAGCAATGGTGAACAAAGCAAGCAAGTATTATCATCATCATCATCATGGCTATCCATATTTTCTTCAACAACTAGATGTTCATCACCACTGAAATCTATGTGATCGTTCCAAGTCACCTAAGAGCACCCAGCAAAGATGAAATAACCTTTTGGTACTTAGGCGCCTGTCAGCAGTGCTAAACATTCTCTCTGAACATTTGCTGACTGATGGACTATTGAAGTCATAAACAGTTTATCTTGTATAAGGGTAACTAGATAGGGTTAGTATACTAAATAAGCCTGACATTAAAGGCTGCCTTGTATGTTCATTTTCCTGCCATCCTTCAAGTAGGCGTCTATCAGCCTTAATTAGTGTGAAAGATGCTGAAATGTTTGCAGGAGTCATTGCTCAGATACTAGACTCAGAGAAATAGATTTAGTTTGGTTCTTTTTCTTTTCTTTTTGCCTTTTCTTAGTACAGAAAATTATTTTTTTCTGACTGTTCACTTTGCCCAGGTTTCTAACAGTGTTGTTCTGTACAGCTCTGCCGCTAGTTCCCATCATTGTCTATTCCTGTTTCGGCTAACACTAAGGGTCTGATTCAGCAAAACTTTCTCATGGACTCATAATTGGGAAAAAGGCTTTCATGAATCTGCTCCGAAGATTTAGTTATACCACTTTTATCCCTTATCTGTACCATTAAAATAAGCTGGAATGCGCAGGCTGTATGCATTATACAAAGGCATGTTTCACTAATGATTGGGGTGTTCCTGTGTGGGTGCAGGGGTGCTAAGGGTCAGCACGGGCTTCAGGGTAGATGACCTTTCCAGGCTCCCTGCATTGCCTAAAAATTGGTTTTATATGCAACGGAGTAATAAATGTCAAAACAAAGTGAATCGTTTTGAATCCCGACTCCCACATTCTCCTGTTTAAACACCCATGCTTTTTAATCGCTTTCCTCATGTACTACCCTAATCCCCTGTTTGTTCTGTTTGTCTATCTTGAATAAATCTGTGAGCGCGGGGAAGCAGGGACTGTCACATATGCATTCATGTACAGAACTGCATATGCCTTGTAGTAGTGCTATATAAATGATAAGAAGTAGATTAATGGTGTTATTGTGAATACTGTGATAGCCATGTCAAAAGATCAGTCATTGGAAAATCTGCAATGTGCTAACATTGTTCATAATAAAAAAGACAGGACGAGGCTGGGTCCCTTCACAGACCCATGGGCTCCAGGGTCATGCACCCCTACCCCCCTCACCAGACCTGCGTGCGCATGTGTGGATGAAGCAATTAACACTGGATGGGGAGGTTATGAGGGGCAACAGAGGCTAAGTGCTTGAGTGGATGGAGGGCTATTGGTGAGTGGTGGGGGCTGAGCGAATGGATGGGAGGATAAAGTGAGTGGATGGAGACATGATCAGTTGAGGGGGGAGACTGAATGAGTGGATGGGGTTTGCGAGTGTCAGGGGATTTGACTGAGTAGATGGGGAGGCTATAAGTGGCAGGAAGCCAAGTGAGTGTATTAGGGGTTGAAAATGGCTGGAGGGCGAGCGAGTGAGTAAGTGCAGAGTTGCCAAGTTATCCAGTCCCAGGAGTCAGATTTTTTGCCATTTTTAGTTTTAAATTGTGCATTACAATGCAGTATATTTGTAGTCCATGAGTTTACCCATTGGAATCAGTACTGCAGGTCCCATAATGCATCAGAATGAGATTGTCAGAAATCCAGGATTAGCTTAAAAATCTCACTCCTGGAACTGGGTAACTTGGCAACTCTGTAAGATGAATAAAGATGTTACGAGTAGCACAGCGGCTGACTGAGTGGTGAATTATAAGTGGCAGTACAGGGGGCTAAGCAAGACTTTGACATGTGAAAAAGCAGAAACCAAAAAACACAGTTGAGTTATTTAGGGGCAATGATGAGTCTGGATGTAATAGTGCAAACTCCATGGGTAATTTTAACTTGCAGAGTGTGCAACAATAATGAAAATGCAGCAATCACATGCTCTTGTTTTCAAATTATATTTGTTGATTAGGATTTATATACTGCTTTATCATTTCAATCAAAGTGGTTTACATTGAAACTTACACTTGGTAATGTACATTAAACAGGGACATTGATAACTTGGATTTTTCTGAGGCAATGGAGGGTTAAGTATCTTTCCCAAGGCCACAAGGAGTGCTAGTGGGAATTGAACCCTGGTCTCTGGGTTCCCAAGCCAGTGATCTTAACCATTAGGCTACTCCTCCACTCCTCTACTTATTGACCAAGAAAAGGTTAATGTAGATAACTGTGCCTCTTTCTCTCTGGGTAGCTGTTTTGGAAAAAAATAATTTGCATCCTTCCATTGTCCTCTCATCACTTTCCTGGTATAGGTATCTGCACTGTTGTACTCTCAGGCATCTTTACCCACAGGTAGGTTGGGCAAGATTTAAAGCCACAATTTCTATGAGCAAAATGTTTTACTTGCAGAAAGAGCTTTTATAATTCTCCTGTGAGTGAAATATATCAGAGCAAGGTGTGTCACTACAGCAGCAGCACACTCCTAGTGTATATTAATGTTATTGCCAGATACTAGTGGCAGCTTTCACACTGTTATTGGCTCCCCACTAACAGTATCTGATGTACTGTATATGAGTGTCAGGGTTGAAGCACCTCTCTAAAAGAAATAAAAAGTCAATAACTTGGAGGGGTTTTCTGGTGACCCCTTAAATTTAGAAAAATCACATATTCTGGTGTAAATGCTGTTTGGTTCCCCAGGCTTTCAGGAACACATTTAATTGTTCGGCACTATTGCGGTGTCCCAGTCTCACCATATGTAAACTTTTTCTCACAAATAAGCACATCTGGATCCACCATAAAGCATTTACCCCCACCCCTTCATTTCAGTGTGTCACGAAAATCAGCAGGCTCTGTGGGAACACCAGCAAGGGCGAGCCCCAGTACAGCTGTTGGCCATCTCGCCACTTGCCTGGCACCCAAACTTTCCCGCCCGGGGTAACTCTCCAAATGTTCCTCATACCAGAACGGGAACAAGCGCCACCGCTATTCCAGGGTATGTAGGAGATGATCTCCATCTCACAGATCTAATATTTATCTCTTGCACTCTGCCAAAGACAGTCTCCTTCTGGAGTTCATGAGGTGTAAGGTAACATATATATATCTACACTGTCCTGTGAAGGTCACCCAGAGCTAGCACGCCTCGCGCCCCCACTGCACAGGATTCCGCTCGCCGAACGAGCGCTGGGCGGCCTCTCCGCGCGGGCAGTGCGAAGAGAGCGCGCGCTCAAACCGGAGCACTACCGTTTCCGCGAGTAATATGAAAAATGTAAAAGTAATCATCGCTCAGGCTTGCAAGCGAAAAACAGAGTGGAGCATATGGTTAGGCGCGGGATCTCAGACAGCTGCAGCCTGGCGACTTCCTGCGAAAGAAAAGTTCCAGAAACACTGACCCGCCACACACCTGCCCAGCACCGGGCGCTGAACTTTCCAGACACACGCAAGGACACGGCCTGTTTAACAAAGGGACGTGACATTTCGAGTAACTTCTGGTATCATATTTAACATTTACTGGGAGGGAAGGGGGGTTAGTGTGATAACTTGTGAGGCGCGGGTGTTAAACATTCTCCGGACAGCCTCCCTGCCTTCCCCCTTTTTTTTATAGATCCTTATGAGCGCTGCACCCGCTGCTCCACCCCGATGAGGCCGAGTCCCAAAATAGCTTCAGCTGTCCTGCTCTATCTCCCCGCATAGCCATTTCTAGCCATGCAGTGACAGAAGAGCTAAGATAGCTGGCACTGGCCGGAGATGAGCTGAGGCCAAACCATTTGTTTTTGCGCCTTCACATGTAAAGTCAAAAGAAAGAAAAACTGCACGGCAAGAAAATAACCAAGCAGTGGCTACAAGGAGACGCAAAGATTTGCACTTGCTACACAAACTGCTATTTGATATTATACTATGTTAAATTACATTCTTTTATAGCATGCATTACGTGCAAAGATATGCACTGGCTAACCATTGTTACTATAGTACATTCAATCATGTTAATATTAGTGGTACGAGAAACGCATCGAATAGCAAAAAGAAAGTTGCAGACTAACTGGCTTTTCTGCAAAGAATGACCAAAGCTGAGTAGAAAACCAAAAAAATAAGCAATACAAGAAGAATAACAAATAATTTCCAGGTATAAATTGTATACATAGATCGCCTTCCTTCTTTGCTTCCCGTACGGTTCGCGCCGCTTACCTGTTTTCAGTGTCTCCACTTTCCGAATCTGACGGAGCTTTTCATGGGCTCGGGAGGTGTATTAGGTCCGAACTAACAAAAACACTTATGACTGCGAAAGCAGATAGAAGAATTAAACGCGAAGGTAGAAAGGGGGCGGAAAGCATCACCGTCGCACAGGTTTCCTGCCCTGGCCCTGAGCTGCTCGAGAGACAAGCTGAAAGGGACCCCCCAGTCCCCCTGTAGTGAACGTCCTTTGGATCGGCTTCTCTCTCCCCCTGCTCTCACCCGCCTCCCCCCTGCTCTCCTCCGCCTCAGCTCCAAAATAGACCGAGTTTCAACTAAAGGACAGATTACATTTCATCCTCTAGGGAGCAAAGGACTTGGTTTAGGGAGCCGCTGGAGAAATGTCCGGGAGGAATGTTGGACGAGGGGTGGAGAAAGATAGGCAGAGGCTCCCTGTGGGATGCCGGTGA
This sequence comes from Ichthyophis bannanicus, assembly GCA_033557465.1. Taxonomy (NCBI): domain Eukaryota; kingdom Metazoa; phylum Chordata; class Amphibia; order Gymnophiona; family Ichthyophiidae; genus Ichthyophis; species Ichthyophis bannanicus. The sequence goes on from CM066031.1 coordinate 227,195,599, forward strand.
TAGAAAGGAGGGGACTGGTCTGAACTTTCTTTGGAGAGAGGAATTTAGTAGTGTACTGCATAAACTTGGGAGTCCAGCTCCCAGACTCGGCTCTGCGTATAGGCTATGCCCCAGCATCTGAAACCTCTTAAGAAGGGGATGGGGAGGCGTCTCGGGCAAATTTTGGAGAGGGAACAGAGAAAAAGTGGGGACATTTTTTAATTAATGAAAAGGAGTTTAGAACTGCATGGTAGCTTCAAAAAGCTGTTTTAGGGTTCCTTGTAAGCATGTATGGTACAGAAAATCAATTTGTCAAGGCTCTTTATTTGCCCTCTCACAGCATTGCTGTTTTAGCCATTTGTAATAAATTGAATCCCAATATCTTGTGTGTCCTGCATGTTTGTCTTGTTTAGATTGCACCTTGCGGAGGGGCTGCCCAAAGGGGGGGGGGTGCAGGGCCTCATTTGCATAAATATTTGCATAATGTTAACATACTCATTAAGAGGCACGTTTACTAAAAGTTAGTGTATGGATAAAGAAAGACTAAAATATTTCTACATTACTATAATCCAGTGCCAACCACCAGGCACATTAGGAACTACTACAATTACTGCCCATTTAGAACCCATCAAATCCAAACCCCCCAAAAAACGGTAATCAAATACAGTGTACAATAATATAAACAAGATACCGTGAAGACCCTCAATAATACTTATTATAATATTTTTTGTCAGACAAAGATTGCGAAGGAAAGGTACTTTGAACCATCCCCAAACCGCAATACATATCCCTTTTATTCAACCAAAAGGCTTTAAAACAGGCTCAGAAATCAGTCCATATAATAGGAAACAGCACTTATCTGAAGATACGTGCGACGTGCACATTTCGGGGAAGAACCCCTATATCAAGCGCTACCAACTCGACTTAAACAACAACAACAACAAAATACTGGCCACTCCTGTCTTTGCATACTAGCCTTAACAAACCATTGCGGATCGCTTACTTTAGGGGGGCTAATCTATGGGACAGGTTGATTTCGTCCACAGTCCCATTGGATCGCCCGTTGCAACCTCAATGGCGGACTGGGACCCATGGATCCTGTACCAAATGTAAGTTTTGTGATACTACAATCTCCGGGTCGTCTTGGACTGACTTACATTCGGGCCGAATTTTCCATCGTCGGTGGCAAACATTGTGCAATTCTACTTATGTAGTTTATTTTATTGAATGCAGCTGCCCACTGAGATATGTGGGCAGCACTACGCGTAAGATCAGGGTTTGTTTGGCTGAACATGCTTCGCGCCTTCGACAATCGCTACTGACGGCCCCGATCGTGCAACACTGTCTACAGTTTAGCCATGATTTCCATCAATTGAAGTGGACTGTAATCGATCATGTCCCTGGAGATCCCTGAGGGGGAGATCGTACTCTTAAATTGCGTCGGCTTGAACAGCGTAGGATATTTCTTCTACAAGCTGTTTCCCCTACTGGGCTGAATTGTGAGATAGATAGGTGAAATGTCAACTGGCGCCCAACCAATCTATCTCACAATTCAGTCCAGTAGGGGAAACAGCTTGTAGAAGAAATATCCAATGCTGTTCAAGCCGATGCAATTTAAGAGTACGATCTCCCCCTCGGGGATCTCCAGGGACATGATCGATTACAGTCCACTTCAATTGATGGAAATCATGGCTAAACTGTAGACAGTGTTGCACCATCGGGGCCGTCAGTAGCAATTGTCGAAGGCGCGAAGCATGTTCAGCCAAACGAACCCTGATCTTACGCGTAGTGCTGCCCACATATCTCAGTGGGCAGCTGCATTAAATAAAATAAACTACATAAGTAGAATTGCACAATGTTTGCCACCGACGATGGAAAATTTGGCCCGAATGTAAGTCAGTCCAAGACGACCCGGAGATTGTAGTATCACAAAACTTACACTTGGTACAGGATCCATGGGTCCCAGTCTGCCACTGAGGTTGCAACGGGCGATCCAATGGGACTGTGGATGAAATCAACCTGTCCTGTAGATTAGCCCCCATAAAGTAAGCGATCCGCAATGGTTTGTTAAGGCTAGTATGCAAAGACAGGAGTGGCCAGTATTTTTTTTGTTTGTTTGTTTAAGTCGAGTTGGGAGCGCTTGATACAGGGGTTCTTCCCCGAAACGTGCACGTCGCACGTATCTTCAGATAAGTGCTGTTTCCTATTATATGGACTGATTTCTGAGCCTGTTTTAAAGCCTTTTGGTTGAATAAAAGGGATATGTATTGTGGTTTGGGGATGGTTCAAAGTACCTTTCCTTCGCAATCTATGTCCGACAAAAAATATTATAATAAGTATTATTGAGGGTCTTCACGGTATCTTGTTTATATTATTGTACATTTAGAACCCATAGCAAACCCGCCGTATCGTAACAGTACTACCAGGACTCACAAAGCACCAAACCCTACCTATCAAAAGGCAACATGCAAATATTAAACCAATACATCTCAGAAACTACCTATACATCTCCTACTGGGGAAAGAGAACAAGTGGCACTGTCAAATAGAAACTACATAAATACATCAGTTACACGTGCAGAACATAGACCATCACCAAACAAAGAACAAGGAATCACAATTTAGAAATAGGAAGAAATTAATTAAACTGGGAACCCCAACACTGGAATGTACAACACTAGAAATAAAACTATAAATTAATTTCCTCTTGCACTAAACAAAGCACAGACATTAATGATGCACATTTCCCAGAGCTGACATATTCCAGTTAATAAATTCAAAATAAAGATATATTTTTCTACCTTTTGTGCATTTTTTTTTCAGTTGTAATTGCTCCAGCCACTTCTGGTTTCTTTGTGTCTTCTGTTAACTCTCCATCATCTACTGTCCATTTGTCCTTTCTTCTCTCTTCTAGTTTTTTTTCCATTCTCTCTCTACATCTGCTTTAACATACTAATCTTTCTCCTTTTGCTCTTTCCTCCATCTCTTTCTTTATTCCTTTTTCATCCACTCAAATTTTACCCTTCCATCCTCAATCCACACTTACTCTCCCAATACCAGGCCAATTGTAGATTTTTCTTCCCTCCCACACAAAATATTTTTCTCTTCTCCATTTCACTCTCCCAGCCCCATTCCATTCTAATCCTCCCCCAACATCAGCTCCTGTCTAGTTCCAGCCCCACCCAGCATCCGCTCCCTTCTAGTCCCTGCATCAGCCCATTTCCAGTCCTAGCCCCCCCATCAGCCCATTTCCAGTCCTATCCTAGTCCCACCATCAGCCCATTTCCAGTCCTAGCTCCCCCATCCATTTCCAGTCCTATCCAAGCCCCTCCATCAGCTCATTTCTAGTCCTTTCCTAGCCCCACCATCAGTCCATTTCCAATCCTAGCTCCCCTCCACTCATCCCATTTCCAATCCAAGCCCCACATGAGCCCATTTCAATCCAAGCCCCCACCACAGCCCATTTCCAATCCTAGCTCCCCCAACAGCCCATGTCCAGTTCTATCCTAGCCCCTCCATCAGCCCATTTCCAGTTCAAGTCTTCCCTCCACAGTCCATTTCCAGTCCTAGCTCCCTCCCCTCACAGCCTATTTCCATTCCAAGTCCCCCTCCCCATCAGCTATTTTCAGTTCAAGCCCCCCCTCCACTCAGCCTGTTTCCAGTCCTAGTAACCCCACAGCCCATTTTCAGTCCTAGTAACTCCCAGCCCATTTCCAGTCCTAGCAACCCCCCACAGCCCCGCAGTCCATTTCCAGTCCTAGCAACCACCCCCCCCCCCACACCACCTATATCCAGTCCTAGTAATCCCCCCTCCCCTCCCAAAGAGCCCCGCGGCTAGCTAAGTGGAGGCTAGAGAGGGCCAGGCTCACCTCTACAGCTGCTAAAGTGAAGCACGCCTTTTCACTTCACTTCAGCAGCTGTACTGACGTTTAGAATGCTGCCACGCTGAGGTCAAAGGGAACTTCCTGTTTCCCGTTCTCAGCGTGGCAGCATTCTAAACATCAGTACAGCTGCCAAACTGAAGGGAAAAGACACGCTTCACTTTGCAGCTGTTAGAGGGAGCCGGGGCCTCTCCGGCTCCCTCTAAAGCCGCCCTGCCTGCCGCCAGTGTTCAAGATGTTGTTTGCACGGGGCCCCCTGAAACATGGGGCCCTGTGCTAATAACATTCTTGCTCAATGGATGGGCCGGCCCTGCCCTGCGGGTTCTGTCTCATATATATAAATGTTCTCAAACCTACAGAGTCAGGTTTTCAGGACAGAAATATTGTGGCAGGTGAAGGCCTGTGATCCACAGTGTCTGACATAAACAGACAGGCCTAACTAGCTTGACCTGTAAATGAAGCCTGTGAAGAGGCCCATAGGAATTACACATCCCCCAATATGCTGCTATTGTAGAATTAGAACTCAGTAAAAGTATTGGATTAGCTTAGACAAGCAGAACTTAAAGTTGGAAAAATACAGAAAAATATGTTTGAATGCCCCTGATAAGAGAATACAGCTGTAAGGGATTTAATTAAAACTGCTGACAGAAAGGTTACAGAGCCCTGCTTCCCCGCACGCACTAACTAGCCCAATGGCCTTGGAAGTAGGAAAGTAACAAGTTGGTGAACTGGCCATTGTAACTGGGACTAGAAGGGGGGTAAGCAGGTGCTGAGCCCACTCCAAGAACCTAATTGGATAATCATATCAGTACCGGGACCAATAGAGGAGGTACGGGAGGTAAGGGAGGTTACCGGGACCAATGAAATGTTTTTCTATACCTAGAATGGAGCAAAAGTCTATAAAAGTTGTTGTTTTGTCAGAGAACATTGCTCAGCCATTTTGAATTTGATTCTGCTTGAGACTTGTGCACAAATAAATGATTTGGACCTTCTGAACAGACTCCTGGTATTATTGGTTTGTCTGCGCTCTGCTGCTACATATTCTTGGTGCGTTGGCCGGGAAGGTGTGGTATTAGAGGGTATATAGGGCAATATACCACGACTTTCCGCCTCTACAGGTTTGGTCCTGCCGGGATCGCGCCCTTCCGACGGGGGCTCGCTCCCTGGCGCCACCGGTCCCTTGCATCGGAGGGAGCTGGCCGGACCTCGGCGGGTGCTGAGCCCGGCTGGAGCCAACACCTCGAACCCGAGTGAGAGGAGTCCGAGGTCCAACTCATGCGCTTGCTTGGGAACTTTGAGGACCGGATCCGGTGAGTAAGGTTTTGATTTGGTATGTCTAGACAGATAAGAAAGAGCAGTACTGTCACTTGAATCTTGCATCTTGAACTTGGAACTTGGTAAGAGAGCTTGATCACCTCTCAAAGACGGGCCGATTAACCCCGCATGAGTATTAGCAGGGCGAAACCCCCGTCTTCTTGTATTTTGGAATTTGAACAAGACTAGTCAGAATAGACAGGATTGGATTGCATTCCTGGGATACGTTGCTAGCATGATTGTGTGAATGAAGTGTGAATGAGAGGTCTGGCAGCACGGACCAAGCGAAGGCGGACCCCTGAGTAACGCAGTTCCTGACCGGGCGACCGCGTTCAGGTCGTAAAAAGGGGGAAGCGACTGTCGTCTTGTCTTGTTATTTGTTTTCCCTATATGTTTCTAGGGCCGTGAGGACCCCTTACCCACGGTCCGCCCTCCTTTTCCCTTTTGTCTGTTGTTGCGCACACATCGAAATGGGAGGGGAGGGGCGGGGTCTACTAGGAACACTCCATTAGAATGTATGATCGCACATTTTAAAGAAGGATATTCCGGAGATTATGGTATTAAAATGACTGCAGCCCGTTTACAGATTTTGTGTACTAGGGAGTGGCCCGATCTAGACCCTACCTGGCCCCGAGAGGGAACCTTTAATGTAGGAATTATTCAGTTAGTGCACCGTAGAGTGCGAATAGCGCACCCCGATCAGTACCCATATATAGATTCCTGGTTAAGTATTTGTGAAGATCCGCCCCCTTGGGCGAAGCGCTGTTATGAAGAGCAGTGCAGAATAATTAGCAAAGACAGATTATAGTCAGAAAATAGAACAGCCTAGAAGGAAAGGGAAAGGTGAGAAATCCAGGAAGAAACCCATCCTGGTAGATCATGATTCCCCAGAAGTGGTTACCCGACAGCCCCAAACCCAGCGCCCAGTGAGAGTAGCCCCACGTCCTGCCCCAGAGCCCCGGAGACAGCGGGAGCGGGACCCAACCCCTGAGCCATCACCCGAAGAGCAGGTAGATGAGCTCCCTTTAATTGAAGAAGATGATTATACCGAGACAGAAAAAGGAGAATCAGATACAGAAACAGAGAAGGAAGAAACTGAAAATTCCCCGAGTGATACTGACAGTGTAAAAGCGGCTGCCAGTGTTAGCTCGCCAGTAAAAAGTAAATCTAAAGTAAAGCACGTAGAGAAGAAGAAAATAACCCCTGATAGGAAAGTTACAAAAATATCTCTCAGATCCCAAAAGACATCTACTGCCAAGATGATGCCTTTACGACAAGTCCCGGGAATTCCCGTAAGGAATGAAGATAATGAGGTGGTGGCGGGACCCCTAAGCTATGTGTATGTCCCCTTCTCTACCACTGATTTGTTAAATTGGAGGGCACATTATGCCTCCTATACCAATAAACCCCAAGAGCTTACAGAATTAGTGAATACTATTATGGAAACTCACCAACCAACATGGGCAGATTGCCGCCAGCTTCTGTCCACCTTATTCACTACAGAGGAGCGGACACGAATTAGAAAAGCAGCTATAGACTGGCTGGCAGATAACCCTGTAGCTCCAGGAGAAAGGGGGGAGGAAAGAATAGATAATCGGGAAGCGGCCCAGAGAGAATTCCCGAATGAAGACCCCCGATGGGATCCAAATACAGAAAGAGGATCCAGAGCCCTAGCCCGTTTTCGCCAAGGCTTTATACAAGGCCTGAAAAGGGGGGGCCAGAAAGCTATGAACCTTTCCAAAGTTACTGAAGTTACCCAAGGTATAGATGAGAGCCCAGTAGTGTTTTATGAAAGATTAACTGAAGCATATAGAATGTATACTCCCTATGACCCAGATGCACCAGGAAGTTTATGCATGGTGAATTCTGCTTTTGTAAATCAGTCTCAACCAGACATTAGACGTAAATTACAGAAATTAGAAGGGTTTGCGGGCATGAATGCAACTCAGTTATTGGAAGTCGCTCATAAAGTGCATGTGAATCGTGATAATGAAAGGCAGAGAGAATGTGATCGAAAGATGAAGAAGAAAGCTGATTTTTTTGGCTGCGGCCATAGTTGAACAGAAAAGGGGAGGTATCCCTAGTCGACGGAGCAGAGGAAGGGGGCGGGGCCAAGGCGGAAGCCGGCCCCAGCTAGGCATAAACCAATGTGCCTACTGCAGGGAGGAAGGACATTGGAGAGATGCATGCCCGCAACTTGAAGACGCCCACCAAGATGACGAAAACAGTCATCAATGGAGAGAAGAAAGACGAGGCCGTCCCCGAAACCGCGGAGAAGCCAATCGAGAGCAATACCAGCGAGAAAGAGGAGAAGCCGTACAAGCATTAGCTACGACAGCCCATGATGAAGATGACGTGGATTAGGACAGACCGGGCTCCGAATTTGCTTTAGGTCTCCAGGAGCCTATGGTCGGAATACAAATAGGAGACCAAGTTATGAACTTTATGGTTGATACTGGAGCAGAACATTCAGTAGTAGACAAAAAGATAGCCCCATTTTCTACAAAAGCAGTCACCATTGTAGGAGCAACTGGTGCCAAAGCTACAAAACCTTTTCTTCAGAATCGCATATGCAGTCTAGGAGGACAACAAATAACTCATCAATTCCTTTACATGCCTGAATGTCCAGTGCCACTACTGGGACGAGATATGTTAGCCAAGCTACAAGCCCAAATATCCTTTACTGAAAAAGGAGAAATGCAAATGACCGTGAATTCTCAAGCCAAGCCTGCAGGAATAATGCTGCTTACAGTTCCCCGAGAAGAAGAATGGAGATATTACAGTGATGAATCTGCCCAAGACACCTATTTTGAACAAACTTTGAAAAGCATTGATGCACCACCTGGAGTATGGGCAGAAGGCAGTCCTCCAGGCCTAGCCAAACATATAGCTCCAATAATTGTAACTCTCAAGCCTAGTGCTACACCAGTACATGTCAAGCAGTACCCTCTCCCAAGAGCTGCAATTGAAGGTATCCACCGCCACTTGCTAAGATTACTAGAACATGGCCTACTAAAAGTATGTCAATCCCCATGGAACACTCCACTCTTGCCAGTGAAAAAGCCTGGAACAGATGACTACCGCCCAGTGCAAGATCTAAGAAGAGTGAATGAAGCAGTCGAGACCATACATCCAGTTGTACCCAATCCTTACACTCTTCTAGGACTGATACCTGCTGAAGCTACCCACTTTACTGTTCTGGATTTAAAAGATGCATTCTTTTGCATAAGATTAGCCCCCATAAGTCAGATATTATTTGCATTTGAATGGCAGGACCCTATCTCTGGAAGAGGGGGCCAACTTACTTGGACACGATTACCCCAAGGATTCAAGAATTCGCCTACCATCTTTAGTGCTGCACTGAATCAAGACCATTCAAGCTATCCAGTGGCCCCGGGGAAGAGAGTGCTTCTCCAATACGTGGACGATCTGCTGATAACTGCTGTATCAGAAAGTGAATGTATACAAGCCACCAAAGACCTCTTGCAGTTACTAGATGAAGCTGGATACAAAGTTTCCAGAGCAAAAGCACAACTATGCCAAAAAGAAGTGAAATACTTGGGCTTTCGTATAACCAAAGGAAGCCGAAAATTAGGCAGAGAGAGAAAAGAAGCAGTATGCAGAATTCCAACCCCAACTACCAGAAAGCAAGTCAGAGCCTTTCTGGGAGCGGCAGGATATTGCCGAATCTGGATTCCCAACTTTGCCCAAATCGCCAAACCACTGTATGAAGCCATAAAAGGAGAAGAAAAGTCGCCACTGGAGTGGGGACCTGAGCAGGATACAGCCTTCAAGACGTTAAAGGAAGAATTGATGTCATCACCAGCCCTTGGACTACCAGATGTTCACAAGCCTTTCCACTTGTTTGTACATGAAGCACAAGGAAATGCCTTAGGCATGTTGACTCAGAAATTGGGAAATTGGGAGCGACCTGTAGCATACCTATCGAAACAATTGGACACTGTGGCCAAAGGATGGCCACCTTGCCTGAGAGCAGTTGCAGCTACAGCATTGTTAGTGAGTGAAGCAGACAAGCTCACACTAGGACAGAATCTACGAGTCACTGTGCCACATGCAGTCCTTGCCCTTATGGAACAAAAAGCAAATCATTGGCTCACCAATTCCCGAATGTTGAAATATCAGAGTATGTTATGTGAGAACCCACAGATACAACTGGAAGTGAGCCATGCCTTGAATCCAGCCACCTTGATGCCTATTAGTGAAGAACTCCCAGAACATGACTGTATAGAAGTCATGGACACTGTATTCTCAAGCCGACCTGACCTGACAGATGTGCCCATAGACAATCCTGACCAAGTCTATTACGTAGATAGAAGCAGTCTCATCATCAATGGACGACGCTGCGCCGGATATGCAGTAGTCACACAACATGAAGTCGTTGAGTCATCAGCTCTAGCCTCAGGTACATCAGCCCAGAAAGCAGAATTGATAGCACTTACTCGAGCACTACTGTTAGGTGCAAAACTTGTGTTAAATGTATATACAGACTCTAAATATGCCTTCACTACCCTACATGCCCATGGAGCTCTCTATAAAGAACGAGAGCTCATCACGTCCGGAGGAAAATCAGTCAAGTATGGCCCAGAGATACTGATGTTACTTGATGCAGTATGGGCCCCAACTCGTGTAGCTGTCATGCATTGCAGAGGACACCAAGCAGGAAAAGGAGAAGTTGCTCGAGGAAATAGGTTTGCAGATGCCTCAGCACGACAAGCAGCCATGACAGGACAAATTTCGCCACAAGCCATGCCGATGCAGGCAGCATTGTTTCCAGTACCCTTGAACTTATGGACACCACGATATACCACCAAAGAATTAGATTACTACTGTAATAAGGAAGATGGAGTACTGAAAGATGGGTGGATTGAGCTGCCACCAGCAGAGGGCAGTCAACCCCCAGGACGAATAGTAATTCCCGAATTGTTAGGTCCAGCCTTTGTCAAAGCCTTCCACGAAGCCACCCACTATGGAAAAAGTGCTATGGAGAAAGCACTCAGACCACATTTCTGCATTACCATGTTAGCAGCCCTATCAGCTTCAGTGGCACGCCAGTGTCTAATTTGTGCCAAAAATAATGCCAAGCAAGGTCCCACACCACCACCCCGAGTTCAGTCAGGAGGTGTAACCCCCATGCACCACCTGCAAATTGATTTTACTGAAATGCCAAAAGCCAATGGATATCACTACCTATTAGTATTAGTTTGTACTTTCTCTGGGTGGGTAGAAGCCTTCCCAACCAGAACTGAGAAAGCCCGAGAAGTCACCAAAGTTTTACTGAGAGAGATTGTTCCTAGATTTGGAATTCCAGCAGTAATAGGGTCAGACAATGGGCCCTCATTTGTTTCTCAGATTACTCAACAGTTAGCAAAAGCCTTGCAGATACAATGGAAGCTTCAAACTGCATACAGACCCCAGAGTTCAGGGAAAGTTGAGCGAATGAATCGTACCTTAAAAGCCCAAATGTCTAGACTTCCGGTGATGCGGTGAGAGTGAGTAGTCGGGTACTGCTCGTCCTCCAATCGCCCCCTGCTTAAACCGGCCATTTGAACCGTTTTTGACCCTCCAGACCCCCCCCCCCTTCGCCAGTACAGGGGTGCCTGCTATACCACCCGACCCATTGAGCCGTTGAACAGGAGAGCGGAGATGGCTTCGGCTCTTAGGATGGGAAAGAAGGAGCGGGACCGGGGCCCTGGTTCCACTAAAATGGCGGAAGGCGCGGTGGCGCCGAGCTCCCCGACCTCTCCGGTCAGGGTGGAAGACATATCGGTGGCAGTAGCAGAGGCACTGGCGACCCAATTCACCGCTCTACGGGAGAAATTAGATACCATGCAGCATTTGATGGAGACTTATGGCAAGAGACTGCAAGAGGCGGAGGACCGCGTGGGGCAGGTCGAAGATACTACCGCGGCCTTACAGCAAACGGTGGCATCCCTGCAGTCCCAGCTACACACCCAGGAGGTTAAAATAGACGACCTAGAGAACCGGTCGCGGAGAAATAACCTGCGGGTGATGGGACTGCCGGAATCGGTGGCTGACGCTGACCTGCCGCAGTACCTGATGGAGCTGTTTACTCCCCTCCTACAGAGCGGCGAGGAGGGGGAAAGGATCCCTATTGAGCGGGCACACCGAGTGGGGAATCGTAATGCCCGAGACTCCCGTCCCCGAGTGGTCCTGGTGCGGCTGCTCCACTTTCCCCAAAAAGAGAAGATTCTGCGAGCGGCTAGAGCACAAGGAGGTCTGGCGGTGGAAAATCTTAAAATCCGCGTAGCACAAGACTACTCTATGCAATTGAGCCAGCGCCGCAGAGCCTACGTGCCTGTATGCCAAAAACTTATTGAGCGCCAGATCAAATTTATGGTGCAATACCCGGCACGCCTCCACGTTTTTCATGAGGGACCACGGAAAATCTTTGAGACCGCCGAGGTAGCGGCGTCATATGTAGAGAGCCTGGCCTCTGCGGGTGGAGTGCGCTGAGGCCTCGCTGGTGCAGAAACATCGTTTGAGACCCGGAGTTTGGCCGCCTAGGAATCGGATGAGCGTCCTAGGGGAGCAGATGGACTCTTACTGCTGTCCGAGAGACTCTTGGGGGAGATCCCCCTGTCAATGGACGTTGGCCAGGTCTCACCCCCGGACCCCTGGCTCAAGAACTTTGCAGTGCTGACAAAGCCAGAGGTGTTCCTTTGTTTCTCATTACAAATTTCTTAGTGTAAGTGTTACATTGTTGCTACGGCAGAACCCTCCGTTGTTATTTTGTTTCTAGCTGGGGTTTGCTTGTTGCAGATTTCTGTTTGCTTTACTGGAGTAAGTGAAGCCTACCCCAGCTGCGAGCTGCAGATGCCGCAGTGAGGTTGGGCCCAGGGGGGGTGGCCTGTACATGTTACCCAGAGGATCCACTGGGCACCATCCCCGCAGATGGGCGGGGGAGCTGGGATGGGGCCGGGCGGCATGTGAGGACCCTGGCGGCTCTCCCCTGATTCCACCGATGCAGGCGGGCCTGGGGGGGGGGGAATAGCACGAGGTAGGCCGGCGGGAGTGGCGCTCTCTGTTGTGGGCGTGGCCCCCGCGGGTCGAGTGATCCGCGCCCCCGCTTTTGCGGGGACGCGGACTCTCGGGGCTGGGAAGCCTGCGCCCTGGAGATGGCTAAAAATCGCCGGGTAAGTAGCCGGACCCTGCCGCAGCTCTGGGGGTGGGTCTGGGGGGTCCCCCCCTATTTCCAGACAATATCGTTGGGCGCCACCCCCTGGCCTCTGGTGGGGGGTCCCCTTAACGCCTATGCGGGCTGGAGGGATTATTGTGTAAATGCAAACTGTATGTCACTGTAATTATATGGCCCGCCAATGATCTTTTGCCTTTTGTTGGGGTTGGTCTGCTGTAGATTTCTGTGCGGGCTCTCTAGTGGTGAACGGGGAGTCACTTCAAGTTGCTGGGGCCACGGAATAAAGTGGGATAGGCCCATGGGAGGGGAGTCACTCGTGCCCTTTGGGGGGGGGCTGGGGGGGTAGATGATTCAGTAAGGGGGGGGCGAGGGGGCGCATCACCGAAAGGACTATGGGAGGAAGGAGCGCTGAGAGTGGGGTAGGAGCATATGGAATAGGGGGAGAGAGGAGATTGGGGAGGGGGGGATGGGAAGGGAGGAGGGGGGGAAGGGAGGGGGGGCAGGGGGGGGAGGGAAGGGGAGGGGAAGAGCAGGGGGCAGAGGGGGGGGGAAGGGGCAAGCCGCACGCCCTGCCAGATGCAGCAATGGCCCAGTGCTCAGAGAGTGGAGGGGGGGCTCCAGGCTGGGAGAGCCCCGCCCCGAACAGTGGACACAACCGGTCAGGAGATGTTTGACACGGCCCTACCGCCCTGAAAATCATTACGTGGAATGTGTGTGGTTTGGGCCATCCTATTAAGAGGTATAAAATTTTGCAGGCCTTAGCCAGACATGACTGCGATATCGCCTTCTTGCAGGAGACCCACCAGACGGCCGAGGAGCATGACAAGCTGTGTCGCGGCTGGGTTGGGCAGGTTTGGGGGGGCGCCGGCGGTGGGGAAGAAGGGTGGGGTGGCCATACTGGTCCATAAGCGGGTCCGATGGGCCCTGGACGTAGCCACTCGTGATGTGGCGGGACGTTATTTACTTTTGCAAGGCCGCTTGGAAGGGCAGCCGGTAATTCTAGGGACGGTATATGGACCAAATACTTTAGATCCCCGCTTTTATGCCACCGTGGCCGCTCAGGTGGAGCAGATGCCTGAGATTCCCCTGGTGATAGGGGGTGATTTCAATGGTGTCTTGGATGTGGATCTGGACACCACTAGGGGGGGGGAGGCGCGCGAACGAGGACCGGTGACTCGGGTCTTGCAGCGTTTTAAAACCCAACTGGGCCTGGTTGACCCCTGGCGCGTTCTCCACCCTACGGAAAAGGACTTTACTCATCAGTCCCGGGCGCATGACTCTAGTTCTCGTATCGACTATGTACTGCTATCTAAGAGCCTATTTGCGAGGGTGGAAGGAACGCAGATTGGACCCTATGTAATATCTGACCACGCCCCGGTCTGGTTAGATCTGAATTGGGGAGGAAAGACGGATCGAACGCGACTCTGGCGCTTCCCTTTGGAGTTGTATAAAGATGCGCAGTTCCATAAGTTTTTGGAACAACGTTGGCATGAATTTGCCGAGGTTCATCGGGTGCATCAGGAGGACCCTGAATTGGTCTGGGAGAGGGCCAAAGTCGTGATGCGGGGTGAGATTATCGGATATGCGGCCCGCAGACGCAGGATGTTGGTGGAGCGCATTCTCCGGCTGGAGAAGCGGGTCTCATTCTTGCGCCGTCGCCTAGCGCAGGCTCCATCGGCAGGACTGCAAAAAGAACTGTGGGAGGCTCGGGTGAGCCTTGACGAACTTCTCCACCAGAGGGCCAAGAAGTCAATGCTATACTATCGCCACCGCGCCTTCAGTGCCATGGGGATAGACCCGGGCGGCTGTTGGCTAGTTGCCTGCGAGGACGGCGAGGTTCCAACACGGTGGCGGCCCTGAGAGATGAGCATGGGCGCTTACAGAGCGGCTCTAAGGAGATAGCCCGGATATTTCGGGACTTCTTTCAGAAGCTTTACATGAAAGAGAGCACATTGCCATCGGCGACATCTGCTTATCTCCGAAAGTTAAATCTCCCGTCGCTAACGGTGGAACAGAGCCGGAATTTGGGCCGGCCCGTTTCCCTGGAAGAGGTGGGGTCGGTCATCATGGCGGCTCACTGCTACAAAGCGCCTGGACCCGACGGCCTGGGAGCCGAGTTCTATAAATTATTGCAAGGCCTGGTCAGTCCGGCGTTGGTGGAGGTTTATGCGAAGCGTGTAGAGCAGGGGGGGTTTCGGTGGGGCTCCAACAAGGCCCACATTACCTTACTTCTTAAGCCGGGCAAAGACCCGGAGCTCCCCTCTTCCTACCGCCCGATCTCTCTGTTGAATTTTGATACTAAGATCTTTGCCAAGGTGTTGGCGAACCGTTTGGCGGGATATTTGGACAACTTAATTCATGACTCCCAGGTCGGTTTCGTGAAAGGCCGTTTCATTGTACGGAACATGCGCAAAATCTTGGCGTCTCTAGAGTGGGTACACAACCAGCGCCTGCCTTCCCTCCTGGTCAGTTTTGATGCGGAGAAGGCTTTCAACAGGGTTGATTGGAGTTACCTGAAAATGTTACTACCCTGGTATGGTCTTGGAGACTCGTTCTGCGCGATGATAGATAGTCTATATGCCACTCCGCTAGCAGGGGTGCTCTGTAATGGGGTGTTGTCGGAGGACTTCCCGTTGGAACGGGGTACACGGCAGGGATGTCCTCTCTCGCCATTGCTCTTTGTTTTATCTTTGGACCCGCTGATTCGGGCGGTGGAGGACTTACCGGGGATTCGGGGAGTGCGTATCGGAGGTCAATCCTTTACCATCTCGGCGTTTGCAGATGATATTTTGGTGCATCTCCTCTCACCGGAGGAGTCCCTGCCCCAGCTGATGGCTGAATTTCGAGCCTACGGTCAGTTTTCTGGCCTGCGGATTAACGGGAAGAAGTCAGAGGCGCTGGATGTCTCGGGGACGTTACAGCAAAGCTGGGTGGGTCGATTTCCCTTAAAATGGGCGAATTCCTATTTTACCTATTTGGGCATTCGTCTTACTAGGCAACCAAAGGACCTCTACAGGAGTAATTTGGATTGGATGGTAAACCGAATACGCTCCCAACTGGCGGCATGGGGACCCTTGCCATTGCCACTGTCGGGACGGGTGGCCGCAGTTAAGATGGTGATCCTCCCGAGGTTCCTATACTGGCTACAGGTACTGCCGGTATGGCTTTATCGGCGGGACTTGCGACAGGTGGAGCGGCTGATCCGGACGTTCCTGTGGCGGGGAGCGAGGGCTCGTATTCCCCTAAATCGGCTGCTGGGGAAGTGGCATGAGGGGGGGATGGGCCTCCCCGACTTGGGTACCTATGCTTTGGCCTGTCAGGCCCACCACATTGGCGATTGGCTTGGACAGACGACATACTATACTCCCACCCCACTCGAAGAGGCATTGGCCGCGCCCTTTTCGCTTTTGGGGGTCCTACATACTCGACCCAAACATCTCCCTCGCCACCTGGGGAATAGCGTATTATTTAGCTCGGCACAGAGGACTTGGAGATACCTGAACACCCGCTGGGGGACACCCTGGACAGCGTCTTGCTGGCTGCCCCTACAGGGTAATGTTCATTTTACCCCTGGGTCCGGGTCCTGGGGGTTTCGGGATTGGTGGCGGAAGGGCCTCTGCCTTGTAGGGCATTTGGTTGAGGTCCAGGGTCGTTGTAAATCTTTTCAGGCCCTTAGTCAGGAATACGCACTGACGTCCAAGCACATATTTACGTTCTTGCAAGCCGCTCATTATGTCTCCTCCCTGCCCCGGGAAGCATTGGCGTCGCCGCGCTCGGAGCAGCTGTTAGCGTTTTTTGCTTTGGGAGAGGACACCCCACCTAAGATTGCAGGCCTGAGGGCCCGCCTGGAAAGCCTTCGTGCCCCTGTAGACTATGGTGGAGTGGAAGCAGCTTGGGGAGTGGAATTGGGGAGGGAGGTGGCCCCAGGCATTATCAG
This sequence comes from Ichthyophis bannanicus, assembly GCA_033557465.1. Taxonomy (NCBI): domain Eukaryota; kingdom Metazoa; phylum Chordata; class Amphibia; order Gymnophiona; family Ichthyophiidae; genus Ichthyophis; species Ichthyophis bannanicus. The sequence continues at coordinate 227,211,886 of CM066031.1, forward strand.
AGCAGCGTTATGCCGGATTGCGGTGTTGGCCATGGGGGCGAAGTGGCGAGAGATTCAATTTAAGTGCTTGACCAGAGCCTATTTCTCGCCACGTTGCGCCTTTCGTAGCTCTCTGACAGAGGACGGCCGGTGTCCCAGATGTTCGGCGCCTCTGGCTAACCTGCTGCACATGTGGTGGGCGTGCCCTCATATCCAGCCCTATTGGGCCAGGATACGGGCTTATATCAGTGACTTGCTGGGACTTCAGGTGAGTTGGACGGGGGCCTTTGTGGTATTGGACAGGCTGGATCCCCCCTGCCCGACTCGGCGTATTGACCGGATGTTTATGCGGAAGGCTTGTCTGGTGGGGAAGGGCCCTATCTTACGTATGTGGCGTGAGCAGCGATCTCCTACATTCGTGGAGTGGCGTAACTCTCTCCACCAGGTCATGCTAATGGAGCGGTGGCAGGCACGGGGCAGTGTCAAACGCTGGACCACCTTTCTTCAGGTATGGGGCACCTATATTGGAACCTTGGGAGCCCGGTGTCGGAATGAGCTTTTACATATTGGCCATTAGAAGATGGAGTGCATGGGTAGTGTGGGCAATTTGGTAGCGGGCCTGGGCGGCTGGGGCGGGAGGGGGTGCGGCGGGAGGGGGGGGAAGGGGGGGGCAATATTAAAAAAAAATACTGTATTCGTTGCATAATAGTGCCTTCCGGGTGGGGATAAGAGTTCACCCCCCCGGAATGGGTGTGTTGTGTATCTTTATATGTCTTTATGCGATGAATAAAATAAAGTTTTGAAAAGAAAAAAAAAGCCCAAATGTCTAAGCTTTGTCAGAAGACACGCCTGAAGTGGCCCCAAGTGCTCCCAATAGCTTTACTCAGAATACGCTCAGCTCCTGTGAAGTCAACAGGATTTTCCCTTTTTGAAGTTCTGTATGGTAAACCCCCACCAATAGTGCAGGGAATTAAAGGAAGTCTAGCCCAAATTGGTTCAGAAATAACCAGGCAAGAACTCCTAGCTCTTAGTTTTGTTCTGCAGACTCTCCATGCGTGGATCCAAGACCAGTTGCCTATCAACTTGACGGAACCCTTGCATCCCTACCAGCCTGGTACCTCGGTGTGGATCAAAGATTGGAAGAAGACACCGCTGGAACCCCATTGGAAGGGACCATACACCGTCATCCTGTCTACCCCAACTGCAGTAAAGGTAGCAGAAATCGATTCCTGGATCCACCACAGCAGAGTCAAGCCCGCAGCTGATCCAGAACCTCAGCAGTGGACAGCAGAGCAGCATCCTGACGCACCTTTGCGAGTTACTCTGAGACGGCAACCAGCAGCTTAGACACTTTATCACAGTGCCCTGCAGTAGCCAAGTCTTTCGAAGAGGATTGCTGTTTTCCATACAGCAAGAGTTTGTTTCAACGAACCTCATGTGTGTGATTTTACACTACTTTGATGCTACATTGATTGACCATATTTCGGAAGCCAACTGAAATTGATAAGTTGGTTAATGTGTGATGGACAACTTGAGGATCTTCAATCAACACTCAGCACCCGTTGAATTGCTTCATTAGCAAACGGGACGAAGAAAAGAACGTCGTGGTCAAGATCTGCAAGCTGAGGATTCAGAAGAACTCCAATCAACATGTATCCTTATCTTTGCTTTGCCCTAGTTGCCTGTTTTGGAGGCTTTGAACTGACTCATGCCTTGCCTCCATGCACTGCTTGCATTACTTCTACTCGGACTGGACTGAAAGTAACTCAGACTTTGATTTATCACTCTTACTATTCCTGCACTGGTAAAGTGACTCGGTGTATTTATAACACCACTGAACTGAATGTTTGTACCAAGGGTAAATCTAAAGTATGCTTTAATCCGCATCAGAATCCATCCTATTACACCTTGGAAATGAGATGGAAAGATGCAAATGGACCTTTGATCAATGCCACACGCCCACTCACAGATCCTAGTAAATCTGCTATTTTGTATTTTGATGCTTGTGAAGTAATCAACAGAGATAGTCGTTCTAAGTGTGGTAATTGGGAAAAAACATACTCATGGAATGACAAATATATGTGTCCAGAAGGGACCACTGGATGGGGAGCATGCACAGGAAAGAAAGTTTCAGCCGATGTATATAGTACAGCCCCAGAGTCAGATTACTTTTGCCCAAAATGGGAATGTGTCTTCTATGCCACCTGGATTGGTATGGTAGAAAATACCAACAAAGATAATCGAATGGCTGCATTGCGGAGGCCATATGTCAAAGATCTAGACAAATGCAAGAAAAATGCTTGCAATCCCTTAGAGTTGGTTGTTCTGAGACCTGAAAATTGGAAACAAGGATTCCGATTTGGTCTACGAATTGCAGGGTCTGGATCAGATCCAGGAACCATAATATATATAAGATTAAATACCCAAGCCCATAAATCATCTAAGTACCATATCCACGACACATTCTATGAAGCCATGCATGTAAATAAGTTTGAAATTCCTCATCCCTCTCAGAACTTATTTTTAGAATTAGCTGGAGCAGTAGTATCCAGTCTAAAAATCTCAGATTGTTACTTTTGTGGGGGGACACAAATAGGTGACCAGTGGCCATGGGAAGCCCAAGAATTGAATTATTCTATGACTTACAATCAAACTGAACTACATAAAGACTACTAGCGAATGGGTGTTAGCGCACTCAATAGTTGGACGTCTTTGCTATGCACAAACTGGACCCCAGTTCAAGCAACAGGTAGGACAGCTGGTCTGTCTTAGCCAAAAGTTCTATAATGACACCACCAAAAAGACGTCTTGGTGGTCAGGAATTAAAGAACCTGAACCCCCTAACCCATTAGCCAGATTCCCTGAGCTTTCTCATTTATGGACTAATCTTGCCAAGCCTCATGCCTGGCAAGCCCCACCTGGCCTATACTGGATCTGTGGAAACCGAGCATATGCCCGACTCCCTACACACTGGGGAGGGGCGTGTGTCTTAGGGACCATCAGACCTTCTTTCTTTCTTCTAAACACGGAACATGGAGAACAATTAGGATACCCAGTGTACACAACTAATCACAGACACAAAAGAGCACTGAGACAGAAGAGAGCACCCCTCCAGGTAGGCAAGTGGGAGAAGTGGGAGGGTGATGATTGGCCACCAGAAAGAATCATTGAATATTATGGGCCTGCCACCTGGAATGATGATGGTATGTGGGGCTATCGAACCCCAGTCTATATGATTAATCGTATTATCCGCTTACAAGCAGTAGTTGAAATAATAACCAATGAGACTAGCCAAGCTCTTACACTTTTAGCTAGACAGAATACCCAAATGCGCACTGCTATATATCAAAACCGCTTAGCACTTGATTATTTGTTGGCAGCTGAAGGAGGAGTATGTGGTAAGCTGAATTTAACTAATTGTTGTTTGAAAATAGATGACAAAGGTCAAGTGGTTGAAGAAATTGCTGAAACTATGCGAAAGCAAGCTTATGTGCCAGTACAAACTTGGCATTCACTAAAGTTTCCTAACTGGTTTGCTAATCTTTTCTCATGGCTAGGAGGACTTAAAACTTTCCTTATACTAGTACTAATAATCATTGCTGTCATTTTACTGTTACCATGTATAATCCCATGTTGTATGCGTTCTATTCATAGTGCTATTGAAAGTACAGTTTAGCGGAAGACCGCAACTAAGATTTTGGCCTTATACCAACCTAAACCTCCTGCATATAGTCGGAATCCTCTGACCATGATATAACCGTTTTAAGTGATTTAATTCTCACACCTTATTAAGTAATAGGGTGAGATTAATCAAAGGGGGGAATGTGGCAGGTGGAAGGCCTGTGATCCACAGTGTCTGACATAAACAGACAGGCCTAACTAGCTTGACCTGTAAATGAAGCCTGTGAAGAGGCCCATAGGAATTACACATCCCCCAATATGCTGCTATTGTAGAATTAGAACTCAGTAAAAGTATTGGATTAGCTTAGACAAGCAGAACTGAAAGTTGGAAAAATACAGAAAAATATGTTTGAATGCCCCTGATAAGAGAATACAGCTGTAAGGGATTTAATTAAAACTGCTGACAGAAAGGTTACAGAGCCCTGCTTCCCCGCACGCACTAACTAGCCCAATGGCCTTGGAAGTAGGAAAGTAACAAGTTGGTGAACTGGCCATTGTAACTGGGACTAGAAGGGGGGTAAGCAGGTGCTGAGCCCACTCCAAGAACCTAATTGGATAATCATATCAGTACCGGGACCAATAGAGGAGGTACGGGAGGTTACCGGGACCAATGAAATGTTTTTCTATACCTAGAATGGAGCAAAAGTCTATAAAAGTTGTTGTTTTGTCAGAGAACATTGCTCAGCCATTTTGAATTTGATTCTGCTTGAGACTTGTGCACAAATAAATGATTTGGACCTTTTGAACAGACTCCTGGTATTATTGGTTTGTCTGCGCTCTGCTGCTACAATATGACTGCAGAAAAAGACCATATGTCCTCTCCAGTCTGCCCTTCCATACCATACCAACTACTATAACCCCTTTTTTGGGACAGTTTCTCCAAATGGGTTTGTTCTGCGCATTCCATGACAATCATGAACCTCACGTCCAAGCCAAGGTATGTCAAGTACAATCTCAGTCTCTCAAATTTACTGCTAATGCTAGGTTAGTACCTGAATCGTGCCCCTCTGGAGTTCGTAAGATGTTACCTGTATGAGCAGTTTATCAAGGTGTGCTTAGAAGCCTGTGCCACTCAATACGATGGGAAATAACTCTGTGTCTTTCTGTCACATTTTCTTGGTCTCCGACTGCATGTCTTGGGACTTGAAAAATTTCTCCCTTTCAACATGATTCACAGTCACTTGGAATTGACACCTCTATAATCAATGCCATTCTGGTCAATGGTGGGATTTGACTGGTTCAGTCCGGTTCACGTGAACCAGTTCCTGTCGTGGCTCATGTTCGCTGAAGCAGGCTGAAGACAGCATTGCACTGGCAGCTCTGCAGTGGCGGGAATCCCCCCACCTAACAAATGTCCTGACAGCATCAGGGGATCGTGGCATTGGGAGAAGCCTGCAATGCTGTCAAAACATTGTCAGGTGGAGGATTGGGCCACTGGGCCATTGGGGAGTTGCATATCCTTGGTGGAGGGCAGTAGCCCAAGCATAGAGCTGCTGCAACGCCTCCATGCAAGGTGCAGCAACCCGACCGTCACATGCCCAAACTGGTTCATCAGTGGTTTAGATCCCACGATTGGTTCTGGTGTTCCTCTCCTTTACCACTATATTCTTTAGAGATCTTCAGTGTTTGTCCAATGCATTCTTGAATTCAGATACTATCCTGGTGTCTACCACCTCCACTGGAAGACTATTCCATGAATCTACTACTCTTTACGTAAAGAAATATTTCCGCATATTACTCCCGAATCTATCCCCTTTCACCTTCAAATAACCACAGTGAATATACACGATAAAGATTTGCAAGCACTGCCTCCACTGTATGCAAATCTCTCTCATGCATATTCATTGTGGTTATCCTGAAAACCTGACTGGCTAGGTCTGTCCTGCAAACTGGGTTGTGCCCTGTGGAAATGGTGGAATGAGGGTAGGTGGAGATGAATGATGTGTTGTTAAGTGAGAATGGTGAGTAGGGGATTATAAGTGTGTGTAGGAGGAGGTGAATGTGGGGGATATGGGATTATGAAAAGGGTAGTGGGGTGTGCCTGAGCAGGGAGTTGACTTTAGATGTAGCAGATTTGGTTGGGTGTATGAGGGTTGCACACCTGCCCTCTTCATTTCACGTTGTCTCCCATCCCCTTTGCCTCTCACCTCTCCCCATCGCCCAATGTCTGCTGCTCCTCTTCCTCTGACAGATTGATCCGGCAACACTATGACTCTTCCACTCACATACTTCTGCACCAGCTCCTCTTCAGCTGATATAGGTTCCCCCATCAGCCATGCCAATCGCATCCTCTCCTACCAGCTTCTCTTTGATCGATGGGGCTTGGTCTTCCAGGCAGCCTCGCAAGTCACATCCTCCCATTATGATTCCTTTTCAAATGATTCCAAGCTCACTCCTGCATTCCATCAGTCTGTTCTTTTCCTCTCCTTCAGAGTGGCAGCACTTATGTTTTCCCTTTTGCCCGCCTACTAGTCTTGCTTGTGGCATCACCTCTGGACAGTTCTGTAAATGGGATTGCGGTATTTAAGAAATAAGTGAAATGAAATGATATCAATGTCACAGATAGGATAAACAGACAAAAAAAAAAGAAGACACAAGCACATTTTTTTAATTTCATGAAACACACTTCAAAGAGTGTGTGTGTACTCTGACAGCAAGTGAACGCTGAGTTACATAAGAACATTGGATATGTTTAATTGCAACATTTCGCCTCCCATTCTCCAAAAACTCTACGCTGTGTCTTCTTTACCGATCTGAACTTTTTGTATAAATCGCTTTCACTTTGTGAACTGACATGGAGCTTTGAGCCCCAATACCCCACTTCCACTTCCAATCAGCACCGTACCTAGCCCTGTGCGAGCGGTGCAGCCACACAGGGTGCAAAAGGATTGGGGGCGTATTTAGGCTGCCGGCCTCGGCTCCCCACCTCCCCAATGCTGCCTGCTGTTGCCCTGCCGCTGCCACTTTTTGTTTTCTCAACAGCAACACCGGCAGCAGCGGAGTAGACCTGAGTTAAAATTTAAAAAAAAACATGCAGGTCTTTCTGACTCCACGCTTGTAGGCAGGTCGGGTCCCTCCTTCCCTTCTCTGATGTAGGTCACGTCAGAGACAAGAGGGACCAGGCCAGCCATTCAAGCGCAGAGGTGCAAAGACCTGCATTTGAATGGCTGGTTTGGTTCCTCCCTCTTCTGATGCGACCTACATCAGAGAAGGGAAGGGGAGACCCGACCTGCCTGCAAGCGCGGAGTCAGAAAAACCCAATTTAAAGCCGGGTCTGCCTCACTGCCGCCGCCTCCGAGAAAACAGAAAGTGGTGGCAGCAGGGCAAGGACAGGCAGCCGGCTGGACATAGAGGAACATGTAGCACAGGGCACAATTATAGCTTGGTACAGTCCTGCTTCCAATTCTGGTATTTTTAATTCCGATTTATTATTTTATGATTGTTAAAGTGTTTATTCTATGCAGTTGTACTTATTTAAGAGTTTTGGATGGTAAATCATTTTGACCATTGTGTAGAAGCAATCAATATATGTAAATAAATAAATATGAAAGTTTAAGTAGCAGTTCTCTACCAGCTGAATTCTCCATTCATCTTAATGTAGAACGTGTACTAAGGAAAGGAGATAGTCCCTCCTTGTCCTGCATCGCTTATGCAGATACTGATAACACTACTGGTTGATTTAATGCTCTCCTTTTGCATGCATGCAACAGAGGCATAGCGCCATAGCAGACCTTTATTCACCATAGTGGGGGGCGCATCAGGCCAGAGGGTGTCTTTGTGCACAGGGGAAGTTTGAGCTAGGGCATCTGCCAAATGCTCTTGCAAAAGTTATCCCTCCTGAGTTGTAATTAATATTTGGTATTAGCTAGTGGATTACCACAGTTTAATGGTTTAATATAATTTGTGGTAACCTTTTAATAAGATGCACACATAGAAAATGTTATTTCGTGCTATTATGTAATTTTCTTTAGCTTTATGTTAGTATAATGTTTCATTTTTCCCATTTATATCCTTTGTTTCACTGTAGCTTACATTGTATTTTTGCACTCTGCAGGCATTTATTACTACACACACATGTTACTTATTTTAGCATATGAAGCACACTGACATACTTTAGTATGTGCTGAAACCACATAAATGATATGTTGTTAGTATTTTGTCTCATTTTGAATGGGAAACTGTGTAACTGATATTTTCATTGTGTTTCAGAGAATAGCATATTGATAACTTTTAGGTACTTTGCTTAGATTTTGTACATGCCACGGCTCATTTAAATATTTTGTGAATTATGGTTGGCAGGGCCTGGTCACCTCCCTGCCATGTGTTAGCAGATAGGCCTCTGAGATACCCAGATCTCCAGTCTCCCCAGGTCCTTCTGCAAGCCCTTAGTCTGCTTGTGTTTTCACTACTTTGAATAACTTTGAGGGTCTTTTACTAACAGGTGTACCTAGCAGCGCATGTATCTGGCATGCACTGAAGGCACGCTGGGACACGCGATGCCAGGTAGCACAGGGGCATGACAGTGCAAGATGATTCCTGTGTTAACTGTACAACCCGCATTAAGGTCGTGAGGGAGTGGGGTGGGCAGAGAGTTGGCATGGTGAGCTCAGCAGTCAGGCAAACCTATGCTAATGCAGCACATGCTATGGGACAGAGCTCCACGTTAACTGCCAGAGAATTGTGTTCCACACCCCTGAGAGCTAACACAGGGGTGTTGCATGTAATGCACCATGGTTTCAGCACTATTGGTGCAACAACTTAGCGCCTGTTAGTAAAAGACCCCCTTTCCTTCATTATCCCTTTTCCACATCAGTAATAAATACTGTATGCTAAACAGCATTCTCAGGACACTCCAACTCTTACCTGGCTCCACTGGCAAAATTTACCACTTAGTCCTACTCTTCTACTCTTTTCTGTCTTTTCCAGTTACCAGTTCACAACAGGACATTGCATCCCATGACTGTAAGGGGTATGTTTACTAAAGTGTACTAACTGGGGCCTTACGCAAAAAAGTCCACACTAAACTGGTAGTGCACGAGCAGGTAGGGACTGGGCAGGTTGGGGGTGGACATGGGCGTGGATGGTGCTTCACAGTTAGCATAGGTGTTTTGAGAGCACGTTCAGTGAAGGCAGCTGTTAGGATGGATGCGCATAACACTACTGCAATGAATGGGTGGTAAGTGCACCCATGCACCGATTTCCATGGTGTGGATTATTAACACCATGGTAACAGCAGGGTGACAGCCACACATGCCCCCAAAGGTTAGCCATGTGTCCATACTAACCTCTGGGCCCTGAGATGTGTTACTGGCACATTGCTTAGTAAATATGCTTCTTAATTTCTTTAGGAGTTTTTAACTCTGACAAGTTTCTCTTCAGAGTCCTTGTTGACCAGGCTTATTAATGTTTTAACATCGTTTGCCATTGCTTATGCTGTATACTGTTTTCTTCATCTGTTCCCGATTTTCATTTTTTAAAGAATGCCTTTTTGGATTCAATAGCCACTATTGTGGTACCATTTAGCCATGCTGGTAGATTTTGGTCTTATTTTGACCTTTTGAAATTGTGAAATAGATTTTTATCTGAAAACCAAGATGGGTTTTAAGCAGTCACCATACCTTATGCAGATTTTTAACATCTGCATCTTTTAGTTTCCTTCTGCTGTCTCATTTTATTATAGTATCCCCTTTTAAAATTCAGTGCTATTGTTTTCATTTTCTTCTTCTTCTTGTAGTGATTACTACTGCTTATTACTTCTAAAGTGCTACCACACAGATGCAGTGCTATACAGACACATGTAAGAAAAAGCCCCTGCTCCATAGAAATTATAATCTAGTCAAGAGAAACACACATGACAAATCAGAGTCTCTGAGAATGTATTGATTATAGAGAAGTGGTTAAGATTTAAAAGCAACCTTAAAAAAGTGAGTTTTTAGACTGGATTTGAATATGGTGAGAAAGGGAGCATAACACACAGTTTCAAGAAGTCTGTGCCAGCCATACAGTGCAGCAAGATAGAAAGAGCAGAGGTGGGAGTTGGCACTGGAGGAGATGGGCACAGATACGAATGACTTGCGCGATGAATGAATTTTGTGAGGAAGGGTGTAAGAGGGTGAATGCATTTGTAAGTCAGTAAGAAAAACATGCATGCAGAAGAGAATTGGGAGCCAATGTAATGATTAATTCAAATTTGATTTTATTCATATAGCTATTGTGGTTATCTCACTAGCTCTTGCAACAGGTCCTATGTTCTCTTGAAAGCTAATTCTAAACTAGCATCCCCACTTGTCGTTTCCAGAATCTGCAGCTCCATTAAGCAGTTATTTGTGGCATCTAGAAACATATCTCTATAGTATGCCCTTTCTTAAACATTCACCCTATCCAGTGTTTCTCAAGCTGGCCCTGGAGTACCTTCTAGTAAGTCTGTTTCAGGATATTCACAGTCACCCCAGTCCCATGGTCGGACCACTACAGAATTAAAATAAACATCACTTCACAAGGCGAGAGAGACAACAAGTCAGCTGACACACCAACAATGCAAAGAAGATTCAGAAACTTTGACAAGGACCAATTGCTTCAGGACACCCTACCCCACCTCGACCTCGGAACCGAAAACTTGGACAAACAAATTCAAAAATGGAACACTGTCATCCACACTGCAGCAAGAACCAATGAACACAAAACAAAGAAAACCCCCAACCCCAGAAGGCAGCACACCCCATGGTACTCAAGACATACGCAATGCAAAGAGACACCTAAGAAAGCTAGAACGCCGCTGGAGGGGCTCCAAATCTCCCGCCACACAGGCCTTATACATAGCAAAACAAAAGAAATACAACAAACTAATTAATGAGACAAAAAGGGAGCACCACACAAACATCATACTAAAAGCCTACAACAAACCTAGGGAACTATTCGAGATAGTAAAAAACCTAACAAATGAACCCAATCCTGAAAAAGACGTGAAGATTGACCCACAAGCCTATGCAGATCACCTACAAGAGAAACTGGACGCTAGACCACAAGCTCCTACAAAAGGAACTACCACCCCAACCAGAATCACCACAACTTGGGAGAAATTCAACACCCCATCCAAAAAACAGCTGGCAGACATCATCACAGCACTCAACACAAGCACCGCACCAACAGACCCATGCCCGGTAACCTGGATCAAGGCCTCAAAGGACAGCTACATAAACACCATACGCAACATAGTACAAAACTCGCTGACACAAGGCATCATGCCAGACCAATTAAAACTAGCTACCATACGACCAATCCCGAAGAAATCCACATTAGACAAGAGCAACCCAGCAGCGTACAGGCCAATCTCCAGCATACTACTAATGGCAAAGATCATAGAAAAAGCTGTACAACACCAACTCCAGGACCATATTGACACTCATGCCCCGCTGGACTTACACCAACACGGCTTCCGTCCAAACCACGGAGTCGAAACTCTACTGCTTTACCTACTCAACGACATATTCCAAACCATAGATAACCACAAAAAAGGAACACTAATGATCTTCCTAGACATATCAGCTGCATTCGACACAGTGGACCACAAAATCCTCCTAACCAGACTACAGAGCATCGGAATAAACAGCACCACCCTAAGATGGTTCAACTCTTACCTAACTGACCGAAAGTTCCAGGTCAAGATCGGTCCCAACACATCTCAACAAGCAAAGATCAAGCAAGGAGTACCACAAGGCTCCGCCCTATCTGCACTACTATTCAACCTCTACATACAACCAATCTGCAACATCATAAAAGAGCACAAGATAAACTACACTATATACGCAGTCGACATCATGATCTACACCCCAGTTAACCGCGACAACCCAGACTACACCACAATAACAGACTGCCTCAACAACATGTCCAACTGGCTACACGACAACAACCTGACCATAAATAACAACAAGACAGAAGCACTGCTCATCACACGAAACAACTTCAGCCCGCCACCCTCCATCAAGGTCAACAATGCATCCATACCCCTCAAAAATGAGGTGAAATATCTCGGAGTAACACTCGATAAGAGGCTAGACTTTCAATCACACATCAGCAAGACCACCAAAAACGCATACCTCAGATTGAGATTAATCAGACGCCTCAAACCACTCCTCACACACGAGCACTTCCGCACAGTCTGTCAAGCTCTCATAACACCCATACTTGATTTCTGCAACCCGATCTACACAGGCATGTCAAAACAGGCACTCAGACCACTACAAATGGTCCAAAATACGGCAGCACGAATAATAGCCGGTGCATCCAAACAAGACCACATCACCCCCATACTAAAAGACCTACACTGGCTCCCAGTCAACTCACGCATAAAATACAAGACAATCCTAAACATATTCAGGATCAAACACAGGAACTCTGCCCACAGCCTTCAACCCCTCATACAACCCGACATCAATACAAGACCCAGAAGAAAAGCCACATCAGACACAATCAACACGCCAAAAGACTAGATAAAAGCATGTAAATCCACCGCACGAAGAGCACTGTCACTGGCAGCACCTGGCATGTGGAACTCACTCCCGGACGAACTGCGAGCCACTGAAGATACCAAGGACTTCAGGAAACAACTAAAGACTCTGCTATTCCTGGAGCACTACGGACCGAACACACAATGAGAGCTACAACCATGGACCAACAACTACCTGCACGCTCCCTACACTTTCCCTGTATATAGCTCATGCTGTAAATAGAGCACACTAATCAACCCACACACACACTTTCACTGTACATGATGCACACACTGAACCCAAGCACCACTCCCACTGATTGTTTGCTGTGTAACCGCTTTGATTAAAGGATAAGGCGGGATAGAAATACCATTAAATAAATAAATAAATTCACAATGAATATGCATGAGATATATTTGCATGTATTGTGGATATCCTGAAAACCTGGCTAAGGGGTACTCCGGAACTGGCTTGACAAATACTAACCTAATCAATATTTTGGGAATATTTTTTTCAGTTTTAGTAGCTTGTCTAATCAGTCTTAATGTTTCACAGTTTATTTTACTATCCTGGTCAGCTGAATGGTAATACACACCTACTGCTATCCATAGAGACTCCAGAGCATACTTCCTACAGAACGTTTATCCTACTTGATCCAGCTGATAATCCAGTTTTCCATTCATTTTTTTTGCTTTTGAGGATCTGTGTTGTGCTTATCCCATGTTTTCCTGAACTCTGTTACTGTTTTTGCCTCCACCACCCCCACTGAAAAGAAGACAGCTCTATATATCCAACCTGTTTTCTGTTATGAAATATTTATTACTTCTGAATATACAGTAAAAATCTGCAGCTTTTGCAATTGTGAAATATGAGGTTTGTGTAGAGAATGTGATGGAAACCAGGGAAGAGAAGAAAAGAAATGTAGCAACAAAGTGCTGAGATAGCACAGAGCCTTGAAGCATTCCATTTATTGATCCCAATCATATGTGTGAAGAAACATTCCAACATGCCGAGGTCATGTGCTAAGAGGGCAACAATGAGCATGTGGGACAGAATGAATTGAGAATCACTGCCTGACAGTGTCTGCTATAAATATAAATGGTTAGTGTGTGCTACAAATACATATATTCTTCTGCATTAAAAATTGTTAGAACAGATGTGGCCCAGTGGCTCAATGGCAACAGGGCCGGCCCGTCCATTGAGCAAGAATGTTTTTTGCACAGGGCCCCGCGTTTCAGGGGGCCCCGCGCAAAGAACATTCTGCTTTAAAGTACATTTTAAAATTTTGAAAAAAGCTGTCTGCTGCCACGGCAACGGCAGAATCTAATATCCCGCGGGGGCCCCCCCCCTGCCCGACAGAGCCTGCCCTCCCTGCATCAGCTCTGTCTCAGCAGCCGCATCGGCTTTCAGAGCGCGAAGGGAGACTAGTTTCCCTTTCGTGGCTCTGTTAAGCCCGCAGGGGCTGATGGGACTTTCCCATCAGCCCCCGCGGGCTTAACAGAGCCGTGAGGGAGAAACTCTCCTTTCGCGCTCTAAAAGCCGGTGCGGCTGCTGAGACAGAGCTGATGCAGGAAGGGCAGGCTCTGTCAGGCAGGGGGGGAGCCCCGCGGGATATTAGATTCTGTTGTTGCCGCAAAACTCAGCTCTGAGTATTATGCTGAAGCGTTGGGGCAAGGCTCTGCTGTTCCCACCCCCTCTGACAAACACTTCCTGTTGCTGAGGACGTGGTTAGATGCAGCGGCAGTAGCGGGCTAAAAAGTCATGATGGGAAAACAACTCCCCTCCCCCCCAAAACTCAGCTCTGACCAGTTAGAAGCAGTAGTGGCAGTGGTGGGCTGAGAAATCATGATGGGACCCCCCCCCCCCAAAAAAAACCCTCAGCTCTGAGTATCATGCTGAAGCGCTGGGGAAAGGCTCTGCTATTTCCGCTTCCTCTGACAAACACTTCCTGCTGCTGAGGAAGCGGGAACAGCAGAACCTTGCGCCAGCGCTTCAGCATGATACTGAGAACTGAGTTGGGGGGGGGGGGTTAGTGATTGTGGAAGGGTGCAAGAGGTTTGTGGGATACTGGGAGAGAGGTTTGGCCCCACTGTTTACCGATGATCCCATAGCAGTGGCAAGAGTTTTGGGGAGGGAGGAACGTGCTGGACTGCGAGGGAAGGAGGGGGAAAGAGAGAAAAAGCTGTCTGTGCAACTTGCTGTAGCTGCTGGCTTGAGCCTTTCTTTTTTTTTAGTGATTCCTGAAGAGTGCAAGAGGTTTAGAGGATATTGGGAGAGCGGCTCCCAAGAGGAACAGCAAGGAGAGAGCATGTGTGTTCTGAAGGTCGGAAGGTGAGAGGGAGAGGGAGAGGGGGATGGGGAGAGGAAACAAAGGAGGGAGAGAAGGTGGAGGAAAGAGATGGAAATGGCAAGAGGCTAGGTATGATGAGGAAGGGAAAGAAGAGCTGAGAAAAGGATGGGGAACAGAGATGAGTAGGAAAGATCAGAAATGGAGAGAAGACAGAAGGGGAGGGTGAGGTGGAGAAGGCAAGGAAAGAGGGGAGAAGGAAGAGGGTATTATGGAGAGATGGAATGGGCACTTGAAGGGGTGAGAGGTGAAAATGCAGGGGGTGAAGAAGGGGTAAGAGGCTGGGTAGTGGGTAAGAGAAGAATGGACAGAAGGTCAGGGAGAAAGACAGGAGTATAGGAGGTTGAAGAAGGAGAGAGATAGGTGTAATGGGAGCAGGGCCATCCCGTCCATTGAGCAAGAATGTTTTTTGCACAGGGCCTCGCGTTTCAGGGGGCCCCACGCAAAGAACATTCTGCTTTAAAGTAAATTTTAAAATAAAAAAAAAGCTGTCCGCTGCCGCCGCTGCGGCAACAGCAGAATCGAATATCCCACGGGGCCCCCCCCTGCCCGACAGAGCCTGCCCTCTCTGCATCAGCTCTGTCTCAGCAGCCGCACCGGCTTTCAGAGCGCAAAGGGAGACTAGTTTCCCTTTCGTGGCTCTGTTAAGCCCGCAGGGGCTGATGGGACTTTCCCATCAGCCCCCGCGGGCTTAACAGAGCCGCGAGGGAGAAACTCTCCTTTCGCGCTCTGAAAGCCGGTGCGGCTGCTGAGACAGAGCTGATGCAGGGAGGGCAGGCTCTGTCGGGCAGGGGGGGGGGGCCCCACGGGATATTAGATTCTGCTGTTGCCACGGCAGCGGCAGCAGACAGCTTTTTTTTTATTTTAAAATTTCCTTGGGCTGTTGGGGTGGGAGTTAGGACTGGAAATGGGCTAATGGGGTTAGGACTGGAAGAGGGCTGATAGGGGGGACTGGTAATGGGCTATGGGGAGCTAAGTCTGGAAATGGGGTGATGGGGGTTAGGACTGGAAATGGGCTATGGGGGGGGCTCTGGAAATGGGCTGATGAGGTTAGGACTGGAAGTGAGCTGATGGGGGTTAGGACTGGTAATGGGCTATGCGGGGGGGGGCTTAAACTGAACATTGGGTGATGGGGGTTAGGACTGGAAATGGGCTGATGGGGTTAGGACTGGTAATGGGCTATGCGGGGGGGCTTAAACTGAAAATTGGGTGATGGGGGTTAGGACTGGAAATGGGCTGAGGGGGATTTAGGACTGGTAATAGGCTATGGGGGGGGCTAGGACTGGTAATGGGTTGGGGGGGTTCCTAGGACTGGAAATGGGCTGAGTGGCAGGGAAGGCTTGAACTGCAAATAGCTGATGGGGACGGGGGCTTGGAATGGAAATGGGCTGAGGGGAAGGGGGGCTTGAGCTGCAAATAGCTGATGGGGAGGGGGGCTTGGAATTGAAATGGGTTGTGAGGGGAGGGAGCTAGGACAGGAAATGGGCTGATGGAAGGGGCTAGGATAGGACTGGGAATTGGGTGTTGGGGAGCTAAGATTGAAAATGGGCTGTGGTGGGGGCTTGGACTCATGGAGGGGCTAGAACTGGAGGTAGGGTCATGGGGGGCTTGGATTGGAAATGGGCTGAGTGGAGGGGAGCTAGGATTTGACATAGGCTGATGGTGGGGCTAGGAAAGGACTAGAAATGGGCTGATGGGAGGCTGGTATTGGAAATGGGCTGATGGAGGGAATTGGATAGGACTGGAAATGGATGGGGGAGCTAGGACTGGAAAGGGGCTGATGGGGGGGGACTAGGACTGGAAATGGGCTGATGCGGGGACTAGAAGGAAGCGGATACTGGGTGAGGCTGGAACTAGAAGGGAGCTGATGTTGGGGGAGATTAGAATGGGATGGAGCTGGGAGAGTGAAATCGAGAGGGGAAAAATATTTTGTGTGGGACGGAAGAAAAATCTACAATTGGCTGGGTATTGGGAGACTAAGTGGAGATTGAGGATGGAGGGGTCAAATTTGAGTGGATGAAATAGGAATGAGGAAAGAGCAAAAGGAGAAAGATTAGTATGTTAAAGCAGATGTAGAGAGAGAATGGAAAAAAATTAGAAGAGAGAAGAAAGGACAAATGGACAGCAGACGATGGAGAGTTAGCAGAAGACGATGGAGAGTTAGCAATTGCAACTGAAAAAAAAATGCACAAAAGGTAGAAAGATCTCTTTATTTTGAATTTATTAACTGGAATATGTCAGCTCTGGGAAATGTGCATCATTAACGTCTGCGCTTTGTTTAGTACAAGAGGAAATTAATTTATAGTTTTATTTCTAGTGTGTTGTTGTACATTCCAAGTTTGGCTTTTGGGGTTCCCAGTTTAATTGTCTTCCTGTTTCTAAATTGTGATTCCTTGTTTGGTGATGGTCTGTGTTCTGCATGTGTAACTGAGCTGAGGTATTCTGTTTATATAATACCTATTTGACATTGCCACTTGTTCTCTTTCCCCAGTAAGTCATGTATTGTTATTTTCTGAAATGTATTGGTTTAATATTTGCAGTGTTGCCTTTTGATAGGTAGGGTATGGTGCTTTGTGAGTCCTAGTAGTGCTGTTAGGATATGGCAGGTTTGCTATGGGTTCTAAATGGGCAGTGTTTGTAGTAGTTCCTAATGTGCCTGGCGGTTGGCACTGGATTATAGTAATGTAGATATCTTTTAGTCTTTCTTTATCCATACACTCATTAAGAGGCATGTTTACTAAAAGTTAGTGTATGGTAAAATTATACAAATATTTATGCAAATGGGGCCCCTTATGCAAATGAGGCCCCGCACCGAGTCTCCGCACATGGCCCCGCACCCCCCTTGGGCCGCCCCTGAATGGCAACTGCTATGAACTACAATCTGGAGGACCCAGATTTGATTCCTGGGCCTGGCTTCTGCTTTCTACAGATGTAGCATTCACAACCCCTCACAATGATTATTTTGTGAATCACATGGAGAGACAGAAGATCCTGAAGCACCAAGAAAATGTGGCAGGAAGATACAAAATATTTTCCTTCATATTGAGAGCCACAGGCTTGAGAAGGAAGAATTTTCAAGCACTTCTTGACAAACTACCCATACATGTTACATCCAGAAGGATGCTCTCTTTGGTACAATGCAAGTACTACGCCGATCATTAGCAGTAAATTTGAGAAACTGAGATCATACTCCACACACCCTGGCTTAGAAGTGAGGTTCATGACTGTCATGGTATGAACACAACTAAACAATCCAAACAGACCAACTTTTAGTTACTGTCTAATTCAAAACCATCCTATAAACTACCACCCATTCAAAACTTAAAGCCAACAGTGACCAAGCATATAAAGATTAACTATAGGGGTAGAGACTTCAGGATGGCTAAAAACCCTTCATATGGCCAAATCACTCACAATAGGGAATAGCGAGATACTCCCTCACCGGACTCCCACCTCTCCCAAAGTAATATTCAAGACAAAAATGTAAAAAAATACTTTTCTGAACCACATTCTGAAAAACCATTTATACTTATACCAAATTGTACCAATCAAAACTACCAATTCATTCTCAATATAGCTCAATTAAAAGTATCTCTATAGATTTATTAACAGTTCACCAGGGACAACATCTTCCACTGAGAACGCAAGTAAAGCTCATAGCAGAGTAACAGATCTTCTTTCGCAAGCCCTGTAACAAACAAGAGCTATGCGTTTACAACTACAATGAAAACATCACTAACAAGAGTTCTTAATACTTACCTTCACATTCCCGTTGTTCAATGCGTCGTCAGTAAACCTGACAAAGATCTTTGTTTCCCCTTAAAAAAGGCTTCATCAGGGACTTACAGCTCCTCCTCGACGACCGATTCAGGAAGTAACTACAGCATCTGACGTATTATATGAATGCTCAACTACCAAAGTGTTCCAGGTTTCATGACGTTTACATCCACCCACTCCCTACATTCGCTTCACATGAATAATAGAAACTAGTTTAGTAAGTATTGATAGTATGCAATTGAACTCCAAGCCTGACCCCGTAAAAAAATGCCCAGCAATGAAAGCTTCAGCATCGAACCTGTCAGTGTAACACTCTATATACCCAAAAAGCATTCCTTTCACTGTTCATTTATTATGTTACACATAATTTGAAAAAATGACATTAAAAAAATAATGTCCAATCTGTAAATCCATTGTTGCTCCCTCTGTAGCAGCAAATGGTCTCAATCTCCTCCACATATGTTCCAGGGCACGTGCTCCAGCACAGTGCAGCGTAATTCTTCAAAGGCATGACCTAATGTCATACAATGTTTCACAAAAATTGTTTAAATTTTAATTTAGACAAACTATCTCTTTACTCCCTTTTTGGGCCATTAATGAATATGCTAATAAACATCAGTCCCAATACTGATCTTCAGGTCGCTCCATTATCACACCTCTTTCCTTTAGGAAAGCTGACCTTTTAGTCTTACCATTTCCTGTCTTTTAACCACCTACTGTATCACCTAATAGACTATCAGGATGCAATTGAATTGATACCGGCTCCCTGTCAAGCTCAGGAAAATCCCAAAGTATATTAAGAACCCCTCTGCAGCAGCCATCCACCAGCAGCTCCCCTGATCGGGGTAGAGCGCCTGAGCGGGAACAGCCATCTCCCGCTCAGAAGTTCCTGCTCAATTGGAGCAGTGGGAGGGACAATAAAAGCAGCTCCTCCGTCAGGAAGAACCCCTCTGCAGCAGCCATTCACCAGCAGCTCCCCCAATTGGGGTAGAGCGCCTGAGGGGGAGCAGCCATCTCCCGCTCAGAAGCTCCTGCCCGATCGGGGCAGTGGGGGGGACAATAAAAGCAGCTCCTCCGTCTGGCAGGCCCTTTGGCATGGCCCTTAGGCGTGGCATGGAGGCGTGTATTTCAAAACCATTAAAATAATAAGGATTCCGCATATCAAAACAGAGACCCGATCACCAGAAGCAGGAATTCAACAGCAACATAGGACAGCAGCACAAAGACACTTCCAGGTAACACCATCATGGCTGCAACACTCTACCTCTGCCCATAGTCCTCCTCACCCAACTCCTCCCCCACCACACAGCCACACTACATCCACAGTCACACCCGGTGGTTACCTACCCTGCCACACAAACTCCAGACTCCCTTCCACAACACCACGCAACCCTCTTACAAAAAGCCCAATCAGAGTGGGCACACTAAAAATAAACATAGCACCCGCACCTAACCACTCAAGGCACCAGCAACACCCGACAAGCCTCCTACCATCTCCATAGAACTCATTAACGCCAGGTCGATAAGGAAGATCAATACCCTAGCAGAACACATAGAAGCCCAGCAACCAGACATTGTCTGCATCACTGAAACTTGGCTCACCCCCACCGACAATGTGCTCCTCAACCAGCTAGTTCCCCCCTCTCATGCTGCGTTCAACTGCCCACGCACACACAAGAAAGGAGGAGGAGTCATGATCATCGCAAGGAACAACCTAAAACTAAGGTCCCGAGCCTCCACCAATACAAACCAATGCAATCTAGCCATTAGCCTCACCTATAGAGCTCCACACGCTCCCCCAGATGAACTATTGTCAATACTGGAATTGGTCTGTGCTGTCAACAACCTCCACAAACCCCTGTTCGTGCTCAGGGACTTCAACCTAAAATCCACTACAATCAAGGATGCAGAAGCCTTTCTGACAGCTATGACTCCCTTCAATACACCCAAATGATCAGCACCCCCACTCACAGACACGGATCATCTCCCGACCTCATCTTCACCCTCAACAACATTATTGAAAGAAACTTCATCACAAGACCCTCAATCACACCAGTGCCCTGGTCAGACCATCATATAATAAGAATCAAGTTACAACTGACAGGCCCCACTGATCACCAAGACCAGCCATCCACACAAAGGAGATTTAGAAACTTTGACAAAGACCAATTCCTCCAGGACATTCTACCCCACCTGAACACAAAACAGATGACATAAATTAACAAATTGACAACTGGAACAGTACCATCATGTCTGCAGCCAAAGCCACTACCTTCCAGAACTCACAAAGCACACAGTGCTAAAATCAGTTCCACTCCCTGGTACTCTCAGGAAATCTGAAACGCAAAGAGAGCCTTAAGACAAATAGAACGACACTGGAGGCACACCAAATCAACCACCACACAGGACTTATACCAATCAAAGCAAAGAGAATACAACCACCTCATCAATCAAAAGAAGAAGGAATACTACACAAACCTGATTCTCAAATCCACCAACAAACCAAGAGAGCTCTTCACCCATGGCAGTCTGGTTTCTGTCCCGGTCACAGCACAGAATCTGTTCTTCTCTCTCTTCTTAATGAATTGCACTCTGCTCACAACCACGGTCTCTTCACCCTTGCTGTTTCTCTTTATCTCTCTGCTGCTTTCGATCTGGTAGATCACCGCACTCTTCTAGCTTGTCTTCGGGAAGCCGGCCTCTCCGGCATGGTACTTCAATGGTTTCGTTCTTTTCTCTCTTGTCGGTTCTTCTCGGTTATCTCTGGGTCTTCTTCCTCTTCCCCCACCCCTCTTCCCTGTGGTGTCCCACAGGGATCTGTCCTTGCTCCCCTCCTATTTAATGTCTTCCTTGCCACCACCCCCCTCGCCCTTCTGGTTCAACAACATGGCATCTCTGCGTATTACTTTCCAGATAACATTTTCCTCCTTCATCACACAGATTCCTCCACCCCTGATATCACCCCCCTCAATACCTGTCTCTCCGCCGTAGCCTTATTATACTGCCCATAACGAACGCTTCTGGGCGGTTTACAATTATAAATATGCATGAGAAAGATTTGCATGTTCTGCCTTCCTTGTATGCAAATCTATCTTATGCATATTCATTTTGGGAATCCTGAAAACCTGACTGGCCTAGGGTTCTCCAAGGACTGGGTTGAAAACCTATGCCCTACACTCTTACATAAGTTGCTGATTCTATCACTGCATGCCCACCCCCACGCACCCTCCCATGTGATTTGTTTGAAGTGTAAACCGCTTTCATTCCACGATAAAGCGGTATATAAATCCTTTAAAATAAATAAATAAAATAAAAAGATCACAGGTTCAATGTACAGAAATAATTTCCATAGTAACATAGTATATTATAGCAGATAAAAACCAGCATGGACCAGTCTGCCCAGCAAGGTGGCAAGAGTAAGTGCACTTGCCGCTCCGTACAGGTCACCCCTCCCCATGCCTTTGTTCAGGGGTGTACCCACCGCTCCGTATAGGTCATCCCTATTTGTTCGGATATAAGAGATAGTTATGCTTATTTTGATTTTATCCTGGTGCTATAAAGGGATTCACTGTGTCTGTCCTATGCCATTTTGAATTCTGACACTGGGTTTGCCCCCACTATTTCCAACGTGAGGGTATTCCAAGCATCCACCACCCTTTCAGTGAAAAACTATTTCCTGACATTGCCTTTCAGTTTACCCCCTTGCAGCTTCATGTTATGCCTTCTAGTTTTACAGCTTCCCATTCTTTGGTAGAGGTTTGTTTGTCCATTAATACTTTATGTATGTAAAGGTCTGAATCATACCTCCCCTGTCCCTCCTCTCCTAAGAGTGTACATATTTAGGTCTTCAGATCTCTTCTCATAAGTCTTCTGATGCAGGCTCCAAATAATTTTGGTTGCCTTCCTCTGAACCGCTTCCAGCCTTTTTATATCCTTTGCGAGATACGGTCTCCAAAACTGAACACAATATTCCAAGTGAAGCCTCACCAGTGACTTTGTACAGTGGCATTAGTACCTCTTCCTTTCTATTGGTAATTCCTCTGTGTATGCAACCTAGCATCCTTCTGGCTTCTGCCACTGCCTTGTCACACTGTTTTGCCACCTTGGGACTGTCAGAAACAGTCATTCCGAGGTCCTTCTCCTGGTCCGTGCATACCAATCTCTCGCCCCCTATCACATACAATTCCCTGGGATTTCTGCTTCCCAAGTGCAAGACACTGCACTTCTTCACATTAAATCTTTTAACTGCCAAGCATTAGACCATTCTTCTAGCTTTTGTAGATCTTTCCTCATGTTCCCCACTCCCTCAGGGTAGTCCACTTTGTTGCAAATTTTGGTGTCATCTGCAAAAAGACAGATTTTTCCATTCAGTCCTTCGGCAATATCACTCACGAATATATTGAACAGTACTGGTCTCAGGACCAAACCCTGGGGCATACCACTAATCACCTTCCTTTCATCCAAGTGAGTTCCGTTTACCGTCACCTTCTGTAGTTTGTCAGTCAACCAGTTTCTGATCCAGTTCACCATCTTGGGACCCATCCTCAAACTGTTGACTTTATTGATAGGCCTCCTAATGAGGATCAGTATCAAAGGTTTTGCTGAAATCTAGGTAGATCACATTCATTGCATGCCCTTGATCTAATTCTCTGGTCATCCAGTCAAAGAACTCAATCAGATTTGTTTGGCAAGATCGTCCTTTGGTAAAAACCATGTTGCCTCGGATCATGCAACCTGTTGGTTTCAAGGAAGTCCACTATTTGCTCTTTCTGGAGCATCTCCATTACTTTTCCCACCACCGAGATAAGGTTTATGGACCTGTAGTTTGCCACTTCTTTCTTATTACCACTTTTGTAGAGAGGTACCACATCAGCTCTTCTCCAGTCCTGTGGAACTTCTCCTGTCTACAAGGATCTATTAAAAACATCCTTTAAAGGTCCTGCAAGAACCTCTCTGAGCTCCTTCAATATCCTGGGGTATATCCCATCTGGTCCCATAGACTTGTCCTCTTTCAGTTTTGCAAGCTGTTCTAACACATCATCTTTTGTGAATGGTGTAATATCTACTCCATTCCCATTTATATATTTATCAATCACCGGTGGTCCTTCTCCAGGATTTTCTCTAGTGAAAACAGAGCAGAAGTATTTGTTTAGCATTTTCGCTTTTTCAATTTCACTTTCCATGAATCCGTTCCCAGCACTTTTGAGCCCTGCAATTCCACTTCTGATTTTCCTCCTCTCCCAAATATACCTGAAAAAAGTCTTGTTGCCACACTTCACATCTTTAGCCATCTTTTCTTCTGCCTTTGATTTTGCTACCCTTATTTCTCTTTTTGTCTCTTTTAGTTTGATCTTGTATTCTTTTCTGTGTTCCTCTGTTTGCGAGCTTCTGAATTTTGTGAAAGCCTGTCTTACAGGGTGTGGCTAATTAAACTGAAGCTGCTCTACTACTGACCAAATACCTGAACCAGCCTGTTCATCAGAACTTCAAGAGACTACATACTCAGCTAAGGCGTTCAAACTTTATCATTGGCTACTGATAAACTTTACCTGTTGCATATAGGTTTTTAAGGATCTTCAGCCTGCATACGTTCCTTGCATGATCTTTAAATTAGATATCTGAGTGTGCCCTCAGCTCACAGAAGGCCTACCGGCCAGGGACACTTACGTTCCCACCCACCCTACCCATCACCCCACCGACCCCTGGGTTGCATTGCCTATATAGTCATCATATACATTGACATTTGTCCTTTAATTAGGTGTTACACCCACTTTTTCTCCTTTTCTCCTTCTAGGACAGCTGAGTCAGAATGTCGTGTATTTAATGCAATAACTGTGGTGCTTTCATTCTAAGAAGAATCATTTGGAACCTAAGAGCTTGCCTATATGCCTCAAATTAGCTGCTATGCATAAAGAATTGACTCTACTAAGGGTAGAATTAGCTGCAATTAAACACACTTCCTCTAGGTTACAAACTGAACAAAATCCACAGCCACTTCCACAAAGAATCAAACAGCCCAGGAACAAATGGATCACAGTGGGCTCTGGTAGGTTGTGATCTGTAATGCAGAGGCACCCTATACATCAAGTGATATCCCTGCATGCTGATTTCTCTGCCTTGGATAATGAGGGTGCCCATTCCATGGAAACTGAAGTGCCCTTAAATGCCAAATCTACTGATATAATGTACCAAATAGGAAGAAAAAAAATCACAAAACAGAAACTACTATTCCTTGGAGATTCCATCATCAGAGGCACCAACTTGGGAACACAGCTCAAAGGAGAGAGGATGGTCAAATGCTTCCCAGGCTCTTCAGCTCCTCACTGCTCCTAGCCCCGCCCCCAATCCTTGCGCCAATTAAATCGCTCCACGCTTCCGACATGGAGCGATTTCAAATGACGCCCGCTCCTTTGCTCATCACCCCTCCCCCGACCCTCACCACGTGCCGAGGCCAGGCCCGGACACCTGGTTACTAATGGTCACGGGACCCGGCCCGGCAGCCTCGAGCATTTATGAATGTTTTAAAAAATGCTCCGACAGAGCCATGATGTTACGGAAGCCAAACATAGATACAAACTATATGTAAGCATGTGTCAAAATACAGAGAGTAAAAGAAGTAAAAGATAATATGATGTGTGTATTTAGAGCGAGTATATAAATACTTAAAACCAGATGCGGTACAGAATGCTGCATATATTGCCGTGGTTGATATAGTGAACCGATTTGAAACTACAGTACCAACCTTAAAAGATATCCACAATCATAAGGAAGATACAGAAGACTGAATCCTCAGACGAAGCAGTTTGTGCTGCAAGGGCTGAATGAGTAAATAAAAGCTCTGCTGCGCGCCAAAAAAAGGGCGTGGTTTTCTTTAGTTCTTGGCTAACAGTACCAATCTTTTCTCAGACCTTTGATCTTGCTGCCACCCTCTTATAACAGCTTGTAGAATCTATTTGATTTATTTTGCATTATTAGACACTTCCCTTGTCAGGGTCTATTAGCATGTTATGGCAGCAGTTCCTAGAAGTTTACGACATTACCACCTATTATTTTATTGCCCCCTTTTTATTATTTATTGGTTGTTTATTATTACTGTTTTATCCTCTCAATTTTTTTATTATTTAATTAATAAAAAGCATCTCCAATTTGGTTATTACAAATATTGCATATTATAATTACAAACTGAAACGGAATGATTTGGTTTGTGGGTCTCCCCTTTTTAACCACCTTTTTTTAAATGTACATATTTTAATGTATGCTTTAAAAAACACTATAGAATGTTTGTTCCTGCTTTTATGATACTTTGCATTAGTTTAGACAGTGGAGTTATCTCTGTGCTTTGTCATGTAACAAATCCCAATAATTCTATGCAAGAGTTATCCAATTGGTCTGCAGTATTAGTTATCTTTTTTATTAGCGTTTTATAGTATGTTATGGTACCATCCTCTGAGCCAATTATATTTTATAGTTCAGGATGTCACTACTTACTATTTATGTTGAGATCAACATAAATGAGATCAACCTTGCCAAAAAAGCGCACCACACCACAGTACTCAACAAGGCCATTAACAGACCCAGAGAGCTGTTCGAGCTAGTCAAGTCGCTCACAAAACCCGTGCATGATCATAACTGCAATGGCAAAATAAAGGCCCAAGACTTGGTTGATCATTATGCTATCAAACTTAATCCCCCTATCCTTACACTCCAACCTCTGGACGTGAACACAACGTGCACCAGTCAGCTAAACTGCGAGAACTCAAGCTCTAAACTGAAAGAAGGATGGTCTACTTTCCAGACAGTTGATGAGAAACTAATCATAAATACCATCTCAAACCTAAATACAACAACCTCGCTTCTAGATCCATGTCCAGCAGAGTGGATCAAATCTACTAAACAAGAAATTGCTCATCTTATATCGCACATAGTAAATCAATCTCTGCAGCAAGGTATCATGCCCGCCCAACTTAAGAGATCTCTAATTAGGCCTAGATTAAAAAATAAAGCTCTCAACATGGAAGATCCAACCTCCTACCGTCCGATATCAAGCATATCCTTCCGTGCAAAGATCATCGAGAAAGTAACCCAACAGCAACTTCAGGACCACCTAGACGAAAACCAAATCCTTGATGACCATCAATACGGTTTCCGACCGCACCATGGAGTAGAAACCCTACTCATAGCGCTTCTAGACAACCTCCTCAAGGGCCTGGAAAACAAAAACAAGATGTACATACTCATATTCATAGATATTTCAGCAGCATTCGACACAGTACATCATCAAACACTCTTGAGCAGACTTGCGACCATAGGTATAGCAGGAACCCCATTAAAGTGGTTCGAGTCCTACTTAACAAATAGAATGCAACAGGTACGCTACAATAACAAGCAAAGCCTTTCCCCCAAACCCAAGGAATACCTCAAGGATCAGCTATCTCCTCCCTGCTATTCAACGTTTACATCCAGCCAGTATGTATGATCTTCCAAAAGCACAATATCAGCTACCACTTATATGCGGATGATATTATGTTGTACACACAACTTGATGTAAACAATCCTAATTACAACCAATTAGAAGAATGCCTACATGAAATGCAAAATTGGCTCCAATGCAACAATGTCGATAAACCACAAAAAAACTGAAGTAATGTTCATATCAGGAAATCAAGACTTCGATCCCCCTGCAACCATCACCCTGAACAACAACACGTATCACTCGAAAAATGAGATCAAATATCTAGGCGTACTGATTGATGCTAACTTAAAAATGGACAAACACCTCCGGATAACCAACAGAGCAATATTTCACTTCTACAACCTCTACGCAGCATCATTGACCACTCGGACTTCAGAACAGTAGCTCAAGCTCTTATCATTCCCCACCTTGGCTACTGTAACGCCATCTTGCAAGGTCTACTGAAGAAAACCTTAAACATCCTATGGCGCAAAATGTAGCAGCCAGGATTATCATGAATAAAAACCTGGTAGATCACATCACACCAGTCCTGATTGAGCTTCACTGGCTCCCCATCTCTGCACGAATAATATACAAAGTACTAGTAACATACAAAATCATCCACAAAATATCCCCCTCATTCCTCGCTAACCTCATCACCACACAACCCCTCAACAGAAGCAGACGGACCGCTAACCTGAACACCCTCTGCGTACCAAGCAGCATAAGAGCAGTCAAAGAACAAACGAGCAACCGGGCCTACATGTATTCTGCACCCATTCTCTGGAACCAGCTACCTCATGACTTACGTCTGATCAAAGACCTAAAGGACTTCAGGAAAAAGCTTAAGACCCACCTTTTCCAAACTCATTATGGCATCACCTAGGCAGATTCATCTCATATCTTATCCCACCTTGCCTACCTACCCCCTAAACATCCTGGTCATAGAAGACTATATTCATCATCTGCATCCCTTCACTGGTTGTTAATACTCATGCATCTATGGCACTGTAAAATTGTATATATGTATATATTCCAACCCCCCTGCCCTTTCTGTAAGTTTATTTTACCCCCTCTGATCAATTGTATAACTGTACCATATGTAATTTGATGTGTAATCATATTGTATGTTTAAATTGTATTGTACATCCTCCCTTGTTTGTTACACATGTAGACCGCAGCTGATCGCTGGAAGTAGCGGTATACAAATTTATGCCAAATAAATAAATAAATATGTTTCTTCCCATAATTTATTGGCTATTTATTATTGTTTTATTCAGATTTCTTCTTATTATTTATCTATTGTATTTGATGGTTTTAGATAAGAGAATCAAATAGCTACATTTTAAAAGACTACCACAGGTTGCATTAGTGAGTATAACATCCATTTGTACACATTTTGTATTGTGTTTGCACCTGTATTTTTTCTGTCCTTACTGTATTTTTCTGTCTTAACCCTATTAGGTATTGTTTATCCTCTGCCCTACGTCTTTTATATATTGTCAGTTACATAATATTCTTTTATTTATTTATTTACCTTGTCTTGCACATTGTTTTATTGTAGTTATCTCATGTTTTATTAATAGTTTCTTTATTGATATTTTGTCCTATGCTGATTTGTTTTATTTGTATTTATTTTTTTTTAGTTATATACCCCCTGATGAAGGCGTTGCCAAAACGCGTCGGGGTCTACCAATAAGGCACCTGTGACCAACATACTTCTCTCGCCCTGTATGTGTCTGGTTTTGCTGTGAGAGCTTCCTGCTCTTCTTTGCGTTTCTTGGACTACAATAGAGCCATGTTCTCCCCTTGGAAGGAGGTCCTGAGTTATAAGGAGGAAGATCTCCAAGCCATGCTGCCAGAAGACCCCTTCTTTACAGAAGATGAGGCTTCACTTGATTTGGACGATGAATGGGGAGAGTTGGTCAAGATGGCGCAACAGTAAATTAGGGAGGACTTACATGCAGCCTCCCTACCTGAATACTGCCATAAGAAGATTATCTCTAGGGGCCTTCGCATGACTAAGCCCCCTGCTATGTTTAAGGATGATCAATCATTTATGTCTAGTTGGATAAAAAGTCTCAACAAGTATTCATTGGATCTCATGATCATGTTGATTAATACCTCTAAGCGTAGGGCAGTGGATTTGAAAACTAAGATGCTTCTAAAACAGATGTACTTAAAAATCAAGATACACGATTTGATCGTTTAAAAAGCATAGTTACTCACCTGTAACAGCTGATCTCCGGGAACAGCAGGAGTTTAGTCTTCACATAATGGTATCGTCGGTACCGACGGAGCCTGCGCAGGAACGCTCCCCAGCGTCCAATTAGAAAGCCTTTGGGAGCACCCACAGCACCTGCGTGCTGCCTTCCCGCCTTTCCCAACTGCCTCTCTCCAGTTGAGTTTTAAAGCTGAGACAAAAAGAGAGAGAGGGCAAAAAAGAAAAGAGAGATACAACTCCTAGGAGAGGTGGGTGGGTTGTGAAGACTAAATTCCTGCTGTTCCCGGAGATCACCTGTTACAAGTGAGTAACTATGCTATCTCCAGGAACAAGCAGGAATGTAGTCTTCACATATGGGGACTCCCTAGCTACAGATGCCAGGGAGAGACCCCAGACGTTGTGTGCCCCTGTGAAAGGGCTCCACTTCCCCTCATGGATCTCTGGCATCCTACCGGGAATGGTGGGTAGGAGTTGATTAAGTATGGAACAGGTGTCGTAGAACAGCCTGACCAAACAAGGCATCCCGGCGGGAGTCCTTGTCTAAGCAGTAATGGGCTGTGAAGGTATGAACCGAGGCCCAAGTAGCTGCTCGACAGATGTCGTCAATAGACACAGAGTGTAGATGAGCCATTGAGGCTGCCATGGCTCTCACATTGTGAGCTGTGACATGGCCTTCCAGAGAAAGGTTTTTACTCTGATAGGTAAAACAAATACACTGTGCAATCCAATTGTACAATGTTCTCTTGGAGACTGGAAGTCCCAAATGAGAAGGATCAAAAGCAACAAAGAGTTGAGAGGACTTTCTATGTTGCTGTGTCCTTTGTAAGTAAAAAGCAAGTGCTCTTTTACAGTCCAAAGTATGAAGATTCCTTTCTGCATTTGAAGCATGAGGCCTTGGAAAAAATACAGGCAGGTAAACTGCTTGGTTTAAATAAAAAGGTGAGACCACCTTTGGCATAAAGTGTGGATGAGTCCTAAGGACTACCTTATCATGATGGAACCTCGTATAAGGAGGATCAGCCACTAATGCTTGCAACTCACTAATGCGACGTGCTGATGTGATTGCAATGAGAGAGACAACCTTCCAGGAAAGGAATTTCAAGGAGGTAGTAGCTAGAGGTTCAAAAGGCGGCTTCATGAGCTGTCCAAGAACCAGATTTAGGTCCCATGCTACTGGTGGTGGCCTAATAGGAGGCTTAGTTAGAAGGAGGCCCCTCATAAATCTCGCTATGAGAGGATGAGAGGAAATAGGTTGTCCTTTTAAAGGCTTGAAAGAAGCTGAAATAGCACTTAAATGGACTTGTACTGAGTTAGTCTTAAGCCCTGCATTATATAAATGAAGGAGATACTCCAAAAATGATTCCAGAGGTACCGCCAGGGGGTCAAGACCCTTCTGCGAACACCATATGGAAAACCTTTTCCACTTAAAAGCATAAGAGTGTCTTGTGGAAGCCTTTCTAGAAGCACAAAGTATATCCTTTACTTGTTGAGACAGGTTAAGACCATGAAGGTCTAGGCCCTCAGCAACCAGGCCCCAAGATGGAGAGAGTGGGGATCGGGATGCCACAACATCCCGTCCTCCTGAGACAGGAGATCTGGAGCAGATCCTAACTCCAGAGATGGAGCTTGAGAGAGATGTAGGAGCAGAGGGTACCACACCTGCCGTGGCCAAAGAGGAGCTATGAGAATCATATGGCCTCTGTCTCCCTGAAGCTTGAATAGGGTTTTGGGTTTTAGGGGAATGGGTGGAAAGGCATATAGAAGTCCTGACCCTAATGGAGGAGGAAAGCATCCCTGGCCTGAGAACCCTGAGCCGGAATTCTGGAACAGAATCGGGGAAGTTTGGCATTCAACGGACCTGCAAAGAGGTCTATGTCCGGAGTTCCCCAAATTTGAAAAATCTTTGCTACCTGTTCTGCATGAAGAGACCACTCGTGTGGAAGCAGAACTCGATTGAGTCTGTCTGCTCAGGAGTTTTGAATGCCCGGCAGATACGCCGCAAGGAGATGATTCTGATGCTCTCTGGCGAGGGCCCATAGTCGCAAAGCTTCGTTGCAAAGCAACAGAGAGCCTGTTCCTCCCTGCTTGTTCACATAGAACATAGCTACTTGATTGTCTGTCTGAATTAGGACTGTCTTGTAGCTCAGCTGGGTGTGGAACACTCGAAGAGCAAGGAAGATTGCTCTGAGCTCCAAGAGATTGATGTGTAGATGGGTCTCCTGTGGAGTGCAGGTGCCTTGGGTAGAGAGATCTTGCAGGTGAGCTCCCCAACCCACCTGTGAGGCATCTGTTAGAGTGACCTGGGGTGGGGGCTGTTGGAAAGGGGCCCCACCAACAGGTTTTGGGTTGACTTCCACCATTGTAGGGAAAAAACAAGGCGACTTGAGTTTGCTATTTTGTACGATAGGCAGCCTGATGCTTGAGTCCACTGAGTGTCCATTGGGCTGCTCTCATATGGAGGCAAGCATAGGAAACCAAATGCATGGTAGATGCCATGTGGCCTAGCAATTGTAACATTTCCCGAGCAGTGAGATGAGTTTTTAACACTGCTTGGGAAGCTAACTGCACTGTGGAAGATAGGCCCTTGCTTTCCTGGTATCCAGCATAGCTCCTATAAACTCTAGAGATTGAGTGGGAGTTAGGTTGGATTTTGGGATGTTTATGACCAGGCCCAAATACTGCAGTATACACATTGTGCAAGCTAGAGAAATTCTGGCCTCTGACTCTGATGGGGCTCGAATGAGCCAGTCGTCTAAGTAGGGGAAGACGAATATTCCTAGAGTGCGAAGAAATGCTGCCACTACAGCCATGCATTTCGTAAACACCCTTGGTGCTGAGGCCAGGCCAAAATGAAGAACCCTGTACTGGTAGTGAATCCCCTGAAATAGAAACCGAAGGAATCTTCAGTGAGTTGAAAGAACTCAAATATGAACTCAAACTTGAAAGAACTGAAATATGAGATTGCAGACCTGCTATCAGTAATCTGTGAACTATCATTAAAATCATCTCTAATACCTGAAGATTGGAGGATCGCCAATGTAACACCAATTTTTAAAAAGGGTTCCAGGGGTGATCCGGGAAACTACAGACCGGTGAGCCTGACGTCAGTACCAGGAAAAATGGTAGAAACCATCATAAAGAATAAAATTACTCAGCATGTAGATAGTCACAACCTAATGGGAGACAGCCAACATGGCTTTAGACAAGGAAGATCTTGGCTTACTAATCTGTTATGTTTTTTTGAAGGAGTGAATAAACAGGTGGACAAAGGTGAGTCGGTTGATATTGTGTATCTGGACTTTCAGAAAGCCTTTGACAAGGTCCCTCATCAGAGACTTTTGGCAAAACTAAAGAGTCATGTGATAGGAGGCAGTGTACTATTGTGAATCACGAACTGGTTAAAAGATAGAAAGCAGAGGGTAGGGCTAAATGGCCAATTTTCCCAATGGAGAAAGGTGAATAGTGGTGTACCCCAGGGATCTGTGCTGGGTCCGCTGCTTTTTGACATATTCATAAATTACCTGGAAAGTGGAATAACGAGTGAGGTTATCAAATTTGCAGATGACACAAAACTATTTAAAGTTGTTAAAACCCAAGAGGATTGTGAAAAATTGCAAGAGGATCTTGATAAATTGGAAGACAGGGCATCAAAATGGCAGATGAAATTTAATGTGGACAAGTGCAAGGTTATGCACCTAGGGAAGAACAACCCAAACTATGGTTACACGATGCAAGGTTCCACATTAGGAACCACCACCCAGGAAAAAGATTTAGGCGTCATTGTGGCTACCATGTTAAAACCCTTGGCCCAGTGTGCAGCGGCGGCCAAGAGAGCAAATAGAATGCTAGGTATGATAAGGAAAGGAATGGAAAATAAAACAAAAGATATTATAATGCCTCTATATCGTTCCATGGTGAGACCGCACCTTGAATATTGTGTGCAATTCTGGTCGCCGTACCTTAAAAAGGATATAGCGATTTTAGAAAAGGTTCAGAGAAGAGCCACCAAAATGGTAAAGGGGATGGAAGGATACTCTTATGAAGAAAGGCTAAAAAGGTTAGGGCTCTTTTACCTGGAAAAGAGACGGCTGAGGGGAGATATGATAGAAGTCTATAAATTAATGAACGGAGTGGAACGGGTAAACGTAAATCGATTGTTTACGTTATCAGAATATAGAAAGACTAGGGGACATGCAATGAAGCTACAGGGTAAACTATTTAAGACTAATAAAAGAAAATATTTTTTCACTCAACGTGTAATCAAACTCTGGAATTTGTTACCGGAGGATGTAGTAAAGGCTGTTAGTGTAGCTGGGTTTAAAAAAGATTTGGACAAGTTCCTGGAGGAAAGGTCCATAAACCATTATTAAGAAGTGACCGAAGATATCAATGCTTGACCCAGTACAAGCATTGTGGAACTTGTGTCTCTTGGGGAAACTGCTAGGTACATATGACCTAGATTGGCCACTGTTGGAAACAGAATACTGGGCTTGATGGACCTTGGTCTGACCCAGTATGGCATATCTTATGTTCTTATGAGTTGGATGGATGAGAACATGGGTGTACGCATCCTTGAGATCTAAAGAACAAAGCCAATCCTGACTCTGAAGGTATGGCAGAAGGATTCCTAGAGAAATCATCTTGAACTTCTCCTTGAACAGGAATTTGTTCAATTCTCTGAGGTCTAAAATGGGTCTGTGTCCCCCAGTTTTCTTTGGAATAAGGAAATAGGGGGAGTAAAACCCTGTACCCTTTTGGGAAATGGGTACGTCTTCTATTGCCCCGTGGGCAAGTAGTAAATTGACCTCTTGACCCAACTTATTTTCGAGTGAAGTCTGAGAATTGAACCGTCTTACAACGGTAAAAGGGGGCATGTTGAGGAAACGAATCTTGTACCCCTCCTTTACAATGGAGAGAGTCCATTCTTCTGCTGTTATCTGCTCCCATCTGGGGGCAAAATGACAGAACCTTCCTGGAATGGTGAAGGGCTCTGGCCCGTTGAGGGCCAGAAAGGCCAAGTTCTCTAGATGGGAGTCAAAGCCCCTGTGGAGGCTGAGTCTGCTGGGTCGATTGAGGCTTAGCAGACTTTGCTTTTCTTTGTTTTGGTGGCTGCTGTCCCTTTCGGGCAGACTGACCTGCAGAATTCCCCTGCTGGGTATAGGAGGGGTAAAACCTCTTCTTTTTAGAGAAGAATGGTTTCTTGTAGGATTTTCTCCTTGCAGGAGTATGGTGTGCAATTCTGGAGACCACATCTTCAAAAGGATGTGAACAGGATGGAGTCGGTGCAGAGGGTGGCTACTAAAATGATTAATGGGCTTCATTATAAAGCATATGAGGACAGACTTAAGGATCTTAATATGTACACCTTAGAGGAAAGGCGGGATAGAGGTGATATGATTGAGATGTTTAAATACCTCCGTGGCATAAATGTTCATGGAGAGAGCCTCTTTCAATTGAAAGCAAGTTCTGCTACGAGGGGACATGGGATGAGGGTGAAGGGAGATAGATTCAGGAGTGATATGCGGAAATATTTCTTTACGGAAAGAGTAGTGGATCCATGGAATAGTCTCCCAGTGGAGGTGGTAGAGATGAGGACAGTAACTGAATTCAAAAAAGCATGGGACCAACACAGATGATCTCTAAAGGTAAAAAGGGAACTGTTGTAGTTGTTGTTATGGAAGGACAGACTAGATAGGCCATATGGTCTTTTTCTGTCAACATGTTTCTATGTTTCTAGCATCAGCTGTAGCCTTGGATAGTCTATCCAAAGTGGTGTTATCAGCATCCAGCTCATTAGCTTTCTCTTGCCAATTTTTGCCAAAGAGATTTTTGCCTGTGCAAGGGATATTCCCCAGTTTGTCCTGTACCCAGAGTTCTAAGTCAGATGCCTGGAGCCAGACAATCCTACGAGCACCTATGGCAATAGCAGAGGTTCTGCTTATGCACTCAAAGAAGTCAAAAGCTGCACGATTAACAAACTTGGAAACATTTTGGGCATGTTTGACAAGTGTAAGATAATCTTGCCTCTTATCAGGAAGGAGGGGGCTCATAAGCTCTAGATCTCCTGTAACCTCCTTAAGGAACATTCATATATATAAAATGTAGGAACTAATCCTGGCAGAAAGCATAGAGGCCTGGAAGGTTCGACGCCCAAAGGCATCAAGAGTCCTACATTCACATCCTGGTGGATTAGATGCATGTCTTTTTGCACTCTTGATCCTTCTCATAGCTGATTCCACTACCATGGAGTGGTGTGGTAACTGGGTTTTTTGAAATCCAGGACAAGGAGGTACTCGATACATGGTATCAAACCTACGAGAATGAGGAGAGGTGGTAAGAGGTGTTTCCCACATTCTTAGCATGAGATCATGCAAGATCTCATGAACAGGCAAAGTAGCTGCCTCCTTGGGCGCTTTAGGATATTGTAAAATCTCCAATTCCTTTGCTCTGGGCTCTGTTTCAGGAGCCACTGTGATGGAAAGACCTCTAGCCACCTCCCAGATGAAATCCTGAAAGGATATATCCTCTGGAGGAGACATCCTACATTTAGGAGAGGAAGGCTCCTCAGAAAGAAGTACTCCGGTACCGACAGAGCTGTCAGAAACCTCATTCATCGGAGGATTCAAAATATCTCCTGTCCAGGTGCTCTTGCAAAGCACGATACCGATACCGATCGAAGTCAGTACCGGAGGGGTCTGGTACCGGCCTGTCGATACCAGAGGAAACAGCATGACTCGGTGTCGGTAACACAGTCGCCGATGTCGATGCTGTCGGTACCGGTATCGGTGCCGGAACCGGTGTCAATACCGGTTGAACCATCTGAAGCGGTCCCGAAGGCACCGAAGCCGCAAGGAGAGCCACCAGACTGCGTTCAATAGCCAAGAACCTCTGGTCTATTGACGCTGCCGATACCTGGGTATCGGTACCGGACCAAGCGGCCGGTACCCCAGAGCATGGCACCAGTAGTTCTGCCGAGGTTGAGGCCTCAAGAACATTCTGGAGCCCCGATAGTGCTTTGGAAGTCGAAGCCTCTCGCCGGGGCAATTTTGCCGGTACAAGTCCCTCAAGGGCAACGCCAGAGGCATCTCGATGTTTGGAAGGAGATATACCCTTTGAGGACTGGCCAGATTTATGTTTGGTTAACTGAGATCCATGGGAGGAAGACGAAGCCCTGGAATACGTTGATGCCACGGATGCTGCATCGGAGGGAAAAAGGGTGCTAAGCTTAGCAGCTCGGTTTTACCGACCCCTCTTCGACATCATCACACAGGCAACACACTCTGAGATGGAGTGGTCAGGACCTAAACATTTAAGGCACCACTCGTGAGTGTTGGTGACGGAGATGGTACCGCCACACTTGGAACACTTTTTAAAACCCGAGGTGGGTTTTTCCATTCTGAAGGAAAAGTTTGGCCTAGTGCCCAAAATGGCGTGTGGCACCCGACAGAAAAAAAAGACTGGAAAGTCCAGAAAAAAAGATTACAATTTGTTTTTTTTTAAGAAAGAAAGAAAGAACAGGTGTACCGGTATAGCGTCGAGGAAGGCAGACGCTACCACAAAAAAGAATGAAAAATATGGGATAATTTCTGCGGTGACAGGAAAAACGACCTGCTGGCTCTGCGTTAAACGAAGAACTGGAGAGAGGCAGTTGGGAAAGGCAGGAAGGCAGCACGCAGGTGCTGTGGGATGCTCCCAAAAGCTTTCTAATTGGACGCTGGGGAGCGTTCCCGCACAGGCTCCGTCGGTACCGACGATACCCATATGTGAAGACTACATTCCTGCTTGTTCCTGGAGATAAGGATTTTGACAAAAATACAATAGAATATAAACAGGTGGTTAAGGACAGGAAAATTAAAAAGTTTAAAAGGGATGAAGAAGATTACAGACTTGGTATGGTTTATTATTGGACCTATGGTGCTGGTCAGTCTGGTGATAAAGAAAGAAGTATGTCACACAGGTTGTTTAACTCTCCATGTATGACCTCAGAGTAAATCCAAACAGAGGCTCCCCTCTCCAGAGTCTGACCAAGAACCTAGCCATAAGAGAAGCCGACATCAGTCTGAAACATTACCTAACCCTTCAGGCTCTTTATATTCATCTAATTAAGCATTGAAATACCACCTGTTCACAAAATGCTACCCAGAAGTCAACCTAGTCACTAACAAAACTACCACCTCAATACAACCTGAAAAGGGCTAGTTGGTCAACCTTTCTCTCTAGTCTTATTAGTGAACCACATTGTAACATCCAATCGAGTTTGATATTACTGTATATACCATTAAGTTAATCTGTACATAGTTCTCCCGGTTGTCCTATTGTTGAAGTTCCCTGTTCAATGTAAAACTCAATGTTACTTGTATGCATTGTAGTATGTTCTTGTTCTATGTACACCGCACTGATTATAATAGCGCGGTATAAAAGAATTGTTAAATAAATAAATAAATAAATAAATAAATAATTTGTCTCCCAATCGTGTTCACAATACAATACAGGATTTTCAAATGGACACCCTTTGGAAAGGAGGTGGTCGCAGCACCTTTCAGTTTCCTCAAACATTCCCCATGAGCCACCAATTCAGATCCAGGGACCACTTTTTCCCACCCCAAGGGAGGGGGAGGGGTTGGGGACATGCATCCAGGAGGCAGTCGGAGTCGGACCATTAAGTAGTATTTTCAATCTTTCCAGCCACCCTCTCTCTGAAGCAGAACTTCAGGTTTTAGAGAAAGGTTTAATCTTTGTACCTGCAAAAAAAACATGACAAATTTACCACCCACGTAGAACTATAAAGTTTTTAAAAAATTGAAAATTATTGATTATTTTGATAAGACAAATTCTGTCACAAGTGACCAGTCTGTGGCGAAAAAACCCTCTACGTGGGTTCTGCCTGTCAACTTCAATACTATGCTGATAGCATATGAGAATATTGTTACATCAAAAGTTGAACAATTATATAGTAAGAAGAGTCGTACCTTTTGTAATTTGACTGTGTCCCAAAAAGCTGCATTAGAGCTCTCTTAAAAAAACAGAACCATACACAATCTAACAGGATTGTTTGTGCCCTTACCTTTTCCAACCACTTGAAAGAAATTGTTCGCATACTCAAACAAGAATGGTATCTCCTTTCCTCTCTACCGGCATTTTCTTCTAAACAACTCACTGTGGCATAAAAGCATAATCCCAATCTTGGCAACATACCTGTAACTTCAGTCTTAACCAGACCACGTCCAAATCCTAAAGTCAAGGGACATTTCCGATGTGGATAATGTTCCATATGTCGGCATACTTTAGTCACTAAAGAGTGCTTTGTACACCCTACATCTGGCAAGAAAGTCTATATAGAGCATTTTTTCTAATTGCAAAACAGAAAATGTTATATCTCCAGGAACAAGCAGGAATGTAGTCCTCACATATGGGTATCGTCGGTACCGACGGAGCCTGTGCGGGAATGCTCCCCAGCGTCCAATAGGAAAGCTTTTGGGAGCATCCCACAGCACCTGCGTGCTGCCTTCCCGCCTTTCCCAACTGTCCCTCTCCAGTTCTTCATTTTCCACGGAGCTGACAGGTCGTACATCCTGTCACCACAGGAAACAATCCCTTCTATTCTTCTTTTTTTTGGTCGCGTCTTCTTTCTTTTCTTCTTTAAAAAAAAACAAACAAAAAACTTTCTTCTGGAGTCTTTCCAGTAATTTTCTCTTCAGCTGCCACGTGCCATTTTGGGCACTAGGCCCAACTTTTTCCTTCAAAATGGAAAAACCCACTTTGGGTTTTAAAAAGTGTGTTAAATGTGGCGGTACCATCTCCGTCACCGACACCCATGAGTGGTGCCTCAAATGTTTAGGTCCTGACCACTCTATTTCTGAGTGTTTTGCCTGTGGGATGATGTCAAAAAGGGGCCAGCAAAACCGAGCTGCTAAACTTAGCACCCTTTTTCCCTCCAATGCAGCCTCCATGGCATCGACGTCTTCCAGGGCTTCGTCTTCCTCCCATGGATCTCAGGTAACTAAACATAAATCTAGCTGGTCCTCAAAGGGTAGATCTCTTTCTAGACATCGAGATGCCTCTGGCGTTGCCCTTGAGGGACTTTCACTGGCAAAATTGCCCCGGCGGAAAGCTTCGGCTTCCAAAGCACTAACGGGGCTCCAGGATGTTCTCGAGGCTTCAACCTCGGCAGAACTACTGGTGCCATGCTCTGGGGTACCGGCCATTTCATCTGGTACCGATACCCAAGCATCGGCAGCATCAATAGACCAGAGATTCTTGGCTATTGAATGCAGTCTGGCAGCTCTTCTCATGGCCTCGATGCCCGCCCCTGAAACCGCTTCAGACAATTCAACCGGTACCGGCACCGACTGCATCGACATCGGCAGGTATTCTACCAGGACCGAGTCATGCGTCCCTATCCGGCATCGACAAGTCGGTACCGGACCACTCCAATGCAGACTTCGATCGGTACTGGTACCGTGCCTTGCACGATCACCCGGATTGGAGATACTTCGAATCCTCGGATGAGTCTGAAGACGCTGAAAGTTCTGCCGATACTTCTTCCTGAGGATTCCTCTTCTCCTCAGCATAGGATGTCTCCACCAGAGTATATGTCCTTTCAGGATTTTATCCGAGATGTGGCCCGAGGTCTTTCCATCACAGTGGCTCCTGAAAAAGAGCCTAGGGCAAAGGAATTAGAAATCCTGCAATACCCTAAAGCTCCCAAGGAAGCAGATACCTCACTTAGTCATGAGATCTTGCATGATCTCATGTTAAGGATGTGGGGAAACACCTCTAACCACCTCTCCTCACTCTCAAAGACTCAACACCATGTATCGAGTTCCTCCTTTACCTGGGTTTCAGAAGACTCAATTACCACACCATTCCATGGTGGTGGAATCAGCTATGCAAAGGATAAAGAGTGCAAAAAGGCATGCATCTAATCCTCCAGGACGCGAGTGTAGGACTCTTGATGCCTTTGAACGTCAAACCTTCCAGGCTTCCATGCTTTCTGCTAGGCTCAGTTCCTATATCTTATATATGGGAATGTTCCTTAAGGAGGTCACAGGAGATTTAGAGCTTATGAGCCCTCTCCTTCCTTATGATAAGAGGCAAGATTACCTCGCCCTTGTCAAACATGCCCAGGATGTTTCCAAGTTTGTGAATCATGCAGCCTTTGACTGCTTTGAGTACATAAGCAGAACCTCTGCCATTGCCATAGGTGCACATAGGATTGCCTGGCTCCAGGCATCTGACTTGGAAATTTGGGTACAGGATAAACTAGGGAATATTCCTTGCACAGGGGAGAATCTCTTTGGCAAGAATTGGCAGGAAAAAGCTAATGAGATAGATGCTGACAATATCACTTTGGATAGATTGTCTAAATCTACAGCTGATCCTGCGAGGAAAAAAATCCTATAAGAAACCATTCTTCAGTAAGAAGAAGAAGTTTTATCCCTCCTATACCCAGCAGGGGCGTCGTTTAGGTCAGTCTGCCCAAAAGGGACAGCAGCAACTACCTAGGCAAAGAAACACAAAAACAGCTAAGCCTCAACCGGCTCAGCAGACTCAGCCTCCACAGGGGCTTTGACTCCTATCTAGAGAACTTTGCCTTCCTGGCCCTGAACGGCCCAGAACCCTCCACCATCCCAGGAAGGTTATGTCATTTTGCTCCCAGATGGGGTCAGATAACAGCAGAAAATTGGACTCTGTCTATTGTAAGAGAGGGGTACAAGCTTCATTTCCTCAGCATGCCCCCTCCTACAATGGTAAGACAGTTCAATTCTCAGACCTCTCTCAATGACCAGTTAGGTCAAGAGGTCACTGTGCTCCTTGCTCAAGGGGCAATAGAAGAGGTACCCATTCCCCAATGGGGTACAGGGTTTTACTCCCCCTATTTCCTTATTCCAAAGCAAACAGGAGGACACAGACCCATTTTAGACCTCAGAGAATTGAACAAATTCCTGTTCATAGAGAACTTCAAAATGATTTCTCTAGGAACTCTGCTGCCATACCTTCAGAGTCAGGATTGGCTTTGTTCTCTAGATCTCAAGGATGCGTACACTTATGTTCTCATCCATCCAACTCACCAAAAGTTCCTTTGCTTTCTGTTTCAAGGGAAGCACAACCAATACAGGGTTCTTCCCTTTGGCCTGGCCTCTGCACCAAGGGTGTTCACAAAATGCATGGCTGTGGTGGCAGCATTTCTCCGCACCCTGGGAATATTCGTCTTCCCTTACTTAGATGACTGGCTCATTCGAGCCCCTTCAGAGCCAGAGACCAGGGTTGCCCTCTCGCACAATGCGCATCTTTCAGTATTTGGGACTTGTCATAAACTTCCCAAAATCCAACCTTGCTCCCACTCAGTCCCTAGAGTTTATAGGAGCTCTGCTGGATACCAGACAAACAAGGGCCTACCTTCCACAGCCCCGCTGCCTTTGCATTGTGCAGTTAGCTTCCCAAGCAGTGCTAAAACCTCACCTCACTGCTCGGGAAATGTTACAGTTGCTAGGCCACATGGCATCCACCATGCATGTGGTTCCTTATGCTCGCCTCCATATGAGGGCAGCCCAGTGGATTTTATCCACTCAGTGGACTCAGGCATCAGGTTGTCTGTCAGACAAAATAGCAAACTCAGATCGCCTTATTTTGTCCCTCTAATGATGGCAATCACCCCAAAACCTTTTGGTGGGGTCTCCTTTTCAGCAACCCCCACCCCAGGCCACTCTAACAACAGATGCTTCACAGGTGGGTTGGGGAGCCCCCCTGCAAGGCCTCTCTACCCAGGGTACCTGTACTCCACAGGAGGCCTATTTACATATCAATCTCCTAGAACACAGAGCAATTTTCCTTGCTCTTCGGGTACTCCACACCCAGCTCAGCTACAAGACAGTCCTAGTTCAAACAGACAATCAACTAGCCATGTTCTAATGTGAACAAGCAGGGCAGAACAGGCTCTGTCGCTTTGCAACAAAGCTTTGCGACTATGGGCCCTCGCCAGAGAGCATCAGATTCATCTCCTTGCGGTGTATCTTACAGGCATTCAAAACTCTTGGGCAGACAGACTCAGTCGAGTTCTGCTTCCACATGAATGGTCTCTCCATGCAGACCAGGTGGCCAAACTTTTTAAAATTTGGGTAACCCCGGATATAGACCTCTTTGCAAGTCCGCTGAATGCCAAACTTCCCCGGTTCTGTTCCAGAATTCCGACTCAGGGTTGTCAGGCCAGGGATGCTTTCCTCCTCCATTGAGGTCAGGACTTCCTGTATGCCTTTCCACCCATTCCCCTAATTCCCCAAACCCTGTTCAAGCTTCAGAGAGACAGAGGTCATATGATTCTCATACCTCCACGTTGGCCATGGCAAATGTGGTACCCTCTGCTCCTACATCTCTCAAGCTCCACCTATGGAGTTAGGATCTGCTCCAAATCTCCTTTCTCAGGAGGACGGGATTCTGTGGCATCCCAATCCCCAGTCTCT
The DNA here is from genome assembly GCA_033557465.1 of Ichthyophis bannanicus. Classification (NCBI taxonomy): domain Eukaryota; kingdom Metazoa; phylum Chordata; class Amphibia; order Gymnophiona; family Ichthyophiidae; genus Ichthyophis; species Ichthyophis bannanicus. The sequence continues at coordinate 227,254,292 of CM066031.1, forward strand.
GCATCTCAGGGCCTGGTTGCTGAAAGCCTAGAACTTCACGGTCTTAACCTTTCCCAGCAGGTAAAGGATATCCTTTATGCTTCCAGGAAGCCTTCCACAAGACGCTCTTATGCATTTAAGTGGAAAAGGTTTACCATATGGTGCTCGCAGAAGGGTCTTAACCCTCTTGCGATACCTCTGGAATCATTACTGGAGTATCTCCTTCATTTATCAAATGCAGGGCTTAAGACCAATTCAGTGAGTTCATTTGAGTGCTATTGCAGCTTCTTTCAAGCCTCTAAATGGAGGATCTATTTACTCTCATAGCAAGATTTATGAAAGGCCTTCTTTTAACTAAGCCTCCCATTAAGCCACCACCGGTGGCATGGGACTTAAATCTGGTTCTTGGGCAGCTCATGAAACCGCCTTTTGAACCATTAGCCACTACCTCTTTGAAATTCCTTTCCTGGAAGATCATGTTTCTTATTGCAATCACATCAGCACGTCGCATCAGTGAAGTGCAAGCGTTGGTGGCTGATCCTCCTTATACAAGGTTCCATCATGATAAGGTAGTCCTTAGGACTCATCCATACTTTATGCCAAAGGTGGTGTCACCTTTTCATTTAAACCAAGCGGTTTACTTTCCTGTATTCTTCCCAAGGCCTCACGCCTCAAATGCGGAAAGGAATCTTTATACTTTGGACTGCAAAAGGCTTTGGCCTTTTACTTGCAAAGGACACAGCAACATAGAAAGTCCTCTCTACTCTTTGTTGCTTTTGATCCTAGTCATTTGGGACTTCCAGTCTCCAAAGGAACACTGTCCAGCTGGATTGCACAGTGTATATATTTTGTCTATGAGAGTAAAAACCTTCCTCTTGAAGGCCATGTCACAGCTCACAATGTGAGAGCCATGGCAGCCTCTATGGCTCATCTTCACTCTGTGTCTATCGACGACATCTGTTGAGCAGCTACTTGGGCTTTGGTTCATACCTTCACAGCCCATTACTGCTTAGACAAGGACTCCCGCCAGGATGCCTTGTTTGGTCAGGCTGTTCTTCAACACCTGTTCCATACTTAATCAACTCCTACCCACCATCCCTGGTAGGATGCCAGAGATCCATGGGGGGAAGTGAAGCCCTTTCAGAAGGGCACACAACTTCTGGGGCCTTCTCCCTAGCATCTGCAGCTAGGGAGTCCCAATATGTGAAGACTAAATTCCTGCTGTTCCCGGAGATCAACTGTTACAGGTGAATAACAATGCTTTTCTTGATGTTATGTCCATGTAATCTGGTTTATATAGGCAAGACGAAAAGACAGGTACGCACTCGTATCATTAAACACAAGAGTTGTTTGCATAGACAAATTCCTGAAAAGCCTCTTGTATCCCAGTGGATGCAACAAGGACATGCAAGTACATCTCGAAGAGCATTCGCATTCTCTGCACCAACAATATGGAATCAACTCCCTTTTGAACTGCGCTTAATCACGGACATTGCAATCTTCAGGAAAGAGTTAAAACTCACCTATTCAAATGCTATTATAATCAGCCATGACTCTCAAATGCGTTAGATAACACGTTATGTAAGAATATGTGAAGATGTATAATACAAGGATAATTCCGAATATATAAATTATAGAAAAGGTGTAAGGTACAATTGTAAATACTTATGTATAAATGTAAATATGTATAACGAAGTCCCCCATGACACTAACCCTGTGTGCTGTGACCTACCCTTAGATCTATATAATTACTGTCCCCTCCCTGTCCTGATTGACATCCCCAGAAGAAGAATCAAACCGCTGCTGATCGCTGGAAGCAGCGGTATATAAGTGTGTATTAAATAAATAAATAAAATAAATGATTTGAAATTTCTAGTAGTCAAAGCAATGACACTACACTAGCCAGGGGGTGACATCGATAAGATCTTATTTAGATTAGAGCAGCGTTACATCTACGAATTCAACAGCCTTGAGCCCAACCAATGTTCCCTCTAATTTTCTGTAGGCTGTGGTGCACATAAAATATCAGCTGTGCAACTTTTGAAGGAAGGTTAAATTTTTGTGCGCCACATAACGACACTCGGAGTTATATACTTTAAAATTTGACTACACGTCAGAATACAGTATGTACACCACATTGATTTTAATCAAATTAAATGAAAATAGACAATTACTAAATGAAGCAGAAAATTTCTAGTAATTACAATCACAACTTTTAAATTTTAAGACGTCTGTGTTGTTTTCTATCAGAATCAGAACCGTAATTTTTGTGCGCTCTGTTGTAAAGTATGTGCGTTTGCTCGGTGAGGTGTGTGCGCGCGCACACGCGCACAGCTTAGAGGGAACAGTGAGCCCAACGATCTAAATCAAGACAGTAATTTATCTGTTTTTCTGTAAAGCAAAAACACTATATTTTTCAATACTCATTACACTTTGTAATGTTTATTCATTGTCTTCTTATTGCTTTTTTTCTGTCTGGCATCTTAACACACCGATATATATGAGCACATCTTTCATATTACAATTTTTTGGTCTTTGGCTAGTCTCTTTATTTTGGTTCAACGAGCATTAGGGTTGCTTCTGCAAACTTGATTGATGCGGTGTTGGCCCCTCCCCACTTTTTTTGGCACGCAGCAGAGCTTTTATTTACTCATTCAGCCCTTGCAGCACAAACTGCTTCGTCGGAGGATTCAATCTTCTGTATCTTCCTTATGATTGTGGATATGTTTTAAGGTTGGTACTGTTTCAAATTGGTTCACTATATCAGCCACGGCAATATATGCAGCATTCTGTACCGCATCTGGTTTTAAGTATTTATATACTCGCTCTAAATACACACAACATGTTATCGTTTACTTCTTTTACTCTCTGTATTTTGACACATGCTTACATATAGTTTGTATCTGTTTCCGTAACATCACGGCTCTGTCAGAGGATTTTTTAAAACATTCATAACTTCTCTGTAAAGTATATAGCGCTTGTTCATGTTTGTTAGGTTTCTTTTATTTGATTTTCATTCTTACCTCCCCCTTTTTTAAATAAAAGCTTTTTTCATAAGATGTTCACACACATAGCACTTTATATGGAACGGTCCGGTTTGGGCGTCCGTTTTTATACTTCCGCTTTAAATGAATACCTTTTATACGATGTTTTTGAAACAATACAAGATTCCTGTTTTTATTATGCTTCGTTTCACTTTCATCATAGTTTTCTTTAGTTCTTGGCTAATGGTACCAATCTTTTCTCAGACCTTTGGTCTTGCTGCCACCCTCTTATAAATTGGAGGCCGCGGGCCTACGTGCCCGTTGGCCGAAGGTAACCGGGGGGGCGGAGTGGCGCGGGCCCCCGGGACGGCGTGAGGCGCGTGCCCGCGCGAAGGGGGTTTTCATTTAAATTCATTGGCTCCCGCGGGCCAGGGCGGCCGCGGGAGCCAATGAGATTGGCGGGGCTCAGGAGTTGCGAGGGAGCGTGCAGGCAGGCGTCAGTCCTTTGCGGAGCTGGGTGAAGGACGGGCGCATGTCTGCTGCTCCGACCCGGGGGAAGCGTGCGGTCGCGATTGCCTTTGCATTGTTCGTGCAGTTGAGGCCCGCGGCTGTGCGTTGCTTGGGAGAGAGGATCCTGCTTGAAAGAGAGGATCCTGATTTCGCCGGACCTGTCTGGAGCGGTGCCCAGCATCTCCGCGGCGGTTGGCTGATCAGGTGCTGGGGGGGGCTATCGGTTTAGCATTTTAGGTATATTTTCGGTCGGTGCTCTACCGGCAGGGATGGGGGGGGCTAGAGGTGGTGGCACGGGGGGCAGGGGCAAAAAGGGAGGTGGGCGGCCTATGGGTAGGGGTTTGAGTAGCTCCGGAGGGCAGATTAGGGGGAAGCAAAGGGCCCCGCGGCGGGCCGGCCCGGGAGGCTTGGGCGGGCGGAGTGCAGCTGCACCCTCTGGTGCTTCTGGGCGGCCCCGGGAGGGCAGGGCCGGCCGGGGCCACGGCGTGGCTCCTGGGGCTTCGTGTGGGGCTGGGCCCCGCGGGCGTCGGGCGGCCGGGGCCCAACCGGGGGCGGCGGGCAGCGCTGTTCCGCCCCCGTCAGCTGCGGACTCCTCAGGGGGGGTGGGGGCGATGCAGTGCCCGGCAGGATGGCAGACTTCAAGGGGGAGTCCGGAGGCGTGGGTTGGGGGGGGGCAATGGGGTTGGCCCATGCTCCCGGGGGGTGTGGGGTGTTCGGGTTGGGACTATTGGAGGGGAGGGGGTCAGGGACCTTCCAGGGGGGACTGGACGGGGCCCTGGCAGCTTCCTTGGGGTTTGTCCGGTTCCCCTGCTTTTTTGCCGGTGTCTCCACAGGTGCAGACCGGTGACGGGAGGGGCGCGACTCCAAGTGGCGAGGCCTTGGCGCAGAGTACGGGAGCGGCTGAGGGTGCAGTGCCAGTCCTGGAGGCGGAAGAACGGCGAGAGGTAGCGGCGACGGAGTCCTCCACTTTATCACCTAGCGGGCCTAACCGGAGTTCGGATGCTGGTGAGTTGCCTGCGCCATTAGCGGAACAGAGTGGGGTGGAGGGCCGGGTGAGGGAGGGGGGGCGCAAAGCGAGCAAGAAGAGTCGTCACTCGCGTAAGCGGCGTCGGAGGGGGGGCTCCTCTTCGTCATCGTCTTCTTCCTCGTCGGATGATAGGGGGGGCGCTAGTGGGGAGGGGGTGGTAGGTGGGGGCGGGGGGGCCACGCTCGCTTCTTTTTCGGAGCTTTGGGAGGGGGTCCCGCGCAAGCTGCGGCGTAGGATATGGAAGAGGAAATATCTCGACATATTCCGACTCCTGGAGGGTAGGAAGCGGTCGGGGGAAAGCAGGCGCAAGCGGAAAGCGGACGAGAAGGCGGGCAGGGTTAAGAAGACTTCTCGGAATGTCCTCAACTGGACGAGAGCCTTCCTCCGGTTGGCTAGCGTTTGGGGTCAGCGTTACCCAGGGCAGTATGGGATGTTGCTGGCCTATGCCGACTCTATCCTGGAGGCGGCTCAGACGCATGAAGGTTGGGCTTGGCTCAACTATGACGAGAAGTTTCGGGATAAGATGGAGGAGAACCGCGCATTGTCGTGGGGGACACAGGACATCAGCTTGTGGTTAACGCAGATGTCGGCAAAAGGGGGGGGTGGTGCTGGAGGGCAAAAGGGGGTCCCCAGCGCGGGGGCCTCAGCTGGGCGGCCCTTTCGGAGCGGCCCGACTCCCGGGTTGCCAAAAGGCGCGGGCGAGGGAGCCGGGGACGTCTGTTGGCGCTTTAATAAGTCGGCATGCCCCTTTCCGGACTGTAAGTTCCGGCATAGTTGCTCCATTTGCGGGGGCGGGCACTCAGCACTTCGTTGTGGGAAAAAAGTGCCTAACCCTCCTGCCTCCAAGCAATGACTGTGGGATGGAGTTGGCCCCTACCCCGATTCGTTTGGCGGCACTCCGGCCCTGGTTGCAGCGGTATCGGCGGGTCAAGGCGCGACGGGTCTTAGAAGGGGGTTTTCAGTTCGGGTTCCCCATACCTGTGGTCGGGGAGGGGGGCCCGGCAAGGGCGCGCAACGCCCCTTCGGTTAAGCGTCTGGCGCAGGTGGTTAGGGTAAGCTCGCAGCCGAGCTGGCCTTGGGGAGGATGGCCGGGCCTTTTGAGGACCGGCCGTGCCGGAATTTCATCGTGTCGCCTTTGGGCATTGTCCCGAAGAAGGATCCTGGAAAATTCCGGCTGATTCACAATTTGTCTTTCCCAGTCGGTGCCTCGGTGAATGATCTTATCCCGAGGCAACTGTGCGCCGTGCGTTACGCGTCATTCGACGAGGCCGTCCGGTTGGTGCGCGAGTGTGGTCCTAGGTGCTTGCTGGCAAAGGTGGATATTGAGTCCGCTTTTCGCTTGCTGCCGGTGCATCCTGGATCCTTCCATTTATTGGGTTTCGCGTTTGAGGGCCGCTTTTACTTCGACAAGTGCATGCCGATGGGCTGCTCCATCTCTTGTCGTTATTTCGAGATGTTTAGTTCCTTCATGCATTGGGCGCTGGAGGTGTCCGTCGGCTCTCGAAACGTGGTCCATTATTTGGACGACTTTCTCTTTGTTGGTGCGGAGCATTCCGGGACCTGTCGGCAGCTGCTGGAGCGGTTCTCGCTTCTCGCGCGGGACTGGGGTGTCCCTTTGGCGGCGGGCAAGACGGAGGGCCCGTCCACGCGCCTTACTTTTTTGGGTGTGGAATTGGATTCAGTTGACATGGTGGCGCGACTACCGCCCGACAAGGTAGTGCGGCTGCGGGTGTTAGTGGCGAACGTCTTAGGCGCGGCGAAAGTCACCTTGCGGGAGATGCAGGCGTTGCTAGGCTCTCTTAACTTCGCCTGCCGGGTCATCCCCATGGGCAGGGTGTTCCTACGTCGCCTGGCGGCGGCTACCTCGGGGGTGCGGCGTCCGCATCATCGTATCAGGGTTTCCCGGAGCATGCGGGCGGATTTGGGGGTTTGGGATCAGTTCTTGAGGGACTTTAATGGGGTTACTGTTCTCCGGGCCCCGGAGGTGTCTACTTTTGAGTTGCAGATCTTCACGGACGCGGCGGGCGGGCTTGGCTTGGGTGTCTACTTCGGAGGTGCCTGGTGTGCCGAGCCGTGGCCGGTGGCATGGCGGGAAGCGGGATTAACCGCCAGCATCACGTTCCTGGAGCTGTTCCCCATTTTGGTGGTACTGGAGCTCTGGCCAGAGAGGCTGCGTAACAGACAGCTGCTGTGGTGGTGCGACAACGAGGCGGTGGTGCACGTTATCAATCGTTACGCGCCGCGTTGCCTGCGAGTGGCGGCTTTGATGCGGGAGGTGATTTTTACATGTTTGCAGTTGAATGTATTTGTTCGGGCCCGGCATGTGCCAGGCTATGCTAACCAAGTCGCTGATGCTCTTTCTCGTTTCAAGTGGGAGCTCTTCCGGCGTTTGGCGCCAGAGGCGGACTCGGTGGGGCGATCGGTCCCCGAGCGTTTATGGCAGCTTGGCCTCCAGGTATCCTGAGTTTGCTCCAGTGCTCGGTGTCGTCGGCGACCTGGCGCTCTTATTGTAAGGGCTGCGACAACGTGGTGGAATTCTTAGTGACGCACGGCTGGAGTGGGGGTCCGGTGCCTGAGCAAATTATTGGTGCATACATTGTGGCAGCGAAGGTTGCAGGCTTGGCGAGGGCCACAGTGAGGTCTCACCTTGCCGGTTTTGCATTTTTCTCAAGGGCAGCGGGTTGGGCGGTGCACCATTGGGGGTTTCTATCTCGCCGACTCTTGCTGGGGTGGGAGCGCGTCACCCCGGCTCCGGCGGATGCCCGTCGTCCAATTACCCCCGATCTGCTGGAGCGCTTGATTGAGGCCTTACCCAACGTGGTGCAGTCTGGATACGAGTCGGTGCTGTTCCGGGCTGTGTTTTGTTTGGCTTTCTTTGGCGCCTTCCGGTCGGGGGAATTGGTGGCGCCCAGCCGGGCTGCGGGGGGGGCTGCGCTGCTTCTTCAGCAGGTGCGTCTGGCCCAGGGTAGGCTCAGCATATGGCTGGCCAGGTCCAAGACGGATCAGAAAGGGAGGGGGGTGTGGGTCAATTTAGGGCCATTGGCGGCATCCGCTCTTTGTCCCGTAGCGGCCATGGCCGCGTATTTACGGGTACGCCCGGCGGCGGGTGGCCTGCTATTCGTTCATGCGGATGCGCGGTGGGTGACGCGGTTCCAGTTCACGGCGGTGCTGCGGTTGGCGGTGCAACGGGTTGGCCTAGCGCCGGGAGACTTTGCCCTGCACTCCTTCCGAATTGGGGCCGCTACTAGTGCCGCGGGGGCTGGTCTGCCGGCGGCGGAGATTCGGAGGATCGGCCGCTGGCGTTCCAATGCCTTTCAGGGATATGTGCGTTTGTGAGCCTGGCTAGCTGGGTAGTGGGTTCTGGGTTGCTAACTGTGTTTTTTCTTTTAGATTGGATTGCACTGCCCTGGGCCTGCTGGATCATTGGCCATTCGTTTGTGCATTGGGCCGGCCAGCAGGCGGCGGGGCGGCCGCTCGGGGCGAACCTTGGACTGAAGGCTGAAGAGGTGGAGTTGTCATGGCTAGGCGAGCGTGGCCTTCGCTGGTTGCAGCTCTTGCCTTTGCTCCGCCATCATCAGCGCGTCAGAGGCTCCCCGGAGTGTTTGCTGCTGCATCTCGGCGGCAATGACTTGGGGTCTTGGACAGTCAAGCAACTGATTAGAGCGGCTCAGCGGGATTTGGGGGAAGTGTTGTTGATGTTTCCAGGTGTGGTCTTGCTGTGGTCCGACCTAATTCCCAGGCCTGCCTGCTGGGGTCACCGGCGGTGGTCCCGGGGGTTGGTAAAAATTAATCGGCAAATTGGCCGCTGGGTGGGGGCGCATGGGGGTTATCAGATTCTGCATCCTTGGGTGGAGGTCGAGTGTGCGGGGTTGTATCGTTCGGATGGAGTACATCTTTCCCCGGTGGGGATAGATTTACTCCTGAACGATTGGCAGGAGGCTTTGGAATTGGTGGTATCGGGTGGGGGGCTGGTCGCAGCTTTGAACTTGGTGGGGGGGGGCTCAGGGACAGGTGTCGCTGAGCCCGTGGCGGGATCCCGGAGGTGTCCGGGGTCCGGAGGCATGGCAATATGCAGGGCGGGGGTGGGGGTACCCCCGACCCGGAGAAGCCCTCGGCTTTTGCTAGTAATATGGCGAAGCCGGAAGAGGGGAATGGAATTGCCGGGGAACGGTTCTTGGCGGAGGCGGGAAGGAACTCACTTTGCTACCCATATGGCGGGTGAGGGATTGTCCCGCTGCCGGAACCGTAAGTTATGCAGTTATGGTTGTAAGGTTATAATTTTGCTTGTTCAATAAAGCTGCGACCAGTTGTTTTGCCAATAACGGATTGATGTTGTGGTTATTTGTTAAGGAAGGGGGAGGGGGGGGGAATATGTGGGGGGTGGGTGAGGGGGGGAGAGGGCCACGTCCGCCGTACCTGGTTAAGTGGAGGCCGCGGGCCTACGTGCCCGGTGGCCGACGGTCACCGGGGGGGCGGAGGGGCGCGGGCCCCCGGGACGGCGTGAGGCGCGTGCCCGCGCGAAGGGGGTTTTCATTTAAATTCATTGGCTCCCGCGGGCCAGGGCGGCCGCGGGAGCCAATGAGATTGGCGGGGCTCAGGAGTTGCGAGGGAGCGTGCAGGCAGGCGTCAGTCCTTTGCGGAGCTGGGTGAAGGACGGGCGCACCCTCCCTCCCTCCCTATGGTGGGGGGCTGGGGTGGGGGAGACGGGGGGTTGCAGCTGGTTGGGGGGGGGGCGGGATCCCGGAGGTGTCCGGGGTCCGGAGGCATGGCAATATGCAGGGCGGGGGTGGGGGTACCCCCGACCCGGAGAAGCCCTCGGCTTTTGCTAGTAATATGGCGAAGCCGGAAGAGGGGAATGGAATTGCCGGGGAACGGTTCTTGGCGGAGGCGGGAAGGAACTCACTTTGCTACCCATATGGCGGGTGAGGGATTGTCCCGCTGCCGGAACCGTAAGTTATGCAGTTATGGTTGTAAGGTTATAATTTTGCTTGTTCAATAAAGCTGCGACCAGTTGTTTTGCCAATAACGGATTGATGTTGTGGTTATTTGTTAAGGAAGGGGGAGGGGGGGGGGAATATGTGGGGGGTGGGTGAGGGGGGGAGAGGGCCACGTCCGCCGTACCTGGTTACAGCTTGTAGAATCTATTTGATTTATTTTGCATTATTAGACACTTCCCTTGTCAGGGTCTATTAGCATGTTATGGCAGCACTTCCTAGAAGTTTACGACATTACTACCTATTATTTTATTGCCTTTTTATTATTTATTATTACTGTTTTATCCTCTCGATTTTTTTATTATTTAATTAATAAAAAGCATCTCCAATTTGGTTATTACAAATATTGCATATTTTAATTACAAATTGAAACGGAATGATTTGGTTTGTGGGTCCCCCCTTTTTAACCACCTTTTTTTAAATATACATATTTTAATGTATGCTTTAAAAAACACCATAGAATGTTTGTTCCTGCTTTTATGATACTTTGCATTAGTTTAGACAGTGAAGTTCTCTCTGTGCTTTGTCATGTAACAAATCCCAATAATTCTATGCAAGAGTTATCCAATTGGTCTGCAGTATTAGTTATCTTTTTTATTAGTGTTTTATAGTATTTTATGGTACCACTCTCTGAGCCAATTATATTTTGTAGTTCAGGATATCACTACTTACTATTTTTGTGTTTCTTTCCATTATTTATTGGCTATTTATTATTGTTTTATTCAGATTTCTTATTATTATTTAATTATTTATTGTATTTGATGGTTTTAGATAAGAGAATCAAATAGCTACATTTTAAAAGACTACCACAGGTTGCATTAGTGAGCATAACATCCATTTGTACACAGTTTTTATTGGGTTTGCACCTGTATTTTTTTCTGTCCTTACTGTATTTTTCTGTCTTAACCCTATTAGGTATTGTTTATCCTCTGCCCTACGTCTTTTATATATTGTCCGCTACATAATGTTCTTTTATTTATTTACCTTGTCTTGCATATTGTTTTATTGTAGTTATCTCATGTTTTATTAATAGTTTCTTTATTGATATTTTGTCTTATGCTGATTTGTTTTATTTGTATTTATTTTTGAGTTGTATACCCCCTGATGAAGGCGTTGCCGAAATGCGTTGGGGTCTACCAATAAAGGCATCTGTGACCAACATACTTCTCTTGCCCTGTGTGCTTCTGGTTTCGCTGCAAGAGCTTCCTGCTCTTCTTTGTGTTTCTTGAACTATCTGGCAGCTACCAGACCTGCATACATAAGGCCATTTGAAAGCCCAAGGCTGAGGCCACAATGGCATTCTTCAGGAGGGCATCTACCTTCTTGTCATGAGACTCCCTGAGCACAGTACTACCTTTCACCAGAATACTCAGGACCTTGGTAATTGCCACATAGCATCAAGGGTATACACTCAAGAGAGTCCAAAAAATGGTCCAGCTTACAATGGGGCAAGGGATAACACTAAGAAATGACCTTTGGGTCCATAGGATCCAGCTCTGGATTCTCCCATTGAGAGACCAGGAGCTGTTCCATTGGCTCTGGCAGAGGAAAATACCAGAAGGATAGGTAATACCCTTCAAGATGAGGTCCATTGGCTCCTCAATGCATAAGGCCACCATTGTGTCCTGAATCAAAACCAAAAGGTCCTCTCTGTGAAAGAGGTGAATCGCAAAAGGATCTCTCTTAACAAGGGGAAGCTCCCCTTCCTTCTCAGACTCATCTGCTGAAGTAAAGGAGTGCTCTTCATTGTCCCAATCAACCCCCATAGAGAATGAGGTTGGGCTTTAGAGGAACGCCTGGCGAAAGGGAAAGGGGGGCCACTTAGTCTCCTGAGTGACTGTGGCAGCACCACCTGAGGACCTGGAATCCCCCATAGGAGAGGCCCAAGTCCCAGACCCCTGCATGGAAGGCTGTCAAGCAACAAAAATGACTAAAAGCAGCCTGCACTGCTGTGCCAGTCCATACCCCTTTCCACCTACTGGAGGCAGAAAAAGAGTAGTTACTCACCTGTAACAGGTGTTCTCCAGGAGCAGCAGGAATCAGTCCTCACATATGGGTGACGTCAGCGCCGACGGAGCCCTCGTGCGGAGCATTTCCCCAGCTTTCAAAGAAAGCCTTTGGGAATTGCAGCGCGCATGCGCGGTCCCCTTCCCGCCCAAGGGTGCCATCTTGCTCAGTCTGATGACATAGCTAAAAGACAGCAAAAAAAATTTAGCAAAATATATCATATGACTGCAACTCCAAGGGGAGGAGGGAGGGTTGTGAGGACTGATTCCTGCTGCTCCTGGAGAACATCTGTTACAGGTGAGTAACTACTCTTTCTCCAGGACCAAGCAGGAAGTCAGTCCTCACATATGGGACTCCCCAGATTAAGGCTACCAGAGACCTCAAGCGGAAAAAATGAGCTCCCTCTAGCTCGTCAGTAAGTAAGGAAGGAATCTTCTCTGAGAATGCCCCCGACCGGTAGCCCAACACCAGGGCCGGAAGGTAGGAGTTGCCTAAACCCCAAAGAGATTATGGAGTACTGCCTGTCCGAAAGCACTGTCCCTATGGGACTCCCTCTCAAGGCAGTAATGGGCCGCAAAAGTCTGGCTTGAAGACCAAGTAGCGGCCTGGCAGATGTCTGCCAACGGAACAGAGCGGAGATGAGCCACTGACGCAGCCTTCGCCCTGACACGATGAGCCGTGACTCGACCCTCCAATGAGAGGCCGGCTGTCCCATAAGCCCAGGCGATACAGTCAGCGAACCATATGGACAAAGTACGCTTGGAGACAGGTAGCCCCAACTTATTGGGGTCAAAAGAAACAAAGAGCTGAACAGCCCTCCGATGCTCCCGCGTACGGTCAAGGTAGAAGGAAAACACCCTCCTACAGTCCAGGGTATGCAGGACCATCTCAGCCCGGTTGGCATGCGGCCTGGGAAAGAAGGTCGGAAGAACCACCTCCTGATTGAGGTGAAAAGGGGAGACAACCTTAGGAAGAAACTTAGGGTGAGTCCGTAAGACTACCCTATTCCTGTAGAACCTAGTGTAAGGGGGATCAGACACTAGTGCCTGCAGTTCACTCACTCGCCTAGCAGAGGTAAGAGCTACCAAAAACAAGGTTTTCCAGGAGAGAAAATGGAGAGGGCAGGTAGCCATAGGTTCAAATGGCGGACAAGTAATCCACTGTAAGACCACATTCAGATCCCACTCAGGGGCTGGTGGACGCAAAGGAGGCTTAAGCAGAAGGAGGCCTCTGAGAAAACGAGCCACCAAAGGATGGTTGGAAAGAGGCCTTCCGTCCACCGGCGAGTGGTGCACTGAGAGAGCACTGAGGTGAACCCTGACAGAGTTGGACTTAAGGCCTAGATTGGAGAGATAAAGCAAATATTGCAATACTACCGCTACCAAGCACGAGAAGGGATTCTCGCTGTGCTGAGCACACCATGCGGAGAATCTACGCCACTTAAGAGCGTAGGATTTCCTGGTGGATTGCCATCTAGAGGCTAAGACCACATCTTCCACCTCTCGAGGCAGTAGTAGGGGAGCCAGGACTACCCTTTCAGCAGCCAGGCCATCAGATGAAGGGACTGGAGGTTGGGGTGCAAGAGAGTCCCCTGATCCTGAGACAGGAGATCGTGCTGAAACCCCAGAGGAAGAGTGGTGTCCACCGCCAGTTGCAGCAGAAGCGGGAACCATGGTTGCCTCGGCCACCTGGGGGCTATGAGAATCAATGAAGCCCCGTCCTTGAGGACTTTGAACGGTGTTCTGGACACTAGTGGCGTGGGAGGAAACGCATACAAGTAGGCCTGTGGACCACGAGATCAGAAACGCATCCGCTGCTACTCTGAGAGGATGTGGTTGTCTGGAGCAGAATCTCAGGAGTTGCCGGTTTAGAGGACTGGCGAAAAGATCCATGGTGGGGAGGCCCCACCTGAGAAAGACCTGCTGAACCACCAACGGGTTCAACCTCCATTCGTGTGGTTGCAGGATCCTGCTCAGTCTGTCCGCCAGGTAATTTTCTTGACCTGGGAGGTAGACAGCCTTGAGGAGGATTCCGTGATTGACGGCCCAAGAGCACAGCCGTTGTGCCTCCTGACATAGAAGGAAGGAGCCTGTGCCTCCTTGTTTGTTCACGTAGAACATGGCAACTTGATTGTCCGTCTGGACTAGTACAGACTGGTGAGAGGCGAGGTGGGAGAAGGCTCTCAGAGCTAGGCGTATCGCCCGTAGCTCCAGGAAGTTTATCTGTTGAGCAGCCTCCCAAGCACTGTTCCCTCTAAGCTGTGCACATGTGCGCGCGCACACACCTTGCCAAGTGAGCGCACATACTTTACAACAGAGCGCACAGAAACTACGATTCTGATTCTGATAGAAAGCAACACAGACGTCTTAAAATTTAAAAGTTGTTGTGTATTTATGGTTTTCTCAAGTTCTACAATATTTTCTAGTGCAATCAATGTGGTGTACATACTGTATTCTGACGTGTAGTCAAATTTTAAAGTATATAACTCCGAGTGTCGTTATGTGGCGCACAAAAATGTTACCTTCCTTCAAAAGCTGCACAGCTGATATTTTATGCGCACACAGCCTACAGAAAATTAGAGGGAACATTGCTCCCAAGGGGTCCAGAGACCTAGAAGAGAAGCATCTGTCGTCAGCACTTGAGAATGCGGAGGGGATTGACAAACCACTCCGGGTACCAGATTCGGAAGATGAAGCCACCATTGCAGAGAGGAGACTAGCAGGTCGGATATCCTTACTGAGTCCGCTAGGCTCCCTGTGGCCTGATGCCACTGAGTGCGAAGGCTCCACTGAGCAGGCCGCATGTGCAGGCAGGCATTGGGGGTGACAGGAACCGTGGAAGCCAGGAACCGTGGAAGCCATATGGCCGAGTAGTCTCAGGAATTGCCTGGCAGAGACCAGGGAATTGCTGTGAAACTGCCTGGCCAGATCCATCAGCCTGTGGGCTCTGCACATTGGCAGAAAAGCCTTCGCCTGAAGAGTGTCCAGCCTTGCTCCTATGAATTATAAGTTCTGGGACGGAAGCAAAGTGGACTTTGCGAAGTTTATGACAAACCCCAAGTGCTGAAGCAGAGCCACAGTGCGAAGGGTGGCTTGATTGGCCTCCCGGGAAGACTGGCCCCTTATGAGCCAGTCGTCCAGGTACAGAAACACAAAAAGACCTTGAAGCCTTAGGTAGGCCGCCACCACTGCCAGGCACTTGGTGAACACACTGGGAGCGGAGGTCAGGCCAAAGGGTAGTACTCTGTACTGATAGTGGTTTCCTCCCACAACAAATCTGAGATATTGTCTGTGGTCTGGATGAATAAGGATGTGAGTATAAGCATCCTTGAGATCTAAGGAGCATAGCCAATCTCCCTGCTGGAAGTAGGGCAGCAGGATTCCAAAGGTAAGCATCTTGAACTTTTCCCTCTCCAGGAACTTGTTGAGGTTGCGCAAGTCTAGGATGGGTCTGAGGCCTCCTGTTCTTTTTGGTACCAGAAAGTACCTGGAATAAAAGCCGTGACCTTTCAGGTGGTGGGGCACCGGTTCCACAGCCTGTTCCTTTAGTAGACTTGCTAACTCCTGAAGGAGTAGGTCCCTGTGCAGAGGGAGTCTTGGAGGCTCCCCTGGAAAATAGGAGGGAGGTACCTGGTGAAAATGGAGAAGATAGCCCTTTTGGAGGAGGAGGTGTCGAGCGGCTCCGGTCTTGCGGGCACCGATGCCCTCCGCCCCGATGCCGAGGGTGCCGGCGTCGACGACCTCGGTCGCGAACAGGAGGCCGAGGGAGACCGTGGCCGAGGATCGACTCGAGCTCGCATGGACTCGAGGATCGGCTCGGCCTCCGGGGTCGACTTGGACGTCGACGTCCCGGTGGTCGGGGCAGATGCACCGGTGAGACCGGCGATCAATGCCCGCTACTGTTCCATGAAGGCAGCGAGGCTGCTCTCCAAGGCCGTCAACCTGCGTCCGAGCTCAGGAGACCCAGCAGCCCCCGACTCGGACCCCGACGGCGTCGGGCCCGACGTCAGCTCCCCTGGAGGAGAGTCCACAAGGATTACAGCACTCACATGTCCAGGAGACTCCATCTCGATACGAGGTTGCTTGGCAGGCCTCTCCAACTCCGAAGACCCGGGACGGCTATCGGGGCTATGCAACCTGGCTCTCGAGGAACCAGGAGCGCCCACCGACGCCGTCCTCGTGGGTTTCTTCTTCCTGCGCTGTTCCCGCGAAGGAGACCCCTGCTCAGAGGAACCTCGACGCTGCTCAGGGACGGAGTCCCGAGACGTCGAGGCCTCTGACGAGGTTCGGGCCCGTCCGGACGCAGAGTCAGAGAAGATCCTATCCTTCTGGTGCTGCCGACTCCACACCTTCTAGGACATTTTGCCACACGGACCACAAATCATCGGGTCATGATCGGGTCCGAGGCAGCGGAGGCAGCAGTCGTGTGTGTCGGTAAGAGACATAAGTTTCTTACACCGATCACACTTTTTAATCCCGCTGGCAGCCATCGGGGGAAAAAGGGCCCCTGCGAGGTCAAAAGACAGGGCTGCCAGTGAAAAAAGAAAAAATGGCGCGAACGCTAGTCACGAAGGACAAAAACCGAAAAGGAGAGAGTGGGCTCGATACCGGCGTACCGGGCCCAGGCGGGAAAAGGATCCGGCGTCGAACCGAAGGAGAAGTACAAAAAATAGGGAAATCAACTTTTTCCTCGGCGAAAAACGAACTACGTCCATCGGGCTCCGCGGAAAAAAGACGACTGAGTAAGATGGCACCCTTGGGCGGGAAGGGGACCGCGCATGCGCGCTGCATTTCCCAAAGGCTTTCTTTGAAAGCTGTGGAAATGCTCCGCATGAGGGCTCCGTCGGCGCCGACGTCACCCATATGTGAGGACTGACTTCCTGCTTGGTCCTGGAGAATACTGGCTTCTCTCAGTGCTGCACCACCAGATTTCATTTCTGATGACATCATAGAAAGATGCTCATGTACCAAAGGCTGGTGCTACTATTAGATGAACTAGGCAGTTGCCATGAGTACCGGCATCCTGGAGGTACCCATTACTGCCACAGTCATCCCTTACAGGGGTCTGCAACGGTAGTAATGACTTTCAAACTATGACACAGCGCTTACCTCAAGCTTCTAAGACCTGCCGCTTCTGCCCTCTTCTGATACAGACTTCTGGTTTGCAGGTCCTACAAGCCATGAACCACAACGCAGTGCCGAGGCTTGAAGCAAGCACTGTGCTGTAGTTTGAAAGCCATTACTGCCGCTCCCAGAGAAGGGCAGCAGCTGTGACAATGGGTGCCCCCAAGGGAGGGAGGGGACTGAGGATGGAGGACTTGCCTAGGGTACCTGCAATTCTTGCACCGGCCCTGCATATATCTCTACCTTTTGGCAAGGGAGAATAACCCACTCAAATGGACTGGTCTAGCTGAAAGATATAAAGAGATAGTTTTGCATACTAAGCCAGGAATATGATCTCAGTTTCGCCAATTTATTGCTAACATTGTATTGTACTTGCATCATGTCAAAAAGAGCTTCCTTCTGGAATGCTTAAGATGTAGCATGTATTGTCAAAGTGTACCTGGAAATACCTCTTAATCAAGCCTGTGGCACCCAACATGATGGGAAATCTCTTTTTATCTTTCTGCCACATGTTCTTGGTCTCTGAGTGCATTTCTTGGTACTTGAAGATCTCCCTCTCAAAGCGATTCACAGAATAGTCGTTTGCAATTGACACCTCTATAATCAATGCTGTTCTTCTCCATTACCACTCTGTCTGGATTCCTTGTATCCCGCTATTTATTGGTCCTCTTATACATCTTCTCCCATGATGCATCAAGAATATGGAAAGATCCTATGATTTTAAGTGCCCTACTGCTTGGTGCTAGATCTAACTAGCCCTGGTTAAACACCCTTATTTATATCCTTTGTTTTTGTTCTCAAATCTATTATAATTTGGCTAGCTTGGAAATCCTTGGAGGCAAAGTCAATCCATTGCAAACATCTACCATCTATTCACTATCTATCAACTTAAATTGTGTTGTCAATAGAGATAAAGTTACTGTAAGTGAGCCAATGATATAGCAAAATATTAAAAACTTCAGACAATAAAATCAAAGACTAAACGGTTTTATTACTTTAAATGTTATACATTTTAACAAATCATTGCATTTGGTTAACAGTAAAATCTCTTAGGAGTAAAGCAATATGTTAATACATCAGTATGAGTTGAGATGGCTCCTTTTTAGCTATAATTCCAACGAAACAAGTACAAATGATTGCACCGAGAACTTGTTTCATGTAAGTGGCTTAATACCCCTATCTGCTGCTCATTTCACTAACTGGAAGGGCATAAAAACCAAGAAAATGTTCAGATGCTTTGGATTAGCAATTATAAAACAAGTGTTGATAAGCTGTGGAGTTGTCCCCTAAGTATGCACAGTAAACTACTGTACGTGGTTAATGCAGCAGCAGATAAAACTGCCTCCATTAAGTATGATATCTGGCAGAAAAGAGAAACTGTCAAGTAGAAAATAACTGAAAAGGAGTCACTTAAATGCTTCTAACTATAGTTGCAATGCCCCATATAATTTATTGTGATAATAAATCACAGTGATTTTAAATATGAAATACTTTATTTCTATGACTGTGTTACCAAGAACACATGATAATTTGCTATTTCAGTGCTGAATACAAAATTCTCACATGGGAAACAGCTGCTGATATATAAAATGGAACAAAACAAGTTTCATCACAAATTATTAGGCACATCAAGAAAACACAAATTAAAATAACAATCATAGAGAAACACTAGAAAAATTACACTGGCTAGGACATATTACAGGATCTCCGTACAAGCCTGCAATCTTTAGACACATTGAACAAACTTAGAATAATATATTAATGTTGCACCATTTTATAGACCACATGGAAGCATATATAATAAACACGTGCACACAGGGTACTTTACATAAGCAAATAAAATCTAATCTCAGTCATAAGGAAGTCCTGTTCATTCGCAGAATGCACGGCCACAACCAAAGAAAATGTGCTTCAAACATTCAAAAAGAGTAGTGATGTACTAATCTTGTTTACAGAACAAAAAGAAATCGATAGAGAATGCTACTTCATTATGGAACACACGAGGTAGTATTGAGATTTTATTTTGCAACCTTTATCAAATATCCTTAGTCATTTACGGAAAGATGGTCACAAAGACATGATGATATAAGGATCTCTTTTTATAGCAAGATCAAGGGGCCCTTTTACAAAAGTGAGCTATGCAATTAATGCGTGCTTTCATATGCATTAACTGCATATTTGGGCCTGTGGTAATGTTACCATGGGAGCGTGAGAGTTAACGCACCCTGATTTTCGTGCTAAATCGGTGCACTATCTGCTGGGGACATACTGTTCATGCCCCCAGTATATAATGTGCTGCTTTTGCAGGTAACTTAGTGTTATTTGTACAAATAACACTACGTTACCTGCAAAAGCAGCACATTATATACTGGGGGCATGAACAGTATGTCCCCAGCAGATAGTGCACCGATTTTGTACCGAACGTGCCCCAGCAGCAATGTGGATTCAACTAACGGAGCTCACTGAGATGGTGCTAGTTGCACCTGTGCTGTTTGCAAAGTTGATAATGACCATGCGCTGTTGATACCCACATTGCTGATATGCCCACTCACCGCCCTAACAGTTACAAAGGAAACTTTCACTTAATGCACATGGATTTTCATGCTAAACATGTGTAAGGTGGAAAAACCTAACACGTTTTTAAAAGGGCCCCTAAATTTTGTTCTCAAAGTAATCCTTGCAGATTGAAAGTGATATTCTGCTATATATTACTCATTACAGATAAGAGTTCCAGTATTGATCATGGAAAAAAACTGCACACATTGTAGACTGGATAGTTATGTAAAAGGTATCACAAAGACTACAATGTAGAAGAACTTTAAAGACCACCTAAATCCCATTTTAACATCTGAAGAAAGTCCTAACTGGTCTTGAAAGCTGCTGAATATAGCATTATCTCTGCACTGTTCTCATGTTGGCCCAATAAAAAATATAACTGGTGAATTGCTATAAAGCAGGATCTCTGTACTAGATTACCAACTGACATCTTACCCTTTCGTGCAGACACATTCATACGTTACATATGCTTATCATGAACTTTGCATTTCCAATTTTGCTACATCCTCTTTTTCCGGTAATATTTCAGTAACTGTGTAATTTTCTTTTTAATAAAGTAAAGAAGATCTCATGTAAATCAGCATATTAAAATACACTATTAATCTTGTATATCATAAAAATAAAAGCAAACAATATTGTCTTTCCATAAATAGTAGAAATAAACTTTGTGAAAAACATGCCCGTTAAAACTATTCTAAAGAGGAAAAAAATCTTTAAGGGTATATCCTACTTTATTACTCTGATAAACAAGGATATCAGACCATCTACTTTTGCTAGAAAAGCAATTTTTTATGACAATAATTGCTCTCTAAATCTAGTCTGGACTATAATGCCACCTAACCAACTCATGCTTATCTGTCTCTTTAAACTCATCCAAAGATGCAACGATGCTTAGCATAGAAAGTATGTCTCAGTATTCCTTCTGTTTAAAAAAGTTGTTCAAATCTTTATCTGATACAGATACACAAGCTAAATAAGTACACTAAAAAGCAGCATATTGTTACACTTTACACTGTAGTGTTGCTTAAAGCATAGGACAAATGAACACTAGTCACCACATTAAACACATGCACAAAACAGCTTTTACTGCAGTGTTAATACCGACACATCGCAAAATGTTATTAAAACCAGTAAAAGCAGACTGTTTTAAAAGCAACTGATATACACTTATTTTGTAGAGACAATTTGTAGTAAAATGTACAAGATTTTCCCTCCAATAACTGTAGAAATCATAACAAAAAGTGCTGGTGGACTGGTTGGATTTCTGTCAGGCAAGTAAGGAGGAAAGAGGACAACCACTCAGGTGTTGGTATACCCATAAGCTCAGACAGGTGCTTTGAGATATGGGAATACAGTTACTATTATCTCTATTGTAATCTTAACTATCCAGAACGGGTGCCTAAAGTTTTTCCCTCAGATTTCCGTCCTCAACTACTAGTTTCAACTAAAGATACAGTACAACTTATAAAAAAAAATACATGGTCCTGAATTCTTTAATAGATAATTGCACCTTTAGGAGTCAGTAGATTAAATATATTCAATTTACAACTTGAACTAAGGTATACACAATGGCTGCATATGATGATTATGATTACTTCATGCATGCCTTCTTCGCAATATGAGAAAGGAACAGAAAATGAAAAATTACAACCCATTCTTCTTCACAGTCATTATAAAAATGACAAACATCTCCATATTGTCAGCATCTCTTCTACATGAAAAATATGCCTGCAAGAGCCTTTTGTAACAGATCCCATATATATGGTATAGATGAGGGCACTGTGCTGGCTAATTCTTTTGTCATGATTTTAAAAGTAAGGTCTCATTCATTGGTCAGAAAGCTAGTGAAATTGAAGATGCAGAAATAAAAGAAAATGGCATAAAATATTAATATTTCCTTCTGTCAATGTTTTTTGCTCATTATCTGAATTCCCATGCATATAGAGGGCAATTTTATAAGGCGTATCTATGTTAATGCATGTTTTTATGTGCATCAATCACACCTATTTTATAAAGTCAAGTGGCAAATACTTTACTTTATAAAACAGGGGCACCTGCACCAGCCCTATGCCCCTGTCATAAATGACCACATGCATCTTACGTGCATACACCTGTATTTTATAAAGCGTAAGGGTCATTTTAGAAGCTCTATTTGTGGTTTGGATATCTGAAAACATGTACACAGGTGTGCAAATTGTGGCAATATCCCTGGAGCTTTTTTACAACACAGGTTAAGAGACACTCCTGGCATAGGCATGTCTATATAGGAAAGGGGGTGTGCCAGACACATGGCCAGGGCATTCCTCTGCACTTAGAGGTGCATGACAGATTTCAGTTATTTTCAGTGATCTTGGGGTTCTGTTTTGTAGATCTGACCAGTTCTCAAAGAGTTCTATAAGAGATTTTTCTTGGTCTTCCAGATCTTGCCTTGGTTTCAAAAGTTCCTTGTAACTTATTTCTTAACAATGGTTCTTATAGTTGAAATTGTTAGCTGAAAGTGATTAGGGATTTCTTTTTATAGCCTTTCCTCTGTTGGTAAGAGTAAATTATCTTCATGTCCAAAAGCTCAGACAGCTGCTTAGAGGAACCCACTTTTGTTGAACGTGGATGATGTTCGGTAATTGAGACTTAGCAAAAGGAAGGGCTTGCATGATATTGCACCATTAAAACTTAGAAGCCCCTCTAGGAAAAAAGTATCTCCATGGTATACTGAAGCACTTTTGTTTGAGAAACAAAAATGTCACAGATTACAATAGAAGTAATGAACGTCAGAGAATCTAGTATGTAGCGCTACTGCAAGTAGAGAATGCAAATTATTATAAGAGATTAAAGAGGATAAAAGAAGGTATTTATTCTATAGTGACTACAAATAATTTGAACAGCAATACAAAATTAAGTTGTCATAAAGTTCTTGCAACCTTTAGCTAATATGGCTACTGTCTCAATTTTGCAGTTGACAGCTGAGGAGCACAATCTTTTTAGGATAAGGTGGAGAGGTTCAGCAGTTTATCTAGTGTTCCTCCTTGGATGTACCTAAGATGGTAAAACATGAGACTGATTGATTTATCCAGGAAGAGATTTTATTTTATTTATTTATTTATTTACATTCTCTTATATACCGCGCTATTCTGCATCAGTGCAGTTCACATTGAACAAACTGAAATTACATTGAACAGGGCATTATAACTTGGAGATAACTATTTTACAGGAATATGGGCTATGGAGATGGAGGCACTGCTATTCCTTATGTAGCTTACTGTATTTGGGAGCAGTGGGCTCCTATCTCAGTTGAAGAGGTTAAGAGGATGATATCTAAATATGGTTAAAGATTGCTGCATACTTGATTCATGCCCTGTAAAGGGATGAGGAGTCTTACCAATAGGGATTCCTTGCTGGCTATTTCTTTTTATTTTTTTTATTAATAAGGCCTTATACTGTAAGGGGGGGGGGGGGTGGTATTTTAACTACAGTGCTGCATCAAGTAGTGTCAACTCTTATTTCAAAAGGAGGTGGTCTAGATGTTGGGCAATGTAATAATTATGGCCCAGTGGCTAGTACCCCTATGTAGGGAAAAATGTTAAAAGCAGTAGTAGCAAGTCGATTACAGAGATTTCTGGATAAAACAGTATTTTGAAGTTCTTATAGCACAGAAACTGTTTTGTTGGCCTCATTGTCAGACTTGAGATTGGTTAACAGATCCAGGAGGAAAGGTGTTAGTTTTACAGTTACATTCAGTTTTCGCTTTGAATTAGTAAATCATAATTTATTACTATTAAGGTTGTGTCATTTGTGTGTCAGGTAATGCGTTCTTATTGTTTTCTGAATTTTCAGTGGACTGTTATTTACAAGAGGAATAATAAGATTAGCCTTTGGCAGAATAGAGCAGGAAATGTGGATTGCTGCAAGGTTATTGCTTCCACCGATTTTGTTCAGTATTTATCTTAGCTCATTAGGGCAAGTTTAACAAACTCCTGAGTATTGTTTTTCTTATGCATATATTCTATTAATTATTCCATTTAGGGAAGACAGTGATGATAATTTTTGAGTTCATAGGTAGCTGTCTATGCAAGTAAAATCGTAAATGGAGGAAAATAGTTTAGTAGGTAAATCCAAAGACATAGGGGCCCCTTTTACTAAAACCTGTTAGGGTTTTATACTTAACATGCGTTTAGCGTGAAAATTAATGTGCGGGAAGTGCATAACCTCTGTGATAACTGTCGGGAGCATGACCAGTATATTCCCGGCAGTTACCACACAGATGCATACCCTACTTATGATGCAATTAATGCAGGCACACATAATACAACCCATATTTATTTATTTATCATTTCTTTTATACCGCCTTTTAAGATGATCAAGGCGGTTTACATTGAACATAACTATAACTTACATAAAACAAGAATTAGTGTAACATACTGTAACTTGGTATTACATGAGAACAGTAGTTATTTAAAGGCATGCAATTGATAGGATGGGGAAGCAATTGCTCTATTGTATATAGCAGCAAAGGTAAAACTTATGTACAAAGGAAGTTTTGATTGGGAATATTATCTTGAGTGATTTTAGCAATGAATTGGTAGATGTATCATGGGTGCTTATATATCAGTCCCAAAGAATTCCTGGAAAATATAAGTTTTATGTTTTTTTTCTGATGTTTTTTATGTCCTTTATAACGCCGTTAGGTGCAGCCACGCTAATTGTCACATTGACAACATGCGGCGGTTGCACCTGCGCTAACTGCAATGTGCTCTCCATGCCCACATTCCACCCCTCTCCTGTACATTATGCAATGTACAGTTACTGTGGGAATTAGTGTGCGGTATGTCATGCCCACACAGTAACAGTAAAGTGCACATTAACCGCTTAGCAGGCTTTAGTAAAAGGGCCCCTAAAGGTTCTGTGGGTAGGTGGTCAGCAAAAATTGCAACCTTCACAAAACCTATTGTTGGGAAAAGGTGTAATTCTGATCTCTTCTTCAGTGTGGATTTTGGGAGCGAGGTTGGATTTGACACATTCATTAGAAATTCAAGCTACCCAAATGGTCAGAAGGGTACTTTGTAAAATGAGATTGGTAAATCAGATTAAAGCTATTCTTCCTGAAGATGGTCGACAACAAGAAGTGTTGCAAATTCTGCCCACGCAGCCCCTGCAGTGCACAGGGGCCCAAAGAGAAAGGGGGTCCACTTGTACCTCTCCCAGGTCTTTTGAAATGGATTCTTCTTGTTCTGGAAGACCTTTCAGATCGGTAGTTTGGGGGCCCTTAATAAGAACTTCTGTTACAACTATGGCGCTCTCATATTTATTTAAAACGCTTAGATACCCCTATTGGCAAAAAGTCGCCCAAAGCTGTTTACATAAAATAGTCAGTCTAAAAAAACCATAAAATACAATAGAATAACCAAATCTTATCAAACATAAAATGACAACTGACATTCAGTCAGAATGTTTAAACC
This sequence comes from Ichthyophis bannanicus, assembly GCA_033557465.1. NCBI lineage: Eukaryota > Metazoa > Chordata > Amphibia > Gymnophiona > Ichthyophiidae > Ichthyophis > Ichthyophis bannanicus. Next base: position 227,278,925 of record CM066031.1, read on the forward strand.
CGCCTTAAATCTATCTTGACAACTGTATTATTATTTACTTAGATTTAGCAAGTGAGCTGCTAACTTGATTACGAGTTTTGCAAAGCATGGCTGCAAAGATGTTGTTGGGTAGTTACAGATGGGGGAGAGCTTCTCTGTTTTAAGAAAGATCACAATGGCTCTCAGTTCAGGCAAGAATTCAATTTAAATTAAGGGGCCCTCTTACTAAAGTGCGTTAGGTTTTTGTACTTCGCGCACATTAGTTTTCACGCCAAATGTGCATTAAGTGCAAGACCTCTGTGGTAACTGTTAGGGGTGTAACCAGCATGCTCCCACCAGTTAACTAGCAGACGTATGCCCTAGCACTTGCCACTATTACCACAGGCACACTTACCTCCACCTATCGAGGTGACAATAGGTGAACCTGCGCTAGTGGCAGCATGGATAGCACGCAATGTATGTACCCCTGAGTTAACTGCAATGTGCTCACCAAGCCCACTCACTGCTCCTAACTCATTCATTTAGAACCCTAATGCGCGATTGGCAGCATGAAAATCAGCGTGCGTTAACGGACATGCCCCAGTGGTAATTACAGCAGGCCCAAATGTGCAGTTAACACATGCCAAATCGCATAACTATATAGTGCAGTTTAGTAAAAAGGTCCCTAAGTTTTGTATATAAGATTTTTCCATGATATTGCTCCAGGTTTGCCACAATTGTGATTAGCAGATGTTTTAAGACTATAATTGCCATAGATCAGGCACTTTCATTTCAAATTGACCAGTATACACACGATTCATGGTATGGTGCTATGGAACAGTTTGCCCAAGGAGTTAAAATTTGCCGCTTTATATATGCCTTTTAGACAAGAGCTGAAAACTTGGCTGTTTAAAAATTTCTTGGCATCCCTGTCCGATTCATTTATTTTTTTTCTTAATTTTTTGGTCTTAATGCTTATTTTATGATTTGAAATTGTATGGTGTTCAATGAATTGTTATTCAAAATATATAGAATAGAGAGTGTATAATGGTGAGTTCTTATCGTTTTAATGTTTTATTATGTGATGTAAGATTGTATACTGATTTATGTAATTTTTTTGATATAATCCACTTTGAACTGTTTTTTTAGGCCAAGCAAAATAGAAAATATAAATTAAATTTTGCATTAAAAACTGCAGAACGACGTTGGGGGGATATTCAGCGGTGGTGGCTAGCCATTGCCGCTGAAACTTAAACCCAGATATTCAATGCCCTGGCACTGAACATCTAGGTTGCCCGGATTGGCAGGAAGCTAAACAGGCAGGGCACTATTCAGCCACTGCCCAGTTAGCTTCTGTAGCAAAGGTTAAGCCAGTCTTAGCTGCGCCTTACACTTGCACCCCCTTGCAATAACCGGGCAGTGGCTCAATATTGCTGCCCCCGGAACACCCTGATGCTAACCAGTTAGTGTCGGGGTGTGCAGCAGCAGCAGCACCCGGGGATATTCAGTATTAGTGCCACTAAATATCCTGAAAAGAGGGTCTGCGAACCACGTTAATCCCTTTAAATATGCCCCCCCCATTGCGTTTAACTTTTAACTGCACAGAGGTTGTGTCAGTTTCTGTCGACTTAGGGATTCATTAAAACATAAAAGTTAAACGGGGGGGGGGGGGGGGGAGGCCTAAACTCTTGAATACGACTATAAATGTCTCTACAATGTTTGCCTTGCTCTAGGGTCTGGGATTTTCCACAAAGGCCTGGTTATTAGGAGATCCATAATGAATATTCATCAAGTATATCTGAATACATATTTAAAACTCAGACTAATTTGCAAAGGTTAGTTATCTTGAAAATTAGACATGGTCGTAATCATCTAGGATTAGAGTTGAGATGCTGTTTCATCACCCATGATTTGAAGAGGAGTGGCAATTTCTTAGTTTATACAATTCAAATTAGACTGCTGTTTCCGCTACCAGACTGTTAAAACTATAATAAATTTAAATGAAACCTTAAATCAAGTCTCATCCATTTTGACAATCAGCACAGAAATCAGTTCACTACTCTGAAATTGTAATGGGTCCCGATTCATGCAATGTTCTAAATTAGAAACATAGAAAAATGATGACAGAAAAAGACCACATGGCCTATCTAGTCTGTCCTTCCATATCAACAACTACAACAGGCTCTCCCCCTGTGCATTTATGCCACGGAGGTATTTAAACGTCTCCATCATATCACCTCTATCCCGCCTTGCCTCTAATGTGTACATATATACCTCATAAATAAAAAGTAAACTTTTATTTACGTGAATTTGGCCCTGTATTTCTTTATGTCACAAATAAAATCACAAACTAGAAGAGTATCATAGTCACAAGCCTTATTCATTATGAGGTCAATACTGACAATGACAGCCTGCAGAAAAAATTAATATGTCCATAAAGCAAGAAATGATACAGGAGTGTGGAGGACTGAAAACTAACACTGTACTTCAGACTAACCAAAATACTGTAATGGCTTATATATGCTGCTGCCAATCTCCCTGTAAAATCCCAGAGTTTACAAAGACTCATTTTTAAAATGTCTGGAAAACGAGAAACAAAAGCCTAACCTTATCTTTTCAAAAGAGATTAATGCATTTTAAATTGCAAGGAACACAGACTGCAAATCAATCTAGGCATTTTTTTGGATGTATTCCCGCTTGTTTAGTCTTTTTCTTATTTTTATGGTCTCCGCAGCTCAACTGGGGATTTAGAGGCCTATGAGCTAAAGGGTGCTATTGAGTTTATTATGCATTGAAATGATTAAGCACGCGATAAAAAAGCACATGCAATGTATTAAGGGCTTATTGGGGTAACTGAATAAAACCTTTCCTGTGTGTAAAACCTGCTTTACAGTACATGCTGAAAAGGGCTTTTATAAAGCTCTGCAACTGCAAAGGCATGTAAAAATTACACACACACGGAGTATGCATCTACTTTTACACAATCTATGCAAAGTGTTTCCCAGGGTGTAGTTTGAGCAGAGCAGAGGCAGGGTTGTGATGTGTTTTATAAATTACATAAATACATGTGTAATGTGTGTTGAGCACATGCACAAATTTACTCCTTCTTCAAAGCAGGAATAAATTTGTGTGCCAGCATGTGTGCTATTGGGGTTGGTTCTGGGAGGCTTAGAATAGGCCTCACCATCTAGAGTCCAGAGATTGGACATGGTTCACTGATTTTTTTCTCTCCTTTCGTGTTTTGACTCAGTGTAAAACATCCTGCTATATTTTATTTCTATTTTAATATTATATTTATTAAACTTTTTTGTTTATGGTTTATTATTTGATAGACTGCCCTTCAAGGGGTCTCAACAGAGCGCGGTGTACAGCAATGTCTAAAATAAACATAATAAAATAGAAAAAAACTCCAGTAAAAACAGGTAAGTGAAGAACCATTCAAACCACGCAGATGAATGAGTGAAGGTTAATTTGGCCTGAGTAGGTGATGGTAGGTGTAATTGAAAAGTATGAGTATCCTTTAGAACAGGCATGTCCAACAGGTAGATCGCAAGGGGTCAGAGGTAGATCGCCAGCCCCACTTGGCTCCATCTCTCCAGCAGCTCACCCCGTCGCTAGGAGAGAGCTCGTGCCAGCAGGTCGTCTGCCGAGGGCTTGCCACCGCTGCTGATCCTTTGCCTGTCTTTTTTCCTTGCCTGCAGGAATCTTGCCTGCAGGTGTATTGGGGGCGCTTGTTGTTTTCGTGCCAATACTTTGTGGGTACCCCAGGGGCCGCCACCCACGCCCTGTGACAAGACGCCACAGGCCCAGCATCATACCTGGTCTCCTGCCTCTCAGAATCACCCATTCCTGCCCCCACCCCAACACCCCTTAGAAGTGTGTTATATACCAGGCAATATCCATTCGCCCAGGCTTTACCTGAATACACTTACCGTATTAGTTGTGTCGTGGTGCTGGTTGCTGGTCGCTTTATAGTTCGCTTTCATTAAACGTTTTTGGGCAGCCACAACAAAGTGTCAAGAATTTTGGTGATTTTGGCGGGCTTTTCCAATTTTGTTCTAACTTGCCTATGCCTTGCCTTCGAATTGGTTCAAACCACTGTGACTTTTGCTTGCCTCTACAATTTTATTTTGCCTTGCCTTTGCGTTGATTCTACACTGTGTGCAGAATTTATTAAATCACGTGTGGTGATATTTGAACTTGTTTGGCGGTATTTGATTTTATCTGGTTTGCTGGACAGGTGTTTGAGTTTTTTTGATGGTATTTGATTATTGGTGCCAGTATGATGAATTCTTATTTTTACTTTTTAGAACTGCATCTGTGGTTTTGGCATCTCCAGTCCTTGTATTGCACATTATCCATAGGTCTTCAGTTCCTGTTGATCTTTAATACTTTGGGATAGTGACAGTTTTGGACCAGATTCAGCCATTGTTTATACTAACTTAACAGATATGGCCTTCTTACATCCAGCCACTCCAGTATAATGAAGATGAGTGTTCCAAAGAAGAGCAAAACCTACCACTTTCATGATGAATGGGAAATGGACTACTGTACTTCATTATGGTGAAAGACAAGTGGTGTTCTCTAATTTGTAACGCCCCAGTATCCTTGCCCAAAAAGGGTAATCTGGAACGTCATTATAAGGCTCTGCATAGCAATAAGTTTGATGCTGATTTTCCACCCAAAAGTGAAATTCGTAAACTGAAGCTCAAAGAGTTGATGGTGAAGCCAAGGTCACATTTGGTCAATGCAACCATAGCATCCTTCAAGGTCAGCAACCTGATCGCAAAGAAATGCAAACCTTTCACTGAAGGGAAATTTGTAAAAGATTGTTTTCTTGAAGCAGCTGACAATCTTTTTAAAGGTTTAGAAATAAGAAAGAGATCATAGCTGCTATTCAAGATGTACAATTGTCAACACCATCGTGCAGCGAATAGAAAAGATGTGTGGAGACACAACTGAACAACTGTTGAAGGATGTTTCAAATTGTGTTGCTTTCTCACTCCAACTGGATGAATCTACAGACATAAGAGACATAGCCCAGTTACTAGTCTTTATCCGGATGGTTTTTGAAGACTTCAGTGTTAAAGAAGAACTACTTGGAATGATTTCTTTAAAAGGGAGAACTACCGGTCAGGAAATATTCAGTTCTTTCCATTCTTTTGTGACAAAGTGTAATCTTTCATTGCATAGACTTGTTTCCATCACTATTGATGGAGCAAGAGCAATGACAGGTGAGGTTAACGGTTTCATAGCCCTCTGTAGACAGCATGACGACTTCCCAGATTTCCTTTCTTACTACTGCATCACTCACAAGCAAGGTTTGTTTGGCAAGCAAGAGACTCAATACAAAGACTGTCATGGACATCACTTTCAAAATTGTAAATTCAGTTCGTGGAAGATCACTTCAAAGACGACTTTTCAATATTACTCTTGATGAAGGGGCAGCAGAAATCATTTTGCACACAGATGTAAGGTGGCTAAGTAGGTACAAATTTCTGCAAAGATTTTGTGATTTGCTGAATGAAATAATACGTTTTTTGAAAGAGAGGGGAGATGACCAAGCAGAGTTGGAAGATGAGGAGTGGTTATGTGATCTGGCATTTCTCGCTGACTTTACAGGCGAACTAAGTGATATGAACCTTGAACTACAAGGTAAAAACAAATGCATTGGCGAGATGAGTACAGTTTCATCCTACAAGAGCAAATTTGAGCTAATGATGACTGACCTTGCAAACAACACTTTTGATCATTTTCCTAATACGCAGGACTATCTGGGACAATATCCAAATTTTGTTTTTCAGAACGAGAAGTATGTGACAGAAATCTGTTCCGTTATCCAGGAATTCGAAAATAGATTCTGTGACTTCCAAAAAATTGGAACAGTTGTAGAGTACTTGTCATACCCATTCAAAGTAGATGTGGACATTAAAGAAACTGCAGCTGTTATCAGTAAAAATTACTCATTGAACAAGCCATCTCTTGAAAACAAAATATTAACCCTTAAAAATGACATTTTTCTCAAGACCCGTGCTGAGCAAGAATCGTTTTGGAAGCTAGTGCCTAGACACAAATTTCCCAACTTGAGAAGATGCAGTGAAGCTGTACACTCGTGTTTCGGTTCAACTTATTTGTGGGAATCTGCGTTTTCCCATCTGAAAATGACAGAGTACACAACGTTCCAACATGACAGATGAACATCTCCAGGATTCCCCGAGACTGGCCCTCACGCAATATTCACCCAATTTCAAAAAGCTGGTGGATGAAATGCAGGCTAAGACGTCTAATGAGCAACAGCGAAATATTAAAGATTGTGCATGATCAGCCTGGATCAATACTCAACCTAAATTTAACACAAATTACTCAATAAAAGTTAAAGAAAGTTATTACTCAATAAAACTTTAAGAAAAAATGTACTTTCCATTTCCCTTTTCAGTTCTTACTGGATCTTCGTCTGTTTTGTTTTTGCTTAATTTGCTTAACAGCTGATCACATCCAAGTAAATGACAGAAGGTTAATTAAAAATAGTGGGGGGGGGGATCCTCCAACTTTATTGGGTTAAAATTTAATTTTGAACTAATTTGAAACTTAATTTTCATGGTGGTAGATCACTGGCACTTTTGGTTGGAAAAAGTAGATCATGACCTGTTCGAAGTTGGACACGCCTGCTTTAGAAGATAATGAGTGGAATATAGAATTAATAAATCAACAAGATACAAAGGAATCCCAGAATGAAGTGTATGATATACAATTAAAAGAAGTTTAAACTGTGGATGGAATCTGACAGGGAGTCAGTGATTTTGCTGCAGGAGAGGAGTGACATGCTCATATCTAGACACATGAGAAAGCATGCGTACTGCTGTATTTTGTATAAGTTGTAATCTACGTACCTGAGACTGAAGGAGACCAAGATAAATAGCATTACAATAATTCAACCTAGCAATCACCAAAGAGAGTAATAAAGTGGTTAACGAAGAGGAAGAAAGGAAAGGATGAACAGCATGTATATTACAAAGAAAAAAGAAGGAGCGGCGGACTACTACAGTAATGTGCAGGTGAAAAGACAGGGACTCAGGATATGTCAAGATAGAAGATGAAACCTCAGAAACTGGAAAGCCAGAGCGGAAAAGGGCCGCCACCTCTCCCCCAGTGCGGCTAAGCTGGACAGTGGAGAAAGCCACATAACTTTCTATTTGAATACCGTTTTTTTATAATGGAAACTGCTTTGCTGTGTATTTTCAACAAAAGGCGGTTTACTAAATTTATTAATAAACGAAACTAAAAGTAGGCCATAACCACCATTCATAAGAGGTAATTAGACTTACCTGCTAATGTTGTTCCTTAAGGAACTCTAGTCCAGTCCCAGAACCTCTGAGTTTAGTATCTCCTCCAGCAGCTTTGGAGACTGAAACACATCATCGCTTTGATGACACTGGTATAAGTAGGCAAGGTCCGCCTCTCTCCTCCAGTACCTACTGACAAAGCAGACTCAGCAGAGCAACAAATAAGTAGTTAAATAACCAAGAAATACATAGTCCTACGGACCCTCATTGAAATAAACGTTTGTTTTTTTTAAATTATCTGTAACCATACCCATATGGTACCAGATCAAAAACATAGAATATGCTCTCCTGGAAGCATCACGTACTCCCAGAACAAAAATAGTACTGTCTAGAAAGGATTCCATCTGCTCTTTCAAACTGAGCCCTTACGGAAGATCTTCCAAATACCTCAGTGCACACTTCAAACTTCAGGCTGACAGCAAAAAACAACTTAAAAAGAAGAACAGAAAGAGATAGAGAAGGAACCCTTAACTTGCAGCACCTCTCTGATCCCTGAAATAAAAATCCAAACAAATCAAAACTGACTAAATTTAAAATATTAGCTCTGCTTATTTGTGCTGAGTGAGCCCAGTCCCAGGCTCAGAACCTTCTCCAGCTGCTTGGAGACTGAAACTACTGGAGGAGAGAAGCGGACCTTGCCTATTTATACCAGTATCATCAGAGTGATGACATGTTTCAGTCTCCAAAGCTGCTGGAGCAGATACTAAACTCAGAGGTTCTGGGACTGCACTAGAGGGATGAAAAGGAACAATTATAAAAGCCCACACCTGAGACATTCATGGTTTAGAGTACAAAGAAGAAAGAATGAAAACAGAGAGAGAAATTAAGTTAAAGGAATTAAGAGAGAAAATAAAATAAAACTTTAAACATAGAAGATCCAGGCATCACAGGCTCAGGATTTCAGGAAGAAGAAAATGCTGCTTGGGCTTCCCAAAGATGAAATCATCTATAGCTACAGGTCAAGTTTACTAATCACTGGGGCTTCATATGAGCAGATTACAGATAAGATGACTGCTCTAATAACTATGTAGCTTTCTCTCCGGGTTTGCCATGCTTCTTAACTCGCTGTATTTTCAAGTCTCTATGGAGATCATTTACAAATGTGGGTTGCAGGGCTCCCGATTCCCCCTCTGACTCTCCCTATATGTCCTTTGTATCAGGATAGGGAGGGCCGGCAGGGGGTGAGAGGAGATGAGAACAGGGTGGAGTATGGGTGGATCAGCCTGGCAGCATGTATAGGGCCGATTCAGGTCATGACCCTTTACATGCTGCCGGGCCCATGGGAATATGCTGCTTATACCACCTCAAAGGTGGTATAAGGAGCACTTTTGGTCCGATCACCCGATCAGGCCCGAGGATCTCCCCCCCCTGGGGCCAAGGCCAGGTGCGGGGGTCCCCCCGCTGCCCGATTCAGGCCGCAACAGGCCAGTCGTGGGTCAGATGGTGGGGAAACTGGGGACTGAAGCCACAGATGTCAGGGGCCCGTCGGGCCTTACTCAGGCCCGATTCTGGCTAGTGCGGGAATGATTTGTTCCCACGAAACAGAATCGGGTCCACACAGCCCATTCTTCATCGGGGACATCCAGACATCCCCCTCCGTGAATTGGGCTGTATGTGTTTTCAATATAACTTGGCAAAAACAGACTTCTTGGAGCAGTCCACCTTTCTCCAGATGTTTCACTCAAGTGCTACAAGTCCTGAAAAGATACAATAGGAATTATACTTTTCTTGGTAGTGAGAAGATAGCCTGGTAGGACATTAAAATAATTTTGTATGACACATTGCTCCATTGGCAGCATCTTGTGAAAGGAAAATAATGTACAACTGGAAAAATTTTCCTGAATGTACATGAGGCCTATGATGCTCAGGTGAGAAAGCACAGTTACTTACCTGTAACAGGTGATCTCCGGAATAGCAGGAATTAGTCTTCACACGTGGGAGACGTCACCGACGGAGCCCGCACGGGAAAATGCTCCCCAGCATCCAATCAGAAAGCCTTTGGGAGCATCCCCCGCGCATGCGCGGTGGCTTCCCGCCCTTCCCACTGCCTCTCCCCAGTTGAGTTTCATAGCTGAGCCGGCAGGAGAGGAGAGGAAGGAATAGAGAAAAAGAGAGATACAACTCCCAGGGGAGGTGGGCGGGTTGTGAAGACTAATTCCTGCTGTTCCGGAGATCACCTGTTACAGGTAAGTAACTGTGCTATCTCCAGGAACAAGCAGGAATGAGTCTTCACACGTGGGGACTCCCTAGCTTAGGATGCCCGGGGAGATCCCATAAGCGCAGCCCAGACGGGATGGCATTTGCCCAGCCTGAATCTCCGGCATCCCCTGAGGGATGGAGGGCAGGAGTTGAATAGAGGAACAGCGAATCCAAAGACTACGGAGGCCAGTCTTTAGAGTGCAGAACAGGTACCATTAGGATACAGCAAAAAAAACCCCAGGCTACGGGAGTAGTCAGAGGGGTGCATGAAGAGAATCATTAAGCATGTATGTAATGAGTAAATGACCTAGTACCATACAGAGCTTACCGGCCATTAAGTTTTAATGAATTAATGGTTTAGAACCCCGTACTGCTTACCCACCGGGTTGTCGGAAGTAGTCCTGTGATGAAGGCTCTGTAGACGCAGTAGCGAGGTCATCAAGGAAACTTCACCGCAGCGGGGAGGAAGTTCCAAATCCGGAAGGCCATGGGATCCAGGCGTCAGCTGGGTCAGGAGAAGGACGGCAGGTCTTCCAGGGGGCTCACGGCAAGCTGAGCACTCCCTTAGGAGTAGAGTCCATAACTCAGAGGACCAACAGTGGAAGACAGGCCGAACTAGCGAGCCTATCCCGGAGAAGAGTAGAGGTGTACCCCGGAGCAGAAGGGGTACACAGTCTGCCCTAGCGAGAGATAGGGAGACAAGGGTCCGGACCTCCGGGAGGAGGACCTAACTGAAAAAGGGACTGTTGACTTCACAGCAGTAGGGTGCCACCAGTCCGCGGCTCGACGGGGATTAGGCAGGCGGACTGGCCGGACCCCCTGGGGGAGGGGGTGAGTACCGGCCATAGGGGGAAAAACGGTAAACACAGGTACTGTGGGGATCCCCCAAGGCGCCTGCCAAGCAGGTGATATCTAGTATATCTAAGCCGGTGGACATGGGGACGCCCCCTCCGGTACTAACGCAGGCACGCCGGGGGGCCTGCCTCCATGAGCAGCACTCAGGTAAGGCGGATCTGCCATCGATCCCCAGAACGTCCACCTGGAGAGGTGGCCGCAAGATCCGTCAGGGGAGGGATCTTTCCCGGAGGGCAAGGGCAGATCGGCGAGCTAAGAGCGCGGTAGCGCGGGGGACGGAGATAGCATCAGTCCGGTAGAATGCCGCAGGGGTTGGAGGCCCTAATGTGTCCCCAGGACCTGCGCGTAGAAATTGTCCCCCGCACAATCGGGGAACATGATGGTACAGTCCCTGGAGAGTATAGGGGGACTATAGCGGCTGGAGGGGAATTCCAGTACGGAAGAAATCAGCAAGAGGATACTGGCTGAGAGGGGTTCGGGGATGTACCGAAGAGTAAGTAGGGTGACCGTGGGCCAGAGCGATCACGGCGTAAGGTGGTCTCCCTTTCCCACGGAGGAGAAGACCTGAACCCCTAGATAACCCCTAGATAACCCCTAGATAACTCCTCATATCCGATCAATAAAAGACCTCTCTCAATTTAGGAAGGTCCTTAAACACTACCTATTCTGTCATTACCTTTTAGGCTCCAACTCTACACCTCCTCCCTTCATCTCGCAAATCACCCACACAGCCTCTGACATTCCAACAACATAGTCATTACTAAACACGAACTAGACCCTCTGCACACCCAATTTTAATCCCAACTTGAACTGCAAATTGCCAGAGGTAAAATATCTTTCTGTACATAGTTTGTATTTAGTTTCCCATGTTTTATTCCAAGTTACTGACCCTGTTATATTGTAAGCAAAGGATTGTTCTAATGCGAAAATTTGTTATATGTAAACCGCGCTGATACCAAAAAGCGCGGTATATAAAAACTGTAAAATAAATAAATAAATAAATAAATAAATAAGTCCCCGAACATTTTCCAACTGGACGAGCCCCAGAGTAGAGCTCTAGTCTAAACTTCTGGTAAGGAGGTTAAGAGCAGGCAGCCGCCCACCTGAGCCTAAAAATGCTTAGTATGAGAGTCCTGGCGCGGGCCCGGGGACATCAACCCGGGGTGAGAGGTCCCTTGCTTGGGCGCGCCTGGAGGGTGGGCGGAGGGCTGACATTTCCTCTTCCTAGGGAAGGGGGGTCTGGAGGGGCGTTTACCACCACCGAGGGGAAGCAGGGCCCTAGGCTGGCTGCTAACTCTGGGAAGGTTAGCGAAGCACTGTGCGACCTGACGTAAGGCTTCGCTATTGAAGAGGTGATCTCCGTCGCAGGGAGAATTACCCAGGATGTGCTGTGCCCGTCGACACAACTCGGATGCCTGCAACCATGCCGTGCGGCGTGCTCTAATGGCAACAGCAGAGGCTCTGCTGACCGACCGGAAGGAGTCCAGCGAAGCACGAGAAAGGAACCCGGAGATATTCCTGCAATGATAAAGAAGCAGGGAATATTAAAAGGCCTTGGTTGCAGATACGAAGGTGGATAACCGAGATAACCTCTCGGTGACCTCCCGAAGCGACAGACTCATATAAAATATATATGAAATAATTCTGGCCGCCAGCATAGACATTTGGAAGGCTTGACGTCCTAGAGTATCTAGCGTCTTCGAGGCGCGGCCTGGAGGGCGAGAAGCATGCCTCTCCTTGCTTCCGGCCTTCCTCAGTGCCGATTCCACCACAACGGACCGATGTGGAAGCTGGTGCTGCCGAAACCCCGGGGACGGAGGCACCCGGTATAGAGCCTGCATCGCAGTCGGCGGTGCCGGAACCCTCAAAGGCGACCGCCAAGCCCCCAGCAGGAGATCCTGCAGGGCGGGATGCAGAGGAAGCATCGCGGCTGCCTGTTCCGCAGGGCCTGGGCTCGGATCTGGGATAGGGATGGCCAGCAAGTCCGCCATGTCAAGGAGGAAATCCTGAAAAGGCGGCTCTGCCGGAGCAGTTATGGCGGGAGAGGTCGCCCGGGCACTAAGAGGCCGCTCGGGCTGATGCCCGTTGGGCAGAGGAGGGGACCAACCGACCAGGATCGGGGCAGTCAACATGGCGTCGTCGGCTCCTGGAATTGATTCCAAGCTAGGCATTGAAGAAGTCGATGGCACCGACGGCGCCGCAGGAACCGGCCTCGGCCCCGAACCCGGGGGCGGCGCTTCCCCCCGTGACTGGAGCGAATCCGCGGCCGCTGGAGGGCAGGGGCCAGCAGTCTCTGCTCTGCGGGAGAGGACAGGGGCCGATCCCGAGACGTGCCATGGCCAGGCTTTCAAGGCTGGACAACAACTCCAGGCTGGGCATCGAACCGAGCGAGGAGATCGACTCCGTCCTCGAGGCCTCCGGCGGGAGTGATCGCACCGGTGGTGGAGATCCCGGAGCGCGGATCGGAACCGCGCCAACCGGTGCCGCGAACATCAAGGGTCCCCGAGGACGGTGCTCGGAGGAGAGGGGGTCATCTGACGCCGGCGCCGATGTCGATTGGTGGGCACTGCCCGGCGCCGGGCTCCCTCTCGAACCCGTCCGACCCGGAGAGAAATCCTTCCGGGGCATACGGCCCGTCCCCGAGGGAACCCCGGTTACCCGATGACGAGTCCCTGCGGGGGGGGGGGGGGAGTGCAAAGCCCCTGCGCCGACGTTGGGGTACTGTAGCGGGGCGGCGCAGACCCAGATTGGGTCGAAGCGGTCGAAGACCCTGAGGCCCCTTCTCTAGGGAAGGGCGGGTCCCTCTACGGCTGTGTCGATGCCGGGGAGTCGCCCGTGCGCCGGCCGACATACCCCGAGATCCCCGGGGGAGGTCGATGGCGGTCCCTCGTGCTCAACGCCCCTGCCGTCGCCGGCGGAGCGGCGCGGCTCGAACCAGGCACCACCCTTGCGCAGGGCTGGGATACCGGCGACCCGGCGCGGGTCGAAGCGAGCGGCCCCGAGGGGAGGGAGGGCCAGATGATCATCCCCGGTGCGGGGCGGAACCACCGACGCCCGCGCCCTCGAAGCGGGTACTACCCCGCGCATGACCTAAACGTAGGGCCGTCAGACAGTGTCGAGTCGATCGGCCCCCGAGGTGCCGAGGGCAGCGGCTGGCAATCCCCGGAGGGGAGCGGGTCACTCGACATCGACGGGTCGGCTCCGCCCAAAGCGGATACCACCCCCGTAGGAACGCCATACCAGCGCGAGTCGGTCGGCCCCGGAGGCGCCGAGGACCGCAGCCGCCAATCCCCGGTGAGGAGCGGAACACTCGACACCGATGCCGAAGCGGGTACCGCCCGCGCGCATGGCAGGGCTGAAGGAACACCAGGATGGACTGAGTCGATCGGCCCCGGAGGCGCCAAGGACAGCAGCCGACGATCCTCGGTGAGGAGCAGAGCGCTCGACACCGATGCCGATGCCCGGGGCTCAGTACCGCCCGGAGCGGCTAACACGCCCGAGCATGGCTTGGAAGTAGGGAGGTCAGACCCGGTCAAGCCGATCGGCCCCGAAGGCGCCGAGGACACCGGCTGACGATCCCTGGCGAAGAGTGAAACACTCGACGCCGACGAATCGGCACCGCTCGAAGCGGGTACCTCCCTCGGGCATGGCTCGGGAATGTTCTGTGAGGAGCGAACCTCAGGAACATCCCGAAACCCCATAAATGCTTTGGAGCCCGAGGACTCCCGCCGGGGTATATCAGCCAAGGAGGACTTGAGGGGTTGGCCGGAGCCGTCGCCATGTCGCGCATGAGACTCGCCCCTCAAGACTCGGCTAGTCTTAACAGACTGTTGTGTGGTTACCTGATCCTGGAGAGAAGGACAACCTGACGACTGCGTCTTTGGCGCGAAAACGTCGTCGAGGAATACCCGAAAGAGGGAGGGTCTTCTCCCGACACTGTAGCCCGGGGAAAAAGGGTCAGGCCCCAAACAGGAGAGGCACCGGGCATTGGAATCCACGTGAAAACTTAAGTCCCCGCCGTGAGGCTGGGGGGAAGAAGGCTCCATGCCCTGGTCCTCAGCACCCGAAGAAAATTAAATGAAAACAATTAAAAGAAAGAAAGAAAAAAAGGGGGGGCACGGAGGTGCCACCGTCGGCGGGAAAAGCCGCGACTACAGAAAAATGGAAAATTTTCTGCGGTGGCAGGAGGGACGTCCTGCCTGCTCCGCGGAAAACAAAAAACTGGGGAGAGGCAGTGGGAAGGGCGGGAAGCCACCGCGCAGGCGCGGGGGATGCTCCCAAAGGCTTTCTGATTGGATGCTGGGGAGCATTTTCCCGTGCGGGCTCCGTCGGCGACGTCTCCCACGTGTGAAGACTCATTCCTACTTGTTCCTGGAGATTTTGGAATGTGTTGTCTGAGTAGCCTGCCATGCTTCCTATATCTTGCATAATGCTACCCTCTTCTAGAAATTTGAGGAGAACATGCATAGCCAGCAATGGCTGATAAATAAATATATTGTCTTATGTATTTAATTTGTCCACAAATATGAAGAAATTTCATTTGCATAAATGTTGATGTTCATTCTATCAGCTTGTATTCAGCATCATTAATGCATCAAAATCTACAGGGTCATGTTAGAAGCCCTATGTATGAGTTGAATGCCTGAAAACGGGTGTTCAGATGTTCAAATCATAAAGACATCCCCAAAGCCATTTTAGAAAGCTGGGTATGTATCCATCCCTGGCACAAGTACATCTATGTAGCACAGGGGTGCGGTGATGATGTGCCCTGGGCAGAGCAAGTGAGATGTACGCTTTCGTGCGATTTCAGAACGGCACGAGCACATCAGACCCTCGATATAGTTACAAGATGCAAGGCTCCACATTAGAAACCACCACCCAGGAAAAAGATTTAGGAGTCATCGTGGATAACATGTTAAAACCCTCCGCCCAGTGTGCAGCGGCGGCCAAGAAAGCAAATAGAATGCTAGGTATCCTAAGGAAAGGGATGGAGAATAAAACAAAGGATATTATAATGCCTCTGTATCGCTCCATGGTACGACCGCACCTTGAATATTGTGTGCAATTCTGGTCACCGTATCTTAAAAAGGACATAGAGTTATTAGAAAAAGTACAGAGAAGAGCCACCAAATTGGTGAAGGGGATGGAAGGCTACTCCTATGAAGAGAGGCTAAAAAGGTTAGGGCTCTTTAACCTAGAAAAGAGGCGGCTGAGGGGAGATATGATAGAGGTGTATAAATTAATGAATGGAGTGGAACGGATAAACGTGGATAAATTGTTTACGCTATCAGAATATAGAAGGACTAGGGGGCATGTAATGAAGCTACAGGGTAAACTATTTAAGACAAATAGGAGAAAATATTTCTTCTCTCAACGTGTAATCAAACTCTGGAATCTGTTACCGGAGGATGTAGTAAGGGCTGTTAGTATAGCTGGGTTTAAAAAAGGTTTGGACAAGTTCCTGGAGGAAAGGTCCATAAACCACTATTAAAAAGGGACCCAGGATATCAATGCTTGGCCTAGTACAAGCACTGCAGAACCTGTGTCTTTTGGGGAAACTGCTAGGTACGTATGACCTAGATTGGCCACTGTTGGAAACAGGATACTGGGCTTGATGGACCTCGGTCTGACCCAGTATGGCATTTCTTATGTTCTTATGATATTGAGGTGCCTTTGTCTATAACTGCTCCTGACCACAGATAAGGTACAAAATGGTGCTCTTTTCATGACTGCAGTGCTTCCCGTGCGAAGAGCAAATTGTGCTTTCATCATCACATTTAATATTTCCTTGGCTGAAGAAACCATATACTTCAAACATTACTACCCCACTGCTGCATGTCTGCTTATCTGAAATGGCTAGCCGCACGTGCAAATCTCATAACATAGTCACCCCTCTTCTGAAATACCCCAGTCAGCATATCCAAGTGCCCAATTTTACAGGCATGCTATTTGGGAATGCCCACATTTGAGAGATGGCCTACAGCTATGCATGTACCCAGCCTTGCTATCTGTGCAGGTCTGTTGCCAGAACCAGTTACTGGGACGTTCATCTTTCAGGGTGGAAATGGAACGATTTCAGAAGACACTTATACATGCCTCCCTTTCACTGCTGCCACTCACCAGGACTTTTGAACATTGTGCTCTAGACATCCCAGATTCTTCCTAGATGTCCCTTCTAAAATGCCTCTTAGTATTGCATATGTCCATTATGTCAGTCTCATGGAATTTAAGAATTGTACAGCACTACTTTGTTGTAGCACACATGTTAAATTTTAAGTATGCACCAAAGTAGCAGATGGTGTGATTGTTAGAGAACACAGCGGCACACTGCCTATTCACTTACACAGACATGGATCAGAGATCTACGATAATGGTGGATTAGCCTGACGTGATCAATCTCTCTCCTCTCCCAGAAGGCTCATTCTTTCCTTATTAGTTGCTTCTGTGTTTTGAAAATAGTCAAAAAATGTGACATGAAAGAGCAAGCTGAAAGCCGTTTTGGTTGGTGTTGATTCAGAGCATTCTATTCTCCCCTACTTAGAGAGAGGTGGTGTGCTTGGATTACAAGTAAGCCATCTAGGTGGACTCGGGCAGCATCTGGGCCATTTCCTTCTGATATTTTTGTTCCCAATCCTGATATATTATAGTTATCTGAGCATCAGTGTTAGGATTCTTGACCTCAGACATTGCCAGGTTTGGAGAACAAGGATGATATTTGTAGCCTCTAAGAGATGCTGGACTTGAAAAAAGTAACTGAAGGCAAACATTGAGCCACTGATAGAATAGACCACGGCAGCTGCTGATACTTTAAGTTTCCAGGTATAATATTGCCGCCTCTAATTGTTTCCACACAAACAGCTTTAGTGATCAGACTAGAATTTGCAGCTCTATGTAGTAATACATACATCAGGGTGTAAAGTTAGCTGGTGTTAGTGGCAACAGCCAGCATAAGAAAGAACATGGATTCAAAGATAGATCTAAGAGAGAGATGGAAATAAGTACACGTCTTCTGATTTTCGGCACATGCACACCCAAAGGTAGAACAAAGGGACTGAGATCCTGAGCTCTTGGAAGCTGACACAAAAGTCTTATGTTTATTTTTCCAGTGCTAATACCTGTAAGCAAAAAACACACTGTAGACTAAAGTGGAGTGTTCTGCAAAGGAATCAATGTTAGAGAAATTGTTGAAGGAATCCATTATTCCACTTAATTCCAACTTCTTGTTGAAGTTCAGTCTTATATTCAGTTTGGTCTCTTTCATCAAAATTTTATGACTTCTTTTACAGTATATACATTTTTGTATTATATTTCTGGTCTTCCCTTTTTAATTCATCCCCTCATTCCCATATTTTGATTCTGGGTACCAGAGCATTGTAACCAAAGTCTTATTTCTATTTTATATTTATTGATACTATCTTATTTTTCTGAAAAAGGATACCACAATTTATATTATTGTAAGCTTTTGTTTTTATATAATGATTTATATACTTGACTAACCTTTTTTACTTTCATTATGTTTATTCTTCAGAACATTTTTTGGCACTACAAAGGTTGTCAGCATCTTTATATAATCAAGAAGTTTATTGGAGAAGCATTTCAGTAAGTTAGAGCATTAAGCATGGTGTGGCTTTACAGGTGAGTACTTAAATCTAGTTTACATAATTTAGAAGTTCTATAAAGATTATCGATACCAATGGTCATTGTATCTTTCAATTTGTTTCCTTTTTTTAAAAATGTTCTGATTGTGGCAGATTGACCAAGTTTTATATGAAGCTCTTTAAAAGTAGTGATTACTATTTCTTTATTCTATAACTGGGGCTTTTTATATGTGAGAAGACTTAAAAGTGTGCCATTGTATCTTTTGAAATTTTTGAAAAATGCATATTAAAATTTAAATGTACTTATCTTAGACCTTTAGGCTGTCACCAGATGCTATTCCTTTCTTCCTGAACTTGAGTTTTGTCATGACCACAATGACTGCACTACTAGAGGAAAGCTGGCATCCCAAATCCAAATCTGAAAAATACTCCTGTGCTCGGGTAGCATTCAGCATATAGCGATATCTAAATGCATGAAAACTCCATGGCTGTTCACCATCTTTTACTTACCTTAGACTTAACTGAGGCCAAAGCGTCACACCCATGTTAACGTGTAGAAAAGTCTTACTTGTTATATGTAAGGAGTTTGTCAATAAAAAAGTCAAACTATCTTGAAGTTCCAAAAAACAGATGTAAAATCAAATAAGTTTCATATTAAATGACAGATATAATTTAAAATCAAAATAAATACAAAGACTGAATACAATGTCCTTCCACATAATAATCAGATGAAATATGGCAAGCATTGCCTGGTGTAAGAAAAAAATATTGGTCAAAAAAAATTCAAGGGAGGCAAAATCTAACCTAACCAAGATGGCGTCACGCTGAATCTTAGCTCCCGATGTGCATTTCAATATCGGTAAAAAGAGGAAGGCTCGGCAGGCTAAGTTGCCTGAGACTAACCTGCTTGCCTCCTCAGTGGTTTCCTTTGGCCCTCTGGATCCTTTTGTGCATTGGGGACAGCAGCCGGTGGATAGAAGCAGGGCAGATAGCACAGCTATAAGATTGGTCGAGAGCTCTATCTTGCAGTCTCCCTCAGGCAGTGAACGCTCGCCTCCGCTGATGCAGCGACCCCAGAAGCAGGCATATCTTGGTGAGAGCTCCACCAGGTTGGAGGGTGTGAGAGCCTCGGAGGTTGGGGCAACTTTGGTCCTTCATGTAGGGTTGCCTGACGGAAGAATCTCTTCAGTGTTTGAAGTCTCGCAGGTTCCTTCTGTGCAAGCAGTGCCGCCGAGAGGGATTCCAGCAGCAGGGAAAGCCTTTGGCAATTTGACTTCCCCAGTTTCCACATCTGGTCCCATGGAGTCCTTGGAGCTGATGATTGGTGAGATGGGTGTATCTCTTCCTTTCTCTTTTACATTGCAAAGACCAGCACTTTTTACATTGGAATCGATTTGGGACACTAACAAGTTGCTGGGGGAAGCTCTTACTCCTCAAATACAAGTCTTACAGACTAAGGGGTATGTTTACAAAGCTGCAGTAGCGGCCTCCATGCAATATCCGAGCCATGGCTCCGTTATCAACGGAGGCTGCTATCACTGCTTTGTAAACATACCTCTAAGACTCAGGATTTGTCATTGAGTTGCTCTGGGAATACTCAGCGTGTGGAAAGCTTACAAGCAACCGTGGAAGCCCTTTCACTGAGGGTTAATAGATTGGATTCACAAGTGGAGGCTTTTGTTAAAAACTAACCCTATAAGACTTAAGTTAGAACATTTGGATAATTGTTCTCATATTGTGAATCTTCACCTGGTTAATTTTTCTAGATCTACAATAACTACTGCTAAAGATATGGTTAAAAAAATATATATAATTTTTTGTTGTTGTTGTTTTAGAGGTGTTGGAGGTACCATGTGAATCTTGTCCTCCTTTAGTAAGGAGCTTACTATCTACCACAGGCACATAAGGAATTATCTGCTGTAGAGATCCCTGGCCCTCAGATGGCAGATATATTGAATGCTTCTCAAGTGCTGGAAAGGTCAGATACTGATGATGTCGTACCGGCAACAAGTTTAATAACTTTGGTCCTTATGTCGGATAAGGACTAGGTATTACAAATGTTTTTTCAGAAATGTAATGTACTTTTCAAGGGGTGTTTGGTCAGAATGTTTCCTGATCTGGCAAGAGAAACTCAACGTCGCAGGCGAGAGTTTCTCGTTATGCGACCTCGAGTTCTTCAGCTTGGGGATTTATTTTTTTTTGAAATACCCATGTAAGTGCCACGTCAAGTTCCAGGGGCAGGCAAATGTTTTTTCTTTCCCCTCACAATTTATTTCCTTTATTAAAGCAACATGGGGATCCTGGCATTGGGAATGTTGGAATTCTACCTGCGTTATAGATAGTCTAGCTGTTTGATGCAGTATAGTTTTCTTTACTTTTATTTTTTTTTCCTTGGATAAGTAGGGCATGTTTCTTGTTTAGGTCTATCTTGGTTCCCTACATTGTGGGTTGGTGGATGGGGATTCTTGTGTTAATTTCCTTATACTGCGTTTTGTAGGCATTGCTTACATTGGTTAATTTTCTGGGACAAACCACTTTTCCTAACAAGTATATGTTATTGCTTGTTATTTTTGTGAAAATGCATAAAGATAAAATATTTTAAAAAATATATATATATAGGGTCGATATTCAGCAGTGGCAGTCAGCATTTTTGAAGCACCTGGCTGCCGCTGCTGAAACTAAAATTGGATATTCAGTGCCAGAGCCTATCTGACCTCCGCTGCTGAATATCCACTAACTGGATATCAAAAACCACATGAAGTAATGACAGCTATTGACTTGTCCTAACTTTATGCAATTTGCCAAAGCTGTTAGTGGATGAGTATTGCCACTGACTGGATGGGCACCAGGACTTCCCTTGCTGCGGCTACAGACCGCTCTGAAACAAACCGCATGTTTCTAATGCAGTCAGTGGTGATGTTCAGTGGCACTAACCAGTTAGTACCACAGAATATCAGGCAGAGTGGACTTAGCTGGTTAGCAGGTTCTCTATCCGGGCTAAACCCTTTTGAATATCAACCCCATTATATATTAACGGGGCTTGATGTTACTGAGTGTCTGAAGATTTAGGGAGTCCAGTAGTATATACAAATGATGCTTATAGTGATGTTACACAAACTCTGCTCTGTTACAGAGTTAAACATAAGCTGTTACAATACACTGAACTATTCACTGAGACCTTTAGGTTGTAAGGCTTGTAGCTCATAGATCCACCATCGTTCTTTAACAGCTAATAATCTGTGTCTGTTTCTGACCATACTTTCCTCTACATGATCCAGAATTAGCCATCAAGCATCCATCCATATATGTTTTAATTCCTGCCAGTGAGATACTAGGGGGTCCTCTCATTATTTGTATTGATTCTTGATTTATGCTCAATCAATCTTGTTTTCATTTCTTTCTGTTGGTTCTCCCCAGGTAGATCTTATTACATGGGCAACTGATAATATAAATGACAAATGTTTGGCATGTTGTATTATGCAGAGTAGTATTAGTTCTTCCAGTCAAGGGATTTTGCCAAGATTGTATACTCTGAGTTTGAATGCAGAAACACAAGGGTCATGACACTCCCTTTCATTCTTATAGAATCTTCTGCCAAAAAAATCTGAATGTACCACTAATCTTTAATATTTCTTGCATGCCTATATACAATACAGGGTCCTGCTTCAAAAATCTTACACAATCCCAAAACATGTCAGTGCTTCCTGGCCACTTGCCAACAAGCCAGAATACTAAAGTACAATGACTTGTTTAGCCATATGGGATCCGTTTGACTCTCGAAGCAATACATCATGATTTGCATATAAAGCTCACAAATATGGCTTATGGACCACTGAATAAGGATATCCTCTCGACAAAAAACTAGACAGACAGACATTGGGGTTATTTTTCAAAGTCCTCAACCACTGGGCAAATTTTTCCGATTCTCAAAAGTTGCCCAACTGAGAGTGCCACTTTTAAACGCCTAGGGTGATGACTGTCAATTTTCATAAAATTGTTTCTTTCCACTGTTTACAGTATATTGTGGTCAGCAATTTCTGACAATTAACACATCTAGAAAAGATATACTATGATGATTGCACTCCACTGTGCATTTTAAATCTACATCCAAGTGTTTATTCATTGACAAAAATTACACAAATCATCTTCCGTGGATGTTCAAACCAAGAAACGTCATCTAGAAATCTAAACTACGTTTTAATGTATTGAAACCATACCATGTGTCTCTCAAATGTAGTAACATATAAATCTGTGATGCTGAGGGCCATTGCAGCCATGATTCCAGCTCTACTAAACAGAATAGCCACAGAGAATCTTTATTGATTTGCTTCTGCCGCCATGCAAACAGGAACTTTGCATTAGAGGGGGTGGAATCAGGAACAGCACAGAGTGCCAGAGGTTTTGGTAAGCACTGCAATGCTGTTTAAAGACATTGCCGCTCCTGCAGGTCCCAAAAAAGGGCAGCAGTGGCTGTCCTCGAATCACTGGCACTCTGGGCAGCCGCTAGTTTGTGTAATGGTAGTACCAGCCTTGTATACGATAGAGAGTTATTGACATGTTACAGTGCTTCTGGCGGAATGGTGATTACGAGTCTTGCCTAAACATTTCAGTTTGTTCAATGTAAACCGCACTGATGCAGAATAGCGCGGTATATAAGAGAATGTAAATAAATAAATTTAAAAAAATGAAGGAACCTACATGGATATATAATTTGAACTCAATAGAACTGTATGGCTTGAATCAAGAAATTGAATGGCTGTCACTTATTTGATTTTGATTGGCTGCTGTTGTCCATGTGACCTTAGGTGTGCCTGAAGCCATCTTTTTTAACTTCGGGAAAACGCCATGAGTTTGTGAAATCTGTGTATGCTTGCTGCTGGTATTTGAAAATGAAAAAAAATATATGAAAATGAGACCACAGATCCTTTGTTATCTGTCCCTGACGCAGATAAGTACTCAAACCAATTGTGTGGGATGAGTATTGTTGAAAACAAAGAATGAATTGAAGATCTATGGATAAGCTTCAAATAATTTGGTCTAAAGATTGGGACCCTATGATGAAAAGTGCTACATCTGACCCATTAGCCTAAGGTTTTCCCGGGCTTAGTTTGCCTGATTGTGATCTGCTCAATATATTTGAATTTCTTTAATAATACTTAATGATTTAATATTTCTTGGGATTTTTTTGTTTGTTTTTGATATTTGTACTATTTCCCTTGTCTGAAGATAAAAATATTTTGATATTTTATGAAGGTAGCATAGGCACTTATGAAGGGCATTTCAGAAAAGACTCCCAAGTGCAATCTGGTAAATCTGAGCCAGAACGGGGGAGGGGGGGGGGGGGGAGCAGGCACATCCAGATGCAAACATGATTTCACAAAGGTGGACATGGATATGGATGTCCATGGGTCATCTACATAGATGTCCTCAGAATAGTATTTCAGAATCTGGACACCTAGGAACAGCCTAATGGTTAGAGTAGTGGGCTAGAAGACCAGGGAAGCAAGGGTTCAAATCCCATTGCTGATATTATTTTGACTGTGCTGAGTATTGGGGATGATGACGTGCTATCTTCTCCACACCCTTTAGATGTTTTTCAGCCAAAACGAGCACTTTCCCGATGCTTATTCATGCCTGGAACAGGTCTAAACTTAGACATGACTCTGAACATCCAGGACGTTTATGAGATCAGGCAGTGATGTCCAGTTTCTTGAGAATGCCCCCAGCCACACCCCCATTTAGAATTAGACATCCTCACGCTGTGGACATCTCTATGCCCATCTTCAGATGTCCAAAGCACAAATAGGACTTCCATAATAAGCCCCGTGTGTCTTTATAAAACAGGCTCCTAGATCCAACCCCAACAATACACAAATGCCAACTACCACATTTGCACGGCTTCAAATAAGGTATAAATGTGTGCATGTACTCTATGCATCTACTTGCATATTTTATAAAATATGAATGAACACTTCAGCTCCACACCCAGAAATGCCTACATGCAGTATGTATCAATGTTCCCTCTAATTTTATTGTAGAACTTGTGAAAACCGTAAATACACAACAACTTTTACATTTTAAGATGTCTGTGTTGTTTTCTATCAGAATCAGAACTGTAATTTTTGTGCGCTCTGTTATAAAGTATGTGCGCTCGCTCGGCGAGGTGTGTGCGCGCGCACATGCGCACTGCTTAGAGGGAACAGTGGTATGTATACATATATTTGCCATCTTGTCAGCATGTGTATTTGCATGCATATTTATGACCGTGCAATTTTATAAATTTTCAGCATTTATAAAGTCTTTACACCTGACAAAATCTTTATAAAATTACCTGCCAGTTGTCCTTTTCTACTCTTCCCTTTCCTCCATTATGAAATAACTATATTAAGCAATGGTACCTTCAAGTTGACAGTAAGCATATTTTTATTTTATAATATTCATCAAATAGATGTGAAAGGTAAAATGGAAGCATTTACTATATTATAGTAAACTCATTTCCTACACAAACACAAGGTAGAAGTATATATAAATAGTGTGAAAAATATTAGTCTCTTTATTTAAAAGCCAAAAACTAAATACATCCAAAACAGATTATAAATCATTAATATATCTTTTGCATCAAACACAATCATGATAACAGCTTTCACATATGCAAAATATGCAATTCTCTGTACAAGTGGATTAATACAGCATTATGAAAAAGTGAAAAAGAAATGAAGACTGCAAAGCAGCAGGAGACAACGTACGTAAAGGCAAGGTTAATCGAATATACAACAAGGCACAGTGGTTAAGCAAATAGCCAGTCAATGGCCAAGTATGTTTAAAGCTTTTATAGGCACAGAGGAACACCAACAAACTTTATACAATAAGAGGCTGATTTTATATAGGGTGCGCAGAAGGGTACGCATGCAAAACACACGTAAATCTCTATTTTAAAGGACTTGCTCACATGAATAGGCACTTAGGCATGTATTTAAGGCAGTTGCTATTCTGTAAGCACATGTGCAAGTCCCATCGCACATACAGTACTTTCAGTTGAAGTGTGTATGGGGGTGAAGCATAGGCGATGGCCTATATCTGCATGCACAACTTATAGAATATTATGACTAAATGTGTGCCACTGCACCAATCTACTCTAGAACAGGCACAACTGTGGTGCCTAGGTTTAAGTGCATTCATAAGCCCACGCATTCTTTACTTTGTAGAATAGGATCTCAATACATGTGCAGCAATGTCCTTTGCCTGCATGCGATATTATAGAATTACCATAAAAGACGGACATTTTCAAAGGGATTTCTATGAGTAAATGAAGGTTTAGTCATGGAAATCCCCTCTAGAAAAACTGTATCTGGCTGATGGCAAAGAAATTAGTAACAATAACGACAGGATGGGTCAGAAGTACATGCAGGGATTTCCATTTTGCAAGCTCTGCACCAGCTTCCTCCTTGTTTTGGAAACTTCCTTTCAAAATATGCTTGCAGGTAACCAGGTACCTCTGGGCTTGCAAGTTAAGCAGGCAGGCTGAAAATTGTCCCTAAAACATCAAAAATCCATTTAAGATGGCATGGACTGTAACTCTAATCTCAGAACAGGCAAAGCACATTGCTTCACGCATATTTGGGACCTATTTTATAAAAAGTGTGCACATGTGGGTTTTACTTTATAAAAGCACACGGATGTGCCTTAGTCTAGTCACGGCAGTGATGCACCTATGTCATAGTATTCTAGAACTTATTCACCTAAATTTTGGTTTCATCTATGCTCTGCCCTCTGCCCATCCCAACTACAAATATACATGATGGGACTTATGCGCATGCTTACAGAATACTAATCACCCAAAGGGTGCACGTAAGTGCCCATTCACTCACCTAAGTTCTTCAGAATAGGGACTTACGTGCATTTCAAGTGCTTAACTCTTTGAGCACCCTATATAAAATCAGCTCCCTAAAGTGATATAGCCATCATTATGACCAACTCTTTCACCCCTGGTTAGGGATTCATGTTTTCCTGGGGTCCACTGTGAGATTTGGGAGGACTCCATAGAAAGAGGCAAAGGCTTTGGCTGGTTCTTCAGGGCTTTTATTCCTTAACTAGCTTCCTAACCTTTATCTGCATTGTAGAGCTCAATGCATTAATGCTGTCACCATTTTGTGTAAAAACGGTCTGAGTTTCCACCATAATGTTATGCAACAGTTGAACATCGCTGTGGAGAATAGCAGATAACCATAGATATCTCCTCCTCTAGCTGCTATTTCTGCTCCTCTGGTTGCCAAATTAGTTGTACCAACTTCTCAGCCTACCAATGTTGGATCTCTCTCACATCCTTCAGAAGTTCCATCTCTTTCTTTCTGTTAACTTCTTGGAAGGTAGGGACTTTCCTTTGGAGCCTCCTGGGACACATCTAAATCAGGCATCATCTTTCCTGATTGTTTTGAATAAGCTATAGATCACAACCAGGAAAGTATTGATCGTGTAATGTAGAACTCAGAGGTAGACTACTTTCTTCTAAACTTGTATATGTGCAAAGGCTGTGTGTATGTTCTCAGATGTTCCCTCCTCAGGCAGAAGCATAACCATATCCAGATCTCTGGGGAACCCTTGACCCGCTGAAGTCCAAGAGCACCTTTAAATAGCTTCCCAGCTGAAATCAGGTTTCTGGAACTTGGTCCTCTTCATTCTATCCAGGGCACATGCAATCATTTCCAAGCCGCTATGTCTTTCAGGAGCTACTTTTAGACCTAGAGCCACTTCTTGAAATTGTCCACTGATGTCCAATACACTTCCGTTTTGGAAATGCTCCTTGCAATGTCCCTCCAAATATGGCCTTAAGTGCTGTGGACTTCTGGCTAGCCTGCTGCTTGAAGAGCACATCATGCTTCCACACTACTTTGACTTTCAGAATTTCACTTTTCTTCATGTGAGAGTTTCATGCTATGAATTATTTCCCCAGATTAGAGTTATGGGGATCTTCTAGCTTTGTTGTTACTGACTCTGGCTCATGAGAGCCCTTTCCTGTCTACTTCTGAGATCTTCCTCTTCCTCTCCCTCACAGCCTTTCATGTGCTACATGGCTCTCCTCACAGTCATGCTCTTGCTCTATTCTTACAACTTAACCAACACTAACACACTACAAATAAATAAATTCTACCATAGGAGAACCTTGTGCTCTCTTTCATTCCAAAAGACAATGAAGAATTCAAATAGACTAAGGGACTACAGAGTAAAGGAGACAAAAGACATGACTTAGAAGTCAAAAAACTGCAAGAAATCTCTCAACAAGCAGCCAAATCTGCCAACACTTGGGTCCACAGCTACCACCTTCCTCACAGCACTGACCAAATCCACTTTGCAGAGATCTAACCTTATATATTTTTCTGGAACGATAGTAATAGTGACAAAACTCACTATGATGAGCATGCGCCAGAAATGCTGTGATACATATTGTATTCTCTTTAGCAAATATGTTACTTTAGTATAATATTTTATGTAATCATACCCCACCACGCGATAGATGCTCAAACTTTAACAAAGCCCATTTCTGAATACAATATCATGACAAGTCATATTACAATAATATGGGACATTTTAAGATAAAGTAACTAAAATAAAAACTGAATAATATTTGGGCTTACTTACTACCTTTTAGTGCACAGGCTCCTCAGTTTTTTATATCATGCAATTTTTGAATCCAAAAATATCAGATAGAGAATCATGGTCCAAAAAATGTAAATGTATCTGAAAATACCTGAGACTGAGCCCTCCTCCTCCATCATTCCCTTTGCCATGTAAATAATATCTCTTCAACTGTATTTCTGAAGACTTCTCATATACTATACTAGGCAAGGCAAGCCGCATAAATAACTGATTCAGAGGGGTAGTTACTAGCGTGTGTTAAGGGAATAATGCATTTTCCCCAAATAACAAGCATTAAATGACAAACACGCATTATTTGCTCTTAACACGTTTTTTAGCACAATGCAAGAAATGTAAAAATGAGATAGTAAACATGCAAATGCATGCAAAGCAGCTCATTATTTTGCAAAATGAATAATGAAACTTGTGCTTGACCTCACAAGCTGTGTTATACATGGAAAGATAATGCCATCTTTCAGCAGGCATTCTTCTCTGGGGGCACTGGGCTGCTAACAAATAGCTTGATATTCCTAGGGTGTTTCTTAAAGGAGCCACAACAGGTTGCAAATCCCTGTATACCTAATCTCATTCTTCAAAACCACCATTTCCAAAAGCCCCCTATTTCAAGACACCCCCCCCTTGAAAGTCTCCTTTATACCTCCTCTTGTAAAGATAGCAGGCCCGACTTAGTGCCCACTATTTTTCCATTGCTGTGGCCAGGAACATGTGATGTTCCTGGCTGCAGCAATGCAAAATTAAATTTACTGCGCCAGTCACTAAGTTGTGGTACCTTCATACTACAGGTTAATGGCTGATGTGGTAAAATTGCACATTATACTGCAGCTTACAAAAATATGCAAAAGAGTCATCTTATCATGGCCTTTCAAATCACTTAAATTCTGTATGATAAAGAAAAACAAATAGATGAAATAAGAACAAAATATAAAAATATGTTGCATGTTGGCTACACACATGAAATCTTTTGCAAATAGGCTACACACATGACAAGTCTTCCAACATCTTGCCATATATTCATTAAAGATATATAACCAACAACTAAATATTTAAGATCATAACGGTACCAAAATACTACCACACTTCACTATGCTCAGATACTACTGCACTATAATCCCTTTAAACATACTGTATTCATACATTACAATGAAATACCACACAGTTATTTGTCATTTTGGAAAAATTTAAACTGTTAAAGGCACGTTAACCATTTTATAAACTGATTAGAATCACATTCCTTCACAACAATATTACTTAAAACACAAAAAATTGTCAAAGAGGAACTAATGTGCCTGGTACATTCGCTAATCTTACATGGCTACAAATGTTACTCAGTAAACACATTTTTATAGCTGCAAATACAAACAAAAGCTATTTCTAAATACAGTTTTTCTGTTAACAGCATAATTTAAAATAATTTATCTCATTTATTTTAGCATTGTAAACTTCAAAGTTATTTGACCATCAAATATTTTAATTAGGTTTTGCAAATATCTGAACTTCTGAAATTCAGTGCAAATCAACTGCAGCGTGCACACACAAACACACACACCACACTAAAGTAAATTTTTATAAATATCAATTTGCTCTTTCTAGACTACGGCTGAAAATCACTTTGGTGTAATTAACCCTCTTGAGAAAGATGGTGCAAATTTTGAATAAGATGCTGGTTCAAATAATTTTGATTCCTTACTCCGAAATTTGAATTTGCAGGTCAAAAGGATATGTCTATGATTTTCTTCTGCTATCCAAATATAAAATTCTAATTGTATGTACATATATATTACTACTTAACCATTGATCTATTAAGAGACTACATCTGTTCTAAAAAACAAACATTAATTGAAAATGACACAGTTTGGAATACTTAGTAAACACACAAAACAACGGAACATATTTCTCCATAAAATGCCAAATATATCTTCATAATACTAAGAAATGTCCATCATTTTAGTCTGTCTTTACTAATAATTTCTGTAACATAATTGTTTTTAAAATTAGATTCCATCTTAAATCTTTCCAACATACTAACACCAAACACATCTTGGTTGCTAGTATACTTGTTCCTTAACAACAAAGTTAACATTAAGACAACATTCTTAAAGCATTTAACATGCCTTAAGGAGAGCAATGAAAACAAATCAACTGCCTAGTTTTAATAGTTCACACTGTACATTCACATTAAGACACAGCACACTTCTGATTGTCAAAGCCACAGGGTGAAGACTAGTACTAGCAATTAAATACATTAAAATTAACACCAAAAGAAATAAGTTCTACAGCTTTGGTAACCTAGTACAGCATTAGCTTCATGAAAGTATTTTGGAAATATACTTTTACCACCCCCAAACCTTCTTATATTTGTGTATGTGTGTAATATACATACTTCCTGAGTTAACTGTTAAATCTGATAAGGAAAGTTTGGCAAAACAAAAACAAATATATATATATATATGCACGCACGCACGCACGCACACACACCTACACCTTGCTAGTATAGAATTCTAAACAAATCTTCTCAAAGCATGGAAATAAATATGGAATGTTTCTATAAATTATAGTACCATAAACTAATATTAATAGCTATCATTTTGATTAAGTGCATACCAAGTTACTGTTTTTAACTGATGAGGCATTAGTAAATTTAATTCTAATCCTGAGTGATGATTTTATAAACAACTACTAATGTGTATTTAATGCAATACTCACCTGTAACTGAAAAAATCAATTAGGTCTCCATGAACTGTACATAACAAACCTCATTCTTTTATGGACAACTCTATACACACTGGAAAAGGTTTGGATTTACATTGGTCTATACAACATACTGGCAATGGAAACTGTGAAAAGCAGGTCATGCAATTAACTCAAGGTAGTATATGCAAAGTATCTTCAATAATGACGTCAGAGGGCCGGCTTCTGCAAACTTTGCAGATTGCTGCTACAATATGCATGCATTTCCAGGACACAAATAAAATAACCAGTCACATTCTTTGGCACTTAAAATAATGGTTTGGGCTAAAATGACATTCAGTGAAATAAGCATGGCGTTTTCAGAGATGCTAAAGCCTTTCTACACCTAAAATAAATGAAACAATAAATGTTTTGGGCAGCTTTGCCATTTCATGTTATCATGATTGATAGCATATGATTAAGTCTGGATCATTAAAGGCCAAAGAGATGTTATTATTGCCCAGTGCCTTTGAATGTCATCTAAACTGTATAAACTAAGTAGTGCCATATTAGCAGCATAACAGTTGCCAAAATACTATTATAAGAGATACCATTACGAATGCTAGTTACAGGTCTGAGATTGCTGCACCAGCTATAACCTTTCCTTATTTAAAACAAATGGCCAAAATTTTCCATGGTACAATGCAATGCATTTCCATTTCAGATATCTTTTTCTGCAGTTACTCCTGGATCTGACTGTTCTTTGTCTGTAACTTTTTTGCATCCTTTGTCTTCATGTGCACTGTGGATTTCCAAGCACATGCTAGCAACCACAGGGAAGAGTTCCTGCAAAGCCCTTTCCACCTCTTCCTGTTTCACTGGACTGCTTAAAGAGGTTTTAGGCAAAGTCATCTGCAGGGCACACCAGAGGGCAGTGCGTGCTTTGCGGGTAGCAGATGCAAGCTCTTTAATAGCAGCTGCCAAGGCAAGTACATCTAAAACAGAGGAAAAGAATGGAGTATTAAAATGCAACTATACCCCTATTACAAACAATTCACATGCAGGAGAAAATTTGAGGGGTATTCACATGAGGGTTGTCGAATTTGATATTGCTGCATTTGTGGATGACAGGCCAATGCATGTAACCAGTCCCTAATAGATCCCAGAGAGCTTTAGGTGTTTATTTCATTGCACTGATGTATTTTCAGATCTAAACGTGGATCAATTGTTTACGCTATCAGAATATAGAAAGACTAGGGGACATGTAATGAAGCTACAGGGTAAACTATTTAAGACAAATAAGAGAAAATATTTTTTCACTCAACGTGTAATCAAACTCTGGAATCTGTTACCGGAGGATGTAGTAAGGGCTGTTAGTATAGCTGGGTTTAAAAAAGGTTTGGACAAGTTCCTGGAGGAAAGGTCCATAAACCACTATTAAAAAGGGACCCAGGATATCAATGCTAGTATTGTGGAACCTGTGTCTTTTGGGGATATTGCTAGGTACGTATGACCTAGATTGGCCACTGTTGGAAACAGGATACTGGGCTTGATGGACCTCGGTCTGACCCAGTATGGCATGTCTTATGTTCTTATGGATTTGGACAAATCCAGAGCTTTGGCTCTGCAGAGCTTACATCTAGCTTTGCATGGAGATTCCTTTCCATGGAGTTAGGCAAGGGATGTGTTTTAAGATCTAAGCATTAAAATATTTAAGGATCTTGGGAGAATATTTACTAAGAAGCATGCCGTTAGCGCGTGGCTAGTGCTGAAAATGAGTGCAGGGGTAATACTCAACCCACGCTAGTAAATGGAGGCGTGCCTGGCAGAACTCCATGTTACTAGCAAGGGTATTGCACCACTCCTGTGCTTGTTTTTGGCATGATAAATGTAGGATGCAGTTAATGTCACCCATTAAGGTGGTGGTAAGTGCACTCGCACTAAATGCCACATCAAGAGGGAGCATGCACCAATAATGCCCATATTACCCACAATGTGGACACCCATTTTCCACCCCAACTTGTGCTGATTGGGTAGTAAGGGATTTTTAGCACAACTACATTTTCAGCATATGCTATTTTTTTTTTTTTACTACAGAACACTTGCCACATGCTGAACACCAAAAAGAAAAATGTATTATAATTGAGCAGTTTATAACACCAAAATAAAATGTATTATAATTGTATTTTGGTGTTATGAACTGTGCTGTGGCTCTCGCTTTTTCTTTTGTTCCTTGGTGTACAAGCATCTTAAATCATCTTTGATTTTTCAGAATTGATAGGCAGTCTAGAAATAAATGAAATGAAATAATTACAATGTACTGGGGTCCAGTGTGCAGCATCAGGAGTTGGTATGTTTTACATTAGAGTCCCAGGCTACATAATGAAACGGCTGCAATTTTTGCTACATATAAAGAGCACTGCAAAGGTTTTTTTTTTAAATTAGATACTGAGAATATGTTGCTTTCTTTTTTCTTGGGGCAGCCACCTGACTGGTGTTCTGAATAAGGGGATCACCTGCTTCCTGACTGGAGCTATGAGGATGCCCTCCTGGTTTGATTGCCTTGGAGGGAGAGGGTAGGCACCAGCTCATCCCTCATCTCAGGCAGCAGATTGCTTTGCGCTGCCCCTGCCTGAGACACCTTCTTTTTGAGGATAGCATACACCAGAATAAGTATGGAACAGCTACCCCAACCTGCATATGATTTTCAGCAGCAGTCTGTGTCTGCCTGCGGCACACAACAGTGTGCAGGCCAGGGGGAGCTATTTTGCGCCTTTTCTGATGAAGACTTTCTGGTGCCATGCCACTGATTAAGGAGCAAGGTTCCTCAAAAACCCTTCACTAGATTCTACGTACCCTTCCAACTTTCAGCCTATCTCCCTCCTCCCTTTCATATCCAAAATACTTGAGCATGCAGTCAAGACCCGCCCCTGAATTGGTTCAAGGTGTTAACACTCTATACCAGCGATGGCGAACCTATGGCACGCGAAGGCCTTGCAGCTGGCACGCGGGAAGGTTCGCAATCGAAAAAAAAAACAACAACCCTGTCTGCTGCCGTTGTCGGGGCCGCCGCGGCAGAATCGAGCGTGCCGCGGGGCCCCCCTGTACCCACCCGGCAGAGCCTGTCCTCCCCGTAGCAGCTCTCTCTTTGGAGCTGCAGTCAGACGCGCCGGCTTGCAGAGCGCGAAGGGAAGAGTTTCCCTTTCGCGACTCTGTTAAGCCCGCGGGAGCTGATGGGAACTTCCCATCAGCCCCCGCGGGCTTAACAGAGCAGCGAGGGAACTCTTCCCTCGCGCTCTGCAAGCCGGCGCGTCTGACTGCAGCTCCAAAGAGAGAGCTGCTACGGGGAGGACAGGCTCTGCCGGGTGGGTACAGGGGGGCCCCGCGGCACGCTCGATTCTGCCGCGGCGGCCCCGACAGCGGCAGCAGACAGGTTTCTTTTTTTTTTTTTAAATTTTCCCTGGGCTGGGCTGGGCTGGGCTGGTGGGGGGGGGGGTTTGGAGTGGTGATGGGCTGGGCTGGGCTGGGGGGGGGGTTAGGAGTGGTGATGGGCTGGGGGGGTTAGGAGTGGTGATGGGCTGGAGGGGGGGTTAGGAGTGGTGATGGGCTGGGCTGGGGGGGGTTAGGAGTGGTGATGGGCTGGGCTGGGCTGGGGGGGTTAGGAGTGGTGATTGGCTCTGGGGGGGGTTAGGAGTGGTGATTGGCTGGGCTGGGGGGGGTTAGGAGTAGTGATGGGCTGGGCTGGGCTGGGGGGTGTTAGGAGTATTGATGGGCTGGGGTGGGGGGGGTTAGGATTGTTGATGGGCACTGGGCTGGGGGGGTTAGGAGTGGGGATGGACACTGGGCTGGCTGGCTGGGGGGGTTAGGAGTGGTGATGGGCACTGGGCTGGCTGGGGGGGTTAGGAGTGGTGATGGGCGCTGGGCTGGGGTGGGAAGGAGTGGTGATGGGCTGGGGTGGGGGGGGGTTTAGGAGTGGTGATGGGCACTGGGCTGGGGGGGTTAGGAGTGGTGATGGGCACTGGGCTGGCTGGGGGGGGTTAGGAGTGGTGATGGGCACTGGGCTGGCTGGGGGTGTTAGGAGTGGTGATGGGCGCTGGGCTGGGGGGGGTAGGAGTGGTGATGGGCGCTGGGGGGGGTTAGGAGTGGTGATAGGCGCTGGGGGGGCTTAAACTAAAAATTGAGTGATGGGGGATTAGGACTGGGAGTGGGCTGATGAGGTTAGGACTGGAAATGGGCTGGTGGGATTAGGACTGGGAGTGGGCTATGGGGGGCTAGGACTGGTAATGGGTTGGGGGGGTTGCTAGGACTGGAAATGGGCTGAGTGGAAGGGGGCTTGAACTGCAAATAGCTGTTGGGGATGGGCTTGGAATGGAAATGGGCTGAGGGGACGTGGGGGGCTTGAACTGCAAATCGCTGAGGGGGAGGGGGCTTGGAATGGACATGGGCTGCGGGGAAGTGGGGGGCTTGAAGAAGGGAATGGATGCTGGGTGAGACTGGAACTAGAAGGGAGCTGATGTTGGGGGAGGATTAGAATGGGATGGGGCTGGGAGAGTAAAATGGAGAGGGGAAAAATATTTTGTGTAGGAGGGATGAAAAATCTACAATTGGCCAGGTATTGGGAGAGTAATTGGGGATTGAGGATGGAGGGGTAAAATTTGTGTGGATGAAATAGGAATGAGGAAAGAGCAAAAGGAGAAAGATTAGTATGTTAAAGCAGATGTAGAGAGAGAGAGAATGGAAAAAAACTAGAAGAGAGAAGAAAGGACAAATGGACAGCAGACGATGGAGAGTTAGCAGAAAACATGAAGAAACCAGAAGAAAATGGCTGGACCAATTGCAACTGAAAAAAAATGCACAAAAGGTAGAACGATATCTCTTTATTTTGAATTTATTAACTGGAATATGTCAGCTCTGGGAAATGTGCATCATTAACATCTGCGCTTTGTTTGGTACAAGAGGAAATTCCTATTTGACGTTGCCACTTGTTCTCTTTCCCCAGTATTCACTGAAATGTATTGGTTTAATATTTGCAGTGTTGCCTTTTGATAGGTAGGGTATGGTGCTTTGTGAGTCCTGGTAATGCTGTCAGGATACGGCGGGTTTGCTATGGGTTCTAAATGGGCAGCGTTTGTAGTAGTTCCTAATGTGCCTGGCGGTTGGCACTGGATTATAGTAATGTAGAAATCTTTTAGTCTTTCTTTATCCATACACTCATTAAGAGACATGTTTACTAAAAGTTAGTGTATGGTAACATTATGCAAATATTTATGCAAATAAGACCACTTATGCAAATGACGTGCTGGCACTTTGAGGAAATTCTTTGGTTTTGTGCGGCAGTTTGGGCACTCGGGCTCAAAAAGGTTAGCCATCACTGCTCTATACAAACCTTAAGCCTGATGCCCACACTGGCTGTCAGAATCTATTGTTTAGCTTTGAATATCCTGCTTTTTCCTGTTCCCCCAAGAAGCTTCTAACCTAGACAACTGCCTAATTTGCTTAATGGTTGGCCTGGCCCTGCATACAGTTCACCACTGCTGTCTTCACTTTCTTTCCTCTCAAGCCATTCTAGATCCGCTCTGCAACCTGGCTTTGTCCTCTACATCCTACAGAAATGGCCCTTGCCAAAGTCTCCAGTGACGTGTTTCTAGCAGATCCAAGGGTCTTTACTTGATACCTATCCTTCTGGACCCATCTGCTACTTTTGACACTTTGATCACCACCCTTTTGCTCGATACCCTGTTCTCGTTTGGCTTTAGGGGCTTTCCCATCGCACTTTCAAGGGGTCTTTTATTAAAGGGTGCTAGTTGTCAATATGTGTTCGGGTGCATGCTGAAAGCCCGCTGGGACACACATTAATGTCAACCAAGAGGACATGACATTTAGTATGGACCGATGTCCACACTGTGCATGACACATTAAAATGATAAGGGGGTGGGGATTAGGGATGGTGAGTGGGCATGGTGAGCCCTGCAGAGTTAGCATGGGATAAAGCATAGTTACTCACCTGTGACAGGTGATCTCTGGGAAGTGGAAGTGGAGGAGTGGCCTAGTGGAAGTGGAGTGGAGGAGTGGCCTAGTGGTTGGGGCAAGGTACTTCAGGCCGGAAGGTCGGGGGTTCAAATCCCACTAGAGGACAGAAACCTTGGGCCGGAAGGACTGGGGTTTCTAGTCCCACAGGTGCTCCTTGTGGTCTTGGGCAAGCCACTTAACCCTCCATAGCCCATGTTCCCTGTAAAAATAGTTATCTCCAAGTTATAATGCCCTGTTCAATGTAATTTCAGTTTGTTCAATGTAAACCGCACTGATGCAGAATAGCGCGGTATATAAGAGAAAATAAATAAATAAAATAAACAGCAGGAATTTAGTCTTCACATATGGGTATCGTCGGCACCGACAGAGCCTGCACAGGAACGCTCCCCAGTGTCCAATAGGAACGCTTTTGGGAGCATCCCACAGCGCCTGCGTGCTGCCTTCCCGCCTTTCCCAACTGTCCCTCTCCAGTTGAGTTTAAAGCTGAGACAAAGAGAGAAAGAGAGAGATAGAGAGATACAACTCCTACGGGAGGTGGGTGAGTTGTAAAGAATAAATTCCTGCTGTTCCCGGAGATCACCTGTTACAGGTGAGTAACTATGCTATCTCCAGGAACAAGCAGGAATGTAGTCTTCACATATGGGGACTCCCTAGCAGCAGATGCCAGGGAGAAACCCCAGAAGTTGTGTGCCCTTGTGAAAGGGCTCCACGTCCCCCCATAGATCTCTGGCATCCTACCAGGGATGGTGGGTAGGAGTTGATTAAGTATGGAACAGGTGTTGAAGAACAGCCTGACCAAACAAGGCATCCCGGCGGGAGTCCTTGTCTAAGCAGTAATGGGCTGTGAAGGTATGAACCGAGGCCCAAGTAGCTGCTCGACAGATGTCGTCGATACACACAGAGTGAAGATGAGCCATAGAGGTTGCCATGGCTCTCACATTGTGAGCTGTGACATGGCCTTCAAGAGAAAGGTTCTTACACGCATAGGCAAAAGAAATACACCGTGAAATCTAGCTGAACAGTGTTCTTTTGGAGACTGGAAGTCCCAAATGACTAGGATCAAAAGCAACAAAGAGTTGAGAGGACTTTCTATGTTGCTGTGTCCTTTGCAAGTAAAAGGCCAAAGCCCTTTTACAATCTCAAGTATGAAGATTCCTTTCTGCATTTGAGGCGTGAGGCCTTGGAAAAAATACAGGAAGGTAAACCGCTTGGTTTAAATGAAAAGGTGATACCACATTTGGCATAAAGTGTGTTTGAGTCCTAAGGACTACCTTATCATGATGGAACCTTGTATAAGGAGGATCAGCCACCAATGCTTGCAATTCACTGATGCGACGTGCTGATGTGATTGCAATAAGAAAGATGACCTTCCAGGAAAGGAATTTCAAAGAGGTTGTAGCTAATGGTTCAAAACGCGGCTTCATGAGCTGCCCAAGAACCAGATTTAAGTCCCATGACACCGGTAGTGGCTTAATGGGAGACTTAGTTAAAAGAAGGCCTCTCATAAATCTCGCTATGAGAGGGTGAGAGGAAATAGGTTGCCATTTAGAGGCTTGAAAGAAGCTGCAATAGCACTCAAATGAACTCTCAATGAATTGGTCTTAAGCCCTGTATTAGACAAATGAAGGAGATACTTCAGTATTGATTCCAGAGGTATCGCAAGAGGGTCAAGACCCTTCTGCGAGCACCATATGGTAAACCTTTTCCACTTGAAAGCATAAGAGGTTTCCTGGAAGCATAAAGGATATCCCTACCTGCTGAGAAAGGTTAAGACCATGAAATTCTAGGCTTTCAGCAACCAGGCCCTGAGATAGAGAGACTGGGGATTGGGATGCCAAAGCATCCCGTCCTCCTGAGAAAGGAGATCTGGAGCAGATCCTAACTCCAGAGGCGGAGCTTGAGAGAGATGTAGGAGCAGAGAGTACCACATTTGCCTTGGCCATTGTGGAGCTATGAGAATCATATGATCTCTGTCTCTCTGAAGCTTGCACAGGGTTTTGGGAATCAGGGGAATGGGTGGAAAGGCATACAGGAAGTCCTGGCCCCAATGGAGGAGGAAAGCATCCCTGGCCTGACAACCCTGAGCCGGGATTCTGGAACAGAACCGGGGAAGTTTGGCATTCTGCGGACTTGCAAAGAGGTTTATGTCCAAGGTTCCCCAAATTTGAAATATTTTGGCCACTTGGTCTGCATGGAGAGACCATTCGTGTGGAAGCAGAACTCGACTGAGTCTGTCTGCCCAAGAGTTTTGAATGCCTGGAAGATACACCGCAAGGAGATGAATCTGATGCTCTCTGGCGAGGGCCCATAGTCGCAAAGCTTCGTTGCAGAGCAACAGAGCGCCTGTTCCACCCTGCTTGTTCAGATAGAACATGGCTACCTGATTGCCCGTTTGAAGTAGGATTGTCTTGTAGCTGAGCTTGGTATGGAATACTCGAAGAGCAAGGAAGATTGCTCTGAGTTCCAGGAGATTGATGTGCAGATAGGTCTCCTGTGGAATCCAGGTACCCTGGTACAGAGGCCTTGTAGGTGGGCTCCCCAACCCACCTGTGAGGCATCTGTTGTCAGAGTGGCTTGGGGTGGGGGTTGTTGGAAGGGGGACCCCACCAAAATGTTTTGGGGTGACTGCCACCATTGGAGGGACAAAATAAGACGATCTGAGTTTGTTATTTTGTCTGACAGGCAATCTGATGCCTGAGTCCATTGAGTGGATAAAGTCCACTGGGCTGCCCTCATATGGAGGCGAGCATAAGGAACCACATGCACAGTAGATGCCATATGGCCTAGCAACTAACATTTACCGAGCAGTGAGGTGAGGCTTTAGCACTGCTTGGGAAGCTAACTGCACAATGTGAAGGCAGCGGAGCTGTGGAACATAGGCCCTTGTCTATCTGGTATCCAACAGAGCTCCTATAAGCTCTAGAGACTGAGTGGGAGCAAGGTTGGATTTTGGGAAGTTTATGA
The DNA here is from genome assembly GCA_033557465.1 of Ichthyophis bannanicus. NCBI lineage: Eukaryota > Metazoa > Chordata > Amphibia > Gymnophiona > Ichthyophiidae > Ichthyophis > Ichthyophis bannanicus. The sequence goes on from CM066031.1 coordinate 227,318,193, forward strand.
CAAGTCCCAAATACCGAAGGATGCGCATTGTGTGAGAGAGAAATCCTGGCCTCTGGCTCTGAAGGGGCTCGAATGAGCCAGTCGTCTAAGTAAGGGAAGACGAATATTCCCAGGGTGCGAAGAAATGCTGCCACCACAGCCATGCATTTTGTGAACACCCAGGCCAAAGGGAAGAACTCTGTATTGGTAGTGCTTCCCTTAAAAAAGAAAGCAAAGGAACTTTTGATGAGCTGGATGGATGAGAACATGAGTGTACGCATCCTTGAGATCTAGAGAACAAAGCCAATCCTGACTATGAAGATATGGCAGCAGAGTTCCTAGAGAAATCATTTTGAAGTTCTCTTTGAACAGGAATTTGTTTAATTCTCTGAGGTCCAAAATGGGTCTGTGCCCTCCTGTTTTCTTTGGAATAAGGAAATAGGGGGAGTAGAACCTTGTACCCTGTTGGAGAATGGGTACCTCTTCTATTGCCCCTTGGGCAAGAAGCAAAGTGACCTCTTGACCTAACTGGGCGTTGAGAGAGGTCTGATAATTGAACTGTCTTACCATTGTAGGAGGGGGTATGCTGAGGAAATGAAGCTTGTACCCATCTCTTACAATGGACAGAGTCCAATTTTCTGCTGCTATTTGCTCCCATCTGGGGGGAAATGACATAATCTTCCTGGAATGGTGGAAGGCTCTGGGCCATTCAGGGCCAGGATGGCAAAGTTCTCTAGATAGGAGTCAAAGCCCCTGTGGAGGCTGAGTCTGCTGAGCCGGTTGAGGCTTAGCAGCTTTTGTTTTTCTTTGCCTAGGTTGTTGCTGCTGTCCCTTTTGGGCAGACTGACCTAAACGATGCCCCTGCTGGGTATAGGAGGGGTAAAACTTCTTTTTACTGAAGAATGGCTTCCTGTCTGATTTTTTCCTTGTAGGATCAGCTGAAGATTTAGACACTATCCAAGGTGATATTGTCAGCATCTATTTCATTAGCTTTTTCCTGCCAATTCTTGCCAAAGAGATTCTCTCTTGTGCAAGGAATATTCCCCAGTTTATCCTGCACCCAAAGTTCCAAGTCAGATGCTTGGAGCCAGGCAATCCTATGTGCACCTATGGCAATAGCAGAGGTTCTGCTTATGCACTCAAAGCAGTCAAAGGCTGCACGATTTACAAACTTGGAAACATCCTGAGCATGTTTGACAAGGGCAAGGTAATCCTGCCTCTTATCATCAGGAAGGAGAGGGCTCATAAGCTCTAAATCTCCCATGACCTCCTTAAGGAACATTCCCATATATAATATATAGGAACTGATCCTAGCAGAATGCATGGAAGCCTGGAAGGTTCGACGCCCAAAGGCGTCAAGAGTCCTACACTCACGTCCTGGAGGATTAGATGCATGTCTTTTTGCACTCTTGATCCTTCTCATAGCTGATTCCTCCACCATGGAATGGTGTGGTAGCTGAGTCTTCTAAAACCCAGGACAAGGAGGAACTCGATAGATGGTGTCGAGCCTTCGAGAGTGAGGAGAAGTGGTTAGAGGTGTTTCCCACATCCTTAACATGAGGTCATGCATGATCTCATGAATAAGTAAGGTAGCTGCCTCCTTGGGAGCTTTAGGGTATTGCAGGATTTCCAATTCCTTTGCCCTAGGTTCTTTTTCAGGAGCCACTGTTTATTTATTTAGCTGCATTTATATCCTGCTTTTCACCGGGTCAAAGCGGTTGGGGGATACATTTAACACGAGGGGATATGAGACACATACACTAATACTTACAGGGAACATGGGCAATGGAGGGTTAAGTGGCTTGCCCAAGACCACAAGGAGCACCTGTGGGACTAGAAACCCCAGTCCTTCCGGCCCAAGGTTGCTGTCCTCTAGTGGGATTTGAACCACCGACCTTCCGGCCTGTAGTACCTTGCCCCAACCACTAGGCCACTCCTCCCACTGTGATGGAAAGACCTCGAGCCACATCTCGGATAAAATCCTGAAAGGACATATCCTCTGGAGGAGACATCCTATGCTGAGGAGAAGAAGAATCCTCAGGAAAAAATACTCTGGTATCGGCAGAGCTTTCAGAGTCTTCAGACTCATCCGAGGATTCAAAGTATCTCCGATCCGGGTGATTGTGCAAGGCATGGTACCGGTACCGACTTGTTGATACCGGATGGATAAGCATGACTCGGTCCTAGTAGAATACCTGCCGATGTCGATGCAGTCGGTACCGGTACCGAAGTCGGTGCCGGTACCAGTTGAATTGTCTGAAGCGGTTTCAGGAGCATCGAGGCCGTGAGAAGAGCCGCCAGACTGCGTTCAATAGCCAAGAATCTCTGGTCTATCGACGCTGCCGATGCTTGGGTATCAGTACCGGATGAAGCAGCCGGTTTCCCAGAGCATGGCACCAATAGTTCTGCCAAGGTTGAGGCCTCGAGAACATCTTGGAGCCCCGTTAGTGCTTTGGAAACCGAAGCCGACCGCTGGGGCAATTTTGCCAGTACAAGTCCCTCAAGGGCAACGCCAGAGGCATCTCGATGCTTAGAAGGAGATCTACCCCTTTGAGGACCGGCCAGATTTATGTTTAGTTACCTGAGATCCATGGGAGGAAGACAAAGCCCTGGAAGACGTTGATGCCACAGACGCTGCATCGGAGGGAAAAAGGGTGCTAAGTTTAGCAGCTCAGTTTTGCTGGCCCCTCTTCGACATCATCCCACAGGCAACACACTCCGAAATAGAGTGAGGCACCACTCATGGGTGTTGGTGATGGAGATGGTACCGCCACACTTGGAACAATTTTTAAAACCCGAAACGGGTTTTTCCATTTTAAAGGAAAAGTTGGGCCTAGTGCCCAAAATGGCACGTGGCACCTGAGGAGAAAATACCTGGAAAGACTCCAGAAGTAAGTGTTTTTTTTTTTTTTTAAGAAAAAAAAGAAAGAACCACCAGCGGTACCAGTGTAGCGTCGAGGGAAAGCAGACGCGACCACAAAAAAGAATAAAAGGGAATATTTTCTGCGGTGACAGGATGTGCGACCTGTCGGCTCCGCGGAAAACTAAGAACTGGAGAGGGACAGTTGGGAAAGGCAGGAAGGCAGCACGCAGGCGCTTTGGGATGCTCCCAAAAGCTTTCCTATTGCACGCTGGGGAGCGTTCCCGTGCAGGCTCTGTCGGTGCCGACGATACCCATATGTGAAGACTACATTCCTGCTTGTTCCTGGAGATACACTGTGCTCTAGCTGTGATCCTTGCAATTAGCACAGGTTCACCCAATGCCACCTCAATAGGTGGAGTAAAGTGTACCTGTGCTATTTGTATGCTACGTTAGGGCTCTGAATGAACTGCTGGGAACATGCTTTCCACGCCCCCAACAATTAATACGGTGATGTTGCATTTAACTTACCAGTAGCTCCAAAACCATGGTGCATTAGGTGCAACACCTTAGTGCCCTTTAGTAAACGTCTACCTCAGTGTATCTTCTGGCAGATCTTCCTCCACTATCATCCTGCTTTCATTCGGTATGTTTCAGGGCTCTGTCTTGGAAACTCTTCTTTTCTCTCTCTATCTCAAACTCCCTTGGTGCCCCGATTCCTCCCGTGTTTTTCAGTAGCATCTTTATGCTGATGACGCTCAGATTTACCTTCCTACACAAGAAATCTCTCCAAGAATCCAGGCCCATATCTCAGCCTGCTTGCCTGATATTGCTGACTGGATGTCCCACGCTATCACTAAATATGGCCAAGATGAAGCTCCTTATATTTCCCCTTAAACTCACCTCCTCCCTTGCTCCTCTCTGTTTTTGTGGATAACATTATCACCCCCCCACCTCCCCGGTTTCCTCCGCTCGCAACCTTGGAGTCAACTTTGACTCCTCTCTCTTTCTCTGCACACATCCAACAGTGAGCTAAAAGCTGTGGTTTCTTTCTCTACAACAGCAAAATTCATCACTTCCTTTCTCAACAAACTACCAAGAGATTTATCCACTTTCTAGTCACCTCCCACATAGACTGTTGCAACCTGCTCCTCATTGGTCTCCCTCTGATTCATCTCTCCCCCTTCCAAGATTGCATGTTTAAACTACCATGCTCGATTTAAATTCTTGAACTTTGCAGCTGCTCCATTCATTTTTTCCTAACCATTTTCCTCATTTTATCGTTATCTCCCTTTTGAAAATTAAATCCTGACAGTAGATTTTCCTCTGTGTCCACAGTCCATTTACTTAGTCAACTTTGATCACATTATGATCACTAGTGCCAAGTTGTCCCATCACAGTTCTTGCACCAAATCTTGTGTTCCACAAAGGACTAGATACAAAATAGCTTCTCCTCTAGTTGGTCCCTGAACCAGCTGCTCCATGAAGCAGTCATTTATTTCATCTAGGAACTTTATCTCCCTAGCATTTCCTGACATGACATTTATCCAGCCAAACATATTTATTGAAATCACCCATTATTACTGTGTTGCCAAATTTGTTGGCTTCCCTAATTTCTGATAACATTTCATCATCAGTCTGCTCATTCTGTTCAGGCAGATGGCAATATACCCCGCTACCACTAATTTATTTTGCTTCACACACAGAATTTTGATCCATAATGATTCAATGGTGCACAGTTTCCGCAGAACTTTTATTCTATTTGACTCAATGCTCTCTTTAACATAGAGCGCCACCCTTCCACTAATTTGATCTATCCTGTCATTGCAATATACATTAGTATCCTGATATTAGTGTCCCACTGGTTATCCTTCTTCCACCAGATCTCCAAGATACCAATTATATCTCTTTCTTCATTTAGGGGTATGTTTACTAAGGGCTGTTAGCAGGCATTATTAGCGCCTGCTAGCGGTTAACATGGCAGAAAGTGCTGATAATGCAGGCTTAATGGCCGGTAGCCTCTTATCAGGTGTTAAGGTACAAAGAGATGGAGAAGGACTTTAACAAGGCAGATCGTGGGTGGAAACAGAATGTGTTCCCTTAACGCCGGGTGCTATTAGTGTGCATTACAGGCACAGCCACCAGGAACCTTAACGCCTAACTCAGAGCAGCAGTTAAGGACTCTCAAAGGGAGAGAACTGTTTTCACGCATTAAACACTACACAGGGAGCCCATTCATATATATGCAGTGTGCACATCCCAGACTCTAGCCCTGAAATTAGTGATAGTAGTGGTCCATTGACACTTTTGGGTCCTGGCACCATTCATGAGGTCAAAGGACCCAGCTGAGGTGGTCTGCCAGGCAGTTATCCTGACCCGGTAAGTACACCATCCTCAGAAGGATATGGTTGCATACTGAAAAGGAACGGAGGAACCCGTACCCCCTGCTTGTTCATATAGAACATGGCAACCTGATTGTTTGTATGAGGACCAGGAGGTCACTCAGGAGGTGGTGGAAAGCCTGAAGGGCCAGGAAGATGACCCTGAGCTTGAGGAAACTGATTTGCAGGAGGGATTCCTCTGGGGACTAGGTGTCCTGGCCCTCGCAATGTGCGCCCCAGCCTACAAAGGATGTGTCTTTCGTCAGGACCCTCTGAGGGGATGGTGCCTGGAAGGGCATCCCTGCCCTGAGGTGATGCAGGGACTGCCACCAGATGAGGGAGGCCGCCAGCTCGTGGGTGACCTTCACTCTGTCCCTCAGCCTCCCCGTTGCCTGTGTCCACTGGGAACGGAGGCACCACTGGGCTGCCAGCATATGTAGGCGGACCAGAGGCATAACATGAACTGTCGAGGCCATATGGCCTAGCAGGTGGAGGAGTAGGCAAGCTGGCACCGAACTAGAGCTCTGCACATACCTTGCCAGTCGCATAAGGCAGTGGGCTCTCTCCACGGGGAGGAAAGCCCTGACCCGCAGAGTGTCCAGCTGGTCCCCTATGAATTTCAAGTCTTGGGCCGGGGAGAGGCTGGAATTGCGGTAGTTGATGATGAACCCCAACTGCTGCAGGGTGTGGATAGTCAGCCTTGTGGCCCGCCTGGCCTCAAGAGGTGTGCTGCCTCTGATGAGCCAGTCGTCCAGTTGTCCAGGTATTTATTTATTTATTTATTTATTTACAGTTTCTTTTATACCGCACTATTCGACATCAGCGCGGTTTACAATGAACAGAAACTACACTTCTCAAAAATTGATCAGTGCTTACAATGAACAGCTGGGTATACATTAAACAGGTTACATTCAACAGGTTTCATAAACAGAGGAACATAATAACTATGTACAAAAAGCAACTATGTACAGAATAACTAAACGCAGCTATATGTTTCTTGATAAGGGAAGAAGCAAGGTGAGATTGCAGCTCTTCGCGTTAAGACTATGGAGTGCATGGGTTTAACGTGTTGGCCTGGAGTGTAGAGGTAGGTTGGTGTGAGGCGGTGTCTAAAATATTGTAGTGCTGCAAGAACAGGTGATGCTTCAGTGCCTTCCTGAACTGGGAGAGGTCACTGATGGTTCTGATTTCTGTTGGTAGTGCATTCCAACATGATGGTGCGAAGTAAGAGAAGGCTCTGGATCTGGTGGCTTGAGAGCACTTCGTGATTGCCTTGGGTAATATAAGAGAATTGGAGGCAGTCGATCTCCTTGCGCGATTAGGGGGTGTAGTTGATATCAGGTCGGTGATGGAAGATGCGGAGTTGTTATTGATCGCTTTGTGAGTCATGGTTAGGATCTTGAAAGAGATCCTGGAGTGCATAGGAAGCCAATGTAACTGTTTGAGTATTGGAGTGATGTGGGTTCGCTTGGAGGCTCCATAGAGGATTCTTGCAGCCGAGTTCATGGCCAATTGTAAGGGGTTAATCGTGCTCTTTGGTAGGCCATGTAGGATGGCATTGGCGTAGTCCAGGTGGGGCATTATTAAGGCCTGAAAGACTGATCGAAAGTCATCTGGTTCAAGCAGCTGACGTAAATGACGAAGGGTCCGGATTTTATGATAGACAGATTTCGCTACGTTGGTGATGTGGGCCTTCATATTGAGCTGTTGATCGAGGGTAACCCCTAGGTATCTGACTGTAGACTTGCAGATGAGCTCGGCGTCACGCACTTTGATGGAGCTTGGTGAGGTGAATGCAGGGTTTCTCGTCACGAAGAGGACTTCAGTCTTTTTAAAGTTTATCTTAAGCATCTGTGATTTTAACCAGTCTGTAACCGCGTCGAAGCACTCGATTAGTGGGGAGAGGTCTAGGAGCTCTGTTGAGAATGGCATATACATAAGGACATCATCAGCATAGACCAGGCAGTTGATGTTGAAAGATTGGATGAGGTCACAGATAGGCTGCATATAAATGTTGAAAAGTAGGGCGGAAAGGGAGGAGCCTTGTGGCACACCTTTGGTTTGCTGGAAGGGGTCGGAGGTTGAAGATCCAGAACGAACATGTTGCCAACGGTCTCTGAGGTATGAGGAACACCAAGAGAGGGCGGATCCATGAACTCCCTTCTTTCTAAGACGCGATAGGAGAACTTCATGATCCACAGTGTCAAACGCCGCGGCAATGTCCATGAAGATCAAAGCAAAACCTTGTCTGACATTGTTTAGGCCTATGGTAAGAGTGTTAAACAAGGAGGTCAGTAGGGTTTCCACACCGTGTGATTCACGAAATCCGTGCTGACATGGGTGTAAGGGTGCATTGCAGTCAAGATGGTCTTGTAGTTGACGTTGAGTGATTTTTTCGATGACTTTCGAAAGGAGGGGGATGCTGGAGATGGGTCTATAAGATTCCATCAAGGAGGGGTCCAACCTGCTGTTTTTTAGGAGGGGTCTGATGGAGGTCTGCTTCAGGGTGTGGGGGAATGTTCCTGTGGAGAACGATACATTTATCATTTTAGCTAGAAAAGGGCTGAGATCAGCTCGTAGTGACTTTATCCAGGAAGCTGGACAGGGGTCGGAGGGTGCTGTTGCAGGATTTATTTTTAAGATGGTATCTTGAATGATTCTGTCATTTGGGGTGGAGAAGGAAGAGAGAGTGTGTTGAGTCTCACCTGAGAATTGGTTAGGTGAGGGTGGAGGGACATTGTAAGGGGTGTTGGCTGAAGTGGGGGGCGTAGAGGTTGGATCGAGCTGATTACTTTTGCTTCGTAAGTAGTTGGCATATTTCTGAGGGTCTAGGAGGGGTGGGGCACTCTGAGAGGGTTCCTTTGTTAGGGTTTTCACAATGTGGAAGAGCTCGTGAGGTTTGTTGAGGGAACGCTGTAATCTGCCTGCGTAGTATTTTTTCATGTTGGAAGATACGGATGAGCGATGTCTTGCTAATTGCGTTTTGAAAGCATCATGATTTTCGGTTGTTCTTGATCGTCGCCATCGTCTTTCTAGTTGTCTGAGGAGGAGGAGTGATTTCTTAGCTCTGGGGAGTACCATGGTGCATTCTTTCTCTTATGGGATGCTTTGGTTGAGGTAGGAGAGTGGATCACAGCATCAAGGCAGGAGTTCCATGAGTCGACCATGTCATCAAGGCTTTTTTCCGGAGAGTAAATTAGGTTCTGGGTCTTCTTTAGGATGTCATCTCTGTTAAAAGGATGAAAACGTCTAAAGTGTTCTGAGGAGAGTGCATCTGTTGGTAATGGCTTGGAAGATCTAGGAGATATAGGCATCTGAAATAGGATTAGGAGATGATCAGACCATGGGACTGTGATTGAGTTTAAGTAGGAATTGTGCCAATGGGGAAGAGCTGATTCTGGTGCAAAGATAAGGTCCAGTGTGTTACCTTTTATATGAGTAGGTGTGTTGACCAACTGAACATAACCCAGTTCACTGAGAGCATCAATAAAGGTATTGGTGTGTGGCTGTCTTGAATGGTTGGGAGGTTGAGGTCGCCTAGAACCAATTTGGGGTGTGTGGGTTCGTAGAGTTACAGGCCATATCAATGATTGTGGCTAAATCGTCTGGTGAGGAGGATGGTGCTCTATAAAGTAGATTGATAGAGACCTGCTTATTTGTGATGGTCACAAAGTCAAGGGTTGATGTGCTGTTTGAGGCTGCAAGCTGGAACCTAAGGTCTGATTTGGATAAGATGAGTACCCCTCCGCCACGGCGGTCAGTTCTGTGACATGAGTGAACTATGAAGTTGGAGGGAACAATCTGGTGGAGGAGCACAGAGTCAGAGGAAGATAGCCAAGTCTCAGTGATACATAAGATGTCGAGGTTATGAGCTGAGAGAATATCTATTAATGCTGGAGATAGGTAGGTATGGGAATAGGTATGGGAAGATGTGGGCCCCTTGGAGGCACACATTGGCAGCTACGACCGCCAGGCATTTTGTAAAGACCTGTGGTGAGGCAGCTTGGCCAAACAGCAGCACCTTGTACTGGTAGTGCTGCACCCCCATCACAAATTTCAGGTAATGCCTGTGGGAGGGGTGGATCAGGATGTGGATGTAAGCATCCTTGAGATCCAAGGAGCAGAGCCAGTCTCCCTGGCGGAGGTAGGGCAACAGTGTCCCAAGGGACACTATCTTGAACTTTTCCCTCACCAGGAACTTGTTCAAGTTGCATAGGTCCAGGATGGGCTGGAGACCCGCTGTTCTTTTTGGGAGAAGGAAATACCTTGAGTAGAACCCTTTCCCCAAAGGTGATGGGGTACTGGTTCCACTGTCCTGACCCTGAGCAAGCCTGCGAGTTTTGTGGCAAGCAAGGCCTGATGGAGGAGAGGCTATGGTGGCTCTCCTAGGAAGAAGTCTGGAGGGTTCTGCTGCAGATGGAGGAAATATCCCTCCTGCACCACCCACAGAACTCACTGGTCTGTGGTGATGCTGACCCATCTGTGGGTGAAAGAGGCCAGTCAAGCCCTGTGGGCTGAGAGGAGGCCCAGCTCAGGGAGTCAAAAGCTTCCCCCGGGTTGGGTGGAAGCTGGTGTCTGGGAGCCTTGGGCTTCCTAGGCCCGTGTCCCTGGCCTTTTGGCTGTGAGAACTGGTGAGGCTGTCCCGAATAAGACTGGTAGTGGCCAGCCTAGGAGTAGCCCTTTTTCCCCAAGGACTTTTTCCTTGGGAGAGCCGAGGTCTTTTTGTACAGCCTCTGCCAGGTCACTACCTTGGCCTCAATCTCTGCAGCCTTATCAGACATCAGTTTCCCGAACAGGTTCTCACCATTGCAGGGACATCCAGGAGCTTTTCCTATACCCACTGCTCCAGGTCAGAGGTCTGTAGCCATGCCTGGCGCCAGATGCCGATGCTGGCGGCTGCAACTCTAGCCGCAGACTCGACCCCGTCGTAGGCGGCCCAGGAGAAGAATTTGGAACAGTCCCGGATGCCTGCTGCAAGGGACTGGAACCTATGCAGAGGTTCCCCGATGAGGCCCGCTGAGAACTCCGAGAGTTCCTGTATCAGGCACTTAAGGTACATTCCAATGTACAATTTGTATGCCTGCAATTGGCACCCGAGCATGGTGCCCTGGTAGCACTTGCGCCCCATGGCATCAAGGGCCCGGGCTTCCCTGCCGGGGGGAACTGACAAGTAGGTCTTCTGACTCTTGTTTTTACATGGAGGACTCGACCACCGAGTTGTGGGGGAGTTGGGGCTTATGGAACCCAGGGCCCTTCCGGACGCAATAGATGGCATCCAGGCGCCGACTGACCACCGGCACCTAGGCTAGGCACTACCACATCCGGAGGAGCAATCTCTTGAGGATGGATGGAACCGGCACTGTAAGAGTCTCCTTGGGAGGGGACTCATATTGTAGGATCTTGAGTTCCTCGGTGCATGGGTCCTCTGACTCTATCTGGACCGAAAGAGCCTAGGTCATGTCACAGTCATGAAAGAACGCGTCCTCAGGCTGAGGTTCCAGGGGAGATGGCTCGGAGGGAACGTCCCGATGTCAGGAGATCTCCAGAGAAGCCTCGTCCTTGGTCTCCCAGTCAGAGCCCGAGGGCATTGTTTCTAGTTGCTTGTGTGCATTTTGTCGCTTCCAAAGGTATAATTAGCGTGTTTGCAGCTACTGATCTTCTCAGCCTGTTATTGGGGGTGGTAGTGAGGAGAGCAGTTAAGGATGAGGGGGCTATGAGGTTGATTGCTTTGAAAGTTAATAGTAATGCCTTTTAGAAGAGTCTGCTGTTTAACAGAAGCCAATGTAACTCCATAAGTAAGGGCGTGATGTGATCTCTTCTAGATAGGCTGCAGAGAATGCGGGCTGCTGCATTCATCGCCATTTGTAATGGACTGAGGGTGCTCTTGGGGAGACCGTGCAGGATAATTTTTGCGTAATCGAAATGTGGTGTTACAAGCGACTGGAATATTGTTCTAAAATCATCATGTACTAGCAGAGGTCTCAGGTGCCTTAACGTCATGATTTTATTGTAAATTGCCTTGGTGGTGTTCTTTATGTGTTATTGTTATTGTTGTAAATTCCATAAATATAAAATAAAACTAAAACAAACTCCAGCATGTTAGTTATTCTACAGTGGTAAGTATATCTTTTTTGGCTAAGTTGCTTGAAGCTGTAGTAGCTAAGCAACTTCAGGAATATTTGTGGCAATTTGAGCTGATAGATCCAATGCAAACTGGCCTTAGAAGCTCTTTTAAAATAGAGACCTTGTTAATGGCTTTAGTGACAAATTTTAGGAAGATCATTATTGCTAGTAATAATGCAATACTGATACAACTAGACCTCTCAATGGCGTTTGATACAATTGATCATGAGCTGTTGCTTATTCGATTAGTTGAATTAGGAGTATCAGGATTGGTACTAGCATGGTTTAGTGCTTTTCTGAAATTCATGTAAGTATAAAGTGAAGATGAATAGTGAATTTTCTCAGCCTTAGATCCCAAATGTGTGCTGTACCAGGGGTTTCCTCTCTGTCTCCCATATTATTTAATGTATTTTTGTCAACTTTGGGAAAAGTGTTAGAGGGATCTTGGCAGATGATATTCAGATAATAATTCCATCTACAATATCTTTGGAAAAGATGTATAAGCAAGTTATAGTTTGTTTTGGGAAAGTAAAAACTTGGATACTAAATTATTGCCTTAAGTTAAATGGCAACAAGATGGTATTGGTATGGGATAGTGGGAATAAACATCTTATTCCTAATATTGGTCCAGTGATTGAGGCTGCAAATTTGATTGTGCAGTCAGCTATTCAAAGTTTAGGTGTTACAATAGATTCAGCCCTTTCATTTGGCAAAGTTATTTTTGCAACTCTTTTTTATCTTTGTATGATTCATCAAATTAAAAAATTTATTTCCTTGGATCAATTGCAAGTATGGTTCAGGCAGTAGTTCTCACTTAGACTACTGTAACATGTTATATACTGACGGCTAGTATAACAAGCCTTACTTAATCTTCAAAAGCTACAGAATATGGCTGTGAAACTTGTAATGAATGGTAAATGAAATATATTGCCCATTGAGCTTCCAATTAAGGACCTCTTTTGCATTTTAACACGTGGTTACAGGCAGTCAGGAACACTAATGCCTAATAGTGCCTGCTTTCGCATGCTAAAATGCATAATCTGTGATTGCGGAATGGGGCAGAGAATGGGCATGGAACGTGCATAGCCGCTAACGCCAGGGCAATCACCATGCGCTCAATGGCAACGCAGCTTCTAATGTGGGTTCACCTAATGACTCTTCTATAGGAGTCATTAGGAAAACCCTTCAAGTGCTAGCTGTTGGGGACATAATGAACGTCCCCCCCTCCGACCACTAACTTGCAGCCTGCGCCAGTAATATGCAAGAAATTGGCGCGTTAATGGCAAATCCATAGTAAAAGGGGCCCTAAAAGTGATTCTGGAGTGGTAGTTACAGCAACTACCTAGTACCCAGAAAACCAAAGGTTCGATTCCCACTGGCACTCCTTGTGATCTTGGGCAAATCGCTTTACCCTTCATTGTCTCGGAAGAAAAGGCCTGGCAATCTACTTCTGGTGATACATTGCCAAGAAAACCCAGAGGCAGCTGGGACGCCAGGAGTCAGTATTGACTTGACGGCACTAAAAAAAAAAAGTGATTATATGAAGTTCTGGAAAAGTTTTAAAACATGGCTATTTACTAAATTTTTGGCATAGTGATCATTATTACGACGATTTGCAGGGGCTCATGTGATGAAGGCAGCCTGAACGAATGCCCTCTGGCCGAGATCCATCTCTTCTCCCGCTAAACACCTTTGAAATATCACACTGGGGCATCACAGCTGCTCCAAATGGAGTACCAGAGACCCGGTAGCAAACAGCAACACATCAGCTAAGTCTGCTCTAGTCATGCAGACGCAGCCAGAACCACCAGAGAATGGGAGAGTGAGAACAAAATGGTGGCCAAACAGAGGGCGCAGGCAATAACGTTCCCCAAAGAAGCACTGAGGGAAACTCACCAAAAATCTAACGGCGGTACTCGATGAAAAGCTGAGCTGCCTTTAAACATCTGTCGATGACATCTGGGATGCTTTGGAGAGCCAGCTCACCCGACTCAGCGGAGTAGATACAAGGCTGCAACAGCAGGACGAATGCGCCACAGGTGCAGAGCCGCACATAGCGGCATTGGAAAGAGGCAATCAGGCTCTCATAGAAAAGCTGGATGATCAAGAGAACTGGAGCTGCCGAAATAACATCAGATTAGTGGGACTAGCAGAGTACATTAAAGAACCTGAACTTTGGGACATAGTGGAACAATGGCTGCCACAACATCTGGTCAATTCCTCAGGCTGAGAAGGATTTGTTCTACATTGTCAGATTTCAAATTTCATGCTTTGGATTTGACCAACAGATTGACACAACGGGGATACCCGGAGAAAGTAATCAAGCTGGCCTATAAGAGGGCTTTGTACACACATCGTGAATGGCTTTTGAATGAACATTATCAAACAACCCAATCTAGAACTCGGGATACAGATTGCATAGTTGTGACTTTGCCATTTACTACTTTCAGCTCTTCGGTTGTGGGAGTACTTCGTAAACATTGGGGAGTTTTGGGATTGCACAAATGTTTTCAGAAACCCCTTAGGATAGCTTTTTCCAGGGGTTCGAATTTACAAGATCGCTTGGTTCATTCAGCAACCCCCCCGGACCGCCCTTTGCCTTATGATCCTGATATGAGGGGACATGTTACATGTTCATCTTGTGCTTTCTGTGATATGGCATTAACTGGAAAGGAATGGGTACATCCTAACACGGGAAAAGCTTTTCAGCGTCGGTGGTTAACGTCATGTGATTCAACATACATTGTATATGTCTTGCAGTGCACTTGCCCCTTAATATATGTTGGCAGGACTTCTCGAAAAATTAAGGTCCGCCATAGTGAACAGGCTTCCAGGATCCGGCAAAAGGTTTTGACAGCCCCCCTCGTTGAGCATTGTGAGCTTTTACACCATCAGTTTCATTCTGACTTTTCTTGGACTGTGTTGGATTTTATTCCTCCAAATCCTAGAGGAGGCAATCGGCTTCTTGCTTTGCAACGACGTGAACAACAGCTGATTTTTCAATTACAGGCTGTCCATCCTTCGGGACTGAATAAAGAAGTTGAATGGTTCAGCTTGCTATAACGTCATCTATGACACTAAGGGGTTCCCCGATGACAATGGGGTCTCCCGTTTAGTTGATTGGAGCTCCCTGTTGATTGGCAGTAAATGCTAGCCAATGAAAATACTTCCCCTTTATATAAACCGGTGAAGTTTGACGGTTATAGAAGATTTTCTACAGCGGTATGTTTTGAGGAGCGTGAACACTTGAAACAGGGCCTATGGCCCGAAACGTACTTCGTGGACTGACTACCTGACCGCTTTAAGAAGAGAAGACTTTATATATGCATGAAATCTCACTGGACTATTTTTATAAGTTAAGTACAGCGTTTTCGCGCTTTATATATAAAAAAAGGGAACAGGTTGCCTGGTGTGACTGGGACTTCATTTCAGTCGCCTCCAGCCTCTTCCGACAAAAATGTTGTGTTAAATGGGGATCTACTTGTGGGTTTGGTTTTTGTTTTTGTTAGATTTTATATTTACTGAACCAAGGATTGTTTGTTGTCTCTACAACATCTAGGCCTGGCATTTATGGGAGACTGCATGGCGATGAACCCCCCACAGAGGAGTGTGGGCCACCTGAGGCCCATCATTGCCCAGGTGCTTAATTTTACCGAGAAGCACTGCTTGATGGGCCTGTATCGCAATAAACCTAACTTGGATTACAAGGGACAGATGCTCCTTCTTTTCAATGACTATTCAGCTCGAGTGGCGGAAAGATGCCGGGTCATGGCTCCCTACTGCTCCGAGCTGGCGCGGATGGGAATTAAATTAACCCTGCAATTTCAAGTGACCCATGACAACTGCATGCAGCAGCTGGAGACCCCGCAGGCTGTGAAGGCCTTTATAGAGCAATTACAGGGACCTTGAAGAGAGCAGCACCCCTCAAACGGACACATCCAATTTGTTGCCCAGTTGGCAAGAGTTTTAACTGTTAAGAGATACATCATAACTGTGCGTGACTGCTAATGAAGAGCCCAACAAAACAAACAGGGGAGTGACAGCGCCAGGGGTAGCATCCTACCAAAGGGAGCACTGGCCCTGAATGCTGCCTTGATGTTGATGATGGTGGGAACAGGGAATGACATTGGGACCTCTGGGACCTGGAAGAACAAAGCAGCCGCAAAACAGACATAGCAGAGTCATTGCCCTATTGGCATTGGTTGTTAATGGACTGCACCCTAGGCTTGAGGAAGAACGCCCATGGCACCTTCGGGAGAGGAACAATGAGGACTGGCTGCTCAACTGGAGGAATAGTGGACCCATATATTAACAGGACGCAGCTTGCAGATAAGAATGGACAGAGACTCATGGCAGGGGGTGGGGGAGGGATGGATGGTAAAGGATTGTATGCAAAGGGATGAATGAGAATGAGTTGGAAATAGTTGAACTGGAGCTGTGGGGGAGGTGAAGAGCAGTTAGGAGAGCAGCTAAGGTGAGGGAAGAAGGGAGCGGGGTCGGATCACCAGATAGGGATAATGGTTATCTG
Source organism: Ichthyophis bannanicus (assembly GCA_033557465.1). Lineage (NCBI taxonomy): Eukaryota > Metazoa > Chordata > Amphibia > Gymnophiona > Ichthyophiidae > Ichthyophis > Ichthyophis bannanicus. The sequence goes on from CM066031.1 coordinate 227,334,064, forward strand.
GGTAGCAGGGGAAACACCAGGGGGGGGGGGGACTGGGAGGGGGTGGAGGAGGAAGTATTGCAGTATTCTTCTCCACATTAATATAGGCCGAAAATGGCCCTCCACATCAAAATAACATTAGGCCTATACCTCTTTCTCATAGGTCTGCTACCAAACATTCTAGCTCTAATCTCCTCACACAATTATATACCCATCCTACACAACAACTGGAGAAAATGGTCAGGCACTAGTCAACACAATACAAACTGGGCCCACCGATCTCATCACCATTATCTATTACATATACCTCTTCAACACACTACAAATTTAAATTTAGAAAACCACAATCAACCCCACACTCTAAAATGTGCCCTCATTAATGCTCGCTCACTTCGTAAAAAATGGCCAGTTGTCACAGACATAATAACATCTCACAACCTAGACATCCTTATGGTCACCGAAACATGGTTGTCTCCCAAAGATAACATAATTCTCAATCAGCTCCTACCCAATAACTTCGCAGTTTTCACCAGCAGCAGACAAAATAGAAGAGGAGGAGCGGTGCTAATACTCGCCAAGACAGAACTCCAGTTCAAAATGGACGACTCTACTAGCAACAACCACCTGGAAACCGTCTCTATCTCTAATAACCTCTGTTCTATAAACTTACTATACAGAGCTCCATCACCCTCTTCAGATGAATTGTCAGCTATTATAAACCTAGCCTCCAACACACTAAACCCTAATAGACCCAACTGGATCCTAGGAGACTTTAACTTATCATCCCTACAAGACAACCAATCATACGCCTTCATAGATGCCCTGGAAATCCTAGGATACAAGCAAATAGTACAACAATCCACGCACGTAAAAGGCAATATTCTGGACCTCATATTTGTCCCACAATCAGTACATAATCAACTTCAAAACATTCTTTTATCAATTACAGTGGTCCCATGGTCAGACTATAAGCTCATTATGTTCCAGATTCCCACTCAAAACAAACAACATTCAAACGACACTGACCTAAGCAAATACACAAACACTACTGCCAGATTCTTCCAACCTTTTAATAGGGAACGTATCCTGGCCGAAACTGATGCACTCTTCAAAAACTCCACCCTAAACTTGGAAGAGATCATCACCTCTTGGAACAACAGACTCAACTTCATTGCATCACGCCCACCTAGGAATAGTTCTTCAAGGAAAAAAGCGACAGCACCATGGTTCACATCAGAGCTTAAAGAATCTTTAAAATTACTACGAAAGCTTGAGAAGAGATGGAGGAGGTCACACACCAACAGCAACCAAACTGCATACATGCAACATCTTGACGCTCACCGCAAATCCATCTCAGAAAAAAATGAAACAGTACCACACAGACACACTGAGACGTGCTCTAAATAAACCCCACGACCTGTTTAGTCTAGTCAAGAAACTAGCCAAGGAACCGTCACCTGAGCACCAGTGTGAAATCAACCCGCAAGAATACGCTACTTACATACAATCTAAAATGTGCCGCACCAATAAAATTGCAATACCCTCTGCCCCAATTATTCAAGGGCACCCAACTCCTTTAGTATCATTCACTACTCCCTCTTTGAAGCTGATTGAAGACATTATCTCATCTCTCAACTTGTCCACAGCCCATACTGATCCTTGCCCAGCCTTCTGGATAAAGGATCTTCGTAAAGATCTCGCTCCAATAATATCCAAGATTATAAGGCTATCATTTGACACCGGCTCATTCCCTGCTGCTCTCAAACAGACATCTATCAGGCCATTACTGAAAAACCTCAAGTTAGATCCACAAAAAACAGACTCATACAGACCCATTTCCAGCATACCTACGCTTGCAAAAATAATTGAAAAAATAGTCTACAGGCAGCTGCAAGACCACATTGACGCTGAAGCCCCTTTGGATACTTGTCAACATGGATTCAGAGAATCTCATGGGGTCGAAACTCTCCTTACCACCCTCCTCAATAGCCTAAACTCTGGTATTGACAACATCTGACAGGGTTTTGTTCTCATCTTTTTGGATATTGCGGCTGCTTTTGATTCGGTTTGTCATGAGCTTCTTATTATCCGCCTAAAAGAGAAGGGCCTCTGTGGAAACGCACTCGAATGGTGTAACTCATACCTCTCAGGTAGATGGCAGCATGTGCGATCAAATGGAGAAACATCAGATCCGTTTCATCAAGGACAAGGAGTCCCGCAAGGGACCTCTCTATCATCATTACTATTTAACATATACGTGCAACCTATATGTAACATCATCAGATCTTTTAATGTCAACTGTATGATATATGCTGATGACGTGTTATTATACATGCCGTTCTGCATAGATAAGATGGACCTCTCCCCTCTAACCAACTGTTTTAATTCCATATCTAATTGGCTACTGTCTCAAAATCTCAGAATACAACATAAAAAGACGGAAGTTCTCTTTATCTCAAGGAACACGAATTTCATACCACCTACATTCCTCGATGTTCAAGATGCCAAGCTTCAAGTAAAATCTCATATCCGATACTTAGGAGTGACTCTGGATCAAAATCTGGACATGAAGACCCACATATCCAACACAGTAAGGGCAGTTTATTTCAAGATCCGCTCCCTCAGACATCTCCGACAACTGATTGATCCGGACGATTTCCGTACTGTCTACCAGGCTCTAATCATTCCCCATTTTGACTACGCAAATTCCATACTACAAGGGCTTCCTCAATCTACCTTAAACCCTCTTCAACTCGCCTTGAACAGTGCAGCAAGAGTGCTTTTTGGAGTACCCTAAAGAGAATATGTAACACCCCTTCTAAAACAACTACATTGGCTTCCTATTCAAGTGAGAATCACTTTCAAGACTCTGCTCCTGGCCTTTAAAGCTTACAAAGGTCTCGCCCCCACCTCATTATCTGAGATGATCCAACCAATCACACCTAATAGAGTAAGAAGAACCACGGAACTAAATATGCTAATAGTACCAAAGGAAACTTTAAGATACAACTCTACAACAGTAAGCCGAGCCTTCAGTTTATGTGCTCCAAAACTTGCACACATTAGGGTCATATCTGATCTCATCCAGTTCAAGAAGGCCCTGAAACATCACCTTTTCCTCAAATTTTTCCCAGAGGTCAAAGAATTACAGTTACACCCAAATAGCAATACTACCTTCTGACTACATAATCTTCCCTGACTCAACAATACATTTCACTAGTTTACCAGATTAACAATACACTTTTCAGACAATATGACACTTGTATATAAATAGTTGCTCTTGTTGTTTTGTTGCAATAATTGACCCGGTTATCCAAGTTAATGTTCCTGTTATATGTAATAACTCAGATAAATGTAACTTGTCTGTTGTTTTCTTGTTCTATGTAAACCGCGCTGATAATGAATAGTGCGGTATATAAAAAATGTTAATAAATAAATAAATAATAGGGGGAGAGGGAGGGAGGGACAGGCTCATGCTCAGCCAATGGGACTACTAGCAGAGACACAGGAAAGGGGTGCTATGCTCAGCTGGGAGGCATGGGTACCCCCGATTGAGACCAGACATCCGAAGAGACCTGATATGGAGACCCGACTAGGAATTGGATAGAATAAAAATATGCACCCTAAACGTACATGGTATACACTTCCCAATCAAACGAACCAAGCTCCTGACCTTCCTAAGGAAGGAAGGGGCAGATGCAGCATTTCTACAGGAAATGCAACTCATGATGCCCACACACTAAGTTGATGAAGGGCTGGATGGGTGAAGTGGGCGCTGCCTCTTACAATATGCATCAGAGAGGGGTAGCCACATTGATACATAAGAGAGTTCCCTTTGTGGTGCATAAAAGCATGACAGAGAGCGAGGGCAGATAGCACCTGATGGGAGAAGAACTAAGGGGCCGGAGGATAGCTTTCTGTAACATATGTGCCCTGAATGTATACCAGCAGTTGTCCTGTCTTGCATACTCAGCATAGCTTCTTCACTACCCTACTGGTCAAGATAACTACATTCGGAGATTATCAGTGGGTAGTGGGCGGAGACTTCAACCTCCCTAGGTACCCCATTGCTGGATTGCAGGCCCCCAAGGGCAGGACTGGGCCAGGTAGTGAACAAAGGGGCAAATTTTCTGATAGCGAAACTGGGGCTGGTAGATATGTGAACGTTACACCCACAGGAAATGGATTTCACCTTTTTCTCAAACCCACAGGGAAGCTATTCATGTCTTGATTATCTTCTAGTATCAGAAGAACTGCTCCCTGGGCTAGAAAAGGCACACATTGGGGACACTGGCCTATCTGACCATGCCCCAGGGTGGCTGGAACTAAGGGTGGGAAAGGGAAGAAGCGAACAAGGGGCAAGGAATTGGCGCGTGATCCCCACCTTGTCTAAAGACAAGATATTCTACGAACATATAAAGCAGGCATGGAACACATATTGGAAGGACAATGCAGGCACAGTGAAGGATGAGTGCATTTTGTGGGCGGCCGTGAAAGTCACTATGCGAAGAATTATTTTTGAATGTACAGCATGCACCCGCAAGAGGATAATGGGGAAATCCTGCAATTATCAAGACTGCTACATGACCAGAGGCTATGACACATTCACACACGATGCAAGGGACAGACAAAACACAATGGCAGGCCATGCGTCAGGCATTGGATTCTCTCCTTAACCAACGAGCGGCCAGGGAAATAAAGCTTTATAAATACCAGATATACTGGTGGAGGAACAAGGGAGGGCACCTAATGGCACATCTAGGCATCATCTGGGCATCAAAAGGGCAGAGGAAATTTAATGTGGACAAGTGCAAGGTTATGCACCTAGGGAAGAACAACCCAAACTATGGTTACACGATGCAAGGTTCCACATTAGGAACCACCACCCAGGAAAAAGATTTAGGTGTCATTGTGGATACCATGTTAAAACCCTCGGCCCAGTGTGCAGCGGCGGCCAAGAGAACAAATAGAATGCTAGGTATGATAAGGAAAGGAATGGAAAATAAAACAAAAGATATTATAATGCCTCTATATCGTTCCATGGTGAGACCGCACCTTGAATATTGTGTGCAATTCTGGTCGCCGTATCTTAAAAAGGATATAGCGATTTTAGAAAAGGTTCAGAGAAGAGCCACCAAAATGGTAAAGGGGATGGAAGGATACTCCTATGAAGAAAGGCTAAAAAGGTTAGGGCTCTTTAACCTGGAAAAGAGACGGCTGAGGGGAGATATGATAGAAGTCTATAAATTAATGAACGGAGTGGAACGGGTAAATGTAGATCAATTGTTTACGTTATCAGAATATAGAAAGACTAGGGGACATGCAATGAAGCTACAGGGTAAAGTATTTAAGACTAATAAAAGAAAATATTTTTTCACTCAACGTGTAATCAAACTCTGGAATTTGTTACCGGAGGATGTAGTAAAGGCTGTTAGTGTAGCTGGGTTTAAAAAAGGTTTGGACAAGTTCCTGGAGGAAAGGTCCATAAACCATTATTAAGAAGTGACCGAAGATATCAATGCTTGACCCAGTACAAGCAATGTGGAACTTGTCTCTCTTGGGGAAACTGCTAGGTACATATGACCTAGATTGGCCACTGTTGGAAACAGAATACTGGGCTTGATGGACCTTGGTCTGACCCAGTATGGCATATCTTATGTTCTTAGTAAGCCCTAGGAAAAAGAAGCGCTCTATAGCTCTAATTAAAGGGCCGGGGGGGGGGGGACCCCTTAAAAGACGAGAAAGAAATCCATCAACAATTTTTACAATACTACAGGGTGCTGTACGACACTGGCCCAAGAGATGATATAAAAAGGGGTGAATTCTTTAGAGACCTACAGCTCCCTTGGGTAGCAGAAGAGGAGCTAGGAGCACTGAACCAACCTTTCACTCCAGCCGAGGTTCAGAGGATGGTGAAGGTATTAACACTATTAAAGGCACCGGAACCAGACGGGTTGGGCCCGGAATTCTATAAAATCCTGAACAAAGATCTGGTGCTCCCCCTTCTTGACCTACAGCGAGGCGGCACGAGGGGCAGGGAACTTGGGACCCTATCAGAACAAAACGACAGTGGTAGTACTACCCAAGCTCGGAAGAGATACCACCCAGGTGGGATCTTACAGACCGATTTCGCTCTTGAATCAAGACGTCAAATTAATGGTGGCCATTCAGGCCCGCAGAATGGGGGGGGGGGGGAGATCATCATCGCCGGTCTGGTGCATCCGGACCAGGTGGGCTTTGTACCCGGTCACTTCACCTCCACAAACCTCCTTAGGGATATAGCAGTACTGTATGAAGGGTGGCACAAAGAGGAAGATGACATCATCAAGAGTTTAGACGCTGAGAAGGCATTTGGATAATGTCTATGGGAATGTGTGTTCTGGGTTTTGGAGAGGTTCAGAATTGGGGGGACATTCCTGGACTGGGTCAAAATGCCTTACCAGAGCCCCAAGGTACAGATACTGGTTAACGGAGAGCCTACGGATCCCTTTAAGGGCACCAGGCACCATGCCCCCTATCTCCCATGCTCTTCATTCTTACACTAGAACCTTTAGCCTGTAAAATTTGACACTCCCGGGAATGGGACGGAATAGGGAATAGGAGGACAACGTACAAAATCAACCTCCTTGCGGATGATATGCTTTTGTTTATTAGCAAGGCCAGTGAGAGCATTAGACATGTTATGCATACCTTCACCCCACTAGCAGAGAACCTGGAGTACATCCCAGGAGTGGGCGGGTCATCCTTTGATCAATGGGCACCCCGTGGCTGAAAATATGTTGGACAACTCTTGAAGGACTACAAAAGGGGACTGCTACTTCTGGAGAGAGATCTGCAATTGTAAGCATTTACTATTGGGAATTTTTCTTAATCTTGGGGAAAAAGGAATTCTTTAGATTAAAGCGGATTAATCTGTGAACCCAGTGTATTTGTTAAATCAGTCAGGTCCTAGTAGCAGCAAGGCGTTTTCAGTTTAAATTTAACACACAGAAGAGAGCTTTCTTTTTTTATTTTCTATTTATCAGATTTTACAACTACACCAAGCAAACCTGGGATAGAAAATACAAGTGATGGTCTGACAGAGAGCTTTCTGGTTAAATTTAGAACCCAGCAGAGACCAAGAGAGCTTCCAGTTTAAATTTAATAGTCAGGGCCTAGTAGCAGCAAGGCGCTTTCAGTTTAAATTTAAAACACAGAAGAGAGCTTTCTGGTTAAATTTAGAACCCAAGACTCCCTCTTATCCAAGCAAGGGCTGTGGGACTCCCCCTGGAGATTGGTCACAGATTATCTTAGAAGCACAGGACAGAGTACTGTGTAGCAGCCAGCTTTTGATAAGTCTTCTTCCAGGGTAGCATTCTCTGAAATGCTTCCCGTTCCAAGCACAGGATTCAAAAGGCAGGCAGAGCTCAAGAGTCTCAATGCATGGATGAGACAATGGTGCAAGGATGAGGGTTTTGGATTTGTTAGGAGCTGGGGAACATTCTGGGGAAAGGAAGGGCTCTTCCGAAGGGATGGGCTTCACCTTAACCAGGATGGAACCAGGCTGCAGGCATTAACCTTTAAATAGGAGATAGAGCAGCTTTTAAACAAGATAATAGGGCACAGCCGACAGTCGCCCAAGAGCGCATGGTTCGGAACAATGTATCCTTGAAGGATACTTCCAAAAAAATGAAGTTAGGGCACATCAGCAGAGAGGTTCCAATATGCCCTTGAGTACATAGCAGACAGAGCTCAAATATTACAAATTACCCCTGCCTACTGATAACCAGATTAATATGAATAAAATACACTCTCTAAAATGCTTGTAGGCAAATGCTAGAAGTCTAAAAAATAATATGGGAGAGTTAGAATGTATAGCACTAAATGAAAAGTTAGATATGATTGGTATCTTAGAGACACGGTGGAAGGAGGACAATCAGTGGGATACCAGGGTACAAACTATATTGTAATGATAGAGCTGATCAAATTGGAGGAGGGGTTGCGCTCTATGTTAGAGAGGACATTGAGTCACAAAGGATTAAAGTTTTGCAGGAAACAAAATTCGCTGTAGAAACTCTATGGATTGAAATTCCATGTAAAAAGGGGAAGGCAATGAATGGCAGTGGGGTTGTACTATCAACCACCTGGTCAGAATGAACAAATGGATGATCAAATGCTCAAAGAAATCAGGGAAGCTAACAAAAGTTACAGAACAGTAATAATGGGCGATTTCAATTACCCCAGTATTGACTGGGTCAGTGTCACGGCAGGACATGCTAGGAAGATAAAGTTTCTAGATTAAATAAATGACTGCTTCTTGGAGCAGCTGGTTCATGAACTGACCAGAGGAGAAGTCATTTTGGACTTAGTCCTTAGTGGAACACCAGATCTGGTGCAAGAGATAAGGGTGCTGGGGCCACTTGGCAATAGTGATCATAGGATCGCGTTTGATTTAATTAATGGAGGAGGGATGGTAAGGAAATCCAAAGTACTAGCTTTTAACTTTCAAAAGGGAGACTATAATAAAATGAGGAAAATAGTTAAGAACAAATTAAAAGGAGCAGTTGAAGACTTATGTCAAGCTTGGGTGTTGTTTAAAAATACTATCTATCTTGGAAGCACAGAACAGCTGTATTCCAAGCTTTAAGAAAAGTGGAAGGAAGTCCAAAAAATTGAAAGCATGGTTTAAAGGTGAGGTCAGAGAGGCTGTTGCCAAAAAAGTATCTTTCAGGAAATGGAAAAAAGAGCCAAATGACAAAAACTGGAAACAGCACTAGCACTGGCAAGTCAAATTCAAAGAATTGATAAGGTAGGCAAAGAGAGAATTTGAGAAGAAACTTGCTGTGGAAGCAAAAACACGTAATAAAGACTTTTTCAAGTACATTTGTAGCAAATGTGAGAGAGAGTCAGTTGGACCATTAGATGATAGAGGGGTAAAAGGGGCAGTAAGAGGGGACAAGGTGATAGCGGAGAGACTGAATGAATTCTTTGCTTTGGTCTTTACTGAGGAAGATGTAGGGATGTTACCCATAACTGAAGTGGTATTTAAAGGTGATACTGTGGAAGAATTGAAAGAAAAAGCGATACACCAGGAAGATGTATTACAACTATTTGATAAACTGAAGAGTAGCAAATCTCCTGGACCAGATGGTATACATCCAAGCGTGTTGAAATAACTGAAATATGATATTGTAGACCTGCTATTAGTGATCTGTGAACTTTCATTAAAATCATCTGTAATACCTCAAGATTGGAGGATGGCCAATGTAACGCCAATTTTTAAAAAGGGTTCCAGGGGTGATCCGAGAAACTACAGACCAGTGAGCCTGATGTCAGTACCGAGAAAAATGGTGGAAACCATCATAAAGAACAAAATTACTCAACATGTAGATAGTCATGGCCTAATGGGAGACAGCCAACATGGCTTTAGACAAGGAAGATCTTGTCTTACTAATCTGCTATGTTTCTTTGAAGGTGTGAATAAACAGGTGGACAAAGGTGAGTTGGTCGATATAGTGTATCTGGACTTTCAGAAAGCTTTTGACAAGGTCCCTCATCAGAGACTTTTGGCAAAACTAAAAAGTCATGGGATAGGAAGCAGTATACTCTTGTGGATCAGGAACTGGTTAAAAGATAGAAAGCAGAGGGTAGGGCTAAATGGCCAATTTTCTCAATGGAAAAAGGTGAATAGTGGAGTATCGCAGAGATTTGTGCTGGGTCTGCTGCTTTTTGACATATTCATAAATGACCTGGAAAAGGGAATAAGTGAGGTTATCAAATTTGCAGATGACACAAAACTATTTAAAGTTGTTAAAACCCAAGAGGATTGTGGAAAATTGCAAGAGGATCTTGATAAAATGGAAGACTGGGCATCCAAATGGCAGATGAAACTTAAGGTGGACAAGTGCAAAGTTATGCACCTAGGAAAGAACAACCCAAACTATGGTTACACGATGCAAGGTTCCACATTGGGAATCACCACCAAGAAAAAAGATTTAGGCGTCATTGTGGATAGCATGTTAAAACCCTCCGCCCAGTGTGCAGCGGCGGCCAAGAGACAAATAGAATGCTAGGCATCATAAGGAAAGGAATGGGAAATAAAAAAAGGGTATTATAATGCCTCTGTATTGTTCCATGGTGCGACCCCACTTGAATATTGTGTGCAATTCTGGTTGCCGTATCTTAAAAAGGATATAGCGTTATTAGAAAAGGTACAGAGAAGAGCCACCAAAATGGTATAGGGTATTGAAGGATACTCCTATTAAGAGAGGCTAAAAAGGTTAGGGCTCTTCAACTTGGAAAAGAGACGGCTGAGGGGAGATATGATAGAGGTCTATAAATTAATGAATGGAGTGGAACGAGTAAACGTAGATCGATTGTTTATGTCATCAGAATATAAGATGACTAGGGTACATGCAATGAAGCTACAGGGTAACCTATTTAAGACTAATAAGAGAAAATATTTTTTCACTCAATGTGTAATCAAACTCCGGAATTTGTTACTAGAGGATGTAGTAAAAGCTGTTAGTGTAGCTGTGTTTAAAAAAGGTTTGAACAAGTTCCTGCAGGAAAGCTCCATAAACCATTATTAAAAGGGACCCAGGATATCACTGCTTGACCCAATACAAGCACTGAGGAACCTGTGTCTTTTGGGATGACTGCTAGGTACTTGTAACCTAGATTGTCCACTGTTGGAAACAGGATACTGGGCTTGATGGACTTTGTTCTGACCCAGTATGGCATATTTTATGTTCTTATTTTCTTATGTAAAGTTGGAGCAGCAGGGATTCACAGCTTTCACCCAACTAAAAGATCAATGGGGGATCACAAATATTATTTAACAGGTTTTCTATACTGCCTTATAAATTCATGGCAGTTTACAGAGAACATCACAGCAAACAAACTTTTACACAGAGATTAAATGGGATACAACTGGTATCTTCAACAATTATAATAAATAAACACTTGTGGGCATACTTGCAATGCTGCCTCTACATAAATAGTGGGTTTAGAGATGAGTGAGATCAAGAGGGGTTCATGGAGTTTGATAGGTGGTTCTTGGGCACGACAACCAAACAAAACCGCCTCTCCTACTGGTATAAGCTAGGAAGAGAATAATGGCAAGCAGAATGGGGCGAGGGAGTGGCGGCAGCGTGGGAAAAGGAACTGGGAGAGCGGGTGGACCCTCCCCGTCTATTTGACTGCCTTCATGAGGGTTTCATCATAACACCTAATGCCACACTACAAGAAACAGTACAAAATTCTACACAGGACATACATAACCAGGGAATGGGGGGCGAGAATGGGATTATGGGATAGCCCAGAGTGCTTGTGGTGCAAAGTCCATAAAGTAACCATGGTGCACACTTTTCTAGAATGCGATAGCATGTGGAAATTCTGGCAATCGATGCTAGCACACAATAGATAAGTGGTCGGGACACAAGTAGAGTGGACATACACAGCACTCCTGCTGGTGACTGAGATACTCCTGCAATCCAACGGGTTGGGGGCTGAAGAACAAAGGTTCACTAGAGCAGCCTTAATGGTTACTTGGAAAACAATCCTTACCCACTGGATAGCGACTGAGGCCTAAGCGGGAACATAATGGCTCAATGCTATGAAGGAACTTGGGGAATGGGCAACAATGATGGCGGTGCCCACAGCCTTCGCGAGCTGGCAGAAATACGGGGCTATATGGAATAACTTTATTGCTAAAGTGTGAGGAAAGGAGGAGAAAGTCCTGGTAGAGTGCGGGGGTGAGGAAGGAAGACAAAGAAAACGGAGCCAAGGGGCATCCCATGCCAGCAGGAAAGGCGGATGCTGTGTACCAGGGGGTGGCACAATGTGCGGTAAACAAGGACTTTCCCCCTCGCCCCATGGGCATACCCTGAGGGCACTTTGGTCTGTAGTCTGGTTATGTACAGTAACCTTTTATAGCTGTAATAGTAGTCCCCATATGTATTAGTAAGAGATGTATGTATAATGGCATTGTAAACAGGTAACCCCCCAGTTTCATAACAGAATTACAAAAAAAACCACACTATTTTCTGCGATACATCATTTGTTTTAAAAGCCCTGTAATTCTCAATCACTCTTACACTGCCATTTTACTGTTATTTTTATTTCACCGTCTGTTCTTAAATTACTTTGTAATTTTGGTTATCTTTAGGTCATTAAATTATGTTATGTTGATTATCCTATTTATATGACTTTGTAATATTTCTATCACTTATTGCATTCCATGTTGCGTTTTTGTTTAAACGGAGCAGAAACTAAACTAATGATTGATAATTTAAAAAAACAAAACACAAAAGAAAATAACGTGATACCTTTTTATTGGACCAATAATATATTTTTTGGACCAACAATATATTTTTGTACTAGCTTTCAAAAGGTTAAAACCTTCTATCCTGACCTGGAAAACGTTTGAAGATTATGACATTGGGGTTGGCTTGATGGCAGTACTGTACACTGCCATACTATTGAACCCAGGCTAAATTCCTAGCTCTGGTCTTCCACTCCCTGCATCATGATTATTGTGCAAGTGTGACACCTAATGGTCAGATGTAATGGCCATCATCGAAGGGTTTTGAAAGGAGCCCTGGTGATATGGCTCCTGGCTGAGGATTTTCATCACAATAACTGCATTACATGATATATTTATATGATATAAAATAGAGGAAAAAGTCTCTAGCTGCTTCTGACTGAGCTAGAAGCCCAAGGGAACAAGAGGAAACAGACCCAAGGCCACAGAGATGTGGGATAATGCACTACCGAACACAGAAATATAGACTTCACATTCAGGGTTAGCCCAAGGATTTCTGTCGCCCTAGCAGCACCCCCCCTCATGCTATCCCCTGGCCCACCATGCTGCTGCTGCCATGCCGTACCCCCTGGCCCACTATGCTGCCCCCTCCCCAGCATCCATCTCCTCATGTGGGGGAGGAGGGAGACATGACGATTCCTCTCTTCATTGCAGTGATAACTTCAGAGCTGTGGAGAGCCTTAAGGCAGCTGCATGTGTGCTCATGGCCTGCTGCTCCTGCCCCCCTCCGATGCAATTTCCTGTCAGACAGAGCAGGAGCAGCATGCTGTGACTGCACACACATGCACTGCTCCCTTAAGCTCTGCCGTAGCACTGAAGCAGCAGCCATGCCACCCACCAGGGCTTTCCACCCTAGGAGACCGCCTAGTGGACAGGCTGGCCCTGCTCACATAAAAAAAAAAAAATACATATAGTGAGTGCCCTATACTGTTTGGGGGAAAAGACCGAACTTTACCTTGGGGAAAAACTCCCTTGGCATTAGTCCTTATCATTGGTTATGAAAACCCCTTTTTTGAAAATACATAACCATTTACAAATCCTATCTGTATTGAACCAATGATGATACTTAGTTACTAGGATTGGTTTATTATCCTCTCTCCTGGAGTGGATTTGTGGAGTCTGATGCGGCATGTTTCACTATGGTTTCCTCAGTGATTCCATTCCAAGGACAGCCAAGCACTGTGCAACAGAACCCTGCTCTAATCCAGCCAGTTTACGAAAACATGCCAAGTCAGACTCCACAACCGAGGGGGGGATTCCCATCTACTCTTCACAAGTGCATTGGGTGATCGATGATGGCAAGAGAGGGGATTCCCGCAGATTCTTCACAAGTGCATTGGTCGGTCTGTGCTGGTGAGTGGTAGGGATTCCCACTGACTCTTCAGCAGTGCTTTGGGCTCTTGACAATTGTGAGTGGGCTCTGCTGACGGAAGCTGGAACTCTCACTGGCTTTTCAACTTTGCTCTGGCTGCTCCCTATCCATCTTCTGGTAATGAGTCTCAGGCTCCCTGCCATTGTCCTTCTCTTTTCTGACCTTGTGGGTGGTGTGATACCTGTGCAAGTAATATGGAGTTATGCTGGGCATGCCTCCATTTTCTAGTGCAAGTCAAGCGCCACCCTTGCGCTCATTTTTTGTACCAATCGCACACCTTTTAGCAAACATGCCCCTTGATTAGGTAGCGGTTTGTCCCATAAAGGGAAAGCATCTGTCCTTTATCAACATTAAGCTCTTGTTCAGCTCAAAAATAAATAAATAAGTATTAAGTCCAAGGTATGGCAATTACATTAGTTGGCTTGTTAGTAGTCTAAGAGAAGTCTAACATTGCCATAATATTTATTTATTTATTTATAGACTCTTATATACCGCACTATTAGGCATCAGCGCGGTTCACAAAAAACAGTGAGATACACAATTCAACAGTACTTTGTGTTTACAGAAAACAGGAGAGTATAACTCGGATAACAGGGTATATAATTAATAAACATAGTCATAATATCATCATGGCTTCAGTTTTGTGTGTATGTGGTCTGTGGGGTATCTGTATTGTATGTGTATGAGTGGAAGGTCTGTGGGTTGGTTGAGATGTCTTTATTGTTTACTGGATAAGATAAAAGGAAGAGGTAGTGTTTCAAAGCTTTGCGAAACTGCAAAAGGTCTGGTATTGCTCGGATGTTTTGAGGGAGGCTATTCCAACACCTTGGTGCACAGAATAAAAAGGCCCTGTCTGAAGTAGTTTTGGTACACTGTGATATTGATTTAGGGACTAACAGAGTATTGAGTGTTACTGACCTTCTGTCTCTATTGAGGGGTGGTGTTTGGATCAAGTCTGATATTGATGAAGATGAGAGTTCTTTGAAGGCTTTGAATGTAATTAGTAAAATTTTGAAAGTGAGTCTACTTTGAATTGGGAGCCAATGAAGATGTTTTAGAATAGGTGAGATATGGTCTTTCCGGGAAGCTCCATGAAGGACTCTAGCTGCAGCATTCATAGCCATTTGAAGTGGGTGTAAGGTGGTTTGTGGAAGACCTTGTAAAATTGAGTTCGCATAATCAAAATGAGGTATGATTAGCGCCTGATAGATGGTTCTAAAATCGTCTGGCTCTAGCAAGGATCGAAGGTGTCTAAGGGAGCGTATTTTGTGATATACTGCTCTTACAATATTACTAATATGTGCTTTCATATCTAATTTCTGGTCTAAAGTGACACCGAGGTATCTGATGGTGGTCTTGGTCTGGAGGTTAGCATCATTCACTTTCAAAAAGGATGGAGCAGTGAAATTTTTAAATATTTAAAAAAAACAAAACAAAAAACAACAAGCCTCAATAGTAAAAGTGTCATTCGCATGGATATTAAAATCCCCTAGAACAAGCAATTTGATAGCCTCCAGAACCTCTTTTGAGATGACATCTAATAACTCAACCAAGGACCTAGACAAATCTTTGGTAGTGTGGTAGACCAGACATATCTACAGTATTCATCCCCTCGGTGTTTGTCCTTTATCACATTACAACCTGGAATTAAAATGGAGTTTTGGGGGTTAGCACCATGTGATATACACAACATGCCTACGATTTTGAAAGTGCAAAATATCCTTTATTGTGATACAAACAATTAAGACAAAAAAAACCCCCTGAAATCTGCTGTGTGCATATGTATTCACCCCCCAAAGTCAATACGTTGTAGAGTCACCTTTTGCTGCAATTACAGCTGCAAATCTCTTGGGTATGTCTCTATTAGCTTAGCACATCTAACCACTGTGAGATTTTCACCCATTCCTCAAAGCAAAACTGCTCCGACTCCTTCAAGTTAGATGGGTTGCATTGGTGTACGGCAATTTTCAAGTCAAGCCACAGATTCTCAATTGGAATGAGGTCTGGGCTTTGACTAGGCCATTCCAAGACATTTAAATGTTTCCCTTTAAAACAGCTTTATGTGAACCTTTTCCTAGTCTCAGATTTCTGGCAGACTTAAACAGGTTTTCCTCAAGAATTGCCCTGTATTTAGTGCCATTCATTGCTCCAGTTTTCCTGTCTTTGCCTATGATAAACATCCCACAGCGTGATGCTGCCACCACCATGTTTCACTGTGGGAATAGTGCTCGCGGGATGATGGGAAGTGTTGGGTTTGTGCCACACATGGCGTTTCCCATGATGGCCAAAAAGTTTAATTTTCATCTCATCTGACCAGAGACCCTTCTTCCTTCTGTTTGGGGGTGGTCCGCCACATGCTTTGGTGCAAACTCCAAATATGTTTTCTTATTTCTTTCTTTAAGCAATGTATTTTTTCTGGCCACTCTTCCATAAAGCCCCAACTCTGGAGTGTATGGCTTAAAGTGGTCCTATGGACAGATACTCCCCATCTCCGCTATGGATCTTTGCAGCTCTTTCAGCATTATCCTTGGTGTCTGTAGCATCTCTGATGACTGCCCCCCTTGCCCAGTCTGGGAGTTTTGGTGGGCGGCCTTCTCTTGTCAGATTTGTAGTGGTGCCATATTCTTTCCATTTTTTTTATAATGGATTTAATGGTGCTCCATGGCATATTTAGAATTTGGGATGTAACCCAACCCTGATCTATACTTCTCCACAACTTTGTCTCTGACCTGTTTGGAGTGCTCCTTGGTCTTCATGTTGCTTGCTTAGTGGTGTTGCAGTCAGGGACCTTTCAGAACAGGTGTATTTATACAGGCATCATGTGACATATCATGCGACACTGACTGCATACAGGTGTACCCTAATCAACTAATTATGTGACTTCTGAGGTTACTTGGTTGGACCAGATCTTATTTAGGGGTTTCACAGCAAAAGGGATGAATACATATGCACTCGCAACTTTTCAGTTTTTACTTTTTTTTATATATATATATACACAAGGTATTTTATTGTCATTCCACTTCACCAATTTGGACTATATTGTTAGGTCCATTACCTAACATCCAAATGAAATTCCATTTTCATTCCAGGTTGTATGTAATGCTACAAAACAGGACAAAAACTGAGGGGGGTGAATACTTTCCCAAAGCTTTAAGCCTTATCCAAAGATGGAAAGAGTAAGCAGTCACAGACAAAAGGTTAATTGGACATTTCACTAGCAGTGCTATATCACTGTGAATAGCTTCTACACATCCACATTCCCTATCTGCCACTGCTCAATATAAAAACATGAGAGGTAATTACTCTATCCTGATCGTCCAGCTTACTTTCTGTAAGACAGGGCAGGTCTGCATGTTTCTCGACCACTAGATTAAAGATTAGTGAAATCTGATGAAAAAACAGATCCCACATTTAATAGCATTTATTAGAGGATAAGCCTTCCGAATTCAAGAGATCAGGATTTAAAAAGAACATAAGATATGCCATTCTGGGGAAGACCAAGGGTCCATCAAGCCCAGTAATCTTTTTCTGACAGTAGCCAATCCAGGTCACAAATACCTGTCAGGTTCCCAAAAGGTATACAGATTCCATGCTGCTTGTCCCATGGGTAAGCAGCGGATTTCCCCGGTCCTCTTTAATAATGGTTTATGGACTTTTCCTCCAGCAACTCATCCAAACCTCTTAAATCTAGCTACATTAACAGCTTTTACTACATCCTCTGGTAACAAATTCCAGAGTTTGATTATGCGTCGAGTGAAAAAATATTTTCTCCCATTAATCTTAAACGTGCTACATAGTAGCTTCATTGCATGTCCCCTAGTTTTTCTACTTTTTGAAGGAGTAAACAACCGATTTACATTTACCTGTTCCACTCCATTCATTATTTTATAGACATCTCTCATATCTTCCCTCAGCTGTCTCTTTTCCAAGTTGAAAAGCCCTAACCTTTTAAGCCTTTCCTTGTAGTATCATATCCTTTCATCCCCTTTACCATTTTGTCGCTCTTCTCTATACCTTTTCTAGTTCTGCTATATGCTTTTTAAGATATGGAGACCACAATTGCACACAATACTCAACGTGTGGTCATACCATGGAGCGATACAGCAGCATTATAATATCCTGTGTTTTATTCTCCATTTCTTTTTTTATGCTTCCTAGCATTCTATTTGCTTTCTTGGCATGGCTGCACACTGGGCAGATGATTTCTACGTATTATCCACAATGATGCCCAGATCCTTTTTCTGGGTGGCGATTCCTAATATGGAACCATAGTTTGGGTTGTTCTTCCCTGTGGGGATCATTTTTAAAGGCTTAGTCGTGATTTAGGACATCTGAAGACGTGCACATGATGTCAAAATCACGGGGACATCTCCGAAGCCATTCCACAACTGACGTTTACAGACATCTCCAGTGCAAATAGAAAAGGGGATGCGGTGGGGGCATGTCTGGGGAGGTGCAATTGACTTACATGTCCCTGTTCAATTTCAGGAACGTCTGCAGGCGCTTCCACGTTTAGAACTGCTGCAGGCACGAAAAGGTATCAAGTGCTTGTTTTGGCCTTAAAACATCCAGAGAATGTAGAGAAGATTGAGAGTTAAAGTGACTATTGTAAGATCACAAAGACCCATACTGGGATTTGAGCCCTGGTCACCTTGCTCCTAACCCACTACTTTAACCATTTTGCTATTAGATGTCCATGCTCTGAGAGATTAATCTGGAGACATCTATGTAGACGTTCAGGCCTTGACGTCCCCGATTGCACTTGGATGTCCCATTGTAAAATGTGCCTTTCTATACATAACTTTGCACTTGTCCACATTAAATTTCATCTGCCATTTTGGCACCCAGTCTCCCAATTTTTCAAGGTTCTCTTGCAATTTATCTTACAATCCTCTTGTATTTTAAGAATTTTGAATAATTTTGTGTCATCTGCAAATTTGATCACCTCACTTATTCTCATTTCTAGATCATTAATCAATATGTTAAAAAGCATTGGGCCCAGCACAGATCCCTGGAGTCTTCTACTATTCACCTTTCTCCAATGAGAAATTTAGCCATTTAGCCCTACTCTCTCTTCTATCTTTTAATCTATTCCTGGATCCACAATAGTACACTGCTTCCTATCTCATTACTTTTTAATTTTGCCAAACTTTCTCATGAGGAACCTTGTCAAAAGCTTTCTGAAAATTCAGATACACTATATCAACTGGTTCACCTTTCTCTACCTGTTTATTCACATCTTTAAAAAAATACAAGAGATTATCAAGACAAGACTTTCCTTGGCTAAATCCATGTTGGTTTTCTCCCATTAAACCATGACTATCTACATGTTCAGTAATTTTGTTTTTTTATAATGGTGTCTACCATTTTGCCTGGTACTGACATCAGGCTCACCAGTCTGTAGTTTCCTGGATCACCCCTGGAACCCTTTTTTAAAGTTGGCGTTACATTGGCCACTCTCCAATCTTCAGGTACTAAAGATGATATTAATAAGTCACAGATTACTAACAGTAGATCTGCAATCTCATAATTCAGTTCTTTCAGCACCCTGGGATATACGCCATCCAGCCCAGGTAATTTTCTGCTCTTTAGTTCATCAATTAGCTGTATAATTCCTCTGATACATCACCTTTAAATGTCATTTCTGGCATGGGTAAGTTTCCTACATCTTCAGTAAAGACTGAAGCAAAAAATGCATTCAGTCTCTGCTATGGCCTGGTCTTCTCTTAGACTGTTGTAGTTGTTGTTATGGAAGGACAGACTAGATGGGCCTTGTGGTCTTTTTCTGTCATCATGTTTCTATGTTTCTACCTTATACCCATCCATCATCTAATTGTCCAATTGACTCTCTCATGGGTGTTTTGCTATGAATGTACTTGAAAACGTTTTTATTATGTGTTTTGCTTTCATGGCAAGCTTCTTTACTGATTTTCTCTTTGCCTACCTTATCAATACGTTGCATTTAACTTGCCAGTACATACTCCATTTCCTGTTTTCGTCATTTGGCTCTTTTGTCCATTTTATGAAAGATTCTTCTTTAGCTATGATAGCCTCTCCAACCTCACCTTTAAGCCATGCTTGGTGGTCACTTGGCCTTCCTTCCACCTTTTTAAAGTGTGTAATACATCTGGTCTGGGCTTCCAAGATAGTATCTTTAAATAGCGCCTAGTGCTGATATAAACACTTAACCTTTGCAGTTGCTCCTTTTAGCTTTTTCTTAACCATTTTCCTCATTTTATCATAGTCTCCTCTTTGCAAGTTAAATGCTAGTGCAGTGAATTTCCTGGCTATTCTCCCTCCATTTATTAAATGAAATGTGATCGTGTTACGATTGTTATTGCAAGCGGCCCCAAAACAGTTACCTCTTGCACTAGATCCTGCGTTCCACTGAGGACCAAGTCTATAAAGCTCCCCCTTGTATCAGTTTCTGAATAAGCTGCCCCATGAAGCAGTCATTTATTTCATCTAGAAACTTTATCTCAATAGCATGTCCTGATGTGACATTGACCCAGCCAATACCAAGGTAATTGAAATCTCCCATTATTACTGTGTTGTAAACGTTGCTAGATTCCCTAATTTCTGTTAGAATTTCATCATCTGTCTGTTCATCTGTCCACTCCCAACACCCCCACTGCCATTCCCTTCCCATTTCTACAAGGAATTTCTATCCATAAAGATTGTGCAGTATATTTTGTTTCCTGCAAAACCTTTATCTTGTTTGACGCGATGACCTCTAACATATAAAGCCAGCGATGACCTCTAACATATAAAGCCACCCATCCACCAATGTGATCTACCCCATCATAGCAATATAGTTTTTTGCCTGGTATCAGTGTCCCATTGGTTGTCTCCCTTCCACCAGGTCTCTGAGATGCCAATTATATCTAATCTTTCACTTATTGCTATATATTCTAACTCTCCAATCATATATTTTTTTGATGACTAGAATTTGCATACAGACATTTCAAAGTTTATTTTTTCCTCATATTAACATTGTAACTACTTGAGACAGGGACCTCGGTTACTTTTATCTTTATTGGAACCTTTCTATTGTGATGCCCTGACTTTCCTGTTTTGCTAGTTATCCTTTAACTATGCATCATTCCAAACCATGCACTGATGAACTGATAATATCCATTGAGTACAGTGACCACATTTATAGGCATCTTCTTTACAGCAACTAAATTCTCATCAGGGTTCTGCCTATCCATACATATGTGAGCAAAAATTAAATTAAATATAGAACAGCAACAAAATTAAAAGAATTGTCCGACTGCTTTCTTGGCTATCCCCTCCTCCCTCTGGTGTGAGTTGCTGATGGAAACTGACAGACCCAGAAATAAATAGGTTGTCATGGATATGACAGGACACGGCATGTCCTGCCCTCTTCCAGCAAAGATGCTGTTTCTGACTCCTCAATCTCAAACTGGCTGGCACCTGAATAGAGGCTGAGCTCTGGGCTGCTGCATTTGAAACACTTACCTTTCTCATTGTTATAGCGAGGTGCTGCCTGTCTTTGACGATTAGCAGCATTAATAATCTCATCCTTGCGCCTTGCTTGTGTAACAAGAATAGCTTCCAAATGATGCTCAAGAGTAGCAGATATGTTACCATGAACAGAGGAACCACACAGCTTTTCCATTTTTCTTATTAATGTGAACACCTAATAAACACATTAAAAAAAATCTTTAAACCTTACAAATATTTCAGGAAACACTAGCCTATCAACTCAAACTTTGATGACAAGTTATGGGTTAAGTGGACACTATTAGAGTTGCTAAATGAGATTTTGAAAAGTTCTGATTTTATTATCAAACTATTACATTGCTGTCCCATATTTAGTGAACCAAAGGGGAAAAATTCTCTGTATCACTTGTGTGGAAACACACAGCTCAATTGGGTACTAAAATTAACAACAAGCACTGAAAATCTGCATGCAATAGAAAATCATGATTAACTAAGCTCCATCTGTGCCAACAATTGTAATAGTGATCATTAGTTTCAGAACAGATGGTACAAGGATCTCTATAGGCAAGTGACTTATTTGCCCCAGTTTCAATTTGTCAAGGCTTGTTTTGTTGCAATCCAGTTCAGTGTAACATGGTGAGTCATCTATTCAGGTAAAATGAATTGGCTGAAAGTTGGACTTCGCTACCCAGTTAAAAGTAGATGTCAAATTTCATAGTATGCCATTTTAAAAAGAAGCATTCCTAGCAACTTGCTTGGCTTAGGGAAATAAAATAGTGTGTGTATATTCAATTTAAAAATACGTTTTTCCCCTCTTGTTCGGTCACCTGCAAAAGCAAAAGTACGAAGTATGTGGCTAATTTTACTAATTTTCAAAAAGAAATAATGCAGGCAGCTGTCTCATAGGCATCAGAAAGGGGTGGCCCACACGGGTCCTGCTCCCACCAAAACTTTCACCCAGTGCGTTCACAAATTCCTATACATATTACTTAATGAGAAGCATGAAGAATTGTCAGACCAAAAAATGGGGTAGCTACTAAAAAGCACCCTCCAGTACGTCCTTTTATTCTTTTTATAATTTTTTGGTGATTTGATAGTGCTCAAAGTAAAACATGACTCACTTATTCACTGAGCATTTCCATAACCCTCCAGTCATCTAAACATCGTCTATAACCACAGACAAAGATTAAGCGATTAAGCTTGAATGGAAAACTGTTTGATGTAACATGATACGAATTGAATTACATATGCAATCTTTATTAGAATACGTTAAGACACAAACTATACCTCGGGACTTACGGACTGATAAGGCACCTCGTATGTTTATAGATAATGAATTGTTTCTTAGACATTGGACAGACATTTTAAATAAATGCTCCACAGATCTTATGTTGTTACTGATAGACAAATTACAATCTCAATTAGACGTACACTCCAAATCCACACATACTTTATCACAGCAATTAGAACAACGAGAGAAACCAGTGTTACTTTCTTCTTTAATGGAATAGTTTAGTTCTGAGTTTGATCAATATTCAATTTTGAAACCACATAAAACCAAGAAAGTCTGTCGAGATCAAGCTGACTATGCAACTAACCAAGTATACTCGTGGCTATCCCAACAGGAAGTTAAGTTGAAAGTCACAGTCTAGGTAAAAGGACAGTGCCCTTCTACAATCCAGGGTATGCAAGACAGTTTCGGCCCTACTGGTGTGCGGCCTGGGAAAGAACGTCGGAAGTACCACCTCCTGGTTGAGGTGGAAGGAGGACACCACCTTGGGAAGGAAATTAGGATGAGCCCTCAAGACTACCCTGTTCTTACAGAACCTGGTATACGGCCTATCCGAGACCAGGGCCTGAAGCTCACTCACACGCCTAGCCGAGGTGAGTGCCACAAGAAACAACACCTTCCAGGATAGGAAATGTTAAGTGGCAGGTAGCCATTGGCTCAAGAGGTGGGCGAGTCAGGTGCTGCAAGACCACATTGAGATCCAACTCAGTGGCCGGTGGACGAATAGGAGGCTTGAGCAGAAGCAGGCCTCTGAGGAAGCGAGACACCAGAGGGTGGCCTGAGAGGGATTGTCCATCCACCAGTGAGTGGTGAGCTGAGAGGGCACTGAGGTGGACCCGGACAGAGTTGGACTGAAGTCCCAGGTTGGACAGGTGGAGCAGGTATTGCAGTACCACCGGGACCGAGCAGGAGAAGGCATCCTCCTGCTGTTGAGAACACCAAGTGGAAAACCTATGCCACTTCAGAGCATAGGCCTTCCGAGTGGAATGCTTCCTGGAGGCCAACACCACCTATTCAACCTCCTTTGGTAGGAGCAAAGGAGCAAGGACTAGCCTTTCAGCAGCCAGGCCATCAGATTGAGGGATTTGAGGTTGGGATGCAAGAGGGACCCCTGATCCTGAGTCAGAAGGTCGGGTTGCAACCCCAGAGGAAGTGGAGCATCCATCGCCAACTGCAGAAGAAGAGGGAACCACAGCTGCCTGGGCCACCTGGGGGCTATCAGGATCACCGTGGCTCGGTCCTGCTGGGTTTTGAATAGAGTCTGGGCCACCAGAGGTGTGGGAGGAAACGCATACAGCAGGCCCTCTGACCAGGGGATCAGGAATGCATCTGCCGCTGCCCTCAGAGGATGCGGTTGTCTGGAACAGAACTTGGGTAGTTGCCTGTTCAGCAGACTGGCAAAAAGATCCATGGTGGGAAGTCCCCACTTCAGAAAGATCTGTTGGACTACCCGAGGATCCAACTGCCACTTGTGAGGCTGCAGGAGTCTGCTTAGCCTGTCCGCCAGGTAGTTTTCCTGGCCTGGGAGGTAGACCGCCCTGAGGGTCATGCCCTGATTGATAGCCCAGGAGCAGAGAGCTTGTGCTTCCAGGCACAGGAGTTGGGATCCTGTGCCTCCCTGCTTGTTCACGTAGAACATAGCCACCTGGTTGTCCGTCTGTACTAGGACAAACTGGTGAGAGAGGACCCGAGAGAAAGTCCGTAAGGCTAGTCAAATGGCTCTCAATTCCAACAGGTTGATCTGCTGGGCGGCCTCCCACGGAGGCCACAGGCCTTGGGTGAAGGTCCCCTGGCAAGGTGCCCCCCAGCCTTGCAGAGAAGCATCGGTTGTCAGTACTTGAGTGTGTGGGGAGGCTCGAAAAGGAACTCCCCCGACCAGGTTTGGGAGATGCCTCCACCAGCGTAGGGAGTTCACCAAGGGTTTGGACACCTTTATCCTTTCTGACAACTTCCCTGTGGCCTGTACCCACTGTGCCCTGAGGCACCACTGAGCCGGCCTCATGTGCAGACGGGCATTTGGGGTGACATGCACTGTGGAAGCCATGTGACCTAAGAGCCAGAGGAAGTGTCTGGCAGAGACCAGAGAGTTCGCCTGAAACTGGCCGGCCAACTTCATCAGCCTGTGAGCTCTGTCCACAGGCAAATAGGCCTTTGCATGGATGGTATCCAACCTCGCCCCTATGAACTCCACGTCCTGTGACGGGACTAAAGTGGACTTTGGGAAGTTTAACACAAACCCCAGGTGCTGAAGCAGGGATATGGTTCTGAAGGTGGCCTGCCTGGCCTCCTGTGGAGACTGGCCCCTGATAAAGCACAGTTACTTACCTGTAACAGGTGATCTCTGGGAACAGCAGGAATAAGTCTTCACATATGGGTACGTCGGTACCGACGGAGCCTGCGCGGAAACGCTCCCCAGCTTCCCAAAAAGGAAAGCTTTTGGGAGCATCCCACAGCGCCTGCGCGCTGCCTTCCCGCCTTTCCTAACCAGCTCTCCTCAGTTCGAGTTTAAAGCTGAGACAATAGAGAGAGAGAGGAAAGGAAAGATAGAAAAGAGGTACAACTCCTAGGGGAGGAGGGAGGGTTCTGAAGACTTATTCTTGCTGTTCCCAGAGATCACCTGTTACAGGTAAGTAACTGTGCTATCTCCAGGAACAAGCAGGAATGAGTCTTCACATATGGGGACTCCCTAGCTAAGATGCCTGGGAGATCCCCAAGGATATGAGACCCTGGGAAGGGTTCTAAGTCCTCCTATGGATCTCAGGCATCCATCCAGGGAAGGAGGGTAGGAGTTGTTTAAGAATGGAACAGGTGTTTGAGGACAGCCTGACCAAACAAGGCATCCCGGCAGAAGTACTTGTCCAAGCAGTAATGGGCTGTGAAGGTATGAACCGAGGCACAGGTGGCTGCTCGACAGATCTGGTCGATGGACACAGAATTTAGATGAGCCATAGAGGTGGGCCATGGCCCTCACATTATGAGCTGTGACATGGCTCTCCAGAGAAAGGTTCTTACTCTGGTAGGCGAAAGAAATACACTGAGCAATACAATTGGACAGTGTTCTCTTAGAGACTGGAAGTCCTAAATGAGAAGGATCAAAAGCAACAAAAAGCTGGGAAGACTTTCTATGTTGCTGTGTCCTTTGTAAGTAAAAAGCAAGAGCTCTTTTACAATCCAGAGTATGAAGACTCTTCTCTGCACTGGATGCATGAGGAGCTGGAAAAAGACAGGTAAATATACCTCTTGATTAAGATGAAAAGGTGAGACCACTTTAGGAATAAAGTGTGGATTTGTCCTAAGGACTACCTTATCATGATGGAACCTTGTATAAGGTGGATTAGCCACTAAGGCCTGCAGTTCACTGATGCGGCGAGCTGAAGTGACTGCAATGAGGAAAATAACCTTCCAGGAAAGAAATTTCAAGGAGGTAGTGGCTAAGGGTTCAAAAGGTGGCTTCATAAGCTGACCAAGAACCAAATTTAAGTCCCATGCCACCGGAGGAGGCCTAATGGGAGGTTTAGTTAAAGTTAGGCCTCTCATGAATCTTGCAATGAGAGGATGAGAGGAAATAGGTTGTCCATTGATGGGCTTAAGGGATGCTGCAATAGCACTCAAATGGACTCTTACTGAATTCGTCTTAAGTCCTGCATTGGAAAGACGCAGGAGATAGTCTAACAGAGAATTTAAAGGTAGTGCTAGACATCCACCATTGGAGAGACCAAAAGAGACGTTTGGAGGTTGCTATTTGGTCTGAGAGAGCTCCTGAAGCTTGAGTCCACTGGATGGACAAAGTCCATTGAGCTGCTCTCATGTGTAGGCGAGCATAGGGTACCACATGCACTGTGGAAGCCATGTGGCCTAGCAGTTGTAGCATCTCCCTGGCAGTTAAGTGGCTCTTTGACTGAATCTGGGAGGCTAACTGCACTAGACGTTGGCAACGGGCCTGAGGAAGGTAGGCCCTTGCAGTAGTGGTATCCAACCAGGCCCCTATGAATTCTAGGGACTGAGAAGGGGTGAGCTGAGACTTTGGGAGGTTTACCACAAGTCCCAGATACTGCAGAATGCGCCTTGTGCGGTCCAGGGAAATCTGGGCCTCTGAATGAGATGGAGCTCGGATGAGCCAGTCGTCCAGGTATGGGAATACAAATATTCCCAGAGTGCGAAGAAATGCAGCTACTACTGCCATGCATTTGGTGAACACTCTTGGAGCAGAGGCCAGACCAAAGGGAAGCACTCTGTATTGGTAATGTTTTCCTTGGAAAAGAAAACGTAGGAATCTTCTGTGAGAAGGATGGATGAGGACATGTGTGTACGCATCCTTGAGATCTAGAGAACAAAGCCAATCCTGACTTTGAAGGTATGGAAGGAGAGTGCCGAGAGAAAGCATCTTGAACTTCTCCTTGCATAGAAATTTGTTCAATTCTCCGAGATCTAAGATGGGTCTGTATCCCCCTGTCTTCTTTGGAATGAGAAAATAGGGGGAGTAGAACCCTGACCCTTGTTGAAGAGGAGGAACTTCTTCTATTGCCCCTTGGGCAAGAAGGTTAGCCACCTCCTGACCTAGAAGGTCGAGAAGAGATGTGGGAGAATTGAAATGTCTCACCTTGGTGTGGGGAGGAAGGTCTGAGAAATGAAGCTTGTAGCCCTCTCTTATGATGGAGAGGGTCCACTGCTCTGATGTGATTTGCTCCCATCTGGGAGCAAAATGAGCTAACCTTCCTGGAATGGTGAGAGGTTCTGGCTGTTTTAAAGCCAGAAAGGCTACGTTCTCTAGCATCAAGTCAAAAACCCTGAGGAGGTTGGGACTGCTGAGTTGCAGCAGCCCCTGTAGACTTAGGCCTGGCCTGCTTAGGTTGCTGACGCTTAGTGGTAAAGCGACCTGTAGAAGATTGTTGGCCAGAAGTGGAAGGAAACCTGCCCTTTTTGAAAAAAGACTTTTTAAAAGTCTTTTTCTTGGTAGGAATGGAGGTTGACTTTGAAAGTCTATCCAGAGCAGAGTTCTCTGCATCCATTTGAGTGGCTTTTATTTGCCACTCTTTGCCAAATAGATTTTCACATGTACAGGGCAGATTTCCTAAGCCATCTTGAACCCAGGGTTCTAAATCAGAAGCCTGGAGCCAAGCAATTCTGCGAGCAGCTATGGCAATGCCTGAGGCTCTGCTGGCACCTTCAAAGGAGTCAAAGACTGCCCTGTTGGAAAACTTTGAGATGTCTTGAGTATGCTTAAGCCAAATGAGGAATTCTTCCCTTTTATCCTCTGGAAGAAAAGGGAGGGAAGTGTGCAGCTTTTCTGCAACTTCTTTTAGAAACATACCCATGTAAGGACTATATGAGTTGATTCTAGCAATAAGCATACTGGCCTGGAAGATTTTCCTACCAAAAGCATCCAAGGTTCTGCATTCTCTTCCTGGAGGAGCAGAAGAGTGTCTCTTTGTACTCTTTATCCTCTTCATAGCTGACTGCACCACAATGGAATGGTGAGGAAGCTGAGTTTTTTGAAATCCAGGACAGGGAGGGACACGATACATAGTGTCCAACCTGCGAGAATGAGGAGAGAGAGTTGAGAGGAGTCTCCCATAAATCAATCATGTGTTCATAAAGAATCTCATGAATTGGTAAGGTGACTGCCTCTCTATGAGCCTTAGAGTATCCTAAAATATCTAATTTTTTTGCTCTAGGCTCTGATTCAGAGGTTACTGAAATAGAAAGTCCTTTAGCTACTTCTCTTATGAAGTCTTGAAAGGACAAGTCCTCTGGAGGAGACATTCTTCTTTTTGGAGAAGAAGGCTCTTCAGGAAGGGCTATGGATACTTCAGGAGACTCATCTGATGAATCAGAATCACCAGAGGAATCGAAGTACCGCCTGTCAGGGTGCTCTTCTAACGCTCGATACGCGTATCGAGCGGTATCGACATCGGGCGTCCTCGGTACCGGATCGGTACCGAGAAATAGCCCTGGACAAGGAACCGCTGCAGCCGGTATCCTGGTCGATGTCGATGCAGTCGGTACCGGTATCGGTGCCGGTACCGGTATCGGTGCCGGTACCGGAGCCGATACCGACAACGGGGCTTGTTGCGGTACCGTCGGCGTCGCAGCTTGAATGAAAGCTGTGATAGCCCGCTGCATGGACAGAACATTCTGATCCATCGACGCCATGAATGCCTGGAGTTCGGTACCGGGAGATTGTGCCGGTACCCCAGAGCATTCTAACAGGTGATCGGTCGAGGCCGTGCCATCGATGTCAACCTGTAACCCCATAGGAGGAGCTTTGGAAACTGGAGCTTCCCGCCGGGGTTGTTTTGCTGGTGCAGGATCCTCGAGGGCAAGCCCGGAGGCATCTCGATGCTTAGAGAGAGATCTACCCTTCGAGGACCTGCTAGACTTATGTTTGGTTACCTGAGATCCATCAGGAGAAGAAGACCTGGAAGACGTCGATGCTACCGACGCTGCATCAGCGGGAAACAACACATGAAGCTTAGCTGCTCGGTTCTGTAAACCCCGTTTAGACATTAGAGAGCAGGACGGACAATCCGGAATGGAGTGTTCAGGACCCAAACATTTAAGGCACCATTCATGGGTATCTGTAACAGAAATAGTACCGCTACACTTAGTGCATTTTTTGAACCCGGAGGCTGGTTTTTCCATGAGGGAAATTTTCTTTTGGGCCCTGAGGCCTAGAAGAAAAATACACTAAGTGAGGAAAAGTATAGATTTTTTTTTTTTAAAAGAAGAAAGAAAAGACCGGCGGTACAGGTCCGGAGTCAGGGAAGGCAGACACGCGACCAAAGAAATAAAATAAAATAAAGAACTTCTTCAGCGGTGACAGGGCTCGACCTGCTGGCTCCGCAGCAAAGAAGAACTGAGGAGAGCTGGTTAGGAAAGGCGGGAAGGCAGCGCGCAGGCGCTGTGGGATGCTCCCAAAAGCTTTCCTTTTTGGGAAGCTGGGGAGCATTCCCGCGCAGGCTCCGTCGGTACCGACGTACCCATATGTGAAGACTCATTCCTGCTTGTTCCTGGAGATGCCAGTCATCCAAGTAAGGGAACACAAAGATCCCCTGATTCCTGAGGCAGGCCGCAACCACCGCCAGGCACTTTGTAAAAACCCTGGGGGCGGAGGTGAGGCCAAAGGGAAGCACTCTGTACTGGAAGTGGTTCCCTCCCACCACCAATCTGAGGTATTGCGCCTGTGACTTGGATGGATGAGTATGTGAGTATAAGCATCCTTCAGGTCTAAGGAGCATAGCCAATCTCCCTCCTGGAGGTAGGGCAGTAAGATCCCAAGGGTAAGCATCTTGAACTTTTCCCTCTCCAGAAACTTGTTCAGATTTCTCAGGTCTAGGATGGGTCTGAGGCCTCCTGTTCTTTTTGGTACCAGGAAGTACCTCGAGTAGAAGCCTTGCCCTTCCAGGTGGTGAGGCACTGGTTCCACCGCCTGGTCCTGTAGCAGACCTTCCAACTCCTGAAGGAGTAAGTTTCTGTGCAGAGGGGGTCTTGGAGGCTCCCCTGGAAAGTAGGAGGGGGGTATATGGGTGAAGTGGAGCAGATAGTCCTTCTCGATGATGCTTAACACCCAAGTATCCCCTGTGATGGCTGGCCACCTGTCTGCGTACAGGGTCAGCCGACCTCCTGTGCCCTGGAGAGGAGGAGAGGCTATGCTGGCATAGTCAAAAAACCCCTCCCTGCTGAGCAGGAGCCGGAGTAGGAGGTTTGGGCACCTTCTGCCTACGGGGTCCATGACCCTGCCCCTTGGCCTGCTGGCCCTGTTGGGGAGCTACAGAGGCCTGGTAGTGAGGGTAGGTTTTGTAGGCAGTGGTCCTCCTCGGGTAAAAGGTCTTTCTTCCCGAGCCCTTCTTCTTCTGAGAAGGGGCAGAGGTTTTCCTGGACAGCCTTGTCTGGGTAAGAGTCTCGGTCTCGCGTTCTGCAGCCTTTTCCGCCATGGGCTTGCCAAAGAGGTTTTCACCTCGACAGGGGACATCGACCAACTTGTCCTGTACCCATGGCTCAAGGTCCAAGGATTGTCTCCAGGCCTGGCGGCGTGCGCCGATGCCGGCACCTGCTACCCGGGCCGAAGCCTCAAATCCATCATAGGCTGCTCGAGAGATAAATTTCGAGCACTCTCGAATACCAGAAGACAAGGCCATGAACCTCTGCAAGGGTTCCTCGGACAGACCAGCAGAGAACCCGGCAATCTCCTTTGCCAGGTCTCGAAGGTACATGTCCATGTACAGCTGGTAGGTGTGGACGCGGCAAGCAAGCATAGAGCCCTGGAAGCACTTCCTACCGAGGGCATCCAGGTTCTGGGCTTCCCTACCGGGAGGCACCGAGGAGTGCATCTTCTGACTCTTCAGGTGATGCATGGCCGATTCTACAACCATGGAGTGGTGCGGTAGCTGTGCCTTTTGGAACCCGGGGCTCTTGCGGACTCGATAGATGGAATCGACCCGCTTGCTTAGAACCGGCATCGAGGCCGGTGCCTTCCACATGCGGAAGAGCAACCGCTCCAGCATCGGAGGAACCGGTACAGTAAAGGCCTCCTTGGGAGGAGAGTCATACTGCAGGGCCTCGAGCTCCTCAGCTCGAGGCCCGCCGGGAAGGCCAAGGCTTTGGCCATGTCCCGCACGAAATCCGAGATCCGGGTATCCTCCGGGGGTACCTTGTCCGAGGCTCGGATCCCGGTAAGTCCGAAGGGACGCACCGAGTCCGGAAGGTGTCAGGGGACTCCTCTTCCTCAGTCTCCCACGCCGATTCCTCCGAGGAGGAATCGAGCGGCTCCGAGTGGGCGGGCACCGACGCCTTCCGCCCCGACGACTTCGGTCCCGAACGGGAGGCCGAGGATCGACTCGAGTTCGCATGGTCTCGAGGATCGGCTCGGCCTCCGGGGTCGACTTGGATGTCGAGGTCCCGGTGGTCGGGGAAGATGCGCCGGTGAGACCGGTGATCAGCACCCGCTGCTGCTCCATGAAGGCAAACAATCTGCTCTCCAAGGCCGTCAACCTGAGTCCAAGCTCAGGAGACCCAGCAGCCTCCGACTCGGGCCTGATGTCGGCTCTCCCGAAGGAGAGTCCACGAGGACTACAGTACTCACATGACTCAGGACCTCCAACTCTACACGAGGATGCTTTGCAGGCCTCTCCGACTCTGAGGACCCAGGAAGGCGATCGGGGCTAGGTGACCTGGCCCTCGAGGGACCAAGAGCATCCACCGATGCCGCCCTCACGGGTTTCTTCTTCCTTCGGTGCTCCCTCGAGCGGGACTCCCTCTCAGAGGAGCCCGACGATGCTTGGGGTCAGACTCCCGAGACGTCGAGGCCTCTGACGAAGTCCGGACCCGTCCAGATGCAGAATCGGAGAAGACCCTCTCCTGCTGGTGCTGACGGCTCCGTAATGCCTTCGAGGACATTTTGCCACAGGGATTACAGACCTTAGGATCGTGGTCAGGCCCCAGGCACCAGAGGCAGCAGTCATGTGTGTCGGTGAGAGACATCAGTTTCTTGCACCGATCACACTTCTTAAAGCCACTGGCAGCCATCGGGGGAAAAAGAGCCCCTGCAAGATCAAAAAAATCGGGCTGCCAGGTAAAAGAAAAATTGGCGCGAATGCAGTCTCCAAGGACAAAAACTGAAAAAGAGAGATCCGGGCTCGGCACCGGTATACCGAGTCCAGGCGGGAAAGGGAACCGACGTCGAACCGAAGAAAAAATTTGTCTCAACGCAAGAAAATCCACTTTTTCCTCGGGTGACGGACACCCGTCCATAGGGCTCCGCGGAAAAAAGAAGACTGAGCAAGATGGCACCTTTGGGCGGGAAGGGGACCGCGCATGCGTGCCTGCATTCCCAAAGGCTTTCTTTGAAAGCTGGGGAAATGCTCCGCATGGGGGCTCCGTCGGCGCCGACGTCACCCATATGTGAGGACTGACTTCCTGCTTGGTCCTGGAGAATAAGTCTTCACATATGGGTACCGTCGGCACCGACAGAGCCTGCGCGGGAACGCTCCCCGGCGTCCCAAAAGGAAAGCTTTGGGGAGCATCCCACCACACATACGTGCTGCCTTCCCGCCCAACTACCTCTCTCACTTCAGTTGAGTTGAAAGCTGAGACCAAAGGAGAGAAGTAGAAGAAAAATAAAAAGAAAGAGAAAGACAACTCCTAGGGGAGGTGGGTGGGTTGTGAAGACTTATTCCTGCTGTTCCCAGAGATCACCTGTTACAGGTGAGTAACTACACTATCTCCAGGAACAAGCAGGAATGTAGTCTTCACATATGGGGACTCCCCAGCTAAAAATGCCTAGGGATGACCCCAGCATGTTGTGGATCTAAGTAAGATGGGCCATGCTTCCTCCCAGGGACCTCAGGCATCCAAGAGTGGATGGTGGGAAGGAGTTGATCTAGGAATGGAAGAGATGCTGTAGAACAGCCTGACCGAACAAGGCATCCCGAAGGGAATCCCTGTCTAAACATTAGTGGGCAGTGAAAGTATGTAGAGAAGCCTAAGTTGCTGCTTTGCAGATCTCATCAATAGCAACTGAACAAAGATTAGCTGTTGAGGCTGCCATGGCTCTGACATTATGAGCTGTGACATGACCTTCAAGAAGGATTCCTTTACTCTGATAGGTAAAGGAAATACAGTCTGCAATCCACTTAGAGAGAGTTCTCTTAGTGACTGGAAGTCCTAAATGACTAGAGTCAAAAGCCAGAAAAATTTGAGAAGACTTCCTAAATGGCTGAGTTCTGTGAAGATAAAAAGCCAGAGCCCACTTACAATCTAAGGTATGAAGATTTCTTTCGGTGCTGGAGGCATGAGGCTTAGGAAAGAAGACTGGGAGATAAACCGACTGGTTTAAATGAAAAGGTGACATCACCTTTGGCATAAAATGAGGATGAGTCCTCAAGACTACTTTGTCATGATGGAACCTCGTATAAGGCGGGTCAGCCACTAAAGCTTGCAGTTCACTAATGCGTCTTGCAGAAGTGATAGCAATTAGGAAAATGACTTTCCATGAAAGAAACTTTAGCTCCGAAGTTGCTAAAGGTTGTGATAAGGAAGCTTATCATAGCTCAGGAAGGAGCTATAGAAAAGGTGAAGTGACTCTGAACAAGCAACCTGTCAGTTCTGGTAGAAATAAGAAAACAGAATTTTCCCATAAAAGACTACCAGTCCCAGAATGCACCAGGTTTCCAACAGCCATTAGAGGAGCTGAAGTGGGGAAACGTGTGTTCAATCAGGAGGGCTATGAGGTAATCCCTAAGCACTCATCTCAAAGGGCAGGGCCTGATTCAGCACAGCTGCGCTGTGTTAGGGAGGAGCACTCATCTAAGCAGAATAAAGGTAGAGTTTATTCTACAGAGAAGTATCCTGAGAATCAGCTTGAGCTTGATCATCTTCATCATCAGGAGGATCATCAGAAGCAGAAGCCAAACCGGACGGACAGAGAGGGAAAGAAACCCTTTGGAAGAAAGAGGAGAAAAGCCTTTAAGAGGTCTAGAAGAGTCCAGAACAGTACGTATACTGGGAGGCATTCCAAGGGCCAGCATACACCATTGGACTGGGGAAAGCCAGAGGAATGGTGCTGCAGAGCTAGGAATCTCCAGACGGTACCTGTGAGAGAGACGGCTACACGTGGAAGGGACCCTAAGACCCGTGCCAGAAGGTATGTGAAGAGAGATCCAGTGTCCAGGGATCTGGATTGGAAGGCTGGACATAAGAACTGGACTACATACTGGCCAGGCTATATAGAGAGGAACTCTAACAGCAATGGAAGCTCAGGTATGAACACTGATCTATGCCCTAGCTATAACCTTGAAAGACAGCAGGGAAACAAGTATTCTCCTGAAAGTGCTCCATTGAGAGATTCATCTGTGCCAATCCATGATATTGAACCCATGCTTGTTGAAGAAGGGGAAATGATAGCAGATGAAGATTCTGTTTACATGGACTGCTCTCTGTCTAAACTCCTTTGGTAACTTTCTGTTATAAAGTACAGCAACCATCACAAAGAAATACAAACTTGTTCTTTAATCTACTCAGGAAAGCTCCTGAAGCAGGATTTGACCCACGCAGTAGAAAGCAAGCCAGCTAAGGGGTTTCAGCTGGATAACTGCTAGCATTTGAGCCTTACCTAATTGCTTGTGAGCTAGGAGAGAATTACTTCTGAATCTATGTGGGAAGATATAAGAAGTTAACCTGAAAAGAACAGTTTTTTTTCTTTCTTTGTGGCTTTTGGTTGTTTGTTTGATACTTGCTAAGAGGATATTAGCTAAGCCTACAGAAAAGACCAGTTTGTTATCAACCAGGTCTTATTTCTTTTGCTTTTGATTGCCTGATAAGTTAAAATGTTGTTTTCCTTATTTTGTTTTTTTCAAGTTTAACACTGAAAGCAAGTAACCTGATTTATGTGCTACCAAGCATATCTGTGTTGGGAGAAATAACCCCATAAATAAATATCTTATTGGCTTTACCCAAAAGCACAACTAATTATTGTGAGCAGCTGTGTCTGGTGTGAATGAACTGCATTGCCCACAATACCTTGCAAATCATATAGATATATGCACTTGCCAAGACTGTGAAGATTCTCACCCAGGCAGCCGTCTGACAAGGTTCAAAGGGAGGCTTCATGAGTTGACTCAGAACAAGATTAAGATTCCATGCCACCAGAGGTGGTTTGATGTGAGGCTTAGTTAAAAGGAGACCCCTCATAAATCTTGAAACAAGAGGATGAAAGGAAATTGGTTGTCCATCAAAGGGTTTATGAGATGCAGCAATAGCACTAAGATGGACCCTAACAGAATTGGTCTTGAGACCAGAAGCTGATAAGTGAAGGAGATAGTCCAGAAGGGACTCTACCGGTACCAAGAGGGGATTAAGTCCCTTCTGGGAACACCACATTGAGAACCTCTTCCGCTTAAAAGCATAAGAGCGCCTTGTGGAAGGTTTCCTGGAAGCCAGAAGAATAGCCTTCACTTGTGAAAGGTGTAGATCTTGACGTTCTATGCCCTGAGTAGCCAGGCCTTGAGATGAAGGGACTGGGGATTGAGGTGCAGTAGGGATCCGTTGTTCTGGGACAGAAGATCCGGAGCACTCCCCAACTCCAGAAGAGTGGCTCGAGAGAGACCTAAGAGAAGAGGATACCATGTTTGCCTTGGCCAGCAGGGAGCTATGAATATCATGCGACCTCTGTCTCTCTGGAGTTTGAATAAGGTTTTGGGGATCATGGGAACTGGTGGGAAAGCATAGAGAAAATCCTGGCCCCAATGGAGCAGGAATGCATCCCTCGCCTGACAATTTTGAGCTGGCAGTCTGGAACAGTACCAGGGAAGTTTGTTCTGTGGACTTGCAAAGAGGTCTATGTCTGGTGTTCCCCAGACTTGAAACACTCGGGCAAGTTGATATGAGTGGAGAGACCACTCGTGTGGCAACAGGACTCGACTGAGCCTGTCCGCCCAAACATTTTGAATGCCTGCAAGGTATACTGCCAACAAATGAATGTGATGCTCTCTGGCAAAGGCCCACAGTTACAAAGCTTCGTTGAATAATTGCAGAGAGCCTGTTCTGCCTTGTTTGTTTAGGTAAAACATGGCCACTTGATTGTCGGTTTGCGCCAGAACTGTTTTGCTTACGAGATGAAAGCAAAAGACTCGAATAGCATTGGAAATGGCCCTTAGTTCTAGGAGGTTTGTTTGAAGAGAAGCCTCCTGTGGGGTCCAGAGACCCTGGGTAGACAGATCGCCCAAGTGGGCTCCCCAACCCAACTTGGATGCATCTGTCGTCAGTACAGCCTGAGGTAGGGGTTGCTGAAAAGGAGAGCACACTTAAGGTTTCCCAGAGATTGCCACCAATGTAGAGACGCAATTAGGCGTGTGGTAACCCTCATCTTGTCTGACAGGCATCCTGAGGCCTGGGACAAATGGGAAGCTAAGGTCCACTGGGTCGCTTGCATATGAAGGCGTGCATAAGGAATCACATGGACTGTAGATGCCATGTGTCCTAGAAGTCGAAGCATCTGTCAAGCAGTGAGGAAGGTTTGTAGCACTGCTTGAGATGCTAGTTCGATGATGCGCAGACAGCGAGGCTGAGGAAGGAAAGCCTTTGACTGCTGTGTGTCCAAGTGAGCCCCTATAAACTCGAGGGATTGAGATGGGGTGAGCTGGGACTTTGGAAGGTTTATGATCCATCCTAAGAACTGCAGTATTTGCATTGCTCGGGAAAGAGCATGACTTGCCTCTGGAGCTGACGGTGCTCGAATGAGACAATCGTCTAAGTAAGGGAAGACAAAAATTCCTAGAGTCCTCATAAATGCTGCTTGGAGCAGAGGCCAGCCCAAAAGGAAGGACCTTGTATTGAAAATGTCTTCCCTTGACTAGGAATCGAAGGAATTTTCTGTGATCTGCATGAATAAGGATATGCATGAAAGCATCCCTTAAATCCAGAGAACATAGCCAATCTTGCTCGTGAAGGTATGGAAGAAAAGCGCCGAGGGAGATCATCTTGAATCTCTCTTGGACTAAATATTTGTTCAGTTCTCCGAGGTCCAGGATTGGTCTTAGTCCTCCTGACTTCTTTGGAATGAGAAAATAGGGGGAATAGAATCCTGTGCCCTGCTGGGACTTTGGAACCTCTTCTATAGCCCCTTGAGCCAGAAGAGTGGTGACCTCTTGCCACAACAGGTCTCAGACCGGTGGTTGAGATTTGAACTGTTTTATCAGCGTGGATGGGGGGAAAGCTGAGGAAATGGAGCTTGTATCCCAGACTCACTATAGATACAGTCCAATTTTCTGAAGTGATTTGTTGCCATCTTTTGGCAAAATGGCAAATACGGCCTGGAATATTTAAAGGTTCTGGGCTTAGAACAGGAAGAATGGCTAAGTTCTCTAGACGTCAAAGACCCTGAGGAGGCTGGGTCTGCTGAGCCTTCTGAGCTTGTGCCTTTCTTTGTCTAGTTTGTTTTTGCCCCTTCTGGCGAACATGTGTTTGCTGGGTGGAAGATGGATAGAATTTCTTCTTCTTAGAGAAAAAAGGTTTTTTAAAAACCTTTTTCTTGGCTGGGTTAGCTGTAGATTTTGACAACCTGTCTAAAGTAGTATTATCAGTGTCAATTTCATTAGCTTTAAGCTGCCAATCCTTGCCAAAGAGATTTTCTCCTGTGCAAGGAATGTTACCCAGCTTATCTTGCACCCATTCCTCTAAGTCTGAAGCTTGGACCCAGGCAATACGACATGCTACCATGGATATAGCAGAGGTTCTGCTAATACATTCAAAACAGTCAAAGGTAGCACGATTCATAAACTTAGAGACATTTTGAGCATGTTTGACCAAAGTCAAATAATCTGTCCATTTATCCTCTTGAAGAAAAGGGTTCAAAAGCTCCAAGTCTTTTGTAACCTGCTCAATAAACATTCCCATGTATAATATATAGGAACTGATTCTTGCTGATAGCATTGAGGACTAAAAGCATCGACGACCAAAGGCATCCAGTGTTCTAGACTCACGACCTGGTGGATTGGAAGAGTGTCGTTTAGCACTCTTAATCCGCCTCATGGCGGACTCTACCACCATAGAATGATGTGGCAATTGAGTCTTCTGAAACCCTGGGCAAGGTGGTACTCGATACATAGTGTCAAGACGTCTAGAATGTGGAGATACTGTTAAGGGAGCTTCCCACATTCTTAAAATTAGATCATGTAAGATATGGTGTATAGGAAACATAGCTGCCTCCTTTGGAGCCAGAGGATATTGAAGAATTCTCAATTCTTCTGCTCTAGGCTCCTTTTCTGGTACTACTGTGATGGCAAGACCCTTTGCCATATCATGTACAAAATCATGAAAAGACATATCCTCAGGAGGGGACATTCTGCGTTGAAGAGAAAGAGATGAATCTTGCAAAAGTTCAGCTCTGGTACCGGTGGAATCATCTGAGTCATCGGAATCGGAAGACTCAAAAGGAGGAAGTGCCGGGTCCTCCCGAAGCAGATGGCATCGGTACCGTTCAATGTCAGTACTGAAACGAGTCGGTACCTGATTCCCCATGCTGGAGAGAGATTCCAGGCTCGGCATTGGGGGAAGCATGCCTGTTGAAATAGGTACCGAGGGCACTGGCACCGGTACCAGTACCGGTGCCTGCGGAACCGTATGCAGCGACTTTAGCGGTACCGAAGTAGCTAAAAGAGTCGCTAGACTGCGTTGGATAGCGAGGAGTCTTTTGTCCATCGCTACTGCCGATGCCGGGGTGTCGGTACCAGTGGAAGCAGCCACAACCCCCGAGCATGGCACCAATAGTTCCATCGAGGTCAAGGCCTTGGGAACATCCTGGAGCCCCGATAAAGCTTTGGAGCCCAAAGACTCCCGCCGGGACTGTTTAGCTGGTGAAGTGTTCTCGAGGGCAATGCCAGTGGCATCTCGATATTTAGAGGGAGATCTACCCTTCGAGGACCGGCTAGTCTTAGAAGACTTGTGTTTAGTTACCTGAGATCCCTGGGAAGAAGTAGAAGCCCTGGAAGACATCGATGCTACAGACATCGTGTCTGAAGCAAAAAGGGTACCGAGTTGATTCGCTCGATTCTGAAGATTCTTTTAGTCAACTTCCTACAGGAGACACACTCCGCAGGGCAATGGTCAGAACCTAAACATTTAAGACACCAGTCATGGGTGTCAGTAATAGAAATTGTACCACCACATTTTGAACATTTTTTAAAACCAGTGGCTGTTTTTTCCATGGTAAGGGAAAAGAGGGCCTAAAGCCCAAAATGGCGCCAAGCACTAGAGCAGGGGAAAAATCCCTGAGGAAAGCACTAAAATTGAAATATTTTTAGAAGAAAAGAAAGAAAAGCACCGGTGGTACCAGTAGGCGTCGATGGAAGGCAGACGCAACCACAAAAAATATAAAAATAAGAGATTTTCTGCGGTGACAGGGGACACATCCTGTCAGCTCCATGGAAAACGAAGAACTGAAGTGAGAGGTAGTTGGGCGGGAAGGCAGCACGCATGCGTGGTGGGATGCTCCCAAAAGCTTTCCTTTTGGGACGCTGGGGAGCGTTCCCGCGCAGGCTCCGTCTGTGCCAACGGTACCCATATGTGAAGACTACATTCCTGCTTGTTCCTGGAGATTCAGTGTATGTCAAGACTGTACATCCCTAGAGCTACTATCATAGGCCTACAAGCCTACCAAACTGCATCATCAGATCCAAATATGAAAAAAGTGCTGAAATATGAAAGTAAACGTCCAGAATCTGTCTCGATTATCAAACTTGGACAAATGTTTCGATGACTAAAAGGTATGAGTGAGAATCCACAAGCTTACATAGGGAAGGAAGTAACAGAATTTGCAAAAGAGGAGAAAAAAAAAACCTCTTCAAAGAATTAGATCACCAGACAAGGAAAAACAAGTGGCAAATACACAAATATAGTGAAAAATACAGAATGTTACTCCAAGAAACCTTTGTCGATCAGGAACGGACACAAGAATGGTTAAGGAGAAGAACTGAAACCAAAGGATGAGAGGTTGATAGTTGCTGCCCAGGACTGCGGCTTACGGATAAGATGGTTTACAGTGAGCATTGAAAAAACTGGCAAAACAGGCATCTGTCGGTTCTGTGGGAAAGAGCTGGAAACAGTGACTCACCTCACAGCTGGCTGTGAAGTTCTGATGGCAGAAAATGTCTATACTGAAAGACACAATAAAGTAGCACGCTTCATCCACTGGAAATTCTGTAAACA
Source organism: Ichthyophis bannanicus (assembly GCA_033557465.1). NCBI lineage: Eukaryota > Metazoa > Chordata > Amphibia > Gymnophiona > Ichthyophiidae > Ichthyophis > Ichthyophis bannanicus. Next base: position 227,374,177 of record CM066031.1, read on the forward strand.
CTACAACATCACTGGGATCGTGACCCTAAAAGAATCACAGAGAATGAAGAGGTTATGATCATCTGGGATACTTCCATTCCGACCGATAAAAAGCTGGATGTGAGGAAGCCGCATATAGTGGTAAAGGAGAAAAACACCAGAACACCATTGATTATAGAGGTGCCAGTTCCAAATGAATTGCATTGAGAGGCAGAAATTTTTTAAGTACCAAGAAATTCAGTTGGAGACCAAGAAAATGTGGCAGAGAGATATCAAGTTATTTCCCATTGTGTTGGGTGCCACAGGCCTACTTAAGAGGAATTTCCAAGCACACCTTGATAAATTACCCATAAAGGTAACATCCTATGAACTGCACATAGAGGCTCTCTGACACAATGCAAGTACTACGCCGAGCATTAGTAGTAAATATGAGAGACTGAGATCATACTCCACATATCCTGCTTAGATAGGAGGTTCATGACTGTCAAGCTATGTGCAAAACTCACTTATTTGGAGAAACTGCCCCTCTAACAGTGACCAATAAAGGTCACAAGTATTTCATGTCTAGCAGACACAGAGGGGGTCCGCACAAAGCTTCGCCTCTGTGGATAGCAACACCACAATCTCAGTGAAATGAAAATGGACAGCACAGTTCTCAAGGAGACCGAAACTACAGAGGTGACCAAAAAGGGCTCCCTGCAAGACAAGGCCTGTAGTTCCAACACCCATTTGGTAGATGCCATAGCCACCAGAAAGACCATCTTAAGGTCAAATACTTGAGAGAGGACTACAAATGGACTCAAAAGAGGGAACCTTTCAGCATCTTCAGTACCAGAAAGAGACTCCATTGGGGAATCACCAGACGCAATGGTGAACGGACCTATTTCACATCCTTATGGAAGCACAAGATATCAGGATGCGCTGCCAAGAATATACATTGAATATGCACCTGGTAGCATGCTAGGACTGCAACTCAACTTGAATTTTCAGAGAGCTCGGGGGCAAACGCTGGTCAAAGCCAGACTAAGAAAGACAACATGGCAACTACATCCCCCTCCATGGCCTCCAGAGCCTGAGAGGGACATCACCTCTCAAAACTTCTCCACACTCATATAAGCTAAGGAAGTAGAGGCCCTACAAGCTTTGAAAAGGGTATCCACTAACGCACCCAAATAGCCTTTCTGAGGCAGTCATCGCCTCTCAAGAGCCAGGATGTAAGCAAGACAGGAACAAGGTCTTAAGAACATAAGATATGCCATACTGGGTCAGACCAATGTATCTTTCAAGGATACACTGTTCCGAACCATGTGCTCTTGGGCGACTGTCGATTCTCTCCTATTATCTAGTTTAAAAGCTGCTCTATCTCCTTTTTACAGGTTAATGCCAGCAGCCTGGTTCCATCCCGGTTAAGGTGAAGCCCATCCCTTCTGAAGAGCCCTTCCTTTCCCCAGAATGTTCCCTAGTTCCCAACAAATCCAAAACCCTCATCCTTGCACCATTGTCTCATCCACGTATTGAGATTCCGGAGGTCTGCCAGTCTTTTGGATCCTGTGCGTGGAATGGGAAGCATTTAGGAAAACGCTACCCTGGAAGTTCTGGATTCAACTTCCTACCTAAAAGCCTAAATTTAGCCTCCAGAACCTCCCTACCACATTTTCCTATGTCACTGGTACCGACATGTTCCAAGGCAGCAGATTCCGCCCCAGCACTAAGACCTTGTCTAGGTGGCGCAAGAGGGTTTTACATCACCTGGAGGACAGGTTCTAGCTACAGGATTACTTCCTGCCACACCAGGGTGATGCTCTCCTGTCACGTGACCTCTCTCCTCCATGACAACAGGAATGCGGCCAGACTGGAGGTGGGATGTCAGGACTATATCCCTGTAGGTCTCGTCTATGTACATCTTTGTCTTCCTTATGTCCTCCAAGTCTGCTACTCTAGCCTCCAGAGATCAGACTCATTCCCTGAGAGCAAAGAGCATAAGAACATAAGATATGCCATACTGGGTCAGACTAAGGTCCATCAAGCCCAGTATCCAGTTTCCAACAGTGGCCAATCCAGGTCACAATTACCTGTCAGGTTCCCAAAAAGGTACGCAGGTTCCACGTTCCTTATCCTGAGGTGCAACAGTAAATTTCCCTCGTTCTCTTTAATAACAGTTTATGGATTTTTCCTCCAGGAACTTGTCCAAACCTTTTGAAACCCGCAAAGCAAGGAATTTGTTCAATCTCTCTGCTATGGTTTTGTCCTCCTCTTAGCGCCCCCCTTCTACCCCTCTATCATCTAATGGTTCCTCACCTAGGGGTGTTGCTATAAATGTACTTGAAGTTTTAATTATGCGTTTTTGCTTCCAAGACAAGCTTTTTTTAAAATTCTCTTTGCCTGCCTTAACAATGCCTTGCATCTAAACTTGCCAGTGCTTATATTGTTTCCTCATTTTTGTCATTTGGCTCCTTTTTTCATTTCCTGAAAGATGCGTTTTTGGCTTCAATAGCCTCTCTGATCTTACCTTTAAATCATGCTGGCAATCATTTGGCCTTCCTTCCAACCTTTCTTAAAATGTGGAATACATCTGGTCTGGGCTTCCAAGATAGTATTTTTAAACAGTGCCCATGCTTGATGTAAACCTTTAATCTTTGCATCTGCCCCTTTTAGTTTTTTCTTAACTGTTTTCTTCATTTTATCAGTGTCTCCCTTTTGAAAGTTAAAAGCTAATGCTGTGGATTTCTCTTTCCTCCCTCCATTTGTTAAATCTAATGCAACCAGGCTATGATCACTACTGCCAAGTGGTCTGATCATAATTATCTCTTGCACCAGATCCTGTGTTCCCCTATTATCTAGCTTAAAAGCTGTTCTATCTCCCTTTTAAAGGTTAATATACCAGCACTCTAGTTAAGGTGGAACCCCCCCTCCCCCAGAATGTTGTCCATTGCCTAACAAATCCAAAACCCTCTTCCTTGCACCACCGTCTCATCCACACACAGACTCTGAAGCTCTGTGCAATATCTTTTGGATCCTGTGCGAGGAACAGGAAGCATTTCTGAGACTGCTACCCTGAAAGTTCTGTATTTCAACTTCCTACTAATGCCCACTGCAGCCACACGAGCCACGGACTTCAAGCCATCATAGGCCGCTTCAGTCTGAAATTTGGAACATTCCTTGATCGAGCATACGAAAGCCTGGAAACGCTTGAACGATTCACCTGCCAGCCCAGTTGAGAACCCGGCGAGCTCCTTCGCCAGGTCCTTCAGGTACATGCCCATGTACAGCTGGTAAGTCTGGATCAGGCTCTGGAAGCACTTTCTGCCAAACCCATCCATGGTGCGGTTCTCCCTACCAGAGGGCATGGAAGAGTGCGTCTTCTAATTCTTTATACAATGCATGAACTCCACCACTATGGAGATGTGAGGCAGCTGTGCCTTCGTAAAGTCTGGGCTCTTGTCAACTCAATACTGGGAATCGAGACGCTGGCTCACTATTGCATCATCACCGGGCTCTCCCACCATCCTGAACAGCAAGCGCTCTGAGATGGGTGGAATCGGCACAGTTAGTGCCTCCCTTGGAGGGGCCTCATACTGGAGAATCTCCAAGTCCTCAGCACAAGGCTAGTCTTCCAGTTCTGCCACCAAGGTAGGGCCTTTGACATTCCCATGTCAAACTAGAGGAATGCAAGGTCCTCGGGTGGGGGACCTCTGGCGCTTCTGAGGAGAGACGGATCCAGAGGGGACATCCCTGTGTAACCTGGAGTCTGGTGACTCGTTGTCTTGTCGCCTAGTCCGACTCAGAGCCCAACGAGACCTCTAGCCCCAGACGGTCATCAGGGGGATGAGCAGCCTGCGCCGAGGGAGAACAAGGGCAGAACAAGTCGACCTTGAGGTGCTTGGGGGGGGTAAGTCCCGCCTCGAGCGGGAGGCTGACTTACACAGCTCCGATCGAATTTCAAACCATTCCAGTACAGGCTGGATGTCCTCCAGGGAGATCCTCACAGTGGAGGGTCCCGATGTCGGCACTGATAACCCAGAGACTCTGGGCATAAGGCCCTGCTGTGCCTCAAGTAAGGCAGCCACGCTGCATTCCAGGGCCGCCATCCTGGCTTTGATACCAGTAGGCTCCATACTGACCAGTTCAGGCCTCGATGGCAATGAGCCCAAAGCTGGCTCTCTTGATGAGGAATCACCAGTGGGGATTGCGTCAGAGGATAGAGCCCGATCCTCCAATGCAGTTGGGATCTCCTCCAACTGGGTCAGATTAGAGAGCCGCTCCTGGCCATCACCCTTGGCATCAGGTCAATGACTCAGAGGTTGGGGGGACTGAAGGTTTTACCCTCGACTTCGGGATCATACTTGAACTACGGCTTGGACGATGCCTTTGACCCATGATCGAGCAAGTGTGCAAGACGTCAAGTTGTCGGACACAGTCTCCAAGGGCAGCAATTCCAGACTTGATGCCAGAACCACGGCTGACGCCTTCAAGCTAAAATGTTCCTCCCGCTGCTTTTCATGATTCCTCCGGCTCTTGCTCGACATCTGCCGGCAGAATGGGCAAATGGAGTTGTCGTGATCTGCACAGAGGCACTTGATGCAGCAACTGTGGCAGTCCGTGATGGACACAGTACGGGGGCATTTACGACATTACTTAAATCCGCTGACTGAAGACTTAGCGGGGAACAAGGCACCTGCAAGGTCAAACTCTGATGTTTCAGTCAGGCAGGGCGTGAGAAAAGACCTGCGCACTGATAAAGGAAAAAAAAAAAAAAGAGGACCCAAGAAACTTGCCAGGGATGACCACAGTTCCATCGAGTGGGATTCAGATCATGACCTTGGCCAAGGATCAACTTGAGGCCGAAGAACTTTGAGGATCGGCTCAGCCTCCAGGGACGTCTTGGATGTCAAGGGCCCGGTGGTCAGGGCAGATGAACTGGTCATGCCAGACAACAGCGTCCGCTGCTGGTCCATGAAGGGAGACAAATTGTGCTCCAGGGCTGCCATTCTGGACTCCAAATTAGAAGGCTCCGCAGTCTTTGGCGTGGGCACCGAGGGACTTCTGCCCGATGCCGGCTCCCCTGAAGGGAAATCCTCGATGAGGATGGTGTCTGGGGACCAAGGCTGGTCTGCGGTCAGATCCTTCTGGGGGACCTTCGCAGGCCGCGCCGTCTCTGATGCCTCGGATGAACGTCTCGGACTGCGGGACTAGGCCTGGGGAGCACCCGGCCAGTCGGAACCGTCCAAGGACGCCGCCTTCAAAGGTTTCTTCTTCTTCCTGGGTTCCCTTGAGGGAGACCCCCTTTCTGAGGACCACGACAAGACTCGGGATTAGAGGGTTCCGCCCAAGATGTTGGGGCCTCAGACAAGGCCCTGGCCTTCGAAGGCACCAGGGACTCAGGGAACAACTTTATCGTGCTGCTGCTGGCGGCTCTTGAGGGCCTTGCTGGACATCCTCTTGCAGAGACCATGGGCTGCTGGGTCGTGGGTGGTCTGGCACAAGGCAGCAGTCATGTGCATCGGTCAAAGGCATACTTTTAGAGCACCGATCACACTTCTTAAAGCCACTGGTAACCATGGAGGTAAAAAGTACCCCTGCGATGTCGAAGACTCTCTGGGCTGCCAGTGGGAGGAAAAAAAAAAAAAGACATGAAGATGCCAGAAAAAGAAAAGAACAAAAAACTACAAAAAACAGACCGAACCAGACACCAAGGTCAGTAGGCAGGAAGAGTACTGGTGCAATACCGGAGGTGAGTGTGAAACTCAGAGAGAAAAATCAACTTTTCCGGGGACAAGCCAGACAACGTCTGAAGGGCTCTGCGGAAAAAAGGAGACTGAGCAAGATGGCACCCTTGGGTGGGGAGGGGGACCATGCATGCGTGGTGGCATCTCCCAAAGGCTTTCTTTGAAAGCTGGGGGGATGCTTCCGCGAGGGCTCTGTCGGTGTCAACATCACCCATATGCAAGGACTGACTTCCTGCTTGCTTCCGGAGAAGGCCCTCTCACATAGGTGACCTTTTATAAAATTACCTTCCATGCGTGTAATTCTAGAAACTCCAGCAGAGTTAACTCATGTTTGCATGTGTGTAATGTGGGATCTAAAGTAAAGTATGCCCGTACTTTACTTTATAGAACAGGGACGCAGCAATGAACCTTACCCTAGGCACGGCAGAGACACCTGCTCTAGAGAAGGCATAAACGCCCATGCCTAGATTTGGAGAATATATGCATAAGTTTTAATATTCTATAATTTGTTCTCATAAATCTAGGCCCCCCCCACCCAAGTTCCACCTCTCTGTATACTCTGAGCGACAGTACACATGATGGTACTTACATGTGCACTTACAGAATAGTGACCCCCTAAAGTGCACGTGTAAAACATTTGGAATAGGAATGCATGTTTCTAGCACATAACTTTCCTTACGCTCTTTATAGAATTTCCATCTATATGTACGGTTGTCGGTGATAAAGGAGCAAAGTCCTGAAGGGCCATGTGTTTTTTTCTTTCACTTAAATGCCAAAACTACTAGGGGGCTTAGCAAATCTGCCCCTCAATCAATTCTGGCCAGCCCTGATTGATATGGGCACTACCTCCAAGACATGCTGACACATGTATCTCGGAGAGGAGCAAATGGCGACATCCATATTTAGTTTATATTTATATTCACCTTGTGGCCACAGTAACCTCTGGAGCCTCTATGAACACTAAAAGGTTAATTTTCTAAGGAGTCGCCTAGATTTGGGCACTTAATATGCATGTAAACGTCAGTAATTTAGTCACTTATGTATGTAAATGACCTCTTATAAAATACTGACTAGCATAAAAATACATGCCTTGTTTGCATGGTGTGTACTTTCACTGTGGGCATGTGCATGGGCAGAGTTTGGGCAGTGCAAGAAAGAACATGAGTAGATTATAAAATTCCTTAATTTACCTGCATATTTTTTTCTTTGCACATGTGGCTGTGCAATTTTATAAAAACCCTTTTCTGACTGTAAAACAGGCTTTTACATGTGGAAAAACCTTTATAAAATTATCACTGTTATATTCTGAACCAAGACAAATAAGGCATCATCGAGAAAGGAATCCATGACCGAGCATGGGAATGGTGCAAATCTTACCTTGAAGGCCGACTGCAACACATACGTATTGGTAACGCTACATCTGATCCCTTTCAGCAGACAATGGGTGTCCCTCAAGGCTCCTCCCTGTCTGCACTTCTGTTCAATATCTACATGCAGCCAATTTGTGACATCACACGCTCTTTCGGCATATCCTGCCTCATGTATGCAGACGATGTGCTGCTATTCTCTCCCATATCTGTCGCATGCCCAGACTACACAGTGTTAATCAACTGCTTTAATGCAATAACAGATTGGCTTCTTACTCAGAACCTCCGTATCAATTTCAAAAAGATGGAAGTTCTAATAATTACAAGAAATAAACGTTTCTCTCCTCCACCCACCCTAAAAGTCAGAGATGCTGATCTCCCGGTCAAATCCAATATACGCTATCTGGGAGTGATATTGGATCAACAACTGGACTTCAAGGATCATTTAAGACGCACCATAAAAACCATATACTTTAAGATAAAAACCCTGAGACACCTGAAACCGATGTTGGAACCTGATGAATTCAGAACCATCTTCCAGGCTCTAGTTACACCGCACTTCGATTATGCTAATATAATACTCCATGGCCTCCCGAAGAACACCATCAACCCACTTCAGTTAGCCATGAATGCAGCAGCTCGGATCCTCCACGGATCCTCAAGGAGTGACCACATCTCCCCCATTCTAGAAGAACTTCATTGGCTTCCAATAAGCTCTAGGATCCTATTTAAGGCCCTCATCACCTTCAAGGCCTTCAACAAACTATCTCCTGCAGCCATCTCAGATCTCATCACACACACAGAGAACAGGCCTAAAAGAGCTTCTGCCATGGACATGCTAATCATACCAAGCAACTCCATCAAGTCCAACCAATCAACGATTAACAGAGCTTTTGTTAACTTCGCCCCCAGATGCTGGAATAAACTCCCTCCCGGCATTAGAGCGATCAGGGACCTTAGACAGTTTAGAAAGGCCCTCAAACACTACCTTTTTATCACTCACTTTAAGCTTCTGGACATACCTCCCCCCCTCCCACACTTACCCTCACAACCCCATACCTATCCTTTATGAATGTACAGAGCTGACATATGTCCCAACATGTAGTTTCAAAGATTGCATATAGTTCCCCTGGTTTACCTCCATTTTAATTCCCTGTTAACTGTAAACGAAAGCCAGTTATTTGGCCTATGTGTTTTATTGTTACAATGTAAACCTCACTGATGACAAATAGCACGGTATATAAGAAATGTTAAATAAATAAATAAATGGGTGTCAAAGTTCCAGATTTTTGCCTTTTGCTGAAGACAAACTAAAATGAATCTTTCTGAATATGGGGCAGTTTTGTTTTCATGTCAATTATAAAATGAATCTTTCTGAATATGGGGCAGTTTTGTTTTCATGTCAATTAACACAGCAAAAAAAAGAAACAAAACTGAAGGGACTGAGGAGACCATTGCACAAGAAGGGCTATGCATACTTAGAACTTCACAGTTCTAAGCTCTGGGAGACCTGTTCCATCCCAGTACGGTCAGACATCATCCACCTGTGTGCCTGACTCAATCCTGCTTGTCGACGGAAAATTATCCATATCACAATGCAGGAGTGTCAGTTTCACATAGGACTATATTTACTTCCATGACAGCCTATAAAGCAGGACTGATAACATCTGATAAATATTTGAAGTATGACAGCTGCTGGAAACTTAACTCAATGTTTGTGGGAATGAAGTGAAATATCTTTTTTGTTGAAATGTTACACATGTGGTAAGGGCCTTCTTTCTGAAGTGAATTGTATCATCTTTTTCCTTCTGCATTAATGGATATCGAGGAGAAATTTTTATGAACTGTTTTGGGCCAATCTTACTTAACTGATTATTGACATAGTTTAATCAACTGGCTTGACAAGAGACCACCAGATTTATCTCTGTCTAAAGCAACACTATTTGAATGTGTCCAGATATGGAATCTATATATTTCTAATTTGTCTCAAGATTTAGAGTATGTTTATAACCTAAGTATTTAAATATTTTTATGCCATGTAAATGAATGATTGCAGTTTCTAATTTAAGATCAGTCTTTCTTTTTTTGCAGAATCTGTGTTAATGTCTAGCCATTCTCAATGATTCTCTCTCCTCTGTTTAAGCTTTATTTGTATTTATTTGTTTTAGTTGTATTGGATTGGGGGGAATCATTAACTAAGTATATATTCTTGGTTGTATTAGGTCTACTTCTGTTAACTTTAACAAAAGGTTTAAATGCAAATACATTTCAGTATTCAATTAGAATTACCATGATGGTGGAAAATTAAGAACAGGTGATATGTTATGACAACTGAGAGAGAGCTGCGGACATTTTTTTTCATGATGTCTGTGAAAATGTTGCATCTCAATAGCTCCAGTGCAAAATTTCATTTTTTAAAAAAACTGCAGTCTACTTACTCTGGCCTGCTCTCGTAATTCATCCACAATCAAGCGGTCTACTCGTGAAGGATTAAGAGGAAGTCTGGAAACAGGTATATTGTTTGAGCTAGATACTCGCCTTCCAGGAAAGTTTCTTGCAAGATCAGCTTCTGTCTAAGAAAAAAATCATCACAGTGTTAAGAATTTTATGATAAAATGGGCACGCACACTGCATGGACCTTCCACAGCTATTTTGTAAAATAGAGACTAAAACATTTAGGGAGTAGTTATATTACGAAGTGAATAACATATTTCACAAAGTGGATTCTACTGAACAGTTTGAATTCTCAGGCGACAAGCAGTGGGTCACACAAGAGTCATGTGACCTCCTCTGCAGACATTCCAAAACTTTACAGGAAAGTCTCTGAGCATGTTCTGTAATTTCCCATGCATATCTGGCTTTGCAGCCCCAACATTAACTTGCTTGCCACTGTCTTCCTAGCACACCTTTCTTCCTCTGAATATTTCCATTTGCTCACCAAGTCAGTTTTCCTCAAGAGAACAGAGAAATAAGCAAGTTGCTTAAGAGGTGCTAAGAGTGCTCACAAGCCATCCTTCAAATCACCACATCATGTCATATCCAGTGCCTGGTCAAAATCAACGACATCCTCGAATTTAGTATCTGTACAAAATGTCAATAAGACCTAGGAAGAGAAACTCTGTGCCTGCCTGGTATGCGTAACTCCAGCTCAAAGCTAGCCTTGAAGGCGAAGGCAAAGGCAAAGGCCCAGGAAGACAACCGTGGTCATGCTAGTGGCTAGACTGTTAAAGCGATCCATGGCCGATTCAACATCTCGCTTTGAATACAGGCCCTGGATGCAGGAAAGATAATGCTGCGTCCACTCATCACAAGGATTCAAAGTAAGCAAGCATTGACCTATACTCACTTGTACAGACCAAATAAGTCACCATGGCCTGAAGCTCACTGACTACATGCTGAAGTACAAAGGGCCAAGCGTAGTGTGACAAGTCCGCTGCTTAACATGGCGGTGGGCCCGTCCGCCCCCCTCCTCTCGGGGAGGGTGAGATCTTCCTGGGCATGGCAGGCAAATCTCCCACCTCTCGGGGGGGGGCAAACCCTGCGACAAATGTCACCGCCCCGCATGCCCGGACGAGATCTCTGCCCCATAAAAAGCAGAAGGAGCAGAGCAAATGGAAATTACACTTACCTGGTAATTGTTGTTCCTTGAGGAACGCCAGTTCAGTCCTCCACCTCTGGGTTGTGTACCTCCTCCCGCAGCTTGGAGACTGGGCATGTCAAAATCGTGACATCACTGGATGTAGTCTGCTGGTCTCTCCCATCAGCCCCAGTGAACTATTGACAAAGCACACTCAAAGGAGCAACAAATAAGTAGCTATCATATTAATTTTAACGTTACTAACAACTAACTATGTGAAAACTAAAATTTCCCTCTAAAAAGAAGGGACGTTTTCTTGTACCTTTTCCTTCCGCCTTATTCAGAACCATAGACAAGAGACAGACAGAATAGACAGAAATAAATAGAAAGGATCAAAGCGAACAGTATCTCATTAAAAACCATACCTACCGGTAGTCTTACCCTACTCCCAACTGAATATCCACTGCCAACGACACCACCCCGGGTGGGAATGAGGACTGGAGTTCAAGGAACAACAATTACCAGGTAAGTGTAATTTCCATTTCCTTATCATTGCTCCAGTTCAGTCCTCCACCTCTGGGATGTAACAGAGCAGTAATCATTGGGAGGAACCTTTCCATCCGGCTCGCAACACCGCCGATCCGAAACAGGCATCATTTGCCGCTAGAACATCCAGGTGGTAATGCTTACTGAAAGTATGATGAGACGACCAGGTGGTTGCTCAACAGATTTCCCCTGGCAGAACCAAACTGTGTTCCGCCCAGGAAGTCTCTTGCGCTCTGGCGAGTGAGCTCATAAGCCCATTGGAACTGAACGACCGTGCAACTGACATGCTGACGCAATCGCCTCTCTAATCCATCTTGAAATGGATGCCTTCATCACCGCTTCCCCTTTGCGAGACCCTCTGAAAACGAAAAGATGGTCCGATTTGCGAAAAGTTCCTGAAACTTTTAAACACTGATGCAACACTTGTTTTATGTCCAAACAGCGCAAACTAGGGTCCGATGCGTTCCCCTCCATCGAACCCAGAACCGGAAGAGAAACCGTTTGATTTAGGTGAAACAGAGAAACCACCTTTGGCAAAAAGGACGGAACTGATCCTAACACCACCTGTCCTCTGGAAAAGGACAAAAGTGGTTCCCTACATGACAATGCCTGTAACTCCGAAATTCGTCTCGCCGAACAGAGGGCTACCAAAACCAATGTTTTTAAAGTTAAATCCTTAACCGACGCCTGGTGTAAGGGCTCAAAAGGTTCTTTAACTAAAACACTGTATTTAAAGAAAAGGCTGGACAAGAACCAAAAAAAGGAGCACCTACTCGCAAAATACTACAGGAAACACAAAAAACAAGTGGAATTGGAGGTCACAGGTGTTCTTTTATCAATAAAGCGCCTGTGACCTCCAAATCCGCTCGCTTTTTGTGTTTTCTTTAAAGAAAAGGCTGTAATAGACGCCTGGTGTAAGAGCTCAAAGGGTTCCTTAGTTAACAGCCCTAAGACCCAAACGAGATCCTCCGGCGAAACCATTACTCTACCAGAGAGCCGCAGCCGGGATAGCACCTTAAGAAACCTCAGCACATCTACCTGAGAATCTAGGGCCACTCCCTGAACCTTGCCTCTATAGCACGATAGGGCTGCTACCTGACCCCATAAAGAACTGGCTGTAAGGCCCTTATCAAACCCATCCTGAAGGAAGGTGAACCCCCAGGGGATGGATACTGTGGCCGTGCAAACCTGTCACCCAGAACACCAGTCCTTGCACATACGCCATAAGCGCAACTATGCGAAAGATGAGGACCACTTTCTGGTTTGAAGTAAAGTCCCGATAACCACTGCAGAAAGAGTAGTTACTCACCTGTAACAGGTGTTCTCCAGGAGCAGCAGGAATCAGTCCTCACTTATGGGCGACGTCGGCGCCGACGGAGCCCTCGCGGAGCAATATTCCCCAGCTTTCGAAGAAAGCCTTTGGGAATTGCAGCGCGCATGCGCGGTCCCCTTCCCGCCCAAGGGTGCCATCTTGCTCAGTCTGATGACATAGCGAAAAGACAGCAAAAAAAAAAAGTTAGCAAAACCATATACTAAGAATGACTGCAACTCCAAGGGGAGGAGGGAGGGTTGTGAGGACTGATTCCTGCTGCTCCTGGAGAACACCTGTTACAGGTGAGTAACTACTCTTTCTCCAGGACCAAGCAGGAAGTCAGTCCTCACTTATGGGACTCCCAAGCTTAAGGCTACCGGAGGCCTCAAGCCGAAAAATGAGCTCCCTCAAGCTCAACAGTACAGAAGGAAGGAATCTTCTCTGAATACGAGTCCGGCCGGTAGCCCAACACCAGGGCCGGAGGGTAGGAGTTGCTTAGACCTCAAAGAGATTGTGGAGGACTGCCTGTCCGAAAGCACTGTCCCTGCGGGACTCTCTCTCCAGGCAGTAATGAGCCGCAAACGTCTGGCTGGAAGACCAAGTAGCGGCCCGGCAGATGTCTGCTAACGGAACAGAGCGGAGATGAGCCACTGACGCAGCCTTCGCCCTGACACGGTGAGCCGTGACTCGACTCTCTAAGGAGAGGCCGGCTGCCCCATAAGTCCAGGCGATACAGTCAGCTACCCAGATGGACAAAGTACGCTTGGAGACAGGTACCCCCAACCGATTGGGGTCAAAAGATACAAAAAGCTGGACAGCTTTTCTATGCTCTCGCGTACGGTCAAGGTAGAAGGATAAGGCTCTTCTACAGTCCAGGGTGTGCAGCACAGTTTCAGCTTGGCTGGTATGCGGCCTGGGAAAGAAGGTCAGAAGGACCACCTCCTGGTTGATGTGAAAATGGGAGACCACCTTTGGAAGAAACTTAGGGTGAGTCCGTAGGACAACCCTATTCTTGTAGAACCTAGTGTATGGGGGCTCCGACACTAGGGCCTGTAGTTCACTGACGCGCCTAGCGGAGGTAAGGGCTACCAAGAAGAGAGTTTTCCAGGAGAGGAAACGAAGAGGACAGGTAGCCATGGGCTCAAAAGGCGGACTGGTAAGCCTTTGCAGAACCACGTTGAGGTCCCAGTCAGGAGCTGGAGGGCGCAACGGAGGCTTAAGCAGAAGGAGGCCTCTGAGAAAACGCGCCACCAAGGGGTGCGAGGAAAGAGGCCAGCCTTCCAGAGTTGGATTTGAGGCCCAGATCGGAGAGGTGAAGCAAGTATTGCAGTACCACCGATACTAAACAGGCGAAGGGGTCCTCAGAGCGCTGAGAGCACCAGACCAAGAAGCGACGCCATTTAAGGGCGTAAGACTTTCGGGTAGAAGGACGCCGAGACGCCAGGACGACGGCTTCCACTTCCGGAGGTAGCAGAAGTGGAGCTAGGACTACCCTTTCAGCAGCCAGGCCATCAGGTGCAGGGCCCGGAGGTTGGGGTGCAGGAGAGTACCCTGATCCTGGGTCAGGAGATCGGGCTGAAACCCCAGAGGAAGAGGGGTGTCCACCGCTAGCTGTAGAAGTAGAGGGAACCACGGTTGCCTCGGCCACTGGGGCGCTACCAGGATCACAGAGGCCCTGTCCTGGACCACTTTGAACAATGTCCGGGACACCAGTGGCGTGGGAGGGAAGGCATACAGTAGGCCCGTGGACCATGATATGAGGAAAGCATCCGGCGCTACTCTGAGAGGATGCGGGTGCCGTGAGCAGAACCTGGGAAGCTGCCGGTTCAGGGGACTGGCAAAGAGATCCACGGTGGGGGAGCCCCACCGGCGAAAAATATGCTGGACCACTGCGGGGTTCAGCCTCCATTCGTGCGGCTGCAGAATCCGGCTCAGTTTGTCTGCCAGGCCATTGTCCTGCCCGGGCAGGTAAACAGCCTTGAGGAGGATGTTGTGACCGACTGCCCAAGAGCACAGCCTCCGAGCCTCCCGACATAGAAGGAGGGAGCCCGTGCCCCCCTGTTTGTTCACGTAGAACATGGCAACCTGATTGTCCGTCTGCACCAGCACAGACTGACAAGACGTGAGGTGAGAGAAGGCCCGCAGAGCTAGGCGGATCGCCCGCAGCTCCAGGAAGTTTATCTGCTGGGCGGCTTCCCAAGGTGTCCAAAGGCCTTGAGTGCACATCCCTTGACAATGCGCTCCCCATCCCAGGAGAGAGGCATCTGTCGTGAGCACCTGGGACGGTGGAGGAGACTGAAAAGTCATGCCGAGTACCAGATTGGGCAGGTGAAGCCACCATTGCAGAGAGGAGACCAGGCGGTCGGAAATCTGTATTAAGTCCATCAGCCTCCCTGTGGCCTGATGCCATTGAGTGCGAAAGCTCCACTGAGCAGGTCGCATATGCAGACGGGCATTCGGAGTGACATGGACCGTGGAGGCCATGTGACCGAGCAGTTGCAGGAATTGTCTGGCAGAGGCTGGTGATGCGCTGTGGAACCTGCCGGCCAGAGCTATGAGCCTGTTGGCCCGTTCCAGAGGCAAGAAGGCCCGAGCCTGCAGAGTGTCCAGCCGTGCTGCTATGAATTCGAGATCCTGAGAGGGGTGCAAAGTGGACTTTTCGAAGTTTATGACGAAGCCCAAGTGCTGAAGCAGAGCCACTGTGCGTTGAGTGGCCTGAGTGATCTCTAGAGAAGACCGTGCCCAGATGAGCCAGTCGTCCAAGTAGGGGAAGATGAAGAGGCCTTGAAGCCTCAGGAAGGCTGCCACCACTGCCAGGCATTTCGTGAACACCCTGGGAGTGGAGGATAGGCCAAAGGGCAGTACACGGTACTGATAATGATTCCCGGCCACCACAAATCTTAGATATTGCCGGTGGTCCGGATGAATAAGGATGTGGGTATAAGCATCCTTTAGATCCAAGGAGCATAGCCAATCTCCCCGCTGGAGGTAGGGCAGTAGGATTCCAAGGGTAAGCATCTTGAACTTTTCCCGCTGCAGGAACTTGTTGAGGTTGCGTAAGTCCAGAATGGGTCTGAGGCCTCCTGTTCTCTTTGGAACCAGGAAGTACCTTGAGTAAAACCCGTGACCCCACAGGTGTTGGGGCACTGGCTCCACAGCCTGTTCGTGAAGCAGACTTTGCAGCTCCTGAAGGAGTAAGTCCCTGTGTAGGGGGGGTCTTGGAGGCTCCCCTAGAAAGAAGGGGGGGGCACCTGGTGAAAATGCAAGAGGTAGCCCTTTTGAACCACCTGCAGCACCCAGGAATCGGATGTTATGGCAGACCACCGGTGGGCAAAGTGGGTCAGCCGGCCCCCCGTGCTGAGCGAAGGCCCCTGAGGGGAAGGAGGCTATGCTGGCATAGTAAAAAAAAACCACCCTGCTGGGCCGGGGCCTGCGTGGTGGGCTTGGGGGTCTTCTGCCTACGGGATCCGTTACCCTGCCCCCTTAGGCTGCTGTTCCTGATCGGGGGCAGCTGAAGCCTGATATTGTGGGTGGTGTTGTTTATAAGCAAACACCTTCCTCGGGTAAAAAGGCTTTTTGCCCGAACCCTTCCTCTTCTGTGAAGGGGCAGAGGTCTTTCTGGATAGGCGAGTCCTGGTGAGAGTCTCGGACTCAAGCTCCGCCGCCTTTTCAGCCATGGGCTTGCTAAAGAGGTTTTCACCTCTGCAAGGGACATCGACCAACTTGTCCTGCACCCATGGCTCGAGGTCGGATGACTGAAGCCAAGCCTGACGGCGAGCCCCGATGCCGGCTCCGGCTACTCGAGCCGATGCCTCAAAGCCATCGCAGGCTGCTCGAGAAATGAACTTCGAACACTCTCGAATCCCTGTGGACAAGGCCTGGAACCGCTGCAATGGTTCCTCGGAGAGACCAGCAGAGAACCCCGCAATTTCTTTTGCCAGGTCTCGAAGATGCATGCCCATATATAGTTGGTATGTCTGGACTCGACAAGCAAGCATAGAGCCCTGGAAGCACTTTCTACCGAGGGCATCCAGGTTCCGGGCCTCCTTACCCAGAGGCACCGAGGAGTGCTTCTTTTGACTCTTAAGTCGATGCATGGCCGATTCCACCACCATGGAATGGTGTGGCAGTTGTGCCTTCTGGAACCCGGGGCTCTTGCGGACTCGATACATGGAATCGACCCGCTTGCTCAGCACCGGAGTCGAGGCCGGGCTCTCCCACATGCGGAAGAGTAGCCGCTCCAGCATCGGGGGAACCGGTACAGTAAAGACCTCCTTCGGGGGAGAGTCGTATTGGAGGGCCTCGAGCTCTTCGGCTCGAGGCTCCTCCTCCGGATCCGTGGGGAAGGTCAAAGCCTTGGCCATATCCCTCATGAAATCGGAGAACCGGGTATCCTCCGGGGGGGACCGCCTCCGAGGTTCCGACTCGGGCGAGTCGGAGGGGACGCACCGAGTCTGAAAAGAACCGGGTGACTCGTCCTCCTCCGTGTCCCAGCCCGACTCCTCCGAGGACGAATCGAGTGGCTCCATGCGGGCGAGAGCCGGGGATCTCCGCCCCGACGCCGAGGCTGGCGTCGAGTACCTCGGTCCCGAACGGGAGGCCGAGGGAGACCTAGGTCGAGGATCGACTCGAGCTCGTATGGACTCGAGGATCGACTCGGCCTCCGGGGTCGACTTGGGCGTCGACGTCCCGGTGGTCGGGGCAGATGCACTGGCGAGGCCGGTGATCAATGCCCGCTGCTGGTCCATGAAGGCAGCGATACTGCGCTCCAAGGTCGTCAATCTGAGACCAAACTCAGAAGACCCAGCAGCCCCCGACTCGGGCCCTGACAGTGTCGGGCCCGACGTCGGCTCTCCCAGAGGAGAGTCCAGGAGGACTACAGTACTCACGTGTCCAGGCGACTCCACTTCGAGACGAGGAAGCTTCGAAGGCCTCTCTGCCTCCGAGGACCCGGGGCGGCCGGCGGGGCTATGCGACCTGGCCCTCGAGGGACCAGGAGCGTCCTCCGACGCCACCCTCGCGGGCTTCTTCTTCCGACGGCGTTCCCGGCCGGGGGACCCCCGTTCAGAGGAACTCCGACGGTGCTCGGAGCCGGAGTCACGAGACGTCGAGGCCTCTGACGAGGTCCGGGCCTGACCGGACGCGGGGTCAGAGAAGATTCGTTCCTTTTGTGACTGCCGACTCCTCAACGCCTTCGAGGACATCTTGTTGCACGGACCGCAACTCATTGAGTCATGTTCGGGTCCGAGGCAACGGAGGCAGCAGTCATGCGTGTCAGTAAGAGACGTAAGTTTGACACAACGATCACACTTTTTAAACCCACTGGCAGCCATCGGGGGAAAAAGGGCCCCTGCAAGGTCGAAAGACCGTGCTGCCAGGGAAGAAGGAAAAAGTGGCGGGAACGCCAGTTGGAGGGGAAAAAAAATAAATATGTGAACGGACTCGATAGGGAATATCGAGGCCGGGCGGGGAAGAGGACACACGAACCGAGAAAAATAACAAGAAACAAAATAAAAGAAATCAACTTTTTCAGCGGCGATAACAAACTACGTCTGTAGGGCTCCGCGGAAAAAAGGAGACTGAGCAAGATGGCACCCTTGGGCGGGAAGGGGACCGCGCATGCGCGC